>OZ059897.1:6700814-11700814 GCA_964057225.1 Auanema rhodensis | reverse complement strand
AGAAAAACCACAAGAACCATATTCAATTCCTTCTATGTAGATGCATCTGTATATTCATCTATCTATCTCTCTTATTTATTTTTTGAATTAAATTAAAATATAAATATATATTTATTGATTTATTGTTGTTTTTTTTAAAGAAAATATTTTAATAAACATAGTTACAACTTTGGTCTTGGTTATCTTTAGAAATATATATGTATATATATGTATTTGTGCTTCGTGACACTCAACAACCAAATATAGGCATTATTCCATTGTCGATACAAAATATTCTGTAATAACATTTTCAACCTTTTTACCCATGTTATTATTGTTATTATTATTATATTTATTATATAAATGTTTATTTGTTTCTTTTATTTTTCTGATTTTGTTGATAATTATTGATTTTAATCTTTAAAAAAATTGTTTGTTTCTTATTTATTTATCATACCTTTTTTAAATTTTATTATTTTTAATAAAGTTCAAATATATATATAATTTATATTTAAATAATAATATTACTATTACTATTAAATAAAACAAAATGAATAATATTATATTTAACAGAGTGATTATAAATGAAAATATTTACTTTCTTCTCGATTTTAATAATTTAAAACCTTTAAAAGCATTGTTTAAGCTCTTAAATTAATATTTTAAAGTTTTTGAAGAAATTTTAAGCTGTAAGGGAAATGAATTTATGGTTTTTTCAAATAATTTATGCCCTTCAAATTTTCCTATTAGTCGTTTATGAACTGATTTTGGTTAAGATAAAAGCATTAATTAGAAACAACTAGTTTGATTAAGATGCAATGTTCGCACAATGTCACTTACATATAGTTAAGTGAATGGAAAATAAGATTTTTTATTTCTATTCAATGAATAATTACCGCCACTAACTTCAATTTCATCACTAATTTCATATGAGCATTATGAGAATTATGGTTATCGATGAACAGTTCCCCCCTCTTATACATGAATACTCTTTGAATATATTCATATAAATCTCTCTTTCTCTCTCTCTCCCTGTCTCTCTCTCTCACTCTCTCTCTCTCTCTCTCTCTCTCTCTCTCTCTCTCTCTTTCTTTCACTCTGTATAATCTTTTGATTTTCAGAGCCAATCGTTTGATGCTCATCTATTACAATTCATTCTATAGTAGTAGTCATTATAATATTATTGAAATATACTATATGTAGTATAAGAGAACAAGAAGAGAGAGAGAGGGAGGGAGAAAGAGAAAGAGAGAGACAGATAAAGAAGGATTGAAAGAGAGAAACAGATTGAGGGTAAAATTCATTTATATTGCTTATGTATGTGATGTCTGTTCTTCATTTTCTGGAAAAGAAAACTACTAAACCTGTACTCTTCTCTCTCTCTTCTCCGAACCTGCCTCCTCTCTCAATATATCTCTCTCTCTGGATGTTTTATTCAAAAAAACTTTTTAAGTATTTAACACTTGATGAAGATCAAAACTTTTAAGTATTTTTCGATAACTTTTTAATTTCTTCTTGCATCTTCTATTAGCACATCGAGCTCTCTACTCTCCAAACAAAATTTCGTTAAAAACGTGAATTGCTTTGGATTTTTCTTCCTGAAGCTATAAATTCAAATAATTATCATCAATGTGTCAGCATACGTCAATTTGAATCTCAGAAATCTATTAGTCAAAACAATTATTCCAGTCCTGTTGTCACTTCTTGTATCATCATTACTCTCTCTATCAACCAGTTTTGCTATGCTAACTATATTTCTCATATTTCCAATCAATAATCTATTTTGATAAAAGGTTTTTTCTTTAAAATAAATATTGTTTACATAGTACAACATCAACAAAAAACTATAACTTCTAAAGCGTTTTTTTTTTCCCGTTTTTCACCATATTTTCGCACATAATCATTGTTCATTTATCTTCTTCTTCATTTTTCTCACTCTTTTTTATCTACTTCTCTTCTCTTTTTAAACTTTCTCTTCGTCTTGTAACTTCAGGAGGATAAATTGACCGCTTAATGTTTCTTTCACTTTTCGGCAAAATGCCAATTGTTCTAGTAGTTGTAATGTGCCCTGAGGGCAAACCACAACGAAGATAAAATGGAGAGTATAACAAGAGAAAAGAAATAAAGGATAAAGATAAATGGTGAGAAGGGTTATATGCAATGGATATGCAGACACAATTTGAGCAGATATTACATAATAAAATGCTCGGTTCTTCTTTCTCATCGACCGGAGTTTAAAATTCAGTTCTTCAATCTCTCGGATTATTTCGAGACATTTTTTTCAAATTCGTTGATCACCCCTTCTCTTATTATTTTTATGTCGAAACTGGACATTTTCGATGGAATCACATTTCTTTTTCTCTCCCTCTGTATTGCCTTTCTTCATACCCTCTCTATTTCACTTTTCGCTTTTCAAACTCAAATCTTGATTTTCTCGAACTATTTAACTCACACAATAGATAATTTCTTCAATTCACGATGCTCTCAATTTTCACATGTCTTTAAATCTGAATCTGTGTTACCTTTTTATTGTTTTTGAAATAAATTTGTTGAAGAATAAAACCTATTTTACACTCTTCTATGTAACATTTTATTATTTTCTTCAATCTTATCTTAAGCCTTATGATGTGTTAATAAAATCTTTCAGTTTCATCACTTTCTACTTTTTTATATCTCAAGTTGCAACTTTCGTTTGAGCGGACGCATCAAAAAGTAGATCTAGGAACTTCACTGAAACCACCAATTAAACTTTGACTGTTTGCTTGTTTCTTCATTCGTTTGCCCCATCTATCCTTTCACCCTTTCTTATGCTCTTCAACACCCATCTCAAGAACGAGCTTGAGTTCAATTTACATTAGCTCCCACCTCTATTTCATTTTTCTCTCAATCTCTTCCTACTTTTCATCATTTTCGCTTGTCTCTGAACTTTTTTCTTCAACATTTATCAGTTCATGTATTCGTTTTTTTCCGTCTAAATCTCCTCAATTTCACTTTTTTATCGTTCATTATTAGATACATTGCATGTATCTTGGACTGTCTGATGAATGGTATCCGGTTTTCTGTTCTTCCGGCCTGAATTGTTTGACTTAGTGCATCTTAGTGCGTGAGTATCATCTGTCTTCAAATCATCTCGTTCCTTAATGCCCTGTGGAACAGTTATTCAGATTTGATTTCAGAAAAAACCTGAATGAATACGGTTCAAACAATCTTTTTATATTAACTATTCAATTTATAATCAATATAGTTATTTATTTATCAAATATAAAATATTTTTTATCTATCTGAACTATTTAATCTTTTCTATTCGATACATATTTCAATATATATATATTATATTATTTACTATTTAAGTTATGTACTCTGTTCATACGACGTTTACTTTGTTCTTAAAATAAATTTTAAGAACTTTAAATTTACTTTCAAGAAATAATTCCTAGAGATTAGTTGTTACTTCCTTTGTATTAACATACAGAGAGAGAGAGAAAAAGAGAGAGAGAGAGAGAGAAAGAAAGAATCTAAGAATACTTTCTTCTAACTTTTAACACTATAGTGTACTGTTTATTCTTTTAAATTTCTATTTGAAACAATGTCAACTGTTCAAAAATGTTTCTTTTACCTTTAGCTATTTCTATATTGTCTAGTATTACTATTACTACTACTATTACCATTTCTTATATAAACTTACATATTTGAAGAATATTTCAAATAAATGGATAGATATAAAGAAATGGAAATTGAATATCTCAGATTTCAAAACAAGAATGTGATACGTGTAAGCTACTAACATCGCACTATATGCTAACCTCATCTTTACTAAAGTATAGATCCATTTTTTAGTTTCTTTTTCTGGATTATTATACTAATTATCATTAAAATTATTGGATTTAAGAAGAAAAATCATGTTTTTGATTATTTTTTTTAAATATTCATTATTACTATTACTAAGACTATATCTACCTCATAAAAGTTTATTTGAAAAAGAAAAGAAGAAATATAGAAAGATGAAAAAGATTTCTAACTGTTGTATAACATTTCTTTTATCTTCTTTTCAAATAGTTCTATTGTGTCTTTTATAGACACTTTTTTCAAAAGCCATTTGATCATACTGAACAATCTTTCTCAATCCATATCTCGTTAATGTTCTTTCTCAGTATTAGCTATCATGCATTCATGAGGATAAAGATATAGAATAGTGAACAACAGAGAAATAAAAAGTTAAAGAGAGAAAGAGAGAGAGAGAGAGAGAGAGAGAGAGAGAGAGAGAGAGAGAGAGAGAGAGAGAAATAGAGAGAGATGGGGTGATCAAAAGATATGAAACAACATATAAAAAAAACATTTTGATAAAATAGAAGAAAATATTTTAACAGGTTAGGCTTTTCGAATGATTTTAGTAATGTTATTGTTGATTTTATTTCTTATGTAATTTCATCATTTTGGTTCTTTATGTTTTATTTGATCTCATACTTTACCTTATCTTACTGAAAAATGTTAGCTTGTCCTATGACTAGATAAAACAAGAGAGTCAAGAGATGAGAATGTACATTAAACTTGAATTTGACTCCAAAGTTGAGTAGAAAAGAAAAGCAGAACGTGGGATGAGAGAAGAACAGTGTTAGAAAGTTGGAGAGTGTATTGCAAAGAAACTTGGAAGTCATTCTCCTCATCTTCTCCTACTTCTTCACACAGCCACTCGAAAACGTCACACGTATTCACGTGCTTCAAGTCGAAATAAAGTTGATCAAAGAGAAAGCTCTTAAAAACAAGGCCATTAGATGATGATTCGTCTTTCTTTTGTATAAATTATTTTATTTTAATTGTATACTAAAAGAAAAAATATTAAAATCTTCATTTTTTATTTATTTTTTTTAAATAATAATAATAAATATATTGAAAAATAAAAAAGAATTGAGCACAAAGTACAAAATTTATGAAAATTTTGTAGTTACTATTCGTATAATCGATTTACTACTATAGTAATATTCGATGATGATGATGATGAGGAAGATAATACGCCGAATATTGTTTAGATTTATTCAAAATAATTTGTAAAACAAATTTTTTTTTGTGAAATGTTCAATTAAATTTTGATTTTTGTATTTTTCAACATACTTTCAAACCTTCATCTTATGTTCTATTATGGTACTTATGAATAGTACAGAAACTTGTTTGTTATGATTACTTTTACTATTCTCCCGAAGTTTTTAAGCCCATTGTCGTGATTGATTTTTAAGTTTGTTGTAACAGACAAACGTTGTTCATTCTCTTAATTTATTTTTTTTTCTCATTTCAGAAGTGCTTACAGCCTTATATCGGTATAAACTGTTAGTTGTCTTGTATCATAGCTCGTTTATCCATATATGGATTCTAAGAATGACTGGTATTATAACAAACGAGGCCAGTATCGTTCCATTGCCTTTGGAACATGGAAAGCTGGAGCGGCTCGTCGTTTGAATCTCAGGTTTGTGGCTGCCTTATTACATTTACTATTGCTTGGCTTTGAAAAATAGTTGTTTATCACAAAAAAAATTAGTTTTGTTTACTAAAGACATGTTGGGCATCAAAATTATCGTATTGTTCTTCATTTAAGCTAAACACAGCTTTTTCATTTTGAAAAATTCATGACTTTGTCTTGAATCTTTGAAAGTATTATTGGTTGTAAAGCATTTATTTAAATCTTTTTAGTATTTATACTTTGTTTTCGCATCAATTGATTTGAGCAATTATGCATTATGCAATTATCATTCCAATTTCGGTGAATTTACTATTACTCTAGTTGAGTTATTTTATATTGTCGATCTCTTGCATATAATTTGAAATATAACAGCCTCGTTTACAGGTCATTCGACCTCTATTCCGGGCAACTGTAGAATCCTCGCCGCTAACCACTTCTCATAGCATCACCATATCCTCTCTTTAATATTTTATTCTCTGCCTTCTCTTTTCTCTCTCTACCTCCCTTCCTCCCTCTCTTCTTCTTTCTATCATCATTTCACTGTTCTCTCTTTCTCCTAGTCCTATGTAATCCACTTGTGAATAGTAAACAGAACAGTCACACATTTAGACATAGGATGACAATCGCGTCTATTTCTTCCTATATAATGTAAATTCGTTTAATATCTGGTCATATGAATGAACTATTTGAAACTTGCTTCACTTTCCAAATAAAGTGTTCCTGCCCCCCCCCCCTAAATACAGGTATGCTACTATGTCAGATTATTTTGATTTGCAATCGGCTTTACCAAAATAATTTTTTTCCATTTTTCATTTTTTTGCTTATTTATGAATTCAATTCCTCGTAGGTCATTTGTTTGTTTTTTTTTAATGTGTATATACATATATATATGTATATCTATAATCGGTATTTGATATGATCCTGAACAACATAACTACTTAATGTTGATGTCAGACATAACATATTCATGTTCTCTTCCTCTTTTTTTATTTTTGTTTCTCACACATTTTGTCAGTTTTATGTTAACCATATGATTTTTTCACAAGAATTTACTGGTATAGTGTTGAAATCTACAAGAAGCCTCTATCTCTTTTCTATCCGTAGTCTCAATTTTATTTACTCAAATAGGAAGATGAAATACAACCTAGCATCTATATATTTGAGAAATAGAAAGATATACGAATAAAGATAGGAAGAGTTCAAGCTTCTAGAAGAAACATTCTTTCTATTACATATTGTATTTATTCCTGTGTCAATGGGAAGGCAATAAATGACATCAGTCATGCTTACAAGCTAAAATCAAGCACATTTGCTTTCATCATATCAAATGATATGCGAATGTACGAAATTCTATATCTGCGAGCTCTTTAAAGGTCTTGAAACGGAGGAGTTAGGGAGTATTCTGTGTCGAGTGAAACCAGTAGACTTTTTTAGATTTGTGATCACGATAATAGGGATGCTCTTGTTTAAATAATGTCGGAAGCTCAATAGCTATATTCATGTTCTGTTTCATAGTGTTTTCTTACATATTTCTGAAGTGGTTCTGAATGTATTATCTTTCCTGAAATTGTGGCAAATTTTTCATAGTTTCTTTTTCTATCTTTTTTTTCATTAAGAAGATCTTTTCACTATCTTATATATTAGTTGTGAAGTTTAATTCATGACTGAACACATGCGTTTGTCATCTATCTCTCAATGTCATTCGTTAGCATGCTTATACTATTGGATCTTTCTACTGACCCTATCATCTTTTTCTTCCAGCTTGCTGCTCACATTAAAATTTTAATCTTTGGATTTATCTGTTTGATTCATCTGCGCCTCCCCATTTTCAGATGGGAGCATCTTAGCATCATACACTTTAATACATCATATACTACTTTACGACACTCTCTGCGCAAGCTTACCCATGAGGCTTTCATGCGCACAGTATTCCGGTTTTCTACTCAATGTTTGCTTAATCCAAAAAATATTAATGTTGAACTGACTCTGCTGAAGGTTCTCTGAATATTTTACTCCTCGTTTTGATCTATCTATTGCTGCTACAACGTATTTTTCGATGATGATTAAATCAAATTTTGAATGCTACTTCAACGCACATCTTGTTACTAATATGAATATAAATTATTTTAATAACAATCAAATTTTATTTAACGTTGTAATCATCGCTAAATGCAATCCTAATAACTTATACATAAATATAAGCGCCATATGTCTAAGTGTATAAACGTATCAAAGTGTTTTATGGCATATACCAACGGTCAAACATATGGTTCAAATTCATGATTGAATATATGTATAGATTTTCTAGTTTGCTCAGTCATTTGTCTCAGACTGACGCTTCCTTCGTGATCATATTAATACTTCATGTTTATCATTTTTATTTATTTTTTTTGAAAAATTTTCAAAACCAACTGTCATTAGTGTTCTACTGAAATCACTTTTAAGTTTTTTGTTTTGCTACTTGTATTAACTAATTTTATTTGTGGCTTACAATTTTATGTTTTCTAATTTTGTGATTTCAGAACTGACGAAGTGATACTTCGAGAAAAAAATAATTTCTCTGTCAATAACTACCGTTTAAGCAAGCTTAATCGTGAAAGTCGAAGAATGGGAGAAAGCAGTCCAAATCTTTGCCGATTACATCCTACCCATACTCAGCGTAGCTTAGGTTTGTCGTTTTTTTTCTCTATTATTATTATATTATCTTCATATTTTTCAGGAGCTGTACCGAGCTCATTGTCTGTTAGCCAACGATTTGTCGATCCTCTCGATTGTTATTCTAGTTCAGAATATGTGGAATATATTGAAGGACAAAAAGGATCAGTAGGTAAAATATTTTAAATTTATGAGAACATTTGATAACTATGAAACTCTTACTAGCAATATTTACATTTATACAACGTATATAGTAATTTTCACAATCTCTTTTCATCTTTAATTCACTTCAATTATTTCTATGCCGTCTATTTCCTTCTTGATTTCTCTTTCCCACTTAATTTCTTATGTCAACATTCATATATTGCTTTCGAGCAATAGCTTGAAATACTTTTCACGCCGTAGGCCGGCCTTGTTACGGAACTTCAAGTGAAAGTTTGAGAGACGAGTTATTTCCTCTATTTCGCCGACAACGCATCATCTCTTGATAATTTTTCAAAACTACTACATAATCTTTGTCTTATGATCTTGATTTAGCTTATTAAGTTGCATATTCTTATATAGAATCTTTACTACAACTTTAATTATATTCCCTTCAATAGATCTTGCTCTTAGCAATCCATCTGGGATTGCGAAGTTTTTTTAGCTCTTAAAGACGAAAATGGATTTTTTTGTCCGAGTGGAGTCATACACCCCACTGTCTGGATTTAGTTCTCCACTTCTAATGATTTAACAACATGTATTCGAATTTTTTTCTGTCCCAGACAAATAATTGTATACATCAATGAGAGTCTTCAAGCCAGCTTCCTGTTTGTTCTCTCGAATCTCCTTCTGCTCCTTTTCTTCTCCTCTCATCCATACATGCTTATCCCTCACATAAATTCACCACAAATTTTTCTCACTCACTATTGATAGTGTATTCATCTAAAATAATATTAGAGATATCTGAGGAAATATGAGACCTTTAAGAAGATTTTTGTCAGGTAAAATTTCTTTCTGCTAAACATGAACTTTAGTTATTATTCTTTTCTGTGATGAGAATATCAACATTGCAACATTTGATAACCTGTTAAAAACATTTTTGATTTCCTGATTTGAAAATGGCGTTCCTTAATCCATTTATCTTGCTTTCTAGTTTAAAAAGAACATAGAGGAACACCGCTTCTCCTCCGCAAAGGAGCAGTTGGTTTCATTTTAGAAGCTTTTTGTACAATTGCTCTATTTAAAACAAAAACGTATCATTTACCCTCTTTTCTTGATCTAAATATTTTCTTATTTCAAGATGTTGCTCGAATTTGTGCTCCGAGGTATGATACATGCTAAATGTTCAACATTATTTAATTTTAATCGCATTCTTGTTCGTGGATTCAGGAACAGACGTGTTTCAATTTGTTTGTCTATTATCTCATCGTTTTCATGTTCTTTCAACAAATTGAAACTTGTCTGTTTATGTGGTTTCATGAACGTTTTTCATCAAATACAATCCCGAATGCGAGCATTCTTCAATAATGTTCGAAAATGCCAAAGTGCAAATATGTTTCGATGTTTCAAAGTTGGCTACTTTGATTTTCGAACTTTTTCTTAAAACATTACTTATTTATTTTTTTGAACAACGTAACCTTAATTTTTTGAGAAGCTGCTCCTGATCAACAAGCAATTGACACACTCAAAGCAGCTTTCCGACTGGACCATAACCTGAACTACTCTTTATCTAACAAACGGAAAAGTCGATTAGAATCGTCTTTGCAACGAGCTCATCACAGGTTTTACAAAGGTTTTGTTGATTTTTCTGACGACATTTGCATTCAGGTCTCAAAGTGCTGGTGCAGATACGCATAATGCTGTTGTAGACTGTGACGCTTCAACTTCAACCATGAAAAATTCATTAAATCGAACAGATGGGAATAATACCAAATTCCTCCGAGCTACAAAGAAATTTTTCCGTAAAATATATAATTCCACTACTCTTCCGACTAATAGAAAGCAAGCTGAATCTTGCGATGATGTTTCTCGCTCTCGTTATAATACGTCGAATATCTCCTGGTATGCTTTGATTTCCTTTGTATGTCTTCAAAATTTTATCATTTATTTTTCAGTGGAGGTCCCGTGTTGATGTATAATGATGAAGATTACTGTTCGAATATAGAAGATGATTTTATAAGTACTACTCCTAAGTCAAGTCTCCAAGAGACCACAACGGATAGCGGTCTCGATATGGACAGGTATTATTAAAATTATTTAATTTTTCACAGAATTAATCGCATTCAGGTCTTCAACTCCTGATCACTCTTTAGAGTCTATAACACTAACCTCCAAGTCAGATATATCCGACTCAAGATCTATTGAACATGATAATAGTAGCTGCAAGCAAGAAAATTGGAACAATTTATTTGAGCAATTAAGGAGAGAAATGGTAATTTAGCAATTTTATTGTTTTAAGTTAATTCAAGTGTTTATTTCAGAATGATATGAGAATTCGTGATGCTCAAATCCTTGCTGATCTCCATAGAGTCGAATGGCACTTAAAGAGTGTTAAACAAGCTCATGATTCAACAGATAATCTTTACCCTGTCCAAAGTTTTCAAATTTAAATTGTGTTAGTTCTAAAACATTCTATAATCATGAATTATATATAGTAATACCAGTGAGAGCTAAGTCGGGTAGTATGTTTTGTTTTATTATGTTTTATATTATCATGTTGTTTTAGTCTCTTCAACTTATATTTCTTTATCTGAAGAAATTAAGTAGAGACGCAATGTATATATATATATATATATAAATATATATTTATATATACAAAGTTTATGTAAAGTGCCATACCTCACAATTATTTTTAAAATACTAATAAAGATTTGGCAATTATTTTCATTACTTCAATATAAAACAACATTTAAATTACATTCATGTTATGTTCAAAACGATCACGTAGTCTTGATAGCTCCGTTTCTAATTGATAACCTAGCTGCGCTTCTCCAGCCCACTCAGCTATAGCTTGGGTCATTTCAATATCTGTACTTAACAAATTTGGATCTTTTGCATGTATCATATTCTGGAAAACGGAAAGGTATCAATGGTTTCGGGTTTAAAATCATACTGTTTGACAACTGCGTAAATGATGAGACATGGCAGGTAACGCTTCCAGACTAGGCCACCGAAGAATATTTGCTCGATCATTTGTAATCAAGGGGTCATACTGTAATGTTATAAAATAAAAACTTGACATTCCGGAAACTATACCATGTTCATTAAATCTTCTACAAAACCATTTACACTGAAATCATCTTTCACGGTGTTTCCTTGAAAAACATTTTCTACGTTCCACTCATCGTCAACCCAATCACTAGTAAGGATTTCTGACTTAAAACTAAAATACAAAATGAACTAAATCTAATAATAGAAAAAACTTACGCGTCGCTCGGTTTTACTTTAACTCTACCAAAATTCTTGAAAAGAGTTTGTTCAAAAGCTTTTCGTTCGGATGGAACTTTGATGTTTATACGAATGAATTCATGCTTCCTGATAAAAAAAATAAAAGATAACGAAAGCACACAAGAGCTTACTTTCCTCCTATTTCTATAGTATCAATAAAATCTAAATTAGGCAAAAGTAGGGGTCCATTTCCTTCTTGAGGAGTTTTCATATTTGTGAAATAAATTTTAACATTGCATCTAATTGGTTTCATGGTTTGATAACAAACAGGAATTAGAAGCCTTTGCTCTACAGTTCTAACCCATAAGAATCGTAATGGTTGATGATAAAACCTAAAAATGGAAGAAATATTGAAATTTTATAAATATCTCATGATTACCTATTATCAGTTATGTTATGACAAACAACAGGATAAAAAGAGATCAAAAGAAGAGCTATAGATAATTTGTCGTTTTTAAATCCGCAACTATAAATCAACATAAAACATAAGTTATAATAGCCACTATTACCTTCCTTTCCCCATGAACAGAATACCTATAGCTTGATGAGCAGCAAGTTGCTCTTGGTGTTTCCTGATACTTCTTGACCAAGACAGTACATTGTCTTGCATACGCCAAAGACGTGCCAGTCGTAGAGGTTCTAATTCACCTTCTCCAGCGGACAACTGAAAAATGATAAAATGAATCTTGCAGTCCAAATAACATGTCAAAATCAAATTCATACCAAAGCTAAGCATGTTAGCAATGTGTTCATACATAAGCTAACAACGTTGCTTCCAGCACTTTGTGTTAATCTTGTATATAACTTGTTTTTTCGAGTGGGAGCAATCATATCCAAATAAATATCCTAAAAAACCTTTTTAAACTTTCAAAATCAATTTCTTCTCTTACAATAATATCTATTACTTTCACTTTCTGAGGTCTTGGATGAGCAATATGTTTGAATGTCAATGCCATACAAGCGCCAGTTACAGCATACAAATAAACCTATTTTGACATAGTAAAAAGCACTACTCCATGAGACCAAACCTGTGCCAATGTTTCTCTATCAACTACATTATTCCAGTATTTGTCTTCTTCTTTGCTCATATTAGATTCTCCAAGTTCTGACCATTTGAATGATGTACTCAAAAATTTGGAAACAACATCAGGGACCTAAATATGACTTTCATACGAAACAAAAACATTTTCATACTTGGTATTGAACCCATTCTTCTGTATCTCCTATTTCATCCCACATAATTAAACTACGACAAAGAACTCTAACTAAAACCTACAATGATATCACATATGAATCTTTAAAATAATTCCAAACGTACGAGGTCTGGACGTATGCCTTCTAACAGCGAGATGGATTGAGGTAAACTCATGAGTTCAGCCATATAAGTGTTATTTGTTTGAAGGAACATCAACCCAAGTGCAACAGTTGCTGGATGTCCGGTGAGATGAGTGTTAATATTTTCCTTTTCCTGTTCAAAATCAAACATGTAAAAACGAAGTATAGCCAAATTCTACCCAAATATGACTTGAAGGATCTGGAGTGAACTGATTCATACCAGAATGAACATAATCGCTGTTCGAATTATTTTGCTGGGGAAACACACATAAATCCTATAATGATGAAACTCTTATTATATATAGATATAGTCTTATTTACTCTGGGTCCACCATTCATCATAGTGATTAAACGCTTGATAATAGAAGGTTGAGGCTCTTGGAAACATGGATCGGTCTCCATCATTTGATTACCTGAATATGAAATAACAAGAGAAGCTTTGAGATAAACCCTACCCAGTGATAAACATATCAATCCGACTGAGAATCCAGCTGATAACTTATAAGCATATCGATCAACAGATGGAACATCTTCAGGATTAGATGATCGACCAATCTAAAAATAAGTACTCTGATCGAACATCAATTTCAATTAAGTCGAACTTCATTCACAAGTTTTTTAGTTATATTCATATGGCCAGATTCAGCAAAAACAAGTCCAATAGCAGAGATTGATGCTGTCTGAAAATATATAACAGGAAATACGCGATAATGAAGTTGTTATACCTGAATTAATGGAGTAATCATGATAGGTAGAAGAGTTGGTCCCATTAAGAATGGAAGTTGGGTGGTTATCATACGGAAGACCCGACTGTCATTAGTACCGATTCTCGAAGCAGCGTATCCCAATATAAGGGCAACCGACTGGAAATCTTCAACAGCAGCTAGGAGATCATGGACATCAAACATGTTCGTATTTACAATATGACCGTTCAAACCAAATCCATACAAAAGCCCAGCTTTTGTGGCAGATGAGAACTTGAAAATTATTTAATTAATTACACTTCTAAATTTTAATTTTTAAAACCTTATCATTGTTGTTGCATATTGCCATTATCCATTCTCCCTCAACTTTTACTTGAGAAGAATCAGCTAACTTCAATGCAGCAGCAACCCCATTATAGAATTCTCCCCATTCTCGGAACGGTCTCAACGACTGCAATCAATAATAAAAGAATTTGTATAAAAATTCAGGATACATCACTGATGGGTATTTCGAAACTCAGATTTGAAGGAAAAAGTCGAGCTGTAAGACAAAGATCAGGAACAATAATGTTTGTTGATGGCGAAGGAGTTGCAGTTCTAAAAATAGTATTTTAAACGTAGTATATCAAAGCTCACCTAAAATCAATGAATGCTCTTCCTAAAGACTGGGTGAGATATCGAATAGAAGATCCCGACAAGAACATTTCTTGGGCATCTCTGAGATCGTGATCCCCTAACCCTCTGCAAATATAAATAGTACTCATGTTTTATTAAGTATTTACAACTTACAAGCTATCAGTGTTTATCAACACAGGTCTCGAGCTATCAAGCATTTCTATTGCATTTCTCAATCTCATATCTGTTGGCCATCTTGTAGTTGCTATTTCGCCGAATTGTTCCTCAGTGGGGAAGCATCTGTAAATTGGCTTTTAAAATGAGGTCCTGATTCCCTAACAACATTTCAATTTTTGGTGTCCGGCATATGAACGCATCCAAAGCTATATGGTCGGAATGAATGATACTACCAAGTAGTAAAGCCAAGAAAGATGGGAATCCTTCGATCTCCCGTAAGCCAATTCCAGTTAAGCGCAAAGTAGAGACACATCTAAGATCTGAGATTTAGAGAAATAAGCCCATTTCTTTGAATTACTTCGAGGCGACGGATTCTCGGGTATTTAAGAATTTCTCCAAAAATTTAGTCTGTTCTTCAGAAGCGAATTTCAAACGTTTCGACCAATTCTTTCCCAATAGCCTTTGAATGTCATTTAACGTTTTGATTCGTCCAACCCCGATACCAAGAGCTAAAACAACCAAAATTACATTATATATAATCCAGTAAAATGCTAACCAAGCAGAACTTTCGCAGTGAATGGAGTGCAAAGAGGAAGTGGTGTAATAGGATTATCGTTTATAAAAGTTTCAACAGTGTGCCAAATACTAAGAGCTTTATTTGGATTGAAATTCCGAATACCATGAGAGGTAGGGAATTCTGAAAAGATTTATAAAACTTGTAAGATTGTTTTAATGAATTGTAAGTATTTATCAAACTTTTTAAAAAATATTCTAAAAATAGGTAATGAAAATTAGAAAATACTCTTTTGAAATGGCATTATAATCTGTACCTGTAGATCCGTTATCAGCTGATGTTACTTTCAAAGTCTTACATTTCGGAAAAACTTTCTCGTATAGCTTTATGTACGAATCTAGTTGTAACAATCTGAAAATCAAAATATGACAACTATACTTCGAAGATCCTCTTACTTTGCTACAGAATACAAATAACAAACTAATGAGGATCGAACGCCTTTCTGACCCCTATCTAAAGATATATTTTCCCAATGAGCATGAAGAGCTGCGAAAGTGCTGAAAACAATTAAAATTGTTTAGTGATATTGTTTAGAGTAATTACATGTAAACATTCGCGTATAAAAGAGCTGATGAATTAACAACGACCCTAACATTATTCGAAGGAAACGGCATTTGTTGATAATCAGAGCCAAACGATAATACTTGTTGCCAGTTCTAAAACACAACAATAATTTTCAAAATTGTTCGGAAATAACCTGTTCATCTGATCTTAAAGGACGTCTTTGTTTTGCTTGAGTTTCATCAGAGTCATCAGAAGATGAGTCCTAAAATGCAGTTTAAAAGATAATGAGATAATATGAATGCAGCACCATTCCCTGGTTAATAACAGCTGGAATATCAAAGCCGATATTTTTCAGTATAAACAGATATGTGTTATGAATGCTAGAACAGTTTGAACCTTTTTGAAATGAAATAGGAGTGTGACCTAAATAGTCCCTTTTTTAATTATTTCAATCATTCACTCAAATTACTTCGCCACTCTCCAGCTAATCGCATAGCTTTATCTTGTGGAAGAGCTTCTAAGATGGTGGTGAAAAGCATTTCAACTGAAATATATAAGCACTTATATCAATTTTGTTGTGGGACTAACCATCTTTGCATGGATACATGGGAGGAATGGTTAGTTGATAAATAGATTTCCCCACAACTAAGGAAAACGTGTTGTCAATAGCAGAAGGTAAAAATGTTGATCTGTGCCATTGAGTAGTGTTATTGACATTATTTGGCTTAAATAAACAATGTTGTTAACTGAATTTCCAAAAGTAAATTACAGTTATAAAAACATCAGTAGTTCTAGTGATTCCCGAATGAATTGATATGTGATGATTGAAAAGAACTAACGTGCACATGTCCTCAAAATACAATAATACTTGAGTCTAAATTTCCGCGTACCTTCATGGCTGTCGCATCTACACATTCTATTGAATGTAGGTTTCCTGATATAGCATACGACTTCTCAACTTCAATAAGTCGGATAGAACGTAACTGGGACTTCGAACCTTTGATGCCCTCGGGGAGCCGAATAACATAGTTCATATATGTATGCCCTATGAACGACTTAGAGAGAAATGCCTAAATCACAAATGTCAGCATTATATTTTTTGATTTTTACTGAACCCTGCAAGCCGGAAATGTAAATTCTTCTTTACGTGGCTCAACCCAAACACATTCCAAACAGAATTCAGCATAGAGCAAATCATTATCAAATTCTCTTTCTAATACCCTAGTTAGATGAAGCCTAAATACAATTTCTAACTTCGGACTTTCGTCGTTTTATTTACTCATTGATAGAATAATGGGATGCAGCTCTTAAACGGAAAGAGATTGTAGAATCTCGGAAAGATGGTTTGTTATGTGACCTGAAATATTTATACTTTCTATTAACTCGAAGTTTGCCTTACATCGGCGTTCCAATTGCTGATAAAGCTGGGCTGTCCATGTGAAAATTTCTAGTTCTTTCAAGGCGTCTCATGCTTCTGGTGGTGCGACCTTGTGGGATATGGGCCATTGGGCCTTAAAATCGTGGTAAATATATCACATAATTATATCTTTTTGTTGAATCAGATCTAAAATTCCCTTGTAATTTTATTATCTCTTAGAAAACTCAAGAAACATTTTTTAAACAAATTCTTAAGAACAATTGTAATGTTCATATATATTCTGAGCATAGCTGATCCGTTGAAGACTGCGACATAGCGGGGAAAGACCAACAGCAATTTAAGCCTCTTAAAGTCATTGCAGATTCTTTATGCAGTTGTAATTAACCAGATGTGTGCTTCAGTAAAGAATAAGAAGGAATGATTAAAAATTGTTCATTTGCATAAAAATATCAAGACCTTTACCCCGTTTTCATTATTTTTTTCAATTATTTTGCAACTTTTGATCCGATATCTGATACTTAATCGGAAATTAGAGAAACAGTAGACTCATTAGGAATCCCCTAGTAGTGAAATGATCCCTTCAGTGCGCGTTAACACGAGTGAATAAGGCAAAACATACTTGAAACGAGATGACACAAAGATCTAAATTAAGTTAGGCTTGCTCGGAATTGAATTGGATTGCAGCAGGTGTTATATGTAGCGTTTTTGGAGAAACCTCAGCTTTGAAACCAGTTCTTCCTGCTTATATCAGATTTATACTTTACCTCGACATTTCATTTAGCTTTTTCCCATTCATTCTACTACATAACCTCATATAAGCCTACAATGTCAACACATTAACAAGCTCCTATAGTAGCTCCTCCCATTCCTTTCAGCATTACCCTCAACTCAAGAGGTCCAAGCTTTCGCATAGTATGCAACTAGTCACTTTTCTCTTTTGTTTAATTCCTTTGCTTTTTGATACTTATTGAAAACAGTTTTCAGTTGATAGTAATATAATTATTCGAAATGGGGAATCAAAGCGCACGACAGCTATCTACTCATCGCAAGCATGTAATACAGTCCTGGAACACCATTTACTCTTATGATCCTAATATTCTAAATAATGCAATCAGGTTGGTCATATCATTATTCCTAATCTTTCACAAAAAAAATAATTATTTCCAATTTTTTTGAATTAGTACTAAAGGTTTTCATGTACGTTTCTTTTAGTTCTACTTGTTCGCATAATTTGTTATTCAATATTATGAACAGAAAATTGAGACAGATCTTCAATGGAAAAGCAGATTCACTATGTGAATGTAGCATTGCTCCATAAAAAGTTCTGAAAAATCTGCACAATATTTGATGGCAATAACAATTATCATATTCATGAAATACTTGAATTATGGATATTATAATCAAAATATCTTTTGAGTAGGGGGAGAATTCTGATCGTACTAAAACAGTATAATTTCCAACAAATATAGAACAGAAGGGACCAATAGTCAAGTTACGTCACAATTACATTTGCCACGGCGGGGGCGTCTTCAGGAAATCGGCTAAGCAGCAGCTCTTTCATCCGAAATAGACACTGATTTTAGCCACATTATCGTGTAGGGTTGCCCAAAAAATTACTTAAAAACAAGGAGAAAGTATATGTAGAGATTAAAATTTTCAGCGACGCTTGGCTCAAAGCAGCAGAACTGACTCCGACATGGGTATGGGCATTAGTTGACTTGCCGGAAACAATGCATTCCACATATAGGGAAAATACACAATTTACAAATATGATTCAACAGGTATTATGAAGCTGTTTTGTAAAAATAAATATGTAACTCTTACAGGTCAGGGATTTTTTACACGTTTTAATCAAAGTTCATAAGTGTGATCCCGAAATGATAAAAACATTGGCTTTTCGGCTGGGCAGCCGCCATAGGTATATCTATTCACTTGTTTAATCTTTTTAACCATGAAATACAGACATTATATGAACGAGGGAAATGATAACTCGTACTGGGCTCCTTTTGCACAGCAATTGCCGATTGCTATGACGAAGACTTACATGCATGTGGTCAATAACGATAATAAGTGAGTTGCATGAGAAAAATTCTAGAAAATTCGTATATTCGAAAAACGAATGAAGCCTTCCCGTATTTGAGCATGACTGAGTTCCACATAGAATTTTGATTAAAAAATAAAAATGTTCAAGTCATCTTTCCATCAACTACATATTTCAGATTGAAAAGAATTTTACGGATAAGACCAAGAGCAGAAAAAAGCACAGAAGAAGAATTATGTGAATCTTGGAGACAATTTATGAATATGGTTGTAGAAAGTATGAAACGAGGATATGAAGGATGCGCTTCCGAGAAAACGCCATTAAGATTAAGTATTACAAAGTCAGAAAAATCTTTAAAAATATATATAATATTGTTTTTACTTTTGCAGTAGTATTATTTCTATGGCATCCTTGCGCTCAACAAGATCTCGATCAACTTCTCATTTTCTGGAACCTAATTTATCCCCCGCTATAGGTTTGATAAGCACAATATTTTTTGCTTTTGATTAGACTAATTTGAAGCATATTCTGCACCAACATCTTCACACAGCAACAGCGCTACCACTCCATCACCAGTTATGCATTATCGAAGTCGTAGTATTTTCCGAGCAAGACCACAACGATCTAGTCAAGATATAACAAGCTTGAGAAGGCTCAGTTCACCCAATAATTCAGCATGTTTGCTGACTCACAGTGATTTACAACTGTTGCGTTTAGTAGACAACAAAAATATGTCTGACCAACGTCGTTCTCTTACTCTATTGCCTTTTTGAATTAAAAAAGATTAATAAATTTTACCTCTTGAAACAGGTGTACTGGTTTTGGGTGACGGTTGAATTTTATGTCTATCTGGTAAAATTCGTGGTGTGCCCGATATCATTCTACAATCATCGGAAGTTGCTTTACGAATATTATACAAAACATGTGCCTATACAAGAAAACGTATACTTTTCAACAGTCCCAATTTTACCTTCTTATTATCATCATAAATTAAAATACACGAACTAAAACAATCCACTACTTGATTTGAAGAAACCAGCATATAAAAATTTGTCAGATCTAAATTAATTCTTTTAAAACGATAGAGTTGAGTAGTTAACCTCCATCACGATATATAATAGGTCTTAACTCATCTAAGGGATGAGTTAGAGAATATAAATATATAGAATCTTCACTTTTTTCATTTTTGTTAACAAGGTGATCCCAACTTCGTTCAATAATTAGACAATCAGTTGTAGGAAAAACTCCTCGAATCTAAAATAATCTAGAGTAAAGCAAAATTACAGCTATTCCACCTTAAAAGGAAAACTGAAATAAAATGGATGATCATCTTCTGTTTGATAGAAAACTAGTTCTCTTTGGCCAACAAGAGTGAGATAATCAACTTTTTCACCGGGTTCTTCCCCGGATAAGCGAGATGAGCACGGAAACCAGAAAACCTGATTGAACAAAGTTACCTAAGCTTTTTTGAGCAAACTAACATCAACAATTTCAAATGTTACACCGATTCTGCGAACTATTTGTCCGTTTCTTTGAAATACTACGACTTCACAACCTTTCGTTACAGCTATTTCACACGAGCCATCGGGCAAAGCATGTTCACGATAAACGCCCTAAAGTTCTTTAAGAAATATCGTATAACAAATATATTTACAATTTCTTCATCATTACTTTCCCAAAAATCAAAATCTACACTTTTAGTGGTAGCACTTATCATTTTTACTTCTACAGTATTGTTAGACTCCGAATCATTCATCCGCCCGATTTCCACTTACTAAATACTTGTGAACAACAAAATGAAAAACAAGAAAGTAATGTAGAAAGCTTCACTATTGCAAATTTGAAACAGCAAACATCGATTATAATATTTTAAGAACCGGTATTGTACAGGAAAAATCAGATCATTTCGGATATACAAGATGAAAATATAAATTATTCAGCAGCGTTAATTTCCTTAAGACGTTTGGATTCATCAGTTTGAGCGCTATCGGCAGTTCTCTTAACTCCTTTGCGTACCATATTAGTAATATCAACAGCTGGGGCATCAGTCTTCTCTGACAAGGCGCTGGCAGTGTTAAGTCCGAGCTGCTCCTTGATTCTCGCGATGTTCTGAAATTGTAAACATAGTATGAACAAGATTTCCTTGATTACCTCATCGCTCTGTTGAGCACTTTCTTTAGCATCCTCGATCTTAAGATCGATGTCAGCAACAAGCTCCTTCAACTCGGCAACCTCCTTCTCATTGGATGCCTTTACCTCCTCGGTAGCTTCAGTGGTGTCAAGAGCAGCTAAATGAATATAGACAAATGACAAAAAATTAATCTTAATATACCAATTCTGGAACTGAGACTCTCTTTAGCCTTGATGTAATGTTCGCTGGCTCCAAGGAAGTCATCGTTAAGCTTATAAGCTCTAGCCATAATGACATAGGTGCGGGCAATAGTTCTATCAGAGGTGTCCAAGTACTTCTTGTAAAGCTCCAAGGCAACAGTGATATCATCAACAGCTTGGGTATAGTTCTCATCTTCAACAGAGCATTCTCCAAGAGACAACAAGACATCAGCTTTGCTCAACTCCCAGTCCTTGGTAGGTTCCTGAGCATCACAGATTTTGCGAGCGACCTAATAGCATAGATAAATAAACGCTCAAAAAAACTACCTCACCTCAAGAATTTCCCAAGCGGCCTGAATGGATGAAGGTTGGTCTTCACTTTCATCGTCCTCCTCAGCGCTACCTTCCTCCATGTTATCATCCTCAGCAGTAGGAGCTGTTTCACCTTCCTCAGTTTCCATCTCAGCATCTTCTTTAGTCTCAGTAACAGCCTCCTCGACCTTCTGCTCTTCGTCAGTGGCGGTCTTTTCAGCTGTCTCTGTGGTAGTTTCAGCCGTGACCTCGGTGGTTACTTCAGTGGTAGCTTCAGTTTCAGTTGCAGGTGCATCTACGGTTCCCTCAGCATTTTCAGGCTTTCCAGTCTTAGAACAACATTTTTATAAATATACCGAAAAAAACCGATAGTCAAACCTCGAGATCTCTGGCGTTCTCAGCCAAAGCTTCGTCTACTTGATCTTTGATCTCCTCGCGTTCTTCAGCTATTGTAAGAATAAAAAAACAAAATATTCATCAATATACCTGAGAGAGTCTCGGGATTTCCATACTGCTCCTCATCAATTGAATCATTAGCATTTTCTTCGGTGAGAGGCATATCTTTCAAAGCAGTCTTCAAAACGTCGTCCTCGGCTCTGCCAACCTCGAGAAGCGACTTTCCATAGTAATAATAGTTATGGAAATTCTCGACACCGAATTCTCCGAATACTTCAACACTAAAATGACAAGAATAAAAATTATTTTTTTAATGTATTACATACCCAAACTTAAGGGCTTCGCTAAGTTTTTCAGAAGCGAGATCATAACTTCCAGCAAGATAATGTTTCTTGCCTTCTACGAAGATTTCCTTGGCTTTAGTAATTTTTCTGCAAAAATGAAAATGACGTTCGCTTATAAAAATAAGACTTACTCTTCCTTGGTTAAAACAATCTCTGTCTCCTCAGCGACTGCACAGTCTTCTGTTACGGGTGTGTTGGTCTCTTCCTCTGTCTTTGTGGCATCAGTAGATGCAACTGGAGTTGCAACAGATTCAGCGGTGGTTTCAGTAGTAGATTCAACAGCGACTTCTGGAGCATCGGTAGTCTTAGTTGTCTCTACAGCAGTTTCAGCAGCGGGAGCTTCGGTTGCAACGGCTTCAACAACTGGAGTTTCTGATGCTGTGGTTTCCACAACTGGAGTTTCAGTTGCAGGGGTTTCCACAACTGGAGTTTCTGTTGCAGGGGTTTCAACCACTGGAGTTTCAACCGCTGGAGTTTCAACCACTGGAGTTTCGGTGGAAGCAGATTCGACAGCAGACATTACTAAACTAAAAAAAAGATAGTTAAAATAAAGATAATCTGTTATCCGACTAGATCACAGAAGAGAGCACAAACTAATACTGAAGGAATGACTGTATGAACTACTTGTAAATGAAAGTACGCCATGTTGAAATTCGAATCCCCCGCTCTAAATTCGCGCCAACATTTCAGGATTTTTTTATTTCAGCCCTTTAAGAAGTAAGACTCTAAGAATTATTATTTATTTTAAAAAGGTTTACAAAAAAATATCAGAACGATTTCAATTTAATCTGGAAGGCTAAATCGAAAGGTAATCCGGGTGTCTGGGTTTTAACATTTTGAAAAAAAGTATTACTTGGATTCATATAATATTATAATAGAATGGAATGTGTAATATCAGCATACTATGCTTACAAGCGAATACGCTTAAAAATTCGAGAATATTCAATAGTTCTATTTTGCGCCATTTATTGAGCAAACTTGGCTTAGTTTTAGCCTTGCATCGTACTTGACGCAATATGGGGTACTGGCTCAGATATCGTTTCTTCTAAAAGCATTGGATACACGATACCACTAATTGCTATGATTAATTATCTCAATTTGTTTCTTATATAAATTATGCATTACTATTCAATATTATTACCTATAAATTGCAATTCTATTTTATTTTTTTTATTTTATTTTCGATATAACATGTTTCAAAATGTTCAATTATTTTTTTAATTCCTTTTATCATTCTTATACATAAAATAAATTTTGTCAAGAACTGTAAACATTCACTAAATCAAGTTTTAGCATTTCTCCATTTCAGGTAGAAATGCTTAAGGTTAAAAAGTTGTTCAAAGTAGTGGAATCAGATGTAGAAGAATCAGACAATGAAGAAAGTTCAAAAAAAACAATACCTGTGCCAAGCTCTTTCAGAGCTAAACAGGGATCCAGTAAAGTGGTAAGCTAATTTTTTAATGAAATGAAAATATTTAATTATTCATTTTAGGATGTAGACTCTTTTTTTGTTTTCGATACCGCTGGTGAGGATAGACCAGAAGAAAAAGATGAAGTTGAGAAACCTATAGTAACAATAGAACAACCAAGAGATAAAAAATTAGAAAAGGTCTGTGAAGTGTATAGGAGAACCTTAAATGTATATTTGTTTTCAGTTATTATCAAAAGCAGTGTGTCATCCTGGATTAGAAAAAAATCCTTGTGAGAAGCCATCAGGTCGAAGGGCGATTAAAAGACAAAATAAGGTTTTTGGTTTCAATGCGCCGTTTATAATAAGTTATTTTAATTCAGATTGAATTGGAGAAAACAGCAGGAAAGAAATGGTTTGACATGCCAGCAACAGAGTTGACAGAAGAAGCGCGCATGGATCTTGAACTTCTGCAGATGAGAAGAGCTCTTGATCCATTAGCCTTTTATAGAAAAAATGATACTGATAAGCTACCGAAATATTTCCAAGTTTGTACACTTAACAGAGCAATACTCATTTCATAATATGCAGGTTGGTAGAGTTGTGGATGCACCAGAAGACTATTATAGTGGACGAATGACTAAAGCTGAGAGGAAAAACAATATGGTTGATGAATTATTAGCAGATATGGACTTTCAGCAGAAAAAGAGAAAAGCGTAAGAATGATGATATCAATTTTCTCTACTTACCTATGTGTTTTTTCAGATTTAATGATATCAAAGCGAGAGAAGCGAAAAAGGTTCGCGGTACTAGTGGTAAGAAAAACTTCAACAGAAAAAAGAAAGATTCTTCAAAAAAGAAATGATTTAAATGATAAGTTATATCTTTGTTTGTTGTTTTCGTTGAAAATTGTTATTTTTTACTTGTTATGAATTTTATTTTATACGCTTTGGTAATGTTTATTGAGATTTATCTACGAGATATCTACAATAAAAGATTACTAAATAACCAGATGGTGATTAATTATCAGAGAACAGGCAATTAGTTTGTCTAATCGTGTCCAGGTTTATTATAATATTAAATTATTCATTATTACTTTTTTTTCCCAATTTTTGAAATTAATAATTTTAAAAAATGGTCTTTAAGATTGCAGTAAAAATGTTTATTAACAAACAAAAGTAAATAGATTTCTTTTCAAACATAACACTTAACATAACATTTACCAAAAATGTCCATTAATACTGGGTCCAAAATCTACTGACTTTCTTTCAAAGAAGCTTTCATCATATTCGTTTGTATAATTGATATCATTTGTATATCCCATTTTTGTTGCATCTTCCTGATAATTTCTGAATATTAAAAAAAAATACATAGTAAGTATATTTTGACAATAATTTACATATGAGACTTCCATATAGTATTTCCTCTGACTGATAAATCGTGAGCCTGTTGCAAAACATATGGCTGTTTAGAGCATATTGCTGTTCCCTTTAAACAAAGAGAAATGAAGAAAACTGTGATGTTGCTATTTACCTGATCAGTAAAACAAAGCCAATACGTTATATAAGCTATTGTTCTTATATTAGTATTATAATCATCTCTTAATATAGTATATCTATATGGCATTGAATTAATTCCCTAAAAATTATATCAAATATTAATATTAATATTATATTTAACTGATAATGTATTTGTAGATTTCAATATGAAATCTTTATATTTACTATCCAAGAGATCATTGAATAAAACTGTTCCTGGTGATACTTTATGATAGTGAGGACTCTCTTGAAATAACCTAAAATATTAAAAATTGCAAAACTGAAATTATGATCATATTTTACCACATATTTTGATTTTCTTTAAGAAGTATGTAAATAATCTTCGGCTTATTCATACCAAGAGTTTCAGCTAGTAAGCTACAAGCTTCATCAATTTGTTCTATCTCTTCATTGATTTCATTCACATCTTCCGGTGAATATCCACATCGGTAAAGAATAATTTCTGTTGGAAGTTCATTCATATGTTGAGTATATTGATATAATGCTTGCATAGTAACTTCTCTTAGTCTTCTAATACAAAAAATAAATTAAATTTAAAAAAAATGTAAAAACTCACACAATGATGTTATATGAAGATTCTTGATACCAATATGATCCTTCTAATTGAGCTGGGAATTTATTTGTAAATGCCATCTATGCTTTTATTAAGTTTTACTAACTATATTGAAATTAATTGACTTACTCCTATTACTGATGGAATTTTCTGTATTTCTTCATTACATGTGATATTTGGTTTATACATGTTTAAACCAATAAACATTTTGTTATTAAAATAATTGTGTCTGCAAATTTTCAGAATAATAAAACGAAATAAAAATAATTAAAACCTGTCAGGAATTTTTAAAATTTCAGGAGGCATAATACTACAGTTGATTCCTCCTAATTTTAAATTTATTCTCATAGCTAGGTTTATAGAATGCTGAATATATTAAGTATTTTGCAATAAAAAATAAATTTTACAGTATTATTCTCTTCACATTGAAATAAAGTTTGTCCAACAATATATAATGTTGGTACTGTATTTTCATACAATAATACAGTATCTGAAATATATAATTTTTTTAAAATTGAAACTAGTCAACCTCGAAAAGCATCATTCTTTCGTCTTCCAATAAAAACAAAAAATCCTGTGTTTTGACACTGTACAAATGTCCTGAATTTCATTATTCATTATTTAACTATATTTTGATTTATATTTTACTTATTAATATAAGATTCAATTTTTGAACAATCTTTACTCGATTCTTCGAAATACATAACTTTTCCTGAATGACGAAGTCCATATTCAGAGCATAATTTCATAAGTTTTTCGAAGCATAATCTAAATAAAATATTTCTATTGATCTTAATTACTTTTGAAAAAGGTAATTACTTGGCTTCATAAGATGATATTGCGTTATCTAAGATTATAACAGCTATATCAGCGTTTAGTATAGAAGGACGGAAGTACTGCTGTGGTCTATGAGTCAGTGCTTCATCCACGAAGCCAGTATTTCCAGGCTCTTCTACCCTATAGCTATTGTTGTGAATGCTCAAATATAAAAAGAAGTTTACGTGTTTCCATAACAAATGGCTGGTGCATACAGTACTTCTGCTTGGACTGAATATAGCGTTGGTTCCATATTAATCTAAAAGAATATGCATATAAAACAATAAATTATTAAACTCTATAACCCCAAAAACATTCAAAAGTTCATTGTCTGCTTGTACTATTCCAGAATTTTCCATGAAACTTATGATATTACTCCTATATACAAATGGATGCAATTTATATAATTGTATTTTCCGATTCTAAAGTAGAATAAATAAATTTTTGTTTTAATTTCATATCACAATAGCTACCATTGCACTACTCAGTACATCAGCTCTAAGACGTTGACCTGCAGGAATTAATAGCAAATTTGCAGGAATCAGACAAGAATAATTTGTTTTTTCTTTACATAGTAAGTCACTAAATATGTAAATATATTATAAATTTTATAATTTTCAATATAAAATTCTTTACCATCCTTGCAAGTTGTAACGACTTTCATAATATTCTTTAATTGTTGTTGTTTTTCCTTTGTAATTAAAAATATACTGTGAAGATGAATATCCTGTTTCTATTTCTGGAAAGCAGATGTCTCGACAACCAAGATTTATTGTAGCAATATCTGAAAAAAAGTCAAAAAATTTTTAAATAAGAAACAATTCATTAAAATTGTTTGTTATGTTTCTTTTTTTTAAGAAACAAAAAGCTTCCCTATTATTTCGTTTGTATGACGAGATTCAAAAATCATCTTTGATTTCGATGATATTTGAAATTTGCTTCAAAATATTTATTTGTAATTTCAAATAGAATCTTTTGTTTTAAAAATTTATTCAAATATTCTATTCAAAATTTATTTTGAGTGTTATCTAATACGTAAATTAATTTATATGTTATATAAGAAATAATTATTATTACCTTTAATCTTTTTCTGTATGATTTCTGCGTTTTGAAGATAATCTTTGATATTGTCATCAAGATTAAAGAATTGTTGCATAAAATGTAATAAAGATTGCTCTTTGTAAAATGCATTTATCTTTTGGTGAATTTCAAGAAAGAAACTCAACTGACTTCCAGTTCGAAGAAATCTATTAAAAATAATATAAAATCAATAATATAATTTATTTATTTATTGAACTTACTTGCAATTACATTCAAAACCATTTTTCAATTCAATGCCTTTCCTATTAAAAACTTTATCATCTCCGGGTGTTCTAGTATCATCTGATGCTCGAGAACTTCCTTCAGATGCTACATCACTTGCTGTGAACGTTGTATTAAATCCATTATTATAGCAATAATAGGTAGGAATATTATAAGTTTCACATATTTCTTCATATTGATTAATGTGATTGAATTGTTGTTCCATCAAATTATTATTAAAAGCTTGATAAGGTAGTTTCTCTATTTCATCATTAGGGAAATCATTGTTGTTATACAGATTGATTCTTGGATCATCAGGAAAAAACTTTTCTTTTCTCGCATTTACACGATTTGTCGGCATTTTGGGTAAAGCATTGAAAACCATTTTTTCATCGAGTTCATCTTTTTCAAAATAATTATTTGAGAAACAAATATAATCACTGAAAATATTATTGTCTTGAAGATAATAAATAAATAAACTTACTTTCTAATAAGAAAATATTGATTTATAACACAAATATAAAATTCAATTAACTGATGTTTGTTTTCTTCATTCATATTCTCCATATTTTTAGGAATATCAATCCAAAATTATTATTATTATAATATTTTATACATAATAATATCATACCTTTCCAATATAAGTTATTTTAAGTATAATTTTAATAGCAAACCGGAAATATTTCTTAAACGAATCCTTCATGCGACTTATTTCCTTAAAAGATTTGAGGGGGAAAATTATCTCACTTATTGTAACCGGAAACCTCTGTCAAGATGATTGGTACGGACCCTTGTTCTTCAGTTATTTTACATCCAACTGAATAAAGTGTTGAATCATAATCATAGATATTTTCTCTCCAATTGCTTCCGAATAATTCTATTCGCGTTTGAGTCACATATTGCATTAAATGATATAATGCTTGTTGTCTTATATGATTTGAATAACTAAAATGATTATAATTTCATTGGGATTTGTTGAATAAGTATTAGAGCGACCGAGATATAGAGAGAGAGAGAGAGAGAGAGAGAGAGAGAGAGAGAGAGAGAGAGAGAGAGAGAGAGACAGACAGACAGATATCGAAATAAAAGGACAACTAACTCATCCTTATATTCATCATTTGCATTCAATTCTTCTCCATTTCGACGAATTTGAAGAATAGAGATATGATATCTGGAAATAAAAAAACAAAGAAATGTCAATTGTTTTCTACATTTTGATATTTCATGTACCTGTTGATATGAGAAAAGTTGCTATTAATATTCATACGAATTAAGTTCGTGTTTAATGCAACCTTATGAGCATAGGGTAGATCGTTCGTAAGCATTAGACTGAAACTATTCTTAGTAACAAGCAAAAATGAAATATGGTATATCATATGAAAGACAAATTTGACATGTATGCGAAATAAATATTTTTGTTAGAAATATAAAGCAAATGCTTATCCTAAACGAAAATATAACCGAGTGTCAATATGGATTCTGGCAAACTAATTAGTTCAATACTTAGCTTCTTGACATTGAGCATTTGTCTCTTTCGGAAGAAGGTTAACATTTGCTTCGCATCACATAGTGCTATAACTAAGGCAATTACGAACCAACTAGATATGTAATTGGAAGAAGACATTCGGTATCAGTGTCAGGGAATAATCTTTTCACATTAATATTCAATTCAGTGGTTGTTTTTACACATCGACTTCAATTTCTTGAAACAATTTATCGTCTCTCATCTCGACAAATAAACAGATTAAGAGAGAAACAAAATGTTTATTGTTGTGTTTTGCTGGGCCCATTATCATTTTCAAATTAAATATAAAGAATATGGTTAAACAATTCAAATGAATGTTAGCTTCATATGACATAAGAAAAAAAAATTTTTTTTCAATGTTTTAAATACAAAGATTCGATTTGAAAAAGAAAAAACTTTTACATAATTTATGGAAAATTAGTGTAAAAGTTAAATCTATTCATGTGATTAATATGATTCAATGGCAGAATCATCAAAGTTGTCTTCTTCTGGTTGTCTCTTGAACCATTTTCCAAATAGTTGTGGTCGAGATCCACCTTCATGAAATGATGAGAGTCGAGGGAAGTTTCCCTGAATCTGAAACTACTTAATTAGCAAAGTTGAAAAATCTCTGTTCCCCTATTAACAATGAAATCTTTGTTGTTTTTGAATTGATATTCATCATTTAAAACATAAAAGAAATAACTATAATAGTAATATATGATGAATATCTTTCATATATATATATATATATATCATTAATCAATTCAAAATTATATATTTTTGATTAAAAAAAAAAAGGAAAATGCTTACTTGGCGAACACGAACAGAAGATCTCCATGATGGCATATCTCGAGATAATTGAACTTGCTGCAAATAGAATGAGGAATTAAAACCTATTATAAAAATAAATTTTTATATGTAAAAGTACATTTTATTTTGAAAATATAAAACAATATAAACATATTTATACATATACCAACCTTTACAACTCTTGCTTCATATGTAGAGGAAATAACAAGAATTAGAAAAATAGAAAGAATAACTGTAGAGTTGAATGCCATTTTTGGTTGAAATAATTCTGAAACATATTCAATTATAATAAAATATAATATATCATATACTATGTATATAAATATAAAATAATAATAAAGTTAAACATATTAATATGATTTCAATAGCTATTCACTTCTTAATATTCTTCTCGGCTTAGTTTTACTTTTTATTAGTTCAGTATATATAATATTATATTATATATTAATATTTAAGAGAAATAAAGATAAGGAATTCAGTTTAAAGAATATAGAATTCTATGAATTCTTATTATTGTCATTTCTTAATAATATTTGAAATGGGAATTAAGTAAAGATATAAATTAAAATTTGAATCTTATTTTTAAGAGAAGAAATGAATGAAATGCTTGTAGATGAACATGTATTTAATAAACACAACTACATAGTAATGTGAGAAAATGTTAGGAAAATGTGAAGAAAATATGAAAAAAAAGTTTTTTTTTCATAATTTCAGGTTCACAAAACACAAAACTCATATGCGTGAAAGCGTGGAAGCAAAAATTGACCCACTGAGTTACATGTGAATGAAAAATCCAAAAAAATGATCGTAGAAATGTAAAAAAATGTGATTTTCTTTTTTTATTAAAATAAACGCACAGCAGAAAATAAAAGAAAACAGCATGAAAAAGTTGTAATTAGACTTTTAAACAAAAGAAAGTTTGGCTTTGATATTTGCAAAGTAAAAAGATGTTGAATGATGTCAAAGTCAATTGATTTCAATGTCTTGCACCTCAATAGTTTTTAAGAAAAATGTTTGAATGCTGGTTGAACTCGAGAAAATAGTTTGAGTAAGTTAACCAAACCAATTTTCATTTTATATTTGATTTTGAAAACATTTTAAAGGTCAGAATTAGAGTTCTCATCTGTAATCAGTGAAAGTCTGTACCCTCAACGAAATAAAAAGAGAGAGAGAGAGAAATGAAATAAGATAGAGGGATTGAGAGAGAGATGGAAAGTGGGTAAGGAAGTTGGAATAAGCAATTTTCTAGACAAGAGAACCTCAAGTGAACCTTATAAAACATTTAAGGGAAAGGAAGTAAAAAAACATATATATATATATACCTAACTATATATATATATGAATATAAATATATATACTATATACATATAGTAATAAATAATTATATGGCATATAAAGTAAATGGTTGATTCTGATTCTACTCATTGCTCATCAAATTATTGGCTTAAAGTATATTCAATAAATAAATAAAATGTTTTTTTATAAAGTTTTCACATATATTATATATATATACTAAATGATTATGATGAAAAGAAAGATAATAAATAAAGTTATAAACAAAATAATAAGTTGAGTATTCAACTTCAGTTAGCCAACTACTCCAGATACTATAGATAACAATAATAATAATAATAATAATAATAATAATAATAATAATAAATAGAAAACAAGTTAACAGCTGTAACTTTACAAAAACAAAAAAAGTTAAAACATATACAAATTAAAATTCAAAATAGTTACTTATGTCGTGGAATATACTATAATGAAACATTTGCTTGAAGAAGAATTTAAGAATGAAAAAATTTCAATTTAACAATTGAATTCAAATGTTCGTATATTTATTAACTTATATATTCTGAAGAATGTCTTGGCTGATGGAAAGAATTTTATGTGAAAATTTTGTTGGAAAAGCCCACTATTTCGGACATAAAGCTCAAAAATATTTGTGCAGATATCATGAGAAAAAAAATAAAATGACTTGGAAAGATGTATATTAGAATCTTATACTTAATACAGATAGAAGCATAGAAACTTTATGAGAATAGTAGTGACTGAGAGAAAGAGAGAGAGAGAGAGAGAGAGAGAGAGAGAGAGAGAAAGAGAGAAAGAGAGAGAGAGAGAAAGAGAGAAAGAAAGAGAGAGGTACACAGTTAAACAAGGTTTATTGACATCATGAACATGCAGTTGTATTAACAATATTTCTATTTATAATAAAAAAAAGTAAGAAAAACGCTTGTCATAGTTATTTCGTTTCTAAAGCTATCCTTTAACTCATTCAAAAAGAGCTAAAGAATCTTCAATAAACACAATTTGAATTCTTTTCAATTTTGAAGAAAATTTTTAATATTCAATACAAAATAAATACAGCTGAAATTTAAATATGAATAGATTTGGCTTTTAAGAGAGCAAAAATTGAAAATCTTTTTTTTTGCAATATTAACGAATCATCTTATTATAAATAACTTTTTATATAAATAAGAATAACTATATTCAAATAAATAATTTAATTGAATATGAAAAATTATTATTTGTAACAATTTTTTTCTTTTCAAATAAATTTTCTACATTTTTTGCTATTAAATAGTCATTTTCTATTGAAGATATGTGCATATTCATCATCTTTAATACTGAATATTCAATTTTTTGTTTATTTACAATCAAAAACTAAGTTTATTTGATTTCATTATTTCAATTAACATTCAAAATGATTCTTTTTTTCTTTTTAATTTCACAAAAAAAAGGAAGAAAAATAAGCTTAAGCTTATGTCTTTGTAATTTCAATAATACAATCTACATACATCCTACATATAGTATTAGTTTATATTGATGTATATGATGATTATCAATTAAGATTCACAACATATTATATAAATTTATTTATTAAATATAATAATAATAATAATAATATAAATTAATAAATATATAATAAATTTTATAAATTTTTTAATAAAAGAAAAAATATTTTTTTATTTATTTTATATAATATTACTTAAAATAGATATACATATAATTCATTTTTGATTCTTTAATATTAAAGGAAAATTATAAGTTTTACATACATGTATATGTCAGAATCATTCATCCATACATTCATTTTCCGTACATTGTACATCTAAGTTCTTTAAAGAGAAAAAAAGAGAAAAATTTTATATGATCGAAGATCATTCATTTAAAGAAATCAATTTGAAATATATTTAATCTTTAAAAGAAAAGAAAAGAAGAAATAATATGATAAAATGATAAAAATATAATAAATATATACAATAATCTTTATATTTTAGTTATATGTAATACAAATCTATTAGATCTTATACTATAATGAATATGAAATATACAAACTTATATATAGTTAGTTAGATATTTATATAGAATATACATATACAATTTAATAATAAAAAATAGAAAGAAAACATCTTTACGGAAGAAATATTAAAATTTTTATATGTTGAATCTTGATTTTACATCATAAATATGTATTTACTGCATACTTACTTGGTATACTAATGTATATAACAACATTCTTTACTATATGATATATAAATCTTGAATATGATATATATGAATAGATGTATAATATATTTTTAATAATTCTTATATCTCATTTATAACTTTAAGTTTTCAAAAAAAGTTTTTGTTTAATAAATTATATGAAATATTAGTTAATGAAGTATGATTTTTGAACTTGAAACTTGATATTATGATGACTGTTGATTGTATATATCGTATTCTCAAGTTATAAATTGAATTCTTTAATCTATATTTAATTTTTGAGATTACAAAGCAAATAATAAAATAAATATTTTAAATTCCTTTTTTTTATAAATTATTATTATTATTATTTATTATTATATATATTTAAAAACTAGAAAATATAAGAAATGACGATGAATTACGGTATAAAAGAATATATTATTAAAACTTAAAAAGGGTTCATTTTAGAATATCAATGAAATTTTTCAAGTGAATTATGACCAACCACTTATTGTTAGAAGCTTATGCCATATTCTAAGTTGAAAATAAATGAGTTAAAGACCAAAACTACTCAGCATTTTTTTGAAACTTTTTTTAGTTTCAGCTTAGTTGTTTTTCTGCTTGAAACATGTATATTGTGATGTTTTGTACTTTTCTTTTTAAAATAATAATAACAATAATAATAATAAAATTTTTTTTTATTTTCATCTAATAATCAAATTAAAAATAAAAAATGAATAATTGATTAAAAAACATTCGGATGAAGAACTTTAATTAAAGTTTAATTAAATTTGCTCCACTAAAGATCACTGTGAAAGAGAAATACTTATGGCTCTGATTGAAGCAACTTTTTGGTTTCATTGGTTTCCTTAACTGATTTTTCTTCTTCATCAATATCAGGATTATGAATTCCAAGAGTAAGGTTGTAGAACCATCCACCAAATAATCCTCCGACGAGTGGTCCGAAAATTGGAGCCAAGAAGTATGTAGAGTTCGGTGTTCTAAATGAGAATTTTAAAAATTAAAAAAACAGCTTAGAGGGATACTTACTTGAAAACATCCATTCCATAGATGAAGGCTGAGAAGAGACGTGGTCCAAGATCACGAGCTGAATTGATTGGATATCCAAGGTAATATCCGAATCCGGTTCCGATCATGATGACAAGAGCAGCAAAGATTGGTGGATAGCATCTCTGAAAATTTGAATTTATAAATTAGTTTTTCCTTTAATTTTAGAATAACAAACTATTTATAGTTAAATATAGTTTAAAAAATCTTTTTATTCATATTTTTCACAACTGACCTTTGGAATTTGATTACGCTCATCAATGACAACACAGAGGAAATAACAAAGAAGTCCAGTTCCAACAATCTATATATAGATATAAGATATCGTTGTAAACTTGAATACAAAAAAAGTACCTGATCGACAAATGAAGTTACGAATGAACCGGAAGCTACGGCATTAGGATAAGATGCAAAGCAAGCAGCCGTTCCAGTTGGTCCGACAACGGCACGAACTCCACCATCGAAAGCATTAAACAAAGCTGAAACATGAAAATATTAAACAAATGTGAAGTAATATTTGTTTCCAAATAATGTAATTTGATCGTATTATGATAAAATGTTTAAAAAAAAAACTCACGATAGTAGAAGAGATACATGCATGCGGAACCGCAGAAAGCTCCAGCAACTTGAGCGACACAGTACAGAAGGAACCAAGTAAATGGAATATGGCCCATGCTCCACAGAAGGATTGAAACTCCAGGATTAAGGTGACCTCCTTAAAGAAAATATTCTAGAAGAAATTGCTTATAACTGATATGTACCTGATAATCTTTGAGTAGCCATAACACATAACATGATGTTAAATCCCCATCCAAGATTTACTCCAACATATTCTGTTGTTTTTCCAGCTCCCAAATGATATTGTGAAACAATGGATGTTCCGATGAACTAAAACAATACAAATATTTAGATGTCTGCAATTTAAATGATTTACAAGAAGCATAAAGGTTCCGAAAAATTCTGAGACCAAATTTCTGTACAATTTGTTTTTGGTTGCCCAATGGCGAGCTCTTTCCTGGAGTGGTGCCATACCTAAATAATTTGAAAAACATAATATTTATCATTAAATAATATATAATATTAAAGAAAATTAATAATTAAAAATAAAAAATTATTTTAATCAATGAAGAATATATTTAGGAAAATCATCTACACATGTACGAATTCAGTATTCAAACTTCATAGTTCTTCATAAATAAATAGATAACTATATAAGAAATGATTGTTTTCCTAATATTATTATCAGAAAAATATTTTGAAAGTTAAATTTGATGATGAAGCAAGTAAGTAAAAAAGTTTTTCTTTCAAGTTTTGAAGCAGCAAAAAAAGTTTTTGTTTAATAAATTATATGAAATATTAGTTAATGAAGTATGCTTTTTGAACTTGAAACTTGATATTATGATGACTGTTGATTGTATATATCGTATTCTCAAGTTATCATATAAGTTGAGAAGGACATATATGATTTAAGAAGATGGATGGATGATGATAAGTTGAAATATATGTTTTAAGTTAAAACTTTTTCTGAAATTTAAGGAAAATGAATAATACTTCGAAAATGATATTGACTTTATAAGATTTTTTTTTCTTTTGAAGTTAACGGTATACGATAACTTTCATAAATTTGAAAATCATAGTAATATTGTTAGTTTTAAATAAATAAAAGTTGTATAAGAATGAAATGAATTGTTGAGTACATTATACTCACAGTTGTTAACTTGAGTGAAGTTCCGTGAGCAACTTCAACTATTAGAGATATGCAAATAAATGTTTTAACATTTGGAAAGGAAAAGAAGAAATATTCTGCAAATGTTTCAATCAAATGTACTAGATTACATACTACTAACATACGTTGAATGTTGCACCCATCCTGTTATTTTGGTAGGCGGGACATGTAAGGTCACTTCATTTTCAAGGAAAAGAGAAGAGATCACGAGAGTTTGAAACAAAAGAAATGACCGTTCTCTGAGTAGTAAAGGGAACGAGTGTATAGGATTAACATCAAATAGAATACATATTTGAAAGCTAATCAAGTGATTTAGATGACCTTTCGAAGTAAGTAGATTGAAAAAAAAAGAATAAAAGAGAAAGAGATGAAGGAATATTATATAGATTATGTTAATAATACTAAAATTATTCAAATATCTCTTTTGATTTCTAAAAATATAATTATTACACACCAATATATATTACAGTAAATATATCCAAGAGAGTTAATTTGATAAGATGTCAAATGTAAAGAATAAAAACTTCTTCTTCTTCTTCTTCTTTTTTTTTGACAACTTGTAATCTATTTTTCAAATACCTAATATGTATATATCATCAATACAATTTTTATCAGTACTTGTGATTTTCATCAGATTAAATGAATATTAGCTTCATATTAGGTCCAAAATATTATAAAGAGTTGTATAGAGATTATAGAATTATAGTTAATATCAATAGAGAAGAGGTGATGATGAGGGAAAAAAAGGAAAGAAAACGAAGCAAGATAGTATAGTATACAGTATTAGAATGAAAAATAAATAAAAAATCTTTTACTTATATCTATTTTAATAATTAATTATATGTTAATCTATTTATATATATATAAATCTTATAATTAGTATAAGATATAGATAGATAGATAGATAGTTATAGATGTAATTACATATCCATATATACTTTATATAGTATATCTTCCTCTTGTCCTCTATTTCAACTAAGTGATAAGGATAAAAAACATTTTTTGACAATCAAAGATTTATTACGCTGAAGACTAGTCGTTATCACTAATAATTGATTTCATTTATAGATGTGACATTAGATAAAATGTATATTCTGAAGAATTATCGGTTCAAAATTCAGTAAATGCTGCAAATAAACCAACTTTTTCTATTTTTCTTTCATTCTTTCTGCAAATTATTATACGAATTTAAAGGATTTTTTGTTGTTTTTTAGTCTTTTGTAATCTTTTTTTTTTCGTTTTATTTATTTATATGATTTAGATAGGAGTTTATAATATGCCAAAAAAAGCTTGTGTAATAGGTGCTGGGTCTGCTGGCTTGTCAGCTATCAAAAATTTAAAAGAATATGGGTTTGATGTTATTTGTTATGAGAAACGAAATGAAATAATTGGTGGATTATGGAATTTCTCTGAAGAAGGTTGATAATTCTTTCAGAACTGAATGAATTTCATCTAATAATTTCATATTTTAGTTCCATCAACTGTTATGAGAAAAACAATTCTGAATACAAGTAAAGAATTTAATACATTTTCTGATTTTCCTATGTCAAATGATGCTTTACCAAACTTTCTACCAAACTATCAACTTCAAGAATATTTTGAAGAATATTCGAAGAATTTCAATTTGAAACTTTGTATTCAATTTAATACATCAGTTATTGAAGCAAGTTCATAGTTTTATGTTTTTAAATAATTTATTTTGTGTAATTTGAGGTAAAAAAATCGAAGACTTATGAGATAGATGGTACATGGGATGTGACAACTGAGCACGAGTTGTAATTTTTTTTTTCATTTTTTGATGCTTTGAGAAAACAAATGAAAACTATCAATGCTTACAGAACTAAAACAAGAGATACGATGCAGTTTAGCTATGTTATGGTTTGCAATGGTCATCATGTTAAACCTCATATTCCAACTTATCCTGGTATAGATCAGTTTAAAGGAGGAATATATCATAGTTCTCAATGCAAAGTACGACCAAGTTTTAAAAATAATTTTCTGCTTATAATAAATTGAGTTTAACCACACGTACGTGGCCAATAAGTACATAGAGAGTTTGATAAGCCAACTGTTCAGCAACATCTGCTGTTTCTTTAGTTGACCTAGAACTGGCAAAAGAGCTTAATCAATATTGCATCAAATAGAGAGTCCATTAGAAGATTTGCCTTCAAATAAGCCTTTTTAGACTTCTCAACGTTTCTATAATCGAAATGTTCTAATTGTTGGTTTGGGAAACAGCGGAGGTGATATAGCATGCGAATTGGCAAGAACTGCTAAGCAGGTAGCTGATAAGCAACATGCTATATGCTCAATAATAGTAATACAATGAGTGTTATAGGTCTATGTATCGACTAGACATGGAACATGGGTAACTCGTAGAGTTGTGAAACAAGGTTATCCTCGAGATGTAACTAGAAGCAGATTTATGGATCATATCCAAAAAATTTCCCCAAGTAAGTAAAACAAGTATTTTATATATTTATGTATAATATATATATATATATATATGTACATGCTAACATATAAAAATCAATAAAAAGTTATAAGTTCAAAATGGAAAATGTTCTGCAAGACATAAGTCAGTGAGAACTAGAGAATTGGTCAGAGATTAAAAGAATCCTATTCATGTTGGCCTACGTGCATTTCAACTGAAACAGCTAAATCCAGAGGCGGAGACTTTTGAGTCGAGAAGGACCCAATGGTCTCATGTCCGCAAATCTATACTTGTTAGAGAAGCAGGAAGGATTTCCAACTTCCTAAAAATCACGTATTTTAAATCTTAAAGCTAGGATATTCCCTGATAAAGCTTTTTGATTAAACGTTATATTTAGATGTAACGGGTTTGAACACATGTATATGAACTGAAGGACATATTAAAAACAAAAAAAAAGTTTTTTTTAAATTTAACAACGGAAATTAGCAAGAAAAAAGTGGTTCAAATGACCTTTTGAAACAAATAGATTGAGAAAAAAGAAAAAAAAACGAATGAAAGAGAGAAGAAAGAAGAGAGAGAGAGAGAGGAGTGGTGGTGGTGGGTGGAGAAGAAAAGCAGATGTTTCCATGTTCTGATTGAGATTTAATTAAAATATTACATTTTATAGATGCTGTCAAGAGATTTGTCACAAATAGAGATTATACAAACTTTTTTGATCATTCGTTATACGGGCTACAACCTACGGAGCTACCAGGTCAAAGTCCAGTTCTATTAGCTGATGATCTTCCTCTTCATCTGAGCAGGTATTGAAAATAACTAAAGGAAATGAGAAAATTCTTCAAAATACAATTCAATTATAGTGGATATATAAAAATTCGTAATGGAATCAATAGATTTGAAAGTAATTCAGTCGTCTATAGCAATGATATTGAAGAGGTGCTCATTAACTATTATATATAGTATACTATAAAGCTATAAAGCTATAAAGCTATAAATGACGAATAATCAATTTCAGCATATTGATGATATCATATTCTGCACAGGATTCAACTTTGATTTTGATTTTATTCGTGAGAATGATAAACCATTCATTGAAGTTGACGATAATCAATTAAGCCTGTACTTAAGAATATTCTCACCAGACGACAAACATCATACATTAGGTGTAAGACTTCAAAAATAATTTTTTTTCTTTTAAAAAAATAAAAAAAATAATTTTTCTTCTATAGATTATTGGATTGATTGATCCCATGGGGCCGACAACAACTGTAAGTGAAATGCAAAGTAGAATGTGTGCTCATATATGGGCAAATCGTGTTAAACTTCCAAGTCGAACAGAAATGATTGAATGTATTCAAGGTTTCGTACTGAATTTAATCAAAAAGTTGTTGAAGAAAACTTAAATTTTCAGAAGAAAAAAGAAAAATTTGTAGTATGTTCAAATGCTCCGCAAGAAAAGCTTCTCTTCAAGTATTGAGCTTTAACCTTTGATAATCATGATATGAGGCTATTTATAGGTTCCTTTCATTCATTATATGGATCAATTAGCATCAATTATTGGATGTATTCCTTCAATTAAATTCATACAAGATCCACAATTAGCATATATGGTAATATTTAATAAATATAATTATAAATTTATTATTTATAGATTTAAATATAAAATATAATATATATTTAAGAATTAATTATTATCTTTATATTAACTTTATTTATATAGAAAAATGAATTTTGAAACAAAACCGCATGTAGAAGTTTCGAGGTTTCACAAAAAAAAACCTGCTGTTGATCGCCAGACAATGTTGGCTTCACTGATGCGATTAAGCATGAATCCTGACATTCTGTAGTCCATATATACCGGAATAGATCTTTCTTTTTTTTTTTAAAAAAGATAAAACAAAGCTTAAAATATTGAAATTTATAAAAAAAAAGAGGAATAATCTTTTTATATAAGCATATAATTTATATTTTCTTTTCTTTTTAATATTTCATATGTTATAGCTGTATTGGGGACCTGTAACACCATCACATTATCGTCTTGTTGGACCACATAAATGGAATGGAGCTAGAAAACATATTTTAGGTTACATCTGTTTATTGAAAATAAAATTTTATTATTCAATTTCAACTTCAGATACATTTAAGCGAGTACATCGCGGAATGAATCCTGTTTCAGTTGGCGAAGTCTCTACCAGGCCATCATTTGAGTTAATTTTTGGTCATCCGTTAATTTACTTTCTGATTTTCCAACTTGTTCTAATACTATCCCTTCTATTAACTATGTTCATATATTCTGGAACTAAATCTATAACATTTATGATCGTATTTTCAGTTCTTTATTATTTTAGATCATAACAGACAATATATTTTTCTTTTTAAACCAAAAAAAAAAGAAGAAATTTCGATGATTTTCTACCTAAATTGATTCGTTAGTTGATATGTTCCAGTAAGGTTTTTTCTCTTTTCAATTCAATGTTGACATATGATCAATACATCCATTCTATCTACATATATATGACTTATATGGATGAATTTACTTCAATTTAATTTTAAATTTCTATTTTATTATTTTTAAAAATAAAATTTTATATTTGTTTTAAAAAATATTCAAAATATATATAAATATTTGTTTATTCCTGTTTATTAAATTAATTTTTTGATTAAAATTTATATAATAACAATAGATATAATATAATTATTTGAATTATATACAAAAACAAAATTTGAAAATAAAATTTATTATTAAAATTAATAAAAAAAACTTTTAAGAATAAAAAAATGTAATGAAATTAGGTGAATTGATCAATTGTCCTTGATTTTCTGTACTATCCTTGTATCAATGTTCTCTCATATCTCGTACAAGATAATAGAACTATCCTTTCAACCGGACGACGGAACATTTCAAAAACATTTATTTATTCTTCATAAAGCCAGTTTTTTATTATATATATATACTATATACTATATACATCTATCCATCTATATCTTTTCATTCGAAAAAAAAAAGAAAAAAAACCTTTTTTTGCACCAGGATAACTGGAAAATCTGCAATAATCTGTGGAACTTCAATTTATATATTAGTATATTTTGGTTTTGAAGGTTTGACAACACTAACACTATTTCAATATTTTCTCAAATAATTTATAGATCAGAGATACACACCAAACGGTTTTTTCTTCATCATATTCAATCAAAAAATATAAATTATTGTAAAGGATTACATACATACATACACTCATTGTTTTTTGACATTGAGCTGATAACAGATTATTTGGCTTTGAAGAAGCTTACTCAGCTGGATATCATAGACAATTCAAATGAAAGTTCATTATATGATTAACCCATTTCCTGGTCATAGTTCAGCTCTTTCTCATTTTTCTCAAGAAGATGATAAGGTAAGATCCCCTTCTTTATTTCTCTGAAACTTCACAACTTCTTATATTGTTCTCTTCTTCATCTTCTTCTTCTTCTTCAGTCTATTTTCTTCTTTTCTCGATTTCTCTTTCTGAAAGATTATTTTTCTCTTTTTCTTTATACTGTTTAGATGGATGGGTGACATTCAATTCCCTCTAAAATGAAAATGTTTTAACAAAAACTTTTGTTTTACATCAGAAATATTTTAATTTTCATATTTAATAGTTGTTTTTTTATAATCATTAAAGTTTATTATAATTAACTAAAGCTTGTATTAGTTCATTTAGCTTATATCATTTCAACTTTCTTTCTTCTTTTTTTTTTGATTTTCCAATTTTAAAAAAACAAAATTTGTTTTATTTGACATGTAATCTAAACAGGATTTTCTGTTATTATTACTCAAAGCCCTGAATAATATTCCATTTTGGACAGATTTCATTTATTTGTTTCAGTTTATTATTTTTAGAATCAAACAATGAATTCTCAACAACAAGATGCAGGATCAATCAGGTATATCAGTCTTTCATAAACACATCGATATTTGAAAAAATAAAAGTTTTTGAAGAACTGTGTCTTTGGGATCTGATTCACCAAATTCTATCCGAGATTATCATCGTGGAAGTGGTAGCTTAACTGGAGGTGGAGTTCAGAAGGTTTTTACTAAAAATCCTCCGGTTAGTTTCATCGTTTTCATTGATTTGTTTTTATCTGAACAAGATGAACCAATATATAGACAATAACGAAGAATGATAAATACAAAATTTCTTGTTAAACTGTTATTTCTTAGAATGTTAACCTTTTTTTTATTTTTCTTTCTCTCTCTCTCTCTCTCTCTCTCTTTATCTTTCTGCCTCTCCCTCTTCTCTCTCTCTCTCTTTCTCTCTTTATCTCTCTCTCTCTCTCCCTTTTTCTTTCTCTCCATTGACATCATGACTCTACGCCGAATGTTCATTTAGTTGAAGTTTATCTTTTCTTTCTCTTTTGTTTTCAACGTTATAATCAAATTCTATTCTCTTCTCTTACACTTAACTTTTTTTTTTCAGTTCTTTTCAAAGTTTCACATTCACACTCAATACTTGAACATACATTTTTGTACTTTTATATTAGAAAATGTTTTTTTTTGGAAATATTTAATGAAAAAGTTCAAAACTTAAACATATGACCTGTTAGTTCATATATTTAATCTTAATCTTCTAAGAGTGTTCTTGAACCATCCCCGTATTTCTTTTTTCTTTTCAACTTCATATAATCGACAGCATACATGTATTTACACAAATATTTGAAGAAGAATTAAGAAAACATATACATTTTCAGTTAATTAAAACTATTTAAAACAATCAATTAATCTTTTATTTATAATAATAATAATATTATAAAATATATTATAATTGATTTAAAATTATTTAATTTTAATTAAATAAGTAATAAGATTATATTATTGTTCTTTGAAACATACTTAAAGCTCTCATAATATCAGAACATTGAAGATTCTTAACAGTATTTACCTAAGCAGTTTCTATGGTGTTCTCGCCGATGTCTTGATCTCAACAATTGTAATATCGGCTCAGTTAAACATCCTAGTCAGTTTCTGATGAAACTTTCTTCTGTTTCCTTGATCATCAAAATCAATTTTTATAAATAATTTTTAATTTTAATTATAAAATAAAATGTTAATAACTATTATATTTTATAAACTTAATCATTCAATCGGAAATATTTTCTATTCTTTTAAAACAAAAAAACAAAACAAAAAGTATATTGTTACATTTTAATTGAAATGATTACAATGTACTTGTTATATATTTATTTGGAAATAAAACTTGTTCGTTCTAATTTGCTACTGTTTTAATTTAAAAACTTCAAACAAAAACAACTTCAACCTGAACAATGTTTTATGTCTATATGTCTTTCTCAATATAACTGAAATTCAAACGCTTCATTGCTCATTTTTCCCATTTTTTTATTTTCAAATTTATTTTTTCAAGACTTTCTTTATGATTATTTGGATTTATTTTCTTCTTTTTCCGTTGTTTTTGGATAATACTCACATAATCAATGATTCTTTTCATATCGTAAGTGTCTTTAAGCGATCTTTCGTTTTTCGACCTTAAGTTTACTACGGCCAAATCGAAGAAATTAACTTCTCATTCGAACTATCCTTGATTCTTAGATCTATTATTAACCAATATTTTTTATTAATTTTAAGAATAATTTATAATAATTATATTTTTCTTTTATTTTTTATCTAATTATCTTATTTTTAATAAAAAAAAACAATTTTATTTAGTTTTTTAGACCGTTTCTTATAATGAACAATCAAAATCCAGTGGTATGAGATAGATACATTATTATTATTTTTCAAAAATTAAATTTTTATTTCAAAAAAAAAAGAAGAAGAAAAGATGACAAAAATTGTTATTTTATTAAAATAATTTCAGAGTATTAAGAAATATAAAACAAAATTAGATGGACGACTAGGAATATGTATCTTCTTTTGTTTATTTATTATTGCTTCTATTCTAAGTATTTATGGAGTTATTCATAAAGGTGTTCATTCACAATTAACAACATATGTTAATCGAACTCATCAAATAGCTAAAGTAATTTTTATTTTTTAGAATTTTTAAGAAAAAAAAAATATTTTAGGAGCTTAAATCTGCAATGGATGAAAATTATCCAAAAGAAAACAGTACAGGATTTGATGTTCATGGACGTAAATGGATGACAGTTGAAGAGCTTGAAAGTGATGCTTATCTATTGGAAAAAGTATTTTCTTTTTTCTTCTTTCAATAGATAATATTATTTATTTATTTAGTGTAATGATACTATTTGGAGTTTATTTATCTGGAATATTGTTTTCTGTGTTCTATTAAGTCCAATTCTTGTTATTGCTCATTGCAATATTGCTGAAGGAAACTTAGTAAAAATGATTTACAGAGTAATTTCTATTTCTTTCATTTTCGATTTCTAAGAATTAACTCTGTTTAAGGTTGCTTGTTTGATCTCTTTAATCTTCTGCATTGGACAATTCCTATATTTGGTACATCCTCTTCTCTGGAGTGCTGCACAATTTCCATCGGTTTTTACTTTTTATTATAAATTTATTAATTAAATATATTTATATTAGATGATTGATCGATTATTTGTGGAAGCATATCCCAGAGATGAATATCAGATTGCTGATATTCAAAATTCTTATGCTTGCGAGTTTCATCCACATGAAACATTACTTCAATTCGATTTACAAGTGAATATTAAACTTTTCATTTAAATTTTAAATTTTTGTTTTCAGCAAGCTTGCATCCCCAAAATTAAAAATTCCCTTTTCCCAACTTATTCTGTCGTCTTAATGATCTTAATTGATCTTTTCCCCTTTATCTTTGCCATCTTCACTTATGCTTGGTCAGCTTGTATCAAGGACAATTCAATGATGCAATCAGCCAGACAAAGAGTTGAATTGAACAACTTCAAAAGGTATTACAGAATTTTCTCTTAAAACTAATTTGTAATCGTTTTTAGACAGCCTTTCCCAAAATCTAATATTTATGTTTCACCATCGGATAATAATACAAAGTTGGTAGAAATCGATTCTTGAATTTTTTAATTTTTATCTCAATTTTTGAAATATTTTATATAAATTTATATATATATATATATATACATATTTATATGTATATGTATATATAATTAGATTCTTTTAATATATTGTGAGAATTTAGTTTTAAAATTATTTGAATTAAAGGATTTTTATTTCGTAATTCATAAGATTTTAAAGAGTGCATGTAGTTTAGCATAGTTAAATAGCCATCTGCATGGTGGAAACTCTTTAATTTTTCCGTTTTTCTTTTCAATTCTTCTATACATTTTCAACTAATATCCCTTCTATTTTCATCATAAATGCTTTTAACATTACAGATCCACAACTACAACAGAAGAATTACCAGGATATCTCGTCTAGATCATTAGTTTTCTTTCATTTTTCACTTATGTAATAGAGAAATCATTAAATATATTCGCTTACAAACTATACAGTAATACTTCGTATTTAATATTACAATAATAATAATAAAATTAATGAATTAACATATAAATCTAAGAAGAAAAAATAAAATATTATCATTATATATGTAGATTTCATATATAATTTACAATAACATTTTAAATGATAAAGCCTTTTTATATTTGAAAAGCATTAAAGCCTGAAATTATGAGACTGACGCTCTCTGTTATGTATATATCTATTCCGTATTGTTGATGGGATATTCATGAAAAGGGTAAGATTCAGAAAATTATCTAGTTCTCTTCTTAATGATGATGTGTGTATGTTACTTGCATGGAGCTCCAACAGCTTGACTAATTCTCTTGAATGATGAACTTTGGCATGAAGGTGATAGTCCTCTGTGCATGCGCCCCTCTACTTCTTCAATATACTAAACAAATAATATATAATGATTAATTATTGTTTTTTACAAAAGTATGACAAACCTTTTTGGTCTCTGAATTCAAGTAAGCAGGTGTATTGTTTTGGGACCGTTGTCCTCTAAAAATGTTACAAAAATACAATTAAACTATCCCAAAGTTGTAACTTACTCAAGCGCTTTTCCAGTTTGTAAAGCATATTGTTCAGCCACAGTATCAGGTGAATAGATATTCATTGGTGAATTGTACTGCAAATGTTCAACAGACGAATTTGGAGACAAGTCTCGTCGAGAACGACTTGATGGAGAATGATATCGAACTCTTGAACCACCTAAGTTAACCAATTGTTAGCCAGTTTTCAGTATGTGTTTACCAGGTGAAAGGCTACTCTTGCTTCTGCTGCTAAAGCCATCAGTATTAGGCATTGATGTTTGAATGAATGGTTGCTGATTCATTGGAAGACTTCCATCTGTTTTAGAAGGAGTAGTACCTCCAAAGCTAGAAATCTCAAAAAGTTATAAAAAAATAAAATAAAAACTATTTTCGAACCTGTTTACATTTCCATTGGCATAACCTGTTGGTTTCTTAGAACCGCTGTTGTCATCAACAAATTTTACCGAATGGTTTCTGACTGCGGCATTCGAGTTGAAGATTCCACTTCTGTTGTCATTTTGGGCATTGTAGAACTGAGAAGGAGCGGGAGGAGCAGGGGCAGCAACAACAGGAGGAGATGGATATGCTGTTCCAGAAGTATAATTTGAAGTGTTATATCGGCTGCCAGATGTGAAGTTGTTCTAAATAACAAGCAACATATAACAACGTTTCAACTTCGAACTTTGCCTGAGTTGGATGAATAGAGTTTTGTAAGTTATGCTCATGAGTACGAGGAATTCCAGAATTATATGATTGATTATTAGAACTACTATGAACACTTGAACTGCAAAAAAGTAATATATTCGATTATAATGAAGAAAACCAAAAAAATAAAAATTTGATATAATCATCAACTAACGATCCTACATCTTTATCATTTCTATACAACATAACAAATATTATTATAACTCAATAAAACATATCAATACCTATATTTTTGGTTTGAAGAATAATTAGAAGTATTCATAGCTGGTGCTGGTGGTGCTGGATTGCCAAAGGAGGATGACTTTTGGTTGAAAGCGTTGTGGGTGAACCCAGTTCCGTATCCAGGGCGAATCTCGTCCACTACCAACTTATTATCTTTCTCAGATAATGTCCATGGCAAACAGGAATGTGAAGTTACGTATCTGTGACTCTAACTCAACTGGGGGCAAACATATATTGAGATTTACCGTTGGAGAGTGAAGAAAACTTCATATCGGGCTTGATCAACTATTTGATTTGCCTCTGGTACTCCAAGTGAACGAGCAGGATGTCCACAAATAGATTCTACGAAATCACCATTACGGAGTCCTGCCTTTTCGGATAAAGATTCAGGCTCAAGCTTAAAATTAAAACAATTATAAGTTCGAAAACTATAGAAATTAGTTTGATACGTTTTGAATAATGAGGCGATCTCCTGATTTCGACAATAAGAAGCCCCAGCGAATAGTAGTATCGCTACGGTTCATTCGAACCGAAATTGTTTCGTAAGACATCTTTAAATAAAAGAAACTTTAAAAAGAAAAATTAAGAATATATGAAATAATTTAAAAGATACTACAACGTTCATTCTATGAAAACAATAATTCTAAGATTGAAAGAAAATTCTAGACTCCATCGAGCAAAACAGAGATTGTTGCTTAAGCACTATGAACCTAAGTTGTGGAGGTGGGAAGAGATCACAGGGGTGGGGAGGTGGAGAAACGCTGGTAGTGAATTACATGACTGCTAGCTTTTGCCAAACGTCTATCCATCAGCAACTGATTTTTGAAATAGGGACAACTGATGGTACAACATTCGAAAAATAGCTTCTTCCTGCATTATCAGCTTGGGTTCGTAAACTTTAGCAGCATTTGTTTATGTTTAAAAAAAAAGAAATCAATTATAAATAAATTAAATGAAGAATATTAATGAATATTCAGAAAAGTTTGTTCCGGTTCATTCAACCTATGGAACTCGATGATTACATGAAATTCGAATCAGAAAAACAGTTTTAAATGCTGGACAGATTGTAAACGTAAGAAAAAGAACGTAATCCAGATGTCAACTTGTAATCAAATTTAAAATTACTTACAGATGTTTAAGATTGTTTTTCTATAATTATACAACTATGTTATTTGAATAACATCATATATGTATAATACATTTATTGATAAGGATCATATAATTAAATAACTGACGTTCGGTTCAATTTTCAAACACCATTCGATACACAGTTTTTCAAAAAGCTAATGAACAGTTGTTTATACATGATTGTTCTCGCGGCTGTTGAAGATATTATCTCTAGATGCCATTGTGAGATCTCGAGAGTGCAAGAAATCTAGACAGCTGGCATTTTAACAGCTGTATGAATAAAAAACTTAACTTGTTTGAAACAAAAATGTAAAATGTAGAACTGAGAACAGTTGTATTGTCGAATTTTATTTTCAACATATGCAACAAGGTAATGGTAAGAAAAAAACAAATGATTGGATATAAAAAATAACAGGCAGTCTGCATATTTACTCGCTATCTGATTCTAGAATATTATTAATTAAGTCTAGATTAGTATAATATCTTCAAACCTATAATTTTCTTTCTTTTATGTGCAGGCTTATTCGATCTTGAATTCACAATTTCAATTGATTGACGCTGAAATATTTTGAATGAGATAATAACTTAGTTACAATTCTAATTACCACATAACTACCGGTATCGCTATCATCATCCTCATCTTCGGGCTCTTCTTCTGTGTCATCCTCTTCTTCTTCCGGATCACCATGATCTTCTTCTGCCATGTCATCCAAGAAAGAATTTCTATCTTCATCGTTGCTCTCTTCTTCATCCTCAAAATCTTCTTCATCTGATTCTTCGTCATCATCACGTTTCTTTCCTCGGAACACAACGACATCATCATCGTTTTCTTCTTCAGTGCTTTCATTTTCTGATAATATTCGCCTACGTTTCTTCTGATCCTTAACAACATCAATTGCAAACTTAAGAAATGTAGGTGTTTTACCCTTTGATGACGACGATCACTTTCTGCGGCAAGCTTTTTCTCTAATATATCTAATTCATCTTCACTCGATTCTCTCTCATCATCATCGACAATAAAGGAATCTTCTTCATCTGATACTTCATCTTCATCGTCAGTTTTCGAATCGGATTCAGAAGACTAAACGATTATCTCAGAACAAATTTTCAAAAATAAACCGTACAGCATCATCATCTATCTCTTCAGTCAAAGAAGAATTTGCATCCGGGTACACGGGCTCAACTACATAACTATCAAATCCTTCACATAATGGTAACTGAGATACAGCGAGTTCACATCTTTCCGTTAAAAGTTTATTTTCATGAGAAAACTTTTCAAAATCACATTGCCAAGAGAAATAATCTGAAAATTTTGAAAAAGCCTATATATTAAGAAATGGAAACATACTTTGCTGTTTTACTTCACTTACTCCCATGAGGAGATTTACTAAATCCGGACACAAATTCAATACTTTTAATTTTTTACAAATTTTCATTGCATGAGCGCAAAGATCAATTAGAGAATCTCTGAATAAATTTGAAAAATGATAAAGAATTTGATGAATATCAAACCTTTTTTGTTCAACAGGCATGCACAGTACAGAAAGCTTTTGTAAATCTGGTATAACATCAATAACATGGTTAAAAACGGCTTCAAAACATCTGATTCCATATATCTAAAAAATTATCTTGTAAAATTGTTTTCAACAATTATATGAATACCTGTATATGGAACTCTTCTAAATCAGGGAACCTGTTAGTGTTTTCAAAATGTTTAATAAATTTGAACAACGAAGCCAAAAAATGCTTCTTTTTCTCAGGAGGTACTACGAAAGATAATGTCAGATGTGTTAGAGTATCTGGCAAATAAATGTCCAAATCATCAAGCTGGAAATATTATCAGATTAAGAAACAATGTAATACAGACTCACCAAACAAAAATTATCAATATGCAATGAAAATTTCGAGAGTTTCAAGAATTTTGAATTAGGATGCTTAGGTCTTTTACTATCTAACAGCCAACTAGAAGGCATAGTGGCATCAAACGAACATTTAATAAAGAGATCAATGGAGCTGACTTCTGCGAAAATCTTAAAACAATATTTTTCTAAAACATATGATATATGAAAAATCATACATCTCCTAGGGCAGTCATTATTTGAGGTAGATAATAGTCTAAGCTAACTACAGGCATCGCGTGAAGATAAAGCTAAATAGATTTTTTAACATTTTTGGAAACTTTTTGAAGGTCTCACTTTCAAATTGTTTGTAAAAAGATATCCAGGCTGTACTAAGGGATCGAATGAGAATAAAGCCTAAATAGTAAGATAATTTAAATATTTTAAGAAACTGTACTTGTAAGAATGAATCAATAGAGCACAAACGAGATAAAGATTGATCAAGTTGACCAAATTGTAAAGTTTTGTAAAAATATTTTTTCTTTGCCAGAATGATGAATAGCTAAAGTAAATGAACCATAAAACTTGGAAGTCATAAAGATTTCTTACGGTAGTAGGGCAATTCCAGAAACAAGGGTGAGTTAACGCCGGAAAAGCTCGATAACAGAAGTCTTTAGAGCTTCCCTGAAAAAAATATATACAGAACAAGTGCTATTTTGATAAGAAACCTCAGATGATTCAATTTTAATAGGATCAAACCCAGAAATTTTCAAACATTCAGCAGGATAATAATTTCGGTTATTCCAAAAGGCCTGATATGTGTTGAGTAAAACTTCCAAATCAAAGCGAGTTCTTAAATCATGATCCGAATATTGGAAAACAAATATGGAAAAGCATACGCATGTTCAGGAACTCTAAATCCGAAATATAATCGTTCTAATGCTTGACAATTGAGTAGAGGTCTGATACTTTCAGATGTGAATTGTCCTCGGCGTAAGGTGAGTGAAATATTTTTAAGCTTATGTGGGTTAGGTAATGCCTGTAATTTGATATAATGAATATATGTTTAGGACAAATCTCAGACTTCAATAAACCACATTTCAGCTTTGTGCCAAGCAAAAGTTTCTAGATTGCTTAAAGCAGGAAATACACAATTTCCTAAATCAAGAGCTTCAGTTGCCTAAAAACAAAAATAATAAAAATATTATTGAAAAGGTAACTTACATTGATATCACCTAAGTCCAAACAGGTGATATTATTCAACTGTCGAGATATTATGGAAAAGAAACGTGAAGGACGTAAAAAATGTTTTGGATACTCGTACGAAGTAGTTCTAATATAAATTAAATAAATTCTAAATAAATTATATGTAAGATTTACCCTTTAAAGTAAGTTTTCATAAGTTTAACTATTCTTTTTTGCAATAATGCTGGGCATCGCTTAATGATATTATTTTTCTTGGGCATCCATGAAATAGACTCCAGATTAAAGTTTGCTAATATTATCCTTATTATAACTATATATACGAAAAATGAACTACCAAGGTTTAGATCTTTTCTTCCATAAGACTTAGCTAATTTCTCCAAAAGGGTTACTAATTGACGAACATCATTATGAAACTTAAGCTGTTCTCCTCTTTTGCCTGTTTCATAAAACCGTAATATAAAAGGATTCTGAACAAATAGTTATTTTCGTGCACACATTATAACTAAACTCTGTTTGAAAAAACCGCTCCTACATCCACTATTTTCTCAGAAGAATTTGATAAAACTCTTGAACCGATGTCTGCACAAGTTTGGTTAATGCCTCGAAATCTTGAATTATACTTGTTAATCCGTTCACAATACCCTTAAATACCTTAATAAACTTGGTATAGATTTTTTTTCCAAAGTTCGAGCTATTTCGTGCAAAACATCCGGATCCAGTGTAGAATGTAGCCCATCTAAAACCACTATACCTATACACACTCCTTCATCAGCATGTGTTACCTGTTGAAGTTTCAGTAGACTCGCACGCTTCACTATGTTTTCTCTTCATAATAACTAAGAATATGAAAAATATGCAAACATAATAGATTAAAGCAAATATTGATCTTGAAAAAGAACATTTGATTATAATCTTTAAAAGTATATTAAAACTGTAATTTGATAAGAAAAACAAAACAAAGTTAGTTTTGACAATCTAATAACTGGAATGATGACTAGAGTAAAATTAGAGCTTGAGAACATACCGTATTTAAATTAGAGCAAAGTACAACGCAAAGCACCAAAATTAGGCCTTTGAAAAACAAATATAGGCTAAGAGCCACATTTCATATATTTTAAGTAACGAATCAGATAAAGAAAGGAAAAAAAGGAATGTTTGCAATATTGCAAGAATCAAACATCTACAGGAAAAAAAGTATTAATACTTAACGTTAGCTAAGAAGCGGGAACGAGCTTATAGTCTTTCTCAAAATTTTTAAAATTGAACTTCTTATTTCTCAGAACATCTTCAATACGTACAACACTAAAATAAAATTTTTGAACTGGGTAATATTTCTTATCATAAAACAAACCTTCGCTGACTTTCTTTGATATAATTATTCAGCTGATTATCAACTTCTTCTTTGTCTCGAACAGTTTTGAGCATTTCTTCTAATGTTACGGTCTATAAAGTGATAATTTACTGCTTATTGACATTTCGTAACCCCTACTTCGGCCATTTCTTCGGCATCAAAACACTTTCTGTTTAATTCACGATATCTAACATGTAATTTAACTTTTTGTATTTCAAGGACTTTGCCTTTATTTACAAAACTCAATGAATCTCTTTCCTTTATCAGTTCGAGCCATGAAATCAGTTCAAGTTGATTGTAGGGATCTTAAACACGAAATAAACATGAAACAAACAAGAAAAAAAAATAATGAATGACTAACCTTCTTCAAGAATAGCAGCTTTTTTCTGTATTAAGGAATTGAGTTCCAATAAACGAACGTCGTTTCTTTCAATTGTCAGTTGAAGTTCTTGAGCGTGTTGGCTCAATCCCTGATCACGTTGTCTGAAAAATGTGGAATTATTAAAACATAATGATCAAGAAAATATACCTTTTAATCTTTTCAGCCTTTTTATGAAATTGCCTTAGAGTAACTGGGTCTACTGATATATGAGTGGGTGTTGTTTGCTCCTCTACATTTTCTAAATCGATATTTAACTTGATAAACTAGACTGTTTCGCGTAAATACCGTTTATAACTCGTGGAGAAGGTGGTATGGCAGCCACTCTTAGATCAGTTGCTACTGTTATTTCCGAAATATTCATGGAGTTTGATTGAGTAGGAGAATTCGTTTCTCTCCGCTGTTTAATCCGGTGATATGGTTTTCCAAGCAGACCAGTCTCCTTTTTACTTTCAATATGAAGTTGATTCGATTGAAATACAGATTCTCGACTTGAAGTATCGGATGAAAACTTAGGAATAAGTAATTCAGAAGTTTTGGGTGGAGATGTTATAGGCTCATTCTTTACATTTTTTTCAGGTGTAAACAGATTTGTAGGCTAAAATGTTCAATCATAACAGAATTAAACTAGAAAAAACCTGGATAGATTCTAAAGATACTGTGGGGGGAGCTGTATCTCTTTTCAATGAGGGCATGTCATTAAGCAACAAGTTCGAACGAGTCTGTAATGTTGTAAAGAACAAAAGAAATAAATTTGCACTTATAAACTTACACTTTTATTTTCCCTCACAGGTGTTTGGTAAGTAGTTGAGGAATCAGCATGCTGTGGTATTGCATGTTTACTCTCTGATAAATTACTTCCTATTCCTAATTCATAGTCTGTTTTTAATTGAGCCTTTTTTCTCAATTCCAAACGTAAGTTTGCAAGTTCTTGAGCTTTTTGCTGAAAGATTAAGCTAATGGAATAAACATAGAATCACTATACTTTTCTGATATTTTCATCGAGAGGACTTCTACAATCTAAAAATTCTGATTCCAACGGAGCAGTTGCTAATGGATCTGGTTGCGCAGCACTTTCTGAATTCGTTGATGATATATTGTTTGTTTCATCCGATGTGAACATATTTTCAGTATCCTGAAAGGCTACAAATTGTTTTCGGTTCATAAATGAAGATAACTTACGAAAAGAGAATCATCCGTTTTAGGTGTTCCGGGTAGCAAGCTACGACGCCTTCTATTCATCCTATCAATAATAGAAACAAGCTGAACATACATATATTTAGACTTGTCTTAATACTCAAAATATACTTGCTCATCCGTAACTGGTTTTTCGGGATTTTCATCGTCCAGTTGCAGAACTGATTTTTGGAAAACATCTAAATCTCCTTCTTCTAGGTTTTCGCAATCAGAGAAGCTGGGCTCCTCATCACTGTCAGGTTTATTTTCTGAAAGTTATGAACAGTTAAAAATAGAAATTTTAATCAAACCATTAGCAGCGCACTGATTAAAATCTTCGTCTTCGCTTTCTGAAGCTTCTAGTTTGAACGGCTAAACATCTCACATGATTCGGCGCAAAACTATCATTAAACAAACCGCCGATGACTTAGGGCGAATGTGACTTCCGAATTCAGCTCTTTCAGGTGTACGATCGTCTTCATTTGTTAGTTCAGATATAGGAGATATGATAGAGCGAGACTCTCTAGATTGTTGAGGAGTTGATAATGTTGCGTGATAGTGATGACGTTCGTTAGATGAACTGAAATTATGAATATAACATAGAAAGAATAGCACTATGAATATACGTGTATGAAGCCAAGTTATTAGTAGACTGTATTGGAGTAACTACGGCAGACAGAATATGAGAATTGTTTCCAGATTGTAATGGAGAAACGACAGCTGAAGGAATAGGTGCCACAGTGGCAGATAGACGGTTGTTACGTCGACTTATTCTTTCAATCTGACTAATCTTTTCACGTAATGGAACCCGTAGATGAACATTACAGAATAATCTATAAAACATATAACATGATGAATCTAATTTTAAGAAGGAATTTACTTTTTAGAGTATGTACTATCCAGTTCTTTATCTTTGCCGTATTCTCCCAAACGGAGCGGTTGAGAACAGAAAGAACAGCGGAAGCAATTCTTATGAATAAAGACATTCTCAACTTGAACCCTTTCTGCTAAATAGACAACCTGCAACAACAAAATTAATAAACAGATAGAACATGTTATTGTTACCTTTTCACACAAGTCGCACATAATCTGGCGATGAACGTTAAGACTATCGGCTGTCATTACAGGCACTGAATGTCTCTTGAGCGGAGTTGTATTCTGAAATCAGTTAAATATTATTAAAATGATATTGGTTTACCTTGAATTCAGCATTTCCATTTTCCTTCTCATTCGATCTAAGAAATAGTCCTCCATTAGAATCAGCTTTACCAGGTAAACGCCATTTAGTAACAGTATCTCCAGCACTTATATCCTTATAATAATCTCCAGATTTAGCATCACTAATAGCCTAAAATAAATATACATTAAACATATATATCCAAGAAAATATACCCGTGTCCTTCCAACTTGAGAATTGAAAGAAGTCGAATACTTAACTGGGTTCACATTAACTTTTTCCTGGAACTTAGAGCTGCTTGGTTGTTCGGTCTAAATATATACAAACAATTAAAAAAGTATAAATACAGATAATAACAAACCTTATTAAGAATATCTCCAGCATCTAAATTCTCAAAGGAAGTTGTAGAATTTCGGACTAAAGAGACTCTGTGAACATCGCTATCTGGCCTTCGTGCAAAATCGTTCGTACTATGTGGTTTGAACAACTGTAAATACATTCTTACTGTGTAAGATATATCACAGAAACAAAAACCTTCTTCGAATCCTCTCCTTTGAATGATTCCAATAAATCCATTGCTAACTTTTCTATTGGCTGAGTTGCTCTTCGAGTATTACGAGGTCGTGGTTTTTCAGCTACCTTTCTTTTCATTGACCGAGGTGTGAGAAGACAACGTTGTACAAGTTTTATATCTTTCCTAAACAAAACAAAAATAAAAAAAATAAATAAAAAATATTGGGAAAACCTTATATTATCCACAATACGTTTAATATAATCGATTTTTCTGTGGTATCGTAGATATTCCCAAACTTGAGGATCACAAGGTTCTAGAACATTGAAGTTGTTCTCTGCGGCTTCAAAGCAAGTCTAAAGAAAAAAAGCATTTGAATTTTATATATTGTTTACCTGTAAGCGTTGTTTTATATCTTTCATCGATAAAATATTGAAGTAATCAAAAGTTTTTTGAGAAAACTTAGCTAATAAACCAGCAAGTGCTAAACCGTCATTCCAACTAGAACTCGTACATGAATTACTGTCAATAACTTATGCTACCTCTTATCCAAGTCAACAATTTTCAGTCTATATTGTGAAAGAGCTTGAGTACAGAATCTCCATAACGAATATCTAATTAAAGAGTCAGAACTCATCAAATGAGCAGAAACATTAGAGTTTAAATCTAGTGGTTCATGTACAGGCACTGAAAACAAAATACTTCGAATAGCATTCCTGCAAAAAACTTACAAGAACGAGGATTATCGGAAATCACTAAACTAACAACTTCATCGGGTTCAAGACTCATATCAGGGTGCATATATCGAGTTCGAGGGTCAATTGTGTACTGAAAATAATATAGTTCCTGAATTAAAAAGATTATAAAGCTCATACCTTGCTGATCATTTTATGCATATTGTCCTTTGTTACCTGAGCAAGAAGCCGATACACACTCTCCCTTTCCGCAATCATTTCCAAAGGGCCTGAAGATTCAAAATATATTTCAACCAACAACATTAAGTTAACCTTTTTGATTGATACCATAATCTCTGATAAGCCATGCAGTATCAAAAACACCTAAAAATCCTCTTGCACAACCAGAACCAGTAGGCCAAAACGGCTGAATTAAAACTTTTTTTTTTTCATAAATCAAGAAATAACCTCGTGAAGTGAGTCTCCAACAATTCCCATCAAAAGACGTTTTCCTCTCCTCTCTAAGAGACGAACGGAATGCTTCGCAGAATAAAGACTGGTAAAATCAAAAGCGGCTATGTCTTTTTCACCACGATGATTTTCGGCAAAATCAAGAGACGGAAGCGCTCCTTTAGAAAATACATCAATTGATCAAGTTTTTCCTTCCAAATTATCCTCACCTTTTGTTGCAAACATTGCAGCTTTCTCTGCATAAGAACAAAGAGCATCTTTGTCTAAGTTAGCGGAAGAGAGAAGAGCAATGACGTCATCACAATCCTATATCATTTAATTTTTTAATTTTTTAAATTAGCATATAAACCTTTCTGAGCACACCCATATCAAGTAAACTTTGTTTCTTAGCACACATAACAAAATAATGTGTTTCATCCTAAATATAAGATATCAGTGAGGTCAATAGTTACAAACTTATTCTATACCTTGTAATATACAATATTTTCCAAGTCTACCCCAGTTTTTTCATACATTTCTTTGAAAAACGATTGATTGAAGATATATGCAACACCACTATAACAATAATTTCAGATTATATACTTAAACATGTTTTAGGAAACCTTATTTCAGGAACCTTCTCTTCTTCAGGAGTTTTCTTATTAATAAAATTTGCAGTGATGGCAATTGCCAGTTTTCCTCTCAGCTCATCACGTCTGAACCCTGAAAGAGCAAGAAAGATATTTAGTAAGTGTTATCATAAGACTAACCAGGAACAGTGTTCCTCTTCCCATCAGCACCGATTAAAATATCGAATTCTAATTCAGTTAGAATATGACTAGATGGTTCAAAAGCAGCTCTAAAGCCTGTATCTAGAATACAATATTTTAAAGAACCATAAATGCATTGATAAACAAACTAGTTTCTTCAGAAGGAATTATTATTTCTTTAAATGTAATTCCTTCATGTACCTGTACACCAAAACATAAAGCTACTTTCAGCAAAATGCATTGCAATTGCCGTATACCTGGAATAATATTTGGTATTCAAACAATTAACGAAATAAAATAAAATGTAATAATGAAAGACAATATAACATACTGATATGTTCGATACTTCCTGTGCAGAATTTCGGATAAAACATCTTTGCTCCTAATGCTTTAATGTCATGAATTACAAATTCCCAGAGGTGTAAAACATTGTTTCTACTGAATTTTTCCCTTTGTTCCACAACAATAACTCTATTTCCAAGAAGAGCACATTCAATTGCCATACGTAGCCCACATGGACCTTAATTCCAAAAAAAATCATAATCAACTGGCATACAAAAGAACAAACCGGCTCCAATAATTAAAGTTGTAAGCTTCTCTCCTGCCTTCTGTTGTAAATATTCTTTTTGATTGAACCTTTTATCCAGGAGCTTCCATAACTTTTCGGCTTTCCAATCTTTCAATTGACGCAAACTAAAAGAAGAAAATTAAACAATAAAAACAAACAAATTAAGCTTTAACCCTTTATATATACTACTGCCATCTGAGGGATCAACTTCTAAAGCAAGACATAGTTGAAGAAATGTTTGTTGAATAGTACGGAATGTTGAAGCAGAAACAAATGCGTCGAATATTGCACTAGCATCCATTTTAAAAAATTTGCTCTAGAACCATCTAAAATATTTCAATCAAAGATGGTTCTCTTGTTCAATACAAGAATAATATCAACGTATGAAAACGATTTCGAATTCGATTCATTCAAATGGCGCACAAACTGATATGGAAAACTCAATAATTTTAAAATATTAATAATCAAATAAGCAATAGCAACACGTTTTAAAAACTAGGAGAAGAAAAACTTGAGCCTGCTGTCTAATCGACCCTTTCTCTATTTTCTTTTCGACCGTCTAGAGGACTAGATAGAAGACTCAAAAGGCGCAACAACAAAAAAGAGGGAGGTCTAGTCAGGCAAACTGTCTCTCTTCTCTCTGACTCTCGCACTCTTTAATAGTCTATCAATTCCTCTGTATAGAGCCGCTTTTAGTGCGACGCCAAGCAAATTTTGTTGTGTACAATACGAATAGAAGACTCAGAATAATGACGGTCTTTCCAACTTGTCCACCACTACATTTTCTCTCTCAAAACAGATTCTTTTAATATATGCACGAATAATCTGCAGTTTCAGGATTACCATCAGATTGAAACCATATAGCGGAATATTTAAGGCAATGTCAGTACCCATAGATTTGGTTAAAAAAAATTCATAACATAGACATCATCTGGATAGCCATACAGATATATTTGGCAAAGAAACGTGTATAATAATTTGTAACAAAGCAAACATAACAACAACAATAACAAAAAACAATTATTTGCGATGGAAACGTTTAATCTCCGCTTCCCATTTCTTCTTTACTATGTCATAGAGGCGCAACGCTACCCGGGCATCAGTAACCTGAATTATTACGATTGAGACAATAATTTAAAATTGTTTCAAATCTCACTGAATCGTGTTCTCCTTTCTGAATGTCGATTCCTAGAACTGCCTCAGCTAACTTTTTCAACGACGGAATCTATTTTTGTCATGATAATGAACGATGTTTCAAAAAAAATGTTTACCCTTCCTTGAAAATTCGCCATATCCCTTAATAGTTTGCATTTAGCAGTGTCCCTTGTATTCTTTTTGCTGTGAGATATATTCAAAACCTTCAATACTTTAATGAGAAACAATAGGTTAATTGAAACATACTCGGAAATCGTTGTGAATGGCATGACCTATGATTATTTTGTTTTCAATCAACTTAGCAACTTCAAACTGTACAGTTTGGAACGGAGTAGCTAAAGCAAGATCAAATAGACTACAGAATTAATAATAAAGTAATACCATTAATTAAATTTCCAGGACGTATACCGCTTACGGCTGTTCTGAAATCGGTAATTTTATCCCTTGGCTGAACGTATTTATCGTATACAACTTCTCCTTCCTTAACAAATAAAATTAGCAAGCGCTTGAATAAGATCATATGAATAAGCATACCGAATTAACAATAGATACCCTAGCTAGTATGTCGTCTGCTCCTTGATATCCTCCACCAACATATTCGCAATCCAAGGCTAACAGATTATCCCTACGATATGAGAGTTAAACAAGAAATATATAAGAATTCACTTTTTTGAAAAATTGTCCATTTTTGGTTCTTTTGGAGATTTTGATACTTCATTCAAAGCTTCTGCTAGTTTTCGTTTACGTCCATTTTTATTCTAAATCTAAAAATATTAAATTCCTTGCAACTTAGTCTACCTGCGATTCTTTCTTTGGTTTGGAAGCAGCTTCTCTTTCTTTATCTGCTTTTTCTTCATTGATTTTCTAAAATAAAATGATAATATAGGGATCATATCAAGTGTACCATTTGTAAAACTTTCCAAGAGGGTGATACAGAAGACAATTCAAGTTTTGGAGCTGCTCCTTTTATTTTGCCCATAACTCTAAAAACAATCACTAGTATATTTTATTAAAATACAATAAAAAAAAGTATAAACTTTAACAAAGACAGAAATTCTTTAAATATGTAAAATTTTCCAATGTAAAAACATTTTCGCCTGCACGCCTAAATCTTACAGACCCAATTTGAATTAATTTATTTGTTATTATATTAATGTTTATTTTTAGCTAAGGAATAAAAAAGAGCACGTAGAATGTTGCCTTCTCAAATTTTTAAACGGGTAACCTGTGCTGTTAAACCATCTTCACGATTTGTATCATCAAAATATCCTCGTCCATTTCCGCGTCCATATAAGCTAGTTTTATCAAAATTATGAGTAATAAGAATTTATTGTTTAGTCGGAGACTGTTCGAAGAAAGCTTGAAACCTATTTTGCCAAAAAAAATCCAATCATGTGTTGGTCCAAACGTTATTCATCAAAGAAATATTGACAATGCCAATGAAGTAAGCTTTTTTTTAGATTAGTATTTTATTATTGAAAACGTAGATCACAGCTGTATTTTTTAAGTTTTAAATTGAAAATAACTAAAAATAAGAAAGGCTCAAATTTAATTCTGATTTTTATGATAACATTGCATATTTGTTTAGTATATGGATGTTGAACTAGCATTATCCAAGTTGGTAAAGAAATGGATTGCGGATGAGGAGTATACCGTTGTTGCTGTATGCCAATTCCTTCCTATTAATGGAAGAACATTGTGGCTAGCCAAAAACCAGTAAGAATTTGTAGTCATATCAATATTCAATTTTCTGTTTAGACTCCGATCAAAGGGATTGGAGTTCCGTAATTATGGTAACAAAGTTATGAAGAAAGTTATTGAAGGTTTAGTATTTCGGATTCTCTTTAATACTGAAGATGTTTAGGTACTCCTATGCAGTCGCTTGATCCTATTTTGACTGGATCAAATGCATTTTTATTTGGTAAAGATATGAGTTGTATTCCAACAATAATTAATGAAACGTCAAAACTTAATTGGATTGCTCCTTTAGGTAAAAATGTTCTCATTTTCTTTTCAATTACTTTGTTTCAGCTGTTGTCGTAAATAATAGAATTTTATCAATTGATACTGTAAAAGAACTTGCTCAATACAAAGATATTGAGGCTCTTCGAGCGGATACTGTCCAGATCTTATCAATGCAGCTTAACAGCATCCCTTCAACATTAGGAGCGGTGGGTAATGAATTGGTTGGATCCCTTACTCATATTTCCCAAAAAAGCGAATAATCATTAGTTTTAAAAGGTTGTTATAGGATCAAGTGTTTTTTTCTGTTATTATCTTATTTGTTATATATAAAAACGTTTCAAATTTTCTTCGATTTTTTTTGTTTTTTGAGCAAATTGGAAGAAAAGGGCAGTTTTGCAAAAACGGATGATACACAAAAAGTGGAGCCATATGCCTGTGATGTGTAATTAATTTTAGCTATAAATAGCTACAAATCGGAGCACAATAGCTAATAAGCTCACAGTTCTGTGAATACAATAAACGATTTTTTTTCAAATTGATATGTGATATTATGATTTATAAGATGTTCACATATCAGTCAAACAACGCGTATGAATGCCCGATTTGAGGTGCAAAATGAAACATGATTTATGGAAGATATCCAGTTCAAACATATGTTGATTACAACGATTTTCTATAAGACTCTTTGATTAATTGGTGCCAGTTGGTACCGGACTATGCCCATGATGTTGCAGCGACCTTTTCAAAATTTTAACAATTTTCAACTCAAAAAATAGAAAAAAAAACTGACCTCTTGAGAAAAAAATAAGATTCTCATATATCAAATATATATAATAGCGATAGAAAAAGAGAGGTTCAAAATACAAAAGCTTCTTGTCATTGATTTGTTCCTATATAGAGTAATAAAAGTATTGGCGCGATACAGGTATTATACAATACTTTCTAAAATCTCACACCATAAATGAAATTGTCTTTCTCAAAAATTTTTTTTTCAGTTTAAAATGAAAAATACTCACAATTTTATACAAATTTAGTTATCAGCTTTAACAGTATTAAATTTTAAGCGATGTCATAGTTAATATCATGTTTTGTTTATATAATAATATTCACTATCATTGGTATAAGATCATTTTTTAGTTTTATTTTAGTTAGAAATAGTTTTACTAAATTTCCTACTGTACTTTCACGACAATTAATTTATTGACCATTATGTTGTACCCTCTGCCAGGATTAGCCCCGCCCCTAGATATATAGTGGTAGTGTGAAAATCATTTCTCACATGGCTCCCTCTTGCAGGAGGTTTACCCTATCGTTGCTCTTTGAATGTTTTGAAAATTGTGATTCTCAATACCTCATTTTCAGCCATGCTTTGGTTCTGCTTAGCGGCCTTGTTGGCCGTTTCCACAGCCGTGGATGAGATCAAGAACTTACCTGGTGTCAACTTTGATCTCGATTTCAAGCATTATTCGGGTTTTTTCCAAGTATCTGATACTCATCTTCTTCATTACTGGTAATTCTATATATATGCAGTTACGCTTAATAACCTTAAATTATCTTTAAAGGTTCGTTGAATCCCAAAACAGCCCAGCTAACGATCCACTGATCTTCTGGTTCAACGGTGGACCAGGATGCTCTTCTCTTGACGGTCTTTTGAACGAAATGGGACCATACACAACCGACAAGGATGGAAAAACTTTGAACAAGAATCCTTTCTCATGGAACAAGGTTGGATTTTTTCTGCTTTCATACTTTTTATTGAAAGTATTGTAGTTTGCTAGCATTGTTTACATCGAATCACCAGCTGGTGTTGGATACTCCTATTCTTTGGACGGAAACATCACAACCAATGACGATCAAACTTCATTGGAAAACTACGAAGCTGTAAAGGGATTCTTCACTGTAAGATTTAAAAACATTAGTAAACAGCTGAGGCAAATATTGTGGCAGACATCTTACAAACTACTTGAAACCACTTACTCAAAACCTTTTACAGAGATTCCCTAAGTTCCGTCATCATGCTACCTACGTTATGGGCGAATCATATGGAGGAGTTTACGTTCCAACTTTGACTGCTAGAATTGTAGATGGACAAGATGATTTCCCAATCAACCTTAAGGTATTAGGAACTTTCTTAAACGTCTTGATTATACATGATTTCTAGGGTATGGCTCTTGGAAATGGATATGTCAACGAGAAGTTGAATATTGATACTTCTATTAGGTTAGAATAATTCCAAAAAAACTTTGATTGTAATGTTTTTCTTGTACAGATACGCCTATGGTCACGGAATTATTGATGAGAAAACATGGAATACCCTTGAGAGAGATTGCTGCTCTGGATGTATTGATAGCTGTGACTTCACTCAGGTAATGAATATCCATAATATTTAAAATATATAACAGGCTTCGTGTTTTTTTAGGTTGAAGGACATTGCGCTACCATGGTCGAAGATATTTTCCAATTCCTCTGGGGAGGTGGACTCAACCCATACGATCTCTACAGAGATTGTGATCCCAACCCAGATTTCAATGGAGATAGAATGAGCCATATGCTCAGAGGTAAACTATCCGAATAAGTCCTCGCTATTCACTTGGTTTGCTTTAGGAGTAGCTCCAGGATTCAGCAAGCGTCTTAACAATAAGAGCCCCAAGAAGGGAGATCTTCTTAAATGGCTTCGCGTTAGTGGTTGATTCAGTTATAAATAAAATAATTTTAACATTTCAGAGCAAAGAACCCCTCTTCGGAGATGCTCCATGCCTTAATGACTCTAATATCATTCAGTACATGAACAATGCTAAGGTTCGCCACGCTCTCAATATTCCATTCAATCTTCCAAAATGGGATATCTGCAGGTTCCTTATACTTGGTTTTCTAGCTTTATTAATTCACGGTTTTCAGTGATAAGGTTACAACTACATATGAGAAACAATACACTGATATGGCTCCATTCATCAGAGTTTGTTTTCGTAAACATTTTTACGTTAATGTTTAACGTTTTTACAGAAAATCCTCTCCGCTCATGTTCGCGTTCTTCTCTACTACGGAGATACTGACATGGCTTGCAACTTTATGATGGGACAACAATTTGCTGATCAACTTGGAATTAAGGTTTTAGCTTAATAATGATACGAATCTGATAAACATATTCAGAGAACTCTTGGAAAAACTCCATGGAAGTTCGATCGCCAGATTGCTGGTTTCAAAACCCTCTTCAATGGTCTCACATTCATTACAAGTAAAAAAAAAAAGAAAAATAGTTGTTCTTATTCATTTTTTTCAGTTCGTGGTGCTGGACATATGGCTCCTCAGTGGCGTGCTCCTCAAATGCATTATGCTATCAAACAATTCCTTCTCAACCACCCTATTTAAATCTCAAAATAAACATGTTTTCTTGAATACTTTTCTTCTTGTTCATTAAAATAAACATTTTTGTTATGTTGTATTAAACTAAATGGAATAGAAGCATGCGCTTAACTTGTTTATACAACAACACCACGATTACGTAATATGCATGAAGAGGTTTTCTATAATATAAAACATATCGATTTTGGTGTTATACATAACAATTTAAAGATTTGCTTACTGGTTCTACTTTGATAACTAGCTTTATGACAATGAGAAAAGAGCACCGCGAATGCGCCATCCTTTCATCCGTGTTCATGATTTTTATACGTCTTCGAATAGTTTGATTTCTCTACTCTCTGTTTCTCTTCCCAACAATTTCTCTACTCTCTGTTTTCTGTTTCCTTTCTACATCAATAACCGTTCACGAGAGCTGATATTCGTGTAGCTTTACTACTAATGTTAACAGGTAAACAACAAATCAATAACATTCTCAAATGAATGACGATCAACTCATGGCATTGTGGACTAGTGCAAGTTTTGTTCCACGTCTTGTGGCTTCTTCCATAAAGATCTCCGAAGCTGCAGGAGGCATAATTAAAGTATACATTATAATTTTTAGTTTTCCATATAATTTTTACTCCAGAATGTGATGCTTGGAGGTGATTTGAAAATTATTGATAAAAGTGAAGCAGGACAACCTGCTGATCTTCAAACTGAAGCAGATAGAAGAGCTCAGTTTTGCATAGTACAGTCACTTCAAAAACACTTTTCTAATATAAAAATTATTGGGGAAGAGGTATAGGATTGTTTTGTTTTTTAATAATTAATGTTCTAGTTTAGGACATTACAACAGCTTGCCCTGAAATAGAGGCAACATTTGATGCCAAGCCACTCCAACTCAATTGTTCTGATGAAATAAATTCTATAAAAGAAGAAGATGTTGTTTTCTTTGTTTTTACTTTTTTTTATATAAATATTTACAGGTAGTAGTCTGGGTAGATCCTCTGGATGGCACTTCAGAAGTAGCATTAGCTCTAAAGAACAAAAACGCAGGTGAATATCAACCATCTCTAAATTATATTATTTGAATGAAATTTGCTATAATGACGATTTCAGCTTTATTGGAACAAGTAACTGTTCTGATCGGCGTAGCTTACCAGGGAAGACCTATTGCCGGTATAATACACCAGCCCTATTTTAATCAAATAGGTAGAACTATTTGGGCAATTGAAGGATGTGGTGTGCATGGAATTAAACCCGCTGCTGGTACTTTGAGTTTATTATTGCAACGAATGATCGAGTGATTTTAGCTCAATCAGAGAAAATAGTGGTAACAACTAGAAGTCACTTGTCAGAATCTGTGCTAAGTGCATTAACTGCGCTGAAAACAGAAGGTTTGGCTGATCAAGTTCTTAAAGTCGGCGGTGCTGGATATAAGGTTTTTTTAAATTGTAAAATGATATTGAGTTTGTTTTTCAGGTAATAAAGATTATTGAAGGATGTGCTGCTTATGTTTTTGCTAGTGCAGGATGTAAAAAATGGGATACTTGTGCAGTTGAAGCAGTACTTGAAGCTTCAGGTGTGTTTGCCCATATTAATCGTTAATATCACCCTACTTAAGGTGGAAGATTATCAGATATTTCTGGTAGAAAAATAGTATACAACCAAAACGTTCAAAAGAACAATACTGGTGGCGTTTTAGCTACCGCTAATTGGGTCTCTCATCAAGTAAAAAAATATACATTAAGCTAGAGAAATTTAATTCAATTTATTTTAGGATTATGTAACATCTATTCCACAGTCTTTGAAAGATTGCTTGCCGGAATTTTGTACAAAAGCTCGACAGTAGAAATATAAAATGTGACCGAGTGAAATACACTTCGGAAAACTTTCTGTGATGTAACAATAAAAGATATACTAACATTAAGGCATTTATTAGTTTCTTCAAGATTTCATAAATTGTGCAACAACAAAACATAACAAAAACAAATATAAGCAACAAAATGTACATAAGATCATTCTTAATCTATCGGAGTTACCATAGATTTCTTAACAGCTGGAACAAATTCTACATCTTCGTCTTTATTTGTAGACTTCCTTCTATTGTATTCCTTTCTTGAATGAGATTTGCGAATAATCTCATGTTCCCGACGTGCACTGAAATGAATTTTAATATGTACAGAAAGAATAAATGTTTCAACCTGAGAACACTCTTGGGAACAGGTCTATGATTAGCAATACGGCGAATTTCTGGATGATCTTTGTACTGCTCGCGTAATTTCTCGTTGTACTCAAACGCAGCTTTCTCACGTGGTGCAAGCTTAAAAATAATTATTTTCTCAGTACTGTATTGTAGATCTCACCGGTCCTATCTTCTCTGCAGACTTTGATTTCCAAATACGAACGTTCATTTCAATACTACCAGAAAATACAAATTTATTATCCATCGACCACAATACAGAGAGAACATTGGACATTCTCTTAGTATGATATATGTCTCTAAAAATTTTTTTATTAAAAACATTGAATATTTAATTGCAACATACCTAGAACGAGTTTCACTAGCTCTATATATTCTAACAGTTCTATCGAAGGATCCTGATACAAACTCTTGACCAGTAGGAGCATAATCAACATCAACTACTGCAGATGTATGTCCATTGTGCATATATTTGGGTTGCGACAAATATCTCATATCAAAAGTATATAAACTAAACAAAAATGTCAAAACAAAAATATAAAAATACTGACTTGTAATCATCACTAGCTACAACGAATGTATATGCTTCGATTGGATTCCATGCAAATGCATTAGGTCGTAATTTCATGGTAACCTAAACGAATAAGGCATGAAATGAAAGAAATATAGCTTACCTTTTTCAGTGGAGTTTTCTGACGAGTATCTATAGCAAAGATGGAGCGATCACTGGTGGCTCCTAAAATAACGGCTTCTTCAATAGGGTTTGCTTTCATAGCGTGGACAGTGTTAGGCCCAACATCATAATGACGAACTGGTGAGTCTCTGAAATATACTAAAATATTTAATTTTCTTAAAAATAAAAAACCTATTGATTTTCCAAACACTGACTCCTTCTCCACAAGTTGCAAAATCCGAAGACTGGGCCAAATGAGAAACAGTGTAAGCAACCCCTGATAAAAAATACTACAACTGACAAAGTTGTTAATATTTACCTCCGAGCGGAATAGAATGCAACGGTTCTGTTACTTTAGATTCTACTGGATGACCAAGATTCCAATACTTGATTTGTTCATCTAATCCAACGGTAACAAATCCGTTACCAGCAGCAACATCAACAGATATCCCTAAAAATTTAAAATAAATGTTGAGACTAAAAAAGGTAAATACCGTTCAAATTTCCATGATGCGCTTGTATTGTTGATAAACATTCCCGATTGGGAAGTGACCATATTTTAACTTGCCCATCGCGAGCACCAGACAAAACAATAGATGGACGATCTTTGAAAATGAGAATTAATAGATAATATATTTGCAGGTTAAAAAGTACCTGGATGTTTTGCTAAGATGTGAACTCCTTCCATGTGTCCATCAAAACTAGCAACAAACGGTTTAGCAAAAACTCGTTCTAATTTTGTTGCATTCATTGCACGTGTATACTCAGTTTGAGCACGAAAAGGATCTTCAGGCGCATTCCAATTTCTTACAACTGCAAATAATGGTAAAATAAATTGTGGTGGATTAGTTCAGTTTCCTTACGCTTGTGAATATCCTTATTGGTTTCTCTTTGATAATCATCAGGATTTCTTGAAAGCACTTTCACCTTCATCTACAAAAAATATCAAATATAACAAAAATAATCCAATAACTTAATTTAATTATCAAAAAAATTCTATTCTAAAAAAAATCACGTACAATTGAAAACTTTGTACGTAATTTGCTTTGCAACAAAACCAATATTGTTTTTTTATACAGCTGCATATGCTTTGTCTTTTTAGTTAATTTAGAGTTTTTAATATTTCTTTAATTTTGCAGGTGAAATCCTCTAAATGTTGGGAAAGAAGTGTTGAACTTTAGAAATATAGAGATAAGCATAGCAGGGACGTAATGCTAGGGAGAAATATTCTTCTTAGAACGTTAGTCTATCCTTCTACTAGTACTGCAGCTATCCATAGTTCTCTCTCTCGAAATGGACTACCTAAAGTAACTTTAAAAAAGTATAATTGTTGGCCTAATTTAACTATTAATAGGCTAAACCTCACATAGATGAGATGCCCTTATCGGGTACTCAACAATCGGTTTCTCCTCCGTTACTCGATTTAAGTAAGAAAAGACCTAGAAAAAAGGAAGTAAATCTAATAGGTATTTTGTTTTCTATTTATTGTTTCATCAGTTTATTATTAAGTTGGTGATACACATTTGAAAGAATGGGCGAAAATGGAACCAAAAGGTCTAATGTCAGCTTATTTACAATTGTCAAAGTCAAAACTTACTTTACTTATTACATCGACTGGTAGCTAGACGTTTTTTTCAATTATATTAGATTAATTTTTTTAAGCTGTTGCTGGATGTTATATGACTCCTGCTTCGATATCGTTGACTTCGTTAGCTGCTTGTACTGCTGGAACTGCCTTGCTATCATCGGCAGCTAATGCTTGTAATCAGCTACTGGAGGCTCCTTATGATGCCCAAATGAAGCGAACCCAAAGTCGCGTTCTTGTTGTTCATAGGTTTCATTTCTGAAGTATTTCTTTCTATATAAAACCCTGTATATTTAGATTTTCTCCTTTGCACGCTTTATCATTCGCTGGAGTTTGCTCAGCTACAGGATACGGAATTTTGCATTATTTTTGTAACCCATTAACTGCAGCCTTGGGTGCTTTGAATCTTTTCTTATATGCTGGTGTCTACACTCCATCGAAAAGAATGCACATTGGATGCACATGGGCCGGTGCCGTTGTATGAAATAAGCAATCATCTTCTTAAAAATTTCTTAACTTTCAGGTGGGCGCTATTCCTCCCATGATGGGTTATGCAGCGGCGGCTGGTACTCTGGATTGGGCTGCAGCTTGTTTAGCTGTAATTCTCTACTCCTGGCAATTTCCTCATTTTAATGGATTAAGTTGGAATTTAAGAGGAGACTACAGCAAAGTGAGTATTTTTTATTCATATTCTCTATTTTATAACTGAATTTGTTATTCTGTGAGCCGTTTTAACGGAATCAAATATTTCAACATGTATATATTTTTGTATATGCACATGTTTTTCTTTAAATTGTAACTTCTTTTGTTTTAAAATGATTTGTTTTCATCATTTACACTTTCGTTTACTTATCAAATATATCATTATATTTCAGCTCTTATTATACTTTATAAGTTAAATCCAATTTCTTTTAACTCAATATTATTTTTATCGAAAGCATTTCTAGGCTGGCTACCGTGTTATGTGCGTAACAGACGAAAAACTGTGTCGAGTAACTTCATTAAGACACTCACTTGCTCTTGTGGGATTATGCTCTATCGCAGCGCCCTTAACTGATTTAACAACCATTACTTTTGCTCTTGGTAAGATTTTTTCTTTTGTCATTCAGATTCAATAAATTCAGATTCGATACCGCTTAATGCTTATCTCTGTTATTTATCGTACAAGTTCTACAAAACCCCAGATGCTCAAAATTCTAGACGACTTTTCTTCTTCAGGTTATTCAAAAGTTCTTCTTAATTTATTTTATATTTTACAGTTTGTTGTACCTGCCTTTGTTAATGATCCTTATGGTTATAAGCAATACTGGAAGAAATGAGGAACAGAAAAAGCCTCTTTCAGAGAAATTAGAAAACCTTACTAAACGTTTAGAACAGAGTTTATCAATAAATAAGTGATAGTGTGTGATCTAGTTTGTTAATATAGTTTTTTTTTTGTTTTTCTGATGTTGTTTAGTTGTTTTTTCTTGTTCCAACCGTTGTCGGTGAGCAGGGTGAATACGTTGTTAGTTGATGTGCATAAATCTTTTTTAAACGAATATTTAATTCAGGATCTTGGTTGTTTCTCCAATCACGTATTTGAACTTTTATAACTTTACGTTTCGTTTTCACTTACTTCTTTTCTGTGAGTTCACGATAACATGCATATATTTTCTTACGTCGTGCAATGTTTTCTCTGTGAGTGTTTGTTTTTCCGATTTTTGACTTTGTGACCAACGTCCTATCGTCATCACCCAATATTGTAGTTATCAATTTGCAACTATTTCTAATATTTCAGTAATTTTTTTGTTATTTGGTTGATTATATTTCTTATTTCTTTTTTATAATTGTAATTATTAATATTTTTACTGTAACATTTTTTAAAAAAAACTAAAACTGATTCCTTATTTGATTAAATTGCTACTTCATATTTTCTCGCTTTTTATCCTTCGCCTCTCCTCTAAGCTGATACACCCATATAATCGTTATTTCTATTTAATTCCAACATATCTTATTTTTTTCATTAAAATCTTTCATTCTTCCTGTTGGTTTCAAATATATGTTCCCATTTCATGTATATCAACCATTAGATAACATTTTCTGAATTTGCCCACCACTATGCTATTCTTATGAATTATCAAATTAATCAAACTTTTCAGAACATCTATGTCCGGATAAGTTGGAATGGATAATAGCACTGCGAGGCTCGTGTCTGTCCAGTGGCATAATGATGATTCCACTGCGAATTCGCGAGAGTAAATAAGAATGTTGGAAAAATAAAATTAAGTTTTTTTTTTCAAGGCGTGCTGGTCACATCAAAGTGCATCCTCCCAATGACGATCGAACGATAAACGATCGGCAACGCGTGCATGTACCATTCTCTGATATTCAGTATGGGAGTAATCATGATAACATAGCTGTTCGTATTATTTATAAAGGGAATATTACTCATGTAATTTACAGGTTCACCAAAATCAATCGCGTTCTATATCATCAAGCGTACTTGATCGAAGACCTAGGTAAATTTAATTTATCTTTAGTTAGTATATTTGAATAATATATCTTGTTTTAGAGTTGAACTCCCTGCAAATAACCAAAATTACACGTCACAGGACTATCAGGTATTCATTGCAAATAAACATGATATATTTAGATGTTTAGAATGGACTAAGAAATAGGGATGATGACATTTCTTCAGTTTCCTATTCTTGCACTAACAGGTAAGATTATTAGAACCGCGAAGAATAGAAATTTATGAAAATTATGCTTGTTTAAGAGAACTGTATGACACTGATAAGCAAAATTACTTTAATGTCCCCGAGGAATATGATTATAAAGAAACTGATATATTAGACGACGGAAGTGATTCTCAGGCGGATATTTATCAGCCCGGAACTGCAGGTGGAGCTTTCATTCAATATTTCTCATTTTCTTTTAAAGAGAGGCGGGTCATAATAAGAAAATTCGATTTTCTTCGTTTAATCCCCCCCGTGTGAACATGCTTCTTTCCTTCATTAAATATTTTTTTTTCTAATATCCAACTAGTGTTTTTTTTCTTCAGAAATTCATAACACCTCAAAGTTTGAAAAGTTTATTTTGTTAAACCACTTTCTTTCTTTCTTTCTTTTAATTTCTTTCTTTTAAACATTTTACTGGCCACAAATCCTTCTTACGAAGCTGTGTCCATGGTGATCTTCTATATTTTGTCTCGGAAACTAGGATTAGGCTTCGTGTGACAGCTTATATCAAATATAGTGATGAAAAATACATCTTCCGTTTTCATATTTTTTAATTATAACGTCTTCATGCACTTGCAGAAGTTCATTGATAGTTTTTTTTCGTTCAATCATGTGGTAATCCTAATATATCCTTCTATGTCTAATAAATGTCATCTTGATCTAAGAGGGGCATGACCCAAGTTGGCCATAGACTACCCGAATTATTCATCGTATGGCATGCAGCTTATCTTTCTTTGCCAAATTTTCTATATTTCATTCCTACTTATTTACTTCATCTATGTGGTCGCTCTATAGTTTTTCTATTCATTCCGTGTCGCAACTATATTTCTCACGATGAATCCATGAGTTAGCGAATTTGAATTGATCTATATTCTGCTCTATCTCAGTCGTGTTGTTTTCACTTTTCCATCTTTTTGAGTTTTCCTTTCTAACTTCTTCTGTGATAGGCCTTGTGATATCTCAATGGCCGACGATTCTGACAAATGTAGTCCTGTCATAAGAAGACGGCAAATAGTTGTTGAAGAAGTTGTTGGATCTTCCCCATCTATTTCACGTACATCATCTTTCCGACGTGGCTTAGAAAAAGCCAAAGAGACATCAAATGTTCTTCTCAGTAATGAACTGAGCCCTCTTATAAGGCATGCAAGTCTTCGAATGAAAGAACAGTTGCAAAGCACGTTGAGTGATCCGTTAAAAGCCGCGGGTAAACTAAGTAGAAGTTGTAAAAGTATTCCGCGGTTAATAATGGACGGTAAGGAAAATGGGAATAAAGATGATATAGGTTCATATACTCTCTTCATAAAACTCTTCTTTATGTTGCAATTTTAGATGATGATAACCAATATACCAGTGAGGAAGAAGCAGATGATCCTCAATTTGTCGAAATTCAGGAGAGGGAAGCCATCATTAAGAAATATTTAGAGGTGAACAGACTAAAGCTTTATGATTATTAAACATGCATGAGTGTTTTCAGGGTCCTGATGGTACCAATATTGATGACTGGGAGAATCCAAATTCTGATCTTTATAAAAAAATGGATAGGTTTGGCTTTTTACAGTGAGTGTTTTATTCATAGTCCAAAATTTCAATTTTTTTTTGAAGTAAAAATGAAAGCGAGCTTAGTGATGCTGAAAGATTACGAAAGCGACAACTTGAACAAAAGATGCGAAGAGTCAAGAAGTGGAGAATAATGGAAGAGGTTTCATTGTTCTTTGTTGAATATTTTTATTTTCGACTTTATTCAAGGCATTACAAAACGGAACCATCCCCAAAAAATTAACAGAACGAACTTGGAAGGGTATACCGCCTGAGTATAGAACAAAAGTAGTTTCGTTTTTATTAGTTCATTTTTATGATTTCTCAATCTAGATATGGCCACGTCTTCTCGGCATCCACAAAATGAAGAATGAAAACAAAGATGCATATGCAGTATGTATAATTACTTTATTTTTCGGAAAAGTTGAATTTCAGAATTTGTTACTTCGTGCTAGATTGGTTAGCAAAGATATTAAACAAATTGATTTGGATATAAACAGAACATATAGAGACCATGAGGCTTTCCGACGTCGCTATAGTGTGAAGTAACTTATCCTTTCCATAATTTAATTTCTGATACTAATTCTATTCAGGCAACAATCTCTTTTAAATGTTTTAGCTGCTTATTCCATGTATAATACAGAAGTTGGATATTGCCAAGGTTTTTATTCTATGGGACTCGAGATTTATTAAAAAAATTTGCAGGCATGAGTCAATTAGCTGCTCTTTTCCTGATGTATTTAGATGAAGAAGATACTTTTTGGTGTCTTCACTCGTTAATGGTGAATGAAAAACATTTGATGCACGGTAATATTATAAACTTTTTAACATGGATCATTTTCTCTTAATTTGCAGGGTTTTTTGTACCTGGTTTTCCTAAGTTAACTCGGTTTGAAGCTCACTTCAAGAAAGTACTGAAAAAGTACAAGCCTCGAATCTATAAACATTTGGTAATTCTTTCGTTCATAAAATATTCATTTTCAATGCTTTGTCAGGAAAAACAAGATATTCCGTACATATATTTAACGAAATGGTGGTTTGGATGTTTTTTAGATCGTATTCCATTTGCTCTTGCTTTGAGGTGATAATCTTTTTTCCTTTTTTTTGAGGCATGTCTGGTTCAGAGTTTGGGATGTATATCTATTGGAAGGTGAAAGCATACTTATAGCTATGGCTCTAAATATCATGAAAATGCATGAAAGTAAGCGTACTTGATCTGATATTTTAAAAATATATATATATTCTAGGGATGATTAAAACTTTACAAATAGATACTTTTATGGAATTTATTCAAATTAGAATTGCGGAAAACTTCATGTTCTCAGATGATGCCGTTATTTTATCTTTGAATGAAACGCTGACCAAACTTAAAGTCAGTCTTCTGAGTTTATTTTATCTCACTGTCACGAATTTCAGAGCGATAAATTACATATTCCTCCTCCACCGAGGGAGACTGATCTACCTGAGAGACCAACTAAGCATTTGGGTCCCATACTAATGAAGCCTTTATGCTCTATTAGAGAAGAAATATCCGAAATACAGTCTAGACACAGTGTGGCTCATGGTATGTTTTGGGATATCACTTTATTATTAGCAAAAAAAGTTCATTGCATGAACGCAGATTGAAAACGCATTCTCCTCAAGAGTGCTAAATTAAATTACATTTCTCCTTTGAATGTGGAATAAAATTAATACAAAAAGTCTCATAATTTATTTTCAGCAAGCAGTAGATCCCCATATTCTCGGAAGAAAAAGCCCAAGCCTCCGGTTGGCTCCAAAACTCCTCAGCCAGGGTTTGTAGAAATATAATAACTAAAATATATTACGAAGGTAATTTCCAGAATTCCCAGAGACCCCGCTCGAGGTGCAACTAGCAGTTTTAGAAGTTTAGGACATAATTCTTCGGCTTATCATGAGCAAAAAGAAGTTCCCTTTCAGAAGCCCATTCCTTTTGAAGTAAGTACAAGCATTTTGTATTCATGTTTACGGTGATCTTTCCAGATACCTTCCAGAAAGCTTTCCCGAAACACTACTCCTCCAACAGATCTTCATCATGCTCGAGCATATGTACCAACTAGTAAGGGTTTAAATGGGTAAGCATGTGTTTTCATTTTGTTTTCAATCCTTAGTTGCGTAGTTGGTCTTTATTTGTTTTATTTTTCACCTATGCTTTATCCGGGAGTAATGCTTCAATATTTTTTTGGCTTTTAAGGCTTGTTTGGCTGAAAGTTTAATGAACATATTTCAGGCCATCAAAACATAGTTTTGATCGACAACTGGGTGGAAGAACCGCTTCTATTCGGGATGAGCATTCTGGACGAGATGTAACAATTGTTCGTGCAGATGATGATTATTCTCCAGAACCCCTGGAATCTGTTGGTTTTGCTTTCATTTTTGATATAAATAGAACGATTTTCAGCATGACTCATCAATACACGGAGCCCGAGTGGTACAAGGGGCTAATAATGTCACTTATATAACCGTAGGCGAAGATACAATCGTATAAATTCAGTTCTCCTTTTCCATAATATTAATGTTCTTTCATGAGGTTTAGTCATTTAAGTATAGCTACTAGTCATTTTTTAGATTTCTAATACATCTGTGCTCATTTTTCCGTTAGTGCAGCTAATTTCATTGACTCTTTTTCAGTTTTCTGCTTTGAAGGTATCTAACAAATTACATAATATTTCTGCATTCCTCTATTTTACATGTTTCTCAATTCACTTGCATAACATAGACGCTGTTGATAAGCTTGTTTTTCCAAAGATTCCTTTATACCGAATATAATCTTTTTGTATAACTTCCTTGTAAGGATTGTGTACGATGCCAAAGACTTAAGTAAAAGTTTATTACCTATGTGTATACCGTTTTATTAAAATTAAATATTTTCGAGAATAGACTAAGATTATTATGAAGTATGCATTCAAATTATTTAAAAGATATTAGTTGTTTGCAACGTTTTTCCAATAACATATTTCAAGAACATCGATTATAACTTAGTAAATATACTGGTTTAGTACAAACTATGTACATGTATATCTATTTACACAAATCAACGTTTACGTATAATATACATATATAAATATATATTTTGAATTTCCAGTTATTAATTCCTTCAAATCCTTGAAGAAAATAAAATATTTCTATTAGCAATTCTGAATCTGAATACGAAATGAACTTTTTTCTCTGGATTTTTAACCTATAATTAAATATTTATAGTTTCTCTCTAGTAATAAATAATTCGATTCAATGATAATAACGTACTAGAATGAAACTAGCTGATCAAAATTCCTAAGAATGTTTAGAACTGTTTCTCCATCCAAATATTTTTTATTATTTTTCATAAAATTCTACGTTTAACTTTCTTTTCATATTTTTGATTAGCTGAGTTTAGCTTTCAAAGAAGCCAAAAACTGAAAAATTTTGAATAAGCTAACCCCTGGAAAGAATTTGTTTTTCATAAGTTGTGTCAGAACAGTCAATAAGCAGAACTTCGAAGAAAACGTAATTCATATGTAGATAGAAAAGGATTCATGAGTCAACTGAAATATAAAAGTATTCTCATCAATGACATATACATAAATAAAATTGAATTAAAGGAGCCATGTTTATAAGGTAAACAAACATTTCTGTATCTGATGGAGGTTTAACCAACTTCTCACAACCATTTCCTCGTGGATAAACATTTATTTTGAATTCGTTTTGCTAATTGTTTGACCATTAGGAATAGTATAAGTGGATAGAAAGAGAGAGCAACAGATAATACGAAAATACAACAAGGTGAAGAGAACAAATACGGTTTGAAGAAAGGTGAAGGGGAAGACTTATTGCTTTCACTTTTGATTTTTTATCTCGTTGAGGTATCCACTTCTCTAAAATTGCTCATATCCTCACGTGTTTGAATATAATAAATGATTCATTTAATCATTTATTTTTTAATCATCGAATACTATTAAGGTACTAATTCAAACTTTATTTTTAGTTCCTCGTTCTACCAAGTGTTGCTGAATAGTTCATGATTTCTAACTGCTTCCACAAACAGTGGCTTGAATAAAGATATTGGTCAAACATTTTTTCCTTATCTATTTTAATCGGATAACTATATAACTCTGCACGATCGATATACTGTCTTGTACTCAACATGAAGTGTATCTATCCTCTATGCTTCATATTACTTTTCATATATCTTCAAAGTTCAACGGTTTTATCTGCTTATCTATGCAATCGACGGGTAGTTGGCTATATAACTTCTTGGGGAAGTAATCCATTCTCCGATGAACAGGTAGATACTACTGTTCTCAGTGTTTCTTTAGAATGAATTATAGGCCAAGCATCTTACTCATCTCGTATATGCTTTTGTACCAATGGACTCATCTGGAATCTTGAAGTTAGAATCAAAATCTGCAGAAATCCGCTTGCATGAGATTATGAAGGTGACGATAGTCACACTTCACATAGTGCATATAAGATTTTTAGGTTGCTCGTCGTCATTCTCATTTAAAAGTTTTGTTTGCCATAGGAGGATGGGAAAATTCTCAATATTTTTCCCAAATCTGCTCTGATCACCCCGGAAGAGCTAAATTTATTGACAGCATGTTGGAAATTATCAAACAACATGGATTTGATGGGGTTGACTTAGATTGGGAGTATCCTGTCACAGGAGGTGCAGTAGAAGGAAAGCCGGTTGGTTACATAAACAGGAATTTAAGCAAATTTCTGTTCAGACTGATAGAAAGAATTATGTGCATCTAATTCGTGAACTAAGAAATCGTTTGCGTGAACTTGAAGAGCAGGAAGGAAGAAATGACAGCTATCTTATATCTTTTGCTGGTGCAGCAGGACATTGGGTATTGAAACCAGGTTTCAATCGTGAATATTCTGTTTTCAACTTTTATTCAATACTTTAAAGGTTTTGATCTTGTTCAATTGGTCAAATATGTTGATTTTGTGAATATCATGTCTTATGATTACTTTGGAGCTTGGCAATCGAAATGGGGAGCTTATACAGGGCCACCAGCTCCTCTTTACTTTGCGATGCCGAAAAAGTCGTTTTCGTAAAAAATTCCAGAATAATATTGCTTCATTTCAGGTTTTCAGGACGTATGAACGTTCATGCTACACTCAAATACTATAGTTGTCAACTAAAATCAACTAATAAAGTATGTATATATATATATATATATATAAAAAAAATAAGAAATAATATTATATTTGTAAGATTAATATGGGTGTACCATTTTATGGGCGTTACTGGCATAACGTTGACGATGCCGTAGAAGCAAGTGATGATATGTGGCGCACAGCTACTCCATCAGACGGAAATGTCAAATTTGAGGTTTTGTATATGTTCTATTTGAAATAAAATTCAGTTTCCTTTAGGGTGGGGATATTAGTTGGCGTGAACTTGCTACTCGTTTTGACACTACGAAAACACGGTTTCATCAAGGCGCTAAAGCTCCATATATTTGGCTTCCAGGAAACAAAACCTTTGTCGGCTACGAAAACGCTGAAAGTTTACAACATAAGGTACATAATTCAAGTTTTCAATTTACATATAAAACATTTTATAGACTGAATATTTATTAAATAACAACTTAGGAGGGGTTATGATCTGGGCTATTGACTTCGATGATGATCAGTTAACATTATTGAAATCATTAACTAGTGTTCGATTGATAATAGCTTTTAAAATTTATGAGAATTACTTTATTTCAGACTAAAGCATGTGAAGCTAAAAATGATGCTAATTTTACATATAAATGTAGTCCTATTAAAGATCAAAGATGGTGGACATTTGATGATGGAGAGGTTAGTGAAAACATTTTACATTTGAATCATATTCTTTGTTTTGTTTGAAGATTATAAAATTGATATTTTAGGATGTAGCTGGTATGTGTGGTCGATCTGCTCCTCTTTATGATGGATATTACCCAGTATGTGATCCAGATGATCCAGGCCATGCTTGCTGTGGAAAAGTATGATGATTCATACAAATATTTCACATCTTTACTATTATTATAGTACGGTTATTGCGGAAGTGGACCAGAATTCTGCTCTTGTCCTGAATGTATCGACTATGGGGCAGATCCCATGTTGATATTACAAGAGCCCGTGAAGCCAACACAGAAAGAGATCACATGGTTTGTTTCAAAAAGATGTATTGTTCATTTGATTGAATATTTAAGGTATACAGCAGAAGCTGGAGATGGTAAACGTGGACGGTGCGGAAGACAAGTTCCTCCACTGGACGGAAAACCTCCCACGTGCAACCCTGATGATAAAACTGCCTATTGCTGCAGTAATGGGGGTTATTGTGGTAATAGTAAGGTAAGAATAACCTCAAATTTATAATAATTTTATTGAAACTTATATGGTTTATAGGAGCATTGTGAATGTGTAGGATGTATAGATTTTTCGAAGGAGCCTAACTTTGAGTATAAGCCAACCGAATGGTGGACATATGCCGAAAATCCAGCTCATGTTGGTAAGAGATTAAACATTACGACTGATAGTATAATTCTTATGCCAGGTCGATGTGGTCCAGATGCAGCCCGTCTTCCATCAGGAAAAATTCCAAAGTGTGATCCTTCATCTACTGCACACTGTTGCAGTCGATCAGGATATTGTGGAAATACAGAAGAATATTGTAATTGTTTGGGATGTGTTGATTTCAAAAAAGATCCCAAATATGAATATTAAAACTATTATTTTATTTTCTATCTTAATTATATTATAATATATTTTATTTATTAGTTGTAATTCAATATTTTTTTCAATAGGGATATGTTTATTTTTTAAATAAAATGTACATGAATATATATATATATATATATGTATATGTATAAGTAATATTATCACTATGTATAGACATTTGTAATAGAGATTTACTATTTTTTAAATTTCTTCAACAAATTTTCGAATTTGCCTTTAATGCCTGGAATATGAAAATTGATATTAAATTGCAAAACATATGCTCATTACCCTTATTTCCACTGGATTTTTGTAACTTCTTCTTTCCATTATTTAAAGCATCAGCTCCTAGAAAAATAGTATATTCTACGTATTATGTGAAGTAAAATACCTTTTCCTAGAACATTTGCTCCAGCATCAGCTGAAATTACAATTTATATGAATAATATTTTAATTTTAAAATTTTATGACCAGTTTTGGAAGCTCCAGTTTTGACCGAACTAATGCCCTTGTCAACAGCAGTTTCGACTTCTTTAGCTGAATAATAAATATGTAAAAAAGCATATTAATATTAAAAAAATATATTAAAAATATAAGAAACCTATTTGTTTACCAGCCTTTTTGATATCGTCAGCCATAGTTGGAATGATTGTTCCTGGGGTGGGGACTGTGATGTTGAATCACTAGAAACAGGTGGGTCACACAGTTGACTTCGCCAAACAAGAATTACACCTCTTATTCTTTGTTGTTATTAACGAGAAAGAAAAAAAGAAATATATACAATGACATTTTACTTCAAATATTTCAAATAAAAAACACAAGGTGAACGCTCAATACATGAAAAAAAAGGATGAAATGAACAATTTAAACAAGAGTTATGATTATTATTTTTATTTATTACTACGGTTGAAAATTTTCTTGATCCCATCAATTATTTTGGTAAAGAATCCTATAGCATATCAGTTAATTATTTCATAAATTGATAAAATAACCTTTTTCTGTCGTGTTCGAAGAAATTGGATGATCAGTAACAGTAATCATGTTTCCGATGCTATTATTCCTGTCAAGGCGATTCTTGTTATCATCTGCAACATGTTTCATATAAATCTAATCAATTAAATGTAGTAACCTAGAGGAAAAATTTGTACATTTCCCGGTTGATTGATGGGTATTGACGCACCATTAGCGGAAAAGTTTGTTTTGTTAATAACTTCTTCATTATTATTTTTAGTATTAACTCCAAAACGATTCAAAGCATCCGATGCTGTATTAACTGCTGTGTTAAAACCAGATTTTAAGCCATTCCCTTAAAAATCAAAAATGAATAAGTAAGCTAACTTGTGTAATTTGTATAAATAATGTTTTTCTGAACATACAGGCTGTATTAACTCCATCAGCTATTTTTTCTAATCCATCATTATCTAAATAATATCAATAATTCATGCACATTGTATGTATTTCTTTTAAATATTTCAAAACTTTTACCTCGAATAGGTGATTGTGATACTTCTTGTGGAGTGACGAATGACTGCAAAGCATAACATATATTGAGGTGTTTTCTATTTTCGGATCTGTTTTATTTTAAAGTTCAAATACTAACCGATAATTGAAGAATTAGAAAAGCAACAACGATTGTCCGTGGTCCTGACATTGGTCTAAGCCTAAACTTTTTTTCTTTACAAAAGAAAAGAATAATATTTTAATTCTAAAACATGTATGCAGTTATATGGAAATGAAGGGAAAATTGATATACATACATTGGTAGAATATTATATGAGACATTATCCTATTGCCAGATTACTCGCATGATCAACAATTTGTGGGGGATTACAGTAGTTAGTACTAGGGATTACATTAAAATATATAATATTTATCTCAAAAATTAAATTTTCTCTTTCAGAAGTTTTAGATGATTAGAGATTGGGTATGTAACACGTTTGATATAATAAAATTTTTATTATATTACATAATTTTTTTAAATGTTGTATAAGATATGAAATTTTTTAAGAAAAGAAAGGTGATTCCTAAGATCAGAATCTTATTTCTGTTTTTTGTTTCGAATCGATGTCTGAGATTTTCTATGAGAGTAGAGTAATAATTTGTTGAAAAAATACATTGAGTCATATAGACGTTGATAATATAAAACAGATTTATGAATAAGTTTGAAGTTTGAATACTTCTGAAATAAAATAATTTTATATATACAATCATGTTAAACACAAAACTAGAAGATCCAAAATCATTATGTCATCGTTAATCTCAGGGATTTTACATAGGCGTGATTAGGGCGATTACGGGTATAACTAACATTTTTTCTTTTTTTTCTGTTTTGATATTACAGACTTATTCAGTTTTTTATTTACTTTTCATTGTTAAATTCGACTTAGTTTTAATTTTCACCATATAAAAATATACTTTTAGCAGTTTGACCGAAGGTTCAATTTAGAGTTCTCGTCTGATATCTGGCTTATATGAAGGATCGGCAGCGGCAGTAATGGATTCCGCGTATAAATCCAAACGTTGAGTCATCTGAATAAATTACATTGTACCAAAAATATTAGTTAATTAACGCACTCTAAATCCCCAATTATCTTTGGTTTGACGGCAAAGATTCAAATCAAGTTCAGCTATGAGGACTCCTTCCTTAACTCGCGACAAAGACTAAAATTTCGATCAAATGAAATACTTCAGTAAGCAAAACTTACAGGTGTTCTGCTGCCATCGGGGGCTGCAGCATAACTGCTTCCATAAAAGTGACCAAAATCTTTATGAGCTAAATAAGTGAATTTAGAACATATCCAAGAAAAATATTTTAAAAACCTGGTTGTCCATTTCCCGAAGTGAACTCATAAGGAAAGACTTCTGTACCTACACGGTTAATACCTACAGTGAAGCAATGATTAGCGATAGCAGCATTACGAGCTTCAATGCTCCATAGTGGCTCACTAAAATACGTTAAAATTCAAAAATGCAATTTGACTCCGTTCAAACCTTAATCCGCCAACAGTAGCAGAGGGGTTAAATATGATTTCAGCACCATTTAAAGCATACATCATCCAGTTTTGTGGATGATGTCGTCCATAGCAAATGTTGACTCCAATTTTTCCGAAAGGAGTTTCAAAAACAGGATGTCCAAGAGTTGATTCCATGTAATAAGTAGACTAAAAAAATTGTAAAACTAATGTTTACTTTAAGTTGCAAACCTCGTTAAAATCGCCTACTCTAGGAATATGGTTTTTCCTACTCTTTCCGAAAACCTTTCCAGTATGTGAAATGATTACAGCTGTGTTCCAAATAACATCATCTTTGCTTTCATCTCTTTCAAGAATAGGGGAAATTATAACAACTCCATACTTCTGGGCTATCTATACGATTGAAGTAGTAAACTTTTTCTCTAATTTTAATCACCTTTGAAAGAAACATGGTGGTAGGACCATGTTCAGCGGATTCGGCAAACTCGGTCCATGGAAGTCGCTCCCGGGTACAAAACGCAAATGGCATTGCTAAATTAAAAATAGACAACGTTTCGTTTAAGAAAAGCTTACTCCAAGCCTCTTGGAGGCAAATAATGTTTGCGCCAGCTTGAGCTGCAGTTTCAATCATGAGTCCAACTCTCTTGTGTATAGCATCACGTTGTTCTCCAACAGGAGCAGTAGTAGGCAAAACAATGGCATTTTGGACAGCAGCCACGCGTGTCTAAATTATCAGTATTTCATGAAAGTACGTGTTAAACCAAGCTGACCAATTTGGGAGCACGAAGCTGTTCTTTTTGAGCTTCTACAGTATATCCTTTAATTTCGAAGTTATTCTTCTCTGCGATTTCCTGAAGTTCGGGGGCAATCACAAGATCACTAAACCATAAACTACATTTCAAAAGGTACAAAAATTCCTACGGGTATTTTCTTCCGTATAAAATGCGGTAAGTCTCATCATGCGTTTCTCCTGATAAACTTTTCAAGGCTTCATGGACACCTTCAAACTCTTGCTTTTGTGCAGCCATTCTAAAGTTCGATTACTTTTGTGTGATTTAACATAATGTCTTCAAAGTACAAATACTCTAACTGAGAAGTAATTTTCATTCACAAAATAATTGTCAAAACAACATGCAGCTCAATTATTTTTTAGGAGAGACGATACAGCAATGAACGGATCATTATCAGAACAAAATAACTAAAACACATTGAAATACAATAATACAAGAGAGCCTATTGGATAGGTCGAAGCACTCACATGTGCTAGACGTAAGGTCTGGTTAACAGACTTCTCTAACACCATAGTTTAATAAACCGCCTGTTAAATGGTCAAGATTGCTGATATAATTTGTTAAACAGTTGGTGAATGCAATACAAGAATGACATTAGTTCAAAGAAACGCACGTGCTTCTCGAAATTTTTGAAATCATTTCTTCTCTCGTTTTTTAAATAGTCAACTCCCTGTGAACTGGTGTCTAAATCATTCAATTGAAAACATTTTCTTGAGTTGAAATCAGGAAAATCGCTTACTTTGAACAAAAATTAACCGTAATACCTAATATAACATAAGCATATCAAAATATATTTGCAAAACGAATGCATAGTAAACCTGTGGCATGGCGTTTTCAATTGGCACGTTTAATTGCGTATACATGAAGTTTACAAAACATTATTTATTAAACATTATATATATTTGTTATAATATTAATTATAATTATATAATAGAAAATATATAATATACGGTAAAGTTAGTGTTATATTTTATTGGTTTTTTACTTTTTAATAAACGCATTACGATAACTGTGACAAGTTACTAATTCCGATATATAAGTGCCATCATTTATTTGATGGGTATAAGCAAAAAGATAACGATCTATTCGATCTGTATAAGTATAAAAACAGTCGGTTGTCCAGTTGTCTTTCTGTAAGAGAACTTCCTGCCTACGCTGCGCTTCCTTAACAAAAAAATTTATTTCAAGCTTGATTGAATGACGATTAGAAAGCTTCAAATGTATAATATTGTTTCTGATTCATTTCACTATAGATGATATCGTAATAAGATACAGAAGAGCTAATCGAGTCTTATATTATTCAGAAAGTTTAAACCAAGAAATAAATAAAAATTATATACATCCTCTATTTCAGGAATGAAATTCACACTCAGGATCCTTGCAATCTGAAGGACACATCAAATTGCGATTAATTTATTTTCTATCTGACGATACAAATTAAATTTTTGCTTGTACATTATGTTCAACATCAAAGCTAATTATTATGAAGTATAAAAAGAATTTTCATTTTCTTATTAGTGTAAAGAAACTATCGCTCTTGAATTACTTCAGTAAAACTTCTTTTTTTGATAATAATTGTACTGAAATGGCTAATTACTTAATACGTGAAAGCATGCGAATGTTTGGCAGGTTTAACGAAATAAAAAGAAATGTTCCTTGCTTATCGTCTTTTTTCAAACCCGCCGAACTGGTTAGGACATTGCCCTTTTTGTCACTTTTATCCCTGATCTATCCATGTATTCAGGTTGTTTTATGTGAAAGATATTGAATAAAAGTATATATGATTTTGATGGCATAATAATAATAATAATAATAAGATGGTCATGAAATTAAATTTTTTGCTTTACTTCTTAAAACATTCATGATTTGCTTTCAGTGTTTACTTCTTTTAGTTATATTTATCCCTTATCACAAAAACTGCAATATTGTGGATGGATATTCAAAAAAAAGCTGCGTTAGGAAGTACATCAAACTAGATCACTTTCTAATTTATCTGTAGTTTTTTACGGGTCGTTACAATTACCTGCAAGCTTTATGGAAGCTTTTAACGAAAGAAACAAACTGGAAGTACCATGAGATTTACATATGTTTAGCAACAGGCTTGAATGTTAAGAAACCTATCTTCCAAATTAGATATAATATAACGAACATTGTTATAGCTAATTGAGAAAACTTACAAGAATATGAGAAATGCCTTTTTGAAAGCCTAGACCTGACTGAGTTAGTTGTTGTTTTCGAAATTCAAACAACAAATCTTGAATGAAACTGTAGTCTTGAAATGTTGTACGAGAAGTTTGAAGCGAAGAAAAATTAATCGAAGTTTGAGATCATATAGGACATGCGATTTGAATAAGTTTTATCGCTGGAAATCTGTTCTCAGTTGCCTCAAATATGTCACATAACGTACGCAATAAGTTTCAGCTTTGGATCTTCCGAACTAGTTGACTACTTGAACAATGATTGATTATTTTGTGTTTTTTATTTTTTTCCGGAACATTTTGAGCAAAAAAGCTAAACACTCAGCTAATTTGGCAACATAGGTGTTTTATTTTCGATTTTTCTAAATATTCTTTGTAGTATTCATCTGTTTACTCATTTTTTTGCTTTTCCACATATCATCACTTTCGTTTTTTTTAATAATTCAAGATATACGTTATGTTTATCTTATTTCTCTCTATAAAGCATGTACTATTTTGTAATTTCATAAAAAAATAAAATATGACAGTTTTTTTATATCTTTATATCTATATATGTATATACATATGTACATCGATAACGTTATTCTTATTTAAGTTGTGAAAATAAAAAATTACATCAGGTTTCATCCAAATCCAAACTAAGCTATGATACAAGCTGAACCGAAAGGGGGTGGAGGGTACCTTATGTCCTTATCCAAAAAAACTCAATGCCTATCTATAAAAGCAGAAATCATAACCGCTTTATTAACATTCATAGTTCCTTTTATTCAGCTTATCGTTCTAATTTGCTTCATATATAAAATATTTTCATATTATATCAGCTAATGATAATACTATCTATATTACATTATTAATGTATAATTTAATAAATTCATATTTAGAATGAGGTGGACCTTGCTACTAGTTTGCATCGTAGGAATCAATGCTGCGCCTACCCCAATTCAGTAAGAGAATTCGAAACTTGATTGATTTAAAACAATTTATAAATCTAGGAATCGTATTGAACAAACGTTAGCTTGGTTAAAGAAGATTCAACTTATCAATGGCGAACTGGCTATAAATACGGTATTGAGAAAATGTTTGAAAGTATTAGTTCGATCCGTTACAGCCAACTGGGATATATCCAATTAAAGAGATTAACGATGACAACTTCCTTGACATTTTCAAGTTTAGGAGAGAAGTTCAGGATGAAAAAGTACAAGGTACTTCAACTATTCCTACTATTCAAACTTCTTCAATACCTCCTATTGAAATACCAGAACCAGCTTCACCTACTACTCCTGAAATAAGTACAACTATTGCTTCTAACTCAACTTCTTCGCCAAATACTGTTTCGCATATAACTAATACAACTTTAGCAACTACGACTATGATTAAATCAACTAAAACTATTAGTCCTACCACCTCTACTACCGAAAAACAACCTACCACATTGAAAAATGTGACAACAACCCAGCAGCCAAGCATTAGAACAACCAAAAGTACAACTTTCTCCCAAAAGACCTCGACGATGCTTCCAATCACGAAAAAAATGACAAAAGCTACTTCAAAGCCAACTAAATCAAAAACAACTTTCACAAAAACAACAAAGATTATCAAGCTATCAACATCTCATCCTTCAAAGTCGACTTCTGTTCATTCCCAATTAACAACAGCTACCTCAAAATCCTATTCCAAGCCTAACACAAAGTATACAACAATTCCATATAAACTCAATACTACTCCAATGAAATTATCTCCTTCAGACTCTTCAGACTACGGAAAAGCCGGCCATAACACTGATATTCCCGAAGTTGGACCAGCTTCTTCTCCTTCTGATTTGGGATATGGCGAGGATAATACAGCTCAAACTCATCCAGTTGACAAAGCCATCAACATACCCACTACATCTTCTCCAACTACTGTGAATCCTGTGGCTTCTGTTCCAACTTTGGAAAACAATTATGCTGTCCCCTCATCTGAGCCAAAGGAAACTGAAACCACCTCCGCTCCTTTGGAAACCGTAACTGAGGCTCACACCGAATCAATCACTACTGAAGCTCCAGTCGATGAGCACACTGTTCCATCTACCGAAGATAGCTATTCTGCTCCATCTGAGCCAAAGGAAACTGAAACCACCTCCGCTCCTTTGGATACCGTGACTGAGGCTCATACCGAACCAATCACTTCTGAAGCTCCAGTCGATGAGCACACTGTTCCATCTGCCGAAGATAGCTATTCTGCTCCATCTGAGCCAAAGGAAACTGAAACCACCTCCGCTCCTTTGGATACCGTAACTGAGGCTCACACCGAACCAATCACTTCTGAAGCTCCAGTCGACGAGCCCACAGCTCCATCCGCCGAAGATAGCTATTCTGCTCCATCTGAGCCAAAGGAAACTGAAACCACCTCCGCTCCTTTGGACACCGTGACTCAGGCTCACACCGAACCAATCACTTCTGAAGCTCCAGTCGATGAGCACACTGTTCCATCCGCCGAAGATAGCTATTCTGCTCCATCTGAGCCAAAGGAAACTGAAACCACCTCTGCTCCTTTGGACACCGTGACTGAGGCTCATACCGAACCAATCACTTCTGAAGCTCCAGTCGATGAACACACTGTTCCATCCGCCGAAGATAGCTATTCTGCTCCATCTGAGCCAAAGGAAACTGAAACCACCTCTGCTCCTTTGGACACCGTGACTGAGGCTCATACCGAACCAATCACTTCTGAAGCTCCAGTCGATGAGCACACTGTTCCATCCGCCGAAGATAGCTATTCTGCTCCATCTGAGCCAAAGGAAACTGAAACCACCTCCGCTCCTTTGGACACCGTGACTGAGGCTCATACCGAACCAATCACTTCTGAAGCTCCAGTCGATGAGCACACTGTTTCATCTGCCGAAGATAGCTATTCTGCTCCATCTGAGCCAAAGGAAACTGAAACCACCTCCGCTCCTTTGGACACCGTGACTGAGGCTCATACCGAACCAATCACTTCTGAAGCTCCAGTCGATGAGCACACTGTTCCATCCGCCGAAGATAGCTATTCTGCTCCATCTGAGCCAAAGGAAACTGAAACCACCTCCGCTCCTTTGGATACCGTAACTGAGGCTCACACCGAACCAATCACTTCTGAAGCTCCAGTCGACGAGCCCACAGCTCCATCCGCCGAAGATAGCTATGCTGCTCCATCTGAGCCAAAGGAAACTGAAACCACCTCTGCTCCTTTGGACACCGTGACTGAGGCTCATACCGAACCAATCACTTCTGAAGCTCCAGTCGATGAGCACACAGCTCCTTCCTCTGAACCCAATGAAGTAGCAACCACTCCAGTTACTCTGGATTCAGTAAATGACGCATGGACCACAGTTTCCGCAGATATCACCCAAGATATACAATTAGAGACTACAATCGTTCCATCTAATGCAGAAAATGAAGAAACAACTATTGCTTCTACTACTCAAAAAACTATTGTTGGAGCCCCAGCTCATCAACCCGAGCCTTTAGATATTGTTCATGAAGAAGTAAAACCAGAACAAGTGTTATCTGGATATGAAGAACCTACATCTACTCATAAACCCGAAATCGAGAAGATCAGCAGTCACGAAGAGAATGTGTCTAATGTTCATAACAAGGACGTAAAGCTTGAAGGAAGCTCGGAAGACGGATCCTCTAACGATGAACCACAACGTATTAGCGAAGGACCATCTACAGAAGACATCGATTCTTCACTTCCAGCAATACATTCAAGCGATTCACCAACTATTGTTGATGAAATGGAAGAAACCACAACATTTGTAGCTTTTACTACATCAGAACCAATTCCTCCAGCTGTAACAATTGTAAGTTTCAAGATAAATATAAGAAAAAAGTAACTATGTTACAGAAATCAACACATTCTGGAGATGGAGCCCCTGCAACTGAACCAGAAGTTCCCACAACAGTAGCACCTGTCGTAGTTCCTCATGACAGTGTTTCCTTAGGATATGGCAGAGGTAAGAAAAGATTTCAAAGTATGAACCAAATAATCAATACATTTTAGCATGAATTTAATGGAAATTCTGTTTCTTCAGCATCATCATTTGTCCTGTATATTATTTGTTGATATTTGTGCTAAAATATACGTTTTTAAATATTATACATAAGCAAGTTGTTCACTCTATGAAATGAGAATAAATATTTTATGCCATAATAATCTTATAATTTATATTTTTTTACATAAATTTAACTTTTTAAGTAAAGAACTTAGAAAACAAACTTATAGTGCAATGTAATAATCACAATAAATTAAAAAAAAAACATTTTTCTATCAAATACTTCCAAAAATTGTTTTTTGAAGATTAAAAGGTGGTTTCATTCTTCTTTCTGAGCCAATATTATTCTAATTAGCATACTTTATGTTAATAAGTAGAATATTAAGAATATAGCATTCTTATTTCATTTTATATTTTAAAACATGAATTTATTAATTCTATGTTTACTTTTTTTAAATTTTAGAACGTATGTTTGATTATTTATTACATATTTTATATAAATTATTTATTTACAGATATTCAATTGTAGTTTCTTCATCTTATGTTAATGGTATCGATTAATTTGCTTCATTTTTATTTTTCTCAATTATATTCAAATCGTAGAAATTCAAAATGCTCATGTGGATCTTTTACGTATTCCACGAACCCGAACGTATATGTCGTATCAATTTCCTCCACGTTTTGATGGCTCAAGCTTTGCAATCAGCTTACATGATGATGGAGATAAAGAGTTAAAATATAATATTTTATATTGATATACAAGAAATTCATATTTAAGTGTTGTGATTCGTAAATATACGAATATTAGTTATTTCAATGCAAATGATGATCTATTTGAATATTGGACTGATGTGGCTCATAATCAGAAACAATCATTTGTGGAGCTTGATGGTTTTTTAGCATATATATTGTCAAACAAAGTACATAGAACAGTTGAATATGCAGGAGATGACATGTAAATTAGTTTGTTTTCTTAAAAAAACTTTTTATATAAGCTTTTAGATGTAATAGTAACTATCAACAAAGACTAGGAAAGCGAATTGTGCAAATGTATCAATTTTCTGAATTTCCTTATGAAGTACTCATAGCTATTGATTAGATTCTTATTATTTTTGTTTATTTATAGATACCATGTTATTCGTGTTTCAAGAATTTAACTGGACATCTTGCAAATATCTATATGGATTATAAACGGTATTTTAATGAAATATACTATAGTATATGATTAACTATTTCGGCCGTTCGCTTCGTGAATTTTATTATGATTCTGATGCTAAACGTGAAAATTCTGATGGTTCAACACCATTATTATCTCATTTTTTTTCTCTTCACAAATTATTAGATCAGATGGGTATAGTTATATTTATTATATATAATATACTATGTAATAATTTGAAGGACTTAGTATGTATAATTCACATATAGCTGAACACTATGGATATTCGACAACTAATCATGCACCATTACATAATCATCGAGGAGGGCGATTTCAAGTTTTTTTATTATTAATTATAAAACTTTAACAATGATATATTTAAGATAAGCAAACCATTATATATGCCCCACCAAGTTTATAAAAACAAGGATAAACCATTGTTTAGTAAATTCGAAAGAATTTTTTATGGAGGAATGACATATCAATGTTTTGTTGTAAGTCTCAACTTTTTTCGCTGTAATATAACTTTTAATTCAGAATTTAGACGAAGAAAACATAAATACAGGTGTTATAGTTAATATAGATCATATGAAAACTGATATTCATCCTGGTTTGTATATAATATTTTAGTATATTAATAATTTTCTTACAGAATCCAAATCAACAAAGTTTAAAAATTTGGAAACGTGGGATTATAGCTTTCGGCCATATGAAGATGTAAGCAATAATTTGAAGGTTGTAATACTATTAAATAATAGAATATTTTTTTTTATTAAGATAGATGTGTCATGGAGAAATTTCAGTTGTTGCTCGGCTTGTTGCTGTTCAACAGAAATATGTGGTCAATTCGCTTCAACAAGAAATTGGTAAGGTTAAATATAATTTATTAGATATTAAGTTAAATATATACAAATAAGACATATTATTATCAATGTTTTTTTTAAAGTAAATCTGTGATTTCAAGAAAAGTTCGAACGGGATATTTATCTATTATGAAAATAAATCCATCAAAAGAGGTTATATTATAAATGAATAAGATAATTTTATTATATTTATATTTATAGATAACTCCTAATTCACTTCAAAGATTTTTAACAATTTCACCTTATAAAGAGTATGGCATACCAGTTTATTCAACATTTTTTGAAACAACTGATGTTAATAATTTGATAAAAGTGATTATATAGTAAGTATAGTATAGTATTTCATTTTATTTATTTAAGGATTTAAGAAGAAGATTTTTTGAAAATAATGGAATAACAAAATATGATGGAATTGGAATGTATATTGAAGAAAAATCATGTCAAAATGATCCACAAAAAAAAGATTGTTACCTTTTGGCAAAATGTAAAGGTATTCGTTTGAAAAATGAAGAAACTGAAGAAGAAGAACATGGAGAAGATGCTGATGAATGTAGTAATGTTAATCTGACAATTCTTACTGTGAAAGAAAGAAAATCTTTCTTCAAGTTTATGGCTAAATAGAAATATAATCTTAACAATTTCCACTTCAGGGTAAGTGAAGGTGAAAGCTATCGTATACGATTAGATTCAAAAATATTTAATACTGATCGCGGGGTATATATTATATATTTAATATTAAAAATAATAATAATATTTAAAATATATTTGAAGGTTAAATGGAAAATATCATTAGTCAAGATTGAAATGAAAAGTAACCGTGAATGTCTTGATCATTCTCGGCAATTGCATCCCAATGGAAAGGATATACTTTTAATCAAGCTAATGCTATCAGATATGAATAAAAGAATTGAAGCTACAACACATGATGGAACTAAAGTTGTTATTATACTTAAAGACCAAGAGTACTGTATTTGAAATTACGCAATTACAAAAGCAAATATTCAGGGAACAAACTGCAGGCAGTTTCAAGACCATAACAGTAATTTTCTGGATGGGAATATTGCTCGGTAACAGATGTTTTCACCTATTTACCATAATATTTTTATAGGATTTTTGGCATGTCTATCATTGTTTGTGTATATTGTTGAAAAATCCAAGGCTAATAGAATTAAACGTATTTTGAAAAATCGACAAGAAGAATGAAAAAAGCTAAGAAATCCTGTTATATTATATTTTTTCATGTATTATTGAATGTATGTAGTGTTGCGCAAGAAATACCATCAAAATTGGTTTATAAAATGTGTATATATACATAGAAAGATATAGAAAGAAGGTATATAGAATTTGGTCAATTGAATAGACTTGTCACATCTGATCTCCTGCTGATTTAAACGAATCGAACTGGCAGACACCTCATCCCATAACACCACATCTTCATCATTATTCTTTTATAAAACGATTGACATTTAACAGGTGTTCAACGTAAGGCACTGGAAACATTTGTTACTTTCAATTAATTTGTTCCAATTTTTCTCAAGGTTAAAATAGAAATAAAATGAAACTATATAAGAAATAAGTAAAATAAATAAAGTGCGGTAAACGAATTTTTGATTTTGATGTTCGTCGGCAAGATGAGAGACGTTTACCGAAAAGGAACAGATGAAAATGCAATCTACCGTAACCTATATATGTATTCGCGCATCATTAAGAATTTGAGTTAAAAAAAAGTTGAAGCATAGTAAAGATAAAAAGTAAAATATAGTTAAAAGAAGGAAATAAGAAAAGTGGTTAGTGGATATTATGAAACAAGCGGTAAATTGAAAGATAAAGTTGTCGTAACGAATATGTTTGATTAACATAGTAAGTATAGTAAGAATGGTAGAAATCAAGTAGTTATACCTAATAAGTTGGTTAAACATGTATTTTAACTATGTAAATATAGTTGTTAAAGGAAGCCGACGATTAAGTATAAACAAAACTGCGAATTATACCAAAATGTGGATGTAATTATCAAAATAGCGTTTCTTTTAATAATAAGTTGATTGAAAGAGATAAAGTAATCTTAACCATGCTCAGTTATTAATCTTATAGTTATCTTCATATAAAAACATCTGCTTCTTATATCATATCGTCTTGATCATCCATATAAACGATACATATGCTTTTCTTATCTGATGAATAGTTTAAATCTATCTTACCTTACACTCTTGTTTCAAGATATGTTTGAGCAATAGTGAAAGGATTAACAAGCTTTTAAGCTTCAAATGTCCTTGAACATCCTTATAATTCACATTTTTTCTAACCAGCTTCGTTTCAGAAACAACTTATGGAACCATCTGCTTTGCTCTCTTTTAGTCACATGTAATACCGTAACCTTAAGTTTACTATTCTTTAATTAATTGAATTATAACATTTGAATTTTCATATATTTTGATATAATATCCATCTGACTCGAATATTTAGTTTACTCAAGTTTTACAAAAAACTTGGTTTCCGCCCCTATTTGACCTTTCTCCATGCCCGACCCTCCGCCCATCACTTGCAGGATAGTACCGCCTATATGGTCTGTCAGTTGTATGTTCTAGTCTTGCGAACGTCACTCCAACATTTCATTTTTCACCTTCTTGTAATCATTCTGATGTTACTAATCATCTTATTTTTCAGAATTAATATTTCCTATATCATGTCTCCTAAGTGTAAACCAACTAAGAATGCTCAACTTCGTAGAAATGAGAGGGAACGCAAACGAGTTCATCAGGTAGACTTGTTTGACTATCGTCCTAACCTACTTATCTCATCTAATATAGGTAAACGATGGATTTGATCGTCTTCGTTGTCGAGTTCCTAAGGCTGTAACTAACAAGAAACTTAGCAAAGCTGATACATTACGTGAAGCTGTCAAATATATTCAATATCTTCAAACTATGTTAACGAATGATTATACATCATCTTCAAATGGTATTTTTCGATTTTTCCCAATTCTCTTTTTAATTTTTTAATTTTCAGCATTCAATAGCTTGTGTCAATCTCCACGTATTTCTCCAGAACATGTTGATGATGTTTCATCTTCTGAACACTATTACTCTGAATCGAATGAATTATTTTTCCCTTCATCAAATTTATCGAATTTATCCAAAATATCTCCAATGTCATTCAATTATCCTTTGAACTATTCATGTTCTTCCGTTGCATCTACCTTATCAGCATCAACATCGTCCCTTGAGAATACCTCATTAACAACTACATCATGTGCACCTGTCCACCCCAACACACAATTTGTTTCGAACGATGCAAACCAATATTTATACCATTCAAAAATATTTTGAAGTCATTATTCATAATGTCACATAGAGAATACGATAATTTATTACATTACTTATTACGGTGTGATCTCATTTTTCTATTTTTCATATTACAAGTTTTATTGTTAATATTGTAATTTTTTTTTTGAAAAATATAAAATATTTACTATAATATTGTTCATTCATGTAACAATACAATGAAAAACCTATGTGTCGTTTTCAGTTTTCGTGACAAGAAAAATTAAATATTCTTTAATTATTCCTTCGATTGCAGTTGGAAATTCTCATGCAATTTGATTTATGGTATTAAAAATGCGTAAGGAAATTAAATATATTTTGAATGGACATACATATTGTTAATATACACATTATATATACATGTACATATATGATTGACTGTTTAACTACAAAAATATTCTGTTAATATCCAATAATACAAAGTAATACAACAGTATTAATAGATATAATCGGGCGATTTGAGGTAAAGATGAGCCGTCATTCCTTAGAGGAATATGCTCTGATGCCATCTAATTGTCACTGTGGGTGGTAGGCGGCATTACAGTCAAAAGTCATTGAAAGAAGAAGCGCCACGTACGTGTGATGGCGTCATTTACTTCTACTGGAGTTGAAGCCTTCCAAAGTGGCAACAGATGTACGTAAATACTTGCTTCATAGTTGGATCTGTGTTGAGGTCGACGTATGTGCAAAGCACCTCAAGTGCTATTCCTGTGCCAACAGCTTGATATGGTATATGGTGACAACCAGCCATCAATGGTCAGAATGGTTAAAATTTTAAGCAATTTTCTCACATTAGTTACAACTTGAACGTTTTGACAAGGTGATGAGATAGCTAGAATCACTTGTTGATGTACTACATATGGACATCAAGTGTTAATTAGTATTATATACATATAGTTTATATAGTTAATGACATTAATTGAATGAAATGTCCAAAGTGTTACCATCTGCCAAATCAAAAAGTTGCGGCAAAAAAGGAAAAATGGCTACCATGAAGTGAATTTCATGTTAAGCCACATTCGAAGAAAACAATGACCTTGTCCTCTGACCAACTAATTAACATTCATTTTTCGGCATTTCTCTTTATTCATAATAGATGTAGTGTCAGATTTACAATTTTATTTAATTATATTCATCTTGATGTTATAATATCTTGGAAAAACAAATGAAAAATAGAAGAATTGATTGAACATCAGTGATTTACAACATTCACTCTACTATCCTTTATTACATTTCAATCCGACATCCTTTATATGTATATAATTAACTTATTTGATCGTTTTATATGTTAAAACACTATTTCCAAATTCAAAAAATGCTTCAGAAAATCGTTAGACAGAATTGATGAATAGACTTGTCACATCTGATCTCCTGCTGGTTCAAAACGGCTTAAACTGCCAGACACCTCATCCTATTTTATAAAACTAAATCGACAACCTGCAGGTGTTACATTCTTGATTGAACTATCCAATATTATCTTCAGTCGTCCTTTGAATGTTTTTCTATATAAATGGATAGAAAAAATTAGGACAGTGTTAATTAGCAGAGCATACCTTGTTTGCGGAAATTTTATCATGTGCTTGACTTCTTAAAATGTAGTATTGAGCGTCGTTAACTAATCAAATATGGTGGCATGAAGAAATGCTAGGCAAATAGAAATTTAATAGCGTTAATATCTTTGGCAAGGAACAGCTGGGCTTCTGGGACGACTACAAGAGCATCAAGAATGTATGTACAATTCCAGTCAGACAGCCAAAAGACTGTAATGATGAGAAAGAGAGCATGAGAGGTCGAATAAGCAGTGAGAGGGAGAGAGAAATGGCTGAACCATAATGAGTATTAATGAGTAAATGAACAAATGAGAGAAAAGGAACAGAAAATGAGAGAACAAACACGAATCCAGGATAAAGCAGGTAATTACCCAGTTGAAAGCACCTTAACAAAAAACGGTCTTGTATAAAATATTGTTAATTGCTTTTTCATATATTTAATGCCAGATTTATGCATCTAAGGTCATAGAAATTATTTTGAAGACAACAAATAAAACAGTTAAATTAGAAAAATGTTTATTTGATTATATAAATATGAAACCCGTAAATATTTAAATATAATAGAAATATGACAATAAAATCCAAAAAAAAGAATAAAAGATCATTCTATCTGTGTTAACAATTTCACATTCCAGATGGGAGCACTGAAAATGATAATGATTAATTAAAATGTTCGAATGATTGTAAAAACTTACTTTGGTATTGGTAAAATACTGGCAATGATTGTGTTGTTATTGAATTGTTTCCTGATTGGTTTGGAGAATAGCTTTCCGGTGAGGAAGTAACAGAAACAGTTGCTACGGATGAAGCATTATCAAGGGACGATGTTGATGCTGATAAGGTAGATGCAACGGAAGAACATGAATAGTTCAAAGGATAATTGAATGACATTGGAGATATTTTGGATAAATTCGATAAATTTGATGAAGGGAAAAATAATTCATTCGATTCAGAGTAATAGTGTTCAGAAGATGAAACATCATCAACATGTTCTGGAGAAATACGTGGAGATTGACACAAGCTATTGAATGCTGAAAATTAAAAAATTAAAAAGAGAATTGGGAAAAATCGAAAAATACCATTTGAAGATGATGTATAATCATTCGTTAACATAGTTTGAAGATATTGAATATATTTGACAGCTTCACGTAATGTATCAGCTTTGCTAAGTTTCTTGTTAGTTACAGCCTTAGGAACTCGACAACGAAGACGATCAAATCCATCGTTTACCTATATTAGATGAGATAAGTAGGTTAGGACGATAGTCAAACAAGTCTACCTGATGAACTCGTTTGCGTTCCCTCTCATTTCTACGAAGTTGAGCATTCTTAGTTGGTTTACACTTAGGAGACATGATATAGGAAATATTAATTCTGAAAAATAAGATGATTAGTAACATCAGAATGATTACAAGAAGGTGAAAAATGAAATGTTGGAGTGACGTTCGCAAGACTAGAACATACAACTGACAGACCATATAGGCGGTACTATCCTGCAAGTGATGGGCGGAGGGTCGGGCATGGAGAAAGGTCAAATAGGGGCGGAAACCAAGTTTTTTGTAAAACTTGAGTAAACTAAATATTCGAGTCAGATGGATATTATATCAAAATATATGAAAATTCAAATGTTATAATTCAATTAATTAAAGAATAGTAAACTTAAGGTTACGGTATTACATGTGACTAAAAGAGAGCAAAGCAGATGGTTCCATAAGTTGTTTCTGAAACGAAGCTGGTTAGAAAAAATGTGAATTATAAGGATGTTCAAGGACATTTGAAGCTTAAAAGCTTGTTAATCCTTTCACTATTGCTCAAACATATCTTGAAACAAGAGTGTAAGGTAAGATAGATTTAAACTATTCATCAGATAAGAAAAGCATATGTATCGTTTATATGGATGATCAAGACGATATGATATAAGAAGCAGATGTTTTTATATGAAGATAACTATAAGATTAATAACTGAGCATGGTTAAGATTACTTTATCTCTTTCAATCAACTTATTATTAAAAGAAACGCTATTTTGATAATTACATCCACATTTTGGTATAATTCGCAGTTTTGTTTATACTTAATCGTCGGCTTCCTTTAACAACTATATTTACATAGTTAAAATACATGTTTAACCAACTTATTAGGTATAACTACTTGATTTCTACCATTCTTACTATACTTACTATGTTAATCAAACATATTCGTTACGACAACTTTATCTTTCAATTTACCGCTTGTTTCATAATATCCACTAACCACTTTTCTTATTTTCTTCTTTTAACTATATTTTACTTTTTATCTTTACTATGCTTCAACTTTTTTTTAACTCAAATTCTTAATGATGCGCGAATACATATATAGGTTACGGTAGATTGCATTTTCATCTGTTCCTTTTCGGTAAACGTCTCTCATCTTGCCGACGAACATCAAAATCAAAAATTCGTTTACCGCACTTTATTTATTTTACTTATTTCTTATATAGTTTCATTTTATTTCTATTTTAACCTTGCTTTAATTCGTTTTTCAAGTTTATGAGATATTTTTAATTAAAAAAAGTGAAAACTACCCCATGGAGCATTAATTATACTGAAATTGTAACACAAAGAGATTTAAAAAATAGTTTGAGATCTATAAAAAACGAGAATAAAATAGGAACAGATGTCGGAAGACTTGAAAACTCAGCTAATTCTCTTTAATGATTCTCAAGATGCAGCTTAATTGACGGTTTCATCACTCAGTAGAAGCCGTTTTGCCTTTTTTTGCGCGATTCAGTCCATAAGAAGATCTTCAGTGACCTTATAAGGAGTGCCGGCTGGATTATATACAATAGCAGTTCTGACTTTTGAAGAAATGAAAGCCGCCCATGTCTTTCAGGAAGAGCTGGCATTCATTAGAATTGAGATTAAGTTAAGTATGTGTATAAATATATATATAACCGCTTTTTTACTTAATAAGAAAAAAAAAGAGTTTAAACGTTTCACGTGAACTACTATTGGCACAATATTGGATGTGAGTGAAATTAAGGGCATTTAAGGCTTTAAGATAATTTTTCCATTACATTTCCTCAAAATATGGGGTTTGAGGGATTTTTTTCATATTCTCTTGTATAGGTTAAAATAGAGACCGTTAATTATGGCTCAAGACACATAATTGTCGATTATTTCCGGATGATTGCGTAACAAAGTGGGCAATTCGCAAGGTACTGTCGAACCATTCATCTTCGTTTATTCTTCAACGTTTTTGTAAAGCAAAAGAAGTTTTTGTTGTCAAATTTAGATAATATTCATTTATATGACAAAGAAAACAAGGAGATTTAGTATAATTAAAGTAAAAAGCCCAATTATATTGAAACAACACTAAACTAATAGATGTTCGGGCGAAGGAGTTTTATCAGCTAATTAAGAATTCCATATTAATGCCATCGACGGTCATATTTGGTTTATTTGGTTAGCAATATATCCTAATAGTATTATGAGTAAAGATAATGCTTTACAGTTATGGGCAATCAATATTCTATATGTCATTTAATGCTTGACATCAAATTGCTAAGGCAGGAGCCAAGAGAATTGATGCAAACAGTATTCAGAGTACTTTATGGGTGTTTCATATATGCAAACGGTAAATGATATTCTGGAAATTAAATAAAATTTAAATTTGTCTTGCCTGCTCTTCTTTCAACAGTGGCTTTGACTGAGTGATTCATCAAATGCCAAATAAGCCACGGATGATCGAGCCCAAATCGATTACAATTCATGAAGGAATGAGTAGGTCAACGAACGATCATTCACAGACAAGCGCTTGTCTCTATAAGAGCTACAACCATCACGATTCTCCAAGAGCAGAGAAAGTCACTAGTGCAGGTTGTCACATATGTGGGATATTCCATGTGAAAGAAATCATAGAATTCAGAAGCGGGTTTATGAAGAATATATAAGATATGCCTCATTTGCTCTTTCAGTTTTATGTGTAGATGCCATTTAAATTTAATAATATCTTCAAATACTCACTTATCTAGTTATATCATAGTGGATTAATTATATTTAGATTCTCACCGTTAACAAACCGTTCTGTATACAGTGTCAAGATATAAATCTGCTGATCAAATATGAAGATGAGTGGAATCAGTAACTATAATTGCATAATGACAGTTATATAACAGTAACTCCATGACGTGTTGAAATGTCAATATAGTGGTTACTGTAAATGCGATGAAGACTGGAAGCTGCCAGTAGTAGTGAATAACAAAGTTTACTAATACTGACCTATGTTCCGGTTGCAGTATACTTAGGACAAGCTCAGTAGATATAATCGGGCGATTTGAGGTAAAGATGAGCCGTCATTCCTTAGAGGAATATGCTCTGATGCCATCTAATTGTCACTGTGGGTGGTAGGCGGCATTACAGTCAAAAGTCATTGAAAGAAGAAGCGCCACGTACGTGTGATGGCGTCATTTACTTCTACTGGAGTTGAAGCCTTCCAAAGTGGCAACAGATGTACGTAAATACTTGCTTCATAGTTGGATCTGTGTTGAGGTCGACGTATGTGCAAAGCACCTCAAGTGCTATTCCTGTGCCAACAGCTTGATATGGTATATGGTGACAACCAGCCATCAATGGTCAGAATGGTTAAAATTTTAAGCAATTTTCTCACATTAGTTACAACTTGAACGTTTTGACAAGGTGATGAGATAGCTAGAATCACTTGTTGATGTACTACATATGGACATCAAGTGTTAATTAGTATTATATACATATAGTTTATATAGTTAATGACATTAATTGAATGAAATGTCCAAAGTGTTACCATCTGCCAAATCAAAAAGTTGCGGCAAAAAAGGAAAAATGACTACCATGAAGTGAATTTCATGTTAAGCCACATTCGAAGAAAACAATGACCTTGTCCTCTGACCAACTAATTAACATTCATTTTTCGGCATTTCTCTTTATTCATAATAGATGTAGTGTCAGATTTACAATTTTATTTAATTATATTCATCTTGATGTTATAATATCTTGGAAAAACAAATGAAAAATAGAAGAATTGATTGAACATCAGTGATTTACAACATTCACTCTACTATCCTTTATTACATTTCAATCCGACATCCTTTATATGTATATAATTAACTTATTTGATCGTTTTATATGTTAAAACACTATTTCCAAATTCAAAAAATGCTTCAGAAAATCGTTAGACAGAATTGATGAATAGACTTGTCACATCTGATCTCCTGCTGGTTCAAAACGGCTTAAACTGCCAGACACCTCATCCTATTTTATAAAACTAAATCGACAACCTGCAGGTGTTACATTCTTGATTGAACTATCCAATATTATCTTCAGTCGTATGTCTCATCCTGAGTACATGAAAGTTGAAACGCTATTTTGATAATTACATCCACATTTTGGTATAATTCGCAGTTTTGTTTATACTTAATCGTCGGCTTCCTTTAACAACTATATTTACATAGTTAAAATACATGTTTAACCAACTTATTAGGTATAACTACTTGATTTCTACCATTCTTACTATACTTACTATGTTAATCAAACATATTCGTTACGACAACTTTATCTTTCAATTTACCGCTTGTTTCATAATATCCACTAACCACTTTTCTTATTTTCTTCTTTTAACTATATTTTACTTTTTATCTTTACTATGCTTCAACTTTTTTTTAACTCAAATTCTTAATGATGCGCGAATACATATATAGGTTACGGTAGATTGCATTTTCATCTGTTCCTTTTCGGTAAACGTCTCTCATCTTGCCGACGAACATCAAAATCAACGAACTTTTTAGATCAGACAAGGTGGAAGTAGATAATACAATCATAAAAGGATGTCGGATTGAAATGTAATAAAGGATAGTAGAGTGAATGTTGTAAATCACTGATGTTCAATCAATTCTTCTATTTTTCATTTGTTTTTCCAAGATATTATAACATCAAGATGAATATAATTAAATAAAATTGTAAATCTGACACTACATCTATTATGAATAAAGAGAAATGCCGAAAAATGAATGTTAATTAGTTGGTCAGAGGACAAGGTCATTGTTTTCTTCGAATGTGGCTTAACATGAAATTCACTTCATGGTAGTCATTTTTCCTTTTTTGCCGCAACTTTTTGATTTGGCAGATGGTAACACTTTGGACATTTCATTCAATTAATGTCATTAACTATATAAACTATATGTATATAATACTAATTAACACTTGATGTCCATATGTAGTACATCAACAAGTGATTCTAGCTATCTCATCACCTTGTCAAAACGTTCAAGTTGTAACTAATGTGAGAAAATTGCTTAAAATTTTAACCATTCTGACCATTGATGGCTGGTTGTCACCATATACCATATCAAGCTGTTGGCACAGGAATAGCACTTGAGGTGCTTTGCACATACGTCGACCTCAACACAGATCCAACTATGAAGCAAGTATTTACGTACATCTGTTGCCACTTTGGAAGGCTTCAACTCCAGTAGAAGTAAATGACGCCATCACACGTACGTGGCGCTTCTTCTTTCAATGACTTTTGACTGTAATGCCGCCTACCACCCACAGTGACAATTAGATGGCATCAGAGCATATTCCTCTAAGGAATGACGGCTCATCTTTACCTCAAATCGCCCGATTATATCTACTGAGCTTGTCCTAAGTATACTGCAACCGGAACATAGGTCAGTATTAGTAAACTTTGTTATTCACTACTACTGGCAGCTTCCAGTCTTCATCGCATTTACAGTAACCACTATATTGACATTTCAACACGTCATGGAGTTACTGTTATATAACTGTCATTATGCAATTATAGTTACTGATTCCACTCATCTTCATATTTGATCAGCAGATTTATATCTTGACACTGTATACAGAACGGTTTGTTAACGGTGAGAATCTAAATATAATTAATCCACTATGATATAACTAGATAAGTGAGTATTTGAAGATATTATTAAATTTAAATGGCATCTACACATAAAACTGAAAGAGCAAATGAGGCATATCTTATATATTCTTCATAAACCCGCTTCTGAATTCTATGATTTCTTTCACATGGAATATCCCACATATGTGACAACCTGCACTAGTGACTTTCTCTGCTCTTGGAGAATCGTGATGGTTGTAGCTCTTATAGAGACAAGCGCTTGTCTGTGAATGATCGTTCGTTGACCTACTCATTCCTTCATGAATTGTAATCGATTTGGGCTCGATCATCCGTGGCTTATTTGGCATTTGATGAATCACTCAGTCAAAGCCACTGTTGAAAGAAGAGCAGGCAAGACAAATTTAAATTTTATTTAATTTCCAGAATATCATTTACCGTTTGCATATATGAAACACCCATAAAGTACTCTGAATACTGTTTGCATCAATTCTCTTGGCTCCTGCCTTAGCAATTTGATGTCAAGCATTAAATGACATATAGAATATTGATTGCCCATAACTGTAAAGCATTATCTTTACTCATAATACTATTAGGATATATTGCTAACCAAATAAACCAAATATGACCGTCGATGGCATTAATATGGAATTCTTAATTAGCTGATAAAACTCCTTCGCCCGAACATCTATTAGTTTAGTGTTGTTTCAATATAATTGGGCTTTTTACTTTAATTATACTAAATCTCCTTGTTTTCTTTGTCATATAAATGAATATTATCTAAATTTGACAACAAAAACTTCTTTTGCTTTACAAAAACGTTGAAGAATAAACGAAGATGAATGGTTCGACAGTACCTTGCGAATTGCCCACTTTGTTACGCAATCATCCGGAAATAATCGACAATTATGTGTCTTGAGCCATAATTAACGGTCTCTATTTTAACCTATACAAGAGAATATGAAAAAAATCCCTCAAACCCCATATTTTGAGGAAATGTAATGGAAAAATTATCTTAAAGCCTTAAATGCCCTTAATTTCACTCACATCCAATATTGTGCCAATAGTAGTTCACGTGAAACGTTTAAACTCTTTTTTTTTCTTATTAAGTAAAAAAGCGGTTATATATATATTTATACACATACTTAACTTAATCTCAATTCTAATGAATGCCAGCTCTTCCTGAAAGACATGGGCGGCTTTCATTTCTTCAAAAGTCAGAACTGCTATTGTATATAATCCAGCCGGCACTCCTTATAAGGTCACTGAAGATCTTCTTATGGACTGAATCGCGCAAAAAAAGGCAAAACGGCTTCTACTGAGTGATGAAACCGTCAATTAAGCTGCATCTTGAGAATCATTAAAGAGAATTAGCTGAGTTTTCAAGTCTTCCGACATCTGTTCCTATTTTATTCTCGTTTTTTTTCGAAACATTCAATAATATGTGAAGTAACCATTTTTAGTATAAAATATTATAATAGGTAAAACTCAATTTCAAAGTACAGTACAACAACAGACTATATATCGATGAATTCTGAAAAGAAAAAATGGAATTGCGCAACAATTCCTTCAATTCTCGTGTTGTAGTTACGTCATATTTTATGACAGATATCAATGCGTAATACAAATTATGAATTTGTAAGAGAATTTGTAGATAATATAAGTTGTGTGAGAATTCTATTGTTGTTTTTTCTTATTAGTTTAATCTAACGTCAATCATATCATATGTAATTCACTTAAAATCATTTATCTTAGTTTTAGTGTTGAAAAGTTCATGAGAATTAAGACAAAATGAAGTATTCACTTGATCATCTTCAAAATCTTCTCAAGAACATGAGATTAGTTCAAGTAGATATATAAGAATTAAATAAACCTATAAGATTAACTTGTTTTTACCATTCACATCTATAATCCTTTTTTGATTATATGAAAAGTATGTGGATTTGTAAGTAATTCTCAAGTGGAATTTCATCCATACGTGTTCATCCTGTACTCAAAATAACCTAAATCCTTCTCAATCTATGAATTGAATGGTACACCTGAAAGATATGGGTAAAACGTCTTTAAGCATAAGACCAAAAACAATGAATGTATATCGATTTATAATATAATATTCTATATTTTTTATTTTTATTTATATTTATATAAATTATAAAATGAAAATATATTTATATATTGTTAAAAAGTAGAATTCAATGTTCTTTTATCTACGTTTAAACACAAAACATTTTTCGTTTTTTTTATTTCAAATGGCCTTTTTTTGTGGATTCTGTTGTTTCCACAGTCATTTTATATGAGTCTATTCAATCTCATTTACATGAACATTGACAGACAGAAATTGATGAGTAAAATTATGGGATGGGTCGACCATTCAACAATTCTTTCATTTTGAACTCTATTGTGCTTTCAAAAAATATAAGAATTCATGTATATTCAATGATCTTAATCAATATTGTTTTAAATTCAAATAATAATTAATATTTCTAATTTATTAAAATAGTTTTTCGGAATCAATTGAATGTACTTTCAAACTATTTTTTTAAATTTGGAAATCTATTCAACTAGAATAACCTTGAATAATACTAAAATGAGAGTAAAAAGAATATATTGTGAGCAAAAAAATGTAAAAATGAATTGAACTGTGTAGAAAGAATAGGTGAACAGAGGATTAAGAAACAGAGAAAGAAAGAGAGAGAGAGATAGAGTGATCAAAGAGAAATAAGAGAAATAGAGAGATAGTGAAGTATAAGGTGAATAAGATCAAGTATATCTGTATAAAATACATGCTTAATTATGGGGTTCTAGAATAAAAGATATTATTTTTAGCGCATTGTTGCCAATCAAATCTATAATTGTATGCATAGAGTGAAAAGATAGTATTATACTGTATATAAGGTTAGTCAAGCATATAATATATTAATAGTAATACTCTATAACGTATTATTTTCTTCTTTTTTTTTTGTTATTTTAACTATAATCTAGAGTTATATTCATTATATATGTATATATGTTTAACAAGGGTATATGATATAAACTTTATATTTTCAATTATTTTTCAATACAAGCAACGAGAGACAAGGAATATGAAACACATACACGTTAAACTCAAAATATAGATCATGATCAAATCAAAATGCACAGATACTTTTTCAAAAAGAATGTATCACCCGAATTATATGTGACTTATATATGTAAATTAAAACAAATAAACATGCTAATACCTATATAATGAATAAGACAATATACTTTTTCTCAAATTATAAAACTTTAGAAAGCAAAATCGTCTATAAATTACTGACTAAAGCTGGAAAATTTATCTTCGAATGAAGTCTCGCTCCCAAAATATGATGAAGAGCATAGTGACACATCAGAATTCGAGAAAGCACTGCTAACTTGTGAACAAAATTGATTCATAGGTTGATAATACAGTCCTGGGATCTGCTGAAGTTGAGCAGCTATGTCCGATTGTGGACTACAGTTTTGACTTTGAGGTGAAGAGAGGCAAGCATTAAAGTTCTTATCGCCTAACATTGAGCGTAGAAATTCAATATAACGAGCAGCTTCACGTAGAGTTTCAACCTTAAATTTTAAATTGTTAAAATATATACTTATTATCTTTGTTTTACCTTTGATAATTTTTGTTTGGAGCCTTGTGGTAACGGGACACGATCACGCAAAGTATTGAATCCCATATTAACCTGAAGAAATAGATATAAATAAATATGTATTATTCTAATAATATGTATAAAATAAATAAAAATTATTTTTGTTTCAGTAAAATATCTATAGATAGAAATAGTTTACAAACCTGGTGGACACGTCGTCTTTCACGTTCGTTACGGCGAAGCTTCTGAGGCACCTTATTCTTATTAGCCATTGTTAATCTATTATTCAGAAATAATAGATAAAAAATTATTTGTAGAAAGTTGATATAATGCGATCAGAAATAGAAGGTAGAAGAAATAAAAGCAGCTATGGTCAGATGTATATGCCAGGTCAACTGTCCGTCAGAAACTGAGGAGAGGGTGGAGCTTGTCTCATGCGAATAGGGGGCGGGAGAAATCTGTTTGCAGAATGAAGATGATGATTGATAATATATTATTTGAAATAGATTTGGAATGTAATTGAAAAAAGTTTGTTAAGTTACAAGCAAAATGTGAAATATTCATTAAAATTATTTCGAAAATGAAATATAATTAGCTGTTTTGTGAGCTAAAATTTCTTTTTATTCAGCTCACCAAGCGTTCCATACCATTCTATCAGAGATTTCGAACTGTTTGAGTAAACGGAATATGAAAATGATTAATACTGGAATGAAGATCATCTTGACAATGAAATTTTTTAATAAAAAATGAAAACAATAAGAAAAAAGGATTTCTAGAAATAAGGAAGATGAGGATGATGAGGATGAGGTGGAAGAAGAAGAAAAAGAAGAAGATGAAGAAAATGAAAAAGAATAAAAAGAATTCGCAAAACATCCTGCTGCGCATTTTCATTCCTTAGACATTGTTTGTACGAGAGTGGCACAGAGTGGAACAGACCCCTTCAATTTACTGTCATTGCCATTTGAGGTGGTCATTTACCCTCATTGCCATTGTGGTTTCATTCCATTTTTTAGGCAATTGTGAACATTAAAACAATCAAAATTAAATTATGCAAAAAGAAAAAAAAGAATCCGAGTCAAAAATCTGTCTGTGAACACTTGATAATTACCTCTTTGGCTACTCGAATAGAATCTATTTTAAATGACATAAAGAGTGAGAAAAAACTCTTTTTGGATTTTCAAAATGACACGTCACTATAATGAATCAGTAAGGCCAAAAAGATTTCTTAAACGGATATTATAGTTTTAGATAAGTAGGAACGAAATATATTTTCAAGTTTCCATCTGAATAGTCCTTTTAACGAAGCAAACCCCTGGTGTGCCCTTGTCTCAGTTCATCAGTCATTATTCACGACATCAGCCTTGCATGATTCTCTTAGCGCACAATTCTTAAATACAGTAAAGCATGATAGCATTAGATTAAAATTAAAATAGAAATTTATTTGATATATGTGAATGAATAATGAAATATTAATATATGAATAAGCTGAAATATTTCAAATCTCATAACATTAATATAAAATAAAATAATCATATTGCCAACAATAGATAATAAAACAATAAACTATAATAGAAATGTAATAATAGTAATAACAATAATAATCGCATAGAAAAACCATAATTGATACATACAGAAGAAATGTAAAGACAAAGGAGATTTTCACGGATTAACTGTATTTCTGCAAGGCCAAACAATCTCATAAGTAGGGAAGCAAGAATTTTCTTTTCTCATTCTCTCAACATAAATATAATAGAAATGTTAAGAAAAGATGGAAAGAAAAATTCAATATATAAAACTATATATGAAAATTTGAGAGTGGATCAAAGGAAAAAAGTATAAAAAATTTATAATCAGAATGATTTATGTGAAGAAATTGTTTTCAATTCCTCTGCTTTCAATAGTCTTTGTTGCAAAACCTTCCGACCAATTCAGTATTTATCATTATATAGTTATACACATGAATAATTGTCAATCATATTCAAATAGCTTGGATAGAGCTACCGAAATCATTTTCATATCGGACCTTTTGATTAAGACCTCATAAAGAGTGTCCCATCTATTTATGGTCACCTCGTATTAATAACAATATATACATAGAAAATTATTATTTTTATTATCTTTCGGATATTGTACCAACCGAATATGCCATGAATCATAGATGCGAATATAATTTTTTTTTTTTTTGATATCATATTTCTTGCCTTAGATGACATGAATCATGAATATATCTTCAATTTGATTTTAAAAAAACCTTTAAACACGTTTCTTGCTTATACCTAATAGATATTTAAACTCAATTTGGTATATTTAGTTCCAGATATCGCTTAGAAACAACATCTGATGTGCTGCCGACTCTAATTAAGCCAATCACTACTATATGATTCGTTAAAGACAACAGACTTAGGTCGCACAGGTGGTGATTGCTTCTTGTCTTTCAGGGTTTGAATAGTCTTTCCTTGTTATTTTCTAATTGTGAACAAAGTCGTCTGCCATATGTGCTGAACACATCTTATGAAAGTAATATTACAGTAATATATTTCCAAAATAACTTCAAATAAAGCTAGCAGAGCTATTTTAATATTTCTTATAAGCACGTCTAAGGAAATACATTTGAATAAATAATCGTAAATATACATAATTAAGAACATCTATTTCATACTTTTTTTCTCATCTTATCATAAGTTATTTGAAATAGTTCGATAGGGGTAGAAAATGTTTGTAAAGAGGTTATAACTAATAAAAAAAAACAAAAAATAACAGTTCATGAAAATGATAATTGTTGTTACATCTGGTTGAATGATTTTGAGACAGATGTTTAAAATAATGAACATATTTAGAGAAATTAATGAAAGGTGTTTCATATATATCATACATTGGAGTATATTACAAATTATTGTACAATTCAAGAAAAATATAATATGAGTCTCATATGATTGATTGATTGATTTACAGCTTCTTCTAATATCAAGAATTTTAATTATAAATAGTGTTATCCATTAAGTTTATTTTCATTTTCATTAAAAACATAAGTTATATTAGAAATATTTATAAATGCTATGTCAATTATCACATATTAACAATATTATAAACTATAAAAAAATTACTAAATCAAGTATGTTCGTGAAGATTACAAATTAATAGAAAACATAGTAATATATGAAAGAAGCCCGAAGTTGAGAGCACATGAAGGTCAAGTATATTATATTTCCGTTTTAATAAAATAAATAAGCAATCGATCAAAACTTCTTGCACCTAACTATTATATTTACATATAAGATTAACCTTAAATAATGTTTTATGACAAGCATGTTAGATAAAGAGAGACTTATAAAATAAACGATGACCTATGATTATGTTTTTATATTTACGTGTTCAGTAAAAGTTTCTTCTTTTTTTTCTGCAAATCAATAAAGCACTGCGTTCTTTGTACATTGGTGTTCTTTGGGTCGCTATATAAAGTTTGAGTATTCTTAACAAGACATAATTAGAATTTGTTGATTATAATACATTAACCATTTTAACTTTCTTTTACCAATTGCTTTTCTCACCATCTGTTTACTTTGTATGAATATTAAAATTATTTAGGTGAGCAATGGCATGTAAACAAGCATCTAAGTTTTTTAATCCTGTTTTAACATCAGCACTTCCTCCAGGAGCAATGAAGGTGCGATGGCAACAAGCATTAATGCTTTTTTTCTTAACTTAGCTTTCTATTTAAAGGGGAAAGTTGCTTTAGTCACAGGAGGAGGTACAGGGCTAGGCAAAGCTATTGCATCTATGTTTGCTCGTTTGGGAGCAGATGTAGCCATTGCTGCAAGGTATTCAAGATAAATTTCAATTAACTGTTTGCAACTGTATTGTTGAAGACGAATTGAAGTTCTTGAGAAAACCGCTTCTGAAATTTGCAAAACAACAGGAGGTGTATGTGAAGCATTCAAGATGGACGTAAAGGATCCAAAAATGGTATCCGAAACAATTGACAATATAGAAAAGAGGTTTCATTAGATAAACATATTGTTGTTTAAAATTACTTTATAGATTTGGTAAATCACCAAATATACTTGTTAATAATGCCGCTGGAAACTTCATCATGTCTACTCAACGACTCTCTCCAAATGCAGTAAAGGTATTCAGAGATTATTCTCAAAAAAAATTTATTTCTAATGGTTGTTTTTGTTTTTTAGGCAGTTGTGGATATTGTACTTGTTGGCACCTTAAACGTTACCACAGAAGTAGGCAAACGCTCTATTAAGAACGGATCAGGATGTTCAGTTCTCAGTATCACAACACCCTACGCAAGGTACATTATTCATTTATTCATGAAAAGTGATTTTCACTGATAGACATGGAGCTCCATTTGTAGTTCCCTCCGCTGTATCTAAAGCAGGAGTTGAAAATATGACTAAATCCTTATGTAGTGAATGGTCTAAATATGGCATACGGTTCAACGTTATTGCTCCAGGGCCTATTCCCACTGAGGTTAGGCTTGCTTTTTTAAGTTTTTGTTATATATATTCTTATATATAGGGTGCTTTTGGACGTTTGTCAACAGCCTCTTTAGACGATTCAAAAAAATTGATTGCTTCTAAAGTACCAGCCGGAAGGTTCGTATATTGCTTTATGGAATTATTTAATTGGAGATTGTCAGATGTGGTGAGCCCGAGGAGTTGGCTAACTTGGCGGCATTCATGTGTTCAGACTACGCCAATTGGATGAATGGAGCTGTAAATATAAGTGTATATACTTAGTCTTATAATTGTATTTGTAAGATTGTCGATTTTGATGGTGGCCAACAGTACATGAACCATGGATCTTCATTTGGCGAGCAGTGGCATGAGTATGCCGACGCAGATTGGCAAGCCGTTGAAGATAAGATTCGTGGTAGAACCGGAAAAAGTAAAATGTAGATTCATATTGAATGCTCTTTGTAATTAACCTTGAATCAGTTTTTTCTATTTCAATGGTATGATACTATTGATAATGTTATGTTAAATTGATTAATTTAACTTTGAATTAGAATAAAACGTGATAAATACCAATATTCATTTTTAATTACCAGTTTTGTGAATTGGTTGTAGATGATCCACTCGCGTATTCTAATAGTTTCAATTGTACGGTTTAAGTCATTTTGTTGTTAATTATTTAAACTTTTTCTAAAATCTTAATTTAGACATTACATGTCTTGGTGTTGGTTCAGAGGCTTGGAACACCGATCAACTGGAGTCGGTCATTATCTATTTTGGTAAATGAAAATTACTGAATTTATTTATATTCCATTATAGTTAGATATTGGTTGTATTGTGAATTTCCTATCATTATTATTATCAGTGACTACATTCACTCTTCTCGCTCTTCGATCTTGCAGACTAATGATAGCTCAGGCTGGAGTATGTGTTTCCTATAGTTATTGAAATTTAACGTAACCGTTTGAAGTTTGCGATATGTATGGGATTCATATCTGTTTTGGAACTTTGTGCATTTGTACTATTCCTAGTGTATTCTCTTATAGATGATTCAGAGTCTAATGAAAATGACCAGACTAATGGTAACATGTGTGCGGTAGGGTTACAACGTAAACTTTTAAAATGCATGTCTAACGTTTGCAGATACTTTCTCTTCTATCAGTTTTATTTTCATCGGGGGTGCTGCCCGTGTTCCTTGCAAAAGCACCTCCCGATGTTAAATCTCATCGCCCAGAAACATATGAAAACGGAATATAATGATATAGCTTGAAGAATATTTTATATATTTAATAATTATATTACATTAGTGATTTTCAAACTTTTCTTGTTTTCTTCTGTTTTGTCCAAGTACAGATTAAATTGCTAAATATGTTTTTAGTTCCTTTGAAATCTCCTCACCGATTGGTGAATCAGTTCTACTCTCGCGCTATCGCGATCAAACTATTTGCCACTAGTCACTGTTATACCTTGCTCTGTTCTTTCCTCTTCTTCTCATGTAGTGTTTGCTTGCATAACATCAAAGACTGATCATTAGATTATTTTCCTTCTGCAACATCTGAGTATTAATTTGCTTTATTCAAGTTATATAGGTCACTGTTCTCTATACAACTGTTTTCGCGCTGCCCTGAAGATTTTTCGCCAATTTTTTGCCGATTTTCATCTTTCTTTGTGGCTGTTACTTTTTGGTATTAATATTTATTGAATTTTTCTCTACTCTTGTTTGGAAGATACTTCTACGCAAGGTTCTCGTGGAAATGTTATCTTGAATTTCTGCTTTCTCTTATCATTTTCAATCGATGTTTATTGTACCTGGGTTTGCATCTTTTCTTTGAATTATTTTTTATACGTTGTTTATTAGTTTATATAGCGGAGTAGACTTTCAGACATGGGTTTACCTCCACTTTCAAGATCAGATCAGTTTGTGGAATGGTTTATGTTTCGGTTTCGCTGGATATTTGTTATCCTATTTCTTTTACCTCTAAGTGTTATGTATGATAGTTACTTTGCCATACGTAATTGGATTGTTTTTACATTGAAATCAGCACCAAAAGCTCATGATAGAAAAGTCGCTTTGATTCAAAAACAGGTAAAATATTTCTCCTAGCGTTAGATCAATTACTTAGTTCTAATGGCTTATAGGTTAGAGATTGGAATAATAGCGACAAAAAAACAAAAATGTGCACAGCAAGAGCTGGATGGCTTACTATGAGCTTCCGTTTCCCAACATATAAGAAAAACATGACATTAATTAGTACTGATAAACTTGTTGATATTCTTGAGGTTAGATAAGCTGAATAGAAATTTGTATTAGTTGCTTAGATTAATGAGGAAAATATGACAATTCGTGTTGAACCAATGGTAACGATGGGGCAGATAACTAGATTTTTGATACCATTGGGATACACTCTTCCTATACTTCCAGAATTGGATGATCTAACAGTTGGAGGTATGCATTAGTTGTAATCTCAAAAATTCTCTTATTATAAAAATTAGGCATGATTAATGGATGTGGCGTTGAAGCTTCAGGCAGAAAATACGGGATGTTTCAGCATATTTGTGCTTCTTTTGAGTTAGTAATGGCTGATGGCAGTTTGATTGTTGCTTCCAAGGTATATATGAAAATATTTGTTTACATACTTCTGTTTCTCAGGAAAAATCTGAGAATCCTGAAACCCAAGCGTTGTACTATGGTGTACCATGGAGTCATGGTACATTGGGATTCTTAGTAGCTGCAACTATCAGAATTGTTAAATGTAAACCTTTTGTTCAATTATGTTATGTTCCAACTAACACTTTGGAGGTTTGAGCTAGGTTTCCATTAACGAACGTTGGTTTTTTTCTCAGGAAATGCAATCTAAATTAACAGAAGAGGCTAACTGCAAAGAGAATGAATTTGTTGAAGGATTACAATTTTCTTTAAATAAAGGTGTTGTTATGAAAGGAAGGTTAGCTCATTTTAATCCTATTTACTTTGAAATAGAACTTTTAGTTTCTGTGATAGTCCACCAGCGAATGGATGCATCAACAGAATTGGACGTTGGTACAAACCATGGTTTTATACTCATGTTGAAAGTATAGCAAACTCTGAGAAAGTAATATTTTCTATAAATTGTGATCTTATTCTTTTTTGACGGAAATCGAAGTTTGTTTTAGAAATGCATAGAATATATTCCTTTGCGTGATTATTATCATCGTCATTCCAAGAGTATATTCTGGGAAATAAGAGTAAGCAAAAAGTTGTTCTATTGAGTTTTTATTATCATTTATAGGAAATTGTTCCTTTTGGTAACAACGTACTCTTTCGTTGGTTCTTGGGATGGATGTGTCCTCCAAAAATATCTTTACTGAAAGTAAGTGTATAATCATAAAAATTTTATATAAACTCATCAACTAAGGTTACAACTCCACCAGCGTTACGTAGATTGTATGACAGAAACCATGTACTTCAAGATATGCTGGTACCTTTAAATAAAATGAGTGAAGCTATTGAACTTTTCCATAAAGAAGTAGAAGTGCGTTTGAGTTTTAAAATTTCCAGAAAATACTAATTTTCTTAGATTTACCCTCTTTGGTTGTGCCCTTTCAATCAGCCGTCATGTCCTGGAATGGTCAAGCAAAGATCCGGTAAAAATGTTATGTACGTTGACCTAGGAGCATATGGTAAGTGATATTCGTCACATGTTTTACTATAAAATTTAGGAATTACAACCAAGAAAGATTATGATCCTGTCGATACTACGAGACGCTTAGAAGAGTACGTACGATCTGTTAACGGGTAGCTAAAAGTGTATTTGTATTATTTAATATTTTTTCATTTGTAGAGTACAAATGCTCTATGCTGATACTTACATGACAAAGCCAGAGTTTTGGGAAATGTTTGATAACTCGCTGTACGACTGGTTGAGACTGAAATTTAACTGTGGAGATGCGTTTCCCAATGTTTATGAAAAGGTCTGTAAATCAGCTAGGTACTGATCAGCTACTGGAATTGGATATTTATTCACTTTCTGCCGCAATTGATAGGGCTGATTAATAACGGGTTTTATCCAGATTTTATTCAAGATTAATGAAACAAAAATTCCCCCATTTATAAATTGACATATGTAATATATAAATATATCACTCATTCTTGTTTGTCTTTTTCATCCTCTTCTCCTACTTCTCCGTATTCGTTTACTCTTGTTTTATCAACTGGATAAAGATAACGTTGATATAAATAAATTAAGAAAACTAAATCGTCCCTAAAAATAATTCATTATGAAATTTAAATTGAATATCTACTAACCTAAAACAAGCTATCCTATGAGCTGTAGGCATAGTTATAATAAAAGCAAATATGTCATCGATGAATGTATTGAATGCCTATGTATAATATTGGAATTCTTGAAAACTTAAGAATATATACCTTATACATAAATGCTCTCCATGGAAGATGTGCAACGCTCTTCAACTTATAGTTGACAAATAACTGTGGAAGCATTAATAAGAATCCGAATGCATAAACACCGTTAACTAATGACTGTACGAGCCAACTGTACCAGGATTTATGATGCACATATAGTAAGCTTATAATGAAATGATAAGTAAAAAAATAAAAATTGAATTAATATTTACCTATAACCAGCTCCTCCTAAAGTAATTGGTATCATAATATAAGATAAGTAACGCATAGCCTCAGAATCAAAATCATTAGTCTGCTTCTCAGCAACAGTTTGAGATCCAAACTTTACACCACTGGATAATGAAAATGAAACCTGAAATGTTTTTATTACCTCATTCAAACTAATAATAATTTACTTTGAACGCTTTAGTGACCTTCCAGAACTCAATCAAAACCGAAATACCCGAGGGGACTAGAACCAATAAACTTGTTTCTTGATCCAACAAGTATAAAAATATTATTGTATAATAAAAACATCTCCAAATAAGTGCTCTGAAAAGTGATAAAATTAGTGGATAAACAAAAAATTAAAGTACTTAGAGGACAATCCAACCATTGTTTTTCGCTTATTCCAAAAATGTATATCATTTTTGAATGAAAGACAATCGAATAATAAGTGAACTGATGACACAAAGAAAGTTAGTGCGAGCAGGAACAGATTAGTATCCACGAAAACACCTTTTACCTACAACAGTAAAGTTCTACACACCATTGAAAACTTCTGAAACCTCATCTATGTCTTTATCAGTAAAACCAAATGTTTTAAGCTGTTGTAACGAAGCATATATAGTTACAAGAAGCCTCAACTTTCCGAATGAGCTTGGCTTATAACTAACAGTGATTTCTACTTGTTCCATTTCTGGTTTGATCTGAACATTTCCTGATATTTTGAAATTATATTGAACAACTGAAAACCTGTACTAAATCTTTTTCTCGGAAACTCAATCGATCTAAATAAAATAAAGGCAGATATTTTGCAGTCGGACCACTACCATGTAAATCCATTAAGTATCTATATTTTCAGTAAGATAAAAATGTGAAAAATCGAAAACCGTATTTCAGCAGGAATTGCACTAGCTTTCAGATGGGGAGCCTCATAACTAGCGGTTAAGGGTACTGTAGTTCTCAGATGTGCAACAGGCATATGCTTATTTCGTAGCTATTATCAGATTAAAAATATATTTCATATCATACTTATATCTTACTTCAGTTGCTTCATCATCCTTTGACGATTTTGCTTTGCTATTATCATTAATCAAATTGAAAGTGCTTGACTGAGGCAATTGATAAACTGTTACCGCGCTCTGTTGTGGGATAGACCAAAGAGAATGGTCAGGGTTGTTTCCTTTAAAATCTTGCGGTAATAGGAAACAAGTTACATACAATGTCCCGTTTTTCCGAGTTGATGCAGGAAGTGATATATTCACCTTAATTTATCTTGATTGAAATTAACTGATGCGATTTACTTTTGCTTGCAAGGCATCGGCCAATTGAAAGGTGTCATTCATCCAAGCTAATGTTCCTAGGTGAGTAGGATTTGCTGAAGTATACACTCTAAGCTGAAGTAGGCTAAATTTTCCATTTTGTCCAGGTTCATGCAACGGCTAAACACTTAATGAGTCTAAAAACAAATGTAACTACCTACCAATCTACATCTTCCCGACCCTTTTTCACATATCTCAGGAGTAAACAAAAGATAAAACTGATACATTGAATGACATATATACATAAGAAAACATAGTGTCAACAGACTAGTAATAGTAGGAAAACCCATTTGTACATCAAATACCTGGAAAACAATTATTACTGAAGATTTAGACCAGAAATCATTTTTAGAAATGTTTTCGTTTTGTGTACTGAATACATAAGAAACTGCGCATTTTTGTTTCTAGATAGTGTAAAGGGTGTTAAACCAGAATATTTTCAGAACATATCCAATTCTTAATGTTTTATGCAGTGAATTGTACATAATGAAATAATTACAGTTAAGTTTTCATGCTTATAATGCTGTTAAATTAGTTAAAAAACGTTCACTAAAGAATGGATGCTTCTTCTTGTGGGCGAGATCATCAGATTTTAACCATCCTTTCATCATGCTATTTTTACTACTTTCATCATCTTCCCTGAAATGCACCTATATAATAGTTTTATAATTGAAACTTACCATGTTACTTTTACACATTTTTTATCTATAATAGTTTCGGCAGTCTTCCAAGAAAATCTTACAATATTAGAGAACCCAAAGATAGGATCAACACTTTGAGCTAAAAAATGTTTTGTATTTGGATCTGAAAAATACTGGGATAGCTAGATTGGACCATTTGCATTACCTCCAGGATATCCACTACCAAAACCATTTTCCGATACCTTAACATTATTTTCAACGAACTTCCACGACCGAACTTGACAATCTCTTGTAACCTTCAACAACAGTTTAAAAAACTTAAATATATATAATAGTCACCTTAGCTGCAATAGAAGCAGCGGAAACAATTGGATATTTGGAATCAGCTTTTTCTTCTACAGTTACAGATATTCCAGGAAATAATTTCTCTAGTTTAGCTTGATATGTTGCCTTTGGTCCCACTGTATCTACTTTAATCTTAAGTATACTCCTTACTGAAATTTTCTAAAAAATTACTTACTTCTACAACGTTTATACCCGCCGCTAATGCATCTCGAATCAATGATATAGCAGCGTCATGAGATATTTCGTTTAAAGAGTATTTTGCACGCTTTAACATACAGTTACTAATATATTGTGGAGATAAGCATTTAACAGCATAACAAACATACTTCAAAAAAAAGTATATTGGCATAACGTAAACTATTAAACCTTCTGAACAGTATCTTCTTCGTTCATTTTATTAAAAATTTCTTCTCTTTTTGCCTCGGTTAAAGCTTTGGAGTCGTCAACGCCTAACGCTTTGAGCTCTTCAGCTGCATCTAAAGGTGAAACAGCGCATCCATAAATCATGGGGCCCAGTACAGGCCCTTAAATAAGAGATTTGAAATTAGCATTACAAAGTTTGGAGTACCTCTTCCGGCTTCATCAATGCCTAAAACACATGGTTCACCATTAGCGAAATCTTTCCAAGTAGCGGAAGTAATTGTTGGGCAGGTAGTATCCGTCGTCATCTGAAATCACTTGGATTTGAAGATTTGGCGTATAAAACTTAAGTTGTTTAAGAAAACAGCCTTATATTCAAATACATAAAAAGACATTTTTAAATTTATCTTTTGCGGAAGTACGCATGTTTACGTGCTTGCAAAAACAGTCAAGTTCTTGTTAAGGTTGTTTAAAACAGTATCCAAGCTGGTTTACCGAAAGTGTCACGCATACTTTTGAGGGTTATGTGTGTTGTATTACTTAATTTAGTATAATTTGGAGTAATTTAGATGATTTTTAAACCGATCGGACGATCTATATTTTAGCGAGCTATTTGCTAACGTCTGTTACTGTAGGTCTATATTAGGTAATATCGTACTCTGAAAATTGGTCGAGGTTTGAGGCGAACTCAATTTCTTTACTCAAAAATAAGTATATAGGTAAACAAAAATTGTGTAGGGATCTTTAATCAAAAATATGATTACTCTTGGTATGTGATTTTTTTGAATTTCTCTCAGAATTGTCTTGTATTAATAAAATATTTACACAATTATCAAAATATTAAGCATCTAGAAAAAAGGAACGTGGCCTATTTTCAACAATGGAATATTCTTGGAATTAATACAATATAAATATTTGTAACCTTGTGATTGTTATTTGTCCTGATCTAATGTTTTTAAACGGTTCATGTAATAAGAAGGTTTCCAATGAAATTATTAGTCATATTTTATAACTTGTTCTGAATACATGTGGGATATAGGAAAGATTCAGTTGCTAAACTACGTTCTAAAAGTGGCAGTATTACAACTCATGTGCCATATATTTTAATTTTTTATTTGCTGAGAGGCCCTATTTTTCGTCGTTACTTAATTTGAGTTTTTATGTTGGATGTCTCGCAACGGCAGATGGTTTTTCTCGTTAGAAACTGTGTCGTATAACTTCATTCTATGTATATAATAATTGAACCGAGGTCGTACCTCTTTTAAGTAAAAAAATTAAATTGCCTTCCCAAAAAATATCTTGTTGTTATATAAATATATCCGGAAAATTTTCCAGAAAAGTTAATCAGTTGTCACAAAGCAAGAAAAGTGCTTTCATCTTTGAGAACATCCAACCAAACTTTCATATTCCAATTCTTTTTACTTTCGTGTCATCGGTAATGTCGGAGGTCAAAAATTCGATTTGCTTCACAGAAATGAAAATTGTGACTTCTTGTATACAAGATCACAAACGTCATCAGAAAGGTAGCTCGTTCACGACACCACGGCTTAGCATTAGCTTAAGTTTTGACAAATACGAAAGCAAGCTGATTGACAGATAGAATAGACGAATAGGCAAACAATATAAATGTTAGCCGACAAGGAATTGGTTACCAATCCCATGGGTAAATCGAATTTTGTGCGCCTGGACATGGACACTGTCAGTGACCTCAACATCGTGTGCGTTCTATTCACGTTCACATTTTACAGTGGAACCGGTCAAAATATGCTTCATTTCATTGCTTCTACCAGTTTTACGAAAATTAAAACGTCATCCTTTTCTATCTTACTTTCATAAAGCCATGTGATGTATAGAGCTTCTACCATTTATTGAGAAAAATATCGACAGCCTTCGTTTCTCCTCTATATTCTCAAAAAGAGAAATAGTTATTATGGCTTATGATAATATCAGCAAATTCCACCTTTTTACAACTTCATTTGATCAAACTTATGGACATATAGTCGAATTTCGAAATAGTCAAGATTAGTGTTTAGAATTCTAGTTTGGAAACAGTAGTAGGTATGCACAATTGTTTTCTAGGTAGTCCTCCCTAAAAGTTTTTGAGAAATATATGGACAAAACTAGCTAGGAGAATTAGAACAACTTTCTTTTCTAATTCAATGTCTTCTATTTAAATCAACGTTGTATTAAAGTTATTTTTCTTTATCTTTATTTTAGATAACTGAATGTACATATCTTACTACTGAGCTGGATAATAAGTAATTTTTAATATTCGAAAATAAAATCTGACTGAAATAAAGTGAAAAAGAGGCGACCCTCTATATCACACCAAAAAGGAATTAGCGGATAAGAGTAAAGCGTTTTAGTCAGAAAATCCCTTTTCAAACATAATGCTAGTTTTCCGATATATTATTTTTTAAAATAATATCGATCACAAATCCCTTATTGTCTAATATTTTTCATTTGGTCAATAATAGTTCTCGCTCTATATTACGAAACTTAAATAATTAGTTATAATGCTTTACCAGATTTTAATTCTAAAGATATCAATTTCAAAACTTAGTTAAGTTTCATTTTTTTTTCAGAAATGAGTCGTATTATCCGGGTATTGCTTTTGGTTCCCTCTGTCGCATTATCTCTTATATGCACGTCATGCCCTTTCACTCTTAGTCCTCCATTTTCAACAGTTTGTAATGAAACTTGTGAAGGTGATCTATGTTATATTGGTAAGGCTATCAATGATTAATATTGATATACTTGATAAATGTTTAGTTGTGAACAAACATTTTAATGGAACAGTTATTGCTGGTTGTCTCTCTTTCCGAGAAAACGAAGAAGCTAAGAATAACACAGCAGTTTGCAACAGGTAATTTCATATTTAAAATAATATTATAGTTATATATCTATTATATTAATGTTCTGTTTACAGAGGGCCCGAAAGAACTATGTGTGCATGTACTACATCCAATAAATGCAACGACCCTACTGCTCCTATTTCTGAATTTGATTTTGTGGAAGAAACAATTCTAGATGGTTATCAAGTATTACCTCAAATTTTGCCTAGTGAACCAACGAGTATGTAATATTGCTTTCTATACGAGTACTCCTCTAAATAGAATCTCATTATTTCTACTCAAAATAGATATTTCTTTCAACAAATGGCAGTTACATTATTCAAAATTCCAGACCCAGAAATACAGTTAAATTCACCTTCTAATCAAACATCTCGATTTGACGAATCTCTACCAACGGTAACTGATAATAATAATATCAATCACAACGATAATGCAAGGTAAAAACAATTTCTGAACTTATTTGAAAACTAATGTTAAGGATTAACTCTAGCTCATCATCCCGAATTCTTCCTGTAAAGGATGATTCTGATTTTATTGTAACAAAAACAGTCGGCTTGCAAATTGTTGAGGATGGGAAAACGACGTAAGCTGCTTTCACGAAATAAAATTGATGAATATCCGTTTTAGAATATCTGGAAATTTTCCCAAAGATTTTGAAGCAGATGCGGTTTCTTCGGAAGAATCAGCTAGAAATTTGATATCTAGCACACCAACGTCTGATTCCTCTTCAACTAGGCTTAAAATGATGATTGCTATGATTGTAACATCTTTTATGTTTATTTGAATGTATAAAATTAATTGTTTTATTGAAAAATACTTTTGTTACATTGTTTTTAAAAAAAATAAAGGTTCTATTCACCAAACCAAAACAAGAGGTAAGAGCAATTGGCAAATGACTAAAGCCATGGAACATCTTAAATGTTTAAAAAATTTATTCATTCGTACATAGCTATATCTTTAAAAGTAAGAAGATATTAGTATACATTTAAATTTTGAAAAAAATAAAATTAGTTTTCCTTGGCTTTAATGACAACTCTATCACATGAAATACTAACGCACTCAGCCTAGTGGCAGTTCAGTTGAGCAAGCAGGAAAAAAACAATGGTATTATCAGAAAGGAAAACGAAAGATGGAAATGACTCACACCACTATTTGAAAACCGATATTGATATCCAGAAATAACTTCTAAATACCTATAATATGTATTATTATTGGAAATAAAAAAACTGATATTGTTATTATTACCTAGGATCTAAACTTCCAATAACTTGATCAAAATTTATAATCCCTCTAAAAAGGCCCTCTGAATAGGTCGAGTACGGAAGTCGAGCATGAATGGAATTACATTTATCTCTTCTAAAATTTTAATATTTAATTGTTGTGCGACAATTATTCACCTATTGCAAATACAAGTAGTTTGGTTGAAAGAATCTTCACATAGTAGCTCAGCACCAACTCGCCTCATTCGCAACTCAGTACTTCTTCGATTGACCTAATTCAGTTTCTTTAGAAATTGTCTCTGAAAATATACTTACTTCGAGATCTGCGATTTGCCAAGGTGTCAGCTGAACACATCCCGACATATATTGATACACTGGGCAATGTTTACATTGTCCTAAAAGCAAAAACAAAACAATATATATATATATATATATAATTTCCGAAATAAAGTGCAACGTACTCATAAAACAAGCATCTCCACGACAAGAAGAAGCTTGGGGACCACATGCTTTTGATTCCTTAACTGATGCCGATCGCCAAACTTGTACGCATTGCACGCATTCAACCTGAACTAGCTGTGTTCGAATATAGTACTTTAGGTTAAACGTACTTGTCCAGTACCAGAATCCAGTTCAAAACTACCATTCACAATTGGAATGGATTGCATAACGTAGAAAATAATAGTATAAGTATAAAATATAGCTCTTATTCTCCGATAATGACCTAAGTTAATACGGGGGCATATGAAGCCCCCAAAAGACTGATTCCAAATGATTTCGATCACTTTTTTATAGATTTAAATACTCTAAAATATATCAACTGAATCAAACTTTTTTAACAACTTAAAATGCGAGTTGAGAACGATTGCTATCGAGAACGAAAACGATCAACACTTAATAATAGAGAAATATAGTAGGTTGAATGAATGAAGCCAATGAAAACTATAACTATAACAAGGCAATACGCCAAATTTTGATCTTATGAGCATGAGGGAAGCGAAAGTGTAAATGTAGAAATTGTTGAAAAATAATTTACATGGACAGGATGTCAATTGTTTTAGTTTGAAAAGGTGTTTCACTGTCGTCATGGAAATACGACACATGTTGCTTGTGCTATGAAAGAATTTTCCAGGTTTTGTTTTATACGTGTTCATGTAAATCTTCAAGCAGAACACTAAATAGACATAAAGAGAAGAAGGATGAAAGTTTTTCAAAAAAGGATATATCTGAATAAATACGCCGGATTCAACGAAACAGATAATGTTTAAGGAGGACGGCCGAAAGAGTACGAAGATCGGCGCATAGAAAGATGATACCTTTTCTAAGAGGTTTGAGAGCAGATGTTGAAGTAAGCCGATCTGTATAAGAAATAAAAGTGAGGAATGACTGGAAGTATGATACTTAAAATAACTTCTATTTTCGATTACTCAGATCCGGGAAATATACCAGATACACACCAAAGCATTAAAACTTTTTTAGAAACTTGAATCTCGCATACATAAAGGGGTATATATAATATGAATATGTACAATGTGCATACATATGGATTGCATATGAAGAAATTGAAAGAATAACACGAAATTCCGCATTACTTTCAAAAAACAAGAAGGAATAGAAAATAAAAAACTTACTTCTTAAACCTAGGCCAAAATTTCAAACCCAAGTGTTCTAAAACGAGCACAAGGACTAATTGAATAACATGACAAGAAAAGAAGAGGCAAAGAAGCATGAAATCTTGTTGCCGGGCTCATTCATTTTTCATACCATCGAGGAATTCAATAAAAACTTGTTAAGACATTGAAGAACCAGAATATGTACAAGGAAATATTTAAGTTTCCATTTTTAATTCTGGAAATTGTAAGTATAAAAGTAACGGAGCATGATAACCTAAGGCGAAATATTCAACTACACTCTAGACACGTTGAGCATTCAAAGTGCTGTTATATATGTAGTTTCTCATTTCCTTAATTGGTTTACTAGAACACATTATCTCCAAAAAGAATGCTCTAATCAATATTTTCCTTTGGTTTTAAAGAGTAATCACATAATGACTGAAACAGCCATAAAATCTCTCGTCTAATTGTGGCTGACGAATTCAAATTTTGAACAGAATTGCGAATGAGTTTCATTAGTTTGAAGATGAAACTCATTAAAATATAATATAGCAAATATATGTACAGAATGAATCATACAATCACAACAAATATACAATTTCAAGATGAAAGATGAAAGATATAGCATGGCAAAGTTGCATTTAAAGAAAGAGCAAAAAAAGTAGGAATAAAATAATCTGATCTATCTTGCTGGAAACTAGGAAATGCTGAATCTAGATGGCCTTGGCTTCAGAATTGATGACCAATCTCTTGTTATTCGGCAAACAATTCTGCTATTGGCAGAAATTCGATTGTAAAATGGTTTGTATTTTCAAAATTTGAGAATTTTGCTTCTAATTTCGTTATAAGAATATTTCTGAAATTAAAAAAAAGAATGGAACAGCGACAGATGACAAAAAAATCTCCGGGAAAAAGCAAGTTAAATTAGCTTCACTAGCTGCATGCCCGAAGCTTAGCTTCTTCGAAATTTTGAGACAGGAATTTGAGATTTGTTTCCTACTAATATACGAAGACAAGTATTAATAACAAGACACTATGTTCTTACTTTATCCTTACATAACTAAATAGTCCATGAAAACATGCATGCTCAGTTGATGAGTGGATGATTTATAAGAAGAAACCTAAGAATTTATACTTAGGCCATCAGTTAAAGTAGGTTCAGTTAATATATAGACATGCATAGTATAGTATACTGCAATCATCTTGCTGAGAAACTAAATATGAAAATAGATATGCCATAATAGAGTATTTTCCATAAATTAACGAATTGTTGTGCTGAAGAAATTCAGCCAGCAAACCAGTACTTGCTCTTCAAGTGTGAATTATTTGATTGGGTTCGTTTCCAAACCCATAGATTGCTCAATCAGATATAAACATTGAGGGAGACTGCTAGTATAAGTATCATCTCGTTTATATCTCTTTTCCTTATTGGCTTTATGTCCCATTCCTCGATTGCACATGCAAGTCTCAAAGCTTATAGTAGAAGAATATTAATAAGATATATTTCTACTTCTAATGGCACTACGTAGAGAAAATCTCATATTCAAAGATGAATTATTAAAGTTAATTAACTGAGGAAAAATAGTCAGATTTTTTAACAAAAAAAATATATATTATACATAAAGAACAAGGAAAACAGACATCTGCTTTTCCTACTTCTTTAACTACTGTTATATTCATATAATACTACTATACAATATTATTTGAAATTAACATTCTGTAAAACTGGACTTTTATAATATTTTACTTTTCATATACTAATGGATAAATTACAATTAAAAATAAGGTCTGTTTGAGATTTAATATTATATCCATACCTAAGATGTATAGTTAAACAATTTGGAGTTGTTTTCTTAATAACATTGAACAGAACTTTACATATTGTCAATGAACAAGCAAAAATTAATTCATTTTAGTGAAATTCCATTAGAAATTGAAATATTTTTTGTAAGCTTTAGCAAAATGATATTATATATAGCAAAGAATGGCGGGAAAAAAGAATAGCGGAGAAAGGAAACTCAAAGTGTAGCATAATAAGATAATATAAGAACTGAGGCATGGAAGAAAATCCCAAACAATCGAAGCAATATTGACATCCTACATTTCCATATTATAAACACGTAAAATACGTTAGGGAAATGAAAATTTTGATTTAAACACTAGTGGTGCCAGATTGGGTAGAATACCACTCTACTATACACATATGTCGCTGAGAAATATGGAATGTACGTAAGGATTTACAAGAAAATATGTACATAGACAATAAGCCTAATAATTAATGAATCGCCATCATAACATCTAAAACGTCTACCTTTATTAATAATTTAAGATAAGTAAAAACGCATATACATATGGCGACACCGATATCCGTGTTCATCAGGTATTCCCGTAAATGGGATTACCATCTTAAAATTGACCAGTTTCAGAAATTTTTAAAATATTGTAACTAAATAAAAAATTGACATAATAATACGGTTCATAAAGAATATAATATAAACGTGAAGTATGTTAAACATGCTTTAGTGTTTTAAAATAACGTTACTTTTATTTCACCGATTTGAACATTCCGATTATTTTAAGACTAAAATTTGATTTCTATTCGTTTGAAATGACGCTCCTCCATATCAAATAAAATATTCATTAAAATAGACAGAACTGTATGCATTCCTAATATGCATTTCTTATATACCAAACGCAATACTCGTCTCGAGTATTTCTTATTAATTGTTTTCTTTGTTTTCAAATCTGCTAGCTAAGACTTTGTAATCATATTTCTTCTTATTTTATTATAATAAATTCCCAATAATCGAAATTCTACGATAGTTCGTAAAAAAAATTTTAAAAATCTTTACCCATGGTCTTTTCTGATAATTTGAATTGAATATATTATAATTCTATAAACACAGTATATGAAAATCCGTACAATAACATAAGAATATTTATATTTATATTTTTGAAAAACCAAAACACCGTGAGATTTCTATTTAAAAAAAAGATTATTGTTTTAAACATTTGCTTTTACTTATTTTAATTTCCATCAAAAATATGAAATTAATATGTATTCATAAATAAGATGAAGTTTCTTTAAGTAAGTTTAATATTTTAAAGGTCTAAATTTTTGCGTAGTAGGACCATTTCGGTATTCGAGAAGAAATTACAAATGTTACTAGTGGGGGGTTATAATAGTGTACATTCAAAGCCAAGAAATATCCTTTTGTCACTTTAATACTGTTTATATTCTTTTGTTTTTACTTTGATTACTATATATTATATTATTTGATATTATTTTAAGAATGCTGCCTGTGCAGATTTTAAAGGAACAAGCTCAAGAAGAAAGAGGAGACACTGCCCGTCTCTCTTCTTTCGTAGGAGCTATTGCCATTGGAGATCTGGTAAAATCAACCTTGGGTCCTAAGGGAATGGTAAAACATTCTTAATATCTGATATTATATTTATTGATACAACATGTAGGATAAGATTCTGGTCAGTGGTCTAGATGGTATGGGTATTAAAGTTACCAATGATGGAGCTACAATTCTTAAGTCTATTGGAGTTGATAATCCAGCTGCTAAAGTTCTTGTCGGTATGTTATTTTTATTCTAAACATGTTTATTTATTTTTAAAAAATCTGATACTATAATTCTTAGATATGTCTATGACCCAGGATAGCGAGGTTGGTGATGGCACTACATCTGTAACTGTTCTAGCTGCTGAATTGTTGAAAGAGGTATTTGAAGTTTTTTGTGCTTAAGATATCATCTCACTCCTAGGCTGAAAAATTAGTCAATCAGAGAATTCATCCTCAAACTATCATTTCTGGATTCAGAAAAGCCTTGAAGATTGCTCAGGATTCCTTGAGAGCTTCCAGTAATGCTTCCGGGTAAGTGAATGCTCTTGCTACGTTGTTTTACCACTATAATTTACAGAAGTAACTTGAGGGAGGATTTATTAAAGATTGCCAAGACTACTCTAGGCTCCAAAATTCTCAGCCAGCACAAGAATCATTTCGCCGAACTAGCTGTAGATGCAGTTCTCAGATTGAAGGTATGTTTCATACTATGTTTCAATTTTAACTGTTTGTTTAGGGATCTGGAAACTTGGACGCAATTCAAATCATTAAAAAGTTGGGAGGTGCTATGAGCGAATCTTACCTGGATGAAGGTATTTTTTAAACTTTCAAATTCTTATTGATACCATTTTTTTAGGATTCCTTTTGGAAAAGTTACCTGGAATGTACCAACCAAGAAGGGTAGAAAATGCCAAAATTTTAATTGCCAATACTCCTATGGATACTGACAAGGTAATAAAAAGTATTAAACAATTTCAACAGTTAACTTGTAGGTTAAAGTTTTTGGTTCCCGTGTCAGAGTAGATTCTGTTGCTAAAGTAGCTGAATTAGAGGCTGCAGAAAAAATTAAGATGAAGGAGAAGGTAAGCGTTTTTTAATTATATATATTCCGTATATTATACATATTCCGAATTCAGGTTGATAAGATCCTCTCTCATAAAGCTAATGTTTTCATCAATCGTCAACTTATCTATAATTATCCTGAACAACTTTTTGCTGATGCCAGTGTAATGGCTATTGAACATGCTGATTTCGAAGGAATTGAGCGTCTTGCCCTTGTCTTAGGTTTTTTAAATTTATTTGTATTTATTATTTATTCTACTTATTAGGAGGTGAAATTGTATCTACTTTTGATACTCCTGAAAATGTCAAATTCGGATCATGTGATTTGATTGAAGAAGTTATGATCGGAGAGGACAAGTTGCTTCGTTTCAGTGGTGTTCCACTTGGTATTTTTCCGAAAAAGAAGTATTAACTGTTTATTATCGTTTTAAGGAGAGGCTTGTTCCATAGTTCTTCGTGGTGCAACCCAACAAATATTGGAAGAAGCCGAGCGTTCTCTTCATGACGCTCTTTGTGTTTTGGTGACTCATGTAAAGGAGTCCAAGACTGTTGCCGGAGCTGGTGCTTCTGAAGTACTTATGAGCAGTGCTATCATGGTTGAGGCGCAAAAGGTATTATATTATTAGAACTGGTTAATATACATAGAATTTTTGAATTGAAGGTTGCTGGTAAGGAAGCTTTAGCAGTCGAAGCTTTCGGAAGAGCCTTGCTTCAATTGCCAACAACTATTTGTGATAATGCTGGTTTGGACAGTGCTGAGTTGGTTACTCAACTCAGAGCTGAACACGCTAATGGACACCATATGTTTGGAATCGGTTTGATTCTGTATACAATATAGTTTCTTAATTACTTTCTTTCAGATATCGAACATGGTGTTGTGACAGATGTTGTTAAGTTGGGAATCATAGAATCTTTCAACGTTAAGTTATGTATGGTCTCCGCTGCTTCCGAAGCTGCTGAACAGATCTTGAGAGTTGATGATATAATAAAATGTGCTCCTCGTCAACGCCCTGCCGATCACAGACCTTGTTAATTATCTCGAACGCCTATTACTACTGCTGGCATTGGCTACTTTTGTCTTTGCCTTCTAGCCGCCGATCTTCATTGTTTTCAAGCTTTTTGCAATTTTTTGTTTACAGCTTTCGCATGTTTCATTTTATCTTTATGTGGTCTGTTGCAACTGTTGTTTTCCATTATGATCCTTGTTCGCATAAAGACATAAATAGTTTGTGGTGAAAGGAAACAGTTTTATTATGAAATGAGTTTTTTAAGTAACATAACGATCTGAACAGAGCTGGTGACTGAGGGCTTGCCGACGGTATCCAGTCATTGCGGTCTAATCATTGCGATGACCGGACAGAATGTTTGTCCAGCCGGGGGTGGACTGTACAGCGGCCATATTGTTCGCTTTCCTCTGTTTTCTCTTCGACTTCTTATACATACAAAGATCTCTGTGTCTCGTTTTCCGGCTTTATCGTCTCTTGTCATTCACTAACTGTGCTCCCTCATTGAGCGGCTATAAGAATCTTTATTTTGACTATTTCTCCGTCTTCACTCTTAACAATTCTTCCTTTCCTGCTTATGAGAACGGTAACGCCCATCTGACTAGTCCCGATCTTCTGCGCTCCCCTGAAGAATAACATAAGAGAACGACAAGCTAGGATAGGCGTTGCACATTTGGTTATTTTGGTCTAATAGCCATTGTTTCAAGTAAGAATAACTAGCTCCCCAACTCTATTCGTAAATCAATCTGAGCAGATTAGACACATGTCTGTGCCGCCGTCGCGCGCACATTCCGAGGTAAGTTATTTATATTCATTAAGTTTTAGCTTCTTCATTTTAAGGTGTTTTCTGCCAGCCAATATGGCGGAGTTCAACCTGTAAGACCTCGCAAAAATATTAACTACTTTAATCTGCCTATTTTTATTCTTCATATTGTAGGCTTAGCATGTTTATGGGCTTTATGGTATTATTTAAGGTGAGATATTAACCAATAAATACCTTATATACTGTAAAATATTTTATAAAAACTTACATTTCAGATTCACTACAGTGTTTCCTTACCATCAACGTGTTTTTTATTGTCGTGATATTCATCTATACAAACCTAACTTCCAACCAGAAGATTTTAATGTATACGTTTCGTATCCATTGCTTTATACTCTCGCATTTGTTCTACCTGTTGTTGTGGTAAGGTTTTTTTCATATAGTTTAGTAACATTCCAATATATTAACCGATATTGCTAGAGAGCTGAATGCATTTAATATTTCTTATCTCTTGTTGGTCATAGAATGTTTGCTTATCTGCTCTTTCTTCTGAGAGTCGTCACGACATCGGTGGGGTTCAACAAATCTTTTTCTGCCAATAGAGAGCCAACAATTGTTTAAACGCCTAATCTGTTCTTTATTGAGGAATGAGTAATTGTAAAATTATATTAAACAAGGAAACTAGCTTTTCAATACTTCAAATTCCTCAAGCGAATAGAAATAAAAAAAAACGGGGAAAAAATATTTTCCGTTTTATTTTCTTGTAGGGAAACCTCGGTCGCACCTAATCGCATCAGATTGAGTCAGTGTTTTATCCTTGTGCAAACTTAACGCTTTTCACTGTTTTCAAAAAGCAACTTATAATATGAAAGCTTATTAATGTTATGAAAAACCAAATAACCCAATAGGAAAGTCTAATTTATATATGTTTCAGATGGTAATCGGAGAAACAATGTTTTGGTTGTTCAGTACAAAACCAAGAAAAACAGTTTATGCTTCATGTGGAGAATGTAAAGTTCATTTATTCACTAGAAGATTGATGCGTTTCGTTGGTTGGTAATATACTGTTGATCTCTGTATATCCGATATTTTCAGCTGTTTTCCTTTGCGGAGCATTAGTGGCTCAAATCTTCACGGACACCATTAAACTGATGACAGGATATCAGAGACCATATTTTCTCTCACTGTGTAATGTGTCGATCAGGTATTTCATTATATATGTCTTTTATCAAAAGAGACTTTATCTAGCTCGTGTACTGCCCCACTTGAACACTCCCCTTCACCTTCTCCACATTTGGCTTGTAATTTCCGAGGTGCAGATGAGCTTAGGTATGCTTGGCTCACTTTCCCATCTCTTCACGCAACATTTTCAAGTTATTCCGCTATTTTTAGCTCAGTAAGTCAAATCAATTTTAGTTTATCAAATAACAAAAAAGCTTAGTTATACATTTACTATATGATCAATTTGCGCGGAGCTCCCCTGCTGAGACCGTTCCTGATATTTGGATTTCTTGGGTTAACCATTGTTGACTCTTTCTCTAGAATTAATGGTTACAAAAATCATTGGAGAGATATTTGGGTTGGCTGGATAATAGGTGCATTGATTGCTTGGTTCTTGGTAATTTAGCTTCTGTAGTTTTTAGTTTTTATTTCAATTTATTATAGTGCTATTGTGTTCTCTGCTTCCAAGAGGTATATCATATTGTGGTGGAGCGGCCACCAGTAGCAGTTGAGGATCGGGAACCCCCATTCTTCAGTTGGTTCCGTTTACCAAGGGTACAGGCACCTTCGGTTCGCGAAGATTATGTGTTAGTTTAACCGAAATAGTACTAGACACAAACCATTTTGTTGCAGGGTGTATGAGGAAGATGTCCCACAAGCTGGAACAGTTCCTCGCCATCGTCGTAATCATGACAAGCAGTACGAGGTTCGTAACAAAAAATTATTGCAAAATGTTTCTTCGATATTTCAGGTGACTACGACAACTGAATCTTTCCACAGGACAATCAGCCCACCACAAAATAACACAGGATACAATTATTAAAATATTAATTATCAAACAGAGTACTTGTATTTAATAGAAATTCAATATGCGAACGACGTGTGTAAATTAAATAATATATCTATTACATGTTTCTATTCAGATTATGAATACAATAATCCACAGCTATCACATACCATTTACAAGCTAAGGACGTTGCCAAAATTTATCAACTTCAGCTAAAGACAGTGGTCCTCCAACTAAGCTGATCTTCTTTGCATCATTTTTCAATATTTCATCGGCCGAATCTTAATATTAAGAATATTTTGAAGAACGCGTTTCAAATTCTACCTCTGACGTTGTCATAATGACTTCCATAAACTGTGTCATAACGATACCCGGCACCCATAATTAAACCAGCTATAGGAACTACCAGATCCTAAAAGAATGTTTTTGAAAGTGTAGTCTTTTTTTATAAGAACCTTTCGCTTATATATTGAGCCCGCAACAAGTAATAAAGCGGTCATTGTTCCGGCTGCTAAAACTTCCCATAATAATCTTTCTCTTCTTATGGTTAACTATAATTTTAAAACATTGAAGAAAAGGTAAATATTATGACCTCTAGTGCCCGTTTTTGAATGAAAACTAAATTTTCATGAGCAATTCTAGCCTCAATCTGTGATGCAGATAATAAACAACAAATAGACAATAATTAATCAAACTACCTGCTCATCGAGAAAAGAAACAGCTTTGTCTAGATTAACAGCTGGTTGTGATTCTCTCTGGCCCATCTATGTATCTATGAAACATTATCAAATCCTTCCCAGGTATTTAGAAGTGTTAAACATAATTAGAATTGGATAACATATTTAAAAATCTATATTTAACTATATGGCAAAAATTGAAAAAAATATATTATATGTCAGATTCTTTCAGTAATCTAAGTTCCTTTATTTTTGATTTTACATCAGCTACTGTTAAAGGGGATGCAGAAAAGACATCGTTATCATATTTCATCATTGTGTCAGCAGCATCTTTAACAAATTTAAGAAATTATCAAATAATCAACAAAAAATTACCTTGAATTAATTGGGATTTATTACCATAACAAAAATGTGCTTTATATCCCAAATATGTAGCAATAGGAATAATAGGCAATAGGTGCAACAGATTTCTGAAATACTTATATTGCTCTGAACTTTAATTTTAACAATAATTTACTTATGATGATATGACGAGAGAATTGATAAAACCGATGTTAGTAGACCACCAGAACTAGACCAATTAAGTTTTTCTTTCTCAGACGCCAACTGAGCCAAATTATTATTGACTAAATTTTATAATATTACCTCGAAAGCTCTTCTTCTCTGGTTCAATAGCTCAACTATAGCTAACTCTCTCTCTATCTTAATGCAGAGAGAAATGAAAAAAATAACCATATTAACAAACTCGTTTCTTTTCAAGTTCAGTTAGAACTTGATAGGCATCAATAGATGGACCACTTGCACTAGGTATAAAATTACCCATTACCGCAATCTGAAATGAATGCTCATGCTGAAGTTTAATTTTTATAGACCTCGAAAATGATTCAAAGTATTGGAAATGAAAAAATGTATCTTCAATTTCTTAAAATTAGAAAAGTTCAAATTTTTAAACTTTAGATACACGATAAATATTTAGTCATGAATAACCAGTATTTCAGATTATAGATATTCAATTTAGTAAAAAATTCAAAGATTTATTTAAAAACGATGAACAATTATCCAAATACATTGTAATTTCATCTTCAAGTTAATTCTAATAATTCAAATTTTCAAAGTTTTCGTTAGTGTAGCGATATGTACTCTATGAAATTAGTCAAAGGTATTAATTAAAATAAAAGTTTAGCCATAATATTTATAAATTACGTTATTAAGAATATGATAATTTTGTTAGCTTCAATGACATGAACTTAAGCCATTAAAATTTCAAAAAAAAAAGTGATTATACTGATATAACCTCGAATATTTAACCCAGCTGGTTCGTTGTTATATTTGTAACATTGCGTACTGCGTACAACAGAAAATGATTTACATAACATAAAGTGTTTTTGTTGAAGTTTTAAGTACACTTATATTATTTTAAAACTATTATTTCAAATTATAACTTTTTCAATTTAGATGCAGCGGGTTGTAAACCTTTTTTTAAAGAATTCTTGTATTGTTAGAAATTCAACAAAAACAAGTAAGAGTTGGATATTTATGCTTATATAAACCGTATGTAATTGTTATTATAGTTTCTTCACTACGCAATGATTCAATTCAGTTCTCTCCTTTAAATAATAGCCTACCTATTCCTAGTGTTTATGGTGATTGTTTTATTTTATTTTCATAAAATGATTTTATCTGATTTTCAGATATCCATCCTGATCTTCACAACAATATCAAGGATACAAGTTTACCCGCTTTTGAAAATGCTAGACAGGTTTTCTCTCTTCTTATTCTATATACATGCTACTATTTAAGGTCTATAGTTTTCCAACAGCAAATAAATATGGAATTACTGCACCACCTTATGTGAACAATCTGGAGGAGAAGGTTGATCCGCTTACAAATGTAATCTTATTTTCCAAGATTTCATGAACCTTTGTATCTATTTACAGGAAAGTGTTAAATGCCCTTCCGCTCTGACATCAGTAGCTATTCAATTAGCTCCACGTCTCTTAACAATCAGAAGGAAGAAGATGAAGAAGCATAAAAGGTGCGTTATATTTTTCATCTTGTATTTAACGTGTTATCAAGGCGAAAGCGTTATGATCGGGACTATTTTAAATACCAGAAATATCATCGTGAAAAAAAGATGAAGGTTAACTTGCTTTCAATACCTTTTCTTATATACATATGTAGGCGGAGCGTGAATTTATACGTAGAATGAAGAAGCATTTAGCTGAACTTACGGACTTCAATTCAGAAAAATACGTGGAATCAACATTAGCAGAGTACGTTAGTTGTATGTTTTGTATAACGGTTATGTGTTTAGAGCTAAGAAAGAATGGAACGAAGAGCTAGCTCCAACTGGTAGAAAGTTGTATCCTCATTGGTCTCGTTTGATGACAATTGAAGAATTGTATGGTCTCGATAAGGATGATTTCATTGATAAAGTATTATTTTTTTTACGAGTGCAGATTTTACGAGAATGTTGTTTCAGAAAGCTGGATATCCATCCGAGGAAGATTTAGAGAAGATTAAAAATATGAAATTAGAATATGTTAATAAGTTTAGAAAAGTGTAATTTAAATTTTGCAAGACTATTGTTATTACATTTTAGATTGTACTTTATAGTTATTGAAGTGTTGTTGTTATTTGTTAAATAGACGTCGGATAAAAAATGTTTATGTAGTGCATTTACGGGTACTGGCCAAGTTCTCTTACATCTAACGTGATGAACAAATGTTGCGAGTGTTACGAGCATTTAAAACTTTACTAATTATACTTTTTGTTTACAGAATACATTAGCTTATTTATAAAGGTGAACTATTGATGATTTTCCGTATTTTCATTTTTTGCCTTTTTGTCGTATTAATCCAATCAGAGGTACGTTAGAAAAGTAGAAGTCACAACTAAAGTATGTTTCAGACTAATTTTAAAGATTCACGTTGTCGTTGTATATGTCCTAGTACTGCATATTTTGTTAAAGACAATGCTACAAATGCAGATAATCGGCGACGGTTTTACACAAAAACAGATATTAATCCAGCTGTTTGGTAATATAATCATAATATTTAAATAATGCTCCTTTGCTGTTTTTCAGTCATCCACAAACAGTAGTAAAGCCGGAGGTGCTTGATGCTGTTGATAGTAGTCATGTTGATGCCTTTTTAGCAAATTGTGATTGTAAATATGAATCGCGTAACTCTGTTATGCTTAAGGCAAGTAAATCTTATTGTTGAAAGCAATAATTATATTTTAAGGTAGTAGTACTTTTTATAATTGCTGTTATTTTTGTTCTTGTAACATATATGACATACCTAACCTGCGTAGAGCCTGTAATCAAAAGAAAACGTTTGCAGACACCTTATAGGCATCAAACTGATGATGTTTGGGAGATATTGTCATTCTTTTCTTAATATATATTTTGTAGATGGAGGATAACATATTCGCACGTGCTTCTGCGACTAACTCGGACAGTATTTCTCCGGATTCTCCTCAAGTTGGAACGACCAGATCAAGGAATTCCGTTCCAAGTACGTAATTATTAAGCGTTTAATGAAAATTGACACTCATTCATGTGTGTTTGTTCAGATGTTCTCGATCGAGTTGAAGCTGAACAAAATCGCTGGATGAAAAAGGTGGAAGTACAACGTAGAAATATATTCGAAGATCACACAATGTTGAATTAGTTTTTTCGAAATTACTAGTTCATTCATGGTATATTTGTAAGAACATAATTTATAAATTAATTATATATTTGAAATTTGAAATAACTTTGCAGCATTGGAAGAAGTTATTTCAATCACATTTGATATAGATTCATGCTTTACCTATAATTGGATTTAAGATAAATTTTGAAACTATTTTCTTGCCTTTGCTATGAATTCTGCTGAAATTACACAATTTGAGGGTGTATTACGAACACCCTTCGTAGGCCCGAGAACAGGCGAATCCGTTTCCAGAAGTAATTGTTCCAATGGCACAATTTCTACAATTCGAATTCCCTGAAAAAGGAAAAAAGACGTCAGCTATAAAACTCTTCGCTAACGTAGTCACTGAAGGCGTATGACGGTGGGATACTGAAAAAGTAGCCTAACGCCAAACCTTTTAGAATATCATTCGCTTCTCCACCGAAAGCATGCATAACAACATTCTCAGCTTGCTGAGCTGCCAGAAACTCTACAGTCTCCGATGCAGCAGATCTAGAATGGACATTCCTAAAAAGAATATTGGTCATGTAAGCTCCAAATAAAAGTTTACAATGGTAAGTTGAATTGCTTGGCTAACATGATCTGTTTCGAGAAAACTTCTTTTTGAATCACTTTATCGTTATCGGAAATTTTGAACTGAGACACGGTATAATCTAGGCCAACATGAAAAATTATAAAATAATTAGAAGTTATAAAAGAAAAATTCACTTCTCCAATACATTGGATTAAATCTTGATGACTACTTAAAAAACTCTCCATATTTATCAAATCCTTATGTTGCACACTCTTCTTATTTTTCTACAAATGACAGATTGAAAACAATTACTTAATTTTATATATTAAATATAAAATAACCTGAATCGGATGGTAGCCCATCGCAGCTATTACGAAATTTGGATATCTCTTCTTTAAATCCAGAACTTTATCAAATTGATTTCCAAACTCAGGAACTACTACAGCTTTCATTATTCCATTGCTTATAGATTCATTAATTACTTCATCGATATCCGTTTTAAATTTATTATCAACCAAATGGCAATGACAGTCTATCATCCTGAAATCAAGCGACAAAAAATTACAACGTATTTAAACTTTCAATATACAGTATTAGATAGTAATTATATTCAAAATAGAATGTTGGAATAATAAACCACATCAAGACCTAATTCTGAACAAAAATAAAGCATTCATTTCTTGAACTTAACAGTGATAAGATCAGAGTCGATTTTTCGCTTGAGAGGTTTTTTGATTGGCCTAGGAGCGAGTCCTTCATCGATGTTACTGAAAAAAATACGTTAAACAACGTAAACTATTAGTTTTAACTTTTTTATTGATTCTAATGATAAAATTGCTCCTTTGGGTACAATACCCAAAGGATTTGTTTTCTTCTTCGAAGAACCCGCTAAAATTCGATCAAGAACATTCTTTGGCAGTGAAAAATCCACTGAATCGTCCCTAAAACATGAATATATATCTAGAGTAATATTAGCACCTACAGCGATTCATCCAAACATGGAAATGGTAATTTGTTAGTTTTTTCTATGGAGGTGTTTTCGTCAGTTACATCAGCCACTTGAGTTCTTATCTACAAAATAGTTCATGATTTTAATTTGAAGCTGTCCACTCCTACTTTGCCTAAAACGGGAGGTTTTTTGAAAGCTGAATCAATTATATCTTCTGAGAAAGTTATCGAAGTTTCAAATCCAAATGATTCTCTTCTGTCATTTGAACTAAACAGAATGGGAAATAGGAAAGCATAACAACGATAACATACGCTTTCTCAAATACTTTCTGCAACTTAGGATTGTAAGGAGTAGTTTTGTTATTGGAACTGCGCAAGTCTTCCGCTTCCCTTTTTAATGCCTGAAACTTTTTTTTAAACATAACATCTAATCTAAATTGCCTGAATTAGTGATTTGAATTGTAGCTGCTTGCTTTCACTGTCTCTTAAATCTTTATCGTATTTCTTGATATCATTTTTCAGTTTCAGAACATGCTGCCTTGATTCTTCCAATTGTCTTGAGCGAAAAAGATTACATAAGTAACTTATGAGAATTTTACTTCTTCAGAAGAGTTAAAAAGGGACCAGTAGCAGGATCACCCTTTCCGTTAACATACTTATCTATAGCCCGCTCAGCATCTTCAGTACTGCCTCGCAGTAATAATTTATAACTTAAAGTAGTAAAAAATATTCTAGTTGCAAACATGTAAGTTCGTACAATTCACAAGCTTTCAATCGGTTCTGATAATCCTTCAAATCATTCTTCAAATGGTCATGATCTTGCAACATTAACTCCAGTTGCCGGTTACGACTTTCAAGTTGTGGTATTCTAGTCGTAGTTTTCTTCTTTTCTCGTTCGAGCTAATAAAAAGAAAAATATAATTCCCATGAACTATAATATGAATAACCTTGTCTGCAATACTATCATAGTTGTTTTGTAGAACTTTATTTTTCTCTTGAAGCTCATAAAATTTCCCCTTTTCTTTCTCTACTTCAATTGAAAGAGCTTCGCACTAAAATAATGAAATTAACAATAATATATGTACCCAGACCTTGCGAGCATAATCGTCAGCGCTTGAGACCTCTTCATTACCATCTTCTGGATCATCAAAATATATTTGCTTGATAACATTTCGTTCCAATACAGTACAACGACACTGCGGGCATGTTTTAGATTGCTGAGCAAATGGTAATGTAAGTCTAGACAGAAATAATACCTGGATCCACTGAACAACACAAGCATAATGGAAAGTATGACCACAGGGTAAGCATGATATATTTCCCGAGTGAAACTTTGATGTACATATAGTACATCTTGCAGGTATTACCCCCATAGAAAAATTTCAATAAGCTGGGTAATATTATGTTAAAAAATTAATTTTTTCAGTTGAAATTGCATACATAGTCTAGATTTGAAATTTTACAAGGCCAGTTATGATAGAATACGGCGTACAAAGAAATTCGCGCTCAGTTTATAATCAGAGCATATTAGCAGTACAGAAGATGTTGAATCGAAAATTAGTAAATGTCGTAATGTTTTTGAATAAAACTCAGCATTTGATAAATTAGTAATGTAACATATCATTATTTTATAATTATAAGAAAATGTAATTTAAAACGAAGAATAGTTAAAAAATATATAGAATACTATTATATTCATAGTATTGTTTTTATTTATTTCATGAACATTCAGACAATTATAAAGAATGGGCTGAATGCATATTATGTTAGCTTACGAGAACCAAAGCCCTCCTTCTGGTAGATATGATCCAACTCATTAAAGCAACTATTGTTCGAAAAGACTGGGAAATGTTTTAAAAATTTCAATGGCAACTTTTGAGATTCAAATAAGAGAGCTATATACTAAGAGAAATATGACCTGAAAAAATATTAGCTATATAGCTGTTAATTTCTAGGAGACACTCCAGGGTTCCACGCTTTATTCATTTTGTACAGTATTATTTCTACATATTGTTGTGGTGTGCCCACATCTTCCGGGTAGGTACGGAACGATGAATTACAGATGCTTTTGTTATTAAAGGACATGCAGAGTTTTTTTTTCAGTTTTCAAAAAAATATACTTCATTAATAAAACATATGTGTAATACTACCATTGCATAATTATTTTTCAATCCAAGGCATAGCAGTTCTCTAGATTCACGGAAGAAGATACGGCGGGGAAGTACAAACGAAATGATTGACTATATTATATAAAATCGAAAAATATGAAAAACGTGAATGTTGTGAAAAAAATGCCAGAAGATAGATTATTGACTGCTAAGTATATATGTCTCCAGTCTTGTGTATAATCAGGCTGAAGATGAATTAAGAAAGTGGAAAATCATTGTATATGGAATTACCGAGCTATCCGTGTTTCCTTGATTTTCGTTATCACTCACGTATCTTGTATAATGAGCTGTTTGATCTGGCTCAATGCAGCACAAGGCCCTGTTGACCTGAATTAGTGAATAGTTATTATCTGTTTAAGATCATCTCATACTAATTTAGCCGCTAGGTATACACGATGAGTAGGCGGAACTGTTCGGCGAGCTCTGCTTAACGCCATACATCCAACAGTAATGAGCATGCTTATGGTCGTCATGGCAAATACTGATTCATAAAATCGATCTGAAGTGTAATCTTATGAATACTTTGACATTCAAATCAACTAACAAATTTTTGGTTTGGTTCCAGCAAAACCGTTTTGTGGAGCTATTGAGCATAAGAACAGAAAGCATAATGTTTGTAATGAAAGAGTTACTATTTTAACATACGATTGTGTTCGTAGATCACCAAATAAAGGAGAAACCTTCAATTCAAAATTAAAAAATATTCTATCTTTTCTTGATACCAGCATTAACAGAGTTGCAATAGTAACCGGCAATCTCAAAGCCATTCGAACAGTGGACATTTTCTTTTGTGCATGAGTGCAAATTTTTAAAACCTGAGTAGACTCTATGGTGCTTAAATGAATTACTGAGACTGTATGCTCCTAAAAAATAATTATTAAGATAGCTTAATTCATTGGTGTACAGATAGTATCCAAGCAGAATGATCCTTTGTTTGTCTATGTATTTCTTCATATTTTTTTTCATTTTGTTGCATCACCATAGGACGTACAGGTTTTGATGCTAAATCTTCCGTATTGAGAAATTGAACAGATTTTCTTGGTTCAACGGCTGTGAAGAAAATGCAACAATGATTTTCTTCTTCAGGATATCTGAAAAGTAGTAATTAGTCGAAGAAAGTAAGCCTGATTCTCACTTGGAAAAATCAACTTCACAAAATGCTGCATGGCGAAATTCAGCAGTAACTGATACCAATCCATCACTCATCACATTTATATCCTTATATTGAAGTTTACAAAGTGATTCATCAGGACATATACTAAAATATCAATTAATCTATCTTCTTAAATGAACGAACGATGTATCCACTAGATGAGGTGTCCATATTCTATGATGATCTGATAAGTACATTGATGCCAAATGCCAAGAATCTTCGTCCCATTGTAATCTTGAATCAGGCCAATCCATATATATTTTTCCATACAAGTTAAATTGATAACTTGATCCAGCTGCCAATTCAACAGTACGTATAACAACTTCATCTATCTAAACTAATTCAATAGCAGTGATTCTCGGCTTAGACTTACCGTTATATTGATTAAATGCTCCGGTGGAGGAGTTTCATGAAGAGAACGAACTTCTGATGTTTTTTCATAATCAGTTTTCAACAAATAATAATATAAACAATCTGCCAATTCTTCACCTTTGTCAAATTCAGCAAATTCTTTAAACAAGCAGCATTATTTATTAATATATGAACGATGAATGAATCATACCACTTATATGCGTAAGATTTTTTCTCCATTCACATTCAGATTTTGGAGCTGATAATCCACACGGAACAGAGAAAATGAAGAATATTATAGAATATTTTATCATCATTAAAATTATACGTCTTGGTTGAGTGTTAACTTGCAGGGTTTGGAATAACTCCAGCTCCGTTACCAGGGAAACCATTGATTCTTTTCTGTTACCAAGACAATATCAGATGAATTGAACAAATGAGATTTCTACATGACCAATTACATTATTTATTCCATGTACTTCTATTCTAACAAAACGCTGATTAATTCAACACTTCTAAAATCTGGATTCTGGCACTGATACATCTCCATTTTGGAAGAGCTTCCAAACCAATGGGCCACCCCAGATACCTCCAGACTGTGGCTGATGTACTTTTCCCTTTAATCATTCAATATTAAGAACATACGTAATAGGAACTTAAACCTGTAATCCTGTTTCAGATACACGAGCATATTGCCAGAAAGATCCCAAAATCGTTGAGATTAAGGCAGCAGTTACACCAATAGCAATACTGTTTTCTAAAACAAAATTAAACTAATGAAGCAACACAAACAAATTACTAAATGTAGCGGCAACTGCTCCAACAGCGGTACTAGCGTAGAAATGATTATAAATGTCATCCTAAAGATATTAAAAAATCAAGAATATAAGAAAATTTACCTTATTTCTAATATTTGCTGCACTAGAAAGAGTAATTCCCCAGGCGAAGGCAACGGATAGTGGTAGCGGTGCGAGTTGGAAATATCTTTTAAAGTAAGTGCGAGGCGAAAACTTTGATACAGCCACAGAACTGTTAGCTCTGATTTCCAGTAAAGTGTATGGAGCCACTAAAACGGAATTACAAATGTATACCAATTAAAGTTATGAATACTGAAGATAGCGGCATATTTTGCGCAAGCGAGGCCCTTCATAAATGTAGCTTCATTCAACGGTTTATCGAAGAATCGAGGTCCAAATTGATGCCAAGAACTTGGAAGGAAAACGGAGCGACCAAGCAGAGCTTTTGGAGCTGCAAAAACAATCTTATTTTTATGAGGATGAAGTACTAACTATTGATAAGGTCATTCAGGGTGGGATTCACATTCAATCCTGGATGCTCAGGACTTAGACCAAATTGTTCAGCAATAGCTTTGAATTGGTGGCTAGATTCGTAAACCTAAAACTATAATAAGAATCGGAAACAGTTTAAAGCATACTTTGTCCTGAAAATCTTTTAATTTTCCTGGCTGATCAGCTTTGATTGTTAAGTTAGGTTCTTTCTTGCTATCGTTCCCATTTGGGCCAGCAAGTGATTCTCCATCAGCAACCTAGTAAATCCAATATATGTTAATGTAAATAGATAATAAATACCTTCGCGTCAAACCAATCTGGATCATCTTCTTTGATTTGAGCACCACATAAACGAAGACGCCCAGAGCGTACAAGTTCATCTCTAGAACCATTTTCCTTCCACCAATCCGGCCGTCCGGAACTAAAAAACATATAAAATAAACGATAAATAAAAACTATTAAACTATTCGCGTGAACTCCAAAGACCAATCCAAGGAGGTCTTTGAGTTGTATAGGTAGCTACCAGTGGTTTACCTTCGTCATGGCCCATTTTGAATATCTAAATAAAAATAATCAAACACTGTAAACAATTGTGAAAAGAACCCTAAGGATTAAAGTTAATATTCATTTTAATAAAATTAGAAATATTGCGATAAATTTGTACAAGTTTTATTTACACCAGTGGTTGAGGTATGGCGTAGTTTCAGTGCTAGCTCAAATTCAAAAGAAATGGTGACTAGAAATGAAATTTATTGGTATTTACTAATTTAAAGAAAATAGTGTTTATAATTAAAATAGCTTATTTGTTCTAAAATTCTTGTCATTATATTACTAGAATATGAGAGAGAATTGCTTTACATTGATAATATCTTCAGTCAAAGCGCCTTTTTTGATTTTTTGAATGCTTATGTATTCCTAAATACAATAATCCTTTTTACAGGACCTCTCCATATTTAACAAATGTCAGAGGATAATAATTCTGTTATAACAAACAAGGTTTGCTTGAAATATTATGTGTTTTTCTTGATTCTAAATCTTTTTGAAGATATCTACACGTTGCGATCTTGTGAAAACTGTTTTTGATCTCCAAGAATTTGCAATTTCAACAAACCTAAGGGACTATGTAACGGAATGCCAAAGTTTTCTAAACGATTTTCCGGATGATAATCCAGGTTAGAGTTTTATGAATCTGTCTTTAGTTTGTTCTTAGATAATTTGAGATATGCGGTATCTGAATGTTTATGCGGTTTATTCAGCTCTCTTCCAGAGAAAAGTGTTAGTAGTGATTTCCCAGGTTTCTAGATAATATTTCGCCATAATTACTGTGTTATTTACAGAACCGAATTCATTAGGTTTCCAATTACGTATGCCTGACTATGATACGGTCGTGCAAACTAATGAATTTGCTATTCTTCTATTTGCTCAAAAAATGTTATTAAATGTTAAAAATAATTATTGTAATCAGGTAACGCTACCAATTATGCTTGCAATGAATATCAATCGCGATATTTATAGGATATAAATGATACTGATATGAAAGAGGCGAGTGCTTTTTTTTCTGGTATATTGAATTCTGTTGTTGTTCTTCTCCGTGGGCATTTATATCCTAAGTAGGTTAGAATTTACTTTAATGGTAGTAAAAATACTTCGGGCAGGTTGGATGGTTACTATGCTCGCTTGGGACTTTTGAGGATGATGTATGATGGTAGAATCAATTTAGATTGCCTGACAGATATTGTAAATAGTTGTGAAGCTAGTGGGGATAACTGTTTGTCTCAAGTTTGTTTCTTGCTTAGTTTTTTTATTCATATTTTTTTAAGGTTTTTGATCCTATATTCACATATTTGAGACATGCTTGTTGCTTCCAAGAAATGTCATTTAATTCTGATAGTATTATTATGGAAACTTTTGATATTATTAACCGTTTATTATGTATAACTGGGGAAAACAACCGAAAACCTCTTTGTAATTTGGTGAGTTTTTAATGCAACTTCAATATAAATATAAATGGTGGATATATTTAGATAGTGCAAAGAAAAGATTTTATTCCCAAAATTAGTTCAAATGCTGTTGGTCGAGAAATTTCAGTACTGTCATTTCTTGGCCCACTCTTCAATTATGGAATATTTTGTGACGAAGGACTGGTCAGTTAATGTTATACAGTATTTTTTGTTTATACACATATATATTTTAGGCTGCTCATTCTGAGAAATATTATGATATTACTGACATGCCGAAGGATGTAGAAAGCTGTATGATGTTACATCAATCGTACCATTTCAGAATGGGCACAGCAAGGGTAATTAAATGGAAAAGATTTTAAAAACTTTTTTCTTCTTATTTAAGCAACGACTTCATAACATCATGCATACATTATTAGTAAATGTAATGTCACGTCAAAAAACGTTAGAATGGATAGCAGAAGTTATCAGCCGAAATGAGAAACGTGCAATGATGGGGGTATCATGTTTTCGTGCTTTTCAAGTTTCACAATTCGAGTTCAGGTTGACTTTTCTTTTATGTGTTCTCAGGTTTTTATGACAAACTTCATGAGCGTGCTTTTTACTCTGTCTGTTAAGATAACTCTGGATAAGGTAACTATTTAAAGATGTTCAACATAAAGACATTTTCTAGGTAAACCCACTCTATCCTTTCCAAGAACACAGTAAAGTTGACATTGCTAATGAAACACGTCTGAAAATGGATTCAGTATCAGCAAAAAAATTCAGTGAGGATAACGGTAATGAAATAATTGATGTTTTTAGTAATGCATTAGTGTTCAGAAACGTCATCGGACGAAAAATTCACTACTGAATGCTTTTTCCTAACTATCCATGCTTCACACATTGGATTAAAACCATTACTTGAAAAAAAGGAGAGAATAAAAATGTATGTAGCCGAATTGAAGGAGAAAATTGCGGTTTGCTCAATTTGTTTTCTCTGCAAAATTTTATGAATAGGCTTTGGAAGAAACAATAAAGAAAGCGGAAGGTTCAGCAAATTTTAACCATCGAAGACATCAAATGGACCTTGATTATTTGAAGGAACACGTCATCGTGAGGCCCTAGGCTATGTTCGGCGTTAAGTTTTCTATTATTCATTCTCTAGGATATTATCCGCATGTTTATGTGCTATGACTGCTTACTCCGAGATGAGGCTTTCCTACAGTTAGGATTGGAGTTTGCAACTAAGCAAATGCGCTTTATGTTGATGGCAATTAGTCCTCAATAGTAAGCTGTTTTGCCCTCCTGATCAAGATTTCGGTTTTTTAGTTTTATTGATGGCACACTACCTGAGGAGTCATCTGATCTCTTTTCTGCGTATCCTGAGTTTTACGTTGAAGATGTTCTGGATTTTGTAACACATATATTACGGTCAGTATATATTTCGAAATGTTCAATGTTTTCCTTTTACCTTTGTAGTTGTGCTCCTAGCTTATTACTTGAGAGGCAAAATGATTGGCCAAACCAGCTTGTAATTTTCATTTGCCGAACACAGTATTTTAAAAACCCATCAATACGCAAGAAGGCATGTATGTCAGTATTTTCCAAATAATTATGCTTTCTAGATTGTGGAAGCTGTGTCAATGATCAGCCCCGCTTATCAACCTCGGGCTACTTCCATGTGGAATCAAATGGTGAACTGTCAAGCAGCTATTGATCATCTACAGCCGAGCCTTGTGAAAGTAAGATATAAATTAAACTTTTGAAAATATACAATTGTTTTTAGTTCTATTCTGATGTGGAAGCTATTGATTATAATTACAAGTTTCCTATTAGGCGAAATATGCAAGTAATTTTCAAATGCTTATGGGAAATACCAATATATAGAGCTAATATGATTACACTAGCCAGGTATCAACATTTCTTTTGCAACTGTAAATAAGGTTTTCAGGTCGTGCCCTCCTGAATTTGTTCGTTTTATTAATATGATAATTAATGATGCAACTTATTTACTAGACGAGAGTCTCGCTGCGTTAAAAAAGGTAAATTTCCTTTTTTGGCTATTCTCTGAATATTTTTTAGATCCACGATATTGAAGGATTAATGAAAAAGTCCGAGTGGACGACCTTTACCGATGAAGAGAGACAGGCTAAAGAATCCCTATTGACTGCAGCGAAGCGAGATGTAATATTGCTTTTCATGTATGTACAGTATATTATTATTTAGGCTCGCACATGGTTATCTTATGGCTGGGACACTCTTGATTTATTGGTGCGATTAACCAAGGATGCCCCGGAGCCATTCCATGAAATTGTGCTTGGTGAGCGTCTGGCTGCTATGCTTAATCATAATTTGCAACAACTTTGCGGAAATAAATGCACAGAACTAAAAGTTGTAAAATCCTTTAGTCTTAGTAAACCATGTGTATTGAGGTGAGAGATGCAAAACAGCGGTTCAAATGGGAACCACGAAGGTTTACGGAAAAAGTTGTAGAAATTTATGTGAACATGAATTCGTCAGAATTTGCTCGCTGTGTCGCAAACGATGAGGTATTAATGCATCTTGTTCAAAATAATGTATAAATTATCTTAGCGTTCTTACACTCCAGCTCTAATGGAAGATGTTGTACAAAGGCTGGAAACATATAACATTGTTTCAACGAGTCAGTTAGAACGGTATTTTTTCATGATTTAAAATATTTTTATTTTGATTCTTAGATTTCGATTTTTAACTGATAGTGCGGCGAAGTATTACAATGCTAAAGAAGCAGAAGAAATGGAATTAGAGTATGATGATGTGCCTGAAGAATACAAAGGTTTGCGTACTTTAAATGAAATATGTTCATATTATATTTGCGTTGTCATTCAAGATCCTGTAATGGCTACGATTATGGAAGATCCCGTTAGATTACCGTCAGGTCATATTATGGATAGAAAAGTTATAATGCGTCATCTATTGTCTAATGAAACTAATCCCTTCAATCGAGCGAAGTTGGTTGAAGATGAACTTGAGCCAGGTAATTTTTCTTACAGAGCGTGAAAAAATTCTCTCTCGAATCTATTTGTTGTCGCGGAATTATTGATTATTCGCAAAGATGTTTGAATTTGTTAGAGTGAACGGAATATGCTCTATGCTCAGACCAGCTCTTTCACATAATAATTTTGTTTCAGTACCTGAGTTAAGAGCAGAAATTCAGCAATGGATAAAGAGTAAGCTGGGTCGACAATAGCTTTCAAGTCTTCTAAATGTCATTATTTTCGCTTGAGGTTTGAGGCAAATAAAATTGTCATTGGTGAAGCCTGAATTATTTAAAAAAAAAAATTTCTGAAACTTTAATAGAGTGTCAGACATGAAATATTTCCATATGTAATATTGAAATCCTATTTGGTTCCTTGATAAAATATTTTTTAACATAGTTGTTTTTCGATTGTCATTGTTTATTCGATAACCTATACTTATCAGTTACATATATATTATTCTTTTATTTTTGTTAGTTGTGCTATATTATTTTCTATTAACTATTTTCAAGGAAAACCATGGCTCTCTACAGGAAATCCGTGAAACTTCCCGTATTGTCGCTTATTAACGCACAACGTCGTTTTGTCAGCGATGTTACTTTCCATACAAAGGTTTGATATAGCTCATAGATATATAATGTTCATGTCTTATAGGGTTTTAAACTGCATAAATTGGACAATGGTCCTTCAACGACCGTAACTCTTACCCGGGACGATGCTTTGAGTTATTATCGTCAGATGCAGGTTATCAGAAGAATGGAATCTGCTGCTGGAAACTTGTACAAAGAGAAAAAAATTAGAGGTTTTTGTCATCTCTACTCTGGACAGGTTTCATTCTCTATTTTATGTTCATTATGGTTTGCGTTTTCAGGAAGCTTGTGCGGTCGGTATGAAAGCTGCTATGGTTGAGGGTGATTCTGTAATCACAGCTTATCGTTGCCATGGATGGACTTATTTATTCGGCGCTAAAGTTTCCGAAATTCTTGCCGAATTAACGGGTAATTCAGCTTTTGTTTTTCTTTAAATATAGTATATTAATATTCCAATATCATTCGTCAAGATCTAAAGCCAAGATTATTTGAATTATGAATTGCTATTTCTTTGTCCTAAAACCTGTTCAGGATTGCACTAAGCAGGAATGTTTTTGCAGGTAGAATTTCCGGTAACGTATACGGTAAAGGAGGATCTATGCACATGTATGCCAAAGATTTTTATGGTGGTAATGGAATTGTTGGAGCCCAACAACCGCTTGGAGCCGGAGTAGCTCTAGCTATGAAATATCGGTATTTTTCAAAGGGAATAGGAAGCAGTGTGGTATCGTATATTTTGTAGCAATCAACAGAATGTGTGTTTTGCATTATATGGAGACGGAGCCGCAAATCAAGGCCAGCTCTTCGAATCAACAAATATGGCTAAGTTGTGGAATTTGCCTGTTATTTTTGTCTGTGAGAACAATGGATTTGGAATGGGTACTTCTGCAGAACGTGCTTCCGCTTCCATGGAATATTATACGCGGTAAATTTACCAATATCAAAGGCTATGTAATTAGTGAGCCATTTAAGAGGTGATTATGTACCAGGAGTGTGGGTTGATGGTATGGATATATTAGCTGTAAGGGAGGCTGTTAAATGGGCTAAAGAGTATTGCAATTCTGGAAAAGGCCCTCTCGTTTTTGAAATGGCTACTTACCGTTATCATGGTCACTCTATGTCCGATCCTGGAACAAGGTTTGAATTCTGGCATTGTTTTTAATTTATCTGTTTTTCAGTTATCGTACTAGGGATGAAATTCAGGAGGTTCGAAAAACACGTGACCCAATTACTGGCTTCAAAGATAGAATAATCACTTCTAATTTAGCTACAGAAGAAGAACTTAAGGCTATTGATAAGGTGTATATCACATCAAGTTTTTGTCCTAATAATGCTTTTAGGATGTTCGTAGAGAAGTAGATGAAGCTGTTAAGGTAGCAACTAGTGATGGAGTAATGCCTCTTGAGGGACTATATGCTGATATTTTCCACAATACCGAACCACAATTAGTAACATTTTTTTTCTTACCTATACAGGAGATATACATTTAGGTGCGTGGAGCTACCATTGACGAGTCTATTGTGCAACCTTTCCGAACCTCAGCTGAGCTTATCCAAACATTGAAAAAATAAGTATTAGATGTAGTTTCTAGGGTGATTTGTTAAACAGTTTGAAAAATAGTTGCTTCAACATATTTGAAGTAGATTTGTTCATTTTTTCCTAATAAAACTTTATTTTCTTACGAGAATACTCTTGAGTGCTATGAATTTGTCGTGAAAGCGATGTAGCTTGAAGGACCTTTATGATTGACTTGACTAGTTTCGAGACAGGTTGATCAAAGTATGGTACAGTCTGTGGTTTACCATTGTGGGATATTGGATATTTTTAAGGGAATTTTAAATGTTGTTTCTTTCTTTTTTTCGGCTTTGAATATAATATTTTAAAAGTGCGCGTCTTGTCAATTGCACACTTGTAATTCCGTTTTCAATGAAGGGGGATACATCTTATCCATAATTGTTCGTCTATCTACGTTTAGAATTTAACAAAAATCAAAGGAATTAGATTCCATTGGACTTTAGGCATTCCTGTTTCAATATTTTCTTCAATTCTGATTCTTCTTTAAGCTGGAGCAATGAAGAGGCGTTTCCAAACGTGTTGATCCTAGATTTGTATGCAGATATATTTCTTATCTAAGCAGACGTTTGGCAGATGTCATTCACGTAGTCTTTCCGAATGAAGACTGTTTCATACGCTCTTTATTAAAATATTATTTGAATAATAAATGTTTTTGTGCTTGTTATATTTATTTTCTCATATTTCCTATTAAATTTTTTATATTGTTACAGGTTGAATGAATCAAATTCAGTTTTGTTTTCTTCTTTGTTTTAGCTATATAATAGTAGTTAAATGTTCAGATTATGATAAAATATCTGACAATAATAGTGGTAAATCTTAATATGTTATGCTAATAATATGATTATTCATTGGTTTTATAGTTTTTAAAATATTTGGAGAAGCTAACGCTGCTAAAACTCAAGAAGAGATAGGTTTAAAAGGTTGCTATTCAAATTGTACATGTTTTTTTTATGATTCCTAGATGTAACAATACTAAATCATTTTGGCGTCAAGTACACAGAACCCGTGGAAAGTGCTATTAAAGACAAAAATAAAGGAAATGTTCGAGGTTAGTTTCATAAATCTAAGAATTCTAAGGAAAGTCAAGCTTTCATATATTCACATATCTTCATAAACTTGGAAGATGCCCTATCTAGTTTCTATTGAAAGTTTTAAGTCAGTTGCATTGCTTGAACACATGAAAATTATGCTTGGCGTACATATTGTCAATCGTCTTACTTGAAGAATTCATATTAACTCTCTTTAAAAGCATAGCAAATTCAAGTTTCCTAATCGCGCCTAGCCTTCTCGTATCTACGACAGAAACAACATTAGTTCTAAAGTGTTTTTACCTATTTTCACAAATGTTATAGAAATCATGGTTAATGGTGGTTAAAAGTATGATGGTTAAAAGTTTGACAATGGCTTAAATCATGAGCCAAAATGAAAAATATATTATGATTAGGTAGATGAAATGGGTAATCAATAGTAATATGACAAAGTAAATAAAATGGTAAAAAAATCATTAAATTAGTTTAGGTTGTAAGATAAAATATACAGAACTTATTTTTTAGCACGAAATGATATCAGTGATGAGACAGAAATAATTGATGGTTCAGGAGAAACTCCAATTAATAGTCAAAGATATTCTGGATGTAAGTTCATAACATACATATATCATATAACAACATTATATTTCAGTTGAGGGATCAGGTGACCTAATAAACGAAAGACATCCTCCTGCGCCTCCTACGTCGTCGGAATTACGAGCTGCTACTCTTCTGCCATACTCAACAGAGGATATGAAAAATCAAGATTCATCTAGTAAAGAACAAAGCTATACGACATTGAATACTGAAGTTATGAACGAGTCTGAATTTCTTGAAGACACCCAGAAATCGGGAATAAGTGATTCAAACGTATCAGTATTTACAACTTCCGAAGGATCAGGAGTCACAATTTCCGAAGGATCAGGAGCCACATTTTCCGAAGGATCAGGAGTCACAATTTTCGAAGAATCAGGAGTCACAATTTCCGAAGGATCAGGAGTCACAATTTCCGAAGGATCAGGAGTCACAATTTTCGAAGGATCAGGAGTCACAATTTCCGAAGGTTCTGGAATAATTGATTCTGAAGGTTCTGGAATAGTTGATTCAGAGGGTTCTGGAATAATTGATTCTGAAGGTTCCGGAAGAGATGATGCCATGATATCTGGGATTACCGTCTCCGAAGGATCAGGAACAAGCGATTCAATAATTCATTTACTCACCGTTGAGATGGAAAGTGGCAATGAGGTTGTGAATGAAGAAGGTTCTGGCCACAGTGCATCAGTAGTAATATCTGCAACACTACCTATGATCAATAGTGAACTGTCATCATCCAGTCTGAACATTGAAGCCTCAGGAATCTCAACTACTTTCTCAGAAAATATGGATTCTACTATTCTAATTTCTGAAGGTTCTGGGGTTACATTTAGTAACATGGAGGAAATCGAAGGATCTGCAGTAACTGTTCTAGGCTATGAAGGGTCGGGTAGAGTTTCTATTGGTGATGTATACAGGCCTACCGCAGCTTTGGAGCATCATAATGAAGAAGCTGATAATGATCATGTAAGCATTCTTACGTGTTTATTTTATTTTTAAAAGTTCAAATATTGCAGCTTTCACTGCCGACACCTAGCACTTCGTTATTACATGGTAAGTCATTATAAATGTTCGTCGTATATTATTTTTTTTCAGAACTTGAAGTAGAAGAAACCGTAATTTTAATTGTTTTATTAAATATATTAAACATGGTTTTAGCTAACTGGAACAACTACTGTAGAGATCTCAGGAGTGGATTCAGCTACAGGTGTTGAACAAAATGTAATTAAATCTGAACTAGTTCTGTTTAGACAATGCAACAACACTGGAGAACATGAAAACGACGACTGATCACTATGCTTTGAGTCCTTTTGAAAATACTGTCAATCCCGACCTAGAAAAAGGTACTGTAAGCTATATAAAAGCTAAAGTCTTCAACCCTTTTGAGGCAACACCTCTATTGGATTGATAATCGTTTATAAATATATAATAGTTGATGTATACAGTTTCAGTTTTCATTGAAACTGTATGGCATTGTATAATAATATATAAAATATATGTTATTGTGACATTATAGAAAAACGAAATGATCTTGAGAATGACCGAATGAATGCCCTTTCTCTGGATACATCTGAGCTTGATGAAATCGCCGACATTAATCGAAGATGGAAACCTCATATCTTCGATTGTCAAAAAGAAGAAGATGACAAAGGAATGCTGTGTCAGGTTATTGAAAACATATTAACATTCTTTTCAATATAGAACTTAAGGAATGGGCTGATGGAGGATTGTGTGTGGAAAACAGAGCTACAATGTTTTTGTTTTGTAGAAAAACATGCTTATGTATTGGTCCCAAGTTACATAGAAAATAAACGCCAGAAATTTACTCTTGAAATGTTATAATGATTCATCAGATTATATTTATCTATTTATGTAATATGTGTGTGGTTGCGGGAATGAAGATTTTCATTCATCTGATTTTTATGTAAAATATTCACTGAGAACAAACATATTGTGAGAAGAATGAAGTAATTTATGTATTAATTACTTTAGTTGCGCTTAAGGGCTTTCACAACACAAATAGATCAAGTTTTTTCATGAAATACAATGGATAAAGAAGTAATAGGCAACAACTCACAATACAAGATGTTCGACAAGAATCATTTCAATTGTATACTTTGGCGTAATTTATGATATCATTTGATACAATTTCTGCTCTCTAAACATATTATATAATTTGTAAAAGTAGGCAACATGACAAAAACTACATTTTGAATATAATTATCTCAGATATAGTAAATGAAAGAAGGAAACGTTAATAATAACTATTATTTTAAAATAATCTCTAATGAACAAACATTTTTACATTTTGTTTAAAAATAAATCATAGAAACATAGCTTTCATTATCTATGCTTTCCTTTGGTTTGATTTCGGCCTGTCAAAATCAATCTGGAACTACGATATCAAAAAATAACACTGCATTAGTAGTGCTAAATTAAGAAATAAAAGAGGTATAAGGAATCCAGTGCTAATCAGTTGCTAATTCAGATGATCCATGAAGTAGTCCTGTTTTGGACATCAAGATATGTTGTTCCTACTCTTAGAAATCCTTACAATCTCAAGTAGGTTCTACGCCTCCTTCTGTTTTCCCAGTTTGGCCATATTCCTAAATGAACTATTCCCTACTGTATTTTTTATTTCTGAATAATTTAATATGTTTAGTTAAGTCCCAGATAGGTAAGTTTTTAAGTTGTATCACAAACTGTATCAGATTCAGTGAATAATATTATACTTTAATTATTTTATTTGTTTAGATCTAAAAACTCTTTTTGGAGCTGGTAATATATTTACGCCAAATTCAAATGCGGAGGCAGATTTAACGATGGCGCTTCTGCGCCAGCAGCTTAGCCAACAATATCAGAATGAACATTCAGATGGTTCTGATAATGCTGTAGCTCATGGTACCCCTACCAATTTTAACTCAGTAGTTCATAACGTTAAAACCAAAAATGGAGAAATTGAAATACAGCAATGGGATCAAATTAACCCTAGACATGCGTAACGGTTTAAATATGTGACTACATGTTATTTCTAATTTAGTGATCCTCCCTTAGACGCCTCAAGACCAACTCCACGAAGTAAACAGTACTCACGCTGGTCTCCAGTATATCCAAATTATATTCCGAGGTTTAAATTTGTAAAATGTATTGCACACTGGTTTTTCAACATAGGTACGGCGATCATCAACAAAGCGTATTTATTCCTGAATTCGATGAAGAAATAGCCTCTGTTCCATATCGCTCATATTCACGACTGCGGCGCCCACTAAGAAACCGTGAACATTTTGCGGTCATTAACCCTCCTAAACCTAGACCATTGCCAAGTGAGCACGGTGACGATCTTAGCAATAGGTATACAACAAAAAATAAGCAGGAAATCATTATGTTTCAGCAAAAAAAGCCTCGAATCTCCTCAGACACGAAATGATGAAAGTTTCGTTAGTATTTCTTCGTTAATTCAAATTATCCTCTCATTCAGGTCATAGAAGAACCACTTGTGGAAACAATCGTGAAGAAGAAAGATAAAAGTAAAAAAAGCGACAAAGGTGAAAACACAAAAAAAAATATATATATTTAAATAGTTACTTATAAATATGACAGATAAAAAAGCTGAAAAGCATAAAGCGAAAATTTCTAAGGATAAAAAAAAGGAAAAAGGCTCATCTGACGCTAGCAAGCATAAAGAGAATAGCGATAATGAAGTTCCGTTAGAAGAAGCCTCTGTTCAACCTTTGGTTAGTTTCCATTTACTTTTTCTTGTGAGTTTTGAATATGTTTAGAAGAATCCTGATGAAACTGGCGAAGACTCAAAAGAAAAAGAGGACGAAGATGGGGATATGGATGATGCTGATAATGATGAGGATTCTGAAGATGAAGACGATGAAGGCACGAAGAAGCACAAGAAGTCAAAAAAAACTTCAAAGACACGGAAGAATAGTGTATAAAAAAACAACCGTGTCTAACTATTAAAACCTATTTTTTAAAGAAAAAAAACAATAAAAAGAAAAAGAAAAAGCAGAAAAAGGAAGATGATGATGATGATGATGACGAAGATGAAGAAAAAGATAATGAAGACGACGAAAATGGAGAATTAGTGAAAGTGGAAGGCGACATAAAAGTATGTTACTGAAGGTTGATTTTATTTTTTACACTTACTAGGTTACAAAAACAATTGATGGGGAAACTGAAACATATAGGGATAACGAGGTAAAAGAATTCTTTTGACAGTGTTTCAGAAGTAGGCTATTCAGGACGGAGAAAGAGTGGGCAATGATTACAATACTGAAGACATCGACTTTGGTGGTCAAAGCGACAACGGTATTGTTCAAAAAACTTTTTTTTCACGTTCACAGCAATTTTTTTAGAGAAGAATGAAAAAGATAATACGTATAATAAATGTGAAGCATCAAACAACTTTAATCCAACGAGTACAGATGCGTATAATACAGAAAAGCCTGATTTCAAACAACCCCCTAATGTGAGAAGTTGAATATTTCAATTAATCCAATATTGAACATTCATCAGTTGAATGGACAAAACGCATACGCTCGAAATAGGAATAACAGAAGAAAACCTAATCCTAAACAATTGAACGGAAGACAAGGAAAATCAAAATGCCAACAATTCTTAAAGGGTGAGAAACAAACTGTTTGATAATATATTTTAAAAGTATTCTACAGACGGGCCATTGAATGAGAATAGCAAAAACGCAGAAATACCAGGTTTGCAGTAGTATTATTCATAAACTAAAGTTTATTATAGGATTGTTAAACGAACAAACCAAGCAAATCACCGCAAAAGGTATCAAACGCAACTTACGAATTTCAAAAAAAGAAAAGAAACTACCTACAGACGAAAAAAAATCTGAATGCTTCTATGAAAAAGACGAATATCCCATCAAATGTCCAGCCTGGAAATCAGCCGGATACTGTGAAAGTAACCAGGTATACCGTTTTCGATTTCATTGACATTTTCAACCTTTTTGCAGGCTACTCGCTTTCTTTGGTGTAGGAAAACATGCTTATGTCAGAAAAAAGAAGAACCATTAGAGAAGTCAACTAATACTAGAACTGTCTAGGAATTATATATATATATATATATATCTAAATCTAACAAGTTCATTGACATATAACAACTAAAGAATAAAAATCATAATTTGAAAAACAACAACAACAAATTTTAATTATCTTCTTCCGAATCACTTTCTATAACAACACCATAGTAACGACAGGTGATTACATACATGTCGTCCTTAACTACATTAGCATTGACATACTTTATGAAGGATGCCACTTCAGGTTCGCGAAGTACAATTGATATACAATTAGGAATCGGCAGAACAGAAATAAGCTGAAACCTAGTTATTAATAAATGTCATATTAATAATATTAGACCTCTTCTTCATCCTCATTACCGATATAGACAATATTACCGCCACAACCATCTGGCCATTCAGATTTGCCCAAGAAAAACTGTAACATACACGGAATCATAAGTAAAGCATTGGCAATTTACGTGAGATTCAAGAACAAAACCATCTTTCCGAGATCGGATCATATCTTCATCTCCAATAACAGAGTAGCATCCATGCGATAACTTTAGCACAGATATACTTATACTAACTTCTAAAAATTATATCCATATAACGAGAATACAAATAATGCGAAGAACCTGCCAAGCTGCATCCTGTTACCGTAGATAGAAATTCAATAAAGGAACAGCTTCGAAATAAATTCGTTATAGAACGTATAGAGGAGTCCGAGTCATCAACTCTATATTCATACAATAATCTGAAACTCACAATTCAGAAAGTAAATAAATAGTTATACATATATCTACATATACAGAAAAATCAATTACCTTTTGCTTAAGGGCCCCATTTTTTCAAACTGTATTGACAACATATCATTAAGAACTTTTTTGTATATGCCAGTCTTAATTGTACAAGCCGTTAGTTAAAGATTGAATTTCTTACACAAATATTAAAAATATGAATACTTACTTTTATAAATTGCCTTAGAGAAACTTCTGATGTTTCAGAAAAAGACTTTTGAACCTGATCCAGCTTTTGTTGCTCCAAATAAACATCTGATAAATATTTTTTCATTTTGAGATCCTTCTGAAAAAATAACATGTTAAAAACACGAATAAGATATATAAGTCAAATACATCTTGCAAAGGGGCAACTGTTGTAGTTTGGGTTAATGGGGGAACCTCGGGTTTTAGTAGCCTAGAAGAATGAAACCAGCCATTAATAGATAATCTAGGATCAGAATTAGCAAATAGTTCATTCACTCTATGCCATGATCTAAAAAGAAACATTAATAAAAATAAACAAAGCAAAGTTTACGTTTTGGATACTTCAAAAACCAACAGTGAATTTCGAGCAGGGGGGATTTTTTTTGAAACTTTAACTGGTTCCTCCCTTTCTAAAGAGTTTTATTCATTTAAATCAATTATATCAAAACAATACCATTAGATTGATACAAAAAAAGTTCTCCACCATAAGCTTCGTTCCATTGAAAAGGTGTCAAATAATAGACAAAGGCAAATCGTCTAGTCTCGATCTGAATACATTAAAATCACGAATTTTACAATGGAAGAACAATACTAAGTCGTTGTGAGGCAACAATCCATCTGTTGATATGTAGCAACTCCCATTCATATCAATTTGATCAGTTAGTTGAACATCAGTAATCGTCTCTAACCAATTCTTAACTGATTCATGGAAGAACTGCCTAAAGTCTTATTATAAATATTGGAATGATTTGATTATACCTAAAAGAATACAAAGCTGGATGAGATACAGCTTGAACTGATTTTAAATCGTCCGTCTGATAAAGGGAATACAAATCATTCTCCTTACGTTTCCAACCACCAAACTCCTTAAATGTACAGGATACTTGCATAAATGAATGCATATTGATATAATAAGTAAAATGAGTTTTCTCGATTACTAATCAGTCATTCAAAAACTCGTTATAAAAGAAATGCAACACAATAACTTTACCTGTAGTTCAAGCTCAAGATCTTCGACATCGCCATTTCTATTCTCTATGAAATTCTTGAATTGAAAATGAGGAAATGGAGCAGCGCCTTAAACAAATATGATCCAAATAATAGACAATTTTGTTTTACCGAAAAATTGCTCTTTAAATGTTTTAGCAAAAACAATAGATTTATAGTTCTCTGATATACTGAAGCAGTTCAAAACCGCAGATCGTCGTTTCCTATTAGTACTATTCGATTTTTTATGAGATTTGTTTTCACAGCAGCTATCCTGCATGTTCTAAATTGCACAAATCAGAAGGCCAAGGAAAATGAGATATACTCAGCAATTAATCGGTTTTTTTTACAAATTCGACTAATGACTACACAGATTTTTAAGTATTAGTCGGATTCGACTAATCAACTACTCACGCTTCATAATTCATAATTTTATTTGAATAATTAATCGACTAATTTCGACAGTCCGTAAAAAGATAGTCCGTAAAAATCAAACCCCCAAACTTCCGTCAGATTGAAAAGGGGAGTTCAATACGCAATGTTGAATTTATATTAACGTCTATTCCATGTATTTCAATGAATAAAATTATATTTTAAATAATTTACTTTAATTTTAAAAATGAATTGTTTTAATTTTAAATTCAGAAAATACAATATTTAATTTATCTTAAAGTCTATCCCATGTATTTAAACGAAAAAAATTATATTTGTAAATGATTTATTTTTATTTTATCAATAAAATACAAGACTACTTAATATTCAAGAATAAAACAAATGAATAAAAATTAAAAAAAATTATATATATTATACCTCTAAATTTTTGTTGATGTTATACATGATGTGTTCTCTTATCCCTCCAGCTCCATGTGTTATATTTGCCTGAACAATAAATAATTATAAATAAATAGAATTAATACATATTCAATGAAGAAAGACGAAACGAATCAAAATAAAACAAATAAAAAGAAACAAAAAATAAAAATTAGAAAAATCAATTAAAAAAATGAATTGCTTCCTATAATATTAAAAAAAATTAATTGCTTCCAGTGATATGTTCTGAAAGGAAACTGAAAAAATTAACATAGAAAAAAATACTAACTCATTTGAATATAAGAAGTTCAAGATAATCAAAACCATAACTTAAGGCGTCATTTATATCGAAATGAACGCATCCAACAACTGCTCCAAATGCTCAGGTACTTTTGCCACACCATCATCATTGATTATAGATTAACGGATTGGAATGTCCAGCATGTGGAAAGAAATGTAGCAATCAGGAACAGTTTACTGTTCATTTCTCAAAAGAACATGCTACAGCCGATGAGAAATATGAAATTGAAAAAAAATTCTTTTTAACAAGCGAAGAACAAGAAGTGAATTTCAAAAACTATATAAATAAAAAATCTTTTAATTTAGAAATGGCTTACTCAGAGGTGCAATGAGACGAATACGGCTTTTTATGTCTTGACAAGTAAGAATGGCACCAGCTATCAGAGATGCCATAGAGCTGGAAAGGCTAAAACTTACAGTTTGAAACGAACTGGCCATACAACTCGAAAAAATGTAGCGGTATGCCCCGCATTCCTCAAAGTAACCTAAAAAAAAAAATATATATATATTGATAAACAACTAATACAGATTAAAACAACTCAAACAGGCGTCGAAGTAGTCTCATGCTTCTCGCACTACGGCCATGAAACGGATGCTGCAAAATTATGGATTACTGAAGAAGATGAGAATAATATTGTTGAACTGATAAAAGAAGGATGGCCCGCTGATGGGATAATATCAAAAATGAGGCGGATGGAGACAAGTTCCGAACGAATGAAAATGCTCACAATGGACGACGTTCGGAACATTGTTGAAAGAAAGAAACTAAGACCAGGAAAAAAAGATACGAATGATCTCACCTCGGTGGAAAAACGGTTCTTGGAAAACAACCAGAATGAAGGGATAAGGCTGTTTCAAAAACCAGAAGGAATAGATCAAAATCTGAGAATAGGTTTTAAAATAAAGAAAAAAAACAAATACCAATTTTATTGCAGTTGTGATCACAGAAACACAAGCCACGGTTCTGAAAAAGTATGGAAATGAAGGAATCATTATTGACGATACCTTTAATAGCTCAAAATACAACTTGAGTTTAACTACCATTATGGTAGTAGATGACCTTGAGAGAGGAGTGCCAGCAGGTGAAAATATAAGTCTAAAAAATTAACACAATATAATAAAATAGGTTTCTTAATATCTAACCAGTGCCGAAAAGATGATGTAAGCTCCTTGTTCAACTGTATCAGTCAGATATATCCTCTCTTCAACCCTGACATGTTCATGTCCGTTCCATTACCTTTTTCAGTTTCTCTTTATTTAAAATTCTGGAAGAATATCAGTGGACTGAAGATATTATAGATTACTCAACAGTTTTCTATATCGCAGCGTTCTAACGAAAATACTTTCGTCAAAAATCAGCCGAGTAATGATATGTGAGATTAGGTTGTTATGGCAGAGCGGGGATCTACAATCGTTTTCTATTCATTCATTTTCTATAGCTTTTCCTACTCAGATCTCACCTTTCAACAGTTTGTGTGGGCAGCAATGTTGTGGTCTGTGGATCGAAGAAGTATATCCAACAGTAGTAGAGAGCCATGCCGAATTTACTAACCACGCCCCCAAACAGTTGCTAAAAACATACTTTTGAAGGCGCGCTAGTAGAGAGCCGTGCAAAATTTACTAACCACGCCCCCAAACAGTTGCTAAAAACATACTTTTGAAGGCGCGCTAGTAGAGAGCCGTGCAAAATTTACTAACCACGCCCCCAAACAGTTGCTAAAAACATACTTTTGAAGGCGCGCTAGTAGAGAGCCATGTCGAATTTACTAACCACGCCCTGAAGGCGTCAGCTGTCAAAATCAAACTTTTGGGGGCGTCAGCTGTTAAAATCATATTTTTGGCGTCAGCTATCAAAAATATACTTTCCATCCCGAGGCAGGCTCTCGAACCTGCTCATGGATCAAAATACAAAATGCATGAGTCATTTTTTAAAAATGTAATTTAAAACTTATATATTTGTTTATAAATTTGCTCTAAATGCTCTAAATCAACCGTTACATGTTCTTTCGTGAAATGAACAGTTAACTGCTCCTGGTCAAATTTATAAATTTAAAAAAACAATGTATGAGAAATAATTTATTCAAACAAAACAAATATATAAGTTTTAAAGTTACATTTCAAAAAAATGACTCATGCATTTTGTATACAAAAATATGATTTTAACAGCTGACGCCCCCAAAAGTTTGATTTTGACAGCTGACGCCCTCAAAAGTATGTTTTTAGCAACTGTTTGGGGGCGTGGTTAGTAAATTTTGCACGGCTCTCTACTAGCACGCCTTCAAAAGTATGTTTTTAGCAACTGTTTGGAGGCGTGGTTAGTAAATTCGACATGGCTCTCTACTACTGTTGGATATACTTCTTCGATCCACGGACCACAACATTGCTGCCCACACAAACTGTTGAAAGGTGAGATCTGAGTAGGAAAAGCTATAGAAAATGTGAAACTTCGAATGGACATAAAAAGGGAGATTAATCTAAGAACTGCGCGATTGTAGATCCCCGCTCAGCCATAACAACATAATCCCACATATCATTACTCGGCTGATTTTTGACGGAAGTATTCTCGTTAGGACATTGCGATACAGAAAACTGTTGAATAATCTATAATATCTTCAATGAAAATAATGAAATTATGTTTTTTTGAAATTTTGAGCGTCGAAAAATGTACCCTCAATTTCCCTAGGCAATGGATAAGCATAAGCTTAATTTTAAGCATTGGATAAGCCTGAGTCTAACTTTATACAGAAAATATCCTGCCCTCTGAATCGTTTTCTGTACATGAATTCACATAGATATAAATCTAATATTCCTTAATGTACTCCCCACATTCTCTTGAATCTCATCTTGGCAACATTTCACATTGATTCTACTTTGTTGGTGCAAGCACCAGTAGAAGGATCCACAAAATTCTTCGAATGGTTGACGATCATGTGGTTGTAATTCATATCCATCAGAGGTATACCGTTATAACTCTTCCAACAATCATAAATGATGGTAGTCCCCTTGAAGGAATGTTAGATGGATATTTTTAAATTAGTTTTAAATGATATCGCTTGTTATCAAAAGTCATTCTCAATATAATTATTTATTAATATTATGAGTCTTTTTTTCGCGCAATAGACAACCGCTAACATACAACATTTGAATTGTAGGGTGGCGACATCTGCACAAGAGCCAAATTTAGTTGTGAAACTGAACATCATTTGATCAAATTTAGAAAAGCTTGAAAATAAGTATATTTTAAAAATTGTTATTAAAAACAGAAAATAACAGGTTTGGCTCAATGCGAAGCAGTACCCAAAAAAAGAAACCCTCAAGGTGTTTCGTAGAATTTTATAATATTTAAATATTATTTAAGCATAAAAACCAAAAAAAATAATGTAATAAGCATAATTTAAATTAGACTGATCTGTAAATTTTTCGGATTGGAAATATTATCATAAATTACTTGCTATCTGATAAAGCAAGCGACTTCCAGCCAGTAATTTTGCAGTCCTTCCTTCGATTACACATTGTTGATTCCGATTTATTCAACTTCATTAAGATTTGGTTAAATAAGTATAGCTGATGTTTTTTACAGGAAGAAAAAGAAAAGAAAGATTCGGTCTCAAACTATATCCGTGATGCATTACTATTTGAAATTCGTTAACTAAAGTAGACTTTCAAGAATGGTCATATTCTATGAAGAATTTGATCAAAATTCTAGCTTGTTTGAGATCTTTTAATTTCTCATATCATTCTCATGTTTAATAGCAATGTTAGAATCTTTAACTCCCTTTTTCGGGATCCGACTTTATCATTAATGGTTTTTATTTAAGTATATTTATCGAAATAGAATACACAATCGTTATATAGTATCAGAAATTATCAAACATATTGTTTACTTTAACTACAAAATATTTTTTATCTCTTTAAATCATCGAATATCTGCAAACCATTCAGATTTCATTCGGTCGCAGTCTTCATCAATGAGCTATAACAATTTGTTAGAATATGATTATTAACCAATTATGTAATACGAACCTGAGAATGAATGTTAGGGTAAACTAGAAAATAGAACAGACAAAAAATTACGAATCCAAAAAAAAATGTCATCTGTAATTCAACTAAAATAGATTAGGAGACAGTCACGGGTACCTGCGATATCCAGTGAAAACGGCGCATGAATTGAGGAGTAAAACGAAATTGTGAGTTGATTTGACTACTGGTAATTTCATTCTTATCTATGTATAGGGACGTTGAAACTGGATAATAATTACGTTTTCTATAATGTCTGAGTTAATTAATTGAATTGAAAGCAATTAATTCAAAATAGGCGACCTTCTCATAGATGACACTGAGTTTTCAAAACCATTGCTTAAAGAAGTGGATGAGCCACCGTTAGCATAATGAACCATTGGTAGCATTCCAGCTACAATAGATGTATCTCTAAAACAAGATAATTTTTTTTTAAATTTAAAATAAATTTTTTAATGTAGCATCTACTTGTTAAATGTATTCACCTCGTAAGCCTTAGGCGCTGTCTCATATATTTTACAATAGCTAATTTTATCAATGAAAAGAAGACAATACAAAAGCATACTCCTGTAATTAAAGTAGTTAAATGAGTTAGTTAAAAAAAAAGATTTAAAAAAAAGACCTAAATAGACATCCATTGCCTTTATATAACTAACACGAGGCATCACTTCGTTGTACGAGAATAGTAAAAAAGTAATTGTAAGTATGATAGATATCATATCCTTAATAATTAAAAATAAATATTTTATCTAAAACATTCATGATTACTTGAAATGATGTTTCATTTTCCATCCATAAAGAAACCCAAGAAGTTATTACCACAGCAGTTGATGGAATTATCAGCTGTAGGAAACAGAATCCTGCAGCTCTTGAAAAAACGAAGCAAACATATAGGCGAGAATAATCGCCTGCAGAGTTTTTTTTTGAAAGCTGAGATATTATTATGTAAAACCTGTTGCATAACTTTCTATCCGACTGGTTACATATGCTTCTTGAATTTTAAAATCAGGAAGTCTGATTTCATGAAGTATTAGTGCGGTAATACGCCCTTTCGACCACATATACTTTACATGTTCAGCTGTATATCCATCTAAAAATTCAAAAAAGCAAGAGATACGTTGTAAACAAGTTTACTCACAACTCTCAATTCCTAGTTTGCACAATTGAGAATCAAATGGGAATAAAGTTAAATCCATTCCGCATGTAACAACTAAAGACAGTCGACGACTGTACAATATGCTGCCGTCATTTCTCAATCTGAAATTTTAAAAAGTTGCATACCACAGGTGATTAAAACCGCAGAAGAGATCTGTGTGTGATGCTTTGTTTTCTTGGATTTTTCGAAGCAATGGCGTTGGGAACAAAGGTATCTGGGTGCCACAAAAAGTTGGAATAACTTTCATGTAAAGCTATTTCGCTCTTGTTCTTGAACTTATCTATTGTATAAATCAAACGAGGATCTTTCCACGATTCTCTATAGAACATTTCAATGTTATAGTCCTTAAAAAAATATTTTTCAAGTACCATACATTATGACATACCATCGTTACTTCAGAGACAGCTCGTATGTTACTAATAACTATACTGACATTTACGACTACTGGACCTATAAACCGTGGGAAACATTTATTTTAAATTCAGTTAGCATCACTAACCTCCTCTTTCATCTCCTGGACATTGCCTATGATCATACTTTATCTTTCGTAAAAATTGAAGAAAATGTCTAGTTTCTCTAAAAGAATTGTTTTCGATTTTCTTCACTATTAACCAACCCTTGCTCATAGATTTGTGCTCTATCTAAAATGTTCAAATCTTCTTCTTCATCTTCTATTTCCTCAAGTTCTTCAGCACTATTGTCATGTTCAGTTGACATCTGGCTGATTTTTTTTGATACAAGAGCTCCCCGAACTGCCCATGTCTGATGAAAGTAGAAATAAAAGTAATATAAATTATATTATTTCATTTATTATGTGCTAGCAACAACTTATATATATTTATTAGAAAGACAAAACAAACCGTTCCAATAAGTGAGAAAAAAATAAATATCTCTTTCATTAGACTCGAATTTTTTTGGAATTTTTCGACAGTTTCCTAAGATAAAATATACAACTTCTAAAATAAAACATTAAAAATGAGAGTAAAATTTTAAACAGAATGCACATAGCATGAGACATCTATACTTTTCAAGAAATATCTCAACTTCTTATGCTTGAACATTAAAAAGCAAAGACGAAGAATTCCCAGATGAAACTGACAAATTTCAAAAAGGGTGCTTAAATATAGAAGAGGAATACGACATAAATCAATGAAGTTAACAACAGCTTAAACTCTTTTTTTGCCATTTTTGAAATATATCGGTTCAAAGCCAGTGATCGCAAAAAAAAATTGTATAGAACCCTGCTCAACATTCGATTCAAGCGATGTTGCAAGAGAATCAGTGAAAAAATTCAAATTACTGATAGATTATGTTAAGAAAGCAAGATACTATTCCAAAATCACCAATGAACTGCCTTGGATCTGGTTTAGAGTGTTCCAAAACAGATGTTCTAAAAGATATTAAACATGTACATACTTCAGAGAGCAAAACACGAGTATACAAAGCGGAAAGGACGTTTGGTTAGTTTTTTTCATAAAACAACGATTTCATGTCATTTCCTAACATAATTCATGTAAACACTCAGAAATAGCGAATATTTATTCACTTGTCATGCTTTAGGGACGATATCAAGTTGAAACAAAAAAAGCTTAAAATTGAAGATATGCATCGCTGTTATATACTACAACAATTCTATTTTAAAGATGAAAGTGTGTGTACAATGTTAAAGTAGCAACGAAGCATCGAAAATATACTGCAAAATAATTCTTGGTGTTCTATTCAATCATGGCTTTGATTACCAGCCGGTTACAAATAATTCGCTCAACCCCTGTTAGACAGTTTGCATGAAATTCAAATATAAATAAAGAGCTTAAAATAATTGATAGTTTGAATTTTCTAACTGAAAATGCATTATAAACCCAGAAAATAGTTATTAAGAAATGAAATTGTGTATTGACTGACTATTGTCTATGCCCTGGAAATAATAAAATAATTATATTTTAAACTCAAAAATTAACACAACATTTTTGATATGATAACCAGCTCCGCAATATGTAATGGCCAAAAGAATCAAGATTAGTTTTTAGTTTTTCAATTATTCCTCTTCGCGGTGGTCAGAAGGCTGTTGGAACATTACAGGAGGAGAATGCAATGGCTGAGCATGCTAAAAACGAAACGAAAGTATAAATTGAATAGTACACGATTACCTGATTATGATTAATATTTACACCAAGTAATTGATTATTTTCTCTAGCAGAATGTAACGGAGCAGGTTGTGGTAACGGATCTGAAGCTGCAGCAGCAAGACTAGGATTTGATTTAGACTACAATCAAAATAAATATTAAGAACTATTAAGATTATTATAATACTTTTACAATGGGACAAGCAAAATCGACATGTCGACTTCTAGCTTCTTCTTTTTCCCAGGAACAATGCACAAAGGGGCGTTGAACATAATTATAAATTACTAAATAGCATTATATATAAAAATAAACGTTCAAATCAGAACCTTCTTTTTTATTAAATCGTTTTTTAACCTTTTCCTTATGAGTGGGATAACCTTCCATTCCTAATCTTATTTTTTTCAAACCTCGTTCTTTAAGAACCTTAAAAATATGACTAGGACTAATGCAAGATAAAAAGGCGAACCTGTTTAGCACAATCTCGATTTTCGGCATATTTAAAAAACTTATATAAATGAGTGCTATATACAACATGAGTAGTTTCTTCCCCCATTTGCGGAGGATATTGATCATCCCAATCCACAACGTCATCATCTAACAGAACTACGATATGACATTCTCGCTCTCCGTGCTGCAACCAAAGAAAATGTTGAATGAAAAAACGAAATGACTAACTTCAGTGCTAGCAACCAATTGAGGCAATATTATCTCTTCTAAGAAATGGGAAAATTGCAAACGAGCCCCTTCATTGGATAACTCGTGAAGTAAGGCGCGAAGGTTTTGGCATCTAAAGCATAACATTAGTAATAATTACAAAACAAGTGAAAGTACTTTACTGTTTGAGCATTAAACGGAATTAGTAAATAATCGCATGCTTCGCGCAACTCTGAGACAGGAACATTGGGAGGACAACGCATTTCACCATGTGTGTAGTATTCTAAAACTGATCTAAAGCAAGAAGCAGTAAGCCCATCCGCTACCTAATGTTCAAAGAATCAGTATGAAAATATGTAAGAAACAAACTTCAAATTCATCTCTTTGATTAGGATTGATTAAATCAGCACCGACAGAGTTAGAAACCCGCAAACTAAACATGCGCCCCAGCATGGTATCAGGTTTTGCTACTAGAATTTTAGGATCCACTAAAAATCGACTTCCATCCACGAGAAGACAAACTTTATTAACTAAATGTATAATTAAAAAAAAAAAAACATGACAAAATGAACCTTCCTCGGGTGACAGATCAACAGTATTTCCTTGTCTAGCAGCCAATTGCGACATGAGGGATTCATGAGCTGGTCCTCCCAGGGACATTGAACGCTGATTGCGGTGTACAGACTGATCCTGAAATGAGGTACATGTGTCATACGAATTTCACAATAAGATCATAATTAATAATAACCTTAAGTCCTGAACTAGAACAAGAGTTGTGCTTTAAGGCAGGGGGTAATGGGGGAGTTGTAATTTGACGATCTCCTTCTCCGTTAGACAAGGGGCCCCTAGCAGGAGATTCTGTAATACACCGAAACTTCAAAATTTCCATAAATCCACTATACCGGAAGGACTAGTTTGAGATGAACTCGGAGGAGATCCACGACCAACAAGGGACGATTTTCTGCCACTATGTACACCTATAGATATAGAAAGAAAACTTATATTATTAACAAAAACGAAATGATTGGAAGACATTTAAAACCAATATATATATATATATATATATATATATATATATATATATATAAATCATAAGAAACATAAGTTATAAATCAAAAACGAAAAAAAATGATAGTACATTGTAAATGAAAAAAATAATGTAAAACCTTAGCTTCTAGCAGGTAAATTTATCAAGATGAACATTTATAAAGTGAAGAAGAGAGTAATCGAAGCGGATTTAAAAAAAGTGATTAACAAAACAAGGATGCGAACATACAAAAGAATAAAAACTTTAAACACACCTGGATTATAATTCTGCTTTTGAACACTTATAGGAGGTTGAGAGTGCGGTGTAGTCGCCTTTGCGGTGAAAGACCATGTAACCTATATTTTAAGATAAGTTTCTACTCCGTTTAAAAAATATGAATTACAAAGCTAACTTGTTGAGGCGTACGAACTTCCCGCGAAATATCATACTGATTTGCTCCAGTTCTATCACTTTTTAAGCAGCTGCCTCGACTGGAAGAGGAACCATCAAAACTGTGGCCATCGCCTAAAATGGAGAGTTACATCCAGCGTTACAAGGTTCAGTAAATTTGTGAAAGCTTTTCTATGAATCAAATTTATTTAAGGTAAAAAAGAGGAAATGAATAATTATATTATATAAATGCAACCATCATATAGGATAAGAGTTCAAAGCTAGAAAGCAGTTTAAACAATAGAGTGAACAAACCTTCGTTATCTAATGATTCATCGGACTCATCAGTAGAGATGTTGGCAGCAAACAGTCTATGCGGGCCATGTCCTCCGTTGGCATCAAATCCATCTGATTAAAATTAGATGTATTTAATTCGTACGATAAAGCATACCTCCTCCAGCAGAAGATGTGGTCGTCATTTAAAATACAGCAAATAATACAAGGAAAGTTTGGCTAGCTACCTATGTTTGAATAACTGAAAAAAAATTCACATAAAAACACTGCTAACATAAAATAAGAATTATTTAATATTTCTAATAAATGAAATTGAAATGAATAATAGTAAGAAGAATACAAAACTAACAATGAGTTGTTCTACAAAAAGTGAAGTTTACGATTCTTAATCAAAGCAAATTTAACTATAATGCAACAAAAAATTAAGAATATAAACAAATAATCACATTTCTTTAAAAAGACATTTCAGTCTGGATAATACATACTTATAAAATATCCAAGCGTAATTGAGGGGGCGGTTCAAAAAGGTTTTCTATGCGGCGTCACCACAGTTTGGTGTAAAAACAGTGCTAAAATTTTATACCAACTTTAAAAAATAAACTGTAAGTATAAAGAAATTAATAATATTATACATATTATTTATCACTAGTATTATATCATCAGGTTATTTATCACTCATTTATCATTAAAATAATAAAAAACGAAAGAGAAACAAAATTAAATAATGATACACTTCTAAATGATTTTCTTCGAGCTTACTTTGGTAATAATTTAGGCAAGAAACAGACTGATCCTAGAAAAACAGCAAGTATAGTATTTGCAGAATTTGATCACATTCTAATTTTTCTATTACTCAATAATCAAATGTCGTACATTGAAAATTCGAGGTTAATATATTACAAAGATTACAGTATTTTGAATGGCAAATATTATAATTATAATTACACCAGACTGGAGGAAAGAAATTTCATGCAATTGGCACAGTGTATGATAATGTTTTCTTACTTCAAACTTCTCTATTTCATTACGTATTCGTTTTTTCATTTTCCCTGTAATCCATGGGGATGCAGTTAATGAAGGATGAGTTTGTAAGTGATTGGAGCTCGCAGATCAACATTATTGTTGCCATTTAATATCTGTTATCTCTGTTGGATTAGTTTCATAGATTGCCGCAGAATATTTCCCCAAATTCGAAATGATTCCTCTTGATTTAAATTTAATTGAATCATTTTAAATTGACCTTAAAGATTTTTTTTGAACAAGCTTTCTATATCGTTTCGATTATTGTTAAACCTTGCTTCTTGAAGCATAAATAAGCATTCAAGAAAAAAAACTTTTTTTTGAATGATTGTTAGGCTTTCCAACTTATGAGCATGAACACAGAATAAATTTAAGCGTAATCCATTAGTTACTTATACATACTCCTCGGTTTAAAATCAGACCCATTCAGTTTGTGTATTCGAGCTTCACTACATAATTTTAGAAAAGCTATTTACTCCCTAACAAGCAAAATAAACTACATAGCACATTAATCTTCTAAAATTGTTACATTATTCTCAGTTCACATATGCTTAAGAATGCAATATTTTTATTTTTCATCTTTTTTCAAAGCTCTAGTTTTGCGTTTTATAATATTTAATTCATTTAGACATTCCTAATAACCACTGATCCAAATTTTATTAATACATGGTGAAATGGGTTATACGATTGATCATAACAGACTTATACGCCGTATTACCCGTATTATTTGTGGAAAACGTTTGCCTCAAACATGGAACACTGTTTTAGTTCTGCTCTCGGTGCATATGTATTTAACTGTTCCAGTTGTTTTAGCTGCTGGCATAAACGAAGATCTTAAAGGTGGTTATGTAAGTACTGCACTTTTAACTAGGTATGTGTATTTGTAGGACTCTTACGGCCTTATTGGAAAATTCAAAAACGAGGAATTCTTTTGGGAGAAATCGATGAGGAACTTCTTGATCTGTTCTATGAGAAAGTAGATGAAGCAACAAATTCCAACCGTCAACTGTTTATAGATAACTAGCAACAAGAATAAAGTTTTATAAATAACATAAATCAGTAATAAATTAGCATTGAACTTGGTTCAGATTAATCTGTAATGAAAAAAAAATCAAGAAAATATTGTCTTTACTTACTATTCCAACACGATTACCCAAATTGAACTGAACGATATTTTCAGCAACTTCTGTGGCTACTCGAAGTTGTGCTTCTTGTGTAGAAGCTCCAAGATGAGGAGTGCAGATCAACCGAGGATGTTCAATTAATTTTTTGTTCGTAGGAGGTTCCTGAAGAAAACTTCTTGAGATTTTTCAAATCATTATCATATATCCGTATGAGTTCAAAATAGAGACCTGTTCAAAAACATCTAATGCTGCTCCTGAAATGATGCCACTGTCCAAAGCATGAACCAAATCAGATTCAGAAATTATTCCGCCACGAGCAACATTGACAATTTTTGCTCCTTTTTTACACTTAGAGAAAACTAAAAAGGATGATCAAACTAGTTCCGTAATTGCATTACCTTCTGCGTTTAGCATATTTGCTGTTTGGGGTATTAAGGGAACATGAACTGTGATATAGTCTGCTTGAGGCCAGATCTCATCCAAAGATAATAATTCAACATTTTTTGATGCAGCTTGCTGAAAAACATAAAAACGTAAGCAGTTTTTGAGCTGTATTAAAAGGACTTCTTTAGTAAGAACGGGATCGTATCCTATGATTCTCATTCCAAATGCCTGCATTCGTACAGCTACTTCACTTCCTATTCTTCCTAAGCCAAGAATGGCGAGAGTGCGACCAAAGACCTTACAATAAAGAACATGCCATAAGGTTTCATTTAATTTAGTATATTTCAGAAAATTTAATAGTTAGGCAATAAGACAAACACCTTACCTCTTCACCCATATACTTAGATCTATCCCATTTACCAATTCTCATTGATTCATGGGCTTGAGGAATATGACGAGCTAATGCCATTATCATAGCACAAGTTAACTCAGCAGCAGAACGAGAATTAGCTTCTAAAAGTCTATATTACTTCATTACTTTTTTTTAATGACAAACGAGGCGTATTCATTACAAATATATTGTTTGCTGATGCCGCCCGTACATCAATATTGTCAACACCTGTACCAGCTCTTCCCACCATTTTCAATTTTCCCTTAGAAGCTTCCAGAATTTTATCATTAATCTATTATACATATGATTAAAATCATGCGATCGCAGTCATAAACCTTGGTAGCACTTCTGACAATCACAGCATCATGAGTTGGTACTGATTCGAGAAGCTGTTCCATAGTTTGTTGAGTTTTTACGGTAACTTGAATTCCATTCTTAACCAAAACATCAACACATTCTTGTTCAATCTTATCAGCGATCAGGACAGAATCAATTTTCATTTTTAACTAGAAAAAACATGGATTTTAACTAAATCATGTTATTTAAACAAAGTTCAGAATACATAGAATATAGCACAATATGCAGAACAGCCCGCAAAAGGAAAAATGTTCACATCAACCATTTTAGGCCAAATTATCAGTTTATCAAATGATAATGATGTGCAGGATAATCACTTCAGATTACTGTAGCTATTATGGCGATATGCCAATATTGTTAACTTGATAAATATTGCTTTTAATATATATATATATATACATGCTATTTGCATATAGTTAACTATGTGATTTTTCACTACTGTTTTTTAAGATTATAAAATTAGTACAAAAAATTTTTCGGAAAGAAACTGTGATAGGTTTTCAATTTCTGAAAATCTTGATAATTGAATCAGGAGTTTTTAAAACTTCAATCCTCCGATATGATCTTTTCATACCAAATACTAACTTCAATACCACATGACAATTTTTCTCTGTTTGTGTTTGAATATGCTCGATAACCAATTTTAGAAATACCTACATTTATTTGAATTTTGTTATATTATAAACATATTTGGAAAATGTTTTTTGAACTTCATTTATGTCTCGAGGACCATTTGTGTTATTATTTATACCATTTTATCGAGTTTTATAGAACCAATATATACTGATTGCAGGCAAATATAAAAACTTTGTATGGTAATAATTTATCTCATTTTTTTCATTTGGTATACACTTTTCGCAATAAGTAATAAATGGATTATCATTATTTTTAGCTAGTTTTTCATCAGATGGCGCTAGAAAATGTGTTCAAACATTCCCTTTTTTTAAAATTGTGAAAACACAAAACATATTTCTCCGGTTTTCAATTTGTTTCCAATAACAGTGTTTACTTGTCATTTCATGTAGCCGTTTGGCTATAGCAACAAATTCGTGAATGCTTTTTCTGTAATATAATGCACTGCCTGAGAGTATTTGTCTTTATTCAACTGCTTGGGCATTTCATAAGCAACACTTTTTCAATTTTTTTTATTTTTTCAAGATTATCATGATCTATTTTATGAGCAAGATATTGTCTATTACTCAAAAATATCTAAATAGTCTCTGTTGGCTATGAATTTGTTGGTAGAATTAACAAATATTATTTATGAAATGTTCATCAAAACGTTAGCAATCAGATGTTGAAATGTAGATGAACATGTGGCTTTGAGGTCTGGTACGGTTTCGCATTAAATTGCATATTCAATAAGTTAAAGCAGTAAGATAAAACAAAATTAATTAGTATGTATTAAATGTATAATAATGTTAACAAACAGAAATATGAAGAAAATAGTTAATGATCAGGTTATCAATATCAGTTATTGATATCAGTTATTGATATCATTTCTATTATTAGTTATTATATTTTTAATTTTAATCTTTCACTAAGTAATGGTTTGGCTTAGGCTAAGCCTGAGCTAAATTAAATAATAACTTCATCAACCTGAAGTAGCATATATATGTTTACATAGTTCACATATCTCTTTTTTGACTCTGATTTAAGTCAAACGTTAATAATCAAATATAATAAATATATTAGATGAATAAGCAAACATTATAAATAAATATATTTAATGAAAAACTATAATTTGAAAAAAAATATTAAAAAGGTACGGGTAACAAGATGATTACATTTTAAAGAATTATATAATGTCCAGAGCAAAATAAAATCAATTAAAATGAAAATGAATTTTTTTAGATATGGCTTCAGCTATTAAAATTATAATTTGAGAAGTCAGAACATATACAAGTAACAACTGTTAACAAACACACAAATATAAATGAAATTGTTAATGATCAGGTTACCTCCCGAGGGAAGGTCTCGAGCCTGCGCATGGACAGGGGGATTGGGGGGTTTACCCCCCAATATCAGGTTTTACAGAATTTTTTGAACTGCACTTGAGCCTATTTTTTAAATTTTTTCTTTTTAAAAGTATTTTTAATATTTATACATTTGAAAAAATTTTTTATTATATATTGTTTTGTTTTAATTTACAAAATTTGAATATATATAAGCTAATCAATATGTTCACCGTACCTCTTATGGGTTAATCAATGGAACACATATCGAAGGTTAATTCGATAAGAACGACATTAAATTATTATTTTTTGAAATTATGAATTGTTATTAATTATATTTATTGTAACAAGTAAAATTTTCAAATTATAAGAAAAGATGAACATTAGGAATAGTTTTAAATTTTATTTTACTAATATTGTTATACTTTATAATTCTTTACTTTATTCTTTCTATAATTTTTATGTATTTCTTTATTCTGTGTTTTATATTTTATATTTTATAATTCTAGTTTCTTGTCTTAGTGTATTATGCTATCAGTTATATTTTGCAGCCTCAGCATTTTCTGAGATAGTTATAATTGTCATTGACAACTTATAACCTTTCGTGGAAAATGCTGATAACATTCGCTATATAAGCTTGCCATTCAACTGAATCTTCAGTTGGCGGACTTATCTTTATCTTTATTTGTTTATTGTTTAAATGTTTTTTATTTATAATAAATCTTTCTCTCTTCCTCAAATCTCATTGTTTCTTTTACAACACATCAATTTAAGGGTCAATAACATGGAACATTAATATCCAAATCAAGGATATTACAATATAACAATACAATAACTCTATAGAGCACACATTGAAGGTTAATTCGATAAGATTGGTGAAACAGTTACGTTAGTAGAGAGCCATGCCGAATTTACTAACCACGCCCCCAAACAGTTGCTAAAAACATACTTTTGAGGGCGTCAGCTGCTAAAATCATACTTTTGGGGGCGTCAACTGTTAAAATCATATTTTCGGCGTCAGCTGTCAAAAATATACTTTTCCTCCCGAGGCAGGCTCTCGAGCCTGCGCATGGATCAAAATGCATGATTTTAAATCTTTTTTAAAATCATTTTTTAATGTATTTTTAAATGAATTTTTATTATTTATATATTTGTTAGTTGTATTTGTAAATATTTTCAAAATTATTTCTTTTTAAATGAATTTTTATTATTTATATATTTGTAAATTGTATTTGTAAATATTATTATTTAATTATTTCTTTTTAAATATATTTTTAATAATATTTATTTTTAAATGTATTTTAATATTTATATATTTTTTAATTGTATCTTTAAAACTGAATAAATTATTTCTCATATATATTGTTTTTTATTTATTTAAAAACATTTTTAAAAGGTAATCAATATGTTCACCGTACCTCATATGGGTTAATCAATGGAACTCATATCGAAGGTCAATTCGATAAGAAGTTCTAAATATTTAAACTAAATTTAATGAAACACGTATCGAAGGTTAATTCGATAAGATCGTTAAAACAGGTGCACTACACATGTACCACATGGCAAAAGTTGTGTTCATAAAAATATGATAAATAGCTGTACACCACATGTACCCATAACGCTAAAGAATACTTACTATGCCAAGGGGTCATGAGTATATACGAATATTTTCAAACTTTTTAACATCAAAAATGTTACTTTAAAGTAATTGTCGTTGTAGCCCTAATAGTTTATAAATGTTCTGATAGCTAATGTATTTCATAACTATGTTCAAGAATAGAATAAATGTTTCGTAATATATTTATTGAACAATGAATTTTTATTTAAAATTAGAACATGTGTTAACATTTTGTAAGAGTTTCTATTCTACAAAGTGTCTGGAAATGTTGTACTTGTAATCGGATGTGTACAAGTCTGTTTTTCGCAACAATCCTGCGATCAATTCAACAATCAATGTAAGATTATAAAATTATTAATTCTAATTATTATTTTTTCTTTTACAGATGCGTTCCTACTCTAGCATGTCATCAAAACAATTGTTGAATAATATGAGTTACATTGCCATCTATACTGATGAGTCAACTGTCAAGTCTTTTGGTTATAAGCAGAATGTGTTCTACTTTAAATTAAGTCAACAGGCGCTCAACTTGAATATGCTTATCCGTTTTGATCCATCGTTTTGACTACAACAAGCACAAACTGTTTAATGGACAGTTGGTTGATTTTGTTATGTTATATTTAAATTTTCTTAGCCGTAACATTTTTTTCCAGCTCTTGAAGTTTGAAATTATCCATCAACAGCCGACTCTCTAACCAACTGGTAAGCATTAAAAATTTAAATATTAATCAGTTTATAATTATAGGTTATATCATTGTCTTGGCTTTTATGTTTTGCTGGTTTTTTATTGTTACAATATGAACGATTGATCAAATAAATCATTTATTATTAATACAATTGTTTACAACAACAGTGAAAAAATATACATTTAAATTTTCTGCATCTATCCATTCATTAAAGTTGTCGGGATAGCCACTCCATTTTACAAATACTTGGCGTTTACCATTTCGTGTACGCTCTTTTAAAACTTTTTCTATATAGTACTGGTTGCTTTTATTAGTAGCCAAGACAAGTTCAGGTTCGTAGAATATTCCCTTTATACGTTCACCATTATAATCTACAAGTTTATACACGGTTGGGTTTCCGGTTACAACCTCATCAATTGTGAACAGCTCCATTGTATATCCAGACTCGTAGCTTTTTTCAAAAGTACGCCTATTTTTACTTATGCGAACAGTATCACCAATTTTAAAGCGGCTTTTAACAGCTGGTGCATATTCTTCAATGAATATATTTGCTTTAACATCAATGGGCCGCATTTTTATGGAGCGGTTATAAGATTTGTTTATTCCTTCAACCAAATCATCTAGGATATCAATCCAACGATGATTATTCTTGTACTAGAGATATTTCATCATGCGTGTTTTTAAAGTTCTATTTGCTCGCTCCAACATTGCAGCTTTTTGTGGTGAACTTGTAGATCCGTGCAGTATGGCAAACTTTTTGAATAGTTTTTCACAATGACTATTATAAACCTCTGTGCCATTATCAGTAATCAACTGAATTGCTATAAAATTCTTGAATAAATTTTCAAATGCACTAGCAACCTCTATACCACCTTTAGTTTTCAAAGGCCTAACATATAATATGCGTGTATAAACATCAATCATGGTCAACATGTAAGCATAGCCGTCGTTTAATTTTTTATATTTTTGCATATCAACCAAATCTGCTTGCACTGTTAGAAATCGACCACATCCTCTAGTCTTTCTAGTCTGCATATGCAGTCTGGTTGGTTTATGACGTGTAAAAGTTTCAGAGTCTTGCAAAAAACTTTCAACTTGTGCTTTTGCGATGCCATGCTTTCGCGCTTCCAATAATAGATTTTTGGCAGACGTATAAGAAGCTGGATGCTTAATATTATAATAAATGTTCTCCAAAACATTACTTCCTTAATCTAATGTAGAATCGTTTACGGCCTTTGCCATTCTGTGTTTCTCCCGCCTGAGGTGTGTAATATGATTCACCAGTGTCAGCGGGTTTAGCCTTTTTATTTATAGCTTTGGATTTGAATGTACGACGCGGAGAGGGTGAATATCGAATAACAGCCTTACGATGACATGGTATTCTAGGTAATATATTAATAGTAGCATCCAAGTCTGTGACAGCCGATGTGGATGTAGACACGGGATCAACTGAATCCTTGTTACTGACGGCAGGCTCTTCATTTTTTGCCTTCTTGTTAGGGCTAGAGACCCCATTACTGGCTAAGAATTTGGCTAATACTGAGAATCCATTGGGTTCCGTCTTTGTTTTATCCAGTACAAAATCCAAAATTTTTGTAATATTTGTGTTTGGTACGGGCTCATTATTAATCACAAGTTGGTTATTTTTGTTTGTACGCACCTCTGGAAATCTTTCCCACAGATCGTTATACTTTCGTGGCAGCTTGTATTCTGGCAATAATGGTGGATCAGCATTTTCCACTTGTACTGATATAGGCGCATCTATGCTTTCTCTATAGTTTTTGAGACGGGTAATCAAGTCTTCGTATAGTTCAGCCTTTTTATAATCGGGTATAGATTTATTCTCTCGTAAGAGCTTCAATTCAGCATCAAACTTGTCTATATTCAGCGTTTCATCATCAACAGGTATTAGACGATATTTATGATTGAGTTTCATCTTTTAAAACCAAAATAAGCAATTCCACATGAAACTATTGTTTTCAATTGTTTGTGTGAAATCGTTGCCAATAAAGTTTTAGCCTTTTCGGGTGTGCGTATCAAAGCTATTTGACGTAATAATGAGGATATGGGCAAAAGGGTTTTATATTCCTTGTTAGTTAAGAGAAAATTATTATTTTTCACAATATTAAATACAATTTCAACAATAATTTCAATTTGTGAAAAAGAAAATGAGGAAACAGAACAAGGGGTTTTGGCACAAGAAGATAAAAAGTTGTAATTTGACAAAATACGACCACTCATTGAACATGCACATTAAACACTGAATATATTTCTGGCTACATAAACAATAGGGTGCTCCGCTGTTATATCTGATAGTATACGCTGTTTCTCATTTGTTAAAGGATGGTTGTCAATCAGTAAATGACTATAGGGTGTAGACATTGCATCATCATATGCTTCTAGAGCATTTTTAAAGCGGGGGCCAAATAATTGTTGCAGACAATTACGTATTTGTAATATATCCGAATGAATTTTCATCAGTATTATATATGTACTATTAATTCGACTGGTCCTGTCGAGCTGAAATGCAGCTTGCACAAGATTAAACACTGCCAAATTCCAGTGATGTGCCCACACTGTAAAAATGTTGTTGAGTAATTCTTTGGCCGCTTTATTCGATGAGAAAAAATTCATCAAATCATCCAGCACTAGAATGGTGTTTACTCCCTTTTGCTCTTTTATTATATCCGGATCAGGTGGTTCTTGAATAACTATTAAACGCTCATCATTTAATGGAACACCTGACGATGCTCCACATTGACTGAACCAGAATATTCTATCAATGGGGACGTTGAAAAACTTTTCAGTATTTTCACATATACGTTTTATAAGGGTAGTTTTACCACATTGCGTTGCCCCTATTACAGTTGTCTGACTGGGTAGTTTGAAGCTGAAAACCATAATCAACCACTCGTAAATGTACCTATAATGCAAATGATTTCATTTATACTAGTGTACACGCATCAGGTGGTGGTCTCTGATGGATGACTTTTACATTACTTTGCCGTCATCAGTTGACTCTGAAAAAAGTAATACCTCATCAGTGTTTCTTACCAGGTTACCTGAAACATTAAGGCTACGCAATAACAGATATTGCATTGGGCTGACAGACATAATTTTTCCGTGTTCGATATTAAATGTACAAGAAAATCTTTCTTATACACTACGTTTTTCCAACAGAAAGTTTATTCTGCACTTACCCAAGGGTAACTATGCAAATGGTGATGAAATAATACGCGGAATCAATGCTGGAAAAGAACAATTTATTGCTAGCAGCACTAAACCTCTTGGAGCTGAGGAAGAAGCACGTATAAAGGGTTTAATAGATAAAGATGAAGATGTGAAAAAGTGGTATAATAATCGACAAGCTGAGGCTAAACTTGTCAAGGAAATGCTGGCAGACGCCACGTTTCGGTTTAACAAAACACTACAACGCATAGAGTTTGTAACAAGTAAGCGGCTATTATTGAATGCAACACTCGGTGATGATCTCGCATATTTTCTTGGCTTTGAGAATAAAATTATCAACGACACGTTAATAGCCAGGCGCCCCATTGATTTTTCAAATAACATTAATACAATGTATATATATTGTGATATTGTAGAATATTCCATTCTTGGTAATGTGAAAGCTAATTTACTTGCATGTTTACCTGTACCACCTCCTACTGAATTTGGTAAAATGATTGCCAAAACATTTAATCCTATTCGTTATGTACCAATCACTAAGCAAACACTCGATACTATACGTATTGAAATTTTAGATGAATTTGGCCGCCCTATGCAATTTAATTATGGTTCTACAGTTGTTACATTACATGTTAAAAATGTGAAATAAATGTTTTATTCAACAGTTATACAAGACCACATTACGATTTTCGAAGGTTTAAAAGGTAGTTCAGCGCCGTTTTGTTCGATGCGCGGCTCGTGTTGTGAATATTCTCGGTTACTATTGCAGCGGCATCGTTTTGGTTCGGTTGACTGTACAAACTCCTCAGTTTTTTCAGAGGGTTCGCTGGTATCATTTCCATCACCATCTTTACCATTCGTTCCATTACTATTATGAAGACGCCGAATATGACGCTGACAATTGAATCTTGTTCCAAAAGTTTCACTACAATAAGGGCACAAACGTCTACGAACACCATCCAAATGTCCATATTTTTGAATAAAGTCAGCATTGCTGATATAACTGTTACATACGGGTTGAATCCCGTCATGTCTTTTCAATACGTGATCACTAAAATGCTTGGCTGATGAAAATATTTCCTTGCACGTAACACAATACTTGTTACATAAAAGTTCCATTAGAGGAAAATAAAAAACAACCACACACAGTCAACTCACTTTTATATAATGAGTGGAATAATGACTAGTGTTGTACAAAAGCCTAGTCCCAGAGATATTCCTTTAATGAATGGCACTGAAATACGTTTCAAAATCTTTTTGTACAGGGGTGTTGGCACAGATTGTTCCAACGTGTATCTTATACATAATTCACAGTGACAGGGAATATTCATAACTGACCACCTAATGTAGCAGGTGACGTTTTAATGGCGAAGTTGATCATATGCTAGATAATTTATAGTCGAATACTTTATGCATAAACGCTTTAATAAAGACATCATCGTTTTGTAATAGTTTAAAAAATGAACAAATGCTTTCAAATGTATTACCAGCTGACAACATTAGTATTACAAATATTGCATAACCACCACAAGTGTATTCAATTATGCGTTGTGGTTTGCAAGTATTAACTTTTACATTTTTATATTTGGCCAGATAATGACGAATGTACTTGTTCATTTTATAACCCAAGCTACAGAAAAAGTAGGCTTGATCATTACGTACAAAGATGACTTGCCAATGTGTGGCCGGTTTATCGTGTGTGTCAGTATTTACAACAAGTGCAAAGTTCTTTCGACGTGTTTTGGGTAGAGTATCGGCGCTAAATACACCTAGGAATAGTTTTCGAGTGATGCGGACAGATCGCAATAGTGACGCTATTTCAGACGAATACATTTAGTAAAATGATCTAGTGTAACTTTTGTATTGCGCGCGTGCGGTTCAATATGCCACACCTCCTTCTAGACTTGAACTCAATTCAATGGACAACACTTTTGAATCAACAAATGGGTGGGGCGCCATTTAGTGGAATGATGTTTCAACGTGGAATGCAGAGAGGTCATGGCCTGGGTGGTATACTGGCAACTTTGGCATCGTTTTTACCACGCATTATTCAATCACCTATAGCCCAAAATCTCATCAATGCTGGAAGGAATGCATTATCCAGTGCTGTAAGCAATAGTCCAGTTGTAAATTCACCTCTTGGCGGCCAGTTGCTAAAAACTAGCAATGAAATTGTTGATGGGGTGCTCAAGGGTGATAATATCAAGCAAACTCTTAAAACAGCCGGCCGGCAGGCTATACGAGATCTTACCGGTTTGGGCAAGCGGCGACGACGCAAAACCACAAAACCTCATAAGCGTCTGTGCATAACTCGTGAGCGGTCGTATCGTATTTAAATGGCTAAATTGATAGTTTCAAAATCAGCACAAGCACTTTTACCTAATATTAATTATAGTGACATACCGGCGTCGGCATTAGGTGTTGAATGCACTCGTACTGTACAAGTTCCTTTAAAAAATACTTTTCTTCCTCAAGGACCATGGGAATTTGTTATAGCCCAAAATTCCAAATCATTTCTTAATCTGAGAAGGTGTTGGTTGAATGTAAAATTCAAAATTGTAACCACAAACGGCGATCCAGTACCAGACAACCTTGTTTTTGCACCATGCCAACAATTTGCAGCCAGTTTGATACACTCGTATCATTTAAAAATTGGTGATGTTAGCGTGTATGACTCTACCGTGAATCATGCCTACAAAACATATATTGAGAATATTCTAATGTATAGCAACGATGTTAAAGAGAGCAAACTTGCCATATCAGGCTATTATGCGGATAGATATATAGATAATGCAGCCAGTCCTGGATTTAGAGCGCGACAAGGGCTTGTTAAAAATGGCATATTGTGTGAGATGGCTGCTCCCATCAGTATCGACTTATTCAATCAAGAACGACTGTTTGTAAACTATTCAAAAATGGAGCTAACTGCATATCCAAACCGTGATAATTTCTTAATTGACACACTTGGATGGAATAATGAAAGCAAAGATGCTGCAATGAAGGAGGAGTTTCCAAACCTGAAAATAGATATCAACGATGTGCACTTGCTTATTCAAGAGTTTGATCTAAACGCTGGATTAGCTATGGCTATAGAAGATAAACTTGTAAAGGAACGAATACACTACCCCATGACGTCAGTGAAAATGCGATCTTATTTCATAGAAGGAGGTCGTTTGGATTCACCCAATAACATATTATTCACGTCGCATACACCGAAACGTGTTGTAGTAGGTCTTGTCGGCGCACACGCTTATAATGGTACTTTTAAACATTCGCCATTCAACTTTAAACCGTTTGAATTGAAAAATATATACTTGACGCTCAACAATCGGGTAATACCTACCCGCCCTTATAATTTAGAATGGCGTTCTTCCTATGCCACAGCATATATTGACATGTTGGAAGGTTTGGGCCTTGGTCGTACAGATTCATCCAATGGTATTACACCAGCAATGTATAAAGCTGGGTTCACATTTTTTGTATTTGATATTTCACCGACTGTACACTCGTCCGAGTTATTTGATGTTATACGACAAGGTAATGTGGCCCTGAAATTGGAATTTGGTCAACAAACCGCAAGAGGGTTTATATGCTATTGTTTATGCAGAATATGACTCTATTCTTTCAATTGACAACAATCGTGCTCCATATATTGATACCAGTTTGTAATGTATGTAATAAACTCTTTAAAACATTTGATGAGAAGAATAAAATTTATTAATACAACTATACATGAAAATCTATAAATACAACCATATACAAATATACACGCAATAATAAAATTTATAAATTCAAATATATTAAAAATTATTCACAATAACCATAGGGTAAAGTACTAAAATCGTCTAGATAACAAAGTTTATCCATTACGACCTTGGTACTCTTTGTCATGTCCATCGTGGATATGGCACCAAGCTGCCTCTTTAATAACGTTGTTTTGGTTTTTAAAACCAATTTTTCTCCATCCATCACGAGTCCTCGAACCAATCGTTCCATACTTTGATAGTTTACCACGGTGGCTGCCGTGTGGTACAGCGTCTGTAATTTTAAAAAGTTTCTCAATAATATATTTTTATACTTACCACTCCCTTTGCCTTGGTGATATACTTGACCTGGCCAGCTGCATTTACTAGCTCATAACTATAAACTTTTGCAGCTGGTGAAACAAATTTGGTCATTGACCATCCATCGGGTATTTCTGAGGTTAGTTTACCTAACCATTCACCCTTCATATCCTCAATTGGATCAGGCATTTTAAATAAATTAGAGAATCGGCGTCTAAATGATGTACATTTAAATTGTATACAAAGTATAAAATTACCTGTATACACCAAGTTCTTTCCAATTTTTTCCATTGCCTTATACAATAGTAGCCTTGCATGAGCGGTTGTATAAGCCGCTATGGCTACATTTGTAAACGGCGCTGGTGCCAAGTGTGAGTCTTCTGGCACTGTTGTACAGTACGCCACATCGTCCACAATTTTGAAGCCCGTGAGTTCCCTTGCAGGATCAGTTATGATCCTACCAATTTCAGGATCCTCAACACCAATAATCTTGGTTTGGGCTTTATCCGGTCTTTGACCCATTTTACCCCATACACTATAAGCAAATTTGTAAATTTTTATTTTTAAAAGTTTACATACCTATTCAGCTGTAGTTTGGCAATGCTACGCATGGCCGCATTCTTTTCAATTTTGTTGCTCTCCAGAGCAACACCAGTGTTCTCCTCGTGGTCTTGGAGATATTTTAGCTGTAAAATTCTATTTAATGCCATACTTTTCATGACACATACCTTTTCAGCCTCTGTCATATTTGGCTTAGGCCAGCCCGATGCCTCTTGCTTAATTTTTATGTACTTTTGTACAAAATCCTTGAATAGGCCTCCTTGCTGCCATTCATCCCAGTGCCAAACCTCATAACTATGAAGCACTTTGTAGCCACGCTGTATGGCACATTCGAGCTCTACATGCGTTACAGTCAGATGCAGCTTTCGAGCGTCTTCATCATCTTGGTGCGGGCATGTTACATTTTTGCCTCTGTTTGCACATGTGCGGCAGTTTGTAAAAATTAATTTACCGCCTATGCGTGTTCCTAATACAGGATACAACAAATTTGTGGGTGCAAGCACGTCACATTTCACAAGGCCCTTGTATGGGCAGCATGCCTCAAAACTCTCAAAGCCCTCAGTAATCACTTTAGGATTACCCACAGGGTAATAGGCATCAAATGCCGTTACATATGGATAAAGTGAACAAAAGTCCACATACTCTAGTGAGTATCTATCCGAAGCTTGGGCCAGAAGCTTATATGTTTGAGTTCGGCCGCCGGTGAAGGCATCTCGAGGTGCCAATCGAGTTACAACCTCAGTGTCCTTCATAAAATTTGCCATTTGCTCATTTGATGACATTTGAGCAGTAATTTCGTGTTCCCACAAAGTGGTTACACTAATGCCCTGGCTTTGAATAGCCTCAAGCTTTTTCATGGTTTTTTCATAAACCTAAATGTTTCAGCTTAAAATGATTAAAAAAGTCACAATTAACTCTTCCATTGTTTCACCATTTCTGCCTGGTGCAATAGCAGTCTTGTTGGTGCACTGGGGGCAACCATGATAAATACAGCCATTAAACTACAAAATTTTATCATTTTTTACATTTATTACAAATTACTCACCTCATAGCCGTGATTAGCCACACTGTCATAAGCATCAAGTAGATAGCGTTGGCCATCTACTCGCACAACAAATTCACCACCATTAAGCTTATGCATTAATGGGCGGCCTAATCCGTGTTCTAGCCAATTTATGTATTTTATGGCAATTATACTCTGCTTCTGGCCGGCATAATAACCAGTCTCAGGCAGAATACCCACTTGGTTCTCTTTAATGTGGTTCATTTCCAACTGTAATATACTAGTTTTGAAAATGCTTGTATTTTAAAAAACTTGCCTGGAATAAAGAGAAACTGGCAAATGTCATACATTGTATGACAGGATTCCAGCCAGTGGTGGCGGTTGCCAACTTCATGTACACTTTCATACAGTTGGTTAAAATACGGACATCTGTCCTACAATATTCCAGAAGCTCCTCATCAAAATCAAACACACTTTGATTACGCTCCTCATACCAAATATTGAATGAAGCTAGGTCTTCTGCTTTCATTCTAGCAGTACAATAGTAATGCTTTGGTGGCAAGGATGGTAGCACTTTGCCATAATTTATTGGGTGGTTAAAGAGGTATGGGAATTGTCCTTTACTCATATCAGGTACACCAAATGCCTTGGGTAACGCTGATAAGGGTAAAGGCACTAGTAAATAACTATCTTTAAAACATAAATGGTTAAAGTTTTGACCTCTTAAAGGCTTGACAACCATGCTAATAATCTTGGTCCCATTTAAAATGGGGTCAGGATATATTCCACGGTTTATCAGCCTAGACACCAAGAAATGTATGTCAAAGCGCGACCCGTTGTGCGCAATCAAAATTGCATTATCATTCTCAGAAAAGTTGAGTAACCAATCAAGGAAACGATCTGTTACAGACCATTCACTATCACCTTGTTGGTACCCAAAATGGCCCTCCTTGGTTGTGCATTTCTCACAGGAATTGGCATCTATACAACTTTCACAAAATTTGTTATACACAACCATATTGGGCCATTGTTCATCTGCATATTCATGAACATTTGTGCCGTTTTTTAACACAACTGTTTCAAAGTCATAAAATATAATCTTAAACAAGTAAGCATTACACTTGTAAAGATGTTAAATACAAACCTTGAACTTTTCTTGCTTCTTTTTTAGCTGAGCCTTCTTCTTGTCGTTAGGTGGAACCCAACAACAAGAGTGCTCTTCAGGCTTTGTCTGACCGCACTTTTTGCAGAATTTTTCATTGCAATTGTGCGGTCTATCAGCACGGACCATGTGATAGTGATCACACGCCACACATGTCTGAATTTAAGCTTGTTATGTACAACTTTAAATTTTCTCAAAATACCTTGAATTTTCGGCAGGCTTTTCGCAAATGCCTATCGAAGCATTGTTGAGTTTTAAACAAAACTCTATAACTATCACACCTCACGCTACTCTCAACCACATTCCCCATCGCATTACAATTATAGGTGTGGCATTTTTTACATTTGGCTTTACATCTATGCAACACTGTATTGTAAGATAACTTACAGTGTTGACATATAATACCATCAAAAATTTTTGAACGACTACCAGCTGTAATACAATCATAGTGATTATTTCGGTAACCTAGTGTTACCAATTTGCTAGCCGCTTCATTAAATATTTTCTGAATAGTGTACATACGCTGTCCAGGCGGTCTAGCATATACTACAAACTTATAGTTTGTATTACAGCTGGCAATAATGTTTAAATGAATTAAATTATAATTTGGTAAATCTACAGAAATACCACACCTATTTAATAAATTGATATGGTGTGGCTGATTTGGCAATAAGATGTAATTGCGACGAAGGTTTTGCAGCCTTCGCTTCTCATCGCCATCTTCAGTAGCCAACTCGTCAGCTTTCCACATTCCCACAACTGCTGATCTAGCCAGACAATGTGAGTCAGTGTTGGCAATGGTTCCAGGTATTTTGAGTTCGGGGTCAAAATAAAACCCGACTCTACCTTCACCAGGCATCAGGCTTGGCTGCGCTGGCCTTTCATCAAACACATACATCTCAATATTCATTGCCTGGCTGATTACAGCCTCTCGTTTTGATTGCTGCACCTTGCTGATGGCATTCATAATGGCTACGCCATCGAGATGCTCTCTTCTACGAAAGTCCATAAATATGGAGCCCTTTTCAAAGGAAGGGTGCTCAATTGATAAACAAAATAAGGCTTTTTGCTTATCAGGCACACCGCTTTCAGCAAGACAACGATCAAGGAATTCGTTGAATAACCGCGGCATGATAACATGCATTGGTTCATCAACATTTTCCAAGTGTGGGAACGTGAGCGATCGAACGACCACGTTGGTAAAACGACCGGTGCGTTTTATGCGCCGGTGTGACCACTATAATAAACAACATTTATAACAGTTTACATGCTTTTTTTATTTTTATTTTTAAAAGTTTAAATAAAAATAGTTTTAAGAATATATATGAATTGTTTCATCTTTTGCTTAAAATTATTATGTCTCTTTGTTTGTTATAGTCGTTATTTTTTTTTTATTTAATTGAAATGTTTTCAAATATATGTTTAGTTTGTTTCAAAACGATTAGAAAAATACAAAATATTTAAATGTTTCAGTTTTTGAGCATCATTTTTTTTTAATGTTTAAAAATTTAATAAATAAAAATTAAATAATAGTAGAATTATAAAATTGTTTAAAATATATATAAATAAAAGAGATGAAGTGAAATGGTTTAGAAAATACAAAATATTTAAATGTTTCTGTTTTTGAGCATCACAATATTGAAATTTAAATGTTTTTTAGTGATTAAAAATTTAATAAACGAAATTATGAAAAAGTGATAGAAATTTAAATTTGTTCAAGATATGTGATTAAATAAAAGAGATGAAGTGAAATGGCTTAGAAAACATAAATCAATTTCATGTTTCAGTTTTTGAGCATCACAATATTGAAATTTAAATGTTTTTTAGTGATTAAAAATTTAATAAACGAAATTATGAAAAAGTGATAGAAATTTAAATTTGTTCAAGATATGTGATTAAATAAAAGAGATGAAGTGAAATGGCTTAGAAAACATAAATCAATTTCATGTTTCAGTTTTTGAGCATCACAATATTGAAATTTAAATGTTTTTTTTTTTAATGATTAAAAATTTAAAAAATGAAATTATGAAATAGTGGTAGAAATATAAAATTGTTTAAAATAGATGGAGTGAAATGGTTTAGAAAAAACAAAATATTTAAATGTTTCTGTTTTTGCGCATCAAAATATTTAAATTTAAGTGTAATTTAATGATTAAAAAGTTTAATAAATAAAAATTATAAAGTAGTGGTAAAAATTTAAAATTGTTTAAAATATGAAATTAAATAAAAGAGATGGAGTGAAATGATTTAAAAAATACAAAATATTTAAATGTGTCAGTTTTTGAGCATCAAAATATTTAAATTTAAGTGTATTTTAATGAATAAAAATTTAATAAATGATATTATTGCATGGATTTGGGATAAGATTTTATTTTATTTTTCAAAAAGCCACCAAATGTATGATGATTTGTTTAAAAATAGATGGCAGAATTCAAAATTGCTCAAGATATGTAATCAAATAAAAGATATAGAGTGAAAAGAATTGTAACATGTAAAAAAAAAAAGGTTAAAAGCTCGTACCTTTATTTGACAAACATCGTTGAAGGATGAACCGCCTCCTAATTGTTCTCCACTAGTTGATGGCATCTCGGGATTCCATTCTCTGAAAAAAAAAATTTCATGCTTTTTCATTATATGATAGCTTACTCATTATCGCTGTCATCCAAGGTGATAACTTCAATAACCCTTGATGACGAGGGACCACTATTGGAAGTGGTTATTGCGGGGTCACACAGCTCAACACCACCACTCTCGGTAAGTTTTATGCGCTTACTAAAAAAAAAACAAAGATGTATATTTTAAAAATATTGTTAAATTACCTGAGTTGATAAATTTCCTCATAATCGAACCCCAACTCTTCACATACACGCTTATAACTGAAAATAAATATTTTAATTAAAAAAAAAGATAGGAAAAAACACAACCTGTTAGCAGCCATTGTATCTTGTTAGAATAAAATTATGCAAACTCTGAGAGGTAGTTATCCATATTTCATTTTACACATTTATATTACACTTCATTGCAAGAACAGTCAGTTGTTTTATTGTCACGTAACAATGTTGCCAACACTCAACATTGTATCATATTGCAGCTGTCAACAGTGGCAGTTGCCAATCCGTTGTTAATAAATACGCATGTATTGTTGTGGTCAGCGTACCGGTTTCAACAATCTTATCGAATTAATCTTCGATATGTGTTCTTTGAGTTAGGGTATTAGAATATTAGTAATATACACACTAAAACTTTTTCTATATACTCTTCTTTTTACGTAATTTGAGAATATTAGAAATCTTGATGCATATGCTATACAGCTATTTGTTATACTTTAATGAATAAGTGCTTTGCCATTTGGTTCATTGTAGGTCAACGTATCTGTTTCACCAATCTTATCGAATTGATATTCGATATGTGTTCCATTAACATTTTTGATACTAAAAAGTATATACCCATGACCCCTTGGCATAGTAAGTATTCTTTAGCGTTATGGGTACTTGTGCTGTACAGCTATTTATCATATTTTTATGAACAAAACTTTTGCCATGTGGTACATGTGTGGGTCAGCGCACCTGTTTTAACGATCTTATCGAATTAATCTTCGATATGTGTTCCATTGGAAACAACACAATTGTTTGTGAATCCTATCGAATTAACCTTCGATATGTGTTTTATTGAGTTAGTATATTAGAATATACTAATATAAAATTAAAAAAAAAAATTTCTTTAAACTATTCTTTCATGTAATTTGAAAATGTTAGGCAACTTGGTACATGTGGTGTACAGCTATTTATCATATTTTAATGAACAAAACGTTTACCATGTGGTTTTTGTGTGGGTCAGGGCACCTGTTTTAACGATCTTATCGAATTAACCTTCGATATGTGTTCCATTAACTTTTGTATTTCATATCGTTCTTATCGAATTAACCTTCGATATGTGTTCCATTAACTTTTGTATTTCATATCGTTCATATCGTTCTTATCGAATTAACTTTCGATATGTGTTCCATTGATTTACCCATAAGAGGTACGGTGAACAAAATGGTTCGCCTAGATAAACAACAAACTTTTTAAAAGTTAAATTAATAATTATAAACTATAATAAACACAATCTATAAACAATGTAAACAAATAAAATTAAAAAATAAATATATAAAATATATCTTATCGAATTAACCTTCGATATGAGTTCCATTGATTAACCCATAAGAGGTACGGTGAACATATTAATTAGCTTTTATATATATATTAGGTCCCGAACTAAGTCTTGCGCCCCCCTAGTGTGATATGAAAAATCAAAAAAAAGTATGAGAGTTGCAAAAAATTTATTAAATACTGTATTGCCCTTTGTTGGCAATAACCTTCTCCCACTTTTCTTTCAGCTTTCGAATTCCGTTTCTGAAAAATAGTTTACTTTTAGATGCAAAAAAGATTTTAACAAAATTTTCAACTTCCTCTAAGGTTTTGAAGCTTTCACCCCTTAAACTATGCTCCATTGATCTAAACAGATGGTAATCTGTTGGAGCAAAATCTGGAGAGTATGGGGGATGCTTCAAAACCGTCCATTTCATGTCCTGAAGCGTCTGTTGAGCTTTCGCACAACAGTGTGGGCGCGCGTTGTCGTGCAGTAGCGCGATACTCCTGTTTCTGAGCCCCTCATCAGCTTCAATTGTAGCATGAAGCTTTCTGAGTTGCTCAGAATAGTAGTTCCCATCTATGGTTTTTCCATAAGGAAGAAGCTCATAGAAAAGAACACCGTTTTCGCTCCAGAAAACGGATAGGAGCGCTTTTTTAGGCGTTTGTGGGTTTGCCCTGGGGGTCATTGGAACTTCCTGCCCAGGGTTAATATACTAATATAAAATTTAAAACAATTTCTTTAAACTATTCTTTCATGTAATTTGAAGTTAATGGAATACATATCGAAGGTTAATTCGATAAGAACGATATGAAATACAAAAGTTAATGAAACACATATCGAAGGTTAATTCGATAAGAACGATGTGAAAAACAAAAGTTAATGGAACACATATCGAAGGTTAATTCGATAAGATCGTTGCAACGATGTTAAAGAGAGCAAACTTGCCATATCAGGCTATTATGCTGATAGATATATAGATAATGCATCCAGTGCTCGCGTCAAGCGCTTGTAAAAAATGGCATATTGTGTGAGATGGCTGCTCCCGTCAGTATCGACCTATTTAATCAAGAGCGACTGTTTGTAAACTATTCAAAAATGGAGCTAACTGCATATCCAAACCGTGATAACTTTTTAATTGACACTCTAGGCTGGAATAATGAAAACAAGGATACTACATTAAAGGAGGAGTTTTCAAATTTGAAAGTAGATATCAGCGATGTACATTTGCTCATTCAAGAGTTTGATCTAAACGCTGGATTAGCTATGGCTATAGAAGATAAACTCGCAAAAGATCGAATACACTACCCCATGACATCAGTGAAAATGCGCTCTTATTTCATAGAAGGAGGCCGCTTGGATTCACCTAATAATATATTATTCACGTCTCATACACCAAAACGTGTTGTAGTAGGTCTTGTCGGCGCACACGCTTATAATGGTACTTTTAAACATTCGCCATTCAACTTTAAACCGTTTGATTTGAAAAATATATACTTGACGCTCAACAATAGGGTAATACCTACCCGTCCTTATAATTTAGAATGGCGATCTTCCTATGCCACAGCATATATTGACATGCTGGAAGGTTTGGGGCTTGGTCGTACAGATTCATCCAATGGTATTACACCAGCAATGTATAAAGTTGGTTTCACATTTTTTGTATTTGATATTAGTCGTACTGTGCATTCGTCAGAGTTATTTGATGTTATACGACAAGGTAATGTAGCCTTGAAATTGGAATTTGGTCAACAAACGCCGCAAGAGGGCTTATATGCAATTGTTTATGCAGAGTATGACTCTATTCTTTCCATTGACAACAATCGTGCTCCATATATTGATACCAGTTTGTAATGTATGTAATGAATTTTTTAAAAGATAGAAGAATAAAATTTATTAATACAACTATTTTTAAAAATAAATACATGTACAATGATAAAATTTTATAAATACAAATATATACAAGATGATAAAAATTTATAAATTCAAATATATTAAAACTTATTCACAATAACCGTAGGGTAAAGTACTATAATCTTGTAGATAACAAAGTTTATCCATTACAACTTTAGTACTTTTTGTCATATCCATTGTGGATATGGCACCGAGTTGCCTCTTTAACAAGGTTGTATTGGTTTTTAAAACCAATTTCTCTCCACCCATAACGAGTCCGCGAACCAGTCGCTCCATACTTTCAAAGTTTACCACTGATGCTGCCGTGTGGTCCAACGTCTGAAAATTATAAAATTATTTGAAAAGTCAAAGCTCGTACTTACCACTCCCTTTGCCTTTGTTACATACTTTACATCACCAGCTGCATTTACAAGTTTATAACTATAAACTTTTGCTACTGGTGATACAAACTTGGTCATTGACCAACCATCGGGTATTTCAGAGGTTAGTTTACCTAACCATTCACCCTTCATATCCTCAATTGGATCTGGCTCATCCAGGCACCTTTGATAAATTAGTGAATCCGTGTCTAAATAATGTAAGTTTAAATTGAATACAAAGTATAAAATTACCTGTATACACCAAATTCTTTCCAATTTTCTCCATTGCCTTATACAATAGTAGCCTTGCATGAGCGGTTGTATAGGCCGCAATAGCTACATTTGTAAAAGGCGGTGGTGCCAAATGTGAATCCTCTGGTACTGTTCTGCAGTACGCAACATTATCCACAATTTTGAACCCAGTGAGTTCCCTTGCAGGATCAGTAATGATCCTACCAATTTCTGGGTCCTTAACACCAATAATCTTGGTTTGGGCTTTATCAGGTCTTTGCCCCATTTTACCCCAGACACTATAAGCAAATTTGTAATGTATTGTTTTTAAAAGTTTACAAACCTATTTAGCTGCAGTTTGGCAATGCTACGCATGGCAGCGTTCTTTTCAATTTTATTGCTCTCCAGAGCAACACCAGTGTTCTCCTCGTGTTCTTGGAGATATATCACCTGTAAAATTCTATTTAATGTGATACTTTTATTAAAACAGCCTCTCGCTTTGATTGCTGCAAAAATCATGCTTTAAATCATGATTTTTAAATTTAAAAAAGGAAAATCCATGAACCATGATCCCAAAATATGATTTTAACAGCTGACGCTCAAAAATATGTTTTTGACAGCTGACGCGCCCCAAAAGTATGTTTTTAGCAGCTGACGCCCCCCAAAAGTATGTTTTTGACAGCTGTTTGGGGGCGTGGTTAGTAAATTTTGCACGGCTCTCTACTTATAATAAATGTTCTCCGAAACATTACTTCCATAATCTAATGTAGAATCGTTTACGGCCTTTGCCATTCTGTATAGCTTTGGATTTGAATGTACGACGCGGAGAGGGTGAATATCGAATAACAGCCTTACGATGACGTGGTGTTCTAGGTAATATATTAATAGTAGCATCCAAGGCTGTGACAGCCGATGTGGATGTAGGCACGGGATCAACTGAATCCTTGTTACTGACGGCAGGCTCTTCATTTTTTGCCTTCTTGTTAGGGCTAGAGACCCCATTACTGGCTAAGAATTTGGCTAATACTGAGAATCCATTGGGTTCCGTCTTTGTTTTATCCAGTACAAAATCCAAAATTTTTGTAATATTTGTGTCTGGTACGGGCTCATTATTAATCACAAGTTGGTTATTTTTGTTTGTACGCACCTCTGGAAATCTTTCCCACAGATCGTTATACTTTCGTGGCAGCTTGTATTCTGGCAATAATGGTGGATCAGCATTTTCCACTTGTACTGATATAGGCGCATCTATGCTTTCTCTATAGTTTTTGAGACGGGTAATCAAGTCTTCGTATAGTTCAGCCTTTTTATAATCGGGTATAGATTTATTTTCTCGTAAGAGCTTCAATTCAGCATCAAACTTGTCTATATTCAGCGTTTCATCATCAACAGGGATTAGACGATATTTATGATTGAGTTTCATCTTTTAAAACCAAAATAAGCAATTCCGCATGAAACTATTGTTTTCAATTGTTTGTGTGAAATCGTTGCCAATAAAGTTTTAGCCTTTTCGGGTGTGCGTATCAAAGCTATTTGACGTAATAATGAGGATATGGGCAAAAGGGTTTTATATTCCTTGTTAGTTAAGAGAAAATTATTATTTTTTACAATATTAAATACAATTTCAACAATAATTTCAATTTGTGAAAAAGAAAATGAGGAAACAGAACAAGGGGTTTTGGCACAAGAAGATAAAAAGTTGTAATTTGACTGTATATACATTGTATTAATGTTATTTGAAAATTCAATGGGGCGCCTGGCTATTAACGTGTCATTGATAATTTTATTCTCAAAGTCAAGAAAATATGCGAGAGCATCACCGAGTGTTGCATTCAATAATAGACGCTTACTTATTACAAACTCTATGCGTTGTAGTGTTTTGTTAAACCGAAACATGGCGTCTGCCAGCATTTCCTTGACAAGTTTAGCCTCAGCTTGTCGATTATTATACCACTTTTTCACATCTTCATCTTTATCTATCAAACTCTTTATACGTGCTTCTTCCTCAGCTCCGAGAGGTTTAGTGCTGCTAGCAATAAATTGTTCTTTTCCAGCATTGATTCTGCGTATTGATACGCACACCCGAAAAGGCTAAAACTTTATTGGCAACGATTTCACACAAACAATTGAAAACAATAGTTTCATGCGGAATTGCTTATTTTGGTTTTAAAAGATGAAACTCAATCATAAATATCGTCTAATCCCTGTTGATGATGAAACGCTGAATATAGACAAGTTTGATGCTGAATTGAAGCTCTTACGAGAGAATAAATCTATACCCGATTATAAAAAGGCTGAACTATACGAAGACTTGATTACCCGTCTCAAAAACTATAGAGAAAGCATAGATGCGCCTATATCAGTACAAGTGGAAAATGCTGATCCACCATTATTGCCAGAATACAAGCTGCCACGAAAGTATAACGATCTGTGGGAAAGATTTCCAGAGGTGCGTACAAACAAAAATAACCAACTTGTGATTAATAATGAGCCCGTACCAGACACAAATATTACAAAAATTTTGGATTTTGTACTGGATAAAACAAAGACGGAACCCAATGGATTCTCAGTATTAGCCAAATTCTTAGCCAGTAATGGGGTCTCTAGCCCTAACAAGAAGGCAAAAAATGAAGAGCCTGCCGTCAGTAACAAGGATTCAGTTGATCCCGTGCCTACATCCACATCGGCTGTCACAGCCTTGGATGCTACTATTAATATATTACCTAGAACACCACGTCATCGTAAGGCTGTTATTCGATATTCACCCTCTCCGCGTCGTACATTCAAATCCAAAGCTATACAGAATGGCAAAGGCCGTAAACGATTCTACATTAGATTATGGAAGTAATGTTTCGGAGAACATTTATTATAAGTAGAGAGCCGTGCAAAATTTACTAACCACGCCCCCAAACAGCTGTCAAAAACATACTTTTGGGGGGCGTCAGCTGCTAAAAACATACTTTTGGGGCGCGTCAGCTGTCAAAAACATATTTTTGAGCGTCAGCTGTTAAAATCATATTTTGGGATCATGGTTCATGGATTTTCCTTTTTTAAATTTAAAAATCATGATTTAAAGCATGATTTTTTTTTAAAATCAAATTTTAAATTTGTTTTTTAAATTTTATTTATTTATTAAATTTATTAATAATGTTTGTTTACTTATTTTGTTTTTCTTTATTGTATTGTGTTTGTATTGTTTTTATTTTAAAGAACAATAAAATTTTTGCATGTATATCGTTTTGTTCACCGTACTTGTTATGGGTATTTCAATGGAACACATATCGAAAGTTAATTCGATAAGAACGATATGAAATACCAAAATTTAATGGAACACATATCGAAAGTTAATGCGATAAGAACGATATGAATTACCAAAATTTAATGGAACACATATCGAAGGTTAATTCGATAAGAACGACATTAAATTATTAATTTTTGAAATTACAAATTGTTATTAATTATATTTATTCTAACAATTAAAAGTTTCAAATTAAAAGAAAAGATTAGTTTTAAACTTTATTTTACTAATATAACAATACAATAACTAAATAGAGCACACATTGAAGGTAAATACAATAAGATTAACAAACAGTTGCGCTGACCTCAATGAAACGGATAAAGTTAATTTAATAAGAAGGAATAACAAAAATTTTGTATTCATGTATTCAATATGCTTATTTATTTTAAAGTTTATCGCAACTGCTAGTTTTGACAGCTGTACCCAAATCCATGTTACATAACAAATTACAATGCCAACAGCAATGTGTAGACTGATGTATTCATTATATCAAGGTACAATGGCTGCTAATAGGTTGTGTCTTTTTCATTATTTGTTTGTAAACTTTTTCTTTTTTTAGTTATAAGCGTTTATGTGAAGAGCTAGGATTTGACTATGAAGAAATCAATCAACTTAGGTAATTTAACAATATTTTGAATTTATTTATACATTTTTCTTTAGTAAACGTATAAAGTTTACCGAGGCTGGTGGGATCGAGCTCTGTGAGCCCACATCAACCACTTTTAACAGTGGGCCCTCATCATCAAGGGTTATTGAAGTAATAACCTTGGATGACAGTGATGAGTAAGCGATATTAAAATTATAACATTTAGTTTTTTCTTTTTAAGCGAATGGGATCCTGCTACCCCATCAACCAGTGGAGGGCAAGTCGGATATGGAGCGACATTCAACGATGTCTGTAAAATAGAGGTGCGATCTTTTATTTATATATTATTTCATAATATATCTTTTGAAACATGAAATTTTCTCTTGCTCCAATTGCATATTTTGAAAACATTTTGAAATTTATTTCTCTTTTTCAATTGCATACATAAAATTCTTTCTCTCTCATCTTTACATTTCATCTCAATCTATATCTTTTATCAAACAAATTGCAAATATTTTGAAATTTATATATTCATTCTTTTGAACAGCATTCATTTTAAAATCTTTACATTTCATCTCACTATATATCTTTCTTTCAACCAATTTTGAATTCTTACAAATTATAAATATTTCAAACATTTTGAACTAGTAAAATAATAAAACACCATCTTGACCTTTTCATTTATTTTTAAACATTAACAAATGTTTATAAAAGAAAAAACTTTATATTTAAAAATCAAATGCCATTTATTTTCAATAAAAGCATATAAAAATAATTTAAAGAAAAGTAAACTTATTAAAAGTTATAAACAAAAATTATTTATATTTAAAACAAAAGCGTATAACCATTATAAAAAGTGTGTATTATAGTGGTCACACCGACGCATAAAACGCACTGGTCGGTTTACCAACGTGGTCGTTAGATCGCTCACGTTCCCACATTTGGAAAACATTAATGAGCCAATGCATGTTGTCATGCCGCGGCTATTTAATGAATTTCTTGATCGGTGCCTTGCTGAAAGTGGTGTGCCAGATAAACAAAAAGCACTATTTTGTTTATCAATAGAGCACCCATCCTTTGAAAAGGGATCCATTTTTATGGATTTCCGTAGAAGGGAGCATTTGGATGGCGTTGCCATCATGAATGCCATCAGCAAGGTGCAGCAATCAAAGCGAGAGGCTGTAATTAGCCAGGCAATGAATATTGAAATGTATGTGTTTGATTAAAGACCGGTGCAGCCAAGCCTGATGCCTGGTGAAGGTAGAGTTGGTTTCTATTTTGATGCCGAACTCAAAACACCTGGCACAATTGAAAACACTGACACTCATTGCCTGGCTAGAGCAGCAGTTGTGGGAATGTGGAAAGCCGATGAAGAGGCAGCAGAAGATGTAATTGAGAAGTGGAGGATTTAAAATCTTCGTCGCAACTACATCTTGTTGCCAAATCAACCACATCATATCAATTTATTAAATAGGTGTGGTATTTCTGTACATTTACCAAATTATAATTTGAACCATTTAAATATTATTGCAAGTTGTAATACAGACTATATATCGCGAATGCGATTGTTCATCATTTAATCGATGCAATCTCATCACGTTGGCTGATGAGATTCACGGGCACTCTGTTTTATACCACCGTCGCGGACGGTCGCTTTTCTCTCTCCTCGTCGCTGTCTTAATCTTATGACTCATCTAGTCTGAACCACCGTTTTATCCTTGTCCTTTAGTAAGACTATCTCTAGTCTCATTAGTGATGTACATCTAGTCTTATTACATTCACTCTAGTCTTCTATGTACTTTATCTAGTCTTATTATATATCTTCTAGTCCTTATATTCTGTATTATGTATATCTGAATGGCATATGAATGAATCTTTCTTCCTCTAATAGTATTTTATGTTAACAGGGCATAGAATAGAAAGTGTGAACCTGGGAGGCTATTTGAAGAGCCCTCTATCTTCAAAATGGTGCATCGGCATCACTTCCTACTCTATAACCTTTCTATTGCGCTACTTTATCTTTTTTCTTTTTCTTTTTTTCTTCATGCCAGTCTGCTCGTTAATAGTGACTCGTTGGATGTCCTTTACAGTATAAGTTCAATGATCTAAATACTCTAAAGGAATCGTATGTCAGTACGACATAATTGGTTGTTAAATATTGTCTAGATATCAGTGATAATTAAACATTATTTAAAATTTTGGTTGATACCATATTTTTGTACCACATGATTACAGAAAGTAACATAGTGGGTTGTTCGCTATATAAACTCTATTGGATTACCCAATGGCTACTTCCTTTAACTTGCCGGCAGTGACTCAGCTGGGATTGATCACCCCTTATTATGTTTCACAGTATTTCCTAGGAAGAATATGCGAGAGTACGAGAAAAATGCAGACAAAGTACCAACAAACACATTTTATGGCGATCTTATTTCTACTGACTGAGGACAGTGAGAAACAATGATATGAATTACGCATTAGCAGAGCTACCGTCTAAAAACGCTATTTATTCATTTATTCTTTGATTTTGAGACCTTTTTATATCTTTTATATTTTACGTGACTTTCAATAATCATTGCAAACAGTTTTGATAGACTTCGAGTGCAAAAGTTATTTTAACAATTGTGAATCAATTGAATAGGTGACTAAAAGGCATCTTAGACCAATGTCTCCTTGCTATATGAGTAATGCTGTCTGTTTCCTCATCTGTAAAGGAGTCAGTATCTTAGAGATCAACGATTATTTGTGAACATGTGTGGAAGGAGCCTATCAACACGGAACGTCTGTTGACCTACTTGTTGATGTTTGTTTGGTACCCTTGCACTCTCGGTAGGTGTTGTTTATATAAAAATGCGAAAGAGTTCCGAGTTTTTACTATTTACGGCTTGTTTTATAGTTTTTAAATTTCTTTATTCATCCATTGTCTGTAAATCTATTGTTTCCAACCATATGAGTCATATGTAACGACCAACGGGTCAATGAGAAAGGTCAGAGTCCAAATCATGAAATTCATAAAATTTATATATTTTATCTTATATAAGATCATCACCCACGTTCTATAGGACAAAATACATTAACTATATTGTTAAAATCCTACGCAGATGAAAATTTCTGTGAAAAATCACAAAACATCATAATATCCCATCCTACATAGATGAGATAATGATAAGACACGAAAGAGCTACGAATTATCATCCTACGCATGTTAAAGCATAAAATATAAATCTCAGCAAAGGTTAAATGAGATATTTCCAACATTTTGCACCAAAAAGTCGATTTTAGCAAATATGTTGACAAGATACGCGAAATAAGACAAAAGATGTTGCCATCTGTTCATTGACCTGGTGCGGCGCCATTAGCACCACGCAAACATCTCTCACACATTATCTAGGTCATCATCGAATGACATGGAATATCAAAACATTTTAAAATGTTATGAAAAGTTAACCCACTCGTTTTGTTTCAAATCCATTAAATAATCTCATTTAATAATCTTACATATACTTTTTGCAGATTAGCTCCTCCCTCTTAACATCCCTCACGGCCTAGCTGCCAGACAGGTCATTCATTCCGCCGCTACAACCAGCCACAGCACCCGACGCCATCTGCTAACCTATTCACCAGACAAGGACAATCGACATCAAGGATCCTCAAGGAGAATCAAGTTAGTTTTCATTTGTTCGCATTAACACTTTAACCGCTTATTGAATTTGAATTGATACTCTCTGGTATCAATTATACATTTACATTAAGTTGGTAAGTTATTTTATAATTTCAATTTGTTTTATTTTAATTTTATTATTTCACATTTTATATTGTTTATATTTCATTCACATCTGTTATCTTATACAATTTCCTTTGTTCATCTGTCCAGAAATAAATCTTTTGTCTCAAATTACTCATCCTTTTCATACACATACTTTCTGATCAATCAAACAATAATATTTTGAATACTTTTTGGATATCCTTATTATATTTCAACCAATTAATATTAATATTGATATTATATTTTTTGATAAAAAACAACAGCATATTTAGTATCAAATTACTCAGAAAACTTTACTGAATTCATCCAAGCTAGTTTGCTCACATTTTTTGATCGATTTTGGGAAACTCAATTTTTTCTCTCTATTTCCTACAGTAATCTCTCAACTTGAATTGTTCTCTCATCTAGTGAATCATCCAATTTTTCTTTTTTAACCAGATAAAGATACTTATTGAATTATCTTTGCCTGAACAATCTCCATTTAAAAAAAAAAAACAATTTAAAAATATACTAACTTAGCTAACAAAAAAAAAAAAAATATATATATATACACTCGTGGCCATAAATTCTCGGCACCCCCCAAAATTTTCAATTTTTCTTATTTTAAAAAAAGTTTTTCTGTTTTTCACAATTATTCGAGTATAATCTACTTCATTTAACTGTTTTGAACTTTATTCTCTAATTTCAAAAGGTTTTACCCACGTTTTTAGTCCAAAATTTTTATTAGAATGATTTATGGAGCATGAACAGATAACCAAAAAATTTTAAAATTTCAAAAAATCATAAAAAATATTTTCCGAACAAAAATAAAAAAGTTCTTCAAAAAAACAATACTTTAAACTATCGAAAAACTAAAAAAAATACTTAATATCGTGTGGCGTGTCCTTTAGCTTCAATAACCGCTTTGCATCTTCGATGCAACTAGTTTTTCCAGAAGTCTTCGTGGTAATTTCTTCCAGGTTTCCCTCAGGATCTTCATTTTTTCATCCGGTTTTTTGCAGTTTGTTCCTCTGACCCTCCACTTCAATATCGACCACAAATTTTCAATCGGGTTGAGGTCAGGGCTCTGTGGAGGCCACTTCATCAGCGTCACCCCGTTACTAGCCATCCACTCCTTGGCAACACGTGACGTGTGTTTTGGATCGTTATCCTGCTGATAGATGAAGCCTCTACGAAGTTTTGAGCGAGCGTATGGATACATTACATTCTCCAGAATGTTTCTGTACCCATATTGATCCATGGTTCCTTCAATTTGGTGCAAGGGACCAACTTCAGATGACGTGAAGGCTCCCCACACCATCACTGAGCCTCCACCAAACTTGGTGGTGCCAGTCGTGTATCTTCTATGGTACCTGAAGCCAGTGGGACGTCTGACTCTCCTAGCTCCACCATTCCCAGCCAACATGAACTTGCATTCATCCGTCCAGATGCATTTTTTCCATTGCTCCTGGGTCCAGTTCACGTGCTCCTTAGCAAATTCCAGACGCTTTTTGACGTTCCTCTTGGAGAGTAGAGGTTTTTTGGCCGAGGAGTGGGAACGTAACCCTTGTGCCAACAACCTGGAACGAATTGTCCTAGCGGAGCAAACGTTGGGCTTTAGCAACTTCAGCTCTTCACGGATTTCCTGAGACGTCGTGAAGGGATTAATGACAGCCAACCTTCGTATCACTCTGTCTTCTCGTTCTGTGGTAGATCTTGGTCTTCCTTGATTCTGCAGTCTTCCGTCATCTCCAGAATGTCCTTTCCTGACAATATCTCCAACTGTAGATCTTGGAACACCCAGAAGACGTCCAACAGCAACTTGGCTCATGCCAGATGCATGTGCTTGTAAAACTGATTTTCTTAGATCTTCGGAAACAAAAAAACCCCTTGTCATGTTCTAAAATGATAAAATAAGGTTTTGTCTACAATTCAGCGAAATAATTATCAATGTTCATGCTCCCTAACTCAAGATATAAAAATGTAAATTTAGTCCAAATATGGACGTCAGATATTTTTTCATAACTTTCTTCCCATCGTTACTTTGACATTGAAACTGAAAATTCTAGAAGCCTGAACTATTACAAACTACATTATCCTGAAAATTAAATTTTAAATATTTTTTTAAATTTTTTAAAAATTTTTTTCGTCGAGGCACCACCTGCCGAGAATTTATGGCCACGAGTGTATATATTCAAAAGATAAAACATACAATTTTTTACGAAAGATTCCACACACGTAATTTAACGAAACAGTAACAACTACACGAAAAAACTAACAGTATAACTCTCCAAAGAAAAAACTGTTAACAAATATTCAACTAAATATTCATTGTACCTTCTAATAGTGAACTATTTGCTTATCTTATTCGCTTATATTACTTGCATATCTTTTCTTATCTTCGCATTTTTTTTCTCCTATTTATATTATATATTGTTATTCCTTCTATCGACAGCTATTGTATTCGGACTTTAATTCAATTGATTTTAATAATCAATCAACAAATTAGCTAGATTAAACACAAAATTAACTTGAACAATAATATTTCTCTTCAAACAAAATGATTATGAGTCCCTCTTCTCCATCGGAAAAGGAAACTCGTAACCTGACTGCCTTAGCAAGACAGTTAAGTTGTTTAAAAAGAAATATAACTCACGCGTTGAAGTTGTTCAACACGGTGAAGGAGGACATCCTCCCGTACCATCAAGCATTCATCTTCCCCCCGGTTGATGACATCGACAGATGTCAAGAGTTCATACATACGCACAAGCCTAGCTTGATGCGTATATATTATAAAGCCATACCGGTTGGGGACGTCTTCCGATCACTACGAGATCAGTTAGACGAACATCGAGTGATGCTCGAGGAACGCACCCATGTGGACTACCCAGCAACTTGGTTGGAATTATACCAAGGTAGCTATAAAAGGATGTTGACCAAACACCCTCAAGCCCATAAGACCATGAAAGCTCATGAAATCGACCAACTTGTCACCAAAGACATTGGCGAAGAACATCCGCCCACAGTTGCAAAACTGATCAAGGGCATTTTGGACTATTGCGATGAGAGAGATCTCATGGTGAACACAGGCGAAGTTGAGGAATATACTCAACTTATCCAACTTCGCCGAGATGAACTCGATGACTATCTGAGTTCATTTGACTCTACAGTACATGACTCAACAACATTGCAAAATGACATGAACAGAATGAAATACTCCAGAAAAAATTTAGAGATGAGTTTCTTTTCTGGAATACAAAAACATTTGAACATCACACCAGATAGAACACGACGACACAGAACACAAAGCACAAGTTCTGATGAAATCGGTTCCACACAAAGACAACCTACTCCAAAACGAGTGTACACTACTCGAGCGAACAATAGTGACGTTATGATCGCATCTCCTCAGCACGATATTTCAATGCTGGAACCAAACAGTAACTCCACTCTTTTGAACGATGACCTAATGCCGATATCAGAAAATGATCTTGTTCATTCTTTTAACAATCTGAGTACTGGTTCTCATAGCTTGAAAAGAGCTAGAGCTGATGCTGACAATGTTGGAACCCCACTTGGAGCAGCTAATAAGCGGAAAGCTCTCTCACCATTGCGACACGCGCACTACGATTCTCGACCAATTACAGTCGAACAACATACAAATAATGTTCCCGATCATTGGTCAACTATGCAACAGAACATAACACGACAATCTTCGATCCCACCTACTGTACAAACATCAATACTCACGCCTCGTCTTCCAACAGTTAAAGTACCACATTTCAACGTTAATCCAGAAGACTTTCTTGGATTTTGGGAGTTGTTCACAGCAGTTATTGATGTTCAACCCTTGTCAGAGATTGAAAAGTTTTCCATTTTGCTCGACAGACTTTCTGGTCCAGCTGAAGAATGTTTACTGTGCTTGCCACGCATTGGTGAGAGTTACAGTAAGGCAAAGGCCATCCTCATGGAAGAGTACATGAACCCCTCTATGTTAGACTCTAAACTATACGATTCACTGAGAGCCTTACCGGCAGCACTAGACAATAGTGCTTCGATACTACATACGATCCGCAAAGCTGATCAAATCATATCGATGAGGATACGATACAGTCCTAATGTAGATCACACAGGACTTCGCGTCATACTCTTCTCAAAAGTACCTCGACACATCTATAACAGCATATACAAATCGAAACAACATACTACAATTACGTCAATCATTGAATACATCACGGAAGCCGCAAAAGCATTGCAGCTTGAAGAAGCCGATAAAAATGCAATGAGTCAGAGAAATAGCAATACTCTTCATATTGCAGCAGGACAACTACACACTAGTCGGCGAGAACAGTTCAATAACCAGAAATGCAATCTCTGTCTTGGCAATCATTCTCCCACCAAATGTTATTCTATTCAATCGGTAGAAGAAAGGAAGAAGATAGCTGTATCCAAACAGCTATGCTTCAAATGTTTTTCGAAGATACACTCAGCCATTGGATGTCACGCACCGAATTGTCACCGCTGTGACAAAACACATCATGAGTCTCTGTGTCAACGCGATTCTCAATCCCGGAGTAATAGTAGGACTAGAACTCACTCGAAGGATAGGATGAATCGGCATCCACCACAAACGTACAGAAGTTTTGAGGCTAATACAAGAAGATCACCTCATCGGAACAACGAAAACAACAGAAAAGACCGCAGTGCGTCTATGAGACACTCATCGAGAAGCAAATCACCCTCATATTCACGGAGCAGATCACCTTACCCACAACGAAAACAATACAGAGCTCACTCCCCACGCCAACATATCTCGACTGCTACTGCACTCACTTACCCTTACGACCACATTTCAAATACATCAGGACCAGTCAATGACAAGGCCTTTGAATTCAGACGAAACCACGTTGGAGTAGTCAGTGTGACAGTATTTGATTGCCACGATAATCCACATCATGTATACGCCTTGTTGGATTCGGGTTCACAAGTAGCTATCGTACGTAGAGAGTTGATCAACCGCTTGGGATTACCATTCGATGAAGATGTACGCATGAGAATGGAAACCGCGGGGGAACAATTTCTTCTTAAAGACACGCAAGCTATTATGATCGATCTCTACAATAACGATGGAGCGTGCATATCTGCCCCATGCGTTATAATGGATAAGGTTCTTTCAGCCATACAACCGTTAAGACTGACAAATGCCGATCAGCGTTTTATACGCCAGAACATTGGCTACTTATCTCGCAACTTGAATGATCCTATAGAGATTGATATCATCTTGGGCATTGCTGAGGTCCATGCGAGTACCATATATGAGGAACCAATTATGCAATTGCCAGATTGCAATCTAGTCGCTCACCCCACTTTCTTTGGATATACACTATCGGGAAGGTATGACATAGATAACAACAACCCCACATACGCGGATAATGTAATCACATGCACAACAAAAATACATGACGATGTTGATCTCACAAAAATGTGGTCCATGGAATTTATTGGGATTCGAGACAACATATCAATCGAAGAAGAACAACAAGGGGTACTGAGCCAGTTCAATGAACAAGTAAGAAAGACATGGGAAGGCGTACACGTATCCTTTCCGTGGAAGGAAAACAAACACGCAACTGGCCGATAACTACAGTATCGCATTAGCTAGACTGCGACAACAATTCAATCACGCAAAGAGCAATCCCGAAATGTGGGCAAAATACAATGAAATTTTTTAACAGCAATTGAAGAGTAATATCATTGAAGACGCACCTATTCACCCTGATAGCTCCCCAACTTATTATATACCGCATCAAGCGGTAGTTAAGTTGTCGAGTAACACTACCAAAGTACGTATAGTACTTGATGCATCCTCTCATCGACGAGGAGAACTATCATTGAATAATGTTATACATCAGGGTCTCACAATCTTACCAAATCTAACAGGTCTATTGTTACGATGCAGGTTTGGAAAATACATGATCATCAGTGACGTTGAGAAGGCCTTTCACATCTTCGGTACATCTTAATAACACCGAAAAAGACGCCACTCGATTCCTTTGGCTTCACGATCTTTCGTTACCACCTGAACAGGATAATATACGGGTGTTCCGATTTAACAGAGTACCATTCGGAGTCAATGCTTCTCCATTCCTCCTCGCTGGCGCAATCCAATTTGGGCTGAAATCCCATTCAGACACACAACTTACGAGTTGTATCATAGATAATCTTTATGTAGACAATCTCATTCTCACCTTTGATGAGACCTAACAAGGAGTAATGTTATACATACAGTGTAAGTCTGCGTTCAACGATATGAAGATGAACTTGAGAGAATTTTGTACTAATGACGAGAACACTATGAAAAGCATTCCAAAACATGACAAAGCAGAGAAGGTACTGCAAAAAGTTTTGGGAATTTATTGGGACTCACACCTAGACACATTCAGTCTTGCACTTCAAATGGATTATACAGGTGACAGTATAACCAAGCGACTGGTACTCAGTACAGCGCACAAAACATTTGATCCAGTAGGATGGTTGAGTCCTTTAATCTTATTATCACGACACTTCTTACAAAAACTGTGGACACTCGGTTACGCATGGGATGAACCAATCTCTCCCGACCTTCAACGTGAATGGAAACAGATATGCAGTTCGGTTCATGGATACCGATACCACGTACCTCGAAACATTCGCAATGACCACGTGAACGAACTCTGCATTTTTGTAGATGCTAGTACTATCGGATACGGTGCGGTAGGATATCTACGTACACTAGACCAAAAATCTCATGTTACCGGAGTACACTTCCTCATAGCGAAACAGCGATTAGCACCACAGAACAAAAGCAAATCGCAGAAAACAGATAAAAATAAAAAGCAACCGCTCACTATTCCTAGACTTGAACTACTTTCATTTTTTATCGGATGTCACATCATTGAGTTTCTGTTACAAGAAAGTAAATTGAACATATCGATCGTACGAATCTTCTCAGATTCGGAAATATCACTTGCGTGGGTATGCAAACCAAATCCTGATGCAGGAATATTCGTCGATAACCGAGTTAGATCGTGTCGCGTTATCATTGATAAAGTCAAAGACAGTTATAATTTCTTTATTTACCACGTCGATACAGACCACAACCCAGCTGATCACGCAACGCGTGGACTTACAAGGGAAAACATTGACAAATCCACATGGTTCACAGGACCGAAATTCTCACAAACGCACGACAAAGAATGGGAGATGACCAGACCCTATACTTATGTAGAGGACGACTCACAAGTACTGATCGCTAGTACCTCCATCACTACATTTGTCGACGATCCATCAATTTTCCGATATCAAAGCTCGCGATTAACATGTCTCATACGAACAACCGCATACGTACTTCGGTTTATACAACTCTTACAACAACGACGTCTACATCGCATCAACAACGACAACGAGATCGCTCTAAACCCTTCAACAATATCAGCTGAAGAATATAAGGAAGCAGAGAGAGTTACTTATATTGATGTACAGAGTACAGTAGATATAGAAGACAAGAGATGGAAACACCTTGGCCTCTATCACGATGAATTGGGTGTCATTCGATGCAAAGGTAGACTGGAACACATGGAAGCTGAGGAGGATTGTATACATCCTAGTTTCATACCGGATAATCACCCATTTGCTTCTATCATGATAAGAGACATGCACACCAAACTTTTCCACGCCGGTGGTAATCATTTACGTTCCGAAATACGACGATTTTGGTTACCAAGACTTCCCCGCAAGGTACAGAACATTTTGAAACAATGCGCGGTTTGTAAAAAACTTCATGGACGACCATTCAAATACCCCAACATGTCCTCACTTCCTCCTGAGAGAGTACAACGCAGTAACCCCTTTCAAAATTGCGGCATTGATCTTGCTGGTCCCTTCAACATACACGATGACACACGTCACATCACAGAGAAAAGATGGATTATGCTTGTCACCTGTATGGCCACACGCGCTATCCATCTTGAAGTGGTACAAGACCTATCCGCATCCGAAACCTTGTTAGCACTTCGCAGATTCATCTCTCGAAGAGGTTCTCCTGATCTCATCTGGAGCGATAACGGGTCTAATTTTACCCTCTGTCAGAAAATCTTTGCTCTCATACAAGATCCAAACGTCGACACGTATCTGACGCATCACAAGGTAACTTGGAAGTTCATCACTCCGTTGGCACCTTGGAAAGGTGGTTTTTACGAGAGGATGGTCGGTATCATGAAATCGGCTCTTAGAACTAGTCTAACAACATCATGTAAAGCCCACATGTTTTCAACGATTGTGACAGAGGTTGAACAAATTGTAAATACTCGACCATTAACATACACCTTTAATACCACAACCGATCTATCTCCCATTCGACCGATCGACTTTCTACAAACGAACACATCAGTTACAATCCTCGACATAGAACTCAGTGAACTGCCCACTCATTTACGATCCAGGCGAGACTGCATAGATCGGTTAAACAACATTCAGAAAACACTTGACAAATTTTGGCAACGATGGCATAATGAATATGTCGTCGCCCTTCGAGCAACACACATGTTGGATCACAAGCAAGGACATTTCTCCACAGCTACACCAAAAGTAGGCACAGTAGTGCTAATGTCAGATGACAATACGAAACGAAACCAGTGGAAAATGGGTTTAATAACAAGCATACAGAACACGGAATCTGTGAGAGTTGCAGAAGTCCGTACATCTGATGGACACAAACTATTTAGACCCATCAATCGCCTGATTCCCCTTGAAATTCCTTCCGACAACGAGCATCATACGGAAAACAGGCATACGCAGTCCCCACACAAATCAGACAAAACTGTCACGTTTAAAGAAACTCCAGAGGTCATTTTACTCGATAACGAAGTATCATCCTTGTGGAAACTTGTTGTGGAAACCAGCACATCGACCGGACCCAATACAACTGAAAACGTGATAGACCCAAACGTTATCACTATCAACGATGATGATGACATCGAAGTGATCACCATTGCAGATGATGAAGGTGAAAATGAACCACAACCTCGAAAACGACGACGTCTCCCCAGTTACACACATTTTTTCATAGCCATGATACTGGGTATTCTCGTCAATCCAATGTCCACAACCAACATCTGCCAGTTCTCTTGCATCAAAGGAGGAGTAGGCATATCAAACTGCGGTACTGGACATCCCATCCGAGTTTGTGCCCGGGAAACATGTGTAGAGTACAACCCAAATACTCCCAACTTCACCATAGTATTTCCGGCTCATGTTGTATTGCATGACCACACATTCATCTCACGACATATTATCGATAAAAATGACACATTTGCATTGCATCAACTTGATTGTCCAGCAACTCCGTTTTGCGATATGATTCAATGTCTGTTCTGTCTTGAACTACTCCACAACCCATCTTGTTTCCCATACGCAGCACTCTCGGCGACCGCACTCATCATATGGCTCATTCTATTTAGCATTCTTTTAAGCATCATAGTCATCCGAATTTGTTCTAAAAAATTTGTTCATATTGCACAATACACCCTTTTTTCCGTTTGGCGTATGATCACTCAATGTCTCCCCTCTCATATAAGATTTCATATCTCTATTCAGGAAGAACGATCGGTACTCGAGTACGTCCCGCTCAGTTCTCACAAGCTACCTCGATGGCAGAAGTCTACACCCTCACAACGATCACGACAACGTGACCGATTAGTTCACCGAGTCGGGTATCTTTTTGTTGCAATAATCGTCATTTTTTTGATTGAATCTCTTGTAGTTAATGCATGTACTATTGTTCCTCCGAGTATATCACATGTTCCAGGCAACTCCGTCTCGAACTTATCACCTACCCACCAAGTCAACCAAGTCAGCAGCTCCACCACCCTCCATACTTACGATAATGAGGTATGTTTTACAACTTCACATTCAAACCGATCATACGCCAATCCCCTCACGAACTCACACCTGCGCATCAAACTTATGTATACACGTATACTGTGCACAAAAGTATCCTTATTTTTTACACGTCACACCATCGTAAAAACTGAATCCGCAAAACGGTGTCCCCATATGGGCTCTTGTGTAGGATCGTTTTGTGCGAACGTTCGACCCAATACATCAATCTCAGAACTCTCATTAGCCAACCAATATCCAGGTACCAGCTATTGTTCAGAAAGCTGTGGATTTCTATCATGCGGTTGTGCGTTGCCAACTTCTGGTTGTCTCTTCTATCGCAACTTTCATGTTCCCAATGGCAATATTACCCACGAAGTTTTCTACTGCTCACGATGGACACCTAGGGTTTTTCTCCAGATTAGCATCCATACAGCTATTGAGAACAAAACTGAAACGATCTCGCACGTCCCCTTTTTACCACACTCTACAAAAATCATTAATGGGTACCATATTACTCTTGGGAGAATAACATATTCTGATAATGAAATCCTCCATAGACGATTCATTACTTCCAACTCGAGAATTGCAGTTTTACCTCACTCTGCTACATTTTCATACTCGTGCGGAAAAGTTAAAACCGCTGACCCATTCTCCGAATGTACTGCAACAGACACATGTTCATGCAGACCAGCCGAAACAGTCGAAAATTGCTATTGTCAGGACAACAATCCTAACAAGCTCTATACTAATAACTACACCCTACCATTATCTCTTCCATCTCTGACCATGATCCCAAAAAAACAATCTCATTTTTGCTCATCCCATAAGCGCTGTTGACATTAAAATGTGGACAAATATCTCAGATGTCACTTATGAATACGACAATAGTCCTACTATTTGCGAACTAAAATCCAAAGACCTAGTTGGATGTTTTGACTGTGTTACTGGAGCAACAACAATCATTACTTGCATCAGTACATCATCCCACATTCGAATTTCGTGCGACGATGAAGAATTTCTGCTTACATGCAATTTTCAGGGTTACAACAACTCTATTCGCATACAGAGCAATTTTTCAACACCGTCTATAACGTGTACTCATCCGTGTACTTCCGCCACATTACATCTCAAAGGCAACTTGTACTACGTGAACGAATACATAGGTTTTGAACAGTCCACTTATCAGATTACAAACAGTTCATTCAGTCTCCTGAACGTCGAGTTTACCATACCGAGCTTTTTTGTACCCACTCACTTAATCAGCTCACTTGTTTCGTTTTACTCGGACTACCTTAAAACGATTGTAATACTATTGAGTGTTTTGATCACAGTACTCGGCTTTGTAACCGCCGTAATTGACCGCGTCTTCCAGTTGTCAAGTACACCCGCTCTCTCAGCATATTTACCCATACAAATACTTATTATCTGCGCAATTCCTTTTCGCATCATTTTTTTCACAATTCATTTGTTGTTCAAGATTGTAGTTCGAGCCAGTCATAGCGCAGTGGCTAAGGGTACGCACTCTCAGTGATTGATGACGGGTTCAACACCCAGTGAGTCCTCGATTTATTTTCTCGATTTCTTAGTTCCCTATCATAGCAAACGATTGTTCAATTTGATTTACACCAGTCCTACACAATTTATCATTTCGCCGGGGGGAGGTATACTATGTATAAAAACCATCATTATTTCAGTCTTGATAACATTAAAGAATGGAGCGATTCCCTTGATCAACTCCAGGATAACGGCAACGCAAAGATGCCTAACAAAAGTCAGAATATGTCTGCACCAAAAAAGCAGAACAACTCTAAAGTGAAGTAGAGAAAAATGGAAGAAGACATGAAATGTCAACTCTGTTGGAAGAAGGGCCACACCATGGGAAAATGCACAGTCTACAAGACTGCAGCACAACGCGTCAAGCGTTGCAAGTTGATCAACATGTGCTTGAAGTGTTTGCGGAACCACTTTGGAAAACCGTGTGTGGAGAAGATGAAGAAAATATGTCATGTGTGCAAAGGAAGCGGACTGGACCACGATCATCCTGGTGTATTATGCAAGCTGCAGTTTGCGGAGGAATTAGCAGAATGAAATCAGTTCTGATTTCTCTCAGTAGAGAGCCGTGCAAAATTTACTAACCACGCCCCCAAACAGCTGTCAAAAACATACTTTTGGGGGCGTCAGCTGCTAAAAACATACTTTTGGGGCGCGTCAGCTGTCAAAAACATATTTTTGAGCGTCAGCTGTTAAAATCATATTTTGGGATCATGGTTCATGGATTCTCCTTTTTTAAATTTGAAAATCATGATTTAAAGCATGATTTTTTTTTTTAAATCAAATTTAAATATGCTTTTTCAAATGTAGGTATATATTTTTAATTATTTTTAAATATATTAAGTAAAAATAAAAATCTTAATTTTAAATATTTAAATTATATTTAAATTTTATATATATATAAATTATATTTAAACTTTAAATATTTAAATTATATTTAAATTTTATATATATAAATTATATTTAAACTTTAAATTTTATATATAAATTATATTTAAATTTTAAATATATAAATTTGTTTTAAAATTTTATTCATTTATTCATTTATTATATTTATTAATTATGTTTGTTTACTTATTTTGTTTATTTTTTATTGTGTTGTTTTTGTATTGTTTTTATTTTAAAGAACAATAAAATTTTTGCATGTATATCGTTTTGTTCACCGTACTTGTTATGGATAATTCAATAGAACACATATCGAAAGTTAATTCGATAAGAACGATATGAGATACCAAAATTCAATGGAACACATATCGAAGGTTAATTCGATAAGAACGATATGAAATACCAAAATTCAATGGAACACATATCGAAGGTTTATTCGATAAGAATGACATTAAATTATTAATTTTTGAAATTACAAATTGTTATTAATTATATTTATTCTAACAAGTAAAAGTTTCAAATTATAATAAAAGATTAGTTTTAAACTTTATTTTACTAATATAACAATACAATAACTAAATAGAGCACACATTGAAGGTAAATACAATAAGATTAGCAAACAGTTGCGCTGACCTCAACGCCACGCATATCGATGGTTAATAAACACTAATAACTGCACTGTGGGGTTCTAAATATAGTATAATCATTTTAACATTTCAAAAGTTTTAGTTTCGTAATATAATCATTATTAAATATTCAAGAATGAAATATTTTTCACATATAAAACGTTGGCAGTCATATGTTTTGTGCTACAATATGGGTGTAAAAGTATACTATGAATAATATATGAGCTATTAAGCAAAGTTTAAAAAGCCTAAATGTTTTACAGAGATGGCTGTTGTTTATGGCACAAACGGTAAACAATAATGTTAAAAGAGATGTAAAAACTAATTAATATGCAGATTGTTTACAGGTTCAGAGTGCGCCAACTGCTGGCAACTGTCGATGAGATGAGTATATCTGCATAAATATGCTGTAAAATCTAATTAATAAGAGAATTTCATCAGCAAACTTGATTGTAACACAATGGGTTGTACTTTACAAAAATCTTTGTATAAAAGGTTGGCAATTTTGCTACATTTACATTTCAGCTCTGCCAACTATCCGAGGATCCGACGTTTCACCATCTCCTGCCACTCTTTGCCAATCGCCATAGACTGCTCCTCTCTGCAAGTTTGCCTTATATTTTAGAAAGTTGGATCTTTAGCGGAAATGAAGCGTGCTGTACTTGCTGATGTGACAAATGTTGTGCGCAAATCGCCTGAACCTGAAGTACCACGACCACCCACACCAGCTCCAAATTTCACAAGTTTTGGTATGAACCTTAACTTGTCTTTTTTAAATCTTTAATTTAGATTCACCAATAAAGCAGATGGAGATTCTGAGAGAGAGCACTCCACCAAGGAGTGTATTAATGAGACCAATTTGTCTCTGCAAAACTTGTAGGGAATCATTGCAGGTTATAGACGAGTATCACTGTTTCAGCCTCTGTATAAAGTGTAGAGGAAGGAATGATGCGTTGGGTCTTTTGAAGGAGTTTCGTCACTATAAGCCCGAAACCTTTTCTATTAATGTAAGCTTGCATATTTATTTATTTTCAATTTTATAATTTTTTTAGATGCGCTCTTATAACACCATGACGTGCAAGCAATTGTTGAACAATATGGGCTATATTGTTATATATGCAGATGAGGCTACTGTAAAGACTTTTGGTTATAAGCAGAATGTATTCTACTTTAAACTAAGTCCTGAAGCACTCAACCTGAACATGTTTATCCGCTTTGATCCTTCATTTTGACTACAACAAGCACAAATAGTACAATTGGCGTTTTATTTTTGTTTTGTTATGTGGCATTTTTATATTCTCAGCCGTAACATTTTTTTTTCCAGCTCTTGCGAATATCCATCAATGGCTCATCAATTGTGGACGAATGATCAACCAACTGGTAAGAATTTGAAAATTTGAATAGTCTACATTTTTTTTTTTGCAGGTTGAATTGTTGTTTGTATTTTGCTGGTTTTTTATTGTTACATTATGCGATATATCAAATAAATCATTTATTATAATTACAATTGTTTATAACATTGAAAAATTATACATTTAAATTTTCTGCATCTATCCATTCATTAAAGTTGTCGGGATATCCACTCCATTTTACAAAAACTTGACGTTTACCGCTCCGAGTACGCTCTTTTAAAACTTTTTCTATATAGTACTTGTTACTTTTATTAGTAGCCAAGACAAGTTCAGGTTCGTAGAATGTTTCCTTTATACGTTCACCATTATAATCTACAAGTTTATACACGGTTGGGTTTCCGGTTACAACCTCATCAATTGTGAATAGCTCCATTGTATATCCAGACTCGTAGCTTTTTTCAAAAGTACGCCTATTTTTGCTTATGCGAACAGTATCACCAATTTTAAAGCGGCTTTTAACAGCTGGTGCATATTCTTCAATGAATATATTTGCTTTAACATCAATGGGCCGCATTTTAATTGACCGATTATAAGATTTGTTTATTCCTTCAACCAAATCATCTAGGATATCAATCCAACGATGATTATTCTTGTAATAGAGATATTTCATCATGCGGGTTTTTAAAGTTCTATTTGCTCGCTCCACCATTGCAGCCTTTTGTGGTGAACTTCTAGATCCGTGCAGTATGGCAAACTTTTTGAATAGTTTTTCACAATGACTATTATAAAACTCTGTGCCATTATCAGTAATCAACTGAATTGGTATAAAATTCTTGAATAAACTTTCAAATGCACTAGCAACCTCTATACCACCTTTAGTTTTCAAAGGCCTAACATATAATATGCGTGTATAAACATCAATCATGGTCAACATGTAAGCATAGCCGTCGTTTAATTTTTTATATTTTTGCATATCAACCAAATCTGCTTGCACTGTTAGAAATCGACCACATCCTCTAGTCTTTTTAGTCTGCATACGCATTCTGGTTGGTTTATGTCGTGTAAAAGTTTCAGAATCTTGCAAAAAATCATCAACTTGTACCTTTGAAATGCCATGTTTTCGTGCTTCATGATTTAAAACCAAAATAGGCAATACCACATTTGACGTAATAATGAAGATATGGGCAAGAGGGTTTTATATTCCTTGTTAGTTAAAAGAAAATTATTATTTTTCACAATATTAAATACAATTTCAACAATAATTTCAATTTGTGCAAAAGAAAATGAGGAAACAGAACAAGGAGTTTTGGCGCAAGAAGACAAAAAGTTGAAATTTGACAAAATACGACCACTCATTGAACAAGCACTTTAAACACTAAACACATTTCTGGCAACATAAACAATAGGGTTCTCCGCTGTTCTATCAGATAGTATACGCTGCTTCTCACTTGTTAAAGGATGATTGTCAATCAGTAAATGACTATAGGGAGTAGACATTGCATCATTATACGCCTCTAGAGCATTTTTGAAACGTGGCCCAAATAATTGCTGCAGACAATTACGTATTTGTAATATATCTGAATGACTTTTCATCAGTATTATATATGTACTATTGATTCGACTGGTCCTGTCCAGTTGAAATGCCGCTTGCACAAGATTAAACACTGCCAAATTCCAGTGATGTGCCCACACTGTAAAAATGTTGTTGAGTAATTCCTTTGCTGCTTTATTCGATGAAAAAAAGTTTATCAAATCATCCAGCACTAGTATAGTATTTACTCCCTTTTGTTCTTTTATTAAATCAGGATCAGGTGGCCCTTGAATAATTATTAAACGCTCATCATTTATTGGTACACCTGACGATGACCCACATTGACTGAACCAGAATATTCTATCAATGGGGACGTTGAAAAACTTTTCAGTATTTTCACATATGTGCTTTATGAGGGTTGTTTTACCGCATTGGGTAGCACCTATTACAGTTGTCTGACTGGGTAGTTTGAAGCTGAAAACCATAATCAACCACTCGTAAATGTACCTAAAATGCAAATGATTTCATTTGCAGTAGTGTACACGTATCAAGTGGTGGTTTGTCATGGATGATTTTTACATTACTCTTCCATCATCAGTTGACTCTGAAAAAAGTAATACATCATCAGTGTTTCTTACCAGATTACCTGAAACACTAAGGATACGCAATAATAGGTATTGCATTGGGCTGACAGACATCATTTTTCCTTGTTCTATATTAAATGTTCAAAAAGATTCATCTTATACACTACGTTTTTCCAATAGAAAGTTTATTCTGCACTTGCCTAAAGGCAACTATGCAAATGGTGATGAAATAATACGCGGAATCAATGCTGGAAGAGAATCATTTATCGCCAACAATACAAAGCCTCTTGGAGCTGAGGAAGAAGCACGTATAAAAAGTTTAATAGATAAAGATGAAGATGTAAAAAAATGGTATAATAATCGCCAGGCTGAGGCTAAGCTAGTGGAGGAAATGCTCGCAGATGCCACATTTCAGTTTAACAAAACATTGCAGCGCATAGAGTTTGTAACAAGCAAGCGACTATTAATGAATGCAACGCTTGGTGATGATTTTGCATATTTTCTTGGTTTTGAAAATAAAAACATCAACGATACAATAATAGCCAGGCGTCCCATTGATTTTTCAAATAACATTAATACAATGTATATATATATTGTAATATTGTAGAATATTCCATTCTTGGTAATGTAATTTAATTTACTTGCATGTTTACCTGTACCACCTCCTACTGAATTTGGTAAAATGATTGCCAAAACATTTAATCCTATTCGTTATGTACCAATCACTAGACAAACACTCGATACCATACGTATTGAAATTTTAGATGAATTTGGTCGTCCTATGCAATTTAATTATGGTTCTACAGTTGTTACATTGCATGTTAAAAATATGAAATAAACGTTTTATTCAACAGTTATACAATACCACATTTTCATTTTCGAAGGTTTAAAAGATAGTTTAGGGCAGTTTTGTTTGTCGCTCGGCTCGTGTTGTGAATGTTCTCCGTCACTATTGCTGCGGCATCTTTTTGATTGGGTTGAATGTACAAACTCCTCAGCTTTTTCAAAGGGTTTGCTGGTATCATTTCCATCACCATCTTCACCATTCGTTCCATTATTATTATGAATACGCCGAATATGACGCTCACAATTGAATCTTGTTCCAAAAGTTGCACTACAATGAGGGCACAAACGTCTACGAACACCATCCAAATGTCCATATTTTTGAATAAAGTCAGCATTGCTGATATAATTGTTACATATGGGTTGAATGCACCTGCATGCCTTCTCAAAACGTGATCACTAAAATGCTTGGTTGAAGAAAATATTTCCTTGCATGTACCACAATATTTGTTACATAAAAGTTCCATTAGAGGAAAATGAAAAACGACCACACGCAATCAACCCACTTTTATATAATGAGCAATAATATGATTAGTGTTGTACAAAAGCCCAATCCCAATGCTATACCTTTAATAAATGGCACTGAAATACATTTCAACATACTCCTGTATAAAGGCGCTGGTTTAGATTGCTCCAACGTGTATTTGACACATAATTCACAGTGACAAGGAATATTCATAACTGATCACGTAATGTAGCAGGTTATTAATGACAAATTTCTTATATAGTAGCCAATTTATAGTCGAATACTTTATGCATAAACGCTTTAATAAAGACATCATCATTTTTCAATAGTTTAAAAAATGAACAAATGCTTTCAAATGAATTACCAGCCGACAACATTAGTATTACAAAAACCACATAGCCACCACAAGTGTATTCAATTAAACGTTGTGGTTTGCAAGTATTAATTTTTACCTTTTTATATTTGGCCAGATAATTTTGAATGTACTTGTTCATTTTATATCCCAAGCTACAGAAAAAATAGGCTTGCTTGTTACGGACAAAGATGACCTGCCAATGTGTGCCTGGCTTATCATGTGTGTCAGTATTTACGACAAGTGCAAAGTTTTTACGACGCGTTTTGGGTAGAGTATCAGCGCTGTATACACCGAGGAATAGTTTCCGAGTGCTGGGGACAGATTGCAATAGTGATACTATTTCAGACGAATACATTTTAGTAGAATGATCTAGTGTAACTTTTGTATTGCGCGCGTGCGGTTCGATATGCCGCACCTCCTTTTGGATGTCAACTCTATTCAATGGACAACACTTTTAAATCAACAAATGGGTGGCGCCCCATTTAGCGGAATGATGTTTTAACGTGGAATGCAGAGGGGTCATGGTTTGGGTGGTATTTTGGCAACTTTGGCATCATTTCTACCACGCATCATTCAATCACCTATAGCCCAAAATCTCATCAATGCCGGAAGAAACGCCTTATCCAGTGCTGTAAGCAATAGTCCAGTTGTAAATTCACCTCTTGGTGGACAGTTGCTAAAAACTGGTAATGAAATTGTCGATGGGGTGCTGAAAGGCGATAATATCAAGGAAACTCTTAAAACAGCCGGCCGGCAAGCTATACGAGATCTTACCGGCTTGGGCAAACGGCGACGACGCAAAACCACAAAACCTCATAAGCGGTTGTGCATCACTCGTGAGCGGTCGTTTCACATTTAAATGGCTAAATTGATAGATTCAAAATCAGCACAAGCCCTTTTATCTAATATCAACTATGGTGATATACCAGCGTCGGCATTAGGTGTAGAGTCTACTCGTACTGTACAAGTCCCTTTGAAAAATACTTTTCTTCCTCAAGGACCATGGGAATTTGTTATAGCTCAAAATTCCAAATCATTCCTCAATCTGAGAAGATGTTGGTTGAATGTAAAATTTAAAATTGTAACCACAAACGGTGATCCAGTACCAGACAACCTTGTTTTTGCACCATGTCAACAATTTGCTGCCAGTTTAATACATTCGTATCATTTGAAAATTGGCGATGTTAGCGTGTATGACTCTACCGTGAATCATGCCTATAAAACATATATCGAGAATATTTAAATGTATAGCAACGATGTTAAAGAGAGCAAACTTGCCATATCAGGCTATTATGCTGATAGATATATAGATAATGCATCCAGTGCTGGATTTAGAACGCGTCAAACGCTTGTAAAAAATGGCATATTGTGTGAGATGGCTGCTCCCGTCAGTATCGACCTATTTAATCAAGAGCGACTGTTTGTAAACTATTCAAAAATGGAGCTAACTGCATATCCAAACCGTGATAACTTTTTAATTGACACTCTAGGCTGGAATAATGAAAACAAGGATACTACATTAAAGGAGGAGTTTCCAAATTTGAAAGTAGATATCAGCGATGTACATTTGCTCATTCAAGAGTTTGATCTAAACGCTGGATTAGCTATGGCTATAGAAGATAAACTCGCAAAGTGCTCCATATATTGATACCAGTTTGTAATGTATGTAATAAATTCTTTAAAACATTTGATGAGAAGAATAAAATTTATTAATACAACTATAAATAAAAATCTATAAATACAACCATATACAAATATACACGCAATAATAAAATTTATAAATTCAAATATATTAAAACTTATTCACAATAACCGTAGGGTAAAGTACTATAATCGTCTAGATAACAAAGTTTATCCATTACAACTTTAGTACTTTTTGTCATATCCATTGTGGATATGGCACCGAGTTGCCTCTTTTACAAGGTTGTATTGGTTTTTAAAACCAATTTCTCTCCATCCATAACGAGTCCGCGAACCAGTCGCTCCATACTTTCAAAGTTTACCACTGATGCTGCCGTGTGGTCCAACGTCTGAAAATTATAAAATTATTTGAAAAGTCAAAGCTCGTACTTACCACTCCCTTTGCCTTTGTTACATATTTTACATCACCAGCTGCATTTACAAGTTTATAACTATAAACTTTTGCTGAAGTTTAAATTGAATACAAAGTATAAAATTACCTGTATACACCAAATTCTTTCCATTTTTCTCCTTTGCCTTATACAATAGTAGCCTTGCATGAGCGGTTGTATAGGCCGCAATAGCTACATTTGTAAAAGGCGGTGGCGCCAAATGTGAATCCTCTGGTACTGTTGTGCAGTACGCAACATTATCCACAATTTTGAACCCAGTGAGTTCCCTTGCAGGATCAGTAATGATCCTACCAATTTCTGGGTCCTCAACACCAATAATCTTGGTTTGGGCTTTATCAGGTCTTTGACCCATTTTACCCCAGACACTATAAGCAAATTTGTAATGTATTGTTTTTAAAAGTTTACAAACCTATTTAGCTGCAGTTTGGCAATGCTACGCATGGCAGCATTCTTTTCAATTTTATTGCTCTCCAGAGCAACACCAGTGTTCTCCTCGTGCTCTTGGAGATATATTACCTGAAAAATTCTATTTAATGTGATACTTTTATCAAAACATACCTTTTCTTCAAATTCTTTAAACAGGCCGCCTTGTTGCCATTCTTCCCAGTGCCACACCTCATGCACATGAAGCACTTTATAGCCACGTTGTATGGCACGCTCAACTTGTGTCACAGTTAGATGCAGCTTTCTAGCATTTACATCATTTTGGTGGTCACATGCTACATTTTTACTTTTGACTGCACAAGTGCGGCAGTTTGTAAAAATTAGTTTACCGCCAATACGTGTACCTAATACAGGGTACAGCAAATTTGTGGGTGCAAGCACGTCACATTTTACTAGCCCCTTGTATGGGCAACATGTCTCAAAGCTTTTGAAACCCTCAGTAATCACTTTGGGATTACCTACAGGGTAATAGGCATCAAAAGCGGTGACATATGGATATAGTGAACAAAAGTCCACATACTCGAGCGAGTATCTATCCGAAGCTTGTGCCAAAAGCTTATATGTCTGGGTGCGGCCACCGGTAAAGGCATCTCTAGGTGCCAAGCGTGTAACAACATTTGTTTCACGCATAAATTTCGCCATTTCTTCATTGGCCGAAATTTGAGCATTAATTTCGTGCTCCCACACTGTGGTAACACTAATGCCTTGGCTTTGAATTGCTTGAAGCCTTTTCATGGTTTTATCATAAACCTAAATTTTTCAAATTAAAATGATTAAAAATTATCAATTACCTCTTCCATTGTTTCACCATTTCTGCCTGGTGCTATAGCGCTCTTGTTGGTGCACTGGGGGCAACCATGGTAAATACAACCATTAATCTACAAAAATTTGCATTTTTTACATTTATTACAAATTACTCACCTCATAGCCATGATTGGCAACGGGGTCATAAGCATCGAGTAGATAGCGATGGTCATCTACTCTCACTGCAAATTCGCCACCATTAAGCTTATGCATTAATGGGCGGCCCAATCCTTGTTCTAGCCATTTTATATACTTTATGGCTAATATACTCTGCTTTTGACCGGCATAATAACCAGTCTCGGGCAGAATACCCACTTGGTTCTCTTTAATGTGGTTCATTTTCAACTGTAATATACTAGTTTTGAAAATGCTTGTATTTTAAAAAACTTGCCTGGAATAAAGAGAAACTGGCAAATGTCATACATTGTATGACAGGATTCCAGCCAGTGGTGGCGGTTGCCAACTTCATGTAAACTTTCATACAGTTGGTTAAAATACGGACATCTGTCCTACAATATTCCAAAAGCTCTTCATCAAAATCAAACGCTCTTTGATTACGCTATTCATACCAAATATTGAATAAAGCTAGGTCTTCTGCTTTCATTCTAGCAGTACAATAGTACTGTTTTGGTGGTAAAGATGGCAACACTTTGCCATAATTTATTGGATGATTAAAGAGGTAAGGAAACTGTCCTTTACTCATATCAGGTACACCAAATGCCTTGGGTAACGCTGATAAGGGTGAAGGCACTAATAAATAACTATCTTTAAAATATAAATAATTAAATTTTTGACCTCTTAAAGGCTTGACAACCATGCTTATAATCTTGGTCCCATTTAAAATTGGATCAGGATATATACCACGGTTTATCAGCCTAGACACCAAGAAATGTATGTCAAAGCGTGAACCATTATGCGCAATCAAAATTGCATTATCATTCTCAACAGAGTTAAGTAACCAATCAAGGAAACGATCTGTTACAGACCATTCACTATCACCTTGTTGATACCCAAAATGGCCCTCCTTGGTTGTGCATTTTTCACATGAGTTGGCATCTATACAACTTTCACAAAATTTGTTATACACAACCATATTGGGCCATTGTTCATCTGCATATTCATGAACATTTGTTCCGTTTTTTAACACAACCGTTTCAAAGTCATAAAATATAATCTTAAACAATTAAGCATTACACTTGTAAAGATGTTAAATACAAACCTTGTATTTCTCTTGCCTCTTTTTTAACTGATCCTTCTTCTTGTCGTTAGGTGGTACCCAACAACAAGAATGATCTTCAGGCTTTGTCTGACCACACTTTTTGCAAAATTTCTCATTGCAATTGTACGGTCTATCAGCACGTACTCTGTGATAATGATCACAGTTTTCACATGTCTGAATTTAGTCTTGTTAAATTTTATATATATTTTTTAAATTACCTTAAACATTCGACATGTTTTTCTAATATGCTTGTCAAAGCATTGACGAGTTTTAAACAAAACTCTACAACTATCACATCTTATGCTACTTTCAACCACATTTTCCATCGAATTACATTTTAAGGTGTGGCATTTCTTACACTTGGCTTTACATCTATGCAACACTGTTTTGTAAGATAATTCACAGTGTTGGCATATAATACCATCAAAAAGCTGTGATCTACTACAAGTTGTAATATAGTCATAATGATTATTTCGGTAGCCTAGTGTTACCACTTTGCTAGCCGTTTCATTAAAGATACGCTGAATAGCGTACATACGCTGTCCAGGTGGCCTAGCGTATACTACAAACTTATAGTCTGTATTACAACTTGCAATAGTATTTAAATGATTCAAATTATAATTTGGTAAATGTACAGAAATACCACACCTATTTAATAAATTGATATGATGTGGTTGATTTGGCAACAAGATGTAGTTGCGACAAAGATTTTGAATCCTCCGCTTCTCAACAACATCTTCTGCTGCCTCTTCATCGGCTCTCCACATTCCCACAACTGCTGCTCTAGCCAGGCAATGAGTGTCAGTGTTTTCAATTGTGCCAGGTATTTTGAGTTCGGCATCAAAATAGAAACCAACTCTACCTTCACCAGGCATCAGGCTTGGCTGCACCGGTCTTTCATCAAACACATACATTTCAATATTCATTGCCTGGCTAATTACAGCCTCTCGCTTTGATTGCTGCACCTTGCTGATGGCATTCATGATGACAACGCCATCCAAATGCTCCCTTCTACGGAAATCCATAAATATGGATCCCTTTTCAAAGGATGGGTGCTCTATTGATAAACAAAACAGTGCTTTTTGTTTATCTGGCACACCACTTTCAGCAAGGCACCGATCAAGAAACTCATTAAATAGCCGCGGCATGACAACATGCATTGGCTCATTAATGGCTTCCAAATGTGGGAACGTGAGCGATCAAACGACCACGTTGGTGAACCGACCAGTTCGTTTTATGCGTCGGTGTGACCACTATAATACATATTTTTTATAATGGTTATACGCTTTTAATTTAAATATAAATAATTTTTGTTTATAACTTTTAATAAATTTACTTTTCTTTAAATTATTTTTATATTCTTTTATTAAAAATAAATGGCATTTGATTTTTAAATATAAATTTTTTTTTTCAACTTTGAAAAAACTTTTATAAACATTTGTTAATGTTTAAAAATAAATGGAAAGGTCAAGATTGTGTTTTATTATTTTACTAGTTCAAAATGTTTGAAATATTTATAATTTGTAAGAATTCAAAATCGGTTGAAAGAAAGATAGATGAGGAAAGATAGATAGATAGTGAGATGAAATGTAAAGATTTTAAAATGAATGCTGTTCAAAAGAATGAATATATAAATTTCAAAATATTTGCAATTTGTTTGATAAAAGATATAGATTGAGATGAAATGTAAAGATGAGAAAGAGAGAATTTTATGAATGCAATTGAAAAAGAGAAATAAATTTCAAAATGTTTTCAAAATATGCAATTGGAGCAAGAGAAAATTTCATGTTTCAAAAGATATATTATGAAATAATATGTAAATAAAAGATCGCACCTCTATTTTACAGACATCGTTGAATGTCGCTCCATATCCGACTTGCCCTCCACTGGTTGATGGGGTAGCAGGATCCCATTCGCTTAAAAAGAAAAAACTAAATGTTATAATTTTAATATCGCTTACTCATCACTGTCATCCAAGGTTATTACTTCAATAACCCTTGATGATGAGGGCCCACTGTTAAAAGTGGTTGATGTGGGCTCACAGAGCTCGATCCCACCAGCCTCGGTAAACTTTATACGTTTACTAAAAAACAAAATATATATAAAGATTCAAAATATTGTTAAATTACCTGAGCTGATTGATTTCTTCATAATCAAATCCTAGCTCTTCACATAAACGTTTATAACTAAAAAAAGAAAAAGTTTACAAACAAATAATCAAAAAGACACAACCTATTAGCAGCCATTGTACCTTGATATAATGAATACATCAGTCTACACATTGCTGTTGGCATTGTAATTTGTTATGTAACATGGATTTGGGTACAGCTGTCAAAACTAGTAGTTGCGATAAACTTTAAAATAAATAAGCTTATTGAATACATCTGTTTTTATTGTAACCGTCGGATTAATTTTTGTTATTAGTTCTTATTAAATTAACTTTATGCGTTTCATTGAGGTCAGCGCAACTGTTTGTTAATCTTATTGTATTTACCTTCAATGTGTGCTCTATTTAGTTATTGTATTGTTATATTAGTAAAATAAAGTTTAAAACTAATCTTTTCTTTTAATTTGAAACTTTTAATTGTTAGAATAAATATAATTAATAACAATTTGTAATTTCAAAAATTAATAATTTAATGTCGTTCTTATCGAATTAACCTTCGATATGTGTTCCATTAAATTTTGGTATTTCATATCGTTCTTATCGAATTAACTTTCGATATGTGTTCCATTAAATTTTGGTATTTCATATCGTTCTTATCGAATTAACTTTCGATATGTGTTCCATTGAATTACCCATAACAAGTACGGTGAACAAAATTATCTACATGCAAAAATTTTATTGATCTTTAAAAACAAAAACAGTAAAAAAAACAATATTATAAAATAATAAACAAAATAAGTAAACAGAATAAGTAAACGAACATAATTAATAAATGAATAAAGAAATAAATAAAATTTTAAAACAAATTAATATATTTAAAATTTAAATATGATTTATATATATGAAGGTTAAATATAATTTAAATATTTAAAATTTAAATATAATTTATAAATATAAAATTTAAATATAATTAATTAATTTTAATATAATTTTTTTTTCACTTAATATATTTAAAAATTAATTAAAAATATATAATTATATATATATATATATATATATACATTTAAAAAAGCATATTTAATTTTGATTTTAAAAAAAAAATTTTAATCATGCTTTAAATCATGATTTTTAAGTTTAAAAAAGGAAAATCCATGAACCATGATCCCAAAATATGATTTTAACAGCTGACGCTCAAAAATATGTTTTTGACAGCTGACGCGCCCCAAAAGTATGTTTTTAGCAGCTGACGCCCCCAAAAGTATGTTTTTGACAGCTGTTTGGGGGCGTGGTTAGTAAATTTTGCACGGCTCTCTACTAATAAGGGCACAAACGTCTACGAACACCATCCAAATGTCCATATTTTTGAATAAAGTCAGCATTGCTGATATAACTGTTACATACGGGTTGAATCCCGTCATGTCTTTTCAATACATGATCACTAAAATGCTTGGCTGATGAAAATATTTTCTGGCACGTAATACAATACAATACTTGTTACATAAAAGTTCCATTAGAGGAAAATAAAAAACAACCACACACAGTCAACTCACTTTTATATAATGAGTGGAATAATGACTAGTGTTGTACAAAAGCCTAGTCCCAGAGATATTCCTTTAATGAATGGCACTGAAATACGTTTCAAAATCTTTTTGTACAGGGGTGTTGGCACAGATTGTTCCAACGTGTATCTTATACATAATTCACAGTGACAGGGAATATTCATAACTGCGTTACATATTGTTTCTTCCCGTCTTTTCATGGTCGGAAGATATATGTACTTCTACCTTGTTCCTTAGGTAGGCAGACCCGAACGCTTCGATTTCCTTATTAAGACAAATACTTAACGAGAAAAGAATTCATTATCAGATAACAAGAAAATACAATATAAGAATTACATTAAGAAAGAATATAGAGAGATCTAATAAAGTATTAAATAGAGTATATATATAGATGATATAGAGATGAGACTCACATGACTATAAGACAACCTATCTGGGTTAGGCCAGAAGCAAGAGTGCCATGTGTGTCCCATGTTGTAGGCGGGGCTTGTTCAGGCTCCCGCTATTTGAATAGCGCGCACATGTTTACCATGTGCTAGCAGATGTGACATCCCCCCACCTTAAAAAGTTGAACGTCCTCGTTCAAAACAAAATAAATTAATTCACTTTTTAAGATAGTTGGATGTTGGAAAAAGAAAATCATGGTGTAGTCGATAAAAAATAATGTATACAATACGATTTGAAAGTTTAGCTATTGTCTCTTCAAGTTTGTTGAATTTGAAATGTAGTATCGAGTAGATTCTATTCCATTCACTTGAGTAGTGAAATGCTTGCAAACGAGAGCTTTGCTTCTAAACCATTCGACTGTGATATAGTCGTTCATTTTCTTGAGTTGTACAGGTACGGTGTTACCCTGAGAATAGATCGAGCCCGTTCTGTACAAAAAAATAAAAACTCGTTTGACCCGTATGACTAATGTCCATAAGGTGAATACAAGTAATGATTAAGCATAACAAATAGCAAGATTCACAAGAGAATATTGAAAAAAATCTACTCAATGAAAATTGGAGTAATAAAACAAAACCTTGTAAAGCAATAGCAGACTTCTCAGAGAAAATCAATCAACAACAAAGAAGTGTTACAATCAGAAATGGCACAAAATAAAAAAAAATTTCAACAGTTTGATTTAGTTAAAAAAAACTACCTGCAAGAAATCGTGATAACCGGAATAAATGTTGTCCGTTGATAAGGTTTGACAAAGTCCTTGTGTACTCTTCTGCTTTTTCCTTTATCTATTTGAACCACGACGAAAGATCTTTGAACTGCTGTAACTAAATAATGTTAGTTTGTTTCGAGTAGAATTCACTTTTCATAACTAAGTCATTAACCTGAATTTCTTTTTTTTGTGTTCTATTTCGTGTATTGTACTGTTGTTCATTCTTCTTTGTTGTTGTGTGACATACAAAAGGTATGGCTCTGGTGATCCTTGTTCCTGATCTTTGTTGTCCTCGCTGATGTCCGAGTCCGACAGGGTGGCTGCATGTTTCAATTCTATCTTTTACTATATTATATGTGCTTTCATTTTGTATTAGCGATCTATTGACAAAATCTTCTGTAGGATTGGCTGGTTCTTCAGTTTGAGGATTATTTCCAGGCAATTGATGGTCAATAGGAAGTCTTGCATCCCGACCAAATAATACAACATATGGACTAATAGATGTTGATGAGTTTGGTAACGTATTGATCACAAACATAACTTTGGGTAGGTGTATATCCCAGTTAGTTTGTTGTTCATTCACGAATGAAGAGAGAGCTTCTTCCAAAGTTCTATGAAGTCTCTCAACTTGTCCATTAGCATTTTTATGATATGGTAGCGTAGTAGTGTGTTTAATTCCAAATTGTTTACACATAGCTTGAAATTCAGATGACAAAAAGCTACTACCATTAACGGTTATCATACTCATTGGTGGTCCATATATGAAAACAAATCTAATTACAAACGCTTTTGTGATTTCAGTAGCCGTTTGTGTTATTAATGGGCAAGTTGTTCCCCATTTACTAAAAGCGTCTTGAATACTCAAGATGTATCGATGTCCATCATTAGTGCGAGGTAAAGGACCTAGTATATCTACATGAATACGATCAAATGGCTTTTCGGGTATAACAAATCTTCCCATAGGTTGAATATACGATTGGTGTGGGTTAGATTTCCTACTTGCACATTTTGTACAACGATTAATAAATTCAGTTATTTGTGGAACCATATTAGTCCAAAAGAATCGTCGTCGAATCGCATCAGTAGTTTTATTTATACCTAGGTGTGCACCAATTTTGGAATCTTCGTGAAAAAATTTGATGACAACATCAGTTATTTTGTCGTTTCGCGGCAAAATAATAGATGGTTTTAAATAATTTTTCGCTTGTTTTGCATGTAATATGCCTTCTCGTTCTTCATACCGGTCTGATATATTAGCCGGACAGTTATCATTATTAATTTGAGAAAGTGCTTCGCGAATCCAGGGAACTCCAGCTTGAACTTTCCGTATTTCTTCACAATTTAGTTGGTCAATGGAAGAAATAGTTGTGATATGAGCAATAAAAGCATTAACAGGTTTTACTTTGTCCTTTGGTTTAGTAGGACGACTGTCATTTGCTTCAGGGGCAGTACACAGTAATGTTTTTAAAGTTTTAAATGCGTCTGCATGTTCCGATTTCCACTCAAAAGGAGTATCCTTATGTGTTAACTTATACAATGACTCAGCTATTCCGGCATAATTTTGAATAAACCGTCGAAAATAGTTAGTCATACCTAGAAAGGATCTGACAGCCGTAACTGTACTTGGATTTGGAAATTCGGAAACAGCCTGTATCTTAGCAGGATCTGGTTTAACACCATTTCTACCTATTACAAAACCCAAAAACTTTACATCAGTGGCTGCAAAGCAACATTTAGATAACTTTATTTTTAACCCTAGTTCAGTGACCTTTTTCAGCACTTCTTGTATATCTCTTAAATGTTCTTCAGCTGAGTTCGAAATTATTAGCAAATCATCTAGATATACAAACAGTTTGCATCTAACAAGAGATTGTAAGTATCGTACTGCGGATTGAAAAGTGTGTGGCGCTCCACACAATCCCATAGGCATTCGGCAATACTGATAGGTACCTGATGGAGTGGTAAAAGCAGTTAGGTATCTATCTGAGCGTTTCAACGGTATTTGGAAGAAACCAGAAATGAGATCAAAATTCGAAAAGAACTGAGCTCCAGCCGCTAAGTCTATGATATCAGGAATGTGTGGGATGCTGTATGATTGTTTCTTAGTAACACTATTCAATGCTCTAAAGTCAGTAACAAACCGAAAAGAATTATCTTTCTTTTTTACAAGAACAACCAGACTAGTGAAAGTAGCCGTCGAATTTTCGATTATACCTTGCGACAACATTTCTTTCACTTGCCGTTCTACTTCTTCTTGCTTACCCAATGGTACTCTGTAAGATCTACTTTTTGGAAAATCCATATCGGATCTTATAGGAATGGCATGTTCAACTGGTCCGCAAAAGAGACCAATATTATGATCATGGTTGAAAAATGCCGTTTGGTTTTCCTTAATGATTGTGATCAGATTTTTCTTCATTTTATGAGACAGAGTGCAAGAATTGAAGTTCAAATCATCCAAAAGATGCTGAGGAAAAGTTGGTAACTTATCTTCCCAATCAGCTTCAGGTGGAACATAATCGTTCATAATTTCTTTAGATGCTATAAGTCCTGAACCAATGTGGTCATTTTTATTAATTTTAATTGGCTTTGAAGAATTGTTTGATACTACCATAGTAATAGGAAAAGGTCCTATGGCGGCATCTGGAATTGAGATAGGACCTGTGCTAGATTTTAAAAGAGCATATTGATCAAAATCTAATTCTGGTCCTGTTTGCAAAGATATGTGGGATGTACTATGTGGTGGAACTGTTACTGTGGACAAACTTATGATATTTACTGTTTTAGTTGTGGTTTTATATGCAAAACAACCAGGTTTTACTAAGGGTGTTTCCATATTACCAACAATCAACTTTCCTTTACATAGTTTTAATGTAGTAAATATCTCTCTTTCTTCCAACGTACGCATAAAATCAGTACCAAGTAACATTTGTCCTGGACAGTCATTGTCTTCAGATATTAAAAATTCGTGTTCCACTTGGTAACCTGCTATACCCACATCTAACTTGCATTTTCCCACAAAGCGAAACTCTGATCCATTTGCAGTGGATGCAGATTTAGAATATTTTGTAAAATATTGTCTTCCAATATATGCCAATGTGGAGAACGGAATATATGAGATCGTAGCTCCAGAATCCCATAATGCTAACAGTCCTCTACCTTCAATGTCAATATGAACAAACGGTAACATGTGTCCATTTTTCTTTGTTGTTGTGTGACATACAAAAGGTATGGCTGAAGGAATGTAAGTTATGATGGTGGGAAAATAGCTCCGCATCAATTCATCACTAACTGTTTCATGAATCTCATCTCCCTCAAGTGGTGGAGCTGTTGGGCTCAACATGATATGGTTTATTTTTAACATAGAAGTAGGGGAGAGATAACATTTTATAGTGAAATATAATGCTATCATTAGACATAATATCAGAGTTATACAACCGATGGTAATGAGTGTTCGTTCAATTGAACCTATACAAAAGTCAATGAACAGATCCCAGTTGGAGAAAACAATTTTCCTGGCATCTCTTATAAGTTTACTTCCTTTGAAGATGAAAGAGGAAATTTGAGGCCAATCACGTGAACGAGAAATTACGCGGAGAAGATCATGGTGAGGTGAAGTAGATAAACTATAACCATAAGTTAATCCAATAGATAGGGCTAAGGATTTTTCAGTCGAATTTTCAAACAAATTCCGCCCTGTGAATCGAAGTTTACTCAATTCAGCATAATGATCATGTTTTTCTGAATGAATACTATCTACTTTATGTGTGTCACCTTTATAATCTCTCCATGTTCCATTTTCATACCAAATCTCTGTCTCTTTGTGTTCACAATTGATCTCATGTCCTTCAGTGCTCAAATCGTAGCTATCGATAGGAGCAAATAATAATTGTTTATCGTGTGTTAAAACAGGGGTCTCTGCATAACATTTATCATTGTAAGAATGATTACGATAAATGAAATGTGGTTCTATTTCCTGACAAGTTGTTATTTTTAAAACATTTCTTCCAACAAATCGGGCAACGATATCATCCCGCTGAAGCATAGCTCGTACTCCTATTGTAGGATGTATACGTAATATAGCTTGCCAGCTTTTTACAGTTTCCATTTGAGATTTACAGATGGTATGAAACTGTTGATGAAATTCGTCAATTATGGAGAGACGCGCTTTCTCAAACCCATAATTCAACTTATTATCTATTATCGTTTTAGTTTTATGCTCTGATTTGTGGAGAACATTGTCATATACTTCTGCTACATACAACTCTCGACCTCTCTCGTACGCATTAGGGGTAGGAGTTGTTAAACTACGAATTGTAGTTTTGGTGGCAGTTATTGGGGTTACAGTAGTATGATGTAACATATTTTTATCAGTTGTAATTTGAGTTTTAACCCAACTTATAAATTCTAAAACTTCTGTTTTATTGAATTTAGAATTTTCCTGTGGGTATTCGATGGACTGTGGAGGAAATCCATAATATGCTGTACTATTCTTTGTATAAAGGTTGTGATAGTCAGGCAGCTTGGATATAATTGCTAAATCTTGCTCTTGGTTGTTTCTAACAGTAGCATCAGCTTTTTGTTGTCGACTGACTTGCATGTCACGAGATATTTGTTCTTTTCCCGATTGTTGTTGGATCATGAATAACATGCCTTGAGCAGTTGCAATAATTTCAGATTGATTCATATTTCCACTGCGTGGTAATATAGATGGATATAAGGCTCTGGCCAACTGTTCGATTGATGGAACTGTTTGTGTACCATCAAGAATTGTGGCTTGATATACTACTGCGTGAGCCATTCCTCGAAAGAAGTCTTCTATGGATGTTGTAGATTTCCTCAACGATCTTTTTAACCGAGGAACTTCTATACGACGAGCTACTTGAGTGATAAGATCATCCAATTTCATGCTGTTAATCATCTGTCTAGTAGCCAGTTTAATTTCCTCTATACCCATACATTGTAAAATCAAAAGATTGGGATCTTTGAAATTATTAGACTTCGCCCAGTTAGTTATATGATCTTTTGTCAATCCTAAACTAACAATTGTGTCAATGAACAGTGGATTATCTATCGCGAATTGGAGCAAACTCTCATAAGATGATGTAGCTGCATATCTCATATATTTTGCGTAAAACTTAGTGATAGATGCAGATCCAAAAATGAAAGTAGGTCTTAGAAATGGAAACGCATATGGTTGGGATTTCGCATTAACAAAAAGATAATCATCACTGAAAGAGCGATGTTTTTGAGGTAATGCATTACGTTTATTTCTGCGTCTATCAGCATTAAGCAAAGTATTGGAAAGATCAAGCAAATTATAAACACGGGGATATGCTGTGAATTGGATAATTGCCTCAGAAGATGATTCAAAAACAGCGAATTCGAAACAAGATTGAACGTGAGCGGATGTGGAATGATTTTGGAGAACAAAAGCGCTTTCAATAGAGTGAACTAGAAGAATATGATTATCCAACATGGCGGAGAAGGGGCCAAGTTTTTGATAGTGACAGACAACTAATGGGATAGGTGGTTGCCAGATAACTGCACCTTCACCAGTTGCACAAAACCCTTCATTTCCTTTACAATTATCAGTATTTATAAATAAGTCTGATACAATGTGATCTTCTTTCAATCTAGTTATTATCCCTCGCTTCAATACAAATTGTTCAATTTCTCCATTTCTCCAAATTGTTCAATTTCTCCCTCGCTTCAATACAAATTGTTCAATTTCTACATTCTTCAGTGGACCAAGAGCGAGTTGGATTATGCTCGTTTAATGGTGTTTCAAAAACTGAATGCTGTTGGGCATTCATGATTTTATCATTCCACATACGATTTCTATGTGCTCGAACACAATCTTTCTTATCTACTGTTTTAATATGAGAGAATGTGGTGTTACGATCTCTCAAAAACATGAAATCTCTCACACAGCTTTTATACTTTTTCACATAGCATTTCCATGCTTCCCATGACTCTATCTCAGCCTTTGGTAGATATATTTCTACCTCAACACTGTGAGCCTTTTCAATTTCTGCCTTATGGCAGCCTGTGACCACAGGAGGTGTTACTAATATACCCCCTTCAGATTGAGCGCAAATCTGATATTTTGCCGACCCAAAGGGAAGGCATGAGAGTGCCAATAAAGTCAGGCACAACGTGACCGGTGGCATGAATGGGGTCGCTACGCTGTATACCCTTGAGTTACCATTCCCATTGGCTGATGGTCTTTGTCTTCTTGGGGAACTTGGCCTAGGGTTCCAAGACGAGCTATTGGCATTTCTGCCATTCGCAAATGGGCGGTTTCCCGGGTTAGGACGCCTATTCATATTCCCGTTCTGCGAGTTATTATTATTATAACGTACGGCAGAAGGTCGCTCTCTCTCTCGCTCATAATCATTAGAGCCATTATTGTGCTGAGTCCAGTTATTATTTTTTTTATTATTTTTATTATTTTTATAATTTTTATTATTATTATTTTTCCTACTTCTTTCTCTTTCTTCACTAAAGCTTAATTTATGCTGTAAAGCATTTATGAGCTCCTTCAAGGTGCTGGTGTCTTCATTTCTTTTCATGAAGCTATTTCGAACGCCTTCTTCAAACCTAGCTAATTTCTTAGCTTGTTCATAAGTGGCGGGGTTTTTAGTTAAAACCGCAATATCCAGTTCCTCTTTTAAACCATTTAAAAATGCCGTTTTCAACATTGGTTCCCGCTCGGGATCCGTTGGTGACATTATGGTGCTTGCCATTCTCTCTAATTCCATACTAAAATCAAGAACAGATTTATCTCCTTGTTGTACTCGATGAATAAGCGCTATGGTGAAATTTTTATCTGTTTTAGGCGCTAAAAGCTCAGTGAGCTGATCCATCAAAACAATCCATGGGCCATTAGTTCTTATGCCACTAGGAATACTATTATACAAGGAGAGAGCTGTTTCATTTGATTCCAAAAGAAGAGGCAAAATTAATAGTCTCTCAGGTAAGCTTAGATTCATAACATTAAAAAATCTATTTAAAGATTCAACAAAAGAACGAAAGCTACGAGAGCCTTCATACCTGGGACAGAGATGGCAATTCAAAATAGTTGCCATATTTCTAGAGGGTGGAGCAACATTAGAATTAGGAGATGGAGAGGTAGGAGTCATTTTTCTTTCAAAAGCTTTAGTTATAGCAGCGGCCCACCGACTTGGTGATCTATTTCGTACTGTAGTAGGTGCCCGAGGTGTTTCCTCAGTGATGGCCTTTCTGCTTTTACTTCTCGTTCTAATTGTTAGAGAAGAAGAGTGAGAAGAAGAAGAGGAATCACCTTCTTCTCTCAAAAATTCAAAAGGAGAGAGGTAGGTGGATGGAGTATTTAAGTTTTTAGAATTAAATTCAAAAACTTGGCGTACCTCTGGTGATCCTTGTTCCTGATCTTTGTTTTCCTTGCTGATGTCCGAGTCCGACAGGGTGGCTGGTGAATACAGTTAGATGAATATAAGAGCGCGTACTGGAAGCAACTAGACTCCAGTAAAAACGTTTGTGACAATGGCGTCTGATGAAGGAGGATCGTTGAAGCTTCAAGCTCCGCCTCCAGCCATGTGTCACGACACCAGATGTTAGCGCTTATGGTAAACAACCATTGACCGTCTGTCGTGATATTTGAATATTATAATCACTAATGTCAGCTTAGAGACAAATAAGGAATCACAGATGGTGCCTTAAGCCTGTTTGAAAACTTTTGAATTTTAACAGCTGTTATTGACTACACATGTCGAACAGCTGGTACGCGTGGGTCAACTATTTGAATGTGAGTAAGCTTAAAGTAAACAAAAATGTCTCATCTCGTATATTAAGTTCAATTTTATAAAGTTTATTAAGATTTGTAGAAAGAATTTCAAAATAAATCTTAATTAAGATAATTTTTAATTTAATTTCAAAAGATATAGAAGGTAATTTAAGATTGATATAGGAATTTAAATTCAGTAATCTGTCAATAATATAGGAAAAAGGAAACGTTGGCAGACGTAGAGTGGACTTGGGTGGGTAGGAATTCAAATATTCTTATTATCTCTGAACTAATAAGAAAAGAGTTAACAGGAGTAGAACCCTGATGAACCCTTGGATGTGAATCAAAATCAAAAAATCGTAAATAAAATTATCCCAACAGCCTCCAGCTTCCAAACAACTCAGCTAAAAAGTGAGCTCTGTTGCCACACTGGACATTCACATCATAAAGTAATGAATCAAAATAGCACGCGCGTGCATAACAAAAAGGTAACGCTCGTCAAAACTATTGTCTGATAGTTTCCCCAAACGTCTCAGACACCTCCCAGTTTTTGTTGAGCGGAGGAGAAGTGGTAGCCAAAATAATTTTTGGGGAAATCATGGTGCACGGCTCGGTTACTCCTCACTGTTGGGTAATTAAGTCCAAAAGTCTCGTAAACTTGCTGTCAATAAATTAACAGTAGAGTAAGCAAGGTGGAACCTCCACGTTACATATTGTTTCTTCCCGTCTTTTCATGGTCGGAAGATATATGTACTTCTACCTTGTTCCTTAGGTAGGCAGACCCGAGCGCTTCGATTTCCTTATTAAGACAAATACTTAACGAGAAAAGAATTCATTATCAGATAACAAGAAAATACAATATAAGAATTACATTAAGAAAGAATATAGAGAGATCTAATAAAGTATTAAATAGAGTATATATATAGATGATATAGAGATGAGACTCACATGACTATAAGACAACCTATCTGGGTTAGGCCAGAAGCAAGAGTGCCATGTGTGTCCCATGTTGTAGGCGGGGCTTGTTCAGGCTCCCGCTATTTGAATAGCGCGCACATGTTTACCATGTGCTAGCAGATGTGACAACTGGCCACGTAATGTAGCAGGTTATTAATGACAAATTTCTTATATAGTAGCCAATTTATAGTCGAATACTTTATGCATAAACGCTTTAATAAAGACATCATCGTTTTGTAATAGTTTAAAAGATGAACAGATGCTTTCAAATGTATTACCAGCTGACAACATTAGTATTACAAAAACCACATAACCACCACAAGTGTATTCAATTATGCGTTGAGGTTTGCAAGTATTAACTTTTACATTTTTATATTTGGCCAGATAATGACGAATGTACTTGTTCATTTTATAACCCAAGCTACAGAAAAAGTAGGCTTGATAATTACGTACAAAGATGACTTGCCAATGTGTGCCCGGTTTATCGTGTGTGTCACTATTTACAACAAGTGCAAAGTTCTTTCGACGTGTTTTGGGTAGAGTATCGGCGCTAAATACACCTAGGAATAGTTTTCGAGTGATGCGGACAGATCGCAATAGTGACGCTATTTCAGACGAATACATTTAGCAAAACGATCTAGTGTAACTTTTGTATTGCGCACGTGCGGTTCAATATGCCACACCTCCTTCTAGACTTGAACTCAATTCAATGGACAACACTTTTGAATCAAAAGTGGAATGATGTTTCAACGTGGTATGCAGAAAGGTCATGGCCTGGGTGGTATACTGGCAACTTTGGCATCGTTTTTACCTCGCATTATTCAATCACCTATAGCCCAAAATCTCATCAATGCTGGAAGGAACGCATTATCCAGTGCTGTAAGCAATAGTCCAGTTGTAAATTCACCTCTTGGCGGACAGTTGCTGAAAACTGGTAATGAAATTGTCAATGAGGTGCTGAAAGGCGATAATATCAAGGAAACTCTTAAAACAGCCGGCCGGCAAGCTATACGAGATCTTACCGGCTTGGGCAAACGGCGACGACGCAAAACCACAAAACCTCATAAGTCTGTGCATAACTCGTGAGCGGTCGTATCGTATTTAAATGGCTAAACTGATAGATTCAAAATCAGCACAAGCCCTTTTACCTAATATTAACTATGGTGATATACCAGCGTCGGCATTGGGTGTTGAATCCACTCGTACTGTACAAGAAAAATTTTTGAAAAATACTTTTCTTCCTCAAGGACCATGGGAATTTGTTATAGCCTAAAATTCCAAATCATTTCTTAATCTGAGAAGGTGTTGGTTGAATGTAAAATTCAAAATTGTAACCACAAACGGTGATCCAGTACCAGACAACCTTGTTTTTGCACCATGCCAACAATTTGCAGCCAGTTTGATACACTCGTATCATTTAAAAATTGGTGATGTTAGCGTGTATGACTCTACCGTAAATCATGCCTACAAAACATATATTAAGAATATTCTAATGTATAGCAACGATGTTAAAGAGAGCAAACTTGCCATATCAGGCTATTATGCGGATAGATATCTAGATAATGCAGCCAGTCCTGGATTTAGAGCGCGACAAGGGCTTGTTAAAAATGGCATATTGTGTGAGATGGCTGCTCCCATCAGTATCGACTCATTCAATCAGGAACGACTGTTTGTAAACTATTCAAAAATGGAGCTAACTGCATATCCAAACCGTGATAATTTCTTAATTGACACACTTGGATGGTATAATGAAATTTTTTTTTTTTTTTTTTTTTTTTTTGATTTTTTTTGAAGCCCATGAGTTCCCTTGCAGGATCAGTTATGATCCTACCAATTTCAGGATCCTCAACACCAATAATCTTGGTTTGGGCTTTATCCGGTCTTTGACCCATTTTACCCCATACACTATGAGCAAATTTGTAAATTTTTATTTTTAAAAGTTTACATACCTATTCAGCTGTAGTTTGACAATGCTACGCATAGCCGCATTCTTTTCAATTTTGTTGCTCTCCAGAGCAACACCAGTGTTCTCCTCGTGCTCTTGGAGATATTTTAGCTGTAAAATGTTATTTAATGCCATACTTTTCATGACACATACCTTTTTAGCCTCTGTCATATTTGGCTTAGGCCAGCCCGATGCCTCTTGTTTAATTTTTATGTACTTTTGTACAAACTCTTTAAACAGGCCGCCTTGCTGCCATTCATCCCAGTGCCAAACCTTATAAACATGAAGCACTTTGTAGCCACGCTGTATGGCACATTCGAGCTCTACATGCGTTACAGTCAGATGCAGCTTTCGAGCGTCTTCATCATCTTGGTGCGGGCATGTTACATTTTTGCCTCTGTTTGCACATGTGCGGCAGTTTGTAAAAATTAATTTACCGCCTATGCGTGTTCCTAATACAGGATACAACAAATTTGTGGGTGCAAGCACGTCACATTTCGGTGAAGGCATCTCGAGGTGCCAATCGAGTTACAACCTCAGTGTCCTTCATAAAATTTGCCATTTGCTCATTTGATGACATTTGAGCAGTAATTTCGTGTTCCCACACAGTGGTTATACTAATGCCCTGGCTTTGAATAGCTTCAAGCCTTTTCATGGTTTTCTCATAAACCTAAATGTTTCAGCTTAAAATGATTAAAAAAAAGTATTGGTTACCTCTTCCATTGTTTCACCATTTCTGCCTGGTGCAATAGCAGTCTTGTTGGTGCACTGGGGGCAACCATGATAAATACAGCCGTTAAACTACAAAATTTTTCATTTTTTACATTTATTACAAATTACTCACCTCATAGCCGTGATTAGCCACACTGTCATAAGCATCAAGTAGATAGCGTTGGCAATCTACTCTCAGAACAAATTCACCACCATTAAGCTTATGCATTAATGGGCGGCCTAATCCGTGTTCTAGCTATTTTATGTATTTTATGGCAATTATACTCTGCTTCTGGCCGGCATAATAACCAGTCTCAGGCAGAATACTCACTTGGTTCTCTTTAATGTGGTTCATTTTCAACTGTAATATACTAGTTTTGAAAATGTTTGTATTTTAAAAAACTTGCCTGGAATAAAGAGAAACTGGCAAATGTCATACATTGTATGACAGGATTCCAGCCAGTGGTGGCGGTGGCCAACTTCATGTACACTTTCATACAGTTGGTTAAAACACGGACATCTGTCCTACAATATTCCAGAAGCTCCTCATCAAAATCAAACAAACTTTGATTACGCTCTTCATACCAAATATTGAATGAAGCTAGGTCTTCTGCTTTCATTCTAGCAGTACAATAGTACTGTTTTAGTGGTAAAGATGGTAACACTTCGCCATAATTTATTGGATGATTAAAGAGGTATGGGAATTGTCCTTAACTCATATCAGGTACACCAAATGCCTTGGGTAACGCTGATAAGGGTGAAGGCACTAGTAAATAACTATCTTTAAAACATAAATGGTTAATGTTTTGACCTCTTAAAGGCTTGACAACCATGCTAATAATCTTGGTCCCATTTAAAATGGGGTCAGGATATATTCCACGGTTCATCAGCCTAGACACCAAGAAATGAATGTCAAAGCGCGACCCGTTGTGCGCAATCAAAATTGCATTATCATTCTCAGAAAAGTTAAGTAACCAATCAAGGAAACGATCTGTTACAGACCATTCACTATCACCTTGTTGGTACCCAAACTGGCCCTCCTTGGTTGTGCATTTCTCACAGGAATTGGCATCTATACAACTTTCACAAAATTTGTTATACACAACCATATTGGGCCATTGTTTATCTGCATATTCATGAACATTTGTGCCGTTTTTTAACACAACTGTTTCAAAGTCATAAAATATGAGCTTAAACAAGAAAGCATTACATTTGTAAAGATAACAATTACAAACCTTGAACTTTTCTTGCTTCTTTTTTAGTTGAGCCTTCTTCTTGTCGTTAGGTGGAACCCAACAACAAGAGTGCTCTTCAGGCGTTGTCTGACCGCACTTTTTGCAAAATTTTTCATTGCAATTGTGCGGTCTATCAGCACGGACCATGTGATAGTGATCACACGCCACACATGTCTGAATTTAAGCTTATTATGTACAACTTTTTAAATTTTCACAAAATACCTTGAATTTTCGGCAGGCTTTTCGCAAATGCCTATCGAAGCATTGTTGAGTTTTAAACAAAACTCTACAACTATCACACCTCACGCTACTCTCAACCACATTCCCCATCGCATTACAATTATAGGTGTGGCATTTTTTACATTTGGCTTTACATCTATGCAACACTGTATTGTAAGATAACTTACAGTGTTGACATATAATACCGTCAAAAATTTTCGAACGACTACCAGCTGTAATACAATCATAGTGATTATTTCGGTAACCTAGTGTTACCAATTTGCTAGCCGCTTCATTAAATATTTTCTGGATAGTGTACATACGCTGTCCAGGCGGTCTAGCATATACTACAAACTTATAGTTTGTATTACAGCTGGCAATAATGTTTAAATGAATTAAATTATAATTTGGTAAATCTACAGAAATACCACACCTATTTAATAAATTGATATGATGTGGTTGATTTGGCAACAAGATGTAGTTGCGACGAAGATTTTGTATCCTCCGCTTTTCAACAACATCTTCTGCTGCCTCTTCATCGGCTTTCCACATTCCCACAACTGCTGATCTAGCCAGACAATGTGAGTCAGTGTTGGCAATGGTTCCAGGTATTTTGAGTTCGGGGTCAAAATAAAACCCGACTCTACCTTCACCAGGCATCAGGCTTGGCTGCGCTGGCCTTTCATCAAACACATACATCTCAATATTCATTGCCTGGCTGATTACAGCCTCTCGTTTTGATTGCTGCACCTTGCTGATGGCATTCACAATGGCTATGCCATCCAGATGCTCCCTTCTACGAAAGTCCATAAATATGGAGCCCTTTTCAAAGGAAGGGTGCTCAATTAATAAACAAAATAAGGCTTTTTGCTTATCAGGCACACCGCTTTCAGCAAGACAACGATCAAGGAATTCGTTGAATAACCGCGGCATGATAACATGCATTGGTTCATCAACATTTTCCAAGTGTGGGAACGTGAGCGATCGAACGACCACGTTGGTAAAACGACCGGTGCGTTTTATGCGCCGGTGTGACCACTATAATAAACAACATTTATAGCAGTTTACATGCTTTTTTTTATTTTTATTCTTAAAAGTTTAAATAAAAATAGTTTTAAGAATATATATGAATTTTTTCATCTTTTGCTTATAATTATTATGGCTCTTTGTTTGTTATAGTCGTAATTTTTTATTTAATTGAAATGGTATCAAATAAATGTTTAGTTTGTTTCAAAACGATTAGAAAAATACAAAATATTTAAATGTTTCAGTTTTTGAGCATCAATTTTTTTTTTGTTTTTTAATGTTTAAAAATTTAATAAATAAAAATTAAATAATAGTAGAATTACAAAATTGTTCAAAATATGGGATTAAATAAAAAATTTTGAGTGAAATGGTTTAGAAAATATAAAACATTTCAATGTTTAAGTTTTTGAGCATCACAATATTGAAATTTAAATGTTTTTTAATGATTAAAAATTTAATAAACGAAATTATGAAAAAGTGATAGAAATTTAAATTTGTTCAAGATATATGATTAAATAAAAGAGATGAAGTGAAATGGCTTAGAAAATATAAATCTGTTTCATGTTTCAGTTTTTGAGCATCACAATATTGAAATTTAAATGTTTTTTAATGATTAAAAATTTAAAAAATGAAATTATGAAATAGTGGTAGAAATATAAAATTGTTTAAAATAGATGGAGTGAAATGGTTTAGAAAAAACAAAATATTTAAATGTTTCTGTTTTTGCGCATCAAAATATTTAAATTTAAGTGTAATTTAATGATTAAAAATTTAATAAATAAAAATTAAATAATAGTAGATTTATAAAATTGTTTAAAATATGGGATTAAATAAAAGAGATGAAGTGAAATGGTTTAGAAAATACAAAATATTTAAATGTGTCAGTTTTTGAGCATCAAAATATTTAAATTTAAGTGTATTTTAATGATTAAAAATTTAATAAATGATATTATGGCATGGATTTGGGATAAGATTTAATTTTATTTTTCAAAAAGCCTCCAAATGTATGATGATTCGTTTAAAAATAACTGGCAAAATTCAAAATTGTTCAAGATAAGTAATCAAATAAAAGATATAGAGTGAAAAGAATTGTAACATTTAAAAAAAAGGAAATGCTGGTACTTTCATTTGACAAATATCGTTGAAGGATGAACCGCCTCCTAATTGTTCCCCACTAGTTGATGGCATCTCGGGATTCCATTCTCTGAAAAAAAAAATTTCATGCTTTTTCATTATACGATAACTTACTCATTATTGCTGTCATCCAAGGTGATAACTTCAATAACCCTTGATGACGAGGGACCACTATTGGAAGTGGTTATTGCGTTTTTTGTTTTATTGTCACGTAACAATGTTGCCAACACTCAACATTGTATCATATTACAGCTGTCAACAGTGGCAGTTGCCAATCCGTTGTTAATAAATACGCATGTATTGTTGTGGTCAGCGTACCGGTTTCAACAATCTTATCGAATTAATCTTCGATATGTGTTCTTTGAGTTAGGGTATTAGAATATTAGTAATATACACACTAAAACTTTTTCTATATACTCTTCTTTTTACGTAATTTGAGAATATTAGAAATCTTGATGCATATGCTATACAGCTATTTGTTATACTTTAATGAATAAGTGCTTTGCCATTTGGTTCATTGTAGGTCAACGTATCTGTTTCACCAATCTTATCGAATTGATATTCGATATGTGTTCCATTAACATTTTTGATACTAAAAAGTATATACCCATGACCCCTTGGCATAGTAAGTATTCTTTAGCGTTATGGGTACTTGTGCTGTACAGCTATTTATCATATTTTTATGAACAAAACTTTTGCCATGTGGTACATGTGTGGGTCAGCGCACCTGTTTTAACGATCTTATCGAATTAATCTTCGATATGTGTTCCATTGGAAACAACACAATTGTTTGTGAATCCTATCGAATTAACCTTCGATATGTGTTTTATTGAGTTAGTATATTAGAATATACTAATATAAAATTAAAAAAAAAAATTTCTTTAAACTATTCTTTCATGTAATTTGAAAATATTAGACAACTTGGTTCATGTGGTGTACAGCTATTTATCATATTTTAATGTACAAAACGTTTGCCATGTGGTTTTTGTGTGGGTCAGTGCACCTGTTTTAACGATCTTATCGAATTAACCTTCGATATGTGTTCCATTAACTTTTGTATTTCATATCGTTCTTATCGAATTAACCTTCGATATGTGTTCCATTAACTTTTGTATTTCATATCGTTCTTATCGAATTAACTTTCGATATGTGTTCCATTGATTTACCCATAAGAGGTATGGTGAACAAAATGGTTCGCCTAGATAAACAACAAACTTTTTAAAAGTTAAATTAATAATTATAAACTATAATAAACACAATCTATAAACAATGTAAACAAATAAAATTAAAAAATAAATATATAAAATATACAGTCCTGTGCGAAATAGTTGGGACAACCAAAAAGAGAGGCCAGACGGCGAAACTCAAACTACAAACCAATCAAAAAATTTAATTTAGTTTTCAGGTTGAAGTAGCAACATATTGATTAAAAAACAAGTGACAAAGATGAAAAATGAAATTTTCGAAATTTATATAAGTTTAAAATTGAATATAATGCTTTTTTGGTTGTTTTAAATGATGAAAAATTAAAATTTATAATTTAAGATGGTTAGGGGCAAGAAAACTACTCCAGAGCTTCGAAGCCTCATTATCGAAAAGAAAAATGAAGGGCTGACCGTACGAAAGATTAGTGAGATGCAGGGAATCCCGAAGAGTACGATTCAGAATGTATGGACCAATCAAAACCAAGTTGAACAGAACGAAACCAGGGGAAGAAAGAAAAAGACAGCAGTACGACAAGATTCTTTAATTATTAAACTCATAGAAAGACATCCGGATATGACGTCGTTAGAGTTAAGCCAGCATGTCCTACAAATGTTCAAGATTCATCTACATCCTTCTAATATACAACGAAGATTGTTGTCGAAAAACCTAAGAGCTCGTGTTCCAGCTCGGAAGCCTCTGATATCCGTTGCTAACAGGCAGAAGAGGATTGCGTTTGCGCAAAAGCATCTGAATTGGACGTTCGAACAGTGGTCCTCCGTTATATTCACCGATGAAAGCAAGTTTTGCTTATTTGGAAACGACGGACCAAGATTCGTAAGAAGACCACCAAACCAGCGATTCAACCGTAAATTCATGCGACCTACGGTGAAGCATGGTGGCGGCAACGTCATGATTTGGAGCTGTTTTAGCGCTTCCGAAGTTGGGCCACTTTATCGTGTTGAAGGCAGGATGTGTGCCGAGGATTATCAGAACATCTTACGAACCTGCTTCCTGCCGTATGCTGTTATGAAGTTTGGAACTAGAAATAGGTTCATTCTTCAGCAGGACAATGATCCAAAACACACAGCTCGTTCGACTACTAAGTTCCTAGAAGAAAATCGACTGAATGTGCTACAATGGCCTAGCCAGTCTCCAGATCTGAATCCCATTGAGCATCTTTGGAGTAAACTTGGTCGACGTGCATCCAAGTTTCCCTGTTCCAACAAAAATGAGAAGTTCAGAGTTCTCAGTACCCTCTGGTTAGAAATATCACCGGATATTCTAAAGAAGCTCGTCGAATCAATGCCCAGAAGACTTCAAGCAGTGATAGATAATATTGGATATCCGACAAAATATTAATAAGAGGTAGAGAGCCATGCCGAATTTACTAATCACGCCCCCAAACAATTGATAAAAACATACTTTTGGGGGCGTCAGCTGTCAAAATCATATTTTCGGCGTCAGCTGTCAAAAATATACTTTTCCTCCCCAGGCAGGCTCTCGAGCCTGCGCATGGATCAAAATGCATGGTTTTTTTTAAAATCTTTTTTAAAATTATTTTTTAATGTATTATTTTTAAATGAATTTTTATTATTTATATATTTGTTAATTGTATTTTTCAAATATTATTAAAATTATTTCTTTTTAAATGTATTTTTAATATTTATATATGTTTTAAATATTATTATTTAATTATTTCTTTTTAAATATATTTTTAATAATATTTCTTTTTAAATATATTTTTAATAATATTTCTTTTTAAATGTATTTTAATATTTATATATTTTTTAATTGTATCTTTAAAACTGAATAAATTATTTCTCATATATATTGTTTTTTTTAATTATTTAAATATTTTTAAAAGGTAATCAATATGTTCACCGTACCTCTTATGGGTTAATCAATGGAACTCATATCGAAGGTTAATTCGATAAGAAGTAATAAATATTTAAACTGAATTTAATGAAACACATATCGAAGGTTAATTCGATAAGATCGTTAAAACAGGTGCACTACACATGTACCACATGGCAAAAGTTGTGTTCATAAAAATATGATAAATAGCTGTACACCATGTACCCATAACGCTAAAGAATACTTACTATGCCAAGGGGTCATGAGTATATACGAATATTTTCAAACTTTTTAACATCAAAAATGTTACTTTAAAGTAATTGTTGTTGTAGCCCTAATAGTTTATAAATGTTCTGATAGATAATGTATTTCATAACTATGGCTAAGAATAGAATAAATGTTTTGTAATATATTTATTGAACAATAAATTTTCATTTAAAATTAGAACATGTGTTAACATTTTGTAAGAGTTTCTATTCTACAAAGTGTCTGGAAATGTTGTACTTGTAATCGGATGTGTACAAGTCTGTTTTTCGCAACAATCCTGCGTTTCCTCAGTAGGATCCAACATTTTGAATTAGTGTTTCCTGAAAATAAGAGTGTACCACAGCTGTTATAATAAGAATATGGATACAATATTAAACGATCCTATTGTAATCTTCCACAATTTTGGATGACAGTTGTTATTGTATAGGAACTTGTCACAAATGAGTTGAATCATTGTTAAATATTTGTATTTACGAAATCGAATGCTGTAACAAGTAAGTAATAAGCGGATAGTTTACAGGTTGTTAATCCGGCAACTGTTGGCGCAATCGGTGTTTTCTAGTGTTGATGTAGAGAATATTGTACCTTCGACACCGGAACCGGATATTCCACGACCACCCACACCAGGACCCAACTTTGCTGCCACATTCTTTGGTAAGGTTTCATTTTTGTTATTAATTATTTTTTGTTTAGACACACCAAAAAAGCAGATACAAATCTCAAAGGATAGCTCTCCACAACAGCCTGTAGTTATGAGACCAATATGTCTCTGCAAAACTTGTAGGGATACATTGCAAGTCGTAGACGAGTACCACTGTTTCAGCCTCTGTGTCAAGTTTAGAGCGAGGAATGATGCCATAGGGCTTTTAAAAGTTTTCCGTCATTATAAACCTGAAAATTCAACAATCAATGTAACATTATAAAATTATTAATTCTACTTATTATTTTTTCTTTTACAGATGCGTTCCTACTCTAGCATGTCATCAAAACAATTGTTGAATAATATGGGTTACATTGCCATTTATACTGATGAGTCAACTGTCAAGTCTTTTGGTTATAAGCAGAATGTGTTCTACTTTAAATTAAGTCAACAGGCGCTCAACTTGAATATGCTCATCCGTTTTGATCCATCGTTTTGACTACAACAAGCACAAACTGTTTAATGGACAGTTGGTTGATTTTGTTATGTTATATTTAAATTTTCTTAGCCGTAACATTTTTTTTCCAGCTCTTGAAGTTTGAAATTATCCATCAACAGCCGACTCTCTAACCAACTGGTAAGCATTGAAAATTTAAATATTAATCAGTTTATAATTATAGGTTATATCATTGTCTTGGCTTTTATGTTTTGCTGGTTTTTTATTGTTACAATATGAACAATTGATCAAATAAATCATTTATTATTAATACAATTGTTTACAACAACAGTGAAAAATTATACATTTAAATTTTCTGCATCTATCCATCCATTAAAGTTGTCGGGATAGCCACTCCATTTTACAAATACTTGGCGTTTACCATTTCGTATACGCTCTTTCAAAACTTTCTCAATATAGTACTGGTTGCTTTTATTAGTAGCCAACACAAGTTCAGGCTCATAGAATATTCCCTTTATACGTTCACCATTATAATCTACAAGTTTATACACGGTAGTAGAGAGCCGTGCAAAATTTACTAACCATGCCCCCAAACAGCTGTCAAAAACATACTTTTGGGGGCGTCAGCTACTAAAAACATACTTTTGGGGCGCGTCAGCTGTCAAAACCATATTTTTGAGCGTCAGCTGTTAAAATCATATTTTGGGATCATGGTTCATGGAGTTTCCTTTTTTAGAATTAAAAAACATGATTTAAAGCATGATTTTTTTTAAAATCAAATTTTAAATTTGTTTTTTCAAATGTACTTTAAAAATCATGATTTTTAGCAAGATTTTTTTTTCAAATGTGTGTATATGTTTTTAATTATTTTCAAATATATTAAGTGAAAATAAAAAATATAAATTTTAAATATATAAATTTGTTTTTAAATTTTATTTATTTATTATATTTATTAATAATTTTTGTTTACTTATTTTGTTTATTTTTTATTGTGTTGTGTTTGTATTGTTTTTATTTTAAAGAACAATAAAATTTTTGCATGTAAATAATTTTGTTCACCGTACTTGTTATGGGTAATTCAATGGAACACATATCGAAGGTTAATTCGATAAGAACGATATGAAATACCAAAATTTAATGGAACACATATCGAAAGTTAATTCGATAAGAACGACATTAAATTATTAATTTTTGAAATTAAAAATTGCTATTAATTTTATTTATTCTAACAAGTAAAAGTTTCCAATTAAAAGAAAAGATAGTTTTAAACTTTATTTTACTAATATAACAATACAATAACTAAATAGAGCACACATTGAAGGTAAATACAATAAGATTAACAAACAGTTGCGCTGACCTCAACGCCACGCATATCGATGGTTAATAAACACCAATAACTGCACTATGGGGGTTTAAATATAGTATAATCATTTTAACATATCAAAAGTTTTAGTTTCGTAATATAATCATTAGTAAATATTCAAGAATGAAATATTTTTCGCATATAAAACGTTGGCAGTCATATGTTTTGTGCTACAATATGGGTGTAAAAGTATACTATGAATAATATATGAGCTATTAAACAAAGTTTAAAAAGCGTAAATGTTTTACAGAGATGGCTGTTGTTTATGGCACAAACGGTAAACAATAATGTTTAAAGAGATGTAAAAACTAATTAATATGCAGATTGTTTACAGGTTTAGAGTGCGCCAACTGCTGGCAACTGTCGATGAGATGAGTATATCTGCATAAATATGCTGTAAAATCTAATTAATAAAAGAATTTCATCAGCAAACTTGATTGTAACACAATGGGTTGTACTTTACAAAAATCTTTGTATAAAAGGTTGGCAATTTTGCTACATTTACATTTCAGTTCTGCCAACTATCCGAGGATCCGACGTTTCACCATCTTTTGCCACGGAAATGAAGCGTGCTGTACTTGCTGATGTGACAAATGTTGTGCGCAAATCGCCTGAACCTGAAGTACCACGACCACCCACACCAGCTCCAAATTTTTACAAGTTTTGGTATGAACCTTAACTTGTATTTTTTAAATCTTTAATTTAGATTCACCAATAAAGCAGATAGAGATTCTGAGAGAGAGCACTCCACCAAGAAGTGTATTAATGAGACCAATTTGTCTCTGCAAAACTTGTAGGGAATCATTGCATGTTATAGACGAGTATCACTGTTTCAGCCTCTGTATAAAGTGTAGAGGAAGGAATGATGCGTTGGGTCTTTTGAAGGAATTTCGTCACTATAAGCTCGAAAATTTCTCTATTAATGTAAGCTTGCATATTTATTTATTTTCAATTTTATCATTTTTTAGATGCGCTCTTATAACACCATGACGTGCAAGCAATTGTTGAGAAATATGGGCTATATTGTTATATATGCAGATGAGGCTACTGTAAAGACTTTTGGTTATAAGCAAAATGTATTCTACTTTAAACTAATTCCAGAAGCACTCAACCTGAACATGTTTATCCGCTTTGATCCTTCATTTTAACTACAACAAGCACAAATAGTACAATTTGTGTTTTATTCTTGTTTTGTTATGTGGCATTTTTATATTCTCAGCCGTAACATTTTTTTTCCAGCTCTTGCGAATATCCATCAATGGCTCATCAATTGAGGACGAATGATCAACCAACTGGTAAGAATTTGAAAATTTGAATAGTCTACATTTTTTTTTTTGCAGGTTGAATTGTTGTTTGTATTTTGCTGGTTTTTTATTGTTACATTATGCGATATATCAAATAAATCATTTATTATAATTACAATTGTTTATAACATTGAAAAATTATACATTTAAATTTTCTGCTTCTATCCATTCATTAAAGTTGTCGGGATATCCACTCCATTTTACAAATACTTGACGTTTACCGCTTCGTGTACGCTCTTTCAAAACTTTCTCAATATAGTACTGGTTGCTTTTATTAATAGCCAACACAAGTTCAGGCTCATAAAATATTCCCTTTATACGTTCACCATTATAATCTACAAGTTTATACACGGTTGGGTTTCCGGTTACAACCTCATCAATTGTGAATAGCTCCATTGTATATCCAGACTCGTAGCTTTTTTCAAAAGTACGCCTATTTTTGCGAACAGTATCACCAATTTCAAAGCGGCTTTTAACAGCTGATGCATATTCTTCAATGTATATATTTGCTTTAACATCAATGGGCCGCATTTTAATTGACCTATTATAAGATTTGTTTATTCCTTCAACGAAATCATCTAGGATATCAATCCATCAATGATTATTCTTGTAATAGAGATATTTCATCATGCGTGTTTTTAAAGTTCTATTTGCTCGCTCCAACATTGCAGCCTTTTGTGGTGAACTTGTAGATCCGTGCAGTATGGCAAACTTTTTGAATAGTTTTTCACAATGACTATTATAAAACTCTGTGCCATTATCAGTAATCAACTGAATAGGTATAAAATTCTTGAATAAATTTGCAAATGCACTAGCAACCTCTATACCACCTTTAGTTTTCAAAGGGCTAACATATAACATGCGTGTATAAACATCAATCATGGTCAACATGTAAGCATAGCCGTCGTTTAATTTTTTATATTTTTGAATATCAACCAAATCTGCTTGCACTGTTAGAAATCGACCACATCCGCTAGTCTTTCTGTTATACTTTATAATTATGTACTTTATTCTTTCTATAATTTTTATGTATTTCTTTATTCTGTGTTTTATATTTTATATTTTATAATTCTAGTTTCTTGTCTTAGTGTATTATGTTATCAGTTATATTTTGCAGCTTCAGCATTTTCCGAGATAGTTATAATTGTCATTGACAACTTATAACCTTTCGTGGAAAATGCTGATAACATTCGCTATATAAGCTTGCCATTCAACTGAATCTTCAGTTGGCGGACTTATCTTTATCTTTATTTGTTTATTGTTTAAATGTTTTTTATTTATAATAAATCTTTCTCTCTTCCTCAAATCTTATTGTTTCTTTTACAACACATCAATCTAAGGGTCAATCATGGAATATTAATATCCAACTTAAGGATATTACAATATAACAATACAATAACTCTATAGAGCACACATTGAAGGTTAATTCGATAAGATTGGTGAAACAGTTACGTTAGTAGAGAGCCATGCCGAATTTACTAACCACGCCCCCAAACAGTTGCTAAAAACATACTTTTGAGGGCGTCAGCTGCTAAAATCATACTTTTGGGGGCGTCAACTGTTAAAATCATATTTTCGGCGTCAGCTGTCAAAAATATACTTTTCCTCCCGAGGCAGGCTCTCGAGCCTGCGCATGGATCAAAATGCATGATTTTAAATCTTTTTTAAAATCATTTTTTAATGTATTTTTAAATGAATTTTTATTATTTATATATTTGTTAGTTGTATTTGTAAATATTTTCAAAATTATTTCTTTTTAAATGAATTTTTATTATTTATATATTTGTAAATTGTATTTGTAAATATTATTATTTAATTATTTCTTTTTAAATATATTTTTAATAATATTTATTTTTAAATGTATTTTAATATTTATATATTTTTTAATTGTATCTTTAAAACTGAATAAATTATTTCTCATATATATTGTTTTTTATTTATTTAAAAACATTTTTAAAAGGTAATCAATATGTTCACCGTACCTCATATGGGTTAATCAATGGAACTCATATCGAAGGTCAATTCGATAAGAAGTTCTAAATATTTAAACTAAATTTAATGAAACACGTATCGAAGGTTAATTCGATAAGATCGTTAAAACAGGTGCACTACACATGTACCACATGGCAAAAGTTGTGTTCATAAAAATATGATAAATAGCTGTACACCACATGTACCCATAACGCTAAAGAATACTTACTATGCCAAGGGGTCATGAGTATATACGAATATTTTCAAACTTTTTAACATCAAAAATGTTACTTTAAAGTAATTGTCGTTGTAGCCCTAATAGTTTATAAATGTTCTGATAGCTAATGTATTTCATAACTATGTTCAAGAATAGAATAAATGTTTCGTAATATATTTATTGAACAATGAATTTTTATTTAAAATTAGAACATGTGTTAACATTTTGTAAGAGTTTCTATTCTACAAAGTGTCTGGAAATGTTGTACTTGTAATCGGATGTGTACAAGTCTGTTTTTCGCAACAATCCTGCGATCAATTCAACAATCAATGTAAGATTATAAAATTATTAATTCTAATTATTATTTTTTCTTTTACAGATGCGTTCCTACTCTAGCATGTCATCAAAACAATTGTTGAATAATATGAGTTACATTGCCATCTATACTGATGAGTCAACTGTCAAGTCTTTTGGTTATAAGCAGAATGTGTTCTACTTTAAATTAAGTCAACAGGCGCTCAACTTGAATATGCTTATCCGTTTTGATCCATCGTTTTGACTACAACAAGCACAAACTGTTTAATGGACAGTTGGTTGATTTTGTTATGTTATATTTAAATTTTCTTAGCCGTAACATTTTTTTCCAGCTCTTGAAGTTTGAAATTATCCATCAACAGCCGACTCTCTAACCAACTGGTAAGCATTAAAAATTTAAATATTAATCAGTTTATAATTATAGGTTATATCATTGTCTTGGCTTTTATGTTTTGCTGGTTTTTTATTGTTACAATATGAACGATTGATCAAATAAATCATTTATTATTAATACAATTGTTTACAACAACAGTGAAAAAATATACATTTAAATTTTCTGCATCTATCCATTCATTAAAGTTGTCGGGATAGCCACTCCATTTTACAAATACTTGGCGTTTACCATTTCGTGTACGCTCTTTTAAAACTTTTTCTATATAGTACTGGTTGCTTTTATTAGTAGCCAAGACAAGTTCAGGTTCGTAGAATATTCCCTTTATACGTTCACCATTATAATCTACAAGTTTATACACGGTTGGGTTTCCGGTTACAACCTCATCAATTGTGAACAGCTCCATTGTATATCCAGACTCGTAGCTTTTTTCAAAAGTACGCCTATTTTTACTTATGCGAACAGTATCACCAATTTTAAAGCGGCTTTTAACAGCTGGTGCATATTCTTCAATGAATATATTTGCTTTAACATCAATGGGCCGCATTTTTATGGAGTGGTGTGCCAGATAAACAAAAAGTGCTATTTTGTTTATCAATAGAGCACCCATCCTTTGAAAAGGGATCCATATTTATGGATTTCCGTAGAAGGGAGCATTTGGATGGCGTTGCCATCATGAATGCCATCAGCAAGGTGCAGCAATCAAAGCGAGAGGCTGTAATTAGCCAGGCAATGAATATTGAAATGTATGTGTTTGATGAGAGACCAGTGCAGCCAAGCCTGATGCCTGGTGAAGGTAGAGTTGGTTTCTATTTTGATGCCGAACTCAAAATACCTGGCACAATTGAGAACACTGACACTCATTGCCTGGCTAGAGCAGCAGTTGTGGGAATGTGGAAAGCCGATGAAGAGGCAGCAGAAGATGTTGTTGAAAAGCGGAGGATACAAAATCTTCGTCGCAACTACATCTTGTTGCCAAATCAACCACATCATATCAATTTATTAAATAGGTGTGGTATTTCTGTACATTTACCAAATTATAATTTAAACCATTTAAATATTATTGCAAGTTGTAGTACAGACTATAAGTTTGTAGTATACGCTAGGCCACCTGGACAGCGTATGTACGCTATTCAGCGTATCTTTAATGAAACGGCTAGCAAAGTGGTAACACTAGGCTACCGAAATAATCATTATGACTGTATTACTACTTGTAGTAGATCACAGCTTTTTGATGGTATTATATGCCAACACTGTAAATTATCTTACAAAACAGTGTTGCATAGATGTAAAGCCAAGTGTAAGAAATGCCACACCTTAAATTGTAATTCGATGGAAAATGTGGTTGAAAGTAGCATAAGATGTGATAGTTGTAGAGTTTTGTTTAAAACTCGTCAATGCTTCGACAGGCATATTAGAAAAACATGTCGAATGTTTAAGGTAATTTAAAAAATATATATAAAATTTTACAAGACTAAATTCAGACATGTGAAAACTGTGATCATTATCACAGGGTGCGTGCAGATAGACCGCACAATTGCAATGAGAAATTTTGCAAAAAGTGTGGTCAGACAAAGCCTGAAGATCATTCTTGTTGTTGGGTACCACCTAACGACAAGAAGAAGGATCAGTTAAAAAAGAGGCAAGAAAAATACAAGGTTTGTATTTTACATCTTTACAAGTGTAATGCTTACTTGTTTAAGATTATATTCTATGACTTTGAAACGGTTGTGTTAAAAAACGGTACAAATGTTCATGAATATGCAGATGAACAATGGCCCAATGGAATTTCATGATACTGCTCTTGAAACTCTTTATCAGATTCATGGTAACAACGATGAAACTCTTCTGACCACGTTTGACCAAATGACAGCTGCCCGTACAAAAAACTTATGTTTGTATGTTTGCAATACTTTATAATTCTTTACTTTATTCTTTCTATAATTTTTATGTATTTCTTTATTCTGTGTTTTATATTTTATATTTTATAATTCTAGTTTCTTGTCTTAGTGTATTATGTTATCAGTTATATTTTGCAGCCTCAGCATTTTCTGAGATAGTTATAATTGTCATTGACAACTTATAACCTTTCGTGGAAAATGCTGATAACATTCGCTATATAAGCTTGCCATTCAACTGAATCTTCAGTTGGCGGACTTATCTTTATCTTTATTTGTTTATTGTTTAAATGCTTTTTATTTATAATAAATCTTTTTTTGAGCTATTTCCCTGGGCTACCACCTCTCTTTCCAATTCAGTACGAAGGGTCTCACTCATTTTTTTAATAAACAGGGTTGATATTTTGCGCAAGGGTGAGATACTGAATTGGCCAACTTTTCGATTTCTTTTTGTTTCTGCGCAGTTGTACTTTTGATTTTTCATTGTGGCGAAAAATATATATTTTTTGGAAATGGAAAAGCTGTTTGATATAAGCAAAATTGGACCTTAATAAAGTCAATTTGCGATATTTTTGATAAAGATTACAAGTTTGTACTAACAGAATGGCCACTGTAAGAAAATAACATCCGCTGTATCATTTGTCATATTTGAATTTAAACCTTCCTCTCATAATTTTTTGATTGTTGATTCAAGTTGAAACAAAGACTTTGGAATTTGAAAGATGCCTTGTTTGGTAATTCATTGTTATTCAGTAACAATTGAGATTTTGATTTGTCCGCCATACTCACTTCTCTAATTTATGAATCACATTGTCACATAATCATATCCTATCATCATCTTAACAATTAATTATATTCACTTTTTTTTTTTTCCTCTCTATAGTTTGTTTTTGTATGAGTTCATTAATTAATTAATCTTCAACCCATATTATTATATATCTTTTTTTTTTCTTCGATTTTTTTTTTCACGTTATTCACTAATTTATTCACTATTAACTATTCATATTCTTATCTTGTTTACTAACTTATTCCACTATTTTACATTGTAGATTGTTCTGACTTTCCTCCTTTTCCAAAACGGCAACCTCCAAGAATAATTATACGGATACGCCTTTCCGTACCTCTCAAAGATTAAGAGACAAGAGAAATCGTATTTCTCGATTTCCTTTTCCCGATAGTGACGACTCGTTTGACAACGATTTAAGTCCATCGGACGACGAAAAAACGCCAACACACTTGGCTGTAACACCGAAAAAAGAAAAAACTCCCCAGCGCGAAAAACTACCTCTGAAGCTCCTACTCAACATGAGACCACATGAGCAATCAAACAGAGATTCAACTCTGGAAACGCCTAATTTAATGGCATCTCCAGAGTTGACCAAAAACTTAACAAAAGTTCTAGGCAGTCCACACTGCCCCAAATACGATGGTAGCCGAAGCTTTCGATCGTACATCGATATATTTAACCGATTCGCGAATGCTGCGGGACTTTCTGTAATTGAAAGAATTTTTCTTCTTCCTCTGCTGCTTCAGCAGAATGATTCTGCGATCTCTGCATATAACTCGATTCCTTTCGAAATTCGTGAACGAGGACCTTGGAAAGACCTTGTTTCACAATTGGCAGAGTTACTTTGCCCTGCCACGGAAAGGAATTTCACGATCGCGAAGTTGCTACGCTCGACGCAAGGAGAGAAAACTGTTACTCAGTTTGCCTCATACTTGGAAGAAATGGCTTCCAGTATTATGAGCCCAACTGATCGAGAAAGAGAGCTCATATTAAGATCAGCTTTCTTAAATGGATTGAACGCTGATTTAGGCATAATTGTTCAAGGAAAAGATCCGAAGACTTATGAGGAAGCAAAAAGGACAGCACGTTTTGAAGAAGCAATTCGTGCTAACTATAAAAAACAGCATGAAGAAAACTCAACTATGCAAGAGTTGATCTCTGCAGTTCAGAAGATCACCATGAAGGAAAATAGGAACCAAAGGAACCATCAGCAGCCACGAGATTTCGAACGGAACAATGGCAACAATTCAAGAAACCCTTGGAAGAATTTCAAAAATAAATTCAGCAGGAACTCTGGCCCTCGACAAAATTATGGAAACAACTACTCAATGGAGAGTAATCACCATTCGAGAGAACCTCGCAACAATTATCAAAGAGAAAATCGAGACAACTTTGCCAGGAATAATCGCGACAATTATCCAAGAGAGAATCAAGGCAATCAACGACGATGGAAACCTCGATTCAATATAAATACTATTGCATTACCATTCCTGCTCACAACAATAATCTGCACATTTCTGCTTCCCACTGTGAATGCTTCATATCAACTATGTTTAGCTCATAAAGGAGGAATTCTGATGACACCACCAGAGATAACAGGATGCCAACGGAAAGCAATTCAACAAGCTCATCAAGTTAACGTTGAATTGTTCATTCCTAAACAAACCGTCGTAACATGGGAAGCGTGGAAATGTTATACACGCATCTATCGATTATGTGTAACGGATCAATTTTGGTTCCGAGAAAGCAATGACACCATCATTGGTAATGGATATGTATCTGTAGAAGAATGCCGTATAGCTGCTCGAGACAAGAAATGGAAAAATGAAAAACTGTTGAGCGCTAATCCACTTACATATGAAGCTCCTAAGCCAGTATATGAACCGGAACGTTTCTTCAGTTTTACTCAATGCGCCAACTTAACTCAATTTGTGATGGAGCGAGGAGTTATTACAAATTTAAAGGACAATACTATTGTATCTGACTTAATTGTCAACGCCGAAGGCTGTAAAGCTCAAATGGGAAGCTGTACATTTGGAGATGGTTCAGTAGTTTGGAAACCACCCACACCCCGAGCACCATGCCAATACACACGTATTGGACCTCTGTATGGAATACTTGGAGATCAAACACTGCTAATATCAAGTCTAGAAACAGCACTTGTCTTAGCCAACACCTCAGCATCTACTACAACTCAATCTTGTTTTTCTTCACCAATTTTTGAATCCACTACTGAGACTCTTGTCTCGTTTATTGATTATCCGCATGCATATTCTCTACTGGATCTAACAAGTTATTTGGATAATCAAATGGATCCTTCACGCCAACGCTATAAACGTTCAACAAATTCATCCTTAATTGCGTCATTTCGCTCAGAAATGGAATATAAGTTAACTCCTATTCAAATATTGGATCTACCGTTTGCTAGATATACTGTCACGTCTGGCGGAAATACCATACGATATATTCATAACTGGTATCACTATCAATCAGTTAGCAACGAATATCAGAACCTGACTGTTATTGCTCGATATCATCAATTTTTGCTGTCAGCTGTCCATGTTTTGAACATTACTGATCATACTATAGATTACTGGGCAAATTTAAAAGACTTCCGCGATCCGAATATTCTCTTACTACATGCTCTAGGAGGAGAAGAAAGCAAGATGATTACAAAAATGTGGATCGAACAAATGGAGCCTAGTTTTGTCATCGGTCAACTAGCACACCGACTTCCTATCAATTATATAAAAAGAATAGTTAAACCAGGCAATTCTACAATTTCGGTTGCAAGAGATAAATTATGGGAATTGATACAAATACCTGCAATCTTATCCGAAACAGAATATGTGCCACCACTCGAATTTTTGATATTCACAGTATATCAAAACCATCTCAACTTCACATTTGGAGATCCACGTTCTGTGGTATATAAAGCAAAAGAATTACTTCGTGAACTACGCTATCAGTATTCTCAACCTCAACTGATAGAATATTATCGAATGAAACTGTTCTTTCATAGTCATTTTATGCAACGACAAGTGAAAGATCAAGTATATGAAATGAAATTAAAGCTGTTGGATAACTGGACACTCAGAAACCGAGAAACCAATTTTGGAATACCGATGCCTTCGAATAAAGAAGATCTCTACAGCCGTAACATCAATATTGACGCTAAACAATTAACTGATTTAATGTCATGGTTTTCAAAACCAGCACCTGAAGAGATTACAAAAAGAGTATTCAGTCGCTCTATCACCACTAAAACTACGCCAACTGCACGATTTCTTAGTGCTACCTCAAAACCTGTTGTAAATACATCATCTACTACAAAACAAACAATTAGTACTATTCAAGGGATGACATCAATGCAACCCATGATTGGAAGCATAGAGAAAGCTCAAGAATTATTCGGCACTCACTTAACTGATCACCAGAATACTATACTTCGACATCGAGATGCATTAACTACCATCAACAAACTCAACTATGGATTTGAACGAATGAGAACCATACTGGTCGAAGAATTTCATCATCAACATCACAGCATATGTCATGCTCAACTTGAACTTATTAAGACATGGCAAGCTATATTTAATATCAATCCTACGATTGCTATCCGATCTATTATGCAACGAGATGATGTAGTGGCTCGAATAATTGGACGGAATCTTATTCGGGTTTCAACCTGTCAGCCAATAGAACCAATTCACATTTATCGCAACCACACATACAAGGATAAGTGTTATTTAGAAACACCCGTCATCACGGATGATGACCGCCTCTACTTTGCACCTCAAGATTCAGCAGATTTGGAAGCATATGGAACTGAAATTCCATGTGAAACAGTAGAAAATGATATATGGAAAGAGGATGGAGAATGGAAATCCCTCAACGGAGTTACAAACGTAACTGCTTTAAACATTGGTTCAGATCAGTATCCCGATCTAGCAGCCATTCGATTTTCACAAAGAAATCTTTATGAAAATATCACCGATGAAAACTTAGTTAGAACAATAAGCTTAACATATGGACACATTTTCGCTACCAATCCTCATAGAAATTTTCTACGAGTTATCACGAATCAAGCGAATTTGCCAGGCTTATCAGAATGGTTTACAAAAAGTAACGAACTTTTTAGTTCTACTCAAAATATTGCATCATCACTATGGGAACGAGGAGTTGATTTCTTTGCTGGATCCCTCAACAGAATGTTTATCTCTGCAGGTGTTATGATAGTTATATTAATCTTTGGATCAGCATTATACATTATTGTTGTATCTTATATCAAAGAGAAAGTTCCTATCTTAAATGTGAATGCAGTTGAACAACACGAACTACTCAACGCTGACATCGATGTTCCAGCCGACGATGAAACTATTCGAAGATATTTTCCTACTGTCATCACTTTTATTCCTATTATTATACCTTTTGTTGGATGCTGTGCAACAAACAAAAGAGAACTCCCATATATAAGAATCGAAGCAGAAGGCAGAGGACTCGTAGCTTTATGGGATAGCGGAGCATCTGTTTCATATTTGAAGGAATCATCAGTACGCTATTTAGGAAAAGAGAATTTCAACTCAACTAAAATCTCTGCCACCGCAGCAAATGGATCAATATTCAACTTTCTGGGTACAATAACGTTGGACATTGTTATTGCTGGATACCATCTTTCACACACATTTTTAATCTCTGAGGATAAACATTGTCCTACTGAAATGTTACTTGGTTTGGACATCATGAAAGCATTAGAAGAAAAAGGAATAACAACTTCTCTACAAGCTCTACGCAAGCAATTAATAGTTGGAAACCATTTTCTACCATTATTATCCGCTAACCAGAAGAGCTTTCGCATCAGTTCAGACACCGTTTCAATTATAAACATTAGAGAATCTATTATTCCACCCCGAACTAAAGCTATGATTCGTCTACAATTGGCAAAAGAACTACAACCAAAACAATACGCTCTTATACGATGTGGAAATGGACCTATTCAATTCACACCTACTGCTATCAAGACTTCACCACTCACAATATTCGCCATCAATACAGCAAATTATGAGGTGAAGTTAACAGGAAACACCATTATTGGAAAAGGAAAAATAGCAGAAGAAATTGGAATCCCACATATACCGGACTATATTCCACCAGAAGCTGATTGGTCAGATAAATTGCCTATTTTTGAGAAGAATCCTTTCGATAACTTAAAATTCGAATCAACGGATCTATCTAAAAATCAACGTCAAAATCTCAAAACTATGTTGAGAAGATTCAAAAATGCTTTTTTTAACGAAGATCGGAACATTGGATTATTCAAAGGACCAATAGAACATTCAATCACTTTGAGAACCGATATGGACCTGCCCAAATCTCGATCATATCGAGTTCCTTTGGGTAAACAGGATGAAGTTGAACGTCAAGTAAAAGAAATGCTGGACCAAGGAGTAATAGAAACATCAACATCAAGTTTTACAAGTCCAGTCGTCTTAGTCAAGAAGAAAGACAACTCATTCCGCTTTGTAACGGACTTCCGTGCACTCAATAGTGTCACACAGAAACAGACTTATTCTATTCCTCATATACCAGAAATAATCGACAGCACTGCAGGAGCTCGATACTTCACAAACATCGATCTCGTATCGGGATTTTTTCAAATTCCTTTACGTGAAGAAGACCGTCACCTCACTGCATTTGTGACCTCATCAGGAGTTTATCAATATTGCAGAATGCCGATGGGTCTCTGTGGAGCTCCACATACATTTCAATCAGCTGTTCGCTATTTGCAAAATCAAGTAAAATGTCGACTTTTTGTTTATCTGGATGATCTACTCATTATATCAAACACAGCTGAACAACATCTGGAGGATATAGAAGAAGTGTTACAAGCTTTACAAGGATTAGGAATGAAAGCAAAACTAAGTAAATGCAAATTTGCAGCTACACAAGTTAAATTTCTTGGATTTATAATTGGTCGTGATGGAATACAACCTGATCCATCAAAAATTACAGCCGTTATGAAATTTCCAACTCCTAAAACGGTCACCGCTATTCGTTCATTCCTTGGAATGACAAATTATTTTCGGCGATTCATCAGAGACTACGCCAAAATAGCCGAACCGTTGTATCAACTCACACACAAGGATCAAGATTTCGAATGGACGGAAGAACGTGAAAAAGCATTCGAGACTCTCAAGAAAGCTCTATGCACAGCACCAGTTCTGAAGCCACCAACAAATGGAGCACCTTTTGTTATTGAAAGTGACGCTAGTACTATTGCAATTGGAGCAGTCTTACTACAAGATACAGGAAACGGATTACACCCTGTTGCGTTCGCAAGTAGGAAGCTCTCACCTACAGAAAGAAAATACCCACCTATCGAATTAGAAGCTTTGGCACTCGTCTACGCATTACAACAATTTCGCACATATGTTTTAGGCACGTCAACTAAGCTAATAACGGATCATCGACCACTAACCAGTCTAATGAGTAGAAGAGATCTTATTGGAAGACTAGCGAAATATCAGTTAATGATCCAGGAATATGATATTGTGATTATGTACCGTCCAGGACGTATGAATAGTGTATGTGATGCACTATCCAGATACATAGGCAACGAAGCTAACGATGGTCCTAAACCGAAGCTACAGAAGACAACGCCAACAACAAGTTTAACGGATATCCAAGAAACCATCAACTATCTCATAAATGTAACCAATGTGGAAACTCTGGATACCGACAAACTAATTCAGTTACAACAAGGAACACCATGGATTAAGGAAACTATTGCTGATATGTTAACGGAACAACCTAAACAGATTAATAGCGATAGATATATTGTTATCGACGGAGTTTTACATGCTCGACCTAACAAACAATATCTTTCTCCAAGGATTATGATTCCAAAACAAAAGACATTGAATCAAGTACTTGCGAAACTTTTTCATGAAGACGCAAGAATTGGAGCGCATCAAGGAATCAAAAGAACACATGCAGCATTATCAAGAAGATTCCATTGGACAAATATGATGGAAGATGCGAAAGAGATCGTCAGCCAATGCCTGACATGCGCAAAAAGGAAAATAAATCAACATGATACAACGAGAGAACCATATGGAAAGTTTGTTACCCCACAAAAACCATTTGATAGGATTCATATGGATGTGACAGGACCTTTTTCCCCTAGCACTAATGGATTTAAATATATTCTTTCTATTCAAGATGCTTTTTCGAAATGGATAACGAGCATACCTTTACGCACACAGAATGCCGAAGAAACAGTCCGAAAGTTCCTGACGAATTTCGTCTTCATTTTTGGACCACCAGTGAGCATCGTGTCTGACAATGGAGGAAATTTTATATCTAAAGAATTCAAGTTAATGTGCAACGAATTTGGAATTGTACAAACCTTCTCTCTGCCATATCACAAAAATACAAACGGTCAAGTGGAACGACTACATCGAACCATCCAGGAATGTTTATCCACTTGTGCTGAAAACCGTGTCTCTCAATGGGCCTCACAATTACCTAAAATCACATTCGCGTTAAATACAATCCCAAGTACAACTACCGGAATCAGCCCATACATTGCTTTATTTGGAAGAGACGCACGCCTACCTATGGACCGTCAATTACCAGGACAACCTCATCTAAATTCTCCTGAAGATGACGAATTATTGGAAAGAAATGAGAACCGGAAAAATACCTGGGATTCTATTCAAGAAAAAATTCAATTAAAATCAATTGAACAACAAAATCGGCTGAATAATAGTAACCGAATAGCATCACGTATATTTGAAATAGGTGAAATGGTACTATTGAAGGATATGACGATTCACGGCAAATTGCGACCCACCTATAATGGACCGTTCAAAATTACAGGCGTATACAACTCATATGTGGAATTGGAAATGAGTCAAGGAAAGATGAGAAAAGTACATAAGGATCTCATCAAAAAGCTTGCTGCAACATTATGAAAATTTTGGAAACCTTATGCATACCTGTGAGGACACAGGACTTCAAGAGCGGTAGCATGTTATACTTTATAATTATGTACTTTATTCTTTCTATAATTTTTATGTATTTCTTTATTCTGTGTTTTATATTTTATATTTTATAATTCTAGTTTCTTGTCTTAGTGTATTATGTTATCAGTTATATTTTGCAGCTTCAGCATTTTCCGAGATAGTTATAATTGTCATTGACAACTTATAACCTTTCGTGGAAAATGCTGATAACATTCGCTATATAAGCTTGCCATTCAACTGAATCTTCAGTTGGCGGACTTATCTTTATCTTTATTTGTTTATTGTTTAAATGTTTTTTATTTATAATAAATCTTTCTCTCTTCCTCAAATCTTATTGTTTCTTTTACAACACATCAATCTAAGGGTCAATCATGGAATATTAATATCCAACTTAAGGATATTACATTTCTAGTCTGCATACGCATTCTGGTTGGTTTATGCCGTGTAAAAGTTTCAGAATCTTGCAAAAAATCATCAACTTGTACCTTTGAAATGCCATGTTTTCGTGCTTGCGATAATAAAATCTTGGCTGATGTATATGAAGCTGGCTGTTTTATATCGTAATAAATGCTCGCCAAAATATCATTTCCATAATCTAATGTAGAACCTTTTACGACCTTGGCCATTCTGTGAGTCTCCTTCTCGTGGTGTGTAATATGATTCGGCGGCAGTATCAAAAGTTTTTGACCTTTTACTTTTGAGTGTACGAACCGGTGATGGTGAATATCGAATAACAGCTTTACGATGACGAGGCGTTCTAGGTAATAGAGTAGAGTCCAAGTCTGTAACAGCCGGTTCAGCTCTAGTTACAACGTGCGCACCTCTGGAAATTTCTCCCACAAATTGTTATACTTTCTTGGCAACTTGTATTCTGGCAATAGAGGTGGATCAGCATTTTCCACTTGTACTGATATGGGCGCATCTATACTTTCTCTATAGTTTTTGAGACGAGCAATCAAGTCTTCGTATAGTTCAGCCTTTTTATAGTCGGGTATAGCTTTATTTTCTCGTAAAAGCTTGAGCTCTGCATCAAACTTGTCTATATTAATTGTTTCCTCGTCGACAGGAATTAGTCGATATTTATGGTTGAGCTTCATGATTTAAAACCAAAATAGGCAATACCACATGTAACTATTGTTTTCAATTGTTTGTGTGAAAGCGTTGCCAATAATGATTTTAGCCTTTTCCGGTGTGCGTATCAAAGCTATTTGACGTAATAATGAAGATATGGGCAAGAGGGTTTTATATTCCTTGTTAGTTAAAAGAAAATTATTATTTTTCACAATATTAAATACAATTTCAACAATAATTTCAATTTGTGGAAAAGAAAATGAGGAAACAGAACAAGGAGTTTTGGCGCAAGAAGACAAAAAGTTGAAATTTGACAAAATACGACCACTCATTGAACAAGCACTTTAAACACTAAACACATTTCTGGCAACATAAACAATAGGGTTCTCATTTTTTTTTCATCATTTTTCCTTGTTCTATATTAAATGTTCAAAAATATTTATCTTATACACTACGTTTTTCCAATAGAAAATTTATTCTACACTTGCCTAAAGGCAACTATGCAAATGGTGATGAAATATTACGCGGAATCAATGCTGGAAAAGAATCATTTATCGCCAACAATACAGAGCCTCTTGGAGCTGAGGAAGAAGCACGTATAAAGGGTTTAATAGATAAAGATAAAGATGTAGAAAAATGGTATAATAATCGCCAGGCTGAGGCTAAGCTAGTGGAGGAAATGCTCGCAGACGCCACATTTCAGTTTAACAAAACATTGCAGCGCATAGAGTTTGTAACAAGCAAGCGACTATTAATGAATGCAACGCTTGGTGATGATTTTGCATATTTTCTTTGTTTTGAAAATAAAAACATCAACGATACAATAATAGCCAGGCGTCCCATTGATTTTTCAAATAACATTAATACAATGTATATATATTGTGATATTGTAGAATATTCCATTCTTGGTAATGTGAAAGCTAATTTACTTGCATGTTTACCTGTACCACCTCCTACTGAATTTGGTAAAATGATTGCCAAAACATTTAATCCTATTCGTTATGTACCAGACAAACATTCGATACCATACGTATTGAAATTTTAGATGAATTTGGTCGTCCTATGCAATTTAATTATGGTTCTACAGTTGTTACATTACATGTTAAAAATATGAAATAAACGTTTTATTCAACAGTTATACAATACCACATTTTTATTTTCGAAGGTTTAAAAGTTTAGGGCAGTTTTGTTTGTCGCTCGGCTCGTGTTGTGAATGTTCTCCGTTACTTTTGCTGCGGCATCTTTTTGATTGGGTTGAATGTACAAACTCCTCAGCTTTTTCAAGTGGTATCATTTCCATCACCATCTTCACCATTCGTTCCATTATTATTATGAATACGCCGAATATGACGCTCACAATTGAATCTTGTTCCAAAAGTTTCACTACAATAAGGACATAAACGTCTACGAACACCATCCAAATGTCCATATTTTTGAATAAAGTCAGCATTCCTGATATAATTGTTACATACGGGTTGAATCCCTGCATGCCTTTTCAAAACGTGATCACTAAAATTCTTGGTTGAAGAAAATATTTCCTTGCATGTACCACAATATTTCTTACATAAAAGTTCCATTAGAGGAAAATGAAAAACGACCACACGCAATCAACCCACTTTTATATAATGATCAATAAAATTACTAGTGTTGTACAAAAGCCCAATCCCAATGCTATACCTTTAATAAATGGCACTGAAATACATTTCAACATTCTCCTGTATAAAGGCGCTGGTTTAGATTGCTCCAACGTGTATTTGACACATAATTCACAGTGACAAGGAATATTCATAACTGACCACGTAATGTAGCAGGTTGTTAATGACAAATTTCTTATATAGTAGCTAATTTATAGTCGAATACTTTATGCATAAACGCTTTAATAAAGACATCATCATTTTTCAATAGTTTAAAAAATGAACAAATGCTTTCAAATGAATTACCAGCCGACAACATTAGTATTACAAATACTACATAGCCACCACAAGTGTATTCAATTAAACGTTGTGGTTTGCAAGTATTAATTTTTACCTTTTTATATTTGGCCAGATAATTTTGAATGTACTTGTTCATTTTATATCCCAAGCTACAGAAAAAATAGGCTTGCTTGTTACGGACAAAGATGACCTGCCAATGTGTGCCTGGCTTATCATGTGTGTCAGTATTTACGACAAGTGCAAAGTTTTTACGACGCGTTTTGGGTAGAGTATCAGCGCTGTATACACCGAGGAATAGTTTCCGAGTGCTGGGGACAGATTGCAATAGTGATACTATTTCAGACGAATACATTTTAGTAGAATGATCTAGTGTAACTTTTGTATTGCGCGCGTGCGGTTCGATATGCCACACCTCCTTTTGTCAACTCTATTCAATGGACAACACTTTTAAATCAACAAATGGGTGGCGCCCCATTTAGCGGAATGATGTTTCAACGTGGAATGCAGAGGGGTTATGGTTTGGGTGGTATTTTGGCAACTTTGGCATCATTTCTACCACGCATCATTCAATCACCTATAGCCCAAAATCTCATCAATGCCGGAACAAACGCCTTATCCAGTGCTGTAAGCAATAGTATAGTTGTAAATTCACCTCTTGGCGGACAGTTGCTGAAAACTGGTAATGGAATTGTCGATGGGGTGCTGAAAGGCGATAATATCAAGAAAACTCTTAAAACAGCCGGCCGGCAAGCTATACGAGATCTTACCGGCTTGGGCAAACGGCGACGACGCAAAACCACAAAACCTCATAAGCGGTTGTGCATCACTCGTGAGCGGTCGTTTCACATTTAAATGGCTAAATTGATAGATTCAAAATCAGCACAAGCCCTTTTACCTAATATCAACTATGGTGATATACCAGCGTCGGCATTAGGTGTAGAGTCTACTCGTACTGTACAAGTCCCTTTGAAAAATACTTTTCTTCCTCAAGGACCATGGGAATTTATTATAGCTCAAAATTCCAAATTATTCCTCAATCTGAGAAGATGTTGGTTGAATGTAAAATTTAAAATTGTAACCACAAACGGTGATCCAGTACCAGACAACCTTGTTTTTGCACCATGTCAACAATTTGCTGCCAGTTTAATACATTCGTATCATTTGAAAATTGGCGATGTTAGCGTGTATGACTCTACCGTGAATCATGCCTATAAAACATATATCGAGAATATTTTAATGTATAGCAACGATGTTAAAGAGAGCAAACTTGCCATATCAGGCTATTATGCTGATAGATATATAGATAATGCATCCAGTGCTGGATTTAGAACGCGTCAAGCGCTTGTAAAAAAAATTGTGTGAGATGGCTGCTCCCGTCAGTATCGACCTATTTAATCAAGAGCGACTGTTTGTAAACTATTCAAAAATGGAGCTAACTGCATATCCAAACCGTGATAATTTTTTAATTGACACTCTAGGCTAGAATAATGAAAACAAGGATACTACATTAAAGGAGGAGTTTCCAAATTTGAAAGTAGATATCAGCGATGTACATTTGCTCATTCAAGAGTTTGATCTAAACGCTGGATTAGCTATGGCTATAGAAGATAAACTCGCAAAGGATCGAATACACTACCCCATGACATCAGTGAAAATGCGATCTTATTTCATAGAAGGAGGCCGCTTGGATTCACCTAATAATATACTATTTATATCTCACACACCAATACGTGTTGTAGTAGGTCTTGTCGGCGCACACGCTTATAATGGTACTTTTAAACATTCGCCATTCAACTTTAAACCGTTTGATTTAAAAAATATATACTTGACGCTCAACAATAGGGTAATACCTACCCGTCCTTAAAATCTAGAATGGCGATCTTCCTATGCCACAGCATATATTGACATGCTGGAAGGTTTGGGACTTGGTCGTACAGATTCATCCAATGGTATTACACCAGCAATGTATAAAGCTGGTTTCACATTTTTTGTATTTGATATTTCTCCTACTGTGCATTCGTCAGAGTTATTTGATGTTATACGGCAAGGTTATGTAGCCTTGAAATTGGAATTTGGTCTACAAACGCCGCAAGAGGGCTTATATGCTATTGTTTATGCAGAATATGACTCTATTCTTTCAATTGACAACAATCGTGCTCCATATATTGATACCCGTTTGTAATGTATGTAATAAAATTCTTTAAAAGATATAAGAATAAAATTTATTAATACAACTATTTTTAAAAATAAATATATGTACAATAATAAAACTTTATAAATACAAATATATACAAGATGATAAAAATTTATAAATTCAAATATATTAAACACAATAATCGTAGGGTAAAGTACTATAATCTTGTAGATAACAAAGTTTATCCATTACAACTCTAGTACTTTTATTCATATCCATTGTGGATATGGCACCGAGTTGCCTCTTTAACAAGGTTGTATTGGTTTTTAAAACCAATTTTTCTCCATCCATAACGAGTCCGCAAACCAGTCGCTCCATACTTTCAAAGTTTACCACTGACGCTGCCGTGTGGTCCAACGAAAAATGTCTGAAAATTATAAAATTATTTGAAAAGTCAAAGCTCGTACTTACCACTCCCTTTGCTTTTGTTACATATTTCACATATACAATAGTAGCCTTGCATGAGCGGTTGTATAGGCCGCAATAGCTACATTTGTAAAAGGCGGTGGTGCCAAATGTGAATCCTCTGGTACTGTTGTCCAGTACGCAACATTATCCACAATTTTGAACCCAGTGAGTTCCCTTGCAGGATCAGTAATGATCCTACCAATTTCTGGGTCCTCAACACCAATAATCTTGGTTTGGGCTTTATCAGGTCTTTGACCCATTTTACCCCAGACACTATAAGCAAATTTGTAATGTATTGTTTTTAAAAAGTTTACAAACCTATTTAGCTGCAGTTTGGCAATGCTACGCATGGCAGCATTCTTTTAAATTTTATTGCTCTCCAGAGCAACACCAGTGTTCTCCTCGTGCTCTTGGAGATATATTACCTGTAAAATTCTATTTAATGTGATACTTTTATTAAAACATACCTTTTCTTCCTCTGTCATGTTTGGTTTTGGCCAGCTTGATGCCTCTTGGTTAAATTTTATGTACTTTTGTACAAACTCTTTCAACAGGCCGCCTTGTTGCCATTCTTCCCAGTGCCACACCTCATGCACATGAAGCACTTTATAGCCACGTTGTATGGCACACTCAAGCTCAACATGTGTCACAGTTAGATGCAGCTTTCTATCATTTACATCATTTTGGTGCTCACATGTTACATTTTTACTTTTGACTGCACAAGTGCGGCAGTTTGTAAAAATTAGTTTACCGCTAATACGTGTGCCTAATACAGGGTACAGCAAATTTGTGGGTGCAAGCACGTCACATTTTACTAGCCCCTTGTATGGGCAACATGTCTCAAAGCTTTTGAAACCCTCAGTAATAACTTTGGGATTACCTACAGGGTAATAGGCATCAAAAGCGGTGACATATGGATATAGTGAACGAAAGTCCACATACTCGAGCGAGTATCTATCCGAAGCTTGTGCCAAAAGCTTATATGTCTGGGTGCGGCCACCGGTAAAGGCATCTCTAGGTGCCAAGCGTGTAACAACATTTGTTTCACGCAGAAATTTCGCCATTTCTTCATTGGCCGAAATTTGAGCTTTAATTTCGTGCTCCCACACTGTGGTAACACTAATGCCTTGGCTTTGAATTTTTTGAAGCCTTTTCATGGTTTTATCATAAACCTAAATTTTTCAAATTAAAATGATTAAAAAAAATGTCACAATTACCTCTTCCATTGTTTCACCATTTCTGCCTGGTGCTATAGCGCTCTTGTTGGTGCACTGGGGGCAACCATGGTAAATACAACCATTAATCTACGAAAATTTGCATTTTTTACATTTATTACAAATTACTCACCTTATAGCCATGATTGGCAACGCTGTCATAAGCATCGAGTAGATAGCGATGGCCATCTACTCTCACTGCAAATTCACCACCATTAAGCTTATGCATTAATGGGCGGCCCAATCCTTGTTCTAGCCATTTTATATACTTTATGGCTTTTATACTCTGCTTTTGACCGGCATAATAACCAGTCTCAGGCAGAATACCCACTTGGTTCTCTTTAATATGATTCATTTTCAACTGTAATATACTAGTTTTGAAAATGCTTGTATTTTAAAAAACTTGCCTGGAATAAAGAGAATCTAAATAAAATATAATCTTAAACAAGTAAGTATTACACTTGTAAAGATGTCAAATACAAACCTTGTATTTTTCTTGCCTCTTTTTTAACTGATCCTTCTTCTTGTCGTTAGGTGGTACCCAACAACAAGAGTGATCTTCAGGCTTTGTTTGCCCACACTTTTTGCAAAATTTTTCATTGCAATTGTGCGGTCTATTAGCATGTGCTCTGTGATAATGATCACAATTTTCACATGTCTGAATTTAGTCTTGTAAAATTTTATATATATTTTTTAAATTACCTTAAACATTCGACATGTTTTTCTAATATGCCTGTCAAAGCATTGACGAGTTTTAAACAAAACTCTACAACTATCACATCTTATGCTACTTTCAACCACATTTTTCATCGAATTACATTTTAAGGTGTGGCATTTCTTACACTTGGCTTTACATCTATGCAACACTGTTTTGTAAGATAATTTACAGTGTTGGCATATAATACCATCAAAAAGCTGTGATCTACTACAAGTTGTAATAAAGTCATAATGATTATTTCGGTAGCCTAGTGTTACCACTTTGCTAGCCGTTTCATTAAAGATACGCTGATTAGCGTACATACGCTGTCCAGGTGGTCTAGCGTATACTACAAACTTATAGTCTGTATTACAACTTGCAATAATATTTAAAGGATTCAAATTATAATTTGGTAAATGTACAGAAATACCACACCTATTTAATAAATTGATATGATGTGGTTGATTTGGCAACAAGATGTAGTTGCAACGAAGATTTTCAATCCTCCGCTTCTCAATAACATCTTCTGCTGCCTCTTCATCGGCTTTCCACATTCCCACAACTGCTGCTCTAGCAATGAGTGTCAATGTTTTCAATTGTGCCAGGTATTTTGAGTTCGGCATCAAAATAGAAACCAACTCTACCTTCACCAGGCATCAGGCTTGGCTGCACCGGTCTTTCATCAAACACATACATTTCAATATTCATTGCCTGGCTAATTACAGCCTCTCGTTTTGATTGCTGCACCTTGCTTATGGCATTCATAATGGCTACGCCATCCAAATGCTCCTTTTTACGGAAATCCATAAATATGGATCCCTTTTCAAAGGATGGGTGCTCTATTGATAGACAAAATAGTGCTTTTCGTTTATCTGGCACACCACTTTTAGCAAGGCACCGATCAAGAAACTCATTAAATAGCCGCGGCATGACAACATGCATTGGTTCATTAATGGCTTCGCCGGTGTGACCACTATAATAAACAACATTTATAACAGTTTACATGTTTTTTTATTTTTTTTTCTAAAGTTTAAATAAAAATAGTTTTAAAAATATATATAAATTAATTTTTTTGCTCATAATTATTATGTCTCTTTGTTTGTTATAGTCGTATTTTTTATTTAATCGAAATGGTTTCAAATATATGTTTAGTTTGTTTCAAAACGATTAGAAAAATACAAAATATTTAAATGATTCAGTTTTTGAGCATCAAGTTTTTTTTTAATGTTTAAAAATTTAATAAATAAAAATTAAATAATAGTGGAATTATAAAATTGTTTAAAATGTATATATAAATAAAATAGATGAAGTGAAATGGTTTAGAAAATACAAAATATTTAAATGTTTCAGTTTTTGAGCATCACAATATTGAAATTTAAATGTTTTTTAATGATTAAAAATTTAATAAACGAAATTATGAAAAAGTGATAGAAATTTAAATTTGTTCAAGATATGTGATTAGATAAAAGAGATGAAGTGAAGTGGCTTAGAATATATAAATCAATTTCAAGTTTCAGTTTTTGAGCATCACAATATTGAAATTTAAATGTTTTTTAATGATTAAAACTTTAAAAAATGAAATTATGAAATAGTGGTAGAAATATAAAATTGCTTAAAATATGGGATTAAATAAAATAGATAGAGTGAAATAATTTAGAAAATACAAAATATTTAAATGTGTCAGTTTTTGAGCATCAAAATATTTAAATTTAAGTGTATTTTAATGATTGAAAATTTAATAAATGATATTATGGCATGGATTTGGGATAAGATTTAATTTTATTTTTCAGAAAGCCTCCGAATGTATGATGATTTGTTTAAAAATAGATGGCAGAATTCAAAATTGTTCAAGATATGTAATCAAATAAAAGATATAGAGTGAAAAGAATTGTAACATGCAAAAAAAAAGTTAAAAGCTCGTACCTTTATTTGACAAATATCGTTGAAGGATGAACCGCCTCCTAATTGTTCCCCACTAGTTGATGGCATCTCGGGATTCCATTCTCTGAAAAAAAAAATTTCATGCTTTTTCATTATACGATAACTTACTCATTATCGCTGTCATTCAAGGTGATAACTTCAATAACCCTTGATGACGAGGGACCACTATTGGAAGTGGTTATTGCGGGGTCACAGAGCTCAACACCACCACTCTCGGTAAGCTTTATGCGCTTACTAAAAAAAAAACAAAGATGTATATTTTAAAAATATTGTTAAATTACCTGAGTTGATAAATTTCCTCATAATCGAACCCCAACTCTTCACATACACGCTTATACTTGAAAATAAATATTTTAATTAAAAAAAAAGATAGGAAAAAACACAACCTGTTAGCAGTCATTGTATCTTGTTAGAATAAAATTATGCAAACTCTGAGAGATAGTTATCCATATTTCATTTTACACATTTATATTACACTTCATTGCAAGAACAGTCAGTTGTTTTATTGTCACGTAACAATGTTGCCAACACTCAACATTGTATCATATTACAGCTGTCAACAGTGACAGTTACCAATCCGTTGTTAATAAATACGCATGTGTTGTTGTGGTCAGCGCACCTGTTTCAACAATCTTATTGAATTAATCTTCGATATGTGTTCCATTGAGTTAGTGTATTAGAATATTAGTAATATACACACTAAAACTATTTCTATATACTCTTTTTTCCACGTAATTTGAGAATATTAGAAATTTTGATGCATATGCTATACAGCTATTTGTTATACTTTAATGAACAAGTGCTTTGCCATTTGGTTCATTGTAGGTCAACGTACCAGTTTCACCAATCTCATCGAATTAATATTCGATATGTGTTCCGTTAACATTTTTGATACTAAAAAGTATATACCAATGACCCCTTGGCATGGTAAGTATTCTTTTTAGCGTTATGGGTACTTGTGCTGTACAGCAGCATATTTTTATGAACAAAACTTTTGTCATGTGGTACATGTGTGGGTCAGTGCACCTGTTTTAACGATCTTATCGAATTAATCTTCGATATGTGTTCCATTGGAAACAACACAATTGTTTGTGAATCCTATCGAATTAACCTTCGATATGTGTTTTATTGAGTTAGTATATTAGAATATACTAAAATAAAATTTAAAACAATTTCTTTAAACTATTCTTTCATGTAATTTGAAAATATTAGACAAATTGGTACATGTGGTGTACAGCTATTTATCATATATTAATGAACAAAACGTTTGCCATGTGGTTCTTGTGTGGGTCAGTGCAACCTTCGATATGTGTTCCATTAACTATTGTATTTCATATCGTTCTTATCGAATTAACTTTCGATATGTGTTCCATTGATTTACCCATAAGAGGTACGGTGAACAAAATGATTCGCCTAGAAAAACAACAAACTTTTTAAAAGTTAAATTAATAGTTATAAACTATAATAAACACAAACTATAAACAATGTAAACAAATAAAATTAAAAAATAATTGTATAAAATATATCTTATCGAATTAACCTTCGATATGAGTTCCATTGATTAACCCGTAAGAAGTACGGTGAACATATTGATTAGCTTTTATAATTTATATTCAAATTTTATAAATTAAAACAATATATATTAAAAAGTTTATTCAAATGTATAAATATTGAAAATAGATTTAAAAAGAAATAATTTTAATAATATTTTAAAAATATATAAAAATACATTAAAAAAAATAATTAAATAATAATATTTAAAACATATGTAAATATTAAAAATACATTTAAAAAGAAATAATTTTAAAAATACATTTAAAAAGAAATAATTTTAAAAGTACATTTAAAAGAATTAATTTTAAAAATACATTAAAAAAAAAACTTTAAGAATGATTTTAAAAAAATCATGCATTTTGATCCATGCGCAGGCTCGAGAGCCTGCCTCGGGAGGAAAAGCGTTACATATTGTTTCTTCCCGTCTTCTCATGGTCGGAAGATATATGTACTTCTACCTTGTTCCTTAGGTAGGCAGACCCGAACGCCCCGATTTCCTTATTAAGACAAATACTTAAAGAGAAAAGGATTCATTATCAGATAACAAGAAAGTACAATATAAGAATTAAATTAAGAAAGAATATAAAGAGATATAATAAAGTATTAAATAGATGATATATATAGATGATATATATAGATGATAAAGAGATGAGACTCACATGACTATAAGACAACCTATCTGGGTTAGGCCAGAAGCAAGAGTGTCATGTGTGTCCCATGTTGTAGGCGGGGCTTGTTCAGGCTCCCGCTATTTGAATAGCGCGCACATGTTTACCATGTGCTTGCCGATGTGACATCGCCCCACCTTAAAAAGTTGAACTTCCTCGTTCAAAAACAAAATAAATTAATTCGCTTTTTAAGATAGTTGGATGTTGGAAAAAAAATCATGGTGTAGTGGATAAAAAAAATGTATACAATACGATTTGAAAGTTTAGCTATTGTCTCTTCAAGTTTGTTGAATTTGAAATGTAGTATCGAGTAGATTCTATTCCATTCACTTGAGTAGTGAAATGCTTGCAAACGAGAGCTTTGCTTCTAAACCATTCGACTGTGATATAGTCGTTCATTTTCTTGAGTTGTACAGGTACGGTGTTACCCTGAGAATAGGTCGAGCCCGTTCTGTACAAAAAAATAAAAACTCGTTTGACCCGTATGACTAATGTCCATAAGGTGAATACAAGTAATGATTAAGCATAACAAATAGCAAGATTCACAAGAGAATATTGAAAAAAATCTACTCAATGAAAATTGGAGTAATAAAACAAAACCTTGTAAAACAATAGCAGACTTCTCAGAGAAAATCAATCAACAACAAAGAAGTGTTACAATCAGAAATGGCACAAAATAAAAAAAAATTTCAACAGTTTGATTTAGTTAAAAAAAACTACCTGCAAGAAATCGTGATAACCGGAATAAATGTTGTCCGTTGATAAGGTTTGACAAAGTCCTTGTGTACTCTTCTGCTTTTTCCTTTATCTATTTGAACCACGACGAAAGATCTTTGAACTGCTGTAACTAAATAATGTTAGTTTGTTTCGAGTAGAATTCACTTTTCATAACTAAGTCATTAACCTGAATTTCTTTTTTTTGTGTTCTATTTCGTGTATTGTACTGTTGTTCATTCTTCTTTGTTGTTGTGTGACATACAAAAGGTGTGGCTCTGGTGATCCTTGTTCCTGATCTTTGTTGTCCTCGCTGATGTCCGAGTCCGACAGGGTGGCTGCATGTTTCAATTCTATCTTTTACTATATTATATGTGCTTTCATTTTGTATTAGCGATCTATTGACAAAATCTTCTGTAGGATTGGCTGGTTCTTCAGTTTGAAGATTATTTCCAGGCAATTGATGGTCAATAGGAAGTCTTGCATCCCGACCAAATAATACAACATATGGACTAATAGATGTTGATGAGTTTGGTAACGTATTGATCACAAACATAACTTTGGGTAGGTGTATATCCCAGTTAGTTTGTTGTTCATTCACGAATGAAGAGAGAGCTTCTTCCAAAGTTCTATGAAGTCTCTCAACTTGTCCATTAGCATTTTTATGATATGGTAGCGTAGTAGTGTGTTTAATTCCAAATTGTTTACACATAGCTTGAAATTCAGATGACAAAAAGCTACTACCATTATCGGTTATCATACTCATTGGTGGTCCATATATGAAAACAAATCTAATTACAAACGCTTTTGTGATTTCAGTAGCCGTTTGTGTTATTAATGGGCAAGTTGTTCCCCATTTACTAAAAGCGTCTTGAATACTCAAGATGAGCCTGCGCATGGATCAAAATGCATGATTTTTTTTAAAAATCTTTTTTAAAATTATTTTTTAATGTATTTTAAATGAATTTTTATTATTTATATATGTTTTAAATATTATTATTTAATTATTTCTTTTTAAATGTATTTTTATATATTTTTAAAATTATCTCCTTTTAAATGTATTTTCAATATTTATACATTTGAATAAACATTTTAATATATATTGTTTTTGTTTTAATTTATAAAATTTGAATATATATAAAAGCTAATTAATATGTTCACCGTACCTCTTATGGGTAAATCAATGGAACTCATATCGAAGGTTAATTCGATAAGAACGATATGAAATACAAAAGTTAATGGAATACATATCGAAGGTTAATTCGATAAGAACGATATGAAATACAAAAGTTAATGAAACACATATCAAAGGTTAATTCGATAAGAACGATGTGAAAAACAAAAGTTAATGGAACACATATCGAAGGTTAATTCGATAAGATCGTTAAAACAGGTGCGCTGACCCACACAAAAACCACATGGCAAACGTTTTGTTCATTAAAATATGATAAATAGCTGTACACCACATGTACCAAGTTGCCTAATATTTTCAAATTACATGAAAGAATAGTTTAAAGAAATTGTTTTAAATTTTATATTAGTATATTCTAATATACTAACTCAATAAAACACATATCGAAGGTTAATTCGATAGGATTCACAAACAATTGTGTTGTTTCCAATGGAACACATATCGAAGATTAATTCGATAAGATCGTTAAAACAGGTGCGCTGACCCACACATGTAAGAAGGCTCAGCTAAAAAAGAAGCAAGAAAAGTTCAAGGTTTGTAGTTGTTATCTTTACAAATGTAATGCTTCCTTGTTTAAGCTCATATTTTATGACTTTGAAACATTTGTGTTAAAAAACGGCACAAATGTTCATGAATATGCAGATGAACAATGGCCCAAAATGGTTGTGTATAACAAATTTTGTGAAAGTTGTATAGATGCCAATTCCTGTGAAAAATGCACAACCAAGGAGGGCCATTTTGGGTACCAACAAGGTGATAGTGAATGATCTGTAACAGATCGTTTCCTTGATTGGTTACTCAACTCTGTTGAGAATGATAATGCAATTTTGATAGCGCATAATGGTTCACGCTTTGACATACATTTCTTGGTGTCTAAGCTGATAAACCGTGGAATATATCCTGACCCCATTATAAATGGGACCAAGATTATTAGCATGGTTGTCAAGCCTTTAAGAGGACAAAACATTAATCATTTATGTTTTAAAGATAGTTATTTACTAGTGCCTTTACCCTTATCAGCGTTACCCAAGGCATTTGGTGTACCTGATATGAGTTAAGGACAATTCCCATACCTCTTTAATCATCCAATAAATTATGGCGAAGTGTTACCATCTTTACCACTAAAACAGTACTATTGTACTGCTAGAATGAAAGCAGAAGACCTAAGAATGATTTTAAAAAAATCATGCATTTTGATCCATGCGCAGGCTCGAGAGCCTGCCTCGGGAGGAAAAGCGTTACATATTGTTTCTTCCCGTCTTCTCATGGTCGGAAGATATATGTACTTCTACCTTGTTCCTTAGGTAGGCAGACCCGAACGCCCCGATTTCCTTATTAAGACAAATACTTAAAGAGAAAAGGATTCATTATCAGATAACAAGAAAGTACAATATAAGAATTAAATTAAGAAAGAATATAAAGAGATATAATAAAGTATTAAATAGATGATATATATAGATGATATATATAGATGATAAAGAGATGAGACTCACATGACTATAAGACAACCTATCTGGGTTAGGCCAGAAGCAAGAGTGTCATGTGTGTCCCATGTTGTAGGCGGGGCTTGTTCAGGCTCCCGCTATTTGAATAGCGCGCACATGTTTACCATGTGCTTGCCGATGTGACATCGCCCCACCTTAAAAAGTTGAACTTCCTCGTTCAAAAACAAAATAAATTAATTCGCTTTTTAAGATAGTTGGATGTTGGAAAAAAAATCATGGTGTAGTGGATAAAAAAAATGTATACAATACGATTTGAAAGTTTAGCTATTGTCTCTTCAAGTTTGTTGAATTTGAAATGTAGTATCGAGTAGATTCTATTCCATTCACTTGAGTAGTGAAATGCTTGCAAACGAGAGCTTTGCTTCTAAACCATTCGACTGTGATATAGTCGTTCATTTTCTTGAGTTGTACAGGTACGGTGTTACCCTGAGAATAGGTCGAGCCCGTTCTGTACAAAAAAATAAAAACTCGTTTGACCCGTATGACTAATGTCCATAAGGTGAATACAAGTAATGATTAAGCATAACAAATAGCAAGATTCACAAGAGAATATTGAAAAAAATCTACTCAATGAAAATTGGAGTAATAAAACAAAACCTTGTAAAACAATAGCAGACTTCTCAGAGAAAATCAATCAACAACAAAGAAGTGTTACAATCAGAAATGGCACAAAATAAAAAAAAATTTCAACAGTTTGATTTAGTTAAAAAAAACTACCTGCAAGAAATCGTGATAACCGGAATAAATGTTGTCCGTTGATAAGGTTTGACAAAGTCCTTGTGTACTCTTCTGCTTTTTCCTTTATCTATTTGAACCACGACGAAAGATCTTTGAACTGCTGTAACTAAATAATGTTAGTTTGTTTCGAGTAGAATTCACTTTTCATAACTAAGTCATTAACCTGAATTTCTTTTTTTTGTGTTCTATTTCGTGTATTGTACTGTTGTTCATTCTTCTTTGTTGTTGTGTGACATACAAAAGGTGTGGCTCTGGTGATCCTTGTTCCTGATCTTTGTTGTCCTCGCTGATGTCCGAGTCCGACAGGGTGGCTGCATGTTTCAATTCTATCTTTTACTATATTATATGTGCTTTCATTTTGTATTAGCGATCTATTGACAAAATCTTCTGTAGGATTGGCTGGTTCTTCAGTTTGAAGATTATTTCCAGGCAATTGATGGTCAATAGGAAGTCTTGCATCCCGACCAAATAATACAACATATGGACTAATAGATGTTGATGAGTTTGGTAACGTATTGATCACAAACATAACTTTGGGTAGGTGTATATCCCAGTTAGTTTGTTGTTCATTCACGAATGAAGAGAGAGCTTCTTCCAAAGTTCTATGAAGTCTCTCAACTTGTCCATTAGCATTTTTATGATATGGTAGCGTAGTAGTGTGTTTAATTCCAAATTGTTTACACATAGCTTGAAATTCAGATGACAAAAAGCTACTACCATTATCGGTTATCATACTCATTGGTGGTCCATATATGAAAACAAATCTAATTACAAACGCTTTTGTGATTTCAGTAGCCGTTTGTGTTATTAATGGGCAAGTTGTTCCCCATTTACTAAAAGCGTCTTGAATACTCAAGATGAGCCTGCGCATGGATCAAAATGCATGATTTTTTTTAAAAATCTTTTTTAAAATTATTTTTTAATGTATTTTAAATGAATTTTTATTATTTATATATGTTTTAAATATTATTATTTAATTATTTCTTTTTAAATGTATTTTTATATATTTTTAAAATTATCTCCTTTTAAATGTATTTTCAATATTTATACATTTGAATAAACATTTTAATATATATTGTTTTTGTTTTAATTTATAAAATTTGAATATATATAAAAGCTAATTAATATGTTCACCGTACCTCTTATGGGTAAATCAATGGAACTCATATCGAAGGTTAATTCGATAAGAACGATATGAAATACAAAAGTTAATGGAATACATATCGAAGGTTAATTCGATAAGAACGATATGAAATACAAAAGTTAATGAAACACATATCAAAGGTTAATTCGATAAGAACGATGTGAAAAACAAAAGTTAATGGAACACATATCGAAGGTTAATTCGATAAGATCGTTAAAACAGGTGCGCTGACCCACACAAAAACCACATGGCAAACGTTTTGTTCATTAAAATATGATAAATAGCTGTACACCACATGTACCAAGTTGCCTAATATTTTCAAATTACATGAAAGAATAGTTTAAAGAAATTGTTTTAAATTTTATATTAGTATATTCTAATATACTAACTCAATAAAACACATATCGAAGGTTAATTCGATAGGATTCACAAACAATTGTGTTGTTTCCAATGGAACACATATCGAAGATTAATTCGATAAGATCGTTAAAACAGGTGCGCTGACCCACACATGTAAGAAGGCTCAGCTAAAAAAGAAGCAAGAAAAGTTCAAGGTTTGTAGTTGTTATCTTTACAAATGTAATGCTTCCTTGTTTAAGCTCATATTTTATGACTTTGAAACAGTTGTGTTAAAAAACGGCACAAATGTTCATGAATATGCAGATGAACAATGGCCCAAAATGGTTGTGTATAACAAATTTTGTGAAAGTTGTATAGATGCCAATTCCTGTGAAAAATGCACAACCAAGGAGGGCCATTTTGGGTACCAACAAGGTGATAGTGAATGATCTGTAACAGATCGTTTCCTTGATTGGTTACTCAACTCTGTTGAGAATGATAATGCAATTTTGATAGCGCATAATGGTTCACGCTTTGACATACATTTCTTGGTGTCTAAGCTGATAAACCGTGGAATATATCCTGACCCCATTATAAATGGGACCAAGATTATTAGCATGGTTGTCAAGCCTTTAAGAGGACAAAACATTAATCATTTATGTTTTAAAGATAGTTATTTACTAGTGCCTTTACCCTTATCAGCGTTACCCAAGGCATTTGGTGTACCTGATATGAGTTAAGGACAATTCCCATACCTCTTTAATCATCCAATAAATTATGGCGAAGTGTTACCATCTTTACCACTAAAACAGTACTATTGTACTGCTAGAATGAAAGCAGAAGACCTAGCTTCATTCAATATTTGGTATGAAGAGCGTAATCAAAGTGTGTTTGATTTTGATGAGGAGCTTCTGGAATATTGTTGTGAGAGTAGATAGCCAACGCTATCTACTTGATGCTTATGACAGTGTGGCTAATCACGGCTATGAGGTGAGTAATTTGTATTAAATGTAAAAAATAAAAAATTTTGTAGTTTAACGGCTGTATTTATCATGGTTGCCCCCAGTGCACCAACAAGACTGCTATTGCACCAGGCAGAAATGGTGAAACAATGGAAGAGGTAACCAATACTTTTTTTTTTAATCATTTTAAGCTGAAACATTTAGGTTTATGAAAAAACCATGAAAAGGCTTGAAGCTATTCGGGGGGGGCATTAGTATAACCACTGTGTGGGAACACGAAATTACTGCTCAAATGTCATCAAATGAGGCCAGGGCATTAGTATAACCACTGTGTGGGAACACGAAATTACTGCTCAAATGTCATCAAATGAGCAAATGGCAAATTTTATGAAGGACACTGAGGTTGTAACTCGATTCGTGGCTACAAAGTAAACTCGACTCGTGGCTACAAAGTGCTTCATGTTTATGAGGTTTGGCACTGGGATGAATGGCAGCAAGGAGGCCTATTCAAGGATTTTGTACAATAGTGCATAAAAATTAAGCAAGAAGCATCGGGCTGGCCTAAGCCAAATATGACAGAGGCTGAAAAGGTATGTTTCATGAAAAGTATGGCATTAAATAACATTTTACAGCTAAAATATCTCCAAGAGCACTAGAAAAACACTGGTGTTGCTCTGGAGAGCAAAAAAATTGAAAAGAATGCGGCCATGCGTAGCATTACCAAACTACAGCTGAATAGGTACAGTCATGTGCGATGAAAGTCGGACACCTACTAGAAACCCCTGTATCTTTTGAAGCAAACTACAAAAAAATCGAAAAAAATAGTAGAAGTGTTGAAAAACACTATAGAATCAAAAAATGAACTTAAAAAAAATAAATAACAAGTTTATTAATATTTTGTGGGGTACCCAAAATTATCGATCACAGCTTGAAGTCTTCTTGGCATCGATTCCACGAGCTTCTTCAGAATTTCCGGCGAAATTTCTCTCCATAGGGTCCGTAAGACTCTGAACTTCTCATCCTTGTTTGAACAAGGGAATTTGGCAGCACGTCGACCAAGTTCTCTCCAAAGATGTTCGATCGGGTTGAGATCTGGCGATTGACTTGGCCATTTCAGAACATTTAGGCGATGTTCATCAAAAAATTTATTTGTTGAACGAGCTGTGTGCTTCGGATCGTTTTCTTGCTGGAGAATGAATCTATTCCTAGTTCCAAACTTGGTGATAGCAAACGGCAGGAAGCTCTCTTGAAGGATGTGTTGATAATCCTCTGCACACATTCTGCCTTCTATTCAAAATAAGGGTCCTACTTCGGTGGAACAGAAGCAGCCCCAGACCATGACGTTTCCTCCTCCATGCTTCACAGTTGGCCTCATAAACTTGGGGTTGTACCGCTGGTTCACAGGTCTTCTGATGAATCCTGGTCCGTCATTACCAAATAAGCAAAATTTGCTTTCGTCGGTAAATATGACTGACGACCAATCTTGATACGACCAATTCAAATGCTCCTGAGCAAATTGAATTTTTTTCAGCCTGTTCGTAACTGATATGAGAGGCTTACGAACTGGTACACGAGCTTTTAGATTTCTTGCGATCAATCTTCTTCTTACGTTTGAGGGATGAAGCTGAATCTTGAACATTCGAAAAATATGCTGGCTTAACTCGGATGACGTCATGTCAGGATGTCGTTGTACAAGCCAAAACCATCATATTGTCTTGTCCCTGGGTTGTTTTTCGTTCCCTTCCTCTCATATCAACCTTGTATGGTTCATGATATTCATGCAAGGCTACTATTGTATAAGACAATGGAAAAAATTGGAAAGAACTTGGTGTATACAGGTAATTTTATACTTTGTATACAATTTAAACGTGCATCATTTAGACACCGATTCTCTAATTTATTTAAAATGCCTCGATCAGCCTGATCCAATTGAGGATATGAAGGGTGAATGGTTAGGTAAACTAACCTCAGAAATACCCGATGGTTGGTCAATGACCAAATTTGTTTCACCAGCTGCAAAAGTTTATAGTTATGAGCTAGTAAATGCAACTGGTCAGGTCAAGTATATCACCAAGGCAAAGGGAGTGGTAAGTATAAAAATATATTATTGAGAAACTTTTGAAATTACAGACGCTGGACTACACGGCAACCACCGTGGTAAACTATCAAAGTATGGAGCGATTGGTTCGAGGACTCGTGATGGATGGAGAAAAGTTGGTTTTAAAAACCAAAAAAACGTTATTAAAGAGGCAGCTTGGTTCCATATCCACGATGGACATGACAAAAAGTACCAAGGTTGTAATGGATAAACTTTGTTATCTAGACGATTTTAGTACTTTACCCTATGGTTATTGTGAATAATTTTTAATATATTTGAATTTATAAATTTTATTATTGCGTGTATATTTGTATATGGTTGTATTTATAGATTTTTATGTATAGTTGTATTAATAAATTTTATTCTTCTCATCAAATGTTTTAAAGAGTTTATTACATACATTACAAACTGGTATCAATATATGGAGCACAATTGTTGTCAATTGAAAGAATAGAGTCATATTTTGCATAAACAATAGCATATAAACCCTCTTGCGGCGTTTGTTGACCAAATTCCAATTTCAGGGCCACATTACCTTGTCGTATAACATCAAATAACTCGGACGAGTGTACAGTCGGTGAAATATCAAATACAAAAAATGTGAAACCAGCTTTATACATTGCTGGTGTAATACCATTGGATGAATCTGTACGACCAAGACCCAAACCCTCCAACATGTCAATATATGCGGTGGCATAGGAAGAACGCCATTCTAAGTTATAAGGGCGGGTAGGTGTTACCCGATTGTTGAGCGTCAAGTTTATATTTTTCAATTCAAACGGTTTAAAGTTGAATGGCGAATGTTTAAAAGTACCATTATAGGCGTGTGCGCCGACAAGACCTACTACAACACGTTTCGGTGTATGCGACGTGAATAATATGTTATTGGGTGAATCCCAACGGCCTCCTTCTATGAAATAAGAGCGCATTTTCACTGACGTCATGGGGCAGTGTATTCGTTCCTTTACAAGTTTATCTTCTATAGCCATAGCTAATCCAGCGTTTAGATCAAACTCTTGAATAAGCAAGTGTACATTGTCATCTATTTTCAGGTTTGGAAACTCCTCCTTCATTGCAGCATCCTTGCTTTCATTATACCATCCAAGTGTGTCAATTAAGAAATTATCACGGTTTGGATATGCAGTTAGCTCCATTTTTGAATAGTTTACAAACAGTCGTTCCTGATTGAATGAGTCGATACTGATGGGAGCAGCCATCTCACACAATATGCCATTTTTAACAAGCCCTTGTCGCGCTCTAAATCCAGGACTGGCTGCATTATCTAGATATCTATCCGCATAATAGCCTGATATGGCAAGTTTGCTCTCTTTAACATCGTTGCTATACATTAGAATATTCTTAATATATGTTTTGTAGGCATGATTTACGGTAGAGTCATACACGCTAACATCACCAATTTTTAAATGATACGAGTGTATCAAACTGGCTGCAAACTGTTGGCATGGTGCAAAAACAAGGTTGTCTGGTACTGGATCGCCGTTTGTGGTTACAATTTTGAATTTTACATTCAACCAACACCTTCTCAAATTAAGAAATGATTTGGAATTTTGGGCTATAACAAATTCCCATGGTCCTTGAGGAAGAAAAGTATTTTTTAAAGGAACTTGTACAGTACGAGTGGATTCAACACCTAATGCCGACGCCGGTATGTCACTATAATTAATATTAGGTAAAAGTGCTTGTGCTGATTTTGAATCTATCAATTTAGCCATTTAAATACGATACGACCGCTCACGAGTTATGCACAGACGTTTATGAGGTTTTGTGGTTTTGCGTCGTCGCCGCTTGCCCGAACCGGTAAGATCTCGTATAGCCTGCCGGCCGGCTGTTTTAAGAGTTTGCTTGATATTATCGCCCTTGAGCACCCCATCAACAATTTCATTGCTAGTTTTTAGCAACTGGCCGCCAAGAGGTGAATTTACAACTGGACTATTGCTTACAGCACTGGATAATGCATTCCTTCCAGCATTGATGAGATTTTGGGCTATAGGTGATTGAATAATGCGAGGTAAAAACGATGCCAAAGTTGCCAGTATACCACCCAGGCCATGACCTCTCTGCATACCACGTTGAAACATCATTCCACTAAATGGCGCCCCACCCATTTGTTAATTCAAAAGTGTTGTCCATTGAATTGAGTTCAAGTCTAGAAGGAGGTGTGGCATATTGAACCGCACGTGCGCAATACAAAAGTAACACTAGATCATTTTACTAAATGTATTCGTCTGAAATAGCGTCACTATTGCGATCTGTCCGCATCACTCGAAAACTATTCCTAGGTGTGTTTAGCGCCGATACTCTACCCAAAACACGTCGAAAGAACTTTGCACTTGTTGTAAATACTAACACACACGATAAACCGGGCACACATTGGCAAGTCATCTTTGTACGTAATGATCAAGCCTACTTTTTCTGTAGCTTGGGTTATAAAATGAACAAGTACATTCGTCATTATCTGGCCAAATATAAAAATGTAAAAGTTAATACTTGCAAACCACAACGCATAATTGAATACACTTGTGGTGGTTATGCAATATTTGTAATACTAATGTTGTCAGCTGGTAATACATTTGAAAGCAATTGTTCATTTTTTAAACTATTACAAAACGATGATGTCTTTATTAAAGCGTTTATGCATAAAGTATTCGACTATAAATTATCTAGCATATGATCAACTTCGCCATTAAAACGTCACCTGCTACATTAGGTGGTCAGTTATGAATATTCCCTGTCACTGTGAATTATGTATAAGATACACGTTGGAACAATCTGTGCCAACACCCCTGTACAAAAAGATTTTGAAACGTATTTCAGTGCCATTCATTAAAGGAATATCTCTGGGACTAGGCTTTTGTACAACACTAGTCATATTATTGCTCATTATATAAAAGTGGGTTGATTGTGTGTGGTCGTTTTTCATTTTCCTCTAATGGAACTTTTTTGTAACAAGTTTTGTGTTACGTGCCAGGGAATATTTTCATCAGCCAAGCATTTTAGTGATCACGTATTGAAAAGACATGACGGGATTCAACCCGTATGTAACAGTTATATCAGCAATGCTGACTTTATTCAAAAATATGGACATTTGGATGGTGTTCGTAGACGTTTGTGCCTTTATTGTAGTGAAACTTATGGAACAAAATTCAATTGTCAGCGTCATATTCGGCGTCTTCATAATAGTAACCGAGAATATTCACTACACGAGCCGCGCATCGAACAAAACGGCGCTGAACTACCTTTTAAACCTTCGAAAATCGTAATGTGGTCTTGTATAACTGTTGAATAAAACATTTATTTCACATTTTTAACATGTAATGTAACAACTGTTGAACCATAATTAAATTGCATAGGGCGACCAAATTCATCTAAAATTTCAATACCTATGGTGTCGAGTGTTTGCTTAGTGATTGGTACATAACGAATAGGATTAAATGTTTTGGCAATCATTTTACCAAATTCAGTGGGAGGTGGTACAGGTAAACATGCAAGTAAATTAGCTTTCACATTACCGAGAATGGAATATTCTACAATATCACAATATACAGTCATGTGCAAAAAACCTCGGACAAGATTTTGTAACCCTTCTATGTTAATGAAAACAAACTACAATTTCGAAAAAACACATTTTCAAGTATCTATGGAACCAAACTTATGAATAAAAACAACTAAAATGTTAAAAAAACACTTTATTAATATTTAGTTGGATAACTGAAGTTATCAATAACAGCTTGAAGTCTTCTAGGCATGGATAAAATCAGATTCTTCAGGAGATCCGGCGTTGATCTTTGAAGAAACTAATTGTTGAACGGGCCGTGTGCTTTGGATCATTATCTTGCTGTAGAATAAACCTATTTCTTGTCCTAAATTTGGAAATAGCATAGGGAAGAAGGCATTCTCTTAAGATATCCTGGTAATCCGAGGCACACATTCTTCCTTCCACACGAAAAAGTGGTCCTACTTCAGAAGAGCAGAAGCAACCCCAAACCATGATTGTGCCTCCACCATACTTGACTGTGGGTCGTAAGTATTTGGGGTTGTATCTTGTATTGGGAGGCCTACGAACCATAGCAGGACCATTATTTCCGAATAAGCAAAACTTGCTTTCATCGGTAAAAATGACGGAGGACCAGTCTTCAAAGGTCCAATTCAGATGTGCGTTGGCGAACTCCACTCTGGCTAGCCTGTTCTTCACACTGATAAGAGGCTTACGGGCTGGGATCCTGGCTCTTAAATTTCTGGCTATCAGTCTTCTTTTCACGTTTGACGCGTGTAGCCGTACAGAGCACATTTTCAGAAGATGTTGACTCAGAGCGGTGGACGTTAGTTCTGGATGTTTAGTAACAAGTTTAACTAACATTTCATCCTGTCTTTGTGTGGTTTTCCGGGGTCTTCCTCTCATTTCTCCTTGTATTGGATAAGGTCGAGCATCATCTTTGAACACTTGATGCACAGTACTTTTTGGAATACTGAGAAGGTCGCTGATTTTTCTAATTGTCAGCCCTTTTTTTTCAAGTTACGGATTATAACTCTTACTTCTCACAAGTCTTCTTTCCTTTAGCCATCTAAATAATAAAAAAATGAATTTTGCATTTTAATTTTAATTATTCATGCTTCCAAAGTTAAAAAATTTCAATCGTTAAATTGATTGTTTAGTTTCAGTAGATTGATGCCTATTTTCTGAAAAATTGATACTTCATAAGCCTTAAATATTGATTTTTTACTAAATTTTATTTTGTTGTAGTTTGTAAGGGGTTTCTGGGGCCTCTAAGATATTTTTGTCCGAGGTTTTTTGCACATGACTGTATATACATTGTATTAATGTTATTTGAAAATTCAATGGGGCGCCTGGCTATTAACGTGTTGTTGATAATTTTATTCTCAAAGTCAAGAAAATATGCGAGAGCATCACCGAGTGTTGCATTCAATAATAGACGCTTACTTGTTAAAACTCTATGCGTTGTAGTGTTTTGTTAAACCGAAACGTGGCGTCTGCCAGCATTTCCTTGACAAGTTTAGCCTCAGCTTGTCGATTATTATACCACTTTTTCACATCTTCATCTTTATCTATCAAACCCTTTATACGTGCTTCTTCCTCAGCTCCAAGAGGTTTAGTGCTGCTAGCAATAAATTGTTCTTTTCCAGCATTGATTCCGCGTATTATTTCATCACCATTTGCATAGTTACCTTTGGGCAAGTGTAGAATAAACTTTCTGTTGGAAAAACGTAGTGTATAAGAAAGATTTTCTTGTACATTTTATATCGAACACGGAAAAATTATGTCTGTCAGCCCAATGCAATATCTGTTATTGCGTAGCCTTAGTGTTTCAGGTAATCTGGTAAGAAACACTGATGATGTATTACTTTTTTCAGAGTCAACTGATGATGGAAGAGTAATGTAAAAATCATCCATGACAAACCACCACTTGATACGTGTACACTATTACAAATGAAATCATTTGCATTTTAGGTACATTTACGAGTGGTTGATTATGGTTTTCAGCTTCATACTACCCAGTCAGACAACTGTAATAGGGGCAACCCAATACGGTAAAACAACCCTCATAAAGCACATATGCGAAAATACTGAAAAGTTTTTCAACGTCCCCATTGATAGAATATTCTGGTTCAGTCAATGTGGATCATCGTCAGGTGTACCAATAAATGATGAGCGTTTAATAATTATTCAAGGGCCTCCTGATCCTGATTTAATAAAAGAACAAAGGGAGTAAATACTATACTAGTGCTGGATGATTTGATGAACTTTTTTTCATCGAATAAAGCAGCAAAGGAATTACTCAACAACATTTTTACAGTGTGGGCACATCACTGGAATTTGGCAGTGTTTAATCTTGTGCAAGCGGCATTTCAACTGGACAGGACCAGTTGAATCAATAGTACATATATAATACTGATGAAAAGTCATTCAGATATTTTAGAAATACGTAATTGTCTGCAGCAATTATTTGGGCCACGTTTCAAAAATGCTCTAGAGGCGTATGATGATGCAATGTCTACTCCCTATAGTCATTTACTGATTGACAATCATCCTTTAACAAGTGAGAAGCAGCGTATACTATCTGATATAACAGCGGAGAACCCTATTGTTCATGTTGCCAGAAATGTGTTTAGTGATTAAAGTGCTTGTTTAATGAGTGGTCGTATTCTGTCAAATTTCAACTTTTTGTCTTCTTGCGCCGAAACTCCTTGTTCTGTTTCCTCATTTTCTTTTGCACAAATTTAAATTATTGTTGAAATTGTATTTAATATTGTGAAAAATAATAATTTTCTTTTAACCAACAAGGAATATAAAACCCTCTTGCCCATATCTTCATTATTACGTCAAATAGCTTTGATACGCACACCGGAAAAGGCTAAATCATTATTGGCAACGCTTTCACACAAACAATTGAAAACCATAGTTACATGTGGTATTGCCTATTTTGGTTTTAAATCATAAAGCTCAACCATAAATATTGACTAATTCCTGTCGACAAGGAAACAATTAATATAGACATGTTTGATGCAGAGCTCAAGCTTTTACGAGAAAATAAAGCTATACCCGATTATAAAAAGGCTGAACTATACGAAGACTTGATTGCTCGTCTCAAAAACTATAGAGAGAGTATATATGCGCCCATATCAGTACAAGTGGAAAATGCTGATCCACCTCTATTGCCAGAATACAAATTGCCAAGAAAGTATAACAATTTGTGGGAGAAATTTCCAGAGGTGCGCACAAACAAGAATAACCAACTTGTGATTAATAATGAGGCTGTACCAAACACCAATATTACAAAAATTTTAGATTTTGTATTGGATAAAACAAAAACGGAGTCCAATGGATTTTCAGTCTTGTCAAAGTTTTTAGCCAGTAAAGGCGTATCTAGTTCTAACAAGAAACAAACTAGAAGAGAGTCGGCTGACAATGATTCAGTTGACGTTGTAACTAGAGCTAAACCGGCTGTTACAGACTTGGACTCTACTCTATTACCTAGAACGCCTCGTCATCGTAAAGCTGTTATTCGATATTCACCATCACCGGTTCGTACACTCAAAAGTAAAAGGTCAAAAACTTTTGATACTGCCGCCGAATCATATTACACACCACGAGAAGGAGACTCACAGAATGGCCAAGGTCGTAAAAGGTTCTACATTAGATTATGGAAATGATATTTTGGCGAGCATTTATTACGATATAAAACATCCAGCTTCATATACATCAGCCAAGAATTTATTATCGCAAGCACGAAAACATGGCATTTCAAAGGTACAAGTTGATGATTTTTTGCAAGATTCTGAAACTTTTACACGGCATAAACCAACCAGAATGCGTATGCAGACTAGAAAGACTAGAGGATGTGGTCGATTTCTAACAGTGCAAGCAGATTTGGTTGATATGCAAAAATATAAAAAATTAAACGACGGCTATGCTTACATGTTGACCATGATTGATGTTTATACACGCATGTTAAATGTTAGGCCTTTGAAAACTAAAGGTGGTATAGAGGTTGCTAGTGCATTTGAAAGTTTATTCAAGAATTTTATACCAATTCAGTTGATTACTGATAATGGCACAGAGTTTTATAATAATCATTGTGAAAAACTATTCAAAAAGTTTGCCATACTGCACGGATCTACAAGTTCACCACAAAAGGCTGCAATGGTGGAGCGAGCAAATAGAACTTTAAAAACACGCATGATGAAATATCTCTATTACAAGAATAATCATCGATGGATTGATATACTAGATGACTTGGTCGAAGGAATGAACAAATCTTATAATCGGTCGATTAAAATGCGCCCCGTAGATGTTACAGCAAATATATTCGTTGAAGAATATGCACCAGCTGTTCGCAACCGATTCAAAATTGGTGATAATGTTCGCATAAGCAAGAACAGGCGTACTTTTGAAAAAAGTTACGAGTCTGGATATACAATGGAACTATTCACAATTGATGAGATTGTAGCCGGGAACCCAACCGTGTATAAACTTGTAGATTATAATGGTGAACGTATAAAGGGAATATTTTATGAGCCTGAACTTGTGTTGGCTACTAATAAAAGCAACCAGTACTATATTGAGAAAGTTTTGAAAGAGCGTACACGAAATGGTAAACGCCAAGTATTTGTGAAACGGAGTGGCTATCCCGACAACTTTAATGAATGGATAGATGCAGAAAATTTAAATGTATAATTTTTCACTGTTGTTGTAAACAATTGTATTAATAATAAATGATTTATTTGATCAATCGTTCATATTGTAACAATAAAAAACCAGCAAAACATAAAAGCCAAGACAATGATATAACCTATAATTATAAACTGATTAATATTTAAATTTTCAATGCTTACCAGTTGGTTTGAGAGTCGGCTGTTGATGGATAATTTCAAACTTCAAGAGCTGGAAAAAAAATGTTACGGCTAAGAAAATTTAAATATAACACAACAAAATCAACCAACTGTCCATTAAACAGTTTGTGCTTGTTGTAGTCAAAACGATGGATCAAAACGGATAAGCATATTCAAGTTGAGCGCCTGTTGACTTAATTTAAAGTAGAACACATTCTGCTTATAACCAAAAGACTTGACAGTTGACTCATCAGTATAAATGGCAATGTAACCCATATTATTCAACAATTGCGTTGATGACATGCTAGAATAAGAACGCATCTGTAAAAGAAAAAATAACAATTAGAATTAATAATTTTATAATCCTACATTGATTGTTGAATTTTCAGGTTTATAATGACGGAAAACTTTTAAAAGCCCTAAGGCATCATTCCTCGCTCTACACTTGACACAGAGGCTGAAACAGTGGTACTCGTCTACGACTTGCAATGTATCCCTACAAGTTTTGCAGAGACATATTGGTCTCATAACTACAGGCTGTTGTGGAGAGCTATCCTTTGAGATTTGTACCTGTTTTTCTGGTGTGTCTAAACAAAAAATAATTGATAACAAAAATAAAACCTTACCAAAGAATGTGGCAGCAAAGTTGGGTCCTGGTGTGGGTGATCGTGGAACATCCGGTTCCGGTGTCAAAGGTACAATATTCTCTACATCAACAAGAGCGGAACGCTTCATGTTTGTAGCCCAATTGGAGGCTTTTCCTAAACAACAACGAACTTTTACGTCTAGGGTCCAAGTAGAGTAGAGAAAAGTCCTAGCAGCAGTCTGTTGACGTTGGATCAGATCGTCGACTTGTTGGCAGAGGTGGATCGGCGAGAAAACTTGGTGGCGGAGCTGGATCGGAAGTTTTGCAGAGACATATTGGTCTCATAACTACAGGCTGTTGTGGAGAGCTATCCTTTGAGATTTGTACCTGCTTTTTTGGTGTGTCTAAACAAAAAATAATTGATAACAAAAATAAAACCTTACCAAAGAATGTGGCAGCAAAGTTGGGTCCTGGTGTGGGTGATCGTGGAACATCCGGTTCCGGTGTCGAAGGTACAATATTCTCTACATCAACAAGAGCGGAACGCTTCATGTTTGTAGCCCAATTGGAGGCTTTTCCTAAACAACAACGAACTTTTACGTCTAGGGTCCAAGTAGAGTAGAGAAAAGTCCTAGCAGCAGTCTGTTGACGTTGGATCAGATCGTCGACTTGTTGGCAGAGGTGGATCGGCGAGAAAACTTGGTGGCGGAGCTGGATCGGAGAGTAGACTTGTTGACAGAACTGGATCGTAGAGTCGACTTGTTGGCGGAGCTGAAATGCAAATTTCGGTCTAAAAAATTTTGCCACCTTTTATACAAACTTTGTTGTAAAGCTCTACCCACTCCACCTCTTTCACAAAACAGTTGACTGCTGTATGCGGCTTTTCTATTTGTTATATATTACAACAAATATATGCATTTATACATTAATTAGCAGTTTGTTGCGCAAACAGCTGCCAAATGCGCTAAAATACACCGATTGCGCCAACAGTTGCCGGATTAACAACCTGTAAACTATCCGCTTATTAATTACTTGTTACAGCATTCGACTTCGTAAATACAAATATTTAACAATAATTCAACTCATTTGTGACAAGTCCCTATACAATAACAACTGTCATCCAAAATTGTGGAAGATTACAATAGGATCGTTTAATATTGTATTCATATTCTTATTATAACAGCTGTGGTACACTCTTATTTTCAGGAAACACTAATTCAAAATGTTGGATCCCACTGAGGAAACGCAGGATTGTTGCGAAAAACAGACTTGTACACATCCGATTACAAGTACAACATTTCCAGACATTTTGTAAAAAAGAAACTCTTACAAAATGTTAACACATGTTCTAATTTTAAATGAAAATTTATTGTTCAATAAATATATTACGAAACATTTATTCTATTCTTAAACATAGTTATGAAATACATTAGCTATCAGAACATTTATAAACTATTAGGGCTACAACAATAATTACTTTAAAGTAACATTTTTGATGTTAAAAAATTTGAAAATATTCGTATATACTCATGACCCCTTGGCATAGTAAGTATTCTTTAGCGTTATGGGCACATATGGTGTACAGCTATTTATCATATTTTTATGAACACAACTTTTGCCATGTGTAGTGCACCTGTTTTAACGATCTTATCGAATTAACCTTCGATATGTGTTTCATTAAATTTAGTTTAAATATTTAGTACTTCTTATCGAATTGACCTTCGATATGAGTTCCATTGAGTAACCCATAAGAGGTACGGTGAACATATTGATTACTTTTTAAAAATATTTAAATATATAAAAAACAATATATATGAGAAATAATTTATTCAGTTTTAAAGATACAATTAAAAAATATATAAATATTAAAATACATTTAAAAAGAAATATTATTAAAAATATATTTAAAAATAAATAATTAAATAATAATATTTAAAACATATATAAATATTAAAAATACATTTAAAAAGAAATAATTTTAAAAATATTTACAAATACAATTAACAAATATATAAATAATAAAAATTCATTTAAAATAATACATTAAAAAATAATTTTAAAAAAGATTTTAAAAAAATCATGCACTTTGATCCATGTGCAGGCTCGAGAGCCTGCCTCGGGAGGAAAATTATATTTTTGACAGCTGACGCCGAAAATATGATTTTGACAGCTGACGCCCCCAAAAGTATGTTTTTAGCAGCTGACGCCCTCAAAAGTATGTTTTTAGCAACTGTTTGGGGGCGTGGTTAGTAAATTCGGCATGGCTCTCTACTCCCATCAACAATTTCATTACCAGTTTTCAGCAACTGTCCGCCAAGAGGTGAATTTACAACTGGACTATTGCTTACAGCACTGGATAAGGCGTTTCTTCCTGCATTGATGAGATTTTGGGCTATAGGTGATTGAATGATGCGTGGTAGAAGTGATGCCAAAGTTGCCAAAATACCACCCAAACCATGACCCCTCTGCATTCCACGTTGAAACATCATTCCGCTAAATGGGGCGCCACCCATTTGTTAATTTAAAAGTGTTGTCCATTGAATAGAGTTTAAATCCAAAACGAGGTGCGGCATATCGAACCGCACGCGCGCAATACAAAAGTTACACTAGATCATTCTACTAAAATATATTTGTCTGAAATAGTATCACTATTGCAATCTGTCCCCAGAATTTGCAAACTATTCCTCGGTGTATATAGCGCTGATACCCTACCCAAAACGCGTCGTAAAAACTTTGCACTTGTCGTAAATACTGACACACATGATAAGCCAGGCACACATTGGCAGGTCATCTTTGTCCGTAACAAGCAAGCCTATTTTTTCTGTAGCTTGGGATATAAAATGAACAAGTACATTCAAAATTATCTGGCCAAATATAAAAAGGTAAAAATTAATACTTGCAAACCACAACGTATAATTGAATACACTTGTGGTGGCTATGTGGTATTTGTAATACAAATGTTGTCGCATATGCATATATATGCCACACCTCCTTCTAGACTTGAACTCAATTCAATGGACAACACTTTTGAATCAAAAGTGGAATGATGTTTCAACGTGGTATGCAGAAAGGTCATGGCCTGGGTGGTATACTGGCAACTTTGGCATCGTTTTTACCTCGCATTATTCAATCACCTATAGCCCAAAATCTCATCAATGCTGGAAGGAACGCATTATCCAGTGCTGTAAGCAATAGTCCAGTTGTAAATTCACCTCTTGGCGGACAGTTGCTGAAAACTGGTAATGAAATTGTCAATGGGGTGCTGAAAGGCGATAATTTCAAGGAAACTCTTAAAACAGCCGGCCGGCAAGCTATACGAGATCTTACCGGCTTGGGCAAACGGTGACGACGCAAAACCACAAAACCCCATAAGCGTCTGTGCATAACTCGTGAGCGGTCGTATCGTATTTAAATGGCTCAACTGATAGATTCAAAATCAGCACAAGCCCTTTTACCTAATATTAACTATGGTGATATACCAGCGTCGGCATTGGGTGTTGAATCCACTCGTACTGTACAAGAAAAATTTTTGAAAAATACTTTTCTTCCTCAAGGACCATGGGAATTTGTTATAGCCCAAAATTCCAAATCATTTCTTAATCTGAGAAGGTGTTGGTTGAATGTAAAATTCAAAATTGTAACCACAAACGGTGATCCAGTACCAGACAACCTTGTTTTTGCACCATGCCAACAATTTGCAGCCAGTTTGATACACTCGTATCATTTAAAAATTGGTGATGTTAGCGTGTATGACTCTACCGTAAATCATGCCTACAAAACATATATTGAGAATATTCTAATGTATAGCAACGATGTTAAAGAGAGCAAACTTGCCATATCAGGCTATTATGCGGATAGATATATAGATAATGCAGCCAGTCCTGGATTTAGAGCGCGACAAGGGCTTGTTAAAAATGGCATATTGTGTGAGATGGCTGCTCCCATCAGTATCGACTTATTCAATCCGGAACGACTGTTTGTAAACTATTCAAAAATGGAGCTAACTGCATATCTAAACCGTGATAATTTTTTAATTGACACACTTGGATGGAATAATGAAAGCAAGGATGCTGCAATGAAGGAGGAGTTTCCAAACCTGAAAATAGATATCAACGATGTGCACTTGCTTATTCAAGAGTTTGATCTAAACGCTGGATTAGCTATGGCTATAGAAGATAAACTTGTAAAGGAACGAATACACTACCCCATGACGTCAGTGAAAATGCGATCTTATTTCATAGAAGGAGGCCGTTTGGATTCACCCAATAACATATTATTCACGTCGCATACACCGAAACGTGTTGTAGTAGGTCTTGTCGGCGCACACGCCTATAATGGTACTTTTAAACATTCGCCATTCAACTTTAAACCGTTTGATTTAAAAAATATATACTTGACGCTCAACAATAGGGTAATACCTACCCGTCCTTAAAATCTAGAATGGCGATCTTCCTATGCCACAGCATATATTGACATGCTGGAAGGTTTGGGACTTGGTCGTACAGATTCATCCAATGGTATTACACCAGCAATGTATAAAGCTGGTTTCACATTTTTTGTATTTGATATTTCTCCTACTGTGCATTCGTCAGAGTTATTTGATGTTATACGGCAAGGTTATGTAGCCTTGAAATTGGAATTTGGTCTACAAACGCCGCAAGAGGGCTTATATGCTATTGTTTATGCAGAATATGACTCTATTCTTTCAATTGACAACAATCGTGCTCCATATATTGATACCAGTTTGTAATGTATGTAATAAAATTCTTTAAAAGATATAAGAATAAAATTTATTAATACAACTATTTTTAAAAATAAATATATGTACAATAATAAAACTTTATAAATACAAATATATACAAGATGATAAAAATTTATAAATTCAAATATATTAAACACAATAATCGTAGGGTAAAGTACTATAATCTTGTAGATAACAAAGTTTATCCATTACAACTCTAGTACTTTTATTCATATCCATTGTGGATATGGCACCGAGTTGCCTCTTTAACAAGGTTGTATTGGTTTTTAAAACCAATTTTTCTCCATCCATAACGAGTCCGCGAACCAGTCGCTCCATACTTTCAAAGTTTACCACTGACGCTGCCGTGTGGTCCAACGAAAAATGTCTGAAAATTATAAAATTATTTGAAAAGTCAAAGCTCGTACTTACCACTCCCTTTGCTTTTGTTACATATTTCACATATACAATAGTAGCCTTGCATGAGCGGTTGTATAGGCCGCAATAGCTACATTTGTAAAAGGCGGTGGTGCCAAATGTGAATCCTCTGGTACTGTTGTCCAGTACGCAACATTATCCACAATTTTGAACCCAGTGAGTTCCCTTGCAGGATCAGTAATGATCCTACCAATTTCTGGGTCCTCAACACCAATAATCTTGGTTTGGGCTTTATCAGGTCTTTGACCCATTTTACCCCAGACACTATAAGCAAATTTGTAATGTATTGTTTTTAAAAAGTTTACAAACCTATTTAGCTGCAGTTTGGCAATGCTACGCATGGCAGCATTCTTTTAAATTTTATTGCTCTCCAGAGCAACACCAGTGTTCTCCTCGTGCTCTTGGATATATATTACCTGTAAAATTCTATTTAATGTGATACTTTTATTAAAACATACCTTTTCTTCCTCTGTCATGTTTGGTTTTGGCCAGCTTGATGCCTCTTGTTTAATTTTTATGTACTTTTGTACAAACTCTTTCAACAGGCCGCCTTGTTGCCATTCTTCCCAGTGCCACACCTCATGCACATGAAGCACTTTATAGCCACGTTGTATGGCACACTCAAGCTCAACATGTGTCACAGTTAGATGCAGCTTTCTATCATTTACATCATTTTGGTGCTCACATGTTACATTTTTACTTTTGACTGCACAAGTGCGGCAGTTTGTAAAAATTAGTTTACCGCCAATACGTGTGCCTAATACAGGGTACAGCAAATTTGTGGGTGCAAGCACGTCACATTTTACTAGCCCCTTGTATGGGCAACATGTCTCAAAGCTTTTGAAACCCTCAGTAATAACTTTGGGATTACCTACAGGGTAATAGGCATCAAAAGCGGTGACATATGGATATAGTGAACGAAAGTCCACATACTCGAGCGAGTATCTATCCGAAGCTTGTGCCAAAAGCTTATATGTCTGGGTGCGGCCACCGGTAAAGGCATCTCTAGGTGCCAAGCGTGTAACAACATTTGTTTCACGCAGAAATTTCGCCATTTCTTCATTGGCCGAAATTTGAGCTTTAATTTCGTGCTCCCACACTGTGGTAACACTAATGCCTTGGCTTTGAATTTTTTGAAGCCTTTTCATGGTTTTATCATAAACCTAAATTTTTCAAATTAAAATGATTAAAAAAAATGTCACAATTACCTCTTCCATTGTTTCACCATTTCTGCCTGGTGCTATAGCGCTCTTGTTGGTGCACTGGGGGCAACCATGGTAAATACAACCATTAATCTACGAAAATTTGCATTTTTTACATTTATTACAAATTACTCACCTTATAGCCATGATTGGCAACGCTGTCATAAGCATCGAGTAGATAGCGATGGCCATCTACTCTCACTGCAAATTCACCACCATTAAGCTTATGCATTAATGGGCGGCCCAATCCTTGTTCTAGCCATTTTATATACTTTATGGCTTTTATACTCTGCTTTTGACCGGCATAATAACCAGTCTCAGGCAGAATACCCACTTGGTTCTCTTTAATATGATTCATTTTCAACTGTAATATACTAGTTTTGAAAATGCTTGTATTTTAAAAAACTTGCCTGGAATAAAGAGAATCTAAATAAAATATAATCTTAAACAAGTAAGTATTACACTTGTAAAGATGTCAAATACAAACCTTGTATTTTTCTTGCCTCTTTTTTAACTGATCCTTCTTCTTGTCGTTAGGTGGTACCCAACAACAAGAGTGATCTTCAGGCTTTGTTTGCCCACACTTTTTGCAAAATTTTTCATTGCAATTGTGCGGTCTATCAGCATGTGCTCTGTGATAATGATCACAATTTTCACATGTCTGAATTTAGTCTTGTAAAATTTTATATATATTTTTTAAATTACCTTAAACATTCGACATGTTTTTCTCATATGCCTGTCAAAGCATTGACGAGTTTTAAACAAAACTCTACAACTATCACATCTTATGCTACTTTCAACCACATTTTTCATCGAATTACATTTTAAGGTGTGGCATTTCTTACACTTGGCTTTACATCTATGCAACACTGTTTTGTAAGATAATTTACAGTGTTGGCATATAATACCATCAAAAAGCTGTGATCTACTACAAGTTGTAATAAAGTCATAATGATTATTTCGCTAGCCTAGTGTTACCACTTTGCTAGCCGTTTCATTAAAGATACGCTGATTAGCGTACATACGCTGTCCAGGTGGTCTAGCGTATACTACAAACTTATAGTCTGTATTACAACTTGCAATAATATTTAAAGGATTCAAATTATAATTTGGTAAATGTACAGAAATACCACACCTATTTAATAAATTGATATGATGTGGTTGATTTGGCAACAAGATGTAGTTGCAACGAAGATTTTCAATCCTCCGCTTCTCAATAACATCTTCTGCTGCCTCTTCATCGGCTTTCCACATTCCCACAACTGCTGCTCTAGCCAGGCAATGAGTGTCAATGTTTTCAATTGTGCCAGGTATTTTGAGTTCGGCATCAAAATAGAAACCAACCAATATAAATTAATTTTTTTGCTCATAATTATTATGTCTCTTTGTTTGTTATAGTCGTATTTTTTATTTAATCGAAATGGTTTCAAATATATGTTTAGTTTGTTTCAAAACGATTAGAAAAATACAAAATATTTAAATGATTCAGTTTTTGAGCATCAAGTTTTTTTTTAATGTTTAAAAATTTAATAAATAAAAATTAAATAATAGTGGAATTATAAAATTGTTTAAAATGTATATATAAATAAAATAGATGAAGTGAAATGGTTTAGAAAATACAAAATATTTAAATGTTTCAGTTTTTGAGCATCACAATATTGAAATTTAAATGTTTTTTAATGATTAAAAATTTAATAAACGAAATTATGAAAAAGTGATAGAAATTTAAATTTGTTCAAGATATGTGATTAGATAAAAGAGATGAAGTGAAGTGGCTTAGAATATATAAATCAATTTCAAGTTTCAGTTTTTGAGCATCACAATATTGAAATTTAAATGTTTTTTAATGATTAAAACTTTAAAAAATGAAATTATGAAATAGTGGTAGAAATATAAAATTGCTTAAAATATGGGATTAAATAAAATAGATAGAGTGAAATAATTTAGAAAATACAAAATATTTAAATGTGTCAGTTTTTGAGCATCAAAATATTTAAATTTAAGTGTATTTTAATGATTGAAAATTTAATAAATGATATTATGGCATGGATTTGGGATAAGATTTAATTTTATTTTTCAGAAAGCCTCCGAATGTATGATGATTTGTTTAAAAATAGATGGCAGAATTCAAAATTGTTCAAGATATGTAATCAAATAAAAGATATAGAGTGAAAAGAATTGTAACATGCAAAAAAAAAGTTAAAAGCTCGTACCTTTATTTGACAAATATCGTTGAAGGATGAACCGCCTCCTAATTGTTCCCCACTAGTTGATGGCATCTCGGGATTCCATTCTCTGAAAAAAAAAATTTCATGCTTTTTCATTATACGATAACTTACTCATTATCGCTGTCATTCAAGGTGATAACTTCAATAACCCTTGATGACGAGGGACCACTATTGGAAGTGGTTATTGCGGGGTCACAGAGCTCAACACCACCACTCTCGGTAAGCTTTATGCGCTTACTAAAAAAAAAACAAAGATGTATATTTTAAAAACATTGTTAAATTACCTGAGTTGATAAATTTCCTCATAATCGAACCCCAACTCTTCACATACACGCTTATACTTGAAAATAAATATTTTAATTAAAAAAAAAGATAGGAAAAAACACAACCTGTTAGCAGTCATTGTATCTTGTTAGAATAAAATTATGCAAACTCTGAGAGATAGTTATCCATATTTCATTTTACACATTTATATTACACTTCATTGCAAGAACAGTCAGTTGTTTTATTGTCACGTAACAATGTTGCCAACACTCAACATTGTATCATATTACAGCTGTCAACAGTGACAGTTACCAATCCGTTGTTAATAAATACGCATGTGTTGTTGTGGTCAGCGCACCTGTTTCAACAATCTTATTGAATTAATCTTCGATATGTGTTCCATTGAGTTAGTGTATTAGAATATTAGTAATATACACACTAAAACTATTTCTATATACTCTTTTTTCCACGTAATTTGAGAATATTAGAAATTTTGATGCATATGCTATACAGCTATTTGTTATACTTTAATGAACAAGTGCTTTGCCATTTGGTTCATTGTAGGTCAACGTACCAGTTTCACCAATCTCATCGAATTAATATTCGATATGTGTTCCGTTAACATTTTTGATACTAAAAAGTATATACCCATGACCCCTTGGCATGGTAAGTATTCTTTTTAGCGTTATGGGTACTTGTGCTGTACAGCAGCATATTTTTATGAACAAAACTTTTGTCATGTGGTACATGTGTGGGTCAGTGCTTCCATTGGAAACAACACAATTGTTTGTGAATCCTATCGAATTAACCTTCGATATGTGTTTTATTGAGTTAGTATATTAGAATATACTAAAATAAAATTTAAAACAATTTCTTTAAACTATTCTTTCATGTAATTTGAAAATATTAGACAAATTGGTACATGTGGTGTACAGCTATTTATCATATTTTAATGAACAAAACGTTTGCCATGTGGTTCTTGTGTGGGTCAGTGCAACCTTCGATATGTGTTCCATTAACTTTTGTATTTCATGTCGTTCTTATCGAATTAACTTTCGATATGTGTTCCATTGATTTACCCATAAGAGGTACGGTGAACAAAATGATTCGCCTAGAAAAACAACAAACTTTTTAAAAGTTAAATTAATAGTTATAAACTATAATAAACACAAACTATAAACAATGTAAACAAATAAAATTAAAAAATAATTGTATAAAATATATCTTATCGAATTAACCTTCGATATGAGTTCCATTGATTAACCCGTAAGAAGTACGGTGAACATATTGATTAGCTTTTATAATTTATATTCAAATTTTATAAATTAAAACAATATATATTAAAAAGTTTATTCAAATGTATAAATATTGAAAATAGATTTAAAAAGAAATAATTTTAATAATATTTTAAAAATATATAAAAATACATTAAAAAAAATAATTAAATAATAATATTTAAAACATATGTAAATATTAAAAATACATTTAAAAAGAAATAATTTTAAAAATACATTTAAAAAGAAATAATTTTAAAAGTACATTTAAAAGAATTAATTTTAAAAATACATTAAAAAAAAACTTTAAGAATGATTTTAAAAAAATCATGCATTTTGATCCATGCGCAGGCTCGAGAGCCTGCCTCGGAAGGAAAAGCGTTACATATTGTTTCTTCCCGTCTTCTCATGGTCGGAAGATATATGTACTTCTACCTTGTTCCTTAGGTAGGCAGACCCGAACGCCCCGATTTCCTTATTAAGACAAATACTTAAAGAGAAAAGGATTCATTATCAGATAACAAGAAAGTACAATATAAGAATTAAATTAAGAAAGAATATAAAGAGATATAATAAAGTATTAAATAGATGATATATATAGATGATATATATAGATGATAAAGAGATGAGACTCACATGACTATAAGACAACCTATCTGGGTTAGGCCAGAAGCAAGAGTGTCATGTGTGTCCCATGTTGTAGGCGGGGCTTGTTCAGGCTCCCGCTATTTGAATAGCGCGCACATGTTTACCATGTGCTTGCCGATGTGACATCGCCCCACCTTAAAAAGTTGAACTTCCTCGTTCAAAAACAAAATAAATTAATTCGCTTTTTAAGATAGTTGGATGTTGGAAAAAAAATCATGGTGTAGTGGATAAAAAAAATGTATACAATACGATTTGAAAGTTTAGCTATTGTCTCTTCAAGTTTGTTGAATTTGAAATGTAGTATCGAGTAGATTCTATTCCATTCACTTGAGTAGTGAAATGCTTGCAAACGAGAGCTTTGCTTCTAAACCATTCGACTGTGATATAGTCGTTCATTTTCTTGAGTTGTACAGGTACGGTGTTACCCTGAGAATAGGTCGAGCCCGTTCTGTACAAAAAAATAAAAACTCGTTTGACCCGTATGACTAATGTCCATAAGGTGAATACAAGTAATGATTAAGCATAACAAATAGCAAGATTCACAAGAGAATATTGAAAAAAATCTACTCAATGAAAATTGGAGTAATAAAACAAAACCTTGTAAAACAATAGCAGACTTCTCAGAGAAAATCAATCAACAACAAAGAAGTGTTACAATCAGAAATGGCACAAAATAAAAAAAAATTCAACAAATTGATTTTGTGAAAAAAAAAAAACTACCTGCAAGAAATCGTGATAACCGGAATAAATGTTGTCCGTTGATAAGGTTTGACAAAGTCCTTGTGTACTCTTCTGCTTTTTCCTTTATCTATTTGAACCACGACGAAAGATCTTTGAACTGCTGTAACTAAATAATGTTAGTTTGTTTCGAGTAGAATTCACTTTTCATAACTAAGTCATTAACCTGAATTTCTTTTTTTTGTGTTCTATTTCGTGTATTGTACTGTTGTTCATTCTTCTTTGTTGTTGTGTGACATACAAAAGGTATGGCTCTGGTGATCCTTGTTCCTGATCTTTGTTGTCCTCGCTGATGTCCGAGTCCGACAGGGTGGCTGCATGTTTCAATTCTATCTTTTACTATATTATATGTGCTTTCATTTTGTATTAGCGATCTATTGACAAAATCTTCTGTAGGATTGGCTGGTTCTTCAGTTTGAAGATTATTTCCAGGCAATTGATGGTCAATAGGAAGTCTTGCATCCCGACCAAATAATACAACATATGGACTAATAGATGTTGATGAGTTTGGTAACGTATTGATCACAAACATAACTTTGGGTAGGTGTATATCCCAGTTAGTTTGTTGTTCATTCACGAATGAAGAGAGAGCTTCTTCCAAAGTTCTATGAAGTCTCTCAACTTGTCCATTAGCATTTTTATGATATGGTAGCGTAGTAGTGTGTTTAATTCCAAATTGTTTACACATAGCTTGAAATTCAGATGACAAAAAGCTACTACCATTATCGGTTATCATACTCATTGGTGGTCCATATATGAAAACAAATCTAATTACAAACGCTTTTGTGATTTCAGTAGCCGTTTGTGTTATTAATGGGCAAGTTGTTCCCCATTTACTAAAAGCGTCTTGAATACTCAAGATGAGCCTGCGCATGGATCAAAATGCATGATTTTTTTTTAAAATCTTTTTTAAAATTATTTTTTAATGTATTTTAAATGAATTTTTATTATTTATATATGTTTTAAATATTATTATTTAATTATTTCTTTTTAAATGTATTTTTATATATTTTTAAAATTATCTCCTTTTAAATGTATTTTCAATATTTATACATTTGAATAAACATTTTAATATATATTGTTTTTGTTTTAATTTATAAAATTTGAATATATATGAAAGCTAATTAATATGTTCACCGTACCTCTTATGGGTAAATCAATGGAACTCATATCGAAGGTTAATTCGATAAGAACGATATGAAATACAAAAGTTAATGGAACACATATCGAAGGTTAATTCGATAAGAACGATATGAAATACAAAAGTTAATGAAACACATATCGAAGGTTAATTCGATAAGAACGATGTGAAATACAAAAGTTAATGGAACACATATCGAAGGTTAATTCGATAAGATCGTTAAAACAGGTGCGCTGACCCACACAAAAACCACATGGCAAACGTTTTGTTCATTAAAATATGATAAATAGCTGTACACCACATGTACCAAATTGCCTAATATTTTCAAATTACATGAAAGAATAGTTTAAAGAAATTGTTTTAAATTTTATATTAGTATATTCTAATATACTAACTCAATAAAACACATATCGAAGGTTAATTCGATAGGATTCACAAACAATTGTGTTGTTTCCAATGGAACACATATCGAAGATTAATTCGATAAGATCGTTAAAACAGGTGCGCTGACCCACACATGTAAGAAGGCTCAGCTAAAAAAGAAGCAAGAAAAGTTAAAGGTTTGTAGTTGTTATCTTTACAAATGTAATGCTTCCTTGTTTAAGCTCATATTTTATGACTTTGAAACAGTTGTGTTAAAAAACGGCACAAATGTTCATGAATATGCAGATGAACAATGGCCCAAAATGGTTGTGTATAACAAATTTTGTGAAAGTTGTATAGATGCCAATTCCTGTGAAAAATGCACAACCAAGGAGGGCCATTTTGGGTACCAACAAGGTGATAGTGAATGATCTGTAACAGATCGTTTCCTTGATTGGTTACTCAACTCTGTTGAGAATGATAATGCAATTTTGATAGCGCATAATGGTTCACGCTTTGACATACATTTCTTGGTGTCTAAGCTGATAAACCGTGGAATATATCCTGACCCCATTATAAATGGGACCAAGATTATTAGCATGGTTGTCAAGCCTTTAAGAGGACAAAACATTAATCATTTATGTTTTAAAGATAGTTATTTACTAGTGCCTTTACCCTTATCAGCGTTACCCAAGGCATTTGGTGTACCTGATATGAGTTAAGGACAATTCCCATACCTCTTTAATCATCCAATAAATTATGGCGAAGTGTTACCATCTTTACCACTAAAACAGTACTATTGTACTGCTAGAATGAAAGCAGAAGACCTAGCTTCATTCAATATTTGGTATGAAGAGCGTAATCAAAGTGTGTTTGATTTTGATGAGGAGCTTCTGGAATATTGTAGGACAGATGTCCGTGTTTTAACCAACTGTATGAAAGTGTACATGAAGTTGGCCACCGCCACCACTGGCTGGAATCCTGTCATACAATACATGACATTTGCCAGTTTTTCTTTATTCCAGGCAAGTTTTCAAAAATGCAAGCATTGTTTAAAACAATTGTGTTTCAGTTGAAGATGAACCACATTAAAGAAAATCAAGTGGGTATTCTGCCTGAGACTGGTTATTATGCCGGCCAGAAGCAGAGTATAATTGCCATAAAGTACATAAAATGGCTAGAACAAGGATTAGGCCGCAAATTAATGCATAAGCTTAATGGTGGTGAATTTGTTGTGAGAGTAGATAGCCAACGCTATCTACTTGATGCTTATGACAGTGTGGCTAATCACGGCTATGAGGTGAGTAATTTGTATTAAATGTAAAAAATAAAAAATTTTGTAGTTTAACGGCTGTATTTATCATGGTTGCCCCCAGTGCACCAACAAGACTGCTATTGCACCAGGCAGAAATGGTGAAACAATGGAAGAGGTAACCAATACTTTTTTTTTTAATCATTTTAAGCTGAAACATTTAGGTTTATGAAAAAACCATGAAAAGGCTTGAAGCTATTCAAAGCCAGGGCATTAGTATAACCACTGTGTGGGAACACGAAATTACTGCTCAAATGTCATCAAATGAGCAAATGGCAAATTTTATGAAGGACACTGAGGTTGTAACTCGATTCGTGGCTACAAAGTAAACTCGACTCGTGGCTACAAAGTGCTTCATGTTTATGAGGTTTGGCACTGGGATGAATGGCAGCAAGGAGGCCTATTCAAGGATTTTGTACAAAAGTGCATAAAAATTAAGCAAGAAGCATCGGGCTGGCCTAAGCCAAATATGACAGAGGCTGAAAAGGTATGTTTCATGAAAAGTATGGCATTAAATAACATTTTACAGCTAAAATATCTCCAAGAGCACTAGAAAAACACTGGTGTTGCTCTGGAGAGCAAAAAAATTGAAAAGAATGCGGCCATGCGTAGCATTGCCAAACTACAGCTGAATAGGTACAGTCATGTGCGATGAAAGTCGGACACCTACTAGAAACCCCTGTATCTTTTGAAGCAAACTACAAAAAAATCGAAAAAAATAGTAGAAGTGTTGAAAAACACTATAGAATCAAAAAATGAACTTAAAAAAAATAAATAACAAGTTTATTAATATTTTGTGGGGTACCCAAAATTATCGATCACAGCTTGAAGTCTTCTTGGCATCGATTCCACGAGCTTCTTCAGAATTTCCGGCGAAATTTCTCTCCATAGAGTACGTAAGACTCTGAACTTCTCATCCTTGTTTGAACAAGGGAATTTGGCAGCACGTCGACCAAGTTCTCTCCAAAGATGTTCGATCGGGTTGAGATCTGGCGATTGACTTGGCCATTTCAGAACATTTAGGCGATGTTCATCAAAAAATTTATTTGTTGAACGAGCTGTGTGCTTCGGATCGTTTTCTTGCTGGAGAATGAATCTATTCCTAGTTCCAAACTTGGTGATAGCAAACGGCAGGAAGCTCTCTTGAAGGATGTGTTGATAATCCTCTGCACACATTCTGCCTTCTATTCAAAATAAGGGTCCTACTTCGGTGGAACAGAAGCAGCCCCAGACCATGACGTTTCCTCCTCCATGCTTCACAGTTGGCCTCATAAACTTGGGGTTGTACCGCTGGTTCACAGGTCTTCTGATGAATCCTGGTCCGTCATTACCAAATAAGCAAAATTTGCTTTCGTCGGTAAATATGACTGACGACCAATCTTGATACGACCAATTCAAATGCTCCTGAGCAAATTGAATTTTTTTCAGCCTGTTCGTAACTGATATGAGAGGCTTACGAACTGGTACACGAGCTTTTAGATTTCTTGCGATCAATCTTCTTCTTACGTTTGAGGGATGAAGCTGAATCTTGAACATTCGAAAAATATGCTGGCTTAACTCGGATGACGTCATGTCAGGATGTCGTTGTACAAGCCTCACCATCATATTGTCTTGTCCCTGGGTTGTTTTTCGTTCCCTTCCTCTCATATCAACCTTGTATGGTTCATGATATTCATGCAAGGCTACTATTGTATAAGACAATGGAAAAAATTGGAAAGAACTTGGTGTATACAGGTAATTTTATACTTTGTATACAATTTAAACGTGCATCATTTAGACACCGATTCTCTAATTTATTTAAAATGCCTCGATCAGCCTGATCCAATTGAGGATATGAAGGGTGAATGGTTAGGTAAACTAACCTCAGAAATACCCGATGGTTGGTCAATGACCAAATTTGTTTCACCAGCTGCAAAAGTTTATAGTTATGAGCTAGTAAATGCAACTGGTCAGGTCAAGTATATCACCAAGGCAAAGGGAGTGGTAAGTATAAAAATATATTATTGAGAAATTTTTGAAATTACAGACGCTGGACTACACGGCAACCACCGTGGTAAACTATCAAAGTATGGAGCGATTGGTTCGAGGACTCGTGATGGATGGAGAAAAGTTGGTTTTAAAAACCAAAAAAACGTTATTAAAGAGGCAGCTTGGTTCCATATCCACGATGGACATGACAAAAAGTACCAAGGTTGTAATGGATAAACTTTGTTATCTAGACGATTTTAGTACTTTACCCTATGGTTATTGTGAATAATTTTTAATATATTTGAATTTATAAATTTTATTATTGCGTGTATATTTGTATATGGTTGTATTTATAGATTTTTATGTATAGTTGTATTAATAAATTTTATTCTTCTCATCAAATGTTTTAAAGAGTTTATTACATACATTACAAACTGGTATCAATATATGGAGCACAATTGTTGTCAATTGAAAGAATAGAGTCATATTTTGCATAAACAATAGCATATAAACCCTCTTGCGGCGTTTGTTGACCAAATTCCAATTTCAGGGCCACATTACCTTGTCGTATAACATCAAATAACTCGGACGAGTGTACAGTCGGTGAAATATCAAATACAAAAAATGTGAAACCAGCTTTATACATTGCTGGTGTAATACCATTGGATGAATCTGTACGACCAAGACCCAAACCCTCCAACATGTCAATATATGCGGTGGCATAGGAAGAACGCCATTCTAAGTTATAAGGGCGGGTAGGTGTTACCCGATTGTTGAGCGTCAAGTTTATATTTTTCAATTCAAACGGTTTAAAGTTGAATGGCGAATGTTTAAAAGTACCATTATAGGCGTGTGCGCCGACAAGACCTACTACAACACGTTTCGGTGTATGCGACGTGAATAATATGTTATTGGGTGAATCCCAACGGCCTCCTTCTATGAAATAAGAGCGCATTTTCACTGACGTCATGGGGCAGTGTATTCGTTCCTTTACAAGTTTATCTTCTATAGCCATAGCTAATCCAGCGTTTAGATCAAACTCTTGAATAAGCAAGTGTACATTGTCATCTATTTTCAGGTTTGGAAACTCCTCCTTCATTGCAGCATCCTTGCTTTCATTATACCATCCAAGTGTGTCAATTAAGAAATTATCACGGTTTGGATATGCAGTTAGCTCCATTTTTGAATAGTTTACAAACAGTCGTTCCTGATTGAATGAGTCGATACTGATGGGAGCAGCCATCTCACACAATATGCCATTTTTAACAAGCCCTTGTCGCGCTCTAAATCCAGGACTGGCTGCATTATCTAGATATCTATCCGCATAATAGCCTGATATGGCAAGTTTGCTCTCTTTAACATCGTTGCTATACATTAGAATATTCTTAATATATGTTTTGTAGGCATGATTTACGGTAGAGTCATACACGCTAACATCACCAATTTTTAAATGATACGAGTGTATCAAACTGGCTGCAAACTGTTGGCATGGTGCAAAAACAAGGTTGTCTGGTACTGGATCGCCGTTTGTGGTTACAATTTTGAATTTTACATTCAACCAACACCTTCTCAGATTAAGAAATGATTTGGAATTTTGGGCTATAACAAATTCCCATGGTCCTTGAGGAAGAAAAGTATTTTTTAAAGGAACTTGTACAGTACGAGTGGATTCAACACCTAATGCCGACGCCGGTATGTCACTATAATTAATATTAGGTAAAAGTGCTTGTGCTGATTTTGAATCTATCAATTTAGCCATTTAAATACGATACGACCGCTCACGAGTTATGCACAGACGTTTATGAGGTTTTGTGGTTTTGCGTCGTCGCCGCTTGCCCGAACCGGTAAGATCTCGTATAGCCTGCCGGCCGGCTGTTTTAAGAGTTTGCTTGATATTATCGCCCTTGAGCACCCCATCAACAATTTCATTGCTAGTTTTTAGCAACTGGCCGCCAAGAGGTGAATTTACAACTGGACTATTGCTTACAGCACTGGATAATGCATTCCTTCCAGCATTGATGAGATTTTGGGCTATAGGTGATTGAATAATGCGAGGTAAAAACGATGCCAAAGTTGCCAGTATACCACCCAGGCCATGACCTCTCTGCATACCACGTTGAAACATCATTCCACTAAATGGCGCCCCACCCATTTGTTAATTCAAAAGTGTTGTCCATTGAATTGAGTTCAAGTCTAGAAGGAGGTGTGGCATATTGAACCGCACGTGCGCAATACAAAAGTAACACTAGATCATTTTACTAAATGTATTCGTCTGAAATAGCGTCACTATTGCGATCTGTCCGCATCACTCGAAAACTATTCCTAGGTGTGTTTAGCGCCGATACTCTACCCAAAACACGTCGAAAGAACTTTGCACTTGTTGTAAATACTAACACACACGATAAACCGGGCACACATTGGCAAGTCATCTTTGTACGTAATGATCAAGCCTACTTTTTCTGTAGCTTGGGTTATAAAATGAACAAGTACATTCGTCATTATCTGGCCAAATATAAAAATGTAAAAGTTAATACTTGCAAACCACAACGCATAATTGAATACACTTGTGGTGGTTATGCAATATTTGTAATACTAATGTTGTCAGCTGGTAATACATTTGAAAGCAATTGTTCATTTTTTAAACTATTACAAAACGATGATGTCTTTATTAAAGCGTTTATGCATAAAGTATTCGACTATAAATTATCTAGCATATGATCAACTTCGCCATTAAAACGTCACCTGCTACATTAGGTGGTCAGTTATGAATATTCCCTGTCACTGTGAATTATGTATAAGATACACGTTGGAACAATCTGTGCCAACACCCCTGTACAAAAAGATTTTGAAACGTATTTCAGTGCCATTCATTAAAGGAATATCTCTGGGACTAGGCTTTTGTACAACACTAGTCATATTATTGCTCATTATATAAAAGTGGGTTGATTGTGTGTGGTCGTTTTTCATTTTCCTCTAATGGAACTTTTTTGTAACAAGTTTTGTGTTACGTGCCAGGGAATATTTTCATCAGCCAAGCATTTTAGTGATCACGTATTGAAAAGACATGACGGGATTCAACCCGTATGTAACAGTTATATCAGCAATGCTGACTTTATTCAAAAATATGGACATTTGGATGGTGTTCGTAGACGTTTGTGCCTTTATTGTAGTGAAACTTATGGAACAAAATTCAATTGTCAGCGTCATATTCGGCGTCTTCATAATAGTAACCGAGAATATTCACTACACGAGCCGCGCATCGAACAAAACGGCGCTGAACTACCTTTTAAACCTTCGAAAATCGTAATGTGGTCTTGTATAACTGTTGAATAAAACATTTATTTCACATTTTTAACATGTAATGTAACAACTGTTGAACCATAATTAAATTGCATAGGGCGACCAAATTCATCTAAAATTTCAATACCTATGGTGTCGAGTGTTTGCTTAGTGATTGGTACATAACGAATAGGATTAAATGTTTTGGCAATCATTTTACCAAATTCAGTGGGAGGTGGTACAGGTAAACATGCAAGTAAATTAGCTTTCACATTACCGAGAATGGAATATTCTACAATATCACAATATACAGTCATGTGCAAAAAACCTCGGACAAGATTTTGTAACCCTTCTATGTTAATGAAAACAAACTACAATTTCGAAAAAACACATTTTCAAGTATCTATGGAACCAAACTTATGAATAAAAACAACTAAAATGTTAAAAAAACACTTTATTAATATTTAGTTGGATAACTGAAGTTATCAATAACAGCTTGAAGTCTTCTAGGCATGGATAAAATCAGATTCTTCAGGAGATCCGGCGTTGATCTTTGAAGAAACTAATTGTTGAACGGGCCGTGTGCTTTGGATCATTATCTTGCTGTAGAATAAACCTATTTCTTGTCCTAAATTTGGAAATAGCATAGGGAAGAAGGCATTCTCTTAAGATATCCTGGTAATCCGAGGCACACATTCTTCCTTCCACACGAAAAAGTGGTCCTACTTCAGAAGAGCAGAAGCAACCCCAAACCATGATTGTGCCTCCACCATACTTGACTGTGGGTCGTAAGTATTTGGGGTTGTATCTTGTATTGGGAGGCCTACGAACCATAGCAGGACCATTATTTCCGAATAAGCAAAACTTGCTTTCATCGGTAAAAATGACGGAGGACCAGTCTTCAAAGGTCCAATTCAGATGTGCGTTGGCGAACTCCACTCTGGCTAGCCTGTTCTTCACACTGATAAGAGGCTTACGGGCTGGGATCCTGGCTCTTAAATTTCTGGCTATCAGTCTTCTTTTCACGTTTGACGCGTGTAGCCGTACAGAGCACATTTTCAGAAGATGTTGACTCAGAGCGGTGGACGTTAGTTCTGGATGTTTAGTAACAAGTTTAACTAACATTTCATCCTGTCTTTGTGTGGTTTTCCGGGGTCTTCCTCTCATTTCTCCTTGTATTGGATAAGGTCGAGCATCATCTTTGAACACTTGATGCACAGTACTTTTTGGAATACTGAGAAGGTCGCTGATTTTTCTAATTGTCAGCCCTTTTTTTTCAAGTTACGGATTATAACTCTTACTTCTCACAAGTCTTCTTTCCTTTAGCCATCTAAATAATAAAAAAATGAATTTTGCATTTTAATTTTAATTATTCATGCTTCCAAAGTTAAAAAATTTCAATCGTTAAATTGATTGTTTAGTTTCAGTAGATTGATGCCTATTTTCTGAAAAATTGATACTTCATAAGCCTTAAATATTGATTTTTTACTAAATTTTATTTTGTTGTAGTTTGTAAGGGGTTTCTGGGGCCTCTAAGATATTTTTGTCCGAGGTTTTTTGCACATGACTGTATATACATTGTATTAATGTTATTTGAAAATTCAATGGGGCGCCTGGCTATTAACGTGTTGTTGATAATTTTATTCTCAAAGTCAAGAAAATATGCGAGAGCATCACCGAGTGTTGCATTCAATAATAGACGCTTACTTGTTAAAACTCTATGCGTTGTAGTGTTTTGTTAAACCGAAACGTGGCGTCTGCCAGCATTTCCTTGACAAGTTTAGCCTCAGCTTGTCGATTATTATACCACTTTTTCACATCTTCATCTTTATCTATCAAACCCTTTATACGTGCTTCTTCCTCAGCTCCAAGAGGTTTAGTGCTGCTAGCAATAAATTGTTCTTTTCCAGCATTGATTCCGCGTATTATTTCATCACCATTTGCATAGTTACCTTTGGGCAAGTGTAGAATAAACTTTCTGTTGGAAAAACGTAGTGTATAAGAAAGATTTTCTTGTACATTTTATATCGAACACGGAAAAATTATGTCTGTCAGCCCAATGCAATATCTGTTATTGCGTAGCCTTAGTGTTTCAGGTAATCTGGTAAGAAACACTGATGATGTATTACTTTTTTCAGAGTCAACTGATGATGGAAGAGTAATGTAAAAATCATCCATGACAAACCACCACTTGATACGTGTACACTATTGCAAATGAAATCATTTGCATTTTAGGTACATTTACGAGTGGTTGATTATGGTTTTCAGCTTCATACTACCCAGTCAGACAACTGTAATAGGGGCAACCCAATACGGTAAAACAACCCTCATAAAGCACATATGCGAAAATACTGAAAAGTTTTTCAACGTCCCCATTGATAGAATATTCTGGTTCAGTCAATGTGGATCATCGTCAGGTGTACCAATAAATGATGAGCGTTTAATAATTATTCAAGGGCCTCCTGATCCTGATTTAATAAAAGAACAAAGGGAGTAAATACTATACTAGTGCTGGATGATTTGATGAACTTTTTTTCATCGAATAAAGCAGCAAAGGAATTACTCAACAACATTTTTACAGTGTGGGCACATCACTGGAATTTGGCAGTGTTTAATCTTGTGCAAGCGGCATTTCAACTGGACAGGACCAGTTGAATCAATAGTACATATATAATACTGATGAAAAGTCATTCAGATATTTTAGAAATACGTAATTGTCTGCAGCAATTATTTGGGCCACGTTTCAAAAATGCTCTAGAGGCGTATGATGATGCAATGTCTACTCCCTATAGTCATTTACTGATTGACAATCATCCTTTAACAAGTGAGAAGCAGCGTATACTATCTGATATAACAGCGGAGAACCCTATTGTTTATGTTGCCAGAAATGTGTTTAGTGATTAAAGTGCTTGTTTAATGAGTGGTGGTATTTTGTCAAATTTCAACTTTTTGTCTTCTTGCGCCGAAACTCCTTGTTCTGTTTCCTCATTTTCTTTTGCACAAATTGAAATTATTGTTGAAATTGTATTTAATATTGTGAAAAATAATAATTTTCTTTTAACTAACAAGGAATATAAAACCCTCTTGCCCATATCTTCATTATTACGTCAAATAGCTTTGATACGCACACCGGAAAAGGCTAAATCATTATTGGCAACGCTTTCACACAAACAATTGAAAACCATAGTTACATGTGGTATTGCCTATTTTGGTTTTAAATCATGAAGCTCAACCATAAATATCGACTAATTCCTGTCGACGAGGAAACAATTAATATGGACAAGTTTGATGCAGAGCTCAAGCTTTTACGAGAAAATAAAGCTATACCCGATTATAAAAAGGCTGAACTATACGAAGACTTGATTGCTCGTCTCAAAAACTATAGAGAAAGTATAGATGCGCCCATATCAGTACAAGTGGAAAATGCTGATCCACCTCTATTGCCAGAATACAAGTTGCCAAGAAAGTATAACAATTTGTGGGAGAAATTTCCAGAGGTGCGCACAAACAAGAATAACCAACTTGTGATTAATAATGAGGCTGTACCAAACACCAATATTACAAAAATTTTAGATTTTGTATTGGATAAAACAAAAACGGAGTCCAATGGATTTTCAGTCTTGTCAAAGTTTTTAGCCAGTAAAGGCGTATCTAGTTCTAACAAGAAACAAACTAGAAGAGAGTCGGCTGACAATGATTCAGTTGACGTTGTAACTAGAGCTGAACCGGCTGTTACAGACTTGGACTCTACTCTATTACCTAGAACGCCTCGTCATCGTAAAGCTGTTATTCGATATTCACCATCACCGGTTCGTACACTCAAAAGTAAAAGGTCAAAAACTTTTGATACTGCCGCCGAATCATATTACACACCACGAGAAGGAGACTCACAGAATGGCCAAGGTCGTAAAAGGTTCTACATTAGATTATGGAAATGATATTTTGGCGAGCATTTATTACGATATAAAACATCCAGCTTCATATACATCAGCCAAGAATTTATTATCGCAAGCACGAAAACATGGCATTTCAAAGGTACAAGTTGATGATTTTTTGCAAGATTCTGAAACTTTTACACGGCATAAACCAACCAGAATGCGTATGCAGACTAGAAAGACTAGAGGATGTGGTCGATTTCTAACAGTGCAAGCAGATTTGGTTGATATGCAAAAATATAAAAAATTAAACGACGGCTATGCTTACATGTTGACCATGATTGATGTTTATACACGCATGTTAAATGTTAGGCCTTTGAAAACTAAAGGTGGTATAGAGGTTGCTAGTGCATTTGAAAGTTTATTCAAGAATTTTATACCAATTCAGTTGATTACTGATAATGGCACAGAGTTTTATAATAATCATTGTGAAAAACTATTCAAAAAGTTTGCCATACTGCACGGATCTACAAGTTCACCACAAAAGGCTGCAATGGTGGAGCGAGCAAATAGAACTTTAAAAACACGCATGATGAAATATCTCTATTACAAGAATAATCATCGATGGATTGATATACTAGATGACTTGGTCGAAGGAATGAACAAATCTTATAGTCGGTCGATTAAAATGCGCCCCGTAGATGTTACAGCAAATATATTCGTTGAAGAATATGCACCAGCTGTTCGCAACCGATTCAAAATTGGTGATAATGTTCGCATAAGCAAGAACAGGCGTACTTTTGAAAAAAGTTACGAGTCTGGATATACAATGGAACTATTCACAATTGATGAGATTGTAGCCGGGAACCCAACCGTGTATAAACTTGTAGATTATAATGGTGAACGTATAAAGGGAATATTTTATGAGCCTGAACTTGTGTTGGCTACTAATAAAAGCAACCAGTACTATATTGAGAAAGTTTTGAAAGAGCGTACACGAAATGGTAAACGCCAAGTATTTGTGAAACGGAGTGGCTATCCCGACAACTTTAATGAATGGATAGATGCAGAAAATTTAAATGTATAATTTTTCACTGTTGTTGTAAACAATTGTATTAATAATAAATGATTTATTTGATCAATCGTTCATATTGTAACAATAAAAAACCAGCAAAACATAAAAGCCAAGACAATGATATAACCTATAATTATAAACTGATTAATATTTAAATTTTCAATGCTTACCAGTTGGTTTGAGAGTCGGCTGTTGATGAATAATTTCAAACTTCAAGAGCTGGAAAAAAAATGTTACGGCTAAGAAAATTTAAATATAACACAACAAAATCAACCAACTGTCCATTAAACAGTTTGTGCTTGTTGTAGTCAAAACGATGGATCAAAACGGATAAGCATATTCAAGTTGAGCGCCTGTTGACTTAATTTAAAGTAGAACACATTCTGCTTATAACCAAAAGACTTGACAGTTGACTCATCAGTATAAATGGCAATGTAACCCATATTATTCAACAATTGTGTTGATGACATGCTAGAATAAGAACGCATCTGTAAAAGAAAAAATAATAATTAGAATTAATAATTTTATAATCCTACATTGATTGTTGAATTTTCAGGTTTATAATGACGGAAAACTTTTAAAAGCCCTAAGGCATCATTCCTCGCTCTACACTTGACACAGAGGCTGAAACAGTGGTACTCGTCTACGACTTGCAATGTATCCCTACAAGTTTTGCAGAGACATATTGGTCTCATAACTACAGGCTGTTGTGGAGAGCTATCCTTTGAGATTTGTACCTGCTTTTTTGGTGTGTCTAAACAAAAAATAATTGATAACAAAAATAAAACCTTACCAAAGAATGTGGCAGCAAAGTTGGGTCCTGGTGTGGGTGATCGTGGTACATCCGGTTCCGGTGTCGAAGGTACAATATTCTCTACATCAACAAGAGCGGAACGCTTCATGTTTGTAGCCCAATTGGAGGCTTTTCCTAAACAACAACGAACTTGCAGCAGTCTGTTGACGTTGGATCAGATCGTCGACTTGTTGGCAGAGGTGGATCGGCGAGAAAACTTGGTGGCGGAGCTGGATCGGAGAGTAGACTTGTTGACAGAACTGGATCGTAGAGTCGACTTGTTGGCGGAGCTGAAATGCAAATTTCGGTCTAAAAAATTTTGCCACCTTTTATAAAAACTTTGTTGTAAAGCTCTACCCACTCCACCTCTTTCACAAAACAGTTGACTGCTGTATGCGGCTTTTCTATTTGTTATATATTACAACAAATATATGCATTTATACATTAATTAGCAGTTTGTTGCGCAAACAGCTGCCAAATGCGCTAAAATACACCGATTGCGCCAACAGTTGCCGGATTAACAACCTGTAAACTATCCGCTTATTAATTACTTGTTACAGCATTCGACTTCGTAAATACAAATATTTAACAATAATTCAACTCATTTGTGACAAGTCCCTATACAATAACAACTGTCATCCAAAATTGTGGAAGATTACAATAGGATCGTTTAATATTGTATTCATATTCTTATTATAACAGCTGTGGTACACTCTTATTTTCAGGAAACACTAATTCAAAATGTTGGATCCCACTGAGGAAACGCAGGATTGTTGCGAAAAACAGACTTGTACACATCCGATTACAAGTACAACATTTCCAGACATTTTGTAAAAAAGAAACTCTTACAAAATGTTAACACATGTTCTAATTTTAAATGAAAATTTATTGTTCAATAAATATATTACGAAACATTTATTCTATTCTTAAACATAGTTATGAAATACATTAGCTATCAGAACATTTATAAACTATTAGGGCTACAACAATAATTACTTTAAAGTAACATTTTTGATGTTAAAAAATTTGAAAATATTCGTATATACTCATGACCCCTTGGCATAGTAAGTATTCTTTAGCGTTATGGGCACATATGGTGTACAGCTATTTATCATATTTTTATGAACACAACTTTTGCCATGTGTAGTGCACCTCTTTTAACGATCTTATCGAATTAACCTTCGATATGTGTTTCATTAAATTTAGTTTAAATATTTAGTACTTCTTATCGAATTGACCTTCGATATGAGTTCCATTGAGTAACCCATAAGAGGTACGGTGAACATATTGATTACTTTTTAAAAATATTTAAATATATAAAAAACAATATATATGAGAAATAATTTATTCAGTTTTAAAGATACAATTAAAAAATGTATAAATATTAAAATACATTTAAAAAGAAATATTATTAAACATATATTTAAAAAGAAATAATTAAATAATAATATTTAAAACATATATAAATATTAAAAATACATTTAAAAAGAAATAATTTTAAAAATATTTACAAATACAATTAACAAATATATAAATAATAAAAATTCATTTAAAATAATACATTAAAAAATAATTTTAAAAAAGATTTTAAAAAAATCATGCACTTTGATCCATGTGCAGGCTCGAGAGCCTGCCTCGGGAGGAAAATTATATTTTTGACAGCTGACGCCGAAAATATGATTTTGACAGCTGACGCCCCCAAAAGTATGTTTTTAGCAGCTGACGTCCTCAAAAGTATGTTTTTAGCAACTGTTTGGGGGCGTGGTTAGTAAATTCGGCATGGCTCTCTACTCCCATCAACAATTTTATTACCAGTTTTCAGCAACTGTCCGCCAAGAGGTGAATTTACAACTGGACTATTGCTTACAGCACTGGATAAGGCGTTTCTTCCTGCATTGATGAGATTTTGGGCTATAGGTGATTGAATGATGCGTGGTAGAAGTGATGCCAAAGTTGCCAAAATACCACCCAAACCATGACCCCTCTGCATTCCACGTTGAAACATCATTCCGCTAAATGGGGCGCCACCCATTTGTTAATTTAAAAGTGTTGTCCATTGAATAGAGTTTAAATCCAAAAGGAGGTGCGGCATATCGAACCGCACGCGCGCAATACAAAAGTTACACTAGATCATTCTACTAAAATATATTTGTCTGAAATAGTATCACTATTGCAATCTGTCCCCAGAATTTGCAAACTATTCCTCGGTGTATATAGCGCTGATACCCTACCCAAAACGCGTCGTAAAAACTTTGCACTTGTCGTAAATACTGACACACATGATAAGCCAGGCACACATTGGCAGGTCATCTTTGTCCGTAACAAGCAAGCCTATTTTTTCTGTAGCTTGGGATATAAAATGAACAAGTACATTCAAAATTATCTGGCCAAATATAAAAAGGTAAAAATTAATACTTGCAAACCACAACGTATAATTGAATACACTTGTGGTGGCTATGTGGTATTTGTAATACAAATGTTGTCGCATATGCATATATATGCCACACCTCCTTCTAGACTTGAACTCAATTCAATGGACAACACTTTTGAATCAAAAGTGGAATGATGTTTCAACGTGGTATGCAGAAAGGTCATGGCCTGGGTGGTATACTGGCAACTTTGGCATCGTTTTTACCTCGCATTATTCAATCACCTATAGCCCAAAATCTCATCAATGCTGGAAGGAACGCATTATCCAGTGCTGTAAGCAATAGTCCAGTTGTAAATTCACCTCTTGGCGGACAGTTGCTGAAAACTGGTAATTAAATTGTCAATGGGGTGCTGAAAGGCGATAATATCAAGGAAACTCTTAAAACAGCCGGCCGGCAAGCTATACGAGATCTTACCGGCTTGGGCAAACGGCGACGACGCAAAACCACAAAACCTCATAAGCGTCTGTGCATAACTCGTGAGCGGTCGTATCGTATTTAAATGGCTAAACTGATAGATTCAAAATCAGCACAAGCCCTTTTACCTAATATTAACTATGGTGATATACCAGCGTCGGCATTGGGTGTTGAATCCACTCGTACTATACAAGAAAAATTTTTGAAAAATACTTTTCTTCCTCAAGGACCATGGGAATTTGTTATAGCCCAAAATTCCAAATCATTTCTTAATCTGAGAAGGTGTTGGTTGAATGTAAAATTCAAAATTGTAACCACAAACGGTGATCCAGTACCAGACAACCTTGTTTTTGCACCATGCCAACAATTTGCAGCCAGTTTGATACACTCGTATCATTTAAAAATTGGTGATGTTAGCGTGTATGACTCTACCGTAAATCATGCCTACAAAACATATATTGAGAATATTCTAATGTATAGCAACGATGTTAAAGAGAGCAAACTTGCCATATCAGGCTATTATGCGGATAGATATATAGATAATGCAGCCAGTCCTGGCTTTAGAGCGCGACAAGGGCTTGTTAAAAATGGCATATTGTGTGAGATGGCTGCTCCCATCAGTATCGACTTATTTAATCAAGAGCGACTGTTTGTAAACTATTCAAAAATGGAGCTAACTGCATATCCAAACCGTGATAATTTTTTAATTGACACACTTGGATGGAATAATGAAAGCAAGGATGCTGCAATGAAGGAGGAGTTTCCAAACCTGAAAATAGATATCAACGATGTGCACTTGCTTATTCAAGAGTTTGATCTAAACGCTGGATTAGCTATGGCTATAGAAGATAAACTTGTAAAGGAACGAATACACTACCCCATGACGTCAGTGAAAATGCGATCTTATTTCATAGAAGGAGGCCGTTTGGATTCACCCAATAACATATTATTCACATCGCATACACCGAAACGTGTTGTAGTAGGTCTTGTCGGCGCACACGCCTATAATGGTACTTTTAAACATTCGCCATTCAACTTTAAACCGTTTGAATTGAAAAATATATACTTCGCTCAACAATCGGGTAATACCTACCCGCCCTTATAATTTAGAATGGCGTTCTTCCTATGCCACAGCATATATTGACATGTTGGAGGGTTTGGGCCTTGGTCGTACAGATTCATCCAATGGTATTACACCAGCAATGTATAAAGCTGGGTTCACATTTTTTGTATTTGATATTTCACCGACTGTACACTCGTCCGAGTTATTTGATGTTATACGACAAGGTAATGTGGCCCTGAAATTGGAATTTGGTCAACAAACGCCGCAAGAGGGTTTATATGCTATTGTTTATGCAGAATATGACTCTATTCTTTCAATTGACAACAATCGTGCTCCATATATTGATACCAGTTTGTAATGTATGTAATAAACTCTTTAAAACATTTGATGAGAAGAATAAAATTTATTAATACAACTATACATAAAAATCTATAAATACAACCATATACAAATATACACGCAATAATAAAATTTATAAATTCAAATATATTAAAAATCATTCACAATAACCATAGGGTAAAGTACTAAAATCGTCTAGATAACAAAGTTTATCCATTACGACCTTGGTACTCTTTGTCATGTCCATCGTGGATATGGCACCAAGCTGCCTCTTTAATAACGTTGTTTCGGTTTTTAAAACCAATTTTTCTCCATCCATCACGAGTCCTCGAACCAATCGCTCCATACTTTGATAGTTTACCACGGTGGCTGCCGTGTGGTCCAACGTCTGTAATTTTAAAAAGTTTCTCAATAATATATTTTTATACTTACCACTCCCTTTGCCTTGGTGATATACTTGACCTAACCAGCTGCATTTACTAGCTCATAACTATAAACTTTTGCAGCTGGTGAAACAAATTTGGTTATTGACCAACCATCGGGTATTTCTGAGGTTAGTTTACCTAACCATTCACCCTTCATATCCTCAATTGGATCAGGCTGATCGAGGCATTTTAAATAAATTAGAGAATCGGTGTCTAAATAATGTACGTTTAAATTGTATACAAAGTATGAAATTACCTGTATACACCAAGTTCTTTCCAATTTTCTCCATTGCCTTATACAATAGTAGCCTTGCATGAGCGGTTGTATAAGCCGCTATGGCTACATTTGTAAATGGCGCTGGTACCAAGTGTGAGTCTTCTGGCACTGTTGTACAGTACGCCACATCGTCCACAATTTTGAAGCCCATGAGTTCCCTTGCAGGATCAGTTATGATCCTACCAATTTCAGGATCCTCAACACCAATAATCTTGGTTTGGGCTTTATCCGGTCTTTGACCCATTTTACCCCATACGCTATGAGCAAATTTGTAAATTTTTATTTTTAAAAGTTTACATACCTATTCAGCTGTAGTTTGACAATGCTACGCATAGCCGCATTCTTTTCAATTTTGTTGCTCTCCAGAGCAACACCAGTGTTCTCCTCGTGCTCTTGGAGATATTTTAGCTGTAAAATGTTATTTAATGCCATACTTTTCATGACACATACCTTTTTAGCCTCTGTCATATTTGGCTTAGGCCAGCCCGATGCCTCTTGCTTAATTTTTATGTACTTTTGTACAAACTCTTTAAACAGGCCGCCTTGCTGCCATTCATCCCAGTGCCAAACCTTATAAACATGAAGCACTTTGTAGCCACGCTGTATGGCACATTCGAGATCTACATGCGTTACAGTCAGATGCAGCTTTCGAGCGTCTTCATCATCTTGGTGCGGGCATGTTACATTTTTGCCTCTGTTTGCACATGTGCGGCAGTTTGTAAAAATTAATTTACCGCCTATGCGTGTTCCTAATACAGGATACAACAAATTTGTGGGTGCAAGCACGTCACATTTCGGTGAAGGCATCTCGAGGTGCCAATCGAGTTAAAACCTCAGTGTCCTTCATAAAATTTGCCATTTGCTCATTTGATGACATTTGAGCAGTAATTTCGTGTTCCCACACAGTGGTTACACTAATGCCCTGGCTTTGAATAGCTTCAAGCCTTTTCATGGTTTTTTCATAAACCTAAATGTTTCAGCTTAAAATGATTAAAAAAAAGTATTGGTTACCTCTTCCATTGTTTCACCATTTCTGCCTGGTGCAATAGCAGTCTTGTTGGTGCACTGGGGGCAACCATGATAAATACAGCCATTAAACTACAAAATTTTTCATTTTTTACATTTATTACAAATTACTCACCTCATAGCCGTGATTAGCCACACTGTCATAAGCATCAAGTAGATAGCGTTGGCCATCTACTCTCAGAACAAATTCACCACCATTAAGCTTATGCATTAATGGGCGGCCTAATCCGTGTTCTAGCCATTTTATGTATTTTATGGCAATTATACTATGCTTCTGGCCGGCATAATAACCAGTCTCAGGCAGAATACCCACTTGGTTCTCTTTAATGTGGTTCATTTTCAACTGTAATATACTAGTTTTGAAAATGTTTGTATTTTGAAAAACTTGCCTGGAATAAAGAGAAACTGGCAAATGTCATACATTGTATGACAGGATTCCAGCCAGTGGTGGCGGTGGCCAACTTCATGTACACTTTCATACAGTTGGTTAAAATACGGACATCTGTCCTACAATATTCCAGAAGCTCCTCATCAAAATCAAACACACTTTGATTACGCTCCTCATACCAAATATTGAATGAAGCTAGGTCTTCTGCTTTCATTCTAGCAGTACAATAGTAATGCTTTGGTGGCAAGGATGGTAGCACTTTGCCATAATTTATTGGGTGGTTAAAGAGGTATGGGAGTTGTCCTTTACTCATATCAGGTACACCAAATGCCTTGGGTAACGCTGATAAGGGTGAAGGCACTAGTAAATAACTATCTTTAAAACATAAATGGTTAATGTTTTGACCTCTTAAAGGCTTGACAACCATGCTAATAATCTTGGTCCCATTTAAAATGGGGTCAGGATATATTCCACGGTTCATCAGCCTAGACACCAAGAAATGAATGTGAAAGCGCGACCCGTTGTGCGCAATCAAAATTGCATTATCATTCTCAGAAAAGTTAAGTAACCAATCAAGGAAACGATCTGTTACAGACCATTTACTATCACCTTGTTGGTACCCAAACTGGCCCTCCTTGGTTATGCATTTCTCACAGGAATTGGCATCTATACAACTTTCACAAAATTTGTTATACACAACCATATTGGGCCATTGTTTATCTGCATATTCATGAACATTTGTGCCGTTTTTTAACACAACTGTTTCAAAGTCATAAAATATGAGCTTAAACAAGAAAGCATTACATTTGTAAATATAACAATTACAAACCTTGAACTTTTCTTGCTTCTTTTTTAGTTGAGCCTTCTTCTTGTCGTTAGGTGGAACCCAACAACAAGAGTGCTCTTCAGGCGTTGTCTGACCGCACTTTTTGCAAAATTTTTCATTGCAATTGTGCGGTCTATCAGCACGGACCATGTGATAATGATCACACGCCACACAAGTCTGAATTTAAGCTTATTATGTACAACTTTTTAAATTTTCACAAAATACCTTGAATTTTCGGCAGGCTTTTCGCAAATGCCTATCGAAGCATTGTTGAGTTTTAAACAAAACTCTACAACTATCACACCTCACGCTACTCTCAACCACATTCCCCATCGCATTACAATTATAGGTGTGGCATTTTTTACATTTGGCTTTACATCTATGCAACACTGTATTGTAAGATAACTTACAGTGTTGACATATAAAACCGTCAAAAATTTTTGAACGACTACCAGCTGTAATACAATCATAGTGATTATTTCGGTAACCTAGTGTTACCAATTTGCTAGCCGCTTCATTAAATATTTTCTGGATAGTGTACATACGCTGTCCAGGCGGTCTAGCATATACTACAAACTTATAGTTTGTATTACAGCTGGCAATAATGTTTAAATGGATTAAATTATAATTTGGTAAATCTACAGAAATACCACACCTATTTAATAAATTGATCAAAACGATTAGAAAAATACAAAATATTTAAATGTTTCAGTTTTTGAGCATCAATTTTTTTTTGTTTTTTAATGTTTAAAAATTTAATAAATAAAAATTAAATAATAGTAGAATTACAAAATTGTTCAAAATATGGGATTAAATAAAAAATTTTGAGTGAAATGGTTTAGAAAATATAAAACATTTAAATGTTTAAGTTTTTGAGCATCACAATATTGAAATTTAAATGTTTTTTAATGATTAAAAATTTAATAAACGAAATTATGAAAAAGTAATAGAAATTTAAATTTGTTCAAGATATATGATTAAATAAAAGAGATGAAGTGAAATGGCTTAGAAAATATAAATCTGTTTCATGTTTCAGTTTTTGAGCATCACAATATTGAAATTTAAATGTTTTTTAATGATTAAAAATTTAAAAAATGAAATTATGAAGTAGTGGTAGAAATATAAAATTGTTTAAAATAGATGGAGTGAAATGGTTTAGAAAAAACAAAATATTTAAATGTTTCTGCTTTTGCGCATCAAAATATTTAAATTTAAGTGTAATTTAATGATTAAAAATTTAATAAATAAAAATTAAATAATAGTAGATTTATAAAATTGTTTAAAATATGGGATTAAATAAAAGAGATGAAGTGAAATGGTTTAGAAAATACAAAATATTTAAATGTGTCAGTTTTTGAGCATCAAAATATTTAAATTTAAGTGTATTTTAATGATTAAAAATTTAATAAATGATATTATGGCATGGATTTGGGATAAGATTTTATTTTATTTTTCAAAAAGCCTCCAAATGTATGATGATTCGTTTAAAAATAACTGGCAAAATTCAAAATTGTTCAAGATAAGTAATCAAATAAAAGATATAGAGTGAAAAGAATTGTAACATTTAAAAAAAAGGAAATGCTGGTACTTTCATTTGACAAATATCGTTGAAGGATGAACCGCCTCCTAATTGTTCCCCACTAGTTGATGGCATCTCGGGATTCCATTCTCTGAAAAAAAAAATTTCATGCTTTTTCATTATACGATAACTTACTCATTATCGCTGTCATCCAAGGTGATAACTTCAATAACCCTTGATGACGAGGGACCACTATTGGAAGTGGTTATTGCGTTTTTTGTTTTATTGTCACGTAACAATGTTGCCAACACTCAACATTGTATCATATTACAGCTGTCAACAGTGGCAGTTGCCAATCCGTTGTTAATAAATACGCATGTATTGTTGTGGTCAGCGTACCGGTTTCAACAATCTTATCGAATTAATCTTCGATATGTGTTCTTTGAGTTAGGGTATTAGAATATTAGTAATATACACACTAAAACTTTTTCTATATACTCTTCTTTTTACGTAATTTGAGAATATTAGAAATCTTGATGCATATGCTATACAGCTATTTGTTATACTTTAATGAATAAGTGCTTTGCCATTTGGTTCATTGTAGGTCAACGTATCTGTTTCACCAATCTTATCGAATTGATATTCGATATGTGTTCCATTAACATTTTTGATACTAAAAAGTATATACCCATGACCCCTTGGCATAGTAAGTATTCTTTAGCGTTATGGGTACTTGTGCTGTACAGCTATTTATCATATTTTTATGAACAAAACTTTTGCCATGTGGTACATGTGTGGGTCAGCGCACCTGTTTTAACGATCTTATCGAATTAATCTTCGATATGTGTTCCATTGGAAACAACACAATTGTTTGTGAATCCTATCGAATTAACCTTCGATATGTGTTTTATTGAATTAGTATATTAGAATATACTAATATAAAATTTAAAAAAAAAATTTCTTTAAACTATTCTTTCATGGAATTTGAAAATATTAGACAACTTGGTTCATGTGGTGTTTTTATTTATCATATTTTAATGTACAAAACGTTTGCCATGTGGTTTTTGTGTGGGTCAGTGCACCTGTTTTAACGAACTTATCGAATTAACCTTCGATATGTGTTCCATTAACTTTTGTATTTCATATCGTTCTTATCGAATTAACCTTCGATATGTGTTCCATTAACTTTTGTATTTCATATCGTTGCTACTTGAATCCGTAGCTCTTTGCTCGTCTTCCAGCTTCTGTACCCGTTCAAATATTTGTGTGCCATTTCAGGATCGACACAACTCTTTATCTAAATTACAAAGATCATAATATAAAATGCTAACAATCATACTTGAAAATCAGCAATGCTCAGTTTCCCATGACCATCAATTCCATAATTCTTAGAGTGGAGATCTTTAAGAAACAGCACTCGCCGCAGCAAGTCTTTTTGAGCGTATACTTTGCTACTCACATGATATCCTTCAGTTTTTGCTCGCCGAAAACTAGGAACTAGAACGTAATTGAATTATAAGAAACCAAAACTTTTTTGCAAGATTTACCTTCATCGCTTCCGATGTAAAGTGCTAAACTAGAATAGTGTTTGTGTGGAATAAAATGAACTTTAGGTCCGACTCCGATCAACTCAAACAACTTATAAACAAATATTTTACGAATATCTGCTTGTTGCCAATTTGCTAAACCTATATGTTCTTTAACGTAGTACTTTCCAATCAGAATTTCATTCCGCAATACTTGACAAATGAGCCCGCACTAAAAACAATATTGTACAAATATATTTTATATCAAATTTTATCGAAAACTTACCAGGATTCCACCTTCCTCTGATCCATTCCTTTCACATCTGATTTCGAGGGCTGGGCATTCAGCGTTATCAGCAAAGAAGTTTGAGAAATAAAACTCTGCGGCTATTTCAATGTATTCGAAATTTTTTTCCATGTAGCGAGAGAAATTTGCATTGAATTGGCAATAAATTTCATCAAATTGATGGTAGGTGACCAGGAATTTAGCTTTCATCAGTGGCATTAGGTGGTTCAAGGCTTGATCAACTGCTTGTTCAATTTGGGTCATTTGTTTCAATGCGGAAGCTTGTCAAGCCCTTTTGAACTTACTCACAAAAGCTTAACAATTCGCAGTCATGATGTCTCTGAAATTTATAAAATCCATTACAAATATCAAAATATGAACAAATTGAAGATTAAAAAGTATATTGAATATTTTTAAAGGATTCTCAGTGTTGGAAACGCCAGAAATCTCTTCCGATTAAAAACATAAAATCTTCCTCCACATTTCCAAAAATACATAGACATCTTTCACACGATTAAAATATCATTAACAAAATCATTAACAATGAGATCCCTGCATCAAAATTGCCTATTCTTAGCAATAAAGTTCATCAGCAGTGCATATACCAAGGTAATAACTGGTTATAATAATTTTCAATCTCAAAAACATTTTAATTTCATACTCTACTATGTTTACATTATTAGGTCAAAGTGTAATGTAAAAGACGCTTTGTATTTATATTCAAATTCATATTACTTAGACATCTTTAGTGTTTGTAATCATTATAACACACATATTTTTCGTAACAAATACAGTGTAAAAAATGAAACCTGTTATATTTCAAACTTTCTATCAGACTATTAAGATCGTTTTTAATTTCTACAGAATATCTCTCAAAGTTTCGACTTGGTTTACAGATGATAGAATGCTTCTTGAACAGCTCTTTTTGTTTGGAGATCGCTGCATTAGCTTCGTTGAAATCATGGGGTAGATTCCACAATTTAATGCACTTCTTTGCTACTTGAATCCGTAGCTCTTTGCTCCTCTTCCAGCTTTTGTACCTGTTCAAATATTTGTGTGCCATTTCAGGATCGACACAACTCTTTATCTAAATTACAAAGATCATAATATAAAATGCTTACAATCATACTTGAAGATCAGCAATGCTCAGTTTCCCATGACCATCAATTCCATAATTCTTCGAGTGGAGATCCTTAGGAAACAGCACTCGCCGCAGCAAGTCCCTTTGAGCGTATACTTTGCTACTCACATGAATTCCTTCAGTTTCTGCTCGCCGAAAACTAGGAACTAGAACGTAAATGAATTATATGAAACCAAAACTTTTTCGCAAGATTTACCTTCATCGGTTCCGATGTAAAGTGCTAAACTAGAATAGTGTTTGTGTGGAATAAAATGAACCTTAGGTCCGACTCCGATCAACTCAAACAACTTATAAACAAATATTTTACGAATATCTGCTTGTTGTCAATTTGCTAAACCTATACAGTCCTGTGCGATGAAGGTTGCACACCCCGATGTTAGAGGCCCCAGAAAACCACCTCAAACTACAAAAAAAAATTCGAAAAAATTAATTTGGGTTTCAGGCTGAAGTATCAACATATCGATTAAAATTGAAGTTAAAATGATGTAAACTGAATTTTTTAAAAATAATTTAAGTTTAATATTTAAAATATTCATATTTTTGCTTGTTTTGCATAATAAAAAACTAAAATTTATAAATTTAAGATGGCTAGAGGCAAGAAAACTTCTCCTGAAGTAAGATCCATCATAATCAATATGAAGGAGAAGGGCTCAAGCGTTCGGAAAATAGGCGAAATGCTGTCGATGCCTCCCAGTACCATTCAAAGAGTATGGAAAGATGCCCAGAAACCATACAAAGTGGATATGAGAGGACGAGAAAGAAAAACCACGACCAATCCAGACAATCTGTTGGTTAGGCTGGTCCAGAAGCATCCAGACATCACATCCATGCAGTTGAGCCAACATCTTCAACGTATGTTTAACATTATGCTTCATCCCTCCAACGTAAGAAGAAGGCTGTTAGCCAGAAACTTACGGGCCCGTGTTCCTGTGCGAAAGCCGTTGATTTCGGTCAACAACAGGCTCAAGCGTGTTCAGTTTGCACAAGAGCATCTGAACTGGACCACTGAAGATTGGTCTTCCGTCATTTTCACTGATGAAAGCAAATTTTGCTTATTTGGAAATGACGGACCTGAATTCGTCAGAAGGCCACCCAATCAGCGGTACAACCCCAAATACATGCGACCTACGGTCAAGCATGGTGGCGGAAACGTCATGGTTTGGGGTTGTTTCTGTTACTCCGAAATTGGGCCACTATTCCGCGTAGAAGGCAGAATGTGTGCAGAAGACTACCAGCACATTCTTCAAGAAGCCTTCATGCCTTTCGCCATCAACAAGTTCGGAACGAGGAATCGATTTATCCTGCAGCAAGATAACGATCCCAAGCACACGGCTCGATCGACAACGAAGTTCATGGAAGAGAACCGGCTGAACGTTCTAAATTGGCCCAGCCAGTCTCCGGATCTCAACCCCATCGAGCATCTTTGGAGAGAATTTGGACGAAGATCTTCAAAATACCCATGTTCTGATAAGTATGAGAAGTTCAGAGTCCTCCGTACACTCTGGAGGGAGATATCACCGGATCTGCTGAAGAAACTCGTGGAATCGATGCCCAGAAGACTTCAAGCAGTGATTGATAATTTTGGATATCCAACTAAATATTAATAAACTTGTTTAATTAATTTTTAAAATTTTTTTATTGATTTTGTAGTGGTTTTTAACACCCAAAATATTTTTTTTCGAATTTTCTGAAGTTTGATTCAAAAGATACGGGGGGATTCTAGTGGGTGTGCAACCTTCATCGCACAGGACTGTATGTTCTTCAACGTAGTACTTTCCAATCAGAATTTCATTCCCCAATACTTGACAAATGAGCCCGCCCTATAGACAATATTGTACAATTATATTTTATATCAAATTTTACCAAAAACTTACCAGGATTCCACCTTCCTCTGATCCATTCCTTTCACATCTGATGTCGAGGGCTGGGCATTCAGCGTTATCAGCAAAGAAGTTTGAGAAATAAAACTCTGCGGCTATTTCAATGTATTCGAAATTTTTTTCCATGTAGCGAGAGAAATTTGCATTGAATTGGCAATAAATTTCATCAAATTGATGGTAGGTGACCAGGAATTTAGCTTTCATCAGTGGCATTAGGTGGTTCAAGGCTTGATCAACTGCTTGTTCAATTTGGGTCATTTGTTTCAATGCGGAAGCTTGTCAAGCCCTTTTGAACTTACTCACAAAAGCTTAACAATTCGCAGTCATGATGTCTCTGAAATTTATAAAATCCATTACAAATATCAAAATATGAACAAATTGAAGATTAAAAAGTATATTGAATATTTTCAAAGGATTCTCAGTGTTGGAAACGCCAGAAATCTCTTCCGATTAAAAACATAAAATCTTCCTCCACATTTCCAAAAATACATAGACATCTTTCACACGATTAAAGTATCATTAAAAAAATCATTAACAATGAGATCCCTGCATCAAAATTACCTATTCTTAGCAATAAAGTGCATCAGCAGTGCATATACCAATGTTATAACTGTTTATAATAATTTTCAATCTCAAAAACATTTTAATTTCATACTCTACTATGTTTACATTATCAGGTCAAAGTATAATGTAAAAGACGCTTTGTATTTATATTCAAATTCATATTACTTAGGCATCTTTAGTGTTTGTAATCATTATAACACACATATTTTTCGTAACAAATACAGTGTAAAAAATGAAACCTGTTATATTTCAAACTTTCTATCAGACTATTAAGATCGTTTTTAATTTCTACAGAATATCTCTCAAAGTTTCGACTTGGTTTACAGATGATAGAATGCTTCTTGAACAGCTCTTTTTGTTTGGAGATCGTTTCATTAGCTTCGTTGAAATCATGGGGTAGATTCCACAATTTAATGCACTTCTTTGCTACTTGAATCCGTAGCTCTTTGCTCGTCTTCCAGCTTCTGTACCCGTTCAAATATTTGTGTGCCATTTCAGGATCGACACAACTCTTTATCTAAAATACAAAGATCATAATATAAAATGCTTACAATCATACTTGAAGATCAGCAATGCTCAGTTTCCCGTGTTTGTAGTGTTATAGTGTTTGTGTGGAATAAAATGAACCTTAGGTCCGACTCCGATCAACTCAAACAACTTATAAACAAATATTTTACGAATATCTGCTTGTTGTCAATTTGCTAAACCTATACAGTCCTGTGCGATGAAGGTTGCACACCCCGATGTTAGAGGCCCCAGAAAACCACCTCAAACTACAAAAAAAAATTCGAAAAAATTAATTTGGGTTTCAGGCTGAAGTATCAACATATCGATTAAAATTGAAGTTAAAATGATGTAAACTGAATTTTTTAAAAATAATTTAAGTTTAATATTTAAAATATTCATATTTTTGCTTGTTTTGCATAATAAAAAACTAAAATTTATAAATTTAAGATGGCTAGAGGCAAGAAAACTTCTCCTGAAGTAAGATCCATCATAATCAATATGAAGGAGAAGGGCTCAAGCGTTCGGAAAATAGGCGAAATGCTGTCGATGCCTCCCAGTACCATTCAAAGAGTATGGAAAGATGCCCAGAAACCATACAAAGTGGATATGAGAGGACGAGAAAGAAAAACCACGACCAATCCAGACAATCTGTTGGTTAGGCTGGTCCAGAAGCATCCAGACATCACATCCATGCAGTTGAGCCAACATCTTCAACGTATGTTTAACATTATGCTTCATCCCTCCAACGTAAGAAGAAGGCTGTTAGCCAGAAACTTACGGGCCCGTGTTCCTGTGCGAAAGCCGTTGATTTCGGTCAACAACAGGCTCAAGCGTGTTCAGTTTGCACAAGAGCATCTGAACTGGACCACTGAAGATTGGTCTTCCGTCATTTTCACTGATGAAAGCAAATTTTGCTTATTTGGAAATGACGGACCTGAATTCGTCAGAAGGCCACCCAATCAGCGGTACAACCCCAAATACATGCGACCTACGGTCAAGCATGGTGGCGGAAACGTCATGGTTTGGGGTTGTTTCTGTTACTCCGAAATTGGGCCACTATTCCGCGTAGAAGGCAGAATGTGTGCAGAAGACTACCAGCACATTCTTCAAGAAGCCTTCATGCCTTTCGCCATCAACAAGTTCGGAACGAGGAATCGATTTATCCTGCAGCAAGATAACGATCCCAAGCACACGGCTCGATCGACAACGAAGTTCATGGAAGAGAACCGGCTGAACGTTCTAAATTGGCCCAGCCAGTCTCCGGATCTCAACCCCATCGAGCATCTTTGGAGAGAATTTGGACGAAGATCTTCAAAATACCCATGTTCTGATAAGTATGAGAAGTTCAGAGTCCTCCGTACACTCTGGAGGGAGATATCACCGGATCTGCTGAAGAAACTCGTGGAATCGATGCCCAGAAGACTTCAAGCAGTGATTGATAATTTTGGATATCCAACTAAATATTAATAAACTTGTTTAATTAATTTTTAAAATTTTTTTATTGATTTTGTAGTGGTTTTTAACACCCAAAATATTTTTTTTCGAATTTTCTGAAGTTTGATTCAAAAGATACGGGGGGATTCTAGTGGGTGTGCAACCTTCATCGCACAGGACTGTATGTTCTTCAACGTAGTACTTTCCAATCAGAATTTCATTCCCCAATACTTGACAAATGAGCCCGCCCTATAGACAATATTGTACAATTATATTTTATATCAAATTTTACCAAAAACTTACCAGGATTCCACCTTCCTCTGATCCATTCCTTTCACATCTGATGTCGAGGGCTGGGCATTCAGCGTTATCAGCAAAGAAGTTTGAGAAATAAAACTCTGCGGCTATTTCAATGTATTCGAAATTTTTTTCCATGTAGCGAGAGAAATTTGCATTGAATTGGCAATAAATTTCATCAAATTGATGGTAGGTGACCAGGAATTTAGCTTTCATCAGTGGCATTAGGTGGTTCAAGGCTTGATCAACTGCTTGTTCAATTTGGGTCATTTGTTTCAATGCGGAAGCTTGTCAAGCCCTTTTGAACTTACTCACAAAAGCTTAACAATTCGCAGTCATGATGTCTCTGAAATTTATAAAATCCATTACAAATATCAAAATATGAACAAATTGAAGATTAAAAAGTATATTGAATATTTTCAAAGGATTCTCAGTGTTGGAAACGCCAGAAATCTCTTCCGATTAAAAACATAAAATCTTCCTCCACATTTCCAAAAATACATAGACATCTTTCACACGATTAAAGTATCATTAAAAAAATCATTAACAATGAGATCCCTGCATCAAAATTACCTATTCTTAGCAATAAAGTGCATCAGCAGTGCATATACCAATGTTATAACTGTTTATAATAATTTTCAATCTCAAAAACATTTTAATTTCATACTCTACTATGTTTACATTATCAGGTCAAAGTATAATGTAAAAGACGCTTTGTATTTATATTCAAATTCATATTACTTAGGCATCTTTAGTGTTTGTAATCATTATAACACACATATTTTTCGTAACAAATACAGTGTAAAAAATGAAACCTGTTATATTTCAAACTTTCTATCAGACTATTAAGATCGTTTTTAATTTCTACAGAATATCTCTCAAAGTTTCGACTTGGTTTACAGATGATAGAATGCTTCTTGAACAGCTCTTTTTGTTTGGAGATCGTTTCATTAGCTTCGTTGAAATCATGGGGTAGATTCCACAATTTAATGCACTTCTTTGCTACTTGAATCCGTAGCTCTTTGCTCGTCTTCCAGCTTCTGTACCCGTTCAAATATTTGTGTGCCATTTCAGGATCGACACAACTCTTTATCTAAAATACAAAGATCATAATATAAAATGCTTACAATCATACTTGAAGATCAGCAATGCTCAGTTTCCCGTGTTTGTAGTGTTATAGTGTTTGTGTGGAATAAAATGAACCTTAGGTCCGACTCCGATCAACTCAAACAACTTATAAACAAATATTTTACGAATATCTGCTTGTTGTCAATTTGCTAAACCTATACAGTCCTGTGCGATGAAGGTTGCACACCCCGATGTTAGAGGCCCCAGAAAACCACCTCAAACTACAAAAAAAAATTCGAAAAAATTAATTTGGGTTTCAGGCTGAAGTATCAACATATCGATTAAAATTGAAGTTAAAATGATGTAAACTGAATTTTTTAAAAATAATTTAAGTTTAATATTTAAAATATTCATATTTTTGCTTGTTTTGCATAATAAAAAACTAAAATTTATAAATTTAAGATGGCTAGAGGCAAGAAAACTTCTCCTGAAGTAAGATCCATCATAATCAATATGAAGGAGAAGGGCTCAAGCGTTCGGAAAATAGGCGAAATGCTGTCGATGCCTCCCAGTACCATTCAAAGAGTATGGAAAGATGCCCAGAAACCATACAAAGTGGATATGAGAGGACGAGAAAGAAAAACCACGACCAATCCAGACAATCTGTTGGTTAGGCTGGTCCAGAAGCATCCAGACATCACATCCATGCAGTTGAGCCAACATCTTCAACGTATGTTTAACATTATGCTTCATCCCTACAACGTAAGAAGAAGGCTGTTAGCCAGAAACTTACGGGCCCGTGTTCCTGTGCGAAAGCCGTTGATTTCGGTCAACAACAGGCTCAAGCGTGTTCAGTTTGCACAAGAGCATCTGAACTGGACCACTGAAGATTGGTCTTCCGTCATTTTCACTGATGAAAGCAAATTTTGCTTATTTGGAAATGACGGACCTGAATTCGTCAGAAGGCCACCCAATCAGCGGTACAACCCCAAATACATGCGACCTACGGTCAAGCATGGTGGCGGAAACGTCATGGTTTGGGGTTGTTTCTGTTACTCCGAAATTGGGCCACTATTCCGCGTAGAAGGCAGAATGTGTGCAGAAGACTACCAGCACATTCTTCAAGAAGCCTTCATGCCTTTCGCCATCAACAAGTTCGGAACGAGGAATCGATTTATCCTGCAGCAAGATAACGATCCCAAGCACACGGCTCGATCGACAACGAAGTTCATGGAAGAGAACCGGCTGAACGTTCTAAATTGGCCCAGCCAGTCTCCGGATCTCAACCCCATCGAGCATCTTTGGAGAGAATTTGGACGAAGATCTTCAAAATACCCATGTTCTGATAAGTATGAGAAGTTCAGAGTCCTCCGTACACTCTGGAGGGAGATATCACCGGATCTGCTGAAGAAACTCGTGGAATCGATGCCCAGAAGACTTCAAGCAGTGATTGATAATTTTGGATATCCAACTAAATATTAATAAACTTGTTTAATTAATTTTTAAAATTTTTTTATTGATTTTGTAGTGGTTTTTAACACCCAAAATATTTTTTTTCGAATTTTCTGAAGTTTGATTCAAAAGATACGGGGGGATTCTAGTGGGTGTGCAACCTTCATCGCACAGGACTGTATGTTCTTCAACGTAGTACTTTCCAATCAGAATTTCATTCCCCAATACTTGACAAATGAGCCCGCCCTATAGACAATATTGTACAATTATATTTTATATCAAATTTTACCAAAAACTTACCAGGATTCCACCTTCCTCTGATCCATTCCTTTCACATCTGATGTCGAGGGCTGGGCATTCAGCGTTATCAGCAAAGAAGTTTGAGAAATAAAACTCTGCGGCTATTTCAATGTATTCGAAATTTTTTTCCATGTAGCGAGAGAAATTTGCATTGAATTGGCAATAAATTTCATCAAATTGATGGTAGGTGACCAGGAATTTAGCTTTCATCAGTGGCATTAGGTGGTTCAAGGCTTGATCAACTGCTTGTTCAATTTGGGTCATTTGTTTCAATGCGGAAGCTTGTCAAGCCCTTTTGAACTTACTCACAAAAGCTTAACAATTCGCAGTCATGATGTCTCTGAAATTTATAAAATCCATTACAAATATCAAAATATGAACAAATTGAAGATTAAAAAGTATATTGAATATTTTCAAAGGATTCTCAGTGTTGGAAACGCCAGAAATCTCTTCCGATTAAAAACATAAAATCTTCCTCCACATTTCCAAAAATACATAGACATCTTTCACACGATTAAAGTATCATTAAAAAAATCATTAACAATGAGATCCCTGCATCAAAATTACCTATTCTTAGCAATAAAGTGCATCAGCAGTGCATATACCAATGTTATAACTGTTTATAATAATTTTCAATCTCAAAAACATTTTAATTTCATACTCTACTATGTTTACATTATCAGGTCAAAGTATAATGTAAAAGACGCTTTGTATTTATATTCAAATTCATATTACTTAGGCATCTTTAGTGTTTGTAATCATTATAACACACATATTTTTCGTAACAAATACAGTGTAAAAAATGAAACCTGTTATATTTCAAACTTTCTATCAGACTATTAAGATCGTTTTTAATTTCTACAGAATATCTCTCAAAGTTTCGACTTGGTTTACAGATGATAGAATGCTTCTTGAACAGCTCTTTTTGTTTGGAGATCGTTTCATTAGCTTCGTTGAAATCATGGGGTAGATTCCACAATTTAATGCACTTCTTTGCTACTTGAATCCGTAGCTCTTTGCTCGTCTTCCAGCTTCTGTACCCGTTCAAATATTTGTGTGCCATTTCAGGATCGACACAACTCTTTATCTAAAATACAAAGATCATAATATAAAATGCTTACAATCATACTTGAAGATCAGCAATGCTCAGTTTCCCGTGTTTGTAGTGTTATAGTGTTTGTGTGGAATAAAATGAACCTTAGGTCCGACTCCGATCAACTCAAACAACTTATAAACAAATATTTTACGAATATCTGCTTGTTGTCAATTTGCTAAACCTATACAGTCCTGTGCGATGAAGGTTGCACACCCCGATGTTAGAGGCCCCAGAAAACCACCTCAAACTACAAAAAAAAATTCGAAAAAATTAATTTGGGTTTCAGGCTGAAGTATCAACATATCGATTAAAATTGAAGTTAAAATGATGTAAACTGAATTTTTTAAAAATAATTTAAGTTTAATATTTAAAATATTCATATTTTTGCTTGTTTTGCATAATAAAAAACTAAAATTTATAAATTTAAGATGGCTAGAGGCAAGAAAACTTCTCCTGAAGTAAGATCCATCATAATCAATATGAAGGAGAAGGGCTCAAGCGTTCGGAAAATAGGCGAAATGCTGTCGATGCCTCCCAGTACCATTCAAAGAGTATGGAAAGATGCCCAGAAACCATACAAAGTGGATATGAGAGGACGAGAAAGAAAAACCACGACCAATCCAGACAATCTGTTGGTTAGGCTGGTCCAGAAGCATCCAGACATCACATCCATGCAGTTGAGCCAACATCTTCAACGTATGTTTAACATTATGCTTCATCCCTACAACGTAAGAAGAAGGCTGTTAGCCAGAAACTTACGGGCCCGTGTTCCTGTGCGAAAGCCGTTGATTTCGGTCAACAACAGGCTCAAGCGTGTTCAGTTTGCACAAGAGCATCTGAACTGGACCACTGAAGATTGGTCTTCCGTCATTTTCACTGATGAAAGCAAATTTTGCTTATTTGGAAATGACGGACCTGAATTCGTCAGAAGGCCACCCAATCAGCGGTACAACCCCAAATACATGCGACCTACGGTCAAGCATGGTGGCGGAAACGTCATGGTTTGGGGTTGTTTCTGTTACTCCGAAATTGGGCCACTATTCCGCGTAGAAGGCAGAATGTGTGCAGAAGACTACCAGCACATTCTTCAAGAAGCCTTCATGCCTTTCGCCATCAACAAGTTCGGAACGAGGAATCGATTTATCCTGCAGCAAGATAACGATCCCAAGCACACGGCTCGATCGACAACGAAGTTCATGGAAGAGAACCGGCTGAACGTTCTAAATTGGCCCAGCCAGTCTCCGGATCTCAACCCCATCGAGCATCTTTGGAGAGAATTTGGACGAAGATCTTCAAAATACCCATGTTCTGATAAGTATGAGAAGTTCAGAGTCCTCCGTACACTCTGGAGGGAGATATCACCGGATCTGCTGAAGAAACTCGTGGAATCGATGCCCAGAAGACTTCAAGCAGTGATTGATAATTTTGGATATCCAACTAAATATTAATAAACTTGTTTAATTAATTTTTAAAATTTTTTTATTGATTTTGTAGTGGTTTTTAACACCCAAAATATTTTTTTTCGAATTTTCTGAAGTTTGATTCAAAAGATACGGGGGGATTCTAGTGGGTGTGCAACCTTCATCGCACAGGACTGTATGTTCTTCAACGTAGTACTTTCCAATCAGAATTTCATTCCCCAATACTTGACAAATGAGCCCGCCCTATAGACAATATTGTACAATTATATTTTATATCAAATTTTACCAAAAACTTACCAGGATTCCACCTTCCTCTGATCCATTCCTTTCACATCTGATGTCGAGGGCTGGGCATTCAGCGTTATCAGCAAAGAAGTTTGAGAAATAAAACTCTGCGGCTATTTCAATGTATTCGAAATTTTTTTCCATGTAGCGAGAGAAATTTGCATTGAATTGGCAATAAATTTCATCAAATTGATGGTAGGTGACCAGGAATTTAGCTTTTATCAGTGGCATTAGGTGGTTCAAGGCTTGATCAACTGCTTGTTCAATTTGGGTCATTTGTTTCAATGCGGAAGCTTGTCAAGCCCTTTTGAACTTACTCACAAAAGCTTAACAATTCGCAGTCATGATGTCTCTGAAATTTATAAAATCCATTACAAATATCAAAACATGAACAAATTGAAGATTAAAAAGTATATTGAATATTTTTAAAGGATTCTCAGTGTTGGAAACGCCAGAAATCTCTTCCGATTAAGAACATAAAATCTACCTCCACATTTCCAAAAATACATAGACATCTTTCACACGATTAAAATATCATTAAAACAATCATTAACAATGAGATCCCTGCATCAAAATTGCCTAATCTTAGCGATAAAGTTCATCAGCAGTGCATATACCAAGGTAATAACTGTTTATAATAATTTTCAATCGTTCCATTCGAATGATCAATGCATTACATTCATATGACGAAGCTGTAGCAGGCGGGTTAGAGTCAGAGAATGCGAGACTGAGAGAAGACGACCCGCCCTTTTCCATATTACAACACTTCAGCTTTGCCTCAGGGACGATCATGGATGGTCGGTCGTTCTCTCTCTGTTCTCTATTAGTTTAACCTTTACTTAGTTATATGTATCTTATTGTAATCACGTAGATATAATAAACCAATCTTTCTCGAGTCTTATGTTTATCCTTATGCTCCATGTTTAACCGCTACATCTGGAATACTACCACGCTCATCTTGTAGACTCCATTGGTCTGTAAGATCGACGCGGGAGCATAACGGAACGTGGAGGTTCCACCTCGAACTTATCACAATTTTTTTTTCTTCCTTCTCTCTAATGTTTGTGTTGTTAATTTATTTTCAAATCTCTTTCATCTCTCTTTTTCTCATACCATCTACTCTATGTCTTAACACAATACGGAGGGGCCAACAACGTTAAATGGGAACAGAGGCAAGTAATCCTTTTTTTTTAAAGAAGGATTATACGTTTCGAGATTATTATTTTCCCGTTTGTTCACAAAAAGTTTTTCGTCTGAACCTTTAAATTTCGTATCCTTGCTTATAACATCTGAAATGCTCTGTTACCCAACCTTGAAGCTTGATGAGGGCTTTAGGCTGAATTAGTGAACAAATTCACCTAAAGTAATTGTTATTTTGTATTTCCCACGCCTTCTCCTTTTTAAGGATTAATTTTGGCTTCAAGGAAAGAATAACTTCGGTTATATCTTTATATTTCGTGGATGAAGTTTGTTTTGCGATCAGGACTATTTTATTTTGCGTTACGATTTCGTTCAGACAAATTTTGCTTCTAACATCCTAAATTTATAATCAGTACGCATGAAAAAAATTACACGGGAAACCTCACCAGAAAGGGAGGATTGTTAATTTATAGATCGCTATAGTCCGAAAAATCCTGTTGAAAAATGTTATCTCGAATTTGAATCATGATTAACACAGGTCGTGTTGGCTAAAGCATATCGGTTTGGATTTTCTCCCCTTACTGAATGTCACCTTCCTCATACCGTTATTGTTGTTCAGAAGCATAAGACTCACGCATTGAACCTTATTCCAACTTTAATACTAGTTCTTGTAATATTTAGCCATTTAACTCTGCTTTTATTTCAAAATTCGATTTCTGATCACGAAATATCTACATTCATCATTGCAAAACGCTCTTTTGTAAAACTAATATTACGAATCCCATGACTTTTGTTACAACGAAACATGCGAGCTACACCAAATGTATTTGAAAACCAGATTGTAAAGAAACAAAAATTATTTTTGGTCACAAAAGAGAAATTGGTGCACATTTATTGTTAAACTGCTCTTTTATCAAAAGCATGTTACGAATTACACCATAAGTTTTGTTGCAAGATGACACACCACATGGTCGAGAAACTAGTGTAACAAAACATAAGTTTAGTCAGCATGAGGAAAATGGTTGCATACAAATCAGTAAAATGTGCTGTAATTGAACGAATATTACGAATTACACTAAACGTTTTGTAAAATAACAGCTTGGTCACCCCAGATGTTTTGTGAATCAGACTTTCAACTACAGAGAAAATACGGAGAGCACCAGAGTCCCGATATCACACAGTAGAAGGCGGATCCATCGCCATTGGCCAAGGCATCGACCTCATTCTCACAAGTTGTCGATACGACACCGGTCGCTCTCCAAAGCCTTTCTCATTTTGCCTACATCCTCATCCTTATTCACAGCATTCTTTAACGTCTCAACATCCCACACGTTACCAAGCACTCAAGGTTTTTTCAAACCAAGAGTTCTAGCAAGGTGGCTAAGAGATTCCATTCAGCCGTACCTATAAGTACGCATTTCGATTCCCAAGACTCAGCTCCCTTTACCAGAAGTCGAGCTCGAGCTCAAGACGTCGCTATATTAGAAGAGGAGCAGAAAGTCGACAAGAAGCCGGATAATTTCCTTATTCCTACTACTGATTCTGTCTCACCTACTGAACAACTAGGCGACCCGGACTACGTACCTACTATAGAAGAAGAACTATCAATCATTGTGGAGGAACAAACACCGATCACTCCTAAAAAGGTACGCTCCTCTAATTCTAATAAAAATAAGAAAAATCAAAACATCAGCGACGCTTCTCTCTCTCTCTCACTAACCGAACCAACCGATTCCCCTTTACTTTCAAAAACTTCTAGCGCGGGTGGGCTTAGTTCTCTTAGAAACATTGTTACTGATCTTTTTAACCTTTCGCCTAAAGATAAAACTTTCAACACCAAGCGCAAAAGCAGATATTCATCAGTCCCTAACATTAATATCTCACCAATTCAACCACCTGCACCAAATACCAGTATTCATCAAACTTCTACTCCCATCTTAACAACAACAGACTCACTTCCTAAGGCACCCAATAGACCTATTCCATCCACGCAAACAACCCCTATTTTGGAGACCCCACCAATAACAGGTAGAACGATCAAAATACCATCTACCCGTACGAATAACATCATGACGGAAGCTGTTTCCTCACTACCTGGGGCAGGGAAAACAACAATCGCGCAAGCCTTACTTTCGCCTTACTGTCCAACTTACGACGGCAGTCGTAACTTCCGTGATTTTACGGGTAAATTCAACTTGTTTGCTAATGCCATTGGCCTTGTTATCCCTGAAAGGTTAGCACTTCTTCCTTTGCTTCTCAAAAATGAAGCAGCAGAAGAAGCTTACAGACAAGTTCCTGAACTTAAAACAACTGGTTCGTGGAATGATCTGATTAGAGCACTAACATCGAAGCTCTGCCCTGAATATAACCAAGACCCTGCACTTATTAACCTTCAGAACACCACGCAAGGGGAATTGACAATTGATGCATACGCCCAAGCATTAAGAACAATGGCATTGAGTGCATTTGCATCTGATGACCCACATAAAGATCAAATACTGAGATCAACATTCCTCAGAGGACTTAAAAATACTCTAAAACCAGCTGTAATTCGAGCAAAGCCAAAATCCTTCACAGAAGCGATTGAAGCCGCTCGCTGGGAGGAATCGATAGTGAACCAAACAACAGACACGCAATCGATGTTGGTCAACGCTGTGAACAAAGCACTAGCACCCTTTGCGCGTAATGATGAGAGACGAGATAGCCAAACATTTAATCGCAATTATCAACGCGATAACCAAATGATAAGAAACAATCAAAATTATCAAAATAATCAAAATTATCAAAATTATCAAAAAAATAAAAACTTTTCTAATTTCAATAATAATCGAAACCGTTACGGTTCTTTCGCTAATAATAATCGCCGTACAAATTATAACGAACAAGATAATAGGCAATCGAGTTCTGATTGGCATCAAAGAAATTATAATTTTCGTCATAACAACCAACGAGGTAGATTCAATAACAACAACGGACAAAGAAGAGTTCAATTCAAAAATCCAAGAGACAACTCAAGAGGAAGAGATAGAAGCTCAACAAGAATAAACTCTGTCACCCTTTCGCCTTTGACGCTCACAGTTATCATGGCAATAACAGCAGCAATATTCTTGCCCTGTGCATCTACATATCAAATCTGTACAAGAGCAACAGGAGGCGCATTACTTATGCCACCAACAATCAGAAAATGCAGATTAACAGAGAAAAACCATGTGCTACGTACAGAAGTTCATCTGTACACAAGAAATCACACAGCACACGAATGGGATGCGTGGCGTTGTTCAGAGGAAGTACACAAGTTATGCGTACGAGACCTGCTATTCCTCCGCGATACGAACAGAACAATAAATAGAATACAGCCTATAGGAGAGCGCGAGTGCAGACAGGCAATCCGCGATCGCAAGTGGAATAACATAGAACTGCAACGCATTGATAGTATCACCCAAGCAACTCCGGAGCCCTCCTATGACTCAGCGCGCGCGTTCAACCGCGACGCGTGCGAGGAGCGGTCACGTCTAATATTAGAGCGCGGAGTCATGACCCGTATGCCTGACGATACAATATTGTCAAACTTAATATTAAACACGGAAGGATGCAATGCACATCATGGTAATTGTGAATCAAGTACATCAATAATAATATGGGACCCACAAACCACTGCTCCACGTTGTAATTACATCGATATGCATACATATGACGCTATCATTAGTCAAGATACTATTTTAATCCCTAGTACACAATCGGCACTTATTCTTTTGAGCAAACCAACTCCGAAACCTATTTCTTCTTGCTTCAGGCAGCCAGCGTTCCATACGACATCAGGAAATTATATCATTCTTCCTAAATTTCCAAACGACAACAATATAACCACCCTTATTGAAAGAGAGTTCAAAAAGCTGCCGTTTAAAAGACCAAAACGTGCAGTCACCGAAGGATGTTCTTTCCCACTGGATCAAGATCGGATCAACGAAGTTGAAGATTATGAAACAGTATTGCTTCACGTCTGTCCATATACTTTCCTAAGACCATTAATGAGTAATCCCGGTATTACTTCAATTATTCCTATAATTAAAGGAAGACGTTTAGTAGATCCAACATACTCTCTAAAGGCATGGATAACATCACATAAAGAAAAATTCGAATTTTTCTTCAGAATTCAAATAAATGAACATTCTGTTCGACATTTTCTCAAGCAATACGATTTCAGTGATAAAGAAGAAGCTCTGCTATATTATATAGCACAAAGAGAATTAGCCATTACTACAAAGGCAGCAATATCATACTTAACATCTGAACAGCTTCTCGAACAAATATCAGATCGTTTGACAGTAATCGAATTCGATGAAATCATAAGGAAGAAAGAAGGTTCATATCGCGAACGAATTGAAAACATAGCTCTCAATTTAACCAATACACCAGTTATAATTGAAGAAGGATTGACAGTTCCATCACGACAAGAAGTCCTACAAACGTTCATACAAATGCCACCAATAAGGAAACGTATACTAACTGACGAGGAAGAGAAGAAAAGCGAATTCATTAAGGCAACGATCAATTTACTAAGAGAACTAAAAACCCTCACAACAGTACGATGGAATAAAACTGCAGCATTTATTGATGACAGAAAATTTATAAAATTGCCAGCATCACGACAATTCATGCCAAATACAGATAAACTATTTTATGACAGGAAGAATAATTATGGAATACCGATCGGTCCACACCCTAAGCTGATCAAGCCCAGCAATCTTTCAAAGAAATTATTATTGGAAATATTTTTACCCCTGCTCAATAATGTAAAAACACCTTATACATCGAGTAGGATAACACAAGAACAACTTCAAATCTTAATGGCAGAGGAAAATGAAACAAATTTTCGGCAAATCGCAACGCGGACATCCAGCGTCGCGGCAGGCGGCGCGGCTAGCGGCGCGGTTGTGACACCAGTCCAACCTTTGATCGAACAGAAGGGAACAATCCAATCAGTTACCACAATACAGCAGCAAATAACGAACAATCCTCACACAAATGCAACAACCACCACAAGAGCACCATCATGGAGGCAACAGCCATCAACAACGGCGCCTCACACGACCGCTGCGACAACAGCACGCACAACAACATCAACCGCTCGTTCGCCAACAACAACAAGAAGCTATGCCATATACAAAGACGCACAGATTCCAAAAATACAAGAGACAACCAAAGCCTCTCCAACATTGATTCGAAAAAACCGAGCTTCCTCAACACCATCAGTAGAAACCTCAAATTTAGTGGAAGCAAATGCGAGATACATAGCAACGAAAATTGACTCGGTACAAGAGTTTCGTCAAAATATATCGAACGTAAGTATGCTACTACAATGATCCAAGAGGAATTGCAGAAACATTTTGAAGAATCATACGAATCGATTTGCGAGATACAAAATCGGTATCTGGAATTATGGAAATCAATTCTACAAATTGAACCAACAATCGCAATGCGAACAATACTGGGAAGAGAAGATATAGCCGCACGGTTTGTAGGCAATGAAATTTTGCATATACATGTATGCCCTACAGTGCTAGAGAAAACCATTTATCACAATCACACCGTAAATGGCACATGCTATCTCGAAACCCCAGTCTGGACACAAGACGGACAGTTACTGTTTGCAGCACCCGGATCCAAGGATCTTTTACCTCATGGTAAAGAAATAAGCTGTGATCACGTACCAACAGATATCTGGTCTAGCGAAGGTGAATGGAAAGGAATTAATGGGACTGCAGACGTCAATCTTGTATCAATGTGGGACGGACTTCATCACGAAAAAATAACACCATTAAAATTCACCGGAGCTCACTTATACACTAATTTATCGTCTCGTGTATACTTAATGACCACAGCCATAGCTTACGGTGCGAGTTTAGCATCGATTCGTCAGAATCACGTTCTTCACACAATTCACAATGATCCAAAGATATCAGCTACATTCAGTGTACTAAAGAAAAGTAGCGACTACATATCGAAAGCTCAAGAATTCACCAAGAGCACATGGAAGTCATTCATCGATACAATTGCAGGAACGATTGAGCGAACACTAATAACGATCGGTGCAATTACATTATTTACCATCATACTCTTTGTGATAGGTTTCATTGTAAAGATCTATTTCTTCAAACCAGTAGGCATACCAGTTATGCATATTGCACTCAAAGATCACGACAGTGATCTACCAACATACGAAGAAACTTTGGAATTAGTTAGTCATCCGGACCAACCGATTCCAAGACACATAATGAAACAATACTATCCATCAATGCTCACATTCATACCAATCGCACTACCATTAGTTTGCTCGATTTCCAAAAAGAAAGATCAAGCGCTACCACTTCTATGGATGACTGTTAACGATAGAGTGATCCTAACTTTATGGGACTCAGGTTCGTCCGTCAGTTACATAAGAATATCGACACTACACTACTTAGCTTTGAATGACTTTGTTAAGAAGAATACATTAAGAGCAACAACAGCGAACGGATCAGAATTTGTATTCATTGGTACTATCGACTTAACCGTCGAAATAGCCGGTTACGAAATCGACCATACATTCTTCATATCAGACGACAAAGACTGTCCATCGCCAGCGTTGGTTGGATTAGATTTCATGAAAACACTTGACTGTCAAAACATTGGCATGAAACTAAGACCATACAAAAGAACACTGGAAATTGGAAATCATGTAGTACCTTTGGCTAGCGGAATTAACGGGGATATTAACAGGATATCAAAAACTGTTAATTTGATAACCTTGGAGCCGCGGAGTCTACTTCCTCGACAAGTTTTTAATTTCCAAGTCCAATTAGAGAACCCAATCGGAGAAGACTTAATCGCTATGATTAAACCAAACGACAATACACCTCTCTCACCTCGATACGACACAGCATTTCGCGATGTTAACTCCATCAATATCCAATTCCGGAACAATTCTAAAGAATTCATAGAAATACCGGCCGGCACGCAGAAGCCGAAATAGGATCTATACCGGACTATGAAATCTTCTCAACAGAACAACAGTACGACTATATTCCACCAGAAGCAGACTGGGAAGGCAAATTACCTCACTTCCCTGGTGATTTCATGAAAGAACTTGACCTAAAAGAGGCTGATCTTACGCAACGACAAAAAGACGAACTACGAAACATCATTCGTCAACGTAAGAAGGCATTCCTCAATGAAGATAAAAAGATAGGATTGTTCAAAGGACCAGTAGAACACAAGATACCACTACGAACGGATATGGATATGCCAAAGCCACGAATTTCACGTATACCTCTCGGGAAACAGGAAGAGGTAGAAAGACAAGTCCAAGAAATGCTCGAGCAAGGGATAATAGAACGATCGACATCTTTGTTCAACAGCCCTGTCGTTCTCGTTAAGAAAAAAGACGAAACATTCCGTTTCGTTACGGATTTCCGAGCCTTAAATAACGTTACAAGAAAACAAACATATGTGATTCCTAACATCTCTGATATCATTGACTTAGCGGCTGGATCACAATACTTTTCTAATTTTGATCTTGTTTCTGGCTTTTTCCAAATACCATTATCGAAGAAGGATAGACCACTCACATCCTTTACCACCAATAGTGGGCCTATGGGATTATGTGGTGCGCCACATACCTTTCAAACAGCCGTGAGATATCTCCAAAGTAAATGTAAATGCCGATTATTTGTCTATTTGGACGATTTACTAGTCATATCAGACAGCGCAGAACAACACCTCGAAGACATCAAAGAAGTATTACTCGCTGTAGAAAGACTAGGATTTAAGATTAAACTCAAGAAATGTTCATTTGCAAGACCAGAAGTGAAATTTCTCGGACTCATTGTCGGAAGAGACGGAGTTAAGCCCGATCAACAGAAAGTTTCCGCCATCCGCGATTACCCTGCTCCTCAAACACCCACAGGAGTAAGAGCATTCTTAGGAATGGTCGGATTCTTTAGAAAATTTATTAAAGATTTTGCACATATAGCAAGTCCGCTGTATGACCTTACTAAGCTAGACGCAGACTTCAATTGGACTAGCGAATGTCAACGTTCACTAGATAAGCTAAAGGAACGACTAATCGAAGCACCGGTATTGAAACCACCACGATCAGACCGAACTTTCATCATTGAAAGTGATGGCAGCAACATCGCCATAGGCGCAGTATTACTGCAGCCCGAAGATCCAAACGAACCATTCAAGAACTTACATCCAATTGCTTTCGCAAGTAGGAAATTAGTAAAAGCAGAACGTAACTATGCTCCCATAGAGATAGAAGCCTTAGGCTTAGTTTACGCTCTAGCACAGTTTCGAACATACATACTTGGATCACATTCAATTTGCATCACCGATCATCGCCCATTGACAAGCTTACTAACTAGAAGAGACCTATTTGGAAGACTAGCAAAGTTCCAATTGGTCATACAGGAATACGATATTGAGATCAAATATCGAGAAGGCAGATTAAACAAAGTCTGTGACGCACTCTCTAGATACATTGGAGATGAAGCTAACGATCCAAAGAGGTCGAACAAGAAACAAAAGACGAATTCGAAAGAGAAAATTGAGACACAACAAGTAAATGTTGTGAAGTTACCAGAATTCAGCTCAATCCAACAAAATACTCCTTGGATCAAGAGAACAATAGCTGAGATTGAATACAGAACGAAGAAAAATATGATTCAAAATGATCGTTATTGTGTTATAAACAACTTACTCTACACAAAACCAAGCGTCAAAAGACCTCATCCAGCGTTAATATTGCCATCGGATAGTGATATAATTAACAAAATCATTGAAGAATTTCATGAAGACCCAACAATCGGGGCGCATCAAGGAATCAACAAAACAAAAGAAGCCATATTACGAAGATTTTCCTGGACTAACATGCAGAACGACATAGCAAAATACGTAAAACAGTGCATCAAATGTGCACAACGAAAGAAAGATCCTCATGCTATGACCGTACAACCAATGGGTCAATTTAACATACCAACAAAACCATTTGAGAGAATACATATGGATATCATGGGACCATTCCCAACATCAAAAAGGAACAACAGCTATGTCCTCACAATACAAGACTCTTTCTCCAAATGGGCTACAACTATCGCCATACCAACAATTGTTAGTGAAGTTGTCATTGATAGATTCCTCAGAAACTTTGTATATGTCTATGGACCACCGAACCGCTTAATAACAGACCGCGGTTCCAACTTCCTATCAAGGAAATATGAAGACATGTGCGAAAAACTCGGTATCAAACATGAATCAACACTCCCACATCAGAAGAATTCCAATGGACAAGTAGAAAGACTTCATAGAACGTTAGAAGAAGGACTCACACATTATCTCAACGAAGATGTCACTGATTGGGACATGTTTTTGCCAAAAATTACCTTTGCATTGAACACCACAACGCATGCAACCACAGGAATATCACCATACGTTGTACTATTCGGGAAAGAAAGCCGTTTGAGATTGGATAAAGATTTATACCCCGAAACAACTGAACCAAAGGAAATTTCAAAGGAGATTGAAAATATTGAGAAAATCCGAAGCAAACAGAAAACAATCATTCAAGAAAATTTGGAAAAGCATCAAGAATTAGCAAAAAAGAAACATGATGCTCGATTACGCACTCACGAAAGAGATATACAAGAAGGAGACTGCGTTATGTTAGCTGTGAAAATGCACAAGCCAGGACAAAAGCTTCGGAAAGCTTATGATGGACCATTTGAAGTTATTAATGTGAAGGGAAACATGGTTCAAATCAAAAACCTTTTCGGAAAGATCCAAGACGTTCACAAGGACAATCTCAAATTATTTAATCGAGAAACAGATGACGGAATCGCACATAAGATCAATGCATTACATTCATATGACGAAGCTGTAGCAGGCGGGTTAGAGTCAGAGAATGCAAGACTGAGAGAAGACGACCCGCCCTTTTCCATATTACAACACTTCAGCTTTGCCTCAGGGACGATCATGGATGGTCGGTCGTTCTCTCTCTGTTCTCTATTAGTTTAACCTTTACTTAGTTATATGTATCTTATTGTAATCACGTAGATATAATAAACCAATCTTTCTCGAGTCTTATGTTTATCCTTATGCTCCATGTTTAACCGCTACATCTGGAATACTACCACGCTCATCTTGTAGACTCCATTGGTCTGTAAGATCGACGCGGGAGCATAACGGAACGTGGAGGTTCCACCTCGAACTTATCACAATTTTTTTTTCTTCCTTCTCTCTAATGTTTGTGTTGTTAATTTATTTTCAAATCTCTTTCATCTCTCTTTTTCTCATACCATCTACTCTATGTCTTAACACAATACGGAGGGGCCAACAACGTTAAATGGGAACAGAGGCAAGGAATCCTTTTTTTTTTAAAGAAGGATTATACGTTTCGAGATTATTATTTTCCCGTTTGTTCACAAAAAGTTTTTCGTCTGAACCTTTAAATTTCGTATCCTTGCTTATAACATCTGAAATGCTCTGTTACCCAACCTTGAAGCTTGATGAGGGCTTTAGGCTGAATTAGTGAACAAATTCACCTAAAGTAATTGTTATTTTGTATTTCCCACGCCTTCTCCTTTTTAAGGATTAATTTTGGCTTCAAGGAAAGAATAACTTCGGTTATATCTTTATATTTCGTGGATGAAGTTTGTTTTGCGATCAGGACTATTTTATTTTGCGTTACGATTTCGTTCAGACAAATTTTGCTTCTAACATCCTAAATTTATAATCAGTACGCATGAAAAAAATTACACGGGAAACCTCACCAGAAAGGGAGGATTGTTAATTTATAGATCGCTATAGTCCGAAAAATCCTGTTGAAAAATGTTATCTCGAATTTGAATCATGATTAACACAGGTCGTGTTGGCTAAAGCATATCGGTTTGGATTTTCTCCCCTTACTGAATGTCACCTTCCTCATACCGTTATTGTTGTTCAGAAGCATAAGACTCACGCATTGAACCTTATTCCAACTTTAATACTAGTTCTTGTAATATTTAGCCATTTAACTCTGCTTTTATTTCAAAATTCGATTTCTGATCACGAAATATCTACATTCATCATGAGATCCCTGCATCAAAATTGCCTATTCTTAGCAATAAAGTTCATCAGCAGTGCATATACCAAGGTAATAACTGGTTATAATAATTTTCAATCTCAAAAACATTTTAAATTCATACTCTAATATATCGGCAATATCAGGTCAAAGTATAATGTGAAAAACGCTTTATATTTATATTTAAATTCATATTACTTAGGCATCTTTAGTCTTATGTGATAATTATAACACAGATATTTTTCGTGACAAATACAGTGTAAAAAATGAAACCTGTTTCATTTCAAACTCTCTATCAGACTATTAAAATCGTTGTTAATTTCTAAGAAATATTTCACAAAGGTTCGACTTGGTTTACAGATAATAGAATGCTTCTTGAACATCTCTTTTTGTTTGAAGATCGCTGCATTAGCTTCGTTGAAATCATGGGGTAGATTCCACAATTTAATGCACTCCTTTGCTACTCGAATCTGTAGCTCTTTGCTTTTCTTCCAGCTTTTGTACCCGTTCAAAGATTTGTGTGCTATTTCAGGATCGACACAATTCTTTACACACAAGTCATTTGCGTCCGGGCTAGTTTGCTTTCTATTTAGGAAGTTTATTTTTTCTTCGTATCAAATGCTTGGATCTCTTAGTGCTTTGAGCGTTTGTGCCAAACAAAACGTGTTTGTAATACGACGGCGACAATAAAAACAGATGTATTCAATATGCTTATCCATGTTACATAATAAATTACAACGCCAACAGCAATGTGTAAACTGATGTATTCATTATATCAAGGTACAATGGCTGCTAATAGGTTGTGTCTTTTTGATTATTCATTTGTAAACTTTTTTTTTAGTTATAAGCGTTTATGTGAAGAGCTAGGATTTGATTATGACGAGATTAATCAGCTCAGGTAATTTAACACAATTTTGAATCTTCATATATATATATATTTTTTTTAGTAAACGGATAAAGTTCACCGAGGCTGGTGGGATCGAGATCTGTGAGCTTACAGCACCCACTTTTAATAGTGGGCTCTCATCATCAGGGGTTTTTGAAATAATAACCTTGGATGACAGTGATGAGTAAGCGATATTAAAAATTATAACAACAAATTGCAAATATTTTGAAATTTATATATATTAGGTACCGGAAAAAGTAATCAACGTTTCAAATTCAATTAGTCATTTTTTATATATTTGGCGGGATATAATAAAATTAATTATAAAAATATAAACAGCATAAATAACTACTCTTTATATATTAGGTCCCCTAGTTTTTCGAATTTTTTCGAAAAATTAAAAATTCAAAATTATTTAAAATTAAGGAAATTTGAATATTTTAAAACAATATTATCAAAAAAAAGTTTCAAAAAACAAATTTTTTTGTTTGAAAAATTGATTTTTATTTTCCATCTTTTTTTTTTGCTGTTTTCCGTTATGAATTCTACTCATGCGCGCCATTTTCTTTTTTATCGTTTTAATGAAGGATTATCTGCGAAAGCAGCCTTTAAAAAAATGAGAGCTGTTTATGGAGATTCATCTCCAAACTACAGCACCTGCAAAAGATGGTAATCGCGTTTGGCGAAACCGATTTAAAAGATCGTCCAAGGTCGGGAGCTGGTAAGAAATTCAGCAACGCAGACCTTCAGAATGTTTTGGATGAGAATCCTGAAGCAACTCAGCTTCAAATGTGAAACATTCTAAAAGTCAGCGATGTTGCTATTTCAAAAAGATTGAAAAAAATGGGTAAAATCCATAAAATTTCACCTTTTTCCCCGCATGTTCTGACTGAGAGTAATCTCAGATCGAGAATAAGTTTGGCTCAGGATCTTCTGAAAATGAGCCAATGCATTAATTATTTAATGCATGTGTAGTGATCATATATTCTGAATAAAATTATTTTTTTGAAGATTGAAAATGGTCTACTTGAGTGTTACAATTCGCTCAGTTCTGCTTCATGAATTTAAGAACAATTTTAAAGCTTCTAAAGCTGCTCAAAAAATTAGAAGAGTGTTCGGTGATGATGCTGTGAGTGACGGAGTGGCAAGATTCTGGTTCAGAAGATTTAAAACAGGAAATGAAAATAAACCAAAAAAAAAACCTAAAAATAAACCAAGAGTTACTTGTCAGAAACTATGTAGAGATTTCAATTGTGATGAATCTACAGTTAGGAAGCGTCTACATGAGTTGAACTACATCAAAATGCTCGACAAATGGATTCCACATACTCTCTCCGAAGACAATAAGTTGACTCGCCTGACTATAGCTGCTTTTCTACTCTCTATGAATTGTCAGGACCCTTTCATCGATCGTATTCTCACCTGTGATAAAAAATAGGTTGAATACGATAACTTCAGTAGATCAGCACAATGGGTTCAACGAGGAGAACCGGCAGGAACAGTAGAGAGCCGTGCAAAATTTACTAACCACGCCCCCAAACAGCTGTCAAAAACATACTTTTGGGGGCGTCAGCTGCTAAAAACATACTTTTGGGGCGCGTCAGCTGTCAAAAACATATTTTTGAGCGTCAGCTATTAAAATCATATTTTGGGATCATGGTTCATGGATTCTCCTTTTTTAAATTTAAAAATCATGATTTAAAGCATGATTTTTTTTAAAATCAAATTTTAAATTTATTTTTTCAAATGTATGTATATGTTTTTAAATATTTTTAAATATATTAAGTAAAAATAAAAATTATAAATTTTAAATATTTAAATTTTAAATATATAAATTTGTTTTTAAATTTTATTTATTTATTATATTTATTAATAATGTTTGTTTACTTATTTTGTTTATTTTTCATTGTATTGTGTTTGTATTGTTTTTATTTTAAAGAACAATAAAATTTATGATATGAAATACCAAAATTCAATGGAACACATATCGAAGGTTAATTCGATAAGAACGATATGAAATACAAAATTTAATGGAACACATATCGAAGGTTAATTCGATAAGAACGACATTAAATTATTAATTTTTGAAATTACAAATTGTTATTAATTATATTTATTCTAACAAGTAAAAGTTTCAAATTATAGTAAAAGATTAGTTTTAAACTTTATTTTACTAATATAACAATACAATAACTCTATAGAGCACACATTGAGCACTAGGATTTGACTATGAAGAAATCAATCAACTTAGGTAATTTAACAATATTTTGAATTTATTTATACATATTTTTTTTTTTTTAGTAAACGTATAAAGTTTACCGAGGCTGGTGGGATCGAGCTCTGTGAGCTTACAGCACCCACTTTTAATAGTGGGCTCTCATCATCAGGGGTTTTTGAAATAATAACCTTGGATGACAGTGATGAGTAAGCGATATTAAAAATTATAACAATTAGTTTTTTTCTTTTTTAAGAGAATGAAATCCCGCTACCCCATCAACCAGTGGAGGGCAAGTCGGATATGGAGCGACATTCAACGATGTCTGTAAAATAGAGGTGCGATCTTTTATTTACATATTATTTCATAATATATCTTTTGAAACATGAAATTTTCTCTTGCTCCAATTGCATATTTTGAAAACATTTTGAAATTTATTTCTCTTTTTCAATTGCATACATGAAATTCTTTCTCTCTCATCTTTACATTTCATCTCAATCTATATCTTTTATCAAACAAATTGCAAATATTTTGAAATTTATATATTCATTCTTTTGAACAGCATTCATCTTAAAATTTTTACATTTCATCTCACTATATATCTTTCTTTCAATCAATTTTGATTTCTTACAAATTATAAATATTTCAAACATTTTGAACTAGTAAAATAATAAAACACCATCTTGTCCTTCTCAATTATTTTAAAACATTTTTCGAACAACAATTTAAACATTTTAACAAATGTTTATAAAAGTTTTTTCAAAGTTGAAAAAAAAAACTTTATATTTAAAAATCAAATGCCATTTATTTTTAATAAAAGCATATAAAAATAATTTAAAGAAAAGTAAATTTATTAAAACTTATAAACAAAAATTATTTATAATTAAATTAAAAGCGTATAACCATTATAAAAAGTGTGTATTATAGTGGTCACACCGACGCATAAAACGCACCGGTCGGTTCACCAACGTGGTCGTTAGATCGTTCACGTTCCCACATTTGGAAACCATTAATGAGCCAATGCATGTTGTCATGCCGCGGTTATTTAATGAGTTTCTTGATCGGTGCCTTGCTGAAAGTGGTGTGCCAGATAAACAAAAAGCGCTATTTTGTCTATCAATAGAGCACCCATCCTTTGAAAAGGGATCCATATTTATGGATTTCCGTAGAAGGGAGCATTTGGATGGCGTTGCCATCATGAATCCCATCAGCAAGGTGCAGCAATCAAAGCGAGAGGCTGTAATTAGCCAGGCAATGAATATTGAAATGTATGTGTTTGATGAAAGACCGGTGCAGCCAAGCTTGATGCCTGGTGAAGGTAGAGTTGGTTTCTATTTTGATGCCGAACTCAAAATACCTGGCACAATTGAAAACACTGACACTCATTGCCTGGCTAGAGCAGCAGTTGTGGGAATATGGAAAGCCGATGAAGAGGCAGCAGAAGATGTTATTGAGAAGCGGAGGATTGAAAATCTTTTTGTTGCCAAATCAACCACATCATATCAATTTATTAAATAGGTGTGGCATTTCTTTACATTTACCAAATTATAATTTAAACCATTTAAATATTATTGCAAGTTGTAATACAGACTATAAGTTTGTAGTATACGCTAGGCCACCTGGACAGCGTATGTACGCTATTCAGCGTATCTTTAATGAAACGGCTAGCAAAGTGGTAACACTAGGCTACCGAAATAATCATTATGACTATATTACAACTTGTAGTAGATCACAGCTTTTTTATGGTATTATATGCCAACACTGTAAATTATCTTACAAAACAGTGTTGCATAGATGTAAAGCCAAGTGTAAGAAATGCCACACCTTAAATTGTAATTCGATGGAAAATGTGGTTGAAAGTAGCATAAGATGTGATAGTTGTAGAGTTTTGTTTAAAACTCGTCAATGCTTCGACAGGCATATTAGAAAAACATGTCGAATGTTTAAGGTAATTTAAAAAATATATATAAAATTTTACAAGACTAAATTCAGACATGTGAAAACTGTGATCATTATCACAGGGTGCGTGCAGATAGACCGCACAATTGCAATGAGAAATTTTGCAAAAAGTGTGGTCAGACAAAGCCTGAAGATCATTCTTGTTGTTGGGTACCACCTAACGACAAGAAAAAGGATCAGTTAAAAAAGAGGCAAGAGAAATACAAGGTTTGTATTTAACATCTTTACAAGTGTAATGCTTACTTGTTTAAGATTATATTTTATGACTTTGAAACGGTTTTGTTAAAAAACGGTACAAATGTTCATGAATATGCAGATGAACAATGGCCCAATATGGTTGTGTATAACAAATTTTGTGGAAGTTGTATAGATGCCAACTCATGTGAAAAATGCACAACCAAGGAGGGCCAGTTTGGGTATCAACAAGGTGATAGTGAATGGTCTGTAACAGATCGTCTCCTTGATTGGTTACTCAACTCTGTTGAGAATGATAATGCAATTTTGATAGCGCATAATGGTTCACGCTTTGACATACATTTCTTGGTGTCTAGGCTGATAAACCGTGGAATATATCCTGATCCAATTTTAAATGGGACCAAGATTATTAGCATGGTTGTCAAGCCTTTAAGAGGTCAAAAATTTAATCATTTATATTTTAAAGATAGTTATTTATTAGTGCCTTTACCCCTATCAGCGTTACCCAAGGCATTTGGTGTACCTGATATGAGTAAAGGACAGTTTCCTTACCTCTTTAACCATCCAATAAATTATGGCAAAGTGTTACCATCTTTACCACCAAAACAGTACTATTGTACTGCTAGAATGAAAGCAGAAGACCTAGCTTCATTCAATATTTGGTATGAAGAGCGTAATCAAAGAGCGTTTGATTTTACTGAAGAGCTTTTGGAATATTGTAGGACAGATGTCCGTATTTTAACCAACTGTATGAAAGTTTACATGAAGTTGGCAACCGCCACCACTGGCTGGAACCCTGTCATACAATGTATGATATTTGCCAGTTTCTCTTTATTCCAGGCAAGTTTTTTAAAATACAAGCATTTTCAAAACTAGTATATTACAGTTGTAAATGAACCACATTAAAGAGAACCAAGTGGGTATTCTGCCCGAGACTGGTTATTATGCCGGTCAAAAGCAGAGTATAATAGCCATAAAGTATATAAAATGGCTAGAACAAGGATTGGGCCGCCCATAAATGCATAAGCTTAATGGTGGTGAATTTGCAGTGAGAGTAGATGGCCATCGCTATCTACTCGATGCTTATGACCCCGTTGCCAATCATGGCTATGAGGTGAGTAATTTGTAATAAATGTAAAAAATGTAAATTTTTGTAGATTAATGGTTGTATTTACCATGGTTGTCCCCAGTGCACCAACAAGAGCGCTATAGCACCAGCCAGAAATGGTGAAACAATGGAAGAGGTAATTGTGACTTTTTAAATCATTTTAATTTGAAAATATTAGGTTTATGATAAAACCATGAAAAGGCTTGAAGCAATTCAAAGCCAAGGCATTAGTGTTACCACAGTGTGGGAGCACGAAATTAATGTACAAATTTCGGCCAATGAAGAAATGGCGAAATTTATGCGTGAAACAAATGTAGTTACACGCTTGGCACCTAGAGATGCCTTTACCGGTGGCCGCACCCAGACATATAAGCTTTTGGCACAAGCTTCGGATAGATACTCGCTCGAGTATGTGGACTTTTGTTCACTATATCCATATGTCACCGCTTTTGATGCCTACTACCCTGTAGGTAATTCCAAAGTGATTACTGAGGGTTTCAAAAGCTTAGAGGCATGCTGCCCGTACAAGGGTCTAGTAAAATGTGACGTGCTTGCACCCACAAATTTGCTGTACCCTGTATTAGGCACACGTATTGGCGGTAAACTAATTTTTACAAACTGCCGCACTTGTGCAGTCAAAAGTAAAAATGTAACATGTGAGCACCAAAATGATGTAAATGCTCGAAAACCGCATCTAACTGTGGCACATGTTGAGCTTGAGTGTGCCATACAACGTGGCTATAAAGTGCTTCATGTGCATCAGGTGTGGCACTGGGAAGAATGGCAACAAGGCGGCCTGTTTAAAGAGTTTGTACAAAAGTACATAAAAATTAAACAAGAGGCGTCGGGCTGGCCAAAGCCAAACATGACAGAGCAAGAAAAGGTATGTTTTAATAAAAGTATCACATTAAATAGAATATTACAGGTGATATATCTCCAAGAACACGAGGAGAACACTGGTGTTGCTCTGGAGAGCAATAAAATTGAAAAGAATGCTGCCATGCGTAGCATTGCCAAACTGCAGCTAAATAGGTTTGTAAACTTTTTAAAACAATACATTACAAGTTTGCTTATAGTGTCTGGGGTAAAATGGGTCAAAGACCTGATAAAGCCCAAACCAAGATTATTGGTGTTGAGGACCCAGAAATTGGTAGGATCATTACTGATCCTGCAAGGGAACTCACTGGATTCAAAATTGTGGATAATGTTGCGTACTGCACAACAGTACCAGAGGATTCACACTTGGCACCACCGCCTTTTACAAACCTTTACACCTTTTACTCTGCATAAACAATTGCATATAAGCCCTCTTGCGGCGTTTGTTGACCAAATTCCAATTTCAAGGCTACATTACCTTGTCATATAACATCAAATAACTCTGACGAATGCACAGTAGGAGAAATATCAAATACAAAAAATGTGAAACCAGCTTTATACATTGCTGGTGTAATACCATTGGATGAATCTGTACGACCAAGTCCCAAACCTTCCAGTATGTCAATATATGATGTGCCATAGGAAGATCGCCATTCTAAATTATAAGGACGGGTAGGTATTACCCTATTGTTGAGCGTCAAGTATATATTTTTCAAATCAAACGGTTTAAAGTTGAATGGCGGATGTTTAAAAGTACCATTATAAGCGTGTGCGCCAACAAGACCTACTACAACACGTTTTGGTGTGTGAGACGTGAATAATATATTATTAGGTGAATCCAAGCGGCCTCCTTCTGTGAAATAAGAGCGCATTTTCACTGATGTCATGGGGTAGTGTATTTGATCCTTTGCGAGTTTATCTTCTATTGCCATAGCTAATCCAGCGTTTAGATCAAACTCTTGAATGAGCAAATGTACATCGCTGATATCTACTTTCAAATTTGGAAACTCCTCCTTTAATGTAATATCCTTGTTTTCATTATTCCAGCCTAGAGTGTCAATTAAAAAGTTATCACGGTTTGGATATGCAGTTAGCTCCATTTTTGAATAGTTTACAAACAGTCGCTCTTGATTAAATAGGTCGATACTGACGGGAGCAGCCATCTCACACAATATGCCATTTTTTACAAGCGCTTGACGCGTTCTAAATCCAGCACTGGATGCATTATCTATATATCTATCAGCATAATAGCCTGATATGGCAAGTTTGCTCTTTTTAACATCGTTGCTATACATTAAAATATTCTCTATATATGTTTTATAGGCATGATTCACGGTAGAGTCATACACGCTAACATCACCAATTTTCAAATGATACGAATGTATTAAACTGGCATCAAATTGTTGACATGGTGCAAAAACAAGGTTGTCTGGTACTGGATCACCGTTTGTGGTTACAATTTTAAATTTTACATTCAACCAACATCTTCTCAGATTGAGGAATGATTTGGAATTTTGAGCTATAACAAATTCCCATGGTCCTTGAGGAAGAAACGTATTTTTCAAAGGGACTTGTACAGTACGAGTAGACTCTACACCTAATGCCGACGCTGGTATATCACCATAGTTGATATTAGGTAAAAGGGCTTGTGCTGATTTTGAATCTATCAATTTAGCCATATAAATGTGAAACGACCGCTCACGAGTGATGCACAACCGCTTATGAGGTTTTATGGTTTTGCGTCGTCGCCGTTTGCCCAAGCCGGTAAGATCTCGTATAGCTTGCCGGCCGGCTGTTTTAAGAGTTTCCTTGATATTATCGCCTTTCAGCACCCCATCGACAATTTCATTACCAGTTTTCAGCAACTGTCCGCCAAGAGGTGAACTTACAACTGGACTATTGCTTACAGCACTGGATAAGGCGTTTCTTCCGGCATTGATGAGATTTTGGGCTATAGGTGATTGAATGATGCGTGGTAGAAATGATGCCAGAGTTGCCAAAATACCACCCAAACCATGACCCCTCTGCATTCCACGTTGAAACATCATTCCGCTAAATGGGGCGCCACCCATTTGTTGATTTAAAAGTGTTGTCCATTGAATAGAGTTGACATCCAAAAGGAGGTGCGGCATATCGAACCGCACGCGCGCAACACAAAAGTTACACTAGATCATTCTACTAAAATGTATTCGTCTGAAATAGTATCACTATTGCAATCTGTCCCCAGCACTCGGAAACTATTCCTCGGTGTATACAGCGCTGATACTCTACCCAAAACGCGTCGTAAAAACATTGCACTTGTCGTAAATACTGACACACTTGATAAGCCAGGCACACATTGGCAGGTCATCTTTGTCCGTAACAAGCAAGCCTATTTTTTCTGTAGCTTGGGATATGAAATGAACAAGTACATTCAAAATTATCTGGCCAAATATAAAAAGGTAAAAATAAATACTTGCAAACCACAACGTTTAATTAAATACACTTGTGGTGGCTATGTGGTATTTGTAATACTAATGTTGTCGGCTGGTAATTCATTTGAAAGCATTTGTTCATTTTTTAAACTATTGAAAAATGATGATGTCTTTATTAAAGCGTTTATGCATAAAGTATTCGACTATAAATTGGCTACTATATAAGAAATTTGTCATTAATAACCTGCTACATTACGTGGTCAGTTATGAATATTCCTTGTCACGGTGAATTATGTGTCAAATACACGTTGGAGCAATCTAAACCAGCGCCTTTATACAGGAGAATGTTGAAATGTATTTCAGTGCCATTTATTAAAGGTATAGCATTGGGATTGGGCTTTTGTACAACACTAGTCATATTATTGCTCATTATATAAAAGTGGGTTGATTGCGTGTGGTCGTTTTTCATTTTCCTCTAATGGAACTTTTATGTAACAAATATTGTGGTACATGCAAGGAAATATTTTCTTCAACCAAGCATTTTAGTGATCACGTTTTGAAAAGGCATGCAGGGATTCAACCCGTATGTAACAATCATATCAGCAATGCTGACTTTATTCAAAAATATGGACATTTGGATGGTGTTCGTAGACGTTTGTGCCCTCATTGTAGTGCAACTTTTGGAACAAGATTCAATTGTGAGCGTCATATTCGGCGTATTCATAATAATAATGGAACGAATGGTGAAGATGGTGATGGAAATGATATCAGCAAACCCTTTGAAAAAGCTGAGGAGTTTGTACATTCAACCCAATCAAAAAGATGCCGCAGCAATAGTGACGGAGAACATTCACAACACGAGCCGAGCGACAAACAAAACTGTTCTAAACTATCTTTTAAACCTTCGAAAATAAAAATGTGGTATTGTATAACTGTTGAATAAAACGTTTATTTCATATTTTTAACATGCAATGTAACAACTGTAGAACCATAATTAAATTGCATAGGACGACCAAATTCATCTAAAATTTCAATACGTATGGTATCGAGTGTTTGTCTAGTGATTGGTACATAACGAATAGGATTAAATGTTTTGGCAATCATTTTACCAAATTCAGTAGGAAGTGGTACAGGTAAACATGCAAGTAAATTAGCTTTCACATTACCAAGAATGGAATATTCTACAATATTCTACAATATCACAATATATATACATTGTATTAATGTTATTTGAAAAATCAATGGGACGCCTGGCTATTATTGTATCGTTCATGTTTTTATTTTCAAAACCAAGAAAATATGCAAAATCATCACCAAGCGTTGCATTCATTAATAGTCGCTTGCTTGTTACAAACTCTATGCGCTGCAATGTTTTGTTAAACTGAAATGTGGCATCTGCGAGCATTTCCTCCACTAGCTTAGCCTCAGCCTGGCGATTATTATACCATTTTTTTACATCTTCATCTTTATCTATTAAACTTTTTATACGTGCTTCTTCCTCAGCTCCAAGAGGCTTTGTATTGTTGGCGATAAATGATTCCCTTCCAGCATTGATTCCGCGTATTATTTCATCACCATTTGCATAGTTGCCTTTAGGCAAGTGCAGAATAAACTTTCTATTGGAAAAACGTAGTGTATAAGATAAATCTTTTTGAACATTGAACAAGGAAAAATGATGTCTGTCAGCCCAATGCAATACCTATTATTGAGTATCCTTAGTGTTTCAGGTAATCTGGTAAGAAACACTGATGATGTATTACTTTTTTCAGAGTCAACTGATGATGGAAGAGTAATGTAAAAATCATCCATGACAAACCACCACTTGATACGTGTACACTACTGCAAATGAAATCATTTGCATTTTAGGTACATTTACGAGTGGTTGATTATGGTTTTCAGCTTCAAACTACCCAGTCAGACAACAGTAATAGGTGCTACCCAATGCGGTAAAACAACCCTCATAAAGCACATATGTGAAAATACTGAAAAGTTTTTCAACGTCCCCATTGATAGAATATTCTGGTTCACTCAATGTGGGTCATCGTCAGGTGTACCAATAAATGATGAGCGTTTAATAATTATTCAAGGGCCGCCTGATCCTGATTTGATAAAAGAACAAAAGGGAGTAAATACTATACTAGTGCTGGATGATTTGATGAACTTTTTTTCATCGAATAAAGCAGCAAAGAAATTATTCAACAATATTTTTACAGTATGGGCTCATCACTGGAACTTGGCAGTGTTTAATCTTGTGCAAGCGGCATTTCAACTGGACAGGACCAGTCGGGTCAATAGTACATATATAATACTGATGAAAAGTCATTCAGATATATTACAAATACGTAATTGTCTGCAGCAATTATTTGGGCCACGTTTCAAAAATGCTCTAGAGGCGTATGATGATGCAATGTCTACTCCCTATAGTCATTTACTGATTGACAATCATCCTTTAACAAGTGAGAAGCAGCATATACTATCTTATATAACAGCGGAGAACCCTATTGTTTATGTTGCCAGAAATGTGTTTAGTGTTTAAAGTGCTTGTTCAATGAGTGGTCGTATTTTGTTAAATTTCAACTTTTTGTCTTCTTGCGCCAAAACTCCTTGTTCTGTTCCCTCATTTTCTTTTGCACAAATTGAAATTATTGTTGAAATTGTATTTAATATTGTGAAAAATAATAATTTTCTTTTAACTAACAAGGAATATAAAACCCTCTTGCCCATATCTTCATTATTACGTCAAATAGCTTTGATACGCACACCAGAAAAGGCTAAATCATTATTGGCAACGCTTTCACACAAACAATTGAAAACAATAGTTACATGTGGTATTGCCTATTTTGGTTTTAAATCATGAAGCTCAACCATAAATATCGACTAATTCCTGTCGACGAGGAAACAATTAATATAGACAAGTTTGATGCAGAGCTCAAGCTTTTACGAGAAAATAAAGCTATACCCGACTATAAAAAGGCTGAACTATACGAAGACTTGATTGCTCGTCTCAAAAACTACAGAGAAAGTATAGATGCGCCCATATCAGTACAAGTGGAAAATGCTGATCCACCTCTATTGCCAGAATACAAGTTGCCAAGAAAGTATAACAATTTGTGGGAGAAATTTCCAGAGGTGCGCACAAACAAGAATAACCAACTTGTGATTAATAATGAGGCTGTACCAAACACCAATATTACAAAAATTTTAGATTTTGTATTGGATAAAACAAAAACGGAGCCCAATGGATTTTCAGTCTTGTCAAAGTTTTTAGCCAGTAAAGGCGTATCTAGTTCTAACAAGAAACAAACTAGAAGAGAGTCGCCTGACAATGATTCAGTTGACGTTGTAACTAGAGCTGAACCGGCTGTTACAGACTTGGACTCTACTATATTACCTAGAACGCCTCGTCATCGTAAAGCTGTTATTCGATATTCACCATCACCGGTTCGTACACTCAAAAGTAAAAGGTCAAAGACTTTTGATACTGCCGCCGAATCATATTACACACCACAAGAAGGAGACTCACAGAATTCCCAAGGTCGTAAAAGGTTCTACATTCGATTATGGAAATGATATTTTGGCGAGCATTTATTACGATATAAAACATCCAGCTTCATATACATCAGCCAAGAATTTATTATCGCAAGCACGAAAACATGGCATTTCAAAGGTACAAGTCGATGATTTTTTGCAGGATTCTGAAACTTTTACACGGCATAAACCAACCAGAATGCGTATGCAGACTAGAAAGACTAGAGGATGTGGTCGATTTCTAACAGTGCAAGCAGATTTGGTTGATATGCAAAAATATAAAAAATTAAACGACGGCTATGCTTACATGTTGACCATGATTGATGTTTATACACGCATGTTATATGTTAGGCCTTTGAAAACTAAAGGTGGTATAGAGGTTGCTAGTGCATTTGAAAATTTATTCAAGAATTTTATACCAATTCAGTTGATTACTGATAATGGCACAGAGTTTTATAATAGTCATTGCGAAAAACTATTCAAAAAGTTTGCCATACTGCACGGATCTACAAGTTCACCACAAAAGGCTGCAATGGTGGAGCGAGCAAATAGAACTTTAAAAACACGCATGATGAAATATCTCTATTACAAGAATAATCATCGTTGGATTGATATCCTAGATGATTTGGTTGAAGGAATAAACAAATCTTATAACCGCTCCATAAAAATGCGGCCCATTGATGTTAAAGCAAATATATTCATTGAAGAATATGCACCAGCTGTTAAAAGCCGCTTTAAAATTGGTGATACTGTTCGCATAAGCAAAAATAGGCGTACTTTTGAAAAAAGCTACGAGTCTGGATATACAATGGAGCTATTCACAATTGATGTGGTTGTAACCGGAAACCCAACCGTGTATAAACTTGTAGATTATAATGGTGAACGTATAAAGGGAATATTTTACGAACCTGAACTTGTCTTGGCTACTAATAAAAGCAACCAGTACTATATAGAAAAAGTTTTAAAAGAGCGTACTCGAAGCGGTAAACGTCAAGTATTTGTAAAATGGAGTGGATATCCCGACAACTTTAATGAATGGATAGATGCAGAAAATTTAAATGTATAACTTTTCAATGTTATAAACAATTGTAATTATAATAAATGATTTATTTGATATATCGTATAATGTAACAATAAAAAACCAGCAAAATACAAACAACAATTCAACATGCAAAAAAAAAATGTAGACTATTCAAATTTTCAAATTCTTACCAGTTGGTTGATCATTCGTCCTCAATTGTTGAGCCATTGATGGATATTCGCAAGGGCTGGAAAAAAATGTTACGGCTGAGAATATAAAAATACCACATAACAAAACAAGAATAAAACGCCAATTGTACTATTTGTGCTTGTTGTAGTCAAAATGAAGGATCAAAGCGGATAAACATGTTCAGGTTGAGTGCTTCTGGACTTATTTTAAAGTAGAATACATTCTGTTTATAACCAAAAGTCTTTACAGTAGCCTCATCTGCATATATAACAATATAGCCCATATTGTTCAACAATTGTTTGCACGGCATGGTGTTATAAGAGCGCATCGAAAAAATGATAAAATTGAAAATAAATAAATATGCAAGCTTACATTAATAGAGAAATTTTCGGGCTTATAGTGACAAAATTCCTTCAAAAGACCCAACGCATCATTCCTTCCTCTACACTTTATACAGAGGCTGAAACAGTGATACTCGTCTATAACCTGCAATGATTCCCTACAAGTTTTGCAGAGACAAATTGGTCTCATTAATACACTCCTTGGTGGAGTGCTCTCTCTCAGAATCTCCATCTGCTTTATTGGTGAATCTAAATTAAAGATTTAAAAAATACAAGTTATGGTTCATACCAAAACTTGTAAAATTTGGAGCTGGTGTGGGTGGTCGTGGTATTTCAGGTTCAGGCGATTTGCGCACAACATTTGTCACATCAGCAAGTACAGCACGCTTCATTTCCGCTAAAGATCCAACTTTCTAAAATATAAGGCAAACTTGCAGAGAGGAGCAGTCTATGGCGATTGACGAAGAGTAGCAGAAGATGGTGAAACGTCGGATCCTCGGATAGTTGGCAGAGCTGAAATGTAAATGTAGCAAAATTGCCAACCTTTTATACAAAGATTTTTGTAAAGTACAACCCATTGTGTTACAATCAAGTTTGCTGATGAAATTCTTTTATTAATTAGATTTTACAGCATATTTATGCAGATATGCTCATCTCATCGACAGTTGCCAGCAGTTCGCGCACTCTGAACCTGTAAACAATCTGCATATTAATTAGTTTTTACATCTCTTTAAACATTATTGTTTACCGTTTGTGCCATAAACAACAGCCATCTCTGTAAAACATTTACGCTTTTTAAACTTTGCTTAATAGCTCATATATTATTCATAGTATACCTTTAAACCCATATTGTAGCACAAAACATATGAGTGCCAACGTTTTATATGTGAAAAATATTTCATTCTTGAATATTTACTAATGATTATATTACGAAACTAAAACTTTTGAAATGTTAAAATGATTATACTATATTTGAACCCCCACAGTGCAGTTATTAGTGTTTATTAACCATCGATATGCGTGGCGTTGAAGTCAGCGCAACTGTTTGTTAATCTTATTGTATTTACCTTCAATGTGTGCTCTAGTTAGTTATTGTATTGTTATATTAGTAAAATAAAGTTTAAAACTAATCCTTTATTATAATTTGAAACCTTTACTTGTTAGAATAAATATAATTAATAACAATTCACAATTTCAAAAATTAATAATTTAATGTCGTTCTTATCGAATTAACCTTCGATATGTGTTCCATTAAATTTTGGTATTTCATATCGTTCTTATCGAATTAACCTTCGATATGTGTTCCATTAAATTTTGGTATTTTATATCGTTCTTATCGAATTAACTTTCGATATGTGTTCCATTGAATTACCCATAACAAGTACGGTGAACAAAACGATATACATGCAAAAATTTTATTGTTCTTTAAAATACAAATAAAATAGTACAAACACAATACAATAAAAAATAATCAAAATAAGTAAACAAACATTATTAATAAATATAATAAATAAATAAAATTTAAAAACAAATTTATATATTTAAAATTTAAATATTTAAAATTTATTATTTTTATTTTTACTTAATATATTTAAAAATAATTAAAAACATATACATACATTTGAAAAAAACAAATTTAAAATTAAAAAAAAAAATCATGCTTTAAATCATGATTTTTAAATTTAAAAAAGGAGAATCCATGAACCATGATCCCAAAATATGATTTTAACAGCTGACGCTCAAAAATATGTTTTTGACAGCTGACGCGCCCCAAAAGTATGTTTTTAGCAGTTGACGCCCCCAAAAGTATGTTTTTGACAGCTGTTTGGGGGCGTGGTTAGTAAATTTTGCACGGCTCTCTACTAGGAACCATAGCTAAGAAGGCACTAACAGCAAAAAAAATTTTGATTACTGTATGGTGGACTACACACGGAATTGTTCACGTAGATTATTTGCGAAAAGGGAGAACTATCGATAGAACAGCATATTGTGCTCAAATAGACATAGTTCATGAGAAACTCATCAAACTTTGCCCTGCTTTAGTCAACAGGAAAGGAGTTCTACTGCTTCAGGACAACGCAAGGCCTCACATTGCAATTGAGACTTGGAACAAGATAAAAAGCGTTGGATCGAGTCTTTTACCACACCCACCTTACAGCCCAGATCTTTCACCCACTGACTATCACTTGTTTCTTTCTCTTTCTAACTTTTTATGTAACAAAACTTTTTCAAATGAAATCGAGCTCAAAAAATGAACTCAACACATTTTTGGCCTTTAAAACCCTAGACTTTTTTTCACGTGGAATGAATAATCTTGTAGAACGTTGGGAAAAAACAATAAAGTGTAATGGTGACTATTTTGTAGAATAAACTTTTTTTTTTAATTTTGTAGTTTAATGCAAAGGTTCAAAAACATCGATTACTTTTTCCGGTACATAATATTTCATTCTTTTGAACAGCATTTATCTTATAATATTTACATTTCATCTCACTATACAAAATTAGTTGAAAGAAAGATATATATATATATATTATATATACAGTCATGTGCGATGAAAGTCGGACACCCACTAGAAACCCTTATATCTGAGAAGACAAACTACAAAAATTCAGAAAAAAGATATTTTGAGTGTTAAAAAACGATAATGAATTCAGAAAAAATCATGTTTAAAAGTAATTTCTGAAGTCTCCGAAATTTTCATAAACTGCTTGAAGTCTTCTCTATTGAATTTCAGAAGTTTCATCAAGATTTCAGAAATAATTTTTTGATAGAATGTTAGAAGTACGCTAAACGTCTATTTTTCTTTTGAACGGGAGACTTTTGTTATACGTTCACAAAGTTCTCTTCATAGATATTCAGTAAGATTCAGATGCTGAAGCTTACTTGTCTATGCCATAGAAAAAACTTAGTTATTGATCGAGCTCTGTGCTCAGAATCATTTAAAAATACTTCTAATGAATTAACTTCTTCCTAATCTTAAATTTTGTTATATTAAGATGAATTATTCAAAATAGTCAAAAAACACTATTTTTCCTTAATAATTTAGAAAATAATATTAAAATCAGTTTTAGTTATATTAACATATATTTTGACTGAATATAAACTATATGAACTCACAAAATTTTTGAAATTAAAAAAATTTTTTTTTTGTAGTTTGAAGGGGTTTTCTGAGGCCTCTAACATAGGGGTGTCCGACTTTCATTGCACATGACTGTATATACAGGGTGGCCTTTAAGTATTGAGACACTTTCAAAATGTTATAATTAATACAAAAAACAACCAAATCCAAAATAATTTACTAGTTCTATATATTTTTCATTTATCTAACTATTTGTGAAGAAATTGTTCGATATGATCTCCTCTTGCTTTCCTACAGGCTTCAAGTCTTGTGCGTACTGATAGTACCGTGGCACGCAGATATTCCTCGTCCAAAGAGTCCCATGCTTTTTTTAAATCACGTTTTAGTGTCGTCAAATTTTGAGAAGACTTAGCCGAGAGTTTCTGTTCTAAAACACTCCATACAGAAATGTCCATTGGTTTGAGATCTGGTGAGTTGCTGGGCCAGATATCCTTTCCCCAGAATCCTGGTAAAATCCTTGAGCACAGCTCAATTGTGCTTTTTGCACCATGAGCTGGAGCCCAATCCTGTTGGAGTGTTATACTGCCGTTAGTATGTTGTCGTTGGGTCCACGGTAACACTACTTCTTTCAGAATTTTTTCCTGATAATATTTTGCATTAATTTTACAACCTTTTTCAACAAAAACAAGTGGAGTTTTCCCTGTCGCTGTTATTCCTCCCCACACCATTATGCTTTGTGGGAAGTGGCTTCTTTCTGCTATCCTTCTCTTGACAGAGTACTGTTCTCCAGTGTGGAGCAGTTGACGGCTATTTTGTTGATTGAGTTTGGGTTCCACAGTAAAAATTTTTTCATCAGTCCACAAAACGTTGTTGATGCGAGCCCCTTCGAGATTCTGAAGTAAAATTTCGGCTTTTTCATACCGATTTTTTTTCATCTGTTCCGTGAGCCTGTGTCCTTTCAGTATAAGGTAAGAATGAAAGCCTAGTTCTTTTTTTACAATCTTCTGAACTGTTGAACGGGATATTTTCATCTGAAAAGCAACTTTGTTTAAGCTTACACCATCATTTCGAGCTATTCTGCTTCGGATGGCATTCCGGGTTCGTGCTGTGTTCACACTTCTGGGTCTTCCGGGTATTTTTCTTGGTTCGACGTTTCCTTGATCTTTGTATACCTTGATAACTCTATAAACAAAGCTTCGTGGTATACAAAGAGTTCTGACAATCTCCATAGGTTTGAGCCCTTGTTCAAAAAGATGGACGATACTGGCACGGTGCATTGAAGGCTTCATAACTTCTTTTTTTTTCAATCAAAAGATCTGTAGTTGTGGAAAGAATGTTCTTGCGCATATAACAAAAAAAATTCAAATTTATTTTTTTTCAAATTACAATTACAAATTAGTTAAAAGTATTCACCGTTAGCTTCAATACATTGTTCCCAACGATTGAGCAAAGAATAAATACCTTTTTTATAAAAGTCAGGTTTTTTAGTGTTTATGAAGTCACAAAACATTTTTTTGACCTCATCAACATTTTTAAATACCATACCTTCAATATAACTTGATAAATGTTTAAATAAATGGACATCGGTAGGGGACAAATCGGGTGAATAAGGAGGGTGGGGTGAACATTCATAACCTAAATCAAAAAATTTTTTCATCGTCGGTCTTGAGACATGGGGTCTTGCATTATCCTGTAGTATGATGGCCCGTCTCCTATTGATCAGTCCTGGCTTCAAACTCAATAATTTTTAGTGCATTTCATCAATTTCTTGGCAGTACGATTCCGTATTGATTGTATCATTAGGCTGTAGAAACTTATAATGAATGATTTCTGTTGAACACCACCAAACAGTTAACATAACTTTCGAATATGTCAAAGCTAGTTTGGGAAAGTGTTTAGGAGTTTCATTTTTGTCCATCCAGTGAGCTGATCTTTTCTTATTGTTGTAAAGGACCCATTTCTCGTCACAAGTAATGATATTGTCGAGAAATGGATCATTCATGTTTCTCAGCCTGAATCCTAAGCATGCCATGTATCGAACATTCTTCTGCGCTTCCGAAAGTTCATGGGGCACCCATTTATCCAATTTTTTCACTTTTCCGAGTTTTTTCAAATGAGTTAATACAGTTGTATGATAAGGTTTCTTGAGCTGATACTCGTATCCTTTTCCAAAAATTCATCTAATGCTGAATCATCCAACGTCGTAGTTCTTCCTTTTTTGGCTTGATCTTCTATGTTCTCGTCACCGTTACGGAATTTCTTGAACTAAAATTGAACAGTCCTTAAGTTGGTTGTTCCGATTCCAAAAGCACTGTTGATGTTGTTGGTTGCTTCAGAAGTTGTGTGCCCTAACTTAACTTCGTACAAAAAAAAAGGGTTCTCAATTGGGATTTTTGCATCATTGATCTATAATCTTTAAATTAGTAATTATATTGTCATTTCATGAAAATAAGTGAAAAACTATCTGCTTTATCATATAAAACTTATATATTTATTATTTTTGTATTTAGCGCCCAGATAATTCAAATTGTTCAGATGAGTTTGAAAAATGCGCAAGAACATTCTTTCCAACCTAATATATATATACAGTAGCGAACAAAAAGATATAGCCTTTTTGAAATTTGTGTTTTTTCTATTCTATTTTTTTATAACTAACTTGAAAAAACTAGATAATGTATTTTTTTCATGAGAAATGAATTTATAAAAGTTATTATCACTTTCAGAATTTCGAAAACCTTTTTTTTTTGTTTTTTAATCTTCTATTCACCATAAGACCTTTAACTCAATGTAACATCCATATCAACACTAACAAGAATTATTAAAAAAAAATTTCCAAAACTAAATTACATAATTATACTTCATAAAACAATAATATACTCCTAATACTTTGTAGCATACCCGTTTGCTTTGATCACAGCCCGACAGCGTTGAGGCATTGCCTCCAGCAAAGCATCGATTCGATGCTGTGGGATACTTCTGTAATACTTTATAATTCTGTACTTTATTCTTTCTATAATTTTTATGTATTTCTTCATTCTGTATTTTATATTTTATAGTTTTAGTTTCTTGTCTTAGTGTATTATGTTATCAGTTATATTTTGCAACCTTAGCATTTTTCGAGATAGTTACAATTGTCATTGAAAACTTATAACCTTTATAAATAAAAAACATTTAAACAATAAACAAATAAAGATAAAGATAAGTCCGCCAACTGAAGATTCAGTTGAATGGCAAGCTTATATAGCGAATGTTATCAGCATTTTCCACGAAAGGTTATAAGTTTTCAATGACAATTGTAACTATCTCGAAAAATGCTAAGGTTGCAAAATATAACTGATAACATAATACACTAAGACAAGAAACTAAAACTATAAAATATAAAATACAGAATGAAGAAATACATAAAAATTATAGAAAGAATAAAGTACAGAATTATAAAGTATTACAGAAGTATCCCACAGCATCGAATCGATGCTTTGCTGGAGGCAATGCCTCAACGCTGTCGGGCTGTGATCAAAGCAAACGGGTATGCTACAAAGTATTAGGAGTATATTATTGTTTTATGAAGTATAATTATGTAATTTAGTTTTGGAAATTTTTTTTTAATAATTCTTGTTAGTGTTGATATGGATGTTACATTGAGTTAAAGGTCTTATGGTGAATAGAAGATTAAAAAACAAAAAAAAAAGGTTTTCGAAATTCTGAAAGTGATAATAACTTTTATAAATTCATTTCTCATGAAAAAAATACATTATCTAGTTTTTTCAAGTTAGTTATAAAAAAATAGAATAGAAAAAACACAAATTTCAAAAAGGCTATATCTTTTTGTTCGCTACTGTATATATATATTAGGTTGGAAAGAATGTTCTTGCGCATTTTTCAAACTCATCTGAACAATTTGAATTATCTGGGCGCTAAATACAAAAATAATAAATATATAAGTTTTATATGATAAAGCAGATAGTTTTTCACTTATTTTCATGAAATGACAATATAATTACTAATTTAAAGATTATAGATCAATGATGCAAAAATCCCAATTGAGAACCCTTTTTTTTTGTACGAAGTTAAGTTAGGGCACACAACTTCTGAAGCAACCAACAACATCAACAGTGCTTTTGGAATCGGAACAACCAACTTAAGGACTGTTCAATTTTAGTTCAAGAAATTCCGTAACGGTGACGAGAACATAGAAGATCAAGCCAAAAAAGGAAGAACTACGACGTTGGATGATTCAGCATTAGATGAATTTTTGGAAAAGGATACGAGTATCAGCTCAAGAAACCTTATCATACAACTGTATTAACTCATTTGAAAAAACTCGGAAAAGTGAAAAAATTGGATAAATGGGTGCCCCATGAACTTTCGGAAGCGCAGAAGAATGTTCGATACATGGCATGCTTAGGATTCAGGCTGAGAAACATGAATGATCCATTTCTCGACAATATCATTACTTGTGACGAGAAATGGGTCCTATTTTCGAAGGTTTAAAAGATAGTTTAGGGCAGTTTTGTTTGTCGCTCGGCTCGTGTTGTGAATGTTCTCCGTCACTATTGCTGCGGCATCTTTTTGATTGGGTTGAATGTACAAACTCCTCAGCTTTTTCAAAGGGTTTGCTGATATCATTTCCATCACCATCTTCACCATTCGTTCCATTATTATTATGAATACGCCGAATATGACGCTCACAATTGAATCTTGTTCCAAAAGTTTCACTACAATGAGGGCACAAACGTCTACGAACACCATCCAAATGTCCATATTTTTGAATAAAGTCAGCATTGCTGATATAATTGTTACATATGGGTTGAATCCCTGCATGCCTTTTCAAAACGTGATCACTAAAATGCTTGGTTGAAGAAAATATTTCCTTGCATGTACCACAATATTTGTTACATAAAAGTTCCATTAGAGGAAAATGAAAAACGACCACACGCAATCAACCCACTTTTATATAATGAGCAACAATATGACTAGTGTTGTACAAAAGCCCAATCCCAATGCTATACCTTTAATAAATGGCACTGAAATACATTTCAACATTCTCCTGTATAAAGGCGCTGGTTTAGATTGCTCCAACGTGTATTTGACACATAATTCACAGTGACAAGGAATATTCATAACTGACCACGTAATGTAGCAGGTTATTAATGACAAATTTCTTATATAGTAGCCAATTTATAGTCGAATACTTTATGCATAAACGCTTTAATAAAGACATCATCATTTTTCAATAGTTTAAAAAATGAACAAATGCTTTCAAATGAATTACCAGCCGACAACATTAGTATTACAAATACCACATAGCCACCACAAGTGTATTCAATTATGCGTTGTGGTTTGCAAGTATTAATTTTTACCTTTTTATATTTGGCCAGATAATTTTGAATGTACTTGTTCATTTTATATCCCAAGCTACAGAAAAAATAGGCTTGCTTGTTACGGACAAAGATGACCTGCCAATGTGTGCCTGGCTTATCATGTGTGTCAGTATTTACGACAAGTGCAAAGTTTTTACGACGCGTTTTGGGTAGAGTATCAGCGCTATATACACCGAGGAATAGTTTCCGAGTGCTGGGGACAGATTGCAATAGTGATACTATTTCAGACGAATACATTTTAGTAGAATGATCTAGTGTAACTTTTGTATTGCGCGCGTGCGGTTCGATATGCCGCACCTCCTTTTGGATGTCAACTCTATTCAATGGACAACACTTTTAAATCAACAAATGGGTGGCGCCCCATTTAGCGGAATGATGTTTCAACGTGGAATGCAGAGGGGTCATGGTTTGGGTGGTATTTTGGCAACTTTGGCATCATTTCTACCACGCATCATTCAATCACCTATAGCCCAAAATCTCATCAATGCCGGAAGAAACGCCTTATCCAGTGCTGTAAGCAATAGTCCAGTTGTAAATTCACCTCTTGGCGGCCAGTTGCTGAAAACTGGTAATGAAATTGTCGATGGGGTGCTGAAAGGCGATAATATGAAGGAAACTCTTAAAACAGCCGGCCGACAAGCTATACGAGATCTTACCGGCTTGGGCAAACGGCGACGACGCAAAACCACAAAACCTCATAAGCGGTTGTGCATCACTCGTGAGCGGTCGTTTCACATTAAAATGGCTAAATTGATAGATTCAAAATCAGCACAAGCCCTTTTACCTAATATCAACTATGGTGATATACCTGCGTCGGCATTAGGTGTTGAATCCACTCGTACTGTACAAGTCCCTTTGAAAAATACGTTTCTTCCTCAAGGACCATGGGAATTTGTTATAGCTCAAAATTCCAAATCATTCCTCAATCTGAGAAGATGTTGGTTGAATGTAAAATTTAAAATTGTAACCACAAACGGTGATCCAGTACCAGATAACCTTGTTTTTGCACCATGTCAACAATTTGCTGCCAGTTTAATACATTCGTATCATTTGAAAATTGGTGATGTTAGCGTGTATGACTCTACCGTGAATCATGCCTATAAAACATATATCGAGAATATTTTAATGTATAGCAACGATGTTAAAGAGAGCAAACTTGCCATTTCAGGCTATTATGCTGATAGATATATAGATAATGCATCCAGTGCTGGAATTAGAACGCGTCAAGCGCTTGTAAAAAATGGCATATTGTGTGAGATGGCTGCTCCCGTCAGTATCGACCTATTTAATCAAGAGCGACTGTTTGTAAACTATTCAAAAATGGAGCTAACTGCATATCCAAACCGTAATAACTTTTTAATTGACACTCTAGGCTGGAATAATGAAAACAAGGATACTACATTAAAAGAGGAGTTTCCAAATTTGAAAGTAGATATCAGCGATGTACATTTGCTCATTCAAGAGTTTGATCTAAACGCTGGATTAGCTATGGCTATAGAAGATAAACTCGCAAAGGATCGAATACACTACCCCATGAAAATGCGCTCTTATTTCATAGAAGGAGGCCGCTTGGATTCACCTAATAATATATTATTCACGTCTCATACACCTAAACGTGTCGTAGTAGGTCTTGTTGGCGCACACGCTTATAATGGTACTTTTAAACATTCGCCATTCAACTTTAAACCGTTTGATTTGAAAAATATATACTTGACGCTCAACAATAGGGTAATACCTACCCGTCCTTATAATTTAGAATGGCGATCTTCCTATGCCACAGCATATATTGACATGCTGGAAGGTTTGGGACTTGGTCGTACAGATTCATCCAATGGTATTACACCAGCAATGTATAAAGCTGGTTTCACATTTTTTGTATTTGATATTTCTCCTACTGTGCATTCGTCAGAGTTATTTGATGTTATACGACAAGGTAATGTAGCCTTGAAATTGGAATTTGGTCAACAAACGCCGCAAGAGGGCTTATATGCAATTGTTTATGCAGAGTATGACTCTATTCTTTCAATTGACAACAATCGTGCTCCATATATTGATACCAGTTTGTAATGTATGTAATAAATTCTTTAAAAGCTTTAAGAATAAAATTTATTAATACAACTATTTTTAAAAATAAATACATGTACAATGATAAAATTTTATAAATACAAATATATACAAGATAAAAATTCATAAATTCAAATATATTAAACACAATAACCGTAGGGTAAAGTACTATAATCTTGTAGATAACAAAGTTTATCCATTACAACTTTAGTACTAAAGTAGTTTCAAAGTTTACCACTGATGCTGCCGTGTGGTCCAACCTCTGAAAATTATAAAATTATTTGAAAAGTCAAAGCTCGTACTTACCACTCCCTTTGCCTTTGTTACATACTTTACATCACCAGCTGCATTTACAAGTTTATAACTATAAACTTTTGCCGCTGGTGATACAAACTTGGTCATTGACCAACCATCGGGTATTTCAGAGGTTAGTTTACCTAACCATTCACCCTTCATATCCTCAATTGGATCTGACTCATCCAGGCACCTTTGATAAATTAGTGAATCCGTGTCTGAATAATGTAAGTTTAAATTGAATACAAGTATAAAATTACCTGTATACACCAAATTCTTTCCAATTTTCTCCATTGCCTTATACAATAGTAGCCTTGCATGAGCGGTTGTATAGGCCGCAAAAGCTACATTTGTAAAAGGCGGTGGTGCCAAATGTGAATCCTCTGGTACTGTTGTGCAGTACGCAACATTATCCACAATTTTGAACCCAGTGAGTTCCCTTGCAGGATCAGTAATAATCCTACCAATTTCTGGGTCCTCAACACCAATAATCTTGGTTTGGGCTTTATCTGGTCTTTGACCCATTTTACCCCAGACACTATAAGAAAATTTGTAATGTATTGTTTTAAAAAGTTTACAAACCTATTTAGCTGCAGTTTGGCAATGCTACGCATGGCAGCATTCTTTTCATTTTTATTGCTCTCCAGAGCAACACCAGTGTTCTCCTCGTGTTCTTGGAGATAAATCACCTGTAAAATTCTATTTAATGTGATACTTTTATTAAAACATACCTTTTCTTCCTCTGTCATGTTTGACTTTGGCCAGCCCGACGCCTCTTGTTTAATTTTTATGTACTTTTGTACAAACTCTTTAAACAGGCCGCCTTGTTGCCATTCTTCCCAGTGCCACACCTCATGCACATGAAGCACTTTATAGCCACGTTGTATGGCACACTCGAGCTCAACATGTGTCACGGTTAGATGCAGCTTTCGAGCATTTACATCATTTTGGTGCTCACATGCTACATTTTTACTTTTGACTGCACAAGTGCGGCAGTTTGTAAAAATTAGTTTACCGCCAATACGTGTCCCTAATACAGGGTACAGCAAATTTGTGGGTGCAAGCACGTCACATTTTACTAGACCCTTGTATGGGCAACATGTCTCAAAGCTTTTGAAACCCTCAGTAATCACTTTGGGATTACCTACAGGGTAGTAGGCATCAAAGGCTGTGACATATGGATATAGTGAACAAAAGTCCACATACTCGAGCGAGTATCTATCCGAAGCTTGTGCCAAAAGCTTATATGTCTGGGTGCGGCCACCGGTAAAGGCATCTCTAGGTGCCAAGCGTGTAACAACATTTGTTTCACGCATAAATTTCGCCATTTCTTCATTGGCCGAAATTTGAGCATTAATTTCGTGCTCCCACACTGTGGTAACACTAATGCCTTGGCTTTGAATTGCTTGAAGCCTTTTCATGGTTTTATCATAAACCTAAATTTTTCAAATTAAAATGATTAAAAAAGTCACAATTACCTCTTCCATTGTTTCACCATTTCTGCCTGGTGCTATAGCGCTCTTGTTGGTGCACTGGGGGCAACCATGGTAAATGCAACCATTAATCTACAAAAATTTGCATTTTTTACATTTATTACAAATTACTCACCTACGGGGTCATAAGCATCGAGTAGATAGCGATGGCCATCTACTCTCACTGCAAATTCGCCACCATTAAGCTTATGCATTAATGGGCGGCCCAATCCTTGTTCTAGCCATTTTATATACTTTATGGCTATTATACTCTGCTTTTGACCGGCATAATAACCAGTCTCGGGCAGAATACCCACTTGGTTCTCTTTAATATGATTCATTTTCAACTGTAATATACTAGTTTTGAAAATGCTTGTATTTTAAAAAACTTGCCTGGAATAAAGAGAAACTGGCAAATGTCATACATTGTATGACAGGGTTCCAGCCAGTGGTGGCGGTTGCCAACTTCATGTAAACTTTCATACAGTTGGTTAAAATACGGACATCTGTCCTACAATATTCCAAAAGCTCTTCATCAAAATCAAACGCTCTTTGATTACGCTCTTCATACCAAATATTGAATGAAGCTAGGTCTTCTGCTTTCATTCTAGCAGTACAATAGTACTGTTTTGGTGGTAAAGATGGCAACACTTTGCCATAATTTATTGGATGATTATAGAGGTAAGGAAACTGTCCTTTACTCATATCAGGTACACCAAATGCCTTGGGTAACGCTGATAGGGGTAAAGGCACTAATAAATAACTATCTTTAAAATATAAATGATTAAATTTTTGACCTCTTAAAGGCTTGACAACCATGCTTATAATCTTGGTCCCATTTAAAATTGGATCAGGATATATACCACGGTTTATCAGCCTAGACACCAAGAAATGTATGTCAAAGCGTGAACCATTATGCGCAATCAAAATTGCATTATCATTCTCAACAGAGTTGAGTAACCAATCAAGGAAACGATCTGTTACAGACCATTCACTATCACCTTGTTGGTACCCAAAATGGCCCTCCTTGGTTGTGCATTTTTCGCATGAATTGGCGTCTATACAACTTTCACAAAATTTGTTATACACAACCATATTGGGCCATTGTTCATCTGCATATTCATGAACATTTGTACCGTTTTTTAACACAACCGTTTCAAAGTCATAAAATATAATCTTAAACAAGTAAGCATTACACTTGTAAAGATGTTAAATACAAACCTTGTATTTCTCTTGCCTCTTTTTTAATCCTTCTTCTTGTCGTTAGGTGGTACCCAACAACAAGAATGATCTTCAGGCTTTGTCTGGCCACACTTTTTGCAAAATTTCTCATTGCAATTGTGCGGTCTATCAGCACGTACTCTGTGATAATGATCACAGTTTTCACATGTCTGAATTTAGTCTTGTTAAATTTTATATATATTTTTTAAATTACCTTAAACATTCGACATGTTTTTCTAATATGCCTGTCAAAGCATTGACGAGTTTTAAACAAAACTCTACAACTATCACATCTTATGCTACTTTCAACCACATTTTCCATCGAATTACATTTTAAGGTGTGGCATTTCTTACACTTGGCTTTACATCTATGCAACACTGTTTTGTAAGATAATTTACAGTGTTGGCATATAATACCATCAAAAAGCTGTGATCTACTACAAGTTGTAATACAGTCATAATGATTATTTCGGTAGCCTAGTGTTACCACTTTGCTAGCCGTTTCATTAAAGATACGCTGAATAGCGTACATACGCTGTCCAGGTGGCCTACCGTATAATACAAACTTATAGTCTGTATTACAACTTGCAATAATATTTAAATGATTCAAATTATAATTTGGTAAATGTACAGAAATACCACACCTATTTAATAAATTGATATGATGTGGTTGATTTGGCAACAAGATGTAGTTCCGACGAAGATTTTGTATCCTCCGCTTTTCAACAACATCTTCTGCTGCCTCTTCATCGGCTTTCCACATTCCCACAACTGCTGCTCTAGCCAGGCAATGTGTATCAGTGTTCTCAATTGTGTCAGGTATTTTGAGTTCGGCATCAAAATAGAAACCAACTCTACCTTCACCAGGCATCAGGCTTGGCTGCACCGGTCTTTCATCAAACACATACATTTCAATATTCATTGCCTGGCTAATTACAGCCTCTCGCTTTGATTGCTGCACCTTGCTGATGGCATTCATGATGGCAACGCCATCCAAATGCTCCCTTCTACGGAAATCCATAAATATGGATCCCTTTTCAAAGGATGGGTGCTCTATTGATAAACAAAACAGTGCTTTTTGTTTATCTGGCACACCACTTTCAGCAAGGCACCGATCAAGAAACTCATTAAATAGCCGCGGCATGACAACATGCATTGGCTCATTAATGGCTTCCAAATGTGGGAACGTGAGCGATCTAACGACCACGTTGGTGAACCGACCAGTTCGTTTTATGCGTCGGTGTGACCACTATAATACACACTTTTTATAATGGTTATACGCTTTTAATTTAAATATAAATAATTTTTGTTTATAACTTTTAATAAATTTACTTTTCTTTAAATTATTTTTATTAATGTTTAAAAATAAATGGCATTTGATTTTTAAATATAAAGTTTTTTTTTTCAACTTTGAAAAAACTTTTATAAACATTTGTTAATGTTTAAAAATAAATGAAAAGGTCAAGATTGTGTTTTATTATTTTACTAGTTCAAAATGTTTGAAATATTTATAATTTGTAAGAATTCAAAATCGGTTGAAAGAAAGATAGATGAGGAAAGATAGATAGATAGTGAGATGAAATGTAAAGATTTTAAAATGAATGCTGTTCAAAAGAATGAATATGTAAATTTCAAAATACTTGCAATTTATTTGATAAAAGATATAGATTGAGATGAAATGTAAAGATGAGAGAGAGAGAATTTTATGAATGCAATTGAAAAAGAGAAATAAATTTCAAAATGTTTTCAAAATATGCAACTGGAGCAAGAGAAAATTTCATGTTTCAAAAGATATATTATGAAATGATATGTAAATAAAAGATCGCACCTCTATTTTACAGACATCGTTGAAAGCCGCTCCATATCCGACTTGCCCTCCACTGGTTGATGGGGTAGCGGGATCCCATTCTCTTAAAAAGAAAAAACTAATTGTTATAATTTTTAATATCGCTTACTCATCACTGTCATCCAAGGTTATTACTTCAATAACCCTTGATGATGAGGGCCCACTGTTAAAAGTGGGTGATGTGGGCTCACAGAGCTCGATCCCACCAGCCTCGGTAAACTTTATACGTTTACTAAAAAACAAAATATATATAAAGATTCAAAATTGTGTTAAATTACCTGAGCTGATTAATCTCTTCATAATCAAATCCTAGCTCTTCACATAAACGTTTATAACTGAAAAAAGAAAAAGTTTACAAACAAATAATCAAAAAGACACAACCTATTAGCAGCCATTGTACCTTGATATAATGAATATATCAGTCTACACATTGCTGTTGGCATTGTAATTTGTTATGTAACATGGATTTGGGTACAGCTGTCAAAACTAGTAGTTGCGATAAACTTTAAAATAAATAAGCTTATTGAATACATCTGTTTTTATTGTCCCCGTCGGATTAATTTTTGTTATTAGTTCTTATTAAATTAACTTTATGCGTTTCATTGAGGTCAGCGCAACTGTTTGTTAATCTTATTGTATTTACCTTCAATGTGTGCTCTATTTAGTTATTGTATTGTTATATTAGTAAAATAAAGTTAAAAACTAATCTTTTATTATAATTTGAAACCTTTACTTGTTAGAATAAATATAATTAATAACAATTTGTAATTTCAAAAATTAATAATAATTTAATGTCGTTCTTATCGAATTAACTTTCGATATGTGTTCCATTAAATTTTGGTATTTCATATCGTTCTTATCGAATTAACCTTCGATATGTGTTCCATTGAATTTTGGTATTTCATATCGTTCTGATCGAATTAACCTTCGATATGTGTTCCATTGAATTACCCATAACAAGTACGGTGAACAAATTTATCTACATGCAAAAATTTTATTGATCTTTAAAAATACAAATAAAATAGTACAAACACAATACAATAAAAAATAAACAAAATAAGTAAACAAACATAATTAATAAATATAATAACTGAATAAAGAAATAAAATTTTAAAACAAATTAATATATTTAAAATTTAAATATAATTTATATATAAAATTTAAAGTTTAAATATAATTTATATATATAAAATTTAAATATATTTTAAATATTTAAAGTTTAAATATAATTTATATATATATAAAATTTAAATATAATTTAAATATTTAAAATTAAGTTTTTTATTTTTACTTAATATATTTAAAAATAATTAAAAATATATACATACATTTGAAAAAGCATATTTAAATTTGATTTAAAAAAAAAAATCATGCTTTAAATCATGACTTTTATATTTAAAAAAGGAAAATCCATGAACCATGATCCCAAAATATGATTTTAACAGCTGACGCTCAAAAATATGTTTTTGACAGCTGACGCGCCCCAAAAGTATGTTTTTAGCAGCTGACGCCCCCAAAAGTATGTTTTTGACAGCTGTTTGGGGGCGTGGTTAGTAAATTTTGCACGGCTCTCTACTCACCAACGTGGTCGTTAGATCGCTCACGTTCCCACATTTGGAAGCCATTAATGAGCCAATGCATGTTGTCATGCCGCGGCTATTTAATCAGTTTCTTGATCGGTGCCTTGCTGAAAGTGGTGTGCCAGATAAACAAAAAGTGCTATTTTGTTTATCAATAGAGCACCCATCCTTTGAAAAGGGATCCATATTTATGGATTTCCGTAGAAGGGAGCATTTGGATAGCGTTGCCATCATGAATGCCATCAGCAAGGTGCAGCAATCAAAGCGAGAGGCTGTAATTAGCCAGGCAATGAATATTGAAATGTATGTGTTTGATGAGAGACCAGTGTATAAAGGCGCTGGTTTAGATTGCTCCAACGTGTATTTGACACATAATTCACAGTGACAAGGAATATTCATAACTGACCACGTAATGTAGCAGGTTATTAATGACAAATTTCTTATATAGTAGCCAATTTATAGTCGAATACTTTATGCATAAACGCTTTAATAAAGACATCATCATTTTTCAATAGTTTAAAAAATGAACAAATGCTTTCAAATGAATTACCAGCCGACAACATTAGTATTACAAATACCACATAGCCACCACAAGTGTATTCAATTAAACGTTGTGGTTTGCAAGTATTAATTTTTACCTTTTTATATTTGGCCAGATAATTTTGAATGTACTTGTTCATTTTATATTCCAAGCTACAGAAAAAATAGGCTTGCTTGTTACGGACAAAGATGACCTGCCAATGTGTGCCTGGCTTATCATGTGTGTCAGTATTTACGACAAGTGCAAAGTTTTTACGACGCGTTTTGGGTAGAGTATCAGCGCTATATACACCGAGGAATAGTTTCCGAGTGCTGGGGACAGATTGCAATAGTGATACTAATTCAGACGAATACATTTTGTAGAATGATCTAGTGTAACTTTTGTATTGCGCGCGTGCGGTTCGATATGCCGCACCTCCTTCTGGATGTCAACTCTATTCAATGGACAACACTTTTAAATCAACAAATGGGTGGCGCCCCATTTAGCGGAATGATGTTTCAACGTGGAATGCAGAGGGGTCATGGTTTGAGTGGTATTTTGGCAACTTTGGCATCATTTCTACCACGCATCATTCAATCACCTATAGCCCAAAATCTCATCAATGCCGGAAGAAACGCCTTATCCAGTGCTGTAAGCAATAGTCCAGTTGTAAATTCACCTCTTGGCGGCCAGTTGCTGAAAACTGGTAATGAAATTGTCGATGGGGTGCTGAAAGGCGATAATATCAAGGAAACTCTTAAAACAGCCGGCCGGCAAGCTATACGAGATCTTACCGGCTTGGGCAAACGGCGACGACGCAAAACCACAAAACCTCATAAGCGGTTGTGCATCACTCGTGAGCGGTCGTTTCACATTTAAATGGCTAAATTGATAGATTCAAAATCAGCACAAGCCCTTTTACCTAATATCAACTATGGTGAAATACCTGTGTCGGCATTAGGTGTTGAATCCACTCGTACTGTACAAGTCCCTTTGAAAAATACGTTTCTTCCTCAAGGACCATGGGAATTTGTTATAGCTCAAAATTCCAAATCATTCCTCAATCTGAGAAGATGTTGGTTGAATGTAAAATTTAAAATTGTAACCACAAACGGTGATCCAGTACCAGATAACCTTGTTTTTGCACCATGTCAACAATTTGCTGCCAGTTTAATACATTCGTATCATTTGAAAATTGGTGATGTTAGCGTGTATGACTCTACCGTGAATCATGCCTATAAAACATATATCGAGAATATTTTAATGTATAGCAACGATGTTAAAGAGAGCAAACTTGCCATATCAGGATATTATGCTGATAGATATATAGATAATGCATCCAGTGCTGGATTTAGAACGCGTCAAGCGCTTGTAAAAAATGGCATATTGTGTGAGATGGCTGCTCCCGTCAGTATCGACCTATTTAATCAAGAGCGACTGTTTGTAAACTATTCAAAAATTGAGCTAACTGCATATCCAAACCGTGATAACTTTTTAATTGACACTCTAGGCTGGAATAATGAAAACAAGGATACTACATTAAAGGAGGAGTTTCCAAATTTGAAAGTAGATATCAGCGATGTACATTTGCTTATTCAAGAGTTTGATCTAAACGCTGGATTAGCTATGGCTATAGAAGATAAACTCGCAAAGGATCGAATACACTACCCCATGACATCAGTGAAAATGCGCTCTTATTTCATAGAAGGAGGCCGCTTGGATTCACCTAATAATATATTATTCACGTCTCATACACCGAAACGTGTTGTAGTAGGTCTTGTTGGCGCACACGCCTATAATGGTACTTTTAAACATTCGCCATTCAACTTTAAACCGTTTGATTTGAAAAATATATACTTGACGCTCAACAATAGGGTAATACCTACCCGTCCTTATAATTTAGAATGGCGATCTTCCTATGCCACAGCATATATTGACATGCTCGAAGGTTCGGGACTTGGTCGTACAGATTCATCCAATGGTATTACACCATCAATGTATAAAGCTGGTTTCACATTTTTTGTATTTGATATTTCTCCCACTGTGCATTCGTCAGAGTTATTTGATGTTATACGACAAGGTAATGTAGCCTTGAAACTGGAATTTGGTCAACAAACGCCGCAAGAGGGTTTATATGCTATTGTTTATGCAGAGTATGACTCTATTCTTTCAATTGACAACAATCGTGCTCCATATATTGATACCAGTTTGTAATGTATGTAATAAATTCTTTAAAATATTTGATGAGAAGAATAAAATTTATTAATACAACTATACATAAAAATCTATAAATACAACCATATACAAATATACACGCAATAATAAAATTTATAAATTCAAATATATTAAAACTTATTCACAATAACCGTAGGGTAAAGTACTATAATCTTGTAGATAACAAAGTTTATCCATTACGACTCTAGTACTTTTTGTCATATCCATTGTGGATATGGCACCGAGTTGCCTCTTTAACAAGGTTGTATTGGTTTTTAAAACCAATTTCTCTCCATCCATAACGAGTCCGCGAACCAGTCGCTCCATACTTTCAAAGTTTACCACTGATGCTGCCGTGTGGTCCAACGTCTGAAAATTATAAAATTATTTGAAAAGTCAAAGCTCGTACTTACCACTCCCTGTATAAGCCGCTATGGCTACATTTGTAAAAGGCGGTGGTGCCAAATGTGAATCCTCTGGTACTGTTGTGCAGTACGCAACATTATCCACAATTTTGAACCCAGTGAGTTCCCTTGCAGGATCAGTAATGATCCTACCAATTTCCGGGTCCTCAACACCAATAATCTTGGTTTGGGCTTCATCAGGTCTTTGATTCATTTTACCCCAGACACTATAAGCAAATTTGTAATGTATTGTTTTTAAAAAGTTTACAAACCTATTTAGCTGCAGTTTGGCAATGCTACGCATGGCAGCATTCTTTTCAATTTTATTGCTCTCCAGAGCAACACCAGTGTTCTCCTCGTGCTCTTGGAGATATATCACCTGTAAAATTCTATTTAATGTGATACTTTTGTTAAAACATACCTTTTCTTCCTCTGTCATGTTTGGCTTTGGCCAGCCCGACGCCTCTTGTTTAAATTTTATGTACTTTTGTACAAATTCTTTAAACAGGCCGCCTTGTTGCCATTCTTCCCAGTGCCACACCTCATGCACATTAAGCACTTTATAGCCACGTTGTATGGCACACTCGAGCTCAACATGTGTCACAGTTAGATGCAGCTTTCTAGCATTTACATCATTCTGGTGCTCACATGTTACATTTTTACTTTTGACTGCACAAGTGCGGCAGTTTGTAAAAATAAGTTTACCGCCAATACGTGTGCCTAATACAGGGTACAGTAAATTTGTGGGTGCAAGCACGTCACATTTTACTAGCCCCTTGTATGGGCAACATGTCTCAAAGCTTTTGAAACCCTCAGTAATAACTTTGGGATTACCTACAGGGTAATAGGCATCAAAGGCTGTGACATATGGATATAGTGAACAAAAGTCCACATACTCGAGCGAGTATCTATCCGAAGCTTGTGCCAAAAGCTTATATGTCTGGGTGCGGCCACCGGTAAAGGCATCTCTAGGTGCCAAGCGTGTAACAACATTTGTTTCACGCATTAATTTCGTGCTCCCACACTGTGGTAACACTAATGCCTTGGCTTTGAATTGCTTCAAGCCTTTTCATGGTTTTATCATAAACGTAAATTTAAAAAATTAAAATGATTAAAAAAGTCACAATTACCTCTTCCATTGTTTCACCATTTCTGCCTGGTGCTATAGCGCTCTTGTTGGTGCACTGGGGGCAACCATGGTAAATGCAACCATTAATCTACAAAAATTTGCATTTTTTACATTTATTACAAATTACTCACCTACGGGGTCATAAGCATCGAGTAGATAGCGATGGCCATCTACTCTCACTGCAAATTCGCCACCATTAAGCTTATGCATTAATGGGCGGCCCAATCCTTGTTCTAGCCATTTTATATACTTTATGGCTATTATACTCTGCTTTTGACCGGCATAATAACCAGTCTCGGGCAGAATACCCACTTGGTTCTCTTTAATATGATTCATTTTCAACTGTAATATACTAGTTTTGAAAATGCTTGTATTTTAAAAAACTTGCCTGGAATAAAGAGAAACTGGCAAATGTCATACATTGTATGACAGGGTTCCAGCCAGTGGTGGCGGTTGCCAACTTCATGTAAACTTTCATACAGTTGGTTAAAATACGGACATCTGTCCTACAATATTCCAAAAGCTCTTCATCAAAATCAAACGCTCTTTGATTACGCTCTTCATACCAAATATTGAATGAAGCTAGGTCTTCTGCTTTCATTCTAGCAGTACAATAGTACTGTTTTGGTGGTAAAGATGGCAACACTTTGCCATAATTTATTGGATGGTTAAAGAGGTAAGGAAACTGTCCTTTACTCATATCAGGTACACCAAATGCCTTGGGTAACGCTGATAGGGGTAAAGGCACTAATAAATAACTATCTTTAAAATATAAATTATTAAATTTTTGACCTCTTAAAGGCTTGACAACCATGCTTATAATCTTGGTCCCATTTAAAATTGGATCAGGATATATATCACGGTTTATCAGCCTAGACACCAAGAAATGTATGTCAAAGCGTGAACCATTATGCGCAATCAAAATTGCATTATCATTCTCAACAGAGTTGAGTAACCAATCAAGGAAACGATCTGTTACAGACCATTCACTATCACCTTGTTGGTACTCAAAATGGCCCTCCTTGGTTGTGCATTTTTCACATGAGTTGGCATCTATACAACTTTCACAAAATTTATTATACACAACCATATTGGGCCATTGTTCATCTGCATATTCATGAACATTTGTACCGTTTTTTAACACAACCGTTTCAAAGTCATAGAATATAATCTTAAACAAGTAAGCATTACATTTGTAAAGATGTAAAATACAAACCTTGTATTTTTCTTGCCTCTTTTTTAACTGATCCTTCTTCTTGTCGTTAGGTGGTACCCAACAACAAGAATGATCTTCAGGCTTTGTCTGACCACACTTTTTGCAAAATTTCTCATTGCAATTGTGCGGTCTATCTGCACGCACCCTGTGATAATGATCACAGTTTTCACATGTCTGAATTTAGTCTTGTAAAATTTTATATATATTTTTTAAATTACCTTAAACATTCGACATGTTTTTCTAATATGCCTGTCGAAGCATTGACGAGTTTTAAACAAAACTCTACAACTATCACATCTTATGCTACTTTCAACCACATTTTCCATCGAATTACAATTTAAGGTGTGGCATTTCTTACACTTGGCTTTACATCTATGCAACACTGTTTTGTAAGATAATTTACAGTGTTGGCATATAATACCATCAAAAAGCTGTGATCTACTACAAGTAGTAATACAGTCATAATGATTATTTCGGTAGCCTAGTGTTACCACTTTGCTAGCCGTTTCATTAAAGATACGCTGAATAGCGTACATACGCTGTCCAGGTGGCCTAGCGTATACTACAAACTTATAGTCTGTACTACAACTTGCAATAATATTTAAATGGTTTAAATTATAATTTGGCAAATGTACAGAAATACCACACCTATTTAATAAATTGATATGATGTGGTTGATTTGGCAACAAGATGTAGTTGCGACGAAGATTTTGTATCCTCCGCTTTTCAACAACATCTTCTGCTGCCTCTTCATCGGCTTTCCACATTCCCACAACTGCTGCTCTAGCCAGGCAATGAGTGTCAGTGTTCTCAATTGTGCCAGGTATTTTGAGTTCGGCATCAAAATAGAAACCAACTCTACCTTCACCAGGCATCAGGCTTGGCTGCACTGGTCTCTCATCAAACACATACATTTCAATATTCATTGCCTGGCTAATTACAGCCTCTCGCTTTGATTGCTGCACCTTGCTGATGGCATTCATGATGGCAACGCTATCCAAATGCTCCCTTCTACGGAAATCCATAAATATGGATCCCTTTTCAAAGGATGGGTGCTCTATTGATAAACAAAATAGCACTTTTTGTTTATCTGGCACACCACTTTCAGCAAGGCACCGATCAAGAAACTGATTAAATAGCCGCGGCATGACAACATGCATTGGCTCATTAATGGCTTCCAAATGTGGGAACGTGAGCGATCTAACGACCACGTTGGTGAGTAGAGAGCCGTGCAAAATTTACTAACCACGCCCCCAAACAGCTGTCAAAAACATACTTTTGGGGGCGTCAGCTGCTAAAAACATACTTTTGGGGCGCGTCAGCTGTCAAAAACATATTTTTGAGCGTCAGCTGTTAAAATCATATTTTGGGATCATGGTTCATGGATTTTCCTTTTTTAAATATAAAAGTCATGATTTAAAGCATGATTTTTTTTTTAAATCAAATTTAAATATGCTTTTTCAAATGTATGTATATATTTTTAATTATTTTTAAATATATTAAGTAAAAATAAAAAACTTAATTTTAAATATTTAAATTATATTTAAATTTTATATATATATAAATTATATTTAAACTTTAAATATTTAAAATATATTTAAATTTTATATATATAAATTATATTTAAACTTTAAATTTTATATATAAATTATATTTAAATTTTAAATATATTAATTTGTTTTAAAATTTTATTTCTTTATTCAGTTATTATATTTATTAATTATGTTTGTTTACTTATTTTGTTTATTTTTTATTGTATTGTGTTTGTACTATTTTATTTGTATTTTTAAAGATCAATAAAATTTTTGCATGTAGATAAATTTGTTCACCGTACTTGTTATGGGTAATTCAATGGAACACATATCGAAGGTTAATTCGATCAGAACGATATGAAATACCAAAATTCAATGGAACACATATCGAAGGTTAATTCGATAAGAACGATATGAAATACCAAAATTTAATGGAACACATATCGAAAGTTAATTCGATAAGAACGACATTAAATTATTATTAATTTTTGAAATTACAAATTGTTATTAATTATATTTATTCTAACAAGTAAAGGTTTCAAATTATAATAAAAGATTAGTTTTTAACTTTATTTTACTAATATAACAATACAATAACTAAATAGAGCACACATTGAAGGTAAATACAATAAGATTAACAAACAGTTGCGCTGACCTCAATGAAACGCATAAAGTTAATTTAATAAGAACTAATAACAAAAATTAATCCGACGGGGACAATAAAAACAGATGTATTCAATAAGCTTATTTATTTTAAAGTTTATCGCAACTACTAGTTTTGACAGCTGTACCCAAATCCATGTTACATAACAAATTACAATGCCAACAGCAATGTGTAGACTGATATATTCATTATATCAAGGTACAATGGCTGCTAATAGGTTGTGTCTTTTTGATTATTTGTTTGTAAACTTTTTCTTTTTTCAGTTATAAACGTTTATGTGAAGAGCTAGGATTTGATTATGAAGAGATTAATCAGCTCAGGTAATTTAACACAATTTTGAATCTTTATATATATTTTGTTTTTTAGTAAACGTATAAAGTTTACCGAGGCTGGTGGGATCGAGCTCTGTGAGCCCACATCACCCACTTTTAACAGTGGGCCCTCATCATCAAGGGTTATTGAAGTAATAACCTTGGATGACAGTGATGAGTAAGCGATATTAAAAATTATAACAATTAGTTTTTTCTTTTTAAGAGAATGGGATCCCGCTACCCCATCAACCAGTGGAGGGCAAGTCGGATATGGAGCGGCTTTCAACGATGTCTGTAAAATAGAGGTGCGATCTTTTATTTACATATCATTTCATAATATATCTTTTGAAACATGAAATTTTCTCTTGCTCCAGTTGCATATTTTGAAAACATTTTGAAATTTATTTCTCTTTTTCAATTGCATTCATAAAATTCTCTCTCTCTCATCTTTACATTTCATCTCAATCTATATCTTTTATCAAATAAATTGCAAGTATTTTGAAATTTACATATTCATTCTTTTGAACAGCATTCATTTTAAAATCTTTACATTTCATCTCACTATCTATCTATCTTTCCTCATCTATCTTTCTTTCAACCGATTTTGAATTCTTACAAATTATAAATATTTCAAACATTTTGAACTAGTAAAATAATAAAACACAATCTTGACCTTTTCATTTATTTTTAAACATTAACAAATGTTTATAAAAGTTTTTTCAAAGTTGAAAAAAAAAACTTTATATTTAAAAATCAAATGCCATTTATTTTTAAACATTAATAAAAATAATTTAAAGAAAAGTAAATTTATTAAAAGTTATAAACAAAAATTATTTATATTTAAATTAAAAGCGTATAACCATTATAAAAAGTGTGTATTATAGTGGTCACACCGACGCATAAAACGAACTGGTCGGTTCACCAACGTGGTCGTTAGATCGCTCACGTTCCCACATTTGGAAGCCATTAATGAGCCAATGCATGTTGTCATGCCGCGGCTATTTAATGAGTTTCTTGATCGGTGCCTTGCTGAAAGTGGTGTGCCAGATAAACAAAAAGCACTGTTTTGTTTATCAATAGAGCACCCATCCTTTGAAAAGGGATCCATATTTATGGATTTCCGTAGAAGGGAGCATTTGGATGGCGTTGCCATCATGAATGCCATCAGCAAGGTGCAGCAATCAAAGCGAGAGGCTGTAATTAGCCAGGCAATGAATATTGAAATGTATGTGTTTGATGAAAGACCGGTGCAGCCAAGCCTGATGCCTGGTGAAGGTAGAGTTGGTTTCTATTTTGATGCCGAACTCAAAATACCTGGCACAATTGAGAACACTGATACACATTGCCTGGCTAGAGCAGCAGTTGTGGGAATGTGGAAAGCCGATGAAGAGGCAGCAGAAGATGTTGTTGAAAAGCGGAGGATACAAAATCTTCGTCGGAACTACATCTTGTTGCCAAATCAACCACATCATATCAATTTATTAAATAGGTGTGGTATTTCTGTACATTTACCAAATTATAATTTGAATCATTTAAATATTATTGCAAGTTGTAATACAGACTATAAGTTTGTATTATACGGTAGGCCACCTGGACAGCGTATGTACGCTATTCAGCGTATCTTTAATGAAACGGCTAGCAAAGTGGTAACACTAGGCTACCGAAATAATCATTATGACTGTATTACAACTTGTAGTAGATCACAGTTTTTTGATGGTATTATATGCCAACACTGTAAATTATCTTACAAAACAGTGTTGCATAGATGTAAAGCCAAGTGTAAGAAATGCCACACCTTAAAATGTAATTCGATGGAAAATGTGGTTGAAAGTAGCATAAGATGTGATAGTTGTAGAGTTTTGTTTAAAACTCGTCAATGCTTTGACAGGCATATTAGAAAAACATGTCGAATGTTTAAGGTAATTTAAAAAATATATATAAAATTTAACAAGACTAAATTCAGACATGTGAAAACTGTGATCATTATCACAGAGTACGTGCTGATAGACCGCACAATTGCAATGAGAAATTTTGCAAAAAGTGTGGCCAGACAAAGCCTGAAGATCATTCTTGTTGTTGGGTACCACCTAACGACAAGAAGAAGGATCAGTTAAAAAAGAGGCAAGAGAAATACAAGGTTTGTATTTAACATCTTTACAAGTGTAATGCTTACTTGTTTAAGATTATATTTTATGACTTTGAAACGGTTGTGTTAAAAAACGGTACAAATGTTCATGAATATGCAGATGAACAATGGCCCAATATGGTTGTGTATAACAAATTTTGTGAAAGTTGTATAGACGCCAATTCATGCGAAAAATGCACAACCAAGGAGGGCCATTTTGGGTGTAATATCCATTATTTGGATATTAATGTTCCATGTTATTGACCCTTAGATTGATATGTTGTAAAAGAAACAATAAGATTTGAGGAAGAGAGAAAGATTTATTATAAATAAAAAGCATTTAAACAATAAACAAATAAAGATAAAGATAAGTCCGCCAGCTGAAGATTCAGTTGAATGGCAAGCTTATATAGCGAATGTTATCAGCATTTTCCACGAAAGGTTATAAGTTGTCAATGACAATTATAACTATCTCAGAAAATGCTGAGGCTGCAAAATATAACTGATAACATAATACACTAAGACAAGAAACTAGAATTATAAAATATAAAATATAAAACACAGAATAAAGAAATACATAAAAATTATAGAAAGAATAAAGTAAAGAATTATAAAGTATAACATGCTACCGCTCTTGAAGTCCTGTGTCCTCACAGGTATGCATAAGGTTTCCAAAATTTTCATAATGTTGTAGCAAGCTTTTTGATGAGATCCTTATGTACTTTTCTCATCTTTCCTTGACTCATTTCCAATTCCACATATGAGTTGTATACGCCTGTAATTTTGAACGGTCCATTATAAGTGGGTCGCAATTTGCCGTGAACCGTCATATCCTTTAATAGTACCATTTCACCTATTTCAAATATACGTGATGCTATTCGGTTACTATTATTCAGCCGATTTTGTTGTTCAATTGATTTTAATTGAATTTTTTCTTGAATAGAATCCCAGGTATTTTTCCGGTTGTCATTTCTTTCCAATAATTCGTCATCTTCAGGAGAATTTAGATGAGGTTGTCCTGGTAATTGACGGTCCATAGGTAGGCGTGCGTCTCTTCCAAATAAAGCAATGTATGGGCTGATTCCGGTAGTTGTACTTGGGATTGTATTTAACGCGAATGTGATTTTAGGTAATTGTGAGGCCCATTGAGAGACACGGTTTTCAGCACAAGTGGATAAACATTCCTGGATGGTTCGATGTAGTCGTTCCACTTGACCGTTTGTATTTTTGTGATATGGCAGAGAGAAGGTTTGTACAATTCCAAATTCGTTGCACATTAACTTGAATTCTTTAGATATAAAATTTCCTCCATTGTCAGACACGATGCTCACTGGTGGTCCAAAAATGAAGACGAAATTCGTCAGGAACTTTCGGACTGTTTCTTCGGCATTCTGTGTGCGTAAAGGTATGCTCGTTATCCATTTCGAAAAAGCATCTTGAATAGAAAGAATATATTTAAATCCATTAGTGCTAGGGGAAAAAGGTCCTGTCACATCCATATGAATCCTATCAAATGGTTTTTGTGGGGTAACAAACTTTCCATATGGTTCTCTCGTTGTATCATGTTGATTTATTTTCCTTTTTGCGCATGTCAGGCATTGGCTGACGATCTCTTTCGCATCTTCCATCATATTTGTCCAATGGAATCTTCTTGATAATGCTGCATGTGTTCTTTTGATTCCTTGATGCGCTCCAATTCTTGCGTCTTCATGAAAAAGTTTCACAAGTACTTGATTCAATGTCTTTTGTTTTGGAATCATAATCCTTGGAGTAAGATATTGTTTGTTAGGTCGAGCATGCAAAACTCCGTCGATAACAATATATCTATCGCTATTAATCTGTTTAGGTTGTTCCGTTAACATATCAGCAATAGTTTCCTTAATCCATGGTGTTCCTTGTTGTAACTGAATTAGTTTGTCGGTATCCAGAGTTTCCACATTGGTTACATTTATGAGATAGTTGATGGTTTCTTGGATATCCGTTAAACTTGTTGTTGGCGTTGTCTTCTGTAGTTTCGGTTTAGGACCATCGTTAGCTTCGTTGCCTATGTATCTGGATAGTGCATCACATACACTATTCATACGTCCTGGACGGTACATAATCACAATATCATATTCCTGGATCATTAACTGATATTTCGCTAGTCTTCCAATAAGATCTCTTCTACTCATTAGACTGGTTAGTGGTCGATGATCCGTTATTAGCTTAGTTGACGTGCCTAAAACATATGTGCGAAATTGTTGTAATGCGTAGACGAGTGCCAAAGCTTCTAATTCGATAGGTGGGTATTTTCTTTCTGTAGGTGAGAGCTTCCTACTTGCGAACGCAACAGGGTGTAATCCATTTCCTGTATCTTGTAGTAAGACTGCTCCAATTGCAATAGTACTAGCGTCACTTTCAATAACAAAAGGTGCTCCATTTGTTGGTGGCTTCAGAACTGGTGCTGTGCATAGAGCTTTCTTGAGAGTCTCGAATGCTTTTTCACGTTCTTCCGTCCATTCGAAATCTTGATCCTTGTGTGTGAGTTGATACAACGGTTCGGCTATTTTGGCGTAGTCTCTGATGAATCGCCGAAAATAATTTGTCATTCCAAGGAATGAACGAATAGCGGTGACCGTTTTGGGAGTTGGAAATTTCTTAACGGCTGTAATTTTTGATGGATCAGGTTGTATTCCATCACGACCAATTATAAATCCAAGAAATTTAACTTGTGTAGCTGCAAATTTGCATTTACTTAGTTTTGCTTTCATTCCTAATCCTTGTAAAGCTTGTAACACTTCTTCTATATCCTCCAGATGTTGTTCAGCTGTGTTTGATATAATGAGTAGATCATCCAGATAAACAAAAAGTCGACATTTTACTTGATTTTGCAAATAGCGAACAGCTGATTGAAATGTATGTGGAGCTCCACAGAGACCCATCGGCATTCTGCAATATTGATAAACTCCTGATGAGGTCACAAATGCAGTGAGGTGACGGTCTTCTTCACGTAAAGGAATTTGAAAAAATCCCGATACGAGATCGATGTTTGTGAAGTATCGAGCTCCTGCAGTGCTGTCGATTATTTCTGGTATATGAGGAATAGAATAAGTCTGTTTCTGTGTGACACTATTGAGTGCACGGAAGTCCGTTACAAAGCGGAATGAGTTGTCTTTCTTCTTGACTAAGACGACTGGACTTGTAAAACTTGATGTTGATGTTTCTATTACTTCTTGGTCCAGCATTTCTTTTACTTGACGTTCAACTTCACTTACCCAAAGGAACTCGATATGATCGAGATTTGGGCAGGTCCATATCGGTTCTCAAAGTGATTGAATGTTCTATTGGTCCTTTGAATAATCCAATGTTCCGATCTTCGTTAAAAAAAGCATTTTTGAATCTTCTCAACATAGTTTTGAGATTTTGACGTTGATTTTTAGATAGATCCGTTGATTCGAATTTTAAGTTATCGAAAGGATTCTTCTCAAAAATAGGCAATTTATCTGACCAATCAGCTTCTGGTGGAATATAGTCTGGTATATGTGGGATTCCAATTTCTTCTGCTATTTTTCCTTTTCCAATAATGGTGTTTCTTGTTAACTTCACCTCATAATTTGCTGTATTGATGGCGAATATTGTGAGTGGTGAAGTCTTGATAGCAGTAGGTGTGAATTGAATAGGTCCATTTCCACATCGTATAAGAGCGTATTGTTTTGGTTGTAGTTCTTTTGCCAATTGTAGATGAATCATAGCTTTAGTTCGGGGTGGAATAATAGATTCTCTAATGTTTATAATTGAAACGGTGTCTGAACTGATGCGAAAGCTCTTCTGGTTAGCGGATAATAATGGTAGAAAATGGTTTCCAACTATTAATTGCTTGCGTAGAGCTTGTAGAGAAGTTGTTATTCCTTTTTCTTCTAATGCTTTCATGATGTCCAAACCAAGTAACATTTCAGTAGGACAATGTTTATCCTCAGAGATTAAAAATGTGTGTGAAAGATGGTATCCAGCAATAACAATGTCCAACGTTATTGTACCCAGAAAGTTGAATATTGATCCATTTGCTGCGGTGGCAGAGATTTTAGTTGAGTTGAAATTCTCTTTTCCTAAATAGCGTACTGATGATTCCTTCAAATATGAAACAGATGCTCCGCTATCCCATAAAGCTACGAGTCCTCTGCCTTCTGCTTCGATTCTTATATATGGGAGTTCTCTTTTGTTCGTTGCACAGCATCCAACAAAAGGTATAATAATAGGAATAAAAGTGATGACAGTAGGAAAATATCTTCGAATAGTTTCGTCGTCGGCTGGAACATCGATGTCAGCGTTGAGTAGTTCGTGTTGTTCAACTGCATTCACATTTAAGATAGGAACTTTCTCTTTGATATAAGATACAACAATAATGTATAATGCTGATCCAAAGATTAATATAACTATCATAACACCTGCAGAGATAAACATTCTGTTGAGGGATCCAGCAAAGAAATCAACTCCTCGTTCCCATAGTGATGATGCAATATTTTGAGTAGAACTAAAAAGTTCGTTACTTTTTGTAAACCATTCTGATAAGCCTGGCAAATTCGCTTGATTCGTGATAACTCGTAGAAAATTTCTATGAGGATTGGTAGCGAAAATGTGTCCATATGTTAGGCTTATTGTTCTAACTAAGTTTTCATCGGTGATATTTTCATAAAGATTTCTTTGTGAAAATCGAATGGCTGCTAGATCGGGATACTGATCTGAACCAATGTTTAAAGCAGTTACGTTTGTAACTCCGTTGAGGGATTTCCATTCTCCATCCTCTTTCCATATATCATTTTCTACTGTTTCACATGGAATTTCAGTTCCATATGCTTCCAAATCTGCTGAATCTTGAGGTGCAAAGTAGAGGCGGTCATCATCCGTGATGACGGGTGTTTCTAAATAACACTTATCTTTGTATGTGTGGTTGCGATAAATGTGAATTGGTTCTATTGGCTGACAGGTTGAAACCCGAATAAGATTCCGTCCAATTATTCGAGCCACTATATCATCTCGTTGCATAATAGATCTGATAGCAATCGTAGGATTGATATTAAATATAGCTTGCCATGTCTTAATAAGTTCAAGTTGAGCATGACATATGCTGTGATGTTGATGATGAAATTCTTCGACCAGTATGGTTCTCATTCGTTCAAATCCATAGTTGAGTTTGTTGATGGTAGTTAATGCATCTCGATGTCGAAGTATAGTATTCTGGTGATCAGTTAAGTGAGTGCCGAATAATTCTTGAGCTTTCTCTATGCTTCCAATCATGGGTTGCATTGATGTCATCCCTTGAATAGTACTAATTGTTTGTTTTGTAGTAGATGATGTATTTACAACAGGTTTTGAGGTAGCACTAAGAAATCGTGCAGTTGGCGTAGTTTTAGTGGTGATAGAGCGACTGAATACTCTTTTTGTAATCTCTTCAGGTGCTGGTTTTGAAAACCATGACAATAAATCAGTTAATTGTTTAGCGTCAATATTGATGTTACGGCTGTAGAGATCTTCTTTATTCGAAGGCATCGGTATTCCAAAAATGGTTTCTCGGTTTCTGAGTGTCCAGTTATCCAACAGCTTTAATTTCATTTCATATACTTGATCTTTCACTTGTCGTTGCATAAAATGACTATGAAAGAACAGTTTCATTCGATAATATTCTATCAGTTGAGGTTGAGAATACTGATAGCGTAGTTCACGAAGTAATTCTTTTGCTTTATATACCACAGAACGTGGATCTCCAAATGTGAAGTTGAGATGGTTTTGATATACTGTGAATATCAAAAATTCGAGTGGTGGCACATATTCTGTTTCGGATAAGATTGCAGGTATTTGTATCAATTCCCATAATTTATCTCTTGCAACCAAAATTGTAGAATTGCCTGGTTTAACTATTCTTTTTATATAATTGAGAGGAAGTCGGTGTGCTAGTTGACCGATGACAAAACTAGGCTCCATTTGTTCTATCCACATTTTTGTAATCATCTTGCTTTCTTCTCCTCCTAGAGCATGTAGTAAGAGAATATTCGGATCGCGGAAGTCTTTTAAATTTGCCCAGTAATCTATAGTATGATCAGTAATGTTCAAAATATGGACAGCTGACAGCAAAAATTGATGATATCGAGCAATAACAGTCAGGTTCTGATATTCGTTGCTAACTGATTGATAGTGATACCAGTTATGAATATATCGTATGGTATTTCCGCCAGACGTGACAGTATATCTAGCAAACGGTAGATCCAATATTTGAATAGGAGTTAACTTATATTCCATTTCTGAGCGAAATGACGCAATTAAGGATGAATTTGTTGAACGTTTATAGCGTTGGCGTGAAGGATCCATTTGATTATCCAAATAACTTGTTAGATCCAGTAGAGAATATGCATGCGGATAATCAATAAACGAGACAAGAGTCTCAGTAGTGGATTCAAAAATTGGTGAAGAAAAACAAGATTGAGTTGTAGTAGATGCTGAGGTGTTGGCTAAGACAAGTGCTGTTTCTAGACTTGATATTAGCAGTGTTTGATCTCCAAGTATTCCATACAGAGGTCCAATACGTGTGTATTGGCATGGTGCTCGGGGTGTGGGTGGTTTCCAAACTACTGAACCATCTCCAAATGTACAGCTTCCCATTTGAGCTTTACAGCCTTCGGCGTTGACAATTAAGTCAGATACAATAGTATTGTCCTTTAAATTTGTAATAACTCCTCGCTCCATCACAAATTGAGTTAAGTTGGCGCATTGAGTAAAACTGAAGAAACGTTCCGGTTCATATACTGGCTTAGGAGCTTCATATGTAAGTGGATTAGCGCTCAACAGTTTTTCATTTTTCCATTTCTTGTCTCGAGCAGCTATACGGCATTCTTCTACAGATACATATCCATTACCAATGATGGTGTCGTTGCTTTCTCGGAACCAAAATTGATCCGTTACACATAATCGATAGATGCGTGTATAACACTTCCACGCTTCCCATGTTACGACGGTTTGTTTAGGAATGAACAATTCAACGTTAACTTGATGAGCTTGTTGAATTGCTTTCCGTTGGCATCCTGTTATCTCTGGTGGTGTCATCAGAATTCCTCCTTTATGAGCTAAACATAGTTGATATGAAGCATTCACAGTGGGAAGCAGAAATGTGCAGATTATTGTTGTGAGCAGGAATGGTAATGCAATAGTATTTATATTGAATCGAGGTTTCCATCGTCTTTGATTGCCTTGATTCTCTCTTGGATAATTGTCGCGATTATTCCTGGCAAAGTTGTCTCGATTTTCTCTTTGATAATTGTTGCGAGGTTCTCTCGAATGGTGATTACTCTCCATTGAGTAGTTGTTTCCATAATTTTGTCGAGGGCCAGAGTTCCTGCTGAATTTATTTTTGAAATTCTTCCAAGGGTTTCTTGAATTGTTGCCATTGTTCCGTTCGAAATCTCGTGGCTGCTGATGGTTCCTTTGGTTCCTATTTTCCTTCATGGTGATCTTCTGAACTGCAGAGATCAACTCTTGCATAGTTGAGTTTTCTTCATGCTGTTTTTTATAGTTAGCACGAATTGCTTCTTCAAAACGTGCTGTCCTTTTTGCTTCCTCATAAGTCTTCGGATCTTTTCCTTGAACAATTATGCCTAAATCAGCGTTCAATCCATTTAAGAAAGCTGATCTTAATATGAGCTCTCTTTCTCGATCAGTTGGGCTCATAATACTGGAAGCCATTTCTTCCAAGTATGAGGCAAACTGAGTAACAGTTTTCTCTCCTTGCGTCGAGCGTAGCAACTTCGCGATCGTGAAATTCCTTTCCGTGGCAGGGCAAAGTAACTCTGCCAATTGTGAAACAAGGTCTTTCCAAGGCCCTCGTTCACGAATTTCGGAAGGAATCGAGTTATATGCAGAGATCGCAGAATCATTCTGCTGAAGCAGCAGAGGAAGAAGAAAAATTCTTTCAATTACCGAAAGTCCCGCAGCATTCGCAAATCGGTTAAATATATCGATGTACGATCGAAAGCTTCGGCTACCATCGTATTTGGGGCAGTGTGGACTGCCTAGAACTTTTGTTAAGTTTTTGGTCAACTCTGGAGATGCCATTAAATTAGGCGTTTCCAGAGTTGAATCTCTGTTTGATTGCTCATGTGGTCTCATGTTGAGTAGAAGCTTCAGAGGTAGTTTTTCGCGCTGGGGAGTTTTTTCTTTTTTCGGTGTTACAGCCAAGTGTGGCGTTTTTTCGTCGTCCGATGGACTTAAATCGTTGTCAAACGAGTCGTCACTATCGGGAAAAGGAAATCGAGAAATACGATTTCTCTTGTCTCTTAATCTTTGAGAGGTACGGAAAGGCGTATCCGTATAATTATTCTTGGAGGTTGCCGTTTTGGAAAGGGAGGAAAGTCAGAACAATCTACAATGTAAAATAGTGGAATAAGTTAGTAAACAAGATAAGAATATGAATAGTTAATAGTGAATAAATTAGTGAATAACATGAAAAAAAAAATCGAAGAAAAAAAAGATATATAATAATATGGGTTGAAGATTAATTAATTAATGAATTCATAGAAAAACAAACTATAGAGAGGAAAAAAAAAGTGTGAATATAATTAATTGTTAAGATGATGATAGGATATGATTATGTGACAATGTGATTGATAAATTAGAGAAGTGAGTATGGCGGACAAATCAAAATCTCAATTGTTACTGAATAACAATGAATTACCAAACAAGGCATCTTTCAAATTCCAAAGTCTTTGTTTCAACTTGAATCAACAATCAAAAAATTATGAGAGGAAGGTTTAAATTCAAATATGACAAATGATACAGCGGATGTTATTTTCTTACAGTGGCCATTCTGTTAGTACAAACTTGTAATCTTTATCAAAAATATCGCAAATTGACTTTATTAAGGTCCAATTTTGCTTATATCAAACAGCTTTTCCATTTCCAAAAAATATATATTTTTCGCCACAATGAAAAATCAAAAGTACAACTGCGCAGAAACAAAAAGAAATCGAAAAGTTGGCCAATTCAGTATCTCACCCTTGCGCAAAATATCAACCCTGTTTATTAAAAAAATGAGTGAGACCCTTCGTACTGAATTGGAAAGAGAGGTGGTAGCCCAGGGAAATAGCTCAAAAAAATAAATTCTCTTTAACTGAATGATAATTCATAATTTAATCGAGTTCGAAAAATCGTAAAAAGATTCTAAGGTGGAACCTCCATGTAATATCCATTATTTGGATATTAATGTTCCATGTTATTGACCCTTAGATTGATATGTTGTAAAAGAAACAATAAGATTTGAGGAAGAGAGAAAGATTTATTATAAATAAAAAGCATTTAAACAATAAACAAATAAAGATAAAGATAAGTCCGCCAACTGAAGATTCAGTTGAATGGCAAGCTTATATAGCGAATGTTATCAGCATTTTCCACGAAAGGTTATAAGTTGTCAATGACAATTATAACTATCTCAGAAAATGCTGAGGCTGCAAAATATAACTGATAACATAATACACTAAGACAAGAAACTAGAATTATAAAATATAAAATATAAAACACAGAATAAAGAAATACATAAAAATTATAGAAAGAATAAAGTAAAGAATTATAAAGTATTGCAAACATACAAACATAAGTTTTTTGTACGGGCAGCTGTCATTTGGTCAAACGTGGTCAGAAGAGTTTCATCGTTGTTACCATGAATCTGATAAAGAGTTTCAAGAGCAGTATCATGAAATTCCATTGGGCCATTGTTCATCTGCATATTCATGAACATTTGTACCGTTTTTTAAAACAACCGTTTCAAAGTCATAGAATATAATCTTAAACAAGTAAGCATTACACTTGTAAAGATGTAAAATACAAACCTTGTATTTTTCTTGCCTCTTTTTTAACTGATCCTTCTTCTTGTCGTTAGGTGGTACCCAACAACAAGAATGATCTTCAGGCTTTGTCTGACCACACTTTTTGCAAAATTTCTCATTGCAATTGTGCGGTCTATCTGCACGCACCCTGTGATAATGATCACAGTTTTCACATGTCTGAATTTAGTCTTGTAAAATTTTATATATATTTTTTAAATTACCTTAAACATTCGACATGTTTTTCTAATATGCCTGTCGAAGCATTGACGAGTTTTAAACAAAACTCTACAACTATCACATCTTATGCTACTTTCAACCACATTTTCCATCGAATTACAATTTAAGGTGTGGCATTTCTTACACTTGGCTTTACATCTATGCAACACTGTTTTGTAAGATAATTTACAGTGTTGGCATATAATACCATCAAAAAGCTGTGATCTACTACAAGTAGTAATACAGTCATAATGATTATTTCGGTAGCCTAGTGTTACCACTTTGCTAGCCGTTTCATTAAAGATACGCTGAATAGCGTACATACGCTGTCCAGGTGGCCTAGCGTATACTACAAACTTATAGTCTGTACTACAACTTGCAATAATATTTAAATGGTTTAAATTATAATTTGGTAAATGTACAGAAATACCACACCTATTTAATAAATTGATATGATGTGGTTGATTTGGCAACAAGATGTAGTTGCGACGAAGATTTTGTATCCTCCGCTTTTCAACAACATCTTCTGCTGCCTCTTCATCGGCTTTCCACATTCCCACAACTGCTGCTCTAGCCAGGCAATGAGTGTCAGTGTTCTCAATTGTGCCAGGTATTTTGAGTTCGGCATCAAAATAGAAACCAACTCTACCTTCACCAGGCATCAGGCTTGGCTGCACTGGTCTCTCATCAAACACATACATTTCAATATTCATTGCCTGGCTAATTACAGCCTCTCGCTTTGATTGCTGCACCTTGCTGATGGCATTCATGATGGCAACGCCATCCAAATGCTCCCTTCTACGGAAATCCATAAATATGGATCCCTTTTCAAAGGATGGGTGCTCTATTGATAAACAAAATAGCACTTTTTGTTTATCTGGCACACCACTTTCAGCAAGGCACCGATCAAGAAACTGATTAAATAGCCGCGGCATGACAACATGCATTGGCTCATTAATGGCTTCCAAATGTGGGAACGTGAGCGATCTAACGACCACGTTGGTGAGTAGAGAGCCGTGCAAAATTTACTAACCACGCCCCCAAACAGCTGTCAAAAACATACTTTTGGGGGCGTCAGCTGCTAAAAACATACTTTTGGGGCGCGTCAGCTGTCAAAAACATATTTTTGAGCGTCAGCTGTTAAAATCATATTTTGGGATCATGGTTCATGGATTTTCCTTTTTTAAATATAAAAGTCATGATTTAAAGCATGATTTTTTTTTTTAATCAAATTTAAATATGCTTTTTCAAATGTATGTATATATTTTTAATTATTTTTAAATATATTAAGTAAAAATAAAAAACTTAATTTTAAATATTTAAATTATATTTAAATTTTATATATATATAAATTATATTTAAACTTTAAATATTTAAAATATATTTAAATTTTATATATATAAATTATATTTAAACTTTAAATTTTATATATAAATTATATTTAAATTTTAAATATATTAATTTGTTTTAAAATTTTATTTCTTTATTCAGTTATTATATTTATTAATTATGTTTGTTTACTTATTTTGTTTATTTTTTATTGTATTGTGTTTGTACTATTTTATTTGTATTTTTAAAGATCAATAAAATTTTTGCATGTAGATAAATTTGTTCACCGTACTTGTTATGGGTAATTCAATGGAACACATATCGAAGGTTAATTCGATCAGAACGATATGAAATACCAAAATTCAATGGAACACATATCGAAGGTTAATTCGATAAGAACGATATGAAATACCAAAATTTAATGGAACACATATCGAAAGTTAATTCGATAAGAACGACATTAAATTATTATTAATTTTTGAAATTACAAATTGTTATTAATTATATTTATTCTAACAAGTAAAGGTTTCAAATTATAATAAAAGATTAGTTTTTAACTTTATTTTACTAATATAACAATACAATAACTAAATAGAGCACACATTGAAGGTAAATACAATAAGATTAACAAACAGTTGCGCTGACCTCAATGAAACGCATACAGTTAATTTAATAAGAACTAATAACAAAAATTAATCCGACGGGGACAATAAAAACAGATGTATTCAATAAGCTTATTTATTTTAAAGTTTATCGCAACTACTAGTTTTGACAGCTGTACCCAAATCCATGTTACATAACAAATTACAATGCCAACAGCAATGTGTAGACTGATATATTCATTATATCAAGGTACAATGGCTGCTAATAGGTTGTGTCTTTTTGATTATTTGTTTGTAAACTTTTTCTTTTTTCAGTTATAAACGTTTATGTGAAGAGCTAGGATTTGATTATGAAGAGATTAATCAGCTCAGGTAATTTAACACAATTTTGAATCTTTATATATATTTTGTTTTTTAGTAAACGTATAAAGTTTACCGAGGCTGGTGGGATCGAGCTCTGTGAGCCCACATCACCCACTTTTAACAGTGGGCCCTCATCATCAAGGGTTATTGAAGTAATAACCTTGGATGACAGTGATGAGTAAGCGATATTAAAAATTATAACAATTAGTTTTTTCTTTTTAAGAGAATGGGATCCCGCTACCCCATCAACCAGTGGAGGGCAAGTCGGATATGGAGCGGCTTTCAACGATGTCTGTAAAATAGAGGTGCGATCTTTTATTTACATATCATTTCATAATATATCTTTTGAAACATGAAATTTTCTCTTGCTCCAGTTGCATATTTTGAAAACATTTTGAAATTTATTTCTCTTTTTCAATTGCATTCATAAAATTCTCTCTCTCTCATCTTTACATTTCATCTCAATCTATATCTTTTATCAAATAAATTGCAAGTATTTTGAAATTTACATATTCATTCTTTTGAACAGCATTCATTTTAAAATCTTTACATTTCATCTCACTATCTATCTATCTTTCCTCATCTATCTTTCTTTCAACCGATTTTGAATTCTTACAAATTATAAATATTTCAAACATTTTGAACTAGTAAAATAATAAAACACAATCTTGACCTTTTCATTTATTTTTAAACATTAACAAATGTTTATAAAAGTTTTTTCAAAGTTGAAAAAAAAAACTTTATATTTAAAAATCAAATGCCATTTATTTTTAAACATTAATAAAAATAATTTAAAGAAAAGTAAATTTATTAAAAGTTATAAACAAAAATTATTTATATTTAAATTAAAAGCGTATAACCATTATAAAAAGTGTGTATTATAGTGGTCACACCGACGCATAAAACGAACTGGTCGGTTCACCAACGTGGTCGTTAGATCGCTCACGTTCCCACATTTGGAAGCCATTAATGAGCCAATGCATGTTGTCATGCCGCGGCTATTTAATGAGTTTCTTGATCGGTGCCTTGCTGAAAGTGGTGTGCCAGATAAACAAAAAGCACTGTTTTGTTTATCAATAGAGCACCCATCCTTTGAAAAGGGATCCATATTTATGGATTTCCGTAGAAGGGAGCATTTGGATGGCGTTGCCATCATGAATGCCATCAGCAAGGTGCAGCAATCAAAGCGAGAGGCTGTAATTAGCCAGGCAATGAATATTGAAATGTATGTGTTTGATGAAAGACCGGTGCAGCCAAGCCTGATGCCTGGTGAAGGTAGAGTTGGTTTCTATTTTGATGCCGAACTCAAAATACCTGGCACAATTGAGAACACTGATACACATTGCCTGGCTAGAGCAGCAGTTGTGGGAATGTGGAAAGCCGATGAAGAGGCAGCAGAAGATGTTGTTGAAAAGCGGAGGATACAAAATCTTCGTCGGAACTACATCTTGTTGCCAAATCAACCACATCATATCAATTTATTAAATAGGTGTGGTATTTCTGTACATTTACCAAATTATAATTTGAATCATTTAAATATTATTGCAAGTTGTAATACAGACTATAAGTTTGTATTATACGGTAGGCCACCTGGACAGCGTATGTACGCTATTCAGCGTATCTTTAATGAAACGGCTAGCAAAGTGGTAACACTAGGCTACCGAAATAATCATTATGACTGTATTACAACTTGTAGTAGATCACAGCTTTTTGATGGTATTATATGCCAACACTGTAAATTATCTTACAAAACAGTGTTGCATAGATGTAAAGCCAAGTGTAAGAAATGCCACACCTTAAAATGTAATTCGATGGAAAATGTGGTTGAAAGTAGCATAAGATGTGATAGTTGTAGAGTTTTGTTTAAAACTCGTCAATGCTTTGACAGGCATATTAGAAAAACATGTCGAATGTTTAAGGTAATTTAAAAAATATATATAAAATTTAACAAGACTAAATTCAGACATGTGAAAACTGTGATCATTATCACAGAGTACGTGCTGATAGACCGCACAATTGCAATGAGAAATTTTGCAAAAAGTGTGGCCAGACAAAGCCTGAAGATCATTCTTGTTGTTGGGTACCACCTAACGACAAGAAGAAGGATTAAAAAAGAGGCAAGAGAAATACAAGGTTTGTATTTAACATCTTTACAAGTGTAATGCTTACTTGTTTAAGATTATATTTTATGACTTTGAAACGGTTGTGTTAAAAAACGGTACAAATGTTCATGAATATGCAGATGAACAATGGCCCAATATGGTTGTGTATAACAAATTTTGTGAAAGTTGTATAGACGCCAATTCATGCGAAAAATGCACAACCAAGGAGGGCCATTTTGGGTACCAACAAGGTGATAGTGAATGGTCTGTAACAGATCGTTTCCTTGATTGGTTACTCAACTCTGTTGAGAATGATAATGCAATTTTGATTGCGCATAATGGTTCACGCTTTGACATACATTTCTTGGTGTCTAGGCTGATAAACCGTGGTATATATCCTGATCCAATTTTAAATGGGACCAAGATTATAAGCATGGTTGTCAAGCCTTTAAGAGGTCAAAAATTTAATCATTTATATTTTAAAGATAGTTATTTATTAGTGCCTTTACCCCTATCAGCGTTACCCAAGGCATTTGGTGTACCTGATATGAGTAAAGGACAGTTTCCTTACCTCTATAATCATCCAATAAATTATGGCAAAGTGTTGCCATCTTTACCACCAAAACAGTACTATTGTACTGCTAGAATGAAAGCAGAAGACCTAGCTTCATTCAATATTTGGTATGAAGAGCGTAATCAAAGAGCGTTTGATTTTGATGAAGAGCTTTTGGAATATTGTAGGACAGATGTCCGTATTTTAACCAACTGTATGAAAGTTTACATGAAGTTGGCAACCGCCACCACTGGCTGGAACCCTGTCATACAATGTATGACATTTGCCAGTTTCTCTTTATTCCAGGCAAGTTTTTTAAAATACAAGCATTTTCAAAACTAGTATATTACAGTTGAAAATGAATCATATTAAAGAGAACCAAGTGGGTATTCTGCCCGAGACTGGTTATTATGCCGGTCAAAAGCAGAGTATAATAGCCATAAAGTATATAAAATGGCTAGAACAAGGATTGGGCCGCCCATTAATGCATAAGCTTAATGGTGGCGAATTTGCAGTGAGAGTAGATGGCCATCGCTATCTACTCGATGCTTATGACCCCGTTGCCAATCATGGCTATGAGGTGAGTAATTTGTAATAAATGTAAAAAATGCAAATTTTTGTAGATTAATGGTTGCATTTACCATGGTTGCCCCCAGTGCACCAACAAGAGCGCTATAGCACCAGGCAGAAATGGTGAAACAATGGAAGAGGTAATTGTGACTTTTTTAATCATTTTAATTTGAAAAATTTAGGTTTATGATAAAACCATGAAAAGGCTTCAAGCAATTCAAAGCCAAGGCATTAGTGTTACCACAGTGTGGGAGCACGAAATTAATGCTCAAATTTCGGCCAATGAAGAAATGGCGAAATTTATGCGTGAAACAAATGTTGTTACACGCTTGGCACCTAGAGATGCCTTTACCGGTGGCCGCACCCAGACATATAAGCTTTTGGCACAAGCTTCGGATAGATACTCGCTCGAGTATGTGGACTTTTGTTCACTATATCCATATGTCACAGCCTTTGATGCCTACTACCCTGTAGGTAATCCCAAAGTGATTACTGAGGGTTTCAAAAGCTTTGAGACATGTTGCCCATACAAGGGTCTAGTAAAATGTGACGTGCTTGCACCCACAAATTTGCTGTACCCTGTATTAGGGACACGTATTGGCGGTAAACTAATTTTTACAAACTGCCGCACTTGTGCAGTCAAAAGTAAAAATGTAGCATGTGAGCACCAAAATGATGTAAATGCTCGAAAGCTGCATCTAACCGTGACACATGTTGAGCTCGAGTGTGCCATACAACGTGGCTATAAAGTGCTTCATGTGCATGAGGTGTGGCACTGGGAAGAATGGCAACAAGGCGGCCTGTTTAAAGAGTTTGTACAAAAGTACATAAAAATTAAACAAGAGGCGTCGGGCTGGCCAAAGTCAAACATGACAGAGGAAGAAAAGGTATGTTTTAATAAAAGTATCACATTAAATAGAATTTTACAGGTGATTTATCTCCAAGAACACGAGGAGAACACTGGTGTTGCTCTGGAGAGCAATAAAAATGAAAAGAATGCTGCCATGCGTAGCATTGCCAAACTGCAGCTAAATAGGTTTGTAAACTTTTTAAAACAATACATTACAAATTTTCTTATAGTGTCTGGGGTAAAATGGGTCAAAGACCAGATAAAGCCCAAACCAAGATTATTGGTGTTGAGGACCCAGAAATTGGTAGGATTATTACTGATCCTGCAAGGGAACTCACTGGGTTCAAAATTGTGGATAATGTTGCGTACTGCACAACAGTACCAGAGGATTCACATTTGGCACCACCGCCTTTTACAAATGTAGCTTTTGCGGCCTATACAACCGCTCATGCAAGGCTACTATTGTATAAGGCAATGGAGAAAATTGGAAAGAATTTGGTGTATACAGGTAATTTTATACTTGTATTCAATTTAAACTTACATTATTCAGACACGGATTCACTAATTTATCAAAGGTGCCTGGATGAGTCAGATCCAATTGAGGATATGAAGGGTGAATGGTTAGGTAAACTAACCTCTGAAATACCCGATGGTTGGTCAATGACCAAGTTTGTATCACCAGCGGCAAAAGTTTATAGTTATAAACTTGTAAATGCAGCTGGTGATGTAAAGTATGTAACAAAGGCAAAGGGAGTGGTAAGTACGAGCTTTGACTTTTCAAATAATTTTATAATTTTCAGAGGTTGGACCACACGGCAGCATCAGTGGTAAACTTTGAAACTACTTTAGTACTAAAGTTGTAATGGATAAACTTTGTTATCTACAAGATTATAGTACTTTACCCTACGGTTATTGTGTTTAATATATTTGAATTTATGAATTTTTATCTTGTATATATTTGTATTTATAAAATTTTATCATTGTACATGTATTTATTTTTAAAAATAGTTGTATTAATAAATTTTATTCTTAAAGCTTTTAAAGAATTTATTACATACATTACAAACTGGTATCAATATATGGAGCACGATTGTTGTCAATTGAAAGAATAGAGTCATACTCTGCATAAACAATTGCATATAAGCCCTCTTGCGGCGTTTGTTGACCAAATTCCAATTTCAAGGCTACATTACCTTGTCGTATAACATCAAATAACTCTGACGAATGCACAGTAGGAGAAATATCAAATACAAAAAATGTGAAACCAGCTTTATACATTGCTGGTGTAATACCATTGGATGAATCTGTACGACCAAGTCCCAAACCTTCCAGCATGTCAATATATGCTGTGGCATAGGAAGATCGCCATTCTAAATTATAAGGACGGGTAGGTATTACCCTATTGTTGAGCGTCAAGTATATATTTTTCAAATCAAACGGTTTAAAGTTGAATGGCGAATGTTTAAAAGTACCATTATAAGCGTGTGCGCCAACAAGACCTACTACGACACGTTTAGGTGTATGAGACGTGAATAATATATTATTAGGTGAATCCAAGCGGCCTCCTTCTATGAAATAAGAGCGCATTTTCATGGGGTAGTGTATTCGATCCTTTGCGAGTTTATCTTCTATAGCCATAGCTAATCCAGCGTTTAGATCAAACTCTTGAATGAGCAAATGTACATCGCTGATATCTACTTTCAAATTTGGAAACTCCTCTTTTAATGTAGTATCCTTGTTTTCATTATTCCAGCCTAGAGTGTCAATTAAAAAGTTATTACGGTTTGGATATGCAGTTAGCTCCATTTTTGAATAGTTTACAAACAGTCGCTCTTGATTAAATAGGTCGATACTGACGGGAGCAGCCATCTCACACAATATGCCATTTTTTACAAGCGCTTGACGCGTTCTAATTCCAGCACTGGATGCATTATCTATATATCTATCAGCATAATAGCCTGAAATGGCAAGTTTGCTCTCTTTAACATCGTTGCTATACATTAAAATATTCTCGATATATGTTTTATAGGCATGATTCACGGTAGAGTCATACACGCTAACATCACCAATTTTCAAATGATACGAATGTATTAAACTGGCAGCAAATTGTTGACATGGTGCAAAAACAAGGTTATCTGGTACTGGATCACCGTTTGTGGTTACAATTTTAAATTTTACATTCAACCAACATCTTCTCAGATTGAGGAATGATTTGGAATTTTGAGCTATAACAAATTCCCATGGTCCTTGAGGAAGAAACGTATTTTTCAAAGGGACTTGTACAGTACGAGTGGATTCAACACCTAATGCCGACGCAGGTATATCACCATAGTTGATATTAGGTAAAAGGGCTTGTGCTGATTTTGAATCTATCAATTTAGCCATTTTAATGTGAAACGACCGCTCACGAGTGATGCACAACCGCTTATGAGGTTTTGTGGTTTTGCGTCGTCGCCGTTTGCCCAAGCCGGTAAGATCTCGTATAGCTTGTCGGCCGGCTGTTTTAAGAGTTTCCTTCATATTATCGCCTTTCAGCACCCCATCGACAATTTCATTACCAGTTTTCAGCAACTGGCCGCCAAGAGGTGAATTTACAACTGGACTATTGCTTACAGCACTGGATAAGGCGTTTCTTCCGGCATTGATGAGATTTTGGGCTATAGGTGATTGAATGATGCGTGGTAGAAATGATGCCAAAGTTGCCAAAATACCACCCAAACCATGACCCCTCTGCATTCCACGTTGAAACATCATTCCGCTAAATGGGGCGCCACCCATTTGTTGATTTAAAAGTGTTGTCCATTGAATAGAGTTGACATCCAAAAGGAGGTGCGGCATATCGAACCGCACGCGCGCAATACAAAAGTTACACTAGATCATTCTACTAAAATGTATTCGTCTGAAATAGTATCACTATTGCAATCTGTCCCCAGCACTCGGAAACTATTCCTCGGTGTATATAGCGCTGATACTCTACCCAAAACGCGTCGTAAAAACTTTGCACTTGTCGTAAATACTGACACACATGATAAGCCAGGCACACATTGGCAGGTCATCTTTGTCCGTAACAAGCAAGCCTATTTTTTCTGTAGCTTGGGATATAAAATGAACAAGTACATTCAAAATTATCTGGCCAAATATAAAAAGGTAAAAATTAATACTTGCAAACCACAACGCATAATTGAATACACTTGTGGTGGCTATGTGGTATTTGTAATACTAATGTTGTCGGCTGGTAATTCATTTGAAAGCATTTGTTCATTTTTTAAACTATTGAAAAATGATGATGTCTTTATTAAAGCGTTTATGCATAAAGTATTCGACTATAAATTGGCTACTATATAAGAAATTTGTCATTAATAACCTGCTACATTACGTGGTCAGTTATGAATATTCCTTGTCACTGTGAATTATGTGTCAAATACACGTTGGAGCAATCTAAACCAGCGCCTTTATACAGGAGAATGTTGAAATGTATTTCAGTGCCATTTATTAAAGGTATAGCATTGGGATTGGGCTTTTGTACAACACTAGTCATATTGTTGCTCATTATATAAAAGTGGGTTGATTGCGTGTGGTCGTTTTTCATTTTCCTCTAATGGAACTTTTATGTAACAAATATTGTGGTACATGCAAGGAAATATTTTCTTCAACCAAGCATTTTAGTGATCACGTTTTGAAAAGGCATGCAGGGATTCAACCCATATGTAACAATTATATCAGCAATGCTGACTTTATTCAAAAATATGGACATTTGGATGGTGTTCGTAGACGTTTGTGCCCTCATTGTAGTGAAACTTTTGGAACAAGATTCAATTGTGAGCGTCATATTCGGCGTATTCATAATAATAATGGAACGAATGGTGAAGATGGTGATGGAAATGATACCAGCAAACCCTTTGAAAAAGCTGAGGAGTTTGTACATTCAACCCAATCAAAAAGATGCCGCAGCAATAGTGACGGAGAACATTCACAACACGAGCCGAGCGACAAACAAAACTGCCCTAAACTATCTTTTAAACCTTCGAAAATAAAAATGTGGTATTGTATAACTGTTGAATAAAACGTTTATTTCATATTTTTAACATGTAATGTAACAACTGTAGAACCATAATTAAATTGCATAGGACGACCAAATTCATCTAAAATTTCAATACGTATGGTATCGAGTGTTTGTCTAGTGATTGGTACATAACGAATAGGATTAAATGTTTTGGCAATCATTTTACCAAATTCAGTAGGAGGTGGTACAGGTAAACATGCAAGTAAATTAGCTTTCACATTACCAAGAATGGAATATTCTACAATATCACAATATATATACATTGTATTAATGTTATTTGAAAAATGAATGGGGCGCCTGGCTATTATTGTATGTTTTTATTTTCAAAACCAAGAAAATATGCGAGAGCATCACCGAGTGTTGCATTCAACAATAGCCGCTTACTTGTTACAAACTCTATGCGCTGCAATGTTTTGTTAAACTGAAATGTGGCGTCTGCGAGCATTTCCTCCACTAGCTTAGCCTCAGCCTGGCGATTATTATACCACTTTTTTACATCTTCATCTTTATCTATTAAACTTTTTATACGTGCTTCTTCCTCAGCTCCAAGAGGCTTTGTATTGTTGGCGATAAATGATTCTCTTCCAGCATTGATTCCGCGTATTATTTCATCACCATTTGCATAGTTGCCTTTAGGCAAGTGTAGAATAAATTTTCTATTGGAAAAACGTAGTGTATAAGATAAATCTTTTTGAACATTTAATATAGAACAAGGAAAAATGATGTCTGTCAGCCCAATGCAATATCTATTATTGCGTAGCCTTAGTGTTTCAGGTAATCTGGTAAGAAACACTGATGATGTATTACTTTTTTCAGAGTCAACTGATGATGGAAGAGTAATGTAAAAATCATCCATGACAAACCACCACTTGATACGTGTACACTATTGCAAATGAAATCATTTGCATTTTAGGTACATTTACGAGTGGTTGATTATGGTTTTCAGCTTCAAACTACCCAGTCAGACAACTGTAATAGGGGCAACCCAATACGGTAAAACAACCCTCATAAAGCACATATGCGAAAATACTGAAAAGTTTTTCAACGTCCCCATTGATAGAATATTCTGGTTCAGTCAATGTGGATCATCGTCAGGTGTACCAATAAATGATGAGCGTTTAATAATTATTCAAGGGCCTCCTGATCCTGATTTAATAAAAGAACAAAGGGAGTAAATACTATACTAGTGCTGGATGATTTGATGAACTTTTTTTCATCGAATAAAGCAGCAAAGGAATTACTCAACAACATTTTTACAGTGTGGGCACATCACTGGAATTTGGCAGTGTTTAATCTTGTGCAAGCGGCATTTCAACTGGACAGGACCAGTTGAATCAATAGTACATATATAATACTGATGAAAAGTCATTCAGATATTTTAGAAATACGTAATTGTCTGCAGCAATTATTTGGGCCACGTTTCAAAAATGCTCTAGAGGCGTATGATGATGCAATGTCTACTCCCTATAGTCATTTACTGATTGACAATCATCCTTTAACAAGTAAGAAGCAGCGTATACTATCTGATATAACAGCGGAGAACCCTATTGTTTATGTTGCCAGAAATGTGTTTAGTGATTAAAGTGCTTGTTTAATGAGTGGTCGTATTTTGTCAAATTTCAACTATTTGTCTTCTTGCGCCGAAACTCCTTGTTCTGTTTCCTCATTTTCTTTTGCACAAATTGAAATTATTGTTGAAATTGTATTTAATATTGTGAAAAATAATAATTTTCTTTTAACTAACAAGGAATATAAAACCCTCTTGCCCATATCTTCATTATTACGTCAAATAGCTTTGATACGCACACCGGAAAAGGCTAAATCATTATTGGCAACGCTTTCACACAAACAATTGAAAACCATAGTTACATGTGGTATTGCCTATTTTGGTTTTAAATCATGAAGCTCAACCATAAATATCGACTAATTCCTGTCGACGAGGAAACAATTAATATAGACAAGTTTGATGCAGAGCTCAAGCTTTTACGAGAAAATAAAGCTATACCCGATTATAAAAAGGCTGAACTATACGAAGACTTGATTGCTCGTCTCGAAAACTATAGAGAAAGTATAGATGCGCCCATATCAGTACAAGTGGAAAATGCTGATCCACCTCTATTGCCAGAATACAAGTTGCCAAGAAAGTATAACAATTTGTGGGAGAAATTTCCAGAGGTGCGCACAAACAAGAATAACCAACTTGTGATTAATAATGAGGCTGTACCAAACACCAATATTACAAAAATTTTAGATTTTGTATTGGATAAAACAAAAACGGAGTCCAATGGATTTTCAGTCTTGTCAAAGTTTTTAGCCAGTAAAGGCGTATCTAGTTCTAACAAGAAACAAACTAGAAGAGAGTCGGCTGACAATGATTCAGTTGACGTTGTAACTAGAGCTGAACCGGCTGTTACAGACTTGGACTCTACTCTATTACCTAGAACGCCTCGTCATCGTAAAGCTGTTATTCGATATTCACCATCACCGGTTCGTACACTCAAAAGTAAAAGGTCAAAAACTTTTGATACTGCCGCCGAATCATATTACACACCACGAGAAGGAGACTCACAGAATGGCCAAGGTCGTAAAAGGTTCTACATTAGATTATGGAAATGATATTTTGGCGAGCATTTATTACGATATAAAACATCCAGCTTCATATACATCAGCCAAGAATTTATTATCGCAAGCACGAAAACATGGCATTTCAAAGGTACAAGTTGATGATTTTTTGCAAGATTCTGAAACTTTTACACGGCATAAACCAACCAGAATGCGTATGCAGACTAGAAAGACTAGAGGATGTGGTCGATTTCTAACAGTGCAAGCAGATTTGGTTGATATGCAAAAATATAAAAAATTAAACGACGGCTATGCTTACATGTTGACCATGATTGATGTTTATACACGCATGTTAAATGTTAGGCCTTTGAAAACTAAAGGTGGTATAGAGGTTGCTAGTGCATTTGAAAGTTTATTCAAGAATTTTATACCAATTCAGTTGATTACTGATAATGGCACAGAGTTTTATAATAATCATTGTGAAAAACTATTCAAAAAGTTTGCCATACTGCACGGATCTACAAGTTCACCACAAAAGGCTGCAATGGTGGAGCGAGCAAATAGAACTTTAAAAACACGCATGATGAAATATCTCTATTACAAGAATAATCATCGATAGATTGATATACTAGATGACTTGGTCGAAGGAATAAACAAATCTTATAATCGGTCGATTAAAATGCGCCCCGTAGATGTTACAGCAAATATATTCGTTGAAGAATATGCACCAGCTGTTCGCAACCGATTCAAAATTGGTGATAATGTTCGCATAAGCAAGAACAGGCGTACTTTTGAAAAACGTTACGAGTCTGGATATACAATGGAACTATTCACAATTGATGAGATTGTAGCCGGGAACCCAACCGTGTATAAACTTGTAGATTATAATGGTGAACGTATAAAGGGAATATTTTATGAGCCTGAACTTGTGTTGGCTACTAATAAAAGCAACCAGTACTATATTGAGAAAGTTTTGAAAGAGCGTACACGAAATGGTAAACGCCAAGTATTTGTGAAACGGAGTGGCTATCCCGACAACTTTAATGAATGGATAGATGCAGAAAATTTAAATGTATAATTTTTCACTGTTGTTGTAAACAATTGTATTAATAATAAATGATTTATTTGATCAATCGTTCATATTGTAACAATAAAAAACCAGCAAAACATAAAAGCCAAGACAATGATATAACCTATAATTATAAACTGATTAATATTTAAATTTTCAATGCTTACCAGTTGGTTTGAGAGTCGGCTGTTGATGGATAATTTCAAACTTCAAGAGCTGGAAAAAAAATGTTACGGCTAAGAAAATTTAAATATAACACAACAAAATCAACCAACTGTCCATTAAACAGTTTGTGCTTGTTGTAGTCAAAACGATGGATCAAAACGGATAAGCATATTCAAGTTGAGCGCCTGTTGACTTAATTTAAAGTAGAACACATTCTGCTTATAACCAAAAGACTTGACAGTTGACTCATCAGTATAAATGGCAATGTAACCCATATTATTCAACAATTGTGTTGATGACATGCTAGAATAAGAACGCATCTGTAAAAGAAAAAATAATAATTAGAATTAATAATTTTATAATCCTACATTGATTGTTGAATTTTCAGGTTTATAATGACGGAAAACTTTTAAAAGCCCTAAGGCATCATTCCTCGCTCTACACTTGACACAGAGGCTGAAACAGTGGTACTCGTCTACGACTTGCAATGTTTCCCTACAAGTTTTGCAGAGACATATTGGTCTCATAACTACAGGCTGTTGTGGAGAGCTATCCTTTGAGATTTGTACCTGCTTTTTTGGTGTGTCTAAACAAAAAATAATTGATAACAAAAATAAAACCTTACCAAAGAATGTGGCAGCAAAGTTGGGTCCTGGTGTGGGTGATCGTGGAACATCCGGTTCCGGTGTCGAAGGTACAATATTCTCTACATCAACAAGAGCGGAACGCTTCATGTTTGTAGCCCAATTGGAGGCTTTTCCTAAACAACAACAAACTTTTACGTCTAGGGTCCAAGTAGAGTAGAGAAAAGTCCTAGCAGCAGTCTGTTGACGTTGGATCAGATCGTCGACTTGTTGGCAGAGGTGGATCGGCGAGAAAACTTGGTGGCGGAGCTGGATCGGAGAGTAGACTTGTTGACAGAACTGGATCGTAGAGTCGACTTGTTGGCGGAGCTGAAATGCAAATTTCGGTCAAAAAAATTTTGCCACCTTTTATACAAACTTTGTTGTAAATCTCTACCCACTCCACCTCTTTCACAAAACAGTTGACTGCTGTATGCGGCTTTTCTATTTGTTATATATTACAACAAATATATGCATTTATACATTAATTAGCAGTTTGTTGCGCAAACAGCTGCCAAATGCGCTAAAATACACCGATTGCGCCAACAGTTGCCGGATTAACAACCTGTAAACTATCCGCTTATTAATTACTTGTTACAGCATTCGACTTCGTAAATACAAATATTTAACAATAATTCAACTCATTTGTGACAAGTCCCTATACAATAACAACTGTCATCCAAAATTGTGGAAGATTACAATAGGATCGTTTAATATTGTATTCATATTCTTATTATAACAGCTGTGGTACACTCTTATTTTCAGGAAACACTAATTCAAAATGTTGGATCCCACTGAGGAAACGCAGGATTGTTGCGAAAAACAGACTTGTACACATCCGATTACAAGTACAACATTTCCAGACATTTTGTAAAAAAGAAACTCTTACAAAATGTTAACACATGTTCTAATTTTAAATGAAAATTTATTGTTCAATAAATATATTACGAAACATTTATTCTATTCTTGAACATAGTTATGAAATACATTACCTCTCAGAACATTTATAAACTATTAGGGCTACAACAACAATTACTTTAAAGTAACATTTTTGATGTTAAAAAATTTGAAAATTTTCGTATATACTCATGACCCCTTGGCATAGTAAGTATTCTTTAGCGTTATGTGTACATATGGTGTACAGCTATTTATCATATTTTTATGAACACAACTTTTGCCATGTGTAGTGCACCTGTTTTAACGATCTTATCGAATTAACCTTCGATATGTGTTTCATTAAATTTAGTTTAAATATTTAGTACTTCTTATCGAATTGACCTTCGATATGAGTTCCATTGAGTAACCCATAAGAGGTACGGTGAACATATTGATTACTTTTTAAAAATATTTAAATATATAAAAAACAATATATATGAGAAATATTTTATTCAGTTTTAAAGATACAATTAAAAAATATATAAATATTAAAATACATTTAAAAAGAAATATTATTAGAAATATATTTAAAAAGAAATAATTAAATAATAATATTTAAAACATATATAAATATTAAAAATACATTTAAAAAGAAATAATTTTAAAAATATTTACAAATACAATTAACAAATATATAAATAATAAAAATTCATTTAAAATAATACATTAAAAAATAATTTTAAAAAAGATTTTAAAAAAATCATGCACTTTGATCCATGTGCAGGCTCGAGAGCCTGCCTCGGGAGGAAAATTATATTTTTGACAGCTGACGCTGAAAATATGATTTTGACAGCTGACGCCCCCAAAAGTATGTTTTTAGCAGCTGACGCCCTCAAAAGTATGTTTTTAGCAACTGTTTGGGGGCGTGGCTAGTAAATTCGGCATGGCTCTCTACTCCCATCAACAATTTCATTACCAGTTTTCAGCAACTGTCCGCCAAGAGGTGAATTTACAACTGGACTAATGCTTACAGCACTGGATAAGGCGTTTCTTCCGGCATTGATGAGATTTTGGGCTATAGGTGATTGAATGATGCGTGGTAGAAATGATGCCAAAGTTGCCAAAATACCACCCAAACCATGACCCCTCTGCATTCCACGTTGAAACATCATTCCGCTAAATGGGGCGCCACCCATTTGTTGATTTAAAAGTGTTGTCCATTGAATAGAGTTGACATCCAAAAGGAGGTGCGGCATATCGAACCGCACGCGCGCAATACAAAAGTTACACTAGATCATTCTACTAAAATGTATTCGTCTGAAATAGTATCACTATTGCAATCTGTCCCCAGCACTCGGAAACTATTCCTCGGTGTATATAGCGCTGATACTCTACCCAAAACGCGTCGTAAAAACTTTGCACTTGTCGTAAATACTGACACACATGATAAGCCAGGCACACATTGGCAGGTCATCTTTGTCCGTAACAAGCAAGCCTATTTTTTCTGTAGCTTGGGATATAAAATGAACAAGTACATTCAAAATTATCTGGCCAAATATAAAAAGGTAAAAATTAATACTTGCAAACCACAACGCATAATTGAATACACTTGTGGTGGCTATGTGGTATTTGTAATACTAATGTTGTCGGCTGGTAATTCATTTGAAAGCATTTGTTCATTTTTTAAACTATTGAAAAATGATGATGTCTTTATTAAAGCGTTTATGCATAAAGTATTCGACTATAAATTGGCTACTATATAAGAAATTTGTCATTAATAACCTGCTACATTACGTGGTCAGTTATGAATATTCCTTGTCACTGTGAATTATGTGTCAAATACACGTTGGAGCAATCTAAACCAGCGCCTTTATACAGGAGAATGTTGAAATGTATTTCAGTGCCATTTATTAAAGGTATAGCATTGGGATTGGGCTTTTGTACAACACTAGTCATATTGTTGCTCATTATATAAAAGTGGGTTGATTGCGTGTGGTCGTTTTTCATTTTCCTCTAATGGAACTTTTATGTAACAAATATTGTGGTACATGCAAGGAAATATTTTCTTCAACCAAGCATTTTAGTGATCACGTTTTGAAAAGGCATGCAGGGATTCAACCCATATGTAACAATTATATCAGCAATGCTGACTTTATTCAAAAATATGGACATTTGGATGGTGTTCGTAGACGTTTGTGCCCTCATTGTAGTGAAACTTTTGGAACAAGATTCAATTGTGAGCGTCATATTCGGCGTATTCATAATAATAATGGAACGAATGGTGAAGATGGTGATGGAAATGATACCAGCAAACCCTTTGAAAAAGCTGAGGAGTTTGTACATTCAACCCAATCAAAAAGATGCCGCAGCAATAGTGACGGAGAACATTCACAACACGAGCCGAGCGACAAACAAAACTGCCCTAAACTATCTTTTAAACCTTCGAAAATAAAAATGTGGTATTGTATAACTGTTGAATAAAACGTTTATTTCATATTTTTAACATGTAATGTAACAACTGTAGAACCATAATTAAATTGCATAGGACGACCAAATTCATCTAAAATTTCAATACGTATGGTATCGAGTGTTTGTCTAGTGATTGGTACATAACGAATAGGATTAAATGTTTTGGCAATCATTTTACCAAATTCAGTAGGAGGGGGTACAGGTAAACATGCAAGTAAATTAGCTTTCACATTACCAAGAATGGAATATTCTACAATATCACAATATATATACATTGTATTAATGTTATTTGAAAAATCAATGGGACGCCTGGCTATTATTGTATCGTTGATGTTTTTATTCAAAATTATGCCGGAATAGCTGAGCCATTGTATAAGTTAACACATAAGGATACTCATTTTGAGTGGAAATCGGAACATGCAGACGCATTTAAAACTTTAAAAACATTACTGTGTACTGCCCCTGTACTGAAACCTCCTAAAGCAGACCAACCTTTTGTCATAGAAAGTGATGGCAGTATGATCGCTGTGGGAGCAGTTTTATTGCAATCAGCAGAGAAAAATTCTCCATTACACCCGTTCGCTTGCGTTCGCTAGTAGAAAGTTGACTCCAGCGGAACGGAAATATCCTCCTATTGAAGTTGAAGCACTCGGTTTAGTCTTTGCTCTTTAACAATTATGTACCTATGTATTAGGAGTGCCTACCACAGTTATCACAGATCACCGACCATTAACCAGTTTAATGTCGTCATAGGTAGATTAGCCAAGTATCAACTAATGATACAAGATTTCAACATAAAGATTGAATATCGTCCTGGCAAATTAAACAGTGTCTGTGATGCTCTCTCCACGCATATAGGAAACGAAGCAAATGACTGTCGTCCTACTAAACCAAAGGACAAAGTAAAACCTGTTGATGTTTTTATTGCTCATATTACAACGATTACTTCTCTTGACCAACTAAATTGTGATGAAATACGGAAAGTTCAAGCTGGAGTTCCCTGGATTCGCGAAGCACTTTCTCGAATTAATAATGAAAACTGTCCGGCTAATATATCAGACCGGTATGAAGAACGAGAAGGCATATAACATGCAAAACAGCAAAAATTATTCTCGAAACGACAAAATAACTGATGTTGTCATCAAATTTTTTCACGAAGATTTCAAAATTGGTGCACACCTAGGTATAAATAAAACTACTGATGCGATTCGACGACGATACTTTTGGACTAATATGGTTCCACAAATAACTGAATTTATTAATCGTTGTACAAAATGTGCAAGTAGAAAATCTAACCCACACCAATCCTAAATTCAACCTATGGGAAGATTTGTTATACCCGATAAGCTATTTGATCGTATTCATGTAGATATACTAGGTCCTTTACCTCGCACTAATGACGGACATCGATACATCTTGAGTATTCAAGACGCTTTTAGTAAATGGGGAACAACTTGGGAAAAGGAAAAAGCAGAAGAGTACACAAGGACTTTGTCAAACCTTATCAACGGACAACATTTATTCCGGTTATCACAATTTCTTGAAGGTAGTTTTTTTTTTAACAAAATCAAATTGTTGAATTTTTTTTTATTTTGTGCCATTTCTGATTGTAACACTTCGTTGTTGTTGATTGATTTTCTCTGAGAAGTCTGCTATTGTTTTACAAGGTTTTGTTTTATTACTCCAATTTTCATTGAGTAGATTTTTTTCAATATTCTCTTGTGAATCTTGCTATTTGTTATGCTTAATCATTACTTGTATTCACCTTATGGACATTAGTCATACGGGTCAAACGAGTTTTTATTTTTTTGTACAGAACGGGCTCGACCTATTCTCAGGGTAACACCGTACCTGTACAACTCAAGAAAATGAACGACTATATCACAGTCGAATGGTTTAGAAGCAAAGCTCTCGTTTGCAAGCATTTCACTACTCAAGTGAATGGAATAGAATCTACTCGATACTACATTTCAAATTCAACAAACTTGAAGAGACAATAGCTAAACTTTCAAATCGTATTGTATACATTTTTTTTATCCACTACACCATGATTTTTTTTTCCAACATCCAACTATCTTAAAAAGCGAATTAATTTATTTTGTTTTTGAACGAGGAAGTTCAACTTTTTAAGGTGGGGGGATGTCACATCGGCAAGCACATGGTAAACATGTGCGCGCTATTCAAATAGCGGGAGCCTGAACAAGCCCCGCCTACAACATGGGACACACATGACACACTTGCTTCTGGCCTGACCCAGATAGGTTGTCTTATAGCCATGTGAGTCTCATCTCTTTATCATCTATAAATATACTCTATTTAATACTCTATTATATCTTTTTATATTCTTTCTTAATGTAATTCTTATATTGTATTTTCTTGTTATCTGATAATGAATCCTTTTCTCTTTAAATATTTTTCTTAATAAGGAAATCGGGGCGTTCGGGTCTGCCTACCTAAGGAACAAGGTAGAAGTACATATATCTTCCGACCATGAAAAGACGGGAAGAAACAATATGTAACGCTACTACCACTCAATCTTGTTTTTCTTCACCAATTTTTGAATCCACTACTGAGACTCTTGTCTCGTTTATTGATTATTCAGAAGCATATTCTTTATCGGATCTAACAAGTAATCTGGATAATCACATGGATCCTTCACGCCAACGCTTTAAACGATCAACAAATTAATCCTTAATTGCGCCATTTCGCTCAGAAATGGAATACAGTTCCATCCGGATAATCAATACGTAGCAGGCGGGTTAGAGCTAGACGACAAGAGAGGAGAGGAGCTGACACGCCCTTTATATAGAACTCAGACTTTAGTTCTGTCTCATGGAATGACTAAGGATGGCTTGTCATCTCTTCAGAGCTCACCTATAGTTTATATCTCTTTTTTTCTTATCGTAACTTATTGTAACCATTATGTAGAATAAACCTTTCTTTTCACGAGTCTTATGTTTATCCATTATGCTCTATTAATACCGCTACATCTGGAACACTATATTGCACATCTCATAGACTACATTGGTCTATAGGATAGATGCGAGAGCATAACGGAACGTGGAGGTTCCACCACAAACGTTTATTTTATTTTCTCTTATTTTCTTAAACTTTACTCTCGTAATATTCATTTTCTTTTTAACTTTCTCCTATCCATTGCCATCTTCTCCACGCTAAAACACAAAACGGAGGTGCCAACATCGTTATAGGGAACAGATGCAAGGAACTCTCATAATAAGAGAGAAAAATTATACATTTTGGGAAGAATTTATTTTACTTGATCCCGTTGTTCACAATTTTGTCATGTCTGAACCTAAGTCACATATCCTTGCTATTAACATCTGATTTATACTGTTAGCCGACCTCGAAGCCACATGAGGACTTTAGGCTGAATTCGTTAACAGATTCACCTAAAGATTTTATATATTTTGATATTACCCACACCATTCTTTTAAGGATTGATTTCGGCTTTGAGGAAAGAATAACTCTAGTTGGATTTAGTTGGAACTCCAGTTAGTTGGATTTTCTCCCCATACTATATGTCACCTTCCTCATACCGTTTTGTTGTTTAGAAACATGAGACTCAATTCCAAATCATCTTATTATTATTATAATTTCGTATAGTTCTTGTAAATTTTAGTCAGCTATGTAACTTCGATATTATAAAACAAGATCTTTGGTTTGCAAAACGACTACGGTAGATTTTCTTAAAAAAGATCCTTACTTTCCGTTAAACCATGAACGAACGAATTAAGTATGCAATTGGGACTAGTAATTCCTCTTGGATAGATTGATGGATTACCAAAGCCCAATTTTAATGCTTTAACTTTTTGGAATGCCTAAGGGAGTTTGCGACTAAAAATCAAAAATTTTTATAAAAAAGAGAAGGGAATAAGCCCACTGAGACTAGGCAATCATCCATAATGCGTGCAAAGAGAAAAGAAAAATTCAAATGCAATACAAATTGGACCCAAAAGACCAAGATAACCAAAGTCCAATTTCAAAGTACGGTAGAAGGCGAATCTAAAGTTATGGCCAGAACCTTAGATTCATTCCTATCCTTCCGACTTGACCAAACCAGTCGTCAGTCTCTATCTAACTTTTCCCAACTTATCACCAACAACTAAACGTACATACCTACCCAATTACGTTAAAATTCCATCTTCCTCCACGTAATCAGACACTCGAGGTTTTTTCAAACCAAGAGCCCTAACAAGGTGGAGAGAAGGTATAACTCAGCAGTACCTCTTAGTACACACTCCAACCCGGATCCCGCGATTCAGCTCCAGTAACTAGAAGCCAAACTTGCGCGCAAAATGTCGCTATCATCAACGAAGACACAGCTGAGGAGAAGCCTAACGTCGAAAAATTTTACACGCGCCGTGCAGGTACGTTTTCTCCTTCAGAACATTCTAGCGATCCGGACTACATACCATCTGGAGACGACGAGCAACCCTTGATCATAGACGAACAGACTCCGAACACCACTACGAAAGAAAAGGTACGCTCTTCAAATATACATAAAAATAATAAAAATCTAAATAATTCTGATATCTTTCTCTCTCTCAAGTCATGAACCTACTGGTTCACCTTCAACAACAGGCTTACAATCTCTTAAAAACAAAGTCGTTGATTTATTGAATCGCTCACCCAAAGACCCAAACCCAAAATCTAGCCGAGCACAGCGACTTGCTACAATACCCAATACATACACGCGCTATACGTTATCTCCAATCACCTCACCGGAGCAGAGAAAACTTTTGAAAAACAACCTACAAACATCAACCCCGATTCTCAGTAGTCCAAGATTAGACAAATTGACGACACCTAACCAATATAATCAAACAGAGCACATTACTCCTACGTCAGGAAGTTCAAGATCTGCACATACAGTAATAGCTGTTTCGATAAAAATGACTGAGCCCGCAACCATTTTACCCGGAGCAGGGAAAACAACAATCGCCCAAATTTTAACATCACCCTACTGCCCTGTTTGGCGTTTTTGTTTTTTTGGCCTAATGATACCTGAAAGGTTGACTCTTTTGCCGTTGCTAGTAGAGAGCCGTGCAAAATTTACTAACCACGCCCCCAAACAGCTGTCAAAAACATACTTTGGGGGGCGTCAGCTGCTAAAAACATACTTTTGAGGCGCGTCAGCTGTCAAAAACATATTTTTGAGCGTCAGCTGTTAAAATCATATTTTGGGATCATGGTTCATGGATTTTCCTTTTTTAAATATAAAAGTCATGATTTAAAGCATGATTTTTTTTTAAATCAAATTTAAATATGCTTTTTCAAATGTATGTATATATTTTTAATATATTTTTCAAATATATTAAGTGAAAAAAAAATATAAATTTAAAAATATTTAAATTTTATTTAAATTTCAAATACATAAATTATATTTAAATTTGTTGTTACATTATATAAATTTGATCATTCATTTATTATATTTTTCTATTAATTATACTTATTTATTATTTCTATTACTTTATTGTATTGTGTTTGTACTGTTTTTGTTTTTAAAGATCAATAAAATTTTTGCATGTAGATTATTTTGTTCACCGTACTTGTTATGAGTAATTCAATGGAACACATATCGAAGGTTAATTCGATAAGAACTATATGAAATACAAAATTCAATGGAACACATATCGAAAGTTAATTCGATAAGAACGACATTAAATTATTAATTTTTGAAATTACGAATTGTTATCAATTATATTTATTGTAACAAGTAAAAGTTTCAAATTAAAAAAAAAGATTAGTTTTAAATTTTATTTTACTAATATAACAATACAATAACTTTATAGAACACACATTGAAGATAAATACGACGGGATTAACAAACAGTTGCGCTGACCTCAATGAAACGCATAAAGTTAATTTAATAAGAACTAATAACAAAAATTAATCCGACGGTTACAATAAAAACAGATGTATTCAATATGCTTATTTATTTCAAAGTTTATCGCAACTGCTAGTTTTGACAGCTGTACCCAAATCCATGTTACATAAAAAATTACAATGCCAACAGCAATGTGTAGACTGATGTATTCATTATATCAAGGTACAATGGCTGCTAATAGGTTGTGTCGTTTTGATTCTTTTGTTTGTAAACTTTTTTTTTTTTTAGTTATAAACGTTTATGTAAAGAGTTGGGTTTCGATTATGAAGAGATTAATCAGCTCAGGTACTTTAACACAATTTTGAATCTATATATATATTTTGTTTTTTAGTAAACGTATAAAGTTTACCGAGGCTGGTGGGATCGAGCTCTGTGAGCCCACATCACCCACTTTTAACAGTGGGCCCTCATCATCAAGGGTTATTGAAGTAATAACCTTGGACGACAGTGATGAGTAAGCGATATTTAAAATTATAACAATTAGTTTTTTTCTTTTTAAGAGAATGGGATCCCGCTACCCCATCAACCAGTGGAGGGCAAGTCGGATATGGAGCGGCTTTCAACGATGTCTGTAAAATAGAGGTACGATCTTTTATTTACATATTATTTCATAATAAATAAATATATAATTCATAATTGAAATTTATTTCTCTTTTTCAATTGCATTCATAAAATTCTCTCTCTCTCATCTTTACATTTCATCTGAATCTATATCTTTTATCAAACAAATTGCAAATATTTTGAAATTTATATACTCATTCTTTTGAACAGCTTTCATTTTAAAATCTTTACATTTCATCTCACTATATATCTTTCTTTCAACCAATTTTGAATTCTTACAAATTATAAATATTTCAAACATTTTGAACTAGTAAAATAATAAAACACCATCTTGACCTTTTCATTTATTTTTAAACATTAACAAATGTTTATAAAAGAAAAAACTTTATATTTAAAAATCAAATGCCATTTATTTTTAGTAAAAGCTTATAAAAATAATTTAAAGAAAAGTAAATTTATTAAAAGTTATAAACAAAAATTATTTATATTTAAAATGAAAGCGTATAACCATTATAAAAAGTGTGTATTATAGTGGTCACACCGACGCATAAAACGCACTGGTCGGTTCACCAACGTGGTCGTTAGATCGCTCACGTTCCCACATTTGGAAGCCATTAATGAGCCAATGCATGTTGTCATGCCGCGGCTATTTAATGAGTTTCTTGATCGGTGCCTTGCTGAAAGTGGTGTGCCAGATAAACAAAAAGCATTATTTTGTCTATCAATAGAGCACCCATCCTTTGAAAAGGGATCCATATTTATGGATTTCCGTAGAAGGGAGCATTTGGATGGCGTTGCCATCATGAATGCCATCAGCAAGGTGCAGCAATCAAAGCGAGAGGCTGTAATTAACCAGGCAATGAATATTAAAATGTATGTGTTTGATGAAAGACTAGTGCAGCCAAGCCTGATGCCTGGTGAAGGTAGAGTTGGCTTCTCTTTTGATGCCGAACTCAAAATACCTGGCACAATTGAGAACACTGATACACATTGCCTGGCTAGAGCAGCAGTTGTGGGAATGTGGAAAACCGATGAAGAGGCAGCAGAAGATGTTATTGAGAAGCGGAGTATTCAAAATCTTCGTCGCAACTACATCTTGTTGCAACCACATCATATCAATTTATTAAATAGGTGTGGTATTTCTGTACATTTACCAAATTAAAATTTAAACCATTTAAATATTATTGCAAGTTGTAATACAGACTATAAGTTTGTAGTATACGCTAGGCCATCTGGACAGCGTATGTACGCTATTCAGCGTGTCTTCAATGAAACGGCTAGCAAAGTGGTAACACTAGGCTACCGAAATAATCATTATGACTGTACTACAACTTGTAGTAGATCACAGCTTTTTGATGGTATTATATGCCAACACTGTAAATTATCTTACAAAACAGTGTTGCATAGATGTAAAGCCAAGTGTAAGAAATGCCACACCTTAAAATGTAATTCGATGGAAAATGTGGTTGAAAATAGCATAAGTCAAGGTTTATTGTTTTTTATCACAGGTTATAACAATAGCAGTTTTGAAAGAAGAAAGTGAATAAAAGAAGTTCCTTACAATATGAACATGATTATATAAATTGATTGACATGAAAACATTAATTGTATAGAGATAAGAATAATTATTGAATCAATTATGTCAGTTGAAAATATATATTCTAAACAAGTAAATCTATGTGTCATAGTTGTCAACCCATCCTTGATAAACAAGGGATTTGTTCAGTTCAAAAAATATGACCTGACCTCATTTTTACTTTTACCAGGTGCGGTGGAACTTAGAGAAAGGAAAGCAACTGTTTGTTAATCCCGTCGTATTTACCTTCAATGTGTGCTCTATTTAGTTATTGTATTGTTATATTAGTAAAATAAAGTTTAAAACTAATCCTTTATTATAATTTCTCATAATTTCTCTAGGCTCATTTTACCTTGTTCTATATTAAATGTTCAAAAAGATTTATCTTATACACTACGTTTTTCCAATAGAAAATTTATTCTACACTTGCCTAAAGGCAACTATGCAAATGGTGATGAAATAATACGCGGATTCAATGCTGGAAGAGAATCATTTATCGCCAACAATACAAAGCCTCTTGGAGCTGAGGAAGAAGCACGTATAAAAAGTTTAATAGATAAAGATGAAGATGTAAAAAAGTGGTATAATAATCGCCAGGCTGAGGCTAAGCTAGTGGAGGAAATGCTCGCAGACGCCACATTTCAGTTTAACAAAACATTGCAGCGCATAGAGTTTGTAACAAGCAAGCGACTATTAATGAATGCAACGCTTGGTGATGATTTTGCATATTTTCTTGGTTTTGAAAATAAAAACATCAACGATACAATAATAGCCAGGCGTCCCATTGATTTTTCAAATAACATTAATACAATGTATATATATTGTGATATTGTAGAATATTCCATTCTTGGTAATGTGGAAGCTAATTTACTTGCATGTTTACCTGTACCACTTCCCACTGAATTTGGTAAAATGATTCCCAAAACATTTAATCCTATTCGTTGTGCCAATCACTAGACAAACACTCGATACCATACGTATTGAAATTTTAGATGAATTTGGTCGTCCTATGCAATTTAATTATGGTTCTACAGTTGTTACATTACATGTTAAAAATATAAAATAAACGTTTTATTCAACAGTTATACAATACCACATTTTTATTTTCGAAGGTTTAAAAGATAGTTTAGGGCAGTTTTGTTTGTCGCTCGGCTCGTGTTGTGAATGTTCTCCGTTACTATTGCTGCGGCATCTTTTTGATTGGGTTGAATGTACAAACTCCTCAGCTTTTTCAAAGGGTTTGCTGGTATCATTCCCATCACCATCTTCACCATTCGTTCCATTATTATTATGAATACGCCGAATATGACGCTCACAATTGAATCTTGTTCCAAAAGTTTCACTACAATAAGGACACAAACGTCTACGAACACCATCCAAATGTCCATATTTTTGAATAAAGTCAGCATTCCTGATATAATTGTTACATACGGGTTGAATCCCTGCATGCCTTTTCAAAACGTGATCACTAAAATGCTTGGTTGAAGAAAATATTTCCTTGCATGTACCACAATATTTCTTACATAAAAGTTCCATTAGAGGAAAATGAAAAACGACCACACGCAATCAACCCACTTTTATAAAATGATCAATAAAATTACTAGTGTTGTACAAAAGCCCAATCCCAATGCTATACCTTTAATAAATGGCACTGAAATACATTTCAACATTCTCCTGTATAGAGGCGCTGGTTTAGATTGCTCCAACGTGTATTTGACACATAATTCACAGTGACAAGGAATATTCATAACTGACCACGTAATGTAGCAGGTTGTTAATGACAAATTTCTTATATAGTAGCTAATTTATAGTCGAATACTTTATGCATAAACGCTTTAATAAAGACATCATCATTTTTCAATAGTTTAAAAAATGAACAAATGCTTTCAAATGAATTACCAGCCGACAACATTAGTATTACAAATACTACATAGCCACCACAAGTGTATTCAATTATACGTTGTAGTTTGCAAGTATTAATTTTTACCTTTTTATATTTGGCCAGATAATTTTGAATGTACTTGTTCATTTTATATCCCAAGCTACAGAAAAATAGGTTTGCTTGTTACGGACAAAGATGACCTGCCAATGTGTGCCTGGCTTATCAAGTGTGTCAGTATTTACGACAAGTGCAAAGTTTTTACGACGCGTTTTGGGTAGAGTATCAGCGCTATATACACCGAGGAATAGTTTCCGAGTGCTGGGGACAGATTGCAATAGTGATACTATTTCAGACGAATACATTTCAGTAGAATGATCTAGTGTAACTTTTGTATTGCGCGCGTGCGGTTCGATATGCCACACCTCCTTTTGGATGTCAACTCTATTCAATGGACAACACTTTTAAATCAACAAATGGGTGGCGCCCCATTTAGCGGAATGAAGTTTCAACGTGGAATGCAGAGGGGTCATGGTTTGGGTGGTATTTTGGCAACTTTGGCATCATTTCTACCACGCATCATTCAATCACCTATAGCCCAAAATCTCATCAATGCCGGAAGAAACGCCTTATAAAGTGCTGTAAGCAATAGTCCAGTTGTAAATTCACCTCTTGGCGGACAGTAGTAGAGAGCCGTGCAAAATTTACTAACCACGTCCCCAAACAGCTGTCAAAAACATACTTTTGGGGCCGTCAGCTGCTAAAAACATACTTTTGGGGCGCGTCAGCTGTCAAAAACATATTTTTGAGCGTCAGCTGTTAAAATCATATTTTGGAATCATGGTTCATGGATTTTCCTTTTTTAAATTTAAAAATCATGGTTTAAAGCATGACTGTCAGCCCAATGCAATACCTATTATTGCGTAGCCTTAGTATTTCAGGTGATCTGGTAAGAAACACTGATGATGTATTACTTTTTTCAGAGTCAACTGATGATGGAAGAGTAATGTAAAAATCATCCATGACAAACCACCACTTGATACGTGTACACTATTGCAAATGAAATCATTTGCATTTTAGGTACATTTACGAGTGGTTGATTATGGTTTTCAGCTTCATACTACCCAGTCAGACAACTGTAATAGGGGCAACCCAATACGGTAAACAACCCTCATAAAGCACATATGCGAAAATACTGAAAAGTTTTTCAACGTCCCCATTGATAGAATATTCTGGTTCAGTCAATGTGGATCATCGTCAGGTGTACCAATAAATGATGAGCGTTTAATAATTATTCAAGGGCCTCCTGATCCTGATTTAATAAAAGAACAAAAGGGAGTAAATACTATACTAGTGCTGGATGATTTGATGAACTTTTTTTCATCGAATAAAGCAGCAAAGGAATTACTCAACAACATTTTTACAGTGTGGGCACATCACTGGAATTTGGCAGTGTTTAATCTTGTGCAAGCGGCATTTCAACTGGACAGGACCAGTCCAATCAATAGTACATATATAATACTGATGAAAAGTCATTCAGATATTTTAGAAATACGTAATTGTCTGCAGCAATTATTTGGGCCACGTTTCAAAAATGCTGTAGAGGCGTATGATGATGCAATGTCTACTCCCTATAGTCATTTACTGATTGACAATCATCCTTTAACAAGTGAGAAGCAGCGTATACTATCTGATATAACAGCGGAGAACCCTATTGTTTATGTTGCCAGAAATGTGTTTAGTGCTTAAAGTGCTTGTTCAATGAGTGGTCGTATTTTGTCAAATTTCAACTTTTTGTCTTCTTGCGCCGAAACTCCTTGTTCTGTTTCCTCATTTTCTTTTGCACAAATTGAAATTATTGTTGAAATTGTATTTAATATTGTGAAAAATAATAATTTTCTTTTAACTAACAAGGAATATAAAACCCTGTTGCCCATATCTTCATTATTACGTCAAATAGCTTTGATACGCACACCGGAAAAGGCTAAATCATTATTGGCAACGCTTTCACACTAAACAATTGAAAACCATAGTTACATGTGGTATTGCCTATTTTGGTTTTAAATCATGAAACTCAACCATAAATATCGACTAATTCCTGTCGAGGAGGAAACAATTAATATAGACAAGTTTGATGCAGAGCTCAAGCTTTTACGAGAAAATAAAGCTATACCCGATTATAAAAAGGCTGAACTATACGAAGACTTGATTGCTCGTCTCAAAAACTATAGAGAAAGTATAGATGCGCCCATATCAGTACAAGTGCAAAATGCTGATCCACCTCTATTGCCAGAATACAAGTTGCCAAGAAAGTATAACAATTTGTGGGAGAAATTTCCACAGGTGCGCACAAACAAGAGTAATCAACTTGTGATTAATAATGAGGCTGTACCAAATACCGATATTACAAAAATTTTAAATTTTGTATTGGATAAAACGAAAACGGAGCCCAATGGATTTTCAGTCTTGTCAAAGTTTTTAGCCAGTAAAGGCGTATCTAGTTCTAACAAGAAACAAACTAGAAGAGAGTCGGCTGACAATGATTCAGTTGACGTTGTAACTAGAGCTGAACCGGCTGTTACAGACTTGGACTCTACTATATTACCTAGAACGCCTCGTCATCGTAAAGCTGTTATTCGATATTCACCATCACCGGTTCGTACACTCAAAAGTAAAAGGTCAAAAACTTTTGATACTGCCGCCGAATCATATTACACACCACGAGAAGGAGACTCACAGAATGGCCAAGGTCGTAAAAGGTTCTACATTAGATTATGGAAATGATATTTTGGCGAGCATTCATTACGATATTATTACGCACTCTGAACCTGTAAACAATCTGCATATTAATTAGTTTTTACATCTCTTTAAACATTATTGTTTACCGTTTGTGCCATAAACAACAGCCATCTCTGTAAAACATTTACGCTTTTTAAACTTTGTTTAATAGCTGATATATTAATCATAGTATACTTTTACACCCATATTGTAGCACAAAACATATGACTGCCAACGTTTTATATGTGAAAAATAATTCATTCTCGAATATTTACTAATGATTATATTACGAAACTAAAACTTTTGATATATTAAAATGATTATACTATATTTAAACCCCCACAGTGCAGTTATTAGTGTTTATTAACCATCGATATGCGTGGCGTTGAGGTCACCGCAACTGTTTGTTAATCTTATTGTATTTACCTTCAATGTGTGCTCTATTTAGTTATTGTATTGTTATATTAGTAAAATAAAGTTTAAAACTAATCCTTTATTATAATTTGAAACTTTTACTTGTTAGAATAAATATAATTAATAACAATTCGCAATTTCAAAAATTAATAATTTAATGTCGTTCTTATCGAATTAACCTTCGATATGTGTTCCATTAAATTTCGGTATTTCATATCGTTCTTATCGAATTAACCTTCGATATGTGTTCCATTAAATTTTGGTATTTCATATCGTTCTTATCGAATTAACCTTCGATATGTGTTCCATTGAATTACCCATAACAAGTACGGTGAACAAAATTATCTACATGCAAAAATTTTATTGTTCTTTAAAATAAAAACAATACAAACACAACACAATAAAAAATAAACAAAATAAGTAAACAAAAATTATTAATAAATATAATAAATAAAATTTAAAAACAAATTTATATATTTAAAATTTATAATTTTTATTTTCACTTAATATATTTAAAAATAATTAAAAACATATACATACATTTGAAAAAAAAATCATGCTAAAAATCATATTTTTTTAAAGTACATTTGAAAAAACAAATTTAAAATTTGATTTTAAAAAAAAATCATGCTTTAAATCATGATTTTTAAATTTAAAAAAGGAAAATCCATGAACCATGATCCCAAAATATGATTTTAACAGCTGACGCTAAAAAATATGTTTTTGACAGCTGACGCGCCCCAAAAGTATGTTTTTAGCAGCTGACGCCCCCAAAAGTATGTTTTTGACAGCTGTTTGGGGCGTGGTTAGTAAATTTTGCACGGCTCTCTACTCCCAATGGGCCTCACAATTATCTAAAATCTCATTCGCATTAAATACAATTCCAAGTACAACTACCGGAATCAGCCCATACATTGCTCTATTTGGAAGAGACGCACGGCTACCTATGGATCGCCAACTACCAGGACAACCTATTCTAAATTCTCCAGAAGATGACGTTTAATGCAGTTTAATGCAAAGGTTCAAAAACGTCGATTACTTTTTCCGGTACATAATATTTCATTCTTTTGATCTGCATTTATCTTATAATATTTACATTTCATCTCACTATACAAAATTAGTTGAAAGAAAGATATATATATATATATATATATATATATACAGTCATGTGCGATGAAAGTCGGGCACCCACTAGAAACCCTTATATCTGAGAAGACAAACTACAAAAATTCAGAAAACAAAAACAAGTGGAGTTTTCCCTGTCGCTGTTATTCCTCCCCACACCATTGCTTTGTGGGAAGTGGCTTCTTTCTGCTATCTTTCTCTTGACAGAGTACTGTTCTCCAGTGTGGAGCAGTTGACGGCTATTTTGTTGATTGAGTTTGGGTTCAGTAAAAGTAAAAAAAAAAACAGTAAAAATTTTTTCATCAGTCCACAAAACGTTGTTGATGCGAGCCCCTTCGAGATTCTGAAGTAAAATTTCGGCTTTTTCATACCGATTTTTTTTCATCTGTTCCGTGAGCCTGTGTCCTTTCAGTATAAGGTAAGAATGAAAGCCTAGTTCTTTTTTTACAATCTTCTGAACTGTTGAACGGGATATTTTCATCTGAAAAGCAACTTTGTTTAAGCTTACACCATCATTTCGAGCTATTCTGCTTCGGATGGCATTCCGGGTTCGTGCTGTGTTCACACTTCTGGGTCTTCCGGGTATTTTTCTTGGTTCGACGTTTCCTTGATCTTTGTATACCTTGATAACTCTATAAACAAAGCTTGTGGTATACAAAGAGTTCTGACAATCTCCATAGGTTTGAGCCCTTGTTCAAAAAGATGGACGATACTGGCACGGTGCATTGAAGGCTTCATAACTTCTTTTTTTTTCAATCAAAAGATCTGTAGTTGTGGAAAGAATGTTCTTGCGCATATAACAAAAAAAATTCAAATTTATTTTTTTTCAAATTACAATTACAAATTAGTTAAAAGTATTCACCGTTAGCTTCAATACATTGTTCCCAACGATTGAGCAAAGAATAAATACCTTTTTTATAAAAGTCAGATTTTTTAGTGTTTATGAAGTCACAAAACATTTTTTTGACCTCATCAACATTTTTAAATACCATACCTTCAATATAACTTGATAAATGTTTAAATAAATGGACATCGGTAGGGGACAAATCGGGTGAATAAGGAGGGTGGGGTGAACATTCATAACCTAAATCAAAAAATTTTTTCATCGTCGGTCTTGAGACATGGGGTCTTGCATTATCCTGTAGTATGATGGCCCGTCTCCTATTGATCAGTCCTGGCTTCAAACTCAATAATTTTTAGTGCATTTCATCAATTTCTTGGCAGTACGATTCCGTATTGATTGTATCATTAGGCTGTAGAAACTTATAATGAATGATTTCTGTTGAACACCACCAAACAGTTAACATAACTTTCGAATATGTCAAAGCTAGTTTGGGAAAGTGTTTAGGAGTTTCATTTTTGTCCATCCAGTGAGCTGATCTTTTCTTATTGTTGTAAAGGACCCATTTCTCGTCACAAGTAATGATATTGTCGAGAAATGGATCATTCATGTTTCTCAGCCTGAATCCTAAGCATGCCATGTATCGAACATTCTTCTGCGCTTCCGAAAGTTCATGGGGCACCCATTTATCCAATTTTTTCACTTTTCCGAGTTTTTTCAAATGAGTTAATACAGTTGTATGATAAGGTTTCTTGAGCTGATACTCGTATCCTTTTCCAAAAATTCATCTTATGCTGAATCATCCAACGTCGTAGTTCTTCCTTTTTTGGCTTGATCTTCTATGTTCTCGTCACCGTTACGGAATTTCTTGAACTAAAATTGAACAGTCCTTAAGTTGGTTGTTCCGATTCCAAAAGCACTGTTGATGTTGTTGGTTGCTTCAGAAGTTGTGTGCCCTAACTTAACTTCGTACAAAAAAAAAGGGTTCTCAATTGGGATTTTTGCATCATTGATCTATAATCTTTAAATTAGTAATTATATTGTCATTTCATGAAAATAAGTGAAAAACTATCTGCTTTATCATATAAAACTTATATATTTATTATTTTTGTATTTAGCGCCCAGATAATTCAAATTGTTCAGATGAGTTTGAAAAATGCGCAAGAACATTCTTTCCAACCTAATATATATATACAGTAGCGAACAAAAAGATATAGCCTTTTTGAAATTTGTGTTTTTTCTATTCTATTTTTTTATAACTAACTTGAAAAAACTAGATAATGTATTTTTTTCATGAGAAATGAATTTATAAAAGTTATTATCACTTTCAGAATTTCGAAAACCTTTTTTTTTTGTTTTTTAATCTTCTATTCACCATAAGACCTTTAACTCAATGTAACATCCATATCAACACTAACAAGAATTATTAAAAAAAAATTTCCAAAACTAAATTACATAATTATACTTCATAAAACAATAATATACTCCTAATACTTTGTAGCATACCCGTTTGCTTTGATCACAGCCCGACAGCGTTGAGGCATTGCCTCCAGCAAAGCATCGATTCGATGCTGTGGGATACTTCTGTAATACTTTATAATTCTGTACTTTATTCTTTCTATAATTTTTATGTATTTCTTCATTCTGTATTTTATATTTTATAGTTTTAGTTTCTTGTCTTAGTGTATTATGTTATCAGTTATATTTTGCAACCTTAGCATTTTTCGAGATAGTTACAATTGTCATTGAAAACTTATAACCTTTCGTGGAAAATGCTGATAACATTCGCTATATAAGCTTGCCATTCAACTGAATCTTCAGTTGGCGGACTTATCTTTATCTTTATTTGTTTATTGTTTAAATGTTTTTTATTTATAATAAATCTTTCTCTCTTCATCAAATCTTAATGTTTTCTTTACAACAAATTAATCTAAGGGTTAATAACACGGAACATTAATATTCAAACCAAGGATATTACATGGAGGTTCCACCTTAGAATCTTTTTACGATTTTCGAACTCGAATGAATTATAAATTATCATTCAGTTAAAAAGAATTTTTTTTTTGAGCTATATCCCTGGGCTACCACCTCTTTTTCCAATTCAGTACAAAGTGTCTCACATATTTTTTAAAAAAACAGGGTATATTTTGCGCAAGGGTGAGATACTGAATTGGCCAACTTTTCGATTTTTTTTGTTTCTGCGCAGTTGTATTTTATTGGTTTAATGTTCAATATTACAGGTTTAACGAAATGAGTAAATAGTTGTGTAGTAGGATGTATAAGAACCTTACAATAAGAACAGGAAAAATAGGAAACATTATAAAACATAGTTAAGGAGAGAATGATCTGAGAATGAGTTGCAGTGAGCAGTTTCTTTCAAATTTTTCCAGTGAGAACAGGGGGTTTTGTTCAGCGAATTGCTGACCTCCGGTTGGTAGTTGTTAGGTACGGAGGTACTCATGATTTGAGCCGAGCCCGTTCTAACAATATGAGGTAACTTGCATTCAATCCGTATGACTCATGTCTATAAAATTTGAAGCGAAGTAACAAGAAGTGTAGAAGGGTTGGAAAAAAAGAAATGAAACTGTCACACTGAGTCATAATCAGAAAAACATTGAAAGAGAAAAAACAAAAACGCGAAGAGTAATATGAAAAAAAAAAACAAAGAGGTTATAACCAAGAATGAACTTAACTACATAAAAATGTGGAAGGATCATGTTGTGAGCCTCGTACGGCATTGTAGAGGTGTTTTTTGAAGCTTCCGATTTTTGTTTGCTCAATTAGGTTCTCAGGTAAGGAATTCCATGCCTTTATAGCTCTGTATTCAATGCCGTTTCTTGAAGTGTACTTCTTAGGACACAACTTTCGAGGATCTCGCCTTTCACGTGACGAATTCATGGTCGCCGCTCTTCTGCTTCACACCGAACGCGAAGTCGACACACCTGAGTTTGCCCTCACTCGTGCTCTTTCATTACTTGTAGACATCTGCTTTACTTCTAATCTATGTAAACTTGTTGCTAACTATTTAATATCTACTCATAACTTAACTGTTCCTCAATCTTTTGGTCTCGCTCCATACTTTGTCGGATTGTATAAACTTACTTGAGCACAAGAAAAATAAAGGTCCATTAGGACCGGGTATTTCCAAAAAAAAAAAAAAAAAAAAAAAAAAGAAAAAAAAATTTATATGATAAAGCAGATAGTTTTTCACTTATTTTCATGAAATGACAATATAATTACTAATTTAAAAATTATAGATCAATGATGCAAAAATCCCAATTGAGAACCCTTTTTTTTTGTACGAAGTTAAGTTAGGGCACACAACTTCTGAAGCAACCAACAACATCAACAGTGCTTTTGGAATCGGAACAACCAACTTAAGGACTGTTCAATTTTAGTTCAAGAAATTCCGTAACGGTGACGAGAACATAGAAGATCAAGCCAAAAAAGGAAGAACTACGACGTTGGATGATTCAGCATAAGATGAATTTTTGGAAAAGGATACGAGTATCAGCTCAAGAAACCTTATCATACAACTGTATTAACTCATTTGAAAAAACTCGGAAAAGTGAAAAAATTGGATAAATGGGTGCCCCATGAACTTTCGGAAGCGCAGAAGAATGTTCGATACATGGCATGCTTAGGATTCAGGCTGAGAAACATGAATGATCCATTTCTCGACAATATCATTACTTGTGACGAGAAATGGGTCCTTTACAACAATAAGAAAAGATCAGCTCACTGGATGGACAAAAATGAAACTCCTAAACACTTTCCCAAACTAGCTTTGACATATTCGAAAGTTATGTTAACTGTTTGGTGGTGTTCAACAGAAATCATTCATTATAAGTTTCTACAGCCTAATGATACAATCAATACGGAATCGTACTGCCAAGAAATTGATGAAATGCACTAAAAATTATTGAGTTTGAAGCCAGGACTGATCAATAGGAGACGGGCCATCATACTACAGGATAATGCAAGACCCCATGTCTCAAGACCGACGATGAAAAAATTTTTTGATTTAGGTTATGAATGTTCACCCCACCCTCCTTATTCACCCGATTTGTCCCCTACCGATGTCCATTTATTTAAACATTTATCAAGTTATATTGAAGGTATGGTATTTAAAAATGTTGATGAGGTCAAAAAAATGTTTTGTGACTTCATAAACACTAAAAAACCTGACTTTTATAAAAAAGGTATTTATTCTTTGCTCAATCGTTGGGAACAATGTATTGAAGCTAACGGTGAATACTTTTAACTAATTTGTAATTGTAATTTGAAAAAAAATAAATTTGAATTTTTTTTGTTATATGCGCAAGAACATTCTTTCCACAACTACAGATCTTTTGATTGAAAAAAAAGAAGTTATGAAGCCTTCAATGCACCGTGCCAGTATCGTCCATCTTTTTGAACAAGGGCTCAAACCTATGGAGATTGTCAGAACTCTTTGTATACCACGAAGCTTTGTTTATAGAGTTATCAAGGTATACAAAGATCAAGGAAACGTCGAACCAAGAAAAATACCCGGAAGACCCAGAAGTGTGAACACAGCACGAACCCGGAATGCCATCCGAAGCAGAATAGCTCGAAATGATGGTGTAAGCTTAAACAAAGTTGCTTTTCAGATGAAAATATCCCGTTCAACAGTTCAGAAGATTGTAAAAAAAGAACTAGGCTTTCATTCTTACCTTATACTGAAAGGACACAGGCTCACGGAACAGATGAAAAAAAATCGGTATGAAAAAGCCGAAATTTTACTTCAGAATCTCGAAGGGGCTCGCATCAACAACGTTTTGTGGACTGATGAAAAAATTTTTACTGTGGAACCCAAACTCAATCAACAAAATAGCCGTCAACTGCTCCACACTGGAGAACAGTACTCTGTCAAGAGAAGGATAGCAGAAAGAAGCCACTTCCCACAAAGCATAATGGTGTGGGGAGGAATAACAGCGACAGGGAAAACTCCACTTGTTTTTGTTGAAAAAGGTTGTAAAATTAATGCAAAATATTATCAGGAAAAAATTCTGAAAGAAGTAGTGTTACCGTGGACCCAACGACAACATACTAACGGCAGTATAACACTCCAACAGGATTGGGCTCCAGCTCATGGTGCAAAAAGCACAATTGAGCTGTGCTCAAGGATTTTACCAGGATTCTGGGGAAAGGATATCTGGCCCAGCAACTCACCAGATCTCAAACCAATGGACTTTTCTGTATGGAGTGTTTTAGAACAGAAACTCTCGGCTAAGTCTTCTCAAAATTTGACGACACTAAAACGTGATTTAAAAAAAGCATGGGACTCTTTGGACGAGGAATATCTGCGTGCCACGGTACTATCAGTACGCACAAGACTTGAAGCCTGTAGGAAAGCAAGAGGAGATCATATCGAACAATTTCTTCACAAATAGTTAGATAAATGAAAAATATATAGAACTAGTAAATTATTTTGGATTTGGTTGTTTTTTGTATTAATTATAACATTTTGAAAGTGTCTCAATACTTAAAGGCCACCCTGTATATACAGTCATGTGCGATGAAAGTCGGACACCCCTATGTTAGAGGCCTCAGAAAACCCCTTCAAACTACAAAAAAAAAATTTTTTTAATTTCAAAAATTTTGTGAGTTCATATAGTTTATATTCAGTCAAAATATATGTTAATATAACTAAAACTGATTTTAATATTATTTTCTAAATTATTAAGGAAAAATAGTGTTTTTTGACTATTTTGAATAATTCATCTTAATATAACAAAATTTGAGATTAGGAAGAAGTTAATTCATTAGAAATATTTTTAAATGATTCTGAGCACAGAGCTCGATCAATAACTAAGTTTTTTCTATGGCATAGACAAGTAAGCTTCAGCATCTGAATCTTACTGAATATCTATGAAGAGAACTTTGTGAACGTATAACAAAAGTCTCCCGTTCAAAAGAAAAATAGACGTTTAGCGTACTTCTAACATTCTATCAAAAAATTATTTCTGAAATCTTGATGAAACTTCTGAAATTCAATAGAGAAGACTTCAAGCAGTTTATGAAAATTTCGGAGACTTCAGAAATTACTTTTAAACATGATTTTTTCTGAATTCATTATCGTTTTTTAACACTCAAAATATCTTTTTTCTGAATTTTTGTAGTTTGTCTTCTCAGATATAAGGGTTTCTAGTGGGTGTCCGACTTTCATCGCACATGACTGTATATATAATATATATATATATATCTTTCTTTCAACTAATTTTGTATAGTGAGATGAAATGTAAATATTATAAGATAAATGCTGTTCAAAAGAATGAAATATTATGTACCGGAAAAAGTAATCGATGTTTTTGAACCTTTGCATTAAACTACAAAATTAAAAAAAAAAGTTTATTCTACAAAATAGTCACCATTACACTTTATTGTTTTTTCCCAACGTTCTACAAGATTATTCATTCCACGTGAAAAAAAGTCTAGGGTTTTAAAGGCCAAAAATGTGTTGAGTTCATTTTTTGAGCTCGATTTCATTTGAAAAAGTTTTGTTACATAAAAAGTTAGAAAGAGAAAGAAACAAGTGATAGTCAGTGGGTGAAAGATCTGGGCTGTAAGGTGGGTGTGGTAAAAGACTCGATCCAACGCTTTTTATCTTGTTCCAAGTCTCAATTGCAATGTGAGGCCTTGCGTTGTCCTGAAGCAGTAGAACTCCTTTCCTGTTGACTAAAGCAGGGCGAAGTTTGATGAGTTTCTCATGAACTATGTCTATTTGAGCACAATATGCTGTTCTATCGATAGTTCTCCCTTTTCGCAAATAATCTACGTGAACAATTCCGTGTGTAGTCCACCATACAGTAATCAAAATTTTTTTTGCTGTTAGTGCCTTCTTAGCTATGGTTCCTAGTAGAGAGCCGTGCAAAATTTACTAACCACGCCCCCAAACAGCTGTCAAAAACATACTTTTGGGGGCGTCAGCTGCTAAAAACATACTTTTGGGGCGCGTCAGCTGTCAAAAACATATTTTTGAGCGTCAGCTGTTAAAATCATATTTTGGGATCATGGTTCATGGATTCTCCTTTTTTAAATTTAAAAATCATGATTTAAAGCATGATTTTTTTTTTTAATTTTAAATTTGTTTTTTTCAAATGTATGTATATGTTTTTAATTATTTTTAAATATATTAAGTAAAAATAAAAATAATAAATTTTAAATATTTAAATTTTAAATATATAAATTTGTTTTTAAATTTTATTTATTTATTATATTTATTAATAATGTTTGTTTACTTATTTTGATTATTTTTTATTGTATTGTGTTTGTACTATTTTATTTGTATTTTAAAGAACAATAAAATTTTTGCATGTATATCGTTTTGTTCACCGTACTTGTTATGGGTAATTCAATGGAACACATATCGAAAGTTAATTCGATAAGAACGATATGAAATACCAAAATTTAATGGAACACATATCGAAGGTTAATTCGATAAGAACGATATGAAATACCAAAATTTAATGGAACACATATCGAAGGTTAATTCGATAAGAACGACATTAAATTATTAATTTTTGAAATTGTGAATTGTTATTAATTATATTTATTCTAACAAGTAAAGGTTTCAAATTATAATAAAGGATTAGTTTTAAACTTTATTTTACTAATATAACAATACAATAACTAACTAGAGCACACATTGAAGGTAAATACAATAAGATTAACAAACAGTTGCGCTGACTTCAACGCCACGCATATCGATGGTTAATAAACACTAATAACTGCACTGTGGGGGTTCAAATATAGTATAATCATTTTAACATTTCAAAAGTTTTAGTTTCGTAATATAATCATTAGTAAATATTCAAGAATGAAATATTTTTCACATATAAAACGTTGGCACTCATATGTTTTGTGCTACAATATGGGTTTAAAGGTATACTATGAATAATATATGAGCTATTAAGCAAAGTTTAAAAAGCGTAAATGTTTTACAGAGATGGCTGTTGTTTATGGCACAAACGGTAAACAATAATGTTTAAAGAGATGTAAAAACTAATTAATATGCAGATTGTTTACAGGTTCAGAGTGCGCGAACTGCTGGCAACTGTCGATGAGATGAGCATATCTGCATAAATATGCTGTAAAATCTAATTAATAAAAGAATTTCATCAGCAAACTTGATTGTAACACAATGGGTTGTACTTTACAAAAATCTTTGTATAAAAGGTTGGCAATTTTGCTACATTTACATTTCAGCTCTGCCAACTATCCGAGGATCCGACGTTTCACCATCTTCTGCTACTCTTCGTCAATCGCCATAGACTGCTCCTCTCTGCAAGTTTGCCTTATATTTTAGAAAGTTGGATCTTTAGCGGAAATGAAGCGTGCTGTACTTGCTGATGTGACAAATGTTGTGCGCAAATCGCCTGAACCTGAAATACCACGACCACCCACACCAGCTCCAAATTTTACAAGTTTTGGTATGAACCATAACTTGTATTTTTTAAATCTTTAATTTAGATTCACCAATAAAGCAGATGGAAATTCTGAGAGAGAGCACTCCACCAAGGAGTGTATTAATGAGACCAATTTGTCTCTGCAAAACTTGTAGGGAATCATTGCAGGTTATAGACGAGTATCACTGTTTCAGCCTCTGTATAAAGTGTAGAGGAAGGAATGATGCGTTGGGTCTTTTGAAGGAATTTTGTCACTATAAGCCCGAAAATTTCTCTATTAATGTAAGCTTGCATATTTATTTATTTTCAATTTTATCATTTTTTCGATGCGCTCTTATAACACCATGCCGTGCAAACAATTGTTGAACAATATGGGCTATATTGTTATATATGCAGATGAGGCTACTGTAAAGACTTTTGGTTATAAACAGAATGTATTCTACTTTAAAATAAGTCCAGAAGCACTCAACCTGAACATGTTTATCCGCTTTGATCCTTCATTTTGACTACAACAAGCACAAATAGTACAATTGGCGTTTTATTCTTGTTTTGTTATGTGGTATTTTTATATTCTCAGCCGTAACATTTTTTTCCAGCCCTTGCGAATATCCATCAATGGCTCAACAATTGAGGACGAATGATCAACCAACTGGTAAGAATTTGAAAATTTGAATAGTCTACATTTTTTTTTTGCATGTTGAATTGTTGTTTGTATTTTGCTGGTTTTTTATTGTTACATTATACGATATATCAAATAGATCATTTATTATAATTACAATTGTTTATAACATTGAAAAGTTATACATTTAAATTTTCTGCATCTATCCATTCATTAAAGTTGTCGGGATATCCACTCCATTTTACAAATACTTGACGTTTACCGCTTCGAGTACGCTCTTTTAAAACTTTTTCTATATAGTACTGGTTGCTTTTATTAGTAGCCAAGACAAGTTCAGGTTCGTAAAATATTCCCTTTATACGTTCACCATTATAATCTACAAGTTTATACACGGTTGGGTTTCCGGTTACAACCACATCAATTGTGAATAGCTCCATTGTATATCCAGACTCGTAGCTTTTTTCAAAAGTACGCCTATTTTTGCTTATGCGAACAGTATCACCAATTTTAAAGCGGCTTTTAACAGCTGGTGCATATTCTTCAATGAATATATTTGCTTTAACATCAATGGGCCGCATTTTTATGGAGCGGTTATAAGATTTGTTTATTCCTTCAACCAAATCATCTAGGATATCAATCCAACGATGATTATTCTTGTAATAGAGATATTTCATCATGCGTGTTTTTAAAGTTCTATTTGCTCGCTCCACCATTGCAGCCTTTTGTGGTGAACTTGTAGATCCGTGCAGTATGGCAAACTTTTTGAATAGTTTTTCACAATGACTATTATAAAACTCTGTGCCATTATCAGTAATCAACTGAATTGGTATAAAATTCTTGAATAAATTTTCAAATGCACTAGCAACCTCTATACCACCTTTAGTTTTCAAAGGCCTAACATATAACATGCGTGTATAAACATCAATCATGGTCAACATGTAAGCATAGCCGTCGTTTAATTTTTTATATTTTTGCATATCAACCAAATCTGCTTGCACTGTTAGAAATCGACCACATCCTCTAGTCTTTCTAGTCTGCATACGCATTCTGGTTGGTTTATGCCGTGTAAAAGTTTCAGAATCCTGCAAAAAATCATCGACTTGTACCTTTGAAATGCCATGTTTTCGTGCTTGCGATAATAAATTCTTGGCTGATGTATATGAAGCTGGATGTTTTATATCGTAATAAATGCTCGCCAAAATATCATTTCCATAATCGAATGTAGAACCTTTTACGACCTTGGCCATTCTGTGAGTCTCCTTCTTGTGGTGTGTAATATGATTCGGCGGCAGTATCAAAAGTCTTTGACCTTTTACTTTTGAGTGTACGAACCGGTGATGGTGAATATCGAATAACAGCTTTACGATGACGAGGCGTTCTAGGTAATATAGTAGAGTCCAAGTCTGTAACAGCCGGTTCAGCTCTAGTTACAACGTCAACTGAATCATTGTCAGGCGACTCTCTTCTAGTTTGTTTCTTGTTAGAACTAGATACGCCTTTACTGGCTAAAAACTTTGACAAGACTGAAAATCCATTGGGCTCCGTTTTTGTTTTATCCAATACAAAATCTAAAATTTTTGTAATATTGGTGTTTGGTACAGCCTCATTATTAATCACAAGTTGGTTATTCTTGTTTGTGCGCACCTCTGGAAATTTCTCCCACAAATTGTTATACTTTCTTGGCAACTTGTATTCTGGCAATAGAGGTGGATCAGCATTTTCCACTTGTACTGATATGGGCGCATCTATACTTTCTCTGTAGTTTTTGAGACGAGCAATCAAGTCTTCGTATAGTTCAGCCTTTTTATAGTCGGGTATAGCTTTATTTTCTCGTAAAAGCTTGAGCTCTGCATCAAACTTGTCTATATTAATTGTTTCCTCGTCGACAGGAATTAGTCGATATTTATGGTTGAGCTTCATGATTTAAAACCAAAATAGGCAATACCACATGTAACTATTGTTTTCAATTGTTTGTGTGAAAGCGTTGCCAATAATGATTTAGCCTTTTCTGGTGTGCGTATCAAAGCTATTTGACGTAATAATGAAGATATGGGCAAGAGGGTTTTATATTCCTTGTTAGTTAAAAGAAAATTATTATTTTTCACAATATTAAATACAATTTCAACAATAATTTCAATTTGTGCAAAAGAAAATGAGGGAACAGAACAAGGAGTTTTGGCGCAAGAAGACAAAAAGTTGAAATTTGACAAAATACGACCACTCATTGAACAAGCACTTTAAACACTAAACACATTTCTGGCAACATAAACAATAGGGTTCTCCGCTGTTATATAAGATAGTATATGCTGCTTCTCACTTGTTAAAGGATGATTGTCAATCAGTAAATGACTATAGGGAGTAGACATTGCATCATCATACGCCTCTAGAGCATTTTTGAAACGTGGCCCAAATAATTGCTGCAGACAATTACGTATTTGTAATATATCTGAATGACTTTTCATCAGTATTATATATGTACTATTGACCCGACTGGTCCTGTCCAGTTGAAATGCCGCTTGCACAAGATTAAACACTGCCAAGTTCCAGTGATGAGCCCATACTGTAAAAATATTGTTGAATAATTTCTTTGCTGCTTTATTCGATGAAAAAAAGTTCATCAAATCATCCAGCACTAGTATAGTATTTACTCCCTTTTGTTCTTTTATCAAATCAGGATCAGGCGGCCCTTGAATAATTATTAAACGCTCATCATTTATTGGTACACCTGACGATGACCCACATTGACTGAACCAGAATATTCTATCAATGGGGACGTTGAAAAACTTTTCAGTATTTTCACATATGTGCTTTATGAGGGTTGTTTTACCGCATTGGGTAGCACCTATTACTGTTGTCTGACTGGGTAGTTTGAAGCTGAAAACCATAATCAACCACTCGTAAATGTACCTAAAATGCAAATGATTTCATTTGCAGTAGTGTACACGTATCAAGTGGTGGTTTGTCATGGATGATTTTTACATTACTCTTCCATCATCAGTTGACTCTGAAAAAAGTAATACATCATCAGTGTTTCTTACCAGATTACCTGAAACACTAAGGATACGCAATAATAGGTATTGCATTGGGCTGACAGACATCATTTTTCCTTGTTCAATGTTCAAAAAGATTTATCTTATACACTACGTTTTTCCAATAGAAAGTTTATTCTGCACTTGCCTAAAGGCAACTATGCAAATGGTGATGAAATAATACGCGGAATCAATGCTGGAAGGGAATCATTTATCGCCAACAATACAAAGCCTCTTGGAGCTGAGGAAGAAGCACGTATAAAAAGTTTAATAGATAAAGATGAAGATGTAAAAAAATGGTATAATAATCGCCAGGCTGAGGCTAAGCTAGTGGAGGAAATGCTCGCAGATGCCACATTTCAGTTTAACAAAACATTGCAGCGCATAGAGTTTGTAACAAGCAAGCGACTATTAATGAATGCAACGCTTGGTGATGATTTTGCATATTTTCTTGGTTTTGAAAATAAAAACATGAACGATACAATAATAGCCAGGCGTCCCATTGATTTTTCAAATAACATTAATACAATGTATATATATTGTGATATTGTAGAATATTGTAGAATATTCCATTCTTGGTAATGTGAAAGCTAATTTACTTGCATGTTTACCTGTACCACTTCCTACTGAATTTGGTAAAATGATTGCCAAAACATTTAATCCTATTCGTTATGTACCAATCACTAGACAAACACTCGATACCATACGTATTGAAATTTTAGATGAATTTGGTCGTCCTATGCAATTTAATTATGGTTCTACAGTTGTTACATTGCATGTTAAAAATATGAAATAAACGTTTTATTCAACAGTTATACAATACCACATTTTTATTTTCGAAGGTTTAAAAGATAGTTTAGGGCAGTTTTGTTTGTCGCTCGGCTCGTGTTGTGAATGTTCTCCGTCACTATTGCTGCGGCATCTTTTTGATTGGGTTGAATGTACAAACTCCTCAGCTTTTTCAAAGGGTTTGCTGATATCATTTCCATCACCATCTTCACCATTCGTTCCATTATTATTATGAATACGCCGAATATGACGCTCACAATTGAATCTTGTTCCAAAAGTTGCACTATAATGAGGGCACAAACGTCTACGAACACCATCCAAATGTCCATATTTTTGAATAAAGTCAGCATTGCTGATATGATTGTTACATACGGGTTGAATCCCTGCATGCCTTTTCAAAACGTGATCACTAAAATGCTTGGTTGAAGAAAATATTTCCTTGCATGTACCACAATATTTGTTACATAAAAGTTCCATTAGAGGAAAATGAAAAACGACCACACGCAATCAACCCACTTTTATATAATGAGCAATAATATGACTAGTGTTGTACAAAAGCCCAATCCCAATGCTATACCTTTAATAAATGGCACTGAAATACATTTCAACATTCTCCTGTATAAAGGCGCTGGTTTAGATTGCTCCAACGTGTATTTGACACATAATTCACCGTGACAAGGAATATTCATAACTGACCACGTAATGTAGCAGGTTATTAATGACAAATTTCTTATATAGTAGCCAATTTATAGTCGAATACTTTATGCATAAACGCTTTAATAAAGACATCATCATTTTTCAATAGTTTAAAAAATGAACAAATGCTTTCAAATGAATTACCAGCCGACAACATTAGTATTACAAATACCACATAGCCACCACAAGTGTATTTAATTAAACGTTGTGGTTTGCAAGTATTTATTTTTACCTTTTTATATTTGGCCAGATAATTTTGAATGTACTTGTTCATTTCATATCCCAAGCTACAGAAAAAATAGGCTTGCTTGTTACGGACAAAGATGACCTGCCAATGTGTGCCTGGCTTATCAAGTGTGTCAGTATTTACGACAAGTGCAATGTTTTTACGACGCGTTTTGGGTAGAGTATCAGCGCTGTATACACCGAGGAATAGTTTCCGAGTGCTGGGGACAGATTGCAATAGTGATACTATTTCAGACGAATACATTTTAGTAGAATGATCTAGTGTAACTTTTGTGTTGCGCGCGTGCGGTTCGATATGCCGCACCTCCTTTTGGATGTCAACTCTATTCAATGGACAACACTTTTAAATCAACAAATGGGTGGCGCCCCATTTAGCGGAATGATGTTTCAACGTGGAATGCAGAGGGGTCATGGTTTGGGTGGTATTTTGGCAACTCTGGCATCATTTCTACCACGCATCATTCAATCACCTATAGCCCAAAATCTCATCAATGCCGGAAGAAACGCCTTATCCAGTGCTGTAAGCAATAGTCCAGTTGTAAGTTCACCTCTTGGCGGACAGTTGCTGAAAACTGGTAATGAAATTGTCGATGGGGTGCTGAAAGACGATAATATCAAGGAAACTCTTAAAACAGCCGGCCGGCAAGCTATACGAGATCTTACCGGCTTGGGCAAACGGCGACGACGCAAAACCATAAAACCTCATAAGCGGTTGTGCATCACTCGTGAGCGGTCGTTTCACATTTATATGGCTAAATTGATAGATTCAAAATCAGCACAAGCCCTTTTACCTAATATCAACTATGGTGATATACCAGCGTCGGCATTAGGTGTAGAGTCTACTCGTACTGTACAAGTCCCTTTGAAAAATACGTTTCTTCCTCAAGGACCATGGGAATTTGTTATAGCTCAAAATTCCAAATCATTCCTCAATCTGAGAAGATGTTGGTTGAATGTAAAATTTAAAATTGTAACCACAAACGGTGATCCAGTACCAGATAACCTTGTTTTTGCACCATGTCAACAATTTGCTGCCAGTTTAATACATTCGTATCATTTGAAAATTGGTGATGTTAGCGTGTATGACTCTACCGTGAATCATGCCTATAAAACATATATCGAGAATATTTTAATGTATAGCAACGATGTTAAAGAGAGCAAACTTGCCATATCAGGCTATTATGCTGATAGATATATAGATAATGCATCCAGTGCTGGATTTAGAACGCGTCAAGCGCTTGTAAAAAATGGCATATTGTGTGAGATGGCTGCTCCCGTCAGTATCGACCTATTTAATCAAGAGCGACTGTTTGTAAACTATTCAAAAATGGAGCTAACTGCATATCCAAACCGTGATAACTTTTTAATTGACACTCTAGGCTGGAATAATGAAAACAAGGATACTACATCAAAGGAGGAGTTTCCAAATTTGAAAGTAGATATCAGCGATGTACATTTGCTCATTCAAGAGTTTGATCTAAACGCTGGATTAGCTATGGCAATAGAAGATAAACTCGCAAAGGATCAAATACACTACCCCATGACATCAGTGAAAATGCGCTCTTATTTCATAGAAGGAGGCCGCTTGGATTCACCTAATAATATATTATTCACGTCTCACACACCAAAACGTGTTGTAGTAGGTCTTGTTGGCGCACACGCTTATAATGGTACTTTTAAACATCCGCCATTCAACTTTAAACCGTTTGATTTGAAAAATATATACTTGACGCTCAACAATAGGGTAATACCTACCCGTCCTTATAATTTAGAATGGCGATCTTCCTATGCCACATCATATATTGACATGCTGGAAGGTTTGGGACTTGGTCGTACAGATTCATCCAATGGTATTACACCAGCAATGTATAAAGCTGGTTTCACATTTTTTGTATTTGATCTTTCTCCTACTGTGCATTCGTCAGAGTTATTTGATGTTATATGACAAGGTAATGTAGCCTTGAAATTGGAATTTGGTCAACAAACGCCGCAAGAGGGCTTATATGCAATTGTTTATGCAGAGTAAAAGGTGTAAAGGTTTGTAAAAGGCGGTGGTGCCAAGTGTGAATCCTCTGGTACTGTTGTGCAGTACGCAACATTATCCACAATTTTGAACCCAGTGAGTTCCCTTGCAGGATCAGTAATGATCCTACCAATTTCTGGGTCCTCAACACCAATAATCTTGGTTTGGGCTTTATCAGGTCTTTGACCCATTTTACCCCAGACACTATAAGCAAACTTGTAATGTATTGTTTTAAAAAGTTTACAAACCTATTTAGCTGCAGTTTGGCAATGCTACGCATGGCAGCATTCTTTTCAATTTTATTGCTCTCCAGAGCAACACCAGTGTTCTCCTCGTGTTCTTGGAGATATATCACCTGTAATATTCTATTTAATGTGATACTTTTATTAAAACATACCTTTTCTTGCTCTGTCATGTTTGGCTTTGGCCAGCCCGACGCCTCTTGTTTAATTTTTATGTACTTTTGTACAAACTCTTTAAACAGGCCGCCTTGTTGCCATTCTTCCCAGTGCCACACCTGATGCACATGAAGCACTTTATAGCCACGTTGTATGGCACACTCAAGCTCAACATGTGCCACAGTTAGATGCGGTTTTCGAGCATTTACATCATTTTGGTGCTCACATGTTACATTTTTACTTTTGACTGCACAAGTGCGGCAGTTTGTAAAAATTAGTTTACCGCCAATACGTGTGCCTAATACAGGGTACAGCAAATTTGTGGGTGCAAGCACGTCACATTTTACTAGACCCTTGTACGGGCAGCATGCCTCTAAGCTTTTGAAACCCTCAGTAATCACTTTGGAATTACCTACAGGGTAGTAGGCATCAAAAGCGGTGACATATGGATATAGTGAACAAAAGTCCACATACTCGAGCGAGTATCTATCCGAAGCTTGTGCCAAAAGCTTATATGTCTGGGTGCGGCCACCGGTAAAGGCATCTCTAGGTGCCAAGCGTGTAACTACATTTGTTTCACGCATAAATTTCGCCATTTCTTCATTGGCCGAAATTTGTACATTAATTTCGTGCTCCCACACTGTGGTAACACTAATGCCTTGGCTTTGAATTGCTTCAAGCCTTTTCATGGTTTTATCATAAACCTAATATTTTCAAATTAAAATGATTTAAAAAGTCACAATTACCTCTTCCATTGTTTCACCATTTCTGGCTGGTGCTATAGCGCTCTTGTTGGTGCACTGGGGACAACCATGGTAAATACAACCATTAATCTACAAAAATTTACATTTTTTACATTTATTACAAATTACTCACCTCATAGCCATGATTGGCAACGGGGTCATAAGCATCGAGTAGATAGCGATGGCCATCTACTCTCACTGCAAATTCACCACCATTAAGCTTATGCATTTATGGGCGGCCCAATCCTTGTTCTAGCCATTTTATATACTTTATGGCTATTATACTCTGCTTTTGACCGGCATAATAACCAGTCTCGGGCAGAATACCCACTTGGTTCTCTTTAATGTGGTTCATTTACAACTGTAATATACTAGTTTTGAAAATGCTTGTATTTTAAAAAACTTGCCTGGAATAAAGAGAAACTGGCAAATGTCATACATTGTATGACAGGGTTCCAGCCAGTGGTGGCGGTTGCCAACTTCATGTAAACTTTCATACAGTTGGTTAAAATACGGACATCTGTCCTACAATATTCCAAAAGCTCTTCAGTAAAATCAAACGCTCTTTGATTACGCTCTTCATACCAAATATTGAATGAAGCTAGGTCTTCTGCTTTCATTCTAGCAGTACAATAGTACTGTTTTGGTGGTAAAGATGGTAACACTTTGCCATAATTTATTGGATGGTTAAAGAGGTAAGGAAACTGTCCTTTACTCATATCAGGTACACCAAATGCCTTGGGTAACGCTGATAGGGGTAAAGGCACTAATAAATAACTATCTTTAAAATATAAATGATTAAATTTTTGACCTCTTAAAGGCTTGACAACCATGCTAATAATCTTGGTCCCATTTAAAATTGGATCAGGATATATTCCACGGTTTATCAGCCTAGACACCAAGAAATGTATGTCAAAGCGTGAACCATTATGCGCTATCAAAATTGCATTATCATTCTCAACAGAGTTGAGTAACCAATCAAGGAGACGATCTGTTACAGACCATTCACTATCACCTTGTTGATACCCAAACTGGCCCTCCTTGGTTGTGCATTTTTCACATGAGTTGGCATCTATACAACTTCCACAAAATTTGTTATACACAACCATATTGGGCCATTGTTCATCTGCATATTCATGAACATTTGTACCGTTTTTTAACACAACCGTTTCAAAGTCATAAAATATAATCTTAAACAAGTAAGCATTACACTTGTAAAGATGTTAAATACAAACCTTGTATTTCTCTTGCCTCTTTTTTAACTGATCCTTTTTCTTGTCGTTAGGTGGTACCCAACAACAAGAATGATCTTCAGGCTTTGTCTGACCACACTTTTTGCAAAATTTCTCATTGCAATTGTGCGGTCTATCAGCACGTACTCTGTGATAATGATCACAGTTTTCACATGTCTGAATTTAGTCTTGTAAAATTTTATATATATTTTTTAAATTACCTTTAGCATTCGACATGTTTTTCTAATATGCCTGTCAAAGCATTGACGAGTTTTAAACAAAACTCTACAACTATCACATCTTATGCTACTTTCAACCACATTTTCCATCGAATTACATTTTAAGGTGTGGCATTTCTTACACTTGGCTTTACATCTATGCAACACTGTTTTGTAAGATAATTTACAGTGTTGGCATATAATACCATAAAAAAGCTGTGATCTACTACAAGTTGTAATATAGTCATAATGATTATTTCGGTAGCCTAGTGTTACCACTTTGCTAGCCGTTTCATTAAAGATACGCTGAATAGCGTACATACGCTGTCCAGGTGGCCTAGCGTATACTACAAACTTATAGTCTGTATTACAACTTGCAATAATATTTAAATGGTTTAAATTATAATTTGGTAAATGTAAAGAAATGCCACACCTATTTAATAAATTGATATGATGTGGTTGATTTGGCAACAAAAAGATTTTCAATCCTCCGCTTCTCAATAACATCTTCTGCTGCCTCTTCATCGGCTTTCCATATTCCCACAACTGCTGCTCTAGCCAGGCAATGAGTGTCAGTGTTTTCAATTGTGCCAGGTATTTTGAGTTCGGCATCAAAATAGAAACCAACTCTACCTTCACCAGGCATCAAGCTTGGCTGCACCGGTCTTTCATCAAACACATACATTTCAATATTCATTGCCTGGCTAATTACAGCCTCTCGCTTTGATTGCTGCACCTTGCTGATGGGATTCATGATGGCAACGCCATCCAAATGCTCCCTTCTACGGAAATCCATAAATATGGATCCCTTTTCAAAGGATGGGTGCTCTATTGATAGACAAAATAGCGCTTTTTGTTTATCTGGCACACCACTTTCAGCAAGGCACCGATCAAGAAACTCATTAAATAACCGCGGCATGACAACATGCATTGGCTCATTAATGGTTTCCAAATGTGGGAACGTGAGCGATCTAACGACCACGTTGGTGAACCGACCGGTGCGTTTTATGCGTCGGTGTGACCACTATAATACACACTTTTTATAATGGTTATACGCTTTTAATTTAATTATAAATAATTTTTGTTTATAAGTTTTAATAAATTTACTTTTCTTTAAATTATTTTTATATGCTTTTATTAAAAATAAATGGCATTTGATTTTTAAATATAAAGTTTTTTTTTTCAACTTTGAAAAAACTTTTATAAACATTTGTTAAAATGTTTAAATTGTTGTTCGAAAAATGTTTTAAAATAATTGAGAAGGACAAGATGGTGTTTTATTATTTTACTAGTTCAAAATGTTTGAAATATTTATAATTTGTAAGAAATCAAAATTGATTGAAAGAAAGATATATAGTGAGATGAAATGTAAAAATTTTAAGATGAATGCTGTTCAAAAGAATGAATATATAAATTTCAAAATATTTGCAATTTGTTTGATAAAAGATATAGATTGAGATGAAATGTAAAGATGAGAGAGAAAGAATTTCATGTATGCAATTGAAAAAGAGAAATAAATTTCAAAATGTTTTCAAAATATGCAATTGGAGCAAGAGAAAATTTCATGTTTCAAAAGATATATTATGAAATAATATGTAAATAAAAGATCGCACCTCTATTTTACAGACATCGTTGAATGTCGCTCCATATCCGACTTGCCCTCCACTGGTTGATGGGGTAGCGGGATTTCATTCTCTTAAAAAAGAAAAAAACTAATTGTTATAATTTTTAATATCGCTTACTCATCACTGTCATCCAAGGTTATTATTTCAAAAACCCCTGATGATGAGAGCCCACTATTAAAAGTGGGTGCTGTAAGCTCACAGAGCTCGATCCCACCAGCCTCGGTAAACTTTATACGTTTACTAAAAAAAAAAAAATATGTATAAATAAATTCAAAATATTGTTAAATTACCTAAGTTGATTGATTTCTTCATAGTCAAATCCTAGTGCTCAATGTGTGCTCTATAGAGTTATTGTATTGTTATATTAGTAAAATAAAGTTTAAAACTAATCTTTTACTATAATTTGAAACTTTTACTTGTTAGAATAAATATAATTAATAACAATTTGTAATTTCAAAAATTAATAATTTAATGTCGTTCTTATCGAATTAACCTTCGATATGTGTTCCATTAAATTTTGTATTTCATATCGTTCTTATCGAATTAACCTTCGATATGTGTTCCATTGAATTTTGGTATTTCATATCATAAATTTTATTGTTCTTTAAAATAAAAACAATACAAACACAATACAATGAAAAATAAACAAAATAAGTAAACAAACATTATTAATAAATATAATAAATAAATAAAATTTAAAAACAAATTTATATATTCAAAATTTAAATATTTAAAATTTATAATTTTTATTTTTACTTAATATATTTAAAAATATTTAAAAACATATACATACATTTGAAAAAATAAATTTAAAATTTGATTTTTAAATTTAAAAAAGGAGAATCCATGAACCATGATCCCAAAATATGATTTTAATAGCTGACGCTCAAAAATATGTTTTTGACAGCTGACGCGCCCCAAAAGTATGTTTTTAGCAGCTGACGCCCCCAAAAGTATGTTTTTGACAGCTGTTTGGGGGCGTGGTTAGTAAATTTTGCACGGCTCTCTACTGTTCCTGCCGGTTCTCCTCGTTGAACCCATTGTGCTGATCTACTGAAGTTATCGTATTCAACCTATTTTTTATCACAGGTGAGAATACGATCGATGAAAGGGTCCTGACAATTCATAGAGAGTAGAAAAGCAGCTATAGTCAGGCGAGTCAACTTATTGTCTTCGGAGAGAGTATGTGGAATCCATTTGTCGAGCATTTTGATGTAGTTCAACTCATGTAGACGCTTCCTAACTGTAGATTCATCACAATTGAAATCTCTACATAGTTTCTGACAAGTAACTCTTGGTTTATTTTTAGGTTTTTTTTTTGGTTTATTTTCATTTCCTGTTTTAAATCTTCTGAACCAGAATCTTGCCACTCCGTCACTCACAGCATCATCACCGAACACTCTTCTAATTTTTTGAGCAGCTTTAGAAGCTTTAAAATTGTTCTTAAATTCATGAAGCAGAACTGAGCGAATTGTAACACTCAAGTAGACCATTTTCAATCTTCAAAAAAATAATTTTATTCAGAATATATGATCACTACACATGCATTAAATAATTAATGCATTGGCTCATTTTCAGAAGATCCTGAGCCAAACTTATTCTCGATCTGAGATTACTCTCAGTCAGAACATGCGGGGAAAAAGGTGAAATTTTATGGATTTTACCCATTTTTTTCAATCTTTTTGAAATAGCAACATCGCTGACTTTTAGAATGTTTCACATTTGAAGCTGAGTTGCTTCAGGATTCTCATCCAAAACATTCTGAAGGTCTGCGTTGCTGAATTTCTTACCAGCTCCCGACCTTGGACGATCTTTTAAATCGGTTTCGCCAAACGCGATTACCATCTTTTGCAGGTGCTGTAGTTTGGAGATGAATCTCCATAAACAGCTCTCATTTTTTTAAAGGCTGCTTTCGCAGATAATCCTTCATTAAAACGATAAAAAAGAAAATGGCGCGCATGAGTAGAATTCATAACGGAAAACAGCAAAAAAAAAAGATGGAAAATAAAAATCAATTTTTCAAACAAAAAAATTTGTTTTTTGAAACTTTTTTTTGATAATATTGTTTTAAAATATTCAAATTTCCTTAATTTTAAATAATTTTTAATTTTTAATTTTTCGAAAAAATTCGAAAAACTAGGGGACCTAATATATAAAGAGTAGTTATTTATGCTGTTTATATTTTTATAATTAATTTTATTATATCCCGCCAAATATATAAAAAATGACTAATTGAATTTGAAACGTTGATTACTTTTTCCGGTACCTAATATATATAAATTTCAAAATATTTGCAATTTGTTGTTATAATTTTTAATATCGCTTACTCATCACTGTCATCCAAGGTTATTATTTCAAAAACCCCTGATGATGAGAGCCCACTATTAAAAGTGGGTGCTGTAAGCTCACAGATCTCGATCCCACCAGCCTCGGTGAACTTTATCCGTTTACTAAAAAAAATATATATATATATGAAGATTCAAAATTGTGTTAAATTACCTGAGCTGATTAATCTCGTCATAATCAAATCCTAGCTCTTCACATAAACGCTTATAACTAAAAAAAAAGTTTACAAATGAATAATCAAAAAGACACAACCTATTAGCAGCCATTGTACCTTGATATAATGAATACATCAGTTTACACATTGCTGTTGGCGTTGTAATTTATTATGTAACATGGATAAGCATATTGAATACATCTGTTTTTATTGTCGCCGTCGTATTACAAACACGTTTTGTTTGGCACAAACGCTCAAAGCACTAAGAGATCCAAGCATTTGATACGAAGAAAAAATAAACTTCCTAAATAGAAAGCAAACTAGCCCGGACGCAAATGACTTGTGTGTAAAGAATTGTGTCGATCCTGAAATAGCACACAAATATTTGAACGGGTACAAAAGCTGGAAGAAGAGCAAAGAGCTACGGATTCAAGTAGCAAAGGAGTGCATTAAATTGTGGAATCTACCCCATAATTTCAACGAAGCTAATGCAGCGATCTCCAAGCAAAAAGAGCTGTTCAAGAAGTATTCTATTATCTGTAAACCAAGTCGAAACTTTGAGAAAAATTTTGTAGAAATTAACAACGATCTTAATAGTCTGATAGAAGAATTGAAATAAAACAGGTTTCATTTTTTAAACTGTATTTGTTACGAAAAATATCTGTGTTATAATGATCACATAACACTAAAGATGCCTAAGTAATATGAATTTGAATATAAATAAAAAGCGTCTTTCACATTATACTTTGACCTGATAATGTGAATATAGTAGAGTATGAATTTAAAATGTTTTTGAGATTGAAAATTATTATAAACAGTCATTACCTTGGTATATGCACTGCTGATGAACTTTATTGCTAAGAATAGGCAATTTTGATGCAGGGATCTCATTGTTAATGATTGTTTTAATGATATTTTAATCGTGTAAAAGATGTCTATGTATTTTTGGAAATGTGGAGGTAGATTTTATGTTTTTAATCGAAAAAGATTTCTGGCGTTTCCAACACTGAGAATCTTTTAAAAATATTCAATATACTTTTTAATCTTCATTTTATCTATGTTTTGATATTTGTAATGGATTTTATTAATTTTAGAGACATCATGACTGCGAATTGTTAAGCTTTTCTGAGAAAGTTCAAAAGGGCTTGACAAGCTTCCGCATTGAAACAAATGACCTAAATTGAACAAGCAGTTGATCAAGCCTTGAACCACCTAATGCCACTGATGAAAGCTAAATTCCTTGTCACCTACCATCAATTTGATGAAATTTATTGCCAATTCAATGCAAATTTCTCTCGCTACATGGAAAAAAATTTCGAATACATTGAAATAGCCGCAGAGTTTTATTTCTCAAACTTCTTTGCTGATAACGCTGAATGCACAGCCTTCGACATCAGATGTGAGAGAAAGCGACCAGAGGAAAGTGGAATCCTGGTAAGTTTTTGATAAAATTTGATATAAAATATAATTGTACAATATTGTCTTTAGGGCGGGCTCATTTGTCAAGTATGGAGGAATGAAATTCTGATTGGAAAGTACTACGTTAAAGAACATATAGGCCTAGAAAATTGGCAACAAGCAGATATTCGTGAAATATTTGTTTATAAGTTGTTTGAGTTCATCGGAGTCGGACCTAAGGTTCATTTTATTCCAAACAAACACTATTCTAGTTTAGCACTTTACATCGGAACCGATGAAGGTAAATCTTGCGAAAAAGTTTTGGTTTCATATAATTCAATTACGTTCTAGTTCCTGGTTTTCGGCGAGCAGAAACTGAAGGAATTCATGTGAGTAGCAAAGTATGCGCTAAAAGGGATTTTCTGCGACGAGTGCTGTTTCTTAAGAATTCCCACTTGAAGAATTATGAAATTTATGGTCATGGGAAACTGAGCATTGCTGTTCTTCAAGTATGATTGTAAGCATTTTATATTATGATCTTTGTAATTTAGATAAAGAGTTGTGTCGATCCTGAAATAGCACACAAATCTTTGAACGGGTACAAAAGCTGGAAGAAAAGCAAAGAGCTACAGATTCGAGTAGCAAAGGAGTGCATTAAATTGTGGAATCTACCCCATGATTTCAACGAAGCTAATGCAGCGATCTCCAAACAAAAAGAGATGTTCAAGAAGCATTCTATTATCTGTAAACCAAGTCGAACCTTTGTGAAATATTTCTTAGAAATTAACAACGATTTTAATAGTCTGATAGAGAGTTTGAAATGAAACAGGTTTCATTTTTTACACTGTATTTGTCACGAAAAATATCTGTGTTATAATTATCACATAAGACTAAAGATGCCTAAGTAATATGAATTTAAATATAAATATAAAGCGTTTTTTACATTATACTTTGACCTGATATTGCCGATATATTAGAGTATGAATTTAAAATGTTTTTGAGATTGAAAATTATTATAACCAGTTATTACCTTGGTATATGCACTGCTGATGAACTTTATTGCTAAGAATAGGCAATTTTGATGCAGGGATCTCATGATGAATGTAGATATTTCGTGATCAGAAATCGAATTTTGAAATAAAAGCAGAGTTAAATGGCTAAATATTACAAGAACTAGTATTAAAGTTGGAATAAGGTTCAATGCGTGAGTCTTATGCTTCTGAACAACAATAACGGTATGAGGAAGGTGACATTCAGTAAGGGGAGAAAATCCAAACCGATATGCTTTAGCCAACACGACCTGTGTTAATCATGATTCAAATTCGAGATAACATTTTTCAACAGGATTTTTCGGACTATAGCGATCTATAAATTAACAATCCTCCCTTTCTGGTGAGGTTTCCCGTGTAATTTTTTTCATGCGTACTGATTATAAATTTAGGATGTTAGAAGCAAAATTTGTCTGAACGAAATCGTAACGCAAAATAAAATAGTCCTGATCGCAAAACAAACTTCATCCACGAAATATAAAGATATAACCGAAGTTATTCTTTCCTTGAAGCCAAAATTAATCCTTAAAAAGGAGAAGGCGTGGGAAATACAAAATAACAATTACTTTAGGTGAATTTGTTCACTAATTCAACCTAAAGCCCTCATCAAGCTTCAAGGTTGGGTAACAGAGCATTTCAGATGTTATAAGCAAGGATACGAAATTTAAAGGTTCAGACGAAAAACTTTTTGTGAACAAACGGGAAAATAATAATCTCGAAACGTATAATCCTTCTTTAAAAAAAAAAGGATTCCTTGCCTCTGTTCCCATTTAACGTTGTTGGCCCCTCCGTATTGTGTTAAGACATAGAGTAGATGGTATGAGAAAAAGAGAGATGAAAGAGATTTGAAAATAAATTAACAACACAAACATTAGAGAGAAGGAAGAAAAAAAAATTGTGATAAGTTCGAGGTGGAACCTCCACGTTCCGTTATGCTCCCGCGTCGATCTTACAGACCAATGGAGTCTACAAGATGAGCGTGGTAGTATTCCAGATGTAGCGGTTAAACATGGAGCATAAGGATAAACATAAGACTCGAGAAAGATTGGTTTATTATATCTACGTGATTACAATAAGATACATATAACTAAGTAAAGGTTAAACTAATAGAGAACAGAGAGAGAACGACCGACCATCCATGATCGTCCCTGAGGCAAAGCTGAAGTGTTGTAATATGGAAAAGGGCGGGTCGTCTTCTCTCAGTCTCGCATTCTCTGACTCTAACCCGCCTGCTACAGCTTCGTCATATGAATGTAATGCATTGATCTTATGTGCGATTCCGTCATCTGTTTCTCGATTAAATAATTTGAGATTGTCCTTGTGAACGTCTTGGATCTTTCCGAAAAGGTTTTTGATTTGAACCATGTTTCCCTTCACATTAATAACTTCAAATGGTCCATCATAAGCTTTCCGAAGCTTTTGTCCTGGCTTGTGCATTTTCACAGCTAACATAACGCAGTCTCCTTCTTGTATATCTCTTTCGTGAGTGCGTAATCGAGCATCATGTTTCTTTTTTGCTAATTCTTGATGCTTTTCCAAATTTTCTTGAATGATTGTTTTCTGTTTGCTTTGGATTTTCTCAATATTTTCAATCTCCTTTGAAATTTCCTTTGGTTCAGTTGTTTCGGGGTATAAATCTTTATCCAATCTCAAACGGCTTTCTTTCCCGAATAGTACAACGTATGGTGATATTCCTGTGGTTGCATGCGTTGTGGTGTTCAATGCAAAGGTAATTTTTGGCAAAAACATGTCCCAATCAGTGACATCTTCGTTGAGATAATGTGTGAGTCCTTCTTCTAACGTTCTATGAAGTCTTTCTACTTGTCCATTGGAATTCTTCTGATGTGGGAGTGTTGATTCATGTTTGATACCGAGTTTTTCGCACATGTCTTCATATTTCCTTGATAGGAAGTTGGAACCGCGGTCTGTTATTAAGCGGTTCGGTGGTCCATAGACATATACAAAGTTTCTGAGGAATCTATCAATGACAACTTCACTAACAATTGTTGGTATGGCGATAGTTGTAGCCCATTTGGAGAAAGAGTCTTGTATTGTGAGGACATAGCTGTTGTTCCTTTTTGATGTTGGGAATGGTCCCATGATATCCATATGTATTCTCTCAAATGGTTTTGTTGGTATGTTAAATTGACCCATTGGTTGTACGGTCATAGCATGAGGATCTTTCTTTCGTTGTGCACATTTGATGCACTGTTTTACGTATTTTGCTATGTCGTTCTGCATGTTAGTCCAGGAAAATCTTCGTAATATGGCTTCTTTTGTTTTGTTGATTCCTTGATGCGCCCCGATTGTTGGGTCTTCATGAAATTCTTCAATGATTTTGTTAATTATATCACTATCCGATGGCAATATTAACGCTGGATGAGGTCTTTTGACGCTTGGTTTTGTGTAGAGTAAGTTGTTTATAACACAATAACGATCATTTTGAATCATATTTTTCTTCGTTCTGTATTCAATCTCAGCTATTGTTCTCTTGATCCAAGGAGTATTTTGTTGGATTGAGCTGAATTCTGGTAACTTCACAACATTTACTTGTTGTGTCTCAATTTTCTCTTTCGAATTCGTCTTTTGTTTCTTGTTCGACCTCTTTGGATCGTTAGCTTCATCTCCAATGTATCTAGAGAGTGCGTCACAGACTTTGTTTAATCTGCCTTCTCGATATTTGATCTCAATATCGTATTCCTGTATGACCAATTGGAACTTTGCTAGTCTTCCAAATAGGTCTCTTCTAGTTAGTAAGCTTGTCAATGGGCGATGATCAGTGATGCAAATTGAATGTGATCCAAGTATGTATGTTCGAAACTGTGCTAGAGCGTAAACTAAGCCTAAGGCTTCTATCTCTATGGGAGCATAGTTACGTTCTGCTTTTACTAATTTCCTACTTGCGAAAGCAATTGGATGTAAGTTCTTGAATGGTTCGTTTGGATCTTCGGGCTGCAGTAATACTGCGCCTATGGCGATGTTGCTGCCATCACTTTCAATGATGAAAGTTCGGTCTGATCGTGGTGGTTTCAATACCGGTGCTTCGATTAGTCGTTCCTTTAGCTTATCTAGTGAACGTTGACATTCGCTAGTCCAATTGAAGTCTGCGTCTAGCTTAGTAAGGTCATACAGCGGACTTGCTATATGTGCAAAATCTTTAATAAATTTTCTAAAGAATCCGACCATTCCTAAGAATGCTCTTACTCCTGTGGGTGTTTGAGGAGCAGGGTAATCGCGGATGGCGGAAACTTTCTGTTGATCGGGCTTAACTCCGTCTCTTCCGACAATGAGTCCGAGAAATTTCACTTCTGGTCTTGCAAATGAACATTTCTTGAGTTTAATCTTAAATCCTAGTCTTTCTACAGCGAGTAATACTTCTTTGATGTCTTCGAGGTGTTGTTCTGCGCTGTCTGATATGACTAGTAAATCGTCCAAATAGACAAATAATCGGCATTTACATTTACTTTGGAGATATCTCACGGCTGTTTGAAAGGTATGTGGCGCACCACATAATCCCATAGGCATTCTCCTGTATTGATAAGTCCCACTATTGGTGGTAAAGGATGTGAGTGGTCTATCCTTCTTCGATAATGGTATTTGGAAAAAGCCAGAAACAAGATCAAAATTAGAAAAGTATTGTGATCCAGCCGCTAAGTCAATGATATCAGAGATGTTAGGAATCACATATGTTTGTTTTCTTGTAACGTTATTTAAGGCTCGGAAATCCGTAACGAAACGGAATGTTTCGTCTTTTTTCTTAACGAGAACGACAGGGCTGTTGAACAAAGATGTCGATCGTTCTATTATCCCTTGCTCGAGCATTTCTTGGACTTGTCTTTCTACCTCTTCCTGTTTCCCGAGAGGTATACGTGAAATTCGTGGCTTTGGCATATCCATATCCGTTCGTAGTGGTATCTTGTGTTCTACTGGTCCTTTGAACAATCCTATCTTTTTATCTTCATTGAGGAATGCCTTCTTACGTTGACGAATGATGTTTCGTAGTTCGTCTTTTTGTCGTTGCGTAAGATCAGCCTCTTTTAGGTCAAGTTCTTTCATGAAATCACCAGGGAAGTGAGGTAATTTGCCTTCCCAGTCTGCTTCTGGTGGAATATAGTCGTACTGTTGTTCTGTTGAGAAGATTTCATAGTCCGGTATAGATCCTATTTCGGCTTCTGCGTGCCGGCCGGTATTTCTATGAATTCTTTAGAATTGTTCCGGAATTGGATATTGATGGAGTTAACATCGCGAAATGCTGTGTCGTATCGAGGTGAGAGAGGTGTATTGTCGTTTGGTTTAATCATAGCGATTAAGTCTTCTCCGATTGGGTTCTCTAATTGGACTTGGAAATTAAAAACTTGTCGAGGAAGTAGACTCCGCGGCTCCAAGGTTATCAAATTAACAGTTTTTGATATCCTGTTAATATCCCCGTTAATTCCGCTAGCCAAAGGTACTACATGATTTCCAATTTCCAGTGTTCTTTTGTATGGTCTTAGTTTCATGCCAATGTTTTGACAGTCAAGTGTTTTCATGAAATCTAATCCAACCAACGCTGGCGATGGACAGTCTTTGTCGTCTGATATGAAGAATGTATGGTCGATTTCGTAACCGGCTATTTCGACGGTTAAGTCGATAGTACCAATGAATACAAATTCTGATCCGTTCGCTGTTGTTGCTCTTAATGTATTCTTCTTAACAAAGTCATTCAAAGCTAAGTAGTGTAGTGTCGATATTCTTATGTAACTGACGGACAAACCTGAGTCCCATAAAGTTAGGATCAGTCTATCGTTAACAGTCATCCATAGAAGTGGTAGCGCTTGATCTTTCTTTTTGGAAATCGAGCAAACTAATGGTAGTGCGATTGGTATGAATGTGAGCATTGATGGATAGTATTGTTTCATTATGTGTCTTGGAATCGGTTGGTCCGGATGACTAACTAATTCCAAAGTTTCTTCGTATGTTGGTAGATCACTGTCGTGATCTTTGAGTGCAATATGCATAACTGGTATGCCTACTGGTTTGAAGAAATAGATCTTTACAATGAAACCTATCACAAAGAGTATGATGGTAAATAATGTAATTGCACCGATCGTTATTAGTGTTCGCTCAATCGTTCCTGCAATTGTATCGATGAATGACTTCCATGTGCTCTTGGTGAATTCTTGAGCTTTCGATATGTAGTCGCTACTTTTCTTTAGTACACTGAATGTAGCTGATATCTTTGGATCATTGTGAATTGTGTGAAGAACGTGATTCTGACGAATCGATGCTAAACTCGCACCGTAAGCTATGGCTGTGGTCATTAAGTATACACGAGACGATAAATTAGTGTATAAGTGAGCTCCGGTGAATTTTAATGGTGTTATTTTTTCGTGATGAAGTCCGTCCCACATTGATACAAGATTGACGTCTGCAGTCCCATTAATTCCTTTCCATTCACCTTCGCTAGACCAGATATCTGTTGGTACGTGATCACAGCTTATTTCTTTACCATGAGGTAAAAGATCCTTGGATCCGGGTGCTGCAAACAGTAACTGTCCGTCTTGTGTCCAGACTGGGGTTTCGAGATAGCATGTGCCATTTACGGTGTGATTGTGATAAATGGTTTTCTCTAGCACTGTAGGGCATACATGTATATGCAAAATTTCATTGCCTACAAACCGTGCGGCTATATCTTCTCTTCCCAGTATTGTTCGCATTGCGATTGTTGGTTCAATTTGTAGAATTGATTTCCATAATTCCAGATACCGATTTTGTATCTCGCAAATCGATTCGTATGATTCTTCAAAATGTTTCTGCAATTCCTCTTGGATCATTGTAGTAGCATACTTACGTTCGATATATTTTGACGAAACTCTTGTACCGAGTCAATTTTCGTTGCTATGTATCTCGCATTTGCTTCCACTAAATTTGAGGTTTCTACTGATGGTGTTGAGGAAGCTCGGTTTTTTCGAATCAATGTTGGAGAGGCTTTGGTTGTCTCTTGTATTTTTGGAATCTGTGCGTCTTTGTATATGGCATAGCTTCTTGTTGTTGTTGGCGAACGAGCGGTTGATGTTGTTGTGCGTGCTGTTGTCGCAGCGGTCGTGTGAGGCGCCGTTGTTGATGGCTGTTGCCTCCATGATGGTGCTCTTGTGGTGGTTGTTGCATTTGTGTGAGGATTGTTCGTTATTTGCTGCTGTATTGTCGTAACTGATTGGATTGTTCCCTTCTGTTCGATCAAAGGTTGGACTGGTGTCACAACCGCGCCGCTAGCCGCGCCGCCTGCCGCGACGCTGGATGTCCGCGTTGCGATTTGCCGAAAATTTGTTTCATTTTCCTCTGCCATTAAGATTTGAAGTTGTTCTTGTGTTATCCTACTCGATGTATAAGGTGTTTTTACATTATTGAGCAGGGGTAAAAATATTTCCAATAATAATTTCTTTGAAAGATTGCTGGGCTTGATCAGCTTAGGGTGTGGACCGATCGGTATTCCATAATTATTCTTCCTGTCATAAAATAGTTTATCTGTATTTGGCATGAATTGTCGTGATGCTGGCAATTTTATAAATTTTCTGTCATCAATAAATGCTGCAGTTTTATTCCATCGTACTGTTGTGAGGGTTTTTAGTTCTCTTAGTAAATTGATCGTTGCCTTAATGAATTCGCTTTTCTTCTCTTCCTCGTCAGTTAGTATACGTTTCCTTATTGGTGGCATTTGTATGAACGTTTGTAGGACTTCTTGTCGTGATGGAACTGTCAATCCTTCTTCAATTATAACTGGTGTATTGGTTAAATTGAGAGCTATGTTTTCAATTCGTTCGCGATATGAACCTTCTTTCTTCCTTATGATTTCATCGAATTCGATTACTGTCAAACGATCTGATATTTGTTCGAGAAGCTGTTCAGATGTTAAGTATGATATTGCTGCCTTTGTAGTAATGGCTAATTCTCTTTGTGCTATATAATATAGCAGAGCTTCTTCTTTATCACTGAAATCGTATTGCTTGAGAAAATGTCGAACAGAATGTTCATTTATTTGAATTCTGAAGAAAAATTCGAATTTTTCTTTATGTGATGTTATCCATGCCTTTAGAGAGTATGTTGGATCTACTAAACGTCTTCCTTTAATTATAGGAATAATTGAAGTAATACCGGGATTACTCATTAATGGTCTTAGGAAAGTATATGGACAGACGTGAAGCAATACTGTTTCATAATCTTCAACTTCGTTGATCCGATCTTGATCCAGTGGGAAAGAACATCCTTCGGTGACTGCACGTTTTGGTCTTTTAAACGGCAGCTTTTTGAACTCTCTTTCAATAAGGGTGGTTATATTGTTGTCGTTTGGAAATTTAGGAAGAATGATATAATTTCCTGATGTCGTATGGAACGCTGGCTGCCTGAAGCAAGAAGAAATAGGTTTCGGAGTTGGTTTGCTCAAAAGAATAAGTGCCGATTGTGTACTAGGGATTAAAATAGTATCTTGACTAATGATAGCGTCATATGTATGCATATCGATGTAATTACAACGTGAAGCAGTGGTTTGTGGGTCCCATATTATTATTGATGTACTTGATTCACAATTACCATGATGTGCATTGCATCCTTCCGTGTTTAATATTAATATTAAGTTTGACAATATTGTATCGTCAGGCATACGGGTCATGACTCCGCGCTCTAATATTAGACGTGACCGCTCCTCGCACGCGTCGCGGTTGAACGCGCGCGCTGAGTCATAGGAGGGCTCCGGAGTTGCTTGGGTGATACTATCAATGCGTTGCAGTTCTATGTTATTCCACTTGCGATCGCGGATTGCCTGTCTGCACTCGCGCTCTCCTATAGGCTGTATTCTATTTATTGTTCTGTTCGTATCGCGGAGGAATAGCAGGTCTCGTACGCATAACTTGTGTACTTCCTCTGAACAACGCCACGCATCCCATTCGTGTGCTGTGTGATTTCTTGTGTACAGATGAACTTCTGTACGTAGCACATGGTTTTTCTCTGTTAATCTGCATTTTCTGATTGTTGGTGGCATAAGTAATGCGCCTCCTGTTGCTCTTGTACAGATTTGATATGTAGATGCACAGGGCAAGAATATTGCTGCTGTTATTGCCATGATAACTGTGAGCGTCAAAGGCGAAAGGGTGACAGAGTTTATTCTTGTTGAGCTTCTATCTCTTCCTCTTGAGTTGTCTTTTGGATTTTTGAATTGAACTCTTCTTTGTCCGTTGTTGTTATTGAATCTACCTCGTTGGTTGTTATGACGAAAATTATAATTTCTTTGATGCCAATCAGAACTCGATTGCCTATTATCTTGTTCGTTATAATTTGTACGGCGATTATTATTAGCGAAAGAACCGTAACGGTTTCGATTATTATTGAAATTAGAAAAGTTTTTATTTTTTTGATAATTTTGATAATTTTGATTATTTTGATAATTTTGATTGTTTCTTATCATTTGGTTATCGCGTTGATAATTGCGATTAAATGTTTGGCTATCTCGTCTCTCATCATTACGCGCAAAGGGTGCTAGTGCTTTGTTCACAGCGTTGACCAACATCGATTGCGTGTCTGTTGTTTGGTTCACTATCGATTCCTCCCAGCGAGCGGCTTCAATCGCTTCTGTGAAGGATTTTGGCTTTGCTCGAATTACAGCTGGTTTTAGAGTATTTTTAAGTCCTCTGAGGAATGTTGATCTCAGTATTTGATCTTTATGTGGGTCATCAGATGCAAATGCACTCAATGCCATTGTTCTTAATGCTTGGGCGTATGCATCAATTGTCAATTCCCCTTGCGTGGTGTTCTGAAGGTTAATAAGTGCAGGGTCTTGGTTATATTCAGGGCAGAGCTTCGATGTTAGTGCTCTAATCAGATCATTCCACGAACCAGTTGTTTTAAGTTGTTCAGGAACTTGTCTGTAAGCTTCTTCTGCTGCTTCATTTTTGAGAAGCAAAGGAAGAAGTGCTAACCTTTCAGGGATAACAAGGCCAATGGCATTAGCAAACAAGTTGAATTTACCCGTAAAATCACGGAAGTTACGACTGCCGTCGTAAGTTGGACAGTAAGGCGAAAGTAAGGCTTGCGCGATTGTTGTTTTCCCTGCCCCAGGTAGTGAGGAAACAGCTTCCGTCATGATGTTATTCGTACGGGTAGATGGTATTTTGATCGTTCTACCTGTTATTGGTGGGGTCTCCAAAATAGGGGTTGTTTGCGTGGATGGAATAGGTCTATTGGGTGCCTTAGGAAGTGAGTCTGTTGTTGTTAAGATGGGAGTAGAAGTTTGATGAATACTGGTATTTGGTGCAGGTGGTTGAATTGGTGAGATATTAATGTTAGGGACTGATGAATATCTGCTTTTGCGCTTGGTGTTGAAAGTTTTATCTTTAGGCGAAAGGTTAAAAAGATCAGTAACAATGTTTCTAAGAGAACTAAGCCCACCCGCGCTAGAAGTTTTTGAAAGTAAAGGGGAATCGGTTGGTTCGGTTAGTGAGAGAGAGAGAGAAGCGTCGCTGATGTTTTGATTTTTCTTATTTTTATTAGAATTAGAGGAGCGTACCTTTTTAGGAGTGATCGGTGTTTGTTCCTCCACAATGATTGATAGTTCTTCTTCTATAGTAGGTACGTAGTCCGGGTCGCCTAGTTGTTCAGTAGGTGAGACAGAATCAGTAGTAGGAATAAGGAAATTATCCGGCTTCTTGTCGACTTTCTGCTCCTCTTCTAATATAGCGACGTCTTGAGCTCGAGCTCGACTTCTGGTAAAGGGAGCTGAGTCTTGGGAATCGAAATGCGTACTTATAGGTACGGCTGAATGGAATCTCTTAGCCACCTTGCTAGAACTCTTGGTTTGAAAAAACCTTGAGTGCTTGGTAACGTGTGGGATGTTGAGACGTTAAAGAATGCTGTGAATAAGGATGAGGATGTAGGCAAAATGAGAAAGGCTTTGGAGAGCGACCGGTGTCGTATCGACAACTTGTGAGAATGAGGTCGATGCCTTGGCCAATGGCGATGGATCCGCCTTCTACTGTGTGATATCGGGACTCTGGTGCTCTCCGTATTTTCTCTGTAGTTGAAAGTCTGATTCACAAAACATCTGGGGTGACCAAGCTGTTATTTTACAAAACGTTTAGTGTAATTCGTAATATTCGTTCAATTACAGCACATTTTACTGATTTGTATGCAACCATTTTCCTCATGCTGACTAAACTTATGTTTTGTTACACTAGTTTCTCGACCATGTGGTGTGTCATCTTGCAACAAAACTTATGGTGTAATTCGTAACATGCTTTTGATAAAAGAGCAGTTTAACAATAAATGTGCACCAATTTCTCTTTTGTGACCAAAAATAATTTTTGTTTCTTTACAATCTGGTTTTCAAATACATTTGGTGTAGCTCGCATGTTTCGTTGTAACAAAAGTCATGGGATTCGTAATATTAGTTTTACAAAAGAGCGTTTCGCAATGATGAATGTAGATATTTCGTGATCAGAAATCGAATTTTGAAATAAAAGCAGAGTTAAATGGCTAAATATTACAAGAACTAGTATTAAAGTTGGAATAAGGTTCAATGCGTGAGTCTTATGCTTCTGAACAACAATAACGGTATGAGGAAGGTGACATTCAGTAAGGGGAGAAAATCCAAACCGATATGCTTTAGCCAACACGACCTGTGTTAATCATGATTCAAATTCGAGATAACATTTTTCAACAGGATTTTTCGGACTATAGCGATCTATAAATTAACAATCCTCCCTTTCTGGTGAGGTTTCCCGTGTAATTTTTTTTCATGCGTACTGATTATAAATTTAGGATGTTAGAAGCAAAATTTGTCTGAACGAAATCGTAACGCAAAATAAAATAGTCCTGATCGCAAAACAAACTTCATCCACGAAATATAAAGATATAACCGAAGTTATTCTTTCCTTGAAGCCAAAATTAATCCTTAAAAAGGAGAAGGCGTGGGAAATACAAAATAACAATTACTTTAGGTGAATTTGTTCACTAATTCAGCCTAAAGCCCTCATCAAGCTTCAAGGTTGGGTAACAGAGCATTTCAGATGTTATAAGCAAGGATACGAAATTTAAAGGTTCAGACGAAAAACTTTTTGTGAACAAACGGGAAAATAATAATCTCGAAACGTATAATCCTTCTTTAAAAAAAAAAGGATTACTTGCCTCTGTTCCCATTTAACGTTGTTGGCCCCTCCGTATTGTGTTAAGACATAGAGTAGATGGTATGAGAAAAAGAGAGATGAAAGAGATTTGAAAATAAATTAACAACACAAACATTAGAGAGAAGGAAGAAAAAAAAATTGTGATAAGTTCGAGGTGGAACCTCCACGTTCCGTTATGCTCCCGCGTCGATCTTACAGACCAATGGAGTCTACAAGATGAGCGTGGTAGTATTCCAGATGTAGCGGTTAAACATGGAGCATAAGGATAAACATAAGACTCGAGAAAGATTGGTTTATTATATCTACGTGATTACAATAAGATACATATAACTAAGTAAAGGTTAAACTAATAGAGAACAGAGAGAGAACGACCGACCATCCATGATCGTCCCTGAGGCAAAGCTGAAGTGTTGTAATATGGAAAAGGGCGGGTCGTCTTCTCTCAGTCTCGCATTCTCTGACTCTAACCCGCCTGCTACAGCTTCGTCATATGAATGTAATGCATTGATCATTCGAATGGAACGATTGAAAATTATTATAAACAGTTATTACCTTGGTATATGCACTGCTGATGAACTTTATCGCTAAGATTAGGCAATTTTGATGCAGGGATCTCATTGTTAATGATTGTTTTAATGATATTTTAATCGTGTGAAAGATGTCTATGTATTTTTGGAAATGTGGAGGTAGATTTTATGTTCTTAATCGGAAGAGATTTCTGGCGTTTCCAACACTAAGAATCCTTTAAAAATATTCAATATACTTTTTAATCTTCAATTTGTTCATATTTTGATATTTGTAATGGATTTTATAAATTTCAGAGACATCATGACTGCGAATTGTTAAGCTTTTGTGAGTAAGTTCAAAAGGGCTTGACAAGCTTCCGCATTTTTGATGCAGGGATCTCATTGTTAATGATTTTTTTAATGATATTTTAATCGTGTGAAAGATGTCTATGTATTTTTGGTAATGTGGAGGAAGATTTTATGTTTTTAATCGGAAGAGATTTCTGGCGTTTCCAACACTGAGAATCCTTTGAAAATATTCAATATACTTTTTAATCTTCAATTTGTTCATGTTTTGATATTTGTAATGGATTTTATAAATTTCAGAGACATCATGACTGCGAATTGTTAAGCTTTTGTGAGTAAGTTCAAAAGGGCTTGACAAGCTTCCGCATTGAAACAAATGACCCAAATTGAACAAGCAGTTGATCAAGCCTTGAACCACCTAATGCCACTGATAAAAGCTAAATTCCTGGTCACCTATCATCAATTTGATGAAATTTATTGCCAATTCAATGCAAATTTCTCTCGCTACATGGAAAAAAATTTCGAATACATTGAAATAGCCGCAGAGTATTATTTCTCAAATTTCTTTGCTGATAACGCTGAATGCCCAGCCCTCGACATCAGATGTGAAAGGAATGGATCAGAGGAAGGTGGAATCCTGGTAAGTTTTCGATAAAATTTGATATAAAATATAATTGTACAATATTGTTTTTAGTGCGGGCTCATTTGTCAAGTATTGCGGAATGAAATTCTGATTGGAAAGTACTACGTTGAAGAACATACAGTCCTGTGCGATGAAGGTTGCACACCCACTAGAATCCCCCCGTATCTTTTGAATCAAACTTCAGAAAATTCGAAAAAAAATATTTTGGGTGTTAAAAACCACTACAAAATCAATAAAAAAATTTTAAAAATTAATTAAACAAGTTTATTAATATTTAGTTGGATATCCAAAATTATCAATCACTGCTTGAAGTCTTCTGGGCATCGATTCCACGAGTTTCTTCAGCAGATCCGGTGATATCTCCCTCCAGAGTGTACGGAGGACTCTGAACTTCTCATACTTATCAGAACATGGGTATTTTGAAGATCTTCGTCCAAATTCTCTCCAAAGATGCTCGATGGGGTTGAGATCCGGAGACTGGCTGGGCCAATTTAGAACGTTCAGCCGGTTCTCTTCCATGAACTTCGTTGTCGATCGAGCCGTGTGCTTGGGATCGTTATCTTGCTGCAGGATAAATCGATTCCTCGTTCCGAACTTGTTGATGGCGAAAGGCATGAAGGCTTCTTGAAGAATGTGCTGGTAGTCTTCTGCACACATTCTGCCTTCTACGCGGAATAGTGGCCCAATTTCGGAGTAACAGAAACAACCCCAAACCATGACGTTTCCGCCACCATGCTTGACCGTAGGTCGCATGTATTTGGGGTTGTACCGCTGATTGGGTGGCCTTCTGACGAATCCAGGTCCGTCATTTCCAAATAAGCAAAATTTGCTTCCATCAGTGAAAATGACGGAAGACCAATCTTCAGTGGTCCAGTTCAGATGCTCTTGTGCAAACTGAACACGCTTGAGCCTGTTGTTGACCGAAATCAACGGCTTTCGCACAGGAACACGGGCCCGTAAGTTTCTGGCTAACAGCCTTCTTCTTACGTTGGAGGGATGAAGCATAATGTTAAACATACGTTGAAGATGTTGGCTCAACTGCATGGATGTGATGTCTGGATGCTTCTGGACCAGCCTAACCAACAGATTGTCTGGATTGGTCGTGGTTTTTCTTTCTCGTCCTCTCATATCCACTTTGTATGGTTTCTGGGCATCTTTCCATACTCTTTGAATGGTACTGGGAGGCATCGACAGCATTTCGCCTATTTTCCGAACGCTTGAGCCCTTCTCCTTCATATTGATTATGATGGATCTTACTTCAGGAGAAGTTTTCTTGCCTCTAGCCATCTTAAATTTATAAATTTTAGTTTTTTATTATGCAAAACAAGCAAAAATATGAATATTTTAAATATTAAACTTAAATTATTTTTAAAAAATTCAGTTTACATCATTTTAACTTCAATTTTAATCGATATGTTGATACTTCAGCCTGAAACCCAAATTAATTTTTTCGAATTTTTTTTTGTAGTTTGAGGTGGTTTTCTGGGGCCTCTAACATCGGGGTGTGCAACCTTCATCGCACAGGACTGTATAGGTTTAGCAAATTGACAACAAGCAGATATTCGTAAAATATTTGTTTATAAGTTGTTTGAGTTGATCGGAGTCGGACCTAAGGTTCATTTTATTCCACACAAACACTATTCTAGTTTAGCACTTTACATCGGAACCGATGAAGGTAAATCTTGCGAAAAAGTTTTGGTTTCATATAATTCATTTACGTTCTAGTTCCTAGTTTTCGGCGAGCAGAAACTGAAGGAATTCATGTGAGTAGCAAAGTATACGCTCAAAGGGACTTGCTGCGGCGAGTGCTGTTTCCTAAGGATCTCCACTCGAAGAATTATGGAATTGATGGTCATGGGAAACTGAGCATTGCTGATCTTCAAGTATGATTGTAAGCATTTTATATTATGATCTTTGTAATTTAGATAAAGAGTTGTGTCGATCCTGAAATGGCACACAAATATTTGAACAGGTACAAAAGCTGGAAGAGGAGCAAAGAGCTACGGATTCAAGTAGCAAAGAAGTGCATTAAATTGTGGAATCTACCCCATGATTTCAACGAAGCTAATGCAGCGATCTCCAAACAAAAAGAGCTGTTCAAGAAGCATTCTATCATCTGTAAACCAAGTCGAAACTTTGAGAGATATTCTGTAGAAATTAAAAACGATCTTAATAGTCTGATAGAAAGTTTGAAATATAACAGGTTTCATTTTTTACACTGTATTTGTTACGAAAAATATGTGTGTTATAATGATTACAAACACTAAAGATGTCTAAGTAATATGAATTTGAATATAAATACAAAGCGTCTTTTACATTACACTTTGACCTGATAATGTAAACATAGTAGAGTATGAAATTAAAATGTTTTTGAGATTGAAAATTATTATAACCAGTTATTACCTTGGTATATGCACTGCTGATGAACTTTATTGCTAAGAATAGGCAATTTTGATGCAGGGATCTCATTGTTAATGATTTTGTTAATGATATTTTAATCGTGTGAAAGATGTCTATGTATTTTTGGAAATGTGGAGGAAGATTTTATGTTTTTAATCGGAAGAGATTTCTGGCGTTTCCAACACTGAGAATCCTTTAAAAATATTCAATATACTTTTTAATCTTCAATTTGTTCATATTTTGATATTTGTAATGGATTTTATAAATTTCAGAGACATCATGACTGCGAATTGTTAAGCTTTTGTGAGTAAGTTCAAAAGGGCTTGACAAGCTTCCGCATTGAAACAAATGACCCAAATTGAACAAGCAGTTGATCAAGCCTTGAACCACCTAATGCCACTGATGAAAGCTAAATTCCTGGTCACCTACCATCAATTTGATGAAATTTATTGCCAATTCAATGCAAATTTCTCTCGCTACATGGAAAAAAATTTCGAATACATTGAAATAGCCGCAGAGTTTTATTTCTCAAACTTCTTTGCTGATAACGCTGAATGCCCAGCCCTCGAAATCAGATGTGAAAGGAATGGATCAGAGGAAGGTGGAATCCTGGTAAGTTTTCGATAAAATTTGATATAAAATATATTTGTACAATATTGTTTTTAGTGCGGGCTCATTTGTCAAGTATTGCGGAATGAAATTCTGATTGGAAAGTACTACGTTAAAGAACATATAGGTTTAGCAAATTGGCAACAAGCAGATATTCGTAAAATATTTGTTTATAAGTTGTTTGAGTTGATCGGAGTCGGACCTAAAGTTCATTTTATTCCACACAAACACTATTCTAGTTTAGCACTTTACATCGGAAGCGATGAAGGTAAATCTTGCAAAAAAGTTTTGGTTTCTTATAATTCAATTACGTTCTAGTTCCTAGTTTTCGGCGAGCAAAAACTGAAGGATATCATGTGAGTAGCAAAGTATACGCTCAAAGGGACTTGCTGCGGCGAGTGCTGTTTCTTAAAGATCTCCACTCTAAGAATTATGGAATTGATGGTCATGGGAAACTGAGCATTGCTGATTTTCAAGTATGATTGTTAGCATTTTATATTATGATCTTTGTAATTTAGATAAAGAGTTGTGTCGATCCTGAAATGGCACACAAATATTTGAACGGGTACAGAAGCTGGAAGACGAGCAAAGAGCTACGGATTCAAGTAGCAAAGAAGTGCATTAAATTGTGGAGTCTACCCCACGATTTCAACGAAGCTAATGCAGCGATCTCCAAACAAAAAGAGCTGTTCAAGAAGCATTCTATTATCTGTAAACCAAGTCGAAACTTTGTGAAATATTTCGTAGAAATTAACAACGATTTTAATAGTCTGATAGAAAGTTTGAAATAAAACAGGTTTCATTTTTTACACTGTATTTGTCACGAAAAATATCTGTGTTATAATGATCACATAACACTAAAGATGCCTAAGTAATATGAATTTAATTATAAATATAAAGCGTCTTTTACATTATACTTTGACCAGATATTGCCGATATATTAGAGTATGAATTTAAAATGTTTTTGAGATTGAAAATTATTATAACCAGTTATTACCTTGGTATATGCACTGCTGATGAACTTTATTGCTAAGAATAGGCAATTTTGATGCAGGGATCTCATTGTTAATGATTTTGTTAATGATATTTTAATCGTGTGAAAGATGTCTATGTATTTTTGGAAATGTGGAGGAAGATTTTATGTTTTTAATCGGAAGAGATTTCTGGCGTTTCCAACACTGAGAATCCTTTAAAAATATTCAATATACTTTTTAATCTTCAATTTGTTCATATTTTGATATTTGTAATGGATTTTATAAATTTCAGAGACATCATGACTGCGAATTGTTAAGCTTTTGTGAGTAAGTTCAAAAGGGCTTGACAAGCTTCCGCATTGAAACAAATGACCCAAATTGAACAAGCAGTTGATCAAGCCTTGAACCACCTAATGCCACTGATGAAAGCTAAATTCCTGGTCACCTACCATCAATTTGATGAAATTTATTGCCAATTCAATGCAAATTTCTCTCGCTACATGGAAAAAAATTTCGAATACATTGAAATAGCCGCAGAGTTTTATTTCTCAAACTTCTTTGCTGATAACGCTGAATGCCCAGCCCTCGAAATCAGATGTGAAAGGAATGGATCAGAGGAAGGTGGAATCCTGGTAAGTTTTTGGTAAAATTTGATATAAAATATAATTGTACAATATTGTCTATAGGGCGGGCTCATTTTTCAAGTATTGCGGAATGAAATTCTGATTGGAAAGTACTACGTTAAAGAACATATAGGTTTAGCAAATTGGCAACAAGCAGATATTCGTAAAATATTTGTTTATAAGTTGTTTGAGTTGATCGGAGTCGGACCTAAGGTTCATTTTATTCCACACAAACACTATTCTAGTTTAGCACTTTACATCGGAACCGATGAAGGTAAATCTTGCGAAAAAGTTTTGGTTTCTTATAATTCAATTACGTTCTAGTTTCTAGTTTTCGGCGAGCAGAAACTGAAGGAATTCATGTGAGTAGCAAAGTATACGCTCAAAGGGACTTGCTGCGGCGAGTGCTGTTTCTTAAGGATCTCCACTCGAAGAATTATGGAATTGATGGTCATGGGAAACTGAGCATTGCTGATTTTCAAGTATGATTGTTAGCATTTTATATTATGATCTTTGTAATTTAGATAAAGAGTTGTGTCGATCCTGAAATGGCACACAAATATTTGAACGGGTACAGAAGCTGGAAGACGAGCAAAGAGCTACGGATTCAAGTAGCAAAGAAGTGCATTAAATTGTGGAGTCTACCCCATGATTTCAACGAAGCTAATGCAGCGATCTCCAAACAAAAAGAGCTGTTCAAGAAGCATTCTATTATCTGTAAACCAAGTCGAAACTTTGTGAAATATTTCGTAGAAATTAACAACGATTTTAATAGTCTGATAGAAAGTTTGAAATAAAACAGGTTCATTTTTTACACTGTATTTGTCACGAAAAATATCTGTGTTATAATGATCACATAACACTAAAGATGCCTAAGTAATATGAATTTAATTATAAATATAAAGCGTCTTTTACATTATACTTTGACCAGATATTGCCGATATATAAGAGTATGAATTTAAAATGTTTTTGAGATTGAAAATTATTATAAATAGTTATTACATTGGTATATGCACTGCTGATGAACTTTATTGCTAAGAATAGGCAATTTTGATGCAGGGATCTCATTGTTAATGATTTTTTTAATGATATTTTAATCGTGTGAAAGATGTCTATGTATTTTTGGAAATGTGGAGGAAGATTTTATGTTTTTAATCGGAAGAGATTTCTGGCGTTTCCAACACTGAGAATCCTTTAAAAATATTCAATATACTTTTTAATCTTCAATTTGTTCATATTTTGATATTTGTAAAGGATTTTATAAATTTCAGAGACATCATGACTGCGAATTGTTAAGCTTTTGTGAGTAAGTTCAAAAGGGCTCGACAAGCTTCCGCATTGAAACAAATGACCCAAATTGAACAAGCAGTTGATCAAGCCTTGAACCACCTAATGCCACTGATCAAAGCTAAATTCCTGGTCACCTATCATCAATTTGATGAAATTTATTGCCAGTTCAATGCAAATTTCTCTCGCTACATGGAAAAAAATTTCGAATACATTGAAATAGCCGCAGAGTATTATTTCTCAAATTTCTTTGCTGATAACGCTGAATGCCCAGCCCTCGACAACAGATGTGAAAGGAATGGATCAGAGGAAGGTGGAATCCTGGTAAGTTTTCGATAAAATTTGATATAAAATATAATTGTACAATATTGTTTTTAGTGCGGGCTCATTTGTCAAGTATTGCGGAATGAAATTCTGATTGGAAAGTACTACGTTAAAGAACATATAGGTTTAGCAAATTGGCAACAAGCAGATATTCGTAAAATATTTGTTTATAAGTTGTTTGAGTTGATCGGAGTCGGACCTAAGGTTCATTTTATTCCACACAAACACTATTCTAGTTTAGCACTTTACATCGGAACCGATGAAGGTAAATCTTGCGAAAAAGTTTTGGTTTCTTATAATTCAATTACGTTCTAGTTCCTAGTTTTCGGCGAGCAGAAACTGAAGGAATTCATGTGATTAGCAAAGTATACGCTCAAAGGGACTTGCTGCGGCGAGTGCTGTTTCTTAAGGATCTCCACTCGAAGAATTATGGAATTGATGGTCATGGGAAACTGAGCATTGCTGATTTTCAAGTATGATTGTTAGCATTTTATATTATGATCTTTGTAATTTAGATAAAGAGTTGTGTCGATCCTGAAATGGCACACAAATATTTGAACGGGTACAGAAGCTGGAAGACGAGCAAAGAGCTACGGATTCAAGTAGCAAAGAAGTGCATTAAATTGTGGAGTCTACCCCATGATTTCAACGAAGCTAATGCAGCGATCTCCAAACAAAAAGAGCTGTTCAAGAAGCATTCTATTATCTGTAAACCAAGTCGAAACTTTGTGAAATATTTCGTAGAAATTAACAACGATTTTAATAGTCTGATAGAAAAATTGAAATATAACAGGTTTCATTTTTTACACTGTATTTGTTACGAAAAATATGTGTGTTATAATGATTACAAACACTAAAGATGTCTAAGTAATATGAATTTGAATATAAATACAAAGCGTCTTTTACATTACACTTTGACCTGATAATGTAAACATAGTAGAGTATGAAATTAAAATGTTTTTGAGATTGAAAATTATTATAACCAGTTATTACCTTGGTATATGCACTGCTGATGAACTTTATTGCTAAGAATAGGCAATTTTGATGCAGGGATCTCATTGTTAATGATTTTGTTAATGATATTTTAATCGTGTGAAAGATGTCTATGTATTTTTGGAAATGTGGAGGAAGATTTTATGTTTTTAATCGGAAGAGATTTCTGGCGTTTCCAACACTGAGAATCCTTTAAAAATATTCAATATACTTTTTAATCTTCAATTTGTTCATATTTTGATATTTGTAATGGATTTTATAAATTTCAGAGACATCATGACTGCGAATTGTTAAGCTTTTGTGAGTAAGTTCAAAAGGGCTTGACAAGCTTCCGCATTGAAACAAATGACCCAAATTGAACAAGCAGTTGATCAAGCCTTGAACCACCTAATGCCACTGATGAAAGCTAAATTCCTGGTCACCTACCATCAATTTGATGAAATTTATTGCCAATTCAATGCAAATTTCTCTCGCTACATGGAAAAAAATTTCGAATACATTGAAATAGCCGCAGAGTTTTATTTCTCAAACTTCTTTGCTGATAACGCTGAATGCCCAGCCCTCGAAATCAGATGTGAAAGGAATGGATCAGAGGAAGGTGGAATCCTGGTAAGTTTTCGATAAAATTTGATATAAAATATATTTGTACAATATTGTTTTTAGTGCGGGCTCATTTGTCAAGTATTGCGGAATGAAATTCTGATTGGAAAGTACTACGTTAAAGAACATATAGGTTTAGCAAATTGGCAACAAGCAGATATTCGTAAAATATTTGTTTATAAGTTGTTTGAGTTGATCGGAGTCGGACCTAAAGTTCATTTTATTCCACACAAACACTATTCTAGTTTAGCACTTTACATCGGAAGCGATGAAGGTAAATCTTGCAAAAAAGTTTTGGTTTCTTATAATTCAATTACGTTCTAGTTCCTAGTTTTCGGCGAGCAAAAACTGAAGGATATCATGTGAGTAGCAAAGTATACGCTCAAAGGGACTTGCTGCGGCGAGTGCTGTTTCTTAAAGATCTCCACTCTAAGAATTATGGAATTGATGGTCATGGGAAACTGAGCATTGCTGATTTTCAAGTATGATTGTTAGCATTTTATATTATGATCTTTGTAATTTAGATAAAGAGTTGTGTCGATCCTGAAATGGCACACAAATATTTGAACGGGTACAGAAGCTGGAAGACGAGCAAAGAGCTACGGATTCAAGTAGCAAAGAAGTGCATTAAATTGTGGAGTCTACCCCACGATTTCAACGAAGCTAATGCAGCGATCTCCAAACAAAAAAAGCTGTTCAAGAAGCATTCTATTATCTGTAAACCAAGTCGAAACTTTGTGAAATATTTCGTAGAAATTAACAACGATTTTAATAGTCTGATAGAAAGTTTGAAATAAAACAGGTTTCATTTTTTACACTGTATTTGTCACGAAAAATATCTGTGTTATAATGATCACATAACACTAAAGATGCCTAAGTAATATGAATTTAATTATAAATATAAAGCGTCTTTTACATTATACTTTGACCAGATATTGCCGATATATTAGAGTATGAATTTAAAATGTTTTTGAGATTGAAAATTATTATAACCAGTTATTACCTTGGTATATGCACTGCTGATGAACTTTATTGCTAAGAATAGGCAATTTTGATGCAGGGATCTCATTGTTAATGATTTTGTTAATGATATTTTAATCGTGTGAAAGATGTCTATGTATTTTTGGAAATGTGGAGGAAGATTTTATGTTTTTAATCGGAAGAGATTTCTGGCGTTTCCAACACTGAGAATCCTTTAAAAATATTCAATATACTTTTTAATCTTCAATTTGTTCATATTTTGATATTTGTAATGGATTTTATAAATTTCAGAGACATCATGACTGCGAATTGTTAAGCTTTTGTGAGTAAGTTCAAAAGGGCTTGACAAGCTTCCGCATTGAAACAAATGACCCAAATTGAACAAGCAGTTGATCAAGCCTTGAACCACCTAATGCCACTGATGAAAGCTAAATTCCTGGTCACCTACCATCAATTTGATGAAATTTATTGCCAATTCAATGCAAATTTCTCTCGCTACATGGAAAAAAATTTCGAATACATTGAAATAGCCGCAGAGTTTTATTTCTCAAACTTCTTTGCTGATAACGCTGAATGCCCAGCCCTCGAAATCAGATGTGAAAGGAATGGATCAGAGGAAGGTGGAATCCTGGTAAGTTTTTGGTAAAATTTGATATAAAATATAATTGTACAATATTGTCTATAGGGCGGGCTCATTTTTCAAGTATTGCGGAATGAAATTCTGATTGGAAAGTACTACGTTAAAGAACATATAGGTTTAGCAAATTGGCAACAAGCAGATATTCGTAAAATATTTGTTTATAAGTTGTTTGAGTTGATCGGAGTCGGACCTAAGGTTCATTTTATTCCACACAAACACTATTCTAGTTTAGCACTTTACATCGGAACCGATGAAGGTAAATCTTGCGAAAAAGTTTTGGTTTCTTATAATTCAATTACGTTCTAGTTTCTAGTTTTCGGCGAGCAGAAACTGAAGGAATTCATGTGAGTAGCAAAGTATACGCTCAAAGGGACTTGCTGCGGCGAGTGCTGTTTCTTAAGGATCTCCACTCGAAGAATTATGGAATTGATGGTCATGGGAAACTGAGCATTGCTGATTTTCAAGTATGATTGTTAGCATTTTATATTATGATCTTTGTAATTTAGATAAAGAGTTGTGTCGATCCTGAAATGGCACACAAATATTTGAACGGGTACAGAAGCTGGAAGACGAGCAAAGAGCTACGGATTCAAGTAGCAAAGAAGTGCATTAAATTGTGGAGTCTACCCCATGATTTCAACGAAGCTAATGCAGCGATCTCCAAACAAAAAGAGCTGTTCAAGAAGCATTCTATTATCTGTAAACCAAGTCGAAACTTTGTGAAATATTTCGTAGAAATTAACAACGATTTTAATAGTCTGATAGAAAAATTGAAATAAAACAGGTTTCATTTTTTACACTGTATTTGTCACGAAAAATATCTGTGTTATAATGATCACATAACACTAAAGATGCCTAAGTAATATGAATTTAATTATAAATATAAAGCGTCTTTTACATTATACTTTGACCAGATATTGCCGATATATTAGAGTATGAATTTAAAATGTTTTTGAGATTGAAAATTATTATAAACAGTTATTACATTGGTATATGCACTGCTGATGAACTTTATTGCTAAGAATAGGCAATTTTGATGCAGGGATCTCATTGTTAATGATTTTTTTAATGATATTTTAATCGTGTGAAAGATGTCTATGTATTTTTGGTAATGTGGAGGAAGATTTTATGTTTTTAATCGGAAGAGATTTCTGGCGTTTCCAACACTGAGAATCCTTTGAAAATATTCAATATACTTTTTAATCTTCAATTTGTTCATATTTTGATATTTGTAATGGATTTTATAAATTTCAGAGACATCATGACTGCGAATTGTTAAGCTTTTGTGAGTAAGTTCAAAAGGGCTCGACAAGCTTCCGCTTTGAAACAAATGACCCAAATTGAACAAGCAGTTGATCAAGCCTTGAACCACCTAATGCCACTGATGAAAGCTAAATTCCTGGTCACCTACCATCAATTTGATGAAATTTATTGCCAATTCAATGCAAATTTCTCTCGCTACATGGAAAAAAATTTCGAATACATTGAAATAGCCGCAGAGTTTTATTTCTCAAACTTCTTTGCTGATAACGCTGAATGCCCAGCCCTCGAAATCAGATGTGAAAGGAATGGATCAGAGGAAGGTGGAATCCTGGTAAGTTTTTGGTAAAATTTGATATAAAATATAATTGTACAATATTGTCTATAGGGCGGGCTCATTTTTCAAGTATTGCGGAATGAAATTCTGATTGGAAAGTACTACGTTAAAGAACATATAGGTTTAGCAAATTGGCAACAAGCAGATATTCGTAAAATATTTGTTTATAAGTTGTTTGAGTTGATCGGAGTCGGACCTAAGGTTCATTTTATTCCACACAAACACTATTCTAGTTTAGCACTTTACATCGGAACCGATGAAGGTAAATCTTGCGAAAAAGTTTTGGTTTCTTATAATTCAATTACGTTCTAGTTTCTAGTTTTCGGCGAGCAGAAACTGAAGGAATTCATGTGAGTAGCAAAGTATACGCTCAAAGGGACTTGCTGCGGCGAGTGCTGTTTCTTAAGGATCTCCACTCGAAGAATTATGGAATTGATGGTCATGGGAAACTGAGCATTGCTGATTTTCAAGTATGATTGTTAGCATTTTATATTATGATCTTTGTAATTTAGATAAAGAGTTGTGTCGATCCTGAAATGGCACACAAATATTTGAACGGGTACAGAAGCTGGAAGACGAGCAAAGAGCTACGGATTCAAGTAGCAAAGAAGTGCATTAAATTGTGGAGTCTACCCCATGATTTCAACGAAGCTAATGCAGCGATCTCCAAACAAAAAGAGCTGTTCAAGAAGCATTCTATTATCTGTAAACCAAGTCGAAACTTTGTGAAATATTTCGTAGAAATTAACAACGATTTTAATAGTCTGATAGAAAAATTGAAATAAAACAGGTTTCATTTTTTACACTGTATTTGTCACGAAAAATATCTGTGTTATAATGATCACATAACACTAAAGATGCCTAAGTAATATGAATTTAATTATAAATATAAAGCGTCTTTTACATTATACTTTGACCAGATATTGCCGATATATTAGAGTATGAATTTAAAATGTTTTTGAGATTGAAAATTATTATAAACAGTTATTACATTGGTATATGCACTGCTGATGAACTTTATTGCTAAGAATAGGCAATTTTGATGCAGGGATCTCATTGTTAATGATTTTTTTAATGATATTTTAATCGTGTGAAAGATGTCTATGTATTTTTGGTAATGTGGAGGAAGATTTTATGTTTTTAATCGGAAGAGATTTCTGGCGTTTCCAACACTGAGAATCCTTTGAAAATATTCAATATACTTTTTAATCTTCAATTTGTTCATATTTTGATATTTGTAATGGATTTTATAAATTTCAGAGACATCATGACTGCGAATTGTTAAGCTTTTGTGAGTAAGTTCAAAAGGGCTCGACAAGCTTCCGCTTTGAAACAAATGACCCAAATTGAACAAGCAGTTGATCAAGCCTTGAACCACCTAATGCCACTGATGAAAGCTAAATTCCTGGTTACCTACCATCAATTTGATGAAATTCATTGCCAATTCAATGCAAATTTCTCTCGCTACATGGAAAAAAATTTCGAATACATTGAAATAGCCGCAGAGTATTATTTCTCAAATTTCTTTGCTGATAACGCTGAATGCCCAGCCCTCGACATCAGATGTGAAAGGAATGGATCAGAGGAAGGTGGAATCCTGGTAAGTTTTTGGTAAAATTTGATATAAAATATAATTGTACAATATTGTCTATAGGGCGGGCTCATTTGTCAAGTATTGCGGAATGAAATTCTGATTGGAAAGTACTACGTTAAAGAACATATAGGTTTAGCAAATTGGCAACAAGCAGATATTCGTAAAATATTTGTTTATAAGTTGTTTGAGTTGATCGGAGTCGGACCTAAGGTTCATTTTATTCCACACAAACACTATTCTAGTTTAGCACTTTACATCGGAACCGATGAAGGTAAATCTTGCGAAAAAGTTTTGGTTTCTTATAATTCAATTACGTTCTAGTTTCTAGTTTTCGGCGAGCAGAAACTGAAGGAATTCATGTGAGTAGCAAAGTATACGCTCAAAGGGACTTGCTGCGGCGAGTGCTGTTTCTTAAGGATCTCCACTCGAAGAATTATGGAATTGATGGTCATGGGAAACTGAGCATTGCTGATTTTCAAGTATGATTGTTAGCATTTTATATTATGATCTTTGTAATTTAGATAAAGAGTTGTGTCGATCCTGAAATGGCACACAAATATTTGAACGGGTACAGAAGCTGGAAGACGAGCAAAGAGCTACGGATTCAAGTAGCAAAGAAGTGCATTAAATTGTGGAGTCTACCCCATGATTTCAACGAAGCTAATGCAGCGATCTCCAAACAAAAAGAGCTGTTCAAGAAGCATTCTATTAACTGTAAACCAAGTCGAAACTTTGTGAAATATTTCGTAGAAATTAACAACGATTTTAATAGTCTGATAGAAAGTTTGAAATAAAACAGGTTTCATTTTTTACACTGTATTTGTCACGCAAAATATCTGTGTTATAATGATCACATAACACTAAAGATGCCTAAGTCATATGAATTTAAATATAAATATCAAGCGTCTTTTACATTATACTTTGACGAGATATTGCCGATATATTAGAGTATGAATTTAAAATGTTTTTGAGATTGAAAATTATTATAACCAGTTATTACCTTGGTATATGCACTGCTGATGAACTTTATTGCTAAGAATAGGCAATTTTGATGCGGGGATCTCATTGTTAATGATTTTGTTAATGATATTTTAATCGTGTGAAAGATGTCTATGTATTTTTGGAAATGTGGAGGAAGATTTTATGTTTTTAATCGGAAGAGATTTCTGGCGTTTCCAACACTGAGAATTCTTTAAAAATATTCAATATACTTTTTAATCTTCAATTTGTTCATATTTTGATATTTGTAATGGATTTTATAAATTTCAGAGACATCATGACTGCGAATTGTTTAGCTTTTGTGAGTAAGTTCAAAAGGGCTCGACAAGCTTCCGCTTTGAAACAAATGACCCAAGTTGAACAAGCAGTTGATCAAGCCTTGAACCACTTAATGCCACTGATGAAAGCTAAATTCCTGGTTACCTACCATCAATTTGATGAAATTCATTGCCAATTCAATGCAAATTTCTCTCGCTACATGGAAAAAAATTTCGAATACATTGAAATAGCCGCAGAGTATTATTTCTCAAATTTCTTTGCTGATAACGCTGAATGCTCAGCCCTCGACATCAGATGTGAAAGGAATGGATCAGAGGAAGGTGGAATCCTGGTAAGTTTTTGGTAAAATTTGATATAAAATATAATTGTACAATATTGTTTTTAGTGCGGGCTCATTTGTCAAGTATTGCGGAATGAAATTCTGATTGGAAAGTACTACGTTAAAGAACATATAGGTTTAGCAAATTGGCAACAAGCAGTTATTCGTAAAATATTTGTTTATAAGTTGTTTGAGTTGATCGGAGTCGGACCTAAGGTTCATTTTATTCCACACAAACACTATTCTAGTTTAGCACTTTACATCGGAGCCGATGAAGGTAAATCTTGCGAAAAAGTTTTGGTTTCTTATAATTCAATTACGTTCTAGTTCCTAGTTTTCGGCGAGCAGAAACTGAAGGAATTCATGTGATTAGCAAAGTATACGCTCAAAGGGACTTGCTGCGGCGAGTGCTGTTTCTTAAGGATCTCCACTCGAAGAATTATGGAATTGATGGTCATGGGAAACTGAGCATTGCTGATTTTCAAGTATGATTGTTAGCATTTTATATTATGATCTTTGTAATTTAGATAAAGAGTTGTGTCGATCCTGAAATGGCACACAAATATTTGAACGGGTACAGAAGCTGGAAGACGAGCAAAGAGCTACGGATTCAAGTAGCAAAGAAGTGCATTAAATTGTGGATTCTACCCCATGATTTCAACGAAGCTAATGCAGCGATCTCAAAACAAAAAGAGCTGTTCAAGAAGCATTCTATTATCTGTAAACCAAATCGAAACTTTGTGAAATATTTCGTAGAAATTAACAACGATTTTAATAGTCTGATAGAAAGTTTGAAATAAAACAGGTTCATTTTTTACACTGTATTTGTCACGAAAAATATCTGTGTTATAATGATCACATAACACTAAAGATGCCTAAGTAATATGAATTTAATTATAAATATAAAGCGTCTTTTACATTATACTTTGACCAGATATTGCCGATATATAAGAGTATGAATTTAAAATGTTTTTGAGATTGAAAATTATTATAAATAGTTATTACATTGGTATATGCACTGCTGATGAACTTTATTGCTAAGAATAGGCAATTTTGATGCAGGGATCTCATTGTTAATGATTTTTTTAATGATATTTTAATCGTGTGAAAGATGTCTATGTATTTTTGGAAATGTGGAGGAAGATTTTATGTTTTTAATCGGAAGAGATTTCTGGCGTTTCCAACACTGAGAATCCTTTAAAAATATTCAATATACTTTTTAATCTTCAATTTGTTCATATTTTGATATTTGTAAAGGATTTTATAAATTTCAGAGACATCATGACTGCGAATTGTTAAGCTTTTGTGAGTAAGTTCAAAAGGGCTCGACAAGCTTCCGCATTGAAACAAATGACCCAAATTGAACAAGCAGTTGATCAAGCCTTGAACCACCTAATGCCACTGATCAAAGCTAAATTCCTGGTCACCTATCATCAATTTGATGAAATTTATTGCCAGTTCAATGCAAATTTCTCTCGCTACATGGAAAAAAATTTCGAATACATTGAAATAGCCGCAGAGTATTATTTCTCAAATTTCTTTGCTGATAACGCTGAATGCCCAGCCCTCGACAACAGATGTGAAAGGAATGGATCAGAGGAAGGTGGAATCCTGGTAAGTTTTCGATAAAATTTGATATAAAATATAATTGTACAATATTGTTTTTAGTGCGGGCTCATTTGTCAAGTATTGCGGAATGAAATTCTGATTGGAAAGTACTACGTTAAAGAACATATAGGTTTAGCAAATTGGCAACAAGCAGATATTCGTAAAATATTTGTTTATAAGTTGTTTGAGTTGATCGGAGTCGGACCTAAGGTTCATTTTATTCCACACAAACACTATTCTAGTTTAGCACTTTACATCGGAACCGATGAAGGTAAATCTTGCGAAAAAGTTTTGGTTTCTTATAATTCAATTACGTTCTAGTTCCTAGTTTTCGGCGAGCAGAAACTGAAGGAATTCATGTGATTAGCAAAGTATACGCTCAAAGGGACTTGCTGCGGCGAGTGCTGTTTCTTAAGGATCTCCACTCGAAGAATTATGGAATTGATGGTCATGGGAAACTGAGCATTGCTGATCTTCAAGTATGATTGTAAGCATTTTATATTATGATCTTTGTATTTTAGATAAAGAGTTGTGTCGATCCTGAAATGGCACACAAATATTTGAACGGGTACAGAAGCTGGAAGACGAGCAAAGAGCTACGGATTCAAGTAGCAAAGAAGTGCATTAAATTGTGGAATCTACCCCATGATTTCAACGAAGCTAATGAAGCGATCTTCAAACAAAAAGAGCTGTTCAAGAAGCATTCTATCATCTGTAAACCAAGTCGAAACTTTGAGAGATATTCTGTAGAAATTAAAAACGATCTTAATAGTCTGATAGAAAGTTTGAAATATAACAGGTTTCATTTTTTACACTGTATTTGTTACGAAAAATATGTGTGTTATAATGATTACAAACACTAAAGATGCCTAAGTAATATGAATTTGAATATAAATACAAAGCGTCTTTTACATTATACTTTGACCTGATAATGTAAACATAGTAGAGTATGAATTTAAAATGTTTTTGAGATTGAAAATTATTATAAACAGTTATAACATTGGTATATGCACTGCTGATGCACTTTATTGCTAAGAATAGGTAATTTTGATGCAGGGATCTCATTGTTAATGATTTTTTTAATGATACTTTAATCGTGTGAAAGATGTCTATGTATTTTTGGAAATGTGGAGGAATATTTTATGTTTTTAATCGGAAGAGATTTCTGGCGTTTCCAACACTGAGAATCCTTTAAAAATATTCAATATACTTTTTAATCTTCAATTTGTTCATATTTTGATATTTGTAATGGATTTTATAAATTTCAGAGACATCATGACTGCGAATTGTTAAGCTTTTGTGAGTAAGTTCAAAAGGGCTCGACAAGCTTCCGCATTGAAACAAATGACCCAAATTGAACAAGCAGTTGATCAAGCCTTGAACCACCTAATGCCACTGATGAAAGCTAAATTCCTGGTTACCTACCATCAATTTGATGAAATTCATTGCCAATTCAAAGCAAATTTCTCTCGCTACATGGAAAAAAATTTCGAATACATTGAAATAGCCGCAGAGTTTTATTTCTCAAACTTCTTTGCTGATAACGCTGAATGCCCAGCCCTCGACATCAGATGTGAAAGGAATGGATCAGAGGAAGGTGGAATCCTGGTAAGTTTTTGGTAAAATTTGATATAAAATATAATTGTACAATATTGTCTATAGGGCCGGCTCATTTGTCAAGTATTGGGGAATGAAATTCTGATTGGAAAGTACTACGTTGAAGAACATATAGGTTTAGCAAATTGGCAACAAGCAGATATTCGTAAAATATTTGTTTATAAGTTGTTTGAGTTGATCGGAGTCGGACCTAAGGTTCATTTTATTCCACACAAACACTATTCTAGTTTAGCACTTTACATCTGAACCGATGAAGGTAAATCTTGCAAAAAAGTTTTGGTTTCTTATAATTCAATTACGTTCTTGTTCCTAGTTTTCGGCGAGCAGAAACTGAAGGAATTCATGTGAGTAGCAAAGTATACGCTCAAAGGGACTTGCTGCGGCGAGTGCTGTTTCTTAAGGATCTCCACTCGAAGAATTATGGAATTGATGGTCATGGGAAACTGAGCATTGCTGATCTTCAAGTATGATTGTTAGCATTTTATATTATGATCTTTGTAATTTAGATAAAGAGTTGTGTCGATCCTGAAATGGCACACCAATATTTGAACGGGTACAGAAGCTGGAAGACGAGCAAAGAGCTACGGATTCAAGTAGCAAAGAAGTGCATTAAATTGTGGAATCTACCCCATGATTTCAACGAAGCTAATGCAGCGATCTCCAAACAAAAAGAGCTGTTCAAGAAGCATTCTATTATCTGTAAACCAAGTCGAAACTTTGTGAAATATTTCGTAGAAATTAACAAAGATTTTAATAGTCAGATAGAAAGTTTGAAATAAAACAGGTTTCATTTTTTACACTGTATTTGTCACGAAAAATATCTGTGTTATAATGATCACATAACACTAAAGATGCCTAAGTAATATGAATTTAATTATAAATATAAAGCGTCTTTTACATTATACTTTGACCAGATATTGCCGATATATAAGAGTATGAATTTAAAATGTTTTTGAGATTGAAAATTATTATAAACAGTTATTACATTGGTATATGCACTGCTGATGAACTTTATTGCTAAGAATAGGCAATTTTGATGCAGGGATCTCATTGTTAATGATTTTTTTAATGATATTTTAATCGTGTGAAAGATGTCTATGTATTTTTGGAAATGTGGAGGAAGATTTTATGTTTTTAATCGGAAGAGATTTCTGGCGTTTCCAACACTGAGAATCCTTTAAAAATATTCAATATACTTTTTAATCTTCAATTTGTTCATATTTTGATATTTGTAATGGATTTTATAAATTTCAGAGACATCATGACTGCGAATTGTTAAGCTTTTGTGAGTAAGTTCAAAAGGGCTCGACAAGCTTCCGCTTTGAAACAAATGACCCAAATTGAACAAGCAGTTGATCAAGCCTTGAACCACCTAATGCCACTGATGAAAGCTAAATTCCTGGTTACCTACCATCAATTTGATGAAATTCATTGCCAATTCAATGCAAATTTCTCTCGCTACATGGAAAAAAATTTCGAATACATTGAAATAGCCGCAGAGTATTATTTCTCAAATTTCTTTGCTGATAACGCTGAATGCCCAGCCCTCGACATCAGATGTGAAAGGAATGGATCAGAGGAAGGTGGAATCCTGGTAAGTTTTTGGTAAAATTTGATATAAAATATAATTGTACAATATTGTCTATAGGGCGGGCTCATTTGTCAAGTATTGCGGAATGAAATTCTGATTGGAAAGTACTACGTTAAATAACATATAGGTTTGGCAAATTGGCAACAAGCAGATATTCGTAAAATATTTGTTTATAAGTTGTTTGAGTTGATCGGAGTCGGACCTAAAGTTCATTTTATTCCACACAAACACTATTCTAGTTTAGCACTTTACATCGGAACCGATGAAGGTAAATCTTGCAAAAAAGTTTTGGTTTCTTATAATTCAATTACGTTCTAGTTCCTAGTTTTCGGCGAGCAGAAACTGAAGGATATCATGTGAGTAGCAAAGTATACGCTCAAAGGGACTTGCTGCGGCGAGTGCTGTTTCTTAAAGATCTCCACTCTGAGAATTATGGAATTGATGGTCATGGGAAACTGAGCATTGCTGATTTTCAAGTATGATTGTTAGCATTTTATATTATGATCTTTGTAATTTAGATAAAGAGTTGTGTCGATCCTGAAATGGCACACAAATATTTGAACGGGTACAGAAGCTGGAAGACGAGCAAAGAGCTACGGATTCAAGTAGCAAAGAAGTGCATTAAATTGTGGAATCTACCCCATGATTTCAACGAAGCTAATGCAGCGATCTCAAAACAAAAAGAGCTGTTCAAGAAGCATTCTATTATCTGTAAACCAAATCGAAACTTTGTGAAATATTTCGTAGAAATTAACAACGATTTTAATAGTCTGATAAAAAGTTTGAAATAAAACAGGTTTCATTTTTTACACTGTATTTGTCACGAAAAATATCTGTATCACTAAAGATGCCTAAGTAATATGAATTTAATTATAAATATAAAGCGTCTTTTACATTATACTTTGACCAGATATTGCCGATATATAAGAGTATGAATTTAAAATGTTTTTGAGATTGAAAATTATTATAAATAGTTATTACATTGGTATATGCACTGCTGATGAACTTTATTGCTAAGAATAGGCAATTTTGATGCAGGGATCTCATTGTTAATGATTTTTTTAATGATATTTTAATCGTGTGAAAGATGTCTATGTATTTTTGGAAATGTGGAGGAAGATTTTATGTTTTTAATCGGAAGAGATTTCTGGCGTTTCCAACACTGAGAATCCTTTAAAAATATTCAATATACTTTTTAATCTTCAATTTGTTCATATTTTGATATTTGTAATGGATTTTATAAATTTCAGAGACATCATGACTGCGAATTGTTAAGCTTTTGTGAGTAAGTTCAAAAGGGCTCGACAAGCTTCCGCATTGAAACAAATGACCCAAATTGAACAAGCAGTTGATCAAGCCTTGAACCACCTAATGCCACTGATCAAAGCTAAATTCCTGGTCACCTATCATCAATTTGATGAAATTTATTGCCAGTTCAATGCAAATTTCTCTCGCTACATGGAAAAAAATTTCGAATACATTGAAATAGCCGCAGAGTATTATTTCTCAAATTTCTTTGCTGATAACGCTGAATGCCCAGCCCTCGACATCAGATGTGAAAGGAATGGATCAGAGGAAGGTGGAATCCTGGTAAGTTTTTGGTAAAATTTGATATAAAATATAATTGTACAATATTGTCTATAGGGCGGGCTCATTTGTCAAGTATTGCGGAATGAAATTCTGATTGGAAAGTACTACGTTAAAGAACATATAGGTTTAGCAAATTGGCAACAAGCAGATATTCGTAAAATATTTGTTTATAAGTTGTTTGAGTTGATCGGAGTCGGACCTAAGGTTCATTTTATTCCACACAAACACTATTCTAGTTTAGCACTTTACATCGGAACCGATGAAGGTAAATCTTACGAAAAAGTTTTGGTTTCTTATAATTCAATTACGTTCTAGTTCCTAGTTTTCGGCGAGCAGAAACTGAAGGAATTCATGTGAGTAGCAAAGTATACGCTCAAAGGGACTTGCTGCGGCGAGTGCTGTTTCTTAAGGATCTCCACTCGAAGATTTATGGAATTGATGGTCATGGGAAACTGAGCATTGCTGATCTTCAAGTATGATTGTTAGCATTCTTTATTATGATCTTTGTAATTTAGATAAAGAGTTGTGTCGATCCTGAAATGGCACACAAATATTTGACCGGGTACAGAAGCTGGAAGACGAGCAAAGAGCTACGGATTCAAGTAGCGAAGAAGTGCATTAAATTGTGGAATCTACCCCATGATTTCAACGAAGCTAATGCAGCGATCTCCAAACAAAAAGAGCTGTTCAAGAAGCATTCTATTATCTGTAAACCAAGTCGAAACTTTGTGAAATATTTCGTAGAAATTAACAACGATTTTAATAGTCTGATAGAAAGTTTGAAATAAAACAGGTTTCATTTTTTACACTGTATTTGTCACGAAAAATATCTGTGTTATAATGATCACGTAACACTAAAGATGCCTAAGTAATATGAATTTAAATATAAATATAAAGCGTCTTTTACATTATACTTTGACCAGATATTGCCGATATATTAGAGTATGAATTTAAAATGTTTTTGAGATTGAAAATTATTATAAACAGTTATTACATTGGTATATGCACTGCTGATGAACTTTATTGCTAAGAATAGGCAATTTTGATGCAGGGATCTCATTGTTAATGATTTTTTTAATGATATTTTAATCGTGTGAAAGATGTCTATGTATTTTTGGAAATGTGGAGGAAGATTTTATGTTTTTAATCGGAAGAGATTTCTGGCGTTTCCAACACTGAGAATCCTTCAAAAATATTCAATATACTTTTTAATCTTCAATTTGTTCATATTTTGATATTTGTAATGGATTTTATAAATTTCAGAGACATCATGACTGCGAATTGTTAATCTTTTGTGAGTAAGTTCAAAAGGGCTCGACAAGCTTCCGCATTGAAACAAATGACCCAAATTGAACAAGCAGTTGATCAAGCCTTGAACCACCTAATGCTACTGATCAAAGCTAAATTCCTGGTCACCTATCATCAATTTGATGAAATTTATTGCCAGTTCAATGCAAATTTCTCTCGCTACATGGAAAAAAATTTCGAATACATTGAAATAGCCGCAGAGTATTATTTCTCAAATTTCTTTGCTGATAACGCTGAATGCCCAGCCCTCGACAACAGATGTGAAAGGAATGGATCAGAGGAAGGTGGAATCCTGGTAAGTTTTCGATAAAATTTGATATAAAATATAATTGTACAATATTGTTTTTAGTGCGGGCTCATTTGTCAAGTATTGCGGAATGAAATTCTGATTGGAAAGTACTACGTTAAAGAACATATAGGTTTAGCAAATTGGCAACAAGCAGATATTCGTAAAATATTTGTTTATAAGTTGTTTGAGTTGATCGGAGTCGGACCTAAGGTTCATTTTATTCCACACAAACACTATTCTAGTTTAGCACTTTACATCGGAACCGATGAAGGTAAATCTTGCGAAAAAGTTTTGGTTTCTTATAATTCAATTACGTTCTAGTTCCTAGTTTTCGGCGAGCAGAAACTGAAGGAATTCATGTGATTAGCAAAGTATACGCTCAAAGGGACTTGCTGCGGCGAGTGCTGTTTCTTAAGGATCTCCACTCGAAGAATTATGGAATTGATGGTCATGGGAAACTGAGCATTGCTGATCTTCAAGTATGATTGTAAGCATTTTATATTATGATCTTTGTATTTTAGATAAAGAGTTGTGTCGATCCTGAAATGGCACACAAATATTTGAACGGGTACAGAAGCTGGAAGACGAGCAAAGAGCTACGGATTCAAGTAGCAAAGAAGTGCATTAAATTGTGGAATCTACCCCATGATTTCAACGAAGCTAATGAAGCGATCTCCAAACAAAAAGAGCTGTTCAAGAAGCATTCTATCATCTGTAAACCAAGTCGAAACTTTGAGAGATATTCTGTAGAAATTAAAAACGATCTTAATAGTCTGATAGAAAGTTTGAAATATAACAGGTTTCATTTTTTACACTGTATTTGTTACGAAAAATATGTGTGTTATAATGATTACAAACACTAAAGATGCCTAAGTAATATGAATTTGAATATAAATACAAAGCGTCTTTTACATTATACTTTGACCTGATAATGTAAACATAGTAGAGTATGAATTTAAAATGTTTTTGAGATTGAAAATTATTATAAACAGTTATAACATTGGTATATGCACTGCTGATAAACTTTATTGCTAAGAATAGGCAATTTTGATGCAGGGATCTCATTGTTAATGATTTTTTTATGATATTTTAATTGTGTGAAAGATGTCTATGTATTTTTGGAAATGTGGAGGAAGATTTTATGTTTTTAATCGGAAGAGATTTCTGGCGTTTCCAACACTGAGAATCCTTTAAAAATATTCAATATACTTTTTAATCTTCAATTTGTTCATATTTTGATATTTGTAATGGATTTTATAAATTTCAGAGACATCATGACTGCGAATTGTTAAGCTTTTGTGAGTAAGTTCAAAAGGGCTCGACAAGCTTCCGCTTTGAAACAAATGACCCAAATTGAACAAGCAGTTGATCAACCCTTGAACCACCTAATGCCACTGATGAAAGCTAAATTCCTGGTTACCTGCCATCAATTTGATAAAATTCATTGCCAATTCAATGCAAATTTCTCTCGCTACATGGAAAAAAATTTCGAATACATTGAAATAGCCGCAGAGTATTATTTCTCAAATTTCTTTGCTGATAACGCTGAATGCCCAGCCCTCGACATCAGATGTGAAAGGAATGGATCAGAGGAAGGTGGAATCCTGGTAAGTTTTTGGTAAAATTTGATATAAAATATAATTGTACAAAATTGTCTATAGGGCCGGCTCATTTGTCAAGTATTGCGGAATGAAATTCTGATTGGAAAGTACTACGTTAAAGAACATATAGGTTTAGCAAATTGGCAACAAGCAGATATTCGTAAAATATTTGTTTATAAGTTGTTTGAGTTGATCGGAGTCGGACCTAAGGTTCATTTTATTCCACACAAACACTATTCTAGTTTAGCACTTTACATCTGAACCGATGAAGGTAAATCTTGCGAAAAAGTTTTGGTTTCTAATAATTCAATTACGTTCTAGTTTCTAGTTTTTGGCGAGCAGAAACTGAAGGAATTCATGTGAGTAGCAAAGTATACGCTCAAAGGGACTTGCTGCGGCGAGTGCTGTTTCTTAAGGATCTCCACTCGAAGAATTATGGAATTGATGGTCATGGGAAACTGAGCATTGCTGATCTTTAAGTATGATTGTTAGCATTTTATATTATGATCTTTGTAATTTAGATAAAGAGTTGTGTCGATCCTGAAATGGCACACAAATATTTGACCGGGTACAGAAGCTGGAAGACGAGCAAAGAGCTACGGATTCAAGTAGCGAAGAAGTGCATTAAATTGTGGAATCTACCCCATGATTTCAACGAAGCTAATGCAGCGATCTCCAAACAAAAAGAGCTGTTCAAGAAGCATTCTATTTTCTGTAAACCAAGTCGAAACTTTGTGAAATATTTCGTAGAAATTAACAACGATTTTAATAGTCTGATAGAAAGTTTGAAATAAAACAGGTTTCATTTTTTACACTGTATTTGTCACGAAAAATATCTGTGTTATAATGATCACGTAACACTAAAGATGCCTAAGTAATATGAATTTAAATATAAATATAAAGCGTCTTTTACATTATACTTTAACCAGATATTGCCGATATATAAGAGTATGAATTTAAAATGTTTTTGAGATTGAAAATTATTATAAACAGTTATAACATTGGTATATGCACTGCTGATGCACTTTATTGCTAAGAATAGGTAATTTTGATGCAGGGATCTCATTGTTAATGATTTTTTTAATGATACTTTAATCGTGTGAAAGATGTCTATGTATTTTTGAAAATGTGGAGGAAGATTTTATGTTTTTAATCGGAAGAGATTTCTGGCGTTTCCAACACTGAGAATCCTTTAAAAATATTCAATATACTTTTTAATCTTCAATTTGTTCATATTTTGATATTTGTAATGGATTTTATAAATTTCAGAGACATCATGACTGCGAATTGTTAAGCTTCTGTGAGTAAGTTCAAAAGGGCTCGACAAGCTTCCGCTTTGAAACAAATGACCCAAATTGAACAAGCAGTTGATCAAGCCTTGAACCACCTAATGCCACTGATGAAAGCTAAATTCCTGGTTACCTACCATCAATTTGATGAAATTCATTGCCAATTCAAAGCAAATTTCTCTCGCTACATGGAAAAAAATTTCGAATACATTGAAATAGCCGCAGAGTATTATTTCTCAAATTTCTTTGCTGATAACGCTGAATGCCCAGCCCTCGACTTCAGATGTGGAAGGGATGGATCAGAGGAAGGTGGAATCCTGGTAAGTTTTTGGTTAAATTTGATATAAAATATAATTGTACAATATTGTCTATAGGGCGGGCTCATTTGTCAAGTATTGCGGAATGAAATTCTGATTGGAAAGTACTACGTTAAAGAACATATAGGTTTAGCAAATTGGCAACAAGCAGATATTCGTAAAATATTTGTTTATAAGTTGTTTGAGTTGATCGGAGTCGGACCTAAGGTTCATTTTATTCCACACAAACACTATTCTAGTTTAGCACTTTACATCTGAACCGATGAAGGTAAATCTTGCGAAAAAGTTTTGGTTTCTTATAATTCAATTACGTTCTAGTTCCTAGTTTTTGGCGAGCAGAAACTGAAGGAATTCATGTGAGTAGCAAAGTATACGCTCAAAGGGACTTGCTGCGGCGAGTGCTGTTTCTTAAGGATCTCCACTCGAAGAATTATGGAATTGATGGTCATGGGAAACTGAGCATTGCTGATCTTCAAGTATGATTGTTAGCATTTTATATTATGATCTTTGTAATTTAGATAAAGAGTTGTGTCGATCCTGAAATGGCACACAAATATTTGAACGGGTACAGAAGCTGGAAGACGAGCAAAGAGCTACGGATTCAAGTAGCAAAGAAGTGCATTAAATTGTGGAATCTACCCCATGATTTCAACGAAGCTAATGCAGCGATCTCCAAACAAAAAGAGCTGTTCAAGAAGCATTCTATTATCTGTAAACCAAGTCGAAACTTTGTGAAATATTTCGTAGAAATTAACAACGATTTTAATAGTCTGATAGAAAGTTTGAAATAAAACAGGTTTCATTTTTTACACTGTATTTGTCACGAAAAATATCTGTGTTATAATGATCACATAAAACTAAAAATGCCTAAGTAATATGAATTTAAATATAAATATAAAGCATCTTTTACATTATACTTTGACCTGATAATGTAAACATAGTAGAGTATGAATTTAAAATGTTTTTGAGATTGAAAATTATTATAAACAGTTATTACATTGGTATATGCACTGCTGATGAACTTTATTGCTAAGAATAGGCAATTTTGATGCAGGGATCTCATTGTTAATGATTTTTTTAATGATATTTTAATCGTGTGAAAGATGTCTATGTATTTTTGGAAATGTGGAGGAAGATTTTATGTTTTTAATCGGAAGAGATTTCTGGCGTTTCCAACACTGAGAATCCTTTAAAAATATTCAATATACTTTTTAATCTTCAATTTGTTCATATTTTGATATTTGTAATGGATTTTATAAATTTCAGAGACATCATGACTGCAAATTGTTAAGCTTGTGTGAGTAAGTTCAAAAGGGCTCGACAAGCTTCCGCATTGAAACAAATGACCCAAATTGAACAAGCAGTTGATCAAGCCTTGAACCACCTAATGCCACTGACGAAAGCTAAATTCCTGGTCACCTATCATCAATTTGATGAAATTTATTGCCAGTTCAATGCAAATTTCTCTCGCTACATGGAAAAAAATTTCGAATACATTGAAATAGCCGCAGAGTATTATTTCTCAAATTTCTTTGCTGATAACGCTGAATGCCCAGCCCTCGACATCAGATGTGAAAGGAATGGATCAGAGGAAGGTGGAATCCTGGTATGTTTTTGGTAAAATTTGATATAAAATATAATTGTACAAAATTGTCTATATGGCCGGCTCATTTGTCAAGTATTGCGGAATGAAATTCTGATTGGAAAGTACTACGTTAAAGAACATATAGGTTTAGCAAATTGGCAACAAGCAGATATTCGTAAAATATTTGTTTATAAGTTGTTTGAGTTGATCGGAGTCGGACCTAAGGTTCATTTTATTCCACACAAACACTATTCTAGTTTAGCACTTTACATCTGAACCGATGAAGGTAAATCTTGCGAAAAAGTTTTGGTTTCTTATAATTCAATTACGTTCTAGTTCCTAGTTTTTGGCGAGCAGAAACTGAAGGAATTCATGTGAGTAGCAAAGTATACGCTCAAAGGGACTTGCTGCGGCGAGTGCTGTTTCTTAAGGATCTCCACTCGAAGAATTATGGAATTGATGGTCATGGGAAACTGAGCATTGCTGATCTTCAAGTATGATTGTTAGCATTTTATATTATGATCTTTGTAATTTAGATAAAGAGTTGTGTCGATCCTGAAATGGCACACAAATATTTGAACGGGTACAGAAGCTGGAAGACGAGCAAAGAGCTACGGATTCAAGTAGCAAAGAAGTGCATTAAATTGTGGAATCTACCCCATGATTTCAACGAAGCTAATGCAGCGATCTCCAAACAAAAAGAGCTGTTCAAGAAGCATTCTATTATCTGTAAACCAAGTCGAAACTTTGTGAAATATTTCGTAGAAATTAACAACGATTTTAATAGTCTGATAGAAAGTTTGAAATAAAACAGGTTTCATTTTTTACACTGTATTTGTCACGAAAAATATCTGTGTTATAATGATCACATAAAACTAAAAATGCCTAAGTAATATGAATTTAAATATAAATATAAAGCATCTTTTACATTATACTTTGACCTGATAATGTAAACATAGTAGAGTATGAATTTAAAATGTTTTTGAGATTGAAAATTATTATAAACAGTTATTACATTGGTATATGCACTGCTGATGAACTTTATTGCTAAGAATAGGCAATTTTGATGCAGGGATCTCATTGTTAATGATTTTTTTAATGATATTTTAATCGTGTGAAAGATGTCTATGTATTTTTGGAAATGTGGAGGAAGATTTTATGTTTTTAATCGGAAGAGATTTCTGGCGTTTCCAACACTGAGAATCCTTTAAAAATATACAATATACTTTTTAATCTTCAATTTGTTCATATTTTGATATTTGTAATGGATTTTATAAATTTCAGAGACATCATGACTGCGAATTGTTAAGCTTTTGTGAGTAAGTTCAAAAGGGCTCGACAAGCTTCCGCTTTGAAACAAATGACCCAAATTGAACAAGCAGTTGATCAAGCCTTGAACCACCTAATGCCAATGATGAAAGCTAAATTCCTGGTTACCTACCATCCATTTGATGAAATTCATTGCCAATTCAATGCAAATTTCTCTCGCTACATGGAAAAAAATTTCGAATACATTGAAATAGCCGCAGAGTATTATTTCTCAAATTTCTTTGCTGATAACGCTGAATGCCCAGCCCTCGACATCAGATGTGAAAGGAATGGATCAGAGGAAGGTGGAATCCTGGTAAGTTTTTGGTAAAATTTGATATAAAATATAATTGTACAAAATTGTCTATAGGGCCGGCTCATTTGTCAAGTATTGCGGAATGAAATTCTGATTGGAAAGTACTACGTTAAAGAACATATAGGTTTAGCAATTTGGCAACAAGCAGATATTCGTAAAATATTTGTTTATAAGTTGTTTGAGTTGATCGGAGTCGGACCTAAGGTTTATTTTATTCCACACAAACACTATTCTAGTTTAGCACTTTACATCTGAACCGATGAAGGTAAATCTTGCAAAAAAGTTTTGGTTTCTTATAATTCAATTACGTTCTAGTTCCTAGTTTTCGGCGAGCAGAAACTGAAGGATATCATGTGAGTAGCAAAGTATACGCTCAAAGGGACTTGCTGCGGCGAGTGCTGTTTCTTAAGGATCTCCACTCGAAGAATTATGGAATTGATGGTCATGGGAAACTGAGCATTGCTGATCTTCAAGTATGATTGTTAGCATTTTATATTATGATCTTTGTAATTTAGATAAAGAGTTGTGTCGATCCTGAAATGGCACACAAATATTTGAACGGGTACAGAAGCTGGAAGACGAGCAAAGAGCTACGGATTCAAGTAGCAAAGAAGTGCATTAAATTGTGAAATCTACCCCATGATTTCAACGAAGCTAATGCAGCGATCTCCAAACAAAAAGAGCTGTTCAAGAAGCATTCTATTATCTGTAAACCAAGTCGAAACTTTGTGAAATATTTCGTAGAAATTAACAACGATTTTAATAGTCTGATAGAAAGTTTGAAATATAACAGGTTTCATTTTTTACACTGTATTTGTTACGAAAAATATGTGTGTTATTATGATCACATAACACTAAAGATGCCTAAGTAATATGAATTTAAATATAAATATAAAGCGTCTTTTACATTATACTTTGACCTGATATTGTCGATATATTAGAGTATGAGTTTAAAATGTTTTTGAGATTGAAAATTATTATAAACAGTTATTACCTTGGCATATGCACTGCTGATGAACTTTATTGCTAAGAATAGGCAATTTTGATGCAGGGATCTCATTGTTAATGATTTTTTTAATGATATTTTAATCGTGTGAAAGATGTCTATGTATTTTTGGAAATGTGGAGGAAGATTTTATGTTTTCAATCGAAAAAGATTTCTGGCGTTTCCAACACTGAGAATCTTTTAAAAATATTCAATATACTTTTTAATCTTCATTTTATCTATGTTTTAATATTTGTAATGGATTTTATTATTTTCAGAGACATCATGACTGCAAATTGTTAAGCTTGTGTGAGTAAGTTCAAAAGGGCTTGACAAGCTTCCGCATTGAAACAAATGACCCAAATTGAACAAGCAGTTGATCAAGCCTTGAACCACCTAATGCCACTGATGAAAGCTAAATTCCTGGTTACCTACCATCAATTTGATGAAATTCATTGCCAATTCAATGCAAATTTCTCTCGCTACATGGAAAAAAATTTCGAATACATTGAAATAGCCGCAGAGTATTATTTCTCAAATTTCTTTGCTGATAACGCTGAATGCCCAGCCCTCGACATCAGATGTGAAAGGAATGGATCAGAGGAAGGTGGAATCCTGGTATGTTTTTGGTAAAATTTGATATAAAATATAATTGTACAAAATTGTCTATAGGGCCGGCTCATTTGTCAAGTATTGCGGAATGAAATTTTGATTGGAAAGTACTACGTTAAAGAACATATAGGTTTAGCAAATTGGCAACAAGCAGATATTCGTAAAATATTTGTTTATAAGTTGTTTGAGTTGATCGGAGTCGGACCTAAGGTTCATTTTATTCCACACAAACACTATTCTAGTTTAGCACTTTACATCGGAACCGATGAAGGTAAATCTTGCGAAAAAGTTTTGGTTTCATATAATTCAATTACGTTCTAGTTCCTAGTTTTCGGCGAGCAGAAACTGAAGGAATTCATGTGAGTAGCAAAGTATACGCTCAAAGGGACTTGCTGCGGCGAGTGCTGTTTCCTAAGGATCTCCACTCGAACAATTATGGAATTGATGGTCATGGGAAACTGAGCATTGCTGATCTTCAAGTATGATTGTAAGCATTTTATATTATGATCTTTGTAATTTAGATAAAAAGTTGTGTCGATCCGGAAATGGCACAGAAATATTTGAACGGGTACAGAAGCTGGAAGAGGAGCAAAGAGCTACGGATTCAAGTAGCAAAGAAGTGCATTAAATTGTGGAATCTACCCCATGATTTCAACGAAGCTAATGCAGCGATCTCCAAACAAAAAGAGCTGTTCAAGAAGCATTCTATTATCTGTAAACCAAGTCGAAACTTTGTGAAATATTTCGTAGAAATTAACAACGATTTTAATAGTCTGATAGAAAGTTTGAAATATAACAGGTTTCATTTTTTACACTGTATTTGTTACGAAAAATATGTGTTTTTGAGATTGAAAATTATTATAAACAGTCATTACCTTGGTATATGCACTGCTGATGAACTTTATTGCTAAGAATAGGCAATTTTGTAGCAGGGAAATCATTGTTAATGATTTTTTTAATGATATTTTAATCGTGTGAAAGATGTCTATGTATTTTTGGAAATGTGGAGGAAGATTTTATGTTTTCAATCGAAAAAGATTTCTGGCGTTTCCAACACTGAGAATCTTTTAAAAATATTCAATATACTTTTTAATCTTCATTTTATCTATGTTTTAATATTTGTAATGGATTTTATTATTTTCAGAGACATCATGACTGCAAATTGTTAAGCTTGTGTGAGTAAGTTCAAAAGGGCTTGACAAGCTTCCGCACTGAAACAAATGACCCAAATTGAACAAGCAGTTGATCAAGCCTTGAACCACCTAATGCCACTGATGAAAGCTAAATTCCTGGTCACCTACCATCAATTTGATGAAATTTATTGCCAATTCAATGCAAATTTCTCTCGCTACACGGAAAACAAATTTCGAAAACATTGAAATAGCCGCAGAGTATTATTTCTCAAATTTCTTTGCTGATAACGCTGAATGCCCAGCCCTCGACATCAGATGTGAAAGGAATGGATCAGAGGAAGGTGGAATCCTGGTATGTTTTTGGTAAAATTTGATATAAAATATAATTGTACAAAATTGTCTATATGGCCGGCTCATTTGTCAAGTATTGCGGAATGAAATTCTGATTGGAAAGTACTACGTTAAAGAACATATAGGTTTAGCAAATTGGCAACAAGCAGATATTCGTAAAATATTTGTTTATAAGTTGTTTGAGTTGATCGGAGTCGGACCTAAGGTTCATTTTATTCCACACAAACACTATTCTAGTTTAGCACTTTACATCGGAACCGATGAAGGTAAATCTTGCGAAAAAGTTTTGGTTTCATATAATTCAATTACGTTCTAGTTCCTAGTTTTCGGCGAGCAGAAACTGAAGGAATTCATGTGAGTAGCAAAGTATACGCTCAAAGGGACTTGCTGCGGCGAGTGCTGTTTCCTAAGGATCTCCACTCGAACAATTATGGAATTGATGGTCATGGGAAACTGAGCATTGCTGATCTTCAAGTATGATTGTAAGCATTTTATATTATGATCTTTGTAATTTAGATAAAGAGTTGTGTCGATCCGGAAATGGCACAGAAATATTTGAACGGGTACAAAAGCTGGAAGAGGAGCAAAGAGCTACGGATTCAAGTAGCAAAGAAGTGCATTAAATTGTGGAATCTACCCCATGATTTCAACGAAGCTAATGCAGCGATCTCCAAACAAAAAGAGCTGTTCAAGAAGCATTCTATTATCTGTAAACCAAGTCGAAACTTTGTGAAATATTTCGTAGAAATTAACAACGATTTTAATAGTCTGATAGAAAGTTTGAAATAAAACAGGTTTCATTTTTTACACTGTATTTGTCACGAAAAATATCTGTGTTATAATGATCACATAAGACTAAAGATGCCTAAGTAATATGAATTTAAATATAAATATAAAGCATCTTTTACATTATACTTTGACCTGATAATGTAAACATAGTAGAGTATGAATTTAAAATGTTTTTGAGATTGAAAATTATTATAAACAGTTATTACATTGGTATATGCACTGCTGATAAACTTTATTGCTAAGAATAGGCAATTTTGATGCAGGGATCTCATTGTTAATGATTTTTTAAATGATATTTTAATCGTGTGAAAGAGGTCTATGTATTTTTGGAAATGTGGAGGAAGATTTTATGTTTTTAATCGGAAGAGATTTCTGGCGTTTCCAACACTGAGAATCCTTTAAAAATATTCAATATACTTTTTAATCTTCAATTTGTTCATATTTTGATATTTGTAATGGATTTTATAAATTTCAGAGACATCATGACTGCGAATTGTTAAGCTTTTGTGAGTAAGTTCAAAAGGGCTCGACAAGCTTCCGCTTTGAAACAAATGACCCAAATTGAACAAGCAGTTGATCAAGCCTTGAACCACCTAATGCCAATGATGAAAGCTAAATTCCTGGTTACCTACCATCAATTTGATGAAATTCATTGCCAATTCAATGCAAATTTCTCTCGCTACATGGAAAAAAATTTCGAATACATTGAAATAGCCGCAGAGTATTATTTCTCAAATTTCTTTGCTGATAACGCTGAATGCCCAGCCCTCGACATCAGATGTGAAAGGAATGGATCAGAGGAAGGTGGAATCCTGGTGAGTTTTTGGTAAAATTTGATATAAAATATAATTGTACAAAATTGTCTATAGAACCGGCTCATTTGTCAAGTATTGCGGAATGAAATTCTGATTGGAAAGTACTACGTTAAAGAACATATAGGTTTAGCGAATTGGCAACAAGCAGATATTCGTAAAATATTTGTTTATAAGTTGTTTGAGTTGATCGGAGTCGGACCTAAGGTTCATTTTATTCCACACAAACACTATTCTAGTTTAGCACTTTACATCTGAACCGATGAAGGTAAATCTTGCGAAAAAGTTTTGGTTTCTTATAATTCAATTACGTTCTAGTTCCTAGTTTTCGGCGAGCAGAAACTGAAGGAATTCATGTGAGTAGCAAAGTATACGCTCAAAGGGACTTGCTGCCGCGAGTGCTGTTTCTTAAGGATCTCCACTCGAAGAATTATGGAATTGATGGTCATGGGAAACTGAGCATTGCTGATCTTCAAGTATGATTGTTAGCATTTTATATTATGATCTTTGTAATTTAGATAAAGAGTTGTGTCGATCCTGAAATGGCACACAAATATTTGAACGGGTACAGAAGCTGGAAGACGAGCAAAGAGCTACGGATTCAAGTAGCAAAGAAGTGCATTAAATTGTGGAATCTACCCCATGATTTCAACGAAGCTAATGCAGCGATCTCCAAACAAAAAGAGCTGTTCAAGAAGCATTCTATTATCTGTAAACCAAGTCGAAACTTTGTGAAATATTTCGTAGAGATTAACAACGATTTTAATAGTCTGATAGAAAGTTTGAAATATAACAGGTTTCATTTTTTACACTGTACTTGTTACGAAAAATATGTGTGTTATAATGATCACATAACACTAAAGATGCCTAAGTAATATGAATTTGAATATAAATACAAAGCATCTTTTACATTATACTTTGACCTGATAATGTAAACATAGTAGAGTATGAATTTAAAATGTTTTTGAGATTGAAAATTATTATAAACAGTTATTACATTGGTATATGCACTGCTGATGAACTTTATTGCTAAGAATAGGCAATTTTGTAGCAGGGATCTCATTGTTAATGATTTTTTTAATGATATTTTAATCGTGTGAAAGATGTCTATGTATTTTTGGAAATGTGGAGGTAGATTTTATGTTTTTAATCGGAAGAGATTTCTGGCGTTTCCAACACTGAGAATCCTTTAAAAATATTCAATATACTTTTTAATCTTCAATTTGTTCATATTTTGATATTTGTAATGGATTTTATAAATTTCAGAGACATCATGACTGCGAATTGTTAAGCTTTTGTGAGTGAGTTCAAAAGGGCTCGACAAGCTTCCGCTTTGAAACAAATGACCCAAATTGAACAAGCAGTTGATCAAGCCTTGAACCACTTAATGCCACTGATGAAAGCTAAATTCCTGGTTACCTACCATCAATTTGATGAAATTCATTGCCAATTCAATGCAAATTTCTCTCGCTACATGGAAAAAAATTTCGAATACATTGAAATAGCCGCAGAGTATTATTTCTCAAATTTCTTTGCTGATAACGCTGAATGCCCAGCCCTCGACATCAGATGTGAAAGGAATGGATCAGAGGAAGGTGGAATCCTGGTAAGTTTTTGGTAAAATTTGATATAAAATATAGTTGTACAATATTGTCTATAGGGCCGGCTCATTTGTCAAGTATTGCGGAATGAAATTCTGATTGGAAAGTACTACGTTAAAGAACATATAGGTTTAGCAAATTGGCAACAAGCAGATATTCGTAAAATATTTGTTTATAAGTTGTTTGAGTTGATCGGAGTCGGACCTAAGGTTCATTTTATTCCACACAAACACTATTCTAGTTTAGCACTTTACATCGGAACCGATGAAGGTAAATCTTGCGAAAAAGTTTTGGTTTCATATAATTCAATTACGTTCTAGTTCCTAGTTTTCGGCGAGCAGAAACAGAAGGAATTCATGTGAGTAGCAAAGTATACGCTCAAAGGGACTTGCTGCGGCGAGTGCTGTTTCCAAAGGATCTCCACTCGAAGAATTATGGAATTGATGGTCATGGGAAACTGAGCATTGCTGATCTTCAAGTATGATTGTTAGCATTTTATATTATGATCTTTGTAATTTAGATAAAGAGTTGTGTCGATCCTGAAATGGCACACAAATATTTGAACGGGTACAAAAACTGGAAAAGGAGCAAAGAGCTACGGATTCAAGTAGCAAAGAAGTGCATTAAATTGTGGAATCTACCCCATAATTTCAACGAAGCTAATGCAGCGATCTCCAAACAAAAAGAGCTGTTCAAGAAGCATTCTATCATCTGTAAACCAAGTCGAAACTTTGAGAGATATTCTGTAGAAATTAAAAACGATCTTAATAGTCTGATAGAAAGTTTGAAATAAAACAGGTTTCATTTTTTACACTGTATTTGTCACAAAAAATATCTGTGTTATAATGATCACATAAGACTAAAGATGCCTAAGTAATATGAATTTAAATATAAATATAAAGCGTCTTTTACATTATACTTTGACCTGATATTGTCGATATATTAGAGTATGAATTTAAAATGTTTTTGAGATTGAAAATTATTATAAACAGTTATTACCTTGGTATATGCACCGCTGATGAACTTTATTGCTAAGAATAGGCAATTTTGATGCAGGGATCTCATTGTTAATGATTTTTTTAATGATATTTTAATCGTGTGAAAGATGTCTATGTATTTTTGGAAATGTGGAGGAAGATTTTATGTTTTTAATCGAAAAAGATTTCTGGCGTTTCCAACACTGAGAATCTTTTAAAAATATTCAATAAACTTTTTAATCTTCATTTTATCTATGTTTTAATATTTGTAATGGATTTTATTATTTTCAGAGACATCATGACTGCAAATTGTTAAGCTTGTGTGAGTAAGTTCAAAAGGGCTTGACAAGCTTCCGCATTGAAACAAATGACCCAAATTGAACAAGCAGTTGATCAAGCCTTGAACCACCTAATGCCACTGATGAAAGCTAAATTCCTGGTCACCTACCATCAATTTGATGAAATTTATTGCCAATTCAATGCAAATTTCTCTCGCTACATGGAAAAAAATTTGAATACATTGAAATAGCCGCAGAGTTTTGTTTCTCAAACTTCTTTGCTGATAACGCTGAATGCCCAGCCCTCGACATCAGATGTGAAAGGAATGGATCAGTGGAAGGTGGAATCCTGGTAAGTTTTTGGTAAAATTTGATATAAAATATAGTTGTACAATATTGTCTATAGGGCGGGCTCATTTGTCAAGTATTGCGGAATGAAATTCTGATTGGAAAGTACTACGTTAAAGAACATATAGGTTTAGCAAATTGGGAACAAGCAGATATTCGTAAAATATTTGTTTATAAGTTGTTTGAGTTGATCGGAGTCGGACCTAAGGTTCATTTTATTCCACACAAACACTATTCTAGTTTAGCACTTTACATCGGAACCGATGAAGGTGAATCTTGCGAAAAAGTTTTGGTTTCATATAATTCAATTACGTTATAGTTCCTAGTTTTCGGCGAGCAGAAACTGAAGGAATTCATGTGAGTAGCAAAGTATACGCTCAAAGGGACTTGCTGCGGCGAGTGCTGTTTCCTAAGGATCTTCACTCGAAGAATTATGGAATTGATGGTCATGGGAAACTGAGCATTGCTGATCTTCAAGTATGATTGTAAGCATTTTATATTATGATCTTTGTAATTTAGATAAAGAGTTGTGTCGATCCGGAAATGGCACAGAAATATTTGAACGGGTACAAAAGCTGGAAGAGGAGCAAAGAGCTACGGATTCAAGTAGCGAAGAAGTGCATTAAATTGTGGAATCTACCCCATGATTTCAACGAAGCTAATGCAGCGATCTCCAAACAAAAAGAGCTGTTCAAGAAGCATTCTATTATCTGTAAACCAAGTCGAAACTTTGAGAGATATTCTGTAGAAATTAAAAACTATCTTAATAGTCTGATAGAAAGTTTGAAATAAAACAGATTTCATTTTTTACACTGTATTTGTCACGAAAAATATCTGTGTTATAATGATCACATAAGACTAAAGATGCCTAAGTAATATGAATTTAAATATAAATATAAAGCGTCTTTTACATTATACTTTGACCAGATATTGCCGATATATTAGAGTATGAATTTAAAATGTTTTTGAGATTGAAAATTATTATAAACAGTTATTACCTTGGTAAATGCACTGCTAATGAACTTTATTGCTAAGAATAGGCAATTTTGATGCAGGGATCTCATTGTTAATGATTTTCTTAATGATATTTTAATCGTGTGAAAGATGTCTATGTATTTTTGGAAATGTGGAGGAAGATTTTATGTTTTTTATTGAAAAAGATTTCTGGCGTTTCCAACACTGAGAATCTTTTAAAAATATTCAATATACTTTTTAATCTTCATTTTATCTATGTTTTGATATTTGTAATGGATTTTATTAATTTCAGAGACATCATGACTGCGAATTGTTAAGCTTTTGTGAGTAAGTTCAAAAAGGCTTGACAAGCTTCCGCATTGAAACAAATGACCCAAATTGAACAAGCAGTTGATCAAGCCTTGAACCACCTAATGCCACTGATGAAAGCTAAATTCCTGGTTACCTACCATCAATTTGATGAAATTTATTGCCAATTCAATGCAAATTTCTCGCGCTACACGGAAAAAAAATTTCGAAAACATTGAAATAGCCGCAGAGTTTTATTTCTCAAACTTCTTTGCTAATAACGCTGAATGCCCAGCCCTCGACATCAGATGTGAAAGGAATGGATCAGAGGAAGGTGGAATCCTGGTAAGTTTTTGGTAAAATTTGATATAAAATATAGTTGTACAATATTGTCTATAGGGCCGGCTCATTTGTCAAGTATTGCGGAATGAAATTCTGATTGGAAAGTACTACGTTAAAGAACATATAGGTTTAGCAAATTGGCAACAAGCAGATATTCGTACAATATTTGTTTATAAGTTGTTTGAGTTAATCGGAGTCGGACCTAAGGTTCATTTTATTCCACACAAACACTATTCTAGTTTAGCACTTTACATCGAAACCGATGAAGGTAAATCTTGCGAAAAAGTTTTGGTTTCATATAATTCAATTACGTTCTAGTTCCTAGTTTTCGGCGAGCAGAAACTGAAGGAATTCATGTGAGTAGCAAAGTATACGCTCAAAGGGACTTGCTGCGGCGAGTGCTGTTTCCTAAGGATCTCCACTCGAAGAATTATGGAATTGATGGTCATGAGAAACTGAGCATTGCTCATCTTCAAGTATGATTGTAAGCATTTTATATTATGATCTTTGTAATTTAGATAAAGAGTTGTGTCGATCCTGAAATGGCACACAAATATTTGAACGGGTACAAAAGCTGGAAGAGGAGCAAAGAGCTACGGATTCAAGTAGCAAAGAAGTGCATTAAATTGTGGAATCTACCCCATAATTTCAACGAAGCTAATGCAGCGATCTCCAAACAAAAAGAGCTGTTCAAGAAGCATTCTATCATCTGTAAACCAAGTCGAAACTTTGAGAGATATTCTGTAGAAATTAAAAACTATCTTAATAGTCTGATAGAAAGTTTGAAATAAAACAGATTTCATTTTTTACACTGTATTTGTCACGAAAAATATCTGTGTTATAATGATCACATAAGACTAAAGATGCCTAAGTAATATGAATTTAAATATAAATATAAAGCGTCTTTTACATTATACTTTGACCAGATATTGCCGATATATTAGAGTATGAATTTAAAATGTTTTTGAGATTGAAAATTATTATAAACAGTTATTACCTTGGTATATGCACTGCTAATGAACTTTATTGCTAAGAATAGGCAATTTTGATGCAGGGATCTCATTGTTAATGATTTTCTTAATGATATTTTAATCGTGTGAAAGATGTCTATGTATTTTTGGAAATGTGGAGGAAGATTTTATGTTTTTTATTGAAAAAGATTTCTGGCGTTTCCAACACTGAGAATCTTTTAAAAATATTCAATATACTTTTTAATCTTCATTTTATCTATGTTTTGATATTTGTAATGGATTTTATTAATTTCAGAGACATCATGACTGCGAATTGTTAAGCTTTTGTGAGTAAGTTCAAAAAGGCTTGACAAGCTTCCGCATTGAAACAAATGACCCAAATTGAACAAGCAGTTGATCAAGCCTTGAACCACCTAATGCCACTGATGAAAGCTAAATTCCTGGTTACCTACCATCAATTTGATGAAATTTATTGCCAATTCAATGCAAATTTCTCGCGCTACACGGAAAAAAAATTTCGAAAACATTGAAATAGCCGCAGAGTTTTATTTCTCAAACTTCTTTGCTAATAACGCTGAATGCCCAGCCCTCGACATCAGATGTGAAAGGAATGGATCAGAGGAAGGTGGAATCCTGGTAAGTTTTTGGTAAAATTTGATATAAAATATAGTTGTACAATATTGTCTATAGGGCCGGCTCATTTGTCAAGTATTGCGGAATGAAATTCTGATTGGAAAGTACTACGTTAAAGAACATATAGGTTTAGCAAATTGGCAACAAGCAGATATTCGTACAATATTTGTTTATAAGTTGTTTGAGTTAATCGGAGTCGGACCTAAGGTTCATTTTATTCCACACAAACACTATTCTAGTTTAGCACTTTACATCGGAACCGATGAAGGTAAATCTTGCGAAAAAGTTTTGGTTTCATATAATTCAATTACGTTCTAGTTCCTAGTTTTCCGAATTAGAGGTAGTATCTCAATCTAACCAAAAAACTTCTGAGTTGTAAATACATTCTGAAAAGAACAGCACGATTGTGCAACATTGGAAAATGTCTGTCTTAGTATGATTACATAACACTTTATATGCCTAAGTAAAATGAATTTGAATATAAATATGAAGCGTCTTTTGTATTATACTTTAACCTGATATAGCTTTGTATAGGTTTGTATACTGATCACTTATACGGCGATAGGCTAGAACAGTTCATAACCTTCCTAAATAGATTCCGTTGAATTACCCGAATTAGAGGTAGTATCTTAATCTAACCAAAAAACTTCTGAGTTGTATATACATTTTGAAAAGAACACCACGATTGTGCAATCTTGAAAACTGTCTGTCTTAGTATGATTACATAACACTTTATATGCCTAAGTAAAATGAATTTGTAATAAAAGACGCTTCATATTTATATTCAAATTCATTTTACTTAGGCATATAAAGTGTTATGTAATCATACTAAGACAGACATTTTCCAATGTTGCACAATCGTGGTGTTCTTTTCAGAATGTATTTACAACTCAGAAGTTTTTTGGTTAGATTGAGATACTACCTCTAATTCGGGTAATTAAACGGAATGTTTAGGAAAGTTATGAACTGTTCTAGCCTATCGCCGTATATGTGATCAGTGTACAAACCTATACAAAGCTATATCAGGTTAAAGTATAATATAAAAGACGCTTCATATTTATATTCAAATTCATTTTACTTAGGCATATAAAGCGTTATGTAATCATACTGAGACAGACAGTTTTCAATGTTGCACAATCGTGGTGTTCTTTTCAAAATGTATTTACAACTTAGAAGGTTTTTGGTTAGATTGAGATACTATCTCTAATTCGGGTAATTCAACGGAATGTTTAGGAAAGTTATGAACTGTTCTAGCCTATCGCCGTATAAGCGATCAGTATACAATTCCATACAAAGCTACATCAGGTTAAAGTATAATATAAAAGACGCTTTATTTTTGTATTCAAATTCATTTTACTTAGGCATATATAGTGTTATGAAATCATACTGAAACAGACAGTTTTCAATGTTGCACAATCGTGGTGTGCTTTTCAAAATGTATTCACAACTCAGAAATTCTCTGGTTAAACTGAGATAGTACCTCTAACTCGGGTGATTCAACGGAATCTATTTAAGAAAGTTATGAACTGTTCTAGCCTATCGCCGTATAAGTGATCAGTATACAAACCCATACAAAGCTATATCAGGTTAAAGTATAATATAAAAGACGCTTCATATTTATATTCAAATTCATTTTACTGAGGCATATAAAGTGTTATGTAATCATACTAAGACAGACAGTTTTCAAGATTGCACAATCGTGGTGTTCTTTTCAAAATGTATATACAACTCAGAAGTTCTTTGGTTAGATTGAGATACTACCTCTAATTCGGGTAATTCAACGGAATCTATTTAGGAAGGTTATGAACTGTTCTAGCCTATCGCCGTATAAGTGATCAGTATACAAACCCATACAAAGCTATATCAGGTTAAAGTATAATATAAAAGACGCTTCATATTTATATTCAAATTCATTTTACTGAGGCATATATAGTGTTATGTAATCATACTAAGACAGACAGTTTTCAAGATTGCACAATCGTGGTGTTCTTTTCACTCGGGTGATTCAACAGAATCTATTTAGGAAAGTTATGAACTGTTCTAGCCTATCGCCGTATATGTGATCAGGGTACAAACCTATACAAAGCTATATCAGGTTAAAGTATAATATAAAAGACGCTTCATATTTATATTCAAATTCATTTTACTTAGGCATATAAAGTGTTATGTAATCATACTAAGACAGACAGTTTTCAAGATTGCACAATCGTGGTGTTCTTTTCAAAATGTATATACAACTCAGAAGTTTTTTGGTTAGATTAAGATACTACCTCTAATTCGGGTAATTCAACGGAATCTATTTAGGAAGGTTATGAACTGTTCTAGCCTATCGCCGTATAAGTGATCAGTATACAAACCAATACAAAGCTATATCAGGTTAAAGTATAATACAAAAGACGCTTCATATTTATATTCAAATTCATTTTACTTAGGCATATAAAGTGTTATGTAATCATACTGAGACAGACAGTTTTCAATGTTGCACAATCGTGGTGTTCTTTTCAAAATGTATTTACAACTCAGAAGGTTTTTGGTTAGATTGAGATACTATCTCTAATTCGGGTAATTCAACGGTATGTTTAGGAAAGTTATGAACTGTTCTAGCCTATCGCCGTATAAGCGATCAGTATACAATTCCATACAAAGCTACATCAGGTTAAAGTATAATATAAAAGACGCTTCATATTTATATTCAAATTCATTTTACTTAGGCATATAAAGTGTTATGTAATCATACTAAGACAGACAGTTTTCAAGATTGCACAATCGTGGTGTTCTTTTCAAAATGTATATACAACTCAGAAGTTTTTTGGTTAGATTAAGATACTACCTCTAATTCGGGTAATTCAACGGAATCTATTTAGGAAGGTTATGAACTGTTCTAGCCTATCGCCGTATAAGTGATCAGTATACAAACCTATACAAAGCTATATCAGGTTAAAGTATAATACAAAAGACGCTTCATATTTATATTCAAATTCATTTTACTTAGGCATATAAAGTGTTATGTAATCATACTAAGACAGACATTTTCCAATGTTGCACAATCGTGGTGTTCTTTTCAAAATGTATTTACAACTCAGAAGGTTTTTGGTTAGATTGAGATACTATCTCTAATTCGGGTAATTCAACGGAATGTTTAGGAAAGTTATGAACTGTTCTAGCCTATCGCCGTATAAGCGATCAGTATACAATTCCATACAAAGCTACATCAGGTTAAAGTATAATATAAAAGACGCTTTATTTTTGTATTCAAATTCATTTTACTTAGGCATATATAGTGTTATGAAATCATACTGAAACAGACAGTTTTCAATGTTGCACAATCGTGGTGTGCTTTTCAAAATGTATTCACAACTCAGAAATTCTCTGGTTAAACTGAGATAGTACCTCTAACTCGGGTGATTCAACGGAATCTATTTAAGTAAGTTATGAACTGTTCTAGCCTATCGCCGTATAAGTGATCAGTATACAAACCCATACAAAGCTATATCAGGTTAAAGTATAATATAAAAGACGCTTCATATTTATATTCAAATTCATTTTACTGAGGCATATAAAGTGTTATGTAATCATACTAAGACAGACAGTTTTCAAGATTGCACAATCGTGGTGTTCTTTTCACTCGGGTGATTCAACAGAATCTATTTAGGAAAGTTATGAACTGTTCTAGCCTATCGCCATATATGTGATCAGTATACAAACCTATACAAAGCTATATCAGGTTAAAGTATAATATAAAAGACGCTTCATTATTATATTCAAATTCATTTTATTTAGGCATATATAGTGTTATGAAATCATACTAAAACAGACAGTTTTCAATGTTGGACAATCGTGGTGTGGTTTTCAAAATATATTTCCAAGTCAGAAATTCTCTGGTTAAACTGAGATACTACCTCTAACTAGGGTGATTCAACAGAATCTATTTAGGAAAGTTATGAACTGTTCTAGCCTATCGCCATATATGTGATCAGTGTACAAACCTATACAAAGCTATATCAGGTTAAAGTATAATATAAAAGATGCTTCATATTTATATTCAAGTTCATTTTACTGAGGCATATAAAGTGTTATTTAATCATACTAAGACAGACAGTTTTCAAGATTGCACAATCGTGGTGTGGTTTTTAAAATATATTTCCAACTCAGAAATTCTCTGGTTAAACTGAGATACTACCTCTAACTCGGGTGATTCAACGGAATCTTTTTAGGAAAGTTATGAACTGTTCTAGCCTATCGCCGTATAAGTGATCAGTATACAAACCTATACAAAGCTACATCAGGTTAAAGTATAATATAAAAGACGCTTTATTTTTGTATTCAAATTCATTTTACTTAGGCATATATAGTGTTATGAAATCATACTAAGACAGACAGTTTTCAATGTTGCACAATCGTGGTGTGGTTTTCAAAATATATTTCCAAGTCAGAAATTCTCTGGTTAAACTGAGATACTACCTCTAACTCGGGTGATTCAACAGAATCTATTTAGGAAAGTTATGAACTGTTCTAGCCTATCTCCATATATGTGATCAGTGTACAAACCTATACAAAGCTATATCAGGTTAAAGTATAATATAAAAGATGCTTCATATTTATATTCAAGTTCATTTTACTGAGGCATATAAAGTGTTATTTAATCATACTAAGACAGACAGTTTTCAAGATTGCACAATCGTGGTGTGGTTTTTAAAATATATTTCCAACTCAGAAATTCTCTGGTTAAACTGAGATAGTACCTCTAACTCGGGTGATTCAACGGAATCTATTTAAGTAAGTTATGAACTGTTCTAGCCTATCGCCGTATAAGTGATCAGTATACAAACCCATACAAAGCTATATCAGGTTAAAGTTTAATATAAAAGACGCTTCATATTTATATTCAAATTCATTTTACTGAGGCATATAAAGTGTTATGTAATCATACTAAGACAGACAGTTTTCAAGATTGCACAATCGTGGTGTTCTTTTCACTCGGGTGATTCAACAGAATCTATTTAGGAAAGTTATGAACTGTTCTAGCCTATCGCCATATATGTGATCAGTGTACAAACCTATACAAAGCTATATCAGGTTAAAGTATAATATAAAAGACGCTTCATTATTGTATTCAAATTCATTTTATTTAGGCATATATAGTGTTATGAAATCATACTAAAACAGACAGTTTTCAAGAATGCACAATCGTGGTGTGCTTTTCAAAACGTATTCACATTTCAGAAATTCTCTGGTTAAACTGAGATACTACCTCTAACTCGGGTGATTCAACGGAATCTATTTAAGAAAGTTATGAACTGTTCTAGCCTATCGCCGTATATGTGATCAGTGTACAAACCTATACAAAGCTATATCAGGTTAAAGTATAATATAAAAGACACTTCATTATTATATTCAAATTCATTTTATTTAGGCATATATAGTGTTATGACATCATACTAAAACAGACAGTTTTCAATGTTGGACAATCGTGGTGTGGTTTTCAAAATATATTTCCAAGTCAGAAATTCTCTGGTTAAACTGAGATACTACCTCTAACTCGGGTGATTCAACAGAATCTATTTAGGAAAGTTATAAACTGTTCTAGCCTATCGCCGTATAAGTGATCAGTATACAAACCTATACAAAGCTATATCAGGTTAAAGTATAATATGAAAGACGCTTCATATTTAAATTCAAATTCATTTTACTGAGGCATATAAAGTGTTATGTAATCATACTAAGACAGACAGTTTTCAATGTTGCACAATCGTGGTGTGCTTTTCAAAATGTATTCACAACTCAGAAGTTCTTTGGTTAGATTAAGATACTACCTCTAATTCGGGTAATTCAACGGAATCTATTTAGGAAGGTTATGAACTGTTCTAGCCTATCGCCGTATAAGTGATCAGTATACAAACCCATACAAAGCTATATCAAGTTAAAGTATAATATAAAAGACGCTTCATATTTATATTCAAATTCATTTTACTGAGGCATATATAGTGTTATGTAATCATACTAAGACAGACAGTTTTCAAGATTGCACAATCGTGGTGTTCTTTTCAAAATGTATATACAACTCAGAAGTTCTTTGGTTAGATTAAGATACTACCTCTAATTCGGGTAATTCAACGGAATCTATTTAGGAAGGTTATGAACTGTTCTAGCCTATCGCCGTATAAGTGATCAGTATACAAACCTATACAAAGCTATATCAGGTTAAAGTATAATATAAAAGACGCTTCATATTTATATTCAAATTCATTTTACTTAGGCATATAAAGTGTTATGTAATCATACTAAGACAGACATTTTCCAATGTTGCACAATCGTGGTGTTCTTTTCAAAATGTATATACAACTCAGAAGTTCTTTGGTTAGATTGAGATACTACCTCTAATTCGGGTAATTCAACGGAATCTATTTAGGAAGGTTATGAACTGTTCTAGCCTATCGCCGTATAAGCGATCAGTATACAATTCCATACAAAGCTACATCAGGTTAAAGTATAATATAAAAGACGCTTTATTTTTGTATTCAAATTCATTTTACTTAGGCATATATAGTGTTATGTAATCATACTGAGACAGACAGTTTTCAATGTTGCACAATCGTGGTGTTCTTTTCAAAATGTATTTACAACTTAGAAGGTTTTTGGTTAGATTGAGATACTATCTCTAATTCGGGTAATTCAACGGAATGTTTAGGAAAGATATGAACTGTTCTAGCCTATCGCCGTATAAGCGATCAGTATACAATTCCATACAAAGCTACATCAGGTTAAAGTATAATATAAAAGACGCTTTATTTTTGTATTCAAATTCATTTTACTTAGGCATATATAGTGTTATGAAATCATACTGAAACAGACAGTTTTCAATGTTGCACAATCGTGGTGTGCTTTTCAAAATGTATTCACAACTCAGAAATTCTCTGGTTAAACTGAGATAGTACCTCTAACTCGGGTGATTCAACGGAATCTATTTAAGAAAGTTATGAACTGTTCTAGCCTATCGCCGTATAAGTGATCAGTATACAAACCCATACAAAGCTATATCAGGTTAAAGTATAATATAAAAGACGCTTCATATTTATATTCAAGTTCATTTTACTGAGGCATATAAAGTGTTATGTAATCATACTAAGACAGACAGTTTTCAAGATTGCACAATCGTGGTGTTCTTTTCAAAATGTATATACAACTCAGAAGTTCTTTGGTTAGATTGAGATACTACCTCTAATTCGGGTAATTCAACGGAATCTATTTAGGAAGGTTATGAACTGTTCTAGCCTATCGCCGTATAAGTGATCAGTATACAAACCCATACAAAGCTATATCAGGTTAAAGTATAATATAAAAGACGCTTCATATTTATATTCAAATTCATTTTACTGAGGCATATATAGTGTTATGTAATCATACTAAGACAGACAGTTTTCAAGATTGCACAATCGTGGTGTTCTTTTCACTCGGGTGATTCAACAGAATCTATTTAGGAAAGTTATGAACTGTTCTAGCCTATCGCCGTATATGTGATCAGGGTACAAACCTATACAAAGCTATATCAGGTTAAAGTATAATATAAAAGACGCTTCATATTTATATTCAAATTCATTTTACTTAGGCATATAAAGTGTTATGTAATCATACTAAGACAGACAGTTTTCAAGATTGCACAATCGTGGTGTTCTTTTCAAAATGTATATACAACTCAGAAGTTTTTTGGTTAGATTAAGATACTACCTCTAATTCGGGTAATTCAACGGAATCTATTTAGGAAGGTTATGAACTGTTCTAGCCTATCGCCGTATAAGTGATCAGTATACAAACCAATACAAAGCTATATCAGGTTAAAGTATAATACAAAAGACGCTTCATATTTATATTCAAATTCATTTTACTTAGGCATATAAAGTGTTATGTAATCATACTGAGACAGACAGTTTTCAATGTTGCACAATCGTGGTGTTCTTTTCAAAATGTATTTACAACTCAGAAGGTTTTTGGTTAGATTGAGATACTATCTCTAATTCGGGTAATTCAACGGTATGTTTAGGAAAGTTATGAACTGTTCTAGCCTATCGCCGTATAAGCGATCAGTATACAATTCCATACAAAGCTACATCAGGTTAAAGTATAATATAAAAGACGCTTCATATTTATATTCAAATTCATTTTACTTAGGCATATAAAGTGTTATGTAATCATACTAAGACAGACAGTTTTCAAGATTGCACAATCGTGGTGTTCTTTTCAAAATGTATATACAACTCAGAAGTTTTTTGGTTAGATTAAGATACTACCTCTAATTCGGGTAATTCAACGGAATCTATTTAGGAAGGTTATGAACTGTTCTAGCCTATCGCCGTATAAGTGATCAGTATACAAACCTATACAAAGCTATATCAGGTTAAAGTATAATACAAAAGACGCTTCATATTTATATTCAAATTCATTTTACTTAGGCATATAAAGTGTTATGTAATCATACTAAGACAGACATTTTCCAATGTTGCACAATCGTGGTGTTCTTTTCAAAATGTATTTACAACTCAGAAGGTTTTTGGTTAGATTGAGATACTATCTCTAATTCGGGTAATTCAACGGAATGTTTAGGAAAGTTATGAACTGTTCTAGCCTATCGCCGTATAAGCGATCAGTATACAATTCCATACAAAGCTACATCAGGTTAAAGTATAATATAAAAGACGCTTTATTTTTGTATTCAAATTCATTTTACTTAGGCATATATAGTGTTATGAAATCATACTGAAACAGACAGTTTTCAATGTTGCACAATCGTGGTGTGCTTTTCAAAATGTATTCACAACTCAGAAATTCTCTGGTTAAACTGAGATAGTACCTCTAACTCGGGTGATTCAACGGAATCTATTTAAGTAAGTTATGAACTGTTCTAGCCTATCGCCGTATAAGTGATCAGTATACAAACCCATACAAAGCTATATCAGGTTAAAGTATAATATAAAAGACGCTTCATATTTATATTCAAATTCATTTTACTGAGGCATATAAAGTGTTATGTAATCATACTAAGACAGACAGTTTTCAAGATTGCACAATCGTGGTGTTCTTTTCACTCGGGTGATTCAACAGAATCTATTTAGGAAAGTTATGAACTGTTCTAGCCTATCGCCATATATGTGATCAGTATACAAACCTATACAAAGCTATATCAGGTTAAAGTATAATATAAAAGACGCTTCATTATTATATTCAAATTCATTTTATTTAGGCATATATAGTGTTATGAAATCATACTAAAACAGACAGTTTTCAATGTTGGACAATCGTGGTGTGGTTTTCAAAATATATTTCCAAGTCAGAAATTCTCTGGTTAAACTGAGATACTACCTCTAACTCGGGTGATTCAACAGAATCTATTTAGGAAAGTTATGAACTGTTCTAGCCTATCGCCATATATGTGATCAGTGTACAAACCTATACAAAGCTATATCAGGTTAAAGTATAATATAAAAGATGCTTCATATTTATATTCAAGTTCATTTTACTGAGGCATATAAAGTGTTATTTAATCATACTAAGACAGACAGTTTTCAAGATTGCACAATCGTGGTGTGGTTTTTAAAATATATTTCCAACTCAGAAATTCTCTGGTTAAACTGAGATACTACCTCTAACTCGGGTGATTCAACGGAATCTTTTTAGGAAAGTTATGAACTGTTCTAGCCTATCGCCGTATAAGTGATCAGTATACAAACCTATACAAAGCTACATCAGGTTAAAGTATAATATAAAAGACGCTTTATTTTTGTATTCAAATTCATTTTACTTAGGCATATATAGTGTTATGAAATCATACTAAGACAGACAGTTTTCAATGTTGCACAATCGTGGTGTGGTTTTCAAAATATATTTCCAAGTCAGAAATTCTCTGGTTAAACTGAGATACTACCTCTAACTCGGGTGATTCAACAGAATCTATTTAGGAAAGTTATGAACTGTTCTAGCCTATCGCCATATATGTGATCAGTGTACAAACCTATACAAAGCTATATCAGGTTAAAGTATAATATAAAAGATGCTTCATATTTATATTCAAGTTCATTTTACTGAGGCATATAAAGTGTTATTTAATCATACTAAGACAGACAGTTTTCAAGATTGCACAATCGTGGTGTGGTTTTTAAAATATATTTCCAACTCAGAAATTCTCTGGTTAAACTGAGATAGTACCTCTAACTCGGGTGATTCAACGGAATCTATTTAAGTAAGTTATGAACTGTTCTAGCCTATCGCCGTATAAGTGATCAGTATACAAACCCATACAAAGCTATATCAGGTTAAAGTTTAATATAAAAGACGCTTCATATTTATATTCAAATTCATTTTACTGAGGCATATAAAGTGTTATGTAATCATACTAAGACAGACAGTTTTCAAGATTGCACAATCGTGGTGTTCTTTTCACTCGGGTGATTCAACAGAATCTATTTAGGAAAGTTATGAACTGTTCTAGCCTATCGCCATATATGTGATCAGTGTACAAACCTATACAAAGCTATATCAGGTTAAAGTATAATATAAAAGACGCTTCATATTTATATTCAAATTCATTTTATTTAGGCATATATAGTGTTATGAAATCATACTAAAACAGACAGTTTTCAAGAATGCACAATCGTGGTGTGCTTTTCAAAACGTATTCACATTTCAGAAATTCTCTGGTTAAACTGAGATACTACCTCTAACTCGGGTGATTCAACGGAATCTATTTAAGAAAGTTATGAACTGTTCTAGCCTATCGCCGTATATGTGATCAGTGTACAAACCTATACAAAGCTATATCAGGTTAAAGTATAATATAAAAGACACTTCATTATTATATTCAAATTCATTTTATTTAGGCATATATAGTGTTATGAAATCATACTAAAACAGACAGTTTTCAATGTTGGACAATCGTGGTGTGGTTTTCAAAATATATTTCCAAGTCAGAAATTCTCTGGTTAAACTGAGATACTACCTCTAACTCGGGTGATTCAACAGAATCTATTTAGGAAAGTTATAAACTGTTCTAGCCTATCGCCGTATAAGTGATCAGTATACAAACCTATACAAAGCTATATCAGGTTAAAGTATAATATGAAAGACGCTTCATATTTAAATTCAAATTCATTTTACTGAGGCATATAAAGTGTTATGTAATCATACTAAGACAGACAGTTTTCAATGTTGCACAATCGTGGTGTGCTTTTCAAAATGTATTCACAACTCAGAAGTTCTTTGGTTAGATTAAGATACTACCTCTAATTCGGGTAATTCAACGGAATCTATTTAGGAAGGTTATGAACTGTTCTAGCCTATCGCCGTATAAGTGATCAGTATACAAACCCATACAAAGCTATATCAAGTTAAAGTATAATATAAAAGACGCTTCATATTTATATTCAAATTCATTTTACTGAGGCATATATAGTGTTATGTAATCATACTAAGACAGACAGTTTTCAAGATTGCACAATCGTGGTGTTCTTTTCAAAATGTATATACAACTCAGAAGTTCTTTGGTTAGATTAAGATACTACCTCTAATTCGGGTAATTCAACGGAATCTATTTAGGAAGGTTATGAACTGTTCTAGCCTATCGCCGTATAAGTGATCAGTATACAAACCTATACAAAGCTATATCAGGTTAAAGTATAATATAAAAGACGCTTCATATTTATATTCAAATTCATTTTACTTAGGCATATAAAGTGTTATGTAATCATACTAAGACAGACATTTTCCAATGTTGCACAATCGTGGTGTTCTTTTCAGAATGTATTTACAATTCAGAAGTTTTTTGGTTAGATTGAGATACTACCTCTAATTCGGGTAATTAAACGGAATGTTTAGGAAAGTTATGAACTGTTCTAGCCTATCGCCGTATATGTGATCAGTGTATAAACCTATACAAAGCTATATCAGGTTAAAGTATAATATAAAAGACGCTTCATATTTATATTCAAATTCATTTTACTTAGGCATATAAAGTGTTATGTAATCATACTGAAACAGACAGTTTTCAATGTTGCACAATCGTGGTGTTCTTTTCGAAATGTATTTACAACTCAGAAGTTCTTTGGTTAGATTGAGATACTACCTCTAATTCGGGTATTTCAACGGAATCTATTTAGGAAGGTTATGAACTGTTCTAGCCTATCGCCGTATAAGTGATCAGTATACAAACCTATACAAAGCTATATCAGGTTAAAGTATAATATAAAAGACGCTTCATATTTATATTTAAATTCATTTTACTTAGGCATATAAAGTGTTATTTAATCATACTAAGACAGACAGTTTTCAAGATTGCACAATCGTGGTGTGGTTTTTAAAATATATTTCCAACTCAGAAATTCTCTGGTTAAACTGAGATACTACCTCTAACTCGGGTGATTCAACGGAATCTTTTTAGGAAAGTTATGAACTGTTCTAGCCTATCGCCGTATAAGTGATCAGTATACAAACCTATACAAAGCTATATCAGGTTAAAGTATAATATGAAAGACGCTTCATATTTAAATTCAAATTCATTTTACTGAGGCATATAAAGTGTTATGTAATCATACTAAGACAGACAGTTTTCAATGTTGCACAATAGTGGTGTTCTTTTCGAAATGTATTTACAACCCAGAAGTTCTTTGGTTAGATTGAGATACTATCTCTAATTCGGGTAATTCAACGGAATGTTTAGGAAAGTTATGAACTGTTGTAGCCTATCGCCGTATAAGTGATCAGTATACAAACCCATACAAAGCTATATCAGGTTACAGTATAATATAAAAGACGCTTCATATTTATATTCAAATTCATTTTACTGAGGCATATATAGTGTTATGTAATCATACTAAGACAGACAGTTTTCAAGATTGCACAATCGTGGTGTTCTTTTCACTCGGGTGATTCAACAGAATCTATTTAGGAAAGTTATGAACTGTTCTAGCCTATCGCCGTATATGTGATCAGGGTACAAACCTATACAAAGCTATATCAGGTTAAAGTATAATATAAAAGACGCTTCATATTTATATTCAAATTCATTTTACTTAGGCATATAAAGTGTTATGTAATCATACTAAGACAGACAGTTTTCAAGATTGCACAATCGTGGTGTTCTTTTCAAAATGTATATACAACTCAGAAGTTTTTTGGTTAGATTAAGATACTACCTCTAATTCGGGTAATTCAACGGAATCTATTTAGGAAGGTTATGAACTGTTCTAGCCTATCAGCGTATAAGTGATCAGTATACAAACCTATACAAAGCTATATCAGGTTAAAGTATAATACAAAAGACGCTTCATATTTATATTCAAATTCATTTTACTTAGGCATATAAAGTGTTATGTAATCATACTAAGACAGACATTTTCCAATGTTGCACAATCGTGGTGTTCTTTTCAGAATGTATTTACAACTCAGAAGTTTTTTGGTTAGATTGAGATACTACCTCTAATTCGGGTAATTAAACTGAATGTTTAGGAAAGTTATGAACTGTTCTAGCCTATCGCCGTATATGTGATCAGTGTACAAACCTATACAAAGCTATATCAGGTTAAAGTATAATATAAAAGACGCTTCATATTTATATTCAAATTCATTTTACTTAGGCATATAAAGTGTTATGTAATCATACTGAGACAGACAGTTTTCAATGTTGCACAATCGTGGTGTTCTTTTCAAAATGTATTTACAACTCAGAAGGTTTTTGGTTAGATTGAGATACTATCTCTAATTCGGGTAATTCAACGGAATGTTTAGGAAAGTTATGAACTGTTCTAGCCTATCGCCGTATAAGCGATCAGTATACAATTCCATACAAAGCTACATCAGGTTAAAGTATAATATAAAAGACGCTTTATTTTTGTATTCAAATTCATTTTACTTAGGCATATATAGTGTTATGAAATCATACTGAAACAGACAGTTTTCAATGTTGCACAATCGTGGTGTGCTTTTCAAAATGTATTCACAACTCAGAAATTCTCTGGTTAAACTGAGATAGTACCTCTAACTCGGGTGATTCAACGGAATCTATTTAAGTAAGTTATGAACTGTTCTAGCCTATCGCCGTATAAGTGATCAGTATACAAACCCATACAAAGCTATATCAGGTTAAAGTATAATATAAAAGACGCTTCATATTTATATTCAAATTCATTTTACTGAGGCATATAAAGTGTTATGTAATCATACTAAGACAGACAGTTTTCAAGATTGCACAATCGTGGTGTTCTTTTCACTCGGGTGATTCAACAGAATCTATTTAGGAAAGTTATGAACTGTTCTAGCCTATATGTGATCAGTGTACAAACCTATACAAAGCTATATCAGATCAAAGTATAATATAAAAGACGCTTCATTATTGTATTCAAATTCATTTTATTTAGGCATATATAGTGTTATGAAATCATACTAAAACAGACAGTTTTCAAGAATGCACAATCGTGGTGTGCTTTTCAAAACGTATTCACAATTCAGAAATTCTCTGGTTAAACTGAGATACTACCTCTAACTCGGGTGATTCAACGGAATCTATTTAAGAAAGTTATGAACTGTTCTAGCCTATCGCCGTATATGTGATCAGTGTACAAACCTATACAAAGCTATATCAGGTTAAAGTATAATATAAAAGACACTTCATTATTATATTCAAATTCATTTTATTTAGGCATATATAGTGTTATGAAATCATACTAAAACAGACAGTTTTCAATGTTGGACAATCGTGGTGTGGTTTTCAAAATATATTTCCAAGTCAGAAATTCTCTGGTTAAACTGAGATACTACCTCTAACTCGGGTGATTCAACAGAATCTATTTAGGAAAGTTATGAACTGTTCTAGCCTATCGCCATATATGTGATCAGTGTACAAACCTATACAAAGCTATATCAGGTTAAAGTATAATATAAAAGATGCTTCATATTTATATTCAAGTTCATTTTACTGAGGCATATAAAGTGTTATTTAATCATACTAAGACAGACAGTTTTCAAGATTGCACAATCGTGGTGTGGTTTTTAAAATATATTTCCAACTCAGAAATTCTCTGGTTAAACTGAGATACTACCTCTAACTCGGGTGATTCAACGGAATCTTTTTAGGAAAGTTATGAACTGTTCTAGCCTATCGCCGTATAAGTGATCAGTATACAAACCTATACAAAGCTATATCAGGTTAAAGTATAATATGAAAGACGCTTCATATTTAAATTCAAATTCATTTTACTGAGGCATATAAAGTGTTATGTAATCATACTAAGACAGACAGTTTTCAATGTTGCACAATCGTGGTGTGCTTTTCAAAATGTATTCACAACTCAGAAGTTCTTTGGTTAGATTAAGATACTACCTCTAATTCGGGTAATTCAACGGAATCTATTTAGGAAGGTTATGAACTGTTCTAGCCTATCGCCGTATAAGTGATCAGTATACAAACCCATACAAAGCTATATCAAGTTAAAGTATAATATAAAAGACGCTTCATATTTATATTCAAATTCATTTTACTGAGGCATATATAGTGTTATGTAATCATACTAAGACAGACAGTTTTCAAGATTGCACAATCGTGGTGTTCTTTTCAAAATGTATATACAACTCAGAAGTTCTTTGGTTAGATTAAGATACTACCTCTAATTCGGGTAATTCAACGGAATCTATTTAGGAAGGTTATGAACTGTTCTAGCCTATCGCCGTATAAGTGATCAGTATACAAACCTATACAAAGCTATATCAGGTTAAAGTATAATATAAAAGACGCTTCATATTTATATTCAAATTCATTTTACTTAGGCATATAAAGTGTTATGTAATCATACTAAGACAGACATTTTCCAATGTTGCACAATCGTGGTGTTCTTTTCAGAATGTATTTACAATTCAGAAGTTTTTTGGTTAGATTGAGATACTTCCTCTAATTCGGGTAATTAAACGGAATGTTTAGGAAAGTTATGAACTGTTCTAGCCTATCGCCGTATATGTGATCAGTGTACAAACCTATACAAAGCTATATCAGGTTAAAGTATGATATAAAAGACGCTTCATATTTATATTCAAATTCATTTTACTTAGGCATATAAAGTGTTATGTAATCATACTGAAACAGACAGTTTTCAATGTTGCACAATCGTGGTGTTCTTTTCGAAATGTATTTACAACTCAGAAGTTCTTTGGTTAGATTGAGATACTACCTCTAATTCGGGTATTTCAACGGAATCTATTTAGGAAGGTTATGAACTGTTCTAGCCTATCGCCGTATAAGTGATCAGTATACAAACCTATACAAAGCTATATCAGGTTAAAGTATAATATAAAAGACACTTCATATTTATATTTAAATTCATTTTACTTAGGCATATAAAGTGTTATTTAATCATACTAAGACAGACAGTTTTCAAGATTGCACAATCGTGGTGTTCTTTTCACTCGGGTGATTCAACAGAATCTATTTAGGAAAGTTATGAACTGTTCTAGCCTATCGCCGTATATGTGATCAGGGTACAAACCTATACAAAGCTATATCAGGTTAAAGTATAATATAAAAGACGCTTCATATTTATATTTAAATTCATTTTACTTAGGCATATAAAGTGTTATTTAATCATACTAAGACAGACAGTTTTCAAGATTGCACAATCGTGGTGTGGTTTTTAAAATATATTTCCAACTCAGAAATTCTCTGGTTAAACTGAGATACTACCTCTAACTCGGGTGATTCAACGGAATCTTTTTAGGAAAGTTATGAACTGTTCTAGCCTATCGCCGTATAAGTGATCAGTATACAAACCTATACAAAGCTATATCAGGTTAAAGTATAATATGAAAGACGCTTCATATTTAAATTCAAATTCATTTTACTGAGGCATATAAAGTGTTATGTAATCATACTAAGACAGACATTTTCCAATGTTGCACAATCGTGGTGTTCTTTTCAGAATGTATTTACAATTCAGAAGTTTTTTGGTTAGATTGAGATACTACCTCTAATTCGGGTAATTAAACGGAATGTTTAGGAAAGTTATGAACTGTTCTAGCCTATCGCCATATATGTGATCAGTGTACAAACCTATACAAAGCTATATCAGGTTAAAGTATAATATAAAAGATGCTTCATATTTATATTCAAGTTCATTTTACTGAGGCATATAAAGTGTTATTTAATCATACTAAGACAGACAGTTTTCAAGATTGCACAATCGTGGTGTGGTTTTTAAAATATATTTCCAACTCAGAAATTCTCTGGTTAAACTGAGATACTACCTCTAACTCGGGTGATTCAACGGAATCTTTTTAGGAAAGTTATGAACTGTTCTAGCCTATCGCCGTATAAGTGATCAGTATACAAACCTATACAAAGCTATATCAGGTTAAAGTATAATATGAAAGACGCTTCATATTTAAATTCAAATTCATTTTACTGAGGCATATAAAGTGTTATGTAATCATACTAAGACAGACAGTTTTCAATGTTGCACAATCGTGGTGTGCTTTTCAAAATGTATTCACAACTCAGAAGTTCTTTGGTTAGATTAAGATACTACCTCTAATTCGGGTAATTCAACGGAATCTATTTAGGAAGGTTATGAACTGTTCTAGCCTATCGCCGTATAAGTGATCAGTATACAAACCCATACAAAGCTATATCAAGTTAAAGTATAATATAAAAGACGCTTCATATTTATATTCAAATTCATTTTACTGAGGCATATATAGTGTTATGTAATCATACTAAGACAGACAGTTTTCAAGATTGCACAATCGTGGTGTTCTTTTCAAAATGTATATACAACTCAGAAGTTCTTTGGTTAGATTAAGATACTACCTCTAATTCGGGTAATTCAACGGAATCTATTTAGGAAGGTTATGAACTGTTCTAGCCTATCGCCGTATAAGTGATCAGTATACAAACCTATACAAAGCTATATCAGGTTAAAGTATAATATAAAAGACGCTTCATATTTATATTCAAATTCATTTTACTTAGGCATATAAAGTGTTATGTAATCATACTAAGACAGACATTTTCCAATGTTGCACAATCGTGGTGTTCTTTTCAGAATGTATTTACAATTCAGAAGTTTTTTGGTTAGATTGAGATACTTCCTCTAATTCGGGTAATTAAACGGAATGTTTAGGAAAGTTATGAACTGTTCTAGCCTATCGCCGTATATGTGATCAGTGTACAAACCTATACAAAGCTATATCAGGTTAAAGTATGATATAAAAGACGCTTCATATTTATATTCAAATTCATTTTACTTAGGCATATAAAGTGTTATGTAATCATACTGAAACAGACAGTTTTCAATGTTGCACAATCGTGGTGTTCTTTTCGAAATGTATTTACAACTCAGAAGTTCTTTGGTTAGATTGAGATACTACCTCTAATTCGGGTATTTCAACGGAATCTATTTAGGAAGGTTATGAACTGTTCTAGCCTATCGCCGTATAAGTGATCAGTATACAAACCTATACAAAGCTATATCAGGTTAAAGTATAATATAAAAGATGCTTCATATTTATATTCAAGTTCATTTTACTGAGGCATATAAAGTGTTATTTAATCATACTAAGACAGACAGTTTTCAAGATTGCACAATCGTGGTGTGGTTTTTAAAATATATTTCCAATTCAGAAATTCTCTGGTTAAACTGAGATACTACCTCTAATTCGGGTAATTAAACGGAATGTTTAGGAAAGTTATGAACTGTTCTAGCCTATCGCCATATATGTGATCAGTGTACAAACCTATACAAAGCTATATCAGGTTAAAGTATAATATAAAAGATGCTTCATATTTATATTCAAGTTCATTTTACTTATTCATATATATAGTTATGAAATCATACTAAGACAGACAGTTTTCAAGATTGCACAATCGGGATGTGGTTTTTAAAATATATTTCCAACTCAGAAATTCTCTGGTTAAACTGAGATACTACCTCTAACTCGGGTGATTCAACGGAATCTATTTAAGAAAGTTATGAACTGTTCTAGCCTATCGCCGTATATGTGATCAGTGTACAAACCTATACAAAGCTATATCAGGTTAAAGTATAATATAAAAGACACTTCATTATTATATTCAAATTCATTTTATTTAGGCATATATAGTGTTATGAAATCATACTAAAACAGACAGTTTTCAATGTTGGACAATCGTGGTGTGGTTTTCAAAATATATTTCCAAGTCAGAAATTCTCTGGTTAAACTGAGATACTACCTCTAACTCGGGTGATTCAACAGAATCTATTTAGGAAAGTTATGAACTGTTCTAGCCTATCGCCATATATGTGATCAGTGTACAAACCTATACAAAGCTATATCAGGTTAAAGTATAATATAAAAGATGCTTCATATTTATATTCAAGTTCATTTTACTGAGGCATATAAAGTGTTATTTAATCATACTAAGACAGACAGTTTTCAAGATTGCACAATCGTGGTGTGGTTTTTAAAATATATTTCCAACTCAGAAATTCTCTGGTTAAACTGAGATACTACCTCTAACTCGGGTGATTCAACGGAATCTTTTTAGGAAAGTTATGAACTGTTCTAGCCTATCGCCGTATAAGTGATCAGTATACAAACCTATACAAAGCTATATCAGGTTAAAGTATAATATGAAAGACGCTTCATATTTAAATTCAAATTCATTTTACTGAGGCATATAAAGTGTTATGTAATCATACTAAGACAGACAGTTTTCAATGTTGCACAATCGTGGTGTGCTTTTCAAAATGTATTCACAACTCAGAAGTTCTTTGGTTAGATTAAGATACTACCTCTAATTCGGGTAATTCAACGGAATCTATTTAGGAAGGTTATGAACTGTTCTAGCCTATCGCCGTATAAGTGATCAGTATACAAACCCATACAAAGCTATATCAAGTTAAAGTATAATATAAAAGACGCTTCATATTTATATTCAAATTCATTTTACTGAGGCATATATAGTGTTATGTAATCATACTAAGACAGACAGTTTTCAAGATTGCACAATCGTGGTGTTCTTTTCAAAATGTATATACAACTCAGAAGTTCTTTGGTTAGATTAAGATACTACCTCTAATTCGGGTAATTCAACGGAATCTATTTAGGAAGGTTATGAACTGTTCTAGCCTATCGCCGTATAAGTGATCAGTATACAAACCTATACAAAGCTATATCAGGTTAAAGTATAATATAAAAGACGCTTCATATTTATATTCAAATTCATTTTACTTAGGCATATAAAGTGTTATGTAATCATACTAAGACAGACATTTTCCAATGTTGCACAATCGTGGTGTTCTTTTCAGAATGTATTTACAATTCAGAAGTTTTTTGGTTAGATTGAGATACTACCTCTAATTCGGGTAATTAAACGGAATGTTTAGGAAAGTTATGAACTGTTCTAGCCTATCGCCGTATATGTGATCAGTATACAAACCTATACAAAGCTATATCAGGTTAAAGTATAATATAAAAGACGCTTCATTATTATATTCAAATTCATTTTACTTATTCATATATAGAGTTATGAAATTATACTAAGACAGACAGTTTTCAAGATTGCACAATCGTGGTGTTCTTTTCACTCGGGTGATTCAACAGAATCTTTTTTAGGAAAGTTATGAACTGTTCTAGCCTACCGCCGTATATGTGATCAGTATACAAACCTATACAAATCTATATCAGGTTAAAGTATAAAATAAAAGACGCTTCATTATTATATTCAAATTCATTTTACTTATTCATATATAGAGTTATGAAATTATACTAAGACAGACAGTTTTCAATGTTGGACAATAGTGGTGTTCTTTTCGAAATGTATTTACAACTCAGAAGTTCTTTGGTTAGATTGAGATACTATCTCTAATTCGGGTAATTCAACGGAATGTTTAGGAAAGTTATGAACTGTCCTAGCCTATCGCCGTATAAGTGATCAGTATACAAACCTATACAAAGCTATATCAGGTTAAAGTATAATATAAAAGACGCTTCATATTTATATTCAAATTCATTTACTGAGGCATATAAAGTGTTATGTAATCATACTAAGACAGACAGTTTTCAATGTTGGACAATCGTGGTGTTCTTTTCGAAATGTATTTATAACTCAGAAATTCTTTGCTTAGTTTGAGATACTACCTCTAACTCGGGTGATTCAACGGAATCTATTTAGGAAAGTTATGAACTGTTCTAGCCTATCGGCGTAGAAGTGATCAGTATACAAACCTATACAAAGCTATATCAGGTTAAAGTATAATATAAAAGACGCTTCATATTTATATTCAAATTTATTTACTGAGGCATATAAAGTGTTATGTAATCATACTAAGACAGACAGTTTTCAATGTTGCACAATAGTGGTGTTCTTTTCGAAATGTATTTACAACTCAGAAGTTCTTTGGTTAGATTGAGATACTATCTCTAATTCGGGTAATTCAACGGAATGTTTAGGAAAGTTATGAACTGTCCTAGCCTATCGCCGTATAAGTGATCAGTATACAAACCTATACAAAGCTATATCAGGTTAAAGTATAATATGAAAGACGCTTCATATTTAAATTCAAATTCATTTTACTGAGGCATATAAAGTGTTATGTAATCATACTAAGACAGACAGTTTTCAATGTTGCACAATCGTGGTGTGGTTTTCAAGATATATTTCCAAGTCAGAAATTCTCTGGTTAAACTGAGATACTACCTCTAACTCGGGTGATTCAACAGAATCTTTTTTAGGAAAGTTATGAACTGTTCTAGCCTACCGCCGTATATGTGATCAGTATACAAACCTATACAAATCTATATCAGGTTAAAGTATAAAATAAAAGACGCTTCATTATTATATTCAAATTCATTTTACTTATTCATATATAGAGTTATGAAATTATACTAAGACAGACAGTTTTCAATGTTGGACAATCGTGGTGTGCTTTTCAAAATGTATTTATAACTCAGAAATTCTTTGTTTAGTTTGAGATACTACCTCTAACTCGGGTGATTCAACGGAATCTATTTAGGAAAGTTATGAACTGTTCTAGCCTATCGGCGTATAAGTGATCAGTATACAAACCTATACAAAGCTATATCAGGTTAAAGTATAATATAAAAGACGCTTCATATTTATATTCAAATTCATTTACTGAGGCATATAAAGTGTTATGTAATCATACTAAGACAGACAGTTTTCAAGATTGCACAATCGTGGTGTTCTTTTCAAAATGTATATACAACTCAGAAGTTCTTTGGTTAGATTGAGATACTACCTCTAACTCGGGTGATTCAACGGAATCTATTTAGGAAAGTTATGAACTGTTCTAGCCTATCGGCGTATAAGTGATCAGTATACAAACCTATACAAAGCTATATCAGGTTAAAGTATAATATAAAAGACGCTTCATTATTATATTCAAATTCATTTTATTTAGGCATATATAGTGTTATGAAATCATACTAAAACAGACAGTTTTCAATGTTGGACAATCGTGGTGTGGTTTTCAAAATATATTTCCAAGTCAGAAATTCTCTGGTTAAACTGAGATACTACCTCTAATTCGGGTAATTCAACGGAATGTTTAGGAAAGTTATGAACTGTCCTAGCCTATCGCCGTATAAGTGATCAGTATACAAACCTATACAAAGCTATATCAGGTTAAAGTATAATATGAAAGACGCTTCATATTTAAATTCAAATTCATTTTACTGAGGCATATAAAGTGTTATGTAATCATACTAAGACAGACAGTTTTCAAGATTGCACAATCGTGGTGTGGTTTTTAAAATATATTTCCAACTCAGAAATTCTCTGGTTAAACTGAGATACTACCTCTAACTCGGGTGATTCAACAGAATCTATTTAGGAAAGTTATGAACTGTTCTAGCCTATCGCCATATATGTGATCAGTGTACAAACCTATACAAAGCTATATCAGGTTAAAGTATAATATAAAAGATGCTTCATATTTATATTCAAGTTCATTTTACTGAGGCATATAAAGTGTTATTTAATCATACTAAGACAGACAGTTTTCAAGATTGCACAATCGTGGTGTGGTTTTCAAAACGTATTCACATTTCAGAAATTCTCTGGTTAAACTGAGATACTACCTCTAACTCGGGTGATTCAACAGAATCTATTTAGGAAAGTTATGAACTGTTCTAGCCTATCGCCATATATGTGATCAGTATACAAACCTATACAAAGCTATATCAGGTTAAAGTATAATATGAAAGACGCTTCATATTTAAATTCAAATTCATTTTACTGAGGCATATAAAGTGTTATGTAATCATACTAAGACAGACAGTTTTCAAGATTGCACAATCGTGGTGTGGTTTTTAAAATATATTTCCAACTCAGAAATTCTCTGGTTAAACTGAGATACTACCTCTAACTCGGGTGATTCAACAGAATCTATTTAGGAAAGTTATGAACTGTTCTAGCCTATCGCCATATATGTGATCAGTGTACAAACCTATACAAAGCTATATCAGGTTAAAGTATAATATAAAAGATGCTTCATATTTAAATTCAAATTCATTTTACTGAGGCATATAAAGTGTTATGTAATCATACTAAGACAGACAGTTTTCAATGTTGGACAATCGTGGTGTGCTTTTCAAAATGTATTCATAACTCAGAAATTCTTTGTTTAGTTTGAGATACTACCTCTAACTCGGGTGATTCAACAGAATCTATTTAGGAAAGTTATGAACTGTTCTAGCCTATCGCCATATATGTGATCAGTGTACAAACCTATACAAAGCTATATCAGGTTAAAGTATAATATAAAAGATGCTTCATATTTAAATTCAAATTCATTTTACTGAGGCATATAAAGTGTTATGTAATCATACTAAGACAGACAGTTTTCAATGTTGGACAATCGTGGTGTGCTTTTCAAAATGTATTCATAACTCAGAAATTCTTTGTTTAGTTTGAGATACTACCTCTAACTCGGGTGATTCAACGGAATCTATTTAGGAAAGTTATGAACTGTTCTAGCCTATCGGCGTATAAGTGATCAGTATACAAACCTATACAAAGCTATATCAGGTTAAAGTATAAAATAAAAGACGCTTCATTATTATATTCAAATTCATTTTACTTATTCATATATAGAGTTATGAAATTATACTAAGACAGACAGTTTTCAATGTTGGACAATCGTGGTGTGCTTTTCAAAATGTATTTATAACTCAGAAATTCTTTGCTTAGTTTGAGATACTACCTCTAACTCGGGTGATTCAACGGAATCTATTTAGGAAAGTTATGAACTGTTCTAGCCTATCGGCGTATAAGTGATCAGTATACAAACCTATACAAAGCTATATCAGGTTAAAGTATAAAATAAAAGACGCTTCATTATTATATTCAAATTCATTTTACTTATTCATATATAGAGTTATGAAATTATACTAAGACAGACAGTTTTCAAGATTGCACAATCGTGGTGTTCTTTTCAAAATGTATATACAACTCAGAAATTCTTTGCTTAGTTTGAGATACTACCTCTAACTCGGGTGATTCAACGGAATCTATTTAGGAAAGTTATGAACTGTTCTAGCCTATCGGCGTAGAAGTGATCAGTATACAAACCTATACAAAGCTATATCAGGTTAAAGTATAATATAAAAGACGCTTCATATTTATATTCAAATTCATTTACTGAGGCATATAAAGTGTTATGTAATCATACTAAGACAGACAGTTTTCAATGTTGCACAATACTGGTGTTCTTTTCGAAATGTATTTACAACTCAGAAGTTCTTTGGTTAGATTGAGATACTATCTCTAATTCGGGTAATTCAACGGAATGTTTAGGAAAGTTATGAACTGTCCTAGCCTATCGCCGTATAAGTGATCAGTATACAAACCTATACAAAGCTATATCAGGTTAAAGTATAATATGAAAGACGCTTCATATTTAAATTCAAATTCATTTTACTGAGGCATATAAAGTGTTATGTAATCATACTAAGACAGACAGTTTTCAATGTTGCACAATCGTGGTGTGGTTTTCAAGATATATTTCCAAGTCAGAAATTCTCTGGTTAAACTGAGATACTACCTCTAACTCGGGTGATTCAACAGAATCTTTTTTAGGAAAGTTATGAACTGTTCTAGCCTACCGCCGTATATGTGATCAGTATACAAACCTATACAAATCTATATCAGGTTAAAGTATAATATAAAAGACGCTTCATATTTATATTCAAATTCATTTTACTTATTCATATATAGAGTTATGAAATTATACTAAGACAGACAGTTTTCAATGTTGGACAATCGTGGTGTGCTTTTCAAAATGTATTTATAACTCAGAAATTCTTTGTTTAGTTTGAGATACTACCTCTAACTCGGGTGATTCAACGGAATCTATTTAGGAAAGTTATGAACTGTTCTAGCCTATCGGCGTATAAGTGATCAGTATACAAACCTATACAAAGCTATATCAGGTTAAAGTATAATATAAAAGACGCTTCATATTTATATTCAAATTCATTTACTGAGGCATATAAAGTGTTATGTAATCATACTAAGACAGACAGTTTTCAAGATTGCACAATCGTGGTGTTCTTTTCAAAATGTATATACAACTCAGAAGTTCTTTGGTTAGATTGAGATACTACCTCTAATTCGGGTAATTCAACGGAATCTATTTAGGAAGGTTATGAACTGTTCTAGCCTATCGCCGTATAAGTGATCAGTGTACAAACCTATACAAAGCTATATCAGGTTAAAGTATAATATAAAAGACGCTTCATATTTATATTCAAATTCATTTTACTTAGGCATATAAAGTGTTATGTAATCATACTAAGACAGACATTTTCCAATGTTGCACAATCGTGGTGTTCTTTTCAGAATGTATTTACAACTCAGAAGTTTTTTGGTTAGATTGAGATACTACCTCTAATTCGGGTAATTAAACGGAATGTTTAGGAAAGTTATGAACTGTTCTAGCCTATCGCCGTATATGTGATCAGTGTACAAACCTATACAAAGCTATATCAGGTTAAAGTATAATATAAAAGACGCTTCATATTTATATTCAAATTCATTTTACTTAGGCATATAAAGTGTTATGTAATCATACTGAGACAGACAGTTTTCAATGTTGCACAATCGTGGTGTTCTTTTCAAAATGTATTTACAACTCAGAAGTTTTTTGGTTAGATTGAGATACTATCTCTAATTCGGGTGATTCAACGGAATCTATTTAGGAAAGTTATGAACTGTTCTAGCCTATCGGCGTATAAGTGATCAGTATACAAACCTATACAAAGCTATATCAGGTTAAAGTATAATATAAAAGACGCTTCATATTTATATTCAAATTCATTTACTGAGGCATATAAAGTGTTATGTAATCATACTAAGACAGACAGTTTTCAAGATTGCACAATCGTGGTGTTCTTTTCAAAATGTATATACAACTCAGAAGTTCTTTGGTTAGATTGAGATACTACCTCTAATTCGGGTAATTCAACGGAATCTATTTAGGAAGGTTATGAACTGTTCTAGCCTATCGCCGTATAAGTGATCAGTATACAAACCCATACAAAGCTATATTAGGTTAAAGTATAATATAAAAGACGCTTCATATTTATATTCAAATTTATTTTACTGAGGCATATAAAGTGTTATGTAATCATACTAAGACAGACAGTTTTCAAGATTGCACAATCGTGGTGTTCTTTTCACTCGGGTGATTCAACAGAATCTATTTAGGAAAGTTATGAACTGTTCTAGCTTATCGCCATATATGTGATCAGTGTACAAACCTATACAAAGCTATATCAGGTTAAAGTATAATATAAAAGACGCTTCATTATTGTATTCAAATTCATTTTATTTAGGCATATATAGTGTTATGAAATCATACTAAAACAGACAGTTTTCAAGAATGCACAATCGTGGTGTGCTTTTCAAAACGTATTCACATTTCAGAAATTCTCTGGTTAAACTGAGATACTACCTCTAACTCGGGTGATTCAACGGAATCTATTTAAGAAAGTTATGAACTGTTCTAGCCTATCGCCGTATATGTGATCAGTGTACAAACCTATACAAAGCTATATCAGGTTAAAGTATAATATAAAAGACGCTTCATTATTATATTCAAATTCATTTTATTTAGGCATATATAGTGTTATGAAATCATACTAAAACAGACAGTTTTCAATGTTGGACAATCGTGGTGTGGTTTTCAAAATATATTTCCAAGTCAGAAATTCTCTGGTTAAACTGAGATACTACCTCTAACTCGGGTGATTCAACGGAATCTTTTTAGGAAAGTTATGAACTGTTCTAGCCTATCGCCGTATAAGTGATCAGTATACAAACCTATACAAAGCTATATCAGGTTAAAGTATAATATGAAAGACGCTTCATATTTAAATTCAAATTCATTTTACTGAGGCATATAAAGTGTTATGTAATCATACTAAGACAGACAGTTTTCAATGTTGCACAATAGTGGTGTTCTTTTCGAAATGTATTTACAACTCAGAAGTTCTTTGGTTAGATTGAGATACTATCTCTAATTCGGGTAATTCAACGGAATGTTTAGGAAAGTTATGAATTGTTCTAGCCTATCGCCGTATAAGCGATCAGTATACAATTCCATACAAAGCTACATCAGGTTAAAGTATAATATAAAAGACGCTTTATTTTTGTATTCAAATTCATTTTACTTAGGCATATATAGAGTTATGAAATTATACTAAGACAGACAGTTTTCAATGTTGGACAATCGTGGTGTGGTTTTCAAGATATATTTCCAAGTCAGAAATTCTCTGGTTAAACTGAGATACTACCTCTAACTCGGGTGATTCAACAGAATCTTTTTAAGAAAAGTTATGAACTGTTCTAGCCTACCGCCGTATATGTGATCAGTATACAAACCTATACAAAGCTATATCAGGTTAAAGTATAAAATAAAAGACGCTTCATTATTATATTCAAATTCATTTTACTTATTCATATATAGTGTTATGAAATCATACTAAAACAGACAGTTTTCAATGTTGCACAATCGTGGTGTGGTTTTTAAAATATATTTCCAAGTCAGAAATTCTTTGCTTAGTTTGAGATACTACCTCTAACTCGGGTGATTCAACGGAATCTTTTTAGGAAAGTTATGAACTGTTCTAGCCTATCGCCGTATAAGTGATCAGTATACAAACCTATACAAAGCTATATCAGGTTAAAGTATAATATGAAAGACGCTTCATATTTAAATTCAAATTCATTTTACTGAGGCATATAAAGTGTTATGTAATCATACTAAGACAGACAGTTTTCAATGTTGCACAATAGTGGTGTTCTTTTCGAAATGTATTTACAACTCAGAAGTTCTTTGGTTAGATTGAGATACTATCTCTAATTCGGGTAATTCAACGGAATGTTTAGGAAAGTTATGAATTGTTCTAGCCTATCGCCGTATAAGCGATCAGTATACAATTCCATACAAAGCTACATCAGGTTAAAGTATAATATAAAAGACGCTTCATATTTATATTCAAATTCATTTTATTTAGGCATATATAGTGTTATGAAATCATACTAAAACAGACAGTTTTCAATGTTGCACAATCGTGGTGTGGTTTTTAAAATATATTTCCAAGTCAGAAATTTTCTGGTTAAACTGAGATACTACCTCTAACTCGGGTGATTCAACAGAATCTATTTAGGAAAGTTATGAACTGTTCTAGCCTATCGCCATATATGTGATCAGTGTACAAACCTATACAAAGCTATATCAGGTTAAAGTATAAAATAAAAGACGCTTCATTATTATGTTCAAATTCATTTTATTTAGGCATATATAGTGTTATGAAATCATACTAAAACAGACAGTTTTCAATGTTGCACAATCGTGGTGTGGTTTTTAAAATATATTTCCAAGTCAGAAATTCTCTGGTTAAACTGAGATACTACCTCTAACTCGGGTGATTCAACAGAATCTATTTAGGAAAGTTATGAACTGTTCTAGCCTATCGCCATATATGTGATCAGTGTACAAACCCATACAAAGCTATATTAGGTTAAAGTATAATATAAAAGACGCTTCATATTTATATTCAAATTCATTTACTGAGGCATATAAAGTGTTATGTAATCATACTAAGACAGACAGTTTTCAAGATTGCACAATCGTGGTGTTCTTTTCAAAATGTATATACAACTCAGAAGTTCTTTGGTTAGATTGAGATACTACCTCTAATTCGGGTAATTCAACGGAATCTATTTAGGAAGGTTATGAACTGTTCTAGCCTATCGCCATATATGTGATCAGTGTACAAACCCATACAAAGCTATATTAGGTTAAAGTATAATATAAAAGACGCTTCATATTTATATTCAAATTCATTTACTGAGGCATATAAAGTGTTATGTAATCATACTAAGACAGACAGTTTTCAAGATTGCACAATCGTGGTGTTCTTTTCAAAATGTATATACAACTCAGAAGTTCTTTGGTTAGATTGAGATACTACCTCTAATTCGGGTAATTCAACGGAATCTATTTAGGAAGGTTATGAACTGTTCTAGCCTATCGCCGTATAAGTGATCAGTGTACAAACCTATACAAAGCTATATCAGGTTAAAGTATAATATAAAAGACGCTTTATTTTTGTATTCAAATTCATTTTACTTAGGCATATATAGTGTTATGAAATCATACTGAAACAGACAGTTTTCAATGTTGCACAATCGTGGTGTGCTTTTCAAAATGTATTCACAACTCAGAAATTCTCTGGTTAAACTGAGATAGTACCTCTAACTCGGGTGATTCAACGGAATCTATTTAAGAAAGTTATGAACTGTTCTAGCCTATCGCCGTATAAGTGATCAGTATACAAACCCATACAAAGCTATATTAGGTTAAAGTATAATATAAAAGACGCTTCATATTTATATTCAAATTCATTTTACTGAGGCATATAAAGTGTTATGTAATCATACTAAGACAGACAGTTTTCAAGATTGCACAATCGTGGTGTTCTTTTCACTCGGGTGATTCAACAGAATCTATTTAGGAAAGTTATGAACTGTTCTAGCTTATCGCCATATATGTGATCAGTGTACAAACCTATACAAAGCTATATCAGGTTAAAGTATAATATAAAAGACGCTTCATTATTGTATTCAAATTCATTTTATTTAGGCATATATAGTGTTATGAAATCATACTAAAACAGACAGTTTTCAAGAATGCACAATCGTGGTGTGCTTTTCAAAACGTATTCACATTTCAGAAATTCTCTGGTTAAACTGAGATACTACCTCTAACTCGGGTGATTCAACGGAATCTATTTAAGAAAGTTATGAACTGTTCTAGCCTATCGCCGTATATGTGATCAGTGTACAAACCTATACAAAGCTATATCAGGTTAAAGTATAATATAAAAGACGCTTCATTATTATATTCAAATTCATTTTATTTAGGCATATATAGTGTTATGAAATCATACTAAAACAGACAGTTTTCAATGTTGGACAATCGTGGTGTGGTTTTCAAAATATATTTCCAAGTCAGAAATTCTCTGGTTAAACTGAGATACTACCTCTAACTCGGGTGATTCAACAGAATCTATTTAGGAAAGTTATGAACTGTTCTAGCCTATCGCCATATATGTGATCAGTGTACAAACCTATACAAAGCTATATCAGGTTAAAGTATAATATAAAAGATGCTTCATTATTGTATTCAAATTCATTTTACTGAGGCATATAAAGTGTTATTTAATCATACTAAGACAGACAGTTTTCAAGATTGCACAATCGTGGTGTGGTTTTTAAAATATATTTCCAACTCAGAAATTCTCTGGTTAAACTGAGATACTACCTCTAACTCGGGTGATTCAACGGAATCTTTTTAGGAAAGTTATGAACTGTTCTAGCCTATCGCCGTATAAGTGATCAGTATACAAACCTATACAAAGCTATATCAGGTTAAAGTATAATATGAAAGACGCTTCATATTTAAATTCAAATTCATTTTACTGAGGCATATAAAGTGTTATGTAATCATACTAAGACAGACAGTTTTCAATGTTGCACAATAGTGGTGTTCTTTTCGAAATGTATTTACAACTCAGAAGTTCTTTGGTTAGATTGAGATACTATCTCTAATTCGGGTAATTCAACGGAATGTTTAGGAAAGTTATGAATTGTTCTAGCCTATCGCCGTATAAGCGATCAGTATACAATTCCATACAAAGCTACATCAGGTTAAAGTATAATATAAAAGACGCTTTATTTTTGTATTCAAATTCATTTTACTTAGGCATATATAGAGTTATGAAATTATACTAAGACAGACAGTTTTCAATGTTGGACAATCGTGGTGTGGTTTTCAAGATATATTTCCAAGTCAGAAATTCTCTGGTTAAACTGAGATACTACCTCTAACTCGGGTGATTCAACAGAATCTTTTTAAGAAAAGTTATGAACTGTTCTAGCCTACCGCCGTATATGTGATCAGTATACAAACCTATACAAAGCTATATCAGGTTAAAGTATAAAATAAAAGACGCTTCATTATTATATTCAAATTCATTTTACTTATTCATATATAGTGTTATGAAATCATACTAAAACAGACAGTTTTCAATGTTGCACAATCGTGGTGTGGTTTTTAAAATATATTTCCAAGTCAGAAATTCTTTGCTTAGTTTGAGATACTACCTCTAACTCGGGTGATTCAACGGAATCTATTTAGGAAAGTTATGAACTGTTCTAGCCTATCGGCGTATAAGTGATCAGTATACAAACCTATACAAAGCTATATCAGGTTAAAGTATAATATAAAAGACGCTTCATATTTATATTCAAATTCATTTTATTTAGGCATATATAGTGTTATGAAATCATACTAAAACAGACAGTTTTCAATGTTGCACAATCGTGGTGTGGTTTTTAAAATATATTTCCAAGTCAGAAATTTTCTGGTTAAACTGAGATACTACCTCTAACTCGGGTGATTCAACAGAATCTATTTAGGAAAGTTATGAACTGTTCTAGCCTATCGCCATATATGTGATCAGTGTACAAACCTATACAAAGCTATATCAGGTTAAAGTATAAAATAAAAGACGCTTCATTATTATGTTCAAATTCATTTTATTTAGGCATATATAGTGTTATGAAATCATACTAAAACAGACAGTTTTCAATGTTGCACAATCGTGGTGTGGTTTTTAAAATATATTTCCAAGTCAGAAATTCTCTGGTTAAACTGAGATACTACCTCTAACTCGGGTGATTCAACAGAATCTATTTAGGAAAGTTATGAACTGTTCTAGCCTATCGCCATATATGTGATCAGTGTACAAACCTATACAAAGCTATATCAGGTTAAAGTATGATATAAAAGACGCTTCATTATTGTATTCAAATTCATTTTATTTAGGCATATATAGTGTTATAAAATCATACTAAAACAGACAGTTTTCAAGAATGCACAATCGTGGTGTTCTTTTCAAAATGTATATACAACTCAGAAGTTCTTTGGTTAGATTGAGATACTACCTCTAATTCGGGTAATTCAACGGAATCTATTTAGGAAGGTTATGAACTGTTTTAGCCTATCGCCGTATATGTGATCAGTATACAAACCTATACAAAGCTATATCAGGTTAAAGTATAATATAAAAGACGCTTTATTATTGTATTCAAATTCATTTTACTTAGGCATATATAGTGTTATGAAATCATACTAAAACAGACAGTTTTCAATGTTGCACAATCGTGGTGTGGTTTTTAAAATATATTTCCAAGTCAGAAATTCTCTGGTTAAACTGAGATACTACCTCTAAATCGGGTGATTCAACAGAATCTATTTAGGAAAGTTATGAACTGTTCTAGCCTATCGCCATATATGTGATCAGTGTACAAACCTATACAAAGCTATATCAGGTTAAAGTATGATATAAAAGACGCTTCATTATTGTATTCAAATTCATTTTATTTAGGCATATATAGCGTTATGAAATCATACTAAAACAGACAGTTTTCAAGAATGCACAATCGTGGTGTGGTTTTCAAAATATATTTCCAACTCAGAAATTCTCTGGTTAAACTGAGATACTACCTCTAACTCGGGTGATTCAACAGAATCTATTCAGGAAAGTTATGAACTGTTTTAGCCTATCGCCGTATATGTGATCAGTGTACAAACCTATACAAAGCTATATCAGGTTAAAGTATAATTTAAAAGACGCTTCACTATTATATTCAATTTCATTTTACTTAGGCATATATAGTGTTATGAAATCATACTAAAACAGAAAGTTTTCAATGTTGCACAATCGTGGTGTTCTTTTCAAAATGTATTTACAACACAGAAGTTCTTTGGTTAGATTGAGATACTACCTCTAATTCGGGTAATTCAACGGAATGTTTAGAAAAGTTATGAACTGTTCTAGCCTATCGCCGTATAAGTGATCAGTATACAAACCCATACAAAGCTATATCAGGTTAAAGTATAATATAAAAGACGCTTCATTATTATATTCAAATTCATTTTACTTATTCATATATAGAGTTATGAAATTATACTAAGACAGACAGTTTTCAATGTTGGACAATCGTGGTGTGGTTTTCAAGATATATTTCCAAGTCAGAAATTCTCTGGTTAAACTGAGATACTACCTCTAACTCGGGTGATTCAACAGAATCTTTTTTAGGAAAGTTATGAACTGTTCTAGCCTACCGCCGTATATGTGATCAGTATACAAACCTATACAAAGCTATATCAGGTTAAAGTATAAAATAAAAGACGCTTCATTATTATATTCAAATTCATTTTACTTATTCATATATAGAGTTATGAAATTATACTAAGACAGACAGTTTTCAATGTTGGACAATCGTGGTGTGGTTTTCAAGATATATTTCCAAGTCAGAAATTCTCTGGTTAAACTGAGATACTACCTCTAACTCGGGTGATTCAACAGAATCTTTTTTAGGAAAGTTAAGAACTGTTCTAGCCTACTGCCGTATATGTGATCAGTATACAAACCTATACAAAGCTAAATCAGGTTAAAGTATAAAATAAAAGACGCTTCATTATTATATTCAAATTCATTTTACTTATTCATATATAGAGTTATGAAATTATACTAAGACAGACAGTTTTCAATGTTGGACAATCGTGGTGTGCTTTTCAAAATGTATTTATAACTCAGAAATTCTTTGCTTAGTTTGAGATACTACCTCTAACTCGGGTGATTCAACGGAATCTATTTAGGAAAGTTATGAACTGTTCTAGCCTATCGGCGTATAAGTGATCAGTATACAAACCTATACAAAGCTATATCAGGTTAAAGTATAATATAAAAGACGCTTCATATTTATATTCAAATTCATTTACTGAGGCATATAAAGTGTTATGTAATCATACTAAGACAGACAGTTTTCAAGATTGCACAATCGTGGTGTTCTTTTCAAAATGTATATACAACTCAGAAGTTCTTTGGTTAGATTGAGATACTACCTCTAATTCGGGTAATTCAACGGAATCTATTTAGGAAGGTTATGAACTGTTCTAGCCTATCGCCGTATATGTGATCAGTATACAAACCTATACAAAGCTATATCAGGTTAAAGTATAATATAAAAGACGCTTTATTATTGTATTCAAATTCATTTTATTTAGGCATATATAGTGTTATGAAATCATACTAAAACAGACAGTTTTCAATGTTGCACAATCGTGGTGTGGTTTTTAAAATATATTTCCAAGTCAGAAATTCTCTGGTTAAACTGAGATACTACCTCTAACTCGGGTGATTCAACAGAATCTATTTAGGAAAGTTATGAACTGTTCTAGCCTATCGCCATATATGTGATCAGTGTACAAACCTATACAAAGCTATATCAGGTTAAAGTATGATATAAAAGACGCTTCATTATTATATTCAAATTCATTTTATTTAGGCATATATAGTGTTATGAAATCATACTAAAACAGACAGTTTTCAAGAATGCACAATCGTGGTGTTCTTTTCAAAATGTATATACAACTCAGAAGTTCTTTGGTTAGATTGAGATACTACCTCTAATTCGGGTAATTCAACGGAATCTATTTAGGAAGGTTATGAACTGTTCTAGCCTATCGCCGTATATGTGATCAGTATACAAACCTATACAAAGCTATATCAGGTTAAAGTATAATATAAAAGACGCTTTATTATTGTATTCAAATTCATTTTATTTAGGCATATATAGTGTTATGAAATCATACTAAAACAGACAGTTTTCAAGAATGCACAATCGTGGTGTGGTTTTCAAAATGTATATACAACTCAGAAGTTCTTTGGTTAGATTGAGATACTACCTCTAACTCGGGTGATTCAACAGAATCTATTTAGGAAAGTTATGAACTGTTCTAGCCTATCGCCATATATGTGATCAGTGTACAAACCTATACAAAGCTATATCAGGTTAAAGTATGATATAAAAGACGCTTCATTATTGTATTCAAATTCATTTTATTTAGGCATATATAGTGTTATGAAATCATACTAAAACAGACAGTTTTCAAGAATGCACAATCGTGGTGTGGTTTTCAAAATATATTTCCAACTCAGAAATTCTCTGGTTAAACTGAGATACTACCTCTAACTCCGGTGATTCAACGGAAGCTATTCAGGAAAGTTATGAACTGTTTTAGCCTATCGCCGTATATGTGATCAGTGTACAAACCTATACAAAGCTATATCAGGTTAAAGTATAATTTAAAAGACGCTTCACTATTATATTCAATTTCATTTTACTTAGGCATATATAGTGTTATGAAATCATACTAAAACAGAAAGTTTTCAATGTTGCACAATCGTGGTGTTCTTTTCAAAATGTATTTACAACACAGAAGTTCTTTGGTTAGATTGAGATACTACCTCTAATTCGCGTAATTCAACGGAATGTTTAGAAAAGTTATGAACTGTTCTAGCCTATCGCCGTATAAGTGATCAGTATACAAACCCATACAAAGCTATATCAGGTTAAAGTATAATATAAAAGACGCTTCATTATTATATTCAAATTCATTTTACTTATTCATATATATAGTTATGAAATCATACTAAAACAGACAGTTTTCAATGTTGCACAATCGTGGTGTGGTTTTTAAAATATATTTCCATTTCAGAAATTCTCTGGTTAAACTGAGATACTACCTCTAACTCGGGTGATTCAACGGAAGCTATTCAGGAAAGTTATGAACTGTTCTAGCCTATCGCCGTATATGTGATCAGTGTACAAACCTATACAAAGCTATATCAGGTTAAAGTATATTATAAAAGACGCTTCATTATTATATTCAAATTCATTTTATTTAGGCATATATAGTGTTATGAAATCATACTAAAACAGACAGTTTTCAAGAATGCACAATTGTGGTGTGGTTTTATAATATATTTCCAAGTCAGAAACTGAGATACTACCTCTAACTCGGGTGATTCAACAGAATCTATTTAGGAAAGTTATGAACTGTTCTAGCCTATCGCCATATATGTGATCAGTGTACAAACCTATACAAAGCTATATCAGGTTAAAGTATGATATAAAAGACGCTTCATTATTGTATTCAAATTCATTTTATTCATGCATATATAGTGTTATGAAATCATACTAAAACAGACAGTTTTCAAGAATGCACAATCGTGGTGTGGTTTTCAAAATATATTTCCAACTCAGAAATTCTCTGGTTAAACTGAGATACTACCTCTAACTCGGGTGATTCAACGGAAGCTATTCAGGAAAGTTATGAACTGTTCTAGCCTATCGCCGTATATGTGATCAGTATACAAACCTATTTATAGCTATATCAGGTTAAAGTATAATATAAAAGATGCTTCATATTTATATTCAAGTTTATTTTACTGAGGCATATAAAGTGTTATGTAATCATACTAAGACAGACAGTTTTCAATGTTGCACAATCGTGGTGTTCTTTTCAAAATGTATTTACAACTCAGAAGTTCTTTGGTTAGATTGAGATACTATCTCTAATTCGGATAATTCAACGGAATGTTTAGGAAAGTTATGAACTGTTCTAGCCTATCGCCGTATAAGTGATCAGTATACAAACCCATACAAAGCTACATCAGGTTAAAGTATAATATAAAAGACGCTTCATTATTATATTCAAATTCATTTTACTTATTCATATATAGAGTTATAAAATTATACTAAGACAGACAGTTTTCAATGTTGGACAATTGTGGTGTGGTTTTCAAAATATATTTCCAAGTCAGAAATTCTCTGGTTAAACTGAGATACTACCTCTAACTCGGGTGATTCAACGGAAGCTATTCAGGAAAGTTATGAGTTGTTCTAGCCTATCGCCGTATATGTGATCAGTGTACAAACCTATACAAAGCTATATCAGGTTAAAGTATATTATAAAAGACGCTTCATTATTATATTCAAATTCATTTTATTTAGGCATATATAGTGTTATGAAATCATACTAAAACAGACAGTTTTCAAGAATGCACAATTGTGGTGTGGTTTTCAAAATATATTTCCAAGTCAGAAACTGAGATACTACCTCTAACTCGGGTGATTCAACAGAATCTATTTAGGAAAGTTATGAACTGTTCTAGCCTATCGCCATATATGTGATCAGTGTACAAACCTATACAAAGCTATATCAGGTTAAAGTATGATATAAAAGACGCTTCATTATTGTATTCAAATTCATTTTATTTAGGCATATATAGTGTTATGAAATCATACTAAAACAGACAGTTTTCAAGAATGCACAATCGTGGTGTGGTTTTCAAAATATATTTCCAACTCAGAAATTCTCTGGTTAAACTGAGATACTACCTCTAACTCGGGTGATTCAACAGAATCTATTCAGGAAAGTTATGAACTGTTTTAGCCTATCGCCGTATATGTGATCAGTGTACAAACCTATACAAAGCTATATCAGGTTAAAGTATAATTTAAAAGACGCTTCACTATTATATTCAATTTCATTTTACTTAGGCATATATAGTGTTATGAAATCATACTAAAACAGAAAGTCTTCAATGTTGCACAATCGTGGTGTTCTTTTCAAAATGTATTTACAACACAGAAGTTCTTTGGTTAGATTGAGATACTACCTCTAATTCGGGTAATTCAACGGAATGTTTAGAAAAGTTATGAACTGTTCTAGCCTATCGCCGTATAAGTGATCAGTATACAAACCTATACAAAGCTATATCAGGTTAAAGTATAAAATAAAAGACGCTTCATTATTATATTCAAATTCATTTTACTTATTCATATATAGAGTTATGAAATTATACTAAGACAGACAGTTTTCAATGTTGGACAATCGTGGTGTGGTTTTCAAGATATATTTCCAAGTCAGAAATTCTCTGGTTAAACTGAGATACTACCTCTAACTCGGGTGATTCAACAGAATCTTTTTTAGGAAAGTTAAGAACTGTTCTAGCCTACTGCCGTATATGTGATCAGTATACAAACCTATACAAAGCTAAATCAGGTTAAAGTATAAAATAAAAGACGCTTCATTATTATATTCAAATTCATTTTACTTATTCATATATAGAGTTATGAAATTATACTAAGACAGACAGTTTTCAATGTTGGACAATCGTGGTGTGCTTTTCAAAATGTATTTATAACTCAGAAATTCTTTGCTTAGTTTGAGATACTACCTCTAACTCGGGTGATTCAACGGAATCTATTTAGGAAAGTTATGAACTGTTCTAGCCTATCGGCGTATAAGTGATCAGTATACAAACCTATACAAAGCTATATCAGGTTAAAGTATAATATAAAAGACGCTTCATATTTATATTCAAATTCATTTACTGAGGCATATAAAGTGTTATGTAATCATACTAAGACAGACAGTTTTCAAGATTGCACAATCGTGGTGTTCTTTTCAAAATGTATATACAACTCAGAAGTTCTTTGGTTAGATTGAGATACTACCTCTAATTCGGGTAATTCAACGGAATCTATTTAGGAAGGTTATGAACTGTTCTAGCCTATCGCCGTATATGTGATCAGTATACAAACCTATACAAAGCTATATCAGGTTAAAGTATAATATAAAAGACGCTTTATTATTGTATTCAAATTCATTTTATTTAGGCATATATAGTGTTATGAAATCATACTAAAACAGACAGTTTTCAATGTTGCACAATCGTGGTGTGGTTTTTAAAATATATTTCCAAGTCAGAAATTCTCTGGTTAAACTGAGATACTACCTCTAACTCGGGTGATTCAACAGAATCTATTTAGGAAAGTTATGAACTGTTCTAGCCTATCGCCATATATGTGATCAGTGTACAAACCTATACAAAGCTATATCAGGTTAAAGTATGATATAAAAGACGCTTCATTATTGTATTCAAATTCATTTTATTTAGGCATATATAGTGTTATGAAATCATACTAAAACAGACAGTTTTCAAGAATGCACAATCGTGGTGTTCTTTTCAAAATGTATATACAACTCAGAAGTTCTTTGGTTAGATTGAGATACTACCTCTAATTCGGGTAATTCAACGGAATCTATTTGGGAAGGTTATGAACTGTTCTAGCCTATCGCCGTATATGTGATCAGTATACAAACCTATACAAAGCTATATCAGGTTAAAGTATAATATAAAAGACGCTTTATTATTGTATTCAAATTCATTTTATTTAGGCATATATAGTGTTATGAAATCATACTAAAACAGACAGTTTTCAAGAATGCACAATCGTGGTGTGGTTTTCAAAATGTATATACAACTCAGAAGTTCTTTGGTTAGATTGAGATACTACCTCTAACTCGGGTGATTCAACAGAATCTATTTAGGAAAGTTATGAACTGTTTTAGCCTATCGCCGTATATGTGATCAGTATACAAACCTATACAAAGCTATATCAGGTTAAAGTATAATATAAAAGACGCTTCATTATTATATTCAAATTCATTTTACTTATTCATATATAGAGTTATGAAATTATACTAAGACAGACAGTTTTCAATGTTGGACAATCGTGGTGTGGTTTTCAAAATATATTTCCAAGTCAGAAATTCTCTGGTTAAACTGAGATACTACCTCTAACTCCGGTGATTCAACGGAAGCTATTCAGGAAAGTTATGAACTGTTTTAGCCTATCGCCGTATATGTGATCAGTGTACAAACCTATACAAAGCTATATCAGGTTAAAGTATAATTTAAAAGACGCTTCACTATTATATTCAATTTCATTTTACTTAGGCATATATAGTGTTATGAAATCATACTAAAACAGAAAGTTTTCAATGTTGCACAATCGTGGTGTTCTTTTCAAAATGTATTTACAACACAGAAGTTCTTTGGTTAGATTGAGATACTACCTCTAATTCGCGTAATTCAACGGAATGTTTAGAAAAGTTATGAACTGTTCTAGCCTATCGCCGTATAAGTGATCAGTATACAAACCCATACAAAGCTATATCAGGTTAAAGTATAATATAAAAGACGCTTCATTATTATATTCAAATTCATTTTACTTATTCATATATATAGTTATGAAATTATACTAAGACAGACAGTTTTCAATGTTGGACAATTGTGGTGTGGTTTTCAAAATATATTTCCAAGTCAGAAATTCTCTGGTTAAACTGAGATACTACCTCTAACTCGGGTGATTCAACGGAAGCTATTCAGGAAAGTTATGAGTTGTTCTAGCCTATCGCCGTATATGTGATCAGTGTACAAACCTATACAAAGCTATATCAGGTTAAAGTATATTATAAAAGACGCTTCATTATTATATTCAAATTCATTTTATTTAGGCATATATAGTGTTATGAAATCATACTAAAACAGACAGTTTTCAAGAATGCACAATTGTGGTGTGGTTTTCAAAATATATTTCCAAGTCAGAAACTGAGATACTACCTCTAACTCGGGTGATTCAACAGAATCTATTTAGGAAAGTTATGAACTGTTCTAGCCTATCGCCATATATGTGATCAGTGTACAAACCTATACAAAGCTATATCAGGTTAAAGTATGATATAAAAGACGCTTCATTATTGTATTCAAATTCATTTTATTTAGGCATATATAGTGTTATGAAATCATACTAAAACAGACAGTTTTCAAGAATGCACAATCGTGGTGTGGTTTTCAAAATATATTTCCAACTCAGAAATTCTCTGGTTAAACTGAGATACTACCTCTAACTCGGGTGATTCAACAGAATCTATTCAGGAAAGTTATGAACTGTTTTAGCCTATCGCCGTATATGTGATCAGTGTACAAACCTATACAAAGCTATATCAGGTTAAAGTATAATTTAAAAGACGCTTCACTATTATATTCAATTTCATTTTACTTAGGCATATATAGTGTTATGAAATCATACTAAAACAGAAAGTCTTCAATGTTGCACAATCGTGGTGTTCTTTTCAAAATGTATTTACAACACAGAAGTTCTTTGGTTAGATTGAGATACTACCTCTAATTCGGGTAATTCAACGGAATGTTTAGAAAAGTTATGAACTGTTCTAGCCTATCGCCGTATAAGTGATCAGTATACAAACCCATACAAAGCTATATCAGGTTAAAGTATAATATAAAAGACGCTTCATTATTATATTCAAATTCATTTTACTTATTCATATATAGAGTTATGAAATTATACTAAGACAGACAGTTTTCAATGTTGGACAATCGTGGTGTGGTTTTCAAGATATATTTCCAAGTCAGAAATTCTCTGGTTAAACTGAGATACTACCTCTAACTCGGGTGATTCAACAGATTCTTTTTTAGGAAAGTTATGAACTGTTCTAGCCTACCGCCGTATATGTGATCAGTATACAAACCTATACAAAGCTATATCAGGTTAAAGTATAAAATAAAAGACGCTTCATTATTATATTCAAATTCATTTTACTTATTCATATATAGAGTTATGAAATTATACTAAGACAGACAGTTTTCAATGTTGGACAATCGTGGTGTGGTTTTCAAGATATATTTCCAAGTCAGAAATTCTCTGGTTAAACTGAGATACTACCTCTAACTCGGGTGATTCAACAGAATCTTTTTTAGGAAAGTTAAGAACTGTTCTAGCCTACTGCCGTATATGTGATCAGTATACAAACCTATACAAAGCTAAATCAGGTTAAAGTATAAAATAAAAGACGCTTCATTATTATATTCAAATTCATTTTACTTATTCATATATAGAGTTATGAAATTATACTAAGACAGACAGTTTTCAATGTTGGACAATCGTGGTGTGCTTTTCAAAATGTATTTATAACTCAGAAATTCTTTGCTTAGTTTGAGATACTACCTCTAACTCGGGTGATTCAACGGAATCTATTTAGGGAAGTTATGAACTGTTCTAGCCTATCGGCGTATAAGTGATCAGTATACAAACCTATACAAAGCTATATCAGGTTAAAGTATAATATAAAAGACGCTTCATATTTATATTCAAATTCATTTACTGAGGCATATAAAGTGTTATGTAATCATACTAAGACAGACAGTTTTCAAGATTGCACAATCGTGGTGTTCTTTTCAAAATGTATATACAACTCAGAAGTTCTTTGGTTAGATTGAGATACTACCTCTAATTCGGGTAATTCAACGGAATCTATTTAGGAAGGTTATGAACTGTTCTAGCCTATCGCCGTATATGTGATCAGTATACAAACCTATACAAAGCTATATCAGGTTAAAGTATAATATAAAAGACGCTTTATTATTGTATTCAAATTCATTTTATTTAGGCATATATAGTGTTATGAAATCATACTAAAACAGACAGTTTTCAAGAATGCACAATCGTGGTGTGGTTTTCAAAATATATTTCCAACTCAGAAATTCTCTGGTTAAACTGAGATACTACCTCTAACTCCGGTGATTCAACGGAAGCTATTCAGGAAAGTTATGAACTGTTTTAGCCTATCGCCGTATATGTGATCAGTGTACAAACCTATACAAAGCTATATCAGGTTAAAGTATAATTTAAAAGACGCTTCACTATTATATTCAATTTCATTTTACTTAGGCATATATAGTGTTATGAAATCATACTAAAACAGAAAGTTTTCAATGTTGCACAATCGTGGTGTTCTTTTCAAAATGTATTTACAACACAGAAGTTCTTTGGTTAGATTGAGATACTACCTCTAATTCGCGTAATTCAACGGAATGTTTAGAAAAGTTATGAACTGTTCTAGCCTATCGCCGTATAAGTGATCAGTATACAAACCCATACAAAGCTATATCAGGTTAAAGTATAATATAAAAGACGCTTCATTATTATATTCAAATTCATTTTACTTATTCATATATATAGTTATGAAATCATACTAAAACAGACAGTTTTCAATGTTGCACAATCGTGGTGTGGTTTTTAAAATATATTTCCATTTCAGAAATTCTCTGGTTAAACTGAGATACTACCTCTAACTCGGGTGATTCAACGGAAGCTATTCAGGAAAGTTATGAGTTGTTCTAGCCTATCGCCGTATATGTGATCAGTGTACAAACCTATACAAAGCTATATCAGGTTAAAGTATGATATAAAAGACGCTTCATTATTGTATTCAAATTCATTTTATTCATGCATATATAGTGTTATGAAATCATACTAAAACAGACAGTTTTCAAGAATGCACAATCGTGGTGTGGTTTTCAAAATATATTTCCAACTCAGAAATTCTCTGGTTAAACTGAGATACTACCTCTAACTCGGGTGATTCAACGGAAGCTATTCAGGAAAGTTATGAACTGTTCTAGCCTATCGCCGTATATGTGATCAGTATACAAACCTATTTATAGCTATATCAGGTTAAAGTATAATATAAAAGATGCTTCATATTTATATTCAAGTTTATTTTACTGAGGCATATAAAGTGTTATGTAATCATACTAAGACAGACAGTTTTCAATGTTGCACAATCGTGGTGTTCTTTTCAAAATGTATTTACAACTCAGAAACTGAGATACTACCTCTAACTCGGGTGATTCAACAGAATCTATTTAGGAAAGTTATGAACTGTTCTAGCCTATCGCCATATATGTGATCAGTGTACAAACCTATACAAAGCTATATCAGGTTAAAGTATAATATAAAAGTCGCTTCATTATTATATTCAAATTCATTTTACTTATTCATATATATAGTTATGAAATCATACTGAAACAGACAGTTTTCAATGTTGCACAATCGTGGTGTTCTTTTCAAAATGTATTTACAACTCAGAAGTTCTTTGGTTAGATTGAGATACTATCTCTAATTCGGGTAATTCAACGGAATGTTTAGGAAAGTTATGAACTGTTCTAGCCTATCGCCGTATAAGTGATCAGTATACAAACCCATACAAAGCTACATCAGGTTAAAGTATAATATAAAAGACGCTTCAGTATTATATTCAAATTCATTTTACTTATTCATATATAGAGTTATGAAATTATACTAAGACAGACAGTTTTCAATGTTGGACAATTGTGGTGTGGTTTTCAAAATATATTTCCAAGTCAGAAATTCTCTGGTTAAACTGAGATACTACCTCTAACTCGGGTGATTCAACAAAATCTTTTTAGGAAAGTTATGAGTTGTTCTAGCCTATCGCCGTATATGTGATCAGTGTACAAACCTATACAAAGCTATATCAGGTTAAAGTATATTATAAAAGACGCTTCATTATTATATTCAAATTCATTTTATTTAGGCATATATAGTGTTATGAAATCATACTAAAACAGACAGTTTTCAAGAATGCACAATTGTGGTGTGGTTTTCAAAATATATTTCCAAGTCAGAAACTGAGATACTACCTCTAACTCGGGTGATTCAACAGAATCTATTTAGGAAAGTTATGAACTGTTCTAGCCTATCGCCATATATGTGATCAGTGTACAAACCTATACAAAGCTATATCAGGTTAAAGTATGATATAAAAGACGCTTCATTATTGTATTCAAATTCATTTTATTCATGCATATATAGTGTTATGAAATCATACTAAAACAGACAGTTTTCAAGAATGCACAATCGTGGTGTGGTTTTCAAAATATATTTCCAACTCAGAAATTCTCTGGTTAAACTGAGATACTACCTCTAACTCGGGTGATTCAACGGAAGCTATTCAGGAAAGTTATGAACTGTTCTAGCCTATCGCCGTATATGTGATCAGTATACAAACCTATTTATAGCTATATCAGGTTAAAGTATAATATAAAAGATGCTTCATATTTATATTCAAGTTCATTTTACTGAGGCATATAAAGTGTTATGTAATCATACTAAGACAGACAGTTTTCAATGTTGCACAATCGTGGTGTTCTTTTCAAAATGTATTTACAACTCAGAAGTTCTTTGGTTAGATTGAGATACTATCTCTAATTCGGGTAATTCAACGGAATGTTTAGGAAAGTTATGAACTGTTCTAGCCTATCGCCGTATAAGTGATCAGTATACAAACCCATACAAAGCTACATCAGGTTAAAGTATAATATAAAAGACGCTTCATTATTATATTCAAATTCATTTTACTTATTCATATATAGAGTTATGAAATTATACTAAGACAGACAGTTTTCAATGTTGGACAATTGTGGTGTGGTTTTCAAAATATATTTCCAAGTCAGAAATTCTCTGGTTAAACTGAGATACTACCTCTAACTCGGGTGATTCAACAAAATCTTTTTAGGAAAGTTATGAACTGTTCTAGCCTATCGCCGTATATGTGATCAGTGTACAAACCTATACAAAGCTATATCAGGTTAAAGTATATTATAAAAGACGCTTCATTATTATATTCAAATTCATTTTATTTAGGCCTGTAAACAATATTTTCAACATTCTAATTGCTTCAAGAATAAAACCAATCATTATTACTTGTGATATTCAATCAGCCTTTTCACAAGTAGGCTTACAGAAGCAACATCGGGATCTTTGCCGTTTTTTTTGGGTAAAGGATCCTCAAGGAAGTTGTAACTCAAGTATTACTAAGGTTTTTCGATTCAAACGCATACCATTTGGATTGACTGCCTCACCTAGCATACTAAACATGAGTGTAAATTGGTATTTAAGCTTTTTGAATACTGACTTATCAGATGAAATATTAAATACATTATATGTAGATAATATTCTAGTAACCTTAATAATGATTGGTTTTATTCTTGAAGCAATTAGAATGTTGAAAATATTGTTTACAAAACTTTTCCCCGTATATAGTTTGTCGTTAAAGGATAATTTACTTTAGTTTTAGCTGAAGCATTGAATACAACTTGTAAAGGTGTATTCGGCTTGTTTGTATTCTATACGATGTAGAATGTATTGACATATAAAATCAGAATTATGAGTATTGTTGGAAGTTTCAAAGGGAACTCCTTCAATGATATCGTTGTCGATATATTCGTCAATAATTTTCCTGTTCATTTCCAATTTCGAAGGATTTGCTTTCAAAGTTTTAAACGATGCCAAAAATCAATAAAACGCTGAACCTTTATTATCTGGTAATTGATGTGAATTTGTTTTTAATGGTAAAGGTGCTTCAATACAATGGTTGGTTAGTGTCAACTGTTTTGAATAATCTTCGTAATAATCAATAGTTGTGTCAATTCCAGCTTCAGAAGTATTAATTCCTAAGCTATCAATTTCAAATATGTATCGAAGCATATCATTATGTTGTAAAGGTTTATCATTAATTGTTATTAACGTAACAGAATGATTTTGATATGGTATTTCCCCATACAAGGTATAACCGAAACTGGTATTCTGCATTCTTAATGTAGAAGGTAACTCAAGTTCAGAATTCATATGAACGAATAACTTATAGCGATCTAATCCAATTAGAATATCTGGTTCAAATGCCTGACCATCAATCATTGGATTAGCTAAAGTTATATTGTTTCTTTTAATGAATGAACGATCATTATTGTCTAAAAGTGGAGCTCTTAATGATGTAGCAATGAATGGTTTAGTGAGCAGGCTGGTAATGATGATACTGCCATTAGAAGTATAAAAAATAGTTTTCACTTCTTTACATTCATGTGCTCAGCAGCATTGCTCAGCTTGTTCTAACTTAATAGACAGCATGCCAAAACGTATGTCCGAAGTTCTTCTGAAACTTGGAGGACCCACTTCCTTTTGAACATGAAAAAAATTTGTTTTAAATTCTTCATGCTATCTACTAAAAAATCACAAAAATATTTTTTCTCAATTTTCTCATTTATACTCATTTCTTTTTAGCCTTTTTTTTTAAATAAATACTTCTTATTAAAATAAACTTCAAAACCATGAGCAAAGAAACAATTCATAAAAATAAATTTTCGAAAAAAAAGTAATTGAAAAAATGTTACATTATTTTGCACCAGAGTATACTTTAAAAATGTGAAATCTGATAAAAATTGTAGCGTTATTCTAGGAATAATGATTCACACAGAAAAAACGTTGAAGAATCATATTGAATTCTCGAACTTCTTGAAGAACTTATTTGTAAAGCATGCTCTCGAAAAAGTTGTTCCTTGTTTACTACACGATGGAGAACAAGCATTCAAATCATACACTTCGGTTTTACTGTGTTTTTGAATTTTCTCACACAATGTTTTAGGGTATCTTTTTGAGCAAATCGATACTTATTAGGTGTGACGTTACATATTGTTTCTTCCCGTCTTTTCATGGTCGGAAGATATATGTACTTCTACCTTGTTCCTTAGGTAGGCAGACCCGAACGCCCCGATTTCCTTATTAAAACAAATACTTAAAGAGAAAAGGATTCATTATCAGATAACAAGAAAATACAATATAAGAATTATTTGTACAATATAAGAATTATTTGATTCCGTTGAATTACCCAAATTAGAGGTAGTATCTCAATCTAACCAAAGAACTTCTGAGTTGTATATACATTTTGAAAAGAACACCACGATTGTGCAATCTTGAAAACTGTCTGTCTTAGTATGATTACATAACACTTTATATGCCTCAGTAAAATGAATTTGAATATAAATATGAAGCGTCTTTTATATTATACTTTAACCTGATATAGCTTTGTATGGGTTAGTATACTGATCACTTATACGCCGATAGGCTAGAACAGTTCATAACTTTCCTAAATAGATTCCGTTGAATCACCCGAGTTAGAGGTAGTATCTCAATCTAAGCAAAAACCTTCTGAGTTATAAATACATTTTGAAAAGCACACCACGATTGTGCAACATTGAAAACTGTCTGTTTTGGTATGATTTCACAACACTATATATGCCTAAGTAAAATGAATTTGAATATAATAATGAAGCGTCTTTTATATTATACTTTAACCTGATATAGCTTTGTATAGGTTTGTATACTGATCACATATACGGCGGTAGGCTAGAACAGTTCATAACTTTCCTAAAAAGATTCTGTTGAATCACCCGAGTTAGAGGTAGTATCTCAGTTTAACCAGAGAATTTCTGACTTGGAAATATATTTTGAAAACCACACCACGATTGTCCAACATTGAAAACTGTCTGTTTTGGTATGATTTCACAACACTATATATGCCTAAGTAAAATGAATTTGAATATAATAATGAAGCGTCTTTTATATTATACTTTAACCTGATATAGCTTTGTATAGGTTTGTATACTGATCACATATACGGCGGTAGGCTAGAACAGTTCATAACTTTCCTAAAAAGATTCTGTTGAATCACCCGAGTTAGAGGTAGTATCTCAGTTTAACCAGAGAATTTCTGACTTGGAAATATATTTTGAAAACCACACCACGATTGTCCAACATTGAAAACTGTCTGTCTTAGTATAATTTCATAACTCTATATATGAATAAGTAAAATGAATTTGAATATAATAATGAAGCGTCTTTTATATTATACTTTAACCTGATGTAGCTTTGTATGGGTTTGTATACTGATCACTTATACGGCGATAGGCTAGAACAGTTCATAACTTTCTTTAACATTTCGTTGAATTACCCGAATTAGAGATAGTATCTCAATCTAACCAAAGAACTTCTGAGTTGTAAATACATTTTGAAAAGAACACCACGATTGTGCAACATTGAAAACTGTCTGTCTTAGTATGATTACATAACACTTTATATGCCTCAGTAAAATGAATTTGAATATAAATATGAAGCGTCTTTTATATTATACTTTAACCTGATATAGCTTTGTATAGGTTAGTATACTGATCACTTATACGCCGATAGGCTAGAACAGTTCATAACTTTCCTAAAAAGATTTTGTTGAATCACCCGAGTTAGAGGTAGTATCTCAGTTTAACCAGAGAATTTCTGACTTGGAAATATATTTTGAAAACCACACCACGATTGTCCAACATTGAAAACTGTCTGTCTTAGTATAATTTCATAACTCTATATATGAATAAGTAAAATGAATTTGAATATAATAATGAAGCGTCTTTTATATTATACTTTAACCTGATGTAGCTTTGTATGGGTTTGTATACTGATCACTTATACGGCGATAGGCTAGAACAGTTCATAACTTTCCTTAACATTCCGTTGAATTACCCGAATTAGAGATAGTATCTCAATCTAACCAAAGAACTTCTGAGTTGTAAATACATTTTGAAAAGAACACCACGATTGTGCAACATTGAAAACTGTCTGTCTTAGTATGATTACATAACACTTCATATGCCTCAGTAAAATGAATTTGAATATAAATATGAAGCGTCTTTTATATTATACTTCAACCTGATATAGCTTTGTATAGGTTAGTATACTGATCACTTATACGCCGATAGGCTAGAACAGTTCATAACTTTCCTAAATAGATTCCGTTGAATCACCCGAGTTAGAGGTAGTATCTCAATCTAAGCAAAAACCTTCTGAGTTATAAATACATTTTGAAAAGCACACCACGATTGTGCAACATTGAAAACTGTCTGTTTTGGTATGATTTCACAACACTATATATGCCTAAGTAAAATGAATTTGAATATAATAATGAAGCGTCTTTTATATTATACTTTAACCTGATATAGCTTTGTATAGGTTTGTATACTGATCACATATACGGCGGTAGGCTAGAACAGTTCATAACTTTCCTAAAAAGATTCTGTTGAATCACCCGAGTTAGAGGTAGTATCTCAGTTTAACCAGAGAATTTCTGACTTGGAAATATATTTTGAAAACCACACCACGATTGTCCAACATTGAAAACTGTCTGTCTTAGTATAATTTCATAACTCTATATATGAATAAGTAAAATGAATTTGAATATAATAATGAAGCGTCTTTTATATTATACTTTAACCTGATGTAGCTTTGTATGGGTTTGTATACTGATCACTTATACGGCGATAGGCTAGAACAGTTCATAACTTTCCTTAACATTTCGTTGAATTACCCGAATTAGAGATAGTATCTCAATCTAACCAAAGAACTTCTGAGTTGTAAATACATTTTGAAAAGAACACCACGATTGTGCAACATTGAAAACTGTCTGTCTTAGTATGATTACATAACACTTTATATGCCTCAGTAAAATGAATTTGAATATAAATATGAAGCGTCTTTTATATTATACTTTAACCTGATATAGCTTTGTATAGGTTAGTATACTGATCACTTATACGCCGATAGGCTAGAACAGTTCATAACTTTCCTAAAAAGATTTTGTTGAATCACCCGAGTTAGAGGTAGTATCTCAGTTTAACCAGAGAATTTCTGACTTGGAAATATATTTTGAAAACCACACCACGATTGTCCAACATTGAAAACTGTCTGTCTTAGTATAATTTCATAACTCTATATATGAATAAGTAAAATGAATTTGAATATAATAATGAAGCGTCTTTTATATTATACTTTAACCTGATGTAGCTTTGTATGGGTTTGTATACTGATCACTTATACGGCGATAGGCTAGAACAGTTCATAACTTTCCTTAACATTCCGTTGAATTACCCGAATTAGAGATAGTATCTCAATCTAACCAAAGAACTTCTGAGTTGTAAATACATTTTGAAAAGAACACCACGATTGTGCAACATTGAAAACTGTCTGTCTTAGTATGATTACATAACACTTCATATGCCTCAGTAAAATGAATTTGAATATAAATATGAAGCGTCTTTTATATTATACTTCAACCTGATATAGCTTTGTATAGGTTAGTATACTGATCACTTATACGCCGATAGGCTAGAACAGTTCATAACTTTCCTAAATAGATTCCGTTGAATCACCCGAGTTAGAGGTAGTATCTCAATCTAAGCAAAAACCTTCTGAGTTATAAATACATTTTGAAAAGCACACCACGATTGTGCAACATTGAAAACTGTCTGTTTTGGTATGATTTCACAACACTATATATGCCTAAGTAAAATGAATTTGAATATAATAATGAAGCGTCTTTTATATTATACTTTAACCTGATATAGCTTTGTATAGGTTTGTATACTGATCACATATACGGCGGTAGGCTAGAACAGTTCATAACTTCCCTAAAAAGATTCTGTTGAATCACCCGAGTTAGAGGTAGTATCTCAGTTTAACCAGAGAATTTCTGACTTGGAAATATATTTTGAAAACCACACCACGATTGTCCAACATTGAAAACTGTCTGTCTTAGTATAATTTCATAACTCTATATATGAATAAGTAAAATGAATTTGAATATAATAATGAAGCGTCTTTTATATTATACTTTAACCTGATGTAGCTTTGTATGGGTTTGTATACTGATCACTTATACGGCGATAGGCTAGAACAGTTCATAACTTTCCTTAACATTCCGTTGAATTACCCGAATTAGAGATAGTATCTCAATCTAACCAAAGAACTTCTGAGTTGTAAATACATTTTGAAAAGAACACCACGATTGTGCAACATTGAAAACTGTCTGTCTTAGTATGATTACATAACACTTTATATGCCTCAGTAAAATGAATTTGAATATAAATATGAAGCGTCTTTTATATTATACTTTAACCTGATATAGCTTTGTATAGGTTAGTATACTGATCACTTATACGCCGATAGGCTAGAACAGTTCATAACTTTTCTAAAAAGATTTTGTTGAATCACCCGAGTTAGAGGTAGTATCTCAGTTTAACCAGAGAATTTCTGACTTGGAAATATATTTTGAAAACCACACCACGATTGTCCAACATTGAAAACTGTCTGTCTTAGTATAATTTCATAACTCTATATATGAATAAGTAAAATGAATTTGAATATAATAATGAAGCGTCTTTTATATTATACTTTAACCTGATGTAGCTTTGTATGGGTTTGTATACTGATCACTTATACGGCGATAGGCTAGAACAGTTCATAACTTTCCTTAACATTCCGTTGAATTACCCGAATTAGAGATAGTATCTCAATCTAACCAAAGAACTTCTGAGTTGTGAATACATTTTGAAAAGAACACCACGATTGTGCAACATTGAAAACTGTCTGTCTTAGTATGATTACATAACACTTTATATGCCTCAGTAAAATGAATTTGAATATAAATATGAAGCGTCTTTTATATTATACTTTAACCTGATATAGCTTTGTATAGGTTAGTATACTGATCACTCATACGCCGATAGGCTAGAACAGTTCATAACTTTCCTAAATAGATTCCGTTGAATCACCCGAGTTAGAGGTAGTATCTCAATCTAAGCAAAAACCTTCTGAGTTATAAATACATTTTGAAAAGAACACCACGATTGTGCAACATTGAAAACTGTCTGTCTTAGTATGATTACATAACACTTTATATGCCTAAGTAAAATGAATTTGAATATAAATATGAAGCGTCTTTTATATTATACTTTAACCTGATATAGCTATAAATAGGTTTGTATACTGATCACTTATACGGCGATAGGCTAGAACAGTTCATAACTTTCCTAAACATTCCGTTGAATTACCCGAGTTAGAGGTAGTATCTCAGTTTTACCAGAGAATTTCTGAGTTGTGAATACATTTTGAGAAGCACACCACGATTGTGCAACATTGAAAACTGTCTGTCTTAGTATGATTACATAACACTTTATATGCCTCAGTAAAATGAACTTGAATATAAATATGAAGCATCTTTTATATTATACTTTAACCTGATATAGCTTTGTATAGGTTTGTACACTGATCACATATACGGCGATAGGCTAGAACAGTTCATAACTTTCCTGAATAGCTTCCGTTGAATCACCCGAGTTAGAGGTAGTATCTCAGTTTAACCAGAGAATTTCTGAGTTGGAAAGGAGATAAGCGGCTTCTACCTGCTAGAACAGAACTCATTTTTTGTTTGTCTGTATGTAAGCACACACAGCTAACGCTGTTGAACTAGCGTCAGCAAAGACCCATAGTGTACCTTTTTCAATAGATGGTGATAGTACACGAGGTACAGTAACCTTAGCATAATTAATTTCATTAATTATTGATGTCCAAGAGGCTGATAATTCTGAAGATATAGTATCATCCCATTCTATTTTAAGCGCAAAGATCTCTCGAAGAATAATCTTTAAGGGTTCAATTAGTGGACTTGTTATACCCAACGGATTATAAACCGAATGTAATTGTTGTAATGCGTTTCGTTTGCTTACTGTAGAGAGTTCCGGTATATTAAATTGAATTGAAAGTGAATCAGTTGGAGCATTATAAGGTACTCCAATAATTTTTAGTGGGCAATCAGAGCTAATATCTTTTTTATTGAGTTGCTGAAGAGCTTCTGATTTATTTGGTGCAAATTCACAAACATGAATTTAAATATTTTGGAATAACTGCTGTGTAAGTGAATATTTTTGTTGAGCTTCATCTATCTTATCAGGTTACTGTACCTCGTGTACTATCACCATCTATTGAAAAAGGTACACTATGGGTCTTTGCTGACGCTAGTTCAACAGCGTTAGCTGTGTGTGCTTACATACAGACAAACAAAAAATGAGTTCTGTTCTAGCAGGTAGAAGCCGCTTATCTCCTAAAACACCAATTACAATTCCACGCATGGAACTCTTAGCTATTCGATTAGCTATGAAACTTTCTCACACAATATTAATGGAATTACCATGTAAAAAACTGAATATTGTAAGTGATAGCAGCATTGCGTTATCATGGATTTTAACAAATAAGCAATTACCTGACTTCATAGCAAAACAAGTTCAAAATGTACAACATATGACCCGTGTATTAGAAGAACATTCGATTAATGTTCAATTTTACCATGTTACTACGGATTATAATCCGGCTGACATTGGTTTACGAGGAGCCAATAAATATCAACTTCAGGAATCTATGTGACTTCTTGGACCACAGTGGATTCTTAACAGAACCGTTCAAGCTTTAACACCATATGGTTCCTTGCAAGTGATGCATGTTACACCTGTATCATTACTTATAGCTCAAGCTATATCTGTACCTTTGGAACATAACCTAGCTTATCATAACGGTCATTTTGCAACTTTACGTTTGCTAGCCCGTTTGGCTAAAATTATAAAAATATGGCATACAAAAACATTTAAAAATTGAAATGAACATAATTTACGGAATATTTCAAAAATATCAACATCATACCCCGTTTTAACAACTGATTTGAAGATAATACGTACTATTTTAATTTGACAAGCTCAAGATCATCTCATTATTGATGATTTACGACGATAATATCCTGGTTATCATTTCTACCATGATGATAACGAGATAATTCGAGTAAGAAGCCGATTACAAAATTCTTTACTATCCTATGATACAAAAACCCCATTTTTCTTCCTCGCAACTCATTATTCACTCAACACATAATTATGGACGCCCATCGAGCATCTTTTCATCAAGGAAAAGACTTTTTGATAACTTATCTTCGTCAGACCATGTCATTTATGCAATACATATCAATCCCTACCATATGGTACTCCTGATATGTCTTCATTGCCCAAAGATAGAGTGATATCAACTAAACCATTTCTTAACACTAGTTGCGACTTAGACCTATTATGCTTAAAAGTGGACATAAGGTCTATGTATGTCTTTTTACTTCCTTAACCATACGTGCCATTCATCTTGAAATGGTCTATAACCAAACAGCGACTTCATTTATGAACGCTTTCACTTGTTTCATAGCCCGACGAGGTTTACCAACCACAATGCGAAGTGATTGTGGGGGTAATTTTATACTCGGAGCTCAATTAATTGAGACAATACAAAAATCAGCTGAATTTAATTTCACCCCAGCTGATATTGTAGTCCATCTAGCCAAAAATAACATAAATTGGCTCTTTAACACACCCAAGTTTCCATGGAATGGAGGTTCTTGGGAAAGAATGGTGGGAATTACTAAAAATGCAATGAAAAAAGCAATACAAAGAAATAAATTAACATTTGATGAATTATTAATTTTAATTGTCAAAATTGAAGCAATCATTAACACTAGGCCTTCAACACATCCGGATCCAAAGAATATAAATCACGTACCTATTCGTCCTGCCGATTTCATTTTGCCTGGTCTTGTTCTTTCTCTACCGGATGATTGTGGTTCCCGAGTTTATAATAATTCTATTGATATTCCTGTAATACAAAATATTGAACAAGCATTAGAAACTTTACAACTTACTTCTGATGCAGCTACGATGTTTCGGGATAAATTTCAAACAGAATATTTGATATATATTTGTGATATATACAAACATTCCTGAAAACAACCTTCAGCAAATGCCAATAAACCTAATATTGGTGAAATTGTAGTTATACATAACGATAACTTACCTCGTGGTCAATGGAAATTTGGTCGAATCACAGAACTTATAAGTAGTTCTGATGGATTCATTCGTACAGCTAAAGTTCTCACTCCAGCTGGGAACATCATATCACGTTCTTTAAATCATCTATATCCACTTGAATTACGAAGTGTTTTACCTGATATGATATCAATTCCTCGATCTACTCCTTCCGAAGACACATCATTGTCTTTGAGGGTAGGATCCGCTTAGGATATGATGAACCTTAATACTCAACCAATACAGGAATATATTATAAGATCAAACTCACCTGCCCTCCTATTGATCGTAGAAAAGTAAAACCGTCTACTGAAAGAAATGAAAAATTTATTAGAGCTTTACCTTTACGAGACCATACCACATACGCTTCGCTAAAAAATTTCAAATCAGCAATGACGTCTGCAATTTTAATTTTTACAATAATATCGATATTTTTACCCGTAGCATCTGCAAATCTTGTAGTATGTGATGAGGCAAAGTTTTTATCCATACATTTGCTTGGAAACCCACATTGTGCTCCTCATCTTGCCATGTGGTCATTGTTCTTACCACTTTGTTGTTTATTTTGCATCCTTTGTTGTTGTATACGCATAGGATTCCACCAATATCGATATAACTCCTGGTCTAACACTATTCGTTACATATCTTCTTTTTTCACACTTAGACCTCATACTCCGGAACAGAATGATATTGAATTAGGAGTTATTGAACCTCCTCCAACTTCATCTGAGAATATTCCACATATAGAACCTAAATTATATCCTCCATTTTGGAAAAGAGGTTCTCGATTATCAATTATCAGTATATTTACAATATTTTTCATGCTTGTACCGATTATCACGTTATTCATTTCGTTTCTACACATTGTCTGAATGGTACTCAATATTATCATCAATATAGCGATTATATAGTTTTTTCTCCTGAAGTTAAAGATTTATGCCTGGATATAAAATTTAAAAATCATTCTATTGGTTATTTTAAAATTCGAAAATTAAATACGTAAGTTTTGAATGTAAGAAAACCACAAAATTTTTTACAAAGGCTACTTTGCCTAAACTAACCGTTGATTTCCGATGTGCTCACATGGGATCTTGTGATCAAACTTGTAAAGGTATGAATCATAAATCTCGGATTTCTGAATTTGAGCCATATAATTACCCAACACAATTTAAATGTGTTCGGTCTTCCGCACATATATGGCGTTGTTTAACATTTTGGGAAAATCCTTGTCTTTTCTATAAGTTAGAACACGTACCAACTTCGGATGACATATTCGAAGTATTTAAATGTGAAGATTGGACAACCTCGTCAACTTTTGAAATTACAACACATATTGTTAAAGATAAAAATATTTATAATATCACAGTACCACCATATTTGAAAATGAATTACTCTTTTTTCAATATGACAATAGATACACAAGACAAACCTCCTACTCCACTTCATAATTATTATTTCGTGGCTTCAAACAGTCAAATTTTTGCAGTTGAACCACATTTTCCATTCATGGTTTAATGTACATCGAAAACAAATGTTTTTGTAAAATTTTCACAATGTACAACAGTTATCGATTGCAATTGTAACAAAATCAACAATGATGTTGTTGGCTGTATATGTCCACAACATAATTTCACACATTTTTCTCATATTTCACCTCCTTTTATGGGAAATACGGAAACAATCTATATACCCGATACATCCTTAACTTTTCGAACCCAGTCTGATGAAACTACAGTTTCAATTGATTCTAAAGTTTTATATGACAGTAATACATTTTCATATGATATACTATGTCGTCACTTATTGATCAGTCTCTCCGGATGTTATTCCTGTGGGCAAGGTGCATCTGCATTGTTTTCTTGCATATCATCTAAGGAAACATGGATACTTATTGAGTGCTCAAAAGATGTATTTATGATAAAATGTTCACCCTTCAATGAAAGATAATTCAATTATAAATGAAGTTTGTCATACGAAATGTAACCATGAAAAATTGATATAATTGTAACGGGAAAATTATATTTTAATTCATCTACTAATAAACCAAATGAAATTCATTCAAATCAGAATTCGTTGCTGTGCTTGCAGATGTGACATCCCCATATTTTTTCTTGATCACAGCTTTCCGTACTATAAAAATCATAAAAGATACAACAACCAAGTTTTTCTTTATTCTTAGAAATCTTTGTTTTGATAGAAGATTTTAACATTGAACATTCTATTACAGTTCATAATGAACCATCTTTTGAGGAAGAATTGAAAGATCCTTCCTATTCTAACCTTCCTACCTCTATTCGAACTCTTGTTCTCGTTGAAAATCGTTTAAATCGAAAGTTCCAATACATGAGTCAGTATTTGGACAATCACTTCAGAATCATTTCTGAAGCTATGAAAATTCTGAATGAAAATCAGAATTTGATTCGATTACAAACGCAACCAACGAAAACTTGCCTATTTTGCGATCAGGTGACTACTGATGGTCACCGCACAGGCAATTGTCCCATCTATTCATCTGTTATGGAGCGTGGAATCCGCGCTCATCAATCAAAGTTATGTTTACGATGTTTATCGGCTCTACACGAGCATCCCTCTAGCACTAATTGCTACGAATGCAACTCTGATAAGCATCATGGGTCATTATGCGACGGACAACGTCGCAAAAGGCCAATGGCTTAGCTGCGGCGGCAGTGTCGCGGTTAGCGATTATTTTTTATCTTTTTTTTATGTTTCCTTCTATTTCAGTTTTGTTTTTATCGTTTTCCTTTTACTTTGTCTATTTCAGATTGTACTTTTCGGCCCACCGTCATATATCTTCATCTTTAGAATCGAAAATACAAGATACCTCAACCGACTTCACGGAGTATAGACGATCTATATTGTCTTGATATTGTTAACTTTCTGTTTTAATAAAGCAATCTACCACTGATTACTTGTTATTCGATTCTCAGCGGAAATCTACCACACGGAATATCTTCGCCGAAGCGACATTGGCGCATCTACCATTACGGCCCAGGTCACTGCTTCAACAGGTAGTTTATCATTCAATTTGGTGGCGACTCTCAAGTCCATAAGCTCAAGCGTGAACTTGCCTGCAGTACTCGATATAATTTCAAAGCATAATAACGCTCCAAGATACGACAAGTCGTATATCTCATACTCATTTGTTGTACTTCGTACAATTTTCATTTTTTGTTCTCTCTCATTTTCTGAATTTTAATTCATCATTATCAGCTATATAAGCTTACCTATTACGCCTCACACAGCGTTAGAAATGGCCTCCTCATTTGTTGGCCACATTCGTCGTTCATACGACTTCTTATCAGTTTTGCTCAAACGTTACGCAAATCTTCTCGACAACGAACCCGCCGGGGTATCTGATTTAGAAATAGTTATTGTTCAAGTTTTTTGGGTGTGACTGCACGTGGTCTAATAATTGCCACGATTTTCGTCAAGTATGTTTTTTGCTCAAACACACTTGGTTTGAGTTGTATCTTACCTGCCACGCGGAACTTAAAGCGGCTAAGATCTGAACTAGCCGATGCACCAAAATCACTGGCTGCGATCGTTGAAGATGTAAGAGTGCTTGTATTTGAGGGCGGATCTTGGCCTGAGAGAGAGAGAGAAAGAGAGAAAGAAAGAGAGAGAAAGAAACAAAAACTTACTCGCTTATCGCGACAAACATGAAAACTCTAATTCAATAAAGTATTAAAATAGAGAATATATTGAGATGAGACTCACATGGCAATAAGACAACCTATCTGGGTCAGGCCAGAACCAAGAGTGCCAAGAGTGTTGTAGGAGGGGCTTGTTGGCTTCCGCTATTTGAATAGCGCGCACATGTTTACTATGTGTTTGCAGATGTGACACTAACTTTGTTTAGTGTTTAACATTGGCCCGGAGATTCTACACGTACCTTTATTACAATTACAATTTCATACATTTCTTTCATATATCTATCGGCTTTACGTATATCTCAAAATTCTGTATATGTACTACATTGACATTTTGAATGTACAAGTTGTTTACAAATGGGAAATTTTAGGTAAATCCATATTTTCTTTTAAATTCTGTAAATTTTTACAGTGAAATGGTCTTACATTTAAGGTTTAGATGACTAGATTTATTGAAACTTTCAATAGTTTGTTTCATCAAGAACCTATAACTGTTATCCCAACTCAAGAAGTGTTTGAGGCAGGATCTTGTTTTTTTGTTATTTCCAAGGAAGATGTAATTTGTGTTGGTGACATTAAAGAGAGGTGTCTCTTTCTCGAAACATGGAGTACAGTTAGATGATTTTGGCGTCCATTACTTGAGGGTGAAAACAAATACTCATCCTAAGAATGAAAGTTTTCAAAGAGAGGTGATCGGAAGTTTTCTAGGAAGCACAGTTTTCATTTTCAGATTCTTTATGTAACTGATGAGAATAAAACTTTTACCCGTAAAACCAATAAAACTTCAAAAAAGAACTTTTAGATATTGAGTCTGTCACGCTCTCTTGAATCTCATGTCAAATCTAACAGTGGTCGTACTGCTAATACCAACTTTCAAAAAATTTTTGATCGATATTTGAAGAGATATCATAAAAATGATACTGAATATACGCAGCAGCCTTTTATTGGAAGCAGAGGTAGTAAACAAACAAATCAAAAATAATTTTCGTTTTAACAAGACGGAAAGTTGGTGTTGCGAGTTCTTATTGGGTATCCAAATGCATTTACATCTTCCGGAAAAGGACTGCCTGGTGCAAAATAATGTAACATTGAAAAATTTCATAATAATTTTGTTATTTTTTTAACAAATTTTTTCATAAAATATCCATAAATAGTATCATAGAATATACACATAATAATAATAAAAACCAATTGTAAAACATGCTTGTAAAATTTTTTTGGCTAAATAATGCTTTTTCGAAAAAATCCTTGATTATTGTTTCTAAAACATAACTTCATAACTTTTGCTGTGAATCAAGGTTAGATTATTCTTTTTAATTTTTTGAAAGCCTCATGTTTTGACTACAGAATGCCCCCTAAGGTAGATTTATCAGTTGTGGAAAAAACCCAAATTGACTCTTTTCGCCGATTTGGTATGAGTCATGAACAAATCGCTCAAGAACTCGGAAGAGCTCGATCCACGATAACTAGATATCTGTTACGTGGTACAACTGAGAGTAGGAAAAGCAAATCTGGTAGAAAACTAATCCTCACTGAACGTAACAGACGCAGTATAATACGACTTGCGTCTAATAGTGAGCGAAGCTGTACAGAAATTGTACGACTTCTGAATCTCAACGTTTCATGATGGACCATCCGGAAAGTGTTAGAGGAACCTGAGAATATCAGACGTTCTAAAATGTTAAAAGCGCCGTTCCTGACACCAGCATACAAAATTAAGAGGCTAACTTTTGCTGATTTAAACCTTGACCGTGATCGGTCCAAAGTAAGACGCATGAAAAATAAATTGAGCTCTTTTTTTTTGTTATAGATTATATTCTCTGATGAGAAAAAGTTCAACTTAGACGGACCAAACGGTACACATGCTTACTGGAGGGATCTATGCAAAGAACCCCGCTACTTTTAAAAACGTGTTGCAGGAGGAGGCTCTGTTATGATTTGAGCCGCGTTTTGTAAAATGGGGAAGCTGCATCTACAGTTCACAACAACCAAGATGAACTCAGAAGAATATCAAGCAATCCTACAACTGAGTTTGATCCCGTTTCTCTCCTCTAATCCTGAAGAAAATTACACTTTTCAACAGGATAATGCTCCTATTCATGTATCCAGGTCAACAAAAAATTGGTTTGCTCAAAACAATATCAATGTTTTATCATGGCCAGCCAATTCTCCTGACCTCAACCCTATTGAAAACTTTTAGGGAATCTTAGTAAAACGAATTTATTCTGGGGAAAACAGTATGAAAATACAAGAACCCTCAGAGCGGCTATACTCGAAGCATGAGAAAATGTCTCGTAAGAAACTTGTTCTAATTTAATAGACAGCATGCCAAGACGTATGTCCGAAGTTTGTCTGAAACTTGAAGGACTCACTTCCTTTTGAACATAAAAAAATTTTGTTTTAAATTCATCATGTTATCTACTCTAAAATCACAAAAATATTTTTTCTCAATTTTCTCAATTATACTCATTTCTTTTTAGCCTTTTTTTAAAATAAATACTTTTTTTTTAAATAAACTTTGAAACCATAAACAAAGAAACAATTCATAAAAATAAATGTTCAGAAAAAAAAATAATTGAAAAAATGTTACACCAATTTTTAAATGATACGAGTGTATCAAACTGGCTGCAAATTGTAGGCATGGTGCAAAAACAAGGTTGTCTGGTACTGGATCACCGTTTGTGGTTACAATTTCAAATTTAACATTCAACCAACATCTTCTCAGATTGAGGAATGATTTGGAATTTTGAGCTATAACAAATTCCCATGTCCTTGAGGAAGAAAAGTATTTTTCAAAAATTTTTCTTGTACAGTACGAGTGGATTCAACACCTAATGCCGACGCTGGTATATCACCATAGTTAATATTAGGTAAAAGGGCTTGTGCTGATTTTGAATCTATCATTTTAGCCATTTAAATGTGAAACGACCGCTCACCAGTGATGCACAACCGCTTATGAGGTTTTGTGGTTTTGCGTCGTCGCCGTTTGCCCAAGCCGGTAAGATCTCGTATAGCTTGCCGGCCGGCTGTTTTAAGAGTTTCCTTGATATTATCGCCTTTCAGCACCCCGTTGACAATTTCATTATCAGTTTTCAGCAACTGTCCGCCAAGAGGTGAATTTACAACTGGACTATTGCTTACAGCACTGGATAAGGCGTTTTTTCCGGCATTGATGAGATTTTGGGCTATAGGTGATTGAATGATGCGTGGTAGAAATGATGCCAAAGTTGCCAAAATACCACCCAAACCATGACCCCTCTGCATTCCACGTTGAAACATCATTCCGCTAAATGGGGCGCCACCCATTTGTTGATTTAAAAGTGTTGTCCATTGAATAGAGTTGACATCCAAAAGGAGGTGTGGCATATCGAACCGCACGCGCGCAATACAAAAGTTACACTTGATCATTCTACTAAAATGTATTCGTCTGAAATAGTATCACTATTGCAATCTGTCCCCAGCACTCGGAAACTATTCCTCGGTGTATATAGCGCTGATACTCTACCCAAAACGCGTCGTAAAAACTTTACACTTGTCGTAAATACTGACACACATGATAAGTTAGGCACACATTGGCAGGTCATCTTTGTCCGTAACAAGCAAGCCTATTTTTTCTGTAGCTTGGGATATAAAATGAACAAGTACATTCGAAATTATCTGGCCAAATATAAAAAGGTAAAAATTAATACTTGCAAACCACAACGTATAATTGAACACACTTGTGGTGGGTATGTAGTATTTGTAATACTAATGTTGTCGGCTGGTAATTCATTGAAAGCTTTTGTTCATTTTTTAAACTATTGAAAAATGATGATGTCTTTATTAAAGCGTTTATGCATAAAGTATTCGACTATAAATTGGCTACTATATAAGAAATTTGTCATTAATAACCTGCTACATTACGTGGTCAGTTATGAATATTCCTTGTCACTGTGAATTATGTGTCAAATACACGTTGGAGCAATCTAAACCGCCTTTATACAGGAGAATGTTGAAATGTATTTCAGTGCCATTTATTAAAGGTATAGCATTGGGATTGGGCTTTTGTACAACACTAGTCATATAATTGATCATTATATAAAAGTGGGTTGATTGCGTGTGGTCGTTTTTCATTTTCCTCTAATGGAACTTTTATGTAAGAAATATTGTGGTACATGCAAGGAAATATTTTCTTCAACCAAGCATTTAGTGATCACGTTTTGAAAAGGCATGCAGGGATTCAACCCGTATGTAACAATTATATCAGCAATACTGACTTTATTCAAAAATGTGGACATTTGGATGGTGTTCGTAGACGTCTGTGCTCTTATTGTAGTGAACCTTTTGTTTGGAACAAGATTCAATTGTCAGCGTCATATACGGCGTCTTCATAATAGTAATGGAACGAATGGTAAAGATGGTGATGGAAATGATACCAGCGAACCCTCTAAAAGAACTGAGGAGTTTGTACATTCAACCCAATCAAAAAGATGCCGCAGCAATAGTGACGGAGAACATTCACAACACGAGCCGAGCGACAAACAAAACTGCCCTAAACTATCTTTTAAACCTTCGAAAATAAAAATGTGGTATTGTATAACTGCTGAATAAAACGTTTATTCCATATTTTCAACATGCAATGTAACAACTGTAGAACCATAATTAAATTGCATAGGACGACCAAATTCATCTAAAATTTCAATACGTATGGTATCGAGTGTTTGTCTAGTGATTGGTGCATAACGAATAGGATTAAATGTTTTGGCAATCATTTTACCAAATTCGGTGGGAGCTGGTACAGGTAAACATGCAAGTAAATTAGCTTTCACATTACCAAAAATGGAATATTCTACAATATCACAATATATATACATTGTATTAATGTTATTTGAAAAATCAATGGGGAGCCTGGCTATTATTGTATCGTTGATGTTTTTATTTTCAAAACCAGGAAAATATGCAAAATCATCACCAAGTGTTGCATTCATTAATAGTCGCTTGCTTGTTACAAACTCTATGCGCTGCAATGTTTTGTTATACTGAAATGTGGCGTCTGCGAGCATTTCCTTCACTAGCTTAGCCTCAGCCTGGCGATTATTATACCACTTTTTTACATATTCATCTTTATCTATTAAACCCTTTATACGTGCTTTTTCCTCAGCTCGAATGCTTTGTATTGTTAGCGATAGAGTGTAGAATAAATTCTCTATTGGAAAAACGTAGTGTATAAGATAAATCTTTTTAAACATTTAATATAGAACAAGGAAAAATGATGTGTATAAGATAAATCTTTTTGAACATTCAATATAATATAGATGCAGAAAATTTAAATGTATAACTTTTCACTAATAATTTAAACAATTGTAATAATAATAAATGATTTATTTGATATATCGCATAATGTATTAATGAAAAACCAGCAAAATACAAAACAACAACAACAATTCAACCTCCAATTAAAAAATGTTGATTATTCAAATTTCCAAATTCTTACCAGCTGGTTGATCATTTGTCGTCATATGATGAGCCATTGATGAATAATCGCAAAAGCTGGGAAAAAAATGTTACGGCTGAGAATATAAAAATGCCACATAACGAAACAAGAATAAAATGCTAATTGTATTATTTGTGCTTGTTGTAGTCTAAATGAAGGATCAAAGCGGATAAACATGTTCAAGTTAAGTGCTTCTGGATTTAGTGTAAAGTAGAATTCATTCTGTTTATAACCAAAAGTCTTTACAGTAGCCTCATCAGCATATATAACAATATAGCCTATATTGTTCAACAATTGCTTGCACGTCATGGTATTATAAGAGCGCACCTGAAAAATAATAAAATTGAAAATAAATATATATACAAGCTTACATTAACTCTACACTTTATACAGAGGCTAAAACAGATACTCTAACCTGCAATGATTCCCTACAAGTTTTGCAAAGACAAATTGGTCTCATTAATACACTCTTTGGTGGAGTGTTCTCTCTAAAAATCTGCATCTGCTTTATTGGTGAATCTAAATTAAAGCTTTAAAAAATACAAATTAAGGTTTATACCAAAACTTGTGAAATTTGGAGCTGGTGTGGGTGGTCGTGGTACTTCAGGTTCTGGCGATTTGCGTACAACATTTGTCACATCAGCAAGTACAACACGCTTTATTTCCGCTAAAGATCCAACTTTTCAAAAATTAAGACAAACTTGCAAAGCTGGTTAGCAGAGAGGAGCAGTCTTAGGCGATTGGCGAAGAGTAACAGTAGATGGTGAAACGTCGGATCCTCGGATAGTTGGCAGAGCTGAAATGTAAATGTAGCAAAATTGCCAACCTTTTATACAAAGATTTTTGTAAAGTACAACCCATTGTGTTACAATTAAGTTTGCTGATGAAATTCTTTTATTTATTAGATTTTACAGCATATTTATGCAGAAATACTCATCTCATCGACAGTTGCCAGCAGTTGGCGCACTCCGAACCTGTAAACAATCTGCATATTAATTAGTTTTTACATCTCTTTAAACATTATTGTTTACCGTTTGTGTTATATACATGCAAAAATTTTATTGTTTATATATACCTATTTGTAGCTGAGTTGCTTCAGGATTCTCATCCAAAACATTCTGAAGGTCTGCGTTGCTGAATTTCTTACCAGCGCCCAACCTTGGACGATCTTTTAAATCAGTTTTGCCCGCTCTAAAACGCGAACACCATCTTTTGCAAGTGCTGTAGTTTGGAGATGAATCTCCATTAACAGCTTTTATTTTTTTAAAGGCTGCTTTCGCAGATATTCCTTCATTAAAATGATAAAAAAAACTATGGCGCGCATGAGTAGAATCCATAACGAAAAACAGCAAAAAAAAAGTTGGAAAATAAAAATCAATTTTTCAAACAAAAAAGTTTGTTTTTTGAATTTTTTTTTAGATAATATTGTTTTAAAATATTCAAATTTCCTTAATTTTAAATAATTTTTAATTTTTTTCAATTTTTCGAAAAAATTCGAAAACCTAACCAATGATAATTAATAAACAAATATAATAAATGAATGAAAGAAAGAAAATGAAATAAAGAAATATATAAAATGTAAAAACAAATTTAAATATTTAAAATTCAAATAAAATTTAGATTTTTTTCACTTGATATCTTTAAAAAAAGATTAAAAATATAATTATACACATACACAAAAGAAAATTAAAATCTAATTTTAAAAAAAAATCATGAATTTGTTCAGAAATCCATGCGCTATGAACCCAAAATATGATTTTAACAGCTGACACTCAAAAATATGTTTTTGACAGCTGACATGCCCCGAAAGTATGTTTTTAGCAGCTGACGCTCCGAAAAGTATGTTTTTGACAGCTGTTTGGGAGCGTCCTTAGTAAATTTTGCACAGTTCTCTACTGCAATCAGAGGAATTGAACTCGAACATTGAAAGGAATTGACCCAAAACTATGAGCTCAAGCGAGAAGCATTAGTTTCTGAATTTGGAGATTATTCCTCTGATATGAACTGTCTCTTAGCACAACTACGCAATTTAAAATTTATAATATAAAAACATATAATAATAAAAATAATGCAAAATCTTGTAAGGAAATTTTCGGGAAAATCAAGGCACTTATCAGGCAAATTGAAGCAGCCGGAGCTACTGTATCCCGCGAAATGTGTACCGTTATGATCCTCAACAAATTCCCTTACCACATCGTTGAAGATATTCTCATTCATCCAATCACTCTACTGAAAAAATGCTCAAAGCTGTAGACCACAAAATATATTCGTTTATTCTTAAAGAACAAACAAGAAATAATCATGAACAAAAGTGTCGCATCTGTTCAACATAAAGAAAGCACTGCAGAACAAGGGAAGAACCTAAATTGGCCATGTGTTTTTTGCGATTCATCCGAACATCGCTTTTATCATTGCATCACATTTGATACACCAGAAAAAGAAGATACCCTAATCGCGGAAAGGCGATCTGTTGGGTTTGCTTTCCCAAACACTCTTCTACCCGAGGTAACGAAAAAGCCCATATTCCTTTTGAGAACAAACTCTATAGTCAGAAAACTGATTAACAAAATCCACAAGGATAACAATCATCAAGGCAAACATTTTACGCTTATTCAATTGCGACAAAAATTCTATATACCAAAAATAACCGGAGTCATCAAACAAACATTGAAAAACTGTGTGACATGTGAAAATTTTTAATCACACCCTTATGAATTACCTGATATGCCATCGCTACCTAAAAACAGAGCGATTCTCAAGATTGCCTTTTTCTTTACAGGGTGTGATCTCATGGGCCCCTTCACCTTTCGAAATGGATCTAAGGTCTACATTTGTCTATTTAATTGCATGACAACTCAAAAGATTCATATCAGAGGTACTCCAGAAATTATGCGCAGCGACTGCGCAGGAAACTTTATCCTGAGCTCAAAAATATTAGAAACCCTTGAAAAAACATCGATTACAACGAAAAAAGCTCACTAAACACAATATCACAACAAAAAATTAAATGGATATACAACACTCCATTTTCTCCTTGGAAAGGAGGCTGTTGGGAACGTTTAGTAGGTGTCATCATCCCTCAAAAAATGCTTTGTTCCTAATCGAATGTCCCTTGACGATTTACACACAGCTATTGTAAAAATAGAAGCTATAATTAATACACGCCCACTCACCCACCCATACCCAGATAATTTAGATACTCTACCCATAAGGCCAATTGACTTTTTAACATCAGCCATAAAGTTTTCATTACCTGAAAACAATGATAACACTCATATATTTGATATTCACAGCGATATCCAAACAATTAAATCAACAGAACAAGCGCTAAAAGCTTTTCAGTTATCAGAAGACACAGCATCTAAATTCTGGACACGTTTCCAGGAGGAATATCTTACTAGTTTAAAAAACATTTTCAAACATAAAAACATGAGAAAAAATCACACAAATCTCTTTCCTCGTGAGGATGAAATAGTATTGATACAAAATGACATGTTGCCACGAGAAACATGGAAGCTTGGGCGCATCATAGAAACAATCACTAGTTCAGATGGCAACATACGTTCCGCAAAAGTAGTAACTAGTAATGGAAACATGATTAGCAAATCAATCAATCAGCTCTATCCTTTGGAGATAAGATGCAACATACAGAACAACACTACTCCAATAGAAAGTATACCCGAACAGAATCCCCATGAACCAATAGAACATGAAAGACATAAGGATAATAATACTTGGTATTACTTAATACTTGGCCCCTTCTCCGCCATGTTGGGTGATCATATTCTTCTAGTTCACTGTATTGAAAGCGCTTTTGTTCTCCAAAACCATTCCACATCCACTCACGTTCAATCTTGTTTCGAATTCGCTGTTTTTGAATCATCTTCTGAGGCAATTATCCGATTCACAGCATAACCCCGTGTTTATGATTTGCTTGATCTTTCCAATACTTTGCTTAATGCTGATAGACGCAAAAACACATCCACTACACCACGATTTTTCTCTCCAACTATCTTAAAAAGTGAATTAATTTATTTTGTTTTTGAACCAGAAACAGTACCTACAGTACACCCAGCAATTTTCAATCATCTACCAGTAACATTAATAGTTACTGAACCTAAAATTACACAATTACAATTGATTACTCATACCGAGTGTACCCATAATATCGCGATGAGTCAAATTGTATTGACTACTATACCCCAGCTGATATTGTAGTTCATCTAGCCAAAAACAACATAAATTGGTTATTTAACACGCCTAAGTCTCCATCGAAAGGAGGTTCTTAGGAAAGAATGATTGGCATTATTAAGAATGCAATGAAAAAGCCAATACAACGAAATAAATTGACATTTGATGAATTATTAACTTTAATTGTCAAAATTGAAGCAATTATTAATACAAGATCTTTGATCCATCCAGACCCAAATAATATCAATCACTTACCTATTCGTCCAGTTGATTTCATTTTGCCCGGTCTGGTTCTTCCACTTCCGGATGATGGTGGTTCTCGAATTTATGATAATACCATTGATATACCTGTAATACAAAATGTTGAACAAGCATTATAAACCTTACAACTTACTTCTAATGCAGCTACGATGTTTTGGAATAAATTTCAAACAGAATATTTGATATATATTAGTGATATTTACAAACATTCTTGAAAACAACCTTCAGCAAATGCCAATAAACCTAATATTGGCAAAATTGTAGTTATACATAACGATAACTTACCTCGTGGTCAATGGACACTTGGTCGCATCACAGAACTTATAAGTAGTTCTGATGGATTCATCCGAACAGCTAAAGTTCTCACTCCAGCTGGTAACATCATATCACGTTCCTTAAATCATTTATATCTTTTTGAATTTGTGTGTTTTACCTGATATGTCACCAGCTTGTCTCGTCTTCTCATTCCGAAAAAACTTCATAATCTTCTAGGGTAGAATTTGTTCTGGAAACTCCGCGCCTTAATACTCTACCAATACAGAAACGTTTCATACGATCACCCTCGCCTTTATTCTCAATCCATGAATTAAACGATATTGTTTCATATCCTGAATCAGCAGATATTGATAATTCTCAAAAAAAATACACACCTACATCTAAAATACATAATCCGATTCTTGAGGAAGAGGCTGAGTTACAATTATGGGGCACAGGTCATACGCCTGACAAAAATCGTGAGAAATTACAAAAGAAAACGACTAGTAAAACAAAACAACCCATAATTTCGCCTACCATTGATCAAAACGATCAATTCAAACCTTACTTTTACGGGATCACATCACATACGCTTTGCGCAAGAATTTCAAATCAGCATTGGCATCTGCCTGGTCTTATACTATTCGTTACATATCTTCTTTTTTCACACATCTCTTACTCCGGAACAAATTGATTCTGAATTAAGTGTTCTTGAACCTTTTCCAACTTCATTTGAGAATATTCCACATATAGAACCTAACTTATATCCTCCATTTTGAAAAAAATGGTTCGCGATTATCAATTTTCTGTATACTTACGATATTTCTGATTAATAATGCTTCTGCTTGTACCGATCATCACGTTATTCATTCGGTTTCTATACATTTAAAAATCATTTTATTGGTTATATTAAAATTCGAAAATTATATACAAGTTTTGAATGTAAGAAAACTACAAAATTTTTTACAAAGGCTACTTTGCCTAAACTAACCGTTGATTTTCGATGTCTTCATATAGGAGCTTGTGATCAAACTTGTGAAAATATGAATCATCGAACTCGTATTTCTGAATTCGAACCATATAATTATCCGACACAATCCAATGTGTACGGTCTTCAGCACATATATGGCGTTGTTTAACATTTTGGGAAAACTTTTGTCTTTTCTACAAATTAGAACATGTACCTACTTCGCACGACATATTGAAGTATTTAAATGTAAAGATTGGACAACATCTTCAACTTTTGAAAATTCAATACATATTGTTAATGATAATAATATACAGGGTGGGGGGAGAGAAGTATGTGTCGCTCTTTAAATTTCAATATTTCAAAAACAAAACAATATTTTAGCATCAAGAGTTTTTATCATAAAGAGTTATTATTAACTTAGAATTTTTACAAATTGTGTTCAAAATGGGCTCCTTTTGCTTTAGTTACCGCTGCTATCCTCTTTTTGAAGTTGTTCACAGTTGACCACAGGTAATCCTCATCTATTTCGTCCCATGCTTTGATCAAAGCTGATTTCAACGAATCCAAACTAGTAAAATGTTGCTTCTCTATTTTGGATTGAAGCAGTCCCCATACTGAATAGTCCATTGGGTTAAGGTCAGGTGAACAGGAAGGCCATGCATCTTTGCCCCAGAACCCTGGGAAATGGGTTTTACAGTAGTCTATCGTAGTTTTGGCACTATGAGCTGGTGCCCAATCCTGTTGAAAAATCATTTCCTGATTATTGAAGTTGCTCCTCATCTATGGTCCTAAAACGTCTTCTGATATAGTTTTTTGATACGCGGCCGCATTGATTTTGACGTTCCTTTTAATGAAAACAGGCGGTGTCTTCAGTTTTGATGTGATTTCTCCCCAAACCATCAAAGATTTGGTGGAGAGAGATCTCTCAGCAATGATTCTGTTCTAATTTCTTCTTCCACCTATTTTCATCAGTTGTCAATAATTCTGTCTGTTTGGGAGAGGCTAAAGAGTAAACATTTTTTCATCTGTAAAAAGTAGGTCTGAAACGCGGCCTTGCTTAAGAAAACAACTAATATATATATTATATATACAGGGTGGCCCATAAGTATTGAGACAAAATTCAAATAATTTTTAAAAAAAAAAACTAGGTCAAAAAAACATGTTCACAAAACTTTTAGGCTCGGGTATATAAGGAGACTTTTTGAGCACATTGACAGCTTTTGTGATTATATTTAGAAAAAGTTATGAAGCCTTCAGTACATCGTGCCTCCATCGTTCATCTTTTCAAACAGGGACTCAAGCCGATGGAAATTGTTAGAAATCTCCAAATACCACGAAGCTCTGTTTACAGAGTTTTAAAACAGTTTAGAGATCAAGGTCACATTGAGGTTAAATCAAAACCTGGAAGACCCAGAACAGTGAATACTCCCCGTACACGAAAAGCTATCAGATGCAGAATAGCTAAGAACGATAGTGTAAGCCTGAATAAAATTGCTTCACAGATGGAATTATCTCGATCAACCGTTCAGCGGATCGTAAAAAAAGATTTAGGTTTTCATTCTTATCGTATTCTAAGAGGACACAGGCTAACAGAACAAATGAAGAAAAATCGACTTGAAAAATGTAATGTTTTACTTCAGAATTTAGAAGGGGCTCGCATCGATGCCGTTTTATGGACAGACGAGAAGATTTTTACTGTGGAGCCCAAGCCCAATCGACAGAACAGCCGTCAATTGCTCCACACTGGAGAAAAGTACTGTGCATATACTATCAGGAGAAGATTCTACAAGAAGTGGTTTTACCGTGGACCCAAGAGCAACATTCAGACAGTAGCATCACCCTTCAGCAAGATTGGGCACCAGCCCATGGTGCAAAAAGCACAATTGAGCTCTGTTCGAGGATTTTACCAGGATTCTGGGGCAAAGATATCTGGCCCAGCAATTCGCCAGATCTGAACCCTATGGATTTTTCAGTATGGAGTGTGTTGGAACACAAATTATCAGCTAAGTCCTCCCAAAACTTGGAAACTCTCAAACGTGATTTGAAGAAAGCATGGGACTCTCTAGACGAGGAATACCTGCAAGCCACGGTACACTCAGTACGAACAAAACTCGAAGCCTGTAAGAAAGCAAAAGGAGGACATTTTGAGCAATTTCTTGATAAATAGTTGAACAAATGAACAATGTACATTACTAGTAAATTATTTAAGATTTGGTTATTTTTTGTTTCATTTATGACTTTTTGAATGTGTCTCAATACTTATGGGCCACCCTGTATATATAACTATAACTAATAAGATACATACTTCTCACCAACCTGTATATAATATCACAATTCCACCAAATTTGAAAATGGATTACTCTTTTTTCAATATGACGATCAATACACAGGACAAACCTCCTACTCCACTCAATAATTATTATTTTGTTGCTTCGAACAATCAAATCTTTGCTGTTGAACTACATTTTCCATTTATGGTACAATGTACTTTGAAAGCAGACACTTCTGACAATTTTTCAAGATGTACAACGGTTATCGATTGCATTTGTTTCAAAATCAATAATGAGATTGTTGGATGTATATGTCCAGAACATAATTTTACGCATTTTTCTCATATTTTACCTCCGTATATGGCAAATACGGAAACTATCTATAAACCCTCCAACAAAAATCCTTAACTTTTCGTACCCAAGTTGATGAAACTACAGTTGCAATTGATTCTGAACTACTATATGACAGTAATACGTTTTCATATGACATGCCTTGTCGTCCTCTATTGATAAGTCTCTCGGGCTGTTATTCCTTTGGGCAGGGTGCATCAGCATTGTTTTCTTGTATGTCATCTAAAAAAACATGGATACCGATCGAGTGTTCAAAAGATGTATTCATGATCAAGTGTTCACCTTACAATAAAATTACAAATATCAATATTAAAGAGGAAAGGATTCATTATCAGATAACAAAAAAATACAATTTAAGAATTACATTAAGAAAGAATATGAAAATATAAAATAGAGTATTAAATAGAGAATATATATAGATGGTATAGAGATGAGACTCACATGGCTATAAGACAACCTATCTGGGTGAGGCCAGAAGCAAGAGTGCCATGTGTGTCCCATGTTGTAGGCGGGGCTTGTTCAGGCTCCCACATGTTTACCATGTGCTTGCAGATGTGACATTATAAATGAAGTTTGTTATACTAAATGTAATCATGAAAACATTGATATGATTATAACTGGACAATTATATTTTAATTCATCTACTAATAAACCAAATGAAATTCATTCAAATCAGAATTCGTTGCTGTGCTTGCAGATGTGACATCCCACCACCTTAAAAAACTGAACGTCCTGGTTCAAAAACAAAATAAATTAATTCACTTTTCAAGATAGTTGGAGAAAAAAATCATGATGTAGTGGATAAAAAAATGTATACAATACGTTTTGAAAGTTAAGCTATTGTTTCTTCAAGTTTGTTGAATTCTTGTTGAATGTTTGTTGAATTCATTTTCAAATATGGTGGAATTGTGATATTATATACAGGTTGGTGAGAAGTATGTGTCGTTTTTTACAATTGCTTGATTGATTGACATATATAGTGTCAAAAATTATGAACCCCTGGGGAGTGTTAGCTATGAAGGTCCTTAACATAATTAGACATAATAGTCGTTTCAATTCAATCGCTTTGAAAAATGCCAAGAATTTCTCCACACCGTAGTGCTATTGCTCGTCTGATTGATAAAGGTCTCTCTGCAGCAATCTTTTGATAAAAAACTGATCAATAAAATACACAAAGACAATAAACAATTTACTTGCATGACAACTCAAGCGGTCCACCTAGAGGTAGTCACCAAGCAATCCACAATTGCTTTTATGAATGTATTTAACAGATTTCTATCACGCAGAGGTACTCCAGAAATTATGCGCAGCGACTGCGCAGGAAACTGTATCCTGAGCTCAAAAATATTAGAAACCCTTGAAAAAACATCGATTACAACGAAAAAAGCTCACTAAACACAATATCACAACAAAAAATTAAATGGATATACAACACTCCATTTTCTCCTTGGAAAGGAGGCTGTTGGGAACGCTTAGTAGGTGTCACCAAATCATCCCTCAAAAAATGCTTTGTTCCTAATCAAATGTACCTTGACGATTTACACACAGCTATCGTAAAAATAGAAGCCATAATTAATAAACGTCCGCTTACTCATCCACATCCAGATAATTTAGATGCATTACCCATAAGACCAATTGATTTCTTAACATCAGCCATAAAATTCTCATTTTCATCAATCAGCTCTATCCTTTGGAGATAAGATGCAACATACAGAACAACACTACTGCAATAGAAAGCATACCCGAACAGAATCCCCATGAACCCATAGAACATTAAAGACATAAGGATAATAATATAAATAATAGCAAACCCAATCAAGACATTGAATATGAATCACATAACTTTGAACATGACAATACATACACTCCAGAAGAAGAAAACAATGAGGAAATCACACATGGTCAAAATAAAAGTCAAACACAGGCTCGAAAATCGTTAAAACCAAAAACATCACTTGAGAAAGATAATGTCAGTGAGAAGGACAATATAATAGCCTTCCCACTAAAAATGTCCTATGCCACACACCAAAAAAATAAAATAAAATAAACCCGAAAATAGCAGCTGACATAATGAAAGCTCTTTCCTTATTGATTATAATTACATCAACATATGCCGAAGAAATCAATAGTTGCAAGGGTTCTAACATGTTTACCACAAAACTTATAGCGAATCCTCATTGCTCCTCAGAACTGGCAACATAGACAGTGATAATAATCATTATGGCCCTCATAGTTTCTATGCCGCATGGGTTAGAGCCAATATAGATATAAGACATGGTCCAGAAACACTCAAACCATGCTCAACATCATGAAATTAAAAGATAAAACAATCCCCGAACAAGAAGATCATGAAACTGATCAAAAAAGAACAAAAGACTGCAATGATACGTTGCCAATAAAACAAACAAACACACAAGACGTTAATATTGTGGAACATGAAACCTCTCAAAAGCATATTTACCCCCATTTTAAACCATACGAGAAAACCACCAAAAATCTCTATCATTACTAGAGGGTCGCAATCATCTTTACCATCGTTACTGGCAATCATCTTGGCTTTATGTATTGGAAGCAGCAGCTCTTGTTCCGATGTCCATGTTCAACATTCAAAACAAAATAACTATATGTTACCATAACGCATTCTAATCATAAAATTGGTCAATTCAAAATAACTAAACTATACACGAAACATATCTGCCGAAAGAACACCAGGTAGTTCACCAGACTGACGACCGCCAACATATCCAGCATCTTACGATGTCGCCATAGAGGATCATGTGACGGAACATGTGAAATTAACTCTCTTCATGATCAAATAGAGAAATTTAAACCATATTTGTTGCTATAAAATGCTATAAAATTATTGCTTTCTTGTCATGTTAGATTTGTTTAATTTAAATTCTTACTCAAGTTCTAACCATACACCACTTAGCTTTTTACATGCTCACTAGTTGTATATAACAGTTTCTGGAATTAGTAAGGATTTCGTATGTTTTGAATAACTATTCGCCTTGTTTCTGTTTCATTGAATATGCCATCCACCAGAGTTATTTGTTCCATAGATGCTGTGTTGGCGAAGCTGAATAGTTCTAGGTTGTGAGCATGTGTTATCACTCTTATTTGATTTCATTCATGTTACAGAAGTAAGTCTGAACTTCTATGCATAATGCCTCCGTTCAATGAAGTGGTTAAAGGTAGAATATTCTTTTTTTCTGATCGTGGTTGTGTATTGCACTTGGACAATCTAACTGTAGATAGATTTTCATCATGGAACGGTTGTGGTACGTGTTCAACGTTAATTTTGTATCTACATCGTTCAATCAGATGATACTGGTACTCGCGTGACAACAAATGTACTTCTCACGGTGTATGTCAAGATGCATCCGGAAACTTTGTTAAATCCAATTGCAAATCAGGAGCTATTCTCAAGGCTGTTCGGAACGTCCATGCTACATACGAAGGATTTTGGAGAGAGGTGTTTCGTTTTCACTTTGCTTCAATTAAAGCTTACATTCAGATTTTTTACGCTGTCAATGAACAAAATAAATTGATAAGTGATGTACTTTTCGTCTACAACAGCCAAGTTGTTTTATTTTAAATGAACGCATTTTACCATCTGATGCAGGAAAGTTTAAAGAAATACTTTGTAATAAAACTACCACTCATGCTCATGATTTCTTAAGAGAGGAAAGTGTTGAAGTTTTGAAAACAACAGTTAGTTAATTTTGCATTAAACTTTAGTAACATTAATTTGCTAATACAGCTCAGCAGTTGCAAGTCATGTTAAAACAAATCAAGGTAGAAATGCGCTCCTCGACTTTCATGTGGTAATGAATTGTTATTTGGCCGCTCCTGATCCAAATGAGCTGACTGCACCACCATGAATTATAAAAAATGGTATAGTGATGGCAAACTACCAAGAATATATCAAAATTATAGGAAATGGTAGTGCTAAAGTTCGTATCATGAACTCTTATCCAATTGCATTGAAATCGTTTTCGAAAAGTTTACCATCCCATGAAGATCTGTTATGTCAACGAAAAGAAGTAGAAAATATCCAAAATATGTCAATTAGTGAAGCTGAAAAGTTGTGCAGTATGTTCCTATTTGAATTATAAAAAAGAAAATCTGTTCTCAGATTCTTATATTGCTACTGCTAACGTGAGTGGTTCGCTTCTTTTAATTGGTACTGCAATAATGCTCGATACCACGTTTTTTTAGCTACTGCTGAGTACATTACTCCGGTTATCAGGATATCAGAAACGTTCAGGTAGGTTCAAGTGATATAGTGCAATCGAGAGAAAGAATTACTATCTGTTATTATTCATAGCAAGAAAGAGTTAGAGAATCATGAAGCGTTTAGCCAGTACCTCAATGAAATTTCTTCAATGTATTGTGAAGGAAAAACAATAGGTTTATTGATACATGATGGAGAACAGTCTTTTAAAATTCATAACTGTGCTAGATGAAATAGTTAAATATGTCCAAATGTATTCAATATTTAAAGATCATTCTTCAAAGAAACTATTCTGATTCGATGTGACGTACATAGAATGACAAATCTTCAGGAATGCTCACGTGACTCTGATTTCACTAACGAAGGGGTTAAAGAGATATTATGAGGTTGTAAGAAGATGGTGAGCATCAAGACATTATTACTCTAATCCATAATTCTAGACTGATTCTGGTGTTGTGCTCAAGAAAAGTATTCTTCAATGTTTGATCAGAGATGAATATGACAAAAAATAATGGAGTTTGTTTCAAATGTGGAATCATCCGAGTTGAAAAAATGGTGAATCTAAAAAATCTCTTTAATAGTTTAGATTCTTAAACATTTAAAAGTTATAGGTTGCTTGTTAATTTCGATTGGTTGTTTGTTTACAACAGCATGTATAGAAAACTACTAGCCGGCTGGCCAGCACAATTTTTGAGTTCCAACAAAAAAAATGCTTTTCACACAAAAAAACAACAACAAAAAAATGCTTTTTTAAAAATGATCATTACTTGCAAAAAGCCCGCTCAGAAGCTCCTAAATGATTTCTTAAATCTTCACAAAGGTTGGACAAATAATCGATTGAAAAATAAGTTAATTTGTGTGTTTAGATGAGATTCAAGAATTGGTTAGAGCTGTGAACGGATCAAGTAGAAAAATTATCACCTCTCATGGTGTGAGATATGAAGATTGGATTCGAAAGAAGAACTCGGAGAAACGAGATATATTAACTCTATACCGTTTGGAAGATGTTCTTCACTATCTCGAACTGGTTGCTTCCTTGTTAGTCATTATATTTATGTATTATAAGTATATATAATTATATATATATATATATATATATATATATATATATATATATATACTTACATACTGGATACACTTTTCAGCCCGAAAACTAGATCGTGATACTTTAACTGATGCTATCAACGATTTTGAAATCTATGAAATTGCAAATACAAGATTTCTCTTGAATAGTAAAGATGAATATGAGTATAATTTTAAATTTTGAATTATTAAACATAGATTTAAGATGCTCCCGGGTTATATATGACAAAGGATTGTTGAAGTGCTAGAGTGCGCTCTGTAAAATAAAAAGAAACAAGCACAAACTATGTTCACATCGGTATGTTTTTTTTGCAATATTATAAAATCTTTTAGTTTAGCTTGGCAGTTTATTTGGAGCTACAAAAAGAGGAAAAGGAAAATGTTATTGCATATTTACAAAATCAACAGGATCACATCACCACTTCAGCAATATTACGACAGCAGAATAGGCCCGAGCATGGAACAAAATACTCAAAGTGTAATGGTAAGCAGTTCAGCCGCAATAACCACAGCAGAAAGTTTATAAGGATGTTGGAGTACGTTTTAGAATGGATACGAAAAATATTGCAAATTTAAGTTCTACAATTTCGTCCTGCGATTTAAATATCTCGGATAAGTTTTAATCATCGAAAAGTATATTACAATACTGACGCAGAAATACTTTCAATTTTTCTAGAATTAAGAAATTACAAATCTGTTTACAGCCTGACTATTTTTTCTATTAATTCAACGGAATTCCTCATTTTTTGAAAATGCCGGTAGAAGAATTTAGGATTGCATGATTATAATATTGTTAATTTTACGAAACTACTGATTATAAAAAATTGAGTGTATTTGTGAATTGTTATATACAACTAGTGTACATGTAAAAAGCTGAGTGGTGTATGCGTGAACACCAAAAATTAAAATGAGTGTACTTGTTGAAAACTTTAGTGTATTTGTTTGGTGTATTAAATGTGTGCATGTTTAAGGTGAGTGTACTTGTTAAAAAAATGAGTGAACTTGTTGAAAAAATTAGTGTACTTGTTGAAAACTTTAGTGTATTTATTTGGTGTATTAAATGTTTATGGTTTATTGGTATAAAGGCCGGCCGATATTACAGCAACTAAACAAAGTTAGTGTGTTCATTGTTACTGAAATGAACTAAGATTCTTCAATTTCTGTGTGACAACATAAAAATTCTAATTCAATGAACAGAAATTGAAATATCTAATGTCTTTATTTTTGAAAACAATACAGTTAATTGAACGTGATTAAATCGAAAATTGTTAGAACTTAAATAAGTATTTAAATTAAACAAATCTAACATGACAAGCAAGCAATAATTTTATAGCATTTAAATTTCAAAACAGAAAATGCCCAAGACAGGAATCGATCCTGTGTCGCCACGGCCACAACGTGGAGTACTAACCACTATACTACTTGGGCCGACATTACAACAACTAAACAAAGTTAGTGTGTTCATTGTTACTGAATTGAACTAAGAATCTTCAATTTCTGTGTGACAACATGAAAATTCTAATTCAATGACCAGAAATTGAAAGATGTCTTTATTTTTGAAAACAATACAGTTAATTGAACGTGATTAAATCAAAAATTGTTAGAACTTAAATAAGTATTTGAATTAAAGAAATCTAACATGACAAGCAAGCAATATGTTTATAGCATTTTAATTTCAAAACAGAAAATGCCCAAGACAGGAATCGATCCTGTGTCGCCACGGCCACAACGTGGAGTACTAACCACTATACTACTTGGGCCGATATTACAACAATTTAAAAAAGTTAGTGTGTTCATTGTTACTGAAATGAACTAAGATTCTTCAATTTCTGTGTGACAACATGAAAATTCTAATTCAATGAACAGAAATTGAAAGATGTCTTTATTTTTGAAAACAATACAGTTAATTGAACGTGATTAAATCAAAAATTGTTAGAACTTAAATAAGTATTTAAATTAAACAATTCTAACATTGTTTCATACGTGTCCTATAAGTAGAGCGATTGACAACGTCAATCGCTTATAAAACGGAACATTATAAAAACAAATAGCTGACACTACATTTGAGAAACAGGAATTCAATGCAACAATGAACGAACACTTTTTCATATTAAGTTTAATTAAAGAAAGCCCAATTCAAGCGGAACCAAGTTCCGCGGACCTGATATAACCACTTTTTATGCTCGTAAGGAAAACTATATAAGGTTTCCTTACGAGTCCTTTGGGCTGCGACTAGGAATCATTATGTAACTTTTATTAGTGTAATTTGTATACTTTATCATGAATAAACCTTTCTCTCTATACTCTTTATCATTTATATTTGAAAGAAAAGAAAGTAATTCCATGTGGTTACCCAGCCGGAACCTTGAGGAACCACCATGGAACGTGGAGGTTCCACCGAGATTCGTCTATAACCGACGAATCTCTAAGAACCATATTTCGCTACATAAATTTAATTTTGTAAACTTTTATACATCTAATTAAAGAATTATATTTCGATTATACTATATGAATTTAATTTGAAATCTTTCTCTTCTTTATTTCATTCATTCAAAGAACTTTATTTTGATTTTGATTCATAAATTAATACTGAAATCTTACATACATTTATTTAAAGAAATATATTTTGAAACAACTTAATTTTTAAATTTTATATTCATTCATTTAAAAGAAACATTTCGATTTTGATTCATATTCTAAAATCTTTTATTCATTTTTAAGAAAAAACTTTGTTTATAACTGTCATAAATTAATTTGAAATTCTTTTATATGTATTCATCTAATTAAGGTATTTCGATATTTTTTCTGTCAATTCTTATTAATTCTTTTTCTTACTTAAAATAAAAAATTCCATTTTTTTAATCAAAATCTATTCTATCTCTTATAAATTTTTGTTATAAAGTTTCAAACAATTTTTGAATCAAAAATGAATTAATTTCTTTCATGAATCATCACAAAATTCATTGTTTTATATATATTAAAATTCATTAATTTCTATTCTATCCTTTAAAATGTATTACTCATTTATATATATATATATATATATGTACAAAACTATTCTATACTAGTACTATATTCCTACTATATTCCTACTATATTCCTATTTTATTTTTCTTTTATCTTCTTTTAAATTTTATCTTTTTCCCTCTCTTATTACTATTATTTTTTCTCTTCTTCCTAATATAACCCAGAAAACAGCCAAATAATTTTGAAATTTTTTATCTGAATCCCGAACCTAAGATTTACAATTTTGCATTTTGATCCTAAAAGTCGTGAGAAGCAATACCAGACTGTCTCGAGAACTGAGCGGAGGCAACCACTATTTTTGATATAAGACGTACGCATTCCTGATTTTGAAGATCCCTTTTTGGTCCTATTTTTGCAAATTTGAAAATTACGACAGAATTAGTCGAGAATGAAAGTGTTAGAGTGGTCTCACCATGAAAAATCAGGGGAGCAGAATTTCGTTAAGGGAGCGATTTCTGTGATTTTTCATAGGCAAGAGAAGTCTGGGAAAGTGAATGTACGAGGCCTGAGCACCTAATCTTGTCGAAAGACTGAAAGGGAATACTGCTTAGATCACCGTCGTATATTTCACGCCTATTCGAGAGATGGGAACTTGATCCTAGAAAGGGCGCACCGGTCACAGGCCCGTGTATGTACCCGATTGAGCAATTCTTCGTTAGAAGATTCGCTGCAGGCTGGCCCCCTAGCAAGCGTCACGCATACAACCCCATATTGCCTCTCACGTTGTATATTTATTTTTATAAGATTCGCATCGTTGGTATAATAATTTCCTTTCCAGGAAAACCAACAAGATGACGGACTCGAAGAGTAAAAATCCTCCGCAGGATAAAACAAATCCACAGAGCGCAGCCCCCCGTAATGATACGCACGTCGAGCCAGTACTCGAGCAGAATCAAAGAAAGAGAGGACCTCCAAATGTTTATGAGCCGGACACGAAGCGCCGGCCTACTGCTGCAAAGAAACCACCCGCTATACCGGGTACCCCCGCGAAAAAAATAGGCACAACAGCTATCAAAACTTCTCGCCACGCTATTACTCTTAGTAAAATTAAAACGTCTATTAACAAACAAACTCCTAAACGCAATTCTAACGTTATCAAAAGCTCTAGCTATGTTAGCACAAATACTTCCCCTTGTAAAGATTATTCTCAAATATCATTTTCATACCGAAATACTGCTATTCTTTCTTCTCCTCTTCCTCGAAATTCACCAAACTATCAGAGAAAATAGAAGAAAACGCAAGAAAAGAATTGTATGAGAAACGGAAGAAGGAGCCACCCACAATTAAGAAATGGAGTTCAGCACTTAAATTGGCATTGGGATTAGAAGATAATTCTCCTACAACGCCAGCAAAGCCTTATCATGTGCCGATAAGGTATCACAGCACCATACCAGTAACAGAGCCGAAGAAGAGAGTTTCGAAGAGTCAGATCCCGGACCCAAACTTCGTGGCACCAACAGTACCAGTCATCCATAAGAAAAGACCGTCAACAGTTATTGGGACTACAAGTAAGAAGCTAGAACAATAGTAAAAATCCATAATTTCTATATAAAAATCACAAAAAGTATAATACCATTTTCATAATTTTCATAATTTCCATCTAAACTTGAACCTATATATATTTTTTTTTCTCATTTAAGTAATACATAAAATTCTACACAAATTATTGTACATTTTTATTTTTCACTCTCATAAAAATTGTAAAATTAAAAAAAAAATTGTATTAATAACCAAAATTTCAAAATAAAATTATACATCATACTTGGAATCTTTCAAAAAAATCACTGCAAAGTTTTAATCAACAATCTTCATCACTTTTTCACCTAACTGGTCAAAAAGGAGGCGACAAAAAGGAAGGAACAGACCGACCTAGTTTTAAAAAGGATAAAAGGACAGAAAACAGTAACAAAGATAACAATGTCCACCCAACTTCCTGAAGCCGTCGAAATTCCCCTCATGATGGCCAAAAAGAGATGGCTTTCAATTCAACTATTAGTAAGAGAATTGAAGCAGCTAGGCGCCAATACCATCGCCAACCGCCCCATGAAAGAGAAGATCCTGAAAGAGTTAGTTCAAGGACTAACAAGAGCGAAAACTAGTACTGAAACGCTCAAAATCCTATGTTACCAATACGACAAGGATCGACTATCGGAGGTTGACCACTGCATAGGACCATGGACCAACACAGCAGGAGTCATCCGAGATGCCATTGCTGAACTAAGGGACCAACTAGGTTATTCACCTAGTTGCGATTCAACAGAACAGCAGACACCAAACTGGATTATTGCCGAGACCCATTCGGCCTATCAAGAATGGAGCCTGCAACATTGCAGCGAACTGCCATCCACAGAGGCAAGAAAAAGCATTATAAATGCTCTACAAATATTTCTGGCATCACCAGCAACCACCAAGGAAGAAATGGAAAGAAAAACGGATTTATGCAACAAGACTATGGATCTTCTCCACGACCTAGGATCATCACCATTACCAGAGATACACCAGTATTATGAAGAAGACTAAAAAAAACTTTTGAAAGATTCCCAGTATGATATATGATATATTATTTTGTAATTACATCGTTTCCCTTTATTTTTCTTCATTAAATTATTCTATATTATCAATATTCTTTTATATATTTTTTTAAAACATTTCCTACAACTTTCACATTTGCATGGAATTTCACTTTCTCGATGTATCTGAGGTCAGCAACTTTTTTTTTCGATATTAGGCATGTTCCATACGTGTCCTATAAGTAGAGCGATTGACAACGTCAATCGCTTATAAAACAGAACATTATAAAAACAAATAGCTGACACTACATTTGAGAAACAGGAATTCAATGCAACAATGAACGAACACTTTTTCATATTAAGTTTAATTAAAGAAAGCCCAATTCAAGCGGAACCAAGTTCCGCGGACCTGATATAACCACTTTTTATGCTCGTAAGGAAAACTATATAAGGTTTCCTTACGAGTCCTTTGGGCTGCGACTAGGAATCATTATGTAACTTTCATTATTGTAATTTGTATACTTTATCATGAATAAACCTTTCTCTCTATACTCTTTATCATTTATATTTGGAAGAAAAGAAAGTAATTCCATGTGGTTACCCAGCCGGAACCTTGAGGAACCACCATGGAACGACATAACAAACAAGCAATAATTTTATAGCATTTAAAATTCAAAACAGAAAATGCCCAAGACAGGAATCGATCCTGTGTCGCCACGGCCACAACGTGGAGTACTAACCACTATACTACTTGGGCCGATATTACAACAACTTAAAAAAGTTAGTGTGTTCATTGTTACTGAAATGAACTAAGATTCTTCAATTTCTGTGTGACAACATGAAAATTCTAATTCAATGAACAGAAATTGAAAGATGTCTTTATTTTTGAAAACAATACAGTTAATTGAACGTGATTAAATCGAAAATTGTTAGAACTTAAATAAGTATTTAAATTAAACAATTCTAACATAACAAACAAGCAATAATTTTATAGCATTTAAAATTCAAAACAGAAAATGCCCAAGACAGGAATCGATCCTGTGTCGCCATGGCCACAACGTGGAGTACTAACCACTATACTACTTGGGCCGACATTACAACAACTAAACAAAGTTAGTGTGTTCATTGTTGCTGAAATGAACTAAGATTCTTCAATTTCTGTGTGACAACATGAAAATTCTAATTCAATGAACAGAAATTGAAAGATGTCTTTATTTTTGAAAACAATACAGTTAATTGAACGTGATTAAATCAAAAATTGTTAGAACTTAAATAAGTATTTAAATTAAACAATTCTAACATAACAAACAAGCAATAATTTTATAGCATTTAAAATTCAAAACAGAAAATGCCCAAGACAGGAATCGATTCTGTGTCGCCACGGCCACAACGTGGAGTACTAACCACTATACTACTTGGGCCGACATTACAACAACTAAACAAAGTTAGTGTGTTCATTGTTACTGAAATGAACTAAGATTCTTCAATTTCTGTGTGACAACATGAAAATTCTAATTCAATGAACAGATATTGAAAGATGTCTTTATTTTTGAAAACAATACAGTTAATTGAACGTGATTAAATCAAAAATTGTTAGAACTTAAATAAGTATTTAAATTAAATAATTCTAACATAACAAACAAGCAATAATTTTATAGCATTTAAAATTCAAAACAGAAAATGCCCAAGACAGGAATCGATCCTGTGTCGCCACGGCCACAACGTGGAGTACTAACCACTATACTACTTGGGCCGACATTACAACAACTAAACAAAGTTAGTGTGTTCATTGTTACTGAACTGAACTAAGATTTTGCAATTTCTGTGTGGCGTTATACCACAAGTGTATAGTATGGTTGGAAGTAAAACACAAAGCGAATATGTAGAAAAAGGTTTATTGATGAATTAACAAGACAAGCACGGAATAAAATCACTGACTGCGAACGTTGAAAATGTAAGACTGTCCTCCGTTGTGGGCGGTCGTCTGAAATAAACTGTTACTTGTGCCACATGTTAACACATATGTTGTGCATATGTGTTTTGATCTAGTTACAAAGGAAGGAGATAAAGAGAGATAGAGATAGAGATAGAGATAGAGAAAGAGAGAGAGAGAGATAGAGAGAGATAAAGAGAGGTATAGAGAGAGAGAGAGATAGAGATAACAAAAACAAAAATTACTCGCTTATCGCGACACTTCCGGCAAGAGTGTAAAGACCTACATGGGTCTTTTACGTTTGTTCTCCCCACATACAACTTCATGGTGGGTTTCTGCTTTGCACCTATAACAAGATACCTCGCATGTGTCCGGATGTTTCGGGTTCAAGCATCTGATACATAGTCCCAATTCATGTAGACGTAGAGTCCGCTCTGGAGACGAGGGATATATTGGGCAAGCTGCGGTTCGGTGACCATCGGCGGTCGGTTTGCTGCAAAAGATGCAGGAGGCCTTTGGCGCGGTTTGGACGGCTAGGTTGTCTAGTTTCAAATTTAGAGAGTGGTTAATGTTGTCGAGCCTCTCGGATAGGTGGTTCACAGCGCTGGCCAGGTTGTCATAGAACCTTTTTTCAAGGACCATTAGCTGTCTCAGGTTTGCAGTAGTATTGGGTAGATGCGAATACTTTTTGAGATCTTCCTCGAAGGAAGTGTTCTCAACTAAGTTAGGCGTTATATCCTTCATTACTACTGAGTTGAGGCAAACTTGTTTTGCCACCTTATATACTGGTTGACGTCTGGTCTATGACATGTGTCTATTACGTCATTCAGAAATTAATATGGTATCCTTCTGTTTTTGATATTATCCATTAAACGTCTGTTAACGAGTTATTATGTAATTCAATACTACAGATTAGATATCTTAAGTAAAACTAGCAGATTCATGTTACATTATTATTTCAGAAATCAATCCCTTCTCTTCTCTCCTTGGTTTATTTTATTTATGTGAATTTTAGTTTATACTTTGCTTTTGTTTATTCTACCTTTTATATCTTTTCTATTAAAATCTCTGATCTCGAAGTGAGGCTGTGAAATTTCTGTATATTGCAAACATCCTTTTGGCCATCCATTGTATGGCTAATACTGTATTTAACAATACAAAGTATAACATTGGCGTGCATGCTACATATCCTATAGTAGCGGTAATGACAATGCCTATCAGTATGATTCCCAACTTTGATAGGATTAGTTTGAAGATTGGAGCAAAGTCAATGGATTTGGATTCTGAACCCTCTTTCGAGTCACTTTCGTTTATTTCATCTATGCTTGCTATGTGGTGTAATGTTCCCTTAACAATAATCTCAATTTTTTTATTGTCGCATGTGGTATAGCAGAATTCATCAATTTGAGAATTTTCTCTTTTGATTGTTACTTCCGTAATTGCTACTTATGGAGAACATTTTATCATGAATACTTCTCTTTGACATTCGATAGAAATCCATGCTTCTTCTGCCGTAAGGCATTGGAATTCTGCGAACGCACCCTGCCCGCAGGAGTAGCAACCTGATAGTTTTGTGAGGGCAGGTGCACAAGGCAGATTGTTGGGAAAAATAACTGAGTTTAAGAATAGGGATGAATCGACCGTAACAAAACTTTCGTCTGAATTTGTAGAGAATGATAACGTGTTATCTTTAGTTTTGAAGTTTTGGTTAGGAGATCTCATGTCTGATGTATTGGACATTTTTTCAAAAGTAGGGGTATCACACCTACATTTTATTTCATCAAATCTGTTAAATGTGCATGGGCAAAATGAGGATACTGTACAATTGTTGAAATGTTTTAATGCGGCTTCCTCTGTTGCACATTGAACTATTCCCTTTGTATGTATATCCGAAATGTACGTGTTTTCTTTCGAGGAAAAAAATAATTTTGTGGACATTTCTGGAGGAAGTTGGGATTGTGATAACGTTGTTATATTGAAAAGTTGTTCACGATTTTTTGTGTAAGGTTGTAGAGTGATATTGTAATTGTTTTTCTGCTGGAGTAGTGTTGTTTATATATTGAATACAGTTTGGGTAAACCAACTATCACAGTACAGACTTCGTATACTTTTTCTGTGATGGGTATATGCTCTATTTTGTAGATGTCCAAATCATAGGACATGTGTAAAATCTCGCTGAAGATGTGAAACAGCCAGATTGTGTAGGGAACAAATATGGTTTAAATTCCTCGATTTGATCATGAAGTGAGTTAATTTCACATGTTCCGTCACATGAGCCTCTATGGCGGCATCGTAAGATGCTGGATATGTTGGCGGTCGTCAGTCTGGTGAAGTATCTGGTGTTCTTTTGGCAGATATGTTTCGTGTATAGTTTAGTTATTTTGAATTGGCCAATTTCATGATTAGAGTGTATTATGTTGATACATAACTGTTTTGTTCCGGGAGAGAATATTATGTCTTGACTGTATTCGTGATAACACTCTAAGTTTTGATCGCAACGTATGTTAACATAATGTTGTACATGAACATCGGAGCAAGAATGGGAGCTTCCTATGTATACAACTAAGATTATTGCAAATAATGAAGGTAAGGAGGATTGAGATCCTCTGGTGAGGATAGAGAATCTTAGTGTTTTTCTTGTAAAGTTTAGCGTGGGATAAATATTTTTTTGAGAGGTTTCTTGTTCTCTGTTACCGTCTTCTCGTGTGTTTATATGTATCATATCTGTAGTTTCATTGTTGTCTGTTGTGTTTTGGACCATTCCGAGGTCTTTTTCTTTTTGGACTTTTTGATTTCTGTTTTGAATATTAAGCACATTAAGCATATTTCGAGTATTTGTTGACCATGTCTTATATTTGTATTGGCTATACACTATGCGACAAAGGCAAGAGACTATGAGTGTAACTGCCATTATGATTATTATGATATTCAATGTTGCTAATTCTGGGAAACAATGAGGATTTGCTATGAGTTTTTTCGTGAACATGTTATGGTCCTGACAGTTATTCATTTCTTGAGCATGACTCGAAGTTATTATAATAAGGTAAAGAGAGAGCCTTCATTATATCAGCTGCTATTTTAGGGTTTCTCTTGTTCCTTCTTTGTTGTAGAGCATATGACATTTTTAATGGAATGGCTTGTATATTGTCCTTTGATTGAAATGTATTGATTGGGTTTGGTATTATTCATATTATTATCCTCATGTCTTTCATGTTCTATTGGTTCATGGGGATTTTGTTTGGGTATACTTTCTATTGGAGTACTGTTGTTCTGTATGTTGCATCTTATCTCCAAAGGATAGAGCTGATTGATTGATCTGCTAATTATGTTTCCATTACTAGTTACTACTTTTGCGGAACGTATGTTGCCGTCTGAACTAGTGATTGTTTCTATGATGCGCCCAAGCTTCCATGTTTCTCGTGGCAACATGTCATTTTGTATCAATACTATTTCATCTGGTTGGGGGAAGATGTTTGTGTAATTTTTTCTATGGTGTTTATGCTCAATGCTTTAGATGCTTTATGCTTTAGATGCTGATTCTTCTGATAATTGAACCGCTTTTAGCGCTTGCTCTGTTGATTGAATCGTTTGAATATCGCTATGGATATCGAATATATGAGTATCCGCGTTGTTTTCAGGTAATGAAAACTTTATGGCTGATGTTAAAAAGTCAATTGGCGTTATGGGTAGAGTATCTAAATTATCTGGGTGTGGATGGGTGAGTGGGCGTGAATTAATTATAGCTTCTATTTTTACAATGGCTGTGTGTAAGTCATCCAGGGACATTCGACTAGGAATGAAACATTTTTTGAGTGAAGCTTTGGTTACACCTACAAAACGTTCCCAACATCCACCTTTCCAGGGTGATAATGGAGTGTTGTATATCCATTTAATTTTTTGTTGTGCTAGTGTATTTAGTAAGCTTCTTTCGTTGTAATCCGATGTTTTTTCAAGGGTTTCTAATATTTTTAAGCTCAATATAAAGTTTCCTGCACAGTCACTACGCATACTTTCTGGAGTACCTCTGCGTGATATAAATCTAGTGAATGCATTCATAAAAGCAACTGTGGATTGATTGGTGACTACCTCTAAGTGAATTGCTCTAGTTGTCATGCATGTAAACAGACAGATATGGACTTTATACCCATTTCGAAGGGTGAAGGGGCCCATAAGATCACACCCTGTGGAAAAAAATGCTCTTGTAAGAATCGCTCTATCTTTTGGTAGCGATGGCATATCTGGTAATTCATAAGGGTGTGATTGAAATCTTTTACATGTCACACAGTTTTTCAATGTTTGTCTGATGACTCCGGTTATTTTCGGTATATAAAACTTTTGTCTGAGTTGAATAAGCGTGAAATGTTTGTCTTGATGATTATTGTCTTTGTGTATTTTATTGATCAGTTTTTTAACTATGGGGTTTGTTTTAAGAAGGAATATTGGGTTTTTCGTCTCGTCGGGAAGAAGAGTATTTTGTAAACGGCTTCGTATGCGATAAATATCCCATGTATCTTTGAAAATTTTTAGATTTATATGTCTTTGCTGTAGCTCATCAAAGCTCATATTAGATTGACTGTTACTGATCAAAATTTTCTCAATTATGTTGATGTCTTCGACAGTGTGCGTGTCTGTTGATGTGAGATGTTTTATTTTTTGCAACTTGTTGGCGTTGTTAGGATGGACTGTGATAAACCATTTTTTGAATAATTTCCCTACGGTTGTCATTGTTCTGATCACGTCATCATAGTTTTCACGAATGTTCCAAATATCATGGGTTGGAGGGTTGTCTATGATTATGTGGACCACATTGTGATGCTCCGATTTTAATTCTGCGTTATTCCTGCTCGAGTTGTTAGGTGAGCCGAGTGATGTCAGAGGGTTACGCATGGAAAGTTTAGTTAACCAATGTGGGCCTTCAATCCAGTCGGAAACTTGTAGTTTTTCCATGTCTGCACCTCGAGATCCGATGTGTGCTGTGTTGTACGAGGTTTGTACGTGATATAGTTCTATATTGCAACATAGTTGTTCGATTTGCTTGAGCTGTTTCTGTATAATATTTGTTTGATTATTAATGAACAGTGGGAGAGATTTTTGTGAGACAGTCCATGATAGTGCGATGTTGCTATCGCTCACAATGTTAACTTTTGCTATTTTCGGACATATGGTGACAATAGATAATGCCATTCGTACAGCTGAACGAATGGCTAGTAACTCTAATCGTGAAATTGTAGTTTTATTTTTGGGTGCTATGCGTGATTTCCCGTTGAGTAAAGAACTAATCTTTTCGTTTGTTTGGAAATATGAACAAGCGGCCATGGCTTGGTTGCTTGCGTCAGCAAAGACCCATAACTGTGTTTCATGTTCAGAAAACTTAAAATATCTGTTCATGGTTAATTGCTTATTGTTAATCTGAGTAATATGTTGTTCCCATTGCTTGATACTGTTTGAGTCAATGGGTTGGTCCCATGATAATTTTGTGTTAATGATTTCTCGCAAGATAAGTTGGAGGGGTAAGAGTATTGGTGCTGATAAGCCAATGTGATCAAATATTGAATGTAACTGACTGAGTAGAATTCTCTTGGTGTAACTTGTGTGAGTTGTTGTTATTTTTATTGGGATAATGAAAGAGTCGTTTTCTTTATTAAAAGATATCCCAAGTATTTTGGTTATCATGTTTGGATATCTGTCTTTTTCAGGAAGGTTCCGTATTACTTGTTCATCGTTTGACAAGAATTCGCAAACATGCATGTTTATTTCTGTGAATAGTGTTTGGGTTTCTTTACATTTCTTTATAGCTTCTTCGGTTGTATTTGCTGTAAGAATGATATTGTCGACGTATAAGTTGTGCAGGATTTCCATAGTTAATGGGTTGTCTACTTTTGATTCTAAGAACCATTTTATGCCCATGTTCAATACGCTGGGGGATGCAGTGATACCGAACGGTAATCTGTTGAATCGAAGGGTTATGATATTATTGTGAGATATTGGGTATTCTTTGGTTTTTATCCAAAAGAATTTGCATAAATTCTTGTGATTTTCTGTCAATTGTACTTGTAAAAATGCGGCTTTAATATCGCATGTTATTATTATTGGTCTTGTTCTGCAGGAGATCATGATGTCGTGTATATATGTGATAAATGATCGTCCTGTGTGTATTATCTCATTCAACGATGGGCTGTCTTTCTGTTTAGCGGAGGCGTCAAAAACGATTCTGAGAGGGTTAGCCTTGCTGGGTTTCCAAACCCCATGGTGGGGCATATAAAACTCTAAAGGCTCCTGGTGATTGCTGGGAATTTGTTCGACAATGTTATCTTTGAGGTAATTTTCAATGGTTGTAGTATAGTGTAAGAGCATTTCTGGGTTGTGAAGTAACTTTCGCCACAGGGATACGAATCTATGGTACGCGGGCATTTTGTTGTTTTTAAGATTTTGGAGGTTATTTTTTAGCGGGAACGGTGCAATAATACGGTTGTTCTCAATTTTTATATCTTTTGAGTATTCTTCATAGTAATCAATAGTGCGGTCTGCGTTGGCATTTTCTGTATTGATGCCGATAGAATCCAGTTCAAACAGATTAGTGAGGAGTTCTTTATGAGAAGTTTCTTTTGTTATCTCTTCTAATGTAGAGCATAATATTATTTCCTGTTGTGTATTATCATCGGAAAGAGGAGCTTCCCCATGTATCATGTGGCCGAATACCGAGTTTTTCAATCTCATACGTGAGGGGAGTTCGGTTTCTTCGTTTAAGTGCATGAATAGTTTGTATCTATCCATACCTATCAGTATATCCGGAGTAAATGATTCTCCGTTTGTTTTTGGATTGGCTAATTTAATTTTTCTTTTTTGTATGAATTTTAAGTCTTCATCAGATAGTTTAGGACACCGTATAGGTGTGGTTAACATGGGTTTTGTGAACAGTTTTGTTACGATAAGGGATCCACTTGAGGTTCCAATAATTACCTTAACATCTTCAACCTCATATGTTTCTGATAATGCTCCAATGCCGTAAAAGGTTCTCTTCTGAGAACCAAGAATGGGCAGTCCTAATCTTGTAGATAGGTCCTTGGATAGAAAAGATCTCATGGATCTTTTTTAATTCTTCTGTGGTGATCAGTAAAGCCTGACCCTTTTTAATTGTGGGAGTTTCTTTATCTTTTTGGATATTTTGTACACTTTTTCTTCCTTGTGAGCACAAGGCGGAATTATGATCTCCTTGGCAATTGCAACATTTTTGTTTTCTGCATTCCGAACTTTTGTGTTTATCGGAAAAGCAAATCCAACAGATGGCCTTTCCGCGAATGCGGTACCTTCTTTTCTCTGGTGTTGCAAATGTGGTGCATTGATGAAAACGATGCTCGGATGAGTCGCAAAAGACACATGGCCAAGTTTGGGTTTTCCGTTGTTCTGCAGTGCTGTCTTCATGTGAAACAGATGTGACATTGTATTTGTGATTTCGAAACTTTTGTTCATGATTATTTCTTGTTTGTTCTCTCAGAATAAACGAATAGATTTTGTGGTCTACAGCTGCCAGCATTTCTTTAGTAGAATGGTAGTTGTTTGGATGAATTAAAATGTCTTCCACGATGTGGTATGGGAATTTGTTGAGAATCATCGCGGTACACATTTCGCGGGATACTGTAGCTCCGGCTGCTTCAATTTGCTTGATAAGTGCCTTGGTTTCTCCAAATGTTTCTTTGCATGCTTTTGCATTATTGCTTGCAAATCTCAAATTACGTAGTTGTGTTAAAAGAGAGTTGATATCCGACGAATAGTTTCCAAATTCAGAAACTAATGCTTCACGCATGAGCTCATAATTCTGAGCAGAAGGTTCTATTCCTCTGATTGCTATTTGTGAATCGCCTTTGAGGCTTTCACAGAGTAGATTTACCTTTTCTAAGGTTGTAAACTGTTCATTATCATGAACAAGTCTATCAAAACGGCCCCAGAATGATTTGAAGTTCTCTGGTTTGCCATCAAATGTAGGTAGCGACATCGCTCGTTTTTGAATGCTAGTTTGTTGGATGTGTAGGAATGACTTGATAATTTCCAGAAATTGATTATTCGATTTGTTTTCTGTTTCATTGTTTTCTGTTGAGCAATTGCTGTTGTGCTCAGATTCATTCTTATGAAGCGTTTTTCTCAGTTTTCTAAGTATGCGTTCGGCTTTCATGATGTGTTCGTCAAGCTTAATAATGGCGTTTTGAACCTTTTTAATGTTGGGTTCAAAGTCTTCATCGGATGTGAAGGCGATGTACTGTTCGTCTAATGCTTTACGAAGCGTTTTGTCAGATGCTTCGTAAAATTTTTGGAATTTTTTCTCGTTATCTTGATGATTTTTCAACGATTCTTTGAATTGATGTTGGACTTTTGTCCAGCGAATGATAAGGCAAGAGAGGGTTTCCTCTTCTTCCTCAGTGTGGAAGTCGCAATCTACCAGAATACCAGGAAGGTCCTTCTTTTCCATCTCGTATCGTGTAAGTAATTCTCCGAGAAACTGGTTAGATTGTTTGATATGATTGACAAAAAGGAGTGACATTTTTGTCGTAGATGTAGGAATAATGCTTATATTCCTTTTACTTTCTCTTTTTTTTGTTTGTTCGGTGATCACAGTATATGTGATAGTGAATCTCTGTTTCTGTCTGCAGAGTTTGCTTATGGTTCAAGTCTTTTTGGTGTGACTTGACGTGGACTAATGGTTGCCACGATTTTTATCCATATGACTAATGTCTATAGGATTCGATACGTAGTAACAGGTCTCAGAAGTAAACTAGGAAACTATCTAACCATAACATGCAGTGAGGCAAAATGCTAGTAATAGAAAGAAAAATATATACATGAACAAGATTTCAAGTTACATTAACAAGGAACAGGTTAAAAATCATTTAAAATAATAGATAGATGTTTTTTGAAGCTGGCGGTGTTTTTCAGTTGAACGATGTTTTCAGGTAGAGTGTTCCAGGTTTGAATAGCTCTGTATTCAATTCCAGTTCTTGTTTCGCTTTTCCAAAGATCAGGATATTCAACATTCCATAGGTGTCTACGAAGTGAATGAGCGTAGTGCTTGACAGTAAAAAAATTAAGGCTGTTTTCTGGAATGTTTTTGGTTATCTGATTATGTTAAAAAACTAGATCAATTAACAATCTTCTAAAAGATAGTTCCTTAGCTCCAAGAAACAATAGCTGGTTTTTGTATTCCAAAGCTATTGCGGCTCTCTTAAAAATAGCGTTTAAGAATTTTTTTTTGTACAGACTCAATGCGTGCTTTATCTTTGTTGTTTTGAGGAGACCATACAACTGAGGCATATTCCAATATAGGCCTAATATAACAGCAAAACAGTTTAAACATCAAGGTTGGTGATCTTGAGTAAAAACAACGCAAGATAACACGACATTTGTGAGCAGCAATGTTAGATATTCTATTTATATGGCTATTGAAGGAAAGATTATAGTCTGTACATACACCAAGATCTTTGTATGTTGATACTGTGGCTAACGAGATGTCGCCAAGTTTGAAAATTGTGTTCAATCTTGATGTAGTAGTACTAGATATAATCATTACTTTAGATTTAGAGGTATTTACTTTTATACCGTTTAATAGACACCAATTTTTTTTTTCATTTCGTCTTCGGAAGGAGTAGATCGAGGAATTGATGTCATATCAGGTAAAACACTTCGTAATTCAAGTGAATATAGATGATTTAAGGAACGTGATATGTTGTTTCTAGCTGGAGTGAAAACTTTAGCTGTACGAATGATTCCATCAGAACTACTTATAAGTTTTGTGATTCGACCAAGTTTCCATTGACCACGAGGTAAGTTATCGTTATGTATAACTACAATTTCACCAATATTAGGTTTATTGGCTTTTGCTGAAGGTTGTTTTCGGGAATGTTTGTATATATCACGAATATATATCAAATATTCTGTTTGAAATTTATCCCAAAACATCGTAGCTGCATAAGAAGTAAGTTGTAAAGTTTCTAATGCTTGTTCAACGTTTTGTATTACAAGAATATCAATGGAATTATTATAAACTCGAGAACCACAATCATCCGGTAGAGAAACAAGACCAGGCAAAATGAAATCGACAGGACGAATAGGTACGTGATTTATATTATTTGGATCTGGATGTGTTAAAGGCCTTGTGTTAATGACTGCTTCAATTTTGACAATTAAAGTTAATAATTCATCAAATGTTAATTTATTTCTTTGTATTGCTTTTTTCATTGCATTTTTAGTAATTCCCACCATTCTTTCCCAAGAACCTCCATTCCATGGTGACTTGGGTGTGTTAAAGAGCCAATTTATGTTATTTTTGGCTAGATGGACTACAATATCAGCTGGGGTGAAATTAAATTCAGCTGATTTTTGTATTGTCTCAATTAATTGAGCTCCGAGTATAAAATTACCCCCACAATCACTTCGCATTGTGGTTGGTAAACCTCGTCGGGCTATGAAACGAGTGAAAGCGTTCATAAATGAAGTCGCTGTTTGATCATAGACCATTTCAAGATGAATGGCACGTATGGTTAAGCAAGTAAAAAGATATACATAGACCTTATGTCCACTTTTAAGCATAATAGGTCCAAATAAGTCGCAACCAGTGTTAAGAAATGGTTTAGTTAATATCACTCTATCTTTAGGCAATGAAGGCGTATCAGGGGTGCCATATGGTAAAGATTGATATTTATTGCATAAATGACATTTCTTTAAAGTTTGTTTTATAATTGCTGCAGCGCGAGCAATAAAATAAGTTTGACGAAGATGTGTGATCAAAAATTCTTTTTGGTTTTTTGGGTTTTTTGTATCATAGGATAGTAAAGAATTTTGTAATCGGTTTCTTACTCGAAGTATCTCGTTATCATCATGATAAAAATGATAACCAGGATATTGTCGTCGTAAATCATCAATAATGAGATGATCTTGAGCTTGTCGAATTAAAATAGTACGTATTATCTTCAAATCAGTTGTTAAAACGGGATATGATGTTGATATTTGTGAAATATTCCGTAATTTATGTCCATTTCGATTTTTAAATGTTTTTGTATGCCATATTTTTATAATTTTAGCCAAACGTGCTAACAAACGTAAAGTTGCAAAATGACCGTTATGATAAGCTAGGTTATGTTCCAAAAGTACAGATATAGCTTGAGCTATAAGTAATGATACAGGTGGAACATACATCACTTGCAAGGAACCATATGGTGTTAAAGCTTGAACGGTTCTGTTAAGAATCCACTGTGGTCCAAGAAGCCACATAGATTCCTGAAGTTGATATTTATTGGCTCCTCGTGAACCAATGTCAGCCGGATTATAATCCGTAGTAACATGGTAAAATTGAACATTAATCGAATGTTCTTCAAATACACGGGTCATATGTTGTACATTTTGAACTTGTTTTGCTATGAAGTCAGGTAATTGCTTATTTCTTGAAATCCATGATAACGCAATGATGCTATCACTTACAATATTTAGTTTTTTACATGGTAATTCCATTAATATTGTGTGAGAAAGTCTCATAGCTAATCGAATAGCTAAGAGTTCCATGCGTGGAATTGTAATTGGTGTTTTAGGAGATAAGCGGCTTTTACCTGCTAGAATAGAACTCATTTTGTTGTTAGTCTGTATGTAAGCACACACAGCTAACGCGGTTGAACTAGCGTCAGCAAAGACCCATAATGTACCTTCTTCAATAGATGGTGATAGTACCCGAGGTACAGTAACCTTAGCATAATTAATCTCGTTAATTGTTGATGTCCAAGAGGCTGATAATTCAGAAGGTATAGTATCATCCCATTCTGTTTTAACTGCAAAAACATCTCTAAGAATAACCTTCAAGGGTACAATTAATGGATTTGTTATACCCAAAGGATCATAAACTGAATGTAATTGTTGTAATGCGTTTCGTTTGGTTACTGTAGAGAGTTCCGGTATATTGAATCGAACTGAAAGGGAATCACTTAGAGCATTATGAGGTACTCCAAGAATTTTCAGTGGACAATCAGAAAGAATATTATCTTTATGAAGGTGCTGAAGAGCTTCTGGCTTATTCGATGCAAATTGACGAACATGCATCGACATATTTTGAAATAATTGTTGTGTAAGTGAACATTTCTGTTGAGCTTCATCTATACTATCAGCAAATAATAGAATATTATCTACATATAATGTATTTAATATTTCATCTGATAAGTCAGTATTCAAAGAGCTTAAATACCAATTTACACTCATGTTTAGTATGCTAGGTGAGGCAGTCAATCCAAATGGTATGCGTTTGAATCGAAAAACCTTAGTATTACTTGGGTTACAATTTCCTTGAGAATCCTTTACCTAAAAGAAACGGCAAAGATCCCGATGTTGCTTCTGTAAGCCTACTTGTAAAAAGGCTGATTGAATAACACAAGTAATAATGATTGGTTTTATTCTTGAAGCAATTAGAATGTTGAAAATATTGTTCACAAAACTTTTTCCAGTATATAGTATGTCGTTAAGGGATAATTTACCCTCAGTTTTAGCTGAAGCATCGAATACAACTCGTAAAGGTTTATTCGGCTTGTTTGTATTCCATACCCCATGATGTGGAATATAATGACATATAATATCAGAATTATGAGTATTGTTGGAAGTTTCAAAGGGAACTCCTTCAATGATATCGTTGTCGATATATTCGTCAATAATTTTCCTGTTCATTTCCAATTTCGCATGCGTATTTCTGATCACTCGTAGACTACAAACACCATATGCACTGAACGCCGATATTACAACAACTAAACAAAGTTACACGATCTGCCACTTATATGAACACTTGTATCCTGTACCAGCGAATTTGACGTCTCAATTGGAAGTTTCAAAGGCAGACTCCAATCGGGTACATTATCGAACACGTTCAATGGAATACAGTTTTGTAATCCAAATGTAGTTAATGCTAATCGCTTCTGGGAAGCACTTTTGAGTTTCCATTCGTTGGGAGTAAATGCAAAATCGTTTATTAGCTTGTTAGAGATACCGCCAACAGATCTGACCCTCTTTTATATTTCTTCTGAAATTCCTGTATTTTATTATTCAGTATATTTTATATACCTTTATGCAGATTGAGGAAATCATTCAAAAGTTTTTGCGTAGGTTTTTTGCAAGATATCAGTTGTTTAAGATGACAATTACGAGCTTCGATTATATTTGAAGAAAGAAATTGGGCCATCCAGCTAAAAGTTTTCTTCCCATAGAGTTACACTCGTATAAACTGGTAAAATTCAACGTGAGCCTAAAATTCAAAATTAATTTATAAACCGAACTAAAAAAACCATCTTTTGAGAGATCCTTCAGTTTCATTGATAAAATTGATCATCTTTTCTTCATATTCATTTTTTGTTAATGAGCACAATATTCCTTTTTTGAGTATAGTGCCTTTATCAGTCTGAAATAGAAAGTTTAGTTGAATTTTCTCAAATTGTTCTCACATTTCTTTTTACACCATACATGAGCTCTTTGACCAGGTGGTAATTGTGGAGGTTGTCTTTATTAATAGCATCTTTCATGTTATTGAGTCGATGCACGTCACAACGAATAAGTATAGAGTTTTTCAAGAAAGAACCCTAAATAGCTGGCTAAATATAGACTAAATATTTTTCAAAGATTACCGAATTATAAACATGAAAACTATGCTCTCCATCATGTACTTGAATTCCTATTGTTTTTCCTGGACAATACTTTTCGAACATCTTATTTGAAAACAAGCTAAGTTCTTCATGATCTTCAGTATCTTTTTTTTGAATGAATCATAACACCCAAAATAATACTTGAATTTTTTTTTGAAAATTTGCTTCTGAAAAGTAAAACAGAAAATGATGAAATTGTTGAGAAAATTACTTGTAAGAATCCGAAATTCCTAAAACCAATGTTACGTATTTAGCTGAACCAAGAGAAAACGTGGTATCTAACATCAAACACAAGCCAATAGTCGGTAAGCTTCCACTGTCCGTAACTGAAGCCAAGAAGGAATCTACAAAAAATTTAAAATTGAATTATGAAGGTTAATTTACTGAAGTAGCGCTCTTTTTCATTATGATTCATGGATTCCAACAATGAAACATTTCTTCTGTGTTCACTTATATCCTCCAATGTTGGCAAACTGGTTCCAGAAGAGGTGAAAGCTGCTGGATATCCAATAATAATTCTAATCTGTAAACTTCCATCTTCTATAAAATATATTTTCTTCATCGATGACAAATAATATCTACAGAAATAGCAATGTGCTTCTTAAATTAAACGCAAAAAAACTTCTCGCTTTAAGCCAATTCTATTCGCATGCGTATTTCTGATCACTCGTAGACTACAAACACCATATGCACTGAACGCCGATATTACAACAACTAAACAAAGTTAGTGTGTCCACTGTTACTGAAATGAACTAAGATTCTTCAATTTCTGTGTGACAACATGAAAATTCTAATTCAATGAACAGAAATTGAAATATATCTTTGTTTTTGAAAACAATACAGTTAATTAAACGTGATTACATCAAAAATTGTTAGAACTTGAATAAGTATTCAAATTAGAGAAATCTAACATGACAAGCAAGCAATAATTTTATAGCATTTAAATTTCAAAACAAAAATGCCCAAGACAGGAATCGAATCTGTGTCGCCACCGCAACAACGTGGAGTACTAACCTCTATACTACTTGGGCCGATATTACAACAACTAAACAAAGTTAGTGTGTTCACTGTTACTGAAATGAACTAAGATTCTTCAATTTCTGTGTGACAACATGAAAATTCTAATTCAATGAACAGAAATTGAAATATGTCTTTGTTTTTGAAAACAATACAGTTAATTAAACGTGATTACATCAAAAATTGATATAACTTGAATGAGTATTTAAATTAAACAAATCTAACATGACAAGCAAGCAATAATTTTATAGCATTTAAATTTCAAAACAAAAAGTGCCCAAGACAGGAATCGAACCTGTGTCGCCACCGCAACAACGTGGAGTACTAACCACTATACTACTTGGGCCGATATCAAAACAACTAAACAAAGTTAGTGTGTTCACTGTTACTGAAATGAACTAAGATTCTTCAATTTCTGTGTGACAACATGAAAATTCTAATTCAATGAACAGAAATTGAAATATGTCTTTGTTTTTGAAAACAATACAGTTAATTAAACGTGATTACATCAAAAATTGTTATAACTTGAATGAGTATTTAAATTAAACAAATCTAACATGACAAGCAAGCAATAATTTTATAGCATTTAAATTTCAAAACAAAAAGTGCCCAAGACAGGAATCGAACCTGTGTCGCCACGGCCACAACGTGGAGTACTAACCACTATACTATTTGGGCCAATATTACAACAACTTAACAAAGTTAGTGTGTTCACTGTTACGGAAATGAACTAAGATTCTTCAATTTCTGTGTGACAACATGAAAATTCTAATTCAATGAACAGAAATTGAAATATGTCTTTGTTTTTGAAAACAATACAGTTAATTAAACGTGATTAAATCAGAAATTGTTAGAACTTGAATGAGTATTTAAATTAAACAAATCTAACATGACAAGCAAGCAATAATTTTATAGCATTTAAATTTCAAAACAAAAAGTGCCCAAGACAGGAATCGAACCTGTGTCGCCACGGCCACAACGTGGAGTACTAACCACTATACTATTTGGGCCAATATTACAACAACTTAACAAAGTTAGTGTGTTCACTGTTACTGAAATGAACTAAGATTCTTCAATTTCTGTGTGACAACATGAAAATTCTAATTCAATGAACAGAAATTGAATTTTGTCTTTATTTTTGAAAACAATACAGTTAATTAAACGTGATCAAAAACAGGAATCGACACACAATTGTAGACAAATCGTACATGTATTCGGTGTACAAGTACAAAGGTCTGGCGGTGGCGACACACGTTCGATTCCTGTCTTGGGCATTTTTGGTTTTGAATCTTAGTTCATTTCAGTAACAATGAACACACTAACTTTGTTAAGTTGTTGTTATATTGGCCCAAATAGTATAGTGGTTAGTACTCCACGTTGTGGCCGTGGCGACACAGGTTCGATTCCTGTCTTGGGCATTTTTTGTTTTGAAATTTAAATGCTATAAAATTATTGCTTGCTTTCGTTCCGTTATGCTCCCGCGTCGATCTTACAGACCAATGTAGTCTACAAAATGAGCGTGGTAGTATTCCAGATGTAGCGGTTAAACATGGAGCATAAGGATAAACATAAGACTCGAGAAAGATTGGTTTATTATATCTACGTGATTACAATAAGATACATATAACTAAGTAAAGGTTACACTAATAGAGAACAGAGAGAGAACGACCAACCATCCATGATCGTCCCTGAGGCAAAGCTGAAGTGTTGTAATATGGAAAAGGGCGGGTCGTCTTCTCTCAGTCTCGCATTCTCTGACTCTATCCCGCCTGCTACAGCTTCGTCATATGAATGTAATGCATTGATCATTCGAATGGAACGTGCCCTTTTTCGAGTTTATGTCGCGTCCTCGCGACAACCAAAAGTTTTGACTTGATTAACTGTAGCAGAAGGGTTAATGTGTGTATTAAAGTACATGTTACAATACAATATTTTACGTAAAATTCTTATAATATGAACATAATACAATATAAAACATCAGTATCTGAAAAGAATTAAAAAAATTTTTAACCAAATTATGAAAGTTTTAACCCTCTTTAACGAATACTAGACTATGTTTTATTGGCGAACGTGCTTATAAAATAATAAAAAAAAAGTTTTTAAGCATAACGCTCTAACAAGTGTAGACAAAAAGTTAACAATTTTTTTTGCTAGAGCTCGGTTGTTTGTTTCAATTTGTGTGAGTTTAGAAAAAAAAAAAGAAAAGTTTTGCGTAATACCAAATAACTTCCAAATTGAGTCATTGATTACTCAAGTGAAGACTGTTGCTCAGATATTGTTGCAAACTATGTCTTTCATTTTTCATCTCATCTAGTATGGGGAAGTTAGTTGAAATTAGGAAGGTTCGAACTATATGATAAAGAATTATCTTCTCACATTTCCCGTGTTCATTATGCTCTAGTTTACTTTTTGACTTGAGAGTGACTTGTTTTAGAGGACTCGTTACAAAATTTGTGTTCTAGTATTACTTTAAAGAAAGTTATTACAAAACAATTTACAATAAAATCTCATGAGTTAATGGTTTTTTCTTGATGGTAGCCAATTTGTATCCGAAAGGTCTTCTGGTTCGTCATAAGAGTCTTCATCGTTGTTGTTTCCGTTGATAACCTCTATGATTTCAATATCGCTGTCATCGTCTGAGCTGTCTGTACGTGTACTGGGCTTATGTGCGATTCCGTCATCTGTTTCTCGATTAAATAATTTGAGATTGTCCTTGTGAACGTCTTGGATCTTTCCGAAAAGGTTTTTGATTTGAACCATGTTTCCCTTCACATTAATAACTTCAAATGGTCCATCATAAGCTTTCCGAAGCTTTTGTCCTGGCTTGTGCATTTTCACAGCTAACATAACGCAGTCTCCTTCTTGTATATCTCTTTCGTGAGTGCGTAATCGAGCATCATGTTTCTTTTTTGCTAATTCTTGATGCTTTTCCAAATTTTCTTGAATGATTGTTTTCTGTTTGCTTCGGATTTTCTCAATATTTTCAATCTCCTTTGAAATTTCCTTTGGTTCAGTTGTTTCGGGGTATAAATCTTTATCCAATCTCAAACGGCTTTCTTTCCCGAATAGTACAACGTATGGTGATATTCCTGTGGTTGCATGCGTTGTGGTGTTCAATGCAAAGGTAATTTTTGGCAAAAACATGTCCCAATCAGTGACATCTTCGTTGAGATAATGTGTGAGTCCTTCTTCTAACGTTCTATGAAGTCTTTCTACTTGTCCATTGGAATTCTTCTGATGTGGGAGTGTTGATTCATGTTTGATACCGAGTTTTTCGCACATGTCTTCAAATTTCCTTGATAGGAAGTTGGAACCGCGGTCTGTTATTAAGCGGTTCGGTGGTCCATAGACATATACAAAGTTTCTGAGGAATCTATCAATGACAACTTCACTAACAATTGTTGGTATGGCGATAGTTGTAGCCCATTTGGAGAAAGAGTCTTGTATTGTGAGGACATAGCTGTTGTTCCTTTTTGATGTTGGGAATGGTCCCATGATATCCATATGTATTCTCTCAAATGGTTTTGTTGGTATGTTAAATTGACCCATTGGTTGTACGGTCATAGCATGAGGATCTTTCTTTCGTTGTGCACATTTGATGCACTGTTTTACGTATTTTGCTATGTCGTTCTGCATGTTAGTCCAGGAAAATCTTCGTAATATGGCTTCTTTTGTTTTGTTGATGCCTTGATGCGCCCCGATTGTTGGGTCTTCATGAAATTCTTCAATGATTTTGTTAATTATATCACTATCCGATGGCAATATTAACGCTGGATGAGGTCTTTTGACGCTTGGTTTTGTGTAGAGTAAGTTGTTTATAACACAATAACGATGATTTTGAATCATATTTTTCTTCGTTCTGTATTCAATCTCAGCTATTGTTCTCTTGATCCAAGGAGTATTTTGTTGGATTGAGCTGAATTCTGGTAACTTCACAACATTTACTTGTTGTGTCTCAATTTTCTCTTTCGAATTCGTCTTTTGTTTCTTGTTCGACGTCTTTGGATCGTTAGCTTCATCTCCAATGTATCTAGAGAGTGCGTCACAGACTTTGTTTAATCTGCCTTCTCGATATTTGATCTCAATATCGTATTCCTGTATGACCAATTGGAACTTTGCTAGTCTTCCAAATAGGTCTCTTCTAGTTAGTAAGCTTGTCAATGGGCGATGATCGGTGATGCAAATTGAATGTGATCCAAGTATGTTTGTTCGAAACTGTGCTAGAGCGTAAACTAAGCCTAAGGCTTCTATCTCTATGGGAGCATAGTTACGTTCTGCTTTTACTAATTTCCTACTTGCGAAAGCAATTGGATGTAAGTTCTTGAATGGTTCGTTTGGATCTTCGGGCTGCAGTAATACTGCGCCTATGGCGATGTTGCTGCCATCACTTTCAATGATGAAAGTTCGGTCTGATCGTGGTGGTTTCAGTACCGGTGCTTCGATTAGTCGTTCCTTTAGCTTATCTAGTGAACGTTGACATTCGCTAGTCCAATTGAAGTCTGCGTCTAGCTTAGTAAGGTCATACAGCGGACTTGCTATATGCGCAAAATCTTTAATAAATTTTCTAAAGAATCCGACCATTCCTAAGAATGCTCTTACTCCTGTGGGTGTTTGAGGAGCAGGGTAATCGCGGATGGCGGAAACTTTCTGTTGATCGGGCTTAACTCCGTCTCTTCCGACAATGAGTCCAAGAAATTTCACTTCTGGTCTTGCAAATGAACATTTCTTGAGTTTAATCTTAAATCCTAGTCTTTCTACAGCGAGTAATACTTCTTTGATGTCTTCGAGGTGTTGTTCTGCGCTGTCTGATATGACTAGTAAATCGACCAAATAGACAAATAGTCGGCATTTACATTTACTTTGGAGATATCTCACGGCTGTTTGAAAGGTATGTGGCGCACCACATAATCCCATAGGCATTCTCCTGTATTGATAAGTCCCACTATTGGTGGTAAAGGATGTGAGTGGTCTATCCTTCTTCAATAATGGTATTTGGAAAAAGCCAGAAACAAGATCAAAATTAGAAAAGTGTTGTGATCCAGCAGCTAAGTCAATGATATCAGAGATGTTAGGAATCACATATGTTTGTTTTCTTGTAACGTTATTTAAGGCTCGGAAATCTGTAACGAAACGGAATGTTTCGTCTTTTTTCTTAACGAGAACGACAGGGCTGTTGAACAAAGATGTCGAACGTTCTATTATCCCTTGCTCGAGCATTTCTTGGACTTTTCTTTCTACCTCTTCTTGTTTCCCGAGAGGTATACGTGAAATTCGTGGCTTTGGCATATCCATATCCGTTCGTAGTGGTATCTTGTGTTCTACTGGTCCTTTGAACAATCCTATCTTTTTATCTTTATTGAGGAATGCCTTCTTACGTTGACGAATGATGTTTCTTAGTTCGTCTTTTTGTCGTTGCGTAAGATCAGCCTCTTTTAGGTCAAGTTCTTTCATGAAATCACCCGGGAAGTGAGGTAATTTGCCTTCCCAGTCTGCTTCTGGTGGAATATAGTCGTACTGTTGTTCTGTTGAGAAGATTTCATAGTCCGGTATAGATCCTATTTCGGCTTCTGCAATCACAGTGCCGGCCGGTATTTCTATGAATTCTTTAGAATTGTTCCGGAATTGGATATTGATGGAGTTAACATCGCGAAATGCTGTGTCGTATCGAGGTGAGAGAGGTGTATTGTCGTTTGGTTTAATCATAGCGATTAAGTCTTCTCCGATTGGGTTCTCTAATTGGACTTGAAAATTAAAAACTTGTCGTGGAAGTAGACTCCGCGGTTCCAAGGTTATCAAATTAACAGTTTTTGATATCCTGTTGATATCCCCGTTAATTCCGCTAGCCAAAGATACTACATGATTTCCAATTTCCAGTGTTCTTTTGTATGGTCTTAGTTTCATGCCAATGTTTTGACAGTCAAGTGTTTTCATGAAATCTAATCCAATCAACGCTGGCGATGGACAGTCTTTGTCGTCTGATATGAAGAATGTATGGTCGATTTCGTAACCGGCTATTTCGACGGTTAAGTCGATAGTACCAATGAATACAAATTCTGATCCGTTCGCTGTTGTTGCTCTTAATGTATTCTTCTTAACAAAGTCATTCAAAGCTAAGTAGTGTAGTGTCGATATTCTTATGTAACTGACGGACGAACCTGAGTCCCATAAAGTTAGGATCAGTCTATCGTTAACAGTCATCCATAGAAGTGGTAGCGCTTGATCTTTCTTTTTGGAAATCGAGCAAACTAATGGTAGTGCGATTGGTATGAATGTGAGCATTGATGGATAGTATTGTTTCATTATGTGTCTTGGAATCGGTTGGTCCGGATGACTAACTAATTCCAAAGTTTCTTCGTATGTTGGTAGATCACTGTCGTGATCTTTGAGTGCAATATGCATAACTGGTATGCCTACTGGTTTGAAGAAATAGATCTTTACAATGAAACCTATCACAAAGAGTATGATGGTAAATAATGTAATTGCACCGATCGTTATTAGTGTTCGCTCAATCGTTCCTGCAATTGTATCGATGAATGACTTCCATGTGCTCTTGGTGAATTCTTGAGCTTTCGATATGTAGTCGCTACTTTTCTTTAGTACACTGAATGTAGCTGATATCTTTGGATCATTGTGAATTGTGTGAAGAACGTGATTCTGACGAATCGATGCTAAACTCGCACCGTAAGCTATGGCTGTGGTCATTGAGTATACCCGAGACGATAAATTAGTGTATAAGTGAGCTCCGGTGAATTTTAATAGTGTTATTTTTTCGTGATGAAGTCCGTCCCACATTGATACAAGATTGACGTCTGCAGTCCCATTAATTCCTTTCCATTCACCTTCGCTAGACCAGATATCTGTTGGTACGTGATCACAGCTTATTTCTTTACCATGAGGTAAAAGATCCTTGGATCCGGGTGCTGCAAACAGTAACTGTCCGTCTTGTGTCCAGACTGGGGTTTCGAGATAGCATGTGCCATTTACGGTGTGATTGTGATAAATGGTTTTCTCTAGCACTGTAGGGCATACATGTATATGCAAAATTTCATTGCCTACAAACCGTGCGGCTATATCTTCTCTTCCCAGTATTGTTCGCATTGCGATTGTTGGTTCAATTTGTAGAATTGATTTCCATAATTCCAGATACCGATTTTGTATCTCGCAAATCGATTCGTATGATTCTTCAAAATGTTTCTGCAATTCCTCTTGGATCATTGTAGTAGCATACTGTAAATGATCTTGGGCTATTTTGTTCGATATATTTTGACGAAACTCTTGTACCGAGTCAATTTTCGTTGCTATGTATCTCGCATTTGCTTCCACTAAATTTGAGGTTTCTACTGATGGTGTTGAGGAAGCTCGGTTTTTTCGAATCAATGTTGGAGAGGCTTCGGTTGTCTCTTGTATTTTTGGAATCTGTGCGTCTTTGTATATGGCATAGCTTCTTGTTGTTGTTGGCGAACGAGCGGTTGATGTTGTTGTGCGTGCTGTTGTCGCAGCGGTCGTGTGAGGCGCCGTTGTTGATGGCTGTTGCCTCCATGATGGTGCTCTTGTGGTGGTTGTTGCATTTGTGTGAGGATTGTTCGTTATTTGCGGCTGTATTGTGGTGACTGATTGGATTGTTCCCTTCTGTTCGATCAAAGGTTGGACTGGTGTCACAACCGCGCCGCTAGCCGCGCCGCCTGCAGCGACGCTGGATGTCCGCGTTGCGATTTGCCGAAAATTTGTTTCATTTTTCTCTGCCATTAAGATTTGAAGTTGTTCTTGTGTTATCCTACTCGATGTATAAGGTGTTTTTACATTATTGAGCAGGGGTAAAAATATTTCCAATAATAATTTCTTTGAAAGATTGCTGGGCTTGATCAGCTTAGGGTGTGGACCGATCGGTATTCCATAATTATTCTTCCTGTCATAAAATAGTTTATCTGTATTTGGCATGAATTGTCGTGATGCTGGCAATTTTATAAATTTTCTGTCATCAATAAATGCTGCAGTTTTATTCCATCGTACTGTTGTGAGGGTTTTTAGTTCTCTTAGTAAATTGATCGTTGCCTTAATGAATTCGCTTTTCTTCTCTTCCTCGTCAGTTAGTATACGTTTCCTTATTGGTGGCATTTGTATGAACGTTTGTAGGACTTCTTGTCGTGATGGAATTGTCAGTCCTTCTTCAATTATCACTGGTGTATTGGTTAAATTGAGAGCTATGCTTTCAATTCGTTCGCGATATGAACCTTGTTTCTTCCTTATGATTTCATCGAATTCGATTACTGTCAAACGATCTGATATTTGTTCGAGAAGCTGTTCAGATGTTAAGTATGATATTGCTGCCTTTGTAGTAATGGCTAATTCTCTTTGTGCTATATAATATAGCAGAGCTTCTTCTTTATCACTGAAATCGTATTGCTTGAGAAAATGTCGAACAGAATGTTCATTTATTTGAATTCTGAAGAAAAATTCGAATTTTTCTTTATGTGATGTTATCCATGCCTTTAGAGAGTATGTTGGATCTACTAAACGTCTTCCTTTGATTATAGGAATAATTGAAGTAATACCGGGATTACTCATTAATGGTCTTAGGAAAGTATATGGACAAACGTGAAGCAATACTGTTTCATAATCTTCAACTTCGTTGATCCGATCTTGATCCAGCGGGAAAGAACATCCTTCGGTGACTGCACGTTTTGGTCTTTTAAACGGCAGCTTTTTGAACTCTCTTTCAATAAGGGTGGTTATATTGTTGTCGTTTGGAAATTTAGGAAGAATGATATAATTTCCTGATGTCGTATAGAACGCTGGCTGCCTGAAGCAAGAAGAAATAGGTTTCGGAGTTGGTTTGCTCGAAAGAATAAGTGCCGATTGTGTACTAGGGATTAAAATAGTATCTTGACTAATGATAGCGTCATATGTATGCATATCGATATAATTACAACATGAACCAGTGGTTTGTGGGTCCCATATTATTATTGATGTACTTGATTCACAATTACCATGATGTGCATTGCATCCTTCCGTGTTCAATATTAAGTTTGACAATATTGTATCGTCAGGCATACGGGTCATGACTCCGCGCTCTAATATTAGACGTGACCGCTCCTCGCACGCGTCGCGGTTGAACGCGCGCGCTGGGTCATAGGAGGGCTCCGGAGTTGCTTGGGTGATACTATCAATGCGTTGCAGTTCTATGTTATTCCACTTGCGATCGCGGATCGCCTGTCTGCACTCGCGCTCTCCTATAGGCTGTATTCTATTTATTGTTCTGTTCGTATCGCGGAGGAATAGCAGGTCTCGTACGCATAACTTGTGTACTTCCTCTGAACAACGCCACGCATCCCATTCGTGTGCTGTGTGATTTCTTGTGTATAGATGAACTTCTGTACGTAGCACATGGTTTTTCTCTGTTAATCTGCATTTTCTGATTGTTGGTGGCATAAGTAATGCGCCTCCTGTTGCTCTTGTACAGATTTGATATGTAGATGCACAGGGCAAGAATATTGCTGCTGTTATTGCCATGATAACTGTGAGCGTCAAAGGCGAAAGGGTGACAGAGTTTATTCTTGTTGAGCTTCTATCTCTTCCTCTTGAGTTGTCTCTTTGATTTTTGAATTGAACTCTTCTTTGTCCGTTGTTGTTATTGAATCTACCTCGTTGGTTGTTATGACGAAAATTATAATTTCTTTGATGCCAATCAGAACTCGATTGCCTATTATCTTGTTCGTTATAATTTGTACGGCGATTATTATTAGCGAAAGAACCGTAACGGTTTCGATTATTATTGAAATTAGAAAAGTTTTTATTTTTTTGATAATTTTAATAATTTTGATTATTTTGAGTATTTTGATAATTTTGATTATTTTGATAATTTTGATTATTTCTTATCATTTGGTTATCGCGTTGATAATTGCGATTAAATGTTTGGCTATCTCGTCTCTCATCATTACGCGCAAAGGGTGCTAGTGCTTTGTTCACAGCGTTGACCAACATCGATTGCGTGTCTGTTGTTTGGTTCACTATCGATTCCTCCCAGCGAGCGGCTTCAATCGCTTCTGTGAAGGATTTTGGCTTTGCTCGAATCACAGCTGGTTTTAGAGTATTTTTAAGTCCTCTGAGGAATGTTGATCTCAGTATTTGATCTTTATGTGGGTCATCAGATGCAAATGCACTCAATGCCATTGTTCTTAATGCTTGGGCGTATGCATCAATTGTCAATTCCCCTTGCGTGGTGTTTTGAAGGTTAATAAGTGCAGGGTCTTGATTATATTCAGGGCAGAGCTTCGATGTTAGTGCTCTAATCAGATCATTCCACGAACCAGTTGTTTTAAGTTGTTCATGAACTTGTCTGTAAGCTTCTTCTGCTGCTTCATTTTTGAGAAGCAAAGGAAGAAGTGCTAACCTTTCAGGGATAACAAGGCCAATGGCATTAGCAAACAAGTTGAATTTACCCGTAAAATCACGGAAGTTACGACTGCCGTCGTAAGTTGGACAGTAAGGCGAAAGTAAGGCTTGCGCGATTGTTGTTTTCCCTGCCCCAGGTAATGAGGAAACAGCTTCCGTCATAATGTTATTCGTACGGGTAGATGGTATTTTGATCGTTCTACCTGTTATTGGTGGGGTCTCCAAAATAGGGGTTGTTTGCGTGGATGGAATAGGTCTATTGGGTGCCTTAGGAAGTGAGTCTGTTGTTGTTAAGATGGGAGTAGAAGTTTGATGAATACTGGTATTTGGCGCAGGTGGTTGAATTGGTGAGATATTAATGTTAGGGACTGATGAATATCTGCTTTTGCGCTTGGTGTTGAAAGTTTTATCTTTAGGCGAAAGGTTAAAAAGATCAGTAACAATGTTTCTAAGAGAACTAAGCCCACCCGCCCTAGAAGTTTTTGAAAGTAAAGGGGAATCGGTTGGTTCGGTTAGTGAGAGAGACTGAGAAGCGTCGCTGATGTTTTGATTTTTCTTATTTTTATTAGAATTAGAGGAGCGTACCTTTTTAGGAGTGATCGGTGTTTGTTCCTCCACAATGATTGATAGTTCTTCTTCTATAGTAGGTACGTAGTCCGGGTCGCCTAGTTGTTCAGTAGGTGAGACAGAATCAGTAGTAGGAATAAGGAAATTATCCGGCTTCTTGTCGACTTTCTGCTCCTCTTCTAATATAGCGACGTCTTGAGCTCGAGCTCGACTTCTGGTAAAGGGAGCTGAGTCTTGGGAATCGAAATGCGTACTTATAGGTACGGCTGAATGGAATCTCTTAGCCACCTTGCTAGAACTCTTGGTTTGAAAAAACCTTGAGTGCTTGGTAACGTGTGGGATGTTGAGACGTTAAAGAATGCTGTGAATAAGGATGAGGATGTAGGCAAAATGAGAAAGGCTTTGGAGAGCGACCGGTGTCGTATCGACAACTTGTGAGAATGAGGTCGATGCCTTGGCCAATGGCGATGGATCCGCCTTCTACTGTGTGATATCGGGACTCTGGTGCTCTCCGTATTTTCTCTGTAGTTGAAAGTCTGATTCACAAAACATCTGGGGTGACCAAGCTGTTATTTTACAAAACGTTTAGTGTAATTCGTAATATTCGTTCAATTACAGCACATTTTACTGATTTGTATGCAACCATTTTCCTCATGCTGACTAAACTTATGTTTTGTTACACTAGTTTCTCGACCATGTGGTGTGTCATCTTGCAACAAAACTTATGGTGTAATTCGTAACATGCTTTTGATAAAAGAGCAGTTTAACAATAAATGTGCACCAATTTCTCTTTTGTGACCAAAAATAATTTTTGTTTCTTTACAATCTGGTTTTCAAATACATTTGGTGTAGCTCGCATGTTTCGTTGTAACAAAAGTCATGGGATTCGTAATATTAGTTTTACAAAAGAGCGTTTCGCAATGATGAATGTAGATATTTCGTGATCAGAAATCGAATTTTGAAATAAAAGCAGAGTTAAATGGCTAAATATTACAAGAACTAGTATTAAAGTTGGAATAAGGTTCAATGCGTGAGTCTTATGCTTCTGAACAACAATAACGGTATGAGGAAGGTGACATTCAGTAAGGGGAGAAAATCCAAACCGATATGCTTTAGCCAACACGACCTGTGTTAATCATGATTCAAATTCGAGATAACATTTTTCAACAGGATTTTTCGGACTATAGCGATCTATAAATTAACAATCCTCCCTTTCTGGTGAGGTTTCCCGTGTAATTTTTTTTCATGCGTACTGATTATAAATTTAGGATGTTAGAAGCAAAATTTGTCTGAACGAAATCGTAACGCAAAATAAAATAGTCCTGATCGCAAAACAAACTTCATCCACGAAATATAAAGATATAACCGAAGTTATTCTTTCCTTGAAGCCAAAATTAATCCTTAAAAAGGAGAAGGCGTGGGAAATACAAAATAACAATTACTTTAGGTGAATTTGTTCACTAATTCAGCCTAAAGCCCTCATCAAGCTTCAAGGTTGGGTAACAGAGCATTTCAGATGTTATAAGCAAGGATACGAAATTTAAAGGTTCAGACGAAAAACTTTTTGTGAACAAACGGGAAAATAATAATCTCGAAACGTATAATCCTTCTTTAAAAAAAAAAGGATTACTTGCCTCTGTTCCCATTTAACGTTGTTGGCCCCTCCGTATTGTGTTAAGACATAGAGTAGATGGTATGAGAAAAAGAGAGATGAAAGAGATTTGAAAATGAATTAACAACACAAACATTAGAGAGAAGGAAAAAAATTGTTATAAGTTCGAGGTGGAACCTCCACGTTCCGTTATGCTCCCGCGTCGATTTTACAGACCAATGTAGTCTACAAAAAAGTGAATTAATTTATTTTGTTTTTGAACGAGGACGTTCAACTTTTTAAGGTGGGGGGATCGATATTTACCAGCTGAACTTATACTAATTAGCTGAATACATTATAAAATACATTATACCTTAGGCCCTGGCGGCACCTGGAATGGGGACGCTTCATCTACGTTTAAGGCGTTCATTATAGAACGGCATATCGTTGCTCCGTCAGCAACAGTTTCTCGATAGATAAAAGACTGTAATTTAATAATATGTAAAGTCTGGAATTAGGAATACGGAATAATAACCTTGAGAGGGGTTTCTCTTTTTTGAGGAACAGAGCTCATTCGCGATCGTTTTTGACGAGGAGAGAACGTCTGTAAAGAATGTAAGGCTTACATTAAGAATTATAACTTACTTCATGAGGAAATGAAGTTCCTTCATGAGGGGGGGGGGGAGGAGATCTGTCAGCAGGAGGAGAAGAAGTCTGTAAAGAATGTAAGACTTACATTAAGAATTATATTACTTACTTCATGAGGGGGGGAGGAGATCTGTCAGTACGGGAAGAAGGCTGTAAAGAATGTAAGGCTTACATTAAAAGTTATAACTTACTTCATGAGGGGGGGGGGGAGGAGATTTGTCAGCAGGAGGAGATCTATCGGCAGGAGGAGAAGAAGTCTGTAAAGAATGTAAGACTTACATTAAGAATTATATTACTTACTTCATGAGGTGATGAACTTCCTTCATGAGGGGGGGAGGAGATCTGTCAGTACGGGAAGAAGGCTGTAAAGAATGTAAGGCTTACAATAAGAGTTATAACTTACTTCACTAGGTGAAGGAGAATTTTCGATGTTAGTAGGGAGGTGGGAGGAGGAAAACTGTAAAACAAAAAAATAAAAACAATTAAACATGAATTTTATTTTTACTTCTAGGGCTGCATCCATTAATTTTCTAGCTTCCATCTTCATATAGTCCGTTGGATCAAAAGAAAAGTCCATACTTGAGCAAAAATCCTACAAAAACCGCAATTTATGATATCCAAAAAACCCTAATCTTACATCCATGGAAAACTTCAGCGTTTCAGCAATGCCTTCCTGAAAAGCCTTAATAACCATGTGTTGGTTATCCCATCTATCGGATGTCAAAATCCATAAGGCCGAGGAGCATCTGGCACAAAGTAGGGTCGCAGCCACTGCTTGAGCGATATTCTCTTCGAAATGAGTCGACGTAGGCTTACAGCTGATGGTATGTCGGCTTTCACAACTTCAAAAATTATGGCATAGAAATTAAATTAACAAAAAGCTTACCCATGTTGCTAGACAATAATTAAAACACAAAAAGCCTACCCATGTTGCTAGACAATAATTATATATAGCTGTCTCTTTTTTGGAAGTTAAGCAGTAATGGTCAACTTCTTTCAATTGTTTTAACAATTGACCCGCCTGTTCTACATCTCCAATTCTTAATATTTTTATCATTAATGGTTTATATTTTGACTTTGGTTTATATTTTTATATTTTTACAGCTGATGGTATGTCGGCTTTCACAACTTCAAAAATTATGGCATAGAAATTAAATTAACAAAAAGCCTACCCATGTTGCTAGACAATAATTAAAACACAAAAAGCCTACCCATGTTGCTAGACAATAATTATATATAGCTGTCTCTTTTTTGGAAGTTAAGCAGTAATGGTCAACTTCTTTCAATTGTTTTAACAATTGACCCGCCTGTTCTACATCTCCAATTCTTAATATTTTTATCATTAATGGTTTATATTTTGACTTTGGTTTATATTTTTATATTTTTTATGCCATGTTCAAATGTATATTTTTAAGTATTTTTAATTTTCAGTGCTGGATGTTTCGACATTACGATGAAGGAATTTTAAAAGAGATAAATGTACAGGCCTTTTTGAAAAGCAACCCGTCCCATATTTGATAAAGTATGTTTAAAATTTTAACTACCCAACCATTTATTTTTTTAAGCTTATTCAGTTATATGGAATAGAATGTAAAAAAAATATTAAAATTTCTAATGAAATAGATAAAATACTAACAGGATGTAAATCATTTAACTTTTGCATTGCTCTAAAATCTAGACATCCCCACTACCGAATTATTCGCAATCTTAGAATGTTGTACCTCATAACAAGATACATTTATGAAAATTATACAATGCGACCTAAAGCCCAATGCGTATGTTAAATTATTCAAAATTGTTGTAGCATTATTTTTCTAGACATCGAGCCTCCACCACACAGTCCAGTTTCTGGAAACATTTCTCCAACCTCCCCAAGCTTCCCCATATCTTGACCATAGGGTAGTGATGCAGCCTCTCAACCCTAACGGTGGAAAAGATTCAACTATCTTTACGAGGATTAAAGGAAGATATGGAGTCGGAAATAGATTAGGGCTACTTGGAGTAAGATATCAAAAGTAATACCTAAAGTAATACATATATTTAGGAAATATCTTTCAATCCACATATAATAAGATTATGCTGGGAAGGAGTGTGGATCGAATATAGGGTAGATTTGGCCCACGAATTTTTTGAAAAAAATCAGTAGGCTTTTTGTTAATTTAATTTCTATGCCATAATTTTTGAAGTTGTGAAAGCCGACATACCATCAGCTGTAAGCCTACGTCGACTCATTTCGAAGAGAATATCGCTCAAGCAGTGGCTGCGACCCTACTTTGTGCCAGATGCTCCTCGGCCTTATGGATTTTGACATCCGATAGATGGGATAACCAACACATGGTTACAGTTATAGCTTCCTTGTTTCTTGAGAAGTCCACAGATGGGACACCAAAGTTTCCCAATGTAGTAGTTCGGTCTAGTTATCTTTAATTGCATATCAGGGATAATCTGGAACACTTTATCAAATTGATTGATTAATATTTAATTTATACTTGTAGCAATAAGCTGGAGTTGTGAGCGACGACTAATTCTGACTCGTTCCCATCAGGATCAGTAGAAGGTTCTGATTGAATAGATGTTGGTTCCGAAGTATTATCATCGCCGACTATATCATTATTCGAAAAAGGAGTATTAATTTCATTGTCAGTTTGGTCACTAATCATAACGACATCCGTGATTTCCAAATCTTGAGTGGTGGAACATTGGCTTCCTAATGAAGCACTTGGAACTTCTTTATTTCTTTCTGAAAAGGAATAATTAACATAAAAAATATAAAAAAATATTGACTAAAGTATTTAGTCCATTTTTCTTTGCCTTCTTGAGATAGAGGACCGAAGGGTCTCACATCCTTTATTAATGGTTGTTCCGATGAACAGGGACATTCATTATAAAAATCAAATCGCAGACATTGCTTTCCCGTTATATTATAATTAAATAAAATTTGTTGTCCATTTCTAATAGTTTTAATGGCTCTGAGTATGAGTATGGGGAAGTCGTTGAATTCGAAACAAGTAACCATCTCAGAATTGCTATGAAGTAGACAATGATTGGCGTATGATTCAGCAAACATGAACCCAGGTTCCTAAAAATATGTAAGCCATACGTAATGTACAGTTTATAAATGTAAGGCTTTCATACCGGCTTAAACAATTTTTGTACATGAGATGCTTCAAAGTCGCCAAATTTTGTTAATATCGTGTAGTCGTCATTCGCCTCACCTTCTTCTAAGCTACCATAGTATCCGCAAATATAGGAAGATATTGGAAGTTAAGCAGTAATGGTCAACTTCTTTCAATTGTTTTAACAATTGACCCGCCTGTTCTACATCTCCAATTCTCAATAACTCAAGCCTCTAAAACAATTTACATCTCCAATTCTTAATACCTCAAGCCTCTAAAACAATTTAGATCTAAATAATACATCGTCATACCTTTTTTGCTATTTCAACTATACATTGTATAGTGAGATTTATGCTCAACCTTTTTTTTTTAATTCCTCTTTCTCTGAAATGTTCTTCCTCTTGAAAAACATGTATACGAACGTAATCCTGTGCACGTAAACCTTACATGTCGTAACCTGAAAATAACCAAAAAATGTAAGCCTTACAGGGACGCTCATGCCGCCTTTTATTTAATGGTCCCGCACAGATCATTAAGTATGTGAACCTTACGTTTAAATATGCTATATAATGCTCACATATATCATATATATTTTTTATATAATGAAATATTTTTTAATTAGTTTCAATTTTTTCAGTTAATGTTTAAACATTATGATGAGGGACTTCTAAAAGAAATAAATGTCCAAAGTTTCCTAAGGAACAATCGTCCACTGTTCGACATTGTACGTTTTATTTAATTTTAACAACCCTACAAATTAATTTTTTTAGCTAATTAACTTATATAATATTGACTGTCATAAAAATAGCAAGATAGCCAATGAAGTTGATAAAATACTCTCAGGGTGTCAATCCTTCAACTTTTGCTTAGCCTTAAAGTCCAGGCATCCAAGATACCAGATTATTCGAAACTTGAGAATGTTGTATTTCATCACGAGATACATATATGAAAATTTCTCCATGAGGCCCAAGTCAAAATGCGTATGTTTATTTTTATTTATCTGATATTGTTTTTATATTATTTTTTAGACGTCGAGCCTACATCATACGGTTCCTTTTTTTGAAACGTTTCTCCAGCCGCCCCAGGCGTCTCCTTACCTGGATCACCGAGTCTTTCTACAGCCGCTTAACCCCAGCGGGGGTAAAGATTCCACCATCTTTACCAAAATCAAAGGACGATATGGTGTGGGCAACAGACTGGGATTACTAGGGGTAATATATAACCTTCAGACTTGCATATTCTTATTTTTTTTTAGGAAATTAGCTTTAATCCTCATATGATCAAGTTATGCTGGGAAGGGGAATGGATGGAGTACAGGGTGGATTTAGCACACGAATTGTTTAAAAAAAAACAGTAGGATTTTTCTTGTTGATTTTTACACATTTTTGTTAGTTCTGACAGCAGCAGGCATACAGTAACGTGTAAGCCAACTTCCAAGTACTTCGAGGAAAATGTTGCAAATGCGGTTGCTGCAACTCTACTATGTGCAAGATGTTCCTCCGCCCTGTGGATCTTATCTTCGGATCAATGGGAAAATCAACACCTTGTTATTAAATCATTCCAGGAGTCTATAGCTGAAACTCTCAAGTTTCCAATAGATGTATGATTAATAGTATTATTTTAATTGGATTTGTTGTTTTTTAGGATTTCTGTTCAAATATTGACTTTTCGTTTGACCCCATCGACTATTTGAAATTAGAAGGTAGAAAAATAGTTGATGCAGTCCTAGAGGTACAAAATAATTATATATTTTTTATTTATTTAATAAAGCCTAATGATGTAAGCATTACATTATTTTTCAGGTCACCTCCTCTGTTACTAATCCAGAAATTTTCCCTTTACAATGTGAAGTAAGTTATACAATAAATATGAGCCTTACATTCCATTTCAGGTCACCTCCTCTGTTCCTATAAGATCTCGATCACGTACTAATCCGGCAAGATCTCGATCACGCACTGTAGTGCCTGACGTCAACTCTCCTCGTCGAGAACCTTCTCTCCCTGAAAATTCCCCTTCACGTAGTGAAGTAAGTTATACACTAAATATGAGCCTCACATTCTATTTCAGGTCACCTCCCCTGTTACTTATCGGGTATATTCTTCACGTAGTGAAGTACGTTGTAATTCTCAATATATGCCTTACATTCTTTTTCAGGTCACCCCCCCTGCTACTGATCCAGAACGCTCCCCTTCACATTGTGAAGTAAGTTAGTTATACAATAAATATGAGCTACATTTTTATTTCAGGTCAGAACCCCTGTTACTAATAGGGCGTTAAGATCTCAATCACGTACCGAAGTAAGTGATGTCAACTGTTCTCGTAGAGAACAATCTCTCCCTGAAGGATCTCCTTCAACTCATCAAGTAATTAAAGCCTTACATTCCCAGGCTACATTTTCATTTCAGGTCAAAACCCCTGTTACTAATAGGGCGTTAAGATCTCAATCACGTACCGAAGTTCGTGATGTCAACTGTTCTCGTAGAGGACAATCTCTCCCTGAAGGATCTCCTTCAACTCATCAAGTAAGTTAAAGCCTTACATTCCCAGATTCATTCTGTTACAGGTCTCCTCTCCCCCTCCTCCAAAAAAAATGCGATTAGGCAATTCTACCATAGTTGATGGAGCCAAGATATGCCGTTCAATAATGGATGCTTTAGAAGTATCATCACCTTTTGAAGTACCACCAGGCCGTAAGGTAGGATGTATTTTGGGACAAGCTTGTTAAAATTATTATTAAGTTGATTAACGAGATGAAGAAAAAATCTAGGAGACCTAGAACGGTCTCGATAAAAAAATTTGATCCAGTTACAAAAAAATTTGTAATACACAGCGGCCAATTGTTGTACATAAATGAAGTAAAATAATAAGTAAAAATCTATATTTCATTTTTTATTCAGGAAATTGACCCTCACCCTGTAGGGAATAGTTGCTTTGTAGCCTACGGCATGCACGAATCTTTCTATTACCAGAAAGGCAAAATAATGGGCTATACGGAAGATAGAAAAAAAATTATAGTAGGCTACATTTTAAAGAAGGTAAGCATTTTAAAAACATGTCATGAAAAAGTTTTTTTTGTAGAAACAGCAGTTATATGAAGTAAATGTGGAGGACGTCTTTGTAGGGGAGCAGCTACCTGACGATCTGGCTGAAGAACTTTTCCAAAAATATAAAACTCGACCAAACTCGAGAAATAAAACGAAGTAAATTTTTATTTAATATGGTTTTAATCTTTTAATAAAAGTTTTATATTAGGTCCCGAACTAAGTCTTGCGCCCCCCCCCCTAGTTTTTCGAATTTTTTCGAAAAATTTAAAAAAAAATTTAAAATTATTTAAAATTAAGAAAATTTGAATATTTTAAAACAATATTATCAAAAAAAAATTTCAAAAAACAAATTTTTTTGTTTGAAAAATTAGTTTTTAATTTTCCATCTTTTTTTTTGCTGTTTTCTGTTATGAATTCTACTCATGCGCGCCATACTCTTTTTTATCATTTTAATGAAGGATTATCTGCGAAAGCAGCCTTTAAAAAAATGAGAGCTGTTTATGGAGATTCATCTCCAAACTACAGCACCTGCAAAAGATGGTATTCGCGTTTTAGAGCGGGCGAAACCGATTTAAAAGATCGTCCAAGGTCTGGCGCTGGTAAGAAATTCAGCAACGCAGACCTTCAGAATGTTTTGGATGAGAATCCTGGAGCAACTCAGCTTCAAATGGGAAACATTCTGAAAGTCAGCGATGTTGCTATTTCAAAAAGGTTGAAAAAAATGGGTAAAATCCATAAAATTTCACCTTTTTCCCCACATGTTCTGACTGAGAGTAATCTCAGATCGAGAATAAGTTTGGCTCAGGATCTTCTGAAAATGAGCCAAAAAAGGGGTTTTTTCAAAAGTTTGGTAACTGGAGACGAGAAGTGGATTCTCTACTCCAATCCAAACAGGCTTAAGTTTTGGGTAAACCCTGGGCAGGAAGTTCCAATGACCCCCAGGGCAAACCCACAAACGCCTAAAAAAGCTCTCCTATCCGTTTTCTGGAGCGAAAACGGTGTTCTTTTCTATGAGCTTCTTCCTTATGGAAGAACCATAGATGGGAACTACTATTCTGAGCAACTCAGAAAGCTTCATGCTGCCATTGAAGCTGATGAGGCGCTCAGAAACAGGAGCATCGCGCTACTGCACGATAACGCGCGCCCACACTGTTGTGCGAAAGCCCAACAGACGCTTCAGGACATGAACTGGACGGTTTTGAAGCATCCCCCATACTCTCCAGATCTTGCTTCAACAGATTACCATCTGTTTAGATCAATGGAGCATAGTTTAAGGGGTGAAAACTTCAAAACCTTAGAGGAAGTTGAAAATTTTGTTAAAATTTTTTTTGCATCTAAAAGTAAACTATTTTTCAGAAACGGAATTCGAAAGCTGAAAGAAAAGTGGGAGAAGGTTATTGCCAACAAAGGGCAATACAGTATTTAATAAATTTTTTGCAACTACATACTTTTTTTTTGATTTTTCATATCACACTAGGGGGGGCGCAAGACTTAGTTCGGGACCTAATATAATTTATTTGTTAGTAGTGATATGGACGAAGTAGTTAGTAGAAGGTTCTGATTGAATAGATGTTGGTTCCGAAGTATTATCATCGCCGACTATATAACCACTATATTACTTGGGTCGATATTACAACAACTTAACAAAGTTAGTGTGTTCAGTGTTACTGAATTGAACTAAGATTCTTCAATTTCTGTGTGACAACATGAAAATTCTAATTCAAAGGCCAGAAATTGAAAGATGTTTTTATTTTTGAAAACAATACAGTTAATTGAACGTGATTAAATCAAAAATTGTTAGAACTTGAATAAGTATTCAAATTAAAGAAATCTAACATGACAAGCAAGCAATAATTTTATAGCATTTAAATTTCAAAACAAAAAATGCCCAAAACAGGAATCGAATCTGTGTCGCCACGGCCACAACGTGGAGTACTAACCACTATATTACTTGGGCCAATATAACAACAACTTAACAAAGTTAGTGTGTTCATTGTTACTGAAATGAACTAAGATTCTTCAATTTCTGTGTGACAACATGAAAATTCTAATTCAAAGGCCAGAAATTGAAAGATGTCTTTATTTTTGAAAACAATACTATTAATTGAACGTGATTAAATCGAAAATTGTTATAACTTGAATAAGTATTCAAATTAAAGAAATCTAACATGACAAGCAAGCAATAATTTTGTAGCATTTTAATTTCAAAACGAAAAATGCCCAACAAAGGAATCGAATCTGTGTCGCCACGGCCACAACGTGGAGTACTAACCACTATATTACTTGAGCCGATATTAGAACAACTTAACAAAGTTAGTGTGTTCATTGTTACTGAATTGAACTAAGATTCTTCAATTTCTGTGTGACAACATGAAAATTCTAATTCAAAGGCCAGAAATTGAAAGATGTCTTTATTTTTGAAAACAATACTATTAATTAAACGTGATTAAATCAAAAATTGTTAGAACTTGAATAAGTATTCAAATTAGAGAAATCTAACATGACAAGCTAGCAATATGTTTATAGCATTTTAATTTCAAAACAAAAAATGCCCAAGACAGGAATCGAACCTGTGTCGCCACGGCCACAACGTGGAGTACTAACCACTATACTACTTGGGCCGATATTACAACAACTAAACAAAGTTATTCTGTTCATTGTTACTGAAATGAACTAAGATTCTTCAATTTCTGTGTGACAACATGAAAATTCTAATTCAAAGGCCAGAAATTGAAAGATGTCTTTATTTTTGAAAACAATACTATTAATTGAACGTGATTAAATCGAAAATTGTTATAACTTGAATAAGTATTCAAATTAAAGAAATCTAACATGACAAGCAAGCAATAATTTTGTAGCATTTTAATTTCAAAACGAAAAATGCCCAACAAAGGAATCGAATCTGTGTCGCCACGGCCACAACGTGGAGTACTAACCACTATATTACTTGGGCCGATATTACAACAACTTAACAAAGTTAGTGTGTTCATTGTTACTGAATTGAACTAAGATTCTTCAATTTCTGTGTGACAACATGAAAATTCTAATTCAATGAACAGAAATTGAATTTTGTCTTTATTTTTGAAAACAATACAGTTGATTGAACGTGATTAAATCAAAAATTGTTATAACTTGAATAAGTATTCAAATTAAAGAAATCTAACATGACAAGCAAGCAATAATTTTGTAGCATTTTAATTTCAAAACAAAAAATGCCCAAGACAGGAATCGAATCTGTGTCGCCACGGCCACAACGTGGAGTACTAACCACTATATTACTTGGGCCGATATCACAACAACTTAACAAAGTTAGTGTGTTCATTGTTACTGAATTGAACTAAGAATCTTCAATTTCTGTGTGACAACATGAAAATTCTAATTCAATGACCAGAAATTGAAAGATGTCTTTATTTCTGAAAACAATACAGTTAATTGAACGTGATTAAATCAAAAATTGTTATAACTTGAAAAAGTATTCAAATTATAGAAATCTAACATGACAAGCAAGCAATAATTTTGTAGCACATTAATTTCAAAACAAAAAATGCCCAAGACAGGAATCGAATCTGTGTCGCCACGGCCACAACGTGGAGTACTAACCACTATATTACTTGGGCCGATATTACAACAACTTAACAAAGTTAGTGTGTTCATTGTTACTGAATTGAACTAAGATTCTTCAATTTCTGTGTGACAACATGAAAATTCTAATTCAATGAACAGAAATTGAATTTTGTCTTTATTTTTGAAAACAATACAGTTGATTGAACGTGATTAAATCAAAAATTGTTATAACTTGAATAAGTATTCAAATTAAAGAAATCTAACATGACAAGCAAGCAATAATTTTGTAGCATTTTAATTTCAAAACAAAAAATGCCCAACAAAGGAATCGAATCTGTGTCGCCACGGCCACAACGTGGAGTACTAACCACTATACTACTTGGGCCGATATTACAACAACTAAACAAAGTTATTCTGTTCATTGTTACTGAAATGAACTAAGATTCTTCAATTTCTGTGTGACAACATGAAAATTCTAATTCAAAGGCCAGAAATTGAAAGATGTCTTTATTTCTGAAAACAATACAGTTAATTGAACGTGATTAAATCAAAAATTGTTATAACTTGAAAAAGTATTCAAATTATAGAAATCTAACATGACAAGCAAGCAATAATTTTGTAGCACATTAATTTCAAAACAAAAAATGCCCAAGACAGGAATCGAATCTGTGTCGCCACGGCCACAACGTGGAGTACTAACCACTATATTACTTGGGCCGATATTACAACAACTTAACAAAGTTAGTGTGTTCATTGTTACTGAATTGAACTAAGATTCTTCAATTTCTGTGTGACAACATGAAAATTCTAATTCAATGAACAGAAATTGAATTTTGTCTTTATTTTTGAAAACAATACAGTTGATTGAACGTGATTAAATCAAAAATTGTTATAACTTGAATAAGTATTCAAATTAAAGAAATCTAACATGACAAGCAAGCAATAATTTTGTAGCATTTTAATTTCAAAACAAAAAATGCCCAACAAAGGAATCGAATCTGTGTCGCCACGGCCACAACGTGGAGTACTAACCACTATACTACTTGGGCCGATATTACAACAACTAAACAAAGTTATTCTGTTCATTGTTACTGAAATGAACTAAGATTCTTCAATTTCTGTGTGACAACATGAAAATTCTAATTCAAAGGCCAGAAATTGAAAGATGTCTTTATTTTTGAAAACAATACTATTAATTGAACGTGATTAAATCGAAAATTGTTATAACTTGAATAAGTATTCAAATTAAAGAAATCTAACATGACAAGCAAGCAATAATTTTGTAGCATTTTAATTTCAAAACGAAAAATGCCCAACAAAGGAATCGAATCTGTGTCGCCACGGCCACAACGTGGAGTACTAACCACTATATTACTTGGGCCGATATTACAACAACTTAACAAAGTTAGTGTGTTCATTGTTACTGAATTGAACTAAGATTCTTCAATTTCTGTGTGACAACATGAAAATTCTAATTCAATGAACAGAAATTGAATTTTGTCTTTATTTTTGAAAACAATACAGTTGATTGAACGTGATTAAATCAAAAATTGTTATAACTTGAATAAGTATTCAAATTAAAGAAATCTAACATGACAAGCAAGCAATAATTTTGTAGCATTTTAATTTCAAAACAAAAAATGCCCAAGACAGGAATCGAATCTGTGTCGCCACGGCCACAACGTGGAGTACTAACCACTATATTACTTGGGCCGATATCACAACAACTTAACAAAGTTAGTGTGTTCATTGTTACTGAATTGAACTAAGATTCTTCAATTTCTGTGTGACAACATGAAAATTCTAATTCAAAGGCCAGAAATTGAAAGATGTCTTTATTTTTGAAAACAATACTATTAATTGAACGTGATTAAATCGAAAATTGTTATAACTTGAATAAGTATTCAAATTAAAGAAATCTAACATGACAAGCAAGCAATAATTTTGTAGCATTTTAATTTCAAAACGAAAAATGCCCAACAAAGGAATCGAATCTGTGTCGCCACGGCCACAACGTGGAGTACTAACCACTATATTACTTGGGCCGATATTACAACAACTTAACAAAGTTAGTGTGTTCATTGTTACTGAATTGAACTAAGATTCTTCAATTTCTGTGTGACAACATGAAAATTCTAATTCAATGAACAGAAATTGAATTTTGTCTTTATTTTTGAAAACAATACAGTTGATTGAACGTGATTAAATCAAAAATTGTTATAACTTGAATAAGTATTCAAATTAAAGAAATCTAACATGACAAGCAAGCAATAATTTTGTAGCATTTTAATTTCAAAACAAAAAATGCCCAAGACAGGAATCGAATCTGTGTCGCCACGGCCACAACGTGGAGTACTAACCACTATATTACTTGGGCCGATATCACAACAACTTAACAAAGTTAGTGTGTTCATTGTTACTGAATTGAACTAAGAATCTTCAATTTCTGTGTGACAACATGAAAATTCTAATTCAATGACCAGAAATTGAAAGATGTCTTTATTTCTGAAAACAATACAGTTAATTGAACGTGATTAAATCAAAAATTGTTATAACTTGAAAAAGTATTCAAATTATAGAAATCTAACATGACAAGCAAGCAATAATTTTGTAGCACATTAATTTCAAAACAAAAAATGCCCAAGACAGGAATCGAATCTGTGTCGCCACGGCCACAACGTGGAGTACTAACCACTATATTACTTGGGCCGATATTACAACAACTTAACAAAGTTAGTGTGTTCATTGTTACTGAATTGAACTAAGATTCTTCAATTTCTGTGTGACAACATGAAAATTCTAATTCAATGAACAGAAATTGAATTTTGTCTTTATTTTTGAAAACAATACAGTTGATTGAACGTGATTAAATCAAAAATTGTTATAACTTGAATAAGTATTCAAATTAAAGAAATCTAACATGACAAGCAAGCAATAATTTTGTAGCATTTTAATTTCAAAACAAAAAATGCCCAAGACAGGAATCGAATCTGTGTCGCCACGGCCACAACGTGGAGTACTAACCACTATATTACTTGGGCCGATATCACAACAACTTAACAAAGTTAGTGTGTTCATTGTTACTGAATTGAACTAAGAATCTTCAATTTCTGTGTGACAACATGAAAATTCTAATTCAATGACCAGAAATTGAAAGATGTCTTTATTTCTGAAAACAATACAGTTAATTGAACGTGATTAAATCAAAAATTGTTATAACTTGAAAAAGTATTCAAATTATAGAAATCTAACATGACAAGCAAGCAATAATTTTGTAGCACATTAATTTCAAAACAAAAAATGCCCAAGACAGGAATCGAATCTGTGTCGCCACGGCCACAACGTGGAGTACTAACCAGTATATTACTTGGGCCGATATTACAACAACTTAACAAAGTTAGTGTGTTCATTGTTACTGAATTGAACTAAGATTCTTCAATTTCTGTGTGACAACATGAAAATTCTAATTCAATGAACAGAAATTGAATTTTGTCTTTATTTTTGAAAACAATACAGTTGATTGAACGTGATTAAATCAAAAATTGTTATAACTTGAATAAGTATTCAAATTAAAGAAATCTAACATGACAAGCAAGCAATAATTTTGTAGCATTTTAATTTCAAAACAAAAAATGCCCAACAAAGGAATCGAATCTGTGTCGCCACGGCCACAACGTGGAGTACTAACCACTATATTACTTGGGCCGATATCACAACAACTTAAAAAAGTTAGTGTGTTCATTGTTACTGAATTGAACTAAGAATCTTCAATTTCTGTGTGACAACATGAAAATTCTAATTCAATGACCAGAAATTGAATTTTGTCTTTATTTTTGAAAACAATACAGTTAATTGAACGTGATTAAATCAAAAATTGTTAGAACTTAAATAAGTATTTGAATTAAAGAAATCTAACATGACAAGCAAGCAATAATTTTGTAGCATTTTAATTTCAAAACAAAAAATGCCCAAGACAGGAATCGAACCTGTGTCGCCACGGCCACAACGTGGAGTACTAACCACTATATTACTTGGGCCGATATTACAACAACTTAACAAAGTTAGTGTGTTCATTGTTACTGAATTGAACTAAGATTCTTCAATTTCTGTGTGACAACATGAAAATTCTAATTCAATGAACAGAAATTGAATTTTGTCTTTATTTTTGAAAACAATACAGTTGATTGAACGTGATTAAATTGAAAATTGTTATAACTTGAATAAGTATTCAAATTAAAGAAATCTAACAAGACAAGCAAGCAATAATTTTATAGCATTTTAATTTCAAAACAAAAAATGCCCAAGACAGGAATCGAACCTGTGTCGCCACGGCCACAACGTGGAGTACTAACCACTATACTACTTGGGCCGATATTACAACAACTTAACAAAGTTAGTGTGTTCATTTTTACTGAAATGAACTAAGATTCTTCAATTTCTGTGTGACAACATGAAAATTCTAATTCAACGAACAGAAATTGAATTTTGTCTTTATTTTTGAAAACAATACAGTTGATTGAACGTGATTAAATCAAAAATTGTTATAACTTGAATAAGTATTCAAATTAAAGAAATCTAACATGACAAGCAAGCAATAATTTTGTAGCATTTTAATTTCAAAACAAAAAATGCCCAAGACAGGAATCGAATCTGTGTCGCCACGGCCACAACGTGGAGTACTAACCACTATACTACTTGGGCCGATATTACAACAACTTAACAAAGTTAGTGTGTTCATTGTTACTGAATTGAACTAAGATTCTTCAATTTCTTTGTGACAACATGAAAATTCTAATTCAATGAACAGAAATTGAATTTTGTCTTTATTTTTGAAAACAATACAGTTGATTGAACGTGATTAAATCGAAAATTGTTATAACTTGAATAAGTATTCAAATTAAAGAAATCTAACAAGACAAGCAAGCAATAATTTTATAGCATTTTAATTTCAAAACAAAAAATGCCCAAGACAGGAATCGAACCTGTGTCGCCACGGCCACAACGTGGAGTACTAACCACTATACTACTTGGGCCGATATTACAACAACTTAACAAAGTTAGTGTGTTCATTGTTACTGAAATGAACTAAGATTCTTCAATTTCTGTGTGACAACATGAAAATTCTAATTCAAAGGCCAGAAATTGAAAGATGTCTTTATTTTTGAAAACAATACTATTAATTAAACGTGATTAAATCAAAAATTGTTAGAACTTGAATAAGTATTCAAATTAGAGAAATCTAACATGACAAGCTAGCAATATGTTTATAGCATTTTAATTTCAAAACAAAAAATGCCCAAGACAGGAATCGAACCTGTGTCGCCACGGCCACAACGTGGAGTACTAACCACTATATTACTTGGGTCGATATTACAACAACTTAACAAAGTTAGTGTGTTCAGTGTTACTGAATTGAACTAAGATTCTTCAATTTCTTGTCGCGATAAGCGAGTGAGTTTGTATAAATTTTATCTTCAACAATTGTTTTATTTGTCTCTCCTGTTCTCTCCCTCTCCCTCTCTCTCTCTCTCTCTCTCTTCTTTCTTCTAACTTCCTAAGTAATTTTTATCCATACCACATGTTGTGTTATACATGTGGCATGACTAACTCTTTGTTTCAGGCTGACGAGAAGAGATCAGTCTTACATTTTCAACGTTCGCAGTCAGTGATTTTATTCCGTGCTTGTCTTGTTAATTCATCAATAAACCCTTTTCTACATATTCGCTTTGTGTTTTACTTCCAACCATACTATACACTTGTGGTATAACGCCACAAATTGGTGCATCGGCTAGTTTAGATCTTAGCCGCTTTAAGTCCCGCGTGGCAGGTGAGATACAACTCGAACCAAGCGTGTTTGAGCAAAAAACATACTTAATAAAAATCGTGGCGATCATAAGTCCACGTCAAGTCACACCAAACAGACTTGAACAATAAGCAAACTCTGAAATTAGAAACAGAGGTTTCAATTTCCTTACGTTCACATATACTGTGATCACCAAACAAACAAAGAAAAAAGAAAACAAAAAAGGAATATAAGCATTATTCCTACATCTACAACAAAAATGTCACTCCTTTTTGTCAATCATATCAAACAATCTAACCAGTTTCTTGGAGAACTGCTTACACGATACGAGATGGAAGTGAAGGACCTTCCTGGTATTCTGGTAGATTGCGACTTCCACACTGAGGAAGAAGAGGAAACCCTCTCTTGCCTTATCATTCGCTGGACAAAAGTCCAACACCAATTCAAAGAATCGTTGAAAAATCATCAAGATAACGAGAAAAAATTCCAAAAATTTTACGAAGCATCAGACAAAACGCTTCGTAAAGCATTAGACGAACAGTACATCGCCTTCACATCCGATGAAGACTTTGAACCCAACATTAAAAAGGTTCAAAACGCCATTATTGAGCTTGACGAACACATCATGAAAGCCGAACGCATACTTAGAAAGCTGAGAAAAACGCTTCATAAGAATGAATCTGAGCACAACAGCAATTGCTCAACAGAAAACAATGAAACAGAAAACAAATCGAATGATCAATTTCTGGAAATTATCAAGTCATTCCTACACATCCAACAAACTAGCATCCAAAAACCAGCGATGTCGCTACCTACATTTGATGGCAAACCAGAGAACTTCAAATCATTCTGGGGCCGTTTTGATAGACTTGTTCATGATAATGAACAATTTACAACCTTAGAAAAGGTAAACCTACTCTGTGAAAGCCTCAAAGGCAATTCACAAATAGCAATCAGAGGAATAGAACCCTCTGCTCAAAATTATGAGCTCATGCGTGAAGCATTAGTTTCTGAATTTGGAGACTATTCGTCGGATATCAACTCTCTTTTAACACAACTACGTAATTTGAGATTTGCAAGCAATAATGCAAAAGCATGCAAAGAAACATTTGGAGAAACCAAGGCACTTATCAGGCAAATTGAAGCAGCCGGAGCTACAGTATCCCGCGAAATGTGTACCGCGATGATTCTCAACAAATTCCCATACCACATCGTGGAAGACATTCTAATTCATCCAAACAACTACCATTCTACTAAAGAAATGCTGGCAGCTGTAGACCATAAAATCTATTCGTTTATTCTAAAAGAACAAACAAGAAATAGTCATGAACAAAAGTTTCGAAATCACAAAGACAATGTCACATCTGTTTCACATAAAGACAGCACTGCAGAACAACGGAAAACCCAAACTTGGCCATGTGTCTTTTGCGACTCATCCGAGCATCGTTTTTATCAATGCACCACATTTGAAACACCAGAGAAAAGAAGGTACCGCATTCGCGGAAAGGCCATCTGTTGGATTTGCTTTTCCGATAAACACAAAAGTTCGGAATGCAGAAAACAAAAATGTCGCAATTGCCAAGGAGATCATAATTCCGCCTTGTGCTCACAAGGAAGAAAAAGTGTACAAAATATCCAAAAAGATAAAGAAACTCCCACAATTAAAAAAGATCAGGCTTTACTGATCACCACAGATGAATTATTGAATAAAAAAACAACAGAATATAAACAAGAATCTGACACTAATAATCGAATCCCTACTGCGGCACTTAATGCACCAGTATCGCTTAATCACATTGCCGACACCCATAATATTGAAGAAAGTCAAGTAATATTACGAACAGCAATGGCGAACATATACAACCACAATAGTAAAAAATATGAGCAAGTACGCATGCTCATAGATGAAGGATCCATGAGATCTTTTATATCCAAGGACTTATCCACTAAGTTAGGATTGCCCATCCTTGGTTCTCAAAAGAAAACCTTTTACGGTATCGGAGCATTGTCCGAAACGCACGAAGTTCAGGACGTAAAGGTAATTATTGGAACCTCAAGTGGATCCCTTATCGTAACAAAACTATTCACCAAACCCATGTTAACCACACCCATACGTTGTCCAAAACTATCTAAAGAAGACTTGAAATTTATAAAGACAAGAAAAATAAAATTAGCCAATCCACAAACAAACGGAGAATCATTTACTCCGGATATACTGATAGGTATGGATAGATACAAACTGTTCATGCATTTAAACGAAGAAACCGAACTCCCCTCACGTATGAGATTGAAAAATTCGGTATTCGGCCACATGATACATGGAGAAGCTCCTCTTCCCCATGATAATACACAACAAGAAGTAATATTATGCTCTACAGTAGAAGAAATAACAAAAGAAACCTCTCATAAAGAACTCCTCACTAATCTGTTTGAACTGGATTCTATCGGCATCAATACAGAAAATGCCGCACTATTGATTACTATGAAGAATACTCAAAAGATATAAAAATTGAGAACAACCGTATTATTGCACCGTTCCCGTTAAAAAATAACTTCAAAAATCTTAAAAACAACAAAATGCCCGCGTACCATAGATTCGTATCCCTATGGCGAAAGTTACTGCACAATCCAGAAATGCTCTCACACTATACTACAACCATTGAAAGTTACCTCAAAGATAACATTGTCGAACAAATTCCCAACAATCACCAGGAGCCTTTAGAGTTTTATATGCCCCACCATGGGGTTTGGAAGCCCAGCAAGGCTAACCCTCTCAGAATCGTTTTTGACGCCTCCGCTAAACAGAAAGACAGCCCGTCGTTGAATGAGATAATACACACAGGACGATCATTTATCACATATATACACGACATCATGATCTCCTGCAGAACAAGACCAATATTAATAACATGCGATATCAAAGCCGCATTTTTACAAATACAACTGACAGAGAATCACAAAAATCTATGCAAATTCTTTTGGATAAAAAACAAAGAATACCCAATATCTCACAACAATATCATAACCCTTCGATTCAACAGATTACCGTTCGGTATCACTGCATCCCCCAGCGTATTGAACATGGGCATAAAATGGTTCTTAGAATCAAAAGTAGACAACCCATTAGCTATGGAAATACTGAACAACTTATACGTTGACAATATCATTCTTACAGCAAATACAACAGCAGAAGCTATAAAGAAATGTAAAGAAACCCAAAAACTATTTACAGAAATAAACATGCATGTTCGCGAATTCTTGTCAAACGACGAACAAGTAATACAGAACCTTCCTGAAGAAGACAGATATCCGAACATGACAACCAAAATACTTGGCATATCTTTTAATAAAGAACACGACTCCTTCATTATCCCAATAAAAATAACAACGACTCACACAAGTTACACCAAGAGAATTCTACTCAGTCAGCTACACTCAATATTTGATCCCATTGGATTAGCAGCACCATTACTGTTACCTCTCAAACTTATCTTGCGAGAAATCATAAACACAAAATTATCATGGGACCAACCCATTGAATCAGATAATATCAAACAATGGGAACAACATATTAATCACATTAACAATCAGCAATTGACCATGAAAAGATATTTTAAATTCTCTGAACATAAAACACAGTTATGGGTCTTTGCTGACGCAAGCAACCAAGCCATGGCCGCATGTTCATATTTCCAAACAAACGAGCAGATTAGTTCTCTGCTCAACGGTAAATCCCGCATAGCACCCAAAAATAAGACCACAATTCCTCGATTAGAATTATTAGCCATCCGCTTAGCAGTACGAATGGCATTAGCTATTGTAACCATATGCCCGAAAGTGGCAAAAGTCAACATTGTAAGCGATAGCAACATCGCGCTATCATGGATTATTTCTCTAAAATCCCTCCCACTGTTCATTAAAAATCAAACAAACATTATAAATAAACAGCTACACCAAATCAAACAAGTATGTTGCAATGTAGAATTACATCATGTACAAACTTCGTACAATACTGCAGACATCGGATCCCGAGGTGCAGACATCGAGAAACTACAAGATTCCGACTGGATAAAGGGTCCACATTGGTTAACTAAACTTTCCGCTCATAACCCTCTGACATCATTCGGCTCGCCTAAGAACTCTAACAGGAATAACGCAGAATCAGAATCGGAGCATCACAATGTGGTCCACATAATTATAGACAATCTTCCAACCGATGATATTTGGAACATTCGTGAAAACTATGATGATGTGATCAAAACAATGACAACCGTAGGAAAATTATTCAAAAAATGGTTTCTTAAAGTCCATCCTAACAACGCCAACAAGTTGCAAAAAATAAAACATCTCACATCAACAGACACGAATACTGTTGAAGACATCAACATAATTGAAAAAATTTTGATCAGTAACAGCCAATCTAATATGAGCCTCGATGAGCTACAGCAAAGAAATATAAATTTAAAATTCTTCAAAGATACATGGGACATTTATCGCGTAAGAAGTCGTTTACAAAATACTCTTCTTCCCGAAGAGACAAAAAACCCTATATTCCTTCTCAAAACAAACCCCATAGTTAAAAAACTGATCAACAAAATACACAAAGATAATAATCATCAAGGCAAAAATTTCACGCTTATTCAACTCAGACAAAAGTTCTATATACCAAAAATAACCGGAGTCATTAAGCAAACATTGAAAAACTGTGTGACATGTAAAAGATTTCAATCACATCCTTATGAATTACCAGATATGCCATCGCTACCAAAAGACAGAGCAATTCTTACAAGAGCATTCTTTTCAACAGGGTGTGATCTTATGGGCCCCTTCACCCTTCGAAATGGGTCTAAAGTCCATATTTGTCTGTTTACATGCATGACAACTAGAGCGGTTCACTTAGAGGTAGTCACCAATCAATCCACAGTTGCCTTTATGAATGCATTTAATAGATTTATTTCACGCAGAGGTACTCCAGAAATTATGCGCAGTGACTGCGCAGGAAACTTTATTCTGAGCTCAAAAATATTAGAAACCCTTGAAAAAACCTCGGATTACAATGAAAGTAGCATACTAAACACATTAGCTCAAAGAAAAATTAAATGGATATACAACACTCCGCTATCTCCTTGGAAAGGAGGTTGTTGGGAACGCTTAGTAGGTGTCACCAAATCATCCCTCAAAAAATGCTTCGTTCCTAGTCAAATGTCACTAGATGATTTACACACAGCTATTGTAAAAATAGAAGCCATAATTAATACACGCCCACTCACTCATCCACACCCAGATAATTTAGATGCTTTACCCATAAGACCAATTGATTTTTTAACATCAGCAATAAAGTTTTCATTACCAGAAAACAATGATAACACTCATATATTCGATATTCACAGCGATATCCAAACGATTCAATCGACAGAACAAGCGCTAGAAGCTCTTCAGTTATCAGAAGACTCAGCGTCTAAATTCTGGACACGTTTCCAGGAGGAGTATCTAACTAGTTTAAAAGACATTTTCAAACATAAAAACAAGAGAAAAAATCACACAAATCTCTTTCCTCACAAGGATGAAATAGTAATAATACAAAACGACATGTCGCCACGAGGAACATGGAAACTAGGTCGCATTATTGAAACAATTACTAGTTCAGATGGCAACATACGTTCAGCAAAAGTTGCAACAAGCAACGGAAACATAATTACTCGATCCATCAATCAGCTCTATCCACTAGAGATAAGATGCAACACTAGCAACAACAAAATCATAGAAGACAACTCACACATAGTCCAAGAAAATAATAGCTCAACAGATAGAATAGCACATACTGATACCGTATTAGACAACATACACTCCGATCATCATATAGAACATACAGATGAAACAATACATGAGAACAATAACATAAATGATAGCAACCATAATTACGATATTGCATATGAATCAGACAACTCTCAACATGATAATACATACACTCCAGAAACAGAGAATAATGAGGATGCAACAAACGATCGACCTCAAAATAAAGCAAAACTATCATCAGTGAAAACAGCAAAATATACAGAACAAGATGAGGTCACTGAGAAGGAAAATATAAAAGCCTTCCCACTAAAAATGTCCTATGCCACACACCAAAGGAAAAATAAAATAAACCCAAAAATAGCAGCTGACATAATGAAAGCCCTTTCATTACCGATTATAATTACTTCGACATATGCCGAAGAAATCAATAGTTGCAAGGACTCTAACATGTTCACCACAAAACTTATAGCGAATCCTCATTGCTCCCCAGAAATGGCAACATGGACAGTGATAATAACCATTATGGCAGTTACCCTCATAGTCTCTTGTCTATGCCGCATGGGTTACAGCCAATATAGATATAAGACATGGTCCAAAAACACTCAAACCATGCTCAACATCATGAAATTAAAACATAAAACAATCTCCGAACAAGAAGATCATGAAACTGATCAAAAAATAACAGAAGACCACAATGATACATTGCAATTAAAACAAACGAACACACAAGACGCTAATATTGTGGATCATGAAACCTTTCAAAAGCATATTTACCCTATTTTAAACCATACGAGAAAGCCACCAAAATTCTCTCTCTTTACTAGAGGGTCGCAAACATCTTTACCATCGTTACTGGCAATCATCTTGGCTTTATGTATTGGAAGCTGCAGTTCATGTTCCGATGTTCATGTTCAACACTTCGTTAACATACGATGCGATGACAACTTAGCTTGTTATCACGAATACAGTCAAGATATCATATTTTCTCCCGGAACAAAACAATTATGCATTACCATAACGCATTCTAATCATGAAATTGGTCAATTTAAAATAACTAAACTATATACTGAACATGTCTGCCAGAAGAATACTAGATACTTCACTAGACAGACAACCGTCAACATATTGAGCATATTACGATGCCGTCACCGGGGCTCGTGTGACGGAACATGTGAAACTAACTCGCTCCATAATAAAATCGAGGAACTACAACCATATATGTTCCCTTCACAATCAGGTTGTTTCACATCGTCAGCGAGATTTTACACATGTCCTATGATTTGGACAGATCCGTGTCTTTTCTACAAAATAGAGCATATACCCGTCACTGAGGAAGTATACGAAGTCTATACTTGTGATAGTTGGTCCACCCAAACCGTATTTAATATAGAAACAACATTACTCCAGCAGAAAAATAATTACAATATCACTCTACAACCTTACACGAAAAATCGTGAACAACTTTTCAACATAACAACGTTATCACAATCACAACCTCCTCCAGAAATGTACACAAAATTATTTTTTTCCTCCAAAGAAAACACGTACATTACGGATATACACACAAAGGGAATAATTCAATGTGCAACAGAGGAAGCCGCATTAAAACATTTTAATAACTGTACAGTATCCTCATTCTGCCCTTGCACATTCAATAGATTTGATGAAATAAAATGTAGGTGTGATACCCCTACTTTTGAAAAAATGTCCAATACATCAGACATAAAATCTCCTAACCAAAACTTTAAAACTAAAGATAACACGTTATCATTCTCTACGAATTTAGACGAAAATTTAGTTACGGTCGATTCATCCCTATTCTTAAACTCAGTGATTTTCTCCAACAATTTGCCTTGCGCACCTGCCCTGACAAAACTATCAGGTTGCTACTCCTGCGGGCAGGGTGCATTCGCAGAATTCCAATGCCTTACGGCAGAAGAAACATGGATTTCTATCGAATGTCAAAAAGAAGTATTCATGATAAAATGCTCTCCAAAAGTAGCAATCACAAAAGTAACAATGAAAAGAGAAAATTCTCAGATTGATGAATTATGCTATACCACATGCGACAATAAAAAAATTAAGATCATTATTAAAGGAATATTACAACACATAGCAAGCATAGATGAAATAAACGAAAGTGACTCAAGTAAGGGTACAGAATCCAAATCCATTGACTTCGCTCCAATCTTCAAGTTAATTTTATCAAAGTTGGGAATCATATTGATAGGCGTTGCAATAACCGCCACCATAGGATATGTGGCATGTACACCCATCATGTACTGTGTAGTTTTGAATACAGTCTTAACCACACAATGGATAGCTACCAGGATATTCACACTGTGGATAAAATCAAAAGCCCTATTTCGGGATCAAAGATTTTAAAAGCATAAGAGAAGAATTTCTTGTGGAGATAAAATTTAAAATTAAAAATTGAAATATTAATGAAACAAAAGAAAAAGAAAGCATTATGTACGAATATAACCATTGTAATAAAACAATATCATTGTTTTTCTTTCTTTTCAATTTATGGTAGTATCAAGTTTCTTTTATCAGTTACATAACACATAACCTTTTGTACAGGCTCTAAAATTCATTGTATCTGTAACAAGATAACCTAAACACACCATTGTACAATAAACTAATAGATGTTAATCAGCGTTTAAAGTCCAGATGTGAACATGTATATAAGGATGCAGCTCATGTCTTTCCTATATTCCATGAAAATGGAAGATATTGTCTCGAATATAATTGAGAATGCTTCCTTTGAGGAAGACCTCAAAAAATATTCCCATCTACCTAACACTGCTGCCAATCTGAGGCAACTAATTGTGCTTGAAAAGAGGCTCTACGAGCACCTAGCTAGCGCGGTGAACCATCTATCCGAACGACTGGACAATATTCAACATTCGTTAAATCTGAAACTAGACAATTTGACCATTCAGACTGCTCCTAAAGCTTCATGTGTATTCTGCAATAAACCGACAGCTGATGGGCACCGTACTGCGGCCTGTCCGATTTATCCTTCCTCACCGGAACGCACTCTCCGTCTTCATGAACTGGGGTTATGCATCAGATGTTTGAATCAAAAACATCCAGCGATTTGCGAGGTATCCTGCTATAGATGTAAGGCGGATACGCATCATGGAGTGGTTTGTGGTGATATAAAACGTAAAAGACCTTTGTAGGCCTTCTTCTCATTCCCGCATTGCCGGGAGTGTCGCGATAAGCGAGTGAGTTTGTATAAATTTTATCTTCAACAATTGTTTTATTTGTCTCTCCTGTTCTCTCCCTCTCCCTCTCTCTCTCTCTCTCTCTCTTCTTTCTTCTAACTTCCTAAGTAATTTTTATCCATACCACATGTTGTGTTATACATGTGGCATGACTAACTCTTTGTTTCAGGCTGACGACCGCCCACGAGAAGAGATCAGTCTTACATTTTCAACGTTCGCAGTCAGTGATTTTATTCCGTGCTTGTCTTGTTAATTCATCAATAAACCCTTTTCTACATATTCGCTTTGTGTTTTACTTCCAACCATACTATACACTTGTGGTATAACGCCACATTTCTGTGTGACAACATGAAAATTCTAATTCAAAGGCCAGAAATTGAAAGATGTCTTTATTTTTGAAAACAATACAGTTAATTGAACGTGATTAAATCAAAAATTGTTAGAACTTGAATAAGTATTCAAATTAAAGAAATCTAACATGACAAGCAAGCAATAATTTTATAGCATTTAAATTTCAAAACAAAAAATGCCCAAAACAGGAATCGAATCTGTGTCGCCACGGCCACAACGTGGAGTACTAACCACTATATTACTTGGGCCAATATAACAACAACTTAACAAAGTTAGTGTGTTCATTGTTACTGAAATGAACTAAGATTCTTCAATTTCTGTGTCACAACATGAAAATTCTAATTCAAAGGCCAGAAATTGAAAGATGTCTTTATTTTTGAAAACAATACTATTAATTGAACGTGATTAAATCGAAAATTGTTATTACTTGAATAAGTATTCAAATTAAAGAAATCTAACATGACAAGCAAGCAATAATTTTGTAGCATTTTAATTTCAAAACGAAAAATGCCCAACAAAGGAATCGAATCTGTGTCGCCACGGCCACAACGTGGAGTACTAACCACTATATTACTTGGGCCGATATTACAACAACTTAACAAAGTTAGTGTGTTCATTGTTACTGAATTGAACTAAGATTCTTCAATTTCTGTGTGACAACATGAAAATTCTAATTCAAAGGCCAGAAATTGAAAGATGTCTTTATTTTTGAAAACAATACTATTAATTAAACGTGATTAAATCAAAAATTGTTAGAACTTGAATAAGTATTCAAATTAAAGAAATCTAACATGACAAACAAGCAATAATTTTATAGCATTTAAAATTCAAAACAAAAAATGCCCAAAACAGGAATCGAATCTGTGTCGCCACGGCCACAACGTGGAGTACTAACCACTATATTACTTGGGCCGATATTACAACAACTTAACAAAGTTAGTGTGTTCATTGTTACTGAATTGAACTAAGATTCTTCAATTTCTGTGTGACAACATGAAAATTCTAATTCAATGAACAGAAATTGAATTTTGTCTTTATTTTTGAAAACAATACAGTTGATTGAACGTGATTAAATCAAAAATTGTTATAACTTGAATAAGTATTCAAATTAAAGAAATCTAACATGACAAGCAAGCAATAATTTTGTAGCATCTTAATTTCAAAACAAAAAATGCCCAAGACAGGAATCGAATCTGTGTCGCCACGGCCACAACGTGGAGTACTAACCACTATATTACTTGGGCCGATATCACAACAACTTAACAAAGTTAGTGTGTTCATTGTTACTGAATTGAACTAAGAATCTTCAATTTCTGTGTGACAACATGAAAATTCTAATTCAATGACCAGAAATTGAAAGATGTCTTTATTTCTGAAAACAATACAGTTAATTGAACGTGATTAAATCAAAAATTGTTATAACTTGAAAAAGTATTCAAATTATAGAAATCTAACATGACAAGCAAGCAATAATTTTGTAGCACATTAATTTCAAAACAAAAAATGCCCAAGACAGGAATCGAATCTGTGTCGCCACGGCCACAACGTGGAGTACTAACCACTATATTACTTGGGCCGATATCACAACAACTTAACAAAGTTAGTGTGTTCATTGTTACTGAATTGAACTAAGATTCTTCAATTTCTGTGTGACAACATGAAAATTCTAATTCAATGAACAGAAATTGAATTTTGTCTTTATTTTTGAAAACAATACAGTTGATTGAACGTGATTAAATCAAAAATTGTTATAACTTGAATAAGTATTCAAATTAAAGAAATCTAACATGACAAGCAAGCAATAATTTTGTAGCATTTTAATTTCAAAACAAAAATGCCCAAGACAGGAATCGAATCTGTGTCGCCACGGCCACAACGTGGAGTACTAACCACTATATTACTTGGGCCGATATCACAACAACTTAAAAAAGTTAGTGTGTTCATTGTTACTGAAATGAACTAAGATTCTTCAATTTCTGTGTGACAACATGAAAATTCTAATTCAATGAACAGAAATTGAATTTTGTCTTTATTTTTGAAAACAATACAGTTAATTGAACGTGATTAAATCAAAAATTGTTAGAACTTAAATATGTATTTGAATTAAAGAAATCTAACATGACAAGCAAGCAATAATTTTGTAGCATTTTAATTTCAAAACAAAAAATGCCCAAGACAGGAATCGAATCTGTGTCGCCACGGCCACAACGTGGAGTACTAACCACTATATTACTTGGGCCGATATTACAACAACTTAACAAAGTTAGTGTGTTCATTGTTACTGAATTGAACTAAGATTCTTCAATTTCTGTGTGACAACATGAAAATTCTAATTCAATGAACAGAAATTGAATTTTGTCTTTATTTTTGAAAACAATACAGTTGATTGAACGTGATTAAATCAAAAATTGTTATAACTTGAATAAGTATTCAAATTAAAGAAATCTAACAAGACAAGCAAGCAATATGTTTATAGCATTTAAAATTCAAAACAAAAAATGCCCAAAACAGGAATCGAATCTGTGTCGCCACGGCCACAACGTGGAGTACTAACCACTATATTACTTGGGCCGATATTACAACAACTTAACAAAGTTAGTGTGTTCATTGTTACTGAATTGAACTAAGATTCTTCAATTTCTGTGTGACAACATGAAAATTCTAATTCAATGAACAGAAATTGAATTTTGTCTTTATTTTTGAAAACAATACAGTTGATTGAACGTGATTAAATCAAAAATTGTTATAACTTGAATAAGTATTCAAATTAAAGAAATCTAACATGACAAGCAAGCAATAATTTTGTAGCATCTTAATTTCAAAACAAAAAATGCCCAAGACAGGAATCGAATCTGTGTCGCCACGGCCACAACGTGGAGTACTAACCACTATATTACTTGGGCCGATATCACAACAACTTAACAAAGTTAGTGTGTTCATTGTTACTGAATTGAACTAAGAATCTTCAATTTCTGTGTGACAACATGAAAATTCTAATTCAATGACCAGAAATTGAAAGATGTCTTTATTTCTGAAAACAATACAGTTAATTGAACGTGATTAAATCAAAAATTGTTATAACTTGAAAAAGTATTCAAATTATAGAAATCTAACATGACAAGCAAGCAATAATTTTGTAGCACATTAATTTCAAAACAAAAAATGCCCAAGACAGGAATCGAATCTGTGTCGCCACGGCCACAACGTGGAGTACTAACCACTATATTACTTGGGCCGATATCACAACAACTTAACAAAGTTAGTGTGTTCATTGTTACTGAATTGAACTAAGATTCTTCAATTTCTGTGTGACAACATGAAAATTCTAATTCAATGAACAGAAATTGAATTTTGTCTTTATTTTTGAAAACAATACAGTTGATTGAACGTGATTAAATCAAAAATTGTTATAACTTGAATAAGTATTCAAATTAAAGAAATCTAACATGACAAGCAAGCAATAATTTTGTAGCATTTTAATTTCAAAACAAAAATGCCCAAGACAGGAATCGAATCTGTGTCGCCACGGCCACAACGTGGAGTACTAACCACTATATTACTTGGGCCGATATCACAACAACTTAAAAAAGTTAGTGTGTTCATTGTTACTGAAATGAACTAAGATTCTTCAATTTCTGTGTGACAACATGAAAATTCTAATTCAATGAACAGAAATTGAATTTTGTCTTTATTTTTGAAAACAATACAGTTAATTGAACGTGATTAAATCAAAAATTGTTAGAACTTAAATATGTATTTGAATTAAAGAAATCTAACATGACAAGCAAGCAATAATTTTGTAGCATTTTAATTTCAAAACAAAAAATGCCCAAGACAGGAATCGAATCTGTGTCGCCACGGCCACAACGTGGAGTACTAACCACTATATTACTTGGGCCGATATTACAACAACTTAACAAAGTTAGTGTGTTCATTGTTACTGAATTGAACTAAGATTCTTCAATTTCTGTGTGACAACATGAAAATTCTAATTCAATGAACAGAAATTGAATTTTGTCTTTATTTTTGAAAACAATACAGTTGATTGAACGTGATTAAATCGAAAATTGTTATAACTTGAATAAGTATTCAAATTAAAGAAATCTAACAAGACAAGCAAGCAATAATTTTATAGCATTTTAATTTCAAAACAAAAAATGCCCAAGACAGGAATCGAACCTGTGTCGCCACGGCCACAACGTGGAGTACTAACCACTATACTACTTGGGCCGATATTACAACAACTTAACAAAGTTAGTGTGTTCATTGTTACTGAAATGAACTAAGATTCTTCAATTTCTGTGTGACAACATGAAAATTCTAATTCAACGAACAGAAATTGAATTTTGTCTTTATTTTTGAAAACAATACAGTTAAATGAACGTGATTTGATTGAAAATTGTTGGAACTTAAATAAGTATTTGAATTAAACAAATCTAACATGACAAGCAAGCAATAATTTTATAGCATTTAAATTTCAAAACAAAAAATGCCCAAGACAGGAATCGAACCTGTGTCGCCACGGCCACAACGTGGAGTACTAACCACTATACTACTTGGGCCGATATTACAACAACTTAACAAAGTTAGTGTGTTCATTGTTACTGAAATGAACTAAGATTCTTCAATTTCTGTGTGACAACATGAAAATTCTAATTCAATGACCAGAAATTGAAAGATGTCTTTATTTTTGAAAACAATACAGTTGATTGAACGTGATTAAATCGAAAATTGATAGAACTTAAATAAGTATTTGAATTAAACAAATCTAACATGACAAGCAAGCAATATGTTTATAGCATTTTAATTTCGAAACAAAAAATGCCCAAGACAGGAATCGAATCTGTGTCGCCACGGCCACAACGTGGAGTACTGACCACTATACTACTTGGGCCGATTTTACAACAACTTAACAAAGTTAGTGTGTTCATTGTTACTGAAATGAACTAAGATTCTTCAATTTCTGTGTGACAACATGAAAATTCTAATTCAACGAAAAGAAATTGAATTTTGTCTTTATTTTTGAAAACAATACAGTTAAATGAACGTGATTTGATCGAAAATTGTTGGAACTTAAATAAGTATTTGAATTAAACAAATCTAACATGACAAGCAAGCAATAATTTTATAGCATTTAAATTTCAAAACAAAAAATGCCCAAGACAGGAATCGAACCTGTGTCGCCACGGCCACAACGTGGAGTACTAACCACTATACTACTTGGGCCGATATTACAACAACTTAACAAAGTTAGTGTGTTCATTGTTACTGAAATGAACTAAGATTCTTCAATTTCTGTGTGACAACATGAAAATTCTAATTCAATGACCAGAAATTGAAAGATGTCTTTATTTTTGAAAACAATACAGTTGATTGAACGTGATTAAATCGAAAATTGATAGAACTTAAATAAGTATTTGAATTAAACAAATCTAACATGACAAGCAAGCAATATGTTTATAGCATTTTAATTTCGAAACAAAAAATGCTCAAGACAGGAATCGAATCTGTGTCGCCACGGCCACAACGTGGAGTACTGACCACTATACTACTTGGGCCGATATTACAACAACTTAACAAAGTTAGTGTGTTCATTGTTACTGAAATGAACTAAGATTCTTCAATTTCTGTGTGACAACATGAAAATTCTAATTCAATGACCAGAAATTGAAAGATGTCTTTATTTTTGAAAACAATACAGTTGATTGAACGTGATTAAATCGAAAATTGTTAGAACTTAAATAAGTATTTGAATTAAACAAATCTAACATGACAAGCAAGCAATATGTTTATAGCATTTTAATTTCAAAACAAAAAATGCCCAAGACAGGAATCGAATCTGTGTCGCCACGGCCACAACGTGGAGTACTAACCACTATACTACTTGGGCCGATATTACAACAACTTAACAAAGTAAGTGTGTTCATTGTTACTGAAATGAACTAAGATTCTTCAATTTCTGTGTGACAACATGAAAATTCAAATTCAATGACCAGAAATTGAAAGATGTCTTTATTTTTGAAAACAATACAGTTGATTGAACGTGATTAAATCCAAAATTGTTAAAACTTGAATAAGTATTCAAATTAAAAAAATCTAACATGACAAGCAAGCAATAATTTTATAGCATTTAAATTTCAAAACAAAAAATGCCCAAGACAGGAATCGAACCTGTGTCGCCACGGCCACAACGTGGAGTACTAACCACTATACTACTTGGGCCGATATTACAACAACTTAACAAAGTTAGTGTGTTCATTGTTACTGAAATGAACTAAGATTCTTCAATTTCTGTGTGACAACATGAAAATTCTAATTCAATGACCAGAAATTGAAAGATGTCTTTATTTTTGAAAACAATACAGTTGATTGAACGTGATTAAATCGAAAATTGATAGAACTTAAATAAGTATTTGAATTAAACAAATCTAACATGACAAGCAAGCAATATGTTTATAGCATTTTAATTTCGAAACAAAAAATGCTCAAGACAGGAATCGAATCTGTGTCGCCACGGCCACAACGTGGAGTACTGACCACTATACTACTTGGGCCGATATTACAACAACTTAACAAAGTTAGTGTGTTCATTGTTACTGAAATGAACTAAGATTCTTCAATTTCTGTGTGACAACATGAAAATTCTAATTCAATGACCAGAAATTGAAAGATGTCTTTATTTTTGAAAACAATACAGTTGATTGAACGTGATTAAATCGAAAATTGTTAGAACTTAAATAAGTATTTGAATTAAACAAATCTAACATGACAAGCAAGCAATATGTTTATAGCATTTTAATTTCAAAACAAAAAATGCCCAAGACAGGAATCGAATCTGTGTCGCCACGGCCACAACGTGGAGTACTAACCACTATACTACTTGGGCCGATATTACAACAACTTAACAAAGTAAGTGTGTTCATTGTTACTGAAATGAACTAAGATTCTTCAATTTCTGTGTGACAACATGAAAATTCAAATTCAATGACCAGAAATTGAAAGATGTCTTTATTTTTGAAAACAATACAGTTGATTGAACGTGATTAAATCCAAAATTGTTAAAACTTGAATAAGTATTCAAATTAAAAAAATCTAACATGACAAGCAAGCAATAATTTTATAGCATTTAAATTTCAAAACAAAAAATGCCCAAGACAGGAATCGAACCTGTGTCGCCACGGCCACAACGTGGAGTACTAACCACTATACTACTTGGGCCGATATTACAACAACTTAACAAAGTTAGTGTGTTCATTGTTACTGAAATGAACTAAGATTCTTCAATTTCTGTGTGACAACATGAAAATTCTAATTCAATGACCAGAAATTGAAAGATGTCTTTATTTTTGAAAACAATACAGTTGATTGAACGTGATTAAATCAAAAATTGTTATAACTTGAATAAGTATTCAAATTAAAGAAATCTAACATGACAAGCAAGCAATAATTTTGTAGCATTTTAATTTCAAAACAAAAAATGCCCAAGACAGGAATCGAATCTGTGTCGCCACGGCCACAACGTGGAGTACTAACCACTATATTACTTGGGCCAATATAACAACAACTTAACAAAGTTAGTGTGTTCATTGTTACTGAAATGAACTAAGATTCTTCAATTTCTGTGTCACAACATGAAAATTCTAATTCAAAGGCCAGAAATTGAAAGATGTCTTTATTTTTGAAAACAATACTATTAATTGAACGTGATTAAATCGAAAATTGTTATTACTTGAATAAGTATTCAAATTAAAGAAATCTAACATGACAAGCAAGCAATAATTTTGTAGCATTTTAATTTCAAAACGAAAAATGCCCAACAAAGGAATCGAATCTGTGTCGCCACGGCCACAACGTGGAGTACTAACCACTATATTACTTGGGCCGATATTACAACAACTTAACAAAGTTAGTGTGTTCATTGTTACTGAATTGAACTAAGATTCTTCAATTTCTGTGTGACAACATGAAAATTCTAATTCAAAGGCCAGAAATTGAAAGATGTCTTTATTTTTGAAAACAATACTATTAATTAAACGTGATTAAATTAAAAATTGTTAGAACTTGAATAAGTATTCAAATTAAAGAAATCTAACATGACAAGCTAGCAATATGTTTATAGCATTTTAATTTCAAAACAAAAAATGCCCAAGACAGGAATCGAACCTGTGTCGCCACGGCCACAACGTGGAGTACTAACCACTATACTACTTGGGCCGATATTACAACAACTAAACAAAGTTATTCTGTTCATTGTTACTGAAATGAACTAAGATTCTTCAATTTCTGTGTGACAACATGAAAATTCTAATTCAATGAACAGAAATTGAATTTTGTCTTTATTTTTGAAAACAATACAGTTGATTGAACGTGATTAAATCGAAAATTGTTATAACTTGAATAAATATTCAAATTAAAGAAATCTAACATGACAAGCAAGCAATAATTTTATAGCATTTAAATTTCAAAACAAAAAATGCCCAAAACAGGAATCGAATCTGTGTCGCCACGGCCACAACGTGGAGTACTAACCACTATATTACTTGAGCCGATATTACAACAACTTAACAAAGTTAGTGTGTTCATTGTTACTGAATTGAACTAAGATTCTTCAATTTCTGTGTGACAACATGAAAATTCTAATTCAATGAACAGAAATTGAATTTTGTCTTTATTTTTGAAAACAATACAGTTGATTGAACGTGATTAAATCAAAAATTGTTATAACTTGAATAAGTATTCAAATTAAAGAAATCTAACATGACAAGCAAGCAATAATTTTGTAGCATTTTAATTTCAAAACAAAAAATGCCCAAGACAGGAATCGAATCTGTGTCGCCACGGCCACAACGTGGAGTACTAACCACTATATTACTTGGGCCGATATCACAACAACTTAACAAAGTTAGTGTGTTCATTGTTACTGAATTGAACTAAGAATCTTCAATTTCTGTGTGACAACATGAAAATTCTAATTCAATGACCAGAAATTGAAAGATGTCTTTATTTCTGAAAACAATACAGTTAATTGAACGTGATTAAATCAAAAATTGTTATAACTTGAAAAAGTATTCAAATTATAGAAATCTAACATGACAAGCAAGCAATAATTTTGTAGCACATTAATTTCAAAACAAAAAATGCCCAAGACAGGAATCGAATCTGTGTCGCCACGGCCACAACGTGGAGTACTAACCACTATATTACTTGGGCCGATATCACAACAACTTAACAAAGTTAGTGTGTTCATTGTTACTGAATTGAACTAAGATTCTTCAATTTCTGTGTGACAACATGAAAATTCTAATTCAATGAACAGAAATTGAATTTTGTCTTTATTTTTGAAAACAATACAGTTGATTGAACGTGATTAAATCAAAAATTGTTATAACTTGAATAAGTATTCAAATTAAAGAAATCTAACATGACAAGCAAGCAATAATTTTGTAGCATTTTAATTTCAAAACAAAAATGCCCAAGACAGGAATCGAATCTGTGTCGCCACGGCCACAACGTGGAGTACTAACCACTATATTACTTGGGCCGATATCACAACAACTTAAAAAAGTTAGTGTGTTCATTGTTACTGAAATGAACTAAGATTCTTCAATTTCTGTGTGACAACATGAAAATTCTAATTCAATGAACAGAAATTGAATTTTGTCTTTATTTTTGAAAACAATACAGTTAATTGAACGTGATTAAATCAAAAATTGTTAGAACTTAAATATGTATTTGAATTAAAGAAATCTAACATGACAAGCAAGCAATAATTTTGTAGCATTTTAATTTCAAAACAAAAAATGCCCAAGACAGGAATCGAATCTGTGTCGCCACGGCCACAACGTGGAGTACTAACCACTATATTACTTGGGCCGATATTACAACAACTTAACAAAGTTAGTGTGTTCATTGTTACTGAAATGAACTAAGATTCTTCAATTTCTGTGTGACAACATGAAAATTCTAATTCAACGAACAGAAATTGAATTTTGTCTTTATTTTTGAAAACAATACAGTTGATTGAACGTGATTAAATCGAAAATTGTTATAACTTGAATAAGTATTCAAATTAAAGAAATCTAACAAGACAAGCAAGCAATAATTTTATAGCATTTTAATTTCAAAACAAAAAATGCCCAAGACAGGAATCGAACCTGTGTCGCCACGGCCACAACGTGGAGTACTAACCACTATACTACTTGGGCCGATATTACAACAACTTAACAAAGTTAGTGTGTTCATTGTTACTGAAATGAACTAAGATTCTTCAATTTCTGTGTGACAACATGAAAATTCTAATTCAACGAACAGAAATTGAATTTTGTCTTTATTTTTGAAAACAATACAGTTAAATGAACGTGATTTGATTGAAAATTGTTGGAACTTAAATAAGTATTTGAATTAAACAAATCTAACATGACAAGCAAGCAATAATTTTATAGCATTTAAATTTCAAAACAAAAAATGCCCAAGACAGGAATCGAATCTGTGTCGCCACGGCCACAACGTGGAGTACTAACCACTATACTACTTGGGCCGATATCACAACAACTTAAAAAAGTTAGTGTGTTCATTGTTACTGAATTGAACTAAGAATCTTCAATTTCTGTGTGACAACATGAAAATTCTAATTCAATGACCAGAAATTGAAAGATGTCTTTATTTTTGAAAACAATACAGTTAATTGAACGTGATTAAATCAAAAATTGTTGGAACTTAAATAAGTATTTGAATTAAACAAATCTAACATGACAAGCAAGCAATATGTTTATAGCATTTTAATTTCGAAACAAAAAATGCCCAAGACAGGAATCGAATCTGTGTCGCCACGGCCACAACGTGGAGTACTGACCACTATACTACTTGGGCCGATATTACAACAACTTAACAAAGTTAGTGTGTTCATTGTTACTGAAATGAACTAAGATTCTTCAATTTCTGTGTGACAACATGAAAATTCTAATTCAATGACCAGAAATTGAAAGATGTCTTTATTTTTGAAAACAATACAGTTGATTGAACGTGATTAAATCGAAAATTGTTAGAACTTAAATAAGTATTTGAATTAAACAAATCTAACATGACAAGCAAGCAATATGTTTATAGCATTTTAATTTCAAAACAAAAAATGCCCAAGACAGGAATCGAATCTGTGTCGCCACGGCCACAACGTGGAGTACTAACCACTATACTACTTGGGCCGATATTACAACAACTTAACAAAGTAAGTGTGTTCATTGTTACTGAAATGAACTAAGATTCTTCAATTTCTGTGTGACAACATGAAAATTCAAATTCAATGACCAGAAATTGAAAGATGTCTTTATTTTTGAAAACAATACAGTTGATTGAACGTGATTAAATCCAAAATTGTTAAAACTTGAATAAGTATTCAAATTAAAAAAATCTAACATGACAAGCAAGCAATAATTTTATAGCATTTAAATTTCAAAACAAAAAATGCCCAAGACAGGAATCGAACCTGTGTCGCCACGGCCACAACGTGGAGTACTAACCACTATACTACTAGGGCCGATATTACAACAACTTAACAAAGTTAGTGTGTTCATTGTTACTGAAATGAACTAAGATTCTTCAATTTCTGTGTGACAACATGAAAATTCTAATTCAATGACCAGAAATTGAAAGATGTCTTTATTTTTGAAAACAATACAGTTGATTGAACGTGATTAAATCAAAAATTGTTATAACTTGAATAAGTATTCAAATTAAAGAAATCTAACATGACAAGCAAGCAATAATTTTGTAGCATTTTAATTTCAAAACAAAAAATGCCCAAGACAGGAATCGAATCTGTGTCGCCACGGCCACAACGTGGAGTACTAACCACTATATTACTTGGGCCGATATCACAACAACTTAAAAAAGTTAGTGTGTTCATTGTTACTGAATTGAACTAAGAATCTTCAATTTCTGTGTGACAACATGAAAATTCTAATTCAATGACCAGAAATTGAAAGATGTCTTTATTTTTGAAAACAATACAGTTAATTGAACGTGATTAAATCAAAAATTGTTAGAACTTAAATAAGTATTTGAATTAAAGAAATCTAACATGACAAGCAAGCAATATGTTTATAGCATTTTAATTTCAAAACAAAAAATGCCCAAGACAGGAATCGAACCTGTGTCGCCACGGCCACAACGTGGAGTACTAACCACTATACTACTTAGGCCGATATGACAACAACTAAACAAAGTTATTCTGTTCATTGTTACTGAAATGAACTAAGATTCTTCAATTTCTGTGTGACAACATGAAAATTCTAATTCAATGAACAGAAATTGAATTTTGTCTTTATTTTTGAAAACAATACAGTTAATTGAACGTGATTAAATCAAAAATTGTTAGAACTTAAATATGTATTTGAATTAAAGAAATCTAACATGACAAGCAAGCAATAATTTTGTAGCATTTTAATTTCAAAACAAAAAATGCCCAAGACAGGAATCAAACCTGTGTCGCCACGGCCACAACGTGGAGTACTAACCACTATACTACTTGGGCCGATATTACAACAACTAAACAAAGTTATTCTGTTCATTGTTACTGAAATGAACTAAGATTCTTCAATTTCTGTGTGACAACATGAAAATTCTAATTCAATGAACAGAAATTGAATTTTGTCTTTATTTTTGAAAACAATACAGTTAATTGAACGTGATTAAATCAAAAATTGTTAGAACTTAAATATGTATTTGAATTAAAGAAATCTAACATGACAAGCAAGCAATAATTTTGTAGCATTTTAATTTCAAAACAAAAAATGCCCAAGACAGGAATCGAATCTGTGTCGCCACGGCCACAACGTGGAGTACTAACCACTATATTACTTGGGCCGATATTACAACAACTTAACAAAGTTAGTGTGTTCATTGTTACTGAATTGAACTAAGATTCTTCAATTTCTGTGTGACAACATGAAAATTCTAATTCAATGAACAGAAATTGAATTTTGTCTTTATTTTTGAAAACAATACAGTTGATTGAACGTGATTAAATCGAAAATTGTTATAACTTGAATAAGTATTCAAATTAAAGAAATCTAACAAGACAAGCAAGCAATAATTTTATAGCATTTTAATTTCAAAACAAAAAATGCCCAAGACAGGAATCGAACCTGTGTCGCCACGGCCACAACGTGGAGTACTAACCACTATACTACTTGGGCCGATATTACAACAACTTAACAAAGTTAGTGTGTTCATTGTTACTGAAATGAACTAAGATTCTTCAATTTCTGTGTGACAACATGAAAATTCTAATTCAATGACCAGAAATTGAAAGATGTCTTTATTTTTGAAAACAATACAGTTAATTGAACGTGATTAAATCAAAAATTGTTAGAACTTAAATATGTATTTGAATTAAAGAAATCTAACATGACAAGCAAGCAATAATTTTGTAGCATTTTAATTTCAAAACAAAAAATGCCCAAGACAGGAATCAAACCTGTGTCGCCACGGCCACAACGTGGAGTACTAACCACTATACTACTTGGGCCGATATTACAACAACTAAACAAAGTTATTCTGTTCATTGTTACTGAAATGAACTAAGATTCTTCAATTTCAGTGTGACAACATGAAAATTCTAATTCAATGAACAGAAATTGAATTTTGTCTTTATTTTTGAAAACAATACAGTTAATTGAACGTGATTAAATCAAAAATTGTTAGAACTTAAATATGTATTTGAATTAAAGAAATCTAACATGACAAGCAAGCAATAATTTTGTAGCATTTTAATTTCAAAACAAAAAATGCCCAAGACAGGAATCGAATCTGTGTCGCCACGGCCACAACGTGGAGTACTAACCACTATATTACTTGGGCCGATATTACAACAACTTAACAAAGTTAGTGTGTTCATTGTTACTGAATTGAACTAAGATTCTTCAATTTCTGTGTGACAACATGAAAATTCTAATTCAATGAACAGAAATTGAAAGATGTCTTTATTTTTGAAAACAATACAGTTGATTGAACGTGATTAAATCGAAAATTGTTAGAACTTAAATAAGTATTTGAATTAAACAAATCTAACATGACAAGCAAGCAATATGTTTATAGCATTTTAATTTCAAAACAAAAAATGCCCAAGACAGGAATCGAATCTGTGTCGCCACGGCCACAACGTGGAGTACTAACCACTATACTACTTGGGCCGATATTACAACAACTTAACAAAGTAAGTGTGTTCATTGTTACTGAAATGAACTAAGATTCTTCAATTTCTGTGTGACAACATGAAAATTCAAATTCAATGACCAGAAATTGAAAGATGTCTTTATTTTTGAAAACAATACAGTTGATTGAACGTGATTAAATCCAAAATTGTTAAAACTTGAATAAGTATTCAAATTAAAAAAATCTAACATGACAAGCAAGCAATAATTTTATAGCATTTAAATTTCAAAACAAAAAATGCCCAAGACAGGAATCGAACCTGTGTCGCCACGGCCACAACGTGGAGTACTAACCACTATACTACTTGGGCCGATATTACAACAACTTAACAAAGTTAGTGTGTTCATTGTTACTGAAATGAACTAAGATTCTTCAATTTCTGTGTGACAACATGAAAATTCTAATTCAATGACCAGAAATTGAAAGATGTCTTTATTTTTGAAAACAATACAGTTGATTGAACGTGATTAAATCAAAAATTGTTATAACTTGAATAAGTATTCAAATTAAAGAAATCTAACATGACAAGCAAGCAATAATTTTGTAGCATTTTAATTTCAAAACAAAAAATGCCCAAGACAGGAATCGAATCTGTGTCGCCACGGCCACAACGTGGAGTACTAACCACTATATTACTTGGGCCGATATCACAACAACTTAAAAAAGTTAGTGTGTTCATTGTTACTGAATTGAACTAAGAATCTTCAATTTCTGTGTGACAACATGAAAATTCTAATTCAATGACCAGAAATTGAAAGATGTCTTTATTTTTGAAAACAATACAGTTAATTGAACGTGATTAAATCAAAAATTGTTAGAACTTAAATAAGTATTTGAATTAAAGAAATCTAACATGACAAGCAAGCAATATGTTTATAGCATTTTAATTTCAAAACAAAAAATGCCCAAGACAGGAATCGAACCTGTGTCGCCACGGCCACAACGTGGAGTACTAACCACTATACTACTTAGGCCGATATGACAACAACTAAACAAAGTTATTCTGTTCATTGTTACTGAAATGAACTAAGATTCTTCAATTTCTGTGTGACAACATGAAAATTCTAATTCAATGAACAGAAATTGAATTTTGTCTTTATTTTTGAAAACAATACAGTTAATTGAACGTGATTAAATCAAAAATTGTTAGAACTTAAATATGTATTTGAATTAAAGAAATCTAACATGACAAGCAAGCAATAATTTTGTAGCATTTTAATTTCAAAACAAAAAATGCCCAAGACAGGAATCAAACCTGTGTCGCCACGGCCACAACGTGGAGTACTAACCACTATACTACTTGGGCCGATATTACAACAACTAAACAAAGTTATTCTGTTCATTGTTACTGAAATGAACTAAGATTCTTCAATTTCTGTGTGACAACATGAAAATTCTAATTCAATGAACAGAAATTGAATTTTGTCTTTATTTTTGAAAACAATACAGTTAATTGAACGTGATTAAATCAAAAATTGTTAGAACTTAAATATGTATTTGAATTAAAGAAATCTAACATGACAAGCAAGCAATAATTTTGTAGCATTTTAATTTCAAAACAAAAAATGCCCAAGACAGGAATCGAATCTGTGTCGCCACGGCCACAACGTGGAGTACTAACCACTATATTACTTGGGCCGATATTACAACAACTTAACAAAGTTAGTGTGTTCATTGTTACTGAATTGAACTAAGATTCTTCAATTTCTGTGTGACAACATGAAAATTCTAATTCAATGAACAGAAATTGAATTTTGTCTTTATTTTTGAAAACAATACAGTTGATTGAACGTGATTAAATCGAAAATTGTTATAACTTGAATAAGTATTCAAATTAAAGAAATCTAACAAGACAAGCAAGCAATAATTTTATAGCATTTTAATTTCAAAACAAAAAATGCCCAAGACAGGAATCGAACCTGTGTCGCCACGGCCACAACGTGGAGTACTAACCACTATACTACTTGGGCCGATATTACAACAACTTAACAAAGTTAGTGTGTTCATTGTTACTGAAATGAACTAAGATTCTTCAATTTCTGTGTGACAACATGAAAATTCTAATTCAAAGGCCAGAAATTGAAAGATGTCTTTATTTTTGAAAACAATACTATTAATTAAACGTGATTAAATCAAAAATTGTTAGAACTTGAATAAGTATTCAAATTAGAGAAATCTAACATGACAAGCTAGCAATATGTTTATAGCATTTTAATTTCAAAACAAAAAATGCCCAAGACAGGAATCGAACCTGTGTCGCCACGGCCACAACGTGGAGTACTAACCACTATATTACTTGGGTCGATATTACAACAACTTAACAAAGTTAGTGTGTTCAGTGTTACTGAATTGAACTAAGATTCTTCAATTTCTGTGTGACAACATGAAAATTCTAATTCAAAGGCCAGAAATTGAAAGATGTCTTTATTTTTGAAAACAATACAGTTAATTGAACGTGATTAAATCAAAAATTGTTAGAACTTGAATAAGTATTCAAATTAAAGAAATCTAACATGACAAGCAAGCAATAATTTTATAGCATTTAAATTTCAAAACAAAAAATGCCCAAAACAGGAATCGAATCTGTGTCGCCACGGCCACAACGTGGAGTACTAACCACTATATTACTTGGGCCAATATAACAACAACTTAACAAAGTTAGTGTGTTCATTGTTACTGAAATGAACTAAGATTCTTCAATTTCTGTGTGACAACATGAAAATTCTAATTCAAAGGCCAGAAATTGAAAGATGTCTTTATTTTTGAAAACAATACTATTAATTGAACGTGATTAAATCGAAAATTGTTATTACTTGAATAAGTATTCAAATTAAAGAAATCTAACATGACAAGCAAGCAATAATTTTGTAGCATTTTAATTTCAAAACAAAAAATGCCCAAGACAGGAATCGAACCTGTGTCGCCACGGCCACAACGTGGAGTACTGACCACTATACTACTTGGGCCGATATTACAACAACTTAACAAAGTTAGTGTGTTCATTGTTACTGAAATGAACTAAGATTCTTCAATTTCTGTGTGACAACATGAAAATTCTAATTCAATGACCAGAAATTGAAAGATGTCTTTATTTTTGAAAACAATACAGTTGATTGAACGTGATTAAATCGAAAATTGATAGAACTTAAATAAGTATTTGAATTAAACAAATCTAACATGACAAGCAAGCAATAATTTTATAGCATTTAAATTTCAAAACAAAAAATGCCCAAGACAGGAATCGAACCTGTGTCGCCACGGCCACAACGTGGAGTACTAACCACTATACTACTTGGGCCGATATTACAACAACTTAACAAAGTTAGTGTGTTCATTGTTACTGAAATGAACTAAGATTCTTCAATTTCTGTGTGACAACATGAAAATTCTAATTCAATGACCAGAAATTGAAAGATGTCTTTATTTTTGAAAACAATACAGTTGATTGAACGTGATTAAATCGAAAATTGATAGAACTTAAATAAGTATTTGAATTAAACAAATCTAACATGACAAGCAAGCAATATGTTTATAGCATTTTAATTTCGAAACAAAAAATGCCCAAGACAGGAATCGAATCTGTGTCGCCACGGCCACAACGTGGAGTACTGACCACTATACTACTTGGGCCGATATTACAACAACTTAACAAAGTTAGTGTGTTCATTGTTACTGAAATGAACTAAGATTCTTCAATTTCTGTGTGACAACATGAAAATTCTAATTCAACGAACAGAAATTGAATTTTGTCTTTATTTTTGAAAACAATACAGTTAAATGAACGTGATTTGATCGAAAATTGTTGGAACTTAAATAAGTATTTGAATTAAACAAATCTAACATGACAAGCAAGCAATATGTTTATAGCATTTTAATTTCGAAACAAAAAATGCCCAAGACAGGAATCGAATCTGTGTCGCCACGGCCACAACGTGGAGTACTGACCACTATACTACTTGGGCCGATATTACAACAACTTAACAAAGTTAGTGTGTTCATTGTTACTGAAATGAACTAAGATTCTTCAATTTCTGTGTGACAACATGAAAATTCTAATTCAATGACCAGAAATTGAAAGATGTCTTTATTTTTGAAAACAATACAGTTGATTGAACGTGATTAAATCGAAAATTGTTAGAACTTAAATAAGTATTCAAATTAAAGAAATCTAACATGACAAGCAAGCAATAATTTTGTAGCATTTTAATTTCGAAACAAAAAATGCCCAAGACAGGAATCGAATCTGTGTCGCCACGGCCACAACGTGGAGTACTGACCACTATACTACTTGGGCCGATATTACAACAACTTAACAAAGTTAGTGTGTTCATTGTTACTGAAATGAACTAAGATTCTTCAATTTCTGTGTGACAACATGAAAATTCTAATTCAACGAACAGAAATTGAATTTTGTCTTTATTTTTGAAAACAATACAGTTAAATGAACGTGATTTGATCGAAAATTGTTGGAACTTAAATAAGTATTTGAATTAAACAAATCTAACATGACAAGCAAGCAATATGTTTATAGCATTTTAATTTCGAAACAAAAAATGCCCAAGACAGGAATCGAATCTGTGTCGCCACGGCCACAACGTGGAGTACTGACCACTATACTACTTGGGCCGATATTACAACAACTTAACAAAGTTAGTGTGTTCATTGTTACTGAAATGAACTAAGATTCTTCAATTTCTGTGTGACAACATGAAAATTCTAATTCAATGACCAGAAATTGAAAGATGTCTTTATTTTTGAAAACAATACAGTTGATTGAACGTGATTAAATCGAAAATTGTTAGAACTTAAATAAGTATTTGAATTAAACAAATCTAACATGACAAGCAAGCAATATGTTCATAGCATTTTAATTTCAAAACAAAAAATGCCCAAGACAGGAATCGAATCTGTGTCGCCACGGCCACAACGTGGAGTACTAACCACTATACTACTTGGGCCGATATTACAACAACTTAACAAAGTAAGTGTGTTCATTGTTACTGAAATGAACTAAGATTCTTCAATTTCTGTGTGACAACATGAAAATTCAAATTCAATGACCAGAAATTGAAAGATGTCTTTATTTTTGAAAACAATACAGTTGATTGAACGTGATTAAATCCAAAATTGTTAAAACTTGAATAAGTATTCAAATTAAAAAAATCTAACATGACAAGCAAGCAATAATTTTATAGCATTTAAATTTCAAAACAAAAAATGCCCAAGACAGGAATCGAACCTGTGTCGCCACGGCCACAACGTGGAGTACTAACCACTATACTACTTGGGCCGATATTACAACAACTTAACAAAGTTAGTGTGTTCATTGTTACTGAAATGAACTAAGATTCTTCAATTTCTGTGTGACAACATGAAAATTCTAATTCAATGACCAGAAATTGAAAGATGTCTTTATTTTTGAAAACAATACAGTTGATTGAACGTGATTAAATCAAAAATTGTTATAACTTGAATAAGTATTCAAATTAAAGAAATCTAACATGACAAGCAAGCAATAATTTTGTAGCATTTTAATTTCAAAACAAAAAATGCCCAAGACAGGAATCGAATCTGTGTCGCCACGGCCACAACGTGGAGTACTAACCACTATATTACTTGGGCCGATATCACAACAACTTAAAAAAGTTAGTGTGTTCATTGTTACTGAATTGAACTAAGAATCTTCAATTTCTGTGTGACAACATGAAAATTCTAATTCAATGACCAGAAATTGAAAGATGTCTTTATTTTTGAAAACAATACAGTTAATTGAACGTGATTAAATCAAAAATTGTTAGAACTTAAATAAGTATTTGAATTAAAGAAATCTAACATGACAAGCAAGCAATATGTTTATAGCATTTTAATTTCAAAACAAAAAATGCCCAAGACAGGAATCGAACCTGTGTCGCCACGGCCACAACGTGGAGTACTAACCACTATACTACTTAGGCCGATATGACAACAACTAAACAAAGTTATTCTGTTCATTGTTACTGAAATGAACTAAGATTCTTCAATTTCTGTGTGACAACATGAAAATTCTAATTCAATGAACAGAAATTGAATTTTGTCTTTATTTTTGAAAACAATACAGTTAATTGAACGTGATTAAATCAAAAATTGTTAGAACTTAAATATGTATTTGAATTAAAGAAATCTAACATGACAAGCAAGCAATAATTTTGTAGCATTTTAATTTCAAAACAAAAAATGCCCAAGACAGGAATCAAACCTGTGTCGCCACGGCCACAACGTGGAGTACTAACCACTATACTACTTGGGCCGATATTACAACAACTAAACAAAGTTATTCTGTTCATTGTTACTGAAATGAACTAAGATTCTTCAATTTCTGTGTGACAACATGAAAATTCTAATTCAATGAACAGAAATTGAATTTTGTCTTTATTTTTGAAAACAATACAGTTAATTGAACGTGATTAAATCAAAAATTGTTAGAACTTAAATATGTATTTGAATTAAAGAAATCTAACATGACAAGCAAGCAATAATTTTGTAGCATTTTAATTTCAAAACAAAAAATGCCCAAGACAGGAATCGAATCTGTGTCGCCACGGCCACAACGTGGAGTACTAACCACTATATTACTTGGGCCGATATTACAACAACTTAACAAAGTTAGTGTGTTCATTGTTACTGAATTGAACTAAGATTCTTCAATTTCTGTGTGACAACATGAAAATTCTAATTCAATGACCAGAAATTGAAAGATGTCTTTATTTTTGAAAACAATACAGTTAATTGAACGTGATTAAATCAAAAATTGTTAGAACTTAAATAAGTATTTGAATTAAAGAAATCTAACATGACAAGCAAGCAATATGTTTATAGCATTTTAATTTCAAAACAAAAAATGCCCAAGACAGGAATCGAACCTGTGTCGCCACGGCCACAACGTGGAGTACTAACCACTATACTACTTAGGCCGATATGACAACAACTAAACAAAGTTATTCTGTTCATTGTTACTGAAATGAACTAAGATTCTTCAATTTCTGTGTGACAACATGAAAATTCTAATTCAATGAACAGAAATTGAATTTTGTCTTTATTTTTGAAAACAATACAGTTAATTGAACGTGATTAAATCAAAAATTGTTAGAACTTAAATATGTATTTGAATTAAAGAAATCTAACATGACAAGCAAGCAATAATTTTGTAGCATTTTAATTTCAAAACAAAAAATGCCCAAGACAGGAATCAAACCTGTGTCGCCACGGCCACAACGTGGAGTACTAACCACTATACTACTTGGGCCGATATTACAACAACTAAACAAAGTTATTCTGTTCATTGTTACTGAAATGAACTAAGATTCTTCAATTTCTGTGTGACAACATGAAAATTCTAATTCAATGAACAGAAATTGAATTTTGTCTTTATTTTTGAAAACAATACAGTTAATTGAACGTGATTAAATCAAAAATTGTTAGAACTTAAATATGTATTTGAATTAAAGAAATCTAACATGACAAGCAAGCAATAATTTTGTAGCATTTTAATTTCAAAACAAAAAATGCCCAAGACAGGAATCGAATCTGTGTCGCCACGGCCACAACGTGGAGTACTAACCACTATATTACTTGGGCCGATATTACAACAACTTAACAAAGTTAGTGTGTTCATTGTTACTGAATTGAACTAAGATTCTTCAATTTCTGTGTGACAACATGAAAATTCTAATTCAATGAACAGAAATTGAATTTTGTCTTTATTTTTGAAAACAATACAGTTGATTGAACGTGATTAAATCGAAAATTGTTATAACTTGAATAAGTATTCAAATTAAAGAAATCTAACAAGACAAGCAAGCAATAATTTTATAGCATTTTAATTTCAAAACAAAAAATGCCCAAGACAGGAATCGAACCTGTGTCGCCACGGCCACAACGTGGAGTACTAACCACTATACTACTTGGGCCGATATTACAACAACTTAACAAAGTTAGTGTGTTCATTGTTACTGAAATGAACTAAGATTCTTCAATTTCTGTGTGACAACATGAAAATTCTAATTCAACGAACAGAAATTGAATTTTGTCTTTATTTTTGAAAACAATACAGTTAAATGAACGTGATTTGATCGAAAATTGTTGGAACTTAAATAAGTATTTGAATTAAACAAATCTAACATGACAAGCAAGCAATATGTTTATAGCATTTTAATTTCGAAACAAAAAATGCCCAAGACAGGAATCGAATCTGTGTCGCCACGGCCACAACGTGGAGTACTGACCACTATACTACTTGGGCCGATATTACAACAACTTAACAAAGTTAGTGTGTTCATTGTTACTGAAATGAACTAAGATTCTTCAATTTCTGTGTGACAACATGAAAATTCTAATTCAATGACCAGAAATTGAAAGATGTCTTTATTTTTGAAAACAATACAGTTGATTGAACGTGATTAAATCGAAAATTGTTAGAACTTAAATAAGTATTTGAATTAAACAAATCTAACATGACAAGCAAGCAATATGTTTATAGCATTTTAATTTCAAAACAAAAAATGCCCAAGACAGGAATCGAATCTGTGTCGCCACGGCCACAACGTGGAGTACTAACCACTATACTACTTGGGCCGATATTACAACAACTTAACAAAGTAAGTGTGTTCATTGTTACTGAAATGAACTAAGATTCTTCAATTTCTGTGTGACAACATGAAAATTCAAATTCAATGACCAGAAATTGAAAGATGTCTTTATTTTTGAAAACAATACAGTTGATTGAACGTGATTAAATCCAAAATTGTTAAAACTTGAATAAGTATTCAAATTAAAAAAATCTAACATGACAAGCAAGCAATAATTTTATAGCATTTAAATTTCAAAACAAAAAATGCCCAAGACAGGAATCGAACCTGTGTCGCCACGGCCACAACGTGGAGTACTAACCACTATACTACTTGGGCCGATATTACAACAACTTAACAAAGTTAGTGTGTTCATTGTTACTGAAATGAACTAAGATTCTTCAATTTCTGTGTGACAACATGAAAATTCTAATTCAATGACCAGAAATTGAAAGATGTCTTTATTTTTGAAAACAATACAGTTGATTGAACGTGATTAAATCAAAAATTGTTATAACTTGAATAAGTATTCAAATTAAAGAAATCTAACATGACAAGCAAGCAATAATTTTGTAGCATTTTAATTTCAAAACAAAAAATGCCCAAGACAGGAATCGAATCTGTGTCGCCACGGCCACAACGTGGAGTACTAACCACTATATTACTTGGGCCGATATCACAACAACTTAAAAAAGTTAGTGTGTTCATTGTTACTGAATTGAACTAAGAATCTTCAATTTCTGTGTGACAACATGAAAATTCTAATTCAATGACCAGAAATTGAAAGATGTCTTTATTTTTGAAAACAATACAGTTAAGTGAACGTGATTAAATCAAAAATTGTTAGAACTTAAATAAGTATTTGAATTAAAGAAATCTAACATGACAAGCAAGCAATATGTTTATAGCATTTTAATTTCAAAACAAAAAATGCCCAAGACAGGAATCGAACCTGTGTCGCCACGGCCACAACGTGGAGTACTAACCACTATACTACTTAGGCCGATATGACAACAACTAAACAAAGTTATTCTGTTCATTGTTACTGAAATGAACTAAGATTCTTCAATTTCTGTGTGACAACATGAAAATTCTAATTCAATGAACAGAAATTGAATTTTGTCTTTATTTTTGAAAACAATACAGTTAATTGAACGTGATTAAATCAAAAATTGTTAGAACTTAAATATGTATTTGAATTAAAGAAATCTAACATGACAAGCAAGCAATAATTTTGTAGCATTTTAATTTCAAAACAAAAAATGCCCAAGACAGGAATCAAACCTGTGTCGCCACGGCCACAACGTGGAGTACTAACCACTATACTACTTGGGCCGATATTACAACAACTAAACAAAGTTATTCTGTTCATTGTTACTGAAATGAACTAAGATTCTTCAATTTCTGTGTGACAACATGAAAATTCTAATTCAATGAACAGAAATTGAATTTTGTCTTTATTTTTGAAAACAATACAGTTAATTGAACGTGATTAAATCAAAAATTGTTAGAACTTAAATATGTATTTGAATTAAAGAAATCTAACATGACAAGCAAGCAATAATTTTGTAGCATTTTAATTTCAAAACAAAAAATGCCCAAGACAGGAATCGAATCTGTGTCGCCACGGCCACAACGTGGAGTACTAACCACTATATTACTTGGGCCGATATTACAACAACTTAACAAAGTTAGTGTGTTCATTGTTACTGAATTGAACTAAGATTCTTCAATTTCTGTGTGACAACATGAAAATTCTAATTCAATGAACAGAAATTGAATTTTGTCTTTATTTTTGAAAACAATACAGTTGATTGAACGTGATTAAATCGAAAATTGTTATAACTTAAATATGTATTTGAATTAAAGAAATCTAACATGACAAGCAAGCAATAATTTTGTAGCATTTTAATTTCAAAACAAAAAATGCCCAAGACAGGAATCAAACCTGTGTCGCCACGGCCACAACGTGGAGTACTAACCACTATACTACTTGGGCCGATATTACAACAACTAAACAAAGTTATTCTGTTCATTGTTACTGAAATGAACTAAGATTCTTCAATTTCTGTGTGACAACATGAAAATTCTAATTCAATGAACAGAAATTGAATTTTGTCTTTATTTTTGAAAACAATACAGTTAATTGAACGTGATTAAATCAAAAATTGTTAGAACTTAAATATGTATTTGAATTAAAGAAATCTAACATGACAAGCAAGCAATAATTTTATAGCATTTTAATTTCAAAACAAAAAATGCCCAAGACAGGAATCGAACCTGTGTCGCCACGGCCACAACGTGGAGTACTAACCACTATACTACTTGGGCCGATATTACAACAACTTAACAAAGTTAGTGTGTTCATTGTTACTGAAATGAACTAAGATTCTTCAATTTCTGTGTGACAACATGAAAATTCTAATTCAAAGGCCAGAAATTGAAAGATGTCTTTATTTTTGAAAACAATACTATTAATTAAACGTGATTAAATCAAAAATTGTTAGAACTTGAATAAGTATTCAAATTAGAGAAATCTAACATGACAAGCTAGCAATATGTTTATAGCATTTTAATTTCAAAACAAAAAATGCCCAAGACAGGAATCGAACCTGTGTCGCCACGGCCACAACGTGGAGTACTAACCACTATATTACTTGGGTCGATATTACAACAACTTAACAAAGTTAGTGTGTTCAGTGTTACTGAATTGAACTAAGATTCTTCAATTTCTGTGTGACAACATGAAAATTCTAATTCAAAGGCCAGAAATTGAAAGATGTCTTTATTTTTGAAAACAATACAGTTAATTGAACGTGATTAAATCAAAAATTGTTAGAACTTGAATAAGTATTCAAATTAAAGAAATCTAACATGACAAGCAAGCAATAATTTTATAGCATTTAAATTTCAAAACAAAAAATACCCAAAACAGGAATCGAATCTGTGTCGCCACGGCCACAACGTGGAGTACTAACCACTATATTACTTGGGCCAATATAACAACAACTTAACAAAGTTAGTGTGTTCATTGTTACTGAAATGAACTAAGATTCTTCAATTTCTGTGTGACAACATGAAAATTCTAATTCAAAGGCCAGAAATTGAAAGATGTCTTTATTTTTGAAAACAATACTATTAATTGAACGTGATTAAATCGAAAATTGTTATTACTTGAATAAGTATTCAAATTAAAGAAATCTAACATGACAAGCAAGCAATAATTTTGTAGCATTTTAATTTCAAAACGAAAAATGCCCAACAAAGGAATCGAATCTGTGTCGCCACGGCCACAACGTGGAGTACTAACCACTATATTACTTGGGCCGATATTACAACAACTTAACAAAGTTAGTGTGTTCATTGTTACTGAATTGAACTAAGATTCTTCAATTTCTGTGTGACAACATGAAAATTCTAATTCAAAGGCCAGAAATTGAAAGATGTCTTTATTTTTGAAAACAATACTATTAATTAAACGTGATTAAATCAAAAATTGTTAGAACTTGAATAAGCATTCAAATTAGAGAAATCTAACATGACAAGCTAGCAATATGTTTATAGCATTTTAATTTCAAAACAAAAAATGCCCAAGACAGGAATCGAACCTGTGTCGCCACGGCCACAACGTGGAGTACTAACCACTATACTACTTGGGCCGATATTACAACAACTAAAAAAAGTTATTCTGTTCATTGTTACTGAAATGAACTAAGATTCTTCAATTTCTGTGTGACAACATGAAAATTCTAATTCAATGAACAGAAATTGAATTTTGTCTTTATTTTTGAAAACAATACAGTTGATTGAACGTGATTAAATCGAAAATTGTTATAACTTGAATAAATATTCAAATTAAAGAAATCTAACATGACAAGCAAGCAATAATTTTATAGCATTTAAATTTCAAAACAAAAAATGCCCAAAACAGGAATCGAATCTGTGTCGCCACGGCCACAACGTGGAGTACTAACCACTATATTACTTGGGCCGATATTACAACAACTTAACAAAGTTAGTGTGTTCATTGTTACTGAATTGAACTAAGATTCTTCAATTTCTGTGTGACAACATGAAAATTCTAATTCAATGAACAGAAATTGAATTTTGTCTTTATTTTTGAAAACAATACAGTTGATTGAACGTGATTAAATCAAAAATTGTTATAACTTGAATAAGTATTCAAATTAAAGAAATCTAACAAGACAAGCAAGCAATAATTTTATAGCATTTTAATTTCAAAACAAAAAATGCCCAAGACAGGAATCGAACCTGTGTCGCCACGGCCACAACGTGGAGTACTAACCACTATACTACTTGGGCCGATATTACAACAACTTAACAAAGTTAGTGTGTTCATTGTTACTGAAATGAACTAAGATTCTTCAATTTCTGTGTGACAACATGAAAATTCTAATTCAATGACCAGAAATTGAAAGATGTCTTTATTTCTGAAAACAATACAGTTAATTGAACGTGATTAAATCAAAAATTGTTATAACTTGAAAAAGTATTCAAATTATAGAAATCTAACATGACAAGCAAGCAATAATTTTGTAGCACATTAATTTCAAAACAAAAAATGCCCAAGACAGGAATCGAATCTGTGTCGCCACGGCCACAACGTGGAGTACTAACCACTATATTACTTGGGCCGATATTACAACAACTTAACAAAGTTAGTGTGTTCATTGTTACTGAATTGAACTAAGATTCTTCAATTTCTGTGTGACAACATGAAAATTCTAATTCAATGAACAGAAATTGAATTTTGTCTTTATTTTTGAAAACAATACAGTTGATTGAACGTGATTAAATCAAAAATTGTTATAACTTGAATAAGTATTCAAATTAAAGAAATCTAACATGACAAGCAAGCAATAATTTTGTAGCATTTTAATTTCAAAACAAAAAATGCCCAAGACAGGAATCGAATCTGTGTCGCCACGGCCACAACGTGGAGTACTAACCACTATATTACTTGGGCCGATATCACAACAACTTAAAAAAGTTAGTGTGTTCATTGTTACTGAATTGAACTAAGAATCTTCAATTTCTGTGTGACAACATGAAAATTCTAATTCAATGACCAGAAATTGAAAAATGTCTTTATTTTTGAAAACAATACAGTTAATTGAACGTGATTAAATCAAAAATTGTTAGAACTTAAATAAGTATTTGAATTAAAAAAATCTAACATGACAAGCAAGCAATATGTTTATAGCATTTTAATTTCAAAACAAAAAATGCCCAAGACAGGAATCGAACCTGTGTCGCCTCGGCCACAACGTGGAGTACTAACCACTATACTACTTGGGCCGATATGACAACAACTAAACAAAGTTATTCTGTTCATTGTTACTGAAATGAACTAAGATTCTTCAATTTCTGTGTGACAACATGAAAATTCTAATTCAATGAACAGAAATTGAATTTTGTCTTTATTTTTGAAAACAATACAGTTAATTGAACGTGATTAAATCAAAAATTGTTAGAACTTAAATATGTATTTGAATTAAAGAAATCTAACATGACAAGCAAGCAATAATTTTGTAGCATTTTAATTCCAAAACAAAAAATGCCCAAGACAGGAATCGAACCTGTGTCGCCACGGCCACAACGTGGAGTACTAACCACTATACTACTTGGCCCGATATTACAACAACTAAACAAAGTTATTCTGTTCATTGTTACTGAAATGAACTAAGATTCTTCAATTTCTGTGTGACAACATGAAAATTCTAATTCAATGAACAGAAATTGAATTTTGTCTTTATTTTTGAAAACAATACAGTTAATTGAACGTGATTAAATCAAAAATTGTTAGTACTTAAATATGTATTTGAATTAAAGAAATCTAACATGACAAGCAAGCAATAATTTTGTAGTATTTTAATTTCAAAACAAAAAATGCCCAAGACAGGAATCGAATCTGTGTCGCCACGGCCACAACGTGGAGTACTAACCACTATACTACTTGGGCCGATATTACAACAACTTAACAAAGTTAGTGTGTTCATTGTTACTGAAATGAACTGAGATTCTTCATTTCCTGTGTGACAACATGAAAATTCTAATTCAATGACCAGAAATTGAATTTTGTCTTTATTTTTGAAAACAATACAGTTGATTGAACGTGATTAAATCGAAAATTGTTATAACTTGAATAAGTATTCAAATTAAAGAAATCTAACAAGACAAGCAAGCAATAATTTTATAGCATTTTAATTTCAAAAAAATGCCCAAGACAGGAATCGAACCTGTGTCGCCACGGCCACAACGTGGAGTACTAACCACTATACTACTTGGGCCGATATTACAACAACTAAACAAAGTTATTCTGTTCATTGTTACTGAAATGAACTAAGATTCTTCAATTTCTGTGTGACAACATGAAAATTCTAATTCAATGAACAGAAATTGAATTTTGTCTTTATTTTTGAAAACAATACAGTTAATTGAACGTGATTAAATCAAAAATTGTTAGAACTTAAATATGTATTTGAATTAAAGAAATCTAACATGACAAGCAAGCAATAATTTTATAGCATTTAAATTTCAAAACAAAAAATGCCCAAGACAGGAATCGAACCTGTGTCGCCACGGCCACAACGTGGAGTACTAACCACTATATTACTTGGGCCGATATTACAACAACTTAACAAAGTTAGTGTGCTCATTGTTACTGAAATGAACTGAGATTCTTCATTTCCTGTGTGACAACATGAAAATTCTAATTCAATGAACAGAAATTGAATTTTGTCTTTATTTTTGAAAACAATACAGTTAATTGAACGTGATTAAATCAAAAATTGTTAGAACTTAAATATGTATTTGAATTAAAGAAATCTAACATGACAAGCAAGCAATAATTTTGTAGTATTTTAATTTCAAAACAAAAAATGCCCAAGACAGGAATCGAATCTGTGTCGCCACGGCCACAACGTGGAGTACTAACCACTATATTACTTGGGCCGATATTACAACAACTTAACAAAGTTAGTGTGTTCATTGTTACTGAATTAAACTAAGATTCTTCAATTTCTGTGTGACAACATGAAAATTCTAATTCAATGAACAGAAATTGAATTTTGTCTTTATTTTTGAAAACAATACAGTTGATTGAACGTGATTAAATCGAAAATTGTTATAACTTGAATAAGTATTCAAATTAAAGAAATCTAACAAGACAAGCAAGCAATAATTTTATAGCATTTTAATTTCAAAACAAAAAATGCCCAAGACAGGAATCGAACCTGTGTCGCCACGGCCACAACGTGGAGTACTAACCACTATACTACTTGGGCCGATATTACAACAACTTAACAAAGTTAGTGTGTTCATTGTTACTGAAATGAACTAAGATTCTTCAATTTCTGTGTGACAACATGAAAATTCTAATTCAACGAACAGAAATTGAATTTTGTCTTTATTTTTGAAAACAATACAGTTAAATGAACGTGATTTAATCGAAAATTGTTGGAACTTAAATAAGTATTTGAATTAAACAAATCTAACATGACAAGCAAGCAATAATTTTATAGCATTTAAATTTCAAAACAAAAAATGCCCAAGACAGGAATCGAACCTGTGTCGCCACGGCCACAACGTGGAGTACTAACCACTATATTACTTGGGCCGATATTACAACAACTTAACAAAGTTAGTGTGTTCATTGTTACTGAATTGAACTAAGATTCTTCAATTTCTGTGTGACAACATGAAAATTCTAATTCAATGAACAGAAATTGAATTTTGTCTTTATTTTTGAAAACAATACAGTTGATTGAACGTGATTAAATCGAAAATTGTTATAACTTGAATAAGTATTCAAATTAAAGAAATCTAACAAGACAAGCAAGCAATAATTTTATAGCATTTTAATTTCAAAACAAAAAATGCCCAAGACAGGAATCGAACCTGTGTCGCCACGGCCACAACGTGGAGTACTAACCACTATACTACTTGGGCCGATATTACAACAACTTAACAAAGTTAGTGTGTTCATTGTTACTGAAATGAACTAAGATTCTTCAATTTCTGTGTGACAACATGAAAATTCTAATTCAACGAACAGAAATTGAATTTTGTCTTTATTTTTGAAAACAATACAGTTAAATGAACGTGATTTAATCGAAAATTGTTGGAACTTAAATAAGTATTTGAATTAAACAAATCTAACATGACAAGCAAGCAATAATTTTATAGCATTTAAATTTCAAAACAAAAAATGCCCAAGACAGGAATCGAACCTGTGTCGCCACGGCCACAACGTGGAGTACTAACCACTATATTACTTGGGCCGATATTACAACAACTTAACAAAGTTAGTGTGTTCATTGTTACTGAAATGAACTGAGATTCTTCATTTCCTGTGTGACAACATGAAAATTCTAATTCAATGACCAGAAATTGATATTTGTCTTTATTTTTGAAAACAATACAGTTGATTGAACGTGATTAAATCGAAAATTGTTATAACTTGAATAAGTATTCAAATTAAAGAAATCTAACAAGACAAGCAAGCAATAATTTTATAGCATTTTAATTTCAAAACAAAAAATGCCCAAGACAGGAATCGAACCTGTGTCGCCACGGCCACAACGTGGAGTACTAACCACTATACTACTTGGGCCGATATTACAACAACTAAACAAAGTTATTCTGTTCATTGTTACTGAAATGAACTAAGATTCTTCAATTTCTGTGTGACAACATGAAAATTCTAATTCAATGACCAGAAATTGATATTTGTCTTTATTTTTGAAAACAATACAGTTAATTGAACGTGATTAAATCGAAAATTGTTATAACTTGAATAAGTATTCAAATTAAAGAAATCTAACAAGACAAGCAAGCAATAATTTTATGGCATTTTAATTTCAAAACAAAAAATGCCCAAGACAGGAATCGAACCTGTGTCGCCACGGCCACAACGTGGAGTACTAACCACTATACTACTTGGGCCGATATTACAACAACTAAACAAAGTTATTCTGTTCATTGTTACTGAAATGAACTAAAATTCTTCAATTTCTGTGTGACAACATGAAAATTCTAATTCAATGACCAGAAATTGATATTTGTCTTTATTTTTGAAAACAAAACAGTTAATTGAACGTGATTAAATCAAAAATTGTTATAACTTGAATAAGTATTCAAATTAAAGAAATCTAACAAGACAAGCAAGCAATAATTTTATAGCATTTTAATTTCAAAACAAAAAATGCCCAAGACAGGAATCGAACCTGTGTCGCCACGGCCACAACGTGGAGTACTAACCACTATACTACTTGGGCCGATATTACAACAACTAAACAAAGTTATTCTGTTCATTGTTACTGAAATGAACTAAAATTCTTCAATTTCTGTGTGACAACATGAAAATTCTAATTCAATGAACAGAAATTGAATTTTGTCTTTATTTTTGAAAACAAAACAGTTAATTGAACGTGATTAAATCAAAAATTGTTAGAACTTAAATATGTATTTGAATTAAAGATATCTAACATGACAAGCAAGCAATAATTTTGTAGCATTTTAATTTCAAAACAAAAAATGCCCAAGACAGGAATCGAACCTGTGTCGCCACGGCCACAACGTGGAGTACTAACCACTATACTACTTGGGCCGATATTACAACAACTAAACAAAGTTATTCTGTTCATTGTTACTGAAATGAACTGAGATTCTTCATTTCCTGTGTGACAACATGAAAATTCTAATTCAATGAACAGAAATTGAATTTTGTCTTTATTTTTGAAAACAATACAGTTAATTGAACGTGATTAAATCAAAAATTGTTAGAACTTAAATATGTATTTGAATTAAAGAAATCTAACATGACAAGCAAGCAATAATTTTGTAGTATTTTAATTTCAAAACAAAAAATGCCCAAGACAGGAATCGAATCTGTGTCGCCACGGCCACAACGTGGAGTACTAACCACTATATTACGTGGGCCGATATTACAACAACTTAACAAAGTTAGTGTGTTCATTGTTACTGAATTAAACTAAGATTCTTCAATTTCTGTGTGACAACATGAAAATTCTAATTCAATGAACAGAAATTGAATTTTGTCTTTATTTTTGAAAACAATACAGTTGATTGAACGTGATTAAATCGAAAATTGTTATAACTTGAATAAGTATTCAAATTAAAGAAATCTAACAAGACAAGCAAGCAATAATTTTATAGCATTTTAATTTCAAAACAAAAAATGCCCAAGACAGGAATCGAACCTGTGTCGCCACGGCCACAACGTGGAGTACTAACCACTATACTACTTGGGCCGATATTACAACAACTAAACAAAGTTATTCTGTTCATTGTTACTGAAATGAACTAAGATTCTTCAATTTCTGTGTGACAACATGAAAATTCTAATTCAATGACCAGAAATTGATATTTGTCTTTATTTTTGAAAACAATACAGTTAATTGAACGTGATTAAATCAAAAATTGTTAGAACTTAAATATGTATTTGAATTAAAGAAATCTAACATGACAAGCAAGCAATAATTTTGTAGCATTTTAATTTCAAAACAAAAAATGCCCAAGACAGGAATCGAATCTGTGTCGCCACGGCCACAACGTGGAGTACTAACCACTATATTACTTGGGCCGATATTACAACAACTTAACAAAGTTAGTGTGTTCATTGTTACTGAATTGAACTAAGATTCTTCAATTTCTGTGTGACAACATGAAATTTCTAATTCAATGAACAGAAATTGAATTTTGTCTTTATTTTTGAAAACAATACAGTTGATTGAACGTGATTAAATCGAAAATTGTTATAACTTGAATAAGTATTCAAATTAAAGAAATCTAACAAGACAAGCAAGCAATAATTTTATAGCATTTTAATTTCAAAACAAAAAATGCCCAAGACAGGAATCGAACCTGTGTCGCCACGGCCACAACGTGGAGTACTAACCACTATACTACTTGGGCCGATATTACAACAACTAAACAAAGTTATTCTGTTCATTGTTACTGAAATGAACTAAGATTCTTCAATTTCTGTGTGACAACATGAAAATTCTAATTCAATGAACAGAAATTGAATTTTCTCTTTATTTTTGAAAACAAAACAGTTAATTGAACGTGATTAAATCAAAAATTGTTAGAACTTAAATATGTATTTGAATTAAAGAAATCTAACATGACAAGCAAGCAATAATTTTGTAGCATTTTAATTTCAAAACAAAAAATGCCCAAGACAGGAATCGAACCTGTGTCGCCACGGCCACAACGTGGAGTACTAACCACTATACTACTTGGGCCGATATTACAACAACTAAACAAAGTTATTCTGTTCATTGTTACTGAAATGAACTGAGATTCTTCATTTCCTGTGTGACAACATGAAAATTCTAATTCAATGAACAGAAATTGAATTTTGTCTTTATTTTTGAAAACAATACAGTTAATTGAACGTGATTAAATCAAAAATTGTTAGAACTTAAATATGTATTTGAATTAAAGAAATCTAACATGACAAGCAAGCAATAATTTTGTAGTATTTTAATTTCAAAACAAAAAATGCCCAAGACAGGAATCGAATCTGTGTCGCCACGGCCACAACGTGGAGTACTAACCACTATATTACTTGGGCCGATATTACAACAACTTAACAAAGTTAGTGTGTTCATTGTTACTGAATTAAACTAAGATTCTTCAATTTCTGTGTGACAACATGAAAATTCTAATTCAATGAACAGAAATTGAATTTTGTCTTTATTTTTGAAAACAATACAGTTGATTGAACGTGATTAAATCGAAAATTGTTATAACTTGAATAAGTATTCAAATTAAAGAAATCTAACAAGACAAGCAAGCAATAATTTTATAGCATTTTAATTTCAAAACAAAAAATGCCCAAGACAGGAATCGAACCTGTGTCGCCACGGCCACAACGTGGAGTACTAACCACTATACTACTTGGGCCGATATTACAACAACTTAACAAAGTTAGTGTGTTCATTGTTACTGAAATGAACTAAGATTCTTCAATTTCTGTGTGACAACCTGAAAATTCTAATTCAATGAACAGAAATTGAATTTTGTCTTTATTTTTGAAAACAATACAGTTGATTGAACGTGATTAAATCGAAAATTGTTATAACTTGAATAAGTATTCAAATTAAAGAAATCTAACAAGACAAGCAAGCAATAATTTTATAGCATTTTAATTTCAAAACAAAAAATGCCCAAGACAGGAATCGAACCTGTGTCGCCACGGCCACAACGTGGAGTACTAACCACTATACTACTTGGGCCGATATTACAACAACTTAACAAAGTTAGTGTGTTCATTGTTACTGAAATGAACTAAGATTCTTCAATTTCTGTGTGACAACATGAAAATTCTAATTCAACGAACAGAAATTGAATTTTGTCTTTATTTTTGAAAACAATACAGTTAAATGAACGTGATTTAATCGAAAATTGTTGGAACTTAAATAAGTATTTGAATTAAACAAATCTAACATGACAAGCAAGCAATAATTTTATAGCATTTAAATTTCAAAACAAAAAATGCCCAAGACAGGAATCGAATCTGTGTCGCCACGGCCACAACGTGGAGTACTAACCACTATATTACTTGGGCCGATATTACAACAACTTAACAAAGTTAGTGTGTTCATTGTTACTGAAATGAACTGAGATTCTTCATTTCCTGTGTGACAACATGAAAATTCTAATTCAATGACCAGAAATTGATATTTGTCTTTATTTTTGAAAACAATACAGTTGATTGAACGTGATTAAATCGCAAATTGTTATAACTTGAATAAGTATTCAAATTAAAGAAATCTAACAAGACAAGCAAGCAATAATTTTATAGCATTTTAATTTCAAAACAAAAAATGCCCAAGACAGGAATCGAACCTGTGTCGCCACGGCCACAACGTGGAGTACTAACCACTATACTACTTGGGCCGATATTACAACAACTAAACAAAGTTATTCTGTTCATTGTTACTGAAATGAACTAAGATTCTTCAATTTCTGTGTGACAACATGAAAATTCTAATTCAATGAACAGAAATTGAATTTTGTCTTTATTTTTGAAAACAATACAGTTAATTGAACGTGATTAAATCAAAAATTGTTAGAACTTAAATATGTATTTGAATTAAAGAAATCTAACATGACAAGCAAGCAATAATTTTGTAGCATTTTAATTTCAAAACAAAAAATGCCCAAGACAGGAATCGAATCTGTGTCGCCACGGCCACAACGTGGAGTACTAACCACTATATTACTTGGGCCGATATTACAACAACTTAACAAAGTTAGTGTGTTCATTGTTACTGAATTGAACTAAGATTCTTCAATTTCTGTGTGACAACATGAAAATTCTAATTCAATGAACAGAAATTGAATTTTGTCTTTATTTTTGAAAACAATACAGTTGATCGAACGTGATTAAATCGAAAATTGTTATAACTTGAATAAGTATTCAAATTAAAGAAATCTAACAAGACAAGCAAGCAATAATTTTATAGCATTTTAATTTCAAAACAAAAAATGCCCAAGACAGGAATCGAACCTGTGTCGCCACGGCCACAACGTGGAGTACTAACCACTATACTACTTGGGCCGATATTACAACAACTAAACAAAGTTATTCTGTTCATTGTTACTGAAATGAACTAAGATTCTTCAATTTCTGTGTGACAACATGAAAATTCTAATTCAATGAACAGAAATTGAATTTTGTCTTTATTTTTGAAAACAAAACAGTTAATTGAACGTGATTAAATCAAAAATTGTTAGAACTTAAATATGTATTTGAATTAAAGAAATCTAACATGACAAGCAAGCAATAATTTTGTAGCATTTTAATTTCAAAACAAAAAATGCCCAAGACAGGAATCGAATCTGTGTCGCCACGGCCACAACGTGGAGTACTAACCACTATATTACTTGGGCCGATATTACAACAACTTAACAAAGTTAGTGTGTTCATTGTTACTGAATTGAACTAAGATTCTTCAATTTCTGTGTGACAACATGAAAATTCTAATTCAATGAACAGAAATTGAATTTTGTCTTTATTTTTGAAAACAATACAGTTGATTGAACGTGATTAAATCGAAAATTGTTATAACTTGAATAAGTATTCAAATTAAAGAAATCTAACAAGACAAGCAAGCAATAATTTTATAGCATTTTAATTTCAAAACAAAAAATGCCCAAGACAGGAATCGAACCTGTGTCGCCACGGCCACAACGTGGAGTACTAACCACTATACTACTTGGGCCGATATTACAACAACTTAACAAAGTTAGTGTGTTCATTGTTACTGAAATGAACTAAGATTCTTCAATTTCTGTGTGACAACATGAAAATTCTAATTCAATGAACAGAAATTGAATTTTGTCTTTATTTTTGAAAACAAAACAGTTAATTGAACGTGATTAAATCAAAAATTGTTAGAACTTAAATATGTATTTGAATTAAAGAAATCTAACATGACAAGCAAGCAATAATTTTGTAGCATTTTAATTTCAAAACAAAAAATGCCCAAGACAGGAATCGAATCTGTGTCGCCACGGCCACAACGTGGAGTACTAACCACTATATTACTTGGGCCGATATTACAACAACTTAACAAAGTTAGTGTGTTCATTGTTACTGAATTGAACTAAGATTCTTCAATTTCTGTGTGACAACATGAAAATTCTAATTCAATGAACAGAAATTGAATTTTGTCTTTATTTTTGAAAACAATACAGTTGATTGAACGTGATTAAATCGAAAATTGTTATAACTTGAATAAGTATTCAAATTAAAGAAATCTAACAAGACAAGCAAGCAATAATTTTATAGCATTTTAATTTCAAAACAAAAAATGCCCAAGACAGGAATCGAACCTGTGTCGCCACGGCCACAACGTGGAGTACTAACCACTATACTACTTGGGCCGATATTACAACAACTTAACAAAGTTAGTGTGTTCATTGTTACTGAAATGAACTAAGATTCTTCAATTTCTGTGTGACAACATGAAAATTCTAATTCAAAGGCCAGAAATTGAAAGATGTCTTTATTTTTGAAAACAATACTATTAATTAAACGTGATTAAATCAAAAATTGTTAGAACTTGAATAAGTATTCAAATTAGAGAAATCTAACATGACAAGCTAGCAATATGTTTATAGCATTTTAATTTCAAAACAAAAAATGCCCAAGACAGGAATCGAACCTGTGTCGCCACGGCCACAACGTGGAGTACTAACTACTATATTACTTGGGTCGATATTACGACAACTTAACAAAGTTAGTGTGTTCAGTGTTACTGAATTGAACTAAGATTCTTCAATTTCTGTGTGACAACATGAAAATTCTAATTCAAAGGCCAGAAATTGAAAGATGTCTTTATTTTTGAAAACAATACAGTTAATTGAACGTGATTAAATCAAAAATTGTTAGAACTTGAATAAGTATTTGAATTAAACAAATCTAACATGACAAGCAAGCAATAATTTTATAGCATTTAAATTTCAAAACAAAAAATGCCCAAAACAGGAATCGAATCTGTGTCGCCACGGCCACAACGTGGAGTACTAACCACTATATTACTTGGGCCAATATAACAACAACTTAACAAAGTTAGTGTGTTCATTGTTACTGAAATGAACTGAGATTCTTCAATTTCTGTGTGACAACATGAAAATTCTAATTCAATGACCAGAAATTGAAAGATGTCTTTATTTTTGAAAACAATACTATTAATTAAACGTGATTAAATCAAAAATTGTTAGAACTTGAATAAGTATTCAAATTAGAGAAATCTAACATGACAAGCTAGCAATATGTTTATAGCATTTTAATTTCAAAACAAAAAATGCCCAAGACAGGAATCGAACCTGTGTCGCCACGGCCACAACGTGGAGTACTAACCACTATATTACTTGGGTCGATATTACAACAACTTAACAAAGTTAGTGTGTTCAGTGTTACTGAAATGAACTAAGATTCTTCAATTTCTGTGTGACAACATGAAAATTCTAATTCAAAGGCCAGAAATTGAAAGATGTCTTTATTTTTGAAAACAATACAGTTAATTGAACGTGATTAAATCGAAAATTGTTATTACTTGAATAAGTATTCAAATTAAAGAAATCTAACATGACAAGCAAGCAATAATTTTATAGCAATTAAATTTCAAAACAAAAAATGCCCAAAACAGGAATCGAATCTGTGTCGCCACGGCCACAACGTGGAGTACTAACCACTATATTACTTGGGCCGATATTACAACAACTTAACAAAGTTAGTGTGTTCATTGTTACTGAAATGAACTAAGATTCTTCAATTTCTGTGTGACAACATGAAAATTCTAATTCAATGAACAGAAATTGAATTTTGTCTTTATTTTTGAAAACAATACAGTTGATTGAACGTGATTAAATCGAAAATTGTTATAACTTGAATAAATATTCAAATTAAAGAAATCTAACATGACAAGCAAGCAATAATTTTATAGCATTTAAATTTCAAAACAAAAAATGCCCAAAACAGGAATCGAATCTGTGTCGCCACGGCCACAACGTGGAGTACTAACCACTATATTACTTGGGCCGATATTACAACAACTTAACAAAGTTAGTGTGTTCATTGTTACTGAATTGAACTAAGATTCTTCAATTTCTGTGTGACAACATGAAAATTCTAATTCAATGAACAGAACTTGAATTTTGTCTTTATTTTTGAAAACAATACAGTTGATTGAACGTGATTAAATCAAAAATTGTTATAACTTGAATAAGTATTCAAATTAAAGAAATCTAACAAGACAAGCAAGCAATAATTTTATAGCATTTTAATTTCAAAACAAAAAATGCCCAAGACAGGAATCGAACCTGTGTCGCCACGGCCACAACGTGGAGTACTAACCACTATACTACTTGGGCCGATATTACAACAACTTAACAAAGTTAGTGTGTTCATTGTTACTGAAATGAACTAAGATTCTTCAATTTCTGTGTGACAACATGAAAATTCTAATTCAATGACCAGAAATTGAAAGATGTCTTTATTTCTGAAAACAATACAGTTAATTGAACGTGATTAAATCAAAAATTGTTATAACTTGAAAAAGTATTCAAATTATAGAAATCTAACATGACAAGCAAGCAATAATTTTGTAGCACATTAATTTCAAAACAAAAAATGCCCAAGACAGGAATCGAATCTGTGTCGCCACGGCCACAACGTGGAGTACTAACCACTATATTACTTGGGCCGATATTACAACAACTTAACAAAGTTAGTGTGTTCATTGTTACTGAATTGAACTAAGATTCTTCAATTTCTGTGTGACAACATGAAAATTCTAATTCAATGAACAGAAATTGAATTTTGTCTTTATTTTTGAAAACAATACAGTTGATTGAACGTGATTAAATCAAAAATTGTTATAACTTGAATAAGTATTCAAATTAAAGAAATCTAACATGACAAGCAAGCAATAATTTTGTAGCATTTTAATTTCAAAACAAAAAATGCCCAAGACAGGAATCGAATCTGTGTCGCCACGGCCACAACGTGGAGTACTAACCACTATATTACTTGGGCCGATATCACAACAACTTAAAAAAGTTAGTGTGTTCATTGTTACTGAATTGAACTAAGAATCTTCAATTTCTGTGTGACAACATGAAAATTCTAATTCAATGACCAGAAATTGAAAAATGTCTTTATTTTTGAAAACAATACAGTTAATTGAACGTGATTAAATCAAAAATTGTTAGAACTTAAATAAGTATTTGAATTAAAAAAATCTAACATGACAAGCAAGCAATATGTTTATAGCATTTTAATTTCAAAACAAAAAATGCCCAAGACAGGAATCGAACCTGTGTCGCCACGGCCACAACGTGGAGTACTAACCACTATACTACTTGGGCCGATATGACAACAACTAAACAAAGTTATTCTGTTCATTGTTACTGAAATGAACTAAGATTCTTCAATTTCTGTGTGACAACATGAAAATTCTAATTCAATGAACAGAAATTGAATTTTGTCTTTATTTTTGAAAACAATACAGTTAATTGAACGTGATTAAATCAAAAATTGTTAGAACTTAAATATGTATTTGAATTAAAGAAATCTAACATGACAAGCAAGCAATAATTTTGTAGCATTTTAATTCCAAAACAAAAAATGCCCAAGACAGGAATCGAACCTGTGTCGCCACGGCCACAACGTGGAGTACTAACCACTATACTACTTGGGCCGATATTAGAACAACTAAACAAAGTTATTCTGTTCATTGTTACTGAAATGAACTAAGATTCTTCAATTTCTGTGTGACAACATGAAAATTCTAATTCAATGAACAGAAATTGAATTTTGTCTTTATTTTTGAAAACAATACAGTTAATTGAACGTGATTAAATCAAAAATTGTTAGAACTTAAATATGTATTTGAATTAAAGAAATCTAACATGACAAGCAAGCAATAATTTTGTAGTATTTTAATTTCAAAACAAAAAATGCCCAAGACAGGAATCGAATCTGTGTCGCCACGGCCACAACGTGGAGTACTAACCACTATATTACTTGGGCCGATATTAGAACAACTAAACAAAGTTATTCTGTTCATTGTTACTGAAATGAACTAAGATTCTTCAATTTCTGTGTGACAACATGAAAATTCAAATTCAATGACCAGAAATTGAAATATGTCTTTATTTTTGAAAACAATACAGTTGATTGAACGTGATTAAATCCAAAATTGTTAAAACTTGAATAAGTATTCAAATTAAAAAAGTCTAACATGACAAGCAAGCAATAATTTTATAGCATTTTAATTTCAAAACAAAAAATGCCCAAGACAGGAATCGAACCTGTGTCGCCACGGCCACAACGTGGAGTACTAACCACTATACTACTTGGGCCGATATTACAACAACTTAACAAAGTTAGTGTGTTCATTGTTACTGAAATGAACTAAGATTCTTCAATTTCTGTGTGACAACATGAAAATTCTAATTCAAAGGCCAGAAATTGAAAGATGTCTTTATTTTTGAAAACAATACTATTAATTAAACGTGATTAAATCAAAAATTGTTAGAACTTGAATAAGTATTCAAATTAGAGAAATCTAACATGACAAGCTAGCAATATGTTTATAGCATTTTAATTTCAAAACAAAAAATGCACAAGACAGGAATCGAACCTGTGTCGCCACGGTCACAACGTGGAGTACTAACCACTATATTACTTGGGTCGATATTACAACAACTTAACAAAGTTAGTGTGTTCAGTGTTACTGAATTGAACTAAGATTCTTCAATTTCTGTGTGACAACATGAAAATTCTAATTCAAAGGCCAGAAATTGAAAGATGTCTTTATTTTTGAAAACAATACAGTTAATTGAACGTGATTAAATCAAAAATTGTTAGAACTTGAATAAGTATTCAAATTAAAGAAATCTAACATGACAAGCAAGCAATAATTTTATAGCATTTAAATTTCAAAACAAAAAATGCCCAAAACAGGAATCGAATCTGTGTCGCCACGGCCACAACGTGGAGTACTAACCACTATATTACTTGGGCCAATATAACAACAACTTAACAAAGTTAGTGTGTTCATTGTTACTGAAATGAACTAAGATTCTTCAATTTCTGTGTGACAACATGAAAATTCTAATTCAAAGGCCAGAAATTGAAAGATATCTTTATTTTTGAAAACAATACTATTAATTGAACGTGATTAAATCGAAAATTGTTATTACTTGAATAAGTATTCAAATTAAAGAAATCTAACATGACAAGCAAGCAATAATTTTGTAGCATTTTAATTTCAAAACGAAAAATGCCCAACAAAGGAATCGAATCTGTGTCGCCACGGCCACAAAGTGGAGTACTAACCACTATATTACTTGGGCCGATATTACAACAACTTAACAAAGTTAGTGTGTTCATTGTTACTGAAATGAACTAAGATTCTTCAATTTCTGTGTGACAACATGAAAATTCTAATTCAATGACCAGAAATTGAAAGATGTCTTTATTTTTGAAAACAATACAGTTGATTGAACGTGATTAAATCCAAAATTGTTAAAACTTGAATAAGTATTCAAATTAAAACAGTCTAACATGACAAGCAAGCAATAATTTTATAGCATTTTAATTTCAAAACAAAAAATGCCCAAGACAGGAATCGAACCTGTGTCGCCACGGCCACAACTTGGAGTACTAACCACTATACTACTTGGGCCGATATTACAACAACTTAACAAAGTTAGTGTGTTCATTGTTACTGAAATGAACTAAGATTCTTCAATTTCTGTGTGACAACATGAAAATTCTAATTCAAAGGCCAGAAATTGAAAGATGTCTTTATTTTTGAAAACAATACTATTAATTAAACGTGATTAAATCAAAAATTGTTAGAACTTGAATAAGTATTCAAATTAGAGAAATCTAACATGACAAGCTAGCAATATGTTTATAGCATTTTAATTTCAAAACAAAAAATGCCCAAGACAGGAATCGAACCTGTGTCGCCACGGCCACAACGTGGAGTACTAACCACTATATTACTTGGGTCGATATTACAACAACTTAACAAAGTTAGTGTGTTCAGTGTTACTGAAATGAACTAAGATTCTTCAATTTCTGTGTGACAACATGAAAATTCTAATTCAAAGGCCAGAAATTGAAAGATGTCTTTATTTTTGAAAACAATACAGTTAATTGAACGTGATTAAATCGAAAATTGTTATTACTTGAATAAGTATTCAAATTAAAGAAATCTAACATGACAAGCAAGCAATAATTTTATAGCAATTAAATTTCAAAACAAAAAATGCCCAAAACAGGAATCGAATCTGTGTCGCCACGGCCACAACGTGGAGTACTAACCACTATATTACTTGGGCCGATATTACAACAACTTAACAAAGTTAGTGTGTTCATTGTTACTGAAATGAACTAAGATTCTTCAATTTCTGTGTGACAACATGAAAATTCTAATTCAATGAACAGAAATTGAATTTTGTCTTTATTTTTGAAAACAATACAGTTGATTGAACGTGATTAAATCGAAAATTGTTATAACTTGAATAAATATTCAAATTAAAGAAATCTAACATGACAAGCAAGCAATAATTTTATAGCAATTAAATTTCAAAACAAAAAATGCCCAAAACAGGAATCGAATCTGTGTCGCCACGGCCACAACGTGGAGTACTAACCACTATATTACTTGGGCCGATATTACAACAACTTAACAAAGTTAGTGTGTTCATTGTTACTGAATTGAACTAAGATTCTTCAATTTCTGTGTGACAACATGAAAATTCTAATTCAATGAACAGAAATTGAATTTTGTCTTTATTTTTGAAAACAATACAGTTGATTGAACGTGATTAAATCAAAAATAGTTATAACTTGAATAAGTATTCAAATTAAAGAAATCTAACAAGACAAGCAAGCAATAATTTTATAGCATTTTAATTTCAAAACAAAAAATGCCCAAGACAGGAATCGAACCTGTGTCGCCACGGCCACAACGTGGAGTACTAACCACTATACTACTTGGGCCGATATTACAACAACTTAACAAAGTTAGTGTGTTCATTGTTACTGAAATGAACTAAGATTCTTCAATTTCTGTGTGACAACATGAAAATTCTAATTCAATGACCAGAAATTGAAAGATGTCTTTATTTCTGAAAACAATACAGTTAATTGAACGTGATTAAATCAAAAATTGTTATAACTTGAAAAAGTATTCAAATTATAGAAATCTAACATGACAAGCAAGCAATAATTTTGTAGCACATTAATTTCAAAACAAAAAATGCCCAAGACAGGAATCGAATCTGTGTCGCCACGGCCACAACGTGGAGTACTAACCACTATATTACTTGGGCCGATATTACAACAACTTAACAAAGTTAGTGTGTTCATTGTTACTGAAATGAACTAAGATTCTTCAATTTCTGTGTGACAACATGAAAATTCTAATTCAATGACCAGAAATTGAAAGATGTCTTTATTTTTGAAAACAATACAGTTGATTGAACGTGATTAAATCCAAAATTGTTAAAACTTGAATAAGTATTCAAATTAAAACAGTCTAACATGACAAGCAAGCAATAATTTTATAGCATTTTAATTTCAAAACAAAAAATGCCCAAGACAGGAATCGAACCTGTGTCGCCACGGCCACAACTTGGAGTACTAACCACTATACTACTTGGGCCGATATTACAACAACTTAACAAAGTTAGTGTGTTCATTGTTACTGAAATGAACTAAGATTCTTCAATTTCTGTGTGACAACATGAAAATTCTAATTCAAAGGCCAGAAATTGAAAGATGTCTTTATTTTTGAAAACAATACTATTAATTAAACGTGATTAAATCAAAAATTGTTAGAACTTGAATAAGTATTCAAATTAGAGAAATCTAACATGACAAGCTAGCAATATGTTTATAGCATTTTAATTTCAAAACAAAAAATGCCCAAGACAGGAATCGAACCTGTGTCGCCACGGCCACAACGTGGAGTACTAACCACTATATTACTTGGGTCGATATTACAACAACTTAACAAAGTTAGTGTGTTCAGTGTTACTGAAATGAACTAAGATTCTTCAATTTCTGTGTGACAACATGAAAATTCTAATTCAAAGGCCAGAAATTGAAAGATGTCTTTATTTTTGAAAACAATACAGTTAATTGAACGTGATTAAATCGAAAATTGTTATTACTTGAATAAGTATTCAAATTAAAGAAATCTAACATGACAAGCAAGCAATAATTTTATAGCAATTAAATTTCAAAACAAAAAATGCCCAAAACAGGAATCGAATCTGTGTCGCCACGGCCACAACGTGGAGTACTAACCACTATATTACTTGGGCCGATATTACAACAACTTAACAAAGTTAGTGTGTTCATTGTTACTGAAATGAACTAAGATTCTTCAATTTCTGTGTGACAACATGAAAATTCTAATTCAATGAACAGAAATTGAATTTTGTCTTTATTTTTGAAAACAATACAGTTGATTGAACGTGATTAAATCGAAAATTGTTATAACTTGAATAAATATTCAAATTAAAGAAATCTAACATGACAAGCAAGCAATAATTTTATAGCAATTAAATTTCAAAACAAAAAATGCCCAAAACAGGAATCGAATCTGTGTCGCCACGGCCACAACGTGGAGTACTAACCACTATATTACTTGGGCCGATATTACAACAACTTAACAAAGTTAGTGTGTTCATTGTTACTGAATTGAACTAAGATTCTTCAATTTCTGTGTGACAACATGAAAATTCTAATTCAATGAACAGAAATTGAATTTTGTCTTTATTTTTGAAAACAATACAGTTGATTGAACGTGATTAAATCAAAAATAGTTATAACTTGAATAAGTATTCAAATTAAAGAAATCTAACAAGACAAGCAAGCAATAATTTTATAGCATTTTAATTTCAAAACAAAAAATGCCCAAGACAGGAATCGAACCTGTGTCGCCACGGCCACAACGTGGAGTACTAACCACTATACTACTTGGGCCGATATTACAACAACTTAACAAAGTTAGTGTGTTCATTGTTACTGAAATGAACTAAGATTCTTCAATTTCTGTGTGACAACATGAAAATTCTAATTCAATGACCAGAAATTGAAAGATGTCTTTATTTCTGAAAACAATACAGTTAATTGAACGTGATTAAATCAAAAATTGTTATAACTTGAAAAAGTATTCAAATTATAGAAATCTAACATGACAAGCAAGCAATAATTTTGTAGCACATTAATTTCAAAACAAAAAATGCCCAAGACAGGAATCGAATCTGTGTCGCCACGGCCACAACGTGGAGTACTAACCACTATATTACTTGGGCCGATATTACAACAACTTAACAAAGTTAGTGTGTTCATTGTTACTGAAATGAACTAAGATTCTTCAATTTCTGTGTGACAACATGAAAATTCTAATTCAATGAACAGAAATTGAATTTTGTCTTTATTTTTGAAAACAATACAGTTGATTGAACGTGATTTAATCGAAAATTGTTGGAACTTAAATAAGTATTTGAATTAAACAAATCTAACATGACAAGCAAGCAATAATTTTATAGCATTTAAATTTCAAAACAAAAAATGCCCAAGACAGGAATCGAACCTGTGTCGCCACGGCCACAACATGGAGTACTAACCACTATACTACTTGGGCCGATATTACAACAACTTAACAAAGTTAGTGTGTTCATTGTTACTGAAATGAACTAAGATTCTTCAATTTCTGTGTGACAACATGAAAATTCTAATTCAATGACCAGAAATTGAAAGATGTCTTTATTTTTGAAAACAATACAGTTGATTGAACGTGATTAAATCGAAAATTGTTAGAACTTAAATATGTATTTGAATTAAAGAAATCTAACATGACAAGCAAGCAATAATTTTGTAGCATTTTAATTCCAAAACAAAAAATGCCCAAGACAGGAATCGAACCTGTGTCGCCACGGCCACAACGTGGAGTACTAACCACTATACTACTTGGGCCGATATTACAACAACTAAACAAAGTTATTCTGTTCATTGTTACTGAAATGAACTAAGATTCTTCAATTTCTGTGTGACAACATGAAAATTCTAATTCAATGAACAGAAATTGAATTTTGTCTTTATTTTTGAAAACAATACAGTTAATTGAACGTGATTAAATCAAAAATTGTTAGAACTTAAATATGTATTTGAATTAAAGAAATCTAACATGACAAGCAAGCAATAATTTTGTAGTATTTTAATTTCAAAACAAAAAATGCCCAAGACAGGAATCGAATCTGTGTCGCCACGGCCACAACGTGGAGTACTAACCACTATATTACTTGGGCCGATATTACAACAACTTAACAAAGTTAGTGTGTTCATTGTTACTGAATTGAACTAAGATTCTTCAATTTCTGTGTGACAACATGAAAATTCTAATTCAATGAACAGAAATTGAATTTTGTCTTTATTTTTGAAAACAATACAGTTGATTGAACGTGATTAAATCGAAAATTGTTATAACTTGAATAAGTATTCAAATTAAAGAAATCTAACAAGACAAGCAAGCAATAATTTTATAGCATTTTAATTTCAAAACAAAAAATGCCCAAGACAGGAATCGAACCTGTGTCGCCACGGCCACAACGTGGAGTACTAACCACTATACTACATGGGCCGATATTACAACAACTTAACAAAGTTAGTGTGTTCATTGTTACTGAAATGAACTAAGATTCTTCAATTTCTGTGTGACAACATGAAAATTCTAATTCAACGAACAGAAATTGAATTTTGTCTTTATTTTTGAAAACAATACAGTTAAATGAACGTGATTTAATCGAAAATTGTTGGAACTTAAATAAGTATTTGAATTAAACAAATCTAACATGACAAGCAAGCAATAATTTTATAGCATTTAAATTTCAAAACAAAAAATGCCCAAGACAGGAATCGAACCTGTGTCGCCACGGCCACAACGTGGAGTACTAACCACTATACTACTTGGGCCGATATTACAACAACTTAACAAAGTTAGTGTGTTCATTGTTACTGAAATGAACTAAGATTCTTCAATTTCTGTGTGACAACATGAAAATTCTAATTCAATGACCAGAAATTGAAAGATGTCTTTATTTTTGAAAACAATACAGTTGATTGAACGTGATTAAATCGAAAATTGATAGAACTTAAATAAGTATTTGAATTAAACAAATCTAACATGACAAGCAAGCAATATGTTTATAGCATTTTAATTTCGAAACAAAAAATGCCCAAGACAGGAATCGAATCTGTGTCGCCACGGCCACAACGTGGAGTACTAACCACTATATTACTTAGGCCGATATTACAACAACTTAACAAAGTTAGTGTGTTCATTGTTACTGAAACGAACTAAGATTCTTCAATTTCTGTGTGACAACATGAAAATTCTAATTCAATGACCAGAAATTGAAAGATGTCTTTATTTTTGAAAACAATACAGTTGATTGAACGTGATTAAATCGAAAATTGTTAGAACTTAAATAAGTATTTGAATTAAACAAATCTAACATGACAAGCAAGCAATAATTTTGTAGCACATTAATTTCGAAACAAAAAATGCCCAAGACAGGAATCGAATCTGTGTCGCCACGGCCACAACGTGGAGTACTGACCACTATACTACTTGGGCCGATATTACAACAACTTAACAAAGTTAGTGTGTTCATTGTTACTGAAATGAACTATGATTCTTCAATTTCTGTGTGACAACATGAAAATTCTAATTCAATGACCAGAAATTGAAAGATGTCTTTATTTTTGAAAACAATACAGTTGATTGAACGTGATTAAATCGAAAATTGTTAGAACTTAAATAAGTATTTGAATTAAACAAATCTAACATGACAAGCAAGCAATATGTTTATAGCATTTTAATTTCAAAACAAAAAATGCCCAAGACAGGAATCGAATCTGTGTCGCCACGGCCACAACGTGGAGTACTAACCACTATACTACTTGGGCCGTTATTACAACAACTTAACAAAGTTAGTGTGTTCATTGTTACTGAAATGAACTAAGATTCTTCAATTTCTGTGTGACAACATGAAAATTCAAATTCAATGACCAGAAATTGAAAGATGTCTTTATTTTTGAAAACAATACAGTTGATTGAACGTGATTAAATCCAAAATTGTTAAAACTTGAATAAGTATTCAAATTAAAAAAATCTAACATGACAAGCAAGCAATAATTTTATAGCATTTAAATTTCAAAACAAAAAATGCCCAAGACAGGAATCGAACCTGTGTCGCCACGGCCACAACGTGGAGTACTAACCACTATACTACTTGGGCCGATATTACAACAACTTAACAAAGTTAGTGTGTTCATTGTTACTGAAATGAACTAAGATTCTTCAATTTCTGTGTGACAACATGAAAATTCTAATTCAATGAACAGAAATTGAATTTTGTCTTTATTTTTGAAAACAATACAGTTAATTGAACGTGATTAAATCAAAAATTGTTAGAACTTAAATATGTATTTGAATTAAAGAAATCTAACATGACAAGCAAGCAATAATTTTGTAGTATTTTAATTTCAAAACAAAAAATGCCCAAGACAGGAATCGAATCTGTGTCGCCACGGCCACAACGTGGAGTACTAACCACTATATTACTTGGGCCGATATTACAACAACTTAACAAAGTTAGTGTGTTCATTGTTACTGAATTGAACTAAGATTCTTCAATTTCTGTGTGACAACATGAAAATTCTAATTCAATGAACAGAAATTGAATTTTGTCTTTATTTTTGAAAACAATACAGTTGATTGAACGTGATTAAATCGAAAATTGTTATAACTTGAATAAGTATTCAAATTAAAGAAATCTAACAAGACAAGCAAGCAATAATTTTATAGCATTTTAATTTCAAAACAAAAAATGCCCAAGACAGGAATCGAACCTGTGTCGCCACGGCCACAACGTGGAGTACTAACCACTATACTACATGGGCCGATATTACAACAACTTAACAAAGTTAGTGTGTTCATTGTTACTGAAATGAACTAAGATTCTTCAATTTCTGTGTGACAACATGAAAATTCTAATTCAACGAACAGAAATTGAATTTTGTCTTTATTTTTGAAAACAATACAGTTAAATGAACGTGATTTAATCGAAAATTGTTGGAACTTAAATAAGTATTTGAATTAAACAAATCTAACATGACAAGCAAGCAATAATTTTATAGCATTTAAATTTCAAAACAAAAAATGCCCAAGACAGGAATCGAACCTGTGTCGCCACGGCCACAACGTGGAGTACTAACCACTATACTACTTGGGCCGATATTACAACAACTTAACAAAGTTAGTGTGTTCATTGTTACTGAAATGAACTAAGATTCTTCAATTTCTGTGTGACAACATGAAAATTCTAATTCAATGACCAGAAATTGAAAGATGTCTTTATTTTTGAAAACAATACAGTTGATTGAACGTGATTAAATCGAAAATTGATAGAACTTAAATAAGTATTTGAATTAAACAAATCTAACATGACAAGCAAGCAATATGTTTATAGCATTTTAATTTCGAAACAAAAAATGCCCAAGACAGGAATCGAATCTGTGTCGCCACGGCCACAACGTGGAGTACTAACCACTATATTACTTAGGCCGATATTACAACAACTTAACAAAGTTAGTGTGTTCATTGTTACTGAAACGAACTAAGATTCTTCAATTTCTGTGTGACAACATGAAAATTCTAATTCAATGACCAGAAATTGAAAGATGTCTTTATTTTTGAAAACAATACAGTTGATTGAACGTGATTAAATCGAAAATTGTTAGAACTTAAATAAGTATTTGAATTAAACAAATCTAACATGACAAGCAAGCAATAATTTTGTAGCACATTAATTTCGAAACAAAAAATGCCCAAGACAGGAATCGAATCTGTGTCGCCACGGCCACAACGTGGAGTACTGACCACTATACTACTTGGGCCGATATTACAACAACTTAACAAAGTTAGTGTGTTCATTGTTACTGAAATGAACTATGATTCTTCAATTTCTGTGTGACAACATGAAAATTCTAATTCAATGACCAGAAATTGAAAGATGTCTTTATTTTTGAAAACAATACAGTTGATTGAACGTGATTAAATCGAAAATTGTTAGAACTTAAATAAGTATTTGAATTAAACAAATCTAACATGACAAGCAAGCAATATGTTTATAGCATTTTAATTTCAAAACAAAAAATGCCCAAGACAGGAATCGAATCTGTGTCGCCACGGCCACAACGTGGAGTACTAACCACTATACTACTTGGGCCGTTATTACAACAACTTAACAAAGTTAGTGTGTTCATTGTTACTGAAATGAACTAAGATTCTTCAATTTCTGTGTGACAACATGAAAATTCAAATTCAATGACCAGAAATTGAAAGATGTCTTTATTTTTGAAAACAATACAGTTGATTGAACGTGATTAAATCCAAAATTGTTAAAACTTGAATAAGTATTCAAATTAAAAAAATCTAACATGACAAGCAAGCAATAATTTTATAGCATTTAAATTTCAAAACAAAAAATGCCCAAGACAGGAATCGAACCTGTGTCGCCACGGCCACAACGTGGAGTACTAACCACTATACTACTTGGGCCGATATTACAACAACTTAACAAAGTTAGTGTGTTCATTGTTACTGAAATGAACTAAGATTCTTCAATTTCTGTGTGACAACATGAAAATTCTAATTCAATGACCAGAAATTGAAAGATGTCTTTATTTTTGAAAACAATACAGTTGATTGAACGTGATTAAATCAAAAATTGTTATAACTTGAATAAGTATTCAAATTAAAGAAATCTAACATGACAAGCAAGCAATAATTTTGTAGCATTTTAATTTCAAAACAAAAAATGCCCAAGACAGGAATCGAATCTGTGTCGCCACGGCCACAACGTGGAGTACTAACCACTATACTACTTGGGCCGATATTACAACAACTTAACAAAGTTAGTGTGTTCATTGTTACTGAAATGAACTAAGATTCTTCAATTTCTGTGTGACAACATGAAAATTCAAATTCAATGACCAGAAATTGAAAGATGTCTTTATTTTTGAAAACAATACAGTTGATTGAACGTGATTAAATCCAAAATTGTTAAAACATGAATAAGTATTCAAATTAAAAAAATCTAACATGACAAGCAAGCAATAATTTTATAGCATTTAAATTTCAAAACAAAAAATGCCCAAGACAGGAATCGAACCTGTGTCGCCACGGCCACAACGTGGAGTACTAACCACTATACTACTTGGGCCGATATTACAACAACTTAACAAAGTTAGTGTGTTCATTGTTACTGAAATGAACTAAGATTCTTCAATTTCTGTGTGACAACATGAAAATTCTAATTCAATGACCAGAAATTGAAAGATGTCTTTATTTTTGAAAACAATACAGTTGATTGAACGTGATTAAATCAAAAATTGTTATAACTTGAATAAGTATTCAAATTAAAGAAATCTAACATGACAAGCAAGCAATAATTTTGTAGCATTTTAATTTCAAAACAAAAAATGCCCAAGACAGGAATCGAATCTGTGTCGCCACGGCCACAACGTGGAGTACTAACCACTATATTACTTGGGCCGATATCACAACAACTTAAAAAAATTAGTGTGTTCATTGTTACTGAATTGAACTAAGAATCTTCAATTTCTGTGTGACAACATGAAAATTCTAATTCAATGACCAGAAATTGAAAGATGTCTTTATTTTTGAAAACAATACAGTTAATTGAACGTGATTAAATCAAAAATTGTTAGAACTTAAATAAGTATTTGAATTAAAGAAATCTAACATGACAAGCAAGCAATATGTTTATAGCATTTTAATTTCAAAACAAAAAATGCCCAAGACAGGAATCGAACCTGTGTCGCCACGGCCACAACGTGGAGTACTAACCACTATACTACTTGGGCCGATATGACAACAACTAAACAAAGTTATTCTGTTCATTGTTACTGAAATGAACTAAGATTCTTCAATTTCTGTGTGACAACATGAAAATTCTAATTCAATGAACAGAAATTGAATTTTGTCTTTATTTTTGAAAACAATACAGTTAATTGAACGTGATTAAATCAAAAATTGTTAGAACTTAAATATGTATTTGAATTAAAGAAATCTAACATGACAAGCAAGCAATATGTTTATAGCATTTTAATTTCAAAACAAAAAATGCCCAAGACAGGAATCGAATCTGTGTCGCCACGGCCACAACGTGGAGTACTGACCACTATACTACTTGGGCCGATATTACAACAACTTAACAAAGTTAGTGTGTTCATTGTTACTGAAATGAACTATGATTCTTCAATTTCTGTGTGACAACATGAAAATTCTAATTCAATGACCAGAAATTGAAAGATGTCTTTATTTTTGAAAACAATACAGTTGATTGAACGTGATTAAATCGAAAATTGTTAGAACTTAAATAAGTATTTGAATTAAACAAATCTAACATGACAAGCAAGCAATATGTTTATAGCATTTTAATTTCAAAACAAAAAATGCCCAAGACAGGAATCGAATCTGTGTCGCCACGGCCACAACGTGGAGTACTAACCACTATACTACTTGGGCCGATATTACAACAACTTAACAAAGTTAGTGTGTTCATTGTTACTGAAATGAACTAAGATTCTTCAATTTCTGTGTGACAACATGAAAATTCTAATTCAATGACCAGAAATTGAAAGATGTCTTTATTTTTGAAAACAATACAGTTGATTGAACGTGATTAAATCAAAAATTGTTATAACTTGAATAAGTATTCAAATTAAAGAAATCTAACATGACAAGCAAGCAATAATTTTGTAGCATTTTAATTTCAAAACAAAAAATGCCCAAGACAGGAATCGAATCTGTGTCGCCACGGCCACAACGTGGAGTACTAACCACTATACTACTTGGGCCGATATTACAACAACTTAACAAAGTTAGTGTGTTCATTGTTACTGAAATGAACTAAGATTCTTCAATTTCTGTGTGACAACATGAAAATTCAAATTCAATGACCAGAAATTGAAAGATGTCTTTATTTTTGAAAACAATACAGTTGATTGAACGTGATTAAATCCAAAATTGTTAAAACTTGAATAAGTATTCAAATTAAAAAAATCTAACATGACAAGCAAGCAATAATTTTATAGCATTTAAATTTCAAAACAAAAAATGCCCAAGACAGGAATCGAACCTGTGTCGCCACGGCCACAACGTGGAGTACTAACCACTATACTACTTGGGCCGATATTACAACAACTTAACAAAGTTAGTGTGTTCATTGTTACTGAAATGAACTAAGATTCTTCAATTTCTGTGTGACAACATGAAAATTCTAATTCAATGACCAGAAATTGAAAGATGTCTTTATTTTTGAAAACAATACAGTTGATTGAACGTGATTAAATCAAAAATTGTTATAACTTGAATAAGTATTCAAATTAAAGAAATCTAACATGACAAGCAAGCAATAATTTTGTAGCATTTTAATTTCAAAACAAAAAATGCCCAAGACAGGAATCGAATCTGTGTCGCCACGGCCACAACGTGGAGTACTAACCACTATATTACTTGGGCCGATATCACAACAACTTAAAAAAATTAGTGTGTTCATTGTTACTGAATTGAACTAAGAATCTTCAATTTCTGTGTGACAACATGAAAATTCTAATTCAATGACCAGAAATTGAAAGATGTCTTTATTTTTGAAAACAATACAGTTAATTGAACGTGATTAAATCAAAAATTGTTAGAACTTAAATAAGTATTTGAATTAAAGAAATCTAACATGACAAGCAAGCAATATGTTTATAGCATTTTAATTTCAAAACAAAAAATGCCCAAGACAGGAATCGAACCTGTGTCGCCACGGCCACAACGTGGAGTACTAACCACTATACTACTTGGGCCGATATGACAACAACTAAACAAAGTTATTCTGTTCATTGTTACTGAAATGAACTAAGATTCTTCAATTTCTGTGTGACAACATGAAAATTCTAATTCAATGAACAGAAATTGAATTTTGTCTTTATTTTTGAAAACAATACAGTTAATTGAACGTGATTAAATCAAAAATTGTTAGAACTTAAATATGTATTTGAATTAAAGAAATCTAACATGACAAGCAAGCAATAATTTTGTAGCATTTTAATTTCAAAACAAAAAATGCCCAAGACAGGAATCGAACCTGTGTCGCCACGGCCACAACGTGGAGTACTAACCACTATACTACTTGGGCCGATATTACAACAACTAAACAAAGTTAGTGTGTTCATTGTTACTGAAATGAACTAAGATTCTTCAATTTCTGTGTGACAACATGAAAATTCAAATTCAATGACCAGAAATTGAATTTTGTCTTTATTTTTGAAAACAATACAGTTAATTGAACGTGATTAAATCAAAAATTGTTAGAACTTAAATATGTATTTGAATTAAAGAAATCTAACATGACAAGCAAGCAATATGTTTATAGCATTTTAATTTCGAAACAAAAAATGCCCAAGACAGGAATCGAATCTGTGTCGCCACGGCCACAACGTGGAGTACTGACCACTATACTACTTGGGCCGATATTACAACAACTTAACAAAGTTAGTGTGTTCATTGTTACTGAAATGAACTAAGATTCTTCAATTTCTGTGTGACAACATGAAAATTCTAATTCAATGACCAGAAATTGAAAAATGTCTTTATTTTTGAAAACAATACAGTTGATTGAACGTGATTAAATCGAAAATTGTTAGAACTTAAATAAGTATTTGAATTAAACAAATCTAACATGACAAGCAAGCAATATGTTTATAGCATTTTAATTTCAAAACAAAAAATGCCCAAGACAGGAATCGAATCTGTGTCGCCACGGCCACAACGTGGAGTACTAACCACTATACTACTTGGGCCGATATTACAACAACTTAACAAAGTTAGTGTGTTCATTGTTACTGAAATGAACTAAGATTCTTCAATTTCTGTGTGACAACATGAGAATTCAAATTCAATGACCAGAAATTGAATTTTGTCTTTATTTTTGAAAACAATACAGTTAATTGAACGTGATTAAATCAAAAATTGTTAGAACTTAAATATGTATTTGAATTAAAGAAATCTAACATGACAAGCAAGCAATATGTTTATAGCATTTTAATTTCGAAACAAAAAATGCCCAAGACAGGAATCGAATCTGTGTCGCCACGGCCACAACGTGGAGTACTGACCACTATACTACTTGGGCCGATATTACAACAACTTAACAAAGTTAGTGTGTTCATTGTTACTGAAATGAACTAAGATTCTTCAATTTCTGTGTGACAACATGAAAATTCTAATTCAATGACCAGAAATTGAAAGATGTCTTTATTTTTGAAAACAATACAGTTGATTGAACGTGATTAAATCGAAAATTGTTAGAACTTAAATAAGTATTTGAATTAAACAAATCTAACATGACAAGCAAGCAATATGTTTATAGCATTTTAATTTCAAAACAAAAAATGCCCAAGACAGGAATCGAATCTGTGTCGCCACGGCCACAACGTGGAGTACTAACCACTATACTACTTGGGCCGATATTACAACAACTTAACAAAGTTAGTGTGTTCATTGTTACTGAAATGAACTAAGATTCTTCAATTTCTGTGTGACAACATGAAAATTCAAATTCAATGACCAGAAATTGAAAGATGTCTTTATTTTTGAAAACAATACAGTTGATTGAACGTGATTAAATCCAAAATTGTTAAAACTTGAATAAGTATTCAAATTAAAAAAATCTAACATGACAAGCAAGCAATAGTTTTATAGCATTTAAATTTCAAAACAGAAAATGCCCAAGACAGGAATCGAACCTGTGTCGCCACGGCCACAACGTGGAGTACTAACCACTATACTACTTGGGCCGATATTACAACAACTTAACAAAGTTAGTGTGTTCATTGTTACTGAAATGAACTAAGATTCTTCAATTTCTGTGTGACAACATGAAAATTCAAATTCAATGACCAGAAATTGAATTTTGTCTTTATTTTTGAAAACAATACAGTTAATTGAACGTGATTGAATCAAAAATTGTTAGAACTTAAATATGTATTTGAATTAAAGAAATCTAACATGACAAGCAAGCAATATGTTTATAGCATTTTAATTTCGAAACAAAAAATGCCCAAGACAGGAATCGAATCTGTGTCGCCACGGCCACAACGTGGAGTACTGACCACTATACTACTTGGGCCGATATTACAACAATTTAACAAAGTTAGTGTGTTCATTGTTACTGAAATGAACTAAGATTCTTCAATTTCTGTGTGACAACATGAAAATTCTAATTCAATGACCAGAAATTGAAAGATGTCTTTATTTTTGAAAACAATACAGTTGATTGAACGTGATTAAATCGAAAATTGTTAGAACTTAAATAAGTATTTGAATTAAACAAATCTAACATGACAAGCAAGCAATAATTTTGTAGCACATTAATTTCGAAACAAAAAATGCCCAAGACAGGAATCGAATCTGTGTCGCCACGGCCACAACGTGGAGTACTGACCACTATACTACTTGGGCCGATATTACAACAACTTAACAAAGTTAGTGTGTTCATTGTTACTGAAATGAACTAAGATTCTTCAATTTCTGTGTGACAACATGAAAATTCTAATTCAATGACCAGAAATTGAAAGATGTCTTTATTTTTGAAAACAATACAGTTGATTGAACGTGATTAAATCGAAAATTGTTAGAACTTAAATAAGTATTTGAATTAAACAAATCTAACATGACAAGCAAGCAATATGTTTATAGCATTTTAATTTCAAAACAAAAAATGCCCAAGACAGGAATCGAATCTGTGTCGCCACGGCCACAACGTGGAGTACTAACCACTATACTACTTGGGCCGATATTACAACAACTTAACAAAGTTAGTGTGTTCATTGTTACTGAAATGAACTAAGATTCTTCAATTTCTGTGTGACAACATGAAAATTCTAATTCAATGACCAGAAATTGAAAGATGTCTTTATTTTTGAAAACAATACAGTTGATTGAACGTGATTAAATCAAAAATTGTTATAACTGGAATAAGTATTCAAATTAAAGAAATCTAACATGACAAGCAAGCAATAATTTTGTAGCATTTTAATTTCAAAACAAAAAATGCCCAAGACAGGAATCGAATCTGTGTCGCCACGGCCACAACGTGGAGTACTAACCACTATATTACTTGGGCCGATATCACAACAACTTAAAAAAATTAGTGTGTTCATTGTTACTGAATTGAACTAAGAATCTTCAATTTCTGTGTGACAACATGAAAATTCAAATTCAATGACCAGAAATTGAAAGATGTCTTTATTTTTGAAAACAATACAGTTGATTGAACGTGATTAAATCCAAAATTGTTGAAACTTGAATAAGTATTCAAATTAAAAAAATCTAACATGACAAGCAAGCAATAATTTTATAGCATTTAAATTTCAAAACAAAAAATGCCCAAGACAGGAATCGAACCTGTGTCGCCACGGCCACAACGTGGAGTACTAACCACTATACTACTTGGGCCGATATTACAACAACTTAACAAAGTTAGTGTGTTCATTGTTACTGAAATGAACTAAGATTCTTCAATTTCTGTGTGACAACATGAAAATTCTAATTCAATGACCAGAAATTGAAAGATGTCTTTATTTTTGAAAACAATACAGTTGATTGAACGTGATTAAATCAAAAATTGTTATAACTTGAATAAGTATTCAAATTAAAGAAATCTAACATGACAAGCAAGCAATAATTTTGTAGCATTTTAATTTCAAAACAAAAAATGCCCAAGACAGGAATCGAATCTGTGTCGCCACGGCCACAACGTGGAGTACTAACCACTATACTACTTGGGCCGATATTACAACAACTAAACAAAGTTAGTGTGTTCATTGTTACTGAAATGAACTAAGATTCTTCAATTTCTGTGTGACAACATGAAAATTCAAATTCAATGACCAGAAATTGAATTTTGTCTTTATTTTTGAAAACAATACAGTTAATTGAACGTGATTAAATCAAAAATTGTTAGAACTTAAATATGTATTTGAATTAAAGAAATCTAACATGACAAGCAAGCAATATGTTTATAGCATTTTAATTTCGAAACAAAAAATGCCCAAGACAGGAATCGAATCTGTGTCGCCACGGCCACAACGTGGAGTACTGACCACTATACTACTTGGGCCGATATTACAACAATTTAACAAAGTTAGTGTGTTCATTGTTACTGAAATGAACTAAGATTCTTCAATTTCTGTGTGACAACATGAAAATTCTAATTCAATGACCAGAAATTGAAAGATGTCTTTATTTTTGAAAACAATACAGTTGATTGAACGTGATTAAATCGAAAATTGTTAGAACTTAAATAAGTATTTGAATTAAACAAATCTAACATGACAAGCAAGCAATAATTTTGTAGCACATTAATTTCGAAACAAAAAATGCCCAAGACAGGAATCGAATCTGTGTCGCCACGGCCACAACGTGGAGTACTGACCACTATACTACTTGGGCCGATATTACAACAACTTAACAAAGTTAGTGTGTTCATTGTTACTGAAATGAACTAAGATTCTTCAATTTCTGTGTGACAACATGAAAATTCTAATTCAATGACCAGAAATTGAAAGATGTCTTTATTTTTGAAAACAATACAGTTGATTGAACGTGATTAAATCGAAAATTGTTAGAACTTAAATAAGTATTTGAATTAAACAAATCTAACATGACAAGCAAGCAATATGTTTATAGCATTTTAATTTCAAAACAAAAAATGCCCAAGACAGGAATCGAATCTGTGTCGCCACGGCCACAACGTGGAGTACTAACCACTATACTACTTGGGCCGATATTACAACAACTTAACAAAGTTAGTGTGTTCATTGTTACTGAAATGAACTAAGATTCTTCAATTTCTGTGTGACAACATGAAAATTCTAATTCAATGACCAGAAATTGAAAGATGTCTTTATTTTTGAAAACAATACAGTTGATTGAACGTGATTAAATCAAAAATTGTTATAACTGGAATAAGTATTCAAATTAAAGAAATCTAACATGACAAGCAAGCAATAATTTTGTAGCATTTTAATTTCAAAACAAAAAATGCCCAAGACAGGAATCGAATCTGTGTCGCCACGGCCACAACGTGGAGTACTAACCACTATATTACTTGGGCCGATATCACAACAACTTAAAAAAATTAGTGTGTTCATTGTTACTGAATTGAACTAAGAATCTTCAATTTCTGTGTGACAACATGAAAATTCAAATTCAATGACCAGAAATTGAAAGATGTCTTTATTTTTGAAAACAATACAGTTGATTGAACGTGATTAAATCCAAAATTGTTGAAACTTGAATAAGTATTCAAATTAAAAAAATCTAACATGACAAGCAAGCAATAATTTTATAGCATTTAAATTTCAAAACAAAAAATGCCCAAGACAGGAATCGAACCTGTGTCGCCACGGCCACAACGTGGAGTACTAACCACTATACTACTTGGGCCGATATTACAACAACTTAACAAAGTTAGTGTGTTCATTGTTACTGAAATGAACTAAGATTCTTCAATTTCTGTGTGACAACATGAAAATTCTAATTCAATGACCAGAAATTGAAAGATGTCTTTATTTTTGAAAACAATACAGTTGATTGAACGTGATTAAATCAAAAATTGTTATAACTTGAATAAGTATTCAAATTAAAGAAATCTAACATGACAAGCAAGCAATAATTTTGTAGCATTTTAATTTCAAAACAAAAAATGCCCAAGACAGGAATCGAATCTGTGTCGCCACGGCCACAACGTGGAGTACTAACCACTATACTACTTGGGCCGATATTACAACAACTAAACAAAGTTAGTGTGTTCATTGTTACTGAAATGAACTAAGATTCTTCAATTTCTGTGTGACAACATGAAAATTCAAATTCAATGACCAGAAATTGAATTTTGTCTTTATTTTTGAAAACAATACAGTTAATTGAACGTGATTAAATCAAAAATTGTTAGAACTTAAATATGTATTTGAATTAAAGAAATCTAACATGACAAGCAAGCAATATGTTTATAGCATTTTAATTTCGAAACAAAAAATGCCCAAGACAGGAATCGAATCTGTGTCGCCACGGCCACAACGTGGAGTACTGACCACTATACTACTTGGGCCGATATTACAACAACTTAACAAAGTTAGTGTGTTCATTGTTACTGAAATGAACTAAGATTCTTCAATTTCTGTGTGACAACATGAAAATTCTAATTCAATGACCAGAAATTGAAAGATGTCTTTATTTTTGAAAACAATACAGTTGATTGAACGTGATTAAATCGAAAATTGTTAGAACTTAAATATGTATTTGAATTAAAGAAATCTAACATGACAAGCAAGCAATAATTTTGTAGCATTTTAATTTCAAAACAAAAAATGCCCAAGACAGGAATCGAACCTGTGTCGCCACGGCCACAACGTGGAGTACTAACCACTATACTACTTGGGCCGATATTACAACAACTAAACAAAGTTAGTGTGTTCATTGTTACTGAAATGAACTAAGATTCTTCAATTTCTGTGTGACAACATGAAAATTCAAATTCAATGACCAGAAATTGAATTTTGTCTTTATTTTTGAAAACAATACAGTTAATTGAACGTGATTAAATCAAAAATTGTTAGAACTTAAATATGTATTTGAATTAAAGAAATCTAACATGACAAGCAAGCAATATGTTTATAGCATTTTAATTTCGAAACAAAAAATGCCCAAGACAGGAATCGAATCTGTGTCGCCACGGCCACAACGTGGAGTACTAACCACTATACTACTTGGGCCGATATTACAACAACTTAACAAAGTTAGTGTGTTCATTGTTACTGAAATGAACTAAGATTCTTCAATTTCTGTGTGACAACATGAAAATTCAAATTCAATGACCAGAAATTGAAAGATGTCTTTATTTTTGAAAACAATACAGTTGATTGAACGTGATTAAATCCAAAATTGTTAAAACTTGAATAAGTATTCAAATTAAAAAAATCTAACATGACAAGCAGGCAATAGTTTTATAGCATTTAAATTTCAAAACAGAAAATGCCCAAGACAGGAATCGAACCTGTGTCGCCACGGCCACAACGTGGAGTACTAACCACTATACTACTTGGGCCGATATTACAACAACTTAACAAAGTTAGTGTGTTCATTGTTACTGAAATGAACTAAGATTCTTCAATTTCTGTGTGACAACATGAAAATTCAAATTCAATGACCAGAAATTGAATTTTGTCTTTATTTTTGAAAACAATACAGTTAATTGAACGTGATTGAATCAAAAATTGTTAGAACTTAAATATGTATTTGAATTAAAGAAATCTAACATGACAAGCAAGCAATATGTTTATAGCATTTTAATTTCGAAACAAAAAATGCCCAAGACAGGAATCGAATCTGTGTCGCCACGGCCACAACGTGGAGTACTGACCACTATACTACTTGGGCCGATATTACAACAATTTAACAAAGTTAGTGTGTTCATTGTTACTGAAATGAACTAAGATTCTTCAATTTCTGTGTGACAACATGAAAATTCTAATTCAATGACCAGAAATTGAAAGATGTCTTTATTTTTGAAAACAATACAGTTGATTGAACGTGATTAAATCGAAAATTGTTAGAACTTAAATAAGTATTTGAATTAAACAAATCTAACATGACAAGCAAGCAATAATATTGTAGCACATTAATTTCGAAACAAAAAATGCCCAAGACAGGAATCGAATCTGTGTCGCCACGGCCACAACGTGGAGTACTGACCACTATACTACTTGGGCCGATATTACAACAACTTAACAAAGTTAGTGTGTTCATTGTTACTGAAATGAACTAAGATTCTTCAATTTCTGTGTGACAACATGAAAATTCTAATTCAATGACCAGAAATTGAAAGATGTCTTTATTTTTGAAAACAATACAGTTGATTGAACGTGATTAAATCGAAAATTGTTAGAACTTAAATAAGTATTTGAATTAAACAAATCTAACATGACAAGCAAGCAATATGTTTATAGCATTTTAATTTCAAAACAAAAAATGCCCAAGACAGGAATCGAATCTGTGTCGCCACGGCCACAACGTGGAGTACTGACCACTACACTACTTGGGCCGATATTACAACAATTTAACAAAGTTAGTGTGTTCATTGTTACTGAAATGAACTAAGATTCTTCAATTTCTGTGTGACAACATGAAAATTCTAATTCAATGACCAGAAATTGAAAGATGTCTTTATTTTTGAAAACAATACAGTTGATTGAACGTGATTAAATCGAAAATTGTTAGAACTTAAATAAGTATTTGAATTAAACAAATCTAACATGACAAGCAAGCAATAATTTTGTAGCACATTAATTTCGAAACAAAAAATGCCCAAGACAGGAATCGAATCTGTGTCGCCACGGCCACAACGTGGAGTACTGACCACTATACTACTTGGGCCGATATTACAACAACTTAACAAAGTTAGTGTGTTCATTGTTACTGAAATGAACTAAGATTCTTCAATTTCTGTGTGACAACATGAAAATTCTAATTCAATGACCAGAAATTGAAAGATGTCTTTATTTTTGAAAACAATACAGTTGATTGAACGTGATTAAATCGAAAATTGTTAGAACTTAAATAAGTATTTGAATTAAACAAATCTAACATGACAAGCAAGCAATATGTTTATAGCATTTTAATTTCAAAACAAAAAATGCCCAAGACAGGAATCGAATCTGTGTCGCCACGGCCACAACGTGGAGTACTAACCACTATACTACTTGGGCCGATATTACAACAACTTAACAAAGTTAGTGTGTTCATTGTTACTGAAATGAACTAAGATTCTTCAATTTCTGTGTGACAACATGAAAATTCTAATTCAATGACCAGAAATTGAAAGATGTCTTTATTTTTGAAAACAATACAGTTGATTGAACGTGATTAAATCAAAAATTGTTATAACTGGAATAAGTATTCAAATTAAAGAAATCTAACATGACAAGCAAGCAATAATTTTGTAGCATTTTAATTTCAAAACAAAAAATGCCCAAGACAGGAATCGAATCTGTGTCGCCACGGCCACAACGTGGAGTACTAACCACTATATTACTTGGGCCGATATCACAACAACTTAAAAAAATTAGTGTGTTCATTGTTACTGAATTGAACTAAGAATCTTCAATTTCTGTGTGACAACATGAAAATTCAAATTCAATGACCAGAAATTGAAAGATGTCTTTATTTTTGAAAACAATACAGTTGATTGAACGTGATTAAATCCAAAATTGTTGAAACTTGAATAAGTATTCAAATTAAAAAAATCTAACATGACAAGCAAGCAATAATTTTATAGCATTTAAATTTCAAAACAAAAAATGCCCAAGACAGGAATCGAACCTGTGTCGCCACGGCCACAACGTGGAGTACTAACCACTATACTACTTGGGCCGATATTACAACAACTTAACAAAGTTAGTGTGTTCATTGTTACTGAAATGAACTAAGATTCTTCAATTTCTGTGTGACAACATGAAAATTCTAATTCAATGACCAGAAATTGAAAGATGTCTTTATTTTTGAAAACAATACAGTTGATTGAACGTGATTAAATCAAAAATTGTTATAACTTGAATAAGTATTCAAATTAAAGAAATCTAACATGACAAGCAAGCAATAATTTTGTAGCATTTTAATTTCAAAACAAAAAATGCCCAAGACAGGAATCGAATCTGTGTCGCCACGGCCACAACGTGGAGTACTAACCACTATACTACTTGGGCCGATATTACAACAACTAAACAAAGTTAGTGTGTTCATTGTTACTGAAATGAACTAAGATTCTTCAATTTCTGTGTGACAACATGAAAATTCAAATTCAATGACCAGAAATTGAATTTTGTCTTTATTTTTGAAAACAATACAGTTAATTGAACGTGATTAAATCAAAAATTGTTAGAACTTAAATATGTATTTGAATTAAAGAAATCTAACATGACAAGCAAGCAATATGTTTATAGCATTTTAATTTCGAAACAAAAAATGCCCAAGACAGGAATCGAATCTGTGTCGCCACGGCCACAACGTGGAGTACTGACCACTATACTACTTGGGCCGATATTACAACAACTTAACAAAGTTAGTGTGTTCATTGTTACTGAAATGAACTAAGATTCTTCAATTTCTGTGTGACAACATGAAAATTCTAATTCAATGACCAGAAATTGAAAGATGTCTTTATTTTTGAAAACAATACAGTTGATTGAACGTGATTAAATCGAAAATTGTTAGAACTTAAATATGTATTTGAATTAAAGAAATCTAACATGACAAGCAAGCAATAATTTTGTAGCATTTTAATTTCAAAACAAAAAATGCCCAAGACAGGAATCGAACCTGTGTCGCCACGGCCACAACGTGGAGTACTAACCACTATACTACTTGGGCCGATATTACAACAACTAAACAAAGTTAGTGTGTTCATTGTTACTGAAATGAACTAAGATTCTTCAATTTCTGTGTGACAACATGAAAATTCAAATTCAATGACCAGAAATTGAATTTTGTCTTTATTTTTGAAAACAATACAGTTAATTGAACGTGATTAAATCAAAAATTGTTAGAACTTAAATATGTATTTGAATTAAAGAAATCTAACATGACAAGCAAGCAATATGTTTATAGCATTTTAATTTCGAAACAAAAAATGCCCAAGACAGGAATCGAATCTGTGTCGCCACGGCCACAACGTGGAGTACTAACCACTATACTACTTGGGCCGATATTACAACAACTTAACAAAGTTAGTGTGTTCATTGTTACTGAAATGAACTAAGATTCTTCAATTTCTGTGTGACAACATGAAAATTCAAATTCAATGACCAGAAATTGAAAGATGTCTTTATTTTTGAAAACAATACAGTTGATTGAACGTGATTAAATCCAAAATTGTTAAAACTTGAATAAGTATTCAAATTAAAAAAATCTAACATGACAAGCAAGCAATAGTTTTATAGCATTTAAATTTCAAAACAGAAAATGCCCAAGACAGGAATCGAACCTGTGTCGCCACGGCCACAACGTGGAGTACTAACCACTATACTACTTGGGCCGATATTACAACAACTTAACAAAGTTAGTGTGTTCATTGTTACTGAAATGAACTAAGATTCTTCAATTTCTGTGTGACAACATGAAAATTCAAATTCAATGACCAGAAATTGAATTTTGTCTTTATTTTTGAAAACAATACAGTTAATTGAACGTGATTGAATCAAAAATTGTTAGAACTTAAATATGTATTTGAATTAAAGAAATCTAACATGACAAGCAAGCAATATGTTTATAGCATTTTAATTTCGAAACAAAAAATGCCCAAGACAGGAATCGAATCTGTGTCGCCACGGCCACAACGTGGAGTACTGACCACTATACTACTTGGGCCGATATTACAACAATTTAACAAAGTTAGTGTGTTCATTGTTACTGAAATGAACTAAGATTCTTCAATTTCTGTGTGACAACATGAAAATTCTAATTCAATGACCAGAAATTGAAAGATGTCTTTATTTTTGAAAACAATACAGTTGATTGAACGTGATTAAATCGAAAATTGTTAGAACTTAAATAAGTATTTGAATTAAACAAATCTAACATGACAAGCAAGCAATAATTTTGTAGCACATTAATTTCGAAACAAAAAATGCCCAAGACAGGAATCGAATCTGTGTCGCCACGGCCACAACGTGGAGTACTGACCACTATACTACTTGGGCCGATATTACAACAACTTAACAAAGTTAGTGTGTTCATTGTTACTGAAATGAACTAAGATTCTTCAATTTCTGTGTGACAACATGAAAATTCTAATTCAATGACCAGAAATTGAAAGATGTCTTTATTTTTGAAAACAATACAGTTGATTGAACGTGATTAAATCGAAAATTGTTAGAACTTAAATAAGTATTTGAATTAAACAAATCTAACATGACAAGCAAGCAATATGTTTATAGCATTTTAATTTCAAAACAAAAAATGCCCAAGACAGGAATCGAATCTGTGTCGCCACGGCCACAACGTGGAGTACTAACCACTATACTACTTGGGCCGATATTACAACAACTTAACAAAGTTAGTGTGTTCATTGTTACTGAAATGAACTAAGATTCTTCAATTTCTGTGTGACAACATGAAAATTCTAATTCAATGACCAGAAATTGAAAGATGTCTTTATTTTTGAAAACAATACAGTTGATTGAACGTGATTAAATCAAAAATTGTTATAACTGGAATAAGTATTCAAATTAAAGAAATCTAACATGACAAGCAAGCAATAATTTTGTAGCATTTTAATTTCAAAACAAAAAATGCCCAAGACAGGAATCGAATCTGTGTCGCCACGGCCACAACGTGGAGTACTAACCACTATATTACTTGGGCCGATATCACAACAACTTAAAAAAATTAGTGTGTTCATTGTTACTGAATTGAACTAAGAATCTTCAATTTCTGTGTGACAACATGAAAATTCAAATTCAATGACCAGAAATTGAAAGATGTCTTTATTTTTGAAAACAATACAGTTGATTGAACGTGATTAAATCCAAAATTGTTGAAACTTGAATAAGTATTCAAATTAAAAAAATCTAACATGACAAGCAAGCAATAATTTTATAGCATTTAAATTTCAAAACAAAAAATGCCCAAGACAGGAATCGAACCTGTGTCGCCACGGCCACAACGTGGAGTACTAACCACTATACTACTTGGGCCGATATTACAACAACTTAACAAAGTTAGTGTGTTCATTGTTACTGAAATGAACTAAGATTCTTCAATTTCTGTGTGACAACATGAAAATTCTAATTCAATGACCAGAAATTGAAAGATGTCTTTATTTTTGAAAACAATACAGTTGATTGAACGTGATTAAATCAAAAATTGTTATAACTTGAATAAGTATTCAAATTAAAGAAATCTAACATGACAAGCAAGCAATAATTTTGTAGCATTTTAATTTCAAAACAAAAAATGCCCAAGACAGGAATCGAATCTGTGTCGCCACGGCCACAACGTGGAGTACTAACCACTATACTACTTGGGCCGATATTACAACAACTAAACAAAGTTAGTGTGTTCATTGTTACTGAAATGAACTAAGATTCTTCAATTTCTGTGTGACAACATGAAAATTCAAATTCAATGACCAGAAATTGAATTTTGTCTTTATTTTTGAAAACAATACAGTTAATTGAACGTGATTAAATCAAAAATTGTTAGAACTTAAATATGTATTTGAATTAAAGAAATCTAACATGACAAGCAAGCAATATGTTTATAGCATTTTAATTTCGAAACAAAAAATGCCCAAGACAGGAATCGAATCTGTGTCGCCACGGCCACAACGTGGAGTACTGACCACTATACTACTTGGGCCGATATTACAACAACTTAACAAAGTTAGTGTGTTCATTGTTACTGAAATGAACTAAGATTCTTCAATTTCTGTGTGACAACATGAAAATTCTAATTCAATGACCAGAAATTGAAAGATGTCTTTATTTTTGAAAACAATACAGTTGATTGAACGTGATTAAATCGAAAATTGTTAGAACTTAAATATGTATTTGAATTAAAGAAATCTAACATGACAAGCAAGCAATAATTTTGTAGCATTTTAATTTCAAAACAAAAAATGCCCAAGACAGGAATCGAACCTGTGTCGCCACGGCCACAACGTGGAGTACTAACCACTATACTACTTGGGCCGATATTACAACAACTAAACAAAGTTAGTGTGTTCATTGTTACTGAAATGAACTAAGATTCTTCAATTTCTGTGTGACAACATGAAAATTCAAATTCAATGACCAGAAATTGAATTTTGTCTTTATTTTTGAAAACAATACAGTTAATTGAACGTGATTAAATCAAAAATTGTTAGAACTTAAATATGTATTTGAATTAAAGAAATCTAACATGACAAGCAAGCAATATGTTTATAGCATTTTAATTTCGAAACAAAAAATGCCCAAGACAGGAATCGAATCTGTGTCGCCACGGCCACAACGTGGAGTACTGACCACTATACTACTTGGGCCGATATTACAACAACTTAACAAAGTTAGTGTGTTCATTGTTACTGAAATGAACTAAGATTCTTCAATTTCTGTGTGACAACATGAAAATTCTAATTCAATGACCAGAAATTGAAAGATGTCTTTATTTTTGAAAACAATACAGTTGATTGAACGTGATTAAATCGAAAATTGTTAGAACTTAAATAAGTATTTGAATTAAACAAATCTAACATGACAAGCAAGCAATATGTTTATAGCATTTTAATTTCAAAACAAAAAATGCCCAAGACAGGAATCGAATCTGTGTCGCCACGGCCACAACGTGGAGTACTAACCACTATACTACTTGGGCCGATATTACAACAACTTAACAAAGTTAGTGTGTTCATTGTTACTGAAATGAACTAAGATTCTTCAATTTCTGTGTGACAACATGAAAATTCAAATTCAATGACCAGAAATTGAATTTTGTCTTTATTTTTGAAAACAATACAGTTAATTGAACGTGATTAAATCAAAAATTGTTAGAACTTAAATATGTATTTGAATTAAAGAAATCTAACATGACAAGCAAGCAATATGTTTATAGCATTTTAATTTCGAAACAAAAAATGCCCAAGACAGGAATCGAATCTGTGTCGCCACGGCCACAACGTGGAGTACTGACCACTATACTACTTGGGCCGATATTACAACAACTTAACAAAGTTAGTGTGTTCATTGTTACTGAAATGAACTAAGATTCTTCAATTTCTGTGTGACAACATGAAAATTCTAATTCAATGACCAGAAATTGAAAGATGTCTTTATTTTTGAAAACAATACAGTTGATTGAACGTGATTAAATCGAAAATTGTTAGAACTTAAATAAGTATTTGAATTAAACAAATCTAACATGACAAGCAAGCAATATGTTTATAGCATTTTAATTTCAAAACAAAAAATGCCCAAGACAGGAATCGAATCTGTGTCGCCACGGCCACAACGTGGAGTACTAACCACTATACTACTTGGGCCGATATTACAACAACTTAACAAAGTTAGTGTGTTCATTGTTACTGAAATGAACTAAGATTCTTCAATTTCTGTGTGACAACATGAAAATTCAAATTCAATGACCAGAAATTGAAAGATGTCTTTATTTTTAAAAACAATACAGTTGATTGAACGTGATTAAATCCAAAATTGTTAAAACTTGAATAAGTATTCAAATTAAAAAAATCTAACATGACAAGCAAGCAATAGTTTTATAGCATTTAAATTTCAAAACAAAAAATGCCCAAGACAGGAATCGAACCTGTGTCGCCACGGCCACAACGTGGAGTACTAACCACTATACTACTTGGGCCGATATTACAACAACTTAACAAAGTTAGTGTGTTCATTGTTACTGAAATGAACTAAGATTCTTCAATTTCTGTGTGACAACATGAAAATTCTAATTCAATGACCAGAAATTGAAAGATGTCTTTATTTTTGAAAACAATACAGTTGATTGAACGTGATTAAATCGAAAATTGTTAGAACTTAAATAAGTATTTGAATTAAACAAATCTAACATGACAAGCAAGCAATATGTTTATAGCATTTTAATTTCAAAACAAAAAATGCCCAAAACAGGAATCGAACCTGTGTCGCCACGGCCACAACGTGGAGTACTAACCACTATACTACTTGGGCTGATATTACAACAACTTAACAAAGTTATTGTGTTCATTGTTACTGAATTGAACTAAGATTCTTCAATTTCTGTGTGACAACATGAAAATTCTAATTCAATGACCAGAAATTGGATGATGTCTTTATTTTTGAAAACAATACAGTTGATTGAACGTGATTAAATCAAAAATTGTTATAACTTGAATAAGTATTTAAATTAAAGAAATCTAACATGACAAGCAAGCAATAATTTTGTAGCATTTTAATTTCAAAACAAAAAATGCCCAAAACAGGAATCGAACCTGTGTAGCCACGGCCACAACGTGGAGTACTAACCACTATACTACTTGGGCTGATATTACAACAACTTAACAAAGTTAGTGTGTTCATTGTTACTGAAATGAACTAAGATTCTTCAATTTCTGTGTGACAACATGAAAATTCAAATTCAATGACCAGAAATTGAAAGATGTCTTTATTTTTGAAAACAATACAGTTGATTGAACGTGATTAAATCGAAAATTGTTAGAACTTAAATAAGTATTTAATTAAAGAAATCTAACATGACAAGCAAGCAATATGTTTATAGCATTTTAATTTCAAAACAAAAAATGCCCAAGACAGGAATCGAACCTGTGTCGCCACGGCCACAACGTGGAGTACTAACCACTATACTACTTGGGCCGATATTACAACATTTAAACAAAGTTATTCTGTTCATTGTTACTGAAATGAACTAAGATTCTTCAATTTCTGTGTGACAACATGAAAATTCCAATTCAATGAACAGAAATTGAATCTTGTCTTTATTTTTGAAAACAATACAGTTGATTGAACGTGATTAAATCGAAAATTGTTATAACTTAAATAAGTATTCAAATTAAAAAAATCTAACATGACAAGCAAGCAATAATTTTGTAGCATTTTAATTTCAAAACAAAAAATGCCCAAGACAGGAATCGAATCTGTGTCGCCACGGCCACAACGTGGAGTACTGACCACTATACTACTTGGGCCGATATTACAACAACTTAACAAAGTTAGTGTGTTCATTGTTACTGAAATGAACTAAGATTCTTCAATTTCTGTGTGACAACATGAAAATTCTAATTCAATGACCAGAAATTGAAAGATGTCTTTATTTTTGAAAACAATACAGTTGATTGAACGTGATTAAATCGAAAATTGTTAGAACTTAAATAAGTATTTGAATTAAAGAAATCTAACATGACAAGCAAGCAATATGTTTATAGCATTTTAATTTCGAAACAAAAAATGCCCAAGACAGGAATCGAATCTGTGTCGCCACGGCCACAACGTGGAGTACTGACCACTATACTACTTGGGCCGATATTACAACAACTTAACAAAGTTAGTGTGTTCATTGTTACTGAAATGAACTAAGATTCTTCAATTTCTGTGTGACAACATGAAAATTCTAATTCAATGACCAGAAATTGAAAGATGTCTTTATTTTTGAAAACAATACAGTTGATTGAACGTGATTAAATCGAAAATTGTTTGAACTTAAATAAGTATTTGAATTAAACAAATCTAACATGACAAGCAAGCAATATGTTTATAGCATTTTAATTTCAAAACAAAAAATGCCCAAGACAGGAATCGAATCTGTGTCGCCACGGCCACAACGTGGAGTACTAACCACTATACTACTTGGGCCGATATTACAACAACTTAACAAAGTTAGTGTGTTCATTGTTACTGAAATGAACTAAGATTCTTCAATTTCTGTGTGACAACATGAAAATTCTAATTCAATGACCAGAAATTGAAAGATGTCTTTATTTTTGAAAACAATACAGTTGATTGAACGTGATTAAATCGAAAATTGTTAGAACTTAAATAAGTATTTGAATTAAACAAATCTAACATGACAAGCAAGCAATATGTTTATAGCATTTTAATTTCAAAACAAAAAATGCCCAAAACAGGAATCGAACCTGTGTCGCCACGGCCACAACGTGGAGTACTAACCACTATACTACTTGGGCTGATATTACAACAACTTAACAAAGTTATTGTGTTCATTGTTACTGAATTGAACTAAGATTCTTCAATTTCTGTGTGACAACATGAAAATTCTAATTCAATGACCAGAAATTGGATGATGTCTTTATTTTTGAAAACAATACAGTTGATTGAACGTGATTAAATCAAAAATTGTTATAACTTGAATAAGTATTCAAATTAAAGAAATCTAACATGACAAGCAAGCAATAATTTTGTAGCATTTTAATTTCAAAACAAAAAATGCCCAAAACAGGAATCGAACCTGTGTAGCCACGGCCACAACGTGGAGTACTAACCACTATACTACTTGGGCTGATATTACAACAACTTAACAAAGTTAGTGTGTTCATTGTTACTGAAATGAACTAAGATTCTTCAATTTCTGTGTGACAACATGAAAATTCAAATTCAATGACCAGAAATTGAAAGATGTCTTTATTTTTGAAAACAATACAGTTGATTGAACGTGATTAAATCGAAAATTGTTAGAACTTAAATAAGTATTTAATTAAAGAAATCTAACATGACAAGCAAGCAATATGTTTATAGCATTTTAATTTCAAAACAAAAAATGCCCAAGACAGGAATCGAACCTGTGTCGCCACGGCCACAACGTGGAGTACTAACCACTATACTACTTGGGCCGATATTACAACATTTAAACAAAGTTATTCTGTTCATTGTTACTGAAATGAACTAAGATTCTTCAATTTCTGTGTGACAACATGAAAATTCTAATTCAATGAACAGAAATTGAATTTTGTCTTTATTTTTGAAAACAATACAGTTGATTGAACGTGATTAAATCGAAAATTGTTATAACTTAAATAAGTATTCAAATTAAAAAAATCTAACATGACAAGCAAGCAATAATTTTGTAGCATTTTAATTTCAAAACAAAAAATGCCCAAGACAGGAATCGAATCTGTGTCGCCACGGCCACAACGTGGAGTACTGACCACTATACTACTTGGGCCGATATTACAACAACTTAACAAAGTTAGTGTGTTCATTGTTACTGAAATGAACTAAGATTCTTCAATTTCTGTGTGACAACATGAAAATTCTAATTCAATGACCAGAAATTGAAAGATGTCTTTATTTTTGAAAACAATACAGTTGATTGAACGTGATTAAATCGAAAATTGTTAGAACTTAAATAAGTATTTGAATTAAACAAATCTAACATGACAAGCAAGCAATATGTTTATAGCATTTTAATTTCAAAACAAAAAATGCCCAAGACAGGAATCGAATCTGTGTCGCCACGGCCACAACGTGGAGTACTAACCACTATACTACTTGGGCCGATATTACAACAACTTAACAAAGTTAGTGTGTTCATTGTTACTGAAATGAACTAAGATTCTTCAATTTCTGTGTGACAACATGAAAATTCAAATTCAATGACCAGAAATTGAAAGATGTCTTTATTTTTGAAAACAATACAGTTGATTGAACGTGATTAAATCCAAAATTGTTAAAACTTGAATAAGTATTCAAATTAAAAAAATCTAACATGACAAGCAAGCAATAATTTTATAGCATTTAAATTTCAAAACAAAAAATGCCCAAGACAGGAATCGAACCTGTGTCGCCACGGCCACAACGTGGAGTACTAACCACTATACTACTTGGGCCGATATTACAACAACTTAACAAAGTTAGTGTGTTCATTGTTACTGAAATGAACTAAGATTCTTCAATTTCTGTGTGACAACATGAAAATTCTAATTCAATGAACAGAAATTGAATTTTGTCTTTATTTTTGAAAACAATACAGTTGATTGAACGTGATTAAATCGAAAATTGTTATAACTTGAATAAATATTCAAATTAAAGAAATCTAACATGACAAGCAAGCAATAATTTTGTAGCATTTTAATTTCAAAACAAAAAATGCCCAAGACAGGAATCGAATCTGTGTCGCCACGGCCACAACGTGGAGTACTAACCACTATATTACTTGGGCCGATATCACAACAACTTAAAAAAATTAGTGTGTTCATTGTTACTGAATTGAACTAAGAATCTTCAATTTCTGTGTGACAACATGAAAATTCTAATTCAATGACCAGAAATTGAAAGATGTCTTTATTTTTGAAAACAATACAGTTAATTGAACGTGATTAAATCAAAAATTGTTAGAATTTAAATAAGTATTTGAATTAAAGAAATCTAACATGACAAGCAAGCAATATGTTTATAGCATTTTAATTTCAAAACAAAAAATGCCCAAGACAGGAATCGAACCTGTGTCGCCACGGCCACAACGTGGAGTACTAACCACTATACTACTTGGGCCGATATGACAACAACTAAACAAAGTTATTCTGTTCATTGTTACTGAAATGAACTAAGATTCTTCAATTTCTGTGTGACAACATGAAAATTCTAATTCAATGAACAGAAATTGAATTTTGTCTTTATTTTTGAAAACAATACAGTTAATTGAACGTGATTAAATCAAAAATTGTTAGAACTTAAATATGTATTTGAAATAAAGAAATCTAACATGACAAGCAAGCAATAATTTTGTAGCATTTTAATTTCAAAACAAAAAATGCCCAAGACAGGAATCGAACCTGTGTCGCCACGGCCACAACGTGGAGTACTAACCACTATACTACTTGGGCCGATATTACAACAACTAAACAAAGTTATTCTGTTCATTGTTACTGAAATGAACTAAGATTCTTCATTTTCTGTGTGACAACATGAAAATTCTAATTCAATGAACAGAAATTGAATTTTGTCTTTATTTTTGAAAAAAAATACAGTTAATTGAACGTGATTAAATCAAAAATTGTTAGAACTTAAATATGTATTTGAATTAAAGAAATCTAACATGACAAGCAAGCAATATGTTTATAGCATTTTAATTTCGAAACAAAAAATGCCCAAGACAGGAATCGAATCTGTGTCGCCACGGCCACAACGTGGAGTACTGACCACTATACTACTTGGGCCGATATTACAACAACTTAACAAAGTTAGTGTGTTCATTGTTACTGAAATGAACTAACATTCTTCAATTTCTGTGTGACAACATGAAAATTCTAATTCAATGACCAGAAATTGAAAGATGTCTTTATTTTTGAAAACAATACAGTTGATTGAACGTGATTAAATCGAAAATTGTTAGAACTTAAATAAGTATTTGAATTAAACAAATCTAACATGACAAGCAAGCAATATGTTTATAGCATTTTAATTTCAAAACAAAAAATGCCCAAGACAGGAATCGAATCTGTGTCGCCACGGCCACAACGTGGAGTACTAACCACTATACTACTTGGGCCGATATTACAACAACTTAACAAAGTTAGTGCGTTCATTGTTACTGAAATGAACTAAGATTCTTCAATTTCTGTGTGACAACATGAAAATTCAAATTCAATGACCAGAAATTGAAAGATGTCTTTATTTTTGAAAACAATACAGTTGATTGAACGTGATTAAATCCAAAATTGTTAAAACTTGAATAAGTATTCAAATTAAAAAAATCTAACATGACAAGCAAGCAATAGTTTTATAGCATTTAAATTTCAAAACAAAAAATGCCCAAGACAGGAATCGAACCTGTGTCGCCACGGCCACAACGTGGAGTACTAACCACTATACTACTTGGGCCGATATTACAACAACTTAACAAAGTTAGTGTGTTCATTGTTACTGAAATGAACCAAGATTCTTCAATTTCTGTGTGACAACATGAAAATTCTAATTCAATGACCAGAAATTGAAAGATGTCTTTATTTTTGAAAACAATACAGTTGATTGAACGTGATTAAATCGAAAATTGTTAGAACTTAAATAAGTATTTGAATTAAACAAATCTAACATGACAAGCAAGCAATATGTTTATAGCATTTTAATTTCAAAACAAAAAATGCCCAAGACAGGAATCGAATCTGTGTCGCCACGGCCACAACGTGGAGTACTAACCACTATACTACTTGGGCCGATATTACAACAACTTAACAAAGTTAGTGTGTTCATTGTTACTGAAATGAACTAAGATTCTTCAATTTCTGTGTGACAACATGAAAATTCAAATTCAATGACCAGAAATTGAAAGATGTCTTTATTTTTGAAAACAATACAGTTGATTGAACGTGATTAAATCCAAAATTGTTAAAACTTGAAAAAGTATTCAAATTAAAAAAATCTAACATGACAAGCAAGCAATAATTTTATAGCATTTAAATTTCAAAACAAAAAATGCCCAAGACAGGAATCGAACCTGTGTCGCCACGGCCACAACGTGGAGTACTAACCACTATACTACTTGGGCCGATATTACAACAACTTAACAAAGTTAGTGTGTTCATTGTTACTGAAATGAACTAAGATTCTTCAATTTCTGTGTGACAACATGAAAATTCTAATTCAATGACCAGAAATTGGATGATGTCTTTATTTTTGAAAACAATACAGTTAATTGAACGTGATTAAATCAAAAATTGTTAGAACTTAAATATGTATTTGAATTAAAGAAATCTAACATGACAAGCAAGCAATAATTTTGTAGCATTTTAATTTCAAAACAAAAAATGCCCAAGACAGGAATCGAACCTGTGTCGCCACGGCCACAACGTGGAGTACTAACCACTATACTACTTGGGCCGATATTACAACAACTAAACAAAGTTATTCTGTTCATTGTTACTGAAATGAACTAAGATTCTTCATTTTCTGTGTGACAACATGAAAATTCTAATTCAATGAACAGAAATTGAATTTTGTCTTTATTTTTGAAAAAAAATACAGTTAATTGAACGTGATTAAATCAAAAATTGTTAGAACTTAAATATGTATTTGAATTAAAGAAATCTAACATGACAAGCAAGCAATATGTTTATAGCATTTTAATTTCGAAACAAAAAATGCCCAAGACAGGAATCGAATCTGTGTCGCCACGGCCACAACGTGGAGTACTGACCACTATACTACTTGGGCCGATATTACAACAACTTAACAAAGTTAGTGTGTTCATTGTTACTGAAATGAACTAAGATTCTTCAATTTCTGTGTGACAACATGAAAATTCTAATTCAATGACCAGAAATTGAAAGATGTCTTTATTTTTGAAAACAATACAGTTGATTGAACGTGATTAAATCGAAAATTGTTAGAACTTAAATAAGTATTTGAATTAAACAAATCTAACATGACAAGCAAGCAATATGTTTATAGCATTTTAATTTCAAAACAAAAAATGCCCAAGACAGGAATCGAATCTGTGTCGCCACGGCCACAACGTGGAGTACTAACCACTATACTACTTGGGCCGATATTACAACAACTTAACAAAGTTAGTGTGTTCATTGTTACTGAAATGAACTAAGATTCTTCAATTTCTGTGTGACAACATGAAAATTCAAATTCAATGACCAGAAATTGAAAGATGTCTTTATTTTTGAAAACAATACAGTTGATTGAACGTGATTAAATCCAAAATTGTTAAAACTTGAATAAGTATTCAAATTAAAAAAATCTAACATGACAAGCAAGCAATAATTTTATAGCATTTAAATTTCAAAACAAAAAATGCCCAAGACAGGAATCGAACCTGTGTCGCCACGGCCACAACGTGGAGTACTAACCACTATACTACTTGGGCCGATATTACAACAACTTAACAAAGTTAGTGTGTTCATTGTTACTGAAATGAACTAAGATTCTTCAATTTCTGTGTGACAACATGAAAATTCTAATTCAATGAACAGAAATTGAATTTTGTCTTTATTTTTGAAAACAATACAGTTGATTGAACGTGATTAATTCAAAAATTGTTATAACTTGAATAAATATTCAAATTAAAGAAATCTAACATGACAAGCAAGCAATAATTTTGTAGCATTTTAATTTCAAAACAAAAAATGCCCAAGACAGGAATCGAATCTGTGTCGCCACGGCCACAACGTGGAGTACTAACCACTATATTACTTGGGCCGATATCACAACAACTTAAAAAAATTAGTGTGTTCATTGTTACTGAATTGAACTAAGAATCTTCAATTTCTGTGTGACAACATGAAAATTCTAATTCAATGACCAGAAATTGAAAGATGTCTTTATTTTTGAAAACAATACAGTTAATTGAACGTGATTAAATCAAAAATTGTTAGAACTTAAATAAGTATTTGAATTAAAGAAATCTAACATGACAAGCAAGCAATATGTTTATAGCATTTTAATTTCAAAACAAAAAATGCCCAAGACAGGAATCGAACCTGTGTCGCCACGGCCACAACGTGGAGTACTAACCACTATACTACTTGGGCCGATATGACAACAACTAAACAAAGTTATTCTGTTCATTGTTACTGAAATGAACTAAGATTCTTCAATTTCTGTGTGACAACATGAAAATTCTAATTCAATGAACAGAAATTGAATTTTGTCTTTATTTTTGAAAAAAAATACAGTTAATTGAACGTGATTAAATCAATAATTGTTAGAACTTAAATATGTATTTGAATTAAAGAAATCTAACATGACAAGCAAGCAATATGTTTATAGCATTTTAATTTCGAAACAAAAAATGCCCAAGACAGGAATCGAATCTGTGTCGCCACGGCCACAACGTGGAGTACTGACCACTATACTACTTGGGCCGATATTACAACAACTTAACAAAGTTAGTGTGTTCATTGTTACTGAAATGAACTAACATTCTTCAATTTCTGTGTGACAACATGAAAATTCTAATTCAATGACCAGAAATTGAAAGATGTCTTTATTTTTGAAAACAATACAGTTGATTGAACGTGATTAAATCGAAAATTGTTAGAACTTAAATAAGTATTTGAATTAAACAAATCTAACATGACAAGCAAGCAATATGTTTATAGCATTTTAATTTCAAAACAAAAAATGCCCAAGACAGGAATCGAATCTGTGTCGCCACGGCCACAACGTGGAGTACTAACCACTATACTACTTGGGCCGATATTACAACAACTTAACAAAGTTAGTGCGTTCATTGTTACTGAAATGAACTAAGATTCTTCAATTTCTGTGTGACAACATGAAAATTCAAATTCAATGACCAGAAATTGAAAGATGTCTTTATTTTTGAAAACAATACAGTTGATTGAACGTGATTAAATCCAAAATTGTTAAAACTTGAATAAGTATTCAAATTAAAAAAATCTAACATGACAAGCAAGCAATAGTTTTATAGCATTTAAATTTCAAAACAAAAAATGCCCAAGACAGGAATCGAACCTGTGTCGCCACGGCCACAACGTGGAGTACTAACCACTATACTACTTGGGCCGATATTACAACAACTTAACAAAGTTAGTGCGTTCATTGTTACTGAAATGAACTAAGATTCTTCAATTTCTGTGTGACAACATGAAAATTCAAATTCAATGACCAGAAATTGAAAGATGTCTTTATTTTTGAAAACAATACAGTTGATTGAACGTGATTAAATCCAAAATTGTTAAAACTTGAATAAGTATTCAAATTAAAAAAATCTAACATGACAAGCAAGCAATAGTTTTATAGCATTTAAATTTCAAAACAAAAAATGCCCAAGACAGGAATCGAACCTGTGTCGCCACGGCCACAACGTGGAGTACTAACCACTATACTACTTGGGCCGATATTACAACAACTTAACAAAGTTAGTGTGTTCATTGTTACTGAAATGAACTAAGATTCTTCAATTTCTGTGTGACAACATGAAAATTCTAATTCAATGACCAGAAATTGAAAGATGTCTTTATTTTTGAAAACAATACAGTTGATTGAACGTGATTAAATCGAAAATTGTTAGAACTTAAATAAGTATTTGAATTAAACAAATCTAACATGACAAGCAAGCAATATGTTTATAGCATTTTAATTTCAAAACAAAAAATGCCCAAGACAGGAATCGAATCTGTGTCGCCACGGCCACAACGTGGAGTACTAACCACTATACTACTTGGGCCGATATTACAACAACTTAACAAAGTTAGTGTGTTCATTGTTACTGAAATGAACTAAGATTCTTCAATTTCTGTGTGACAACATGAAAATTCAAATTCAATGACCAGAAATTGAAAGATGTCTTTATTTTTGAAAACAATACAGTTGATTGAACGTGATTAAATCCAAAATTGTTAAAACTTGAAAAAGTATTCAAATTAAAAAAATCTAACATGACAAGCAAGCAATAATTTTATAGCATTTAAATTTCAAAACAAAAAATGCCCAAGACAGGAATCGAACCTGTGTCGCCACGGCCACAACGTGGAGTACTAACCACTATACTACTTGGGCCGATATTACAACAACTTAACAAAGTTAGTGTGTTCATTGTTACTGAAATGAACTAAGATTCTTCAATTTCTGTGTGACAACATGAAAATTCTAATTCAATGACCAGAAATTGGATGATGTCTTTATTTTTGAAAACAATACAGTTAATTGAACGTGATTAAATCAAAAAATGTTAGAACTTAAATATGTATTTGAATTAAAGAAATCTAACATGACAAGCAAGCAATAATTTTGTAGCATTTTAATTTCAAAACAAAAAATGCCCAAGACAGGAATCGAACCTGTGTCGCCACGGCCACAACGTGGAGTACTAACCACTATACTACTTGGGCCGATATTACAACAACTAAACAAAGTTATTCTGTTCATTGTTACTGAAATGAACTAAGATTCTTCATTTTCTGTGTGACAACATGAAAATTCTAATTCAATGAACAGAAATTGAATTTTGTCTTTATTTTTGAAAAAAAATACAGTTAATTGAACGTGATTAAATCAAAAATTGTTAGAACTTAAATATGTATTTGAATTAAAGAAATCTAACATGACAAGCAAGCAATATGTTTATAGCATTTTAATTTCGAAACAAAAAATGCCCAAGACAGGAATCGAATCTGTGTCGCCACGGCCACAACGTGGAGTACTGACCACTATACTACTTGGGCCGATATTACAACAACTTAACAAAGTTAGTGTGTTCATTGTTACTGAAATGAACTAACATTCTTCAATTTCTGTGTGACAACATGAAAATTCTAATTCAATGACCAGAAATTGAAAGATGTCTTTATTTTTGAAAACAATACAGTTGATTGAACGTGATTAAATCGAAAATTGGTAGAACTTAAATAAGTATTTGAATTAAACAAATCTAACATGACAAGCAAGCAATATGTTTATAGCATTTTAATTTCAAAACAAAAAATGCCCAAGACAGGAATCGAATCTGTGTCGCCACGGCCACAACGTGGAGTACTAACCACTATACTACTTGGGCTGATATTACAACAACTTAACAAAGTTAGTGCGTTCATTGTTACTGAAATGAACTAAGATTCTTCAATTTCTGTGTGACAACATGAAAATTCAAATTCAATGACCAGAAATTGAAAGATGTCTTTATTTTTGAAAACAATACAGTTGATTGAACGTGATTAAATCCAAAATTGTTAAAACTTGAATAAGTATTCAAATTAAAAAAATCTAACATGACAAGCAAGCAATAGTTTTATAGCATTTAAATTTCAAAACAAAAAATGCCCAAGACAGGAATCGAACCTGTGTCGCCACGGCCACAACGTGGAGTACTAACCACTATACTACTTGGGCCGATATTACAACAACTTAACAAAGTTAGTGTGTTCATTGTTACTGAAATGAACTAAGATTCTTCAATTTCTGTGTGACAACATGAAAATTCTAATTCAATGACCAGAAATTGAAAGATGTCTTTATTTTTGAAAACAATACAGTTGATTGAACGTGATTAAATCGAAAATTGTTAGAACTTAAATAAGTATTTGAATTAAACAAATCTAACATGACAAGCAAGCAATATGTTTATAGCATTTTAATTTCAAAACAAAAAATGCCCAAGACAGGAATCGAATCTGTGTCGCCACGGCCACAACGTGGAGTACTAACCACTATACTACTTGGGCCGATATTACAACAACTTAACAAAGTTAGTGTGTTCATTGTTACTGAAATGAACTAAGATTCTTCAATTTCTGTGTGACAACATGAAAATTCAAATTCAATGACCAGAAATTGAAAGATGTCTTTATTTTTGAAAACAATACAGTTGATTGAACGTGATTAAATCCAAAATTGTTAAAACTTGAAAAAGTATTCAAATTAAAAAAATCTAACATGACAAGCAAGCAATAATTTTGTAGCATTTTAATTTCAAAACAAAAAATGCCCAAAACAGGTATCGAACCTGTGTCGCCACGGCCACAACGTGGAGTACTAACCACTATACTACTTGGGCCGATATTACAACAACTTAACAAAGTTAGTGTGTTCATTGTTACTGAAATGAACTAAGATTCTTCAATTTCTGTGTGACAACATGAAAATTCTAATTCAATGACCAGAAATTGGATGATGTCTTTATTTTTGAAAACAATACAGTTGATTGAACGTGATTAAATCAAAAATTGTTATAACTTGAATAAGTATTCAAATTAAAGAAATCTAACATGACAAGCAAGCAATAATTTTGTAGCATTTTAATTTCAAAACAAAAAATGCCCAAAACAGGTATCGAACCTGTGTCGCCACGGCCACAACGTGGAGTACTAACCACTATACTACTTGGGCTGATATTACAACAACTTAACAAAGTTATTGTGTTCATTGTTACTGAATTGAACTAAGATTCTTCAATTTCTGTGTGACAACATGAAAATTCTAATTCAACGAACAGAAATTGAATTTTGTCTTTATTTTTGAAAACAATACAGTTAAATGAACGTGATTAAATCGAAAATTGTTAGAACTTAAATAAGTATTTGAATTAAACAAATCTAACATGACAAGCAAGCAATATGTTTATAGCATTTTAATTTCAAAACAAAAAATGCCCAAGACAGGAATCGAATCTGTGTCGCCACGGCCACAACGTGGAGTACTAACCACTATCCTACTTGGGCCGATATTACAACAACTGAACAAAGTTAGTGTGTTCATTGTTACTGAAATGAACTAAGATTCTTCAATTTCTGTGTGACAACATGAAAATTCTAATTCAATGAACAGAAATTGAATTTTGTCTTTATTTTTGAAAACAATACAGTTGATTGAACGTGATTAAATCAAAAATTGTTAGAACTTAAATAAGTATTTGAATTAAACAAATCTAACATGACAAGCAAGCAATAATTTTATAGCATTTAAGTTTCAAAACAAAAAATGCCCAAAACAGGAATCGAACCTGTATCGCCACGGCCACAACGTGGAGTACTAACCACTATACTACTTGGGCTGATATTACAACAACTTAACAAAGTTAGTGTGTTCATTGTTACTGAAATGAACTAAGATTCTTCAATTTCTGTGTGACAACATGAAAATTCTAATTCAATGACCAGAAATTGAAAGATATCTTTATTTTTGAAAACAATACAGTTGATTGAACGTGATTAAATCAAAAATTGTTAGAACTTAAATAAGTATTTGAATTAAACAAATCTAACATGACAAGCAAGCAATAATTTTATAGCATTTAAGTTTCAAAACAAAAAATGCCCAAAACAGGAATCGAACCTGTGTCGCCACGGCCACAACGTGGAGTACTAACCACTATATTACTTGGGCCGATATTACAACAATTTAACAAAGTTAGTGTGTTTGTTGTTACTGAATTGAACTAAGATTCTTCAATTTCTGTGTGACAACATGAAAATTCTAATTCAACGAACAGAAATTGAATTTTGTCTTTATTTTTGAAAACAATACAGTTAAAAGAACGTGATTTAATCGAAAATTGTTGGAACTTAAATAAGTATTTGAATTAAACAAATCTAACATGACAAGCAAACAATAATTTTATAGCATTTAAATTTCAAAACAAAAAATGCCCAAAACAGGAATCGAATCTGTGTCGCCACGGCCACAACGTGGAGTACTAACCACTATATTACTTGGGCCGATATTACAACAACTTAACAAAGTTAGTGTGTTCGTTGTTACTGAATTGAACTAAGATTCTTCAATTTCTGTGTGACAACATGAAAATTCTAATTCAACGAACAGAAATTGAATTTTGTCTTTATTTTTGAAAACAATACAGTTAAATGAACGTGATTTAATCGAAAATTGTTGGAACTTAAATAAGTATTTGAATTAAACAAATCTAACATGACAAGCAAGCAATAATTTTATAGCATTTAAATTTCAAAACAAAAAATGCCCAAGACAGGAATCGAACCTGTGTCGCCACGGCCACAACGTGGAGTACTAACCACTATACTACTTGGGCCGATATTACAACAACTTAACAAAGTTAGTGTGTTCATTGTTACTGAAATGAACTAAGATTCTTCAATTTCTGTGTGACAACATGAAAATTCAAATTCAATGACCAGAAATTGAAAGATGTCTTTATTTTTGAAAACAATACAGTTGATTGAACGTGATTAAATCCAAAATTGTTAAAACTTGAAAAAGTATTCAAATTAAAAAAATCTAACATGACAAGCAAGCAATAATTTTGTAGCATTTTAATTTCAAAACAAAAAATGCCCAAAACAGGTATCGAACCTGTGTCGCCACGGCCACAACGTGGAGTACTAACCACTATACTACTTGGGCCGATATTACAACAACTTAACAAAGTTAGTGTGTTCATTGTTACTGAAATGAACTAAGATTCTTCAATTTCTGTGTGACAACATGAAAATTCTAATTCAATGACCAGAAATTGAATTTTGTCTTTATTTTTGAAAACAATACAGTTAAATGAACGTGATTAAATCGAAAATTGTTAGAACTTAAATAAGTATTTGAATTAAACAAATCTAACATGACAAGCAAGCAATATGTTTATAGCATTTTAATTTCAAAACAAAAAATGCCCAAGACAGGAATCGAATCTGTGTCGCCACGGCCACAACGTGGAGTACTAACCACTATCCTACTTGGGCCGATATTACAACAACTGAACAAAGTTAGTGTGTTCATTGTTACTGAAATGAACTAAGATTCTTCAATTTCTGTGTGACAACATGAAAATTCTAATTCAATGAACAGAAATTGAATTTTGTCTTTATTTTTGAAAACAATACAGTTGATTGAACGTGATTAAATCAAAAATTGTTAGAACTTAAATAAGTATTTGAATTAAACAAATCTAACATGACAAGCAAGCAATAATTTTATAGCATTTAAGTTTCAAAACAAAAAATGCCCAAAACAGGAATCGAACCTGTGTCGCCACGGCCACAACGTGGAGTACTAACCACTATACTACTTGGGCTGATATTACAACAACTTAACAAAGTTAGTGTGTTCATTGTTACTGAAATGAACTAAGATTCTTCAATTTCTGTGTGACAACATGAAAATTCTAATTCAATGACCAGAAATTGAAAGATATCTTTATTTTTGAAAACAATACAGTTGATTGAACGTGATTAAATCAAAAATTGTTAGAACTTAAATAAGTATTTGAATTAAACAAATCTAACATGACAAGCAAGCAATAATTTTATAGCATTTAAGTTTCAAAACAAAAAATGCCCAAAACAGGAATCGAACCTGTGTCGCCACGGCCACAACGTGGAGTACTAACCACTATATTACTTGGGCCGATATTACAACAATTTAACAAAGTTAGTGTGTTCGTTGTTACTGAATTGAACTAAGATTCTTCAATTTCTGTGTGACAACATGAAAATTCTAATTCAACGAACAGAAATTGAATTTTGTCTTTATTTTTGAAAACAATACAGTTAAAAGAACGTGATTTAATCGAAAATTGTTGGAACTTAAATAAGTATTTGAATTAAACAAATCTAACATGACAAGCAAACAATAATTTTATAGCATTTAAATTTCAAAACAAAAAATGCCCAAAACAGGAATCGAATCTGTGTCGCCACGGCCACAACGTGGAGTACTAACCACTATATTACTTGGGCCGATATTACAACAACTTAACAAAGTTAGTGTGTTCGTTGTTACTGAATTGAACTAAGATTCTTCAATTTCTGTGTGACAACATGAAAATTCTAATTCAACGAACAGAAATTGAATTTTGTCTTTATTTTTGAAAACAATACAGTTAAATGAACGTGATTTAATCGAAAATTGTTGGAACTTAAATAAGTATTTGAATTAAACAAATCTAACATGACAAGCAAGCAATAATTTTATAGCATTTAAATTTCAAAACAAAAAATGCCCAAGACAGGAATCGAATCTGTGTCGCCACGGCCACAACGTGGAGTACTAACCACTATACTACTTGGGCCGATATTACAACAACTTAACAAAGTTAGTGTGTTCATTGTTACTGAAATGAACTAAGATTCTTCAATTTCTGTGTGACAACATGAAAATTCAAATTCAATGACCAGAAATTGAAAGATGTCTTTATTTTTGAAAACAATACAGTTGATTGAACGTGATTAAATCCAAAATTGTTAAAACTTGAAAAAGTATTCAAATTAAAAAAATCTAACATGACAAGCAAGCAATAATTTTATAGCATTTAAATTTCAAAACAAAAAATGCCCAAGACAGGAATCGAACCTGTGTCGCCACGGCCACAACGTGGAGTACTAACCACTATACTACTTGGGCCGATATTACAACAACTTAACAAAGTTAGTGTGTTCATTGTTACTGAAATGAACTAAGATTCTTCAATTTCTGTGTGACAACATGAAAATTCTAATTCAATGACCAGAAATTGGATGATGTCTTTATTTTTGAAAACAATACAGTTGATTGAACGTGATTAAATCAAAAATTGTTATAACTTGAATAAGTATTCAAATTAAAGAAATCTAACATGACAAGCAAGCAATAATTTTGTAGCATTTTAATTTCAAAACAAAAAATGCCCAAAACAGGAATCGAACCTGTGTCGCCACGGCCACAACGTGGAGTACTAACCACTATACTACTTGGGCTGATATTACAACAACTTAACAAAGTTATTGTGTTCATTGTTACTGAATTGAACTAAGATTCTTCAATTTCTGTGTGACAACATGAAAATTCTAATTCAACGAACAGAAATTGAATTTTGTCTTTATTTTTGAAAACAATACAGTTAAATGAACGTGATTAAATCGAAAATTGTTAGAACTTAAATAAGTATTTGAATTAAACAAATCTAACATGACAAGCAAGCAATATGTTTATAGCATTTTAATTTCAAAACAAAAAATGCCCAAGACAGGAATCGAATCTGTGTCGCCACGGCCACAACGTGGAGTACTAACCACTATCCTACTTGGGCCGATATTACAACAACTTAACAAAGTTAGTGTGTTCATTGTTACTGAAATGAACTAAGATTCTTCAATTTCTGTGTGACAACATGAAAATTCTAATTCAATGAACAGAAATTGAATTTTGTCTTTATTTTTGAAAACAATACAGTTGATTGAACGTGATTAAATCAAAAATTGTTAGAACTTAAATAAGTATTTGAATTAAACAAATCTAACATGACAAGCAAGCAATAATTTTATAGCATTTAAATTTCAAAACAAAAAATGCCCAAAACAGGAATCGAATCTGTGTCGCCACGGCCACAACGTGGAGTACTGACCACTATACTACTTGGGCCGATATCACAACAATTTAACAAAGTTAGTGTGTTCGTTGTTACTGAATTGAACTAAGATTCTTCAATTTCTGTGTGACAACATGAAAATTCTAATTCAACGAACAGAAATTGAATTTTGTCTTTATTTTTGAAAACAATACAGTTAAAAGAACGTGATTTAATCGAAAATTGTTGGAACTTAAATAAGTATTTGAATTAAACAAATCTAACATGACAAGCAAACAATAATTTTATAGCATTTAAATTTCAAAACAAAAAATGCCCAAAACAGGAATCGAATCTGTGTCGCCACGGCCACAACGTGGAGTACTAACCACTATATTACTTGGGCCGATATTACAACAACTTAACAAAGTTAGTGTGTTCGTTGTTACTGAATTGAACTAAGATTCTTCAATTTCTGTGTGACAACATGAAAATTCTAATTCAATGACCAGAAATTGAAAGATGTCTTTATTTTTGAAAACAATACAGTTGATTGAACGTGATTAAATCGAAAATTGTTAGAACTTAAATAAGTATTTGAATTAAACAAATCTAACATGACAAGCAAGCAATATGTTTATAGCATTTTAATTTCAAAACAAAAAATGCCCAAGACAGGAATCGAATCTGTGTCGCCACGGCCACAACGTGGAGTACTAACCACTATACTACTTGGGCCGATATTACAACAACTTAACAAAGTTAGTGTGTTCATTGTTACTGAAATGAACTAAGATTCTTCAATTTCTGTGTGACAACATGAAAATTCAAATTCAATGACCAGAAATTGAAAGATGTCTTTATTTTTGAAAACAATACAGTTGATTGAACGTGATTAAATCCAAAATTGTTAAAACTTGAAAAAGTATTCAAATTAAAAAAATCTAACATGACAAGCAAGCAATAATTTTATAGCATTTAAATTTCAAAACAAAAAATGCCCAAGACAGGAATCGAACCTGTGTCGCCACGGCCACAACGTGGAGTACTAACCACTATACTACTTGGGCCGATATTACAACAACTTAACAAAGTTAGTGTGTTCATTGTTACTGAAATGAACTAAGATTCTTCAATTTCTGTGTGACAACATGAAAATTCTAATTCAATGACCAGAAATTGGATGATGTCTTTATTTTTGAAAACAATACAGTTGATTGAACGTGATTAAATCAAAAATTGTTATAACTTGAATAAGTATTCAAATTAAAGAAATCTAACATGACAAGCAAGCAATAATTTTGTAGCATTTTAATTTCAAAACAAAAAATGCCCAAAACAGGAATCGAACCTGTGTCGCCACGGCCACAACGTGGAGTACTAACCACTATACTACTTGGGCTGATATTACAACAACTTAACAAAGTTATTGTGTTCATTGTTACTGAATTGAACTAAGATTCTTCAATTTCTGTGTGACAACATGAAAATTCTAATTCAACGAACAGAAATTGAATTTTGTCTTTATTTTTGAAAACAATACAGTTAAATGAACGTGATTAAATCGAAAATTGTTAGAACTTAAATAAGTATTTGAATTAAACAAATCTAACATGACAAGCAAGCAATATGTTTATAGCATTTTAATTTCAAAACAAAAAATGCCCAAGACAGGAATCGAATCTGTGTCGCCACGGCCACAACGTGGAGTACTAACCACTATCCTACTTGGGCCGATATTACAACAACTTAACAAAGTTAGTGTGTTCATTGTTACTGAAATGAACTAAGATTCTTCAATTTCTGTGTGACAACATGAAAATTCTAATTCAATGAACAGAAATTGAATTTTGTCTTTATTTTTGAAAACAATACAGTTGATTGAACGTGATTAAATCAAAAATTGTTAGAACTTAAATAAGTATTTGAATTAAACAAATCTAACATGACAAGCAAGCAATAATTTTATAGCATTTAAATTTCAAAACAAAAAATGCCCAAAACAGGAATCGAATCTGTGTCGCCACGGCCACAACGTGGAGTACTGACCACTATACTACTTGGGCCGATATTACAACAATTTAACAAAGTTAGTGTGTTCGTTGTTACTGAATTGAACTAAGATTCTTCAATTTCTGTGTGACAACATGAAAATTCTAATTCAACGAACAGAAATTGAATTTTGTCTTTATTTTTGAAAACAATACAGTTAAAAGAACGTGATTTAATCGAAAATTGTTGGAACTTAAATAAGTATTTGAATTAAACAAATCTAACATGACAAGCAAACAATAATTTTATAGCATTTAAATTTCAAAACAAAAAATGCCCAAAACAGGAATCGAATCTGTGTCGCCACGGCCACAACGTGGAGTACTAACCACTATATTACTTGGGCCGATATTACAACAACTTAACAAAGTTAGTGTGTTCGTTGTTACTGAATTGAACTAAGATTCTTCAATTTCTGTGTGACAACATGAAAATTCTAATTCAACGAACAGAAATTGAATTTTGTCTTTATTTTTGAAAACAATACAGTTAAATGAACGTGATTTAATCGAAAATTGTTGGAACTTAAATAAGTATTTGAATTAAACAAATCTAACATGACAAGCAAGCAATAATTTTATAGCATTTAAATTTCAAAACAAAAAATGCCCAAGACAGGAATCGAACCTGTGTCGCCACGGCCACAACGTGGAGTACTAACCACTATACTACTTGGGCCGATATTACAACAACTTAACAAAGTTAGTGTGTTCATTGTTACTGAAATGAACTAAGATTCTTCAATTTCTGTGTGACAACATGAAAATTCAAATTCAATGACCAGAAATTGAAAGATGTCTTTATTTTTGAAAACAATACAGTTGATTGAACGTGATTAAATCGAAAATTGTTAGAACTTAAATAAGTATTTGAATTAAACAAATCTAACATGACAAGCAAGCAATATGTTTATAGCATTTTAATTTCAAAACAAAAAATGCCCAAGACAGGAATCGAATCTGTGTCGCCACGGCCACAACGTGGAGTACTAACCACTATACTACTTGGGCCGATATTACAACAACTTAACAAAGTTAGTGTGTTCATTGTTACTGAAATGAACTAAGATTCTTCAATTTCTGTGTGACAACATGAAAATTCAAATTCAATGACCAGAAATTGAAAGATGTCTTTATTTTTGAAAACAATACAGTTAAATGAACGTGATTAAATCGAAAATTGTTAGAACTTAAATAAGTATTTGAATTAAACAAATCTAACATGACAAGCAAGCAATATGTTTATAGCATTTTAATTTCAAAACAAAAAATGCCCAAGACAGGAATCGAATCTGTGTCGCCACGGCCACAACGTGGAGTACTAACCACTATCCTACTTGGGCCGATATTACAACAACTTAACAAAGTTAGTGTGTTCATTGTTACTGAAATGAACTAAGATTCTTCAATTTCTGTGTGACAACATGAAAATTCTAATTCAATGACCAGAAATTGGATGATGTCTTTATTTTTGAAAACAATACAGTTGATTGAACGTGATTAAATCAAAAATTGTTATAACTTGAATAAGTATTCAAATTAAAGAAATCTAACATGACAAGCAAGCAATAATTTTATAGCATTTTAATTTCAAAACAAAAAATGCCCAAAACAGGAATCGAACCTGTGTCGCCACGGCCACAACGTGGAGTACTAACCACTATACTACTTGGGCTGATATTACAACAACTTAACAAAGTTAGTGTGTTCATTGTTACTGAAATGAACTAAGATTCTTCAATTTCTGTGTGACAACATGAAAATTCTAATTCAATGACCAGAAATTGAAAGATATCTTTATTTTTGAAAACAATACAGTTGATTGAACGTGATTAAATCCAAAATTGTTAAAACTTGAATAAGTATTCAAATTGAAAAAAAATCTAACATGACAAGCAAGCAATAATTTTATAGCATTTAAATTTCAAAACAAAAAATGCCCAAAACAGGAATCGAATCTGTGTCGCCACGGCCAAAACGTGGAGTACTAACCACTATATTACTTGGGCCGATATTACAACAATTTAACAAAGTTAGTGTGTTCGTTGTTACTGAATTGAACTAAGATTCTTCAATTTCTGTGTGACAACATGAAAATTCTAATTCAACGAACAGAAATTGAATTTTGTCTTTATTTTTGAAAACAATACAGTTAAAAGAACGTGATTTAATCGAAAATTGTTGGAACTTAAATAAGTATTTGAATTAAACAAATCTAACATGACAAGCAAACAATAATTTTATAGCATTTAAATTTCAAAACAAAAAATGCCCAAAACAGGAATCGAATCTGTGTCGCCACGGCCACAACGTGGAGTACTAACCACTATATTACTTGGGCCGATATTACAACAACTTAACAAAGTTAGTGTGTTCGTTGTTACTGAATTGAACTAAGATTCTTCAATTTCTGTGTGACAACATGAAAATTCTAATTCAACGAACAGAAATTGAATTTTGTCTTTATTTTTGAAAACAATACAGTTAAATGAACGTGATTTAATCGAAAATTGTTGGAACTTAAATAAGTATTTGAATTAAACAAATCTAACATGACAAGCAAGCAATAATTTTATAGCATTTAAATTTCAAAACAAAAAATGCCCAAAACAGGAATCGAATCTGTGTCGCCACGGCCACAACGTGGAGTACTAACCACTATACTACTTGGGCCGATATTACAACAACTAAACAAAGTTATTCTGTTCATTGTTACTGAAATGAACTAAGATTCTTCAATTTCTGTGTGACAACATGAAAATTCTAATTCAATGAACAGAAATTGAATTTTGTCTTTATTTTTGAAAACAATACAGTTGATTGAACGTGATTAAATCAAAAATTGTTAGAACTTAAATAAGTATTTAATTAAAGAAATCTAACATGACAAGCAAGCAATATGTTTATAGCATTTTAATTTCAAAACAAAAAATGCCCAAGACAGGAATCGAACCTGTGTCGCCACGGCCACAACGTGGAGTACTAACCACTATACTACTTGGGCCGATATTACAACAACTAAACAAAGTTATTCTGTTCATTGTTACTGAAATGAACTAAGATTCTTCAATTTCTGTGTGACAACATGAAAATTCTAATTCAACGAACAGAAATTGAATTTTGTCTTTATTTTTGAAAACAATACAGTTAAATGAACGTGATTTAATCGAAAATTGTTGGAACTTAAATAAGTATTTGAATTAAACAAATCTAACATGACAAGCAAGCAATAATTTTATAGCATTTAAATTTCAAAACAAAAAATGCCCAAAACAGGAATCGAATCTGTGTCGCCACGGCCACAACGTGGAGTACTAACCACTATACTACTTGGGCCGATATTACAACAACTAAACAAAGTTATTCTGTTCATTGTTACTGAAATGAACTAAGATTCTTCAATTTCTGTGTGACAACATGAAAATTCTAATTCAATGACCAGAAATTGAAAGATGTCTTTATTTTTGAAAACAATACAGTTAATTGAACGTGATTAAATCAAAAATTGTTAGAACTTAAATAAGTATTTGAATTAAAGAAATCTAACATGACAAGCAAGCAATATGTTTATAGCATTTTAATTTCAAAACAAAAAATGCCCAAGACAGGAATCGAACCTGTGTCGCCACGGCCACAACGTGAAGTACTAACCACTATATTACTTGGGCCGATATTACAACAACTTAACAAAGTTAGTGTGTTCATTGTTACTGAATTGAACTAAGATTCTTCAATTTCTGTGTGACAACATGAAAACTCTAATTCAATGAACAGAAATTGAATTTTGTCTTTATTTTTGAAAACAATACAGTTGATTGAACGTGATTAAATCAAAAATTGTTAGAACTTAAATAAGTATTTGAATTAAAGAAATCTAACATGACAAGCAAGCAATATGTTTATAGCATTTTAATTTCAAAACAAAAAATGCCCAAGACAGGAATCGAACCTGTGTCGCCACGGCCACAACGTGGAGTACTAACCACTATACTACTTGGGCCGATATTACAACAACTAAACAAAGTTATTCTGTTCATTGTTACTGAAATGAACTAAGATTCTTCAATTTCTGTGTGACAACATGAAAATTCTAATTCAATGAACAGAAATTGAATTTTGTCTTTATTTTTGAAAACAATACAGTTGATTGATTGTGATTAAATCCAAAATTGTTAAAACTTGAATAAGTATTCAAATTAAAAAAATCTAACATGACAAGCAAGCAATAATTTTATAGCATTTAAATTTCAAAACAAAAAATGCCCAAAACAGGAATCGAATCTGTGTCGCCACGGCCACAACGTGGAGTACTAACCACTATATTACTTGGGCCGATATTACAACAACTTAACAAAGTTAGTGTGTTCGTTGTTACTGAATTGAACTAAGATTCTTCAATTTCTGTGTGACAACATGAAAACTCTAATTCAACGAACAGAAATTGAATTTTGTCTTTATTTTTGAAAACAATACAGTTAAAAGAACGTGATTTAATCGAAAATTGTTGGAACTTAAATAAGTATTTGAATTAAACAAATCTAACATGACAAGCAAGCAATAATTTTATAGCATTTAAATTTCAAAACAAAAAATGCCCAAAACAGGAATCGAATCTGTGTCGCCACGGCCACAACGTGGAGTACTAACCACTATATTACTTGGGCCGATATTACAACAACTTAACAAAGTTAGTGTGTTCGTTGTTACTGAATTGAACTAAGATTCTTCAATTTCTGTGTGACAACATGAAAATTCTAATTCAACGAACAGAAATTGAATTTTGTCTTTATTTTTGAAAACAATACAGTTAAATGAACGTGATTTAATCGAAAATTGTTGGAACTTAAATAAGTATTTGAATTAAACAAATCTAACATGACAAGCAAGCAATAATTTTATAGCATTTAAATTTCAAAACAAAAAATGCCCAAAACAGGAATCGAATCTGTGTCGCCACGGCCACAACGTGGAGTACTAACCACTATACTACTTGGGCCGATATTACAACAACTAAACAAAGTTATTCTGTTCATTGTTACTGAAATGAACTAAGATTCTTCAATTTCTGTGTGACAACATGAAAATTCTAATTCAATGAACAGAAATTGAATTTTGTCTTTATTTTTGAAAACAATACAGTTGATTGAACGTGATTAAATCGAAAAGTGTTATAACTTAAATAAGTATTCAAATTAAAAAAATCTAACATGACAAGCAAGCAATAATTTTGTAGCATTTTAATTTCAAAACAAAAAATGCCCAAGACAGGAATCGAATCTGTGTCGCCACGGCCACAACGTGGAGTACTAACCACTATATTACTTGGGCCGATATTACAACAACTTAACAAAGTTAGTGTGTTCATTGTTACTGAATTGAACTAAGATTCTTCAATTTCTGTGTGACAACATGAAAATTCTAATTCAATGACCAGAAATTGAAAGATGTCTTTATTTTTGAAAACAATACAGTTAATTGAACGTGATTAAATCAAAAATTGTTAGAACTTAAATAAGTATTTGAATTAAAGAAATCTAACATGACAAGCAAGCAATATGTTTATAGCATTTTAATTTCAAAACAAAAAATGCCCAAGACAGGAATCGAACCTGTGTCGCCACGGCCACAACGTGAAGTACTAACCACTATATTACTTGGGCCGATATTACACCAACTTAACAAAGTTAGTGTGTTCATTGTTACTGAATTGAACTAAGATTCTTCAATTTCTGTGTGACAACATGAAAACTCTAATTCAATGAACAGAAATTGAATTTTGTCTTTATTTTTGAAAACAATACAGTTGATTGAACGTGATTAAATCAAAAATTGTTAGAACTTAAATAAGTATTTGAATTAAAGAAATCTAACATGACAAGCAAGCAATATGTTTATAGCATTTTAATTTCAAAACAAAAAATGCCCAAGACAGGAATCGAACCTGTGTCGCCACGGCCACAACGTGGAGTACTAACCACTATACTACTTGGGCCGATATTACAACAACTAAACAAAGTTATTCTGTTCATTGTTACTGAAATGAACTAAGATTCTTCAATTTCTGTGTGACAACATGAAAATTCTAATTCAATGAACAGAAATTGAATTTTGTCTTTATTTTTGAAAACAATACAGTTGATTGAACGTGATTAAATCGAAAATTGTTATAACTTAAATAAGTATTCAAATTAAAGAAATCTAACATGACAAGCAAGCAATAATTTTGTAGCATTTTAATTTCAAAACAAAAAATGCCCAAGACAGGAATCGAATCTGTGTCGCCACGGCCACAACGTGGAGTACTAACCACTATACTACTTGGGCCGATATTACAACAACTAAACAAAGTTATTCTGTTCATTGTTACTGAAATGAACTAAGATTCTTCAATTTCTGTGTGACAACATGAAAATTCTAATTCAATGAACAGAAATTGAATTTTGTCTTCATTTTTGAAAACAATACAGTTGATTGAACGTGATTAAATCAAAAATTGTTAGAACTTAAATAAGTATTTGAATTAAAGAAATCTAACATGACAAGCAAGCAATATGTTTATAGCATTTTAATTTCAAAACAAAAAATGCCCAAGACAGGAATAGAACCTGTGTCGCCACGGCCACAACGTGGAGTACTAACCACTATACTACTTGGGCCGATAGTACAACAACTAAACAAAGTTATTCTGTTCATTGTTACTGAATTGAACTAAGATTCTTCAATTTCTGTGTGACAACATGATAATTCTAATTCAATGAACAGAAATTGAATTTTGTCTTTATTTTTGAAAACAATACAGTTGATTGAACGTGATTAAATCAAAAATTGTTATAACTTGAATAAGTATTCAAATTAAAGAAATCTAACATGACAAGCAAGCAATAATTTTGTAGCATTTTAATTTCAAAACAAAAAATGTCCAAGACAGGAATCGAATCTGTGTCGCCACGGCCACAACGTGGAGTACTAACCACTATATTACTTGGGCCGATATCACAACAACTTAACAAAGTTAGTGTGTTCATTGTTACTGAATTGAACTAAGAATCTTCAATTTCTGTGTGACAACATGAAAATTCTAAATCAATGACCAGAAATTGAAAGATGTCTTTATTTTTGAAAACAATACAGTTAATTGAACGTGATTGAATCAAAAATTGTTAGAACTTAAATAAGTATTTGAATTAAAGAAATCTAACATGACAAGCAAGCAATAATTTTATAGCATTTAAATTTCAAAACAAAAAATGCCCAAGACAGGAATCGAATCTGTGTCGCCACGGCCACAACGTGGAGTACTAACCACTATATTACTTGGGCCGATATTACAACAACTTAACAAAGTTAGTGTGTTCATTGTTACTGACTTGAACTAAGATTCTTCAATTTCTGTGTGACAACATGAAAATTCTAATTCAATGACCAGAAATTGAATTTTGTCTTTATTTTCAAAAACAATACAGTTGATTGAACGTGATTAAATCGAAAATTGTTATAACTTGAATAAGTATTCAAATTAAAGAAATCTAACATGACAAGCAAGCAATAATTTTGTAGCATTTTAATTTCAAAACAAAAAATGCCCAAGACAGGAATCGAATCTGTGTCGCCACGGCCACAACGTGGAGTACTAACCACTATATTACTTGGGCCGATATCACAACAACTTAACAAAGTTAGTGTGTTCATTGTTACTGAATTGAACTAAGAATCTTCAATTTCTGTGTGACAACATGAAAATTCTAAATCAATGACCAGAAATTGAAAGATGTCTTTATTTTTGAAAACAATACAGTTAATTGAACGTGATTAAATCAAAAATTGTTAGAACTTAAATAAGTATTTGAATTAAAGAAATCTAACATGACAAGCAAGCAATATGTTTATAGCATTTTAATTTCAAAACAAAAAATGCCCAAGACAGGAATCGAATCTGTGTCTCCACGGCCACAACGTGGAGTACTAACCACTATATTACTTGGGCCGATATTACAACAACTTAACAAAGTTAGTGTGTTCATTGTTACTGAATTGAACTAAGATTCTTCAATTTCTGTGTGACAACATGAAAATTCTAATTCAATGACCAGAAATTGAATTTTGTCTTTATTTTTGAAAACAATACAGTTAAATGAACGTGATTTAATCGAAAATTGTTGGAACTTAAATAAGTATTTGAATTAAACAAATCTAACATGACAAGCAAGCAATAATTTTATAGCATTTAAATTTCAAAACAAAAAATGCCCAAAACAGAAATCGAATCTGTGTCGCCACGGCCACAACGTGGAGTACTAACCACTATATTACTTGGGCCGATATTACAACAACTTAACAAAGTTAGTGTGTTCATTGTTACTGAATTGAACTAAGATTTTTCAATTTCTGTGTGACAACATGAAAATTCTAATTCAACGAACAGAAATTGAATTTTGTCTTTATTTTTGAAAACAATACAGTTAATTGAACGTGATTAAATCAAAAATTGTTAGAACTTAAATAAGTATTTGAATTAAAGAAATCTAACATGACAAGCAAGCAATAATTTTATAGCATTTAAATTTCAAAACAAAAAATGCCCAAGACAGGAATCGAACCTGTGTCGCCACGGCCACAACGTGGAGTACTAATCACTATATTACTTGGGCCGATATTACAATTCTAATTCAACGAACAGAAATTGAATTTTGTCTTTATTTTTGAAAACAATACAGTTAATTTAACGTGATTAAATCAAAAATTGTTAGAACTTAAATAAGTATTTGAATTAAACAAATCTAACATGACAAGCAAGCAATAATTTTGTAGCATATTAATTTCAAAACAAAAAATGCCCAAGACAGGAATCGAATCTGTGTCGCCACGGCCACAACGTGGAGTACTAACCACTATATTACTTGGGCCGATATCACAACAACTTAACAAAGTTAGTGTGTTCATTGTTACTGAATTGAACTAAGAATCTTCAATTTCTGTGTGACAACATGAAAATTCTAAATCAATGACCAGAAATTGAAAGATGTCTTTATTTTTGAAACCAATACAGTTAATTGAACGTGATTAAATCAAAAATTGTTAGAACTTAAATAAGTATTTGAATTAAAGAAATCTAACATGACAAGCAAGCAATATGTTTATAGCATTTTAATTTCAAAACAAAAAATGCCCAAGACAGGAATCGAATCTGTGTCTCCACGGCCACAACGTGGAGTACTAACCACTATATCACTTGGGCCGATATTACAACAACTTAACAAAGTTAGTGTGTTCATTGTTACTGAATTAAACTAAGATTCTTCAATTTCTGTGTGACAACATGAAAATTCTAATTCAATGACCAGAAATTGAAAGATGTCTTTATTTTTGAAAACAATACAGTTGATTGAACGTGATTAAATCGAAAATTGTTAGAACTTAAATAAGTATTTGAATTAAACAAATCTAACATGACAAGCAAGCAATATGTTTATAGCATTTTAATTTCAAAACAAAAAATGCCCAAGACAGGAATCGAACCTGTGTCGCCACGGCCACAACGTGGAGTACTAACCACTATACTACTTGGGCCGATATTACAACAACTCAACAAAGTTAGTGTGTTCATTGTTACTGAAATGAACTAAGATTCTTCAATTTCTGTGTGACAACATGAAAATTCTAATTCAACGAACAGAAATTGAATTTTGTTTTTATTTTTGAAAACAATACAGTTAAATGAACGTGATTTAATCGAAAATTGTTGGAACTTAAATAAGTATTTGAATTAAACAAATCTAACATGACAAGCAAGCAATAATTTTATAGCATTTAAAATTCAAAACAAAAAATGCCCAAAACAGGAATCGAATCTGTGTCGCCACGGCCACAACGTGGAGTACTAACCACTATACTACTTGGGCCGATATTACAACAACTTAACAAAGTTAGTGTGTTCATTGTTACTGAAATGAACTAAGATTCTTCAATTTCTGTGTGACAACATGAAAATTCTAATTCAACGAACAGAAATTGAATTTTGTCTTTATTTTTGAAAACAATACAGTTAAATGAACGTGATTTAATCGAAAATTGTTGGAACTTAAATAAGTATTTGAATTAAACAAATCTAACATGACAAGCAAGCAATAATTTTATAGCATTTAAATTTCAAAACAAAAAATGCCCAAAACAGGAATCGAATCTGTGTCGCCACGGCCACAACGTGGAGTACTAACCACTATATTACTTGGGCCGATATTACAACAACTTAACAAAGTTAGTGTGTTCGTTGTTACTGAATTGAACTAAGATTCTTCAATTTCTGTGTGACAACATGAAAATTCTAATTCAACGAACAGAAATTGAATTTTGTCTTTATTTTTGAAAACAATACAGTTAAATGAACGTGATTCAATCGAAAATTGTTGGAACTTAAATAAGTATTTGAATTAAACAAATCTAACATGACAAGCAAGCAATAATTTTATAGCATTTAAATTTCAAAACAAAAAATGCCCAAAACAGGAATCGAATCTGTGTCGCCACGGCCACAACGTGGAGTGCTAACCACTATATTACTTGGGCCGATATTACAACAACTTAACAAAGTTAGTGTGTTCATTGTTACTGAATTGAACTAAGATTCTTCAATTTCTGTGTGACAACATGAAAATTCTAATTCAACGAACAGAAATTGAATTTTGTCTTTATTTTTGAAAACAATACAGTTAAATGAACGTGATTTAATCGAAAATTGTTGGAACTTAAATAAGTATTTGAATTAAACAAATCTAACATGACAAGCAAGCAATAATTTTATAGCATTTAAATTTCAAAACAAAATATGCCCAAGACAGGAATCGAACCTGTGTCGCCACGGCCACAACGTGGAGTACTAACCACTATATTACTTGGGCCGATAATACAACAACTTAACAAAGTTAGTGTGTTCGTTGTTACTGAATTGAACTAAGATTCTTCAATTTCTGTGTGACAACATGAAAATTCTAATTCAATGAACAGAAATTGAATTTTGTCTTTATTTTTGAAAACAATACAGTTGATTGAACGTGATTAAATTGAAAATTGTTATAACTTAAATAAGTATTCAAATTAAAGAAATCTAACATGACAAACAAGCAATAATTTTGTAGCATTTTAATTTCAAAACAAAAAATGCCCAAGACAGGAATCGAACCTGTGTCGCCACGGCCACAACGTGGAGTACTAACCACTATACTACTTGGGCCGATATTACAACAACTAAACAAAGTTATTCTGTTCATTGTTACTGAATTGAACTAAGATTCTTCAATTTCTGTGTGACAACATGAAAATTCTAATTCAATGAACAGAAATTGAATTTTGTCTTTATTTTTGAAAACAATACAGTTGATTGAACGTGATCAAATCAAAAATTGTTATAACTTGAATAAGTATTCAAATTAAAGAAATCTAACATGACAAGCAAGCAATAATTTTGTAGCATTTTAATTTCAAAACAAAAAATGCCCAAGACAGGAATCGAACCTGTGTCGCCACGGCCACAACGTGGAGTACTAACCACTATATTACTTGGGCCGATATCACAACAACTTAACAAAGTTAGTGTGTTCATTGTTACTGAATTGAACTAAGAATCTTCAATTTCTGTGTGACAACATGAAAATTCTAAATCAATGAACAGAAATTGAATTTTGTCTTTATTTTTGAAAACAATACAGTTGATTGAACGTGATTAAATCAAAAATTGTTATAACTTGAATAAGTATTCAAATTAAAGAAATCTAACATGACAAGCAAGCAATAATTTTGTAGCATTTTAATTTCAAAACAAAAAATGCCCAAGACAGGAATCGAATCTGTGTCGCCACGGCCACAACGTGGAGTACTAACCACTATATTACTTGGGCCGATATCACAACAACTTAACAAAGTTAGTGTGTTCATTGTTACTGAATTGAACTAAGAATCTTCAATTTCTGTGTGACAACATGAAAATTCTAAATCAATGACCAGAAATTGAAAGATGTCTTTATTTTTGAAAACAATACAGTTAATTGAACGTGATTGAATCAAAAATTGTTAGAACTTAAATAAGTATTTGAATTAAACAAATCTAACATGACAAGCAAGCAATAATTTTATAGCATTTAAATTTCAAAACAAAAAATGCCCAAAACAGGAATCGAATCTGTGTCGCCACGGCCACAACGTGGAGTACTAACCACTATATTACTTGGGCCGATATTACAACAACTTAACAAAGTTAGTGTGTTCATTGTTACTGAATTGAACTAAGATTCTTCAATTTCTGTGTGACAACATGAAAATTCTAATTCAACGAACAGAAATTGAATTTTGTCTTTATTTTTGAAAACAATACAGTTAAATGAACGTGATTTAATCGAAAATTGTTGGAACTTAAATAAGTATTTGAATTAAACAAATCTAACATGACAAGCAAGCAATAATTTTATAGCATTTAAATTTCAAAACAAAATATGCCCAAGACAGGAATCGAACCTGTGTCGCCACGGCCACAACGTGGAGTACTAACCACTATATTACTTGGGCCGATAATACAACAACTTAACAAAGTTAGTGTGTTCGTTGTTACTGAATTGAACAAAGATTCTTCAATTTCTGTGTGACAACATGAAAATTCTAATTTACACGTTTATTGGTTTATTGTTCAGTATTACAGGCTAAACGGTATTAGTACAAATGAGAAGTTACATGAGTAAGAGCCATACAATAAGAACATTGAAAAAAAAATGAAGGGTGGATAAAAATAATAAGTTAAACTGAGAGTGAATATTTGTAGGCAGTTCCTTTTTTTTTCAGAAAACAGGGGGTTTGTTCAGCATAAAAGCTGATCTCCTGTTGGTAGTTGTTAGGTACGGAGGTACTCATAAGTTGAGCCGAGCCCGTTCTAACAATAGGAGATAACTTGCGTTCAATCCGTATGACTCATGTCTATAAGATATGAAACGAAGTAACAAAGGAGTAAAGAAGGGATGAAAATAGGAAACTGTTGCCAATTGTCACGAACAGAAAAACAGAACAAGGTTATGACTATGGAAAGAGAAATAATTAACAAAATGAAAAATGAACAAATTAACACTCGTATTAATTATTTAGATCACATTATGGAGTTTGTAGAGTATTGTAGAGGTGTTTTCTGAAGCTTTTGGTTTCCTCAAGGTTAATCAAGTTGTCGGGTAAGGAATTCCATGTCTTGATCGCTCTGTATTCGATTCCATTTCTTGATGCGTTTTTTCGAAGATTAGGAAAGTCGATATTCCATTGGTGCCTACGAAGGGAGTGAGAAAACTTTTTGATAGTGAAAATTCTAGAATGTAACTCGGTATTTGAGTCTTTTATATGGTTGAAGTAAAATATCAGTGACAATGAACAGAAATTGAATTTTGTCTTTATTTTTGAAAACAATACAGTTGATTGAACGTGATTAAATTGAAAATTGTTATAACTTAAATAAGTATTCAAATTAAAGAAATCTAACATGACAAGCAAGCAATAATTTTGTAGCATTTTAATTTCAAAACAAAAAATGCCCAAGACAGGAATCGAACCTGTGTCGCCACGGCCACAACGTGGAGTACTAACCACTATATTACTTGGGCCGATATCACAACAACTTAACAAAGTTAGTGTGTTCATTGTTACTGAATTGAACTAAGATTCTTCAATTTCTGTGTGACAACATGAAAATTCTAATTCAATGACCAGAAATTGAAAGATGTCTTTATTTTTGAAAACAATACAGTTGATTGAACGTGATTAAATCGAAAATTGTTAGAACTTAAATAAGTATTTGAATTAAACAAATCTAACATGACAAGCAAGCAATATGTTTATAGCATTTTAATTTCAAAACAAAAAATGCCCAAGACAGGAATCGAACCTGTGTCGCCACGGCCACAACGTGGAGTACTAACCACTATACTACTTGGGCCGATATTACAACAACTTAACAAAGTTAGTGTGTTCATTGTTACTGAAATGAACTAAGATTCTTCAATTTCTGTGTGACAACATGAAAATTCTAATTCAACGAACAGAAATTGAATTTTGTTTTTATTTTTGAAAACAATACAGTTAAATGAACGTGATTTAATCGAAAATTGTTGGAACTTAAATAAGTATTTGAATTAAACAAATCTAACATGACAAGCAAGCAATAATTTTATAGCATTTAAAATTCAAAACAAAAAATGCCCAAAACAGGAATCGAATCTGTGTCGCCACGGCCACAACGTGGAGTACTAACCACTATACTACTTGGGCCGATATTACAACAACTTAACAAAGTTAGTGTGTTCATTGTTACTGAAATGAACTAAGATTCTTCAATTTCTGTGTGACAACATGAAAATTCTAATTCAACGAACAGAAATTGAATTTTGTCTTTATTTTTGAAAACAATACAGTTAAATGAACGTGATTTAATCGAAAATTGTTGGAACTTAAATAAGTATTTGAATTAAACAAATCTAACATGACAAGCAAGCAATAATTTTATAGCATTTAAATTTCAAAACAAAAAATGCCCAAAACAGGAATCGAATCTGTGTCGCCACGGCCACAACGTGGAGTACTAACCACTATATTACTTGGGCCGATATTACAACAACTTAACAAAGTTAGTGTGTTCGTTGTTACTGAATTGAACTAAGATTCTTCAATTTCTGTGTGACAACATGAAAATTCTAATTCAACGAACAGAAATTGAATTTTGTCTTTATTTTTGAAAACAATACAGTTAAATGAACGTGATTCAATCGAAAATTGTTGGAACTTAAATAAGTATTTGAATTAAACAAATCTAACATGACAAGCAAGCAATAATTTTATAGCATTTAAATTTCAAAACAAAAAATGCCCAAAACAGGAATCGAATCTGTGTCGCCACGGCCACAACGTGGAGTGCTAACCACTATATTACTTGGGCCGATATTACAACAACTTAACAAAGTTAGTGTGTTCATTGTTACTGAATTGAACTAAGATTCTTCAATTTCTGTGTGACAACATGAAAATTCTAATTCAACGAACAGAAATTGAATTTTGTCTTTATTTTTGAAAACAATACAGTTAAATGAACGTGATTTAATCGAAAATTGTTGGAACTTAAATAAGTATTTGAATTAAACAAATCTAACATGACAAGCAAGCAATAATTTTATAGCATTTAAATTTCAAAACAAAATATGCCCAAGACAGGAATCGAACCTGTGTCGCCACGGCCACAACGTGGAGTACTAACCACTATATTACTTGGGCCGATAATACAACAACTTAACAAAGTTAGTGTGTTCGTTGTTACTGAATTGAACTAAGATTCTTCAATTTCTGTGTGACAACATGAAAATTCTAATTCAATGAACAGAAATTGAATTTTGTCTTTATTTTTGAAAACAATACAGTTGATTGAACGTGATTAAATTGAAAATTGTTATAACTTAAATAAGTATTCAAATTAAAGAAATCTAACATGACAAACAAGCAATAATTTTGTAGCATTTTAATTTCAAAACAAAAAATGCCCAAGACAGGAATCGAACCTGTGTCGCCACGGCCACAACGTGGAGTACTAACCACTATACTACTTGGGCCGATATTACAACAACTAAACAAAGTTATTCTGTTCATTGTTACTGAATTGAACTAAGATTCTTCAATTTCTGTGTGACAACATGAAAATTCTAATTCAATGAACAGAAATTGAATTTTGTCTTTATTTTTGAAAACAATACAGTTGATTGAACGTGATCAAATCAAAAATTGTTATAACTTGAATAAGTATTCAAATTAAAGAAATCTAACATGACAAGCAAGCAATAATTTTGTAGCATTTTAATTTCAAAACAAAAAATGCCCAAGACAGGAATCGAACCTGTGTCGCCACGGCCACAACGTGGAGTACTAACCACTATATTACTTGGGCCGATATCACAACAACTTAACAAAGTTAGTGTGTTCATTGTTACTGAATTGAACTAAGAATCTTCAATTTCTGTGTGACAACATGAAAATTCTAAATCAATGAACAGAAATTGAATTTTGTCTTTATTTTTGAAAACAATACAGTTGATTGAACGTGATTAAATCAAAAATTGTTATAACTTGAATAAGTATTCAAATTAAAGAAATCTAACATGACAAGCAAGCAATAATTTTGTAGCATTTTAATTTCAAAACAAAAAATGCCCAAGACAGGAATCGAATCTGTGTCGCCACGGCCACAACGTGGAGTACTAACCACTATATTACTTGGGCCGATATCACAACAACTTAACAAAGTTAGTGTGTTCATTGTTACTGAATTGAACTAAGAATCTTCAATTTCTGTGTGACAACATGAAAATTCTAAATCAATGACCAGAAATTGAAAGATGTCTTTATTTTTGAAAACAATACAGTTAATTGAACGTGATTGAATCAAAAATTGTTAGAACTTAAATAAGTATTTGAATTAAACAAATCTAACATGACAAGCAAGCAATAATTTTATAGCATTTAAATTTCAAAACAAAAAATGCCCAAAACAGGAATCGAATCTGTGTCGCCACGGCCACAACGTGGAGTACTAACCACTATATTACTTGGGCCGATATTACAACAACTTAACAAAGTTAGTGTGTTCATTGTTACTGAATTGAACTAAGATTCTTCAATTTCTGTGTGACAACATGAAAATTCTAATTCAACGAACAGAAATTGAATTTTGTCTTTATTTTTGAAAACAATACAGTTAAATGAACGTGATTTAATCGAAAATTGTTGGAACTTAAATAAGTATTTGAATTAAACAAATCTAACATGACAAGCAAGCAATAATTTTATAGCATTTAAATTTCAAAACAAAATATGCCCAAGACAGGAATCGAACCTGTGTCGCCACGGCCACAACGTGGAGTACTAACCACTATATTACTTGGGCCGATAATACAACAACTTAACAAAGTTAGTGTGTTCGTTGTTACTGAATTGAACAAAGATTCTTCAATTTCTGTGTGACAACATGAAAATTCTAATTTACACGTTTATTGGTTTATTGTTCAGTATTACAGGCTAAACGGTATTAGTACAAATGAGAAGTTACATGAGTAAGAGCCATACAATAAGAACATTGAAAAAAAAATGAAGGGTGGATAAAAATAATAAGTTAAACTGAGAGTGAATATTTGTAGGCAGTTCCTTTTTTTTTCAGAAAACAGGGGGTTTGTTCAGCATAAAAGCTGATCTCCTGTTGGTAGTTGTTAGGTACGGAGGTACTCATAAGTTGAGCCGAGCCCGTTCTAACAATAGGAGATAACTTGCGTTCAATCCGTATGACTCATGTCTATAAGATATGAAACGAAGTAACAAAGGAGTAAAGAAGGGATGAAAATAGGAAACTGTTGCCAATTGTCACGAACAGAAAAACAGAACAAGGTTATGACTATGGAAAGAGAAATAATTAACAAAATGAAAAATGAACAAATTAACACTCGTATTAATTATTTAGATCACATTATGGAGTTTGTAGAGTATTGTAGAGGTGTTTTCTGAAGCTTTTGGTTTCCTCAAGGTTAATCAAGTTGTCGGGTAAGGAATTCCATGTCTTGATCGCTCTGTATTCGATTCCATTTCTTGATGCGTTTTTTCGAAGATTAGGAAAGTCGATATTCCATTGGTGCCTACGAAGGGAGTGAGAAAACTTTTTGATAGTGAAAATTCTAGAATGTAACTCGGTATTTGAGTCTTTTATATGGTTGAAGTAAAATATCAGTGACAATGAACAGAAATTGAATTTTGTCTTTATTTTTGAAAACAATACAGTTGATTGAACGTGATTAAATTGAAAATTGTTATAACTTAAATAAGTATTCAAATTAAAGAAATCTAACATGACAAGCAAGCAATAATTTTGTAGCATTTTAATTTCAAAACAAAAAATGCCCAAGACAGGAATCGAACCTGTGTCGCCACGGCCACAACGTGGAGTACTAACCACTATACTACTTGGGCCGATATTACAACAACTAAACAAAGTTATTCTGTTCATTGTTACTGAATTGAACTAAGATTCTTCAATTTCTGTGTGACAACATGAAAATTCTAATTCAATGAACAGAAATTGAATTTTGTCTTTATTTTTGAAAACAATACAGTTGATTGAACGTGATTAAATCAAAAATTGTTATAACTTGAATAAGTATTCAAATTAAAGAAATCTAACATGACAAGCAAGCAATAATTTTGTAGCATTTTAATTTCAAAACAAAAAATGCCCAAGACAGGAATCGAACCTGTGTCGCCACGGCCACAACGTGGAGTACTAACCACTATATTACTTGGGCCGATATCACAACAACTTAACAAAGTTAGTGTGTTCATTGTTACTGAATTGAACTAAGAATCTTCAATTTCTGTGTGACAACATGAAAATTCTAAATCAATGAACAGAAATTGAATTTTGTCTTTATTTTTGAAAACAATACAGTTGATTGAACGTGATTAAATCAAAAATTGTTATAACTTGAATAAGTATTCAAATTAAAGAAATCTAACATGACAAGCAAGCAATAATTTTGTAGCATTTTAATTTCAAAACAAAAAATGCCCAAGACAGGAATCGAATCTGTGTCGCCACGGCCACAACGTGGAGTACTAACCACTATATTACTTGGGCCGATATCACAACAACTTAACAAAGTTAGTGTGTTCATTGTTACTGAATTGAACTAAGAATCTTCAATTTCTGTGTGACAACATGAAAATTCTAAATCAATGACCAGAAATTGAAAGATGTCTTTATTTTTGAAAACAATACAGTTAATTGAACGTGATTGAATCAAAAATTGTTAGAACTTAAATAAGTATTTGAATTAAAGAAATCTAACATGACAAGCAAGCAATAATTTTATAGCATTTAAATTTCAAAACAAAAAATGCCCAAGACAGGAATCGAATCTGTGTCGCCACGGCCACAACGTGGAGTACTAACCACTATATTACTTGGGCCGATATTACAACAACTTAACAAAGTTAGTGTGTTCATTGTTACTGAATTGAACTAAGAATCTTCAATTTCTGTGTGACAACATGAAAATTCTAATTCAATGACTAGAAATTGAATTTTGTCTTTATTTTCAAAAACAATACAGGTGATTGAACGTGATTAAATCGAAAATTGTTAGAACTTAAATAAGTATTTGAATTAAAGAAATCTAACATGACAAGCAAGCAATATGTTTATAGCATTTTAATTTCAAAACAAAAAATGGCCAAGACAGGAATCGAATCTGTGTCGCCACGGCCACAACGTGGAGTACTAACCACTATACTACTTGGGCCGATATTACAACAACTTAACGAAGTTAGTGTGTTCATTGTTACTGAAATGAACTAAGATTCTTCAATTTCTGTGTGACAACATGAAAATTCTAATTCAATGACCAGAAATTGAAAGATGTCTTTATTTTTGAAAACAATACAGTTGATTGAACGTGATTTAATCGAAAATTGTTGGAACTTAAATAAGTATTTGAATTAAACAAATCTAACATGACAAGCAAGCAATATGTTTATAGCATTTTAATTTCAAAACAAAAAATGCCCAAGACAGGAATCGAATCTGTGTCGCCACGGCCACAACGTGGAGTACTAACCACTATATTACTTGGGCCGATATTACAACAACTTAACGAAGTTAGTGTGTTCATTGTTACTGAAATGAACTAAGATTCTTCAATTTCTGTGTGACAACATGAAAATTCTAATTCAATGACCAGAAATTGAAAGATGTCTTTATTTTTGAAAACAATACAGTTGATTGAACGTGATTAAATCCAAAATTGTTAAAACTTGAATAAGTATTCAAATTAAAGAAATCTAACATGACAAGCAAGCAATAATTTTGTAGCATTTTAATTTCAAAACAAAAAATGCCCAAGACAGGAATCGAACCTGTGTCGCCACGGCCACAACGTGGAGTACTAACCACTATACTACTTGGGCCGATATTACAACAACTAAACAAAGTTATTCTGTTCATTGTTACTGAATTGAACTAAGATTCTTCAATTTCTGTGTGACAACATGAAAATTCTAATTCAATGAACAGAAATTGAATTTTGTCTTTATTTTTGAAAACAATACAGTTGATTGAACGTGATTAAATCAAAAATTGTTATAACTTGAATAAGTATTCAAATTAAAGAAATCTAACATGACAAGCAAGCAATAATTTTGTAGCATTTTAATTTCAAAACAAAAAATGCCCAAGACAGGAATCGAACCTGTGTCGCCACGGCCACAACGTGGAGTACTAACCACTATATTACTTGGGCCGATATCACAACAACTTAACAAAGTTAGTGTGTTCATTGTTACTGAATTGAACTAAGAATCTTCAATTTCTGTGTGACAACATGAAAATTCTAAATCAATGAACAGAAATTGAATTTTGTCTTTATTTTTGAAAACAATACAGTTGATTGAACGTGATTAAATCAAAAATTGTTATAACTTGAATAAGTATTCAAATTAAAGAAATCTAACATGACAAGCAAGCAATAATTTTGTAGCATTTTAATTTCAAAACAAAAAATGCCCAAGACAGGAATCGAATCTGTGTCGCCACGGCCACAACGTGGAGTACTAACCACTATATTACTTGGGCCGATATCACAACAACTTAACAAAGTTAGTGTGTTCATTGTTACTGAATTGAACTAAGAATCTTCAATTTCTGTGTGACAACATGAAAATTCTAAATCAATGACCAGAAATTGAAAGATGTCTTTATTTTTGAAAACAATACAGTTAATTGAACGTGATTGAATCAAAAATTGTTAGAACTTAAATAAGTATTTGAATTAAAGAAATCTAACATGACAAGCAAGCAATAATTTTATAGCATTTAAATTTCAAAACAAAAAATGCCCAAGACAGGAATCGAATCTGTGTCGCCACGGCCACAACGTGGAGTACTAACCACTATATTACTTGGGCCGATATAACAACAACTTAACAAAGTTAGTGTGTTCATTGTTACTGAATTGAACTAAGATTCTTCAATTTCTGTGTGACAACATGAAAATTCTAATTCAATGACTAGAAATTGAATTTTGTCTTTATTTTCAAAAACAATACAGTTGATTGAACGTGATTAAATCGAAAATTGTTATAACTTGAATAAGTATTCAAATTAAAGAAATCTAACATCACAAGCAAGCAATAATTTTGTAGCATTTTAATTTCAAAACAAAAAATGCCCAAGACAGGAATCGAATCTGTGTCGCCACGGCCACAACGTGGAGTACTAACCACTATATTACTTGGGCCGATATCACAACAACTTAACAAAGTTAGTGTGTTCATTGTTACTGAATTGAACTAAGAATCTTCAATTTCTGTGTGACAACATGAAAATTCTAAATCAATGACCAGAAATTGAAAGATGTCTTTATTTTTGAAAACAATACAGTTAATTGAACGTGATTAAATCAAAAATTGTTAGAACTTAAATAAGTATTTGAATTAAAGAAATCTAACATGACAAGCAAGCAATATGTTTATAGCATTTTAATTTCAAAACAAAAAATGGCCAAGACAGGAATCGAATCTGTGTCGCCACGGCCACAACGTGGAGTACTAACCACTATACTACTTGGGCCGATATTACAACAACTTAACGAAGTTAGTGTGTTCATTGTTACTGAAATGAACTAAGATTCTTCAATTTCTGTGTGACAACATGAAAATTCTAATTCAATGACCACAAATTGAAAGATGTCTTTATTTTTGAAAACAATACAGTTGATTGAACGTGATTAAATCCAAAATTGTTAAAACTTGAATAAGTATTCAAATTAAAAAAATCTAACATGACAAGCAAGCAATAATTTTATAGCATTTAAATTTCAAAACAAAAAATGCCCAAAACAAGAATCGAATCTGTGTCGCCACGGTCACAACGTGGAGTACTAACCACTATATTACTTGGGCCGATATTACAACAACTTAACGAAGTTAGTGTGTTCATTGTTACTGAAATGAACTAAGATTCTTCAATTTCTGTGTGACAACATGAAAATTCTAATTCAACGAACAGAAATTGAATTTTGTCTTTATTTTTGAAAACAATACAGTTAAATGAACGTGATTTAATCGAAAATTGTTGGAACTTAAATAAGTATTTGAATTAAACAAATCTAACATGACAAGCAAGCAATATGTTTATAGCATTTTAATTTCAAAACAAAAAATGCCCAAGACAGGAATCGAATCTGTGTCGCCACGGCCACAACGTGGAGTACTAACCACTATATTACTTGGGCCGATATTACAACAACTTAACAAAGTTAGTGTGTTCATTGTTACTGAAATGAACTAAGATTCTTCAATTTCTGTGTGACAACATGAAAATTCTAATTCAATGACCAGAAATTGAAAGATGTCTTTATTTTTGAAAACAATACAGTTGATTGAACGTGATTAAATCCAAAATTGTTAAAACTTGAATAAGTATTCAAATTAAAGAAATCTAACATGACAAGCAAGCAATAATTTTGTAGCATTTTAATTTCAAAACAAAAAATGCCCAAGACAGGAATCGAACCTGTGTCGCCACGGCCACAACGTGGAGTACTAACCACTATACTACTTGGGCCGATATTACAACAACTAAACAAAGTTATTCTGTTCATTGTTACTGAATTGAACTAAGATTCTTCAATTTCTGTGTGACAACATGAAAATTCTAATTCAATGAACAGAAATTGAATTTTGTCTTTATTTTTGAAAACAATACAGTTGATTGAACGTGATTAAATCAAAAATTGTTATAACTTGAATAAGTATTCAAATTAAAGAAATCTAACATGACAAGCAAGCAATAATTTTGTAGCATTTTAATTTCAAAACAAAAAATGCCCAAGACAGGAATCGAACCTGTGTCGCCACGGCCACAACGTGGAGTACTAACCACTATATTACTTGGGCCGATATCACAACAACTTAACAAAGTTAGTGTGTTCATTGTTACTGAATTGAACTAAGAATCTTCAATTTCTGTGTGACAACATGAAAATTCTAAATCAATGAACAGAAATTGAATTTTGTCTTTATTTTTGAAAACAATACAGTTGATTGAACGTGATTAAATCAAAAATTGTTATAACTTGAATAAGTATTCAAATTAAAGAAATCTAACATGACAAGCAAGCAATAATTTTGTAGCATTTTAATTTCAAAACAAAAAATGCCCAAGACAGGAATCGAATCTGTGTCGCCACGGCCACAACGTGGAGTACTAACCACTATATTACTTGGGCCGATATCACAACAACTTAACAAAGTTAGTGTGTTCATTGTTACTGAATTGAACTAAGAATCTTCAATTTCTGTGTGACAACATGAAAATTCTAAATCAATGACCAGAAATTGAAAGATGTCTTTATTTTTGAAAACAATACAGTTAATTGAACGTGATTAAATCAAAAATTGTTAGAACTTAAATAAGTATTTGAATTAAAGAAATCTAACATGACAAGCAAGCAATATGTTTATAGCATTTTAATTTCAAAACAAAAAATGGCCAAGACAGGAATCGAATCTGTGTCGCCACGGCCACAACGTGGAGTACTAACCACTATACTACTTGGGCCGATATTACAACAACTTAACGAAGTTAGTGTGTTCATTGTTACTGAAATGAACTAAGATTCTTCAATTTCTGTGTGACAACATGAAAATTCTAATTCAATGACCAGAAATTGAAAGATGTCTTTATTTTTGAAAACAATACAGTTGATTGAACGTGATTAAATCCAAAATTGTTAAAACTTGAATAAGTATTCAAATTAAAAAAATCTAACATGACAAGCAAGCAATAATTTTATAGCATTTAAATTTCAAAACAAAAAATGCCCAAAACAGGAATCGAATCTGTGTCGCCACGGTCACAACGTGGAGTACTAACCACTATATTACTTGGGCCGATATTACAACAACTTAACGAAGTTAGTGTGTTCATTGTTACTGAAATGAACTAAGATTCTTCAATTTCTGTGTGACAACATGAAAATTCTAATTCAATGACCACAAATTGAAAGATGTCTTTATTTTTGAAAACAATACAGTTGATTGAACGTGATTAAATCCAAAATTGTTAAAACTTGAATAAGTATTCAAATTAAAAAAATCTAACATGACAAGCAAGCAATAATTTTATAGCATTTAAATTTCAAAACAAAAAATGCCCAAAACAGGAATCGAATCTGTGTCGCCACGGTCACAACGTGGAGTACTAACCACTATATTACTTGGGCCGATATTACAACAACTTAACGAAGTTAGTGTGTTCATTGTTACTGAAATGAACTAAGATTCTTCAATTTCTGTGTGACAACATGAAAATTCTAATTCAACGAACAGAAATTGAATTTTGTCTTTATTTTTGAAAACAATACAGTTAAATGAACGTGATTTAATCGAAAATTGTTGGAACTTAAATAAGTATTTGAATTAAACAAATCTAACATGACAAGCAAGCAATATGTTTATAGCATTTTAATTTCAAAACAAAAAATGCCCAAGACAGGAATCGAATCTGTGTCGCCACGGCCACAACGTGGAGTACTAACCACTATACTACTTGGGCCGATATTACAACAACTTAACAAAGTTAGTGTGTTCATTGTTACTGAAATGAACTAAGATTCTTCAATTTCTGTGTGACAACATGAAAATTCTAATTCAACGAACAGAAATTGAATTTTGTCTTTATTTTTGAAAACAATACAGTTAAATGAACGTGATTTAATCGAAAATTGTTGGAACTTAAATAAGTATTTGAATTAAACAAATCTAACATGACAAGCAAGCAATATGTTTATAGCATTTTAATTTCAAAACAAAAAATGCCCAAGACAGGAATCGAATCTGTGTCGCCACGGCCACAACGTGGAGTACTAACCACTATATTACTTGGGCCGATATTACAACAACTTAACGAAGTTAGTGTGTTCATTGTTACTGAAATGAACTAAGATTCTTCAATTTCTGTGTGACAACATGAAAATTCTAATTCAATGACCAGAAATTGAAAGATGTCTTTATTTTTGAAAACAATACAGTTGATTGAACGTGATTAAATCCAAAATTGTTAAAACTTGAATAAGTATTCAAATTAAAGAAATCTAACATGACAAGCAAGCAATAATTTTGTAGCATTTTAATTTCAAAACAAAAAATGCCCAAGACAGGAATCGAACCTGTGTCGCCACGGCCACAACGTGGAGTACTAACCACTATACTACTTGGGCCGATATTACAACAACTAAACAAAGTTATTCTGTTCATTGTTACTGAATTGAACTAAGATTCTTCAATTTCTGTGTGACAACATGAAAATTCTAATTCAATGAACAGAAATTGAATTTTGTCTTTATTTTTGAAAACAATACAGTTGATTGAACGTGATTAAATCAAAAATTGTTATAACTTGAATAAGTATTCAAATTAAAGAAATCTAACATGACAAGCAAGCAATAATTTTGTAGCATTTTAATTTCAAAACAAAAAATGCCCAAGACAGGAATCGAACCTGTGTCGCCACGGCCACAACGTGGAGTACTAACCACTATATTACTTGGGCCGATATCACAACAACTTAACAAAGTTAGTGTGTTCATTGTTACTGAATTGAACTAAGAATCTTCAATTTCTGTGTGACAACATGAAAATTCTAAATCAATGAACAGAAATTGAATTTTGTCTTTATTTTTGAAAACAATACAGTTGATTGAACGTGATTAAATCAAAAATTGTTATAACTTGAATAAGTATTCAAATTAAAGAAATCTAACATGACAAGCAAGCAATAATTTTGTAGCATTTTAATTTCAAAACAAAAAATGCCCAAGACAGGAATCGAATCTGTGTCGCCACGGCCACAACGTGGAGTACTAACCACTATATTACTTGGGCCGATATCACAACAACTTAACAAAGTTAGTGTGTTCATTGTTACTGAATTGAACTAAGAATCTTCAATTTCTGTGTGACAACATGAAAATTCTAAATCAATGACCAGAAATTGAAAGATGTCTTTATTTTTGAAAACAATACAGTTAATTGAACGTGATTGAATCAAAAATTGTTAGAACTTAAATAAGTATTTGAATTAAAGAAATCTAACATGACAAGCAAGCAATAATTTTATAGCATTTAAATTTCAAAACAAAAAATGCCCAAGACAGGAATCGAATCTGTGTCGCCACGGCCACAACGTGGAGTACTAACCACTATATTACTTGGGCCGATATAACAACAACTTAACAAAGTTAGTGTGTTCATTGTTACTGAATTGAACTAAGATTCTTCAATTTCTGTGTGACAACATGAAAATTCTAATTCAATGACTAGAAATTGAATTTTGTCTTTATTTTCAAAAACAATACAGTTGATTGAACGTGATTAAATCGAAAATTGTTATAACTTGAATAAGTATTCAAATTAAAGAAATCTAACATCACAAGCAAGCAATAATTTTGTAGCATTTTAATTTCAAAACAAAAAATGCCCAAGACAGGAATCGAATCTGTGTCGCCACGGCCACAACGTGGAGTACTAACCACTATATTACTTGGGCCGATATCACAACAACTTAACAAAGTTAGTGTGTTCATTGTTACTGAATTGAACTAAGAATCTTCAATTTCTGTGTGACAACATGAAAATTCTAAATCAATGACCAGAAATTGAAAGATGTCTTTATTTTTGAAAACAATACAGTTAATTGAACGTGATTAAATCAAAAATTGTTAGAACTTAAATAAGTATTTGAATTAAAGAAATCTAACATGACAAGCAAGCAATATGTTTATAGCATTTTAATTTCAAAACAAAAAATGGCCAAGACAGGAATCGAATCTGTGTCGCCACGGCCACAACGTGGAGTACTAACCACTATACTACTTGGGCCGATATTACAACAACTTAACGAAGTTAGTGTGTTCATTGTTACTGAAATGAACTAAGATTCTTCAATTTCTGTGTGACAACATGAAAATTCTAATTCAATGACCAGAAATTGAAAGATGTCTTTATTTTTGAAAACAATACAGTTGATTGAACGTGATTAAATCCAAAATTGTTAAAACTTGAATAAGTATTCAAATTAAAAAAATCTAACATGACAAGCAAGCAATAATTTTATAGCATTTAAATTTCAAAACAAAAAATGCCCAAAACAGGAATCGAATCTGTGTCGCCACGGTCACAACGTGGAGTACTAACCACTATATTACTTGGGCCGATATTACAACAACTTAACGAAGTTAGTGTGTTCATTGTTACTGAAATGAACTAAGATTCTTCAATTTCTGTGTGACAACATGAAAATTCTAATTCAACGAACAGAAATTGAATTTTGTCTTTATTTTTGAAAACAATACAGTTAAATGAACGTGATTTAATCGAAAATTGTTGGAACTTAAATAAGTATTTGAATTAAACAAATCTAACATGACAAGCAAGCAATATGTTTATAGCATTTTAATTTCAAAACAAAAAATGCCCAAGACAGGAATCGAATCTGTGTCGCCACGGCCACAACGTGGAGTACTAACCACTATACTACTTGGGCCGATATTACAACAACTTAACAAAGTTAGTGTGTTCATTGTTACTGAAATGAACTAAGATTCTTCAATTTCTGTGTGACAACATGAAAATTCTAATTCAACGAACAGAAATTGAATTTTGTCTTTATTTTTGAAAACAATACAGTTAAATGAACGTGATTTAATCGAAAATTGTTGGAACTTAAATAAGTATTTGAATTAAACAAATCTAACATGACAAGCAAGCAATATGTTTATAGCATTTTAATTTCAAAACAAAAAATGCCCAAGACAGGAATCGAATCTGTGTCGCCACGGCCACAACGTGGAGTACTAACCACTATATTACTTGGGCCGATATTACAACAACTTAACGAAGTTAGTGTGTTCATTGTTACTGAAATGAACTAAGATTCTTCAATTTCTGTGTGACAACATGAAAATTCTAATTCAATGACCAGAAATTGAAAGATGTCTTTATTTTTGAAAACAATACAGTTGATTGAACGTGATTAAATCCAAAATTGTTAAAACTTGAATAAGTATTCAAATTAAAGAAATCTAACATGACAAGCAAGCAATAATTTTGTAGCATTTTAATTTCAAAACAAAAAATGCCCAAGACAGGAATCGAACCTGTGTCGCCACGGCCACAACGTGGAGTACTAACCACTATACTACTTGGGCCGATATTACAACAACTAAACAAAGTTATTCTGTTCATTGTTACTGAATTGAACTAAGATTCTTCAATTTCTGTGTGACAACATGAAAATTCTAATTCAATGAACAGAAATTGAATTTTGTCTTTATTTTTGAAAACAATACAGTTGATTGAACGTGATTAAATCAAAAATTGTTATAACTTGAATAAGTATTCAAATTAAAGAAATCTAACATGACAAGCAAGCAATAATTTTGTAGCATTTTAATTTCAAAACAAAAAATGCCCAAGACAGGAATCGAACCTGTGTCGCCACGGCCACAACGTGGAGTACTAACCACTATATTACTTGGGCCGATATCACAACAACTTAACAAAGTTAGTGTGTTCATTGTTACTGAATTGAACTAAGAATCTTCAATTTCTGTGTGACAACATGAAAATTCTAAATCAATGAACAGAAATTGAATTTTGTCTTTATTTTTGAAAACAATACAGTTGATTGAACGTGATTAAATCAAAAATTGTTATAACTTGAATAAGTATTCAAATTAAAGAAATCTAACATGACAAGCAAGCAATAATTTTGTAGCATTTTAATTTCAAAACAAAAAATGCCCAAGACAGGAATCGAATCTGTGTCGCCACGGCCACAACGTGGAGTACTAACCACTATATTACTTGGGCCGATATCACAACAACTTAACAAAGTTAGTGTGTTCATTGTTACTGAATTGAACTAAGAATCTTCAATTTCTGTGTGACAACATGAAAATTCTAAATCAATGACCAGAAATTGAAAGATGTCTTTATTTTTGAAAACAATACAGTTAATTGAACGTGATTGAATCAAAAATTGTTAGAACTTAAATAAGTATTTGAATTAAAGAAATCTAACATGACAAGCAAGCAATAATTTTATAGCATTTAAATTTCAAAACAAAAAATGCCCAAGACAGGAATCGAATCTGTGTCGCCACGGCCACAACGTGGAGTACTAACCACTATATTACTTGGGCCGATATAACAACAACTTAACAAAGTTAGTGTGTTCATTGTTACTGAATTGAACTAAGATTCTTCAATTTCTGTGTGACAACATGAAAATTCTAATTCAATGACTAGAAATTGAATTTTGTCTTTATTTTCAAAAACAATACAGTTGATTGAACGTGATTAAATCGAAAATTGTTATAACTTGAATAAGTATTCAAATTAAAGAAATCTAACATCACAAGCAAGCAATAATTTCGTAGCATTTTAATTTCAAAACAAAAAATGCCCAAGACAGGAATCGAATCTGTGTCGCCACGGCCACAACGTGGAGTACTAACCACTATATTACTTGGGCCGATATCACAACAACTTAACAAAGTTAGTGTGTTCATTGTTACTGAATTGAACTAAGAATCTTCAATTTCTGTGTGACAACATGAAAATTCTAAATCAATGACCAGAAATTGAAAGATGTCTTTATTTTTGAAAACAATACAGTTAATTGAACGTGATTAAATCAAAAATTGTTAGAACTTAAATAAGTATTTGAATTAAAGAAATCTAACATGACAAGCAAGCAATATGTTTATAGCATTTTAATTTCAAAACAAAAAATGGCCAAGACAGGAATCGAATCTGTGTCGCCACGGCCACAACGTGGAGTACTAACCACTATACTACTTGGGCCGATATTACAACAACTTAACGAAGTTAGTGTGTTCATTGTTACTGAAATGAACTAAGATTCTTCAATTTCTGTGTGACAACATGAAAATTCTAATTCAATGACCAGAAATTGAAAGATGTCTTTATTTTTGAAAACAATACAGTTGATTGAACGTGATTAAATCCAAAATTGTTAAAACTTGAATAAGTATTCAAATTAAAAAAATCTAACATGACAAGCAAGCAATAATTTTATAGCATTTAAATTTCAAAACAAAAAATGCCCAAAACAGGAATCGAATCTGTGTCGCCACGGTCACAACGTGGAGTACTAACCACTATATTACTTGGGCCGATATTACAACAACTTAACGAAGTTAGTGTGTTCATTGTTACTGAAATGAACTAAGATTCTTCAATTTCTGTGTGACAACATGAAAATTCTAATTCAACGAACAGAAATTGAATTTTGTCTTTATTTTTGAAAACAATACAGTTAAATGAACGTGATTTAATCGAAAATTGTTGGAACTTAAATAAGTATTTGAATTAAACAAATCTAACATGACAAGCAAGCAATATGTTTATAGCATTTTAATTTCAAAACAAAAAATGCCCAAGACAGGAATCGAATCTGTGTCGCCACGGCCACAACGTGGAGTACTAACCACTATACTACTTGGGCCGATATTACAACAACTTAACAAAGTTAGTGTGTTCATTGTTACTGAAATGAACTAAGATTCTTCAATTTCTGTGTGACAACATGAAAATTCTAATTCAACGAACAGAAATTGAATTTTGTCTTTATTTTTGAAAACAATACAGTTAAATGAACGTGATTTAATCGAAAATTGTTGGAACTTAAATAAGTATTTGAATTAAACAAATCTAACATGACAAGCAAGCAATATGTTTATAGCATTTTAATTTCAAAACAAAAAATGCCCAAGACAGGAATCGAATCTGTGTCGCCACGGCCACAACGTGGAGTACTAACCACTATATTACTTGGGCCGATATTACAACAACTTAACGAAGTTAGTGTGTTCATTGTTACTGAAATGAACTAAGATTCTTCAATTTCTGTGTGACAACATGAAAATTCTAATTCAATGACCAGAAATTGAAAGATGTCTTTATTTTTGAAAACAATACAGTTGATTGAACGTGATTAAATCCAAAATTGTTAAAACTTGAATAAGTATTCAAATTAAAAAAATCTAACATGACAAGCAAGCAATAATTTTATAGCATTTAAATTTCAAAACAAAAAATGCCCAAAACAGGAATCGAATCTGTGTCGCCACGGTCACAACGTGGAGTACTAACCACTATATTACTTGGGCCGATATTACAACAACTTAACAAAGTTAGTGTGTTCGTTGTTACTGAATTGAACTAAGATTCTTCAATTTCTGTGTGACAACATGAAAATTCTAATTCAACGAACAGAAATTGAATTTTGTCTTAATTTTTGAAAACAATACAGTTAAATGAACGTGATTTAATCGAAAATTGTTGGAACTTAAATAAGTATTTGAATTAAACAAATCTAACATGACAAGCAAGCAATAATTTTATAGCATTTAAATTTCAAAACAAAAAATGCCCAAGACAGGAATCGAACCTGTGTCGCCACGGCCACAACGTGGAGTACTAACCACTATATTACTTGGGCCGATATTACAACAACTTAACAAAGTTAGTGTGTTCATTGTTACTGAATTGAACTAAGATTCTTCAATTTCTGTGTGACAACATGAAAATTCTAATTCAATGAACAGAAATTGAATTTTGTCTTTATTTTTGAAAACAATACAGTTGATTGAACGTGATTAAATCGAAAATTGTTATAACTTAAATAAGTATTCAAATTAAAGATATCTAACATGACAAGGAAGCAATAATTTTGTAGCATTTTAATTTCAAAACAAAAAATGCCCAAGACAGGAATCGAATCTGTGTCGCCACGGCCACAACGTGGAGTACTAACCACTATATCACTTGGGCCGATATTACAACAACTTAACAAAGTTAGTGTGTTCATTGTTACTGAATTGAACTAAGATTCTTCAATTTCTGTGTGACAACATGAAAATTCTAATTCAATGACCAGAAATTGAAAGATTTCTTCATTTTTGAAAACAATACAGTTGATTGAACGTGATTAAATCAAAAATTGTTATAACTTGAATAAGTATTCAAATTAAAGAAATCTAACATGACAAGCAAGCAATAATTTTGTAGCATTTTAATTTCAAAACAAAAAATGCCCAAGACAGGAATCGAATCTGTGTCGCCACGGCCACAACGTGGAGTACTAACCACTATATTACTTGGGCCGATATCACAACAACTTAACAAAGTTAGTGTGTTCATTGTTACTGAATTGAACTAAGAATCTTCAATTTCTGTGTGACAACATGAAAATTCTAAATCAATGACCAGAAATTGAAAGATGTCTTTATTTTTGAAAACAATACAGTTAATTGAACGTGATTGAATCAAAAATTGTTAGAACTTAAATAAGTATTTGAATTAAAGAAATCTAACATGACAAGCAAGCAATAATTTTGTAGCATTTTAATTTCAAAACAAAAAATGTCCAAGACAGGAATCGAATCTCTGTCGCCACGGCCACAACGTGGAGCACTAACCACTATATTACTTGGGCCGATATTACAACAACTTAACAAAGTTAGTGTGTTCATTGTTACTGAATTGAACTAAGATTCTTCAATTTCTGTGTGACAACATGAAAATTCTAATTCAATGAACAGAAATTGAATTTTGTCTTTATTTTTGAAAACAATACAGTTGATTGAACGTGATTAAATCGAAAATTGTTATAACTTGAATAAGTATTCAAATTAAAGAAATCTAATAAGACAAGCAAGCAATAATTTTATAGCATTTTAATTTCAAAACAAAAAATGCCCAAGACAGGAATCGAATCTGTGTCGCCACGGCCACAACGTGGAGTACTGACCACTATACTACTTGGGCCGATATTACAACAACTTAACAAAGTTAGTGTGTTTATTGTTACTGAAATGAACTAAGATTCTTCAATTTCTGTGTGACAACATGAAAATTCTAATTCAATGACCAGAAATTGAAAGATGTCTTTATTTTTGAAAACAATACAGTTGATTGAACGTGATTAAATCCAAAATTGTTATAACTTGAATAAGTATTCAAATTAAAAAAATCTAACATGACAAGCAAGCAATAATTTTATAGCATTTAAATTTCAAAACAAAAAATGCCCAAAACAGGAATCGAATCTGTGTCGCCACGGCCACAACGTGGAGTACTAACCACTATATTACTTGGGCCGATATTACAACAACTTAACAAAGTTAGTGTGTTCGTTGTTACTGAATTGAACTAAGATTCTTCAATTTCTGTGTGACAACATGAAAATTCTAATTCAACGAACAGAAATTGAATTTTGTCTTTATTTTTGAAAACAATACAGTTAAATGAACGTGATTTAATCGAAAATTGTTGGAACTTAAATAAGTATTTGAATTAAACAAATCTAACATGACAAGCAAGCAATAATTTTATAGCATTTAAATTTCAAAACAAAAAATGCCCAAGACAGGAATCGAACCTGTGTCGCCACGGCCACAACGTGGAGTACTAACCACTATATTACTTGGGCCGATATTACAACAACTTAACAAAGTTAGTGTGTTCATTGTTACTGAATTGAACTAAGATTCTTCAATTTCTGTGTGACAACATGAAAATTCTAATTCAATGAACAGAAATTGAATTTTGTCTTTATTTTTGAAAACAATACAGTTGATTGAACGTGATTAAATCAAAAATTGTTAGAACTTAAATAAGTATTTGAATTAAAGAAATCTAACATGACAAGCAAGCAATATGTTTATAGCATTTTAATTTCAAAACAAAAAATGCCCAAGACAGGAATCGAACCTGTGTCGCCACGGCCACAACGTGGAGTACTAACCACTATACTACTTGGGCCAATATTACAACAACTAAACAAAGTTATTCTATTCATTGTTACTGAAATGAACTAAGATTCTTCAATTTCTGTGTGACAACATGAAAATTCTAATTCAATGACCAGAAATTGAAAGATGTCTTTATTTTTGAAAACAATACAGTTGATTGAACGTGATTAAATCGAAAATTGTTGGAACTTAAATAAGTATTTGAATTAAACAAATCTAACATGACAAGCAAGCAATAATTTTATAGCATTTAAATTTCAAAACAAAAAATGCCCAAGACAGGAATCGAACCTGTGTCGCCACGGCCACAACGTGGAGTACTAACCACTATATTACTTGGGCCGATATTACAACAACTTAACAAAGTTAGTGTGTTCGTTGTTACTGAATTGAACTAAGATTCTTCAATTTCTGTGTGACAACATGAAAATTCTAATTCAACGAACAGAAATTGAATTTTGTCTTTATTTTTGAAAACAATACAGTTAAATGAACGTGATTTAATCGAAAATTGTTGGAACTTAAATAAGTATTTGAATTAAACAAATCTAACATGACAAGCAAGCAATAATTTTATAGCATTTAAATTTCAAAACAAAAAATGCCCAAGACAGGAATCGAACCTGTGTCGCCACGGCCACAACGTGGAGTACTAACCACTATATTACTTGGGCCGATATTACAACAACTTAACAAAGTTAGTGTGTTCATTGTTACTGAAATGAACTAAGATTCTTCAATTTCTGTGTGACAACATGAAAATTCTAATTCAACGAACAGAAATTGAATTTTGTCTTTATTTTTGAAAACAATACAGTTGATTGAACGTGATTAAATCAAAAATTGTTAGAACTTAAATAAGTATTTGAATTAAAGAAATCTAACATGACAAGCAAGCAATATGTTTATAGCATTTTAATTTCAAAACAAAAAATGCCCAAGACAGGAATCGAACCTGTGTCGCCACGGCCACAACGTGGAGTACTAACCACTATATTACTTGGGCCGATATTACAACAACTTAACAAAGTTAGTGTGTTCATTGTTACTGAAATGAACTAAGATTCTTCAATTTCTGTGTGACAACATGAAAATTCTAATTCAATGAACAGAAATTGAATTTTGTCTTTATTTTTGAAAACAATACAGTTGATTGAACGTGATTAAATCGAAAATTGTTATAATTTGAATAAGTATTCAAATCCGTGGCGACACAGGTTCGATTCCTGTCTTGGGCATTTTTTGTTTTGAAATTTAAATGCTATAAAATTATTGCTTGCTTGTCATGTTAGATTTGTTTAATTCAAATACTTATTTAAGTTCCAACAATTTTCAACGTGGAGTACTGACCACTATACTACTTGGGCCGATATTACAACAACTTAACAAAGTTAGTGTGTTCATTGTTACTGCAATGAACTAAGATTCTTCAATTTCTGTGTGACAACATGAAAATTCTAATTCAATGACCAGAAATTGAAAGATGTCTTTATTTTTGAAAACAATACAGTTGATTGAACGTGATTTAATCGAAAATTGTTAGAACTTAAATAAGTATTTGAATTAAACAAATCTAACATGACAAGCAAGCAATATGTTTATAGCATTTTAATTTCAAAACAAAAAATGCCCAAGACAGGAATCGAATCTGTGTCGCCACGGCCACAACGTGGAGTACTAACCACTATACTACTTGGGCCGATATTACAACAACTTAACAAAGTTAGTGTGTTCATTGTTACTGAAATGAACTAATATTCTTCAATTTCTGTGTGACAACATGAAAATTCTAATTCAATGACCAGAAATTGAAAGATGTCTTTATTTTTGAAAACAATACAGTTGATTGAACGTGATTAAATCCAAAATTGTTATAACTTGAATAAGTATTCAAATTAAAGAAATCTAACATGACAAGCAAGCAATTTTGAATTTTGTCTTTATTTTTGAAAACAATACAGTTAATTGAACGTGATTTAATCGAAAATTGTTGGAACTTAAATAAGTATTTAAATTAAACAAATCTAACATGACAAGCAAGCAATAATTTTATAGCATTTAAATTTCAAAACAAAAAATGCCCAAGACAGGAATCGAACCTGTACGGCCACAACGTGGAGTACTAACCACTATACTACTTGGGCCGGTATTACAAACTATGTCGCGGTTAGCGATTATTTTTTATCCTTTTTTCTATGTTTTGTTCCATTTCAGTTTTGTTTTTATCGTTTTCCTTTACTTTGTCTATTTCAGATTGTACTTTTCGGCCCGCCTTCCCATATCTTCATCCTTGGAAACAAATCTAACATGACAAGCAAGCAATAATTTTATAGCATTTAAATTTCAAAACAAAAAATGCCCAAGACAGGAATCGAACCTGTGTCGCCATGGCCACAACGTGGAGTACTAACCACTATATTACTTGGGCCGATATTACAACAACTTAACAAAGTTAGTGTGTTCATTGTTACTGAATTGAACTAAGATTCTTCAATTTCTGTGTGACAACATGAAAATTCTAATTCAATGAACAGAAATTGAATTTTGTCTTTATTTTTGAAAACAATACAGTTAATTGAACGTGATTAAATCAAAAATTGTTAGAACTTAAATAAGTATTTGAATTAAACAAATCTAACATGACAAGCAAGCAATAATTTTGTAGCATTTTAATTTCAAAACAAAAAATGCCCAAGACAGGAATCGAATCTGTGTCGCCACGGCCACAACGTGGAGTACTAACCACTATATTACTTGGGCCGATATCACAACAACTTAACAAAGTTAGTGTGTTCATTGTTACTGAATTGAACTAAGAATCTTCAATTTCTGTGCGACAACATGAAAATTCTAAATCAATGACCAGAAATTGAAAGATGTCTTTATTTTTGAAAACAATACAGTTAATTGAACGTGATTGAATCAAAAATTGTTAGAACTTAAATAAGTATTTGAATTAAAGAAATCTAACATGACAAGCAAGCAATAATTTTGTAGCATTTTAATTTCAAAACAAAAAATGTCCAAGACAGGAATCGAATCTGTGTCGCCACGGCCACAACGTGGAGTACTAACCACTATATTACTTGGGCCGATATTACAACAACTTAACAAAATTAGTGTGTTCATTGTTACTGAATTGAACTAAGATTCTTCAATTTCTGTGTGACAACATGAAAATTCTAATTCAATGAACAGAAATTGAATTTTATCTTTATTTTTGAAAACAATACAGTTGATTGAACGTGATTAAATCGAAAATTGTTATAACTTGAATAAGTATTCAAATTAAAGAAATCTAATAAGACAAGCAAGCAATAATTTTATAGCATTTTAATTTCAAAACAAAAAATGCCCAAGACAGGAATCGAATCTGTGTCGCCACGGCCACAACGTGGAGTACTGACCACTATACTACTTGGGCCGATATTACAACAACTTAACAAAGTTAGTGTGTTTATTGTTACTGAAATGAACTAAGATTCTTCAATTTCTGTGTGACAACATGAAAATTCTAATTCAATGACCAGAAATTGAAAGATGTCTTTATTTTTGAAAACAATACAGTTGATTGAACGTGATTAAATCCAAAATTGTTATAACTTGAATAAGTATTCAAATTAAAAAAATCTAACATGACAAGCAAGCAATAATTTTATAGCATTTAAATTTCAAAACAAAAAATGCCCAAAACAGGAATCGAATCTGTGTCGCCACGGCCACAACGTGGAGTACTAACCACTATATTACTTGGGCCGATATTACAACAACTTAACAAAGTTAGTGTGTTCGTTGTTACTGAATTGAACTAAGATTCTTCAATTTCTGTGTGACAACATGAAAATTCTAATTCAACGAACAGAAATTGAATTTTGTCTTTATTTTTGAAAACAATACAGTTAAATGAACGTGATTTAATCGAAAATTGTTGGAACTTAAATAAGTATTTGAATTAAACAAATCTAACATGACAAGCAAGCAATAATTTTATAGCATTTAAATTTCAAAACAAAAAATGCCCAAGACAGGAATCGAACCTGTGTCGCCACGGCCACAACGTGGAGTACTAACCACTATATTACTTGGGCCGATATTACAACAACTTAACAAAGTTAGTGTGTTCATTGTTACTGAATTGAACTAAGAATCTTCAATTTCTGTGTGACAACATGAAAATTCTAATTCAACGAACAGAAATTGAATTTTGTCTTTATTTTTGAAAACAATACAGTTAAATGAACGTGATTTAATCGAAAATTGTTATAACTTGAATAAGTATTCAAATTAAAGAAATCTAACATGACAAGCAAGCAATAATTTTGTAGCATTTTAATTTCAAAACAAAAAATGCCCAAGACAGGAATCGAATCTGTGTCGCCACGGCCACAACGTGGAGTACTAACCACTATATTACTTGGGCCGATATCACAACAACTTAACAAAGTTAGTGTGTTCATTGTTACTGAATTGAACTAAGAATCTTCAATTTCTGTGCGACAACATGAAAATTCTAAATCAATGACCAGAAATTGAAAGATGTCTTTATTTTTGAAAACAATACAGTTAATTGAACGTGATTGAATCAAAAATTGTTAGAACTTAAATAAGTATTTGAATTAAAGAAATCTAACATGACAAGCAAGCAATAATTTTGTAGCATTTTAATTTCAAAACAAAAAATGTCCAAGACAGGAATCGAATCTGTGTCGCCACGGCCACAACGTGGAGTACTAACCACTATATTACTTGGGCCGATATTACAACAACTTAACAAAGTTAGTGTGTTCATTGTTACTGAATTGAACTAAGATTCTTCAATTTCTGTGTGACAACATGAAAATTCTAATTCAATGAACAGAAATTGAATTTTGTCTTTATTTTTGAAAACAATACAGTTGATTGAACGTGATTAAATCGAAAATTGTTATAACTTGAATAAGTATTCAAATTAAAGAAATCTAATAAGACAAGCAAGCAATAATTTTATAGCATTTTAATTTCAAAACAAAAAATGCCCAAGACAGGAATCGAATCTGTGTCGCCACGGCCACAACGTGGAGTACTGACCACTATACTACTTGGGCCGATATTACAACAACTTAACAAAGTTAGTGTGTTTATTGTTACTGAAATGAACTAAGATTCTTCAATTTCTGTGTGACAACATGAAAATTCTAATTCAATGACCAGAAATTGAAAGATGTCTTTATTTTTGAAAACAATACAGTTGATTGAACGTGATTAAATCCAAAATTGTTATAACTTGAATAAGTATTCAAATTAAAAAAATCTAACATGACAAGCAAGCAATAATTTTATAGCATTTAAATTTCAAAACAAAAAATGCCCAAAACAGGAATCGAATCTGTGTCGCCACGGCCACAACGTGGAGTACTAACCACTATATTACTTGGGCCGATATTACAACAACTTAACAAAGTTAGTGTGTTCGTTGTTACTGAATTGAACTAAGATTCTTCAATTTCTGTGTGACAACATGAAAATTCTAATTCAACGAACAGAAATTGAATTTTGTCTTTATTTTTGAAAACAATACAGTTAAATGAACGTGATTTAATCGAAAATTGTTGGAACTTAAATAAGTATTTGAATTAAACAAATCTAACATGACAAGCAAGCAATAATTTTATAGCATTTAAATTTCAAAACAAAAAATGCCCAAGACAGGAATCGAACCTGTGTCGCCACGGCCACAACGTGGAGTACTAACCACTATATTACTTGGGCCGATATTACAACAACTTAACAAAGTTAGTGTGTTCATTGTTACTGAAATGAACTAAGATTCTTCAATTTCTGTGTGACAACATGAAAATTCTAATTCAATGACCAGAAATTGAAAGATGTCTTTATTTTTGAAAACAATACAGTTGATTGAACGTGATTAAATCCAAAATTGTTAAAACTTGAATAAGTATTCAAATTAAAAAAATCTAACATGACAAGCAAGCAATAATTTTATAGCATTTAAATTTCAAAACAAAAAATGCCCAAAACAGGAATCGAATCTGTGTCGCCACGGCCACAACGTGGAGTACTAACCACTATATTACTTGGGCCGATATTACAACAATTTAACAAAGTTAGTGTGTTCGTTGTTACTGAATTGAACTAAGATTCTTCAATTTCTGTGTGACAACATGAAATTTCTAATTCAACGAACAGAAATTGAATTTTGTCTTTATTTTTGAAAACAATACAGTTAAAAGAACGTGATTTAATCGAAAATTGTTGGAACTTAAATAAGTATTTGAATTAAACAAATCTAACATGACAAGCAAGCAATAATTTTATAGCATTTAAATTTCAAAACAAAAAATGCCCAAAACAGGAATCAAATCTGTGTCGCCACGGCCACAACGTGGAGTACTAACCACTATATTACTTGGGCCGATATTACAACAACTTAACAAAGTTAGTGTGTTCGTTGTTACTGAATTGAACTAAGATTCTTCAATTTCTGTGTGACAACATGAAAATTCTAATTCAACGAACAGAAATTGAATTTTGTCTTTATTTTTGAAAACAATACAGTTGATTGAACGTGATTAAATCAAAAATTGTTAGAACTTAAATAAGTATTTGAATTAAAGAAATCTAACATGACAAGCAAGCAATATGTTTATAGCATTTTAATTTCAAAACAAAAAATGCCCAAGACAGGAATCGAATCTGTGTCGCCACGGCCACAACGTGGAGTACTAACCACTATATTACTTGGGCCGATATTACAACAACTTAACAAAGTTAGTGTGTTCATTGTTACTGAATTGAACTAAGAATCTTCAATTTCTGTGTGACAACATGAAAATTCTAATTCAACGAACAGAAACTGAATTTTGTCTTTATTTTTGAAAACAATACAGTTAAATGAACGTGATTTAATCGAAAATTGTTATAACTTGAATAAGTATTCAAATTAAAGAAATCTAACATGACAAGCAAGCAATAATTTTGTAGCATTTTAATTTCAAAACAAAAAATGCCCAAGACAGGAATCGAATCTGTGTCGCCACGGCCACAACGTGGAGTACTAACCACTATATTACTTGGGCCGATATCACAACAACTTAACAAAGTTAGTGTGTTCATTGTTACTGAATTGAACTAAGAATCTTCAATTTCTGTGCGACAACATGAAAATTCTAAATCAATGACCAGAAATTGAAAGATGTCTTTATTTTTGAAAACAATACAGTTAATTGAACGTGATTGAATCAAAAATTGTTAGAACTTAAATAAGTATTTGAATTAAAGAAATCTAACATGACAAGCAAGCAATAATTTTGTAGCATTTTAATTTCAAAACAAAAAATGTCCAAGACAGGAATCGAATCTGTGTCGCCACGGCCACAACGTGGAGTACTAACCACTATATTACTTGGGCCGATATTACAACAACTTAACAAAGTTAGTGTGTTCATTGTTACTGAATTGAACTAAGATTCTTCAATTTCTGTGTGACAACATGAAAATTCTAATTCAATGAACAGAAATTGAATTTTGTCTTTATTTTTGAAAACAATACAGTTGATTGAACGTGAATAAATCGAAAATTGTTATAACTTGAATAAGTATTCAAATTAAAGAAATCTAATAAGACAAGCAAGCAATAATTTTATAGCATTTTAATTTCAAAACAAAAAATGCCCAAGACAGGAATCGAATCTGTGTCGCCACGGCCACAACGTGGAGTACTGACCACTATACTACTTGGGCCGATATTACAACAACTTAACAAAGTTAGTGTGTTTATTGTTACTGAAATGAACTAAGATTCTTCAATTTCTGTGTGACAACATGAAAATTCTAATTCAATGACCAGAAATTGAAAGATGTCTTTATTTTTGAAAACAATACAGTTGATTGAACGTGATTAAATCCAAAATTGTTATAACTTGAATAAGTATTCAAATTAAAAAAATCTAACATGACAAGCAAGCAATAATTTTATAGCATTTAAATTTCAAAACAAAAAATGCCCAAAACAGGAATCGAATCTGTGTCGCCACGGCCACAACGTGGAGTACTAACCACTATATTACTTGGGCCGATATTACAACAACTTAACAAAGTTAGTGTGTTCGTTGTTACTGAATTGAACTAAGATTCTTCAATTTCTGTGTGACAACATGAAAATTCTAATTCAACGAACAGAAATTGAATTTTGTCTTTATTTTTGAAAACAATACAGTTAAATGAACGTGATTTAATCGAAAATTGTTGGAACTTAAATAAGTATTTGAATTAAACAAATCTAACATGACAAGCAAGCAATAATTTTATAGCATTTAAATTTCAAAACAAAAAATGCCCAAGACAGGAATCGAACCTGTGTCGCCACGGCCACAACGTGGAGTACTAACCACTATATTACTTGGGCCGATATTACAACAACTTAACAAAGTTAGTGTGTTCATTGTTACTGAATTGAACTAAGATTCTTCAATTTCTGTGTGACAACATGAAAATTCTAATTCAATGAACAGAAATTGAATTTTGTCTTTATTTTTGAAAACAATACAGTTGATTGAACGTGATTAAATCAAAAATTGTTAGAACTTAAATAAGTATTTGAATTAAAGAAATCTAACATGACAAGCAAGCAATATGTTTATAGCATTTTAATTTCAAAACAAAAAATGCCCAAGACAGGAATCGAACCTGTGTCGCCACGGCCACAACGTGGAGTACTAACCATTATACTACTTGGGCCAATATTACAACAACTAAACAAAGTTATTCTATTCATTGTTACTGAAATGAACTAAGATTCTTCAATTTCTGTGTGACAACATGAAAATTCTAATTCAATGACCAGAAATTGAAAGATGTCTTTATTTTTGAAAACAATACAGTTGATTGAACGTGATTAAATCCAAAATTGTTAAAACTTGAATAAGTATTCAAATTAAAAAAATCTAACATGACAAGCAAGCAATAATTTTATAGCATTTAAATTTCAAAACAAAAAATGCCCAAAACAGGAATCGAATCTGTGTCGCCACGGCCACAACGTGGAGTACTAACCACTATATTACTTGGGCCGATATTACAACAATTTAACAAAGTTAGTGTGTTCGTTGTTACTGAATTGAACTAAGATTCTTCAATTTCTGTGTGACAACATGAAATTTCTAATTCAACGAACAGAAATTGAATTTTGTCTTTATTTTTGAAAACAATACAGTTAAAAGAACGTGATTTAATCGAAAATTGTTGGAACTTAAATAAGTATTTGAATTAAACAAATCTAACATGACAAGCAAGCAATAATTTTATAGCATTTAAATTTCAAAACAAAAAATGCCCAAAACAGGAATCGAATCTGTGTCGCCACGGCCACAACGTGGAGTACTAACCACTATATTACTTGGGCCGATATTACAACAACTTAACAAAGTTAGTGTGTTCGTTGTTACTGAATTGAACTAAGATTCTTCAATTTCTGTGTGACAACATGAAAATTCTAATTCAACGAACAGAAATTGAATTTTGTCTTTATTTTTGAAAACAATACAGTTAAATGAACGTGATTTAATCGAAAATTGTTGGAACTTAAATAAGTATTTGAATTAAACAAATCTAACATGACAAGCAAGCAATAATTTTATAGCATTTAAATTTCAAAACAAAAAATGCCCAAGACAGGAATCGAACCTGTGTCGCCACGGCCACAACGTGGAGTACTAACCACTATATTACTTGGGCCGATATTACAACAACTTAACAAAGTTAGTGTGTTCATTGTTACTGAATTGAACTAAGATTCTTCAATTTCTGTGTGACAACATGAAAATTCTAATTCAATGAACAGAAATTGAATTTTGTTTTTATTTTTGAAAACAATACAGTTGATTGAACGTGATTAAATCAAAAATTGTTAGAACTTAAATAAGTATTTGAATTAAAGAAATCTAACATGACAAGCAAGCAATATGTTTATAGCATTTTAATTTCAAAACAAAAAATGCCCAAGACAGGAATCGAATCTGTGTCGCCACGGCCACAACGTGGAGTACTAACCACTATATTACTTGGGCCGATATTACAACAACTTAACAAAGTTAGTGTGTTCATTGTTACTGAATTGAACTAAGATTCTTCAATTTCTGTGTGACAACATGAAAATTCTAATTCAATGACCAGAAATTGAAAGATGTCTTTATTTTTGAAAACAATACAGTTGATTGAACGTGATTAAATCAAAAATTGTTAGAACTTAAATAAGTATTTGAATTAAAGAAATCTAACATGACAAGCAAGCAATATGTTTATAGCATTTTAATTTCAAAACAAAAAATGCCCAAGACAGGAATCGAACCTGTGTCGCCACGGCCACAACGTGGAGTACTAACCACTGTATTACTTGGGCCGATATTACAACAACTTAACAAAGTTAGTGTGTTCATTGTTACTGAAATGAACTAAGATTCTTCAATTTCTGTGTGACAACATGAAAATTCTAATTCAATGAACAGAAATTGAATTTTGTCTTTATTTTTGAAAACAATACAGTTGATTGAACGTGATTAAATTGAAAATTGTTATAATTTGAATAAGTATTCAAATCCGTGGCGACACAGGTTCGATTCCTGTCTTGGGCATTTTTTGTTTTGAAATTTAAATGCTATAAAATTATTGCTTGCTTGTCATGTTAGATTTGTTTAATTCAAATACTTATTTAAGTTCCAACAATTTTCAACGTGGAGTACTGACCACTATACTACTTGGGCCGATATTACAACAACTTAACAAAGTTAGTGTGTTCATTGTTACTGCAATGAACTAAGATTCTTCAATTTCTGTGTGACAACATGAAAATTCTAATTCAATGACCAGAAATTGAAAGATGTCTTTATTTTTGAAAACAATACAGTTGATTGAACGTGATTTAATCGAAAATTGTTAGAACTTAAATAAGTATTTGAATTAAACAAATCTAACATGACAAGCAAGCAATATGTTTATAGCATTTTAATTTCAAAACAAAAAATGCCCAAGACAGGAATCGAATCTGTGTCGCCACGGCCACAACGTGGAGTACTAACCACTATACTACTTGGGCCGATATTACAACAACTTAACAAAGTTAGTGTGTTCGTTGTTACTGAATTGAACTAAGATTCTTCAATTTCTGTGTGACAACATGAAAATTCTAATTCAACGAACAGAAATTGAATTTTGTCTTTATTTTTGAAAACAATACAGTTAAATGAACGTGATTTAATCGAAAATTGTTGGAACTTAAATAAGTATTTGAATTAAACAAATCTAACATGACAAGCAAGCAATAATTTTATAGCATTTAAATTTCAAAACAAAAAATGCCCAAGACAGGAATCGAACCTGTGTCGCCACGGCCACAACGTGGAGTACTAACCACTATATTACTTGGGCCGATATTACAACAACTTAACAAAGTTAGTGTGTTCATTGTTACTGAATTGAACTAAGATTCTTCAATTTCTGTGTGACAACATGAAAATTCTAATTCAATGAACAGAAATTGAATTTTGTTTTTATTTTTGAAAACAATACAGTTGATTGAACGTGATTAAATCAAAAATTGTTAGAACTTAAATAAGTATTTGAATTAAAGAAATCTAACATGACAAGCAAGCAATATGTTTATAGCATTTTAATTTCAAAACAAAAAATGCCCAAGACAGGAATCGAATCTGTGTCGCCACGGCCACAACGTGGAGTACTAACCACTATATTACTTGGGCCGATATTACAACAACTTAACAAAGTTAGTGTGTTCATTGTTACTGAATTGAACTAAGATTCTTCAATTTCTGTGTGACAACATGAAAATTCTAATTCAATGACCAGAAATTGAAAGATGTCTTTATTTTTGAAAACAATACAGTTGATTGAACGTGATTAAATCAAAAATTGTTAGAACTTAAATAAGTATTTGAATTAAAGAAATCTAACATGACAAGCAAGCAATATGTTTATAGCATTTTAATTTCAAAACAAAAAATGCCCAAGACAGGAATCGAACCTGTGTCGCCACGGCCACAACGTGGAGTACTAACCACTGTATTACTTGGGCCGATATTACAACAACTTAACAAAGTTAGTGTGTTCATTGTTACTGAAATGAACTAAGATTCTTCAATTTCTGTGTGACAACATGAAAATTCTAATTCAATGAACAGAAATTGAATTTTGTCTTTATTTTTGAAAACAATACAGTTGATTGAACGTGATTAAATTGAAAATTGTTATAATTTGAATAAGTATTCAAATCCGTGGCGACACAGGTTCGATTCCTGTCTTGGGCATTTTTTGTTTTGAAATTTAAATGCTATAAAATTATTGCTTGCTTGTCATGTTAGATTTGTTTAATTCAAATACTTATTTAAGTTCCAACAATTTTCAACGTGGAGTACTGACCACTATACTACTTGGGCCGATATTACAACAACTTAACAAAGTTAGTGTGTTCATTGTTACTGCAATGAACTAAGATTCTTCAATTTCTGTGTGACAACATGAAAATTCTAATTCAATGACCAGAAATTGAAAGATGTCTTTATTTTTGAAAACAATACAGTTGATTGAACGTGATTTAATCGAAAATTGTTAGAACTTAAATAAGTATTTGAATTAAACAAATCTAACATGACAAGCAAGCAATATGTTTATAGCATTTTAATTTCAAAACAAAAAATGCCCAAGACAGGAATCGAATCTGTGTCGCCACGGCCACAACGTGGAGTACTAACCACTATACTACTTGGGCCGATATTACAACAACTTAACAAAGTTAGTGTGTTCATTGTTACTGAAATGAACTAAGATTCTTCAATTTCTGTGTGACAACATGAAAATTCTAATTCAATGACCAGAAATTGAAAGATGTCTTTATTTTTGAAAACAATACAGTTGATTGAACGTGATTAAATCCAAAATTGTTATAACTTGAATAAGTATTCAAATTAAAGAAATCTAACATGACAAGCAAGCAATTTTGAATTTTGTCTTTATTTTTGAAAACAATACGGTTAATTGAACGTGATTTAATCGAAAATTGTTGGAACTTAAATAAGTATTTAAATTAAACAAATCTAACATGACAAGCAAGCAATAATTTTATAGCATTTAAATTTCAAAACAAAAAATGCCCAAGACAGGAATCGAACCTGTACGGCCACAACGTGGAGTACTAACCACTATACTACTTGGGCCGGTATTACAAACTATGTCGCGGTTAGCGATTATTTTTTATCCTTTTTTCTATGTTTTGTTCCATTTCAGTTTTGTTTTTATCGTTTTCCTTTACTTTGTCTATTTCAGATTGTACTTTTCGGCCCGCCTTCCCATATCTTCATCCTTGGAAACAAATCTAACATGACAAGCAAGCAATAATTTTATAGCATTTAAATTTCAAAACAAAAAATGCCCAAGACAGGAATCGAACCTGTGTCGCCATGGCCACAACGTGGAGTACTAACCACTATATTACTTGGGCCGATATTACAACAACTTAACAAAGTTAGTGTGTTCATTGTTACTGAATTGAACTAAGATTCTTCAATTTCTGTGTGACAACATGAAAATTCTAATTCAATGAACAGAAATTGAATTTTGTCTTTATTTTTGAAAACAATACAGTTAATTGAACGTGATTAAATCAAAAATTGTTAGAACTTAAATAAGTATTTGAATTAAACAAATCTAACATGACAAGCAAGCAATTATTTTATAGCATTTAAATTTCAAAACAAAAAATGCCCAAGACAGGAATCGAACCTGTGTCGCCACGGCCACAACGTGGAGTACTAACCACTATACTACTTGGGCCGATATTAGAACAACTTAACAAAGTTAGTGTGTTCATTTTTACTGAAATGAACTAAGATTCTTCAATTTCTGTGTGACAACATGAAAATTCTAATTCAATGACCAGAAATTGAAAGATGTCTTTATTTTTGAAAACAATACTGTTAATTGAACGTGATTAAATCAAAAATTGTTAGAACTTAAATAAGTATTTGAATTAAACAAATCTAACATGACAAGCAAGCAATATGTTTATAGCATTTTAATTTCAAAACAAAAAATGCCCAAGACAGGAATCGAACCTGTGTCGCCACGGCCACAACGTGGAGTACTAACCACTATACTACTTGGGCCGGTATTACAACAACTAAGCAAAGTTATTGTGTTCATTGTTACTGAAATGAACTAAGATTCTTCATTTCCTGTGTGACAACATAAAAATTCTAATTCAATGAACAGAAATTGAATTTTGTCTTTATTTTTGAAAACAATACAGTTAATTGAACGTGATTTAATCGAAAATTGTTGGAACTTAAATAAGTGTTTAAATTAAACAAATCTAACATGACAAGCAAGCAATAATTTCATAGCAGTTAAATTTCAAAACAAAAAATGCCCAAAACAGGAATCGAATCTGTGTCGCCACGGCCACAACGTGGAGTACTAACCACTATACTACTTGGGCCGATATTACAACAACTTATCAAAGTTAGTGTGTTCATTGTTACTGAAATGAACTAAGATTCTTCAATTTCTGTGTGACAACATGAAAATTCTAATTCAATGAACAGAAGTTGAATTTTGTCTTTATTTTTGAAAACAATACAGTTAATTGAACGTGATTTAATCGAAAATTGTTGGAACTTAAATAAGTATTTAAATTAAACAAATCTAACATGACAAGCAAGCAATAATTTTATAGCATTTAAATTTCAAAACAAAAAATGCCCAAGACAGGAATCGAACCTGTACGGCCACAACGTGGAGTACTAACCACTATACTACTTGGGCCGGTATTACAAACTATGTCGCGGTTAGCGATTATTTTTTATCCTTTTTTCTATGTTTTGTTCCATTTCAGTTTTGTTTTTATCGTTTTCCTTTACTTTGTCTATTTCAGATTGTACTTTTCGGCCCGCCTTCCCATATCTTCATCCTTGGGATCGGAAAATACGATATACCTCAACCAAACCTCAACGGACTATAGACGATCTATATTTTGTTGAATTGTTAATTCTTTAATAAAGCATTCTACCGCTGACTATCTGTTCTATTAATTCTCATCGGAATACCGACAACCGAATACCTTCGCCGAAGCGACATTGGTGCATCGACCATCACGACTCAGGTCACTGCTTCAACAGGTACTTTATCATTTGATTTGGTGGCGACTCTTAAGTCCATCAGCTCAGGCGTGAATTTGCCTGCAGTAATCGATATAATTTCGGAGCATAATAACGCTCCAAGATACGACAAGTCGTATATCTCATACTCATTTGTTGTACTTTGTACAACTTTCATTTCTTGTTCACTCTCATTTTCTGAATTTTATTTATCATTATCAGCTATAGAAGCTTACCTATTACGCCTCACACAGCGTTAGAAATGGCCTCCTCATTTGTTGGCAAAATTCGTCGTTCATACGACTTCTTATCCGTTTTGCTCAAACGTTACGCAAATCTTCTCGACAACGAACCCGCCGGGGTATCTGATTCAGAAATAACATACGATAGAATTATTTTACTGCAATCAAATTTACGCAATCATGAATTGGTATTGAACGAGCTCTCTACTGCTCTCGACACAGTGAACAGAAACATAGAAAAATACCAAACCGTTTTCAAAGATTCTGATAAGGAACTTCGAAACGAAATGAAAGCATTATACGAAGAACTTGAAGAAAATCCAAACAATCGTCAAGCTTACAATATAGCTGACGAACAAAGGTTATTATTCCTTGACCGTATCAGTCATATTAAAACAGCAATTGCATTCGTGGAATCACTACTTCCCGAGAAAAAGAAAGAAAAAGTAATCGAAAGCACTGGTGCCGAAACAACACAAATTTATTCAAATTTATTACAATTGTTACAAACAAGCAATCACATTCAACGTCCGGTAACACAAATACCGACTTTCGATGGTACACCCGAAAATTTCAAACTCTATTGGTCAAGATTTAATAACATGATACATCAAAATTCACAATATTCCATACTTGATAAAGTGAACATTTTACTCGAAGGCTTATCCGATAAAGCTTTGGTCGTTATAAGGGGTATTGAACCTAATGAAAACAACTATCTCTTACTGAGAAAAGCACTTGAAGATGCATATATGAGATATGCTACAGATAAACTTCAATTATTGAGGAAAATGAAAAATTTATCTCCTGCTTCTGATGCAAAAAGCTGTAAGCAATTATTTGATTTGATCCAAAGCTATGATCGTCAAATTACAGCCGCTGGAAGTCATATTGGTCCTGCATTTTTCTTTGCTATTTGCGCTGAAAAATTTCCTCATTATATAATGAGTGAACTATATCGTCAACCAGATCCTCTAGATCAATCAATGGATGACATTTATCAACATCTCTCTTCACGAATTTATGAATTCAGTTTAATGGACACTAGAAAACGAAATTCAGAACATGACTGACATAATTCACCAAATCGTGGAAAACATGTTGATAAAACTTTCGACAAATCCACTAAAAAGATTTGGACTTGTGTTTTTTGTGGTAAAGAAGGACATCCATCTTATTATTGCCGTACTTATGACACACCACAGAAAAAACGTGAAATCTTAAAGAACAAAGAAGTATGCTGGCTTTGTTTCTCTACTTCACATCGCAGTCGTGATTGTTCTCGACCGAAATGCCCGAAATGCAAAAATGAACACAACAGTTGCTTATGTCTAAATTTAGATCGTGAAACAAAGAGTCCTGTAAAACCTATATCGTCCACAAGCATGATCATAACAGAAAGTGCAGGACAACAAACTCCAGACCTTACAGTCTCACAAAATAAAAATGACATCATTTCTACACCAACTGTATCACAAACAGTACCTACAGTACAACCAGCATTTTTCAATCATCTACCAGTAACATTAATAGTTACTGAACCTAAGAATACACAATTACAATTGCTTACACATACCGAGGATACCCATGATATCGAGATGAGTCAAATTGTATTGAAAACAGCTATGACACATATATTCAGTTACACACAAAATAAATATATCACAGTAAAGGTAGTGATTGACAGTGGCTCAATGCGGTCTTTCATACGTAGTGATATAGCTAAGGATCTTCAATTGCCTATTAACAAAGTTCAACATCGCACATTCTTTGGAATAGGTGGCCTCAGCGAAACACATGAATGTAAAGAAGTGAAAACTATTTTTTATACTTTTAATGGCAGTATCATCATAACCAACATGCTTACGAAACCATTCATAGCTACATCATTAAGAGCTCCACTTTTAGACAATAATGATCGTTCATTCATTAAAAGAAACAATATAACTTTAGCTAATCCAATGATTGATGGTCAGGCATTTGAACCAGATATTCTAATTGGATTAGATCGCTATAAGTTATTCGTTCATATGAATTCTGAACTTGAGTTACCTTCTACATTAAGAATGCAGAATACCAGTTTCGGTTATACCTTGTATGGGGAAATACCATATCAAAATCATTCTGTTACGTTAATAACAATTAATGATAAACCATTACAACATAATGATATGCTTCGATACATATTTGAAATTGAAATTTTTGGCATTGTTCAAAACTTTACAAGCAAATCCTTCGAAATTGGAAATGTACAGTAAAATTATTGATGATTATATCGATAACGGTATCATTGAAGAAGTTCCTTTTGAAACTTCCAACAATAATCATAATTCTGATATTATATGTCATTATATTCCACATCATGGGGTATGGAATACAAACAAGCCGAATAAACCTTTACGAGTTGTTTTCGATGCTTCAGCTAAAACTAAGGGTAAATTATCCCTTAACGACATACTATATACTGGAAAAAGTTTTGTGAACAATATTTTCAACATTCTCATTGCTTCCAGAATAAAACCAATCATTATTACTTGTGATATTCAATCAGCCTTTTTACAAGTAGGCTTACAGAAGCAACATCGGGATCTTTGCCGTTTCTTTTGGGTAAAGGATCCTCAAGGAAGTTGTAACTCAAGTAATACTAAGGTTTTTCGATTCAAACGCATACCATTTGGATTGACTGCCTCACCTAGCGTTCTAAACATGAGTGTAAATTGGTATTTAAGCTCTTTGAATACTGACTTATCAGATGAAATATTAAATACATTATATGTAGATAATATTCTATTATTTGCTGATAGTATAGATGAAGCTCAACAGAAATGTTCACTTACCCAACAATTATTTCAAAATATTTCGATGCATGTTTGTGAATTCGCATCGAATAAGTCAGAAGCTCTTCAGCACCTTCATAAAGATGATATTCTCTCTGATTGTCCACTAAAAATTCTTGGAGTACCTTATAATGCTCTAAGTGATTCCCTTTCAATTCGATTCAATATACCGGAACTCTCAACAGTAACCAAACGAAACGCATTACAACAATTACATTCAGTTTATGATCCTTTGGGTATAACAAATCCATTAATTTTACCCTTGAAGGTTATTCTTAGAGATATTTTTGCACTTAAAACAGAATGGGATGATACTATACCTTCTGAATTATCAGCCTCTTGGACATCAATAATTAACGAGATTAATTATGCTAAGATTACTGTACCTCGTGTACTATCACCATCTATTGAAGAAGGTACATTATGGGTCTTTGCTGACGCTAGTTCAACAGCGTTAGCTGTGTGTGCTTACATACAGACAAACAACAAAATGAGTTCTATTCTAGCAGGTAAAAGCCGCTTATCTCCTAAAACACCAATTACAATTTCACGCATGGAACTCTTAGCTATTCGATTAGCTATGAGACTTTCTCACACAATATTAATGGAATTACCATGTAAAAAACTAAATATTGTAAGTGATAGCAGCATTGCGTTATCATGGATTTTAACAAATAAGCAATTACCTGACTTCATAGCAAAACAAGTTCAAAATGTACAACATATGACCCGTGTATTAGAAGAACATTCGATTAATGTTCAATTTTACCATGTTACTACGGATTATAATCCGGCTGACATTGGTTCACGAGGAGCCAATAAATATCAACTTCAGGAATCTATGTGGCTTCTTGGACCACAGCGGATTCTTAACAGAACCGTTCAAGCTTTAACACCATATGGTTCCTTGCAAGTGATGCATGTTTCACCTGTATCATTACTTATAGCTCAAGCTATATCTGTACCCTTGGAACATAACCTAGCTTATCATAACGGTCATTTTGCAACTTTACGTTTGTTAGCCCGTTTGGCTAAAATTATAAAAATTTGGCATTTAAAAACATTTAAAAATCAAAATGGACATAAATTACGGAATATTTCACAAATATCAACATCATATCCCGTTTTAACAACTGATTTGAAGATAATACGTACTATTTTAATTCGACAAGCTCAAGATCATCTCATTATTGATGATTTACGACGACAATATCCTGGTTATCATTTCTATCATTATGATAACGAGATAATTCGAGTAAGAAGCCGATTACAAAATTCTTTACTATCCTATGATACAAAAAACCCAATTTATCTTCCTCGCAACTCATTATTCACTCAACACATAATTATGGACGCTCATCGCGCATCTTTTCATCAAGGAAAAGAATTTTTGATCACACATCTTCGTCAAACTTATTTTATTGCTCGCGCTGCAGCAATTATAAAACAAACTTTAAAGAGATGTCATTAATGCAATAAATATCAATCTTTACCATATGGCACTCCTGATATGCCTTCATTGCCTAAAGATAGAGTGATATTAACTAAACCATTTCTTAACACTGGTTGCGACTTATTTGGACCTATTATGCTTAAAAGTGGACATAAGGTCTATGTATGTCTTTTTACTTGCTTAACCATACGTGCCATTCATTTTGAAATGGTCTATGATCCCGAAAACAACCTTCAGCAAATGCCAATAAACCTAATATTGGTGAAATTGTAGTTATACATAATGATAACTCACCTCGTGGTCAATGGAAACTTGGTCGAATCACAGAACTTATAAGTAGTTCTGATGGATTCATTCGTACAGCTAAAGTTCTCACTCCAGCTGGGAACATCATATCTCGTTCCTTAAATCATCTATATCCACTTGAATTACGAAGTGTTTTACCTGATATGACATCAATTCCTCAATCTACTCCTTCCGAAGACACTTCATTGTCTTTGAAGGTAGGATCTGCTTCGGATATGATGAACCTTGATGCTCAACCAATACAGGAATATATTATAAGATCAAACTCACCTGTACCTTCAATCCATGAAACGAACAATGTGGTTACATGTCCTGAACCAATAGATATTAATAATCCTCAAAAAATTTACATACCTACGTCCAAAATTTCTTCGATACATAATCCGATCCTTGAGGAAGAAGCTGAATTACAATTATGGGGTCCAGGTCATACGCCTGACGATAATCGTAAAAAATTACAAAAGAAAAACACAAGTAAAGCAAAACAAACCATAATTTTGCCTACCATTGACCAAAACGACGTAAAACCATCTACTGAAACAAACGCAAACCGTGTTCGCACCTTACCTTTACGGAATCACATCACATACGCTTCGCGAAAGAATTTCAAATCAGCAATGACGTCTGCAATTTTAATTTTTACAATAATATCGATATTTTTACCCGTAGCATCTGTAAATTCTGTAGTATGTGATGAGGCAAAGTTTTTATCCATACATTTGCTTGGAAACCCACATTGTGCTCCTCATCTTGCCATGTGGTCATTGTTCTTACCACTTTGTTGTTTATTTGGCATCCTTTGTTGTTGTATACGCATAGGATTCCATCAATATCGATATAATTCCTGGTCTAATACTATTCGTTACATATCTTCTTTTTTCACATATAGACCTCATACTCCGGAACAGAATGATATCGAATTAGGAGTTATTGAACCTCCTCCAATTTCATCTGAAAATATTCCACATATAGAACCTAAATTATATCCTCTATTTTGGAAAAGAGGTTCTCGATTATCAATTATCAGTATACTTACAATATTTTTTATCAATAATGCTACTGCTTGTACCGATCATCACGTTATTCATTCAGTTTCTACACATTGTCTGAATCGTACTCAATGTTATCACCAATATAGTGATCAAATAGTTTTTTCTCCTGGAGTTAAAGATTTATGCCTGGATATAAAATTTAAAAATCATTCTATTGGTTATATTCAAATTCGAAAATTATATACAAGTTTTGAATGTAAGAAAACCACAAAATTTTTTACAAAGGCTACTTTGCCTAAACTAACCGTTGATTTTCGATGTGCTCATATGGGATCTTGTGATCAAACTTGTGAAACTATGAATCATCGCTCTCGTATTTCTGAATTCGAACCATATAATTATCCAACACAATCCAAATGTGTCCGATCTTCAGCACATATATGGCGTTGTTTGACATTTTGGGAAAACCCTTGTCTTTTCTACAAATTAGAACATGTACCTACTTCGGACGACATATTTGAAGTATTTAAATGTGAAGATTGGACAACATCTTCAACTTTTGAAATTACAACACATATTGTTAAAGATAAAAATATTTATAATATCACAATTCCACCATATTTGAAGATGAATTACTCTTTTTTCAATATGACGATCAATACACAAGACAAACCTCCTACTCCACTTCATAATTATTATTTTGTTGCTTCAAACAATCAAATCTTTGCTGTTGAACCACATTTTCCATTTATGGTACAATGTATTTCGAAGGCAGACACTTCCGACAATTTTTCAAGATGTACAACGGTTATCGATTGTACTTGTAACAAAATCAATAACGATGTTGCTGGCTGTATATGTCCACAACATAATTTCACACATTTTTCTCATATTTTACCTCCGTATGTGGCAAACACGGAAACAATCTATAAACCCGATACATCCTTAACTTTTCGAACTCAGTCTGATGAAACTACAGTTTCAATTGATTCTGAACTTTTATATGACAGTAATACATTTTCCTATGATATACCTTGTCGTCCCTTATTGATCAGTCTCTCCGGATGTTATTTTTGTGGGCAGGGTGCATCTGCATTGTTTTCTTGTATGTCATCTAAAGAAACATGAATACCGATCGAGTGTTCAAAAGATGTATTCATGATTAAATGTTCACCCTTCAATGAAATTACAAATATCAATATTAAAAGAGATAATTCAATTATAAATGAAGTTTGTCATACTAAATGTAATCATGAAAAAATTGATATAATTGTAACGGGACAATTATATTTTAATTCATCTACTAGTGAACCTAATGAAATTCATTCAAATCAGAATTCAGTTATAATACCTGACATAATTCCTTTTTTGAAACTTTTTAAAGAACACTGGATGATGTTTTTAATCTGCGTTGTTTTTCTGATCCTCATATGTTTTTTGGGATACCTAGGTTGTACTCCAGCCATTTATTTTTTCTTGATCACAGCTTTCCGTACTATAAAAATCATAAAAGATACAACAACCAAGTTTTTCTTTATTCTTAGAAATCTTTGTTTTGATAGAAGATTTTAACATTGAACATTCTATTACAGTTCATAATGAACCATCTTTTGAGGAAGAATTGAAAGATCCTTCCTATTCTAACCTTCCTACCTCTATTCGAACTCTTGTTCTCGTTGAAAATCGTTTAAATCGAAAGTTCCAATACATGAGTGAGTATTTGGACAATCACTTCAGAATCATTTCTGAAGCTATGAAAATTCTGAATGAAAATCAGAATTTGATTCGATTACAAACGCAATCAACGAAAACTTGCCTATTTTGCGATCAGGTGACTACTGATGGTCACCGCACAGGCAATTGTCCCATCTATTCATCTGTTATGGAGCGTGGAATCCGCGCTCATCAATTGAAATTATGCTTACGATGCTTATCGGCTCTACACGAGCATCCCTGTAGCACTAACTGCTACAAATGCAACTCTGATAAGCATCATGGGTCATTATGCGACGGACAACGTCGCAAAAGGCCAATGGCTTAGCTGCGGCGGCAGTGTCGCGGTTAGCGATTATTTTTTATCCTTTTTTCTATGTTTTGTTCCATTTCAGTTTTGTTTTTATCGTTTTCCTTTACTTTGTCTATTTCAGATTGTACTTTTCGGCCCGCCTTCCCATATCTTCATCCTTGGGATCGGAAAATACGATATACCTCAACCAAAGCTCAACGGACTATAGACGATCTATTATTTGTTGAATTGTTAATTCTTTAATGAAGCATTCTACCACTGACTATCTGTTCTATTAATTCTCAGCGGAATACCCACAACCGAATACCTTCGCCGAAGCGACAAACTAAACAAAATTATTGTGTTCATTGTTACTGAAATCAACTAAGATTCTTCATTTCCTGTGTGACAACATGAAAATTCTAATTCAATGACCAGAAATTGAAAGATGTCTTTATTTTTGAAAACAATACAGTTAATTGAACGTGATTAAATCAAAAATTGTTAGAACTTAAATAAGTATTTGAATTAAACAAATCTAACATGATAAGCAAGCAATAATTTCATAGCATTTAAATTTCAAAACAAAAAATGCCCAAGACAGGAATCGAACCTGTGTCGCCACGGCCACAACGTGGAGTACTAACCACTATACTACTTGGGCCGATATCACAACAACTTAACAAAGTTAGTGTGTTCATTGTTACTGAAATGAACTAAGATTCTTCAATTTCTGTGTGACAACATGACAATTCTAATTCAATGAACAGAAATTGAATTTTGTCTTTATTTTTGAAAACAATACAGTTAATTGAACGTGATTTAATCGAAAATTGTTGGAACTTAAATAAGTATTTAAATTAAACAAATCTAACATGACAAGCAAGCAATAATTTCATAGCATTTAAATTTCAAAACAAAAAATGCCCAAGACAGGAATCGAACCTGTGTCGCCACGGCCACAACGTGGAGTACTAACCACTATATTACTTGGGCCGATATTACAACAACTTAACAAAGTTAGTGTGTTCGTTGTTACTGAATTGAACTAAGATTCTTCAATTTCTGTGTGACAACATGAAAATTCTAATTCAACGAACAGAAATTGAATTTTGTCTTTATTTTTGAAAACAATACAGTTAAATGAACGTGATTTAATCGAAAATCGTTGGAACTTAAATAAGTATTTGAATTAAACAAATCTAACATGACAAGCAAGCAATAATTTTATAGCATTTAAATTTCAAAACAAAAAATGCCCAAGACAGGAATCGAACCTGTGTCGCCACGGCCACAACGTGGAGTACTAACCACTATACTACTTGGGCCGATATTACAACAACTTAACAAAGTTAGTGTGTTCATTGTTACTGAAATGAACTAAGATTCTTCAATTTCTGTGTGACAACATGAAAATTCTAATTCAATGACCAGAAATTGAAAGATGTCTTTATTTTTGAAAACAATACAGTTGATTGAACGTGATTAAATCGAAAATTGATAGATCTTAAATAAGTATTTGAATTAAACAAATCTAACATGACAAGCAAGCAATATGTTTATAGCACTTTAATTTCAAAATAAAAAATGCCCAAGACAGGAATCGAATCTGTGTCGCCACGGCCACAACGTGGAGTACTAACCACCATACTACTTGGGCCGATATTACAACAACTTAACAAAGTTAGTGTGTTCATTGTTACTGAAATGAAATAAGATTCTTCAATTTCTGGGTGACAACATGAAAATTCTAATTCAATGACCAGAAATTGAAAGATGTCTTTATTTTTGAAAACAATACAGTTGATTGAACGTGATTAAATCGAAAATTGTTATAACTTGAATAAGTATTCAAATTAAAGAAATCTAACAAGACAAGCAAGCAATAATTTTATAGCATTTTAATTTCAAAACAAAAAATGCCCAAGACAGGAATCGAACCTGTGTCGCCACGGCCACAACGTGGAGTACTAACCACTATACTACTTGGGCCGATATTACAACAACTTAACAAAGTCAGTGTGTTCATTGTTACTGAAATGAACTAAGATTCTTCAATTTCTGTGTGACAACATGAAAATTCTAATTCAATGACCAGAAATTGAAAGATGTCTTTATTTTTGAAAACAATACAGTTGATTGAACGTGATTAAATCGAAAATTGATAGAACTTAAATAAGTATTTGAATTAAACAAATCTAACATGACAAGCAAGCAATATGTTTATAGCACTTTAATTTCAAAACAAAAAATGCCCAAGACAGGAATCGAATCTGTGTCGCCACGGCCACAACGTGGAGTACTAACCACTATACTACTTGGGCCAATATTACAACAACTTAACAAAGTTAGTGTGTTCATTGTTACTGAAATGAACTAAGATTCTTCAATTTCTGTGTGACAACATGAAAATTCTGATTCAATGACCAGAAATTGAAAGATGTCTTTATTTTTGAAAACAATACAGTTGATTGAACGTGATTAAATCGAAAATTGTTAGAACTTAAATAAGTATTTGAATTAAACAAATCTAACAAGACAAGCAAGCAATAATTTTATAGCATTTTAATTTCAAAACAAAAAATGCCCAAGACAGGAATCGAACCTGTGTCGCCACGGCCACAACGTGGAGTACTAACCACTATACTACTTGGGCCGATATTACAACAACTTAACAAAGTTAGTGTGTTCATTGTTACTGAAATGAACTAAGATTCTTCAATTTCTGTGTGACAACATGGAAATTCTAATTCAATGACCAGAAATTGAAAGATGTCTTTATTTTTGAAAACAATACAGTTGATTGAACGTGATTAAATCGAAAATTGATAGAACTTAAATAAGTATTTGAATTAAACAAATCTAACATGACAAGCAAGCAATATGTTTATAGCATTTAAATTTCAAAACAAAAAATGCCCAAAACAGGAATCGAATCTGTGTCGCCACGGCCACAACGTGGAGTACTAACCACTATACTACTTGGGCCGATATTACAACAACTTAACAAAGTTAGTGTGTTCATTGTTACTGAATTGAACTAAGATTCTTCAATTTCTGTGTGACAACATGAAAATTCTGATTCAATGACCAGAAATTGAAAGATGTCTTTATTTTTGAAAACAATACAGTTGATTGAACGTGATTAAATCGAAAATTGTTAGAACTTAAATAAGTATTTGAATTAAACAAATCTAACAAGACAAGCAAGCAATAATTTTATAGCATTTTAATTTCAAAACAAAAAATGCCCAAGACAGGAATCGAACCTGTGTCGCCACGGCCACAACGTGGAGTACTAACCACTATACTACTTGGGCCGATATTACAACAACTTAACAAAGTTAGTGTGTTCATTGTTACTGAATTGAACTAAGAATCTTCAATTTCTGGGTGACAACATGAAAATTCTAATTCAATGAACAGAAATTGAATTTTGTCTTTATTTTTGAAAACAATACAGTTAATTGAACGTGATTAAATCAAAAATTGTTAGAACTTAAATAAGTATTTGAATTAAACAAATCTAACATGACAAGCGAGCAATAATTTTATAGCATTTAAATTTCAAAACAAAAAATGCCCAAGACAGGAATCGAACCTGTGTCGCCACGGCCACAACGTGGAGTACTAATCACTATACTACTTGGGCCGATATTACAACAACTTAACAAAGTTAGTGTGTTCATTGTTACTGAAATGAACTAAGATTCTTCAATTTCTGTGTGACAACATGAAAATTCTAATTCAATGACCAGAAATTGAAAGATGTCTTTATTTTTGAAAACAATACAGTTAATTGAACGTGATTTAATCAAAAATTGTTGGAACTTAAACAAGTATTTAAATTAAACAAATCTAACATGACAAGCAAGCAATAATTTTATAGCATTTAAATTTCAAAACAAAAAATGCCCAAGACAGGAATCGAATCTGTGTCGCCACGGCCACAACGTGGAGTACTAACCACTATATTACTTGGGCCGATATCACAACAACTTAACAAAGTTAGTGTGTTCATTGTTACTGAATTGAACTAAGAATCTTCAATTTCTGGGTGACAACATGAAAATTCTAATTCAATGAACAGAAATTGAATTTTGTCTTTATTTTTGAAAACAATACAGTTAATTGAACGTGATTAAATCGATAATTGTTAGAACTTAAATAAGTATTTGAATTAAACAAATCTAACATGACAAGCAAGCAATAATTTTGTAGCATTTTAATTTCAAAACAAAAAATGCCAAAGACAGGAATCGAATCTGTGTCGCCACGGCCACAACGTGGAGTACTAACCACTATATTACTTGGGCCGATATCACAACAACTTAACAAAGTTAGTGTGTTCATTGTTACTGAATTGAACTAAGAATCTTCAATTTCTGGGTGACAACATGAAAATTCTAATTCAATGAACAGAAATTGAATTTTGTCTTTATTTTTGAAAACAATACAGTTAATTGAACGTGATTAAATCAAAAATTGTTAGAACTTAAATAAGTATTTGAATTAAACAAATCTAACATGACAAGCAAGCAATATGTTTATAGCATTTTAATTTCAAAACAAAAAATGCCCAAGACAGGAATCGAACCTGTGTCGCCACGGCCACAACGTGGAGTACTAACCACTATACTACTTGGGCCGATATTACAACAACTTAACAAAGTTAGTGTGTTCATTGTTACTGAAATGAACTAAGATTCTTCAATTTCTGTGTGACAACATGAAAATTCTAATTCAATGACCAGAAATTGAAAGATGTCTTTATTTTTGAAAACAATACAGTTGATTGAACGTAATTAAATCGAAAATTGATAGAACTTAAATAAGTATTTGAATTAAACAAATCTAACATGACAAGCAAGCAATATGTTTATAGCACTTTAATTTCAAAACAAAAAATGCCCAAGACAGGAATCGAATCTGTGTCGCCACGGCCACAACGTGGAGTACTAACCACTATATTACTTGGGCCGATATCACAACAACTAAACAAAATTATTGTGTTCATTGTTACTGAAATGAACTAAGATTCTTCAATTTCTGTGTGACAACATGAAAATTCTAATTCAATGACCAGAAATTGAAAGATGTCTTTATTTTTGAAAACAATACAGTTAATTGAACGTGATTTAATCAAAAATTGTTGGAACTTAAGCAAGTATTTAAATTAAACAAATCTAACATGACAAGCAAGCAATAATTTTATAGCATTTAAATTTCAAAACAAAAAATGCCCAAGACAGGAATCGAACCTGTGTCGCCACGGCCACAACGTGGAGTACTAACCACTATACTACTTGGGCCGGTATTACAAACTAAACAAAATTATTGTGTTCATTGTTACTGAAATGAACTAAGATTCTTCATTTCCTGTGTGACAACATGAAAATTCTAATTCAATGACCAGAAATTGAAAGATGTCTTTATTTTTGAAAACAATACAGTTAATTGAACGTGATTAAATCAAAAATTGTTAGAATTTAAATAAGTATTTGAATTAAACAAATCTAACATGACAAGCAAGCAATAATTTTATAGCATTTAAATTTCAAAACAAAAAATGCCAAAGACAGGAATCGAATCTGTGTCGCCACGGCCACAACGTGGAGTACTAATCACTATACTACTTGGGCCGATATTACAACAACTTAACAAAGTTAGTGTGTTCATTGTTACTGAAATGAACTAAGATTCTTCAATTTCTGTGTGACAACATGAAAATTCTAATTCAATGACCAGAAATTGAAAGATGTCTTTATTTTTGAAAACAATACAGTTAATTGAACGTGATTTAATCAAAAATTGTTGGAACTTAAGCAAGTATTTAAATTAAACAAATCTAACATGACAAGCAAGCAATAATTTTATAGCATTTAAATTTCAAAACAAAAAATGCCCAAGACAGGAATCGAACCTGTGTCGCCACGGCCACAACGTGGAGTACTAACCACTATACTACTTGGGCCGGTATTACAAACTAAACAAAATTATTGTGTTCATTGTTACTGAAATGAACTAAGATTCTTCATTTCCTGTGTGACAACATGAAAATTCTAATTCAATGACCAGAAATTGAAAGATGTCTTTATTTTTGAAAACAATACAGTTAATTGAACGTGATTAAATCAAAAATTGTTAGAATTTAAATAAGTATTTGAATTAAACAAATCTAACATGACAAGCAAGCAATAATTTTATAGCATTTAAATTTCAAAACAAAAAATGCCAAAGACAGGAATCGAATCTGTGTCGCCACGGCCACAACGTGGAGTACTAACCACTATATTACTTGGGCCGATATCACAACAACTTAACAAAGTTAGTGTGTTCATTGTTACTGAATTGAACTAAGAATCTTCAATTTCTGGGTGACAACATGAAAATTCTAATTCAATGAACAGAAATTGAATTTTGTCTTTATTTTTGAAAACAATACAGTTAATTGAACGTGATTAAATCAAAAATTGTTAGAACTTAAATAAGTATTTGAATTAAACAAATCTAACATGGCAAGCGAGCAATAATTTTATAGCATTTAAATTTCAAAACAAAAAATGCCCAAGACAGGAATCGAACCTGTGTCGCCACGGCCACAACGTGGAGTACTAATCACTATACTACTTGGGCCGATATTACAACAACTTAACAAAGTTAGTGTGTTCATTGTTACTGAAATGAACTAAGATTCTTCAATTTCTGTGTGACAACATGAAAATTCTAATTCAATGACCAGAAATTGAAAGATGTCTTTATTTTTGAAAACAATACAGTTAATTGAACGTGATTAAATCAAAAATTGTTAGAATTTAAATAAGTATTTGAATTAAACAAATCTAACATGACAAGCAAGCAATAATTTTATAGCATTTAAATTTCAAAACAAAAAATGCCAAAGACAGGAATCGAATCTGTGTCGCCACGGCCACAACGTGGAGTACTAATCACTATACTACTTGGGCCGATATTACAACAACTTAACAAAGTTAGTGTGTTCATTGTTACTGAAATGAACTAAGATTCTTCAATTTCTGTGTGACAACATGAAAATTCTAATTCAATGACCAGAAATTGAAAGATGTCTTTATTTTTGAAAACAATACAGTTAATTGAACGTGATTTAATCAAAAATTGTTGGAACTTAAGCAAGTATTTAAATTAAACAAATCTAACATGACAAGCAAGCAATAATTTTATAGCATTTAAATTTCAAAACAAAAAATGCCCAAGACAGGAATCGAACCTGTGTCGCCACGGCCACAACGTGGAGTACTAACCACTATACTACTTGGGCCGGTATTACAAACTAAACAAAATTATTGTGTTCATTGTTACTGAAATGAACTAAGATTCTTCATTTCCTGTGTGACAACATGAAAATTCTAATTCAATGACCAGAAATTGAAAGATGTCTTTATTTTTGAAAACAATACAGTTAATTGAACGTGATTAAATCAAAAATTGTTAGAATTTAAATAAGTATTTGAATTAAACAAATCTAACATGACAAGCAAGCAATAATTTTATAGCATTTAAATTTCAAAACAAAAAATGCCAAAGACAGGAATCGAATCTGTGTCGCCACGGCCACAACGTGGAGTACTAACCACTATATTACTTGGGCCGATATCACAACAACTTAACAAAGTTAGTGTGTTCATTGTTACTGAATTGAACTAAGAATCTTCAATTTCTGGGTGACAACATGAAAATTCTAATTCAATGAACAGAAATTGAATTTTGTCTTTATTTTTGAAAACAATACAGTTAATTGAACGTGATTAAATCAAAAATTGTTAGAACTTAAATAAGTATTTGAATTAAACAAATCTAACATGGCAAGCGAGCAATAATTTTATAGCATTTAAATTTCAAAACAAAAAATGCCCAAGACAGGAATCGAACCTGTGTCGCCACGGCCACAACGTGGAGTACTAATCACTATACTACTTGGGCCGATATTACAACAACTTAACAAAGTTAGTGTGTTCATTGTTACTGAAATGAACTAAGATTCTTCAATTTCTGTGTGACAACATGAAAATTCTAATTCAATGACCAGAAATTGAAAGATGTCTTTATTTTTGAAAACAATACAGTTAATTGAACGTGATTTAATCAAAAATTGTTGGAACTTAAACAAGTATTTAAATTAAACAAATCTAACATGACAAGCAAGCAATAATTTCATAGCATTTAAATTTCAAAACAAAAAATGCCCAAGACAGGAATCGAACCTGTGTCGCCACGGCCACAACGTGGAGTACTAACCACTATACTACTTGGGCCGATATTACAACAACTTAACAAAGTTAGTGTGTTCATTGTTACTGAAATGAACTAAGATTCTTCAATTTCTGTGTGACAACATGAAAATTCTAATTCAATGAACAGAAATTGAATTTTGTCTTTATTTTTGAAAACAATACAGTTAAATGAACGTGATTTAATCGAAAATTGTTGGAACTTAAATGAGTATTTAAATTAAACAAATCTAACATGACAAGCAAGCAATAATTTTATAGCATTTAAATTTCAAAACAAAAAATGCCCAAGACAGGAATCGAACCTGTGTCGCCACGGCCACAACGTGGAGTACTAACCACTATACTACTTGGGCCGGTATTACAAACTAAACAAAATTATTGTGTTCATTGTTACTGAAATGAACTAAGATTCTTCATTTCCTGTGTGACAACATGAAAATTCTAATTCAATGACCAGAAATTGAAAGATGTCTTTATTTTTGAAAACAATACAGTTAATTGAACGTGATTAAATCAAAAATTGTTAGAATTTAAATAAGTATTTGAATTAAACAAATCTAACATGACAAGCAAGCAATAATTTTATAGCATTTAAATTTCAAAACAAAAAATGCCCAAGACAGGAATCGAACCTGTGTCGCCACGGCCACAACGTGGAGTACTAACCACTATACTACTTGGGCCGATATTACAACAACTTAACAAAGTTAGTGTGTTCATTGTTACTGAAATGAACTAAGATTCTTCAATTTCTGTGTGACAACATGAAAATTCTAATCAATGACCAAAAATTGAAAGATGTCTTCATTTTTGAAAACAATACTGTTAATTGAACGTGATTAAATCAAAAATTGTTAGAACTTAAATAAGTATTTGAATTAAACAAATCTAACATGACAAGCAAGCAATATGTTTATAGCATTTTAATTTCAAAACAAAAAATGCCCAAGACAGGAATCGAACCTGTGTCGCCACGGCCACAACGTGGAGTACTAACCACTATACTACTTGGGCCGATATTACAACAACTTAACAAAGTTAGTGTGTTCATTGTTACTGAAATGAACTAAGATTCTTCAATTTCTGTGTGACAACATGAAAATTCTAATTCAATGACCAGAAATTGAAAGATGTCTTTATTTTTGAAAACAATACAGTTGATTGAACGTGATTAAATCGAAAATTGTTAGAACTTAAATAAGTATTTGAATTAAACAAATCTAACATGACAAGCGAGCAATAATTTTATAGCATTTAAATTTCAAAACAAAAAATGCCCAAGACAGGAATCGAACCTGTGTCGCCACGGCCACAACGTGGAGTACTAACCACTATACTACTTGGGCCGATATTACAACAACTTAACAAAGTTAGTGTGTTCATTGTTACTGAAATGAACTAAGATTCTTCAATTTCTGTGTGACAACATGAAAATTCTAATTCAATGAACAGAAATTGAATTTTGTCTTTATTTTTGAAAACAATACAGTTAAATGAACGTGATTTAATCGAAAATTGTTGGAACTTAAATGAGTATTTAAATTAAACAAATCTAACATGACAAGCAAGCAATAATTTTATAGCATTTAAATTTCAAAACAAAAAATGCCCAAGACAGGAATCGAACCTGTGTCGCCACGGCCACAACGTGGAGTACTAACCACTATACTACTTGGGCCGGTATTACAAACTAAACAAAATTATTGTGTTCATTGTTACTGAAATGAACTAAGATTCTTCATTTCCTGTGTGACAACATGAAAATTCTAATTCAATGACCAGAAATTGAAAGATGTCTTTATTTTTGAAAACAATACAGTTAATTGAACGTGATTAAATCAAAAATTGTTAGAATTTAAATAAGTATTTGAATTAAACAAATCTAACATGACAAGCAAGCAATAATTTTATAGCATTTAAATTTCAAAACAAAAAATGCCCAAGACAGGAATCGAACCTGTGTCGCCACGGCCACAACGTGGAGTACTAACCACTATACTACTTGGGCCGATATTACAACAACTTAACAAAGTTAGTGTGTTCATTGTTACTGAAATGAACTAAGATTCTTCAATTTCTGTGTGACAACATGAAAATTCTAATCAATGACCAAAAATTGAAAGATGTCTTCATTTTTGAAAACAATACTGTTAATTGAACGTGATTAAATCAAAAATTGTTAGAACTTAAATAAGTATTTGAATTAAACAAATCTAACATGACAAGCAAGCAATATGTTTATAGCATTTTAATTTCAAAACAAAAAATGCCCAAGACAGGAATCGAACCTGTGTCGCCACGGCCACAACGTGGAGTACTAACCACTATACTACTTGGGCCGATATTACAACAACTTAACAAAGTTAGTGTGTTCATTGTTACTGAAATGAACTAAGATTCTTCATTTCCTGTGTGACAACATGAAAATTCTAATTCAATGACCAGAAATTGAAAGATGTCTTTATTTTTGAAAACAATACAGTTGATTGAACGTGATTAAATCGAAAATTGATAGAACTTAAATAAGTATTTGAATTAAACAAATCTAACATGACAAGCAAGCAATATGTTTATAGCACTTTAATTTCAGAACAAAAAATGCCCAAGACAGGAATCGAATCTGTGTCGCCACGGCCACAACGTGGAGTACTAACCACCATACTACTTGGGCCGATATTACAACAACATAACAAAGTTAGTGTGTTCATTGTTACTGAAATGAACTAAGATTCTTCAATTTCTGTGTGACAACATGAAAATTCTAATTCAATGACCAGAAATTGAAAGATGTCTTTATTTTTGAAAACAATACAGTTAATTGAACGTGATTAAATCAAAAATTGTTATAACTTGAATAAGTATTCAAATTGAAGAAATCTAACATGACAAGCAAGCAATATGTTTATAGCATTTTAATTTCAAAACAAAAAATGCCCAAGACAGGAATCGAACCTGTGTCGCCACGGCCACAACGTGGAGTACTAACCACTATATTACTTGGGCCGATATCACAACAACTTAACAAAGTTAGTGTGTTCATTGTTACTGAATTGAACTAAGAATCTTCAATTTCTGGGTGACAACATGAAAATTCTAATTCAATGAACAGAAATTGAATTTTGTCTTTATTTTTGAAAACAATACAGTTAATTGAACGTGATTAAATCAAAAATTGTTAGAACTTAAATAAGTATTTGAATTAAACAAATCTAAGATGACAAGCGAGCAATAATTTTATAGCATTTAAATTTCAAAACAAAAAATGCCCAAGACAGGAATCGAACCTGTGTCGCCACGGCCACAACGTGGAGTACTAATCACTATACTACTTGGGCCGATATTACAACAACTTAACAAAGTGAGTGTGTTCATTGTTACTGAAATGAAATAAGATTCTTCAATTTCTGGGTGACAACATGAAAATTCTAATTCAATGACCAGAAATTGAAAGATGTCTTTATTTTTGAAAACAATACAGTTGATTGAACGTGATTAAATCGAAAATTGTTAGAACTTGAATAAGTATTCAAATTAAAGAAATCTAACAAGACAAGCAAGCAATAATTTTATAGCATTTTAATTTCAAAACAAAAAATGCCCAAGACAGGAAACGAACCTGTGTCGCCACGGCCACAACGTGGAGTACTAACCACTATACTACTTGGGCCGATATTACAACAACTTAACAAAGTCAGTGTGTTCATTGTTACTGAAATGAACTAAGATTCTTCAATTTCTGTGTGACAACATGAAAATTCTAATTCAATGACCAGAAATTGAAAGATGTCTTTATTTTTGAAAACAATACAGTTGATTGAACGTGATTAAATCGAAAATTGATAGAACTTAAATAAGTATTTGAATTAAACAAATCTAACATGACAAGCAAGCAATATGTTTATAGCACTTTAATTTCAAAACAAAAAATGCCCAAGACAGGAATCGAATCTGTGTCGCCACGGCCACAACGTGGAGTACTAACCACCATACTACTTGGGCCGATATTACAACAACTTAACAAAGTTAGTGTGTTCATTGTTACTGAAATGAAATAAGATTCTTCAATTTCTGGGTGACAACATGAAAATTCTAATTCAATGACCAGAAATTGAAAGATGTCTTTATTTTTGAAAACAATACAGTTGATTGAACGTGATTAAATCGAAAATTGTTATAACTTGAATAAGTATTCAAATTAAAGAAATCTAACAAGACAAGCAAGCAATAATTTTATAGCATTTTAATTTCAAAACAAAAAATGCCCAAGACAGGAATCGAACCTGTGTCGCCACGGCCACAACGTGGAGTACTAATCACTATACTACTTGGGCCGATATTACAACAACTTAACAAAGTTAGTGTGTTCATTGTTACTGAAATGAACTAAGATTCTTCAATTTCTGTGTGACAACATGAAAATTCTAATCAATGACCAAAAATTGAAAGATGTCTTCATTTTTGAAAACAATACTGTTAATTGAACGTGATTAAATCAAAAATTGTTAGAACTTAAATAAGTATTTGAATTAAACAAATCTAACATGACAAGCAAGCAATATGTTTATAGCATTTTAATTTCAAAACAAAAAATGCCCAAGACAGGAATCGAACCTGTGTCGCCACGGCCACAACGTGGAGTACTAACCACTATACTACTTGGGCCGATATTACAACAACTTAACAAAGTTAGTGTGTTCATTGTTACTGAAATGAACTAAGATTCTTCAATTTCTGTGTGACAACATGAAAATTCTAATTCAATGACCAGAAATTGAAAGATGTCTTTATTTTTGAAAACAATACAGTTGATTGAACGTGATTAAATCGAAAATTGATAGAACTTAAATAAGTATTTGAATTAAACAAATCTAACATGACAAGCAAGAAATATGTTTATAGCACTTTAATTTCAAAACAAAAAATGCCCAAGACAGGAATCGAATCTGTGTCGCCACGGCCACAACGTGGAGTACTAACCACCATACTACTTGGGCCGATATTACAACAACTTAACAAAGTTAGTGTGTTCATTGTTACTGAAATGAACTAAGATTCTTCAATTTCTGTGTGACAACATGAAAATTCTAATTCAATGACCAGAAATTGAAAGATGTCTTTATTTTTGAAAACAATACAATTAATTGAACGTGATTAAATCAAAAATTGTTATAACTTGAATAAGTATTCAAATTGAAGAAATCTAACATGACAAGCAAGCAATATGTTTATAGCATTTAACCGGATAATTGTGGTTCTCAAGTTTATAATAATTCTATTGATATTCCTGTAATACAAAACGTTGAACAAGCATTAGAAACTTTACAACTTACTTCTGATGCAGCTACGATGTTTTGGGATAAATTTCAAACAGAATATTTGATATATATTCGTGATATATACAAACATTCCCGAAAACAACCTTCAGCAAATGCCAATAAACCTAATATTGGTGAAATTGTAGTTATACATAATGATAACTCACCTCGTGGTCAATGGAAACTTGGTCGAATCACAGAACTTATAAGTAGTTCTGATGGATTCATTCGTACAGCTAAAGTTCTCACTCCAGCTGGGAACATCATATCTCGTTCCTTAAATCATCTATATCCACTTGAATTACGAAGTGTTTTACCTGATATGACATCAATTCCTCAATCTACTCCTTCCGAAGACACTTCATTGTCTTTGAAGGTAGGATCTGCTTCGGATATGATGAACCTTGATGCTCAACCAATACAGGAATATATTATAAGATCAAACTCACCTGTACCTTCAATCCATGAAACGAACAATGTGGTTACATGTCCTGAACCAATAGATATTAATAATCCTCAAAAAATTTACATACCTACGTCCAAAATTTCTTCGATACATAATCCGATCCTTGAGGAAGAAGCTGAATTACAATTATGGGGTCCAGGTCATACGCCTGACGATAATCGTAAAAAATTACAAAAGAAAAACACAAGTAAAGCAAAACAAACCATAATTTTGCCTACCATTGACCAAAACGACGTAAAACCATCTACTGAAACAAACGCAAACCGTGTTCGCACCTTACCTTTACGGAATCACATCACATACGCTTCGCGAAAGAATTTCAAATCAGCAATGACGTCTGCAATTTTAATTTTTACAATAATATCGATATTTTTACCCGTAGCATCTGTAAATTCTGTAGTATGTGATGAGGCAAAGTTTTTATCCATACATTTGCTTGGAAACCCACATTGTGCTCCTCATCTTGCCATGTGGTCATTGTTCTTACCACTTTGTTGTTTATTTGGCATCTTTTGTTGTTGTATACGCATAGGATTCCATCAATATCGATATAATTCCTGGTCTAATACTATTCGTTACATATCTTCTTTTTTCACATATAGACCTCATACTCCGGAACAGAATGATATCGAATTAGGAGTTATTGAACCTCCTCCAATTTCATCTGAGAATATTCCACATATAGAACCTAAATTATATCCTCTATTTTGGAAAAGAGGTTCTCGATTATCAATTATCAGTATACTTACAATATTTTTTATCAATAATGCTACTGCTTGTACCGATCATCACGTTATTCATTCAGTTTCTACACATTGTCTGAATCGTACTCAATGTTATCACCAATATAGTGATCAAATAGTTTTTTCTCCTGGAGTTAAAGATTTATGCCTGGATATAAAATTTAAAAATCATTCTATTGGTTATATTCAAATTCGAAAATTATATACAAGTTTTGAATGTAAGAAAACCACAAAATTTTTTACAAAGGCTACTTTGCCTAAACTAACCGTTGATTTTCGATGTGCTCATATGGGATCTTGTGATCAAACTTGTGAAACTATGAATCATCGCTCTCGTATTTCTGAATTCGAACCATATAATTATCCAACACAATCCAAATGTGTCCGATCTTCAGCACATATATGGCGTTGTTTGACATTTTGGGAAAACCCTTGTCTTTTCTACAAATTAGAACATGTACCTACTTCGGACGACATATTTGAAGTATTTAAATGTGAAGATTGGACAACATCTTCAACTTTTGAAATTACAACACATATTGTTAAAGATAAAAATATTTATAATATCACAATTCCACCATATTTGAAGATGAATTACTCTTTTTTCAATATGACGATCAATACACAAGACAAACCTCCTACTCCACTTCATAATTATTATTTTGTTGCTTCAAACAATCAAATCTTTGCTGTTGAACCACATTTTCCATTTATGGTACAATGTATTTCGAAGGCAGACACTTCCGACAATTTTTCAAGATGTACAACGGTTATCGATTGTACTTGTAACAAAATCAATAACGATGTTGCTGGCTGTATATGTCCACAACATAATTTCACACATTTTTCTCATATTTTACCTCCGTATGTGGCAAACACGGAAACAATCTATAAACCCGATACATCCTTAACTTTTCGAACTCAGTCTGATGAAACTACAGTTTCAATTGATTCTGAACTTTTATATGACAGTAATACATTTTCCTATGATATACCTTGTCGTCCCTTATTGATCAGTCTCTCCGGATGTTATTTTTGTGGGTAGGGTGCATCTGCATTGTTTTCTTGTATGTCATCTAAAGAAACATGAATACCGATCGAGTGTTCAAAAGATGTATTCATGATTAAATGTTCACCCTTCAATGAAATTACAAATATCAATATTAAAAGAGATAATTCAATTATAAATGAAGTTTGTCATACTAAATGTAATCATGAAAAAATTGATATAATTGTAACGGGACAACTATATTTTAATTCATCTACTAGTGAACCTAATGAAATTCATTCAAATCAGAATTCAGTTATAATACCTGACATAATTCCTTTTTTGAAACTTTTTAAAGAACACTGGATGATGTTTTTAATCTGCGTTGTTTTTCTGATCCTCATATGTTTTTTGGGATACCTAGGTTGTACTCCAGCCATTTATTTTTTCTTGATCACAGCTTTCCGTACTATAAAAATCATAAAAGATACAACAACCAAGTTTTTCTTTATTCTTAGAAATCTTTGTTTTGATAGAAGATTTTAACATTGAACATTCTATTACAGTTCATAATGAACCATCTTTTGAGGAAGAATTGAAAGATCCTTCCTATTCTAACCTTCCTACCTCTATTCGAACTCTTGTTCTCGTTGAAAATCGTTTAAATCGAAAGTTCCAATACATGAGTGAGTATTTGGACAATCACTTCAGAATCATTTCTGAAGCTATGAAAATTCTGAATGAAAATCAGAATTTGATTCGATTACAAACGCAACCAACGAAAACTTGCCTATTTTGCGATCAGGTGACTACTGATGGTCACCGCACAGGCAATTGTCCCATCTATTCATCTGTTATGGAGCGTGGAATCCGCGCTCATCAATTGAAATTATGCTTACGATGCTTATCGGCTCTACACGAGCATCCCTGTAGCACTAACTGCTACAAATGCAACTCTGATAAGCATCATGGGTCATTATGCGACGGACAACGTCGCAAAAGGCCAATGGCTTAGCTGCGGCGGCAGTGTCGCGGTTAGCGATTATTTTTTATCCTTTTTTCTATGTTTTGTTCCATTTCAGTTTTGTTTTTATCGTTTTCCTTTACTTTGTCTATTTCAGATTGTACTTTTCGGCCCGCCTTCCCATATCTTCATCCTTGGGATCGGAAAATACGATATACCTCAACCAAAGCTCAACGGACTATAGACGATCTATTATTTGTTGAATTGTTAATTCTTTAATAAAGCATTCTACCACTGACTATCTGTTCTATTAATTCTCAGCGGAATACCCACAACCGAATACCTTCGCCGAAGCGACAAACTAAACAAAATTATTGTGTTCATTGTTACTGAAATCAACTAAGATTCTTCATTTCCTGTGTGACAACATGAAAATTCTAATTCAATGACCAGAAATTGAAAGATGTCTTTATTTTTGAAAACAATACAGTTAATTCAACGTGATTAAATCAAAAATTGTTAGAACTTAAATAAGTATTTGAATTAAACAAATCTAACATGATAAGCAAGCAATAATTTCATAGCATTTAAATTTCAAAACAAAAAATGCCCAAGACAGGAATCGAACCTGTGTCGCCACGGCCACAACGTGGAGTACTAACCACTATACTACTTGGGCCGATATCACAACAACTTAACAAAGTTAGTGTGTTCATTGTTACTGAAATGAACTAAGATTCTTCAATTTCTGTGTGACAACATGAAAATTCTAATTCAATGAACAGAAATTGAATTTTGTCTTTATTTTTGAAAACAATACAGTTAATTGAACGTGATTTAATCGAAAATTGTTGGAATTTAAATAAGTATTTAAATTAAACAAATCTAACATGACAAGCAAGCAATAATTTCATAGCATTTAAATTTCAAAACAAAAAATGCCCAAGACAGGAATCGAACCTGTGTCGCCACGGCCACAACGTGGAGTACTAATCACTATACTACTTGGGCCGATATTACAACAACTTAACAAAGTGAGTGTGTTCATTGTTACTGAAATGAAATAAGATTCTTCAATTTCTGGGTGACAACATGAAAATTCTAATTCAATGACCAGAAATTGAAAGATGTCTTTATTTTTGAAAACAATACAGTTGATTGAACGTGATTAAATCGAAAATTGTTAGAACTTGAATAAGTATTCAAATTAAAGAAATCTAACAAGACAAGCAAGCAATAATTTTATAGCATTTTAATTTCAAAACAAAAAATGCCCAAGACAGGAATCGAACCTGTGTCGCCACGGCCACAACGTGGAGTACTAACCACTATACTACTTGGGCCGATATTACAACAACTTAACAAAGTCAGTGTGTTCATTGTTACTGAAATGAACTAAGATTCTTCAATTTCTGTGTGACAACATGAAAATTCTAATTCAATGACCAGAAATTGAAAGATGTCTTTATTTTTGAAAACAATACAGTTGATTGAACGTGATTAAATCGAAAATTGATAGAACTTAAATAAGTATTTGAATTAAACAAATCTAACATGACAAGCAAGCAATATGTTTATAGCACTTTAATTTCAAAACAAAAAATGCCCAAGACAGGAATCGAATCTGTGTCGCCACGGCCACAACGTGGAGTACTAACCACCATACTACTTGGGCCGATATTACAACAACTTAACAAAGTTAGTGTGTTCATTGTTACTGAAATGAAATAAGATTCTTCAATTTCTGGGTGACAACATGAAAATTCTAATTCAATGACCAGAAATTGAAAGATGTCTTTATTTTTGAAAACAATACAGTTGATTGAACGTGATTAAATCGAAAATTGTTATAACTTGAATAAGTATTCAAATTAAAGAAATCTAACAAGACAAGCAAGCAATAATTTTATAGCATTTTAATTTCAAAACAAAAAATGCCCAAGACAGGAATCGAACCTGTGTCGCCACGGCCACAACGTGGAGTACTAATCACTATACTACTTGGGCCGATATTACAACAACTTAACAAAGTTAGTGTGTTCATTGTTACTGAAATGAACTAAGATTCTTCAATTTCTGTGTGACAACATGAAAATTCTAATCAATGACCAAAAATTGAAAGATGTCTTCATTTTTGAAAACAATACTGTTAATTGAACGTGATTAAATCAAAAATTGTTAGAACTTAAATAAGTATTTGAATTAAACAAATCTAACATGACAAGCAAGCAATATGTTTATAGCATTTTAATTTCAAAACAAAAAATGCCCAAGACAGGAATCGAACCTGTGTCGCCACGGCCACAACGTGGAGTACTAACCACTATACTACTTGGGCCGATATTACAACAACTTAACAAAGTTAGTGTGTTCATTGTTACTGAAATGAACTAAGATTCTTCAATTTCTGTGTGACAACATGAAAATTCTAATTCAATGACCAGAAATTGAAAGATGTCTTTATTTTTGAAAACAATACAGTTGATTGAACGTGATTAAATCGAAAATTGATAGAACTTAAATAAGTATTTGAATTAAACAAATCTAACATGACAAGCAAGAAATATGTTTATAGCACTTTAATTTCAAAACAAAAAATGCCCAAGACAGGAATCGAATCTGTGTCGCCACGGCCACAACGTGGAGTACTAACCACCATACTACTTGGGCCGATATTACAACAACTTAACAAAGTTAGTGTGTTCATTGTTACTGAAATGAACTAAGATTCTTCAATTTCTGTGTGACAACATGAAAATTCTAATTCAATGACCAGAAATTGAAAGATGTCTTTATTTTTGAAAACAATACAGTTAATTGAACGTGATTAAATCAAAAATTGTTATAACTTGAATAAGTATTCAAATTGAAGAAATCTAACATGACAAGCAAGCAATATGTTTATAGCATTTAACCGGATAATTGTGGTTCTCAAGTTTATAATAATTCTATTGATATTCCTGTAATACAAAACGTTGAACAAGCATTAGAAACTTTACAACTTACTTCTGATGCAGCTACGATGTTTTGGGATAAATTTCAAACAGAATATTTGATATATATTCGTGATATATACAAACATTCCCGAAAACAACCTTCAGCAAATGCCAATAAACCTAATATTGGTGAAATTGTAGTTATACATAATGATAACTCACCTCGTGGTCAATGGAAACTTGGTCGAATCACAGAACTTATAAGTAGTTCTGATGGATTCATTCGTACAGCTAAAGTTCTCACTCCAGCTGGGAACATCATATCTCGTTCCTTAAATCATCTATATCCACTTGAATTACGAAGTGTTTTACCTGATATGACATCAATTCCTCAATCTACTCCTTCCGAAGACACTTCATTGTCTTTGAAGGTAGGATCTGCTTCGGATATGATGAACCTTGATGCTCAACCAATACAGGAATATATTATAAGATCAAACTCACCTGTACCTTCAATCCATGAAACGAACAATGTGGTTACATGTCCTGAACCAATAGATATTAATAATCCTCAAAAAATTTACATACCTACGTCCAAAATTTCTTCGATACATAATCCGATCCTTGAGGAAGAAGCTGAATTACAATTATGGGGTCCAGGTCATACGCCTGACGATAATCGTAAAAAATTACAAAAGAAAAACACAAGTAAAGCAAAACAAACCATAATTTTGCCTACCATTGACCAAAACGACGTAAAACCATCTACTGAAACAAACGCAAACCGTGTTCGCACCTTACCTTTACGGAATCACATCACATACGCTTCGCGAAAGAATTTCAAATCAGCAATGACGTCTGCAATTTTAATTTTTACAATAATATCGATATTTTTACCCGTAGCATCTGTAAATTCTGTAGTATGTGATGAGGCAAAGTTTTTATCCATACATTTGCTTGGAAACCCACATTGTGCTCCTCATCTTGCCATGTGGTCATTGTTCTTACCACTTTGTTGTTTATTTGGCATCTTTTGTTGTTGTATACGCATAGGATTCCATCAATATCGATATAATTCCTGGTCTAATACTATTCGTTACATATCTTCTTTTTTCACATATAGACCTCATACTCCGGAACAGAATGATATCGAATTAGGAGTTATTGAACCTCCTCCAATTTCATCTGAGAATATTCCACATATAGAACCTAAATTATATCCTCTATTTTGGAAAAGAGGTTCTCGATTATCAATTATCAGTATACTTACAATATTTTTTATCAATAATGCTACTGCTTGTACCGATCATCACGTTATTCATTCAGTTTCTACACATTGTCTGAATCGTACTCAATGTTATCACCAATATAGTGATCAAATAGTTTTTTCTCCTGGAGTTAAAGATTTATGCCTGGATATAAAATTTAAAAATCATTCTATTGGTTATATTCAAATTCGAAAATTATATACAAGTTTTGAATGTAAGAAAACCACAAAATTTTTTACAAAGGCTACTTTGCCTAAACTAACCGTTGATTTTCGATGTGCTCATATGGGATCTTGTGATCAAACTTGTGAAACTATGAATCATCGCTCTCGTATTTCTGAATTCGAACCATATAATTATCCAACACAATCCAAATGTGTCCGATCTTCAGCACATATATGGCGTTGTTTGACATTTTGGGAAAACCCTTGTCTTTTCTACAAATTAGAACATGTACCTACTTCGGACGACATATTTGAAGTATTTAAATGTGAAGATTGGACAACATCTTCAACTTTTGAAATTACAACACATATTGTTAAAGATAAAAATATTTATAATATCACAATTCCACCATATTTGAAGATGAATTACTCTTTTTTCAATATGACGATCAATACACAAGACAAACCTCCTACTCCACTTCATAATTATTATTTTGTTGCTTCAAACAATCAAATCTTTGCTGTTGAACCACATTTTCCATTTATGGTACAATGTATTTCGAAGGCAGACACTTCCGACAATTTTTCAAGATGTACAACGGTTATCGATTGTACTTGTAACAAAATCAATAACGATGTTGCTGGCTGTATATGTCCACAACATAATTTCACACATTTTTCTCATATTTTACCTCCGTATGTGGCAAACACGGAAACAATCTATAAACCCGATACATCCTTAACTTTTCGAACTCAGTCTGATGAAACTACAGTTTCAATTGATTCTGAACTTTTATATGACAGTAATACATTTTCCTATGATATACCTTGTCGTCCCTTATTGATCAGTCTCTCCGGATGTTATTTTTGTGGGTAGGGTGCATCTGCATTGTTTTCTTGTATGTCATCTAAAGAAACATGAATACCGATCGAGTGTTCAAAAGATGTATTCATGATTAAATGTTCACCCTTCAATGAAATTACAAATATCAATATTAAAAGAGATAATTCAATTATAAATGAAGTTTGTCATACTAAATGTAATCATGAAAAAATTGATATAATTGTAACGGGACAACTATATTTTAATTCATCTACTAGTGAACCTAATGAAATTCATTCAAATCAGAATTCAGTTATAATACCTGACATAATTCCTTTTTTGAAACTTTTTAAAGAACACTGGATGATGTTTTTAATCTGCGTTGTTTTTCTGATCCTCATATGTTTTTTGGGATACCTAGGTTGTACTCCAGCCATTTATTTTTTCTTGATCACAGCTTTCCGTACTATAAAAATCATAAAAGATACAACAACCAAGTTTTTCTTTATTCTTAGAAATCTTTGTTTTGATAGAAGATTTTAACATTGAACATTCTATTACAGTTCATAATGAACCATCTTTTGAGGAAGAATTGAAAGATCCTTCCTATTCTAACCTTCCTACCTCTATTCGAACTCTTGTTCTCGTTGAAAATTGTTTAAATCGAAAGTTCCAATACATGAGTGAGTATTTGGACAATCACTTCAGAATCATTTCTGAAGCTATGAAAATTCTGAATGAAAATCAGAATTTGATTCGATTACAAACGCAACCAACGAAAACTTGCCTATTTTGCGATCAGGTGACTACTGATGGTCACCGCACAGGCAATTGTCCCATCTATTCATCTGTTATGGAGCGTGGAATCCGCGCTCATCAATTGAAATTATGCTTACGATGCTTATCGGCTCTACACGAGCATCCCTGTAGCACTAACTGCTACAAATGCAACTCTGATAAGCATCATGGGTCATTATGCGACGGACAACGTCGCAAAAGGCCAATGGCTTAGCTGCGGCGGCAGTGTCGCGGTTAGCGATTATTTTTTATCCTTTTTTCTATGTTTTGTTCCATTTCAGTTTTGTTTTTATCGTTTTCCTTTACTTTGTCTATTTCAGATTGTACTTTTCGGCCCGCCTTCCCATATCTTCATCCTTGGGATCGGAAAATACGATATACCTCAACCAAAGCTCAACGGACTATAGACGATCTATTATTTGTTGAATTGTTAATTCTTTAATAAAGCATTCTACCACTGACTATCTGTTCTATTAATTCTCAGCGGAATACCCACAACCGAATACCTTCGCCGAAGCGACAAACTAAACAAAATTATTGTGTTCATTGTTACTGAAATCAACTAAGATTCTTCATTTCCTGTGTGACAACATGAAAATTCTAATTCAATGACCAGAAATTGAAAGATGTCTTTATTTTTGAAAACAATACAGTTAATTCAACGTGATTAAATCAAAAATTGTTAGAACTTAAATAAGTATTTGAATTAAACAAATCTAACATGATAAGCAAGCAATAATTTCATAGCATTTAAATTTCAAAACAAAAAATGCCCAAGACAGGAATCGAACCTGTGTCGCCACGGCCACAACGTGGAGTACTAACCACTATACTACTTGGGCCGATATCACAACAACTTAACAAAGTTAGTGTGTTCATTGTTACTGAAATGAACTAAGATTCTTCAATTTCTGTGTGACAACATGACAATTCTAATTCAATGAACAGAAATTGAATTTTGTCTTTATTTTTGAAAACAATACAGTTAATTGAACGTGATTTAATCGAAAATTGTTGGAATTTAAATAAGTATTTAAATTAAACAAATCTAACATGACAAGCAAGCAATAATTTCATAGCATTTAAATTTCAAAACAAAAAATGCCCAAGACAGGAATCGAACCTGTGTCGCCACGGCCACAACGTGGAGTACTAACCACTATATTACTTGGGCCGATATTACAACAACTTAACAAAGTTAGTGTGTTCGTTGTTACTGAATTGAACTAAGATTCTTCAATTTCTGTGTGACAACATGAAAATTCTAATTCAACGAACAGAAATTGAATTTTGTCTTTATTTTTGAAAACAATACAGTTAAATGAACGTGATTTAATCGAAAATCGTTGGAACTTAAATAAGTATTTGAATTAAACAAATCTAACATGACAAGCAAGCAATAATTTTATAGCATTTAAATTTCAAAACAAAAAATGCCCAAGACAGGAATCGAACCTGTGTCGCCACGGCCACAACGTGGTGTACTAACCACTATACTACTTGGGCCGATATTACAACAACTTAACAAAGTTAGTGTGTTTATTGTTACTGAAATGAACTAAGATTCTTCAATTTCTGTGTGACAACATGAAAATTCTAATTCAATGACCAGAAATTGAAAGATGTCTTTATTTTTGAAAACAATACAGTTGATTGAACGTAATTAAATCGAAAATTGATAGAACTTAAATAAGTATTTGAATTAAACAAATCTAACATGACAAGCAAGCAATATGTTTATAGCACTTTAATTTCAAAACAAAAAATGCCCAAGACAGGAATCGAATCTGTGTCGCCACGGCCACAACGTGGAGTACTAACCACTATACTACTTGGGCCAATATTACAACAACTTAACAAAGTTAGTGTGTTCATTGTTACTGAAATGAACTAAGATTCTTCAATTTCTGTGTGACAACATGAAAATTCTAATTCAATGACCAGAAATTGAAAGATGTCTTTATTTTTGAAAACAATACAGTTGATTGAACGTGATTAAATCGAAAATTGTTAGAACTTAAATAAGTATTTGAATTAAACAAATCTAACAAGACAAGCAAGCAATAATTTTATAGCATTTTAATTTCAAAACAAAAAATGCCCAAGACAGGAATCGAACCTGTGTCGCCACGGCCACAACGTGGAGTACTAACCACTATACTACTTGGGCCGATATTACAACAACTTAACAAAGTTAGTGTGTTCATTGTTACTGAAATGAACTAAGATTCTTCAATTTCTGTGTGACAACATGGAAATTCTAATTCAATGACCAGAAATTGAAAGATGTCTTTATTTTTGAAAACAATACAGTTGATTGAACGTGTTTTAATCGAAAATTGATAGAACTTAAATAAGTATTTGAATTAAACAAATCTAACATGACAAGCAAGCAATATGTTTATAGCATTTAAATTTCAAAACAAAAAATGCCCAAAACAGGAATCGAATCTGTGTCGCCACGGCCACAACGTGGAGTACTAACCACTATACTACTTGGGCCGATATTACAACAACTTAACAAAGTTAGTGTGTTCATTGTTACTGAATTGAACTAAGATTCTTCAATTTCTGTGTGACAACATGAAAATTCTAATTCAATGACCAGAAATTGAAAGATGTCTTTATTTTTGAAAACAATACAGTTGATTGAACGTGATTAAATCGATAATTGTTAGAACTTAAATAAGTATTTGAATTAAACAAATCTAACATGACAAGCAAGCAATAATTTTGTAGCATTTTAATTTCAAAACAAAAAATGCCAAAGACAGGAATCGAATCTGTGTCGCCACGGCCACAACGTGGAGTACTAACCACTATATTACTTGGGCCGATATCACAACAACTTAACAAAGTTAGTGTGTTCATTGTTACTGAATTGAACTAAGAATCTTCAATTTCTGGGTGACAACATGAAAATTCTAATTCAATGAACAGAAATTGAATTTTGTCTTTATTTTTGAAAACAATACAGTTAATTGAACGTGATTAAATCAAAAATTGTTAGAACTTAAATAAGTATTTGAATTAAACAAATCTAACATGACAAGCGAGCAATAATTTTATAGCATTTAAATTTCCAAACAAAAAATGCCCAAGACAGGAATCGAACCTGTGTCGCCACGGCCACAACGTGGAGTACTAATCACTATACTACTTGGGCCGATATTACAACAACTTAACAAAGTTAGTGTGTTCATTGTTACTGAAATGAACTAAGATTCTTCAATTTCTGTGTGACAACATGAAAATTCTAATTCAATGACCAGAAATTGAAAGATGTCTTTATTTTTGAAAACAATACAGTTAATTGAACGTGATTTAATCAAAAATTGTTGGAACTTAAACAAGTATTTAAATTAAACAAATCTAACATGACAAGCAAGCAATAATTTTATAGCATTTAAATTTCAAAACAAAAAATGCCCAAGACAGGAATCGAACCTGTGTCGCCACGGCCACAACGTGGAGTACTAACCACTATACTACTTGGGCCGGTATTACAAACTAAACAAAATTATTGTGTTCATTGTTACTGAAATGAACTAAGATTCTTCATTTCCTGTGTGACAACATGAAAATTCTAATTCAATGACCAGAAATTGAAAGATGTCTTTATTTTTGAAAACAATACAGTTAATTGAACGTGATTAAATCAAAAATTGTTAGAATTTAAATAAGTATTTGAATTAAACAAATCTAACATGACAAGCAAGCAATAATTTTATAGCATTTAAATTTCAAAACAAAAAATGCCAAAGACAGGAATCGAATCTGTGTCGCCACGGCCACAACGTGGAGTACTAACCACTATATTACTTGGGCCGATATCACAACAACTTAACAAAGTTAGTGTGTTCATTGTTACTGAATTGAACTAAGAATCTTCAATTTCTGGGTGACAACATGAAAATTCTAATTCAATGAACAGAAATTGAATTTTGTCTTTATTTTTGAAAACAATACAGTTAATTGAACGTGATTAAATCAAAAATTGTTAGAACTTAAATAAGTATTTGAATTAAACAAATCTAACATGACAAGCGAGCAATAATTTTATAGCATTTAAATTTCAAAACAAAAAATGCCCAAGACAGGAATCGAACCTGTGTCGCCACGGCCACAACGTGGAGTACTAATCACTATACTACTTGGGCCGATATTACAACAACTTAACAAAGTTAGTGTGTTCATTGTTACTGAATTGAACTAAGATTCTTCAATTTCTGTGTGACAACATGAAAATTCTAATTCAATGACCAGAAATTGAAAGATGTCTTTATTTTTGAAAACAATACAGTTGATTGAACGTGATTAAATCGATAATTGTTAGAACTTAAATAAGTATTTGAATTAAACAAATCTAACATGACAAGCAAGCAATAATTTTGTAGCATTTTAATTTCAAAACAAAAAATGCCAAAGACAGGAATCGAATCTGTGTCGCCACGGCCACAACGTGGAGTACTAACCACTATATTACTTGGGCCGATATCACAACAACTTAACAAAGTTAGTGTGTTCATTGTTACTGAATTGAACTAAGAATCTTCAATTTCTGGGTGACAACATGAAAATTCTAATTCAATGAACAGAAATTGAATTTTGTCTTTATTTTTGAAAACAATACAGTTAATTGAACGTGATTAAATCAAAAATTGTTAGAACTTAAATAAGTATTTGAATTAAACAAATCTAACATGACAAGCGAGCAATAATTTTATAGCATTTAAATTTCAAAACAAAAAATGCCCAAGACAGGAATCGAACCTGTGTCGCCACGGCCACAACGTGGAGTACTAATCACTATACTACTTGGGCCGATATTACAACAACTTAACAAAGTTAGTGTGTTCATTGTTACTGAAATGAACTAAGATTCTTCAATTTCTGTGTGACAACATGAAAATTCTAATTCAATGACCAGAAATTGAAAGATGTCTTTATTTTTGAAAACAATACAGTTAATTGAACGTGATTTAATCAAAAATTGTTGGAACTTAAACAAGTATTTAAATTAAACAAATCTAACATGACAAGCAAGCAATAATTTTATAGCATTTAAATTTCAAAACAAAAAATGCCCAAGACAGGAATCGAACCTGTGTCGCCACGGCCACAACGTGGAGTACTAACCACTATACTACTTGGGCCGGTATTACAAACTAAACAAAATTATTGTGTTCATTGTTACTGAAATGAACTAAGATTCTTCATTTCCTGTGTGACAACATGAAAATTCTAATTCAATGACCAGAAATTGAAAGATGTCTTTATTTTTGAAAACAATACAGTTAATTGAACGTGATTAAATCAAAAATTGTTAGAATTTAAATAAGTATTTGAATTAAACAAATCTAACATGACAAGCAAGCAATAATTTTATAGCATTTAAATTTCAAAACAAAAAATGCCAAAGACAGGAATCGAATCTGTGTCGCCACGGCCACAACGTGGAGTACTAACCACTATATTACTTGGGCCGATATCACAACAACTTAACAAAGTTAGTGTGTTCATTGTTACTGAATTGAACTAAGAATCTTCAATTTCTGGGTGACAACATGAAAATTCTAATTCAATGAACAGAAATTGAATTTTGTCTTTATTTTTGAAAACAATACAGTTAATTGAACGTGATTAAATCAAAAATTGTTAGAACTTAAATAAGTATTTGAATTAAACAAATCTAACATGACAAGCGAGCAATAATTTTATAGCATTTAAATTTCAAAACAAAAAATGCCCAAGACAGGAATCGAACCTGTGTCGCCACGGCCACAACGTGGAGTACTAGTCACTATACTACTTGGGCCGATATTACAACAACTTAACAAAGTTAGTGTGTTCATTGTTACTGAAATGAACTAAGATTCTTCAATTTCTGTGTGACAACATGAAAATTCTAATTCAATGACCAGAAATTGAAAGATGTCTTTATTTTTGAAAACAATACAGTTAATTGAACGTGATTTAATCAAAAATTGTTGGAACTTAAACAAGTATTTAAATTAAACAAATCTAACATGACAAGCAAGCAATAATTTTATAGCATTTAAATTTCAAAACAAAAAATGCCCAAGACAGGAATCGAACCTGTGTCGCCACGGCCACAACGTGGAGTACTAACCACTATACTACTTGGGCCGGTATTACAAACTAAACAAAATTATTGTGTTCATTGTTACTGAAATGAACTAAGAATCTTCAATTTCTGGGTGACAACATGAAAATTCTAATTCAATGAACAGAAATTGAATTTTGTCTTTATTTTTGAAAACAATACAGTTAATTGAACGTGATTAAATCAAAAATTGTTAGAACTTAAATAAGTATTTGAATTAAACAAATCTAACATGACAAGCGAGCAATAATTTTATAGCATTTAAATTTCAAAACAAAAAATGCCCAAGACAGGAATCGAACCTGTGTCGCCACGGCCACAACGTGGAGTACTAATCACTATACTACTTGGGCCGATATTACAACAACTTAACAAAGTTAGTGTGTTCATTGTTACTGAAATGAACTAAGATTCTTCAATTTCTGTGTGACAACATGAAAATTCTAATTCAATGACCAGAAATTGAAAGATGTCTTTATTTTTGAAAACAATACAGTTAATTGAACGTGATTTAATCAAAAATTGTTGGAACTTAAACAAGTATTTAAATTAAACAAATCTAACATGACAAGCAAGCAATAATTTCATAGCATTTAAATTTCAAAACAAAAAATGCCCAAGACAGGAATCGAACCTGTGTCGCCACGGCCACAACGTGGAGTACTAACCACTATACTACTTGGGCCGATATTACAACAACTTAACAAAGTTAGTGTGTTCATTGTTACTGAAATGAACTAAGATTCTTCAATTTCTGTGTGACAACATGAAAATTCTAATTCAATGAACAGAAATTGAATTTTGTCTTTATTTTTGAAAACAATACAGTTAAATGAACGTGATTTAATCGAAAATTGTTGGAACTTAAATGAGTATTTAAATTAAACAAATCTAACATGACAAGCAAGCAATAATTTTATAGCATTTAAATTTCAAAACAAAAAATGCCCAAGACAGGAATCGAACCTGTGTCGCCACGGCCACAACGTGGAGTACTAACCACTATACTACTTGGGCCGGTATTACAAACTAAACAAAATTATTGTGTTCATTGTTACTGAAATGAACTAAGATTCTTCATTTCCTGTGTGACAACATGAAAATTCTAATTCAATGACCAGAAATTGAAAGATGTCTTTATTTTTGAAAACAATACAGTTAATTGAACGTGATTAAATCAAAAATTGTTAGAATTTAAATAAGTATTTGAATTAAACAAATCTAACATGACAAGCAAGCAATAATTTTATAGCATTTAAATTTCAAAACAAAAAATGCCAAAGACAGGAATCGAATCTGTGTCGCCACGGCCACAACGTGGAGTACTAACCACTATATTACTTGGGCCGATATCACAACAACTTAACAAAGTTAGTGTGTTCATTGTTACTGAATTGAACTAAGAATCTTCAATTTCTGGGTGACAACATGAAAATTCTAATTCAATGAACAGAAATTGAATTTTGTCTTTATTTTTGAAAACAATACAGTTAATTGAACGTGATTAAATCAAAAATTGTTAGAACTTAAATAAGTATTTGAATTAAACAAATCTAACATGACAAGCGAGCAATAATTTTATAGCATTTAAATTTCAAAACAAAAAATGCCCAAGACAGGAATCGAACCTGTGTCGCCACGGCCACAACGTGGAGTACTAATCACTATACTACTTGGGCCGATATTACAACAACTTAACAAAGTTAGTGTGTTCATTGTTACTGAATTGAACTAAGATTCTTCAATTTCTGTGTGACAACATGAAAATTCTAATTCAATGACCAGAAATTGAAAGATGTCTTTATTTTTGAAAACAATACAGTTGATTGAACGTGATTAAATCGATAATTGTTAGAACTTAAATAAGTATTTGAATTAAACAAATCTAACATGACAAGCAAGCAATAATTTTGTAGCATTTTAATTTCAAAACAAAAAATGCCAAAGACAGGAATCGAATCTGTGTCGCCACGGCCACAACGTGGAGTACTAACCACTATATTACTTGGGCCGATATCACAACAACTTAACAAAGTTAGTGTGTTCATTGTTACTGAATTGAACTAAGAATCTTCAATTTCTGGGTGACAACATGAAAATTCTAATTCAATGAACAGAAATTGAATTTTGTCTTTATTTTTGAAAACAATACAGTTAATTGAACGTGATTAAATCAAAAATTGTTAGAACTTAAATAAGTATTTGAATTAAACAAATCTAACATGACAAGCGAGCAATAATTTTATAGCATTTAAATTTCAAAACAAAAAATGCCCAAGACAGGAATCGAACCTGTGTCGCCACGGCCACAACGTGGAGTACTAATCACTATACTACTTGGGCCGATATTACAACAACTTAACAAAGTTAGTGTGTTCATTGTTACTGAAATGAACTAAGATTCTTCAATTTCTGTGTGACAACATGAAAATTCTAATTCAATGACCAGAAATTGAAAGATGTCTTTATTTTTGAAAACAATACAGTTAATTGAACGTGATTTAATCAAAAATTGTTGGAACTTAAACAAGTATTTAAATTAAACAAATCTAACATGACAAGCAAGCAATAATTTTATAGCATTTAAATTTCAAAACAAAAAATGCCCAAGACAGGAATCGAACCTGTGTCGCCACGGCCACAACGTGGAGTACTAACCACTATACTACTTGGGCCGGTATTACAAACTAAACAAAATTATTGTGTTCATTGTTACTGAAATGAACTAAGATTCTTCATTTCCTGTGTGACAACATGAAAATTCTAATTCAATGACCAGAAATTGAAAGATGTCTTTATTTTTGAAAACAATACAGTTAATTGAACGTGATTAAATCAAAAATTGTTAGAATTTAAATAAGTATTTGAATTAAACAAATCTAACATGACAAGCAAGCAATAATTTTATAGCATTTAAATTTCAAAACAAAAAATGCCAAAGACAGGAATCGAATCTGTGTCGCCACGGCCACAACGTGGAGTACTAACCACTATATTACTTGGGCCGATATCACAACAACTTAACAAAGTTAGTGTGTTCATTGTTACTGAATTGAACTAAGAATCTTCAATTTCTGGGTGACAACATGAAAATTCTAATTCAATGAACAGAAATTGAATTTTGTCTTTATTTTTGAAAACAATACAGTTAATTGAACGTGATTAAATCAAAAATTGTTAGAACTTAAATAAGTATTTGAATTAAACAAATCTAACATGACAAGCGAGCAATAATTTTATAGCATTTAAATTTCAAAACAAAAAATGCCCAAGACAGGAATCGAACCTGTGTCGCCACGGCCACAACGTGGAGTACTAGTCACTATACTACTTGGGCCGATATTACAACAACTTAACAAAGTTAGTGTGTTCATTGTTACTGAAATGAACTAAGATTCTTCAATTTCTGTGTGACAACATGAAAATTCTAATTCAATGACCAGAAATTGAAAGATGTCTTTATTTTTGAAAACAATACAGTTAATTGAACGTGATTTAATCAAAAATTGTTGGAACTTAAACAAGTATTTAAATTAAACAAATCTAACATGACAAGCAAGCAATAATTTTATAGCATTTAAATTTCAAAACAAAAAATGCCCAAGACAGGAATCGAACCTGTGTCGCCACGGCCACAACGTGGAGTACTAACCACTATACTACTTGGGCCGGTATTACAAACTAAACAAAATTATTGTGTTCATTGTTACTGAAATGAACTAAGAATCTTCAATTTCTGGGTGACAACATGAAAATTCTAATTCAATGAACAGAAATTGAATTTTGTCTTTATTTTTGAAAACAATACAGTTAATTGAACGTGATTAAATCAAAAATTGTTAGAACTTAAATAAGTATTTGAATTAAACAAATCTAACATGACAAGCGAGCAATAATTTTATAGCATTTAAATTTCAAAACAAAAAATGCCCAAGACAGGAATCGAACCTGTGTCGCCACGGCCACAACGTGGAGTACTAATCACTATACTACTTGGGCCGATATTACAACAACTTAACAAAGTTAGTGTGTTCATTGTTACTGAAATGAACTAAGATTCTTCAATTTCTGTGTGACAACATGAAAATTCTAATTCAATGACCAGAAATTGAAAGATGTCTTTATTTTTGAAAACAATACAGTTAATTGAACGTGATTTAATCAAAAATTGTTGGAACTTAAACAAGTATTTAAATTAAACAAATCTAACATGACAAGCAAGCAATAATTTCATAGCATTTAAATTTCAAAACAAAAAATGCCCAAGACAGGAATCGAACCTGTGTCGCCACGGCCACAACGTGGAGTACTAACCACTATACTACTTGGGCCGATATTACAACAACTTAACAAAGTTAGTGTGTTCATTGTTACTGAAATGAACTAAGATTCTTCAATTTCTGTGTGACAACATGAAAATTCTAATTCAATGAACAGAAATTGAATTTTGTCTTTATTTTTGAAAACAATACAGTTAAATGAACGTGATTTAATCGAAAATTGTTGGAACTTAAATGAGTATTTAAATTAAACAAATCTAACATGACAAGCAAGCAATAATTTTATAGCATTTAAATTTCAAAACAAAAAATGCCCAAGACAGGAATCGAACCTGTGTCGCCACGGCCACAACGTGGAGTACTAACCACTATACTACTTGGGCCGGTATTACAAACTAAACAAAATTATTGTGTTCATTGTTACTGAAATGAACTAAGATTCTTCATTTCCTGTGTGACAACATGAAAATTCTAATTCAATGACCAGAAATTGAAAGATGTCTTTATTTTTGAAAACAATACAGTTAATTGAACGTGATTAAATCAAAAATTGTTAGAATTTAAATAAGTATTTGAATTAAACAAATCTAACATGACAAGCAAGCAATAATTTTATAGCATTTAAATTTCAAAACAAAAAATGCCAAAGACAGGAATCGAATCTGTGTCGCCACGGCCACAACGTGGAGTACTAACCACTATATTACTTGGGCCGATATCACAACAACTTAACAAAGTTAGTGTGTTCATTGTTACTGAATTGAACTAAGAATCTTCAATTTCTGGGTGACAACATGAAAATTCTAATTCAATGACCAGAAATTGAAAGATGTCTTTATTTTTGAAAACAATACAGTTAATTGAACGTGATTAAATCAAAAATTGTTAGAATTTAAATAAGTATTTGAATTAAACAAATCTAACATGACAAGCAAGCAATAATTTTATAGCATTTAAATTTCAAAACAAAAAATGCCAAAGACAGGAATCGAATCTGTGTCGCCACGGCCACAACGTGGAGTACTAACCACTATATTACTTGGGCCGATATCACAACAACTTAACAAAGTTAGTGTGTTCATTGTTACTGAATTGAACTAAGAATCTTCAATTTCTGGGTGACAACATGAAAATTCTAATTCAATGAACAGAAATTGAATTTTGTCTTTATTTTTGAAAACAATACAGTTAATTGAACGTGATTAAATCAAAAATTGTTAGAACTTAAATAAGTATTTGAATTAAACAAATCTAACATGACAAGCGAGCAATAATTTTATAGCATTTAAATTTCAAAACAAAAAATGCCCAAGACAGGAATCGAACCTGTGTCGCCACGGCCACAACGTGGAGTACTAATCACTATACTACTTGGGCCGATATTACAACAACTTAACAAAGTTAGTGTGTTCATTGTTACTGAAATGAACTAAGATTCTTCAATTTCTGTGTGACAACATGAAAATTCTAATTCAATGACCAGAAATTGAAAGATGTCTTTATTTTTGAAAACAATACAGTTAATTGAACGTGATTTAATCAAAAATTGTTGGAACTTAAACAAGTATTTAAATTAAACAAATCTAACATGACAAGCAAGCAATAATTTTATAGCATTTAAATTTCAAAACAAAAAATGCCCAAGACAGGAATCGAACCTGTGTCGCCACGGCCACAACGTGGAGTACTAACCACTATACTACTTGGGCCGGTATTACAAACTAAACAAAATTATTGTGTTCATTGTTACTGAAATGAACTAAGATTCTTCATTTCCTGTGTGACAACATGAAAATTCTAATTCAATGACCAGAAATTGAAAGATGTCTTTATTTTTGAAAACAATACAGTTAATTGAACGTGATTAAATCAAAAATTGTTAGAATTTAAATAAGTATTTGAATTAAACAAATCTAACATGACAAGCAAGCAATAATTTTATAGCATTTAAATTTCAAAACAAAAAATGCCAAAGACAGGAATCGAATCTGTGTCGCCACGGCCACAACGTGGAGTACTAACCACTATATTACTTGGGCCGATATCACAACAACTTAACAAAGTTAGTGTGTTCATTGTTACTGAATTGAACTAAGAATCTTCAATTTCTGGGTGACAACATGAAAATTCTAATTCAATGAACAGAAATTGAATTTTGTCTTTATTTTTGAAAACAATACAGTTAATTGAACGTGATTAAATCAAAAATTGTTAGAACTTAAATAAGTATTTGAATTAAACAAATCTAACATGACAAGCGAGCAATAATTTTATAGCATTTAAATTTCAAAACAAAAAATGCCCAAGACAGGAATCGAACCTGTGTCGCCACGGCCACAACGTGGAGTACTAGTCACTATACTACTTGGGCCGATATTACAACAACTTAACAAAGTTAGTGTGTTCATTGTTACTGAAATGAACTAAGATTCTTCAATTTCTGTGTGACAACATGAAAATTCTAATTCAATGACCAGAAATTGAAAGATGTCTTTATTTTTGAAAACAATACAGTTAATTGAACGTGATTTAATCAAAAATTGTTGGAACTTAAACAAGTATTTAAATTAAACAAATCTAACATGACAAGCAAGCAATAATTTTATAGCATTTAAATTTCAAAACAAAAAATGCCCAAGACAGGAATCGAACCTGTGTCGCCACGGCCACAACGTGGAGTACTAACCACTATACTACTTGGGCCGGTATTACAAACTAAACAAAATTATTGTGTTCATTGTTACTGAAATGAACTAAGAATCTTCAATTTCTGGGTGACAACATGAAAATTCTAATTCAATGAACAGAAATTGAATTTTGTCTTTATTTTTGAAAACAATACAGTTAATTGAACGTGATTAAATCAAAAATTGTTAGAACTTAAATAAGTATTTGAATTAAACAAATCTAACATGACAAGCGAGCAATAATTTTATAGCATTTAAATTTCAAAACAAAAAATGCCCAAGACAGGAATCGAACCTGTGTCGCCACGGCCACAACGTGGAGTACTAATCACTATACTACTTGGGCCGATATTACAACAACTTAACAAAGTTAGTGTGTTCATTGTTACTGAAATGAACTAAGATTCTTCAATTTCTGTGTGACAACATGAAAATTCTAATTCAATGACCAGAAATTGAAAGATGTCTTTATTTTTGAAAACAATACAGTTAATTGAACGTGATTTAATCAAAAATTGTTGGAACTTAAACAAGTATTTAAATTAAACAAATCTAACATGACAAGCAAGCAATAATTTCATAGCATTTAAATTTCAAAACAAAAAATGCCCAAGACAGGAATCGAACCTGTGTCGCCACGGCCACAACGTGGAGTACTAACCACTATACTACTTGGGCCGATATTACAACAACTTAACAAAGTTAGTGTGTTCATTGTTACTGAAATGAACTAAGATTCTTCAATTTCTGTGTGACAACATGAAAATTCTAATTCAATGAACAGAAATTGAATTTTGTCTTTATTTTTGAAAACAATACAGTTAAATGAACGTGATTTAATCGAAAATTGTTGGAACTTAAATGAGTATTTAAATTAAACAAATCTAACATGACAAGCAAGCAATAATTTTATAGCATTTAAATTTCAAAACAAAAAATGCCCAAGACAGGAATCGAACCTGTGTCGCCACGGCCACAACGTGGAGTACTAACCACTATACTACTTGGGCCGGTATTACAAACTAAACAAAATTATTGTGTTCATTGTTACTGAAATGAACTAAGATTCTTCATTTCCTGTGTGACAACATGAAAATTCTAATTCAATGACCAGAAATTGAAAGATGTCTTTATTTTTGAAAACAATACAGTTAATTGAACGTGATTAAATCAAAAATTGTTAGAATTTAAATAAGTATTTGAATTAAACAAATCTAACATGACAAGCAAGCAATAATTTTATAGCATTTAAATTTCAAAACAAAAAATGCCCAAGACAGGAATCGAACCTGTGTCGCCACGGCCACAACGTGGAGTACTAACCACTATACTACTTGGGCCGATATTACAACAACTTAACAAAGTTAGTGTGTTCATTGTTACTGAAATGAACTAAGATTCTTCAATTTCTGTGTGACAACATGAAAATTCTAATCAATGACCAAAAATTGAAAGATGTCTTCATTTTTGAAAACAATACTGTTAATTGAACGTGATTAAATCAAAAATTGTTAGAACTTAAATAAGTATTTGAATTAAACAAATCTAACATGACAAGCAAGCAATATGTTTATAGCATTTTAATTTCAAAACAAAAAATGCCCAAGACAGGAATCGAACCTGTGTCGCCACGGCCACAACGTGGAGTACTAACCACTATACTACTTGGGCCGATATTACAACAACTTAACAAAGTTAGTGTGTTCATTGTTACTGAAATGAACTAAGATTCTTCAATTTCTGTGTGACAACATGAAAATTCTAATTCAATGACCAGAAATTGAAAGATGTCTTTATTTTTGAAAACAATACAGTTGATTGAACGTGATTAAATCGAAAATTGATAGAACTTAAATAAGTATTTGAATTAAACAAATCTAACATGACAAGCAAGCAATATGTTTATAGCACTTTAATTTCAAAACAAAAAATGCCCAAGACAGGAATCGAATCTGTGTCGCCACGGCCACAACGTGGAGTACTAACCACCATACTACTTGGGCCGATATTACAACAACATAACAAAGTTAGTGTGTTCATTGTTACTGAAATGAACTAAGATTCTTCAATTTCTGTGTGACAACATGAAAATTCTAATTCAATGACCAGAAATTGAAAGATGTCTTTATTTTTGAAAACAATACAGTTAATTGAACGTGATTAAATCAAAAATTGTTATAACTTGAATAAGTATTCAAATTGAAGAAATCTAACATGACAAGCAAGCAATATGTTTATAGCATTTTAATTTCAAAACAAAAAATGCCCAAGACAGGAATCGAACCTGTGTCGCCACGGCCACAACGTGGAGTACTAACCACTATATTACTTGGGCCGATATCACAACAACTTAACAAAGTTAGTGTGTTCATTGTTACTGAATTGAACTAAGAATCTTCAATTTCTGGGTGACAACATGAAAATTCTAATTCAATGAACAGAAATTGAATTTTGTCTTTATTTTTGAAAACAATACAGTTAATTGAACGTGATTAAATCAAAAATTGTTAGAACTTAAATAAGTATTTGAATTAAACAAATCTAACATGACAAGCGAGCAATAATTTTATAGCATTTAAATTTCAAAACAAAAAATGCCCAAGACAGGAATCGAACCTGTGTCGCCACGGCCACAACGTGGAGTACTAATCACTATACTACTTGGGCCGATATTAAAACAACTTAACAAAGTTAGTGTGTTCATTGTTACTGAAATGAAATAAGATTCTTCAATTTCTGGGTGACAACATGAAAATTCTAATTCAATGACCAGAAATTGAAAGATGTCTTTATTTTTGAAAACAATACAGTTGATTGAACGTGATTAAATCGAAAATTGTTATAACTTGAATAAGTATTCAAATTAAAGAAATCTAACAAGACAAGCAAGCAATAATTTTATAGCATTTTAATTTCAAAACAAAAAATGCCCAAGACAGGAATCGAACCTGTGTCGCCACGGCCACAACGTGGAGTACTAACCACTATACTACTTGGGCCGATATTACAACAACTTAACAAAGTCAGTGTGTTCATTGTTACTGAAATGAACTAAGATTCTTCAATTTCTGTGTGACAACATGAAAATTCTAATTCAATGACCAGAAATTGAAAGATGTCTTTATTTTTGAAAACAATACAGTTGATTGAACGTGATTAAATCGAAAATTGATAGAACTTAAATAAGTATTTGAATTAAACAAATCTAACATGACAAGCAAGCAATATGTTTATAGCACTTTAATTTCAAAACAAAAAATGCCCAAGACAGGAATCGAATCTGTGTCGCCACGGCCACAACGTGGAGTACTAACCACCATACTACTTGGGCCGATATTACAACAACTTAACAAAGTTAGTGTGTTCATTGTTACTGAAATGAAATAAGATTCTTCAATTTCTGGGTGACAACATGAAAATTCTAATTCAATGACCAGAAATTGAAAGATGTCTTTATTTTTGAAAACAATACAGTTGATTGAACGTGATTAAATCGAAAATTGTTATAACTTGAATAAGTATTCAAATTAAAGAAATCTAACAAGACAAGCAAGCAATAATTTTATAGCATTTTAATTTCAAAACAAAAAATGCCCAAGACAGGAATCGAACCTGTGTCGCCACGGCCACAACGTGGAGTACTAACCACTATACTACTTGGGCCGATATTACAACAACTAAACAAAGTCAGTGTGTTCATTGTTACTGAAATGAACTAAGATTCTTCAATTTCTGTGTGACAACATGAAAATTCTAATTCAATGACCAGAAATTGAAAGATGTCTTTATTTTTGAAAACAATACAGTTGATTGAACGTGATTAAATCGAAAATTGATAGAACTTAAATAAGTATTCGAATTAAACAAATCTAACATGACAAGCAAGCAATATGTTTATAGCACTTTAATTTCAAAACAAAAAATGCCCAAGACAGGAATCGAATCTGTGTCGCCACGGCCACAACGTGGAGTACTAACCACTATACTACTTGGGCCAATATTACAACAACTTAACAAAGTTAGTGTGTTCATTGTTACTGAAATGAACTAAGATTCTTCAATTTCTGTGTGACAACATGAAAATTCTAATTCAATGACCAGAAATTGAAAGATGTCTTTATTTTTGAAAACAATACAGTTGATTGAACGTGATTAAATCGAAAATTGTTAGAACTTAAATAAGTATTTGAATTAAACAAATCTAACAAGACAAGCAAGCAATAATTTTATAGCATTTTAATTTCAAAACAAAAAATGCCCAAGACAGGAATCGAACCTGTGTCGCCACGGCCACAACGTGGAGTACTAACCACTATACTACTTGGGCCGATATTACAACAACTTAACAAAATTAGTGTGTTCATTGTTACTGAAATGAACTAAGATTCTTCAATTTCTGTGTGACAACATGGAAATTCTAATTCAATGACCAGAAATTGAAAGATGTCTTTATTTTTGAAAACAATACAGTTGATTGAACGTGATTAAATCGAAAATTGATAGAACTTAAATGAGTATTTGAATTAAACAAATCTAACATGACAAGCAAGCAATATGTTTATAGCATTTAAATTTCAAAACAAAAAATGCCCAAAACAGGAATCGAATCTGTGTCGCCACGGCCACAACGTGGAGTACTAACCACTATACTACTTGGGCCGATATTACAACAACTTAACAAAGTTAGTGTGTTCATTGTTACTGAATTGAACTAAGATTCTTCAATTTCTGTGTGACAACATGAAAATTCTAATTCAATGACCAGAAATTGAAAGATGTCTTTATTTTTGAAAACAATACAGTTGATTGAACGTGATTAAATCGATAATTGTTAGAACTTAAATAAGTATTTGAATTAAACAAATCTAACATGACAAGCAAGCAATAATTTTGTAGCATTTTAATTTCAAAACAAAAAATGCCAAAGACAGGAATCGAATCTGTTTCGCCACGGCCACAACGTGGAGTACTAACCACTATATTACTTGGGCCGATATCACAACAACTTAACAAAGTTAGTGTGTTCATTGTTACTGAATTGAACTAAGAATCTTCAATTTCTGGGTGACAACATGAAAATTCTAATTCAATGAACAGAAATTGAATTTTGTCTTTATTTTTGAAAACAATACAGTTAATTGAACGTGATTAAATCAAAAATTGTTAGAACTTAAATAAGTATTTGAGTTAAACAAATCTAACATGACAAGCGAGCAATAATTTTATAGCATTTAAATTTCAAAACAAAAAATGCCCAAGACAGGAATCGAACCTGTGTCGCCACGGCCACAACGTGGAGTACTAATCACTATACTACTTGGGCCGATATTACAACAACTTAACAAAGTTAGTGTGTTCATTGTTACTGAAATGAACTAAGATTCTTCAATTTCTGTGTGACAACATGAAAATTCTAATCAATGACCAAAAATTGAAAGATGTCTTCATTTTTGAAAACAATACTGTTAATTGAACGTGATTAAATCAAAAATTGTTAGAACTTAAATAAGTATTTGAATTAAACAAATCTAACATGACAAGCAAGCAATATGTTTATAGCATTTTAATTTCAAAACAAAAAATGCCCAAGACAGGAATCGAACCTGTGTCGCCACGGCCACAACGTGGAGTACTAACCACTATACTACTTGGGCCGATATTACAACAACTTAACAAAGTTAGTGTGTTCATTGTTACTGAAATGAACTAAGATTCTTCAATTTCTGTGTGACAACATGAAAATTCTAATTCAATGACCAGAAATTGAAAGATGTCTTTATTTTTGAAAACAATACAGTTAATTGAACGTGATTAAATTAAAAATTGTTAGAATTTAAATAAGTATTTGAATTAAACAAATCTAACATGACAAGCAAGCAATAATTTTATAGCATTTAAATTTCAAAACAAAAAATGCCCAAGACAGGAATCGAACCTGTGTCGCCACGGCCACAACGTGGAGTACTAATCACTATACTACTTGGGCCGATATTACAACAACTTAACAAAGTTAGTGTGTTCATTGTTACTGAAATGAACTAAGATTCTTCAATTTCTGTGTGACAACATGAAAATTCTAATTCAATGACCAGAAATTGAAAGATGTCTTTATTTTTGAAAACAATACAGTTAATTGAACGTGATTTAATCAAAAATTGTTGGAACTTAAACAAGTATTCAAATTGAAGAAATCTAACATGACAAGCAAGCAATATGTTTATAGCATTTAAATTTCAAAACAAAAAATGCCCAAGACAGGAATCGAACCTGTGTCGCCACGGCCACAACGTGGAGTACTAACCACTATACTACTTGGGCCGAAATTACAACAACTTAACAAAGTTAGTGTGTTCATTGTTACTGAAATGAACTAAGATTCTTCAATTTCTGTGTGACAACATGAAAATTCTAATTCAATGACCAGAAATTGAAAGATGTCTTTATTTTTGAAAACAATACAGTTGATTGAACGTGATTAAATCGATAATTGTTAGAACTTAAATAAGTATTTGAATTAAACAAATCTAACATGACAAGCAAGCAATAATTTTGTAGCATTTTAATTTCAAAACAAAAAATGCCCAAGACAGGAATCGAATCTGTGTCGCCACGGCCACAACGTGGAGTACTAACCACTATATTACTTGGGCCGATATCACAACAACTTAACAAAGTTAGTGTGTTCATTGTTACTGAATTGAACTAAGAATCTTCAATTTCTGGGTGACAACATGAAAATTCTAATTCAATGAACAGAAATTGAATTTTGTCTTTATTTTTGAAAACAATACAGTTAATTGAACGTGATTAAATCAAAAATTGTTAGAACTTAAATAAGTATTTGAATTAAACAAATCTAACATGACAAGCGAGCAATAATTTTATAGCATTTAAATTTCAAAACAAAAAATGCCCAAGACAGGAATCGAACCTGTGTCGCCACGGCCACAACGTGGAGTACTAATCACTATACTACTTGGGCCGATATTACAACAACTTAACAAAGTTAGTGTGTTCATTGTTACTGAAATGAACTAAGATTCTTCAATTTCTGTGTGACAACATGAAAATTCTAATTCAATGACCAGAAATTGAAAGATGTCTTTATTTTTGAAAACAATACAGTTAATTGAACGTGATTTAATCAAAAATTGTTGGAACTTAAACAAGTATTTAAATTAAACAAATCTAACATGACAAGCAAGCAATAATTTCATAGCATTTAAATTTCAAAACAAAAAATGCCCAAGACAGGAATCGAACCTGTGTCGCCACGGCCACAACGTGGAGTACTAACCACTATACTACTTGGGCCGGTATTACAAACTAAACAAAATTATTGTGTTCACTGTTACTGAAATGAACTAAGATTCCTCATTTCCTGTGTGACAACATGAAAATTCTAATTCAATGACCAGAAATTGAAAGATGTCTTTATTTTTGAAAACAATACAGTTAATTGAACGTGATTAAATCAAAAATTGTTAGAATTTAAATAAGTATTTGAATTAAACAAATCTAACATGACAAGCAAGCAATAATTTTATAGCATTTAAATTTCAAAACAAAAAATGCCCAAGACAGGAATCGAACCTGTGTCGCCACGGCCACAACGTGGAGTACTAACCACTATACTACTTGGGCCGATATTACAACAACTTAACAAAGTTAGTGTGTTCATTGTTACTGAAATGAACTAAGATTCTTCAATTTCTGTGTGACAACATGAAAATTCTAATTCAATGACCAGAAATTGAAAGATGTCTTTATTTTTGAAAACAATACAGTTAATTGAACGTGATTAAATCAAAAATTGTTATAACTTGAATAAGTATTCAAATTGAAGAAATCTAACATGACAAGCAAGCAATATGTTTATAGCATTTAAATTTCAAAACAAAAAATGCCCAAGACAGGAATCGAACCTGTGTCGCCACGGCCACAACGTGGAGTACTAACCACTATACTACTTGGGCCGATATTACAACAATTTAACAAAGTTAGTGTGTTCATTGTTACTGAAATGAACTAAGATTCTTCAATTTCTGTGTGACAACATGAAAATTCTAATTCAATGACCAGAAATTGAAAGATGTCTTTATTTTTGAAAACAATACAGTTGATTGAACGTGATTAAATCGATAATTGTTAGAACTTAAATAAGTATTTGAATTAAACAAATCTAACATGACAAGCAAGCAATAATTTTGTAGCATTTTAATTTCAAAACAAAAAATGCCCAAGACAGGAATCGAATCTGTGTCGCCACGGCCACAACGTGGAGTACTAACCACTATATTACTTGGGCCGATATCACAACAACTTAACAAAGTTAGTGTGTTCATTGTTACTGAATTGAACTAAGAATCTTCAATTTCTGGGTGACAACATGAAAATTCTAATTCAATGAACAGAAATTGAATTTTGTCTTTATTTTTGAAAACAATACAGTTAATTGAACGTGATTAAATCAAAAATTGTTAGAACTTAAATAAGTATTTGAATTAAACAAATCTAACATGACAAGCGAGCAATAATTTTATAGCATTTAAATTTCAAAACAAAAAATGCCCAAGACAGGAATCGAACCTGTGTCGCCACGGCCACAACGTGGAGTACTAATCACTATACTACTTGGGCCGATATTACAACAACTTAACAAAGTTAGTGTGTTCATTGTTACTGAAATGAACTAAGATTCTTCAATTTCTGTGTGACAACATGAAAATTCTAATTCAATGACCAGAAATTGAAAGATGTCTTTATTTTTGAAAACAATACAGTTAATTGAACGTGATTTAATCAAAAATTGTTGGAACTTAAACAAGTATTTAAATTAAACAAATCTAACATGACAAGCAAGCAATAATTTCATAGCATTTAAATTTCAAAACAAAAAATGCCCAAGACAGGAATCGAACCTGTGTCGCCACGGCCACAACGTGGAGTACTAACCACTATACTACTTGGGCCGGTATTACAAACTAAACAAAATTATTGTGTTCACTGTTACTGAAATGAACTAAGATTCCTCATTTCCTGTGTGACAACATGAAAATTCTAATTCAATGACCAGAAATTGAAAGATGTCTTTATTTTTGAAAACAATACAGTTAATTGAACGTGATTAAATCAAAAATTGTTAGAATTTAAATAAGTATTTGAATTAAACAAATCTAACATGACAAGCAAGCAATAATTTTATAGCATTTAAATTTCAAAACAAAAAATGCCCAAGACAGGAATCGAACCTGTGTCGCCACGGCCACAACGTGGAGTACTAACCACTATACTACTTGGGCCGGTATTACAAACTAAACAAAATTATTGTGTTCACTGTTACTGAAATGAACTAAGATTCCTCATTTCCTGTGTGACAACATGAAAATTCTAATTCAATGACCAGAAATTGAAAGATGTCTTTATTTTTGAAAACAATACAGTTAATTGAACGTGATTAAATCAAAAATTGTTAGAACTTAAATAAGTATTTGAATTAAACAAATCTAACATGACAAGCGAGCAATAATTTTATAGCATTTAAATTTCAAAACAAAAAATGCCCAAGACAGGAATCGAACCTGTGTCGCCACGGCCACAACGTGGAGTACTAATCACTATACTACTTGGGCCGATATTACAACAACTTAACAAAGTTAGTGTGTTCATTGTTACTGAAATGAACTAAGATTCTTCAATTTCTGTGTGACAACATGAAAATTCTAATCAATGACCAAAAATTGAAAGATGTCTTCATTTTTGAAAACAATACTGTTAATTGAACGTGATTAAATCAAAAATTGTTAGAACTTAAATAAGTATTTGAATTAAACAAATCTAACATGACAAGCAAGCAATATGTTTATAGCATTTTAATTTCAAAACAAAAAATGCCCAAGACAGGAATCGAACCTGTGTCGCCACGGCCACAACGTGGAGTACTAACCACTATACTACTTGGGCCGATATTACAACAACTTAACAAAGTTAGTGTGTTCATTGTTACTGAAATGAACTAAGATTCTTCAATTTCTGTGTGACAACATGAAAATTCTAATTCAATGACCAGAAATTGAAAGATGTCTTTATTTTTGAAAACAATACAGTTAATTGAACGTGATCAAATCAAAAATTGTTATAACTTGAATAAGTATTCAAATTGAAGAAATCTAACATGACAAGCAAGCAATATGTTTATAGCATTTAAATTTCAAAACAAAAAATGCCCAAGACAGGAATCGAACCTGTGTCGCCACGGCCACAACGTGGAGTACTAACCACTATACTACTTGGGCCGAAATTACAACAACTTAACAAAGTTAGTGTGTTCATTGTTACTGAAATGAACTAAGATTCTTCAATTTCTGTGTGACAACATGAAAATTCTAATTCAATGACCAGAAATTGAAAGATGTCTTTATTTTTGAAAACAATACAGTTGATTGAACGTGATTAAATCGATAATTGTTAGAACTTAAATAAGTATTTGAATTAAACAAATCTAACATGACAAGCAAGCAATAATTTTGTAGCATTTTAATTTCAAAACAAAAAATGCCCAAGACAGGAATCGAATCTGTGTCGCCACGGCCACAACGTGGAGTACTAACCACTATATTACTTGGGCCGATATCACAACAACTTAACAAAGTTAGTGTGTTCATTGTTACTGAATTGAACTAAGAATCTTCAATTTCTGGGTGACAACATGAAAATTCTAATTCAATGAACAGAAATTGAATTTTGTCTTTATTTTTGAAAACAATACAGTTAATTGAACGTGATTAAATCAAAAATTGTTAGAACTTAAATAAGTATTTGAATTAAACAAATCTAACATGACAAGCGAGCAATAATTTTATAGCATTTAAATTTCAAAACAAAAAATGCCCAAGACAGGAATCGAACCTGTGTCGCCACGGCCACAACGTGGAGTACTAATCACTATACTACTTGGGCCGATATTACAACAACTTAACAAAGTTAGTGTGTTCATTGTTACTGAAATGAACTAAGATTCTTCAATTTCTGTGTGACAACATGAAAATTCTAATTCAATGACCAGAAATTGAAATATGTCTTTATTTTTGAAAACAATACAGTTAATTGAACGTGATTTAATCAAAAATTGTTGGAACTTAAACAAGTATTTAAATTAAACAAATCTAACATGACAAGCAAGCAATAATTTCATAGCATTTAAATTTCAAAACAAAAAATGCCCAAGACAGGAATCGAACCTGTGTCGCCACGGCCACAACGTGGAGTACTAACCACTATACTACTTGGGCCGGTATTACAAACTAAACAAAATTATTGTGTTCACTGTTACTGAAATGAACTAAGATTCCTCATTTCCTGTGTGACAACATGAAAATTCTAATTCAATGACCAGAAATTGAAAGATGTCTTTATTTTTGAAAACAATACAGTTAATTGAACGTGATTAAATCAAAAATTGTTAGAATTTAAATAAGTATTTGAATTAAACAAATCTAACATGACAAGCAAGCAATAATTTTATAGCATTTAAATTTCAAAACAAAAAATGCCCAAGACAGGAATCGAACCTGTGTCGCCACGGCCACAACGTGGAGTACTAACCACTATACTACTTGGGCCGATATTACAACAACTTAACAAAGTTAGTGTGTTCATTGTTACTGAAATGAACTAAGATTCTTCAATTTCTGTGTGACAACATGAAAATTCTAATTCAATGACCAGAAATTGAAAGATGTCTTTATTTTTGAAAACAATACAGTTAATTGAACGTGATTAAATCAAAAATTGTTATAACTTGAATAAGTATTCAAATTGAAGAAATCTAACATGACAAGCAAGCAATATGTTTATAGCATTTAAATTTCAAAACAAAAAATGCCCAAGACAGGAATCGAACCTGTGTCGCCACGGCCACAACGTGGAGTACTAACCACTATACTACTTGGGCCGATATTACAACAATTTAACAAAGTTAGTGTGTTCATTGTTACTGAAATGAACTAAGATTCTTCAATTTCTGTGTGACAACATGAAAATTCTAATTCAATGACCAGAAATTGAAAGATGTCTTTATTTTTGAAAACAATACAGTTGATTGAACGTGATTAAATCGATAATTGTTAGAACTTAAATAAGTATTTGAATTAAACAAATCTAACATGACAAGCAAGCAATAATTTTGTAGCATTTTAATTTCAAAACAAAAAATGCCCAAGACAGGAATCGAATCTGTGTCGCCACGGCCACAACGTGGAGTACTAACCACTATATTACTTGGGCCGATATCACAACAACTTAACAAAGTTAGTGTGTTCATTGTTACTGAATTGAACTAAGAATCTTCAATTTCTGGGTGACAACATGAAAATTCTAATTCAATGAACAGAAATTGAATTTTGTCTTTATTTTTGAAAACAATACAGTTAATTGAACGTGATTAAATCAAAAATTGTTAGAACTTAAATAAGTATTTGAATTAAACAAATCTAACATGACAAGCGAGCAATAATTTTATAGCATTTAAATTTCAAAACAAAAAATGCCCAAGACAGGAATCGAACCTGTGTCGCCACGGCCACAACGTGGAGTACTAATCACTATACTACTTGGGCCGATATTACAACAACTTAACAAAGTTAGTGTGTTCATTGTTACTGAAATGAACTAAGATTCTTCAATTTCTGTGTGACAACATGAAAATTCTAATTCAATGACCAGAAATTGAAAGATGTCTTTATTTTTGAAAACAATACAGTTAATTGAACGTGATTTAATCAAAAATTGTTGGAACTTAAACAAGTATTTAAATTAAACAAATCTAACATGACAAGCAAGCAATAATTTCATAGCATTTAAATTTCAAAACAAAAAATGCCCAAGACAGGAATCGAACCTGTGTCGCCACGGCCACAACGTGGAGTACTAACCACTATACTACTTGGGCCGGTATTACAAACTAAACAAAATTATTGTGTTCACTGTTACTGAAATGAACTAAGATTCCTCATTTCCTGTGTGACAACATGAAAATTCTAATTCAATGACCAGAAATTGAAAGATGTCTTTATTTTTGAAAACAATACAGTTAATTGAACGTGATTAAATCAAAAATTGTTAGAATTTAAATAAGTATTTGAATTAAACAAATCTAACATGACAAGCAAGCAATAATTTTATAGCATTTAAATTTCAAAACAAAAAATGCCCAAGACAGGAATCGAACCTGTGTCGCCACGGCCACAACGTGGAGTACTAACCACTATACTACTTGGGCCGGTATTACAAACTAAACAAAATTATTGTGTTCACTGTTACTGAAATGAACTAAGATTCCTCATTTCCTGTGTGACAACATGAAAATTCTAATTCAATGACCAGAAATTGAAAGATGTCTTTATTTTTGAAAACAATACAGTTAATTGAACGTGATTAAATCAAAAATTGTTAGAACTTAAATAAGTATTTGAATTAAACAAATCTAACATGACAAGCGAGCAATAATTTTATAGCATTTAAATTTCAAAACAAAAAATGCCCAAGACAGGAATCGAACCTGTGTCGCCACGGCCACAACGTGGAGTACTAATCACTATACTACTTGGGCCGATATTACAACAACTTAACAAAGTTAGTGTGTTCATTGTTACTGAAATGAACTAAGATTCTTCAATTTCTGTGTGACAACATGAAAATTCTAATTCAATGACCAGAAATTGAAAGATGTCTTTATTTTTGAAAACAATACAGTTAATTGAACGTGATTTAATCAAAAATTGTTGGAACTTAAACAAGTATTTAAATTAAACAAATCTAACATGACAAGCAAGCAATAATTTCATAGCATTTAAATTTCAAAACAAAAAATGCCCAAGACAGGAATCGAACCTGTGTCGCCACGGCCACAACGTGGAGTACTAACCACTATACTACTTGGGCCGGTATTACAAACTAAACAAAATTATTGTGTTCACTGTTACTGAAATGAACTAAGATTCCTCATTTCCTGTGTGACAACATGAAAATTCTAATTCAATGACCAGAAATTGAAAGATGTCTTTATTTTTGAAAACAATACAGTTAATTGAACGTGATTAAATCAAAAATTGTTAGAATTTAAATAAGTATTTGAATTAAACAAATCTAACATGACAAGCAAGCAATAATTTTATAGCATTTAAATTTCAAAACAAAAAATGCCCAAGACAGGAATCGAACCTGTGTCGCCACGGCCACAACGTGGAGTACTAATCACTATACTACTTGGGCCGATATTACAACAACTTAACAAAGTTAGTGTGTTCATTGTTACTGAAATGAACTAAGATTCTTCAATTTCTGTGTGACAACATGAAAATTCTAATTCAATGACCAGAAATTGAAAGATGTCTTTATTTTTGAAAACAATACAGTTAATTGAACGTGATTTAATCAAAAATTGTTGGAACTTAAACAAGTATTTAAATTAAACAAATCTAACATGACAAGCAAGCAATAATTTCATAGCATTTAAATTTCAAAACAAAAAATGCCCAAGACAGGAATCGAACCTGTGTCGCCACGGCCACAACGTGGAGTACTAACCACTATACTACTTGGGCCGGTATTACAAACTAAACAAAATTATTGTGTTCACTGTTACTGAAATGAACTAAGATTCCTCATTTCCTGTGTGACAACATGAAAATTCTAATTCAATGACCAGAAATTGAAAGATGTCTTTATTTTTGAAAACAATACAGTTAATTGAACGTGATTAAATCAAAAATTGTTAGAATTTAAATAAGTATTTGAATTAAACAAATCTAACATGACAAGCAAGCAATAATTTTATAGCATTTAAATTTCAAAACAAAAAATGCCCAAGACAGGAATCGAACCTGTGTCGCCACGGCCACAACGTGGAGTACTAACCACTATACTACTTGGGCCGATATTACAACAACTTAACAAAGTTAGTGTGTTCATTGTTACTGAAATGAACTAAGATTCTTCAATTTCTGTGTGACAACATGAAAATTCTAATCAATGACCAAAAATTGAAAGATGTCTTCATTTTTGAAAACAATACTGTTAATTGAACGTGATTAAATCAAAAATTGTTAGAACTTAAATAAGTATTTGAATTAAACAAATCTAACATGACAAGCAAGCAATATGTTTATAGCATTTTAACTTCAAAACAAAAAATGCCCAAGACAGGAATCGAACCTGTGTCGCCACGGCCACAACGTGGAGTACTAATCACTATACTACTTGGGCCGATATTACAACAACTTAACAAAGTTAGTGTGTTCATTGTTACTGAAATGAACTAAGATTCTTCAATTTCTGTGTGACAACATGAAAATTCTAATTCAATGACCAGAAATTGAAAGATGTCTTTATTTTTGAAAACAATACAGTTAATTGAACGTGATTTAATCAAAAATTGTTGGAACTTAAACAAGTATTTAAATTAAACAAATCTAACATGACAAGCAAGCAATAATTTCATAGCATTTAAATTTCAAAACAAAAAATGCCCAAGACAGGAATCGAACCTGTGTCGCCACGGCCACAACGTGGAGTACTAACCACTATACTACTTGGGCCGGTATTACAAACTAAACAAAATTATTGTGTTCACTGTTACTGAAATGAACTAAGATTCCTCATTTCCTGTGTGACAACATGAAAATTCTAATTCAATGACCAGAAATTGAAAGATGTCTTTATTTTTGAAAACAATACAGTTAATTGAACGTGATTAAATCAAAAATTGTTAGAATTTAAATAAGTATTTGAATTAAACAAATCTAACATGACAAGCAAGCAATAATTTTATAGCATTTAAATTTCAAAACAAAAAATGCCCAAGACAGGAATCGAACCTGTGTCGCCACGGCCACAACGTGGAGTACTAACCACTATACTACTTGGGCCGATATTACAACAACTTAACAAAGTTAGTGTGTTCATTGTTACTGAAATGAACTAAGATTCTTCAATTTCTGTGTGACAACATGAAAATTCTAATCAATGACCAAAAATTGAAAGATGTCTTCATTTTTGAAAACAATACTGTTAATTGAACGTGATTAAATCAAAAATTGTTAGAACTTAAATAAGTATTTGAATTAAACAAATCTAACATGACAAGCAAGCAATATGTTTATAGCATTTTAATTTCAAAACAAAAAATGCCCAAGACAGGAATCGAACCTGTGTCGCCACGGCCACAACGTGGAGTACTAAGCACTATACTACTTGGGCCGATATTACAACAACTTAACAAAGTTAGTGTGTTCATTGTTACTGAAATGAACTAAGATTCTTCAATTTCTGTGTGACAACATGAAAATTCTAATTCAATGACCAGAAATTGAAAGATGTCTTTATTTTTGAAAACAATACAGTTAATTGAACGTGATTTAATCAAAAATTGTTGGAACTTAAACAAGTATTTAAATTAAACAAATCTAACATGACAAGCAAGCAATAATTTCATAGCATTTAAATTTCAAAACAAAAAATGCCCAAGACAGGAATCGAACCTGTGTCGCTACGGCCACAACGTGGAGTACTAATCACTATACTACTTGGGCCGATATTACAACAACTTAACAAAGTTAGTGTGTTCATTGTTACTGAAATGAACTAAGATTCTTCAATTTCTGTGTGACAACATGAAAATTCTAATTCAATGACCAGAAATTGAAAGATGTCTTTATTTTTGAAAACAATACAGTTAATTGAACGTGATTTAATCAAAAATTGTTGGAACTTAAACAAGTATTTAAATTAAACAAATCTAACATGACAAGCAAGCAATAATTTCATAGCATTTAAATTTCAAAACAAAAAATGCCCAAGACAGGAATCGAACCTGTGTCGCCACGGCCACAACGTGGAGTACTAACCACTATACTACTTGGGCCGGTATTACAAACTAAACAAAATTATTGTGTTCACTGTTACTGAAATGAACTAAGATTCCTCATTTCCTGTGTGACAACATGAAAATTCTAATTCAATGACCAGAAATTGAAAGATGTCTTTATTTTTGAAAACAATACAGTTAATTGAACGTGATTAAATCAAAAATTGTTAGAATTTAAATAAGTATTTGAATTAAACAAATCTAACATGACAAGCAAGCAATAATTTTATAGCATTTAAATTTCAAAACAAAAAATGCCCAAGACAGGAATCGAACCTGTGTCGCCACGGCCACAACGTGGAGTACTAACCACTATACTACTTGGGCCGATATTACAACAACTTAACAAAGTTAGTGTGTTCATTGTTACTGAAATGAACTAAGATTCTTCAATTTCTGTGTGACAACATGAAAATTCTAATCAATGACCAAAAATTGAAAGATGTCTTCATTTTTGAAAACAATACGGTTAATTGAACGTGATTAAATCAAAAATTGTTAGAACTTAAATAAGTATTTGAATTAAACAAATCTAACATGACAAGCAAGCAATATGTTTATAGCATTTTAATTTCAAAACAAAAAATGCCCAAGACAGGAATCGAACCTGTGTCGCCACGGCCACAACGTGGAGTACTAACCACTATACTACTTGGGCCGATATTACAACAACTTAACAAAGTTAGTGTGTTCATTGTTACTGAAATGAACTAAGATTCTTCAATTTCTGTGTGACAACATGAAAATTCTAATTCAATGACCAGAAATTGAAAGATGTCTTTATTTTTGAAAACAATACAGTTAATTGAACGTGATTAAATCAAAAATTGTTATAACTTGAATAAGTATTCAAATTGAAGAAATCTAACATGACAAGCAAGCAATATGTTTATAGCATTTAAATTTCAAAACAAAAAATGCCCAAGACAGGAATCGAACCTGTGTCGCCACGGCCACAACGTGGAGTACTAACCACTATACTACTTGGGCCGATATTACAACAACTTAACAAAGTTAGTGTGTTCATTGTTACTGAAATGAACTAAGATTCTTCAATTTCTGTGTGACAACATGAAAATTCTAATCAATGACCAAAAATTGAAAGATGTCTTCATTTTTGAAAACAATACTGTTAATTGAACGTGATTAAATCAAAAATTGTTAGAACTTAAATAAGTATTTGAATTAAACAAATCTAACATGACAAGCAAGCAATATGTTTATAGCATTTTAATTTCAAAACAAAAAATGCCCAAGACAGGAATCGAACCTGTGTCGCCACGGCCACAACGTGGAGTACTAAGCACTATACTACTTGGGCCGATATTACAACAACTTAACAAAGTTAGTGTGTTCATTGTTACTGAAATGAACTAAGATTCTTCAATTTCTGTGTGACAACATGAAAATTCTAATTCAATGACCAGAAATTGAAAGATGTCTTTATTTTTGAAAACAATACAGTTAATTGAACGTGATTTAATCAAAAATTGTTGGAACTTAAACAAGTATTTAAATTAAACAAATCTAACATGACAAGCAAGCAATAATTTCATAGCATTTAAATTTCAAAACAAAAAATGCCCAAGACAGGAATCGAACCTGTGTCGCTACGGCCACAACGTGGAGTACTAATCACTATACTACTTGGGCCGATATTACAACAACTTAACAAAGTTAGTGTGTTCATTGTTACTGAAATGAACTAAGATTCTTCAATTTCTGTGTGACAACATGAAAATTCTAATTCAATGACCAGAAATTGAAAGATGTCTTTATTTTTGAAAACAATACAGTTAATTGAACGTGATTTAATCAAAAATTGTTGGAACTTAAACAAGTATTTAAATTAAACAAATCTAACATGACAAGCAAGCAATAATTTCATAGCATTTAAATTTCAAAACAAAAAATGCCCAAGACAGGAATCGAACCTGTGTCGCCACGGCCACAACGTGGAGTACTAACCACTATACTACTTGGGCCGGTATTACAAACTAAACAAAATTATTGTGTTCACTGTTACTGAAATGAACTAAGATTCCTCATTTCCTGTGTGACAACATGAAAATTCTAATTCAATGACCAGAAATTGAAAGATGTCTTTATTTTTGAAAACAATACAGTTAATTGAACGTGATTAAATCAAAAATTGTTAGAATTTAAATAAGTATTTGAATTAAACAAATCTAACATGACAAGCAAGCAATAATTTTATAGCATTTAAATTTCAAAACAAAAAATGCCCAAGACAGGAATCGAACCTGTGTCGCCACGGCCACAACGTGGAGTACTAACCACTATACTACTTGGGCCGATATTACAACAACTTAACAAAGTTAGTGTGTTCATTGTTACTGAAATGAACTAAGATTCTTCAATTTCTGTGTGACAACATGAAAATTCTAATCAATGACCAAAAATTGAAAGATGTCTTCATTTTTGAAAACAATACTGTTAATTGAACGTGATTAAATCAAAAATTGTTAGAACTTAAATAAGTATTTGAATTAAACAAATCTAACATGACAAGCAAGCAATATGTTTATAGCATTTTAATTTCAAAACAAAAAATGCCCAAGACAGGAATCGAACCTGTGTCGCCACGGCCACAACGTGGAGTACTAACCACTATACTACTTGGGCCGATATTACAACAACTTAACAAAGTTAGTGTGTTCATTGTTACTGAAATGAACTAAGATTCTTCAATTTCTGTGTGACAACATGAAAATTCTAATTCAATGACCAGAAATTGAAAGATGTCTTTATTTTTGAAAACAATACAGTTGATTGAACGTGATTAAATCAAAAATTGTTAGAACTTAAATAAGTATTTGAATTAAACAAATCTAACATGACAAGCAAGCAATATGTTTATAGCACTTTAATTTCAGAACAAAAAATGCCCAAGACAGGAATCGAACCTGTGTCGCCACGGCCACAACGTGGAGTACTAACCACTATACTACTTGGGCCGGTATTACAAACTAAACAAAATTATTGTGTTCACTGTTACTGAAATGAACTAAGATTCCTCATTTCCTGTGTGACAACATGAAAATTCTAATTCAATGACCAGAAATTGAAAGATGTCTTTATTTTTGAAAACAATACAGTTAATTGAACGTGATTAAATCAAAAATTGTTAGAATTTAAATAAGTATTTGAATTAAACAAATCTAACATGACAAGCAAGCAATAATTTTATAGCATTTAAATTTCAAAACAAAAAATGCCCAAGACAGGAATCGAACCTGTGTCGCCACGGCCACAACGTGGAGTACTAACCACTATACTACTTGGGCCGATATTACAACAACTTAACAAAGTTAGTGTGTTCATTGTTACTGAAATGAACTAAGATTCTTCAATTTCTGTGTGACAACATGAAAATTCTAATCAATGACCAAAAATTGAAAGATGTCTTCATTTTTGAAAACAATACTGTTAATTGAACGTGATTAAATCAAAAATTGTTAGAACTTAAATAAGTATTTGAATTAAACAAATCTAACATGACAAGCAAGCAATATGTTTATAGCATTTTAATTTCAAAACAAAAAATGCCCAAGACAGGAATCGAACCTGTGTCGCCACGGCCACAACGTGGAGTACTAACCACTATACTACTTGGGCCGATATTACAACAACTTAACAAAGTTAGTGTGTTCATTGTTACTGAAATGAACTAAGATTCTTCAATTTCTGTGTGACAACATGAAAATTCTAATTCAATGACCAGAAATTGAAAGATGTCTTTATTTTTGAAAACAATACAGTTGATTGAACGTGATTAAATCAAAAATTGTTAGAACTTAAATAAGTATTTGAATTAAACAAATCTAACATGACAAGCAAGCAATATGTTTATAGCACTTTAATTTCAGAACAAAAAATGCCCAAGACAGGAATCGAATCTGTGTCGCCACGGCCACAACGTGGAGTACTAACCACCATACTACTTGGGCCGATATTACAACAACTTAACAAAGTTAGTGTGTTTATTGTTACTAAAATGAACTAAGATTCTTCAATTTCTGTGTGACAACATGAAAATTCTAATTCAATGACCAGAAATTGAAAGATGTCTTTATTTTTGAAAACAATACAGTTAATTGAACGTGATTAAATCAAAAATTGTTAGAATTTAAATAAGTATTTGAATTAAACAAATCTAACATGACAAGCAAGCAATAATTTTATAGCATTTAAATTTCAAAACAAAAAATGCCCAAGACAGGAATCGAACCTGTGTCGCCACGGCCACAACGTGGAGTACTAACCACTATACTACTTGGGCCGATATTACAACAACTTAACAAAGTTAGTGTGTTCATTGTTACTGAAATGAACTAAGATTCTTCAATTTCTGTGTGACAACATGAAAATTCTAATCAATGACCAAAAATTGAAAGATGTCTTCATTTTTGAAAACAATACTGTTAATTGAACGTGATTAAATCAAAAATTGTTAGAACTTAAATAAGTATTTGAATTAAACAAATCTAACATGACAAGCAAGCAATATGTTTATAGCATTTTAATTTCAAAACAAAAAATGCCCAAGACAGGAATCGAACCTGTGTCGCCACGGCCACAACGTGGAGTACTAACCACTATACTACTTGGGCCGATATTACAACAACTTAACAAAGTTAGTGTGTTCATTGTTACTGAAATGAACTAAGATTCTTCAATTTCTGTGTGACAACATGAAAATTCTAATTCAATGACCAGAAATTGAAAGATGTCTTTATTTTTGAAAACAATACAGTTGATTGAACGTGATTAAATCAAAAATTGTTAGAACTTAAATAAGTATTTGAATTAAACAAATCTAACATGACAAGCAAGCAATATGTTTATAGCACTTTAATTTCAGAACAAAAAATGCCCAAGACAGGAATCGAATCTGTGTCGCCACGGCCACAACGTGGAGTACTAACCACCATACTACTTGGGCCGATATTACAACAACTTAACAAAGTTAGTGTGTTCATTGTTACTGAAATGAACTAAGATTCTTCAATTTCTGTGTGACAACATGAAAATTCTAATTCAATGACCAGAAATTGAAAGATGTCTTTATTTTTGAAAACAATACAGTTAATTGAACGTGATTAAATCAAAAATTGTTATAACTTGAATAAGTATTCAAATTGAAGAAATCTAACATGACAAGCAAGCAATATGTTTATAGCATTTAAATTTCAAAACAAAAAATGCCCAAGACAGGAATCGAATCTGTGTCGCCACGGCCACAACGTGGAGTACTAACCACTATACTACTTGGGCCGGTATTACAACAACTAAACAAAGTTATTGTGTTCATTGTTACTGAAATGAACTAAGATTCTTCATTTCATGTGTGACAACATGATAATTCTAATTCAATGAACAGAAATTGAATTTTGTCTTTATTTTTGAATACAATACAGTTAATTGAACGTGATTTAATCAAAAATTGATAGAACTTAAATAAGTATTTGGATTAAACAAATCTAACATGACAAGCAAGCAATATGTTTATAGCATTTAAATTTCAAAACAAAAAATGCCCAAGACAGGAATCGAACCTGTGTCGCCACGGCCACAACGTGGAGTACTAACCACTATACTACTTGGGCCGATATTACAACAACTTAACAAAGTTAGTGTGTTCATTGTTACTAAAATGAACTAAGATTCTTCAATTTCTGTGTGACAACATGAAAATTCTAATTCAATGAACAGAAATTGAATTTTGTCTTTATTTTTGAAAACAATACAGTTAAATGAACGTGATTTAATCGAAAATTGTTGGAACTTAAATGAGTATTTAAATTAAACAAATCTAACATGACAAGCAAGCAATAATTTTATAGCATTTTAATTTCAAAACAAAAAATGCCCAAGACAGGAATCGAATCTGTGTCGCCACGGCCACAACGTGGAGTACTAACCACTATACTACTTGGGCCGGTATTACAACAACTAAACAAAGTTATTGTGTTCATTGTTACTGAAATGAACTAAGATTCTTCATTTCCTGTGTGACAACATGAAAATTCTAATTCAATGAACAGAAATTGAATTTTGTCTTTATTTTTGAAAACAATACAGTTAATTGAACGTGATTTAATCAAAAATTGATAGAACTTAAATAAGTATTTGGATTAAACAAATCTAACATGACAAGCAAGCAATATGTTTATAGCATTTAAATTTCAAAACAAAAAATGCCCAAGACAGGAATCGAACCTGTGTCGCCACGGCCACAACGTGGAGTACTAACCACTATACTACTTGGGCCGATATTACAACAACTTAACAAAGTTAGTGTGTTCATTGTTACTAAAATGAACTAAGATTCTTCAATTTCTGTGTGACAACATGAAAATTCTAATTCAATGAACAGAAATTGAATTTTGTCTTTATTTTTGAAAACAATACAGTTAAATGAACGTGATTTAATCGAAAATTGTTGGAACTTAAATGAGTATTTAAATTAAACAAATCTAACATGACAAGCAAGCAATAATTTTATAGCATTTTAATTTCAAAACAAAAAATGCCCAAGACAGGAATCGAATCTGTGTCGCCACGGCCACAACGTGGAGTACTAACCACTATACTACTTGGGCCGGTATTACAACAACTAAACAAAGTTATTGTGTTCATTATTACTGAAATGAACTAAGATTCTTCATTTCCTGTGTGACAACATGAAAATTCTAATTCAATGAACAGAAATTGAATTTTGTCTTTATTTTTGAGAACAATACAGTTAATTGAACGTGATTTAATCAAAAATTGTTGGAACTTAAATAAGTATTTAAATTAAACAAATCTAACATGACAAGCAAGCAATAATTTCATAGCATTTAAATTTCAAAACAAAAAATGCCCAAGACAGGAATCGAACCTGTGTCGCCACGGCCACAACGTGGAGTACTAACCACTATATTACTTGGGCCGATATTACAACAACTTAACAAAGTTAGTGTGTTCATTGTTACTGAATTGAACTAAGATTCTTCAATTTCTGTGTGACAACATGAAAATTCTAATTCAATGAACAGAAATTGAATTTTGTCTTTATTTTCGAAAACAATACAGTTGGTTAAACGTGATTGAATCGAAAATTTGTTATAACTTGAATAAGTATTCAAATTAAAGAAATCTAACATGACAAGCAAGCAATAATTTTGTAGCATTTTAATTTCAAAACAAAAAATGCCCAAGACAGGAATCGAATCTGTGTCGCCACGGCCACAACGTGGAGTACTAACCACTATATTACTTGGGCCGATATAACAACAACTTAACAAAGTTAGTGTGTTCATTGTTACTGAATTGAACTAAGATTCTTCAATTTCTGTGTGACAACATGAAAATTCTAATTCAATGACCAGAAATTGAAAGATGTCTTTATTTTTGAAAACAATACAGTTGATTGAACGTGATTAAATCGATAATTGTTAGAACTTAAATAAGTATTTGAATTAAACAAATCTAACATGACAAGCAAGCAATAATTTTGTAGCATTTTAATTTCAAAACAAAAAATGCCCAAGACAGGAATCGAATCTGTGTCGCCACGGCCACAACGTGGAGTACTAACCACAATATTACTTGGGCCGATATTACAACAACTTAACAAAGTTAGTGTGTTCGTTGTTACTGAATTGAACTAAGATTCTTCAATTTCTGTGTGACAACATGAAAATTCTAATTCAATGACCAGAAATTGAAAGATGTCTTTATTTTTGAAAACAATACAGTTGATTGAACGTGATTAAATCAAAAATTGTTATAACTTGAATAAGTATTCAAATTAAAAAAATCTAACATGACAAGCAAGCAATAATTTTATAGCATTTAAATTTCAAAATAAAAAATGCCCAAAACAGGAATCGAATCTGTGTCGCCACGGCCACAACGTGGAGTACTAACCACTATATTATTTGGGCCGATATTACAACAACTTAACAAAGTTAGTGTGTTCGTTGTTACTGAATTGAACTAAGATTCTTCAATTTCTGTGTGACAACATGAAAATTCTAATTCAATGACCAGAAATTGAAAGATGTCTTTATTTTTGAAAACAATACAGTTAATTGAACGTGATTAAATCAAAAATTGTTAGAACTTAAATAAGTATTTGAATTAAACAAATCTAACATGACAAGCAAGCAATAATTTTATAGCATTTAAATTTCAAAACAAAAAATGCCCAAGACAGGAATCGAACCTGTGTCGCCACGGCCACAACGTGGAGTACTAACCACTATACTACTTGGGCCGATATTACAACAACTTAACAAAGTTAGTGTGTTCATTGTTACTGAAATGAACTAAGATTCTTCAATTTCTGTGTGACAACATGAAAATTCTAATCAATGACCAAAAATTGAAAGATGTCTTTATTTTTGAAAACAATACAGTTAATTGAACGTGATTAAATCGAAAATTGTTAGAACTTAAATAAGTATTTGAATTAAACAAATCTAACAAGACAAGCAAGCAATATGTTTATAGCATTTAAATTTCAAAACAAAAAATGCCCAAGACAGGAATCGAACCTGTGTCGCCACGGCCACAACGTGGAGTACTAACCACTATACTACTTGGGCCGATATTACAACAACTTAACAAAGTTAGTGTGTTCATTGTTACTGAAATGAACTAAGATTCTTCATTTCCTGTGTGACAACATGAAAATTCTAATTCAATGACCAGAAATTGAAAGATGTCTTTATTTTTGAAAACAATACAGTTAATTGAACGTGATTAAATCGAAAATTGTTGGAACTTAAATAAGTATTTAAATTAAACAAATCTAACATGACAAGCAAGCAATAATTTTATAGCATTTAAATTTCAAAACAAAAAATGCCCAAGACAGGAATCGAACCTGTACGGCCACAACGTGGAGTACTAACCACTATACTACTTGGGCCGGTATTACAAACTATGTCGCGGTTAGCGATTATTTTTTATCCTTTTTTCTATGTTTTGTTCCATTTCAGTTTTGTTTTTATCGTTTTCCTTTACTTTGTCTATTTCAGATTGTACTTTTCGGCCCGCCTTCCCATATCTTCATCCTTGGGATCGGAAAATACGATATACCTCAACCAAACCTCAACGGACTATAGACGATCTATATTTTGTTGAATTGTTAATTCTTTAATAAAGCATTCTACCGCTGGCTATCTGTTCTATTAATTCTCAGCGGAATACCGACAACCGAATACCTTCGCCGAAGCGACATTGGTGCATCGACCATCACGACTCAGGTCACTGCTTCAACAGGTACTTTATCATTTGATTTGGTGGCGACTCTTAAGTCCATCAGCTCAGGCGTGAATTTGCCTGCAGTAATCGATATAATTTCGGAGCATAATAACGCTCCAAGATACGACAAGTCGTATATCTCATACTCATTTGTTGTACTTTGTACAACTTTCATTTCTTGTTCACTTTCATTTTCTGAATTTTATTTATCATTATCAGCTATAGAAGCTTACCTATTACGCCTCACACAGCGTTAGAAATGGCCTCCTCATTTGTTGACAAAATTCGTCGTTCATACGACTTCTTATCCGTTTTGCTCAAACGTTACGCAAATCTTCTCGACAACGAACCCGCCGGGGTATCTGATTCAGAAATAACATACGATAGAATTATTTTACTGCAATCAACTTTACGCAATCATGAATTGGTATTGAACGAGCTCTCTACTGCTCTCGACACAGTGAACAGAAACATAGAAAAATACCAAACCGTTTTCAAAGATTCTGATAAGGAACTTCGAAACGAAATGAAAGCATTATACGAAGAACTTGAAGAAAATCCAAACAATCGTCAAGCTTACAATATAGCTGACGAACAAAGGTTATTATTCCTTGACCGTATCAGTCATATTAAAACAGCAATTGCATTCGTGGAATCACTACTTCCCGAGAAAAAGAAAGAAAAAGTAATCGAAAGCACTGGTGCCGAAACAACACAAATTTATTCAAATTTATTACAATTGTTACAAACAAGCAATCACATTCAACGTCCGGTAACACAAATACCGACTTTCGATGGTACACCCGAAAATTTCAAACTCTATTGGTCAAGATTTAATAACATGATACATCAAAATTCACAATATTCCATACTTGATAAAGTGAACATTTTACTCGAAGGCTTATCCGATAAAGCTTTGGTCGTTATAAGGGGTATTGAACCTAATGAAAACAACTATCTCTTACTGAGAAAAGCACTTGAAGATGCATATATGAGATATGCTACAGATAAACTTCAATTATTGAGGAAAAAGAAAAATTTATCTCCTGCTTCTGATGCAAAAAGCTGTAAGCAATTATTTGATTTGATCCAAAGCTATGATCGTCAAATTACAGCCGCTGGAAGTCATATTGGTCCTGCATTTTTCTTTGCTATTTGCGCTGAAAAATTTCCTCATTATATAATGAGTGAACTATATCGTCAACCAGATCCTCTAGATCAATCAATGGATGACATTTATCAACATCTCTCTTCACGAATTTATGAATTCAGTTTAATGGACACTAGAAAACGAAATTCAGAACATGACTGACATAATTCACCAAATCGTGGAAAACATGTTGATAAAACTTTCGACAAATCCACTAAAAAGATTTGGACTTGTGTTTTTTGTGGTAAAGAAGGACATCCATCTTATTATTGCCGTACTTATGACACACCACAGAAAAAACGTGAAATCTTAAAGAACAAAGAAGTATGCTGGCTTTGTTTCTCTACTTCACATCGCAGTCGTGATTGTTCTCGACCGAAATGCCCGAAATGCAAAAATGAACACAACAGTTGCTTATGTCTAAATTTAGATCGTGAAACAAAGAGTCCTGTAAAACCTATATCGTCCACAAGCATGATCATAACAGAAAGTGCAGGACAACAAACTCCAGACCTTACAGTCTCACAAAATAAAAATGACATCATTTCTACACCAACTGTAACACAAACAGTACCTACAGTACAACCAGCATTTTTCAATCATCTACCAGTAACATTAATAGTTACTGAACCTAAGAATACACAATTACAATTGCTTACACATACCGAGGATACCCATGATATCGAGATGAGTCAAATTGTATTGAAAACAGCTATGACACATATATTCAGTTACACACAAAATAAATATATCACAGTAAAGGTAGTGATTGACAGTGGCTCAATGCGGTCTTTCATACGTAGTGCTAAGGATCTACGTAGAGCTAAGGATCTTCAATTGCCTATTAACAAAGTTCAACATCGCACATTCTTTGGAATAGGTGGCCTCAGCGAAACACATGAATGTAAAGAAGTGAAAACTATTTTTTATACTTTTAATGGCAGTATCATCATAACCAACATGCTTACGAAACCATTCATAGCTACATCATTAAGAGCTCCACTTTTAGACAATAATGATCGTTCATTCATTAAAAGAAACAATATAACTTTAGCTAATCCAATGATTGATGGTCAGGCATTTGAACCAGATATTCTAATTGGATTAGATCGCTATAAGTTATTCGTTCATATGAATTCTGAACTTGAGTTACCTTCTACATTAAGAATGCAGAATACCAGTTTCGGTTATACCTTGTATGGGGAAATACCATATCAAAATCATTCTGTTACGTTAATAACAATTAATGATAAACCATTACAACATAATGATATGCTTCGATACATATTTGAAATTGATAGCTTAGGAATTAATATTTCTGAAGCTGGAATTGACACAACTATTGATTATTACGAAGATTATTCAAAACAGTTGACACTAACCAATCATCGTATTGAAGCTCCTTTACCATTGAAATCAAATTATCATCAATTACCAGATAATAAAGGTTTAGCCTTTTATCGATTTTTGGCATTGTTCAAAACTTTACAAGCAAATCCTTCGAAATTGGAAATGTACAGTAAAATTATTGATGATTATATCGATAACGGTATCATTGAAGAAGTTCCTTTTGAAACTTCCAACAATAATCATAATTCTGATATTATATGTCATTATATTCCACATCATGGGGTATGGAATACAAACAAGCCGAATAAACCTTTACGAGTTGTTTTCGATGCTTCAGCTAAAACTAAGGGTAAATTATCCCTTAACGACATACTATATACTGGAAAAAGTTTTGTGAACAATATTTTCAACATTCTCATTGCTTCCAGAATAAAACCAATCATTATTACTTGTGATATTCAATCAGCCTTTTCACAAGTAGGCTTACAGAAGCAACATCGGGATCTTTGCCGTTTCTTTTGGGTAAAGGATCCTCAAGGAAGTTGTAACTCAAGTAATACTAAGGTTTTTCGATTCAAACGCATACCATTTGGATTGACTGCCTCACCTAGCGTTCTAAACATGAGTGTAAATTGGTATTTAAGCTCTTTGAATACTGACTTATCAGATGAATTATTAAATACATTATATGTAGATAATATTCTATTATTTGCTGATAGTATAGATGAAGCTCAACAGAAATGTTCACTTACACAACAATTATTTCAAAATATTTCGATGCATGTTTGTGAATTCGCATCGAATAAGTCAGAAGCTCTTCAGCACCTTCATAAAGATGATATTCTCTCTGATTGTCCACTAAAAATTCTTGGAGTACCTTATAATGCTCTAAGTGATTCCCTTTCAATTCGATTCAATATACCGGAACTCTCAACAGTAACCAAACGAAACGCATTACAACAATTACATTCAGTTTATGATCCTTTTGGTATAACAAATCCATTAATTTTACCCTTGAAGGTTATTCTTAGAGATATTTTTGCACTTAAAACAGAATGGGATGATACTATACCTTCTGAATTATCAGCCTCTTGGACATCAATAATTAACGAGATTAATTATGCTAAGATTACTGTACCTCGTGTACTATCACCATCTATTGAAGAAGGTACATTATGGGTCTTTGCTGACGCTAGTTCAACAGCGTTAGCTGTGTGTGCTTACATACAGACAAACAACAAAATGAGTTCTATTCTAGCAGGTAAAAGCCGCTTATCTCCTAAAACACCAATTACAATTTCACGCATGGAACTCTTAGCTATTCGATTAGCTATGAGACTTTCTCACACAATATTAATGGAATTACCATGTAAAAAACTAAATATTGTAAGTGATAGCAGCATTGCGTTATCATGGATTTTAACAAATAAGCAATTACCTGACTTCATAGCAAAACAAGTTCAAAATGTACAACATATGACCCGTGTATTAGAAGAACATTCGATTAATGTTCAATTTTACCATGTTACTACGGATTATAATCCGGCTGACATTGGTTCACGAGGAGCCAATAAATATCAACTTCAGGAATCTATGTGGCTTCTTGGACCACAGCGGATTCTTAACAGAACCGTTCAAGCTTTAACACCATATGGTTCCTTGCAAGTGATGCATGTTTCACCTGTATCATTACTTATAGCTCAAGCTATATCTGTACCCTTGGAACATAACCTAGCTTATCATAACGGTCATTTTGCAACTTTACGTTTGTTAGCCCGTTTGGCTAAAATTATAAAAATTTGGCATTTAAAAACATTTAAAAATCAAAATGGACATAAATTACGGAATATTTCACAAATATCAACATCATATCCCGTTTTAACAACTGATTTGAAGATAATACGTACTATTTTAATTCGACAAGCTCAAGATCATCTCATTATTGATGATTTACGACGACAATATCCTGGTTATCATTTCTATCATTATGATAACGAGATAATTCGAGTAAGAAGCCGATTACAAAATTCTTTACTATCCTATGATACAAAAAACCCAATTTATCTTCCTCGCAACTCATTATTCACTCAACACATAATTATGGACGCTCATCGCGCATCTTTTCATCAAGGAAAAGAATTTTTGATCACACATCTTCGTCAAACTTATTTTATTGCTCGCGCTGCAGCAATTATAAAACAAACTTTAAAGAGATGTCATTAATGCAATAAATATCAATCTTTACCATATGGCACTCCTGATATGCCTTCATTGCCTAAAGATAGAGTGATATTAACTAAACCATTTCTTAACACTGGTTGCGACTTATTTGGACCTATTATGCTTAAAAGTGGACATAAGGTCTATGTATGTCTTTTTACTTGCTTAACCATACGTGCCATTCATTTTGAAATGGTCTATGATCAAACAGCGACTTCATTTATGAACGCTTTCACTCGTTTCATAGCCCGACGAGGTTTACCAACCACAATGCGAAGTGATTGTGGGGGTAATTTTATTCTCGGAGCTCAATTAATTGAGACAATACAAAAATCAGCTGAATTTAATTTCACCCCAGCTGATATTGTAGTCCATCTAGCCAAAAATAACATAAATTGGCTCTTTAACACACCTAAGTCTCCATGGAAAGGAGGTTCTTGGGAAAGAATGGTGGGAATTACTAAAAATGCAATGAAAAAGGCAATACAACGAAATAAATTAACATTTGATAAATTATTAACTTTAATTGTCAAAATTGAAGCAGTCATTAACACAAGGCCTTTAACACATCCAGATCTAAATAATATAAATCACGTACCTATTCGTCCTGTCGATTTCATTTCGCCTGGTCTTGTTCTTTCCCTACCGGATAATTGTGGTTCTCAAGTTTATAATAATTCCATTGATATTCCTGTAATACAAAACGTTGAACAAGCATTAGAAACTTTACAACTTACTTCTGATGCAGCTACGATGTTTTGGGATAAATTTCAAACAGAATATTTGATATATATTCGTGATATATACAAACATTCCCGAAAACAACCTTCAGCAAATGCCAATAAACCTAATATTGGTGAAATTGTAGTTATACATAATGATAACTCACCTCGTGGTCAATGGAAACTTGGTCGAATCACAGAACTTATAAGTAGTTCTGATGGATTCATTCGTACAGCTAAAGTTCTCACTCCAGCTGGGAACATCATATCTCGTTCCTTAAATCATCTATATCCACTTGAATTACGAAGTGTTTTACCTGATATGACATCAATTCCTCAATCTACTCCTTCCGAAGACACTTCATTGTCTTTGAAGGTAGGATCTGCTTCGGATATGATGAACCTTGATGCTCAACCAATACAGGAATATATTATAAAATCAAACTCACCTGTACCTTCAATCCATGAAACGAACAATGTGGTTACATGTCCTGAACCAATAGATATTAATAATCCTCAAAAAATTTACATACCTACGTCCAAAATTTCTTCGATACATAATCCGATCCTTGAGGAAGAAGCTGAATTACAATTATGGGGTCCAGGTCATACGCCTGACGATAATCGTAAAAAATTACAAAAGAAAAACACAAGTAAAGCAAAACAAACCATAATTTTGCCTACCATTGACCAAAACGACGTAAAACCATCTACTGAAACAAACGCAAACCGTGTTCGCACCTTACCTTTACGGAATCACATCACATACGCTTCGCGAAAGAATTTCAAATCAGCAATGACGTCTGCAATTTTAATTTTTACAATAATATCGATATTTTTACCCGTAGCATCTGTAAATTCTGTAGTATGTGATGAGGCAAAGTTTTTATCCATACATTTGCTTGGAAACCCACATTGTGCTCCTCATCTTGCCATGTGGTCATTGTTCTTACCACTTTGTTGTTTATTTGGCATCCTTTGTTGTTGTATACGCATAGGATTCCATCAATATCGATATAATTCCTGGTCTAATACTATTCGTTACATATCTTCTTTTTTCACATATAGACCTCATACTCCGGAACAGAATGATATCGAATTAGGAGTTATTGAACCTCCTCCAATTTCATCTGAAAATATTCCACATATAGAACCTAAATTATATCCTCTATTTTGGAAAAGAGGTTCTCGATTATCAATTATCAGTATACTTACAATATTTTTTATCAATAATGCTACTGCTTGTACCGATCATCACGTTATTCATTCAGTTTCTACACATTGTCTGAATCGTACTCAATGTTATCACCAATATAGTGATCAAATAGTTTTTTCTCCTGGAGTTAAAGATTTATGCCTGGATATAAAATTTAAAAATCATTCTATTGGTTATATTCAAATTCGAAAATTATATACAAGTTTTGAATGTAAGAAAACCACAAAATTTTTTACAAAGGCTACTTTGCCTAAACTAACCGTTGATTTTCGATGTGCTCATATGGGATCTTGTGATCAAACTTGTGAAACTATGAATCATCGCTCTCGTATTTCTGAATTCGAACCATATAATTATCCAACACAATCCAAATGTGTCCGATCTTCAGCACATATATGGCGTTGTTTGACATTTTGGGAAAACCCTTGTCTTTTCTACAAATTAGAACATGTACCTACTTCGGACGACATATTTGAAGTATTTAAATGTGAAGATTGGACAACATCTTCAACTTTTGAAATTACAACACATATTGTTAAAGATAAAAATATTTATAATATCACAATTCCACCATATTTGAAGATGAATTACTCTTTTTTCAATATGACGATCAATACACAAGACAAACCTCCTACTCCACTTCATAATTATTATTTTGTTGCTTCAAACAATCAAATCTTTGCTGTTGAACCACATTTTCCATTTATGGTACAATGTATTTCGAAGGCAGACACTTCCGACAATTTTTCAAGATGTACAACGGTTATCGATTGTACTTGTAACAAAATCAATAACGATGTTGTTGGCTGTATATGTCCACAACATAATTTCACACATTTTTCTCATATTTTACCTCCGTATGTGGCAAACACGGAAACAATCTATAAACCCGATACATCCTTAACTTTTCGAACTCAGTCTGATGAAACTACAGTTTCAATTGATTCTGAACTTTTATATGACAGTAATACATTTTCCTATGATATACCTTGTCGTCCCTTATTGATCAGTCTCTCCGGATGTTATTTTTGTGGGCAGGGTGCATCTGCATTGTTTTCTTGTATGTCATCTAAAGAAACATAAATACCGATCGAGTGTTCAAAAGATGTATTCATGATTAAATGTTCACCCTTCAATGAAATTACAAATATCAATATTAAAAGAGATAATTCAATTATAAATGAAGTTTGTCATACTAAATGTAATCATGAAAAAATTGATATAATTGTAACGGGACAATTATATTTTAATTCATCTACTAGTGAACCTAATGAAATTCATTCAAATCAGAATTCAGTTATAATACCTGACATAATTCCTTTTTTGAAACTTTTTAAAGAACACTGGATGATGTTTTTAATCTGCGTTGTTTTTCTGATCCTCATATGTTTTTTGGGATACCTAGGTTGTACTCCAGCCATTTATTTTTTCTTGATCACAGCTTTCCGTACTATAAAAATCATAAAAGATACAACAACCAAGTTTTTCTTTATTCTTAGAAATCTTTGTTTTGATAGAAGATTTTAACATTGAACATTCTATTACAGTTCATAATGAACCATCTTTTGAGGAAGAATTGAAAGATCCTTCCTATTCTAACCTTCCTACCTCTATTCGAACTCTTGTTCTCGTTGAAAATCGTTTGAATCGAAAGTTCCAATACATGAGTGAGTATTTGGACAATCACTTCAGAATCATTTCTGAAGCTATGAAAATTCTGAATGAAAATCAGAATTTGATTCGATTACAAACGCAACCAACGAAAACTTGCCTATTTTGCGATCAGGTGACTACTGATGGTTACCGCACAGGCAATTGTCCCATCTATTCATCTGTTATGGAGCGTGGAATCCGCGCTCATCAATTGAAATTATGCTTACGATGCTTATCGGCTCTACACGAGCATCCCTGTAGCACTAACTGCTACAAATGCAACTCTGATAAGCATCATGGGTCATTATGCGACGGACAACGTCGCAAAAGGCCAATGGCTTAGCTGCGGCGGCAGTGTCGCGGTTAGCGATTATTTTTTATCCTTTTTTCTATGTTTTGTTCCATTTCAGTTTTGTTTTTATCGTTTTCCTTTACTTTGTCTATTTCAGATTGTACTTTTCGGCCCGCCTTCCCATATCTTCATCCTTGGGATCGGAAAATACGATATACCTCAACCAAAGCTCAACGGACTATAGACGATCTATTATTTGTTGAATTGTTAATTCTTTAATAAAGCATTCTACCACTGACTATCTGTTCTATTAATTCTCAGCGGAATACCCACAACCGAATACCTTCGCCGAAGCGACAAACTAAACAAAATTATTGTGTTCATTGTTACTGAAATCAACTAAGATTCTTCATTTCCTGTGTGACAACATGAAAATTCTAATTCAATGACCAGAAATTGAAAGATGTCTTTATTTTTGAAAACAATACAGTTAATTGAACGTGATTAAATCAAAAATTGTTAGAACTTAAATAATTATTTGAATTAAACAAATCTAACATGACAAGCAAGCAATAATTTTATAGCATTTAAATTTCAAAACAAAAAATGCCCAAGACAGGAATCGAACCTGTGTCGCCACGGCCACAACGTGGAGTACTAACCACTATACTACTTGGGCCGGTATTACAAACTAAACAAAATTATTGTGTTCATTGTTACTGAAATGAACTAAGATTCTTCATTTCCTGTGTGACAACATGAAAATTCTAATTCAATGACCAGAAATTGAAAGATGTCTTTATTTTTGAAAACAATACAGTTAATTGAACGTGATTAAATCAAAAATTGTTAGAACTTAAATAAGTATTTGAATTAAACAAATCTAACATGACAAGCAAGCAATAATTTTATAGCATTTAAATTTCAAAACAAAAAATGCCCAAGACAGGAATCGAACCTGTGTCGCCACGGCCACAACGTGGAGTACTAACCACTATAGTACTTGGGCCGATATTACAACAACTTAACAAAGTTAGTGTGTTCATTGTTACTGAAATGAACTAAGATTCTTCAATTTCTGTGTGACAACATGAAAATTCTAATTCAATGACCAGAAATTGAAAGATGTCTTTATTTTTGAAAACAATACAGTTAATTGAACGTGATTAAATCAAAAATTGTTATAACTTGAATAAGTATTCAAATTAAAGAAATCTAACATGACAAGCAAGCAATATGTTTATAGCATTTAAATTTCAAAACAAAAAATGCCCAAGACAGGAATCGAACCTGTGTCGCCACGGCCACAACGTGGAGTACTAACCACTATACTACTTGGGCCGATATTACAACAACTTAACAAAGTTAGTGTGTTCATTGTTACTGAATTGAACTAAGATTCTTCAATTTCTGTGTGACAACATGAAAATTCTAATTCAATGACCAGAAATTGAAAGATGTCTTTATTTTTGAAAACAATACAGTTGATTGAACGTGATTAAATCGATAATTGTTAGAACTTAAATAAGTATTTGAATTAAACAAATCTAACATGACAAGCAAGCAATAATTTTGTAGCATTTTAATTTCAAAACAAAAAATGCCCAAGACAGGAATCGAATCTGTGTCGCCACGGCCACAACGTGGAGTACTAACCACTATATTACTTGGGCCGATATTACAACAACTTAACAAAGTTAGTGTGTTCGTTGTTACTGAATTGAACTAAGATTCTTCAATTTCTGTGTGACAACATGAAAATTCTAATTCAACGAACAGAAATTGAATTTTGTCTTTATTTTTGAAAACAATACAGTTGATTGAACGTGATTAAATCGAAAATTGTTAGAACTTAAATAAGTATTTGAATTTAACAAATCTAACAAGACAAGCAAGCAATAATTTTATAGCATTTTAATTTCAAAACAAAAAATGCCCAAGACAGGAATCGAACCTGTGTCGCCACGGCCACAACGTGGAGTACTAACCAATATACTACTTGGGCCGATATTACAACAATTTAACAAAGTTAGTGTGTTCATTGTTACTGAAATGAACTAAGATTCTTCAATTTCTGTGTGACAACATGAAAATTCTAATTCAATGACCAGAAATTGAAAGATGTCTTTATTTTTGAAAACAATACAGTTGATTGAACGTGATTAAATCGAAAATTGTTATAACTTGAATAAGTATTCAAATTAAAGAAATCTAACAAGACAAGCAAGCAATAATTTTATAGCATTTTAATTTCAAAACAAAAAATGCCCAAGACAGGAATCGAACCTGTGTCGCCACGGCCACAACGTGGAGTACTAACCACTATACTACTTGGGCCGATATTACAACAACTTAACAAAGTTAGTGTGTTCATTGTTACTGAAATGAACTAAGATTCTTCAATTTCTGTGTGACAACATGAAAATTCTAATTCAATGACCAGAAATTGAAAGATGTCTTTATTTTTGAAAACAATACAGTTGATTGAACGTGATTAAATCGAAAATTGTTATAACTTGAATAAGTATTCAAATTAAAGAAATCTAACAAGACAAGCAAGCAATAATTTTATAGCATTTTAATTTCAAAACAAAAAATGCCCAAGACAGGAATCGAACCTGTGTCGCCACGGCCACAACGTGGAGTACTAACCACTATACTACTTGAGCCGATATTACAACAACTTAACAAAGTTAGTGTGTTCATTGTTACTGAAATGAACTAAGATTCTTCAATTTCTGTGTGACAACATGAAAATTCTAATTCAATGACCAGAAATTGAAAGATGTCTTTATTTTTGAAAACAATACAGTTAATTGAACGTGATTAAATCAAAAATTGTTATAACTTGAATAAGTATTCAAATTAAAGAAATCTAACATGACAAGCAAGCAATATGTTTATAGCATTTAAATTTCAAAACAAAAAATGCCCAAGACAGGAATCGAACCTGTGTCGCCACGGCCACAACGTGGAGTACTAACCACTATACTACTTGGGCCGATATTACAACAACTTAACAAAGTTAGTGTGTTCATTGTTACTGAAATGAACTAAGATTCTTCAATTTCTGTGTGACAACATGAAAATTCTAATTCAATGAACAGAAATTGAATTTTGTCTTTATTTTTGAAAACAATACAGTTAATTGAACGTGATTAAATCAAAAATTGTTAGAACTTAAATAAGTATTTGAATTAAACAAATCTAACATGACAAGCGAGCAATAATTTTATAGCATTTAAATTTCAAAACAAAAAATGCCCAAGACAGGAATCGAACCTGTGTCGCCACGGCCACAACGTGGAGTACTAATCACTATACTACTTGGGCCGATATTACAACAACTTAACAAAGATAGTGTGTTCATTGTTACTGAAATGAACTAAGATTCTTCAATTTCTGTGTGACAACATGAAAATTCTAATTCAATGAACAGAAATTGAATTTTGTCTTTATTTTTGAAAACAATACAGTTAAATGAACGTGATTTAATCGAAAATTGTTGGAACTTAAATGAGTATTTAAATTAAACAAATCTAACATGACAAGCAAGCAATAATTTTATAGCATTTAAATTTTAAAACAAAAAATGCCCAAGACAGGAATCGAACCTGTGTCGCCACGGCCACAACGTGGAGTACTAACCACTATACTACTTGGGCCGGTATTACAAACTAAACAAAATTATTGTGTTCATTGTTACTGAAATGAACTAAGATTCTTCATTTCCTGTGTGACAACATGAAAATTCTAATTCAATGACCAGAAATTGAAAGATGTCTTTATTTTTGAAAACAATACAGTTAATTGAACGTGATTAAATCAAAAATTGTTAGAACTTAAATAAGTATTTGAATTAAACAAATCTAACATGACAAGCAAGCAATAATTTTATAGCATTTAAATTTCAAAACAAAAAATGCCCAAGACAGGAATCGAACCTGTGTCGCCACGGCCACAACGTGGAGTACTAACCACTATAGTACTTGGGCCGATATTACAACAACTTAACAAAGTTAGTGTGTTCATTGTTACTGAAATGAACTAAGATTCTTCAATTTCTGTGTGACAACATGAAAATTCTAATTCAATGACCAGAAATTGAAAGATGTCTTTATTTTTGAAAACAATACAGTTAATTGAACGTGATTAAATCAAAAATTGTTATAACTTGAATAAGTATTCAAATTAAAGAAATCTAACATGACAAGCAAGCAATATGTTTATAGCATTTAAATTTCAAAACAAAAAATGCCCAAGACAGGAATCGAACCTGTGTCGCCACGGCCACAACGTGGAGTACTAACCACTATACTACTTGGGCCGATATTACAACAACTTAACAAAGTTAGTGTGTTCATTGTTACTGAATTGAACTAAGATTCTTCAATTTCTGTGTGACAACATGAAAATTCTAATTCAATGACCAGAAATTGAAAGATGTCTTTATTTTTGAAAACAATACAGTTGATTGAACGTGATTAAATCGATAATTGTTAGAACTTAAATAAGTATTTGAATTAAACAAATCTAACATGACAAGCAAGCAATAATTTTGTAGCATTTTAATTTCAAAACAAAAAATGCCCAAGACAGGAATCGAATCTGTGTCGCCACGGCCACAACGTGGAGTACTAACCACTATATTACTTGGGCCGATATTACAACAACTTAACAAAGTTAGTGTGTTCGTTGTTACTGAATTGAACTAAGATTCTTCAATTTCTGTGTGACAACATGAAAATTCTAATTCAACGAACAGAAATTGAATTTTGTCTTTATTTTTGAAAACAATACAGTTGATTGAACGTGATTAAATCGAAAATTGTTAGAACTTAAATAAGTATTTGAATTTAACAAATCTAACAAGACAAGCAAGCAATAATTTTATAGCATTTTAATTTCAAAACAAAAAATGCCCAAGACAGGAATCGAACCTGTGTCGCCACGGCCACAACGTGGAGTACTAACCACTATACTACTTGGGCCGGTATTACAAACTAAACAAAATTATTGTGTTCATTGTTACTGAAATGAACTAAGATTCTTCATTTCCTGTGTGACAACATGAAAATTCTAATTCAATGACCAGAAATTGAAAGATGTCTTTATTTTTGAAAACAATACAGTTAATTGAACGTGATTAAATCAAAAATTGTTAGAACTTAAATAAGTATTTGAATTAAACAAATCTAACATGACAAGCAAGCAATAATTTTATAGCATTTAAATTTCAAAACAAAAAATGCCCAAGACAGGAATCGAACCTGTGTCGCCACGGCCACAACGTGGAGTACTAACCACTATAGTACTTGGGCCGATATTACAACAACTTAACAAAGTTAGTGTGTTCATTGTTACTGAAATGAACTAAGATTCTTCAATTTCTGTGTGACAACATGAAAATTCTAATTCAATGACCAGAAATTGAAAGATGTCTTTATTTTTGAAACCAATACAGTTAATTGAACGTGATTAAATCAAAAATTGTTATAACTTGAATAAGTATTCAAATTAAAGAAATCTAACATGACAAGCAAGCAATATGTTTATAGCATTTAAATTTCAAAACAAAAAATGCCCAAGACAGGAATCGAACCTGTGTCGCCACGGCCACAACGTGGAGTACTAACCACTATACTACTTGGGCCGATATTACAACAACTTAACAAAGTTAGTGTGTTCATTGTTACTGAATTGAACTAAGATTCTTCAATTTCTGTGTGACAACATGAAAATTCTAATTCAATGACCAGAAATTGAAAGATGTCTTTATTTTTGAAAACAATACAGTTGATTGAACGTGATTAAATCGATAATTGTTAGAACTTAAATAAGTATTTGAATTAAACAAATCTAACATGACAAGCAAGCAATAATTTTGTAGCATTTTAATTTCAAAACAAAAAATGCCCAAGACAGGAATCGAATCTGTGTCGCCACGGCCACAACGTGGAGTACTAACCACTATATTACTTGGGCCGATATTACAACAACTTAACAAAGTTAGTGTGTTCGTTGTTACTGAATTGAACTAAGATTCTTCAATTTCTGTGTGACAACATGAAAATTCTAATTCAACGAACAGAAATTGAATTTTGTCTTTATTTTTGAAAACAATACAGTTGATTGAACGTGATTAAATCGAAAATTGTTAGAACTTAAATAAGTATTTGAATTTAACAAATCTAACAAGACAAGCAAGCAATAATTTTATAGCATTTTAATTTCAAAACAAAAAATGCCCAAGACAGGAATCGAACCTGTGTCGCCACGGCCACAACGTGGAGTACTAACCAATATACTACTTGGGCCGATATTACAACAATTTAACAAAGTTAGTGTGTTCATTGTTACTGAAATGAACTAAGATTCTTCAATTTCTGTGTGACAACATGAAAATTCTAATTCAATGACCAGAAATTGAAAGATGTCTTTATTTTTGAAAACAATACAGTTGATTGAACGTGATTAAATCGAAAATTGTTATAACTTGAATAAGTATTCAAATTAAAGAAATCTAACAAGACAAGCAAGCAATAATTTTATAGCATTTTAATTTCAAAACAAAAAATGCCCAAGACAGGAATCGAACCTGTGTCGCCACGGCCACAACGTGGAGTACTAACCACTATACTACTTGGGCCGATATTACAACAACTTAACAAAGTTAGTGTGTTCATTGTTACTGAAATGAACTAAGATTCTTCAATTTCTGTGTGACAACATGAAAATTCTAATTCAATGACCAGAAATTGAAAGATGTCTTTATTTTTGAAAACAATACAGTTGATTGAACGTGATTAAATCGAAAATTGTTATAACTTGAATAAGTATTCAAATTAAAGAAATCTAACAAGACAAGCAAGCAATAATTTTATAGCATTTTAATTTCAAAACAAAAAATGCCCAAGACAGGAATCGAACCTGTGTCGCCACGGCCACAACGTGGAGTACTAACCACTATACTACTTGAGCCGATATTACAACAACTTAACAAAGTTAGTGTGTTCATTGTTACTGAAATGAACTAAGATTCTTCAATTTCTGTGTGACAACATGAAAATTCTAATTCAATGACCAGAAATTGAAAGATGTCTTTATTTTTGAAAACAATACAGTTAATTGAACGTGATTAAATCAAAAATTGTTATAACTTGAATAAGTATTCAAATTAAAGAAATCTAACATGACAAGCAAGCAATATGTTTATAGCATTTAAATTTCAAAACAAAAAATGCCCAAGACAGGAATCGAACCTGTGTCGCCACGGCCACAACGTGGAGTACTAACCACTATACTACTTGGGCCGATATTACAACAACTTAACAAAGTTAGTGTGTTCATTGTTACTGAAATGAACTAAGATTCTTCAATTTCTGTGTGACAACATGAAAATTCTAATTCAATGAACAGAAATTGAATTTTGTCTTTATTTTTGAAAACAATACAGTTAAATGAACGTGATTTAATCAAAAATTGTTGGAACTTAAATGAGTATTTAAATTAAACAAATCTAACATGACAAGCAAGCAATAATTTTATAGCATTTAAATTTTAAAACAAAAAATGCCCAAGACAGGAATCGAACCTGTGTCGCCACGGCCACAACGTGGAGTACTAACCACTATACTACTTGGGCCGGTATTACAAACTAAACAAAATTATTGTGTTCATTGTTACTGAAATGAACTAAGATTCTTCATTTCCTGTGTGACAACATGAAAATTCTAATTCAATGACCAGAAATTGAAAGATGTCTTTATTTTTGAAAACAATACAGTTAATTGAACGTGATTAAATCAAAAATTGTTAGAACTTAAATAAGTATTTGAATTAAACAAATCTAACATGACAAGCAAGCAATAATTTTATAGCATTTAAATTTCAAAACAAAAAATGCCCAAGACAGGAATCGAACCTGTGTCGCCACGGCCACAACGTGGAGTACTAACCACTATACTACTTGGGCCGATATTACAACAACTTAACAAAGTTAGTGTGTTCATTGTTACTGAAATGAACTAAGATTCTTCAATTTCTGTGTGACAACATGAAAATTCTAATCAATGACCAAAAATTGAAAGATGTCTTCATTTTTGAAAACAATATAGTTGATTGAACGTGATTAAATCGAAAATTGTTAGAACTTAAATAAGTATTTGAATTAAACAAATCTAACAAGACAAGCAAGCAATATGTTTATAGCATTTAAATTTCAAAACAAACAAAAAATGCCCAAGACAGGAATCGAATCTGTGTCGCCACGGCCACAACGTGGAGTACTAACCACTATATTACTTGGGCCGATATTACAACAACTTAACAAAGTTAGTGTGTTCGTTGTTACTGAATTGAACTAAGATTCTTCAATTTCTGTGTGACAACATGAAAATTCTAATTCAACGAACAGAAATTGAATTTTGTCTTTATTTTTGAAAACAATACAGTTGATTGAACGTGATTAAATCGAAAATTGTTAGAACTTAAATAAGTATTTGAATTTAACAAATCTAACAAGACAAGCAAGCAATAATTTTATAGCATTTTAATTTCAAAACAAAAAATGCCCAAGACAGGAATCGAACCTGTGTCGCCACGGCCACAACGTGGAGTACTAACCAATATACTACTTGGGCCGATATTACAACAATTTAACAAAGTTAGTGTGTTCATTGTTACTGAAATGAACTAAGATTCTTCAATTTCTGTGTGACAACATGAAAATTCTAATTCAATGACCAGAAATTGAAAGATGTCTTTATTTTTGAAAACAATACAGTTGATTGAACGTGATTAAATCGAAAATTGTTATAACTTGAATAAGTATTCAAATTAAAGAAATCTAACAAGACAAGCAAGCAATAATTTTATAGCATTTTAATTTCAAAACAAAAAATGCCCAAGACAGGAATCGAACCTGTGTCGCCACGGCCACAACGTGGAGTACTAACCACTATACTACTTGGGCCGATATTACAACAACTTAACAAAGTTAGTGTGTTCATTGTTACTGAAATGAACTAAGATTCTTCAATTTCTGTGTGACAACATGAAAATTCTAATTCAATGACCAGAAATTGAAAGATGTCTTTATTTTTGAAAACAATACAGTTGATTGAACGTGATTAAATCGAAAATTGTTATAACTTGAATAAGTATTCAAATTAAAGAAATCTAACAAGACAAGCAAGCAATAATTTTATAGCATTTTAATTTCAAAACAAAAAATGCCCAAGACAGGAATCGAACCTGTGTCGCCACGGCCACAACGTGGAGTACTAACCACTATACTACTTGAGCCGATATTACAACAACTTAACAAAGTTAGTGTGTTCATTGTTACTGAAATGAACTAAGATTCTTCAATTTCTGTGTGACAACATGAAAATTCTAATTCAATGACCAGAAATTGAAAGATGTCTTTATTTTTGAAAACAATACAGTTAATTGAACGTGATTAAATCAAAAATTGTTATAACTTGAATAAGTATTCAAATTAAAGAAATCTAACATGACAAGCAAGCAATATGTTTATAGCATTTAAATTTCAAAACAAAAAATGCCCAAGACAGGAATCGAACCTGTGTCGCCACGGCCACAACGTGGAGTACTAACCACTATACTACTTGGGCCGATATTACAACAACTTAACAAAGTTAGTGTGTTCATTGTTACTGAAATGAACTAAGATTCTTCAATTTCTGTGTGACAACATGAAAATTCTAATTCAATGAACAGAAATTGAATTTTGTCTTTATTTTTGAAAACAATACAGTTAAATGAACGTGATTTAATCAAAAATTGTTGGAACTTAAATGAGTATTTAAATTAAACAAATCTAACATGACAAGCAAGCAATAATTTTATAGCATTTAAATTTTAAAACAAAAAATGCCCAAGACAGGAATCGAACCTGTGTCGCCACGGCCACAACGTGGAGTACTAACCACTATACTACTTGGGCCGGTATTACAAACTAAACAAAATTATTGTGTTCATTGTTACTGAAATGAACTAAGATTCTTCATTTCCTGTGTGACAACATGAAAATTCTAATTCAATGACCAGAAATTGAAAGATGTCTTTATTTTTGAAAACAATACAGTTAATTGAACGTGATTAAATCAAAAATTGTTAGAACTTAAATAAGTATTTGAATTAAACAAATCTAACATGACAAGCAAGCAATAATTTTATAGCATTTAAATTTCAAAACAAAAAATGCCCAAGACAGGAATCGAACCTGTGTCGCCACGGCCACAACGTGGAGTACTAACCACTATACTACTTGGGCCGATATTACAACAACTTAACAAAGTTAGTGTGTTCATTGTTACTGAAATGAACTAAGATTCTTCAATTTCTGTGTGACAACATGAAAATTCTAATCAATGACCAAAAATTGAAAGATGTCTTCATTTTTGAAAACAATATAGTTGATTGAACGTGATTAAATCGAAAATTGTTAGAACTTAAATAAGTATTTGAATTAAACAAATCTAACAAGACAAGCAAGCAATATGTTTATAGCATTTAAATTTCAAAACAAAAAATGCCCAAGACAGGAATCGAACCTGTGTCGCCACGGCCACAACGTGGAGTACTAACCACTATACTACTTGGGCCGATATTACAACAACTTAACAAAGTTAGTGTGTTCATTGTTACTGAAATGAACTAAGATTCTTCATTTCCTGTGTGACAACATGAAAATTCTAATTCAATGACCAGAAATTGAAAGATGTCTTTATTTTTGAAAACAATACAGTTAATTGAACGTGATTAAATCAAAAATTGTTAGAACTTAAATAAGTATTTGAATTAAACAAATCTAACATGACAAGCAAGCAATAATTTTATAGCATTTAAATTTCAAAACAAAAAATGCCCAAGACAGGAATCGAACCTGTGTCGCCACGGCCACAACGTGGAGTACTAACCACTATACTACTTGGGCCGATATTACAACAACTTAACAAAGTTAGTGTGTTCATTGTTACTGAAATGAACTAAGATTCTTCAATTTCTGTGTGACAACATGAAAATTCTAATCAATGACCAAAAATTGAAAGATGTCTTTATTTTTGAAAACAATACAGTTAATTGAACGTGATTAAATCGAAAATTGTTAGAACTTAAATAAGTATTTGAATTAAACAAATCTAACAAGACAAGCAAGCAATATGTTTATAGCATTTAAATTTCAAAACAAAAAATGCCCAAGACAGGAATCGAACCTGTGTCGCCACGGCCACAACGTGGAGTACTAACCACTATACTACTTGGGCCGATATTACAACAACTTAACAAAGTTAGTGTGTTCATTGTTACTGAAATGAACTAAGATTCTTCATTTCCTGTGTGACAACATGAAAATTCTAATTCAATGACCAGAAATTGAAAGATGTCTTTATTTTTGAAAACAATACAGTTAATTGAACGTGATTAAATCGAAAATTGTTAGAACTTAAATAAGTATTTGAATTAAACAAATCTAACAAGACAAGCAAGCAATATGTTTATAGCATTTAAATTTCAAAACAAAAAATGCCCAAGACAGGAATCGAACCTGTGTCGCCACGGCCACAACGTGGAGTACTAACCACTATACTACTTGGGCCGATATTACAACAACTTAACAAAGTTAGTGTGTTCATTGTTACTGAAATGAACTAAGATTCTTCATTTCCTGTGTGACAACATGAAAATTCTAATTCAATGACCAGAAATTGAAAGATGTCTTTATTTTTGAAAACAATACAGTTAATTGAACGTGATTAAATCGAAAATTGTTGGAACTTAAATAAGTATTTAAATTAAACAAATCTAACATGACAAGCAAGCAATAATTTTATAGCATTTAAATTTCAAAACAAAAAATGCCCAAGACAGGAATCGAACCTGTACGGCCACAACGTGGAGTACTAACCACTATACTACTTGGGCCGGTATTACAAACTATGTCGCGGTTAGCGATTATTTTTTATCCTTTTTTCTATGTTTTGTTCCATTTCAGTTTTGTTTTTATCGTTTTCCTTTACTTTGTCTATTTCAGATTGTACTTTTCGGCCCGCCTTCCCATATCTTCATCCTTGGGATCGGAAAATACGATATACCTCAACCAAACCTCAACGGACTATAGACGATCTATATTTTGTTGAATTGTTAATTCTTTAATAAAGCATTCTACCGCTGGCTATCTGTTCTATTAATTCTCAGCGGAATACCGACAACCGAATACCTTCGCCGAAGCGACATTGGTGCATCGACCATCACGACTCAGGTCACTGCTTCAACAGGTACTTTATCATTTGATTTGGTGGCGACTCTTAAGTCCATCAGCTCAGGCGTGAATTTGCCTGCAGTAATCGATATAATTTCGGAGCATAATAACGCTCCAAGATACGACAAGTCGTATATCTCATACTCATTTGTTGTACTTTGTACAACTTTCATTTCTTGTTCACTTTCATTTTCTGAATTTTATTTATCATTATCAGCTATAGAAGCTTACCTATTACGCCTCACACAGCGTTAGAAATGGCCTCCTCATTTGTTGACAAAATTCGTCGTTCATACGACTTCTTATCCGTTTTGCTCAAACGTTACGCAAATCTTCTCGACAACGAACCCGCCGGGGTATCTGATTCAGAAATAACATACGATAGAATTATTTTACTGCAATCAACTTTACGCAATCATGAATTGGTATTGAACGAGCTCTCTACTGCTCTCGACACAGTGAACAGAAACATAGAAAAATACCAAACCGTTTTCAAAGATTCTGATAAGGAACTTCGAAACGAAATGAAAGCATTATACGAAGAACTTGAAGAAAATCCAAACAATCGTCAAGCTTACAATATAGCTGACGAACAAAGGTTATTATTCCTTGACCGTATCAGTCATATTAAAACAGCAATTGCATTCGTGGAATCACTACTTCCCGAGAAAAAGAAAGAAAAAGTAATCGAAAGCACTGGTGCCGAAACAACACAAATTTATTCAAATTTATTACAATTGTTACAAACAAGCAATCACATTCAACGTCCGGTAACACAAATACCGACTTTCGATGGTACACCCGAAAATTTCAAACTCTATTGGTCAAGATTTAATAACATGATACATCAAAATTCACAATATTCCATACTTGATAAAGTGAACATTTTACTCGAAGGCTTATCCGATAAAGCTTTGGTCGTTATAAGGGGTATTGAACCTAATGAAAACAACTATCTCTTACTGAGAAAAGCACTTGAAGATGCATATATGAGATATGCTACAGATAAACTTCAATTATTGAGGAAAAAGAAAAATTTATCTCCTGCTTCTGATGCAAAAAGCTGTAAGCAATTATTTGATTTGATCCAAAGCTATGATCGTCAAATTACAGCCGCTGGAAGTCATATTGGTCCTGCATTTTTCTTTGCTATTTGCGCTGAAAAATTTCCTCATTATATAATGAGTGAACTATATCGTCAACCAGATCCTCTAGATCAATCAATGGATGACATTTATCAACATCTCTCTTCACGAATTTATGAATTCAGTTTAATGGACACTAGAAAACGAAATTCAGAACATGACTGACATAATTCACCAAATCGTGGAAAACATGTTGATAAAACTTTCGACAAATCCACTAAAAAGATTTGGACTTGTGTTTTTTGTGGTAAAGAAGGACATCCATCTTATTATTGCCGTACTTATGACACACCACAGAAAAAACGTGAAATCTTAAAGAACAAAGAAGTATGCTGGCTTTGTTTCTCTACTTCACATCGCAGTCGTGATTGTTCTCGACCGAAATGCCCGAAATGCAAAAATGAACACAACAGTTGCTTATGTCTAAATTTAGATCGTGAAACAAAGAGTCCTGTAAAACCTATATCGTCCACAAGCATGATCATAACAGAAAGTGCAGGACAACAAACTCCAGACCTTACAGTCTCACAAAATAAAAATGACATCATTTCTACACCAACTGTAATACAAACAGTACCTACAGTACAACCAGCATTTTTCAATCATCTACCAGTAACATTAATAGTTACTGAACCTAAGAATACACAATTACAATTGCTTACACATACCGAGGATACCCATGATATCGAGATGAGTCAAATTGTATTGAAAACAGCTATGACACATATATTCAGTTACACACAAAATAAATATATCACAGTAAAGGTAGTGATTGACAGTGGCTCAATGCGGTCTTTCATACGTAGTGCTAAGGATCTACGTAGAGCTAAGGATCTTCAATTGCCTATTAACAAAGTTCAACATCGCACATTCTTTGGAATAGGTGGCCTCAGCGAAACACATGAATGTAAAGAAGTGAAAACTATTTTTTATACTTTTAATGGCAGTATCATCATAACCAACATGCTTACGAAACCATTCATAGCTACATCATTAAGAGCTCCACTTTTAGACAATAATGATCGTTCATTCATTAAAAGAAACAATATAACTTTAGCTAATCCAATGATTGATGGTCAGGCATTTGAACCAGATATTCTAATTGGATTAGATCGCTATAAGTTATTCGTTCATATGAATTCTGAACTTGAGTTACCTTCTACATTAAGAATGCAGAATACCAGTTTCGGTTATACCTTGTATGGGGAAATACCATATCAAAATCATTCTGTTACGTTAATAACAATTAATGATAAACCATTACAACATAATGATATGCTTCGATACATATTTGAAATTGATAGCTTAGGAATTAATATTTCTGAAGCTGGAATTGACACAACTATTGATTATTACGAAGATTATTCAAAACAGTTGACACTAACCAATCATCGTATTGAAGCTCCTTTACCATTGAAATCAAATTATCATCAATTACCAGATAATAAAGGTTTAGCCTTTTATCGATTTTTGGCATTGTTCAAAACTTTACAAGCAAATCCTTCGAAATTGGAAATGTACAGTAAAATTATTGATGATTATATCGATAACGGTATCATTGAAGAAGTTCCTTTTGAAACTTCCAACAATAATCATAATTCTGATATTATATGTCATTATATTCCACATCATGGGGTATGGAATACAAACAAGCCGAATAAACCTTTACGAGTTGTTTTCGATGCTTCAGCTAAAACTAAGGGTAAATTATCCCTTAACGACATACTATATACTGGAAAAAGTTTTGTGAACAATATTTTCAACATTCTCATTGCTTCCAGAATAAAACCAATCATTATTACTTGTGATATTCAATCAGCCTTTTCACAAGTAGGCTTACAGAAGCAACATCGGGATCTTTGCCGTTTCTTTTGGGTAAAGAATCCTCAAGGAAGTTGTAACTCAAGTAATACTAAGGTTTTTCGATTCAAACGCATACCATTTGGATTGACTGCCTCACCTAGCGTTCTAAACATGAGTGTAAATTGGTATTTAAGCTCTTTGAATACTGACTTATCAGATGAATTATTAAATACATTATATGTAGATAATATTCTATTATTTGCTGATAGTATAGATGAAGCTCAACAGAAATGTTCACTTACACAACAATTATTTCAAAATATTTCGATGCATGTTTGTGAATTCGCATCGAATAAGTCAGAAGCTCTTCAGCACCTTCATAAAGATGATATTCTCTCTGATTGTCCACTAAAAATTCTTGGAGTACCTTATAATGCTCTAAGTGATTCCCTTTCAATTCGATTCAATATACCGGAACTCTCAACAGTAACCAAACGAAACGCATTACAACAATTACATTCAGTTTATGATCCTTTTGGTATAACAAATCCATTAATTTTACCCTTGAAGGTTATTCTTAGAGATATTTTTGCACTTAAAACAGAATGGGATGATACTATACCTTCTGAATTATCAGCCTCTTGGACATCAATAATTAACGAGATTAATTATGCTAAGATTACTGTACCTCGTGTACTATCACCATCTATTGAAGAAGGTACATTATGGGTCTTTGCTGACGCTAGTTCAACAGCGTTAGCTGTGTGTGCTTACATACAGACAAACAACAAAATGAGTTCTATTCTAGCAGGTAAAAGCCGCTTATCTCCTAAAACACCAATTACAATTTCACGCATGGAACTCTTAGCTATTCGATTAGCTATGAGACTTTCTCACACAATATTAATGGAATTACCATGTAAAAAACTAAATATTGTAAGTGATAGCAGCATTGCGTTATCATGGATTTTAACAAATAAGCAATTACCTGACTTCATAGCAAAACAAGTTCAAAATGTACAACATATGACCCGTGTATTAGAAGAACATTCGATTAATGTTCAATTTTACCATGTTACTACGGATTATAATCCGGCTGACATTGGTTCACGAGGAGCCAATAAATATCAACTTCAGGAATCTATGTGGCTTCTTGGACCACAGCGGATTCTTAACAGAACCGTTCAAGCTTTAACACCATATGGTTCCTTGCAAGTGATGCATGTTTCACCTGTATCATTACTTATAGCTCAAGCTATATCTGTACCCTTGGAACATAACCTAGCTTATCATAACGGTCATTTTGCAACTTTACGTTTGTTAGCCCGTTTGGCTAAAATTATAAAAATTTGGCATTTAAAAACATTTAAAAATCAAAATGGACATAAATTACGGAATATTTCACAAATATCAACATCATATCCCGTTTTAACAACTGATTTGAAGATAATACGTACTATTTTAATTCGACAAGCTCAAGATCATCTCATTATTGATGATTTACGACGACAATATCCTGGTTATCATTTCTATCATTATGATAACGAGATAATTCGAGTAAGAAGCCGATTACAAAATTCTTTACTATCCTATGATACAAAAAACCCAATTTATCTTCCTCGCAACTCATTATTCACTCAACACATAATTATGGACGCTCATCGCGCATCTTTTCATCAAGGAAAAGAATTTTTGATCACACATCTTCGTCAAACTTATTTTATTGCTCGCGCTGCAGCAATTATAAAACAAACTTTAAAGAGATGTCATTAATGCAATAAATATCAATCTTTACCATATGGCACTCCTGATATGCCTTCATTGCCTAAAGATAGAGTGATATTAACTAAACCATTTCTTAACACTGGTTGCGACTTATTTGGACCTATTATGCTTAAAAGTGGACATAAGGTCTATGTATGTCTTTTTACTTGCTTAACCATACGTGCCATTCATTTTGAAATGGTCTATGATCAAACAGCGACTTCATTTATGAACGCTTTCACTCGTTTCATAGCCCGACGAGGTTTACCAACCACAATGCGAAGTGATTGTGGGGGTAATTTTATTCTCGGAGCTCAATTAATTGAGACAATACAAAAATCAGCTGAATTTAATTTCACCCCAGCTGATATTGTAGTCCATCTAGCCAAAAATAACATAAATTGGCTCTTTAACACACCTAAGTCTCCATGGAAAGGAGGTTCTTGGGAAAGAATGGTGGGAATTACTAAAAATGCAATGAAAAAGGCAATACAACGAAATAAATTAACATTTGATAAATTATTAACTTTAATTGTCAAAATTGAAGCAGTCATTAACACAAGGCCTTTAACACATCCAGATCTAAATAATATAAATCACGTACCTATTCGTCCTGTCGATTTCATTTCGCCTGGTCTTGTTCTTTCCCTACCGGATAATTGTGGTTCTCAAGTTTATAATAATTCCATTGATATTCCTGTAATACAAAACGTTGAACAAGCATTAGAAACTTTACAACTTACTTCTGATGCAGCTACGATGTTTTGGGATAAATTTCAAACAGAATATTTGATATATATTCGTGATATATACAAACATTCCCGAAAACAACCTTCAGCAAATGCCAATAAACCTAATATTGGTGAAATTGTAGTTATACATAATGATAACTCACCTCGTGGTCAATGGAAACTTGGTCGAATCACAGAACTTATAAGTAGTTCTGATGGATTCATTCGTACAGCTAAAGTTCTCACTCCAGCTGGGAACATCATATCTCGTTCCTTAAATCATCTATATCCACTTGAATTACGAAGTGTTTTACCTGATATGACATCAATTCCTCAATCTACTCCTTCCGAAGACACTTCATTGTCTTTGAAGGTAGGATCTGCTTCGGATATGATGAACCTTGATGCTCAACCAATACAGGAATATATTATAAGATCAAACTCACCTGTACCTTCAATCCATGAAACGAACAATGTGGTTACATGTCCTGAATCAATAGATATTAATAATCCTCAAAAAATTTACATACCTACGTCCAAAATTTCTTCGATACATAATCCGATCCTTGAGGAAGAAGCTGAATAACAATTATGGGGTCCAGATCATACGCCTGACGATAATCGTAAAAAATTACAAAAGAAAAACACAAGTAAAGCAAAACAAACCATAATTTTGCCTACCATTGACCAAAACGACGTAAAACCATCTACTGAAACAAACGCAAACCGTGTTCGCACCTTACCTTTACGGAATCACATCACATACGCTTCGCGAAAGAATTTCAAATCAGCAATGACGTCTGCAATTTTAATTTTTACAATAATATCGATATTTTTACCCGTAGCATCTGCAAATTCTGTAGTATGTGATGAGGCAAAGTTTTTATCCATACATTTGCTTGGAAACTCACATTGTGCTCCTCATCTTGCCATGTGGTCATTGTTCTTACCACTTTGTTGTTTATTTGGCATCCTTTGTTGTTGTATACGCATAGGATTCCATCAATATCGATATAATTCCTGGTCTAATACTATTCGTTACATATCTTCTTTTTTCACATATAGACCTCATACTCCGGAACAGAATGATATCGAATTAGGAGTTATTGAACCTCCTCCAATTTCATCTGAGAATATTCCACATATAGAACCTAAATTATATCCTCTATTTTGGAAAAGAGGTTCTCGATTATCAATTATCAGTATACTTACAATATTTTTTATCAATAATGCTACTGCTTGTACCGATCATCACGTTATTCATTCAGTTTCTACACATTGTCTGAATCGTACTCAATGTTATCACCAATATAGTGATCAAATAGTTTTTTCTCCTGGAGTTAAAGATTTATGCCTGGATATAAAATTTAAAAATCATTCTATTGGTTATATTCAAATTCGAAAATTATATACAAGTTTTGAATGTAAGAAAACCACAAAATTTTTTACAAAGGCTACTTTGCCTAAACTAACCGTTGATTTTCGATGTGCTCATATGGGATCTTGTGATCAAACTTGTGAAACTATGAATCATCGCTCTCGTATTTCTGAATTCGAACCATATAATTATCCAACACAATCCAAATGTGTCCGATCTTCAGCACATATATGGCGTTGTTTGACATTTTGGGAAAACCCTTGTCTTTTCTACAAATTAGAACATGTACCTACTTCGGACGACATATTTGAAGTATTTAAATGTGAAGATTGGACAACATCTTCAACTTTTGAAATTACAACACATATTGTTAAAGATAAAAATATTTATAATATCACAATTCCACCATATTTGAAGATGAATTACTCTTTTTTCAATATGACGATCAATACACAAGACAAACCTCCTACTCCACTTCATAATTATTATTTTGTTGCTTCAAACAATCAAATCTTTGCTGTTGAACCACATTTTCCATTTATGGTACAATGTATTTCGAAGGCAGACACTTCCGACAATTTTTCAAGATGTACAACGGTTATCGATTGTACTTGTAACAAAATCAATAACGATGTTGTTGGCTGTATATGTCCACAACATAATTTCACACATTTTTCTCATATTTTACCTCCGTATGTGGCAAACACGGAAACAATCTATAAACCCGATACATCCTTAACTTTTCGAACTCAGTCTGATGAAACTACAGTTTCAATTGATTCTGAACTTTTATATGACAGTAATACATTTTCCTATGATATACCTTGTCGTCCCTTATTGATCAGTCTCTCCGGATGTTATTTTTGTGGGCAGGGTGCATCTGCATTGTTTTCTTGTATGTCATCTAAAGAAACATAAATACCGATCGAGTGTTCAAAAGATGTATTCATGATTAAATGTTCACCCTTCAATGAAATTACAAATATCAATATTAAAAGAGATAATTCAATTATAAATGAAGTTTGTCATACTAAATGTAATCATGAAAAAATTGATATAATTGTAACGGGACAATTATATTTTAATTCATCTACTAGTGAACCTAATGAAATTCATTCAAATCAGAATTCAGTTATAATACCTGACATAATTCCTTTTTTGAAACTTTTTAAAGAACACTGGATGATGTTTTTAATCTGCGTTGTTTTTCTGATCCTCATATGTTTTTTGGGATACCTAGGTTGTACTCCAGCCATTTATTTTTTCTTGATCACAGCTTTCCGTACTATAAAAATCATAAAAGATACAACAACCAAGTTTTTCTTTATTCTTAGAAATCTTTGTTTTGATAGAAGATTTTAACATTGAACATTCTATTACAGTTCATAATGAACCATCTTTTGAGGAAGAATTGAAAGATCCTTCCTATTCTAACCTTCCTACCTCTATTCGAACTCTTGTTCTCGTTGAAAATCGTTTAAATCGAAAGTTCCAATACATGAGTGAGTATTTGGACAATCACTTCAGAATCATTTCTGAAGCTATGAAAATTCTGAATGAAAATCAGAATTTGATTCGATTACAAACGCAACCAACGAAAACTTGCCTATTTTGCGATCAGGTGACTACTGATGGTTACCGCACAGGCAATTGTCCCATCTATTCATCTGTTATGGAGCGTGGAATCCGCGCTCATCAATTGAAATTATGCTTACGATGCTTATCGGCTCTACACGAGCATCCCTGTAGCACTAACTGCTACAAATGCAACTCTGATAAGCATCATGGGTCATTATGCGACGGACAACGTCGCAAAAGGCCAATGGCTTAGCTGCGGCGGCAGTGTCGCGGTTAGCGATTATTTTTTATCCTTTTTTCTATGTTTTGTTCCATTTCAGTTTTGTTTTTATCGTTTTCCTTTACTTTGTCTATTTCAGATTGTACTTTTCGGCCCGCCTTCCCATATCTTCATCCTTGGGATCGGAAAATACGATATACCTCAACCAAAGCTCAACGGACTATAGACGATCTATTATTTGTTGAATTGTTAATTCTTTAATAAAGCATTCTACCACTGACTATCTGTTCTATTAATTCTCAGCGGAATACCCACAACCGAATACCTTCGCCGAAGCGACAAACTAAACAAAATTATTGTGTTCATTGTTACTGAAATCAACTAAGATTCTTCATTTCCTGTGTGACAACATGAAAATTCTAATTCAATGACCAGAAATTGAAAGATGTCTTTATTTTTGAAAACAATACAGTTAATTGAACGTGATTAAATCAAAAATTGTTAGAACTTAAATAATTATTTGAATTAAACAAATCTAACATGACAAGCAAGCAATAATTTTATAGCATTTAAATTTCAAAACAAAAAATGCCCAAGACAGGAATCGAACCTGTGTCGCCACGGCCACAACGTGGAGTACTAACCACTATACTACTTGGGCCGATATTACAACAACTTAACAAAGTTAGTGTGTTCATTGTTACTGAAATGAACTAAGATTCTTCAATTTCTGTGTGACAACATGAAAATTCTAATCAATGACCAGAAATTGAAAGATGTCTTTATTTTTGAAAACAATACAGTTAATTGAACGTGATTAAATCAAAAATTGTTAGAACTTAAATAAGTATTTGAAATAAACAAATCTAACATGACAAGCAAGCAATAATTTTATAGCATTTAAATTTCAAAACAAAAAATGCCCAAGACAGGAATCGAACCTGTGTCGCCACGGCCACAACGTGGAGTACTAACCACTATACTACTTGGGCCGATATTACAACAACTTAACAAAGTTAGTGTGTTCATTGTTACTGAAATGAACTAAGATTCTTCAATTTCTGTGTGACAACATGAAAATTCTAATCAATGACCAGAAATTGAAAGATGTCTTTATTTTTGAAAACAATACAGTTAATTGAACGTGATTAAATCAAAAATTGTTAGAACTTAAATAAGTATTTGAATTAAACAAATCTAACATGACAAGCAAGCAATAATTTTATAGCATTTAAATTTCAAAACAAAAAATGCCCAAGACAGGAATCGAACCTGTGTCGCCACGGCCACAACGTGGAGTACTAACCACTATAGTACTTGGGCCGATATTACAACAACTTAACAAAGTTAGTGTGTTCATTGTTACTGAAATGAACTAAGATTCTTCAATTTCTGTGTGACAACATGAAAATTCTAATTCAATGACCAGAAATTGAAAGATGTCTTTATTTTTGAAAACAATACAGTTAATTGAACGTGATTAAATCAAAAATTGTTATAACTTGAATAAGTATTCAAATTAAAGAAATCTAACATGACAAGCAAGCAATATGTTTATAGCATTTAAATTTCAAAACAAAAAATGCCCAAGACAGGAATCGAACCTGTGTCGCCACGGCCACAACGTGGAGTACTAACCACTATACTACTTGGGCCGATATTACAACAACTTAACAAAGTTAGTGTGTTCATTGTTACTGAATTGAACTAAGATTCTTCAATTTCTGTGTGACAACATGAAAATTCTAATTCAATGACCAGAAATTGAAAGATGTCTTTATTTTTGAAAACAATACAGTTGATTGAACGTGATTAAATCGATAATTGTTAGAACTTAAATAAGTATTTGAATTAAACAAATCTAACATGACAAGCAAGCAATAATTTTGTAGCATTTTAATTTCAAAACAAAAAATGCCCAAGACAGGAATCGAATCTGTGTCGCCACGGCCACAACGTGGAGTACTAACCACTATATTACTTGGGCCGATATTACAACAACTTAACAAAGTTAGTGTGTTCGTTGTTACTGAATTGAACTAAGATTCTTCAATTTCTGTGTGACAACATGAAAATTCTAATTCAACGAACAGAAATTGAATTTTGTCTTTATTTTTGAAAACAATACAGTTGATTGAACGTGATTAAATCGAAAATTGTTAGAACTTAAATAAGTATTTGAATTTAACAAATCTAACAAGACAAGCAAGCAATAATTTTATAGCATTTTAATTTCAAAACAAAAAATGCCCAAGACAGGAATCGAACCTGTGTCGCCACGGCCACAACGTGGAGTACTAACCAATATACTACTTGGGCCGATATTACAACAATTTAACAAAGTTAGTGTGTTCATTGTTACTGAAATGAACTAAGATTCTTCAATTTCTGTGTGACAACATGAAAATTCTAATTCAATGACCAGAAATTGAAAGATGTCTTTATTTTTGAAAACAATACAGTTGATTGAACGTGATTAAATCGAAAATTGTTATAACTTGAATAAGTATTCAAATTAAAGAAATCTAACAAGACAAGCAAGCAATAATTTTATAGCATTTTAATTTCAAAACAAAAAATGCCCAAGACAGGAATCGAACCTGTGTCGCCACGGCCACAACGTGGAGTACTAACCACTATACTACTTGGGCCGATATTACAACAACTTAACAAAGTTAGTGTGTTCATTGTTACTGAAATGAACTAAGATTCTTCAATTTCTGTGTGACAACATGAAAATTCTAATTCAATGACCAGAAATTGAAAGATGTCTTTATTTTTGAAAACAATACAGTTGATTGAACGTGATTAAATCGAAAATTGTTATAACTTGAATAAGTATTCAAATTAAAGAAATCTAACAAGACAAGCAAGCATTAATTTTATAGCATTTTAATTTCAAAACAAAAAATGCCCAAGACAGGAATCGAACCTGTGTCGCCACGGCCACAACGTGGAGTACTAACCACTATACTACTTGAGCCGATATTACAACAACTTAACAAAGTTAGTGTGTTCATTGTTACTGAAATGAACTAAGATTCTTCAATTTCTGTGTGACAACATGAAAATTCTAATTCAATGACCAGAAATTGAAAGATGTCTTTATTTTTGAAAACAATACAGTTAATTGAACGTGATTAAATCAAAAATTGTTATAACTTGAATAAGTATTCAAATTAAAGAAATCTAACATGACAAGCAAGCAATATGTTTATAGCATTTAAATTTCAAAACAAAAAATGCCCAAGACAGGAATCGAACCTGTGTCGCCACGGCCACAACGTGGAGTACTAACCACTATACTACTTGGGCCGATATTACAACAACTTAACAAAGTTAGTGTGTTCATTGTTACTGAAATGAACTAAGATTCTTCAATTTCTGTGTGACAACATGAAAATTCTAATTCAATGAACAGAAATTGAATTTTGTCTTTATTTTTGAAAACAATACAGTTAATTGAACGTGATTAAATCAAAAATTGTTAGAACTTAAATAAGTATTTGAATTAAACAAATCTAACATGACAAGCGAGCAATAATTTTATAGCATTTAAATTTCAAAACAAAAAATGCCCAAGACAGGAATCGAACCTGTGTCGCCACGGCCACAACGTGGAGTACTAATCACTATACTACTTGGGCCGATATTACAACAACTTAACAAAGATAGTGTATTCATTGTTACTGAAATGAACTAAGATTCTTCAATTTCTGTGTGACAACATGAAAATTCTAATTCAATGAACAGAAATTGAATTTTGTCTTTATTTTTGAAAACAATACAGTTAAATGAACGTGATTTAATCGAAAATTGTTGGAACTTAAATGAGTATTTAAATTAAACAAATCTAACATGACAAGCAAGCAATAATTTTATAGCATTTAAATTTCAAAACAAAAAATGCCCAAGACAGGAATCGAACCTGTGTCGCCACGGCCACAACGTGGAGTACTAACCACTATACTACTTGGGCCGGTATTACAAACTAAACAAAATTATTGTGTTCATTGTTACTGAAATGAACTAAGATTCTTCATTTCCTGTGTGACAACATGAAAATTCTAATTCAATGACCAGAAATTGAAAGATGTCTTTATTTTTGAAAACAATACAGTTAATTGAACGTGATTAAATCAAAAATTGTTAGAACTTAAATAAGTATTTGAATTAAACAAATCTAACATGACAAGCAAGCAATAATTTTATAGCATTTAAATTTCAAAACAAAAAATGCCCAAGACAGGAATCGAACCTGTGTCGCCACGGCCACAACGTGGAGTACTAACCACTATACTACTTGGGCCGATATTACAACAACTTAACAAAGTTAGTGTGTTCATTGTTACTGAAATGAACTAAGATTCTTCAATTTCTGTGTGACAACATGAAAATTCTAATCAATGACCAAAAATTGAAAGATGTCTTCATTTTTGAAAACAATATAGTTGATTGAACGTGATTAAATCGAAAATTGTTAGAACTTAAATAAGTATTTGAATTAAACAAATCTAACAAGACAAGCAAGCAATATGTTTATAGCATTTAAATTTCAAAACAAAAAATGCCCAAGACAGGAATCGAACCTGTGTCGCCACGGCCACAACGTGGAGTACTAACCACTATACTACTTGGGCCGATATTACAACAACTTAACAAAGTTAGTGTGTTCATTGTTACTGAAATGAACTAAGATTCTTCATTTCCTGTGTGACAACATGAAAATTCTAATTCAATGACCAGAAATTGAAAGATGTCTTTATTTTTGAAAACAATACAGTTAATTGAACGTGATTAAATCAAAAATTGTTAGAACTTAAATAAGTATTTGAATTAAACAAATCTAACATGACAAGCAAGCAATAATTTTATAGCATTTAAATTTCAAAACAAAAAATGCCCAAGACAGGAATCGAACCTGTGTCGCCACGGCCACAACGTGGAGTACTAACCACTATACTACTTGGGCCGATATTACAACAACTTAACAAAGTTAGTGTGTTCATTGTTACTGAAATGAACTAAGATTCTTCAATTTCTGTGTGACAACATGAAAATTCTAATCAATGACCAAAAATTGAAAGATGTCTTCATTTTTGAAAACAATACAGTTGATTGAACGTGATTAAATCAAAAATTGTTAGAACTTGAATAAGTATTCAAATTAAAGAAATCTAACAAGACAAGCAAGCAATAATTTTATAGCATTTTAATTTCAAAACAAAAAATGCCCAAGACAGGAATCGAACCTGTGTCGCCACGGCCACAACGTGGAGTACTAACCACTATACTACCTTGCCCGATATTACAACAACTTAACAAAGTTAGTGTGTTCATTGTTACTGAAATGAACTAAGATTCTTCAATTTCTGTGTGACAACATGAAAATTCTAATTCAATGACCAGAAATTGAAAGATGTCTTTATTTTTAAAAACAATACAGTTGATTGAACGTGATTAAATCGAAAATTGTTAGAACTTAAATAAGTATTTGAATTAAACAAATCTAACAAGACAAGCAAGCAATATATTTATAGCATTTTAATTTCAAAACAAAAAATGCCCAAGACAGGAATCGAACCTGTGTCGCCACGGCCACAACGTGGAGTACTAACCACTATACTACTTGAGCCGATATTACAACAACTTAACAAAGTTAGTGTGTTCATTGTTACTGAAATGAACTAAGATTCTTCAATTTCTGTGTGACAACATGAAAATTCTAATTCAATGACCAGAAATTGAAAGATGTCTTTATTTTTGAAAACAATACAGTTAATTGAACGTGATTAAATCAAAAATTGTTATAACTTGAATAAGTATTCAAATTAAAGAAATCTAACATGACAAGCAAGCAATATGTTTATAGCATTTAAATTTCAAAACAAAAAATGCCCAAGACAGGAATCGAACCTGTGTCGCCACGGCCACAACGTGGAGTACTAACCACTATACTACTTGAGCCGATATTACAACAACTTAACAAAGTTAGTGTGTTCATTGTTACTGAAATGAACTAAGATTCTTCAATTTCTGTGTGACAACATGAAAATTCTAATTCAATGACCAGAAATTGAAAGATGTCTTTATTTTTGAAAACAATACAGTTGATTGAACGTGATTAAATCGATAATTGTTAGAACTTAAATAAGTATTTGAATTAAACAAATCTAACATGACAAGCGAGCAATAATTTTATAGCATTTAAATTTCAAAACAAAAAATGCCCAAGACAGGAATTGAACCTGTGTCGCCACGGCCACAACGTGGAGTGCTAACCACTATATTACTTGGGCCGATATTACAACAATTTAAGAAAGTTAGTGTGTTCATTGTTACTGAATTGAACTAAGAATCTTCAATTTCTGGGTGACAACATGAAAATTCTAATTCAATGAACAGAAATTGAATTTTGTCTTTATTTTTGAAAACAATACAGTTAATTGAACGTGATTAAATCAAAAATTGTTAGAACTTAAATAAGTATTTGAATTAAACAAATCTAACATGACAAGCGAGCAATAATTTTATAGCATTTTAATTTCAAAACAAAAAATGCCCAAGACAGGAATCGAACCTGTGTCGCCACGGCCACAACGTGGAGTACTAACCACTATACTACTTGGGCCGATATTACAACAATTTAACAAAGTTAGTGTGTTCATTGTTACTGAAATGAACTAAGATTCTTCAATTTCTGTGTGACAACATGAAAATTCTAATTCAATGACCAGAAATTGAAAGATGTCTTTATTTTTGAAAACAATACAGTTGATTGAACGTGATTAAATCGAAAATTGTTATAACTTGAATAAGTATTCAAATTAAAGAAATCTAACAAGACAAGCAAGCAATAATTTTATAGCATTTTAATTTCAAAACAAAAAATGCCCAAGACAGGAATCGAACCTGTGTCGCCACGGCCACAACGTGGAGTACTAACCACTATACTACTTGGGCCGATATTACAACAACTTAACAAAGTTAGTGTGTTCATTGTTACTGAAATGAACTAAGATTCTTCAATTTCTGTGTGACAACATGAAAATTCTAATTCAATGACCAGAAATTGAAAGATGTCTTTATTTTTGAAAACAATACAGTTGATTGAACGTGATTAAATCGAAAATTGTTATAACTTGAATAAGTATTCAAATTAAAGAAATCTAACAAGACAAGCAAGCAATAATTTTATAGCATTTTAATTTCAAAACAAAAAATGCCCAAGACAGGAATCGAACCTGTGTCGCCACGGCCACAACGTGGAGTACTAACCACTATACTACTTGAGCCGATATTACAACAACTTAACAAAGTTAGTGTGTTCATTGTTACTGAAATGAACTAAGATTCTTCAATTTCTGTGTGACAACATGAAAATTCTAATTCAATGACCAGAAATTGAAAGATGTCTTTATTTTTGAAAACAATACAGTTAATTGAACGTGATTAAATCAAAAATTGTTATAACTTGAATAAGTATTCAAATTAAAGAAATCTAACATGACAAGCAAGCAATATGTTTATAGCATTTAAATTTCAAAACAAAAAATGCCCAAGACAGGAATCGAACCTGTGTCGCCACGGCCACAACGTGGAGTACTAACCACTATACTACTTGGGCCGATATTACAACAACTTAACAAAGTTAGTGTGTTCATTGTTACTGAAATGAACTAAGATTCTTCAATTTCTGTGTGACAACATGAAAATTCTAATTCAATGAACAGAAATTGAATTTTGTCTTTATTTTTGAAAACAATACAGTTAATTGAACGTGATTAAATCAAAAATTGTTAGAACTTAAATAAGTATTTGAATTAAACAAATCTAACATGACAAGCGAGCAATAATTTTATAGCATTTAAATTTCAAAACAAAAAATGCCCAAGACAGGAATCGAACCTGTGTCGCCACGGCCACAACGTGGAGTACTAATCACTATACTACTTGGGCCGATATTACAACAACTTAACAAAGTTAGTGTGTTCATTGTTACTGAAATGAACTAAGATTCTTCAATTTCTGTGTGACAACATGAAAATTCTAATTCAATGACCAGAAATTGAAAGATGTCTTTATTTTTGAAAACAATACAGTTGATTGAACGTGATTAAATCGAAAATTGTTAGAACTTAAATAAGTATTTGAATTAAACAAATCTAACAAGACAAGCAAGCAATAATTTTATAGCATTTTAATTTCAAAACAAAAAATGCCCAAGACAGGAATCGAACCTGTGTCGCCACGGCCACAACGTGGAGTACTAACCACTATACTACTTGAGCCGATATTACAACAACTTAACAAAGTTAGTGTGTTCATTGTTACTGAAATGAACTAAGATTCTTCAATTTCTGTGTGACAACATGAAAATTCTAATTCAATGACCAGAAATTGAAAGATGTCTTTATTTTTGAAAACAATACAGTTAATTGAACGTGATTAAATCAAAAATTGTTATAACTTGAATAAGTATTCAAATTAAAGAAATCTAACATGACAAGCAAGCAATATGTTTATAGCATTTAAATTTCAAAACAAAAAATGCCCAAGACAGGAATCGAACCTGTGTCGCCACGGCCACAACGTGGAGTCCTAACCACTATACTACTTGGGCCGATATTACAACAACTTAACAAAGTTAGTGTGTTCATTGTTACTGAATTGAACTAAGATTCTTCAATTTCTGTGTGACAACATGAAAATTCTAATTCAATGACCAGAAATTGAAAGATGTCTTTATTTTTGAAAACAATACAGTTGATTGAACGTGATTAAATCGATAATTGTTAGAACTTAAATAAGTATTTGAATTAAACAAATCTAACATGACAAGCAAGCAATAATTTTGTAGCATTTTAATTTCAAAACAAAAAATGCCCAAGACAGGAATCGAATCTGTGTCGCCACGGCCACAACGTGGAGTACTAACCACTATATTACTTGGGCCGATATCACAACAACTTAACAAAGTTAGTGTGTTCATTGTTACTGAAATGAACTAAGATTCTTCAATTTCTGTGTGACAACATGAAAATTCTAATTCAATGACCAGAAATTGAAAGATGTCTTTATTTTTGAAAACAATACAGTTGATTGAACGTGATTAAATCGATAATTGTTAGAACTTAAATAAGTATTTGAATTAAACAAATCTAACATGACAAGCAAGCAATAATTTTGTAGCATTTAAATTTCAAAACAAAAAATGCCCAAGACAGGAATCGAATCTGTGTCGCCACGGCCACAACGTGGAGTGCTAACCACTATATTACTTGGGCCGATTTCACAACAACTTAACAAAGTTAGTGTGTTCATTGTTACTGAATTGAACTAAGAATCTTCAATTTCTGGGTGACAACATGAAAATTCTAATTCAATGAACAGAAATTGAATTTTGTCTTTATTTTTGAAAACAATACAGTTAATTGAACGTGATTAAATCAAAAATTGTTAGAACTTAAATAAGTATTTGAATTAAACAAATCTAACATGACAAGCGAGCAATAATTTTATAGCATTTAAATTTCAAAACAAAAAATGCCCAAGACAGGAATCGAACCTGTGTCGCCACGGCCACAACGTGGAGTACTAATCACTATACTACTTGGGCCGATATTACAACAACTTAACAAAGTTAGTGTGTTCATTGTTACTGAAATGAACTAAGATTCTTCAATTTCTGTGTGACAACATGAAAATTCTAATTCAATGACCAGAAATTGAAAGATGTCTTTATTTTTGAAAACAATACAGTTAATTGAACGTGATTTAATCAAAAATTGTTGGAACTTAAACGAGTATTTAAATTAAACAAATCTAACATGACAAGCAAGCAATAATTTCATAGCATTTAAATTTCAAAACAAAAAATGCCCAAGACAGGAATCGAACCTATGTCGCCACGGCCACAACGTGGAGTACTAACCACTATACTACTTGGGCCGATATTACAACAACTTAACAAAGATAGTGTGTTCATTGTTACTGAAATGAACTAAGATTCTTCAATTTCTGTGTGACAACATGAAAATTCTAATTCAATGAACAGAAATTGAATTTTGTCTTTATTTTCGAAAACAATACAGTTAAATGAACGTGATTTAATCGAAAATTGTTGGAACTTAAATGAGTATTTAAATTAAACAAATCTAACATGACAAGCAAGCAATAATTTTATAGCATTTAAATTTCAAAACAAAAAATGCCCAAGACAGGAATCGAACCTGTGTCGCCACGGCCACAACGTGGAGTACTAACCACTATACTACTTGGGCCGGTATTACAAACTAAACAAAATTATTGTGTTCATTGTTACTGAAATGAACTAAGATTCTTCATTTCCTGTGTGACAACATGAAAATTCTAATTCAATGACCAGAAATTGAAAGATGTCTTTATTTTTGAAAACAATACAGTTAATTGAACGTGATTAAATCAAAAATTGTTAGAACTTAAATAAGTATTTGAATTAAACAAATCTAACATGACAAGCAAGCAATAATTTTATAGCATTTAAATTTCAAAACAAAAAATGCCCAAGACAGGAATCGAACCTGTGTCGCCACGGCCACAACGTGGAGTACTAACCACTATACTACTTGAGCCGATATTACAACAACTTAACAAAGTTAGTGTGTTCATTGTTACTGAAATGAACTAAGATTCTTCAATTTCTGTGTGACAACATGAAAATTCTAATTCAATGACCAGAAATTGAAAGATGTCTTTATTTTTGAAAACAATACAGTTAATTGAACGTGATTAAATCAAAAATTGTTATAACTTGAATAAGTATTCAAATTAAAGAAATCTAACATGACAAGCAAGCAATATGTTTATAGCATTTAAATTTCAAAACAAAAAATGCCCAAGACAGGAATCGAACCTGTGTCGCCACGGCCACAACGTGGAGTACTAACCACTATACTACTTGGGCCGATATTACAACAACTTAACAAAGTTAGTGTGTTCATTGTTACTGAATTGAACTAAGATTCTTCAATTTCTGTGTGACAACATGAAAATTCTAATTCAATGACCAGAAATTGAAAGATGTCTTTATTTTTGAAAACAATACAGTTGATTGAACGTGATTAAATCGATAATTGTTAGAACTTAAATAAGTATTTGAATTAAACAAATCTAACATGACAAGCAAGCAATAATTTTGTAGCATTTTAATTTCAAAACAAAAAATGCCCAAGACAGGAATCGAATCTGTGTCGCCACGGCCACAACGTGGAGTACTAACCACTATATTACTTGGGCCGATATCACAACAACTTAACAAAGTTAGTGTGTTCATTGTTACTGAAATGAACTAAGATTCTTCAATTTCTGTGTGACAACATGAAAATTCTAATTCAATGACCAGAAATTGAAAGATGTCTTTATTTTTGAAAACAATACAGTTGATTGAACGTGATTAAATCGATAATTGTTAGAACTTAAATAAGTATTTGAATTAAACAAATCTAACATGACAAGCAAGCAATAATTTTGTAGCATTTAAATTTCAAAACAAAAAATGCCCAAGACAGGAATCGAATCTGTGTCGCCACGGCCACAACGTGGAGTGCTAACCACTATATTACTTGGGCCGATATCACAACAACTTAACAAAGTTAGTGTGTTCATTGTTACTGAATTGAACTAAGAATCTTCAATTTCTGGGTGACAACATGAAAATTCTAATTCAATGAACAGAAATTGAATTTTGTCTTTATTTTTGAAAACAATACAGTTAATTGAACGTGATTAAATCAAAAATTGTTAGAACTTAAATAAGTATTTGAATTAAACAAATCTAACATGACAAGCGAGCAATAATTTTATAGCATTTAAATTTCAAAACAAAAAATGCCCAAGACAGGAATCGAACCTGTGTCGCCACGGCCACAACGTGGAGTACTAATCACTATACTACTTGGGCCGATATTACAACAACTTAACAAAGTTAGTGTGTTCATTGTTACTGAAATGAACTAAGATTCTTCAATTTCTGTGTGACAACATGAAAATTCTAATTCAATGACCAGAAATTGAAAGATGTCTTTATTTTTGAAAACAATACAGTTAATTGAACGTGATTTAATCAAAAATTGTTGGAACTTAAACGAGTATTTAAATTAAACAAATCTAACATGACAAGCAAGCAATAATTTCATAGCATTTAAATTTCAAAACAAAAAATGCCCAAGACAGGAATCGAACCTATGTCGCCACGGCCACAACGTGGAGTACTAACCACTATACTACTTGGGCCGATATTACAACAACTTAACAAAGATAGTGTGTTCATTGTTACTGAAATGAACTAAGATTCTTCAATTTCTGTGTGACAACATGAAAATTCTAATTCAATGAACAGAAATTGAATTTTGTCTTTATTTTCGAAAACAATACAGTTAAATGAACGTGATTTAATCGAAAATTGTTGGAACTTAAATGAGTATTTAAATTAAACAAATCTAACATGACAAGCAAGCAATAATTTTATAGCATTTAAATTTCAAAACAAAAAATGCCCAAGACAGGAATCGAACCTGTGTCGCCACGGCCACAACGTGGAGTACTAACCACTATACTACTTGGGCCGGTATTACAAACTAAACAAAATTATTGTGTTCATTGTTACTGAAATGAACTAAGATTCTTCATTTCCTGTGTGACAACATGAAAATTCTAATTCAATGACCAGAAATTGAAAGATGTCTTTATTTTTGAAAACAATACAGTTAATTGAACGTGATTAAATCAAAAATTGTTAGAACTTAAATAAGTATTTGAATTAAACAAATCTAACATGACAAGCAAGCAATAATTTTATAGCATTTAAATTTCAAAACAAAAAATGCCCAAGACAGGAATCGAACCTGTGTCGCCACGGCCACAACGTGGAGTACTAACCACTATACTACTTGGGCCGATATTACAACAACTTAACAAAGTTAGTGTGTTCATTGTTACTGAAATGAACTAAGATTCTTCAATTTCTGTGTGACAACATGAAAATTCTAATCAATGACCATAAATTGAAAGATGTCTTCATTTTTGAAAACAATATAGTTGATTGAACGTGATTAAATCGAAAATTGTTAGAACTTAAATAAGTATTTGAATTAAACAAATCTAACAAGACAAGCAAGCAATATGTTTATAGCATTTAAATTTCAAAACAAAAAATGCCCAAGACAGGAATCGAACCTGTGTCGCCACGGCCACAACGTGGAGTACTAACCACTATACTACTTGGGCCGATATTACAACAACTTAACAAAGTTAGTGTGTTCATTGTTACTGAAATGAACTAAGATTCTTCATTTCCTGTGTGACAACATGAAAATTCTAATTCAATGACCAGAAATTGAAAGATGTCTTTATTTTTGAAAACAATACAGTTAATTGAACGTGATTAAATCAAAAATTGTTAGAACTTAAATAAGTATTTGAATTAAACAAATCTAACATGACAAGCAAGCAATAATTTTATAGCATTTAAATTTCAAAACAAAAAATGCCCAAGACAGGAATCGAACCTGTGTCGCCACGGCCACAACGTGGAGTACTAACCACTATACTACTTGGGCCGGTATTACAAACTAAACAAAATTATTGTGTTCATTGTTACTGAAATGAACTAAGATTCTTCATTTCCTGTGTGACAACATGAAAATTCTAATTCAATGACCAGAAATTGAAAGATGTCTTTATTTTTGAAAACAATACAGTTAATTGAACGTGATTAAATCAAAAATTGTTAGAACTTAAATAAGTATTTGAATTAAACAAATCTAACATGACAAGCAAGCAATAATTTTGTAGCATTTTAATTTCAAAACAAAAAATGCCCAAGACAGGAATCGAATCTGTGTCGCCACGGCCACAACGTGGAGTACTAACCACTATATTACTTGGGCCGATATCACAACAACTTAACAAAGTTAGTGTGTTCATTGTTACTGAAATGAACTAAGATTCTTCAATTTCTGTGTGACAACATGAAAATTCTAATTCAATGACCAGAAATTGAAAGATGTCTTTATTTTTGAAAACAATACAGTTGATTGAACGTGATTAAATCGATAATTGTTAGAACTTAAATAAGTATTTGAATTAAACAAATCTAACATGACAAGCGAGCAATAATTTTATAGCATTTAAATTTCAAAACAAAAAATGCCCAAGACAGGAATCGAACCTGTGTCGCCACGGCCACAACGTGGAGTACTAATCACTATACTACTTGGGCCGATATTACAACAACTTAACAAAGTTAGTGTGTTCATTGTTACTGAAATGAACTAAGATTCTTCAATTTCTGTGTGACAACATGAAAATTCTAATTCAATGACCAGAAATTGAAAGATGTCTTTATTTTTGAAAACAATACAGTTAATTGAACGTGATTTAATCAAAAATTGTTGGAACTTAAACGAGTATTTAAATTAAACAAATCTAACATGACAAGCAAGCAATAATTTCATAGCATTTAAATTTCAAAACAAAAAATGCCCAAGACAGGAATCGAACCTATGTCGCCACGGCCACAACGTGGAGTACTAACCACTATACTACTTGGGCCGATATTACAACAACTTAACAAAGATAGTGTGTTCATTGTTACTGAAATGAACTAAGATTCTTCAATTTCTGTGTGACAACATGAAAATTCTAATTCAATGAACAGAAATTGAATTTTGTCTTTATTTTTGAAAACAATACAGTTAAATGAACGTGATTTAATCGAAAATTGTTGGAACTTAAATGAGTATTTAAATTAAACAAATCTAACATGACAAGCAAGCAATAATTTTATAGCATTTAAATTTCAAAACAAAAAATGCCCAAGACAGGAATCGAACCTGTGTCGCCACGGCCACAACGTGGAGTACTAACCACTATACTACTTGGGCCGGTATTACAAACTAAACAAAATTATTGTGTTCATTGTTACTGAAATGAACTAAGATTCTTCATTTCCTGTGTGACAACATGAAAATTCTAATTCAATGACCAGAAATTGAAAGATGTCTTTATTTTTGAAAACAATACAGTTAATTGAACGTGATTAAATCAAAAATTGTTAGAACTTAAATAAGTATTTGAATTAAACAAATCTAACATGACAAGCAAGCAATAATTTTATAGCATTTAAATTTCAAAACAAAAAATGCCCAAGACAGGAATCGAACCTGTGTCGCCACGGCCACAACGTGGAGTACTAACCACTATACTACTTGGGCCGATATTACAACAACTTAACAAAGTTAGTGTGTTCATTGTTACTGAAATGAACTAAGATTCTTCAATTTCTGTGTGACAACATGAAAATTCTAATCAATGACCAAAAATTGAAAGATGTCTTCATTTTTGAAAACAATATAGTTGATTGAACGTGATTAAATCGAAAATTGTTAGAACTTAAATAAGTATTTGAATTAAACAAATCTAACAAGACAAGCAAGCAATATGTTTATAGCATTTAAATTTCAAAACAAAAAATGCCCAAGACAGAAATCGAACCTGTGTCGCCACGGCCACAACGTGGAGTACTAACCACTATACTACTTGGGCCGATATTACAACAACTTAACAAAGTTAGTGTGTTCATTGTTACTGAAATGAACTAAGATTCTTCATTTCCTGTGTGACAACATGAAAATTCTAATTCAATGACCAGAAATTGAAAGATGTCTTTATTTTTGAAAACAATACAGTTAATTGAACGTGATTAAATCAAAAATTGTTAGAACTTAAATAAGTATTTGAATTAAACAAATCTAACATGACAAGCAAGCAATAATTTTATAGCATTTAAATTTCAAAACAAAAAATGCCCAAGACAGGAATCGAACCTGTGTCGCCACGGCCACAACGTGGAGTACTAACCACTATACTACTTGGGCCGGTATTACAAACTAAACAAAATTATTGTGTTCATTGTTACTGAAATGAACTAAGATTCTTCATTTCCTGTGTGACAACATGAAAATTCTAATTCAATGACCAGAAATTGAAAGATGTCTTTATTTTTGAAAACAATACAGTTAATTGAACGTGATTAAATCAAAAATTGTTAGAACTTAAATAAGTATTTGAATTAAACAAATCTAACATGACAAGCAAGCAATAATTTTATAGCATTTAAATTTCAAAACAAAAAATGCCCAAGACAGGAATCGAACCTGTGTCGCCACGGCCACAACGTGGAGTACTAACCACTATACTACTTGGGCCGATATTACAACAACTTAACAAAGTTAGTGTGTTCATTGTTACTGAAATGAACTAAGATTCTTCAATTTCTGTGTGACAACATGAAAATTCTAATTCAATGACCAGAAATTGAAAGATGTCTTTATTTTTGAAAACAATACAGTTAATTGAACGTGATTAAATCAAAAATTGTTAGAACTTAAATAAGTATTTGAATTAAACAAATCTAACATGACAAGCAAGCAATAATTTTATAGCATTTAAATTTCAAAACAAAAAATGCCCAAGACAGGAATCGAACCTGTGTCGCCACGGCCACAACGTGGAGTACTAACCACTATACTACTTGGGCCGATATTACAACAACTTAACAAAGTTAGTGTGTTCATTGTTACTGAAATGAACTAAGATTCTTCATTTCCTGTGTGACAACATGAAAATTCTAATTCAATGACCAGAAATTGAAAGATGTCTTTATTTTTGAAAACAATACAGTTAATTGAACGTGATTAAATCAAAAATTGTTAGAACTTAAATAAGTATTTGAATTAAACAAATCTAACATGACAAGCAAGCAATAATTTTATAGCATTTAAATTTCAAAACAAAAAATGCCCAAGACAGGAATCGAACCTGTGTCGCCACGGCCACAACGTGGAGTACTAACCACTATACTACTTGGGCCGGTATTACAAACTAAACAAAATTATTGTGTTCATTGTTACTGAAATGAACTAAGATTCTTCATTTCCTGTGTGACAACATGAAAATTCTAATTCAATGACCAGAAATTGAAAGATGTCTTTATTTTTGAAAACAATACAGTTAATTGAACGTGATTAAATCAAAAATTGTTAGAACTTAAATAAGTATTTGAATTAAACAAATCTAACATGACAAGCAAGCAATAATTTTATAGCATTTAAATTTCAAAACAAAAAATGCCCAAGACAGGAATCGAACCTGTGTCGCCACGGCCACAACGTGGAGTACTAACCACTATACTACTTGGGCCGATATTACAACAACTTAACAAAGTTAGTGTGTTCATTGTTACTGAAATGAACTAAGATTCTTCAATTTCTGTGTGACAACATGAAAATTCTAATCAATGACCAAAAATTGAAAGATGTCTTCATTTTTGAAAACAATACTGTTAATTGAACGTGATTAAATCAAAAATTGTTAGAACTTAAATAAGTATTTGAATTAAACAAATCTAACATGACAAGCAAGCAATATGTTTATAGCATTTTAATTTCAAAACAAAAAATGCCCAAGACAGGAATTGAACCTGTGTCGCCACGGCCACAACGTGGAGTACTAACCACTATACTACTTGGGCCGATATTACAACAACTTAACAAAGTTAATGTGTTCATTGTTACTGAAATGAACTAAGATTCTTCAAGTTCTGTGTGACAACATGAAAATTCTAATCAATGACCAAAAATTGAAAGATGTCTTCATTTTTGAAAACAATATAGTTAATTGAACGTGATTAAATCAAAAATTGATAGAACTTAAATAAGTATTTGAATTAAACAAATCTAACATGACAAGCAAGCAATATGTTTATAGCACTTTAATTTCAAAACAAAAAATGCCCAAGACAGGAATCGAATCTGTGTCGCCACGGCCACAACGTGGAGTACTAACCACCATACTACTTGGGCCGATATTACAACAACTTAACAAAGTTAGTATGTTCATTGTTACTGAAATGAACTAAGATTCTTCAATTTCTGTGTGACAACATGAAAATTCTAATTCAATGACCAGAAATTGAAAGATGTCTTTATTTTTGAAAACAATACAGTTAATTGAACGTGATTAAATCAAAAATTGTTATAACTTGAATAAGTTTTCAAATTGAAGAAATCCAACATGACAAGCAAGCAATATGTTTATAGCATTTAAATTTCAAAACAAAAAATGCCCAAGACAGGAATCGAATCTGTGTCGCCACGGCCACAACGTGGAGTACTAACCACTATACTACTTGGGCCGATATTACAACAACTTAACAAAGTTAGTGTGTTCATTGTTACTGAAATGAACTAAGATTCTTCAATTTCTGTGTGACAACATGAAAATTCTAATTCAATGACCAGAAATTGAAAGATGTCTTTATTTTTGAAAACAATACAGTTGATTGAACGTGATTAAATCGAAAATTGATAGAACTTAAATAAGTATTTGGATTAAACAAATCTAACATGACAAGCAAGCAATATGTTTATAGCACTTTAATTTCAAAACAAAAAATGCCCAAGACAGGAATCGAATCTGTGTCGCCACGGCCACAACGTGGAGTACTAACCACCATACTACTTGGGCCGATATTACAACAACTTAACAAAGTTAGTGTGTTCATTGTTACTGAAATGAACTAAGATTCTTCAATTTCTGTGTGACAACATGAAAATTCTAATTCAATGACCAGAAATTGAAAGATGTCTTTATTTTTGAAAACAATACAGTTAATTGAACGTGATTTAATCAAAAATTGTTGGAACTTAAACGAGTATTTAAATTAAACAAATCTAACATGACAAGCAAGCAATAATTTCATAGCATTTAAATTTCAAAACAAAAAATGCCCAAGACAGGAATCGAACCTATGTCGCCACGGCCACAACGTGGAGTACTAACCACTATACTACTTGGGCCGATATTACAACAACTTAACAAAGATAGTGTGTTCATTGTTACTGAAATGAACTAAGATTCTTCAATTTCTGTGTGACAACATGAAAATTCTAATTCAATGAACAGAAATTGAATTTTGTCTTTATTTTTGAAAACAATACAGTTAAATGAACGTGATTTAATCGAAAATTGTTGGAACTTAAATGAGTATTTAAATTAAACAAATCTAACATGACAAGCAAGCAATAATTTTATAGCATTTAAATTTCAAAACAAAAAATGCCCAAGACAGGAATCGAACCTGTGTCGCCACGGCCACAACGTGGAGTACTAACCACTATACTACTTGGGCCGGTATTACAAACTAAACAAAATTATTGTGTTCATTGTTACTGAAATGAACTAAGATTCTTCATTTCCTGTGTGACAACATGAAAATTCTAATTCAATGACCAGAAATTGAAAGATGTCTTTATTTTTGAAAACAATACAGTTAATTGAACGTGATTAAATCAAAAATTTATAGAACTTAAATAAGTATTTGAATTAAACAAATCTAACATGACAAGCAAGCAATAATTTTATAGCATTTAAATTTCAAAACAAAAAATGCCCAAGACAGGAATCGAACCTGTGTCGCCACGGCCACAACGTGGAGTACTAACCACTATACTACTTGGGCCGATATTACAACAACTTAACAAAGTTAGTGTGTTCATTGTTACTGAAATGAACTAAGATTCTTCATTTCCTGTGTGACAACATGAAAATTCTAATTCAATGACCAGAAATTGAAAGATGTCTTTATTTTTGAAAACAATACAGTTAATTGAACGTGATTAAATCAAAAATTGTTAGAACTTAAATAAGTATTTGAATTAAACAAATCTAACATGACAAGCAAGCAATAATTTTATAGCATTTAAATTTCAAAACAAAAAATGCCCAAGACAGGAATCGAACCTGTGTCGCCACGGCCACAACGTGGAGTACTAACCACTATACTACTTGGGCCGGTATTACAAACTAAACAAAATTATTGTGTTCATTGTTACTGAAATGAACTAAGATTCTTCATTTCCTGTGTGACAACATGAAAATTCTAATTCAATGACCAGAAATTGAAAGATGTCTTTATTTTTGAAAACAATACAGTTAATTGAACGTGATTAAATCAAAAATTGTTAGAACTTAAATAAGTATTTGAATTAAACAAATCTAACATGACAAGCAAGCAATAATTTTATAGCATTTAAATTTCAAAACAAAAAATGCCCAAGACAGGAATCGAACCTGTGTCGCCACGGCCACAACGTGGAGTACTAACCACTATACTACTTGGCCCATATTACAACAACTTAACAAAGTTAATGTGTTCATTGTTACTGAAATGAACTAAGATTCTTCAATTTCTGTGTGACAACATGAAAATTCTAATCAATGACCAAAAATTGAAAGATGTCTTCATTTTTGAAAACAATATAGTTAATTGAACGTGATTAAATCAAAAATTGATAGAACTTAAATAAGTATTTGAATTAAACAAATCTAACATGACAAGCAAGCAATATGTTTATAGCACTTTAATTTCAAAACAAAAAATGCCCAAGACAGGAATCGAATCTGTGTCGCCACGGCCACAACGTGGAGTACTAACCACCATACTACTTGGGCCGATATTACAACAACTTAACAAAGTTAGTGTGTTCATTGTTACTGAAATGAACTAAGATTCTTCAATTTCTGTGTGACAACATGAAAATTCTAATTCAATGACCAGAAATTGAAAGATGTCTTTATTTTTGAAAACAATACAGTTAATTGAACGTGATTAAATCAAAAATTGTTATAACTTGAATAAGTATTCAAATTGAAGAAATCTAACATGACAAGCAAGCAATATGTTTATAGCATTTAAATTTCAAAACAAAAAATGCCCAAGACAGGAATCGAATCTGTGTCGCCACGGCCACAACGTGGAGTACTAACCACTATACTACTTGGGCCGATATTACAACAACTTAACAAAGTTAGTGTGTTCATTGTTACTGAAATGAACTAAGATTCTTCAATTTCTGTGTGACAACATGAAAATTCTAATTCAATGACCAGAAATTGAAAGATGTCTTTATTTTTGAAAACAATACAGTTGATTGAACGTGATTAAATCGAAAATTGATAGAACTTAAATAAGTATTTGGATTAAACAAATCTAACATGACAAGCAAGCAATATGTTTATAGCACTTTAATTTCAAAACAAAAAATGCCCAAGACAGGAATCGAATCTGTGTCGCCACGGCCACAACGTGGAGTACTAACCACCATACTACTTGGGCCGATATTACAACAACTTAACAAAGTTAGTGTGTTCATTGTTACTGAAATGAACTAAGATTCTTCAATTTCTGTGTGACAACATGAAAATTCTAATTCAATGACCAGAAATTGAAAGATGTCTTTATTTTTGAAAACAATACTGTTAATTGAACGTGATTAAATCAAAAATTGTTAGAACTTAAATAAGTATTTGAATTAAACAAATCTAACATGACAAGCAAGCAATATGTTTATAGCATTTTAATTTCAAAACAAAAAATGCCCAAGACAGGAATTGAACCTGTGTCGCCACGGCCACAACGTGGAGTACTAACCACTATACTACTTGGCCCATATTACAACAACTTAACAAAGTTAATGTGTTCATTGTTACTGAAATGAACTAAGATTCTTCAATTTCTGTGTGACAACATGAAAATTCTAATCAATGACCAAAAATTGAAAGATGTCTTCATTTTTGAAAACAATATAGTTAATTGAACGTGATTAAATCAAAAATTGATAGAACTTAAATAAGTATTTGAATTAAACAAATCTAACATGACAAGCAAGCAATATGTTTATAGCACTTTAATTTCAAAACAAAAAATGCCCAAGACAGGAATCGAATCTGTGTCGCCACGGCCACAACGTGGAGTACTAACCACCATACTACTTGGGCCGATATTACAACAACTTAACAAAGTTAGTGTGTTCATTGTTACTGAAATGAACTAAGATTCTTCAATTTCTGTGTGACAACATGAAAATTCTAATTCAATGACCAGAAATTGAAAGATGTCTTTATTTTTGAAAACAATACAGTTAATTGAACGTGATTAAATCAAAAATTGTTATAACTTGAATAAGTATTCAAATTGAAGAAATCTAACATGACAAGCAAGCAATATGTTTATAGCATTTAAATTTCAAAACAAAAAATGCCCAAGACAGGAATCGAACCTGTGTCGCCACGGCCACAACGTGGAGTACTAACCACTATACTACTTGGGCCGATATTACAACAACTTAACAAAGTTAGTGTGTTCATTGTTACTGAAATGAACTAAGATTCTTCATTTCCTGTGTGACAACATGAAAATTCTAATTCAATGACCAGAAATTGAAAGATGTCTTTATTTTTGAAAACAATACAGTTAATTGAACGTGATTAAATCAAAAATTGTTAGAACTTAAATAAGTATTTGAATTAAACAAATCTAACATGACAAGCAAGCAATAATTTTATAGCATTTAAATTTCAAAACAAAAAATGCCCAAGACAGGAATCGAACCTGTGTCGCCACGGCCACAACGTGGAGTACTAACCACTATACTACTTGGGCCGGTATTACAAACTAAACAAAATTATTGTGTTCATTGTTACTGAAATGAACTAAGATTCTTCATTTCCTGTGTGACAACATGAAAATTCTAATTCAATGACCAGAAATTGAAAGATGTCTTTATTTTTGAAAACAATACAGTTAATTGAACGTGATTAAATCAAAAATTGTTAGAACTTAAATAAGTATTTGAATTAAACAAATCTAACATGACAAGCAAGCAATAATTTTATAGCATTTAAATTTCAAAACAAAAAATGCCCAAGACAGGAATCGGACCTGTGTCGCCACGGCCACAACGTGGAGTACTAACCACTATACTACTTGGCCCATATTACAACAACTTAACAAAGTTAATGTGTTCATTGTTACTGAAATGAACTAAGATTCTTCAATTTCTGTGTGACAACATGAAAATTCTAATCAATGACCAAAAATTGAAAGATGTCTTCATTTTTGAAAACAATATAGTTAATTGAACGTGATTAAATCAAAAATTGATAGAACTTAAATAAGTATTTGAATTAAACAAATCTAACATGACAAGCAAGCAATATGTTTATAGCACTTTAATTTCAAAACAAAAAATGCCCAAGACAGGAATCGAATCTGTGTCGCCACGGCCACAACGTGGAGTACTAACCACCATACTACTTGGGCCGATATTACAACAACTTAACAAAGTTAGTGTGTTCATTGTTACTGAAATGAACTAAGATTCTTCAATTTCTGTGTGACAACATGAAAATTCTAATTCAATGACCAGAAATTGAAAGATGTCTTTATTTTTGAAAACAATACAGTTGATTGAACGTGATTAAATCGAAAATTGATAGAACTTAAATAAGTATTTGGATTAAACAAATCTAACATGACAAGCAAGCAATATGTTTATAGCACTTTAATTTCAAAACAAAAAATGCCCAAGACAGGAATCGAATCTGTGTCGCCACGGCCACAACGTGGAGTACTAACCACCATACTACTTGGGCCGATATTACAACAACTTAACAAAGTTAGTGTGTTCATTGTTACTAAAATGAACTAAGATTCTTCAATTTCTGTGTGACAACATGAAAATTCTAATTCAATGACCAGAAATTGAAAGATGTCTTTATTTTTGAAAACAATACTGTTAATTGAACGTGATTAAATCAAAAATTGTTAGAACTTAAATAAGTATTTGAATTAAACAAATCTAACATGACAAGCAAGCAATATGTTTATAGCATTTTAATTTCAAAACAAAAAATGCCCAAGACAGGAATTGAACCTGTGTCGCCACGGCCACAACGTGGAGTACTAACCACTATACTACTTGGCCCATATTACAACAACTTAACAAAGTTAATGTGTTCATTGTTACTGAAATGAACTAAGATTCTTCAATTTCTGTGTGACAACATGAAAATTCTAATCAATGACCAAAAATTGAAAGATGTCTTCATTTTTGAAAAGAATATAGTTAATTGAACGTGATTAAATCGAAAATTGATAGAACTTAAATAAGTATTTGGATTAAACAAATCTAACATGACAAGCAAGCAATATGTTTATAGCACTTTAATTTCAAAACAAAAAATGCCCAAGACAGGAATCGAATCTGTGTCGCCACGGCCACAACGTGGAGTACTAACCACCATACTACTTGGGCCGATATTACAACAACTTAACAAAGTTAGTGTGTTCATTGTTACTGAAATGAACTAAGATTCTTCAATTTCTGTGTGACAACATGAAAATTCTAATTCAATGACCAGAAATTGAAAGATGTCTTTATTTTTGAAAACAATACAGTTAATTGAACGTGATTAAATCAAAAATTGTTATAACTTGAATAAGTATTCAAATTGAAGAAATCTAACATGACAAGCAAGCAATATGTTTATAGCATTTAAATTTCAAAACAAAAAATGCCCAAGACAGGAATCGAACCTGTGTCGCCACGGCCACAACGTGGAGTACTAACCACTATACTACTTGGGCCGAGATTACAACAACTTAACAAAGTTAGTGTGTTCATTGTTACTGAAATGAACTAAGATTCTTCAATTTCTGTGTGACAACATGAAAATTCTAATTCAATGACCAGAAATTGAAAGATGTCTTTATTTTTGAAAACAATACAGTTGATTGAACGTGATTAAATCGAAAATTGATAGAACTTAAATAAGTATTTGAAATAAACAAATCTAACATGACAAGCAAGCAATATGTTTATAGCATTTAAATTTCAAAACAAAAAATGCCCAAAACAGGAATCGAATCTGTGTCGCCACGGCCACAACGTGGAGTACTAACCACTATATTACTTGGGCCGATATTACAACAACTTAACAAAGTTAGTGTGTTCGTTGTTACTGAATTGAACTAAGATTTTTCCATTTTCTGTGTGACAACATGAAAATTCTAATTCAATGACCAGAAATTGAAAGATGTCTTTATTTTTGAAAACAATACAGTTGATTGAACGTGATTAAAACGATAATTGTTAGAACTTAAATAAGTATTTGAATTAAACAAATCTAACATGACAAGCAAGCAATAATTTTGTAGCATTTAAATTTCAAAACAAAAAATGCCCAAGACAGGAATCGAACCTGTGTCGCCACGGCCACAACGTGGAGTACTAACCACTATACTACTTGGGCCGATATTACAACAACTTAACAAAGTTAGTGTGTTCATTGTTACTGAAATGAACTAAGATTCTTCAATTTTTCTGTGTGACAACATGAAAATTCTAATTCAATGACCAGAAATTGAAAGATGTCTTTATTTTTGAAAACACTACAGTTGATTGAACGTGATTAAATCGAAAATTGATAGAACTTAAATAAGTATTTGGATTAAACAAATCTAACATGACAAGCAAGCAATATGTTTATAGCACTTTAATTTCAAAACAAAAAATGCCCAAGACAGGAATCGAATCTGTGTCGCCACGGCCACAACGTGGAGTACTAACCACCATACTACTTGGGCCGATATTACAACAACTTAACAAAGTTAGTGTGTTCATTGTTACTGAAATGAACTAAGATTCTTCAATTTCTGTGTGACAACATGAAAATTCTAATTCAATGACCAGAAATTGAAAGATGTCTTTATTTTTGAAAACAATACAGTTAATTGAACGTGATTAAATCAAAAATTGTTATAACTTGAATAAGTATTCAAATTGAAGAAATCTAACATGACAAGCAAGCAATATGTTTATAGCATTTAAATTTCAAAACAAAAAATGCCCAAGACAGGAATCGAACCTGTGTCGCCACGGCCACAACGTGGAGTACTAACCACTATACTACTTGGGCCGATATTACAACAACTTAACAAAGTTAGTGTGTTCATTGTTACTGAAATGAACTAAGATTCTTCAATTTCTGTGTGACAACATGAAAATTCTAATTCAATGACCAGAAATTGAAAGATGTCTTTATTTTTGAAAACAATACAGTTGATTGAACGTGATTAAATCGAAAATTGATAGAACTTAAATAAGTATTTAAAATAAACAAATCTAACATGACAAGCAAGCAATATGTTTATAGCATTTAAATTTCAAAACAAAAAATGCCCAAAACAGGAATCGAATCTGTGTCGCCACGGCCACAACGTGGAGTACTAACCACTATATTACTTGGGCCGATATTACAACAACTTAACAAAGTTATTGTGTTCGTTGTTACTGAATTGAACTAAGATTTTTCCATTTTCTGTGTGACAACATGAAAATTCTTATTCAATGACCAGAAATTGAAAGATGTCTTTATTTTTGAAAACAATACAGTTGATTGAACGTGATTAAAACGATAATTGTTAGAACTTAAATAAGTATTTGAATTAAACAAATCTAACATGACAAGCAAGCAATAATTTTGTAGCATTTTAATTTCAAAACAAAAAATGCCCAAGACAGGAATCGAATCTGTGTCGCCACGGCCACAACGTGGAGTACTAACCACTATATTACTTAGGCCGATATCACAACAACTTAACAAAGTTAGTGTGTTCATTGTTACTGAATTGAACTAAGAATCTTCAATTTCTGGGTGACAACATGAAAATTCTAATTCAATGAACAGAAATTGAATTTTGTCTTTATTTTTGAAAACAATACAGTTAATTGAACGTGATTAAATCAAAAATGGTTAGAACTTAAATAAGTATTTGAATTAAACAAATCTAACATGACAAGCAAGCAATAATTTTATAGCATTTAAATTTCAAAACAAAAAATGCCCAAGACAGGAATCGAACCTGTGTCGCCACGGCCACAACGTGGAGTACTAATCACTATACTACTTGGGCCAATATTACAACAACTTAACAAAGTTAGTGTGTTCATTGTTACTGAAATGAACTAAGATTCTTCAATTTCTGTGTGACAACATGAAAATTCTAATTCAATGACCAGAAATTGAAAGATGTCTTTATTTTTGAAAACAATACAGTTGATTGAACGTGATTAAATCGAAAATTGATAGAACTTAAATAAGTATTTGGATTAAACAAATCTAACATGACAAGCAAGCAATATGTTTATAGCACTTTAATTTCAAAACAAAAAATGCCCAAGACAGGAATCGAATCTGTGTCGCCACGGCCACAACGTGGAGTACTAACCACCATACTACTTGGGCCGATATTACAACAACTTAACAAAGTTAGTGTGTTCATTGTTACTGAAATGAACTAAGATTCTTCAATTTCTGTGTGACAACATGAAAATTCTAATTCAATGACCAGAAATTGAAAGATGTCTTTATTTTTGAAAACAATACAGTTGATTGAACGTGATTAAATCGAAAATTGTTAGAACTTAAATAAGTATTTGAATTAAAAAAATCTAACAAGACAAGCAAGCAATAATTTTATAGCATTTTAATTTCAAAACAAAAAATGCCCAAGACAGGAATCGAACCTGTGTCGCCACGGCCACAACGTGGAGTACTAACCACTATAGTACTTGGGCCGATATTACAACAACTTAACAAAGTTAGTGTGTTCATTGTTACTGAAATGAACTAAGATTCTTCAATTTCTGTGTGACAACATGAAAATTCTAATTCAATGACCAGAAATTGAAAGATGTCTTTATTTTTGAAAACAATACAGTTAATTGAACGTGATTAAATCAAAAATTGTTATAACTTGAATAAGTATTCAAATTAAAGAACTCTAACATGACAAGCAAGCAATATGTTTATAGCATTTAAATTTCAAAACAAAAAATGCCCAAGACAGGAGTCGAACCTGTGTCGCCACGGCCACAACGTGGAGTACTAACCACTATACTACTTGGGCCGATATTACAACAACTTAACAAAGTTAGTGTGTTCATTGTTACTGAATTGAACTAAGATTCTTCAATTTCTGTGTGACAACATGAAAATTCTAATTCAATGACCAGAAATTGAAAGATGTCTTTATTTTTGAAAACAATACAGTTGATTGAACGTGATTAAATCGATAATTGTTAGAACTTAAATAAGTATTTGAATTAAACAAATCTAACATGACAAGCAAGCAATAATTTTGTAGCATTTTAATTTCAAAACAAAAAATGCCCAAGACAGGAATCGAATCTGTGTCGCCACGGCCACAACGTGGAGTACTAACCACTATATTACTTGGGCCGATATCACAACAACTTAACAAAGTTAGTGTGTTCATTGTTACTGAATTGAACTAAGAATCTTCAATTTCTGGGTGACAACATGAAAATTCTAATTCAATGAACAGAAATTGAATTTTGTCTTTATTTTTGAAAACAATACAGTTAATTGAACGTGATTAAATCAAAAATTGTTAGAACTTAAATAAGTATTTGAATTAAACAAATCTAACATGACAAGCGAGCAATAATTTTATAGCATTTAAATTTCAAATCAAAAAATGCCCAAGACAGGAATCGAACCTGTGTCGCCACGGCCACAACGTGGAGTACTAATCACTATACTACTTGGGCCGATATTACAACAACTTAACAAAGTTAGTGTGTTCATTGTTACTGAAATCAACTAAGATTCTTCAATTTCTGTGTGACAACATGAAAATTCTAATTCAATGACCAGAAATTGAAAGATGTCTTTATTTTTGAAAACAATACAGTTAATTGAACGTGATTTAATCAAAAATTGTTGGAACTTAAACGAGTATTTAAATTAAACAAATCTAACATGATAAGCAAGCAATAATTTCATAGCATTTAAATTTCAAAACAAAAAATGCCCAAGACAGGAATCGAACCTGTGTCGCCACGGCCACAACGTGGAGTACTAACCACTATACTACTTGGGCCGATATCACAACAACTTAACAAAGTTAGTGTGTTCATTGTTACTGAAATGAACTAAGATTCTTCAATTTCTGTGTGACAACATGACAATTCTAATTCAATGAACAGAAATTGAATTTTGTCTTTATTTTTGAAAACAATACAGTTAATTGAACGTGATTTAATCGAAAATTGTTGGAACTTAAATAAGTATTTAAATTAAACAAATCTAACATGACAAGCAAGCAATAATTTCATAGCATTTAAATTTCAAAACAAAAAATGCCCAAGACAGGAATCGAACCTGTGTCGCCACGGCCACAACGTGGAGTACTAACCACTATATTACTTGGGCCGATATTACAACAACTTAACAAAGTTAGTGTGTTCGTTGTTACTGAATTGAACTAAGATTCTTCAATTTCTGTGTGACAACATGAAAATTCTAATTCAACGAACAGAAATTGAATTTTGTCTTTATTTTTGAAAACAATACAGTTGATTGAACGTGATTAAATCGAAAATTGTTAGAACTTAAATAAGTATTTGAATTAAACAAATCTAACAAGACAAGCAAGCAATAATTTTATAGCATTTTAATTTCAAAACAAAAAATGCCCAAGACAGGAATCGAACCTGTGTCGCCACGGCCACAACGTGGAGTACTAACCACTATACTACTTGGGCCGATATTACAACAACTTAACAAAGTTAGTGTGTTCATTGTTACTGAAATGAACTAAGATTCTTCAATTTCTGTGTGACAACATGAAAATTCTAATTCAATGACCAGAAATTGAAAGATGTCTTTATTTTTGAAAACAATACAGTTGATTGAACGTGATTAAATCGAAAATTGTTATAACTTGAATAAGTATTCAAATTAAAGAAATCTAACAAGACAAGCAAGCAATAATTTTATAGCATTTTAATTTCAAAACAAAAAATGCCCAAGACAGGAATCGAACCTGTGTCGCCACGGCCACAACGTGGAGTACTAACCACTATACTACTTGGGCCGATATTACAACAACTTAACAAAGTTAGTGTGTTCATTGTTACTGAAATGAACTAAGATTCTTCAATTTCTGTGTGACAACATGAAAATTCTAATTCAATGACCAGAAATTGAAAGATGTCTTTATTTTTGAAAACAATACAGTTGATTGAACGTGATTAAATCGAAAATTGTTAGAACTTAAATAAGTATTTGAATTAAACAAATCTAACAAGACAAGCAAGCAATAATTTTATAGCATTTTAATTTCAAAACAAAAAATGCCCAAGACAGGAATCGAACCTGTGTCGCCACGGCCACAACGTGGAGTACTAACCACTATACTACTTGGGCCGATATTACAACAACTTAACAAAGTTAGTGTGTTCATTGTTACTGAAATGAACTAAGATTCTTCAATTTCTGTGTGACAACATGAAAATTCTAATTCAATGACCAGAAATTGAAAGATGTCTTTATTTTTGAAAACAATACAGTTAATTGAACGTGATTAAATCAAAAATTGTTATAACTTGAATAAGTATTCAAATTAAAGAAATCTAATATGACAAGCAAGCAATATGTTTATAGCATTTAAATTTCAAAACAAAAAATGCCCAAGACAGGAATCGAACCTGTGTCGCCACGGCCACAACGTGGAGTACTAACCACTATACTACTTGGGCCGATATTACAACAACTTAACAAAGTTAGTGTGTTCATTGTTACTGAATTGAACTAAGATTCTTCAATTTCTGTGTGACAACATGAAAATTCTAATTCAATGACCAGAAATTGAAAGATGTCTTTATTTTTGAAAACAATACAGTTGATTGAACGTGATTAAATCGATAATTGTTAGAACTTAAATAAGTATTTGAATTAAACAAATCTAACATGACAAGCAAGCAATAATTTTGTAGCATTTTAATTTCAAAACAAAAAATGCCCAAGACAGGAATCGAATCTGTGTCGCCACGGCCACAACGTGGAGTACTAACCACTATATTACTTGGGCCGATATCACAACAACTTAACAAAGTTAGTGTGTTCATTGTTACTGAATTGAACTAAGAATCTTCAATTTCTGGGTGACAACATGAAAATTCTAATTCAATGAACAGAAATTGAATTTTGTCTTTATTTTTGAAAACAATACAGTTAATTGAACGTGATTAAATCAAAAATTGTTAGAACTTAAATAAGTATTTGAATTAAACAAATCTAACATGACAAGCGAGCAATAATTTTATAGCATTTAAATTTCAAAACAAAAAATGCCCTAGACAGGAATCGAACCTGTGTCGCCACGGCCACAACGTGGAGTACTAATCACTATACTACTTGGGCCGATATTACAACAACTTAACAAAGTTAGTGTGTTCATTGTTACTGAAATGAACTAAGATTCTTCAATTTCTGTGTGACAACATGAAAATTCTAATTCAATGACCAGAAATTGAAAGATGTCTTTATTTTTGAAAACAATACAGTTAATTGAACGTGATTTAATCAAAAATTGTTGGAACTTAAACGAGTATTCAAATTAAACAAATCTAACATGACAAGCAAGCAATAATTTCATAGCATTTAAATTTCAAAACAAAAAATGCCCAAGACAGGAATCGAACCTGTGTCGCCACGGCCACAACGTGGAGTACTAACCACTATACTACTTGGGCCGATATTACAACAACTTAACAAAGATAGTGTGTTCATTGTTACTGAAATGAACTAAGATTCTTCAATTTCTGTGTGACAACATGAAAATTCTAATTCAATGAACAGAAATTGAATTTTGTCTTTATTTTTGAAAACAATAGAGTTAAATGAACGTGATTTAATCGAAAATTGTTGGAACTTAAATGAGTATTTAAATTAAACAAATCTAACATGACAAGCAAGCAATAATTTTATAGCATTTAAATTTCAAAACAAAAAATGCCCAAGACAGGAATCGAACCTGTGTCGCCACGGCCACAACGTGGAGTACTAACCACTATACTACTTGGGCCGGTATTACAAACTAAACAAAATTATTGTGTTCATTGTTACTGAAATGAACTAAGATTCTTCATTTCCTGTGTGACAACATGAAAATTCTAATTCAATGACCAGAAATTGAAAGATGTCTTTATTTTTGAAAACAATACAGTTAATTGAACGTCATTAAATCAAAAATTGTTAGAACTTAAATAAGTATTTGAATTAAACAAATCTAACATGACAAGCAAGCAATAATTTTATAGCATTTAAATTTCAAAACAAAAAATGCCCAAGACAGGAATCGAACCTGTGTCGCCACGGCCACAACGTGGAGTACTAACCACTATACTACTTGGGCCGGTATTACAAACTAAACAAAATTATTGTGTTCATTGTTACTGAAATGAACTAAGATTCTTCATTTCCTGTGTGACAACATGAAAATTCTAATTCAATGACCAGAAATTGAAAGATGTCTTTATTTTTGAAAACAATACAGTTAATTGAACGTGATTAAATCAAAAATTGTTAGAACTTAAATAAGTATTTGAATTAAACAAACCTAACATGACAAGCAAGCAATAATTTTATAGCATTTAAATTTCAAAACAAAAAATGCCCAAGACAGGAATCGAACCTGTGTCGCCACGGCCACAACGTGGAGTACTAACCACTATACTACTTGGGCCGATATTACAACAACTTAACAAAGTTAGTGTGTTCATTGTTACTGAAATGAACTAAGATTCTTCAATTTCTGTGTGACAACATGAAAATTCTAATCAATGACCAAAAATTGAAAGATGTCTTCATTTTTGAAAACAATATAGTTGATTGAACGTGATTAAATCGAAAATTGTTAGAACTTAAATAAGTATTTGAATTAAACAAATCTAACAAGACAAGCAAGCAATATGTTTATAGCATTCAAATTTCAAAACAAAAAATGCCCAAGACAGGAATCGAACCTGTGTCGCCACGGCCACAACGTGGAGTACTAACCACTATACTACTTGGGCCGGTATTACAAACTAAACAAAATTATTGTGTTCATTGTTACTGAAATGAACTAAGATTCTTCAATTTCTGTGTGACAACATGAAAATTCTAATCAATGACCAAAAATTGAAAGATGTCTTCATTTTTGAAAACAATATAGTTGATTGAACGTGATTAAATCGAAAATTGTTAGAACTTAAATAAGTATTTGAATTAAACAAATCTAACAAGACAAGCAAGCAATATGTTTATAGCATTCAAATTTCAAAACAAAAAATGCCCAAGACAGGAATCGAACCTGTGTCGCCACGGCCACAACGTGGAGTACTAACCACTATACTACTTGGGCCGATATTACAACAACTTAACAAAGATAGTGTGTTCATTGTTACTGAAATGAACTAAGATTCTTCAATTTCTGTGTGACAACATGAAAATTCTAATTCAATGAACAGAAATTGAATTTTGTCTTTATTTTTGAAAACAATAGAGTTAAATGAACGTGATTTAATCGAAAATTGTTGGAACTTAAATGAGTATTTAAATTAAACAAATCTAACATGACAAGCAAGCAATAATTTTATAGCATTTAAATTTCAAAACAAAAAATGCCCAAGACAGGAATCGAACCTGTGTCGCCACGGCCACAACGTGGAGTACTAACCACTATACTACTTGGGCCGGTATTACAAACTAAACAAAATTATTGTGTTCATTGTTACTGAAATGAACTAAGATTCTTCATTTCCTGTGTGACAACATGAAAATTCTAATTCAATGACCAGAAATTGAAAGATGTCTTTATTTTTGAAAACAATACAGTTAATTGAACGTCATTAAATCAAAAATTGTTAGAACTTAAATAAGTATTTGAATTAAACAAATCTAACATGACAAGCAAGCAATAATTTTATAGCATTTAAATTTCAAAACAAAAAATGCCCAAGACAGGAATCGAACCTGTGTCGCCACGGCCACAACGTGGAGTACTAACCACTATACTACTTGGGCCGGTATTACAAACTAAACAAAATTATTGTGTTCATTGTTACTGAAATGAACTAAGATTCTTCAATTTCTGTGTGACAACATGAAAATTCTAATTCAATGAACAGAAATTGAATTTTGTCTTTATTTTTGAAAACAATACAGTTAAATGAACGTGATTTAATGGAAAATTGTTGGAACTTAAATGAGTATTTAAATTAAACAAATCTAACATGACAAGCAAGCAATAATTTTATAGCATTTAAATTTCAAAACAAAAAATGCCCAAGACAGGAATCGAACCTGTGTCGCCACGGCCACAACGTGGAGTACTAACCACTATACTACTTGGGCCGGTATTACAAACTAAACAAAATTATTGTGTTCATTGTTACTGAAATGAACTAAGATTCTTCATTTCCTGTGTGACAACATGAAAATTCTAATTCAATGACCAGAAATTGAAAGATGTCTTTATTTTTGAAAACAATACAGTTAATTGAACGTCATTAAATCAAAAATTGTTAGAACTTAAATAAGTATTTGAATTAAACAAATCTAACATGACAAGCAAGCAATAATTTTATAGCATTTAAATTTCAAAACAAAAAATGCCCAAGACAGGAATCGAACCTGTGTCGCCACGGCCACAACGTGGAGTACTAACCACTATACTACTTGGGCCGGTATTACAAACTAAACAAAATTATTGTGTTCATTGTTACTGAAATGAACTAAGATTCTTCATTTCCTGTGTGACAACATGAAAATTCTAATTCAATGACCAGAAATTGAAAGATGTCTTTATTTTTGAAAACAATACAGTTAATTGAACGTGATTAAATCAAAAATTGTTAGAACTTAAATAAGTATTTGAATTAAACAAACCTAACATGACAAGCAAGCAATAATTTTATAGCATTTAAATTTCAAAACAAAAAATGCCCAAGACAGGAATCGAACCTGTGTCGCCACGGCCACAACGTGGAGTACTAACCACTATACTACTTGGGCCGATATTACAACAACTTAACAAAGTTAGTGTGTTCATTGTTACTGAAATGAACTAAGATTCTTCAATTTCTGTGTGACAACATGAAAATTCTAATCAATGACCAAAAATTGAAAGATGTCTTCATTTTTGAAAACAATATAGTTGATTGAACGTGATTAAATCGAAAATTGTTAGAACTTAAATAAGTATTTGAATTAAACAAATCTAACAAGACAAGCAAGCAATATGTTTATAGCATTCAAATTTCAAAACAAAAAATGCCCAAGACAGGAATCGAACCTGTGTCGCCACGGCCACAACGTGGAGTACTAACCACTATACTACTTGGGCCGATATTACAACAACTTAACAAAGTTAGTGTGTTCATTGTTACTGAAATGAACTAAGATTCTTCATTTCCTGTGTGACAACATGAAAATTCTAATTCAATGACCAGAAATTGAAAGATGTCTTTATTTTTGAAAACAATACAGTTAGTTGAACGTGATTAAATCAAAAATTGTTAGAAATTAAATAAATATTTGAATTAAACAAATCTAACATGACAAGCAAGCAATAATTTTATAGCATTTAAATTTCAAAACAAAAAATGCCCAAGACAGGAATCGAACCTGTGTCGCCACGGCCACAACGTGGAGTACTAACCACTATACTACTTGGGCCGATATTACAACAACTTAACAAAGTTAGTGTGTTCATTGTTACTGAAATGAACTAAGATTCTTCAATTTCTGTGTGACAACATGAAAATTCTAATCAATGACCAAAAATTGAAAGATGTCTTCATTTTTGAAAACAATACTGTTAATTGAACGTGATTAAATCAAAAATTGTTAGAACTTAAATAAGTATTTGAATTAAACAAATCTAACATGACAAGCAAGCAATATGTTTATAGCATTTTAATTTCAAAACAAAAAATGCCCAAGACAGGAATTGAACCTGTGTCGCCACGGCCACAACGTGGAGTACTAACCACTATACTACTTGGGCCGATATTACAACAACTTAACAAAGTTAATGTGTTCATTGTTACTGAAATGAACTAAGATTCTTCAATTTCTGTGTGACAACATGAAAATTCTAATTCAATGAACAGAAATTGAATTTTGTCTTTATTTTTGAAAACAATACAGTTAATTGAACGTGATTAAATCAAAAATTGATAGAACTTAAATAAGTATTTGAATTAAACAAATCTAACATGACAAGCAAGCAATATGTTTATAGCACTTTAATTTCAAAACAAAAAATGCCCAAGACAGGAATCGAATCTGTGTCGCCACGGCCACAACGTGGAGTACTAACCACCATACTACTTGGGCCGATATTACAACAACTTAACAAAGTTAGTGTGTTCATTGTTACTGAAATGAACTAAGATTCTTCAATTTCTGTGTGACAACATGAAAATTCTAATTCAATGACCAGAAATTGAAAGAGGTCTTTATTTTTGAAAACAATACAGTTAATTGAACGTGATTAAATCAAAAATTGTTATAACTTGAATAAGTATTCAAATTGAAGAAATCTAACATGACAAGCAAGCAATATGTTTATAGCATTTAAATTTCAAAACAAAAAATGCCCAAGACAGGAATCGAATCTGTGTCGCCACGGCCACAACGTGGAGTACTAACCACTATACTACTTGGGCCGATATTACAACAACTTAACAAAGTTAGTGTGTTCATTGTTACTGAAATGAACTAAGATTCTTCAATTTCTGTGTGACAACATGAAAATTCTAATCAATGACCAAAAATTGAAAGATGTCTTCATTTTTGAAAACAATACTGTTAATTGAACGTGATTAAATCAAAAATTGTTAGAACTTAAATAAGTATTTGAATTAAACAAATCTAACATGACAAGCAAGCAATATGTTTATAGCATTTTAATTTCAAAACAAAAAATGCCCAAGACAGGAATTGAACCTGTGTCGCCACGGCCACAACGTGGAGTACTAACCACTATACTACTTGGGCCGATATTACAACAACTTAACAAAGTTAATGTGTTCATTGTTACTGAAATGAACTAAGATTCTTCAATTTCTGTGTGACAACATGAAAATTCTAATTCAATGAACAGAAATTGAATTTTGTCTTTATTTTTGAAAACAATACAGTTAATTGAACGTGATTAAATCAAAAATTGATAGAACTTAAATAAGTATTTGAATTAAACAAATCTAACATGACAAGAAAGCAATATGTTTATAGCACTTTAATTTCAAAACAAAAAATGCCCAAGACAGGAATCGAATCTGTGTCGCCACGGCCACAACGTGGAGTACTAACCACCATACTACTTGGGCCGATATTACAACAACTTAACAAAGTTAGTGTGTTCATTGTTACTGAAATGAACTAAGATTCTTCAATTTCTGTGTGACAACATGAAAATTCTAATTCAATGACCAGAAATTGAAAGAGGTCTTTATTTTTGAAAACAATACAGTTAATTGAACGTGATTAAATCAAAAATTGTTATAACTTGAATAAGTATTCAAATTGAAGAAATCTAACATGACAAGCAAGCAATATGTTTATAGCATTTAAATTTCAAAACAAAAAATGCCCAAGACAGGAATCGAATCTGTGTCGCCACTGCGACAACGTGGAGTACTAACCACTATACTACTTGGGCCGATATTACAACAACTTAACAAAGTTAGTGTGTTCATTGTTACTGAAATGAACTAAGATTCTTCAATTTCTGTGTGACAACATGAAAATTCTAATTCAATGACCAGAAATTGAAAGATGTCTTTATTTTTGAAAACAATACAGTTGATTGAACGTGATTAAATCGAAAATTGATAGAACTTAAATAAGTATTTGGATTAAACAAATCTAACATGACAAGCAAGCAATATGTTTATAGCACTTTAATTTCAAAACAAAAAATGCCCAAGACAGGAATCGAATCTGTGTCGCCACGGCCACAACGTCGAGTACTAACCACTATACTACTTGGGCCGATATTACAACAACTTAACAAAGTTAGTGTGTTCATTGTTACTGAAATGAACTAAGATTCTTCAATTTCTGTGTGACAACATGAAAATTCTAATTCAATGACCAGAAATTGAAAGATGTCTTTATTTTTGAAAACAATACAGTTAATTGAACGTGATTAAATCAAAAATTGTTATAACTTGAATAAGTATTCAAATTGAAGAAATCTAACATGACAAGCAAGCAATATGTTTATAGCATTTAAATTTCAAAACAAAAAATGCCCAAGACAGGAATCGAACCTGTGTCGCCACGGCCACAACGTGGAGTACTAACCACTATACTACTTGGGCCGATATTACAACAACTTAACAAAGTTAGTGTGTTCATTGTTACTGAAATGAACTAAGATTCTTCAATTTCTGTGTGACAACATGAAAATTCTAATCAATGACCAAAAATTGAAAGATGTCTTCATTTTTGAAAACAATACTGTTAATTGAACGTGATTAAATCAAAAATTGTTAGAACTTAAATAAGTATTTGAATTAAACAAATCTAACATGACAAGCAAGCAATATGTTTATAGCATTTTAATTTCAAAACAAAAAATGCCCAAGACAGGAATTGAACCTGTGTCGCCACGGCCACAACGTGGAGTACTAACCACTATACTACTTGGGCCGATATTACAACAACTTAACAAAGTTAATGTGTTCATTGTTACTGAAATGAACTAAGATTCTTCAATTTCTGTGTGACAACATGAAAATTCTAATTCAATGAACAGAAATTGAATTTTGTCTTTATTTTTGAAAACAATACAGTTAATTGAACGTGATTAAATCAAAAATTGATAGAACTTAAATAAGTATTTGAATTAAACAAATCTAACATGACAAGCAAGCAATATGTTTATAGCACTTTAATTTCAAAACAAAAAATGCCCAAGACAGGAATCGAATCTGTGTCGCCACGGCCACAACGTGGAGTACTAACCACCATACTACTTGGGCCGATATTACAACAACTTAACAAAGTTAGTGTGTTCATTGTTACTGAAATGAACTAAGATTCTTCAATTTCTGTGTGACAACATGAAAATTCTAATTCAATGACCAGAAATTGAAAGATGTCTTTATTTTTGAAAACAATACAGTTAATTGAACGTGATTAAATCAAAAATTGTTATAACTTGAATAAGTATTCAAATTGAAGAAATCTAACATGACAAGCAATCAATATGTTTATAGCATTTAAATTTCAAAACAAAAAATGCCCAAGACAGGAATCGAATCTGTGTCGCCACGGCCACAACGTGGAGTACTAACCACTATACTACTTGGGCCGATATTACAACAACTTAACAAAGTTAGTGTGTTCATTGTTACCGAAATGAACTAAGATTCTTCAATTTCTGTGTGACAACATGAAAATTCTAATTCAATGACCAGAAATTGAAAGATGTCTTTATTTTTGAAAACAATACAGTTGATTGAACGTGATTAAATCGAAAATTGATAGAACTTAAATAAGTATTTGGATTAAACAAATCTAACATGACAAGCAAGCAATATGTTTATAGCACTTTAATTTCAAAACAAAAAATGCCCAAGACAGGAATCGAATCTGTGCAGCCACGGCCACAACGTGGAGTACTAACCACCATACTACTTGGGCCGATATTACAACAACTTAACAAAGTTAGTGTGTTCATTGTTACTGAAATGAACTAAGATTCTTCAATTTCTGTGTGACAACATGAAAATTCTAATTCAATGACCAGAAATTGAAAGATGTCTTTATTTTTGAAAACAATACAGTTAATTGAACGTGATTAAATCAAAAATTGTTATAACTTGAATAAGTATTCAAATTGAAGAAATCTAACTTGACAAGCAAGCAATATGTTTATAGCATTTAAATTTCAAAACAAAAAATGCCCAAGACAGGAATCGAACCTGTGTCGCCACGGCCACAACGTGGAGTACTAACCACTATACTACTTGGGCCGATATTACAACAACTTAACAAAGTTAGTGTGTTCATTGTTACTGAAATGAACTAAGATTCTTCAATTTCTGTGTGACAACATGAAAATTCTAATTCAATGACCAGAAATTGAAAGATGTCTTTATTTTTGAAAACAATACAGTTGATTGAACGTGATTAAATCGAAAATTGATAGAACTTAAATAAGTATTTGAAATAAACAAATCTAACATGACAAGCAAGCAATATGTTTATAGCATTTAAATTTCAAAACAAAAAATGCCCAAAACAGGAATCGAATCTGTGTCGCCACGGCCACAACGTGGAGTACTAACCACTATATTACTCGGGCCGATATTACAACAACTTAACAAAGTTAGTGTGTTCGTTGTTACTGAATTGAACTAAGATTTTTCCATTTTCTGTGTGACAACATGAAAATTCTAATTCAATGACCAGAAATTGAAAGATGTCTTTATTTTTGAAAACAATACAGTTGATTGAACGTGATTAAATCAAAAATTGTTAGAACTTAAATAAGTATTTGAATTAAAGAAATCTAACATGACAAGCAAGCAATATGTTTATAGCATTTTAATTTCAAAACAAAAAATGCCCAAGACAGGAATCGAACCTGTGTCGCCACGGCCACAACGTGGAGTACTAACCACTATATTACTTGGGCCGATATTACAACAACTTAACAAAGTTAGTGTGTTCATTGTTACTGAATTGAACTAAGAATCTTCAATTTCTGGGTGACAACATGAAAATTCTAATTCAATGACCAGAAATTGAAAGATGTCTTTATTTTTGAAAACAATACTGTTAATTGAACGTGATTAAAACGATAATTGTTAGAACTTAAATAAGTATTTGAATTAAACAAATCTAACATGACAAGCAAGCAATAATTTTGTAGCATTTAAATTTCAAAACAAAAAATGCCCAAGACAGGAATCGAACCTGTGTCGCCACGGCCACAACGTGGAGTACTAATCACTATACTACTTGGGCCAATATTACAACAACTTAACAAAGTTAGTGTGTTCATTGTTACTGAATTGAACTAAGAATCTTCAATTTCTGGGTGACAACATGAAAATTCTAATTCAATGAACAGAAATTGAATTTTGTCTTTATTTTTGAAAACAATACAGTTAATTGAACGTGATTAAATCAAAAATTGTTAGAACTTAAATAAGTATTTGAATTAAACAAATCTAACATGACAAGCGAGCAATAATTTTATAGCATTTAAATTTCAAAACAAAAAATGCCCAAGACAGGAATCGAACCTGTGTCGCCACGGCCACAACGTGGAGTACTAATCACTATACTACTTGGGCCAATATTACAACAACTTAACAAAGTTAGTGTGTTCATTGTTACTGAATTGAACTAAGATTCTTCAATTTCTGTGTGACAACATGAAAATTCTAATTCAATGAACAGAAATTGAATTTTGTCTTTATTTTTGAAAACAATACAGTTAATTGAACGTGATTAAATCAAAAATTGATAGAACTTAAATAAGTATTTGAATTAAACAAATCTAACATGACAAGCAAGCAATATGTTTATAGCACTTTAATTTCAAAACAAAAAATGCCCAAGACAGGAATCGAATCTGTGTCGCCACGGCCACAACGTGGAGTACTAACCACCATACTACTTGGGCCGATATTACAACAACTTAACAAAGTTAGTGTGTTCATTGTTACTGAAATGAACTAAGATTCTTCAATTTCTGTGTGACAACATGAAAATTCTAATTCAATGACCAGAAATTGAAAGATGTCTTTATTTTTGAAAACAATACAGTTAATTGAACGTGATTAAATCAAAAATTGTTATAACTTGAATAAGTATTCAAATTGAAGAAATCTAACATGACAAGCAAGCAATATGTTTATAGCATTTAAATTTCAAAACAAAAAATGCCCAAGACAGGAATCGAATCTGTGTCGCCACGGCCACAACGTGGAGTACTAACCACTATACTACTTGGGCCGATATTACAACAACTTAACAAAGTTAGTGTGTTCATTGTTACTGAAATGAACTAAGATTCTTCAATTTCTGTGTGACAACATGAAAATTCTAATTCAATGACCAGAAATTGAAAGATGTCTTTATTTTTGAAAACAATACAGTTGATTGAACGTGATTAAATCGAAAATTGATAGAACTTAAATAAGTATTTGGATTAAACAAATCTAACATGACAAGCAAGCAATATGTTTATAGCACTTTAATTTCAAAACAAAAAATGCCCAAGACAGGAATCGAATCTGTGTCGCCACGGCCACAACGTGGAGTACTAACCACCATACTACTTGGGCCGATATTACAACAACTTAACAAAGTTAGTGTGTTCATTGTTACTGAAATGAACTAAGATTCTTCAATTTCTGTGTGACAACATGAAAATTCTAATTCAATGACCAGAAATTGAAAGATGTCTTTATTTTTGAAAACAATACAGTTAATTGAACGTGATTAAATCAAAAATTGTTATAACTTGAATAAGTATTCAAATTGAAGAAATCTAACATGACAAGCAAGCAATATGTTTATAGCATTTAAATTTCAAAACAAAAAATGCCCAAGACAGGAATCGAACCTGTGTCGCCACGGCCACAACGTGGAGTACTAACCACTATACTACTTGGGCCGATATTACAACAACTTAACAAAGTTAGTGTGTTCATTGTTACTGAAATGAACTAAGATTCTTCAATTTCTGTGTGACAACATGAAAATTCTAATTCAATGACCAGAAATTGAAAGATGTCTTTATTTTTGAAAACAATACAGTTGATTGAACGTGATTAAATCGAAAATTGATAGAACTTAAATAAGTATTTGAAATAAACAAATCTAACATGACAAGCAAGCAATATGTTTATAGCATTTAAATTTCAAAACAAAAAATGCCCAAAACAGGAATCGAATCTGTGTCGCCACGGCCACAACGTGGAGTACTAACCACTATATTACTCGGGCCGATATTACAACAACTTAACAAAGTTAGTGTATTCGTTGTTACTGAATTGAACTAAGATTTTTCCATTTTCTGTGTGACAACATGAAAATTCTAATTCAATGACCAGAAATTGAAAGATGTCTTTATTTTTGAAAACAATACAGTTGATTGAACGTGATTAAAACGATAATTGTTAGAACTTAAATAAGTATTTGAATTAAACAAATCTAACATGACAAGCAAGCAATAATTTTGTAGCATTTAAATTTCAAAACAAAAAATGCCCAAGACAGGAATCGAACCTGTGTCGCCACGGCCACAACGTGGAGTACTAATCACTATACTACTTGGGCCAATATTACAACAACTTAACAAAGTTAGTGTGTTCATTGTTACTGAATTGAACTAAGAATCTTCAATTTCTGGGTGACAACATGAAAATTCTAATTCAATGAACAGAAATTGAATTTTGTCTTTATTTTTGAAAACAATACAGTTAATTGAACGTGATTAAATCAAAAATTGTTAGAACTTAAATAAGTATTTGAATTAAACAAATCTAACATGACAAGCGAGCAATAATTTTATAGCATTTAAATTTCAAAACAAAAAATGCCCAAGACAGGAATCGAACCTGTGTCGCCACGGCCACAACGTGGAGTACTAACCACTATACTACTTGGGCCGATATTACAACAACTTAACAAAGTTAGTGTGTTCATTGTTACCGAAATGAACTAAGATTCTTCAATTTCTGTGTGACAACATGAAAATTCTAATTCAATGACCAGAAATTGAAAGATGTCTTTATTTTTGAAAACAATACAGTTGATTGAACGTGATTAAATCGAAAATTGATAGAACTTAAATAAGTATTTGGATTAAACAAATCTAACATGACAAGCAAGCAATATGTTTATAGCACTTTAATTTCAAAACAAAAAATGCCCAAGACAGGAATCGAATCTGTGCAGCCACGGCCACAACGTGGAGTACTAACCACCATACTACTTGGGCCGATATTACAACAACTTAACAAAGTTAGTGTGTTCATTGTTACTGAAATGAACTAAGATTCTTCAATTTCTGTGTGACAACATGAAAATTCTAATTCAATGACCAGAAATTGAAAGATGTCTTTATTTTTGAAAACAATACAGTTAATTGAACGTGATTAAATCAAAAATTGTTATAACTTGAATAAGTATTCAAATTGAAGAAATCTAACATGACAAGCAAGCAATATGTTTATAGCATTTAAATTTCAAAACAAAAAATGCCCAAGACAGGAATCGAACCTGTGTCGCCACGGCCACAACGTGGAGTACTAACCACTATACTACTTGGGCCGATATTACAACAACTTAACAAAGTTAGTGTGTTCATTGTTACTGAAATGAACTAAGATTCTTCAATTTCTGTGTGACAACATGAAAATTCTAATTCAATGACCAGAAATTGAAAAATGTCTTTATTTTTGAAAACAATACAGTTGATTGAACGTGATTAAATCGAAAATTGATAGAACTTAAATAAGTATTTGAAATAAACAAATCTAACATGACAAGCAAGCAATATGTTTATAGCATTTAAATTTCAAAACAAAAAATGCCCAAAACAGGAATCGAATCTGTGTCGCCACGGCCACAACGTGGAGTACTAACCACTATATTACTCGGGCCGATATTACAACAACTTAACAAAGTTAGTGTGTTCGTTGTTACTGAATTGAACTAAGATTTTTCCATTTTCTGTGTGACAACATGAAAATTCTAATTCAATGACCAGAAATTGAAAGATGTCTTTATTTTTGAAAACAATACAGTTGATTGAACGTGATTAAAACGATAATTGTTAGAACTTAAATAAGTATTTGAATTAAACAAATCTAACATGACAAGCAAGCAATAATTTTGTAGCATTTAAATTTCAAAACAAAAAATGCCCAAGACAGGAATCGAACCTGTGTCGCCACGGCCACAACGTGGAGTACTAATCACTATACTACTTGGGCCAATATTACAACAACTTAACAAAGTTAGTGTGTTCATTGTTACTGAATTGAACTAAGAATCTTCAATTTCTGGGTGACAACATGAAAATTCTAATTCAATGAACAGAAATTGAATTTTGTCTTTATTTTTGAAAACAATACAGTTAATTGAACGTGATTAAATCAAAAATTGATAGAACTTAAATAAGTATTTGAATTAAACAAATCTAACATGACAAGCAAGCAATATGTTTATAGCACTTTAATTTCAAAACAAAAAATGCCCAAGACAGGAATCGAACCTGTGTCGCCACGGCCACAACGTGGAGTACTAACCACTATACTACTTGGGCCGATATTACAACAACTTAACAAAGTTAGTGTGTTCATTGTTACTGAAATGAACTAAGATTCTTCAATTTCTATGTGACAACATGAAAATTCTAATTCAATGACCAGAAATTGAAAGATGTCTTTATTTTTGAAAACAATACAGTTGATTGAACGTGATTAAATCGAAAATTGATAGAACTTAAATAAGTATTTGAAATAAACAAATCTAACATGACAAGCAAGCAATATGTTTATAGCATTTAAATTTCAAAACAAAAAATGCCCAAAACAGGAATCGAATCTGTGTCGCCACGGCCACAACGTGGAGTACTAACCACTATATTACTCGGGCCGATATTACAACAACTTAACAAAGTTAGTGTGTTCGTTGTTACTGAATTGAACTAAGATTTTTCCATTTTCTGTGTGACAACATGAAAATTCTAATTCAATGACCAGAAATTGAAAGATGTCTTTATTTTTGAAAACAATACAGTTGATTGAACGTGATTAAAACGATAATTGTTAGAACTTAAATAAGTATTTGAATTAAACAAATCTAACATGACAAGCAAGCAATAATTTTGTAGCATTTAAATTTCAAAACAAAAAATGCCCAAGACAGGAATCGAACCTGTGTCGCCACGGCCACAACGTGGAGTACTAATCACTATACTACTTGGGCCAATATTACAACAACTTAACAAAGTTAGTGTGTTCATTGTTACTGAATTGAACTAAGAATCTTCAATTTCTGGGTGACAACATGAAAATTCTAATTCAATGAACAGAAATTGAATTTTGTCTTTATTTTTGAAAACAATACAGTTAATTGAACGTGATTAAATCAAAAATTGTTAGAACTTAAATAAGTATTTGAATTAAACAAATCTAACATGACAAGCGAGCAATAATTTTATAGCATTTAAATTTCAAAACAAAAAATGCCCAAGACAGGAATCGAACCTGTGTCGCCACGGCCACAACGTGGAGTACTAATCACTATACTACTTGGGCCAATATTACAACAACTTAACAAAGTTAGTGTGTTCATTGTTACTGAATTGAACTAAGATTCTTCAATTTCTGTGTGACAACATGAAAATTCTAATTCAATGAACAGAAATTGAATTTTGTCTTTATTTTTGAAAACAATACAGTTAATTGAACGTGATTAAATCAAAAATTGATAGAACTTAAATAAGTATTTGAATTAAAACAGTCTAACATGACAAGCAAGCAATATGTTTATAGCACTTTAATTTCAAAACAAAAAATGCCCAAGACAGGAATCGAATCTGTGTCGCCACGGCCACAACGTGGAGTACTAACCACCATACTACTTGGGCCGATATTACAACAACTTAACAAAGTTAGTGTGTTCATTGTTACTGAAATGAACTAAGATTCTTCAATTTCTGTGTGACAACATGAAAATTCTAATTCAATGACCAGAAATTGAAAGATGTCTTTATTTTTGAAAACAATACAGTTAATTGAACGTGATTAAATCAAAAATTGTTATAACTTGAATAAGTATTCAAATTGAAGAAATCTAACATGACAAGCAAGCAATATGTTTATAGCATTTAAATTTCAAAACAAAAAATGCCCAAGACAGGAATCGAATCTGTGTCGCCACGGCCACAACGTGGAGTACTAACCACTATACTACTTGGGCCGATATTACAACAACTTAACAAAGTTAGTGTGTTCATTGTTACTGAAATGAACTAAGATTCTTCAATTTCTGTGTGACAACATGAAAATTCTAATTCAATGACCAGAAATTGAAAGATGTCTTTATTTTTGAAAACAATACAGTTGATTGAACGTGATTAAATCGAAAATTGATAGAACTTAAATAAGTATTTGGATTAAACAAATCTAACATGACAAGCAAGCAATATGTTTATAGCACTTTAATTTCAAAACAAAAAATGCCCAAGACAGGAATCGAATCTGTGTCGCCACGGCCACAACGTGGAGTACTAACCACCATACTACTTGGGCCGATATTACAACAACTTAACAAAGTTAGTGTGTTCATTGTTACTGAAATGAACTAAGATTCTTCAATTTCTGTGTGACAACATGAAAATTCTAATTCAATGACCAGAAATTGAAAGATGTCTTTATTTTTGAAAACAATACAGTTAATTGAACGTGATTAAATCAAAAATTGTTATAACTTGAATAAGTATTCAAATTGAAGAAATCTAACATGACAAGCAAGCAATATGTTTATAGCATTTAAATTTCAAAACAAAAAATGCCCAAGACAGGAATCGAACCTGTGTCGCCACGGCCACAACGTGGAGTACTAACCACTATACTACTTGGGCCGATATTACAACAACTTAACAAAGTTAGTGTGTTCATTGTTACTGAAATGAACTAAGATTCTTCAATTTCTGTGTGACAACATGAAAATTCTAATTCAATGACCAGAAATTGAAAGATGTCTTTATTTTTGAAAACAATACAGTTGATTGAACGTGATTAAATCGAAAATTGATAGAACTTAAATAAGTATTTGAAATAAACAAATCTAACATGACAAGCAAGCAATATGTTTATAGCATTTAAATTTCAAAACAAAAAATGCCCAAAACAGGAATCGAATCTGTGTCGCCACGGCCACAACGTGGAGTACTAACCACTATATTACTCGGGCCGATATTACAACAACTTAACAAAGTTAGTGTATTCGTTGTTACTGAATTGAACTAAGATTTTTCCATTTTCTGTGTGACAACATGAAAATTCTAATTCAATGACCAGAAATTGAAAGATGTCTTTATTTTTGAAAACAATACAGTTGATTGAACGTGATTAAAACGATAATTGTTAGAACTTAAATAAGTATTTGAATTAAACAAATCTAACATGACAAGCAAGCAATAATTTTGTAGCATTTAAATTTCAAAACAAAAAATGCCCAAGACAGGAATCGAACCTGTGTCGCCACGGCCACAACGTGGAGTACTAATCACTATACTACTTGGGCCAATATTACAACAACTTAACAAAGTTAGTGTGTTCATTGTTACTGAATTGAACTAAGAATCTTCAATTTCTGGGTGACAACATGAAAATTCTAATTCAATGAACAGAAATTGAATTTTGTCTTTATTTTTGAAAACAATACAGTTAATTGAACGTGATTAAATCAAAAATTGTTAGAACTTAAATAAGTATTTGAATTAAACAAATCTAACATGACAAGCGAGCAATAATTTTATAGCATTTAAATTTCAAAACAAAAAATGCCCAAGACAGGAATCGAACCTGTGTCGCCACGGCCACAACGTGGAGTACTAATCACTATACTACTTGGGCCGATATTACAACAACTTAACAAAGTTAGTGTGTTCATTGTTACTGAAATGAACTAAGATTCTTCAATTTCTGTGTGACAACATGAAAATTCTAATTCAATGACCAGAAATTGAAAGATGTCTTTATTTTTGAAAACAATACAGTTAATTGAACGTGATTTAATCAAAAATTGTTGGAACTTAAACGAGTATTCAAATTAAACAAATCTAACATGACAAGCAAGCAATAATTTCATAGCATTTAAATTTCAAAACAAAAAATGCCCAAGACAGGAATCGAACCTGTGTCGCCACGGCCACAACGTGGAGTACTAACCACTATACTACTTGGGCCGATATTACAACAACTTAACAAAGATAGTGTGTTCATTGTTACTGAAATGAACTAAGATTCTTCAATTTCTGTGTGACAACATGAAAATTCTAATTCAATGAACAGAAATTGAATTTTGTCTTTATTTTTGAAAACAATACAGTTAAATGAACGTGATTTAATCGAAAATTGTTGGAACTTAAATGAGTATTTAAATTAAACAAATCTAACATGACAAGCAAGCAATAATTTTATAGCATTTAAATTTCAAAACAAAAAATGCCCAAGACAGGAATCGAACCTGTGTCGCCACGGCCACAACGTGGAGTACTAACCACTATACTACTTGGGCCGGTATTACAAACTAAACAAAATTATTGTGTTCATTGTTACTGAAATGAACTAAGATTCTTCATTTCCTGTGTGACAACATGAAAATTCTAATTCAATGACCAGAAATTGAAAGATGTCTTTATTTTTGAAAACAATACAGTTAATTGAACGTCATTAAATCAAAAATTGTTAGAACTTAAATAAGTATTTGAATTAAACAAATCTAACATGACAAGCAAGCAATAATTTTATAGCATTTAAATTTCAAAACAAAAAATGCCCAAGACAGGAATCGTTCCGTTATGCTCTCACGTCGATCCTATAGACCAATAAAGCCTACAAGATGAGTGTGATAGTATTCCAGATGTAGCGGTAGATAAAGAGCATAATGGATAAACATAAGACTCGAGAAAGAAAGGTTTATTATGTCTACATGATTACAATAAGTTATATAAGTCTACATAAAGATATAAAGTGAAAGAGAGCTAAGAAAGGAAGACCAACCATCCATAGTCATTCCATAAGGCAAAGCTGAAGTCTGTGTTCCATATGAAGGGCGTGTCGTCCTCTCTCAGCCTCATGTCGTCTGATTCTAACCCGCCTGCTACGTATTGATTTCCGAATGGAACGTGCCATTTTTTCGAGTTTATGTCGCGTCCTCGCGAATAGCAAAATATGTGGCTTGTTTCAATCGTAGCAGAAGGTTTAGTTTTAAAAAAATAAAAATTACAATGTTAACATAAAAATATTAAAGATAAATTACAATATAATGTTAAACAATATTATCTGAAAAGAATTTAATAAAAATTATTTGAAAATGCATGAATATTAAGTAATAAAACAATCTTTTAGAATACCAGGGCTATATTTTGTCAGCGAGAGTGCGCAAAATAGCTTTTTAGGCACGACGCTGCATGTCTAACTTGTTTGAGTATAGAGAAACGAGAGTCATGCTATATTATCGATGGAGCTAGCATGTTTCTTCAGCGTATTCAAAGCGAATTGTAATAATAGAAAAAAATTAAACTAAATCCCATATAATCTCCGGAATTGAATCATTAACTACTTGATAAGGACTGTTGCTCAGATGAATATGCAATATAATGTCTCTTATCTTTCATTTCTTCTTTATTTACGGGAAATTATTTGAAATTGATGAAGTTTTATAATCATATATGCTTTGAAACTGAAATGCTTTTTGATTATTAGCTTACATCTCGTCTTACTCAAGTTTTCCAATGATATAATAATATGAATAGCTCTGGTTTTTTTTTTAAAAGAGAGTTGATACAAAGTTTTACAATAATTTTATCAATCTCGAAATTATTTCTTTCATCGTCTTCTTCTTGGTGGTAGCCAATTTTGGTCCGATGGGTCTTCTGGTTCTGTTTCTTCAGTAGAGTCATAGTTATCGTTACCATTTATGACTTTTATGATCTCAATATCGCTGTCGTCGTCCGTGTCATAAGTCGTTGTATTTGATCGCGTGTTTTGAGCGATTGTATGGTCCATTTTGCGTTCAAAAAGTTTGAGATTGTCTTTGTGTACGTCTTGAATTTTTCCAAATGGATTCTTGAGTTGTACCATGTTTCCTTGAACGTTGATGACTTCAAATGGTCCATCATATGATTTGCGAAGCTTTTGACCTGGTTTATGCGCTTTAATTGCCAACATAACTTGGTCTCCTTTTCGGATATCTCTTTCTTCTATTCGTTGTCGTCCATCATGTTTTCTCTTCGCGGTTTCTTGATGTTTTGCAAGATTTTCTTGAATGATGGTTCTTCTTTCTCCTCTGATATATTCGGTATTCTCAATTTCTTCCAAGATCTCTGGTTGTAATGTCTCGGGGAATAATTCTTTGTCTAATCTCATACGACTTTCTTTTCCGAATAATGCTATGTATGGAGAGATAAATTAATGTTTGGAACCGACGAGTATCTATTCGTGTGACTGGTGTTCAAGTTTCGATCTTTTGGTGAACGATTGAAGAGATCAGAAACTATGTTTTTAAAAGTTTGTAAACCGCCTGCACTAGTAGTGGCTACTGAAGGTGAAACTGTTGGTTCTGGGATGGACAGAGAGAGAGATGCGTCCGATTTGCTTGAGTTTTTATTTTTATTTTTCTTATTTTTATTTGAATTAGAGGAGCGTACCTTTTTAGCAGTAACTGGTGTTTGTTCTTCCACTATGACGGATGTTTCTTCTCCTCCTGGTGGTACGTAATCCTCGTCGCTTAATCGTTTAGTAGGTGAATAAGTGTCTGCACGAGGAGTAAAGAATTTGTCGGTTTTGTGCTCGGCTTTCTGCTCGTCTTCGATTATAGCGATGCTCTGCACGCGAGCTCGGCTTCTGGTGAGTGGAGCTGAGTCTCGCAGATCAAAATCAGTTCGTGTACTGAGAGGTACAGCTGATCGGAATCGCTTATCCACTTTGGTAGCGCTCTTGGTTTGGAAAAACCTTGAGTGTTTAGTAACGTGGGGGATTTTGAGACGTTAATGAGTGTTATGGATAAGGAGTTTTGGAAAAGGGGTGAGAAAGCTGTGAGTAACTGATTTGTATAGTCGGCGTTAAGGAATGAATCTAAGTTGTGGCCATCAACAGAGATCCGCCTACTACCGTATGAAAATTTGGACTTTGTTCGCTTTCCAATTTAATATTCTTAAATGTATATAATTCAACCAGTTTGTATATGTTCAAAAATGTTCAGTGCTCACTTGATTGATGCCTGAGCAATCTCATTAGTCCTTATTCCCACTTTTTTTTCTTTTTTCTGACGATTCTGATCTTCTTGGACTCACGAGAGATCGAAAATGCCACGAAAATGGACTTTGGTAAATGTTCAAAGGATTTTAGCGGTTTTCATAATGTACATTCGTAATAGCATTACTCTTTAAGGAAGCAATTTGGAAAACGAATGAGTACCGTAGTCCCATCATGATCAGAAATCTAGTTTTAAAATTATGGCTAGGAATAGATGACTAAAGATTACAATAACTATATTTAAAGAATTATGGTGTTTAGGAATGAGTCTTATGCTTCAAAACAACAATAACGGTATGAGGAAGGTGACATATAGTAAGGGGAGAAAATCCAAACTGATATGCTTAAGCCAACACGGCCTGATAGACAATCACTAATAATAATTCAGTTCGTAAAATTGTACAGGATTTTTCGGACTATAGCGATCTTAAAATTCACTTTTCATAATATTCCTCCCATTTAGGTGAGGTTTCCCGTGTAAATTCAATGCGTTATCAAAATATTTTTGGATGTTAATGGCAAAAAGTTGTCTGAACAGAAATGTAACGCAAAATAAAATAGTCCTGATCGCAAAATATGAAATAATCTCAATTTGGTGCGCAAAATTGTTTCATCCACAAAAAATAAAGAAATAACCGTGGCTATTCTTTCCTCGAAGCCAAAATCAATCCTTAAAAGGAGAAAGTGTGGGCATAAATCTCAATAAAAATTATCCTTGGGTGAATTTGTTCACTAATTCATCCTAGGGTCCTCAAAAATGCTTCGAGTTCGGGTAACAGAGTATTCGATGTTAACAGCAAGGTTATAAAAATTGTTGGGTTCAGACAGACAGAAAATTGTGAACAAACGGGAAAATATAACTTCAGTTTCAAAAAATATAAAATATCCATCTCCAAAAGGAGTGGTCCTTGCATCTGTTCCCTTTTAAACGTTGTTGGCCCCACCGTATTGTGTTAAGACATGGAGTAGATGGTTTAGAGATATAAGAGAATTCAGATTCAATGAATTGTATTAAAAAATAACGAAATATAAGAGAAAATAGTCAAGAAATCAAGATAAAAATGTTCGAGGTGGAACCTCCACGTTCCGTTATGCTCTCACGTCGATCCTATAGACCAATAAAGCCTACAAGATGAGTGTGATAGTATTCCAGATGTAGCGGTAGATAAAGAGCATAATGGATAAACATAAGACTCGAGAAAGAAAGGTTTATTATGTCTACATGATTACAATAAGTTATATAAGTCTACATAAAGATATAAAGTGAAAGAGAGCTAAGAAAGGAAGACCAACCATCCATAGTCATTCCATAAGGCAAAGCTGAAGTCTGTGTTCCATATGAAGGGCGTGTCGTCCTCTCTCAGCCTCATGTCGTCTGATTCTAACCCGCCTGCTACGTATTGATTTCCGAATGGAACGGAATCGAACCTGTGTCGCCACGGCCACAACGTGGAGTACTAACCACTATACTACTTGGGCCGATATTACAACAACTTAACAAAGATAGTGTGTTCATTGTTACTGAAATGAACTAAGATTCTTCAATTTCTGTGTGACAACATGAAAATTCTAATTCAATGAACAGAAATTGAATTTTGTCTTTATTTTTGAAAACAATACAGTTAAATGAACGTGATTTAATCGAAAATTGTTGGAACTTAAATGAGTATTTAAATTAAACAAATCTAACATGACAAGCAAGCAATAATTTTATAGCATTTAAATTTCAAAACAAAAAATGCCCAAGACAGGAATCGAACCTGTGTCGCCACGGCCACAACGTGGAGTACTAACCACTATACTACTTGGGCCGGTATTACAAACTAAACAAAATTATTGTGTTCATTGTTACTGAAATGAACTAAGATTCTTCATTTCCTGTGTGACAACATGAAAATTCTAATTCAATGACCAGAAATTGAAAGATGTCTTTATTTTTGAAAACAATACAGTTAATTGAACGTCATTAAATCAAAAATTGTTAGAACTTAAATAAGTATTTGAATTAAACAAATCTAACATGACAAGCAAGCAATAATTTTATAGCATTTAAATTTCAAAACAAAAAATGCCCAAGACAGGAATCGAACCTGTGTCGCCACGGCCACAACGTGGAGTACTAACCACTATACTACTTGGGCCGGTATTACAAACTAAACAAAATTATTGTGTTCATTGTTACTGAAATGAACTAAGATTCTTCATTTCCTGTGTGACAACATGAAAATTCTAATTCAATGACCAGAAATTGAAAGATGTCTTTATTTTTGAAAACAATACAGTTAATTGAACGTGATTAAATCAAAAATTGTTAGAACTTAAATAAGTATTTGAATTAAACAAACCTAACATGACAAGCAAGCAATAATTTTATAGCATTTAAATTTCAAAACAAAAAATGCCCAAGACAGGAATCGAACCTGTGTCGCCACGGCCACAACGTGGAGTACTAACCACTATACTACTTGGGCCGATATTACAACAACTTAACAAAGTTAGTGTGTTCATTGTTACTGAAATGAACTAAGATTCTTCAATTTCTGTGTGACAACATGAAAATTCTAATCAATGACCAAAAATTGAAAGTGTCACATCTGCAAGCACATGGTAAACATGTGCGCGCTATTCAAATAGCGGGAGCCTGAACAAGCCCCGCCTACAACATGGGACACACATGGCACTCTTGCTTCTGGCCTAACCCAGATAGGTTGTCTTATAGCCATGTGAGTCTCATCTCTATATCATCTATATATATATACTCTATTTAATACTTTATTATATCTCTTTATATTCTTTCTTAATGTAATTCTTATATTGTATTTTCTTGTTATCTGATAATGAATCCTTTTCTCTTTGAGTATTTGTCTTAATAAGGAAATCGGGGCGTTCGGGTCTGCCTACCTAAGGAACAAGGTAGAAGTACATATATCTTCCGACCATGAAAAGACGGGAAGAAACAATATGTAACGTGGAGGTTCCACCTTGCTTACTTTACTGTTAATTTATTGACAGCAAGTTTACGAGACTTTTGGACTTAATTACCCAACAGTGAGGAGTAACCGAGCCGTGCACCATGATTTCCCCAAAAATTATTTTGGCTACCACTTCTCCTCCGCTCAACGAAAACTGGGAGGTGTCTGAGACGTTTGGGGAAACTATCAGACAATAGTTTTGACGAGCGTTACCTTTTTGTTATGCACGCGCGTGCTATTTTGATTCATTACTTTATGATGTGAATGTCCAGTGTGGCAACAGAGCTCACTTTTTAGCTGAGTTGTTTGGAAGCTGGAGGCTGTTGGGATAATTTTATTTACGATTTTTTGATTTTGATTCACATCCAAGGGTTCATCAGGGTTCTACTCCTGTTAACTCTTTTCTTATTAGTTCAGAGATAATAAGAATATTTAAATTCCTACCCACCCAAGTCCACTCTACGTCTGCCAACGTTTCCTTTTTCCTATATTATTGACAGATTACTGAATTTGAATTCCTATATCAATCTTAAATTACCTTCTAAATCTTTTGAAATTAAATTAAAAATTATCTTAATTAAGATTTATTTTGAAATTCTTTCTACAAATCTTAATAAACTTTATAAAATTGAACTTAATATACGAGATGAGACATTTTTGTTTACTTTAAGCTTACTCACATTCAAATAGTTGGCCCACGCGTACCAGCTGTTCGATATGTGTAGTCAATAACAGCTGTTAAAATTCAAAAGTTTTCAAACAGGCTTAAGGCACCATCTGTGATTCCTTATTTGTCTCTAAGCTGACATAAGTGATTATAATATTCAAATATCACGACAGACGGTCAATGGTTGTTTACCATAAGCGCTAACATCTGGTGTCGTGACACATGGCTGGAGGCGGAGCTTGAAGCTTCAACGATCCTCCTTCATCAGACGCCATTGTCACAAACGTTTTTACTGGAGTCTAGTTGCTTCCAGTACGCGCTCTTATATTCATCTAACTGTATTCACCAGCCACCCTGTCGGACTCGGACATCAGCGAGGAAAACAAAGATCAGGAACAAGGATCACCAGAGGTACGCCAAGTTTTTGAATTTAATTCTAAAAACTTAAATACTCCATCCACCTACCTCTCTCCTTTTGAATTTTTGAGAGAAGAAGGTGATTCCTCTTCTTCTTCTCACTCTTCTTCTCTAACAATTAGAACGAGAAGTAAAAGCAGAAAGGCCATCACTGAGGAAACACCTCGGGCACCTACTACAGTACGAAATAGATCACCAAGTCGGTGGGCCGCTGCTATAACTAAAGCTTTTGAAAGAAAAATGACTCCTACCTCTCCATCTCCTAATTCTAATGTTGCTCCACCCTCTAGAAATATGGCAACTGTCACATCTGCAAGCACATGGTAAACATTGAATTGAATTTGAATTGCCATCTCTGTCCCAGGTATGACGGCTCTCGTAGCTTTCGTTCTTTTGTTGAATCTTTAAATAGATTTTTTAATGTTATGAATCTAAGCTTACCTGAGAGACTATTAATTTTGCCTCTTCTTTTGGAATCAAATGAAACAGCTCTCTCCTTGTATAATAGTATTCCTAGTGGCATAAGAACTAATGGCCCATGGATTGTTTTGATGGATCAGCTCACTGAGCTTTTAGCGCCTAAAACAGATAAAAATTTCACCATAGCGCTTATTCATCGAGTACAACAAGGAGATAAATCTGTTCTTGATTTTAGTATGGAATTAGAGAGAATGGCAAGCACCATAATGTCACCAATGGATCCCGAGCGGGAACCAATGTTGAAAACGGCATTTTTAAATGGTTTAAAAGAGGAACTGGGTATTGCGGTTTTAACTAAACACCCCGCCACTTATGAACAAGCTAAGAAATTAGCTAGGTTTGAAGAAGGCGTTCGGAATAGCTTCATGAAAAGAAATGAAGACACCAGCACCTTGAAGGAGCTCATAAATGCTTTACAACATAAATTAAGCTTTAGTGAAGAAAGAGAAAGAAGTAGGAATAATAATAATAATAAAAATTATAAAAATAATAAAAATAATAAAAAAAATAATAACTGGACTCAGCACAATAATGGCTCTAATGATTATGAGCGAGAGAGAGAGCGACCTTCTGCCGTACGTTATAATAATAATAACTCGCAGAACGGGAATATGAATAGGCGTCCTAACCCGGGAAACCGCCCATTTGCCAATGGCAGAAATGCCAATAGCTCGTCTTGGAACCCTAGGCCTAGTTCCCCAAGAAGACAAAGACCATCAGCCAATGGGAATGGTAACTCAAGGGTATACAGCGTAGCGACCCCATTCATGCCACCGGTCACGTTGTGCCTGACTTTATTGGCACTCTCATGCCTTCCCTTTGGGTCGGCAAAATATCAGATTTGCGCTCAATCTGAAGGGGGTATATTAGTAACACCTCCTGTGGTCACAGGCTGCCATAAGGCAGAAATTGAAAAGGCTCACAGTGTTGAGGTAGAAATATATCTACCAAAGGCTGAGATAGAGTCATGGGAAGCATGGAAATGCTATGTGAAAAAGTATAAAAGCTGTGTGAGAGATTTCATGTTTTTGAGAGATCGTAACACCACATTCTCTCATATTGAAACAGTAGATAAGAAAGATTGTGTTCGAGCACATAGAAATCGTATGTGGAATGATAAAATCATGAATGCCCAACAGCATTCAGTTTTTGAAACACCATTAAACGAGCATAATCCAACTCGCTCTTGGTCCACTGAAGAATGTGTAGAAATTGAACAATTTGTATTGAAGCGAGGGATAATAACTAGATTGAAAGAAGATCACATTGTATCAGACTTATTTATAAATACTGATAATTGTAAAGGAAATGAAGGGTTTTGTGCAACTGGTGAAGGTGCAGTTATCTGGCAACCACCTATCCCATCAGTTGTCTGTCACTATCAAAAACTTGGCCCCTTCTCCGCCATGTTGGGTGATCATATTCTTCTAGTTCACTCTATTGAAAGCGCTTTTGTTCTCCAAAATCATTCCACATCCGCTCACGTTCAATCTTGTTTCGAATTCGCTGTTTTTGAATCATCTTCTGAGGCAATTATCCGATTCACAGCATATCCCCGTGTTTATAATTTGCTTGATCTTTCCAATACTTTGCTTAATGCTGATAGACGCAGAAATAAACGTAATGCATTACCTCAAAAACATCGCTCTTTCAGTGATGATTATCTTTTTGTTAATGCGAAATCCCAACCATATGCGTTTCCATTTCTAAGACCTACTTTCATTTTTGGATCTGCATCTATCACTAAGTTTTACGCAAAATATATGAGATATGCAGCTACATCATCTTATGAGAGTTTGCTCCAATTCGCGATAGATAATCCACTGTTCATTGACACAATTGTTAGTTTAGGATTGACAAAAGATCATATAACTAACTGGGCAAAGTCTAATAATTTCAAAGATCCCAATCTTTTGATTTTACAATGTATGGGTATAGAGGAAATTAAACTGGCTACTAGACAGATGATTAATAGCATGAAATTGAATGATCTTATCACTCAAGTAGCTCGTCGTATAGAAGTTCCTCGGTTAAAAAGATCTTTGATGAAATCTACAACATCCATAGAAGATTTCTTTCGAGGAATGGCTCACGCAGTAGTATATCAAGCCACAATTCTTGATGGTACACAAACAGTTCCATCAATTGAACAGTTGGCAAGAGCCTTATATCCATCTATATTACCACGCAGTGGAAATATGAATCAATCTGAAATTATTGCAACTGCTCAAGGCATGTTATTCATGATCCAACAACAATCGGGAAAAGAACAAATATCTCGTGACATGCAAGTCAGTCGACAACAAAAAGCTGATGCTACTGTTAGAAATAACCAAGAGCAAGATTTAGCAATTATATCCAAGCTGCCTGACTATCACAACCTTTATACAAAGAATAGTACAGCATATTATGGATTTCCTCCACAGTCCATCGAATACCCACAGGAAAATCCTAAATTCAATAAAACAGAAGTTTTAGAATTCATAAGTTGGGTTAAAACTCAAATCACAACTGATAAAAATATGGTACAGCATACTACTGTAACCCCAATAACTTCCACCAAAACTACAATTCGTAGTTTAACAACTCCTACCTCTAATGCGTACGAGAGAGGTCGAGAGTTGTATGTAGCAGAAGTATATGACAATGTTCTCCACAAATCAGAGCATAAAACTAAAACGATAATAGATAATAAGTTGAATTATGGGTTTGAGAAAGCGCGTCTCTCCATAATTGACGAATTTCATCAACAGTTTCATACCATCTGTAAATCTCAAATGGAAACTGTAAAAAGCTGGCAAGCTATATTACGTATACATCCTACAATAGGAGTAAGAGCTATGCTTCAGCGGGATGATATCGTTGCCCGATTTGTTGGAAGAAATGTTTTAAAAATAACAACTTGTCAGGAAATAGAACCACATTTCATTTATCGTAATCATTCTTACAATGATAAATGTTATGCAGAGACCCCTGTTTTAACACACGATAAACAATTATTCTTTGCTCCTATCGATAGCTACGATTTGAGCACTGAAGGACATGAGATCAATTGTGAACACAAAGAGACAGAAATTTGGTATGAAAATGGAACATGGAGAGATTATAAAGGTGACACACATAAAGTAGATAGTATTCATTCAGAAAAACATGATCATTATGCTGAATTGAGTAAACTTCGATTCACAGGGCGGAATTTGTTTGAAAATTCGACTGAAAAATCCTTAGCCCTATCTATTGGATTAACTTATGGTTATAGTTTATCTACTTCACCTCACCATGATCTTCTCCGCGTAATTTCTCGTTCACGTGATTGGCCTCAAATTTCCTCTTTCATCTTCAAAGGAAGTAAACTTATAAGAGATGCCAGGAAAATTGTTTTCTCCAATTGGGATCTGTTCATTGACTTTTGTATAGGTTCAATTGAACGAACACTCATTACCATCGGTTGTATAACTCTGATATTATGTCTAATGATAGCATTATATTTCACTATAAAATGTTATCTCTCCCCTACTTCTATGTTAAAAATAAACCATATCATGTTGAGCCCAACAGCTCCACCACTTGAGGGAGATGAGATTCATGAAACAGTTAGTGATGAATTGATGCGGAGCTATTTTCCCACCATCATAACTTACATTCCTTTAGCCATACCTTTTGTATGTCACACAACAACAAAGAAAAATGGACACTTGTTACCGTTTGTTCATATTGACATTGAAGGTAGAGGACTGTTAGCATTATGGGATTCTGGAGCTACTGTCTCATATATTCCGTTCTCCACATTGGCATATATTGGAAGACAATATTTTACAAAATATTCTAAATCTGCATCCACTGCAAATGGATCAGAGTTTCGCTTTGTGGGAAAATGCAAGTTAGATGTGGGTATAGCAGGTTACCAAGTGGAACACGAATTTTTAATATCTGAAGACAATGACTGTCCAGGACAAATGTTACTTGGTACTGATTTTATGCGTACGTTGGAAGAAAGAGAGATATTTACTACATTAAAACTATGTAAAGGAAAGTTGATTGTTGGTAATATGGAAACACCCTTAGTAAAACCTGGTTGTTTTGCATATAAAACCACAACTAAAACAGTAAATATCATAAGTTTGTCCACAGTAACAGTTCCACCACATAGTACCTCCCACATATCTTTGCAAACAGGACCAGAATTAGATTTTGATCAATATGCTCTTTTAAAATCTAGCATAGGTCCTATCTCAATTCCAGATGCCGCCATAGGACCTTTTCCTATTACTATGGTAGTATCAAACAATTCTTCAAAGCCAATTAAAATTAATAAAAATGACCACATTGGTTCAGGACTTATAGCATCTAAAGAAATTATGAACGATTATGTTCCACCTGAAGCTGATTGGGAAGATAAGTTACCAACTTTTCCTCAGCATCTTTTGGATGATTTGAACTTCAATTCTTGCACTCTGTCCCATAAAATGAAGAAAAATCTGATCACGATCATTAAGGAAAACCAAACGGCATTTTTCAACCATGATCATAATATTGGTCTCTTTTGCGGACCAGTAGAACATGCCATTCCTATAAGATCCGATATGGATTTCCCAAAAAGTAGATCTTACAGAGTACCATTGGGTAAGCAAGAAGAAGTAGAACGGCAAGTGAAAGAAATGTTGTCGCAAGGTATAATCGAAAATTCGACGGCTACTTTCACTAGTCCAGTTGTTCTTGTGAAAAAGAAAGATAATTCTTTCCGGTTCGTAACTGACTTTAGAGCATTGAATAGTGTTACTAAGAAACAAACATACAGCATCCCACACATTCCTGATATCATAGACTTAGCGGCTGGAGCTCAGTTCTTTTCGAATTTTGATCTCATTTCTGGTTTCTTCCAAATACCGTTGAAACGCTCAGATAGACACCTAACTGCTTTTACCACTCCATCAGGTACCTATCAGTATTGCCGAATGCCTATGGGATTGTGTGGAGCGCCACACACTTTTCAATCCGCAGTACGATACTTGCAATCTCTTGTTAGATGCAAACTGTTTGTATATCTAGATGATTTGCTAATAATTTCGAACTCAGCTGATGAACATTTAAGAGATATACAAGAAGTGCTGAAAAAGGTTACTGAACTAGGGTTAAAAATTAAGTTATCTAAATGTTGCTTTGCAGCCACTGAAGTAAAGTTTTTGGGTTTTGTAATAGGTAGAAATGGTGTTAAACCAGATCCTGCTAAGATACAGGCTGTTTCCGAATTTCCAAATCCAAGTACAGTTACGGCTGTCAGATCCTTTCTAGGTATGACTAACTATTTTCGACGGTTTATTCAAAATTATGCCGGAATAGCTGAGCCATTGTATAAGTTAACACATAAGGATACTCCTTTTGAGTGGAAATCGGAACATGCAGACGCATTTGAAACTTTAAAAACATTACTGTGTACTGCCCCTGTACTGAAACCTCCTAAAGCAGACCAACCTTTTGTTATAGAAAGTGATGGCAGTATGATCGCTGTGGGAGCAGTTTTATTGCAATCAGCAGAGAAAAATTCTCCATTACACCCGATTGCGTTCGCTAGTAGAAAGTTGACTCCAGCGGAACGGAAATATCCTCCTATTGAAGTTGAAGCACTCGGTTTAGTCTTTGCTCTTCAACAATTCCGTACCTATGTATTAGGAGTACCTACCACAGTTATCACAGATCACCGACCATTAACCAGTTTAATGTCGCGTAAAGATCTCATAGGTAGATTAGCCAAGTATCAACTAATGATACAAGATTTCAACATAAAGATTGAATATCGTCCTGGCAAATTAAACAGTGTCTGTGATGCTCTCTCCAGATATATAGGAAACGAAGCAAATGACAGTCGTCCTACTAAACCAAAGGACAAAGTAAAACCTGTTGATGCTTTTATTGCTCATATCACAACTATTTCTTCTATTGACCAACTAAATTGTGAAGAAATACGGAAAGTTCAAGCTGGAGTTCCCTGGATTCGCGAAGCACTTTCTCAAATTAATAATGATAACTGTCCGGCTAATATATCAGACCGGTATGAAGAACGAGAAGGCATATTACATGCAAAACAAGCGAAAAATTATTTGAAACCATCTATTATTTTGCCTCGTAACGACAAAATAACTGATGTTGTTATCAAGTTTTTTCATGAAGATTCCAAAATTGGTGCACACCTAGGTATAAATAAAACTACTGATGCGATTCGACGACGATTCTTTTGGACTAATATGGTTCCACAAATAACTGAATTTATTAATCGTTGTACAAAATGTGCAAGTAGGAAATCTAACCCACACCAATCGTATATTCAACCTATGGGAAGATTTGTTATACCCGAAAAGCCATTTGATCGTATTCATGTAGATATACTAGGTCCTTTACCTCGCACTAATGATGGACATCGATACATCTTGAGTATTCAAGACGCTTTTAGTAAATGGGGAACAACTTGCCCATTAATAACACAAACGGCTACTGAAATCACAAAAGCGTTTGTAATTAGATTTGTTTTCATATATGGACCACCAATGAGTATGATAACCGATAATGGTAGTAGCTTTTTGTCATCTGAATTTCAAGCTATGTGTAAACAATTTGGAATTGAACACACTACTACGCTACCATATCATAAAAATGCTAATGGACAAGTGGAGAGACTTCATAGAACTTTAGAAGAAGCTCTCTCTTCATTCGTGAATGAACAACAAACTAACTGGGATATACACCTACCTAAAGTTATGTTTGCGATCAATACGTTACCAAACTCATCCACATCTATTAGTCCATATGTTGTATTATTTGGTCGGGATGCAAGACTTCCTATTGACCATCAATTGCCTGGAAATAATCTTCAAACTGAAGAACCAGCCAATCCTACAGAAGATTTTGTCAATAGATCGCTAATACAAAATGAAAGCACATCTAATATAGTAAAAGATAGAATTGAAACATGCACAAAGAAGAATGAACAACGGTACAATACACGAAATAGAACACAAAATAAAGAAATTCAGGTTAATGACTTAGTTATGATAAAAGTGAATTCTACTCGAAACAAACTAACACCTTCATTCGAAGGGCCTTATTTAGTTACAGCAGTTCAAAGATCTTTCGTCGTGGTTCAAACAGATAAAGGAAAAAGCAGAAGAGTACACAAGGACTTCGTCAAACCTTACCAACGGACAACATCTATTCCGGTTATCACAATTTCTTGAAGGTAGTTTTTTTTTAACAAAATCAAATTGTTGAAATTTTTTTTTTATTTTATTTTGTGCCATTTCTGATTGTACCACTTCTTTGTTGTTGATTGATTTTCTCTGAGAAGTCTGCTATTGTTTTACAAAAGTTTGTTTTATTACTCCAACTCTCATTGAGTAGATTTTTTTCAACATTCTCTTGTGAATTTTGCTATTTTTTATGCTTAATCATTACTTGTATTCACCTTATGGACATTAGTCATACGGGTTAAACGAGTTTTCATTTTTTTGTACAGAACGGGCTCGACCTATTCTCAGGGTAACACCGTACCTGTACAACTCGAGAAAATGAACGACTATATCACAGTCGAATGGTTTAGAAGCAAAGCTCTCGTTTGCAAGCATTTCACTACTCAAGTGAATGGAATAGAATCTATTCGATACTACATTTTGAATTCAACAAACTTGAAGAGACAATAGCTAAACTTTCAAATCGTATTGTATACATTATTTTTTATCGACTACACCATGATTTTTTTTTGTTATCTTTTTCCAACATCCAACTATCTTAAAAAGTGAATTAATTTATTTTGTTTTTGAACGAGGACGTTCAACTTTTTAAGGTGGGGGGATGTCACATCTGCAAGCACATGGTAAACATGTGCGCGCTATTCAAATAGCGGGAGCCTGAACAAGCCCCGCCTACAACATGGGACACACATGGCACTCTTGCTTCTGGCCTAACCCAGATAGGTTGTCTTATAGCCATGTGAGTCTCATCTCTATATCATCTATATATATATACTCTATTTAATACTTTATTATATCTCTTTATATTCTTTCTTAATGTAATTCTTATATTGTATTTTCTTGTTATCTGATAATGAATCCTTTTCTCTTTGAGTATTTGTCTTAATAAGGAAATCGGGGCGTTCGGGTCTGCCTACCTAAGGAACAAGGTAGAAGTACATATATCTTCCGACCATGAAAAGACGGGAAGAAACAATATGTAACGAAAGATGTCTTCATTTTTGAAAACAATATAGTTGATTGAACGTGATTAAATCGAAAATTGTTAGAACTTAAATAAGTATTTGAATTAAACAAATCTAACAAGACAAGCAAGCAATATGTTTATAGCATTCAAATTTCAAAACAAAAAATGCCCAAGACAGGAATCGAACCTGTGTCGCCACGGCCACAACGTGGAGTACTAACCACTATACTACTTGGGCCGATATTACAACAACTTAACAAAGTTAGTGTGTTCATTGTTACTGAAATGAACTAAGATTCTTCATTTCCTGTGTGACAACATGAAAATTCTAATTCAATGACCAGAAATTGAAAGATGTCTTTATTTTTGAAAACAATACAGTTAGTTGAACGTGATTAAATCAAAAATTGTTAGAAATTAAATAAGTATTTGAATTAAACAAATCTAACATGACAAGCAAGCAATAATTTTATAGCATTTAAATTTCAAAACAAAAAATGCCCAAGACAGGAATCGAACCTGTGTCGCCACGGCCACAACGTGGAGTACTAACCACTATACTACTTGGGCCGATATTACAACAACTTAACAAAGTTAGTGTGTTCATTGTTACTGAAATGAACTAAGATTCTTCATTTCCTGTGTGACAACATGAAAATTCTAATTCAATGACCAGAAATTGAAAGATGTCTTTATTTTTGAAAACAATACAGTTAATTGAACGTCATTAAATCAAAAATTGTTAGAACTTAAATAAGTATTTGAATTAAACAAATCTAACATGACAAGCAAGCAATAATTTTATAGCATTTAAATTTCAAAACAAAAAATGCCCAAGACAGGAATCGAACCTGTGTCGCCACGGCCACAACGTGGAGTACTAACCACTATACTACTTGGGCCGGTATTACAAACTAAACAAAATTATTGTGTTCATTGTTACTGAAATGAACTAAGATTCTTCATTTCCTGTGTGACAACATGAAAATTCTAATTCAATGACCAGAAATTGAAAGATGTCTTTATTTTTGAAAACAATACAGTTAATTGAACGTGATTAAATCAAAAATTGTTAGAACTTAAATAAGTATTTGAATTAAACAAACCTAACATGACAAGCAAGCAATAATTTTATAGCATTTAAATTTCAAAACAAAAAATGCCCAAGACAGGAATCGAACCTGTGTCGCCACGGCCACAACGTGGAGTACTAACCACTATACTACTTGGGCCGATATTACAACAACTTAACAAAGTTAGTGTGTTCATTGTTACTGAAATGAACTAAGATTCTTCAATTTCTGTGTGACAACATGAAAATTCTAATCAATGACCAAAAATTGAAAGATGTCTTCATTTTTGAAAACAATATAGTTGATTGAACGTGATTAAATCGAAAATTGTTAGAACTTAAATAAGTATTTGAATTAAACAAATCTAACAAGACAAGTTAGCAATATGTTTATAGCATTCAAATTTCAAAACAAAAAATGCCCAAGACAGGAATCGAACCTGTGTCGCCACGGCCACAACGTGGAGTACTAACCACTATACTACTTGGGCCGATATTACAACAACTTAACAAAGTTAGTGTGTTCATTGTTACTGAAATGAACTAAGATTCTTCATTTCCTGTGTGACAACATGAAAATTCTAATTCAATGACCAGAAATTGAAAGATGTCTTTATTTTTGAAAACAATACAGTTAGTTGAACGTGATTAAATCAAAAATTGTTAGAAATTAAATAAGTATTTGAATTAAACAAATCTAACATGACAAGCAAGCAATAATTTTATAGCATTTAAATTTCAAAACAAAAAATGCCCAAGACAGGAATCGAACCTGTGTCGCCACGGCCACAACGTGGAGTACTAACCACTATACTACTTGGGCCGATATTACAACAACTTAACAAAGTTAGTGTGTTCATTGTTACTGAAATGAACTAAGATTCTTCATTTCCTGTGTGACAACATGAAAATTCTAATTCAATGACCAGAAATTGAAAGATGTCTTTATTTTTGAAAACAATACAGTTAATTGAACGTCATTAAATCAAAAATTGTTAGAACTTAAATAAGTATTTGAATTAAACAAATCTAACATGACAAGCAAGCAATAATTTTATAGCATTTAAATTTCAAAACAAAAAATGCCCAAGACAGGAATCGAACCTGTGTCGCCACGGCCACAACGTGGAGTACTAACCACTATACTACTTGGGCCGGTATTACAAACTAAACAAAATTATTGTGTTCATTGTTACTGAAATGAACTAAGATTCTTCATTTCCTGTGTGACAACATGAAAATTCTAATTCAATGACCAGAAATTGAAAGATGTCTTTATTTTTGAAAACAATACAGTTAATTGAACGTGATTAAATCAAAAATTGTTAGAACTTAAATAAGTATTTGAATTAAACAAACCTAACATGACAAGCAAGCAATAATTTTATAGCATTTAAATTTCAAAACAAAAAATGCCCAAGACAGGAATCGAACCTGTGTCGCCACGGCCACAACGTGGAGTACTAACCACTATACTACTTGGGCCGATATTACAACAACTTAACAAAGTTAGTGTGTTCATTGTTACTGAAATGAACTAAGATTCTTCAATTTCTGTGTGACAACATGAAAATTCTAATCAATGACCAAAAATTGAAAGATGTCTTCATTTTTGAAAACAATATAGTTGATTGAACGTGATTAAATCGAAAATTGTTAGAACTTAAATAAGTATTTGAATTAAACAAATCTAACAAGACAAGCAAGCAATATGTTTATAGCATTCAAATTTCAAAACAAAAAATGCCCAAGACAGGAATCGAACCTGTGTCGCCACGGCCACAACGTGGAGTACTAACCACTATACTACTTGGGCCGATATTACAACAACTTAACAAAGTTAGTGTGTTCATTGTTACTGAAATGAACTAAGATTCTTCATTTCCTGTGTGACAACATGAAAATTCTAATTCAATGACCAGAAATTGAAAGATGTCTTTATTTTTGAAAACAATACAGTTAGTTGAACGTGATTAAATCAAAAATTGTTAGAAATTAAATAAGTATTTGAATTAAACAAATCTAACATGACAAGCAAGCAATAATTTTATAGCATTTAAATTTCAAAACAAAAAATGCCCAAGACAGGAATCGAACCTGTGTCGCCACGGCCACAACGTGGAGTACTAACCACTATACTACTTGGGCCGATATTACAACAACTTAACAAAGTTAGTGTGTTCATTGTTACTGAAATGAACTAAGATTCTTCAATTTCTGTGTGACAACATGAAAATTCTAATCAATGACCAAAAATTGAAAGATGTCTTCATTTTTGAAAACAATACTGTTAATTGAACGTGATTAAATCAAAAATTGTTAGAACTTAAATAAGTATTTGAATTAAACAAATCTAACATGACAAGCAAGCAATATGTTTATAGCATTTTAATTTCAAAACAAAAAATGCCCAAGACAGGAATTGAACCTGTGTCGCCACGGCCACAACGTGGAGTACTAACCACTATACTACTTGGGCCGATATTACAACAACTTAACAAAGTTAATGTGTTCATTGTTACTGAAATGAACTAAGATTCTTCAATTTCTGTGTGACAACATGAAAATTCTAATTCAATGAACAGAAATTGAATTTTGTCTTTATTTTTGAAAACAATACAGTTAATTGAACGTGATTAAATCAAAAATTGATAGAACTTAAATAAGTATTTGAATTAAACAAATCTAACATGACAAGCAAGCAATATGTTTATAGCACTTTAATTTCAAAACAAAAAATGCCCAAGACAGGAATCGAATCTGTGTCGCCACGGCCACAACGTGGAGTACTAACCACCATACTACTTGGGCCGATATTACAACAACTTAACAAAGTTAGTGTGTTCATTGTTACTGAAATGAACTAAGATTCTTCAATTTCTGTGTGACAACATGAAAATTCTAATTCAATGACCAGAAATTGAAAGATGTCTTTATTTTTGAAAACAATACAGTTAATTGAACGTGATTAAATCAAAAATTGTTATAACTTGAATAAGTATTCAAATTGAAGAAATCTAACATGACAAGCAAGCAATATGTTTATAGCATTTAAATTTCAAAACAAAAAATGCCCAAGACAGGAATCGAATCTGTGTCGCCACGGCCACAACGTGGAGTACTAACCACTATACTACTTGGGCCGATATTACAACAACTTAACAAAGTTAGTGTGTTCATTGTTACTGAAATGAACTAAGATTCTTCAATTTCTGTGTGACAACATGAAAATTCTAATTCAATGACCAGAAATTGAAAGATGTCTTTATTTTTGAAAACAATACAGTTGATTGAACGTGATTAAATCGAAAATTGATAGAACTTAAATAAGTATTTGAAATAAACAAATCTAACATGACAAGCAAGCAATATGTTTATAGCATTTAAATTTCAAAACAAAAAATGCCCAAAACAGGAATCGAATCTGTGTCGCCACGGCCACAACGTGGAGTACTAACCACTATATTACTCGGGCCGATATTACAACAACTTAACAAAGTTAGTGTGTTCGTTGTTACTGAATTGAACTAAGATTTTTCCATTTTCTGTGTGACAACATGAAAATTCTAATTCAATGACCAGAAATTGAAAGATGTCTTTATTTTTGAAAACAATACAGTTGATTGAACGTGATTAAAACGATAATTGTTAGAACTTAAATAAGTATTTGAATTAAACAAATCTAACATGACAAGCAAGCAATAATTTTGTAGCATTTAAATTTCAAAACAAAAAATGCCCAAGACAGGAATCGAACCTGTGTCGCCACGGCCACAACGTGGAGTACTAAGCACTATACTACTTGGGCCGATATTACAACAACTTAACAAAGTTAGTGTGTTCATTGTTACTGAAATGAACTAAGATTCTTCAATTTCTGTGTGACAACATGAAAATTCTAATTCAATGACCAGAAATTGAAAGATGTCTTTATTTTTGAAAACAATACAGTTGATTGAACGTGATTAAATCGAAAATTGATAGAACTTAAATAAGTATTTGGATTAAACAAATCTAACATGACAAGCAAGCAATATGTTTATAGCACTTTAATTTCAAAACAAAAAATGCCCAAGACAGGAATCGAATCTGTGTCGCCACGGCCACAACGTGGAGTACTAACCACCATACTACTTGGGCCGATATTACAACAACTTAACAAAGTTAGTGTGTTCATTGTTACTGAAATGAACTAAGATTCTTCAATTTCTGTGTGACAACATGAAAATTCTAATTCAATGACCAGAAATTGAAAGATGTCTTTATTTTTGAAAACAATACAGTTGATTGAACGTGATTAAATCGAAAATTGATAGAACTTAAATAAGTATTTGGATTAAACAAATCTAACATGACAAGCAAGCAATATGTTTATAGCATTTAAATTTCAAAACAAAAAATGCCCAAAACAGGAATCGAATCTGTGTCGCCACGGCCACAACGTGGAGTACTAACCACTATATTACTCGGGCCGATATTACAACAACTTAACAAAGTTAGTGTGTTCGTTGTTACTGAATTGAACTAAGATTTTTCCATTTTCTGTGTGACAACATGAAAATTCTAATTCAATGACCAGAAATTGAAAGATGTCTTTATTTTTGAAAACAATACAGTTGATTGAACGTGATTAAATCGAAAATTGATAGAACTTAAATAAGTATTTGAAATAAACAAATCTAACATGACAAGCAAGCAATATGTTTATAGCATTTAAATTTCAAAACAAAAAATGCCCAAAACAGGAATCGAATCTGTGTCGCCACGGCCACAACGTGGAGTACTAACCACTATATTACTCGGGCCGATATTACAACAACTTAACAAAGTTAGTGTGTTCGTTGTTACTGAATTGAACTAAGATTTTTCCATTTTCTGTGTGACAACATGAAAATTCTAATTCAATGACCAGAAATTGAAAGATGTCTTTATTTTTGAAAACAATACAGTTGATTGAACGTGATTAAAACGATAATTGTTAGAACTTAAATAAGTATTTGAATTAAACAAATCTAACATGACAAGCAAGCAATAATTTTGTAGCATTTAAATTTCAAAACAAAAAATGCCCAAGACAGGAATCGAACCTGTGTCGCCACGGCCACAACGTGGAGTACTAAGCACTATACTACTTGGGCCGATATTACAACAACTTAACAAAGTTAGTGTGTTCATTGTTACTGAAATGAACTAAGATTCTTCAATTTCTGTGTGACAACATGAAAATTCTAATTCAATGACCAGAAATTGAAAGATGTCTTTATTTTTGAAAACAATACAGTTGATTGAACGTGATTAAATCGAAAATTGATAGAACTTAAATAAGTATTTGGATTAAACAAATCTAACATGACAAGCAAGCAATATGTTTATAGCACTTTAATTTCAAAACAAAAAATGCCCAAGACTGGAATCGAATCTGTGTCGCCACGGCCACAACGTGGAGTACTAACCACCATACTACTTGGGCCGATATTACAACAACTTAACAAAGTTAGTGTGTTCATTGTTACTGAAATGAACTAAGATTCTTCAATTTCTGTGTGACAACATGAAAATTCTAATTCAATGACCAGAAATTGAAAGATGTCTTTATTTTTGAAAACAATACAGTTAATTGAACGTGATTAAATCAAAAATTGTTATAACTTGAATAAGTATTCAAATTGAAGAAATCTAACATGACAAGCAAGCAATATGTTTATAGCATTTAAATTTCAAAACAAAAAATGCCCAAGACAGGAATCGAACCTGTGTCGCCACGGCCACAACGTGGAGTACTAACCACTATACTACTTGGGCCGATATTACAACAACTTAACAAAGTTAGTGTGTTCATTGTTACTGAAATGAACTAAGATTCTTCAATTTCTGTGTGACAACATGAAAATTCTAATTCAATGACCAGAAATTGAAAGATGTCTTTATTTTTGAAAACAATACAGTTGATTGAACGTGATTAAATCGAAAATTGATAGAACTTAAATAAGTATTTGAAATAAACAAATCTAACATGACAAGCAAGCAATATGTTTATAGCATTTAAATTTCAAAACAAAAAATGCCCAAAACAGGAATCGAATCTGTGTCGCCACGGCCACAACGTGGAGTACTAACCACTATATTACTCGGGCCGATATTACAACAACTTAACAAAGTTAGTGTGTTCGTTGTTACTGAATTGAACTAAGATTTTTCCATTTTCTGTGTGACAACATGAAAATTCTAATTCAATGACCAGAAATTGAAAGATGTCTTTATTTTTGAAAACAATACAGTTGATTGAACGTGATTAAATCGATAATTGTTAGAACTTAAATAAGTATTTGAATTAAACAAATCTAACATGACAAGCAAGCAATAATTTTGTAGCATTTAAATTTCAAAACAAAAAATGCCCAAGACAGGAATCGAACCTGTGTTGCCACGGCCACAACGTGGAGTACTAACCACTATACTACTTGGGCCGATATTACAACAACTTAACAAAGTTAGTGTGTTCATTGTTACTGAAATGAACTAAGATTCTTCAATTTCTGTGTGACAACATGAAAATTCTAATTCAATGACCAGAAATTGAAAGATGTCTTTATTTTTGAAAACAATACAGTTGATTGAACGTGATTAAATCGAAAATTGATAGAACTTAAATAAGTATTTGGATTAAACAAATCTAACATGACAAGCAAGCAATATGTTTATAGCACTTTAATTTCAAAACAAAAAATGCCCAAGACAGGAATCGAATCTGTGTCGCCACGGCCACAACGTGGAGTACTAACCACCATACTACTTGGGCCGATATTACAACAACTTAACAAAGTTAGTGTGTTCATTGTTACTGAAATGAACTAAGATTCTTCAATTTCTGTGTGACAACATGAAAATTCTAATTCAAAGACCAGAAATTGAAAGATGTCTTTATTTTTGAAAACAATACAGTTAATTGAACGTGATTAAATCAAAAATTGTTATAACTTGAATAAGTATTCAAATTGAAGAAATCTAACATGACAAGCAAGCAATATGTTTATAGCATTTAAATTTCAAAACAAAAAATGCCCAAGACAGGAATCGAACCTGTGTCGCCACGGCCACAACGTGGAGTACTAACCACTATACTACTTGGGCCGATATTACAACAACTTAACAAAGTTAGTGTGTTCATTGTTACTGAAATGAACTAAGATTCTTCAATTTCTGTGTGACAACATGAAAATTCTAATTCAATGACCAGAAATTGAAAGATGTCTTTATTTTTGAAAACAATACAGTTGATTGAACGTGATTAAATCGAAAATTGATAGAACTTAAATAAGTATTTGAAATAAACAAATCTAACATGACAAGCAAGCAATATGTTTATAGCATTTAAATTTCAAAACAAAAAATGCCCAAAACAGGAATCGAATCTGTGTCGCCACGGCCACAACGTGGAGTACTAACCACTATATTACTTGGGCCGATATTACAACAACTTAACAAAGTTAGTGTGTTCGTTGTTACTGAATTGAACTAAGATTTTTCCATTTTCTGTGTGACAACATGAAAATTCTAATTCAATGACCAGAAATTGAAAGATGTCTTTATTTTTGAAAACAATACAGTTGATTGAACGTGATTAAAACGATAATTGTTAGAACTTAAATAAGTATTTGAATTAAACAAATCTAACATGACAAGCAAGCAATAATTTTGTAGCATTTCAATTTCAAAACAAAAAATGCCCAAGACAGGAATCGAATCTGTGTCGCCACGGCCACAACGTGGAGTACTAACCACTATATTACTTAGGCCGATATCACAACAACTTAACAAAGTTAGTGTGTTCATTGTTACTGAATTGAACTAAGAATCTTCAATTTCTGGGTGACAACATGAAAATTCTAATTCAATGAACAGAAATTGAATTTTGTCTTTATTTTTGAAAACAATACAGTTAATTGAACGTGATTAAATCAAAAATGGTTAGAACTTAAATAAGTATTTGAATTAAACAAATCTAACATGACAAGCAAGCAATAATTTTATAGCATTTAAATTTCAAAACAAAAAATGCCCAAGACAGGAATCGAACCTGTGTCGCCACGGCCAAAACGTGGAGTACTAATCACTATACTACTTGGGCCAATATTACAACAACTTAACAAAGTTAGTGTGTTCATTGTTACTGAAATGAACTAAGATTCTTCAATTTCTGTGTGACAACATGAAAATTCTAATTCAATGACCAGAAATTGAAAGATGTCTTTATTTTTGAAAACAATACAGTTGATTGAACGTGATTAAATCGAAAATTGATAGAACTTAAATAAGTATTTGGATTAAACAAATCTAACATGACAAGCAAGCAATATGTTTATAGCACTTTAATTTCAAAACAAAAAATGCCCAAGACAGGAATCGAATCTGTGTCGCCACGGCCACAACGTGGAGTACTAACCACCATACTACTTGGGCCGATATTACAACAACTTAACAAAGTTAGTGTGTTCATTGTTACTGAAATGAACTAAGATTCTTCAATTTCTGTGTGACAACATGAAAATTCTAATTCAATGAACAGAAATTGAATTTTGTCTTTATTTTTGAAAACAATACAGTTAATTGAACGTGATTAAATCAAAAATGGTTAGAACTTAAATAAGTATTTGAATTAAACAAATCTAACATGACAAGCAAGCAATAATTTTATAGCATTTAAATTTCAAAACAAAAAATGCCCAAGACAGGAATCGAACCTGTGTCGCCACGGCCACAACGTGGAGTACTAATCACTATACTACTTGGGCCAATATTACAACAACTTAACAAAGTTAGTGTGTTCATTGTTACTGAAATGAACTAAGATTCTTCAATTTCTGTGTGACAACATGAAAATTCTAATTCAATGACCAGAAATTGAAAGATGTCTTTATTTTTGAAAACAATACAGTTGATTGAACGTGATTAAATCGAAAATTGATAGAACTTAAATAAGTATTTGAAATAAACAAATCTAACATGACAAGCAAGCAATATGTTTATAGCATTTAAATTTCAAAACAAAAAATGCCCAAAACAGGAATCGAATCTGTGTCGCCACGGCCACAACGTGGAGTACTAACCACTATATTACTCGGGCCGATATTACAACAACTTAACAAAGTTAGTGTGTTCGTTGTTACTGAATTGAACTAAGATTTTTCCATTTTCTGTGTGACAACATGAAAATTCTAATTCAATGACCAGAAATTGAAAGATGTCTTTATTTTTGAAAACAATACAGTTGATTGAACGTGATTAAAACGATAATTGTTAGAACTTAAATAAGTATTTGAATTAAACAAATCTAACATGACAAGCAAGCAATAATTTTGTAGCATTTAAATTTCAAAACAAAAAATGCCCAAGACAGGAATCGAACCTGTGTCGCCACGGCCACAACGTGGAGTACTAACCACTATACTACTTGGGCCGATATTACAACAACTTAACAAAGTTAGTGTGTTCATTGTTACTGAAATGAACTAAGATTCTTCAATTTCTGTGTGACAACATGAAAATTCTAATTCAATGACCAGAAATTGAAAGATGTCTTTATTTTTGAAAACAATACAGTTGATTGAACGTGATTAAATCGAAAATTGATAGAACTTAAATAAGTATTTGGATTAAACAAATCTAACATGACAAGCAAGCAATATGTTTATAGCACTTTAATTTCAAAACAAAAAATGCCCAAGACAGGAATCGAATCTGTGTCGCCACGGCCACAACGTGGAGTACTAACCACCATACTACTTGGGCCGATATTACAACAACTTAACAAAGTTAGTGTGTTCATTGTTACTGAAATGAACTAAGATTCTTCAATTTCTGTGTGACAACATGAAAATTCTAATTCAATGACCAGAAATTGAAAGATGTCTTTATTTTTGAAAACAATACAGTTAATTGAACGTGATTAAATCAAAAATTGTTATAACTTGAATAAGTATTCAAATTGAAGAAATCTAACATGACAAGCAAGCAATATGTTTATAGCATTTAAATTTCAAAACAAAAAATGCCCAAGACAGGAATCGAACCTGTGTCGCCACGGCCACAACGTGGAGTACTAACCACTATACTACTTGGGCCGATATTACAACAACTTAACAAAGTTAGTGTGTTCATTGTTACTGAAATGAACTAAGATTCTTCAATTTCTGTGTGACAACATGAAAATTCTAATTCAATGACCAGAAATTGAAAGATGTCTTTATTTTTGAAAACAATACAGTTAATTGAACGTGATTAAATCAAAAATTGTTATAACTTGAATAAGTATTCAAATTGAAGAAATCTAACATGACAAGCAAGCAATATGTTTATAGCATTTAAATTTCAAAACAAAAAATGCCCAAGACAGGAATCGAACCTGTGTCGCCACGGCCACAACGTGGAGTACTAACCACCATACTACTTGGGCCGATATTACAACAACTTAACAAAGTTAGTGTGTTCATTGTTACTGAAATGAACTAGGATTCTTCAATTTCTGTGTGACAACATGAAAATTCTAATTCAATGACCAGAAATTGAAAGATGTCTTTATTTTTGAAAACAATACAGTTAATTGAACGTGATTAAATCAAAAATTGTTATAACTTGAATAAGTATTCAAATTGAAGAAATCTAACATGACAAGCAAGCAATAATTTTATAGCATTTAAATTTCAAAACAAAAAATGCCCAAGACAGGAATCGAACCTGTGTCGCCACGGCCACAACGTGGAGTACTAACCACTATACTACTTGGGCCGATATTACAACAACTTAACAAAGTTAGTGTGTTCATTGTTACTGAAATGAACTAAGATTCTTCAATTTCTGTGTGACAACATGAAAATTCTAATTCAATGACCAGAAATTGAAAGATGTCTTTATTTTTGAAAACAATACAGTTGATTGAACGTGATTAAATCGAAAATTGATAGAACTTAAATAAGTATTTGAAATAAACAAATCTAACATGACAAGCAAGCAATATGTTTATAGCATTTAAATTTCAAAACAAAAAATGCCCAAAACAGGAATCGAATGTGTGTCGCCACGGCCACAACGTGGAGTACTAACCACTATATTACTTGGGCCGATATTACAACAACTTAACAAAGTTAGTGTGTTCGTTGTTACTGAATTGAACTAAGATTTTTCCATTTTCTGTGTGACAACATGAAAATTCTAATTCAATGACCAGAAATTGAAAGATGTCTTTATTTTTGAAAACAATACAGTTGATTGAACGTGATTAAAACGATAATTGTTAGAACTTAAATAAGTATTTGAATTAAACAAATCTAACATGACAAGCAAGCAATAATTTTGTAGCATTTTAATTTCAAAACAAAAAATGCCCAAGACAGGAATCGAATCTGTGTCGCCACGGCCACAACGTGGAGTACTAACCACTATATTACTTAGGCCGATATCACAACAACTTAACAAAGTTAGTGTGTTCATTGTTACTGAATTGAACTAAGAATCTTCAATTTCTGGGTGACAACATGAAAATTCTAATTCAATGAACAGAAATTGAATTTTGTCTTTATTTTTGAAAACAATACAGTTAATTGAACGTGATTAAATCAAAAATGGTTAGAACTTAAATAAGTATTTGAATTAAACAAATCTAACATGACAAGCAAGCAATAATTTTGTAGCATTTAAATTTCAAAACAAAAAATGCCCAAGACAGGAATCGAACCTGTGTCGCCACGGCCACAACGTGGAGTACTAACCACTATACTACTTGGGCCGATATTACAACAACTTAACAAAGTTAGTGTGTTCATTGTTACTGAAATGAACTAAGATTCTTCAATTTCTGTGTGACAACATGAAAATTCTAATTCAATGACCAGAAATTGAAAGATGTCTTTATTTTTGAAAACAATACAGTTGATTGAACGTGATTAAATCGAAAATTGATAGAACTTAAATAAGTATTTGGATTAAACAAATCTAACATGACAAGCAAGCAATATGTTTATAGCACTTTAATTTCAAAACAAAAAATGCCCAAGACAGGAATCGAATCTGTGTCGCCACGGCCACAACGTGGAGTACTAACCACCATACTACTTGGGCCGATATTACAACAACTTAACAAAGTTAGTGTGTTCATTGTTACTGAAATGAACTAAGATTCTTCAATTTCTGTGTGACAACATGAAAATTCTAATTCAATGACCAGAAATTGAAAGATGTCTTTATTTTTGAAAACAATACAGTTGATTGAACGTGATTAAATCGATAATTGTTAGAACTTAAATAAGTATTTGAATTAAACAAATCTAACATGACAAGCAAGCAATAATTTTGTAGCATTTAAATTTCAAAACAAAAAATGCCCAAGACAGGAATCGAACCTGTGTTGCCACGGCCACAACGTGGAGTACTAACCACTATACTACTTGGGCCGATATTACAACAACTTAACAAAGTTAGTGTGTTCATTGTTACTGAAATGAACTAAGATTCTTCAATTTCTGTGTGACAACATGAAAATTCTAATTCAATGACCAGAAATTGAAAGATGTCTTTATTTTTGAAAACAATACAGTTGATTGAACGTGATTAAATCGAAAATTGATAGAACTTAAATAAGTATTTGGATTAAACAAATCTAACATGACAAGCAAGCAATATGTTTATAGCACTTTAATTTCAAAACAAAAAATGCCCAAGACAGGAATCGAATCTGTGTCGCCACGGCCACAACGTGGAGTACTAACCACCATACTACTTGGGCCGATATTACAACAACTTAACAAAGTTAGTGTGTTCATTGTTACTGAAATGAACTAAGATTCTTCAATTTCTGTGTGACAACATGAAAATTCTAATTCAAAGACCAGAAATTGAAAGATGTCTTTATTTTTGAAAACAATACAGTTAATTGAACGTGATTAAATCAAAAATTGTTATAACTTGAATAAGTATTCAAATTGAAGAAATCTAACATGACAAGCAAGCAATATGTTTATAGCATTTAAATTTCAAAACAAAAAATGCCCAAGACAGGAATCGAACCTGTGTCGCCACGGCCACAACGTGGAGTACTAACCACTATACTACTTGGGCCGATATTACAACAACTTAACAAAGTTAGTGTGTTCATTGTTACTGAAATGAACTAAGATTCTTCAATTTCTGTGTGACAACATGAAAATTCTAATTCAATGACCAGAAATTGAAAGATGTCTTTATTTTTGAAAACAATACAGTTGATTGAACGTGATTAAATCGAAAATTGATAGAACTTAAATAAGTATTTGAAATAAACAAATCTAACATGACAAGCAAGCAATATGTTTATAGCATTTAAATTTCAAAACAAAAAATGCCCAAAACAGGAATCGAATCTGTGTCGCCACGGCCACAACGTGGAGTACTAACCACTATATTACTTGGGCCGATATTACAACAACTTAACAAAGTTAGTGTGTTCGTTGTTACTGAATTGAACTAAGATTTTTCCATTTTCTGTGTGACAACATGAAAATTCTAATTCAATGACCAGAAATTGAAAGATGTCTTTATTTTTGAAAACAATACAGTTGATTGAACGTGATTAAAACGATAATTGTTAGAACTTAAATAAGTATTTGAATTAAACAAATCTAACATGACAAGCAAGCAATAATTTTGTAGCATTTCAATTTCAAAACAAAAAATGCCCAAGACAGGAATCGAATCTGTGTCGCCACGGCCACAACGTGGAGTACTAACCACTATATTACTTAGGCCGATATCACAACAACTTAACAAAGTTAGTGTGTTCATTGTTACTGAATTGAACTAAGAATCTTCAATTTCTGGGTGACAACATGAAAATTCTAATTCAATGAACAGAAATTGAATTTTGTCTTTATTTTTGAAAACAATACAGTTAATTGAACGTGATTAAATCAAAAATGGTTAGAACTTAAATAAGTATTTGAATTAAACAAATCTAACATGACAAGCAAGCAATAATTTTATAGCATTTAAATTTCAAAACAAAAAATGCCCAAGACAGGAATCGAACCTGTGTCGCCACGGCCAAAACGTGGAGTACTAATCACTATACTACTTGGGCCAATATTACAACAACTTAACAAAGTTAGTGTGTTCATTGTTACTGAAATGAACTAAGATTCTTCAATTTCTGTGTGACAACATGAAAATTCTAATTCAATGACCAGAAATTGAAAGATGTCTTTATTTTTGAAAACAATACAGTTGATTGAACGTGATTAAATCGAAAATTGATAGAACTTAAATAAGTATTTGGATTAAACAAATCTAACATGACAAGCAAGCAATATGTTTATAGCACTTTAATTTCAAAACAAAAAATGCCCAAGACAGGAATCGAATCTGTGTCGCCACGGCCACAACGTGGAGTACTAACCACCATACTACTTGGGCCGATATTACAACAACTTAACAAAGTTAGTGTGTTCATTGTTACTGAAATGAACTAAGATTCTTCAATTTCTGTGTGACAACATGAAAATTCTAATTCAATGAACAGAAATTGAATTTTGTCTTTATTTTTGAAAACAATACAGTTAATTGAACGTGATTAAATCAAAAATGGTTAGAACTTAAATAAGTATTTGAATTAAACAAATCTAACATGACAAGCAAGCAATAATTTTATAGCATTTAAATTTCAAAACAAAAAATGCCCAAGACAGGAATCGAACCTGTGTCGCCACGGCCACAACGTGGAGTACTAATCACTATACTACTTGGGCCAATATTACAACAACTTAACAAAGTTAGTGTGTTCATTGTTACTGAAATGAACTAAGATTCTTCAATTTCTGTGTGACAACATGAAAATTCTAATTCAATGACCAGAAATTGAAAGATGTCTTTATTTTTGAAAACAATACAGTTGATTGAACGTGATTAAATCGAAAATTGATAGAACTTAAATAAGTATTTGAAATAAACAAATCTAACATGACAAGCAAGCAATATGTTTATAGCATTTAAATTTCAAAACAAAAAATGCCCAAAACAGGAATCGAATCTGTGTCGCCACGGCCACAACGTGGAGTACTAACCACTATATTACTCGGGCCGATATTACAACAACTTAACAAAGTTAGTGTGTTCGTTGTTACTGAATTGAACTAAGATTTTTCCATTTTCTGTGTGACAACATGAAAATTCTAATTCAATGACCAGAAATTGAAAGATGTCTTTATTTTTGAAAACAATACAGTTGATTGAACGTGATTAAAACGATAATTGTTAGAACTTAAATAAGTATTTGAATTAAACAAATCTAACATGACAAGCAAGCAATAATTTTGTAGCATTTAAATTTCAAAACAAAAAATGCCCAAGACAGGAATCGAACCTGTGTCGCCACGGCCACAACGTGGAGTACTAACCACTATACTACTTGGGCCGATATTACAACAACTTAACAAAGTTAGTGTGTTCATTGTTACTGAAATGAACTAAGATTCTTCAATTTCTGTGTGACAACATGAAAATTCTAATTCAATGACCAGAAATTGAAAGATGTCTTTATTTTTGAAAACAATACAGTTGATTGAACGTGATTAAATCGAAAATTGATAGAACTCAAATAAGTATTTGGATTAAACAAATCTAACATGACAAGCAAGCAATATGTTTATAGCACTTTAATTTCAAAACAAAAAATGCCCAAGACAGGAATCGAATCTGTGTCGCCACGGCCACAACGTGGAGTACTAACCACCATACTACTTGGGCCGATATTACAACAACTTAACAAAGTTAGTGTGTTCATTGTTACTGAAATGAACTAAGATTCTTCAATTTCTGTGTGACAACATGAAAATTCTAATTCAATGACCAGAAATTGAAAGATGTCTTTATTTTTGAAAACAATACAGTTAATTGAACGTGATTAAATCAAAAATTGTTATAACTTGAATAAGTATTCAAATTGAAGAAATCTAACATGACAAGCAAGCAATATGTTTATAGCATTTAAATTTCAAAACAAAAAATGCCCAAGACAGGAATCGAACCTGTGTCGCCACGGCCACAACGTGGAGTACTAACCACTATACTACTTGGGCCGATATTACAACAACTTAACAAAGTTAGTGTGTTCATTGTTACTGAAATGAACTAAGATTCTTCAATTTCTGTGTGACAACATGAAAATTCTAATTCAATGACCAGAAATTGAAAGATGTCTTTATTTTTGAAAACAATACAGTTAATTGAACGTGATTAAATCAAAAATTGTTATAACTTGAATAAGTATTCAAATTGAAGAAATCTAACATGACAAGCAAGCAATATGTTTATAGCATTTAAATTTCAAAACAAAAAATGCCCAAGACAGGAATCGAACCTGTGTCGCCACGGCCACAACGTGGAGTACTAACCACCATACTACTTGGGCCGATATTACAACAACTTAACAAAGTTAGTGTGTTCATTGTTACTGAAATGAACTAGGATTCTTCAATTTCTGTGTGACAACATGAAAATTCTAATTCAATGACCAGAAATTGAAAGATGTCTTTATTTTTGAAAACAATACAGTTAATTGAACGTGATTAAATCAAAAATTGTTATAACTTGAATAAGTATTCAAATTGAAGAAATCTAACATGACAAGCAAGCAATAATTTTATAGCATTTAAATTTCAAAACAAAAAATGCCCAAGACAGGAATCGAACCTGTGTCGCCACGGCCACAACGTGGAGTACTAACCACTATACTACTTGGGCCGATATTACAACAACTTAACAAAGTTAGTGTGTTCATTGTTACTGAAATGAACTAAGATTCTTCAATTTCTGTGTGACAACATGAAAATTCTAATTCAATGACCAGAAATTGAAAGATGTCTTTATTTTTGAAAACAATACAGTTGATTGAACGTGATTAAATCGAAAATTGATAGAACTTAAATAAGTATTTGAAATAAACAAATCTAACATGACAAGCAAGCAATATGTTTATAGCATTTAAATTTCAAAACAAAAAATGCCCAAAACAGGAATCGAATGTGTGTCGCCACGGCCACAACGTGGAGTACTAACCACTATATTACTTGGGCCGATATTACAACAACTTAACAAAGTTAGTGTGTTCGTTGTTACTGAATTGAACTAAGATTTTTCCATTTTCTGTGTGACAACATGAAAATTCTAATTCAATGACCAGAAATTGAAAGATGTCTTTATTTTTGAAAACAATACAGTTGATTGAACGTGATTAAAACGATAATTGTTAGAACTTAAATAAGTATTTGAATTAAACAAATCTAACATGACAAGCAAGCAATAATTTTGTAGCATTTTAATTTCAAAACAAAAAATGCCCAAGACAGGAATCGAATCTGTGTCGCCACGGCCACAACGTGGAGTACTAACCACTATATTACTTAGGCCGATATCACAACAACTTAACAAAGTTAGTGTGTTCATTGTTACTGAATTGAACTAAGAATCTTCAATTTCTGGGTGACAACATGAAAATTCTAATTCAATGAACAGAAATTGAATTTTGTCTTTATTTTTGAAAACAATACAGTTAATTGAACGTGATTAAATCAAAAATGGTTAGAACTTAAATAAGTATTTGAATTAAACAAATCTAACATGACAAGCAAGCAATAATTTTGTAGCATTTAAATTTCAAAACAAAAAATGCCCAAGACAGGAATCGAACCTGTGTCGCCACGGCCACAACGTGGAGTACTAACCACTATACTACTTGGGCCGATATTACAACAACTTAACAAAGTTAGTGTGTTCATTGTTACTGAAATGAACTAAGATTCTTCAATTTCTGTGTGACAACATGAAAATTCTAATTCAATGACCAGAAATTGAAAGATGTCTTTATTTTTGAAAACAATACAGTTGATTGAACGTGATTAAATCGAAAATTGATAGAACTTAAATAAGTATTTGGATTAAACAAATCTAACATGACAAGCAAGCAATATGTTTATAGCACTTTAATTTCAAAACAAAAAATGCCCAAGACAGGAATCGAATCTGTGTCGCCACGGCCACAACGTGGAGTACTAACCACCATACTACTTGGGCCGATATTACAACAACTTAACAAAGTTAGTGTGTTCATTGTTACTGAAATGAACTAAGATTCTTCAATATCTGTGTGACAACATGAAAATTCTAATTCAATGACCAGAAATTGAAAGATGTCTTTATTTTTGAAAACAATACAGTTAATTGAACGTGATTAAATCAAAAATTGTTATAACTTGAATAAGTATTCAAATTGAAGAAATCTAACATGACAAGCAAGCAATATGTTTATAGCATTTAAATTTCAAAACAAAAAATGCCCAAGACAGGAATCGAACCTGTGTCGCCACGGCCACAACGTGGAGTACTAACCACTATACTACTTGGGCCGATATTACAACAACTTAACAAAGTTAGTGTGTTCATTGTTACTGAAATGAACTAAGATTCTTCAATTTCTGTGTGACAACATGAAAATTCTAATTCAATGACCAGAAATTGAAAGATGTCTTTATTTTTGAAAACAATACAGTTAATTGAACGTGATTAAATCAAAAATTGTTATAACTTGAATAAGTATTCAAATTGAAGAAATCTAACATGACAAGCAAGCAATATGTTTATAGCATTTAAATTTCAAAACAAAAAATGCCCAAGACAGGAATCGAACCTGTGTCGCCACGGCCACAACGTGGAGTACTAACCACCATACTACTTGGGCCGATATTACAACAACTTAACAAAGTTAGTGTGTTCATTGTTACTGAAATGAACTAGGATTCTTCAATTTCTGTGTGACAACATGAAAATTCTAATTCAATGACCAGAAATTGAAAGATGTCTTTATTTTTGAAAACAATACAGTTAATTGAACGTGATTAAATCAAAAATTGTTATAACTTGAATAAGTATTCAAATTGAAGAAATCTAACATGACAAGCAAGCAATAATTTTATAGCATTTAAATTTCAAAACAAAAAATGCCCAAGACAGGAATCGAACCTGTGTCGCCACGGCCACAACGTGGAGTACTAACCACTATACTACTTGGGCCGATATTACAACAACTTAACAAAGTTAGTGTGTTCATTGTTACTGAAATGAACTAAGATTCTTCAATTTCTGTGTGACAACATGAAAATTCTAATTCAATGACCAGAAATTGAAAGATGTCTTTATTTTTGAAAACAATACAGTTGATTGAACGTGATTAAATCGAAAATTGATAGAACTTAAATAAGTATTTGAAATAAACAAATCTAACATGACAAGCAAGCAATATGTTTATAGCATTTAAATTTCAAAACAAAAAATGCCCAAAACAGGAATCGAATCTGTGTCGCCACGGCCACAACGTGGAGTACTAACCACTATATTACTTGGGCCGATATTACAACAACTTAACAAAGTTAGTGTGTTCGTTGTTACTGAATTGAACTAAGATTTTTCCATTTTCTGTGTGACAACATGAAAATTCTAATTCAATGACCAGAAATTGAAAGATGTCTTTATTTTTGAAAACAATACAGTTGATTGAACGTGATTAAAACGATAATTGTTAGAACTTAAATAAGTATTTGAATTAAACAAATCTAACATGACAAGCAAGCAATAATTTTGTAGCATTTTAATTTCAAAACAAAAAATGCCCAAGACAGGAATCGAATCTGTGTCGCCACGGCCACAACGTGGAGTACTAACCACTATATTACTTAGGCCGATATCACAACAACTTAACAAAGTTAGTGTGTTCATTGTTACTGAATTGAACTAAGAATCTTCAATTTCTGGGTGACAACATGAAAATTCTAATTCAATGAACAGAAATTGAATTTTGTCTTTATTTTTGAAAACAATACAGTTAATTGAACGTGATTAAATCAAAAATGGTTAGAACTTAAATAAGTATTTGAATTAAACAAATCTAACATGACAAGCAAGCAATAATTTTATAGCATTTAAATTTCAAAACAAAAAATGCCCAAGACAGGAATCGAACCTGTGTCGCCACGGCCACAACGTGGAGTACTAATCACTATACTACTTGGGCCAATATTACAACAACTTAACAAAGTTAGTGTGTTCATTGTTACTGAAATGAACTAAGATTCTTCAATTTCTGTGTGACAACATGAAAATTCTAATTCAATGACCAGAAATTGAAAGATGTCTTTATTTTTGAAAACAATACAGTTGATTGAACGTGATTAAATCGAAAATTGATAGAACTTAAATAAGTATTTGGATTAAACAAATCTAACATGACAAGCAAGCAATATGTTTATAGCACTTTAATTTCAAAACAAAAAATGCCCAAGACAGGAATCGAATCTGTGTCGCCACGGCCACAACGTGGAGTACTAACCACCATACTACTTGGGCCGATATTACAACAACTTAACAAAGTTAGTGTGTTCATTGTTACTGAAATGAACTAAGATTCTTCAATTTCTGTGTGACAACATGAAAATTCTAATTCAATGAACAGAAATTGAATTTTGTCTTTATTTTTGAAAACAATACAGTTAATTGAACGTGATTAAATCAAAAATGGTTAGAACTTAAATAAGTATTTGAATTAAACAAATCTAACATGACAAGCAAGCAATAATTTTATAGCATTTAAATTTCAAAACAAAAAATGCCCAAGACAGGAATCGAACCTGTGTCGCCACGGCCACAACGTGGAGTACTAATCACTATACTACTTGGGCCAATATTACAACAACTTAACAAAGTTAGTGTGTTCATTGTTACTGAAATGAACTAAGATTCTTCAATTTCTGTGTGACAACATGAAAATTCTAATTCAATGACCAGAAATTGAAAGATGTCTTTATTTTTGAAAACAATACAGTTGATTGAACGTGATTAAATCGAAAATTGATAGAACTTAAATAAGTATTTGGATTAAACAAATCTAACATGACAAGCAAGCAATATGTTTATAGCACTTTAATTTCAAAACAAAAAATGCCCAAGACAGGAATCGAATCTGTGTCGCCACGGCCACAACGTGGAGTACTAACCACCATACTACTTGGGCCGATATTACAACAACTTAACAAAGTTAGTGTGTTCATTGTTACTGAAATGAACTAAGATTCTTCAATTTCTGTGTGACAACATGAAAATTCTAATTCAATGACCAGAAATTGAAAGATGTCTTTATTTTTGAAAACAATACAGTTGATTGAACGTGATTAAATCGAAAATTGTTAGAACTTAAATAAGTATTTGAATTTAACAAATCTAACAAGACAAGCAAGCAATAATTTTATAGCATTTTAATTTCAAAACAAAAAATGCCCAAGACAGGAATCGAACCTGTGTCGCCACGGCCACAACGTGGAGTACTAACGACTATACTACTTGGGCCGATATTACAACAACTTAACAAAGTTAGTGTGTTCATTGTTACTGAAATGAACTAAGATTCTTCAATTTCTGTGTGACAACATGAAAATTCTAATTCAATGACCAGAAATTGAAAGATGTCTTTATTTTTGAAAACAATACAGTTGATTGAACGTGATTAAATCGAAAATTGATAGAACTTAAATAAGTATTTGAAATAAACAAATCTAACATGACAAGCAAGCAATAATTTTGTAGCATTTTAATTTCAAAACAAAAAATGCTCAAGACAGGAATCGAATCTGTGTCGCCACGGCCACAACGTGGAGTACTAACCACTATATTACTTAGGCCGATATCACAACAACTTAACAAAGTTAGTGTGTTCATTGTTACTGAATTGAACTAAGAATCTTCAATTTCTGGGTGACAACATGAAAATTCTAATTCAATGAACAGAAATTGAATTTTGTCTTTATTTTTGAAAACAATACAGTTAATTGAACGTGATTAAATCAAAAATGGTTAGAACTTAAATAAGTATTTGAATTAAACAAATCTAACATGACAAGCAAGCAATAATTTTATAGCATTTAAATTTCAAAACAAAAAATGCCCAAGACAGGAATCGAACCTGTGTCGCCACGGCCACAACGTGGAGTACTAATCACTATACTACTTGGGCCAATATTACAACAACTTAACAAAGTTAGTGTGTTCATTGTTACTGAAATGAACTAAGATTCTTCAATTTCTGTGTGACAACATGAAAATTCTAATTCAATGACCAGAAATTGAAAGATGTCTTTATTTTTGAAAACAATACAGTTAATTGAACGTGATTTAATCAAAAATTGTTGGAACTTAAACAAGTATTTAAATTAAACAAATCTAACATGACAAGCAAGCAATAATTTCATAGCATTTAAATTTCAAAACAAAAAATGCCCAAGACAGGAATCGAACCTGTGTCGCCACGGCCACAACGTGGAGTACTAACCACTATACTACTTGGGCCGATATTACAACAACTTAACAAAGTTAGTGTGTTCATTGTTACTGAAATGAACTAAGATTCTTCAATTTCTGTGTGACAACATGAAAATTCTAATTCAATGAACAGAAATTGAAATTTGTCTTTATTTTTGAAAACAATACAGTTAAATGAACGTGATTTAATCGAAAATTGTTGAAACTTAAATGAGTATTTAAATTAAACAAATCTAACATGACAAGCAAGCAATAATTTTATAGCATTTTAATTTCAAAACAAAAAATGCCCAAGACAGGAATCGAATCTGTGTCGCCACGGCCACAACGTGGAGTACTAACCACTATACTACTTGGGCCGGTATTACAACAACAAAACAAAGTTATTGTGTTCATTGTTACTGAAATGAACTAAGATTCTTCATTTCCTGTGTGACAACATGAAAATTCTAATTCAATGAACAGAAATTGAATTTTGTCTTTATTTTTGAGAACAATACAGTTAATTGAACGTGATTTAATCAAAAATTGTTGGAACTTAAATAAGTATTTAAATTAAACAATCTAACATGACAAGCAAGCAATAATTTCATAGCATTTAAATTTCAAAACAAAAAATGCCCAAGACAGGAATCGAACCTGTGTCGCCACGGCCACAACGTGGAGTACTAACCACTATACTACTTGGGCCGATATTACAACAACTTAACAAAGTTAGTGTGTTCATTGTTACTGAAATGAACTAAGATTCTTCAATTTCTGTGTGACAACATGAAAATTCTAATTCAATGAACAGAAATTGAATTTTGTCTTTATTTTTGAAAACAATACTGTTAATTGAACGTGATTAAATCAAAAATTGTTAGAACTTGAATAAGTATTTGAATTAAACAAATCTAACATGACAAGCAAGCAATATGTTTATAGCATTTTAATTTCAAAACAAAAAATGCCCAAGACAGGAATCGAACCTGTGTCGCCACGGCCACAACGTGGAGTACTAACCACTATACTACTTGGGTCGATATTACAACAACTTAACAAAGTTAGTGTGTTCATTGTTACTGAAATGAACTAAGATTCTTCAATTTCTGGGTGACAACATGAAAATTCTAATTCAATGAACAGAAATTGAATTTTGTCTTTATTTTTGAAAACAATACAGTTAATTGAACGTGATTAAATCAAAAATGGTTAGAACTTAAATAAGTATTTGAATTAAACAAATCTAACATGACAAGCAAGCAATAATTTTATAGCATTTAAATTTCAAAACAAAAAATGCCCAAGACAGGAATCGAACCTGTGTCGCCACGGCCACAACGTGGAGTACTAATCATTATACTACTTGGGCCAATATTACAACAACTTAACAAAGTTAGTGTGTTCATTGTTACTGAAATGAACTAAGATTCTTCAATTTCTGTGTGACAACATGAAAATTCTAATTCAATGACCAGAAATTGAAAGATGTCTTTATTTTTGAAAACAATACAGTTAATTGAACGTGATTTAATCAAAAATTGTTGGAACTTAAACAAGTATTTAAATTAAACAAATCTAACATGACAAGCAAGCAATAATTTCATAGCATTTAAATTTCAAAACAAAAAATGCCCAAGACAGGAATCGAAGCTGTGTCGCCACGGCCACAACGTGGAGTACTAACCACTATACTACTTGGGCCGGTATTACAACAACAAAACAAAGTTATTGTGTTCATTGTTACTGAAATGAACTAAGATTCTTCATTTCCTGTGTGACAACATGAAAATTCTAATTCAATGAACAGAAATTGAATTTTGTCTTTATTTTTGAGAACAATACAGTTAATTGAACGTGATTTAATCAAAAATTGTTGGAACTTAAATAAGTATTTAAATTAAACAATCTAACATGACAAGCAAGCAATAATTTCATAGCATTTAAATTTCAAAACAAAAAATGCCCAAGACAGGAATCGAACCTGTGTCGCCACGGCCACAACGTGGAGTACTAACCACTATACTACTTGGGCCGATATTACAACAACTTAACAAAGTTAGTGTGTTCATTGTTACTGAAATGAACTAAGATTCTTCAATTTCTGTGTGACAACATGAAAATTCTAATTCAATGAACAGAAATTGAATTTTGTCTTTATTTTTGAAAACAATACTGTTAATTGAACGTGATTAAATCAAAAATTGTTAGAACTTGAATAAGTATTTGAATTAAACAAATCTAACATGACAAGCAAGCAATATGTTTATAGCATTTTAATTTCAAAACAAAAAATGCCCAAGACAGGAATCGAACCTGTGTCGCCACGGCCACAACGTGGAGTACTAACCACTATACTACTTGGGTCGATATTACAACAACTTAACAAAGTTAGTGTGTTCGTTGTTACTGAATTGAACTAAGATTCTTCAATTTCTGTGTGACAACATGAAAATTCTAATTCAACGAACAGAAATTGAATTTTGTCTTTATTTTTGAAAACAATACAGTTAAATGAACGTGATTTAATCGAAAATTGTTGGAACTTAAATAAGTATTTGAAATAAACAAATCTAACATGACAAGCAAGCAATAATTTTATAGCATTTAAATTTCAAAACAAAAAATGCCCAAGACAGGAATCGAACCTGTGTCGCCACGGCCACAACGTGGAGTACTAACCACTATACTACTTGGGTCGATATTACAACAACTTAACAAAGTTAGTGTGTTCGTTGTTACTGAATTGAACTAAGATTCTTCAATTTCTGTGTGACAACATGAAAATTCTAATTCAACGAACAGAAATTGAATTTTGTCTTTATTTTTGAAAACAATACAGTTAAATGAACGTGATTTAATCGAAAATTGTTGGAACTTAAATAAGTATTTGAAATAAACAAATCTAACATGACAAGCAAGCAATAATTTTATAGCATTTAAATTTCAAAACAAAAAATGCCCAAGACAGGAATCGAACCTGTGTCGCCACGGCCACAACGTGGAGTACTAACCACTATACTACTTGGGCCGATATTACAACAACTTAACAAAGTTAGTGTATTCATTGTTACTGAAATGAACTAAGATTCTTCAATTTCTGTGTGACAACATGAAAATTCTAATTCAATGACCAGAAATTGAAAGATGTCTTTATTTTTGAAAACAATACAGTTGATTGAACGTGATTAAATCGAAAATTGTTATAACTTAAATAAGTATTCAAATTAAAGAAATCTAACAAGACAAGCAAGCAATAATTTTATAGCATTTTAATTTCAAAACAAAAAATGCCCAAGACAGGAATCGAACCTGTGTCGCCACGGCCACAACGTGGAGTACTAACCACTATACTACTTGGGCCGATATTATAACAACTTAACAAAGTTAGTGTGTTCATTGTTACTGAAATGAACTAAGATTCTTCAATTTCTGTGTGACAACATGAAAATTCTAATACATGACCAAAAATTGAAAGATGTCTTTATTTTTGAAAACAATACAGTTGATTGAACGTGATTAAATCGAAAATTGATAGAACTTAAATAAGTATTTGAATTAAACAAATCTAACATGACAAGCAAGCAATATGTTTATAGCACTTTAATTTCAAAACAAAAAATGCCCAAGACAGGAATCGAATCTGTGTCGCCACGGCCACAACGTGGAGTACTAACCACTATACTACTTGGGCCGATATTACAACAACTTAACAAAGTTAGTGTGTTCATTGTTACTGAAATGAACTAAGATTCTTCAATTTCTGTGTGACAACATGAAAATTCTAATTCAATGACCAGAAATTGAAAGATGTCTTTATTTTTGAAAACAATACAGTTAATTGAACGTGATTAAATCGAAAATTGTTAGAACTTAGATAAGTATTTGAATTAAACCAATCTAACAAGACAAGCAAGCAATAATTTTATAGCATTTTAATTTCAAAACAAAAAATGCCCAAGACAGGAATCGAACCTGTGTCGCCACGGCCACAACGTGGAGTACTAACCACTATACTACTTGGGCCGATATTACAACAACTTAACAAAGTTAGTGTGTTCATTGTTACTGAAATGAACTAAGATTCTTCAATTTCTGTGTGACAACATGAAAATTCTAATTCAATGACCAGAAATTGAAAGATGTCTTTATTTTTGAAAACAATACAGTTGATTGAACGTGATTAAATCGAAAATTGATAGAACTTAAATAAGTATTTGAATTAAACAAATCTAACATGACAAGCAAGCAATATGTTTATAGCATTTAAATTTCATAACAAAAAATGCCCAAAACAGGAATCGAATCTGTGTCGCCACGGCCACAACGTGGAGTACTAACCACTATATTACTTGGGCCGATATTACAACAACTTAACAAAGTTAGTGTGTTCGTTGTTACTGAATTGAACTAAGATTTTTCCATTTTCTGTGTGACAACATGAAAATTCTAATTCAATGACCAGAAATTGAATTTTGTCTTTATTTTTGAGAACAATACAGTTAATTGAACGTGATTTAATCAAAAATTGTTGGAACTTAAATAAGTATTTAAATTAAACAATCTAACATGACAAGCAAGCAATAATTTCATAGCATTTAAATTTCAAAACAAAAAATGCCCAAGACAGGAATCGAACCTGTGTCGCCACGGCCACAACGTGGAGTACTAACCACTATACTACTTGGGCCGATATTACAACAACTTAACAAAGTTAGTGTGTTCATTGTTACTGAAATGAACTAAGATTCTTCAATTTCTGTGTGACAACATGAAAATTCTAATTCAATGAACAGAAATTGAATTTTGTCTTTATTTTTGAAAACAATACTGTTAATTGAACGTGATTAAATCAAAAATTGTTAGAACTTGAATAAGTATTTGAATTAAACAAATCTAACATGACAAGCAAGCAATATGTTTATAGCATTTTAATTTCAAAACAAAAAATGCCCAAGACAGGAATCGAACCTGTGTCGCCACGGCCACAACGTGGAGTACTAACCACTATACTACTTGGGTCGATATTACAACAACTTAACAAAGTTAGTGTGTTCGTTGTTACTGAATTGAACTAAGATTCTTCAATTTCTGTGTGACAACATGAAAATTCTAATTCAACGAACAGAAATTGAATTTTGTCTTTATTTTTGAAAACAATACAGTTAAATGAACGTGATTTAATCGAAAATCGTTGGAACTTAAATAAGTATTTGAAATAAACAAATCTAACATGACAAGCAAGCAATAATTTTATAGCATTTAAATTTCAAAACAAAAAATGCCCAAGACAGGAATCGAACCTGTGTCGCCACGGCCACAACGTGGAGTACTAACCACTATACTACTTGGGCCGATATTACAACAACTTAACAAAGTTAGTGTGTTCATTGTTACTGAAATGAACTAAGATTCTTCAATTTCTGTGTGACAACATGAAAATTCTAATTCAATGACCAGAAATTGAAAGATGTCTTTATTTTTGAAAACAATACAGTTGATTGAACGTGATTAAATCGAAAATTGTTATAACTTGAATAAGTATTCAAATTAAAGAAATCTAACAAGACAAGCAAGCAATAATTTTATAGCATTTTAATTTCAAAACAAAAAATGCCCAAGACAGGAATCGAACCTGTGTCGCCACGGCCACAACGTGGAGTACTAACCACTATACTACTTGGGCCGATATTACAACAACTTAACAAAGTTAGTGTATTCATTGTTACTGAAATGAACTAAGATTCTTCAATTTCTGTGTGACAACATGAAAATTCTAATTCAATGACCAGAAATTGAAAGATGTCTTTATTTTTGAAAACAATACAGTTGATTGAACGTGATTAAATCGAAAATTGTTATAACTTAAATAAGTATTCAAATTAAAGAAATCTAACAAGACAAGCAAGCAATAATTTTATAGCATTTTAATTTCAAAACAAAAAATGCCCAAGACAGGAATCGAACCTGTGTCGCCACGGCCACAACGTGGAGTACTAACCACTATATTACTTGGGCCGATATCACAACAACTTAACAAAGTTAGTGTGTTCATTGTTACTGAATTGAACTAAGAATCTTCAATTTCTGGGTGACAACATGAAAATTCTAATTCAATGAACAGAAATTGAATTTTGTCTTTATTTTTGAAAACAATACAGTTAATTGAACGTGATTAAATCAAAAATTGTTAGAACTTAAATAAGTATTTGAATTAAACAAATCTAACATGACAAGCAAGCAATAATTTTATAGCATTTAAATTTCAAAACAAAAAATGCCCAAGACAGGAATCGAACCTGTGTCGCCACGGCCACAACGTGGAGTACTAATCACTATACTACTTGGGCCGATATTACAACAACTTAACAAAGTTAGTGTGTTCATTGTTACTGAAATGAACTAAGATTCTTCAATTTCTGTGTGACAACATGAAAATTCTAATTCAATGACCAGAAATTGAAAGATGTCTTTATTTTTGAAAACAATACAGTTGATTGAACGTGATTAAATCGAAAATTGTTATAACTTAAATAAGTATTCAAATTAAAGAAATCTAACAAGACAAGCAAGCAATAATTTTATAGCATTTTAATTTCAAAACAAAAAATGCCCAAGACAGGAATCGAACCTGTGTCGCCACGGCCACAACGTGGAGTACTAACCACTATACTACTTGGGCCGATATTACAACAACTTAACAAAGTTAGTGTGTTCATTGTTACTGAAATGAACTAAGATTCTTCAATTTCTGTGTGACAACATGAAAATTCTAATACATGACCAAAAATTGAAAGATGTCTTTATTTTTGAAAACAATACAGTTGATTGAACGTGATTAAATCGAAAATTGATAGAACTTAAATAAGTATTTGAATTAAACAAATCTAACATGACAAGCAAGCAATATGTTTATAGCACTTTAATTTCAAAACAAAAAATGCCCAAGACAGGAATCGAACCTGTGTCGCCACGGCCACAACGTGGAGTACTAACCACTATACTACTTGGGCCGATATTACAACAACTTAACAAAGTTAGTGTGTTCATTGTTACTGAAATGAACTAAGATTCTTCAATTTCTGTGTGACAACATGAAAATTCTAATTCAATGACCAGAAATTGAAAGATGTCTTTATTTTTGAAAACAATACAGTTGATTGAACGTGATTAAATCGAAAATTGATAGAACTTAAATAAGTATTTGAATTAAACAAATCTAACATGACAAGCAAGCAATATGTTTATAGCATTTAAATTTCATAACAAAAAATGCCCAAAACAGGAATCGAATCTGTGTCGCCACGGCCACAACGTGGAGTACTAACCACTATATTACTTGGGCCGATATTACAACAACTTAACAAAGTTAGTGTGTTCGTTGTTACTGAATTGAACTAAGATTTTTCCATTTTCTGTGTGACAACATGAAAATTCTAATTCAATGACCAGAAATTGAAAGATGTCTTTATTTTTGAAAACAATACAGTTGATTGAACGTGATTAAATCGATAATTGTTAGAACTTAAATAAGTATTTGAATTAAACAAATCTAACATGACAAGCAAGCAATAATTTTGTAGCATTTTAATTTCAAAACAAAAAATGCCCAAGAAAGGAATCGAATCTGTGTCGCCACGGCCACAACGTGGAGTACTAACCACTATATTACTTGGGCCGATATCACAACAACTTAACAAAGTTAGTGTGTTCATTGTTACTGAATTGAACTAAGAATCTTCAATTTCTGGGTGACAACATGAAAATTCTAATTCAATGAACAGAAATTGAATTTTGTCTTTATTTTTGAAAACAATACAGTTAATTGAACGTGATTAAATCAAAAATTGTTAGAACTTAAATAAGTATTTGAATTAAACAAATCTAACATGACAAGCAAGCAATAATTTTATAGCATTTAAATTTCAAAACAAAAAATGCCCAAGACAGGAATCGAACCTGTGTCGCCACGGCCACAACGTGGAGTACTAATCACTATACTACTTGGGCCGATATTACAACAACTTAACAAAGTTAGTGTGTTCATTGTTACTGAAATGAACTAAGATTCTTCAATTTCTGTGTGACAACATGAAAATTCTAATTCAATGACCAGAAATTGAAAGATGTCTTTATTTTTGAAAACAATACAGTTAATTGAACGTGATTTAATCAAAAATTGTTGGAACTTAAACAAGTATTTAAATTAAACAAATCTAACATGACAAGCAAGCAATAATTTTATAGCATTTAAATTTCAAAACAAAAAATGCCCAAGACAGGAATCGAACCTGTGTCGCCACGACCACAACGTGGAGTACTAACCACTATACTACTTGGGCCGGTATTACAAACTAAACAAAATTATTGTGTTCATTGTTACTGAAATAAACTAAGATTCTTCATTTCCTGTGTGACAACATGAAAATTCTAATTCAATGACCAGAAATTGATAGATGTCTTTATTTTTGAAAACAATACAGTTAATTGAACGTGATTAAATCAAAAATTGTTAGAACTTAAATAAGTATTTGAATTAAACAAATCTAACATGACAAGCAAGCAATAATTTTATAGCATTTAAATTTCAAAACAAAAAATGCCCAAGACAGGAATCGAACCTGTGTCGCCACGGCCACAACGTGGAGTACTAACCACTATACTACTTGGGCCGATATTACAACAACTTAACAAAGTTAGTGTGTTCATTGTTACTGAATTGAACTAAGAATCTTCAATTTCTGGGTGACAACATGAAAATTCTAATTCAATGAACAGAAATTGAATTTTGTCTTTATTTTTGAAAACAATACAGTTGATTGAACGTGATTAAATCAAAAATTGTTAGAACTTAAATAAGTATTTGAATTAAACAAATCTAACATGACAAGCAAGCAATAATTTTGTAGCATTTTAATTTCAAAACAAAAAATGCCCAAGAAAGGAATCGAATCTGTGTCGCCACGGCCACAACGTGGAGTACTAACCACTATATTACTTGGGCCGATATCACAACAACTTAACAAAGTTAGTGTGTTCATTGTTACTGAATTGAACTAAGAATCTTCAATTTCTGGGTGACAACATGAAAATTCTAATTCAATGAACAGAAATTGAATTTTGTCTTTATTTTTGAAAACAATACAGTTAATTGAACGTGATTAATTCAAAAATTGTTAGAACTTAAATAAGTATTTGAATTAAACAAATCTAACATGACAAGCAAGCAATAATTTTATAGCATTTAAATTTCAAAACAAAAAATGCCCAAGACAGGAATCGAACCTGTGTCGCCACGGCCACAACGTGGAGTACTAATCACTATACTACTTGGGCCGATATTACAACAACTTAACAAAGTTAGTGTGTTCATTGTTACTGAAATGAACTAAGATTCTTCAATTTCTGTGTGACAACATGAAAATTCTAATTCAATGACCAGAAATTGAAAGATGTCTTTATTTTTGAAAACAATACAGTTAATTGAACGTGATTTAATCAAAAATTGTTGGAACTTAAGCAAGTATTTAAATTAAACAAATCTAACATGACAAGCAAGCAATAATTTTATAGCATTTAAATTTCAAAACAAAAAATGCCCAAGACAGGAATCGAACCTGTGTCGCCACGGCCACAACGTGGAGTACTGACCACTATACTACTTGGGCCGGTATTACAAACTAAACAAAATTATTGTGTTCATTGTTACTGAAATGAACTAAGATTCTTCATTTCCTGTGTGACAACATGAAAATTCTAATTCAATGACCAGAAATTGATAGATGTCTTTATTTTTGAAAACAATACAGTTAATTGAACGTGATTAAATCAAAAATTGTTAGAACTTAAATAAGTATTTGAATTAAACAAATCTAACATGACAAGCAAGCAATAATTTTATAGCATTTAAATTTCAAAACAAAAAATGCCCAAAACAGGAATCGAACCTGTGTCGCCACGGCCACAACGTGGAGTACTAACCACTATACTACTTGGGCCGATATTACAACAACTTAACAAAGTTAGTGTGTTCATTGTTACTGAAATGAACTAAGATTCTTCATTTTCTGTGTGACAACATGAAAATTCTAATCAATGACCAAAAATTGAAAGATGTCTTTATTTTTGAAAACAATACTGTTAATTGAACGTGATTAAATCAAAAATTGTTAGAACTTAAATAAGTATTTGAATTAAACAAATCTAACATGACAAGCAAGCAATATGTTTATAGCATTTTAATTTCAAAACAAAAAATGCCCAAGACAGGAATCGAACCTGTGTCGCCACGGCCACAACGTGGAGTACTAACCACTATACTACTTGGGCCGGTATTACAACAACTAAACAAAGTTATTGTGTTCATTGTTACTGAAATGAACTAAGATTCTTCATTTCCTGTGTGACAACATGAAAATTCTAATTCAATGAACAGAAATTGAATTTTGTCTTTATTTTTGAGAACAATACAGTTAATTGAACGTGATTTAATCAAAAATTGTTGGAACTTAAATAAGTATTTAAATTAAACAAATCTGACATGACAAGCAAGCAATAATTTCATAGCATTTAAATTTCAAAACAAAAAATGCCCAAGACAGGAATCGAACCTGTGTCGCCACGGCCACAACGTGGAGTACTAACCACTATACTACTTGGGCCGATATTACAACAACTTAACAAAGTTAGTGTGTTCATTGTTACTGAAATGAACTAAGATTCTTCAATTTCTGTGTGACAACATGAAAATTCTAATTCAATGACCAGAAATTGAAAGATGTCTTTATTTTTGAAAACAATACAGTTAATTGAACGTGATTAAATCAAAAATTGTTATAACTTGAATAAGTATTCAAATTGAAGAAATCTAACATGACAAGCAAGCAATAATTTTATAGCATTTAAATTTCAAAACAAAAAATGCCCAAGACAGGAATCGAACCTGTGTCGCCACGGCCACAACGTGGAGTACTAACCACTATACTACTTGGGCCGGTATTACAAACTAAACAAAATTATTGTGTTCATTGTTACTGAAATGAACTAAGATTCTTCATTTCCTGTGTGACAACATGAAAATTCTAATTCAATGACCAGAAATTGAAAGATGTCTTTATTTTTGAAAACAATACAGTTAATTGAACGTGATTAAATCAAAAATTGTTAGAACTTAATTAAGTATTTGAATTAAACAAATCTAACATGACAAGCAAGCAATAATTTTATAGCATTTAAATTTCAAAACAAAAAATGCCCAAGACAGGAATCGAACCTGTGTCGCCACGGCCACAACGTGGAGTACTAACCACTATACTACTTGGGCCGATATTACAATAACTTAACAAAGTTAGTGTGTTCATTGTTACTGAAATGAACTAAGATTCTTCAATTTCTGTGTGACAACATGAAAATTCTAATCAATGACCAAAAATTGAAAGATGTCTTCATTTTTGAAAACAATACTGTTAATTGAACGTGATTAAATCAAAAATTGTTAGAACTTAAATAAGTATTTGAATTAAACAAATTTAACATGACAAGCAAGCAATAATTTTATAGCATTTAAATTTCAAAACAAAAAATGCCCAAGACAGGAATCGAACCTGTGTCGCCACGGCCACAACGTGGAGTACTAACCACTATACTACTTGGGCCGATATTACAACAACTTAACAAAGTTAGTGTGTTCATTGTTACTGAAATGAACTAAGATTCTTCAATTTCTGTGTGACAACATGAAAATTCTAATCAATGACCAAAAATTGAAAGATGTCTTTATTTTTGAAAACAGTACAGTTGATTGAACGTGATTAAATCGAAAATTGTTAGAACTTAAATAAGTATTTGAATTAAACAAATCTAACATGACAAGCAAGCAATATGTTTATAGCATTTTAATTTCAAAACAAAAAATGCCCAAGACAGGAATCGAACCTGTGTCGCCACGGCCACAACGTGGAGTACTAACCACTATACTACTTGGGCCGATGGTATTTCTACGTTGACACCAATTTACATGTACACCAAGTGTACACCATACAATGACACCGCTAATTCTACATAGACACTACACTATATACAATGACACTATTTCCCAAAATTTGAATTCTTTCCTGTTCCCACGGTTTTATGTGAATTCTCTTTCATTATCTTGAATATGTTAAAATTTAAATGGCTGTTGTGAAATTTTCAAAAAAAATGGAAGAAAGGTAAAGAGTTAGTAAAGTTCATTATGTCATTTCTCATAATGAAGAATACGAGTCCAGCTGAAGCTCTCCGATATCTGAACGCTTCTAGGTAAATATTTAATATTTTGATTTTATACGTTAAAAGTATACCCACTGTAATTTTTTTTAGAACCGATTGCGAAGTTCTAAATGAAAAACCTAACTTTGAAAAGCTTCTAGAAGGAATCACGTTGTTTTTCCTTGATAAATCAGTTGTTGTGTCTTTAGCAGATCTTACTTATGATGTCTTGAGTCCTTGGACAGGAAAAGGTAGAGTAAGTCGCGTTGTAGTATATAATTTTCATCTTTCAGATTTGTATGGCAATCGCAACACTACCAAAGTGTCTAATCATCCAGTTCACATCAGAGAAGAAGATAATGTTATAGAGTTCAGTGCATATGGTGTTTGTAGTCTACGAGTGATCAGAAATACGCATGCAAATAGAATTGGCCTGAAGCGAGAAGTTTTTTTGCGTTTAATTTAAGAAGCACATTGCTATTTCTGTAGATATTTTTTGTTATCGATGAAGAAAAAAATCTGCTTAGTCACGTAATCTACCTATATAAATCTGAGGTTGGTTTTATCCTGTTAATGAAATTCGAGAATACCACTTTTTGAGAAAGAAGTGGACTTCGAAATACCCAGTATTAAACGAATTCTTCCTTCCAATCGTAGTGTCATAAAAAATGCTTTAGTTTATCGTACCACAAGTGATGCTAAACGTTTTCTTAGAGATCAGGGAGTTATTGTTACGTCAAATACAGTAGAACAAATTTGAAATTTTTTTGCTAATTGTGTTTGTTATTTCAGTTATCTAGTTTAAGTAGATCAGTTCCTGATCACGTAAAGTCAAATATTGGCAGAAAAGCTCCAGTGGATTTTTATACCGTTATGGATAGGTTTTTATCAAAGCCTCATGAAGAAGAAATATTAGAGAAGCCTGTTATTGAACATAACGGTACAGCTTAATAAGAAGATTTGAAAAAATATTTAATAGAAGATGGAAGTTTACGGATCAGAATTATTATTGGATATCCGGCAGCTTTCACCTCTTTTGGAGCCAGTTTGCCAACATTGGAGGATATAAGTGAACACAGAAGAAATGTTTCATTGTTGGAATCCATGAATCATAATGAAAAAGAGCGCTACTTCAGTAAATTAACCTTCATAATTTAATTTTAAATTTTTTGTAGATTCCTTCTTGGCTTCAGTTACGGACAGTGGAAGCTTACCGACTATTGGCTCGTGTTTGATGTTAGATACCACGTTTTCTCTTGGTTCAGCCGAATACGTAACGTTGGTTTTAGGAATTTCGGATTCTTACAAGTAATTTTCTCAACAATTTCATCATTTTCTGTTTTACTTTTCAGAAGCAAATGTTCAAAAAAAAATTCAAGTATTATTTTGGGTGTTATGATTCATTCAAAAAAAGATACTGAAGATCATGAAGAACTTAGCTTGTTTTTAAATAAGATGTTCGAAAAGTATTGTCCAGGAAAAACAATAGGAATTCAAGTACATGATGGAGAGCATAGTTTTCATGTTTATAATTCGGTAATCTTTGAAAAATATTTAGTCTATATTTAGCCAGCTATTTAGGGTTCTTTCTTGAAAAACTCTATACTTATTCGTTGTGACGTGCATCGACTCAATAACATGAAAGATGCTATCAATAAAGACAACCTCCACGATTACCACCTGGTCAAGGAGCTCATGTATGGTGTAAAAAGAAATGTGAGAACAATTCGAGAAAATTCAACTAAACTTTCTACTTCAGACTGATAAAGGCACTATACTCAAAAAAGGAATATTGTGCTCATTAACAAAAAATGAATATGAAGAAAAGATGATCAATTTTATCAATGAAACTGAAGGATCTCTCAAAAGATGGTTTTTTTAGTTCGGTTTATAAATTAATTTTGAATTTTAGGCTCACGTTGAATTTTACCAGTTTATACGAGTGTAACTCTATGGGAAGAAAACTTTTAGCTGGATGGCCTGCCCAATTTCTTTCTTCAAATATAATTGAAGCTCGTAATTGTCATCTTAAACAACTGATATCTTGCAAAAAACCTGCGCAAAAGCTTTTGAATGATTTCCTCAATCTGCATAAAGGTATATAAAATATACTGAATAATAAAATACAGGAATTTCAGAAGAAATAGAAGAGAGGGTCAGATCTGTTGGCGGTATCTCTAACAAGCTAATAAACGATTTTGCATTTACTCCCAGCGAATGGAAACTCAAAAGTGCTTCCCAGAAGCGATTAGCATTAACTACATTTGGATTACAAAACTGTATTCCATTGAACGTGTTCGATAATGTGCCCGATTGGAGTCTGCCTTTGAAACTTCCAATTGAGACTTTAAATTCGCTGGTACAGGATACAAGTGTTCATATGAGTGACAGAAACGTATCATTTTTTTTCATTTTGAACAAAAAATCTTCTCATGAGTTTGTTTTGAGTAATTCTTTTTTTAAACAAAAGATTATAGTTGTGTTCTTGTGGTACACAAGGAAAATTCTCTTGTATGCTATAGCGTAATGTGCAAAAAAAAGGTTTCTTATCGTTTCTGCATCCATAGGTAAGACTCACATTGTTTGTATCAGAAACAATTTACAGACTTGCCGCCATATTACAATTGGGAAATGAAACTCGAGCTAACATAATTACTGAAATGGAGAAAACGAAAGAAGAAATAAACTGCGCAGCCATTTTACGTGAACAAATGCGTCCTGAACAAGGTACCAAATTTTGCAAACGGAAAGGATCCCAATACAGCAAGAATAACAGGTCCAGAAACTACGTCAGTCTTGCAAAGTAAGTTTCTTCCTGAGATAAAACTCACTTTATCAATTATATCTACTTATTCAGCACAACTGTATCATCATTAGAAGAAAATTAAACGTTGAACTGCTACCCATTACTTCATTTAAGTGTTTTTGAGAAATAAATTGACTTTTTGTTGGAAAAATACTAAATACATACAGATATTTTGGTGGGAACAGGAAAGAATTCAAATTTTGGGAAATAGTGTCATTGTATATAGTGTAGTGTCTATGTAGAATCAGCGGTGTCATTGTATGGTGTACACTTGGTGTACATGTAAATTGGTGTCAACGTAGAAATGCCTGGGCCGATATTACAACAACTTAACAAAGTTAGTGTGTTCGTTGTTACTGAATTGAACTAAGATTCTTCAATTTCTGTGTGACAACATGAAAATTCTAATTCAACGAACAGAAATTGAATTTTGTCTTTATTTTTGAAAACAATACAGTTAAATGAACGTGATTTAATCGAAAATCGTTGGAACTTAAATAAGTATTTGAATTTAACAAATCTAACATGACAAGCAAGCAATAATTTTATAGCATTTAAATTTCAAAACAAAAAATGCCCAAGACAGGAATCGAACCTGTGTCGCCACGGCCACAACGTGGAGTACTAACCACTATACTACTTGGGCCGATATTACAACAACTTAACAAAGTTAGTGTGTTCATTGTTACTGAAATGAACTAAGATTCTTCAATTTCTGTGTGACAACATGAAAATTCTAATTCAATGACCAGAAATTGAAAGATGTCTTTATTTTTGAAAACAATACAGTTGATTGAACGTGATTAAATCGAAAATTGTTATAACTTGAATAAGTATTCAAATTAAAGAAATCTAACAAGACAAGCAAGCAATAATTTTATAGCATTTTAATTTCAAAACAAAAAATGCCCAAGACAGGAATCGAACCTGTGTCGCCACGGCCACAACGTGGAGTACTAACCACTATACTACTTGAGCCGATATTACAACAACTTAACAAAGTTAGTGTGTTCATTGTTACTGAAATGAACTAAGATTCTTCAATTTCTGTGTGACAACATGAAAATTCTAATTCAATGACCAGAAATTGAAAGATGTCTTTATTTTTGAAAACAATACAGTTGATTGAACGTGATTAAATCGAAAATTGTTATAACTTGAATAAGTATTCAAATTAAAGAAATCTAACAAGACAAGCAAGCAATAATTTTATAGCATTTTAATTTCAAAACAAAAAATGCCCAAGACAGGAATCGAACCTGTGTCGCCACGGCCACAACGTGGAGTACTAACCACTATACTACTTGGGCCGATATTACAACAACTTAACAAAGTTAGTGTGTTCATTGTTACTGAAATGAACTAAGATTCTTCAATTTCTGTGTGACAACATGAAAATTCTAATTCAATGACCAGAAATTGAAAGATGTCTTTATTTTTGAAAACAATACAGTTAATTGAACGTGATTAAATCGAAAATTGTTAGAACTTAGATAAGTATTTGAATTAAACCAATCTAACAAGACAAGCAAGCAATAATTTTATAGCATTTTAATTTCAAAACAAAAAATGCCCAAGACAGGAATCGAACCTGTGTCGCCACGGCCACAACGTGCAGTACTAACCACTATACTACTTGGGCCGATATTACAACAACTTAACAAAGTTAGTGTGTTCATTGTTACTGAAATGAACTAAGATTCTTCAATTTCTGTGTGACAACATGAAAATTCTAATTCAATGACCAGAAATTGAAAGATGTCTTTATTTTTGAAAACAATACAGTTTATTGAACGTGATTAAATCAAAAATTGTTATAACTTGAATAAGGATTCAAATTGAAGAAATCTAAGATGACAAGCAAGCAATATGTTTATAGCATTTAAATTTCAAAACAAAAAATGCCCAAGACAGGAATCGAACCTGTGTCGCCACGGCCACAACGTGGAGTACTAACCACTATACTACTTGGGCCGATATTACAACAACTTAACAAAGTTAGTGTGTTCATTGTTACTGAAATGAACTAAGATTCTTCAATTTCTGTGTGACAACATGAAAATTCTAATTCAATGACCAGAAATTGAAAGATGTCTTTATTTTTGAAAACAATACAGTTTATTGAACGTGATTAAATCAAAAATTGTTATAACTTGAATAAGGATTCAAATTGAAGAAATCTAAGATGACAAGCAAGCAATATGTTTATAGCATTTAAATTTCAAAACAAAAAATGCCCAAGACAGGAATCGAACCTGTGTCGCCACGGCCACAACGTGGAGTACTAACCACTATACTACTTGGGTCGATATTACAACAACTTAACAAAGTTAGTGTGTTCATTGTTACTGAAATGAACTAAGATTCTTCAATTTCTGTGTGACAACATGAAAACTCTAATTCAATGACCAGAAATTGAAAGATGTCTTTATTTTTGAAAACAATACAGTTGATTGAACGTGATTAAATCGAAAATTGTTAGAACTTAAATAAGTATTTGAATTAAACAAATTTAACATGACAAGCAAGCAATAATTTTATAGCATTTAAATTTCAAAACAAAAAATGCCCAAGACAGGAATCGAACCTGTGTCGCCACGGCCACAACGTGGAGTACTAACCACTATACTACTTGGGCCGATATTACAACAACTTAACAAAGTTAGTGTGTTCATTGTTACTGAAATGAACTAAGATTCTTCAATTTCTGTGTGACAACATGAAAATTCTAATTCAATGACCAGAAATTGAAAGATGTCTTTATTTTTGAAAACAATACAGTTGATTGAACGTGATTAAATCGAAAATTGTTATAACTTGAATAAGTATTCAAATTAAAGAAATCTAACAAGACAAGCAAGCAATAATTTTATAGCATTTTAATTTCAAAACAAAAAATGCCCAAGACAGGAATCGAACCTGTGTCGCCACGGCCACAACGTGGAGTACTAACCACTATACTACTTGGGCCGATATTACAACAACTTAACAAAGTTAGTGTATTCATTGTTACTGAAATGAACTAAGATTCTTCAATTTCTGTGTGACAACATGAAAATTCTAATTCAATGACCAGAAATTGAAAGATGTCTTTATTTTTGAAAACAATACAGTTGATTGAACGTGATTAAATCGAAAATTGTTATAACTTGAATAAGTATTCAAATTAAAGAAATCTAACAAGACAAGCAAGCAATAATTTTATAGCATTTTAATTTCAAAACAAAAAATGCCCAAGACAGGAATCGAACCTGTGTCGCCACGGCCACAACGTGGAGTGTCACATCTGCAAGCACATGGTAAACATGTGCGCGCTATTCAAATAGCGGGAGCCTGAACAAGCCCCGCCCACAACATGGGACACACATGGCACTCTTGCTTCTGGCCTAACCCAGATTGGTTGTCTTATAGTCATGTGAGTCTCATCTCTATATCATCTATATATATACTCTATTTAATACTTTATTATATCTCTTTATATTCTTTCTTAATGTAATTCTTTTATTGTATTTTCTTGTTATCTGATAATGAATCCTTTTCTCTTTGAGTATTTGTCTTAATAAGGAAATCGGGGCGTTCGGGTCTGCCTACCTAAGGAACAAGGTAGAAGTACATATATCTTCCGACCATGAAAAGACGGAAAGAAACAATATGTAACGTGGAGGTTCCGCCTTGCTTACTTTACTGTTAATTTATTGACAGCAAGTTTACGAGACTTTTGGACTTAATTACCCAACAGTGAGGAGTAACCGAGCCGTGCACCATGATTTCCCCAAAAATTATTTTGGCTACCACTTCTCCTCCGCTCAACGAAAACTGGGAGGTGTCTGAGACGTTTGGGGAAACTATCAGACAATAGTTTTGACGAGCGTTACCTTTTTGTTATGCACGCGTGCTATTTTGATTCATTACTTTATGATGTGAATGTCCAGTGTGGCAACAGAGCTCACTTTTTAGCTGAGTTGTTTGGAAGCTGGAGGCTGTTGGGATAATTTTATTTACGATTTTTTGCTTTTGATTCACATCCAAGGGTTCATCAGGGTTCTACTCCTGTTAACTCTTTTCTTATTAGTTCAGAGATAATAAGAATATTTAAATTCCTACCCACCCAAGTCCACTCTACGTCTGCCAACGTTTCCTTTTTCCTATAATATTGACAGATAACTAAATTTAGATTCCTATATCAATCATAAATTACCTTCTCAATCTTTTGAAATTAAATTAAAAATTATCTTAATTAAGATTTATTTTGAAATTCTTTCTACAAATCTTAATAAACTTTATAAAATTGAACTTAATATACGAGATGAGACATTTTTGTTTACTTTAAGCTTACTCACATTCGAATAGTTGGCTCACGCGTACCAGCTGTTCGGCATGTGTAGTCAATAACAGCTGTTAAAATTCAAAAGTTTTCAAACAGGCTTAAGGCACCATCTGTGATTCCTATTTGTCTCTAAGCTGACATTAGTGATTATAATATTCAAATATCACGACAGACGGTCAATGGTTGTTTACCATAAGCGCTAACATCTGGTGTCGTGACACATGGCTGGAGACGGAGCTTGAAGCTTCAACGATCCTCCTTCATCGGACGCCATTGTCACAAACGTTTTTACTGGAGTCTAGTTGCTTCCAGTACGCGCTTTTATATTCATCTAACTGTATTCACCAGCCACCCTGTCGGACTCGGACATCAGCGACGAAAACAAAGATCAGGAACAAGGATCACCAGAGGTACGCCAAGTTTTTGAATTTAATTCTAAAAACTTAAATACTCCATCCACCTACCTCTCTCCTTTTGAATTTTTGAGAGAAGAAGGTGATTCCTCTTCTTCTTCTCACTCTTCTTCTCTAACAATTAGAATGAGAAGTAAAAGCAGAAAGGCCATCACTGAGGAAACACCTCGGGCACCTACTACAGTACGAAATAGATCACCAAGTCGGTGGGCCGCTGCTATAACTAAAGCTTTTGAAAGAAAAATGACTCCTACCTCTCCATCTCCTAATTCTAATGTTGCTCCACCCTCTAGAAATATGGCAACTATTTTAAATTGCCATCTCTGTCCCAGGTATGACGGCTCTCGTAGCTTTCGTTCTTTTGTTGAATCTTTAAATAGATTTTTTAATGTTATGAATCTAAGCTTACCTGAGAGACTATTAATTTTGCCTCTTCTTTTGGAATCAAATGAAACAGCTCTCTCCTTGTATAATAGTATTCCTAGTGGCATAAGAACTAATGGCCCATGGATTGTTTTGATGGATCAGCTCACTGAGCTTTTAGCGCCTAAAACAGATAAAAATTTCACCATAGCGCTTATTCATCGAGTACAACAAGGAGATAAATCTGTTCTTGATTTTAGTATGGAATTAGAGAGAATGGCAAGCACCATAATGTCACCAATGGATCCCGAGCGGGAACCAATGTTGAAAACGGCATTTTTAAATGGTTTAAAAGAGGAGCTGGGTATTGCGGTTTTAACTAAAAACCCCGCCACTTATGAACAAGCTAAGAAATTAGCTAGGTTTGAAGAAGGCGTTCGAAATAGCTTCATGAAAAGAAATGAAGACACTAGCACCTTGAAGGAGCTCATAAATGCTCTACAGCATAAATTAAGCTTTAGTGAAGAAAGAGAAAGAAGTAGGAATAATAATAATAATAAAAATTATAAAAATAATAAAAAAAATAATAACTGGACTCAGCACAATAATGGCTCTAATGATTATGAGCGAGAGAGAGAGCGACCTTCTGCCGTACGTTATAATAATAATAACTCGCAGAACGGGAATATGAATAGGCGTCCTAACCCGGGAAACCGCCCATTTGCGAATGGCAGAAATGCCAATAGCTCGTCTTGGAACCCTAGGCCTAGTTCCCCAAGAAGACAAAGACCATCAGCCAATGGGAATGGTAACTCAAGGGTATACAGCGTAGCGACCCCATTCATGCCACCGGTCACGTTGTGCCTGACTTTATTGGCACTCTCATGCCTTCCCTTTGGGTCGGCAAAATATCAGATTTGCGCTCAATCTGAAGGGGGTATATTAGTAACACCTCCTGTGGTCACAGGCTGCCATAAGGCAGAAATTGAAAAGGCTCACAGTGTTGAGGTAGAAATATATCTACCAAAGGCTGAGATAGAGTCATGGGAAGCATGGAAATGCTATGTGAAAAAGTATAAAAGCTGTGTGAGAGATTTCATGTTTTTGAGAGATCGTAACACCACATTCTCTCATATTGAAACAGTAGATAAGAAAGATTGTGTTCGAGCACATAGAAATCGTATGTGGAATGATAAAATCATGAATGCCCAACAGCATTCAGTTTTTGAAACACCATTAAACGAGCATAATCCAACTCGCTCTTGGTCCACCGAAGAATGTGTAGAAATTGAACAATTTGTATTGAAGCGAGGGATAATAACTAGATTGAAAGAAGATCACATTGTATCAGACTTATTTATAAATACTGATAATTGTAAAGGAAATGAAGGGTTTTGTGCAACTGGTGAAAGTGCAGTTATCTGGCAACCACCTATCCCATCAGTTGTCTGTCACTATCAAAAACTTGGCCCCTTCTCCGCCATGTTGGGTGATCATATTCTTCTAGTTCACTCTATTGAAAGCGCTTTTGTTCTCCAAAATCATTCCACATCCGCTCACGTTCAATCTTGTTTCGAATTCGCTGTTTTTGAATCATCCTTTGAGGCAATTATCCGATTCACAGCATATCCCCGTGTTTATAATTTGCTTGATCTTTCCAATACTTTGCTTAATGCTGATAGACGCAGAAATAAACGTAATGCATTACCTCAAAAACATCGCTCTTTCAGTGATGATTATCTTTTTGTTAATGCGAAATCCCAACCATATGCGTTTCCATTTCTAAGACCTACTTTCATTTTTGGATCTGCATCTATCACTAAGTTTTACGCAAAATATATGAGATATGCAGCTACATCATCTTATGAGAGTTTGCTCCAATTCGCGATAGATAATCCACTGTTCATTGACACAATTGTTAGTTTAGGATTGACAAAAGATCACATAACTAACTGGGCAAAGTCTAATAATTTCAAAGATCCCAATCTTTTGATTTTACAATGTATGGGTATAGAGGAAATTAAACTGGCTACTAGACAGGTGATTAATAGCATGAAATTGGATGATCTTATCACTCAAGTAGCTCGTCGTATAGAAGTTCCTCGGTTAAAAAGATCGTTGATGAAATCTACAACATCCATAGAAGACTTCTTTCGAGGAATGGCTCACGCAGTAGTATATCAAGCCACAATTCTTGATGGTACACAAACAGTTCCATCAATCGAACAGTTGGCCAGAGCCTTATATCCATCTATATTAGCACGCAGTGGAAATATGAATCAATCTGAAATTATTGCAACTGCTCAAGGCATGTTATTCATGATCCAACAACAATCGGGAAAAGAACAAATATCTCGTGACATGCAAGTCAGTCGACAACAAAAAGCTGATGCTACTGTTAGAAACAACCAAGAGCAAGTTTTAGCAATTATATCCAAGCTGCCTGACTATCACAACCTTTATACAAAGAATAGTACAGCATATTATGGATTTCCTCCACAGTCCATCGAATACCCACAAGAAAATCCTAAATTCAATAAAACAGAAGTTTTAGAATTCATAAGTTGGGTTAAAACTCAAATCACAACTGATAAAAATATGGTACAGCATACTACTGTAACCCCAATAACTGCCACCAAAACTACAATTCGTAGTTTAACAACTCCTACCCCTAATGCGTACGAGAGAGGTCGAGAGTTGTATGTAGCAGAAGTATATGACAATGTTCTCCACAAATCAGAGCATAAAACTAAAACGATAATAGATAATAAGTTGAATTATGGGTTTGAGAAAGCGCGTCTCTCCATAATTGACGAATTTCATCAACAGTTTCATACCATCTGTAAATCTCAAATGGAAACTGTAAAAAGCTGGCAAGCTATATTACGTATACATCCTACAATAGGAGTAAGAGCTATGCTTCAGCGGGATGATATCGTTGCCCGATTTGTTGGAAGAAATGTTTTAAAAATAACAACTTGTCAGGAAATAGAACCACATTTCATTTATCGTAATCATTCTTACAATGATAAATGTTATGCAGAGACCCCTGTTTTAACACACAATAAACAATTATTCTTTGCTCCTATCGATAGCTACGATTTGAGCACTGAAGGACATGAGATCAATTGTGAACACAAAGAGACAGAGATTTGGTATGAAAATGGAACATGGAGAGATTATAAAGGTGACACACATAAAGTAGATAGTATTCATTCAGAAAAACATGATCATTATGCTGAATTGAGTAAACTTCGATTCACAGGGCGGAATTTGTTTGAAAATTCGACTGAAAAATCCTTAGCCCTATCTATTGGATTAACTTATGGTTATAGTTTATCTACTTCACCTCACCATGATCTTCTCCGCGTAATTTCTCGTTCACGTGATTGGCCTCAAATTTCCTCTTTCATCTTGAAAGGAAGTAAACTTATAAGAGATGCCAGGAAAATTGTTTTCTCCAATTGGGATCTGTTCATTGACTTTTGTATAGGTTCAATTGAACGAACACTCATTACCATCGGTTGTATAACTCTGATATTATGTCTAATGATAGCATTATATTTCACTATAAAATGTTATCTCTCCCCTACTTCTATGTTAAAAATAAACCATATCATGTTGAGCCCAACAGCTCCACCACTTGAGGGAGATGAGATTCATGAAACAGTTAGTGATGAATTGATGCGGAGCTATTTTCCTACCATCATAACTTACATTCCTTTAGCCATACCTTTTGTATGTCACACAACAACAAAGAAAAATGGACACTTGTTACCGTTTGTTCATATTGACATTGAAGGTAGAGGACTGTTAGCATTATGGGATTCTGGAGCTACTGTCTCATATATTCCGTTCTCCACATTGGCATATATTGGAAGACAATATTTTACAAAATATTCTAAATCTGCATCCACTGCAAATGGATCAGAGTTTCGCTTTGTGGGAAAATGCAAGTTAGATGTGGGTATAGCAGGTTACCAAGTGGAACACGAATTTTTAATATCTGAAGACAATGACTGTCCAGGACAAATGTTACTTGGTACTGATTTTATGCGTACGTTGGAAGAAAGAGAGATATTTACTACATTAAAACTATGTAAAGGAAAGTTGATTGTTGGTAATATGGAAACACCCTTAGTAAAATCTGGTTGTTTTGCATATAAAACCACAACTAAAACAGTAAATATCATAAGTTTGTCCACAGTAACAGTTCCACCACATAGTACCTCCCACATATCTTTGCAAACAGGACCAGAATTAGATTTTGATCAATATGCTCTTTTAAAATCTAGCATAGGTCCTATCTCAATTCCAGATGCCGCCATAGGACCTTTTCCTATTACTATGGTAGTATCAAACAATTCTTCAAAGCCAATTAAAATTAATAAAAATGACCACATTGGTTCAGGACTTATAGCATCTAAAGAAATTATGAACGATTATGTTCCACCTGAAGCTGATTGGGAAGATAAGTTACCAACTTTTCCTCAGCATCTTTTGGATGATTTGAACTTCAATTCTTGCACTCTGTCCCATAAAATGAAGAAAAATCTGATCACAATCATTAAGGAAAACCAAACGGCATTTTTCAACCATGATCATAATATTGGTCTCTTTTGCGGACCAGTAGAACATGCCATTCCTATAAGATCCGATATGGATTTCCCAAAAAGTAGATCTTACAGAGTACCATTGGGTAAGCAAGAAGAAGTAGAACGGCAAGTGAAAGAAATGTTGTCGCAAGGTATAATCGAAAATTCGACGGCTACTTTCACTAGTCCAGTTGTTCTTGTGAAAAAGAAAGATAATTCTTTCCGGTTCGTAACTGACTTTAGAGCATTGAATAGTGTTACTAAGAAACAAACATACAGCATCCCACACATTCCTGATATCATAGACTTAGCGGCTGGAGCTCAGTTCTTTTCGAATTTTGATCTCATTTCTGGTTTCTTCCAAATACCGTTGAAACGCTCAGATAGACACCTAACTGCTTTTACCACTCCATCAGGTACCTATCAGTATTGCCGAATGCCTATGGGATTGTGTGGAGCGCCACACACTTTTCAATCCGCAGTACGATACTTGCAATCTCTTGTTAGATGCAAACTGTTTGTATATCTAGATGATTTGCTAATAATTTCGAACTCAGCTGATGAACATTTAAGAGATATACAAGAAGTGCTGAAAAAGGTCACTGAACTAGGGTTAAAAATTAAGTTATCTAAATGTTGCTTTGCAGCCACTGAAGTAAAGTTTTTGGGTTTTATAATAGGTAGAAATGGTGTTAAACCAGATCCTGCTAAAATACAGGCTGTTTCCGAATTTCCAAATCCAAGCACAGTTACGGCTGTCAGATCCTTTCTAGGTATGACTAACTATTTTCGACGGTTTATTCAAAATTATGCCGGAATAGCTGAGCCATTGTATAAGTTAACACATAAGGATACTCCTTTTGAGTGGAAATCGGAACATGCAGACGCATTTAAAACTTTAAAAACATTACTGTGTACTGCCCCTGTACTGAAACCTCCTAAAGCAGACCAACCTTTTGTTATAGAAAGTGATGGCAGTATGATCGCTGTGGGAGCAGTTTTATTGCAATCAGCAGAGAAAAATTCTCCATTACACCCGATTGCGTTCGCTAGTAGAAAGTTGACTCCAGCGGAACGGAAATATCCTCCTATTGAAGTTGAAGCACTCGGTTTAGTCTTTGCTCTTCAACAATTCCGTACCTATGTATTAGGAGTACCTACCACAGTTATCACAGATCACCGACCATTAACCAGTTTAATGTCGCGTAAAGATCTCATAGGTAGATTAGCCAAGTATCAACTAATGATACAAGATTTCAACATAAAGATTGAATATCGTCCTGGCAAATTAAACAGTGTCTGTGATGCTCTCTCCAGGTATATAGGAAACGAAGCAAATGACAGTCGTCCTACTAAACCAAAGGACAAAGTAAAACCTGTTGATGCTTTTATTGCTCATATCACAACTATTTCTTCTATTGACCAACTAAATTGTGAAGAAATACGGAAAGTTCAAGCTGGAGTTCCCTGGATTCGCGAAGCACTTTCTCAAATTAATAATGATAACTGTCCGGCTAATATATCAGACCGGTATGAAGAACGAGAAGGCATATTACATGCAAAACAAGCGAAAAATTATTTAAAACCATCTATTATTTTGCCTCGAAACGACAAAATAACTGATGTTGTCATCAAATTTTTTCACGAAGATTCCAAAATTGGTGCACACCTAGGTATTAATAAAACTACTGATGCGATTCGACGACGATTCTTTTGGACTAATATGGTTTTACAAATAACTGAATTTATTAATCGTTGTACAAAATGTGCAAGTAGGAAATCTAACCCACAACAATCGTATATTCAACCTATGGGAAGATTTGTTATACCCGAAAAGCCATTTGATCGTATTCATGTAGATATACTAGGTCCTTTACCTCGCACTAATGATGGACATCGATACATCTTGAGTATTCAAGACGCTTTTAGTAAATGGGGAACAACTTGCCCATTAATAACACAAACGGCTACTGAAATCACAGAAGCGTTTGTAATTAGATTTGTTTTCATATATGGACCACCAATGAGTATGATAACCGATAATGGTAGTAGCTTTTTGTCATCTGAATTTCAAGCTATGTGTAAACAATTTGGAATTAAACACACTACTACGCTACCATATCATAAAAATGCTAATGGACAAGTTGAGAGACTTCATAGAACTTTGGAAGAAGCTCTCTCTTCATTCGTGAATGAACAACAAACTAACTGGGATATACACCTACCCAAAGTTATGTTTGCGATCAATACGTTACCAAACTCATCAACATCTATTAGTCCATATGTTGTATTATTTGGTCGGGATGCAAGACTTCCTATTGACCATCAATTGCCTGGAAATAATCTTCAAACTGAAGAACCAGCCAATCCTACAGAAGATTTTGTCAATAGATCGCTAATACAAAATGAAAGCACATCTAATATAGTAAAAGATAGAATTGAAACATGCACAAAGAAGAATGAACAACGGTACAATACACGAAATAGAACACAAAATAAAGAAATTCAGGTTGATGACTTAGTTATGATAAAAGTGAATTCTACTCGAAACAAACTAACACCTTCATTCGAAGGGCCTTATTTAGTCTTCAAAGATCTTTCGTCGTGGTTCAAACAGATAAAGGAAAAAGCAGAAGAGTACACAAGGACTTCGTCAAACCTTACCAACGGACCACATCTATTCCGGTTATCACAATTTCTTGAAGGTAGTTTTTTTTTTAACAAAATCAAATTGTTGAAATTTTTATTTTTTTTTATTTTGTGCCATTTCTGATTGTAACACTTCTTTGTTGTTGATTGATTTTCTCTGAAAAGTCTGCTATTGTTTTACAAGGTTTTGTTTTATTACTCCAACTCTCATTGAGTAGATTTTTCAACATTCTCTTGTGAATCTTGCTATTTTTTTATGCATAATCATTACTTGTATTCACCTTATGGACATTAGTCATACGGGTTAAACGAGTTTTCATTTTTTTGTACAGAACGGGCTCGACCTATTCTCAGGGTAACACCGTACCTGTAGAACTCGAGAAAATGAACGACTATATCACAGTCGAATGGTTTAGAAGCAAAGCTCTCGTTTGCAAGTGAATGGAATAGAATCTACTCGATACTACATTTCGAATTCAACAAACTTGAAGAGACAATAGCTAAACTTTCAAATCGTATTGTATACATTTTTTTATCCACTACACCATGATTTTTTTTCCAACATCCAACTATCTTAAAAATTGAATTAATTTATTTTGTTTTTGAACGAGGACGTTCAACTTTTTAAAGTGGGGGGATGTCACATCTGCAAGCACATGGTAAACATGTGCGCGCTATTCAAATAGCGGGAGCCTGAACAAGCCCCGCCCACAACATGGGACACACATGGCACTCTTGCTTCTGGCCTAACCCAGATAGGTTGTCTTATAGTCATGTGAGTCTCATCTCTATATCATCTATATATATACTCTATTTAATACTTTATTATATCTCTTTATATTCTTTCTTAATGTAATTCTTATATTGTATTTTCTTGTTATCTGATAATGAATCCTTTTCTCTTTGAGTATTTGTCTTAATAAGGAAATCGGGGCGTTCGGGTCTGCCTACCTAAGGAACAAGGTAGAAGTACATATATCTTCCGACCATGAAAAGACGGGAAGAAACAATATGTAACGGGAGTACTAACCACTATACTACTTGGGCCGATATTACAACAACTTAACAAAGTTAGTGTGTTCATTGTTACTGAAATGAACTAAGATTCTTCAATTTCTGTGTGACAACATGAAAATTCTAATTCAATGACCAGAAATTGAAAGATGTCTTTATTTTTGAAAACAATACAGTTTATTGAACGTGATTAAATCAAAAATTGTTATAACTTGAATAAGTATTCAAATTGAAGAAATCTAAGATGACAAGCAAGCAATATGTTTATAGCATTTAAATTTCAAAACAAAAAATGCCCAAGACAGGAATCGAACCTGTGTCGCCACGGCCACAACGTGGAGTACTAACCACTATACTACTTGGGCCGATATTACAACAACTTAACAAAGTTAGTGTGTTCATTGTTACTGAAATGAACTAAGATTCTTCAATTTCTGTGTGACAACATGAAAATTCTAATCAATGACCAAAAATTGAAAGATGTCGTTACATATCGTTTCTTCCCGTCTTTTCATGGTCGGAAGATATATGTACTTCTACCTTGTTCCTTAGGTAGGCAGACCCGAAAGCCCCGATTTCCTTATTAAGACAAATACTCAAAGAGAAAAGGATTCATTATCAGATAACAAGAAAATACTTCATAAAAAAATACTAAATACTAATACTAAAATACTAAATTCTTTATTTTGTGTTCTATTTCGTGTATTGTACCGTTGTTCATTCTTCTTTGTGCATGTTTCAATTCTATCTTTTACTATATTAGATGTGCTTTCATTTTGTATTAGCGATCTATTGACAAAATCTTCTGTAGGATTGGCTGGTTCTTCAGTTTGAAGATTATTTCCAGGCAATTGATGGTCAATAGGAAGTCTTGCATCCCGACCAAATAATACAACATATGGACTAATAGATGTTGATGAGTTTGGTAACGTATTGATCGCAAACATAACTTTGGGTAGGTGTATATCCCAGTTAGTTTGTTGTTCATTCACGAATGAAGAGAGAGCTTCTTCCAAAGTTCTATGAAGTCTCTCAACTTGTCCATTAGCATTTTTATGATATGGTAGCGTAGTAGTGTGTTTAATTCCAAATTGTTTACACATAGCTTGAAATTCAGATGACAAAAAGCTACTACCATTATCGGTTATCATACTCATTGGTGGTCCATATATGAAAACAAATCTAATTACAAACGCTTCTGTGATTTCAGTAGCCGTTTGTGTTATTAATGGGCAAGTTGTTCCCCATTTACTAAAAGCGTCTTGAATACTCAAGATGTATCGATGTCCATCATTAGTGCGAGGTAAAGGACCTAGTATATCTACATGAATACGATCAAATGGCTTTTCGGGTATAACAAATCTTCCCATAGGTTGAATATACGATTGTTGTGGGTTAGATTTCCTACTTGCACATTTTGTACAACGATTAATAAATTCAGTTATTTGTAAAACCATATTAGTCCAAAAGAATCGTCGTCGAATCGCATCAGTAGTTTTATTAATACCTAGGTGTGCACCAATTTTGGAATCTTCGTGAAAAAATTTGATGACAACATCAGTTATTTTGTCGTTTCGAGGCAAAATAATAGATGGTTTTAAATAATTTTTCGCTTGTTTTGCATGTAATATGCCTTCTCGTTCTTCATACCGGTCTGATATATTAGCCGGACAGTTATCATTATTAATTTGAGAAAGTGCTTCGCGAATCCAGGGAACTCCAGCTTGAACTTTCCGTATTTCTTCACAATTTAGTTGGTCAATAGAAGAAATAGTTGTGATATGAGCAATAAAAGCATCAACAGGTTTTACTTTGTCCTTTGGTTTAGTAGGACGACTGTCATTTGCTTCGTTTCCTATATACCTGGAGAGAGCATCACAGACACTGTTTAATTTGCCAGGACGATATTCAATCTTTATGTTGAAATCTTGTATCATTAGTTGATACTTGGCTAATCTACCTATGAGATCTTTACGCGACATTAAACTGGTTAATGGTCGGTGATCTGTGATAACTGTGGTAGGTACTCCTAATACATAGGTACGGAATTGTTGAAGAGCAAAGACTAAACCGAGTGCTTCAACTTCAATAGGAGGATATTTCCGTTCCGCTGGAGTCAACTTTCTACTAGCGAACGCAATCGGGTGTAATGGAGAATTTTTCTCTGCTGATTGCAATAAAACTGCTCCCACAGCGATCATACTGCCATCACTTTCTATAACAAAAGGTTGGTCTGCTTTAGGAGGTTTCAGTACAGGGGCAGTACACAGTAATGTTTTTAAAGTTTTAAATGCGTCTGCATGTTCCGATTTCCACTCAAAAGGAGTATCCTTATGTGTTAACTTATACAATGGCTCAGCTATTCCGGCATAATTTTGAATAAACCGTCGAAAATAGTTAGTCATACCTAGAAAGGATCTGACAGCCGTAACTGTGCTTGGATTTGGAAATTCGGAAACAGCCTGTATTTTAGCAGGATCTGGTTTAACACCATTTCTACCTATTATAAAACCCAAAAACTTTACTTCAGTGGCTGCAAAGCAACATTTAGATAACTTAATTTTTAACCCTAGTTCAGTGACCTTTTTCAGCACTTCTTGTATATCTCTTAAATGTTCATCAGCTGAGTTCGAAATTATTAGCAAATCATCTAGATATACAAACAGTTTGCATCTAACAAGAGATTGCAAGTATCGTACTGCGGATTGAAAAGTGTGTGGCGCTCCACACAATCCCATAGGCATTCGGCAATACTGATAGGTACCTGATGGAGTGGTAAAAGCAGTTAGGTGTCTATCTGAGCGTTTCAACGGTATTTGGAAGAAACCAGAAATGAGATCAAAATTCGAAAAGAACTGAGCTCCAGCCGCTAAGTCTATGATATCAGGAATGTGTGGGATGCTGTATGTTTGTTTCTTAGTAACACTATTCAATGCTCTAAAGTCAGTTACGAACCGGAAAGAATTATCTTTCTTTTTCACAAGAACAACTGGACTAGTGAAAGTAGCCGTCGAATTTTCGATTATACCTTGCGACAACATTTCTTTCACTTGCCGTTCTACTTCTTCTTGCTTACCCAATGGTACTCTGTAAGATCTACTTTTTGGGAAATCCATATCGGATCTTATAGGAATGGCATGTTCTACTGGTCCGCAAAAGAGACCAATATTATGATCATGGTTGAAAAATGCCGTTTGGTTTTCCTTAATGATTGTGATCAGATTTTTCTTCATTTTATGGGACAGAGTGCAAGAATTGAAGTTCAAATCATCCAAAAGATGCTGAGGAAAAGTTGGTAACTTATCTTCCCAATCAGCTTCAGGTGGAACATAATCGTTCATAATTTCTTTAGATGCTATAAGTCCTGAACCAATGTGGTCATTTTTATTAATTTTAATTGGCTTTGAAGAATTGTTTGATACTACCATAGTAATAGGAAAAGGTCCTATGGCGGCATCTGGAATTGAGATAGGACCTATGCTAGATTTTAAAAGAGCATATTGATCAAAATCTAATTCTGGTCCTGTTTGCAAAGATATGTGGGAGGTACTATGTGGTGGAACTGTTACTGTGGACAAACTTATGATATTTACTGTTTTAGTTGTGGTTTTATATGCAAAACAACCAGATTTTACTAAGGGTGTTTCCATATTACCAACAATCAACTTTCCTTTACATAGTTTTAATGTAGTAAATATCTCTCTTTCTTCCAACGTACGCATAAAATCAGTACCAAGTAACATTTGTCCTGGACAGTCATTGTCTTCAGATATTAAAAATTCGTGTTCCACTTGGTAACCTGCTATACCCACATCTAACTTGCATTTTCCCACAAAGCGAAACTCTGATCCATTTGCAGTGGATGCAGATTTAGAATATTTTGTAAAATATTGTCTTCCAATATATGCCAATGTGGAGAACGGAATATATGAGACAGTAGCTCCAGAATCCCATAATGCTAACAGTCCTCTACCTTCAATGTCAATATGAACAAACGGTAACAAGTGTCCATTTTTCTTTGTTGTTGTGTGACATACAAAAGGTATGGCTAAAGGAATGTAAGTTATGATGGTAGGAAAATAGCTCCGCATCAATTCATCACTAACTGTTTCATGAATCTCATCTCCCTCAAGTGGTGGAGCTGTTGGGCTCAACATGATATGGTTTATTTTTAACATAGAAGTAGGGGAGAGATAACATTTTATAGTGAAATATAATGCTATCATTAGACATAATATCAGAGTTATACAACCGATGGTAATGAGTGTTCGTTCAATTGAACCTATACAAAAGTCAATGAACAGATCCCAATTGGAGAAAACAATTTTCCTGGCATCTCTTATAAGTTTACTTCCTTTCAAGATGAAAGAGGAAATTTGAGGCCAATCACGTGAACGAGAAATTATGCGGAGAAGATCATGGTGAGGTGAAGTAGATAAACTATAACCATAAGTTAATCCAATAGATAGGGCTAAGGATTTTTCAGTCGAATTTTCAAACAAATTCCGCCCTGTGAATCGAAGTTTACTCAATTCAGCATAATGATCATGTTTTTCTGAATGAATACTATCTACTTTATGTGTGTCACCTTTATAATCTCTCCATGTTCCATTTTCATACCAAATCTCTGTCTCTTTGTGTTCACAATTGATCTCATGTCCTTCAGTGCTCAAATCGTAGCTATCGATAGGAGCAAAGAATAATTGTTTATTGTGTGTTAAAACAGGGGTCTCTGCATAACATTTATCATTGTAAGAATGATTACGATAAATGAAATGTGGTTCTATTTCCTGACAAGTTGTTATTTTTAAAACATTTCTTCCAACAAATCGGGCAACGATATCATCCCGCTGAAGCATAGCTCTTACTCCTATTGTAGGATGTATACGTAATATAGCTTGCCAGCTTTTTACAGTTTCCATTTGAGATTTACAGATGGTATGAAACTGTTGATGAAATTCGTCAATTATGGAGAGACGCGCTTTCTCAAACCCATAATTCAACTTATTATCTATTATCGTTTTAGTTTTATGCTCTGATTTGTGGAGAACATTGTCATATACTTCTGCTACATACAACTCTCGACCTCTCTCGTACGCATTAGGGGTAGGAGTTGTTAAACTACGAATTGTAGTTTTGGTGGAAGTTATTGGGGTTACAGTAGTATGCTGTACCATATTTTTATCAGTTGTGATTTGCGTTTTAACCCAACTTATGAATTCTAAAACTTCTGTTTTATTGAATTTAGGATTTTCCTGTGGGTATTCGATGGACTGTGGAGGAAATCCATAATATGCTGTACTATTCTTTGTATAAAGGTTGTGATAGTCAGGCAGCTTGGATATAATTGCTAAATCTTGCTCTTGGTTGTTTCTAACAGTAGCATCAGCTTTTTGTTGTCGACTGACTTGCATGTCACGAGATATTTGTTCTTTTCCCGATTGTTGTTGGATCATGAATAACATGCCTTGAGCAGTTGCAATAATTTCAGATTGATTCATATTTCCACTGCGTGGTAATATAGATGGATATAAGGCTCTTGCCAACTGTTCGATTGATGGAACTGTTTGTGTACCATCAAGAATTGTGGCTTGATATACTACTGCGTGAGCCATTCCTCGAAAGAAATCTTCTATGGATGTTGTAGATTTCATCAAAGATCTTTTTAACCGAGGAACTTCTATACGACGAGCTACTTGAGTGATAAGATCATCCAATTTCATGCTGTTAATCATCTGTCTAGTAGCCAGTTTAATTTCCTCTATACCCATACATTGTAAAATCAAAAGATTGGGATCTTTGAAATTATTAGACTTTGCCCAGTTAGTTATGTGATCTTTTGTCAATCCTAAACTAACAATTGTGTCAATGAACAGTGGATTATCTATCGCGAATTGGAGCAAACTCTCATAAGATGATGTAGCTGCATATCTCATATATTTTGCGTAAAACTTAGTGATAGATGCAGATCCAAAAATGAAAGTAGGTCTTAGAAATGGAAACGCATATGGTTGGGATTTCGCATTAACAAAAAGATAATCATCACTGAAAGAGCGATGTTTTTGAGGTAATGCATTACGTTTATTTCTGCGTCTATCAGCATTAAGCAAAGTATTGGAAAGATCAAGCAAATTATAAACACGGGGATATGCTGTGAATCGGATAATTGCCTCAGAGGATGATTCAAAAACAGCGAATTCGAAACAAGATTGAACGTGAGCGGATGTGGAATGATTTTGGAGAACAAAAGCGCTTTCAATAGAGTGAACTAGAAGAATATGATCACCCAACATGGCGGAGAAGGGGCCAAGTTTTTGATAGTGACAGACAACTGATGGGATAGGTGGTTGCCAGATAACTGCACTTTCACCAGTTGCACAAAACCCTTCATTTCCTTTACAATTATCAGTATTTATAAATAAGTCTGATACAATGTGATCTTCTTTCAATCTAGTTATTATCCCTCGCTTCAATACAAATTGTTCAATTTCTACACATTCTTCGGTGGACCAAGAGCGAGTTGGATTATGCTCGTTTAATGGTGTTTCAAAAACTGAATGCTGTTGGGCATTCATGATTTTATCATTCCACATACGATTTCTATGTGCTCGAACACAATCTTTCTTATCTACTGTTTCAATATGAGAGAATGTGGTGTTACGATCTCTCAAAAACATGAAATCTCTCACACAGCTTTTATACTTTTTCACATAGCATTTCCATGCTTCCCATGACTCTATCTCAGCCTTTGGTAGATATATTTCTACCTCAACACTGTGAGCCTTTTCAATTTCTGCCTTATGGCAGCCTGTGACCACAGGAGGTGTTACTAATATACCCCCTTCAGATTGAGCGCAAATCTGATATTTTGCCGACCCAAAGGGAAGGCATGAGAGTGCCAATAAAGTCAGGCACAACGTGACCGGTGGCATGAATGGGGTCGCTACGCTGTATACCCTTGAGTTACCATTCCCATTGGCTGATGGTCTTTGTCTTCTTGGGGAACTAGGCCTAGGGTTCCAAGACGAACTATTGGCATTTCTGCCATTGGCAAATGGGCGGTTTCCCGGGTTAGGACGCCTATTCATTTTCCCGTTCTGCGAGTTATTATTATAATAACGTACGGCAGAAGGTCGCTCTCTCTCTCGCTCATAATCATTAGAGCCATTATTGTGCTGAGTCCAGTTATTATTTTTTTTATTATTTTTATAATTTTTATTATTATTATTATTCCTACTTCTTTCTCTTTCTTCACTAAAGCTTAATTTATGCTGTAAAGCATTTATGAGCTCCTTCAAGGTGCTAGTGTCTTCATTTCTTTTCATGAAGCTATTTCGAACGCCTTCTTCAAACCTAGCTAATTTCTTAGCTTGTTCATAAGTGGCGGGGTTTTTAGTTAAAACCGCAATACCCAGCTCCTCTTTTAAACCATTTAAAAATGCCGTTTTCAACATTGGTTCCCGCTCGGGATCCATTGGTGACATTATGGTGCTTGCCATTCTCTCTAATTCCATACTAAAATCAAGAACAGATTTATCTCCTTGTTGTACTCGATGAATAAGCGCTATGGTGAAATTTTTATCTGTTTTAGGCGCTAAAAGCTCAGTGAGCTGATCCATCAAAACAATCCATGGGCCATTAGTTCTTATGCCACTAGGAATACTATTATACAAGGAGAGAGCTGTTTCATTTGATTCCAAAAGAAGAGGCAAAATTAATAGTCTCTCAGGTAAGCTTAGATTCATAACATTAAAAAATCTATTTAAAGATTCAACAAAAGAACGAAAGCTACGAGAGCCGTCATACCTGGGACAGAGATGGCAATTTAAAATAGTTGCCATATTTCTAGAGGGTGGAGCAACATTAGAATTAGGAGATGGAGAGGTAGGAGTCATTTTTCTTTCAAAAGCTTTAGTTATAGCAGCGGCCCACCGACTTGGTGATCTATTTCGTACTATAGTAGGTGCCCGAGGTGTTTCCTCAGTGATGGCCTTTCTGCTTTTACTTCTCGTTCTAATTGTTAGAGAAGAAGAGTGAGAAGAAGAAGAGGAATCACCTTCTTCTCTCAAAAATTCAATAGGAGAGAGGTAGGTGGATGGAGTATTTAAGTTTTTAGAATTAAATTCAAAAACTTGGCGTACCTCTGGTGATCCTTGTTCCTGATCTTTGTTTTCCTCGCTGATGTCCGAGTCCGACAGGGTGGCTGGTGAATACAGTTAGATGAATATAAGAGCGCGTACTGGAAGCAACTAGACTCCAGTAAAAACGTTTGTGACAATGGCGTCTGATGAAGGAGGGTCGTTGAAGCTTCAAGCTCCGCCTCCAGCCATGTGTCACGACACCAGATGTTAGCGCTTATGGTAAACAACCATTGACCGTCTGTCGTGATATTTGAATATTATAATCACTAATGTCAGCTTAGAGACAAATAAGGAATCACAGATGGTGCCTTAAGCCTGTTTGAAAACTTTTGAATTTTAACAGCTGTTATTGACTACACATGTCGAACAGCTGGTACGCGTGGGCCAACTATTTGAATGTGAGTAAGCTTAAAGTAAACAAAAATGTCTCATCTCGTATATTAAGTTCAATTTTATAAAGTTTATTAAGATTTGTAGAAAGAATTTCAAAATAAATCTTAATTAAGATAATTTTTAATTTAATTTCCAAAGATTTAGATGGTAATTTAAGATTGATATAGGAGTTTAAATTCAGTAATCTGTCAATAATATAGGAAAAAGGAAACGTTGGCAGACGTAGAGTGGACTTGGGTGGGTAGGAATTTAAATGTTCTTATTATCTCTGAACTAATAAGAAAAGAGTTAACAGGAGTAGAGCCCTGATGAACCCTTGGATGTGAATCAAAATCAAAAATCGTAAATAAAATTATCCCAACAGCCTCCAGCTTCCAAACAACTCAGCTAAAAAGTGAGCTCTGTTGCCACACTGGACATTCACATCATAAAGTAATGAATCAAAATAGCACGCGCGTGCATAACAAAAAGGTAACGCTCGTCAAAACTATTGTCTGATAGTTTCCCCAAACGTCTCAGACACCTCCCAGTTTTCGTTGAGCGGAGGAGAAGTGGTAGCCAAAATATTTTTTGGGGAAATCATGGTGCACGGCTCGGTTACTCCTCACTGTTGGGTAATTAAGTCCAAAAGTCTCGTAAACTTGCTGTCAATAAATTAACAGTAAAGTAAGCAAGGTGGAACCTCCACGTTACATATCGTTTCTTCCCGTCTTTTCATGGTCGGAAGATATATGTACTTCTACCTTGTTCCTTAGGTAGGCAGACCCGAACGCCCCGATTTCCTTATTAAGACAAATACTCAAAGAGAAAAGGATTCATTATCAGATAACAAGAAAATACAATATAAGAATTACATTAAGAAAGAATATAAAAAGATATAATAAAGTATTAAATAGAGTATATATATAGATGATAAAGAGATGAGACTCACATGACTATAAGACAACCTATCTGGGTTAGACCAGAAGCAAGAGTGCCATGTGTGTCCCATGTTGTGGGCGGGGCTTGTTCAGGCTCCCGCTATTTGAATAGCGCGCACATGTTTACCATGTGCTTGCAGATGTGACAATGTCTTTATTTTTGAAAACAATACAGTTGATTGAACGTGATTAAATCGAAAATTGATAGAACTTAAATAAGTATTTGAATTAAACAAATCTAACATGACAAGCAAGCAATATGTTTATAGCACTTTAATTTCAAAACAAAAAATGCCCAAGACAGGAATCGAATCTGTGTCGCCACGGCCACAACGTGGAGTACTAACCACTATACTACTTGGGCCGATATTACAACAACTTAACAAAGTTAGTGTGTTCATTGTTACTGAAATGAACTAAGATTCTTCAATTTCTGTGTGACAACATGAAAATTCTAATTCAATGACCAGAAATTGAAAGATGTCTTTATTTTTGAAAACAATACAGTTAATTGAACGTGATTAAATCAAAAATTGTTATAACTTGAATAAGTATTCAAATTGAAGAAATCTAACATGACAAGCAAGCAATATGTTTATAGCATTTAAATTTCAAAACAAAAAATGCCCAAGACAGGAATCGAACCTGTGTCGCCACGGCCACAACGTGGAGTACTAACCACTATACTACTTGGGCCGATATTACAACAACTTAACAAAGTTAGTGTGTTCATTGTTACTGAAATGAACTAAGATTCTTCAATTTCTGTGTGACAACATGAAAATTCTAATTCAATGACCAGAAATTGAAAGATGTCTTTATTTTTGAAAACAATACAGTTTATTGAACGTGATTAAATCAAAAATTGTTATAACTTGAATAAGTATTCAAATTGAAGAAATCTAAGATGACAAGCAAGCAATATGTTTATAGCATTTAAATTTCAAAACAAAAAATGCCCAAGACAGGAATCGAACCTGTGTCGCCACGGCCACAACGTGGAGTACTAACCACTATACTACTTGGGCCGATATTACAACAACTTAACAAAGTTAGTGTGTTCATTGTTACTGAAATGAACTAAGATTCTTCAATTTCTGTGTGACAACATGAAAATTCTAATCAATGACCAAAAATTGAAAGATGTCTTTATTTTTGAAAACAATACAGTTGATTGAACGTGATTAAATCGAAAATTGATAGAACTTAAATAAGTATTTGAATTAAACAAATCTAAAATGACAAGCAAGCAATATGTTTATAGCACTTTAATTTCAAAACAAAAAATGCCCAAGACAGGAATCGAATCTGTGTCGCCACGGCCACAACGTGGAGTACTAACCACTATACTACTTGGGCCGATATTACAACAACTTAACAAAGTTAGTGTGTTCATTGTTACTGAAATGAACTAAGATTCTTCAATTTCTGTGTGACAACATGAAAATTCTAATTCAATGACCAGAAATTGAAAGATGTCTTTATTTTTGAAAACAATACAGTTAATTGAACGTGATTAAATCAAAAATTGTTATAACTTGAATAAGTATTCAAATTGAAGAAATCTAACATGACAAGCAAGCAATATGTTTATAGCATTTAAATTTCAAAACAAAAAATGCCCAAGACAGGAATCGAACCTGTGTCGCCACGGCCACAACGTGGAGTACTAACCACTATACTACTTGGGCCGATATTACAACAACTTAACAAAGTTAGTGTGTTCATTGTTACTGAAATGAACTAAGATTCTTCAATTTCTGTGTGACAACATGAAAATTCTAATTCAATGACCAGAAATTGAAAGATGTCTTTATTTTTGAAAACAATACAGTTTATTGAACGTGATTAAATCAAAAATTGTTATAACTTGAATAAGTATTCAAATTGAAGAAATCTAAGATGACAAGCAAGCAATATGTTTATAGCATTTAAATTTCAAAACAAAAAATGCCCAAGACAGGAATCGAATCTGTGTCGCCACGGCCACAACGTGGAGTACTAACCACTATACTACTTGGGCCGATATTACAACAACTTAACAAAGTTAGTGTGTTCATTGTTACTGAAATGAACTAAGATTCTTCAATTTCTGTGTGACAACATGAAAATTCTAATTCAATGACCAGAAATTGAAAGATGTCTTTATTTTTGAAAACAATACAGTTAATTGAACGTGATTAAATCAAAAATTGTTATAACTTGAATAAGTATTCAAATTGAAGAAATCTAACATGACAAGCAAGCAATATGTTTATAGCATTTAAATTTCAAAACAAAAAATGCCCAAGACAGGAATCGAACCTGTGTCGCCACGGCCACAACGTAGAGTACTAACCACTATACTACTTGGGCCGATATTACAACAACTTAACAAAGTTAGTGTGTTCATTGTTACTGAAATGAACTAAGATTCTTCAATTTCTGTGTGACAACATGAAAATTCTAATTCAATGACCAGAAATTGAAAGATGTCTTTATTTTTGAAAACAATACAGTTGATTGAACGTGATTAAATCGAAAATTGTTAGAACTTAAATAAGTATTTGAATTAAACAAATCTAACAAGACAAGCAAGCAATAATTTTATAGCATTTTAATTTCAAAACAAAAAATGCCCAAGACAGGAATCGAACCTGTGTCGCTACGGCCACAACGTGGAGTACTAACCACTATACTACTTGGGCCGATATTACAACAACTTAACAAAGTTAGTGTGTTCATTGTTACTGAAATGAACTAAGATTCTTCAATTTCTGTGTGACAACATGAAAATTCTAATTCAATGACCAGAAATTGAAAGATGTCTTTATTTTTGAAAACAATACAGTTGATTGAACGTGATTAAATCGAAAATTGATAGAACTTAAATAAGTATTTGAATTAAACAAATCTAACATGACAAGCAAGCAATATGTTTATAGCATTTAAATTTCAAAACAAAAAATGCCCAAGACAGGAATCGAACCTGTGTCGCCACGGCCACAACGTGGAGTACTAACCACTATACTACTTGGGCCGATATTACAACAACTTAACAAAGTTAGTGTGTTCATTGTTACTGAAATGAACTAAGATTCTTCAATTTCTGTGTGACAACATGAAAATTCTAATTCAATGACCAGAAATTGAAAGATGTCTTTATTTTTGAAAACAATACAGTTAATTGAACGTGATTAAATCAAAAATTGTTATAACTTGAATAAGTATTCAAATTGAAGAAATCTAACATGACAAGCAAGCAATATGTTTATAGCATTTAAATTTCAAAACAAAAAATGCCCAAGACAGGAATCGAACCTGTGTCGCCACGGCCACAACGTAGAGTACTAACCACTATACTACTTGGGCCGATATTACAACAACTTAACAAAGTTAGTGTGTTCATTGTTACTGAAATGAACTAAGATTCTTCAATTTCTGTGTGACAACATGAAAATTCTAATTCAATGACCAGAAATTGAAAGATGTCTTTATTTTTGAAAACAATACAGTTGATTGAACGTGATCAAATCGAAAATTGTTAGAACTTAAATAAGTATTTGAATTAAACAAATCTAACAAGACAAGCAAGCAATAATTTTATAGCATTTTAATTTCAAAACAAAAAATGCCCAAGACAGGAATCGAACCTGTGTCGCCACGGCCACAACGTGGAGTACTAACCACTATACTACTTGGGCCGATATTACAACAACTTAACAAAGTTAGTGTGTTCATTGTTACTGAAATGAACTAAGATTCTTCAATTTCTGTGTGACAACATGAAAATTCTAATTCAATGACCAGAAATTGAAAGATGTCTTTATTTTTGAAAACAATACAGTTGATTGAACGTGATTAAATCGAAAATTGATAGAACTTAAATAAGTATTTGAATTAAACAAATCTAACATGACAAGCAAGCAATATGTTTATAGCATTTAAATTTCAAAACAAAAAATGCCCAAGACAGGAATCGAACCTGTGTCGCCACGGCCACAACGTGGAGTACTAACCACTATACTACTTGGGCCGATATTACAACAACTTAACAAAGTTAGTGTGTTCATTGTTACTGAAATGAACTAAGATTCTTCAATTTCTGTGTGACAACATGAAAATTCTAATCAATGACCAAAAATTGAAAGATGTCTTTATTTTTGAAAACAATACAGTTGATTGAACGTGATTAAATCGAAAATTGATAGAACTTAAATAAGTATTTGAATTAAACAAATCTAAAATGACAAGCAAGCAATATGTTTATAGCACTTTAATTTCAAAACAAAAAATGCCCAAGACAGGAATCGAATCTGTGTCGCCACGGCCACAACGTGGAGTACTAACCACTATACTACTTGGGCGGATATTACAACAACTTAACAAAGTTAGTGTGTTCATTGTTACTGAAATGAACTAAGATTCTTCAATTTCTGTGTGACAACATGAAAATTCTAATTCAATGACCAGAAATTGAAAGATGTCTTTATTTTTGAAAACAATACAGTTAATTGAACGTGATTAAATCAAAAATTGTTATAACTTGAATAAGTATTCAAATTGAAGAAATCTAACATGACAAGCAAGCAATATGTTTATAGCATTTAAATTTCAAAACAAAAAATGCCCAAGACAGGAATCGAACCTGTGTCGCCACGGCCACAACGTAGAGTACTAACCACTATACTACTTGGGCCGATATTACAACAACTTAACAAAGTTAGTGTGTTCATTGTTACTGAAATGAACTAAGATTCTTCAATTTCTGTGTGACAACATGAAAATTCTAATTCAATGACCAGAAATTGAAAGATGTCTTTATTTTTGAAAACAATACAGTTGATTGAACGTGATTAAATCGAAAATTGTTAGAACTTAAATAAGTATTTGAATTAAACAAATCTAACAAGACAAGCAAGCAATAATTTTATAGCATTTTAATTTCAAAACAAAAAATGCCCAAGACAGGAATCGAACCTGTGTCGCCACGGCCACAACGTGGAGTACTAACCACTATACTACTTGGGCCGATATTACAACAACTTAACAAAGTTAGTGTGTTCATTGTTACTGAAATGAACTAAGATTCTTCAATTTCTGTGTGACAACATGAAAATTCTAATTCAATGACCAGAAATTGAAAGATGTCTTTATTTTTGAAAACAATACAGTTGATTGAACGTGATTAAATCGAAAATTGATAGAACTTAAATAAGTATTTGAATTAAACAAATCTAACATGACAAGCAAGCAATATGTTTATAGCATTTAAATTTCAAAACAAAAAATGCCCAAAACAGGAATCGAATCTGTGTCGCCACGGCCACAACGTGGAGTACTAACCACTATATTACTTGGGCCGATATTACAACAACTTAACAAAGTTAGTGTGTTCGTTGTTACTGAATTGAACTAAGATTTTTCCATTTTCTGTGTGACAACATGAAAATTCTAATTCAATGACCAGAAATTGAAAGATGTCTTCATTTTTGAAAACAATACAGTTAATTGAACGTGATTAAATCGATAATTGTTCGAACTTAAATAAGTATTTGAATTAAACAAATCTAACATGACAAGCAAGCAATAATTTTGTAGCATTTTAATTTCAAAACAAAAAATGCCCAAGACAGGAATCGAATCTGTGTCGCCACGGCCACAACGTGGAGTACTAACCACTATATTACTTGGGCCGATATCACAACAACTTAACAAAGTTAGTGTGTTCATTGTTACTGAATTGAACTAAGAATCTTCAATTCCTGGGTGACAACATGAAAATTCTAATTCAATGACCAGAAATTGAAAGATGTCTTTATTTTTGAAAACAATACAGTTAATTGAACGTGATTAAATCAAAAATTGTTAGAACTTAAATAAGTATTTGAATTAAACAAATCTAACATGACAAGCAAGCAATAATTTTATAGCATTTAAATTTCAAAACAAAAAATGCCCAAGACAGGAATCGAACCTGTGTCGCCACGGCCACAACGTGGAGTACTAACCACTATACTACTTGGGCCGATATTACAACAACTTAACAAAGTTAGTGTGTTCATTGTTACTGAAATGAACTAAGATTCTTCAATTTCTGTGTGACAACATGAAAATTCTAATCAATGACCAAAAATTGAAAGATGTCTTCATTTTTGAAAACAATACTGTTAATTGAACGTGATTAAATCAAAAATTGTTAGAACTTAAATAAGTATTTGAATTAAACAAATCTAACATGACAAGCAAGCAATAATTTTATAGCATTTAAATTTCAAAACAAAAAATGCCCAAGACAGGAATCGAACCTGTGTCGCCACGGCCACAACGTGGAGTACTAACCACTATACTACTTGGGCCGATATTACAACAACTTAACAAAGTTAGTGTGTTCATTGTTACTGAAATGAACTAAGATTCTTCAATTTCTGTGTGACAACATGAAAATTCTAATCAATGACCAAAAATTGAAAGATGTCTTTATTTTTGAAAACAATACTGTTAATTGAACGTGATTAAATCAAAAATTGTTAGAACTTAAATAAGTATTTGAATTAAACAAATCTAACATGACAAGCAAGCAATATGTTTATAGCATTTTAATTTCAAAACAAAAAATGCCCAAGACAGGAATCGAACCTGTGTCGCCACGGCCACAACGTGGAGTACTAACCACTATACTACTTGGGCCGGTATTACAACAACTAAACAAAGTTATTGTGTTCATTGTTACTGAAATGAACTAAGATTCTTCATTTCCTGTGTGACAACATGAAAATTCTAATTCAATGAACAGAAATTGAATTTTGTCTTTATTTTTGAAAACAATACAGTTGATTGAACGTGATTAAATCGAAAATTGTTCTAACTTAAATAAGTATTCAAATTAAAGAAATCTAACATGACAAACAAGCAATAATTTTGTAGCATTTTAATTTCAAAACAAAAAATGTCCAAGACAGGAATCGAACCTGTGTCGCCACGGCCACAACGTGGAGTACTAACCACTATATTACTTGAGCCGATATTACAACAACTTAACAAAGTTAGTGTGTTCATTGTTACTGAATTGAACTAAGATTCTTCAATTTCTGTGTGACAACATGAAAATTCTAATTCAATGAACAGAAACTGAATTTTGTCTTTATTTTTGAAAACAATACAGTTGATTGAACGTGATTAAATCGAAAATTGTTATAACTTGAATAAGTATTCGAATTAAAGAAATCTAACATGACAAGCAAGCAATAATTTTATAGCATTTAAATTTCAAAACAAAAAATGCCCAAAACAGGAATCGAATCTGTGTCGCCACGGCCACAACGTGGAGTACTAACCACTATATTACTTGGGCCGATATTACAACAACTTAACAAAGTTAGTGTGTTCATTGTTACTGAATTGAACTAAGATTCTTCAATTTCTGTGTGACAACATGAAAATTCTAATTCAATGAACAGAAATTGAATTTTGTCTATATTTTTGAAAACAATACAGTTGATTGAACGTGATTAAATCAAAAATTGTTATAACTTGAATAAGTATTCAAATTAAAGAAATCTAACATGACAAGCAAGCAATAATTTTGTAGCATTTTAATTTCAAAACAAAAAATGTCCAAGACAGGAATCGAATCTGTGTCGCCACGGCCACGGCCACAACGTGGAGTACTAACCACTATATTACTTGGGCCGATATTACAACAACTTAACAAAGTTAGTGTGTTCATTGTTACTGAATTGAACAAAGATTCTTCAATTTCTGTGTGACAACATGAAAATTCTAATTCAATGAACAGAAATTGAATTTTGTCTTTATTTTTGAGAACAATACAGTTGATTGAACGTGATTAAATCGAAAATTGTTATAACTTGAATAAGTATTCAAATTAAAGAAATCTAACATGACAAGCAAGCAATAATTTTATAGCATTTAAATTTCAAAACAAAAAATGCCCAAAACAGGAATCGAATCTGTGTCGCCACGGCCACAATGTGGAGTACTAACCACTATATTACTTGGGCCGATATTACAACAACTTAACAAAGTTAGTGTGTTTATTGTTACTGAATTGAACTAAGATTCTTCAATTTCTGTGTGACAACATGAAAATTCTAATTCAATGAACAGAAATTGAATTTTGTCTTTATTTTTGAAAACAATACAGTTGATTGAACGTGATTAAATCGAAAATTGTTATAACTTGAATAAGTATTCAAATTAAAGAAATCTAACAAGACAAGCAAGCAATAATTTAATAGCATTTTAATTTCAAAACAAAAAATGCCCAAGACAGGAATCGAACCTGTGTCGCCACGGCCACAACGTGGAGTACTAACCACTATACTACTTGGGCCGATATTACAACAACTTAACAAAGTTAGTGTGTTCATTGTTACTGAAATGAACTAAGATTCTTCAATTTCTGTGTGACAACATGAAAATTCTAATTCAATGAACAGAAATTGAATTTTGTCTTTATTTTTGAAAACAATACAGTTGATTGAACGTGATTAAATCGAAAATTGTTATAACTTGAATAAGTATTCAAATTAAAGAAATCTAACATGACAAGCAAGCAATAATTTTATAGCATTTAAATTTCAAAACAAAAAATGCCCAAAACAGGAATCGAATCTGTGTCGCCACGGCCACAACGTGGAGTACTAACCACTATATTACTTGGGCCGATATTACAACAACTTAACAAAGTTAGTGTGTTCATTGTTACTGAAATGAACTAAGATTCTTCAATTTCTGTGTGACAACATGATAATTCTAATTCAATGAACAGAAATTGAATTTTGTCTTTATTTTTGAAAACAATACAGTTAATTGAACGTGATTAAATCGAAAATTGTTATAACTTGAATAAGTATTCAAATTAAAGAAATCTAACATGACAAGCAAGCAATAATTTTATAGCATTTTAATTTCAAAACAAAAAATGCCCAAGACAGGAATCGAACCTGTGTCGCCACGGCCACAACGTGGAGTACTAACCACTATACTACTTGGGCCGATATTACAACAACTTAACAAAGTTAGTGTGTTCATTGTTACTGAAATGAACTAAGATTCTTCAATTTCTGTGTGACAACATGAAAATTCTAATTCAATGACCAGAAATTGAAAGATGTCTTTATTTTTGAAAACAATACAGTTAATTGAACGTGATTAAATCAAAAATTGTTATAACTTGAATAAGTATTCAAATTGAAGAAATCTAACATGACAAGCAAGCAATATGTTTATAGCATTTAAATTTCAAAACAAAAAATGCCCAAGACAGGAATCGAACCTGTGTCGCCACGGCCACAACGTAGAGTACTAACCACTATACTACTTGGGCCGATATTACAACAACTTAACAAAGTTAGTGTGTTCATTGTTACTGAAATGAACTAAGATTCTTCAATTTCTGTGTGACAACATGAAAATTCTAATCAATGACCAAAAATTGAAAGATGTCTTTATTTTTGAAAACAATACTGTTAATTGAACGTGATTAAATCAAAAATTGTTAGAACTTAAATAAGTATTTGAATTAAACAAATCTAACATGACAAGCAAGCAATATGTTTATAGCATTTTAATTTCAAAACAAAAAATGCCCAAGACAGGAATCGAACCTGTGTCGCCACGGCCACAACGTGGAGTACTAACCACTATACTACTTGGGCCGGTATTACAACAACTAAACAAAGTTATTGTGTTCATTGTTACTGAAATGAACTAAGATTCTTCATTTCCTGTGTGACAACATGAAAATTCTAATTCAATGAACAGAAATTGAATTTTGTCTTTATTTTTGAAAACAATACAGTTAATTGAACGTGATTTAATCAAAAATTGTTGGAACTTAAATAAGTATTTAAATTAAACAAATCTAACATGACAAGCAAGCAATAATTTCATAGCATTTAAATTTCAAAACAAAAAATGCCCAAGACAGGAATGGAACCTGTGTCGCCACGGCCACAACGTGGAGTACTAACCACTATACTACTTGGGCCGATATTACAACAACTTAACAAAGTTAGTGTGTTCATTGTTACTGAAATGAACTAAGATTCTTCAATTTCTGTGTGACAACATGAAAATTCTAATCAATGACCAAAAATTGAAAGATGTCTTTATTTTTGAAAACAATACAGTTGATTGAACGTGATTAAATCGAAAATTGATAGAACTTAAATAAGTATTTGAATTAAACAAATCTAAAATGACAAGCAAGCAATATGTTTATAGCACTTTAATTTCAAAACAAAAAATGCCCAAGACAGGAATCGAATCTGTGTCGCCACGGCCACAACGTGGAGTACTAACCACTATACTACTTGGGCCGATATTACAACAACTTAACAAAGTTAGTGTGTTCATTGTTACTGAAATGAACTAAGATTCTTCAATTTCTGTGTGACAACATGAAAATTCTAATTCAATGACCAGAAATTGAAAGATGTCTTTATTTTTGAAAACAATACAGTTAATTGAACGTGATTAAATCAAAAATTGTTATAACTTGAATAAGTATTCAAATTGAAGAAATCTAACATGACAAGCAAGCAATATGTTTATAGCATTTAAATTTCAAAACAAAAAATGCCCAAGACAGGAATCGAACCTGTGTCGCCACGGCCACAACGTAGAGTACTAACCACTATACTACTTGGGCCGATATTACAACAACTTAACAAAGTTAGTGTGTTCATTGTTACTGAAATGAACTAAGATTCTTCAATTTCTGTGTGACAACATGAAAATTCTAATTCAATGACCAGAAATTGAAAGATGTCTTTATTTTTGAAAACAATACAGTTGATTGAACGTGATTAAATCGAAAATTGTTAGAACTTAAATAAGTATTTGAATTAAACAAATCTAACAAGACAAGCAAGCAATAATTTTATAGCATTTTAATTTCAAAACAAAAAATGCCCAAGACAGGAATCGAACCTGTGTCGCCACGGCCACAACGTGGAGTACTAACCACTATACTACTTGGGCCGATATTACAACAACTTAACAAAGTTAGTGTGTTCATTGTTACTGAAATGAACTAAGATTCTTCAATTTCTGTGTGACAACATGAAAATTCTAATTCAATGACCAGAAATTGAAAGATGTCTTTATTTTTGAAAACAATACAGTTGATTGAACGTGATTAAATCGAAAATTGATAGAACTTAAATAAGTATTTGAATTAAACAAATCTAACATGACAAGCAAGCAATATGTTTATAGCATTTAAATTTCAAAACAAAAAATGCCCAAAACAGGAATCGAATCTGTGTCGCCACGGCCACAACGTGGAGTACTAACCACTATATTACTTGGGCCGATATTACAACAACTTAACAAAGTTAGTGTGTTCGTTGTTACTGAATTGAACTAAGATTTTTCCATTTTCTGTGTGACAACATGAAAATTCTAATTCAATGACCAGAAATTGAAAGATGTCTTTATTTTTGAAAACAATACAGTTAATTGAACGTGATTAAATCGATAATTGTTCGAACTTAAATAAGTATTTGAATTAAACAAATCTAACATGACAAGCAAGCAATAATTTTGTAGCATTTTAATTTCAAAACAAAAAATGCCCAAGACAGGAATCGAATCTGTGTCGCCACGGCCACAACGTGGAGTACTAACCACTATATTACTTGGGCCGATATCACAACAACTTAACAAAGTTAGTGTGTTCATTGTTACTGAATTGAACTAAGAATCTTCAATTCCTGGGTGACAACATGAAAATTCTAATTCAATGACCAGAAATTGAAAGATGTCTTTATTTTTGAAAACAATACAGTTAATTGAACGTGATTAAATCAAAAATTGTTAGAACTTAAATAAGTATTTGAATTAAACAAATCTAACATGACAAGCAAGCAATAATTTTATAGCATTTAAATTTCAAAACAAAAAATGCCCAAGACAGGAATCGAACCTGTGTCGCCACGGCCACAACGTGGAGTACTAACCACTATACTACTTGGGCCGATATTACAACAACTTAACAAAGTTAGTGTGTTCATTGTTACTGAAATGAACTAAGATTCTTCAATTTCTGTGTGACAACATGAAAATTCTAATCAATGACCAAAAATTGAAAGATGTCTTCATTTTTGAAAACAATACTGTTAATTGAACGTGATTAAATCAAAAATTGTTAGAACTTAAATAAGTATTTGAATTAAACAAATCAAACATGACAAGCAAGCAATAATTTTATAGCATTTAAATTTCAAAACAAAAAATGCCCAAGACAGGAATCGAACCTGTGTCGCCACGGCCACAACGTGGAGTACTAACCACTATACTACTTGGGCCGATATTACAACAACTTAACAAAGTTAGTGTGTTCATTGTTACTGAAATGAACTAAGATTCTTCAATTTCTGTGTGACAACATGAAAATTCTAATCAATGACCAAAAATTGAAAGATGTCTTTATTTTTGAAAACAATACTGTTAATTGAACGTGATTAAATCAAAAATTGTTAGAACTTAAATAAGTATTTGAATTAAACAAATCTAACATGACAAGCAAGCAATATGTTTATAGCATTTTAATTTCAAAACAAAAAATGCCCAAGACAGGAATCGAACCTGTGTCGCCACGGCCACAACGTGGAGTACTAACCACTATACTACTTGGGCCGGTATTACAACAACTAAACAAAGTTATTGTGTTCATTGTTACTGAAATGAACTAAGATTCTTCATTTCCTGTGTGACAACATGAAAATTCTAATTCAATGAACAGAAATTGAATTTTGTCTTTATTTTTGAAAACAATACAGTTAATTGAACGTGATTTAATCAAAAATTGTTGGAACTTAAATAAGTATTTAAATTAAACAAATCTAACATGACAAGCAAGCAATAATTTCATAGCATTTAAATTTCAAAACAAAAAATGCCCAAGACAGGAATGGAACCTGTGTCGCCACGGCCACAACGTGAAGTACTGACCACTATACTACTTGGGCCGATATTACAACAACTTAACAAAGTTAGTGTGTTCATTGTTACTGAAATGAACTAAGATTCTTCAATTTCTGTGTGACAACATGAAAATTCTAATTCAATGAACAGAAATTGAATTTTGTCTTTATTTTTGAAAACAATACAGTTGATTGAACGTGATTAAATCGAAAATTGTTCTAACTTAAATAAGTATTCAAATTAAAGAAATCTAACATGACAAACAAGCAATAATTTTGTAGCATTTTAATTTCAAAACAAAAAATGTCCAAGACAGGAATCGAACCTGTGTCGCCACGGCCACAACGTGGAGTACTAACCACTATATTACTTGAGCCGATATTACAACAACTTAACAAAGTTAGTGTGTTCATTGTTACTGAATTGAACTAAGATTCTTCAATTTCTGTGTGACAACATGAAAATTCTAATTCAATGAACAGAAACTGAATTTTGTCTTTATTTTTGAAAACAATACAGTTGATTGAACGTGATTAAATCGAAAATTGTTATAACTTGAATAAGTATTCGAATTAAAGAAATCTAACATGACAAGCAAGCAATAATTTTATAGCATTTAAATTTCAAAACAAAAAATGCCCAAAACAGGAATCGAATCTGTGTCGCCACGGCCACAACGTGGAGTACTAACCACTATATTACTTGGGCCGATATTACAACAACTTAACAAAGTTAGTGTGTTCATTGTTACTGAATTGAACTAAGATTCTTCAATTTCTGTGTGACAACATGAAAATTCTAATTCAATGAACAGAAATTGAATTTTGTCTATATTTTTGAAAACAATACAGTTGATTGAACGTGATTAAATCAAAAATTGTTATAACTTGAATAAGTATTCAAATTAAAGAAATCTAACATGACAAGCAAGCAATAATTTTGTAGCATTTTAATTTCAAAACAAAAAATGTCCAAGACAGGAATCGAATCTGTGTCGCCACGGCCACGGCCACAACGTGGAGTACTAACCACTATATTACTTGGGCCGATATTACAACAACTTAACAAAGTTAGTGTGTTCATTGTTACTGAATTGAACAAAGATTCTTCAATTTCTGTGTGACAACATGAAAATTCTAATTCAATGAACAGAAATTGAATTTTGTCTTTATTTTTGAGAACAATACAGTTGATTGAACGTGATTAAATCGAAAATTGTTATAACTTGAATAAGTATTCAAATTAAAGAAATCTAACATGACAAGCAAGCAATAATTTTATAGCATTTAAATTTCAAAACAAAAAATGCCCAAAACAGGAATCGAATCTGTGTCGCCACGGCCACAATGTGGAGTACTAACCACTATATTACTTGGGCCGATATTACAACAACTTAACAAAGTTAGTGTGTTTATTGTTACTGAATTGAACTAAGATTCTTCAATTTCTGTGTGACAACATGAAAATTCTAATTCAATGAATAGAAATTGAATTTTGTCTTTATTTTTGAAAACAATACAGTTGATTGAACGTGATTAAATCGAAAATTGTTATAACTTGAATAAGTATTCAAATTAAAGAAATCTAACAAGACAAGCAAGCAATAATTTCATAGCATTTTAATTTCAAAACAAAAAATGCCCAAGACAGGAATCGAACCTGTGTCGCCACGGCCACAACGTGGAGTACTAACCACTATACTACTTGGGCCGATATTACAACAACTTAACAAAGTTAGTGTGTTCATTGTTACTGAAATGAACTAAGATTCTTCAATTTCTGTGTGACAACATGAAAATTCTAATTCAATGAACAGAAATTGAATTTTGTCTTTATTTTTGAAAACAATACAGTTGATTGAACGTGATTAAATCGAAAATTGTTATAACTTGAATAAGTATTCAAATTAAAGAAATCTAACATGACAAGCAAGCAATAATTTTATAGCATTTAAATTTCAAAACAAAAAATGCCCAAAACAGGAATCGAATCTGTGTCGCCACGGCCACAACGTGGAGTACTAACCACTATATTACTTGGGCCGATATTACAACAACTTAACAAAGTTAGTGTGTTCATTGTTACTGAAATGAACTAAGATTCTTCAATTTCTGTGTGACAACATGATAATTCTAATTCAATGAACAGAAATTGAATTTTGTCTTTATTTTTGAAAACAATACAGTTAATTGAACGTGATTAAATCGAAAATTGTTATAACTTGAATAAGTATTCAAATTAAAGAAATCTAACATGACAAGCAAGCAATAATTTTATAGCATTTTAATTTCAAAACAAAAAATGCCCAAGACAGGAATCGAACCTGTGTCGCCACGGCCACAACGTGGAGTACTAACCACTATACTACTTGGGCCGATATTACAACAACTTAACAAAGTTAGTGTGTTCATTGTTACTGAAATGAACTAAGATTCTTCAATTTCTGTGTGACAACATGAAAATTCTAATTCAATGACCAGAAATTGAAAGATGTCTTTATTTTTGAAAACAATACAGTTAATTGAACGTGATTAAATCAAAAATTGTTATAACTTGAATAAGTATTCAAATTGAAGAAATCTAACATGACAAGCAAGCAATATGTTTATAGCATTTAAATTTCAAAACAAAAAATGCCCAAGACAGGAATCGAACCTGTGTCGCCACGGCCACAACGTAGAGTACTAACCACTATACTACTTGGGCCGATATTACAACAACTTAACAAAGTTAGTGTGTTCATTGTTACTGAAATGAACTAAGATTCTTCAATTTCTGTGTGACAACATGAAAATTCTAATTCAATGACCAGAAATTGAAAGATGTCTTTATTTTTGAAAACAATACAGTTGATTGAACGTGATTAAATCGAAAATTGTTAGAACTTAAATAAGTATTTGAATTAAACAAATCTAACAAGACAAGCAAGCAATAATTTTATAGCATTTTAATTTCAAAACAAAAAATGCCCAAGACAGGAATCGAACCTGTGTCGCCACGGCCACAACGTGGAGTACTAACCACTATACTACTTGGGCCGATATTACAACAACTTAACAAAGTTAGTGTGTTCATTGTTACTGAAATGAACTAAGATTCTTCAATTTCTGTGTGACAACATGAAAATTCTAATTCAATGACCAGAAATTGAAAGATGTCTTTATTTTTGAAAACAATACAGTTGATTGAACGTGATTAAATCGAAAATTGATAGAACTTAAATAAGTATTTGAATTAAACAAATCTAACATGACAAGCAAGCAATATGTTTATAGCATTTAAATTTCAAAACAAAAAATGCCCAAGACAGGAATCGAACCTGTGTCGCCACGGCCACAACGTGGAGTACTAACCACTATACTACTTGGGCCGATATTACAACAACTTAACAAAGTTAGTGTGTTCATTGTTACTGAAATGAACTAAGATTCTTCAATTTCTGTGTGACAACATGAAAATTCTAATTCAATGACCAGAAATTGAAAGATGTCTTTATTTTTGAAAACAATACAGTTAATTGAACGTGATTAAATCAAAAATTGTTATAACTTGAATAAGTATTCAAATTGAAGAAATCTAACATGACAAGCAAGCAATATGTTTATAGCATTTAAATTTCAAAACAAAAAATGCCCAAGACAGGAATCGAACCTGTGTCGCCACGGCCACAACGTAGAGTACTAACCACTATACTACTTGGGCCGATATTACAACAACTTAACAAAGTTAGTGTGTTCATTGTTACTGAAATGAACTAAGATTCTTCAATTTCTGTGTGACAACATGAAAATTCTAATTCAATGACCAGAAATTGAAAGATGTCTTTATTTTTGAAAACAATACAGTTGATTGAACGTGATCAAATCGAAAATTGTTAGAACTTAAATAAGTATTTGAATTAAACAAATCTAACAAGACAAGCAAGCAATAATTTTATAGCATTTTAATTTCAAAACAAAAAATGCCCAAGACAGGAATCGAACCTGTGTCGCCACGGCCACAACGTGGAGTACTAACCACTATACTACTTGGGCCGATATTACAACAACTTAACAAAGTTAGTGTGTTCATTGTTACTGAAATGAACTAAGATTCTTCAATTTCTGTGTGACAACATGAAAATTCTAATTCAATGACCAGAAATTGAAAGATGTCTTTATTTTTGAAAACAATACAGTTGATTGAACGTGATTAAATCGAAAATTGATAGAACTTAAATAAGTATTTGAATTAAACAAATCTAACATGACAAGCAAGCAATATGTTTATAGCATTTAAATTTCAAAACAAAAAATGCCCAAGACAGGAATCGAACCTGTGTCGCCACGGCCACAACGTGGAGTACTAACCACTATACTACTTGGGCCGATATTACAACAACTTAACAAAGTTAGTGTGTTCATTGTTACTGAAATGAACTAAGATTCTTCAATTTCTGTGTGACAACATGAAAATTCTAATCAATGACCAAAAATTGAAAGATGTCTTTATTTTTGAAAACAATACAGTTGATTGAACGTGATTAAATCGAAAATTGATAGAACTTAAATAAGTATTTGAATTAAACAAATCTAAAATGACAAGCAAGCAATATGTTTATAGCACTTTAATTTCAAAACAAAAAATGCCCAAGACAGGAATCGAATCTGTGTCGCCACGGCCACAACGTGGAGTACTAACCACTATACTACTTGGGCCGATATTACAACAACTTAACAAAGTTAGTGTGTTCATTGTTACTGAAATGAACTAAGATTCTTCAATTTCTGTGTGACAACATGAAAATTCTAATTCAATGACCAGAAATTGAAAGATGTCTTTATTTTTGAAAACAATACAGTTAATTGAACGTGATTAAATCAAAAATTGTTATAACTTGAATAAGTATTCAAATTGAAGAAATCTAACATGACAAGCAAGCAATATGTTTATAGCATTTAAATTTCAAAACAAAAAATGCCCAAGACAGGAATCGAACCTGTGTCGCCACGGCCACAACGTAGAGTACTAACCACTATACTACTTGGGCCGATATTACAACAACTTAACAAAGTTAGTGTGTTCATTGTTACTGAAATGAACTAAGATTCTTCAATTTCTGTGTGACAACATGAAAATTCTAATTCAATGACCAGAAATTGAAAGATGTCTTTATTTTTGAAAACAATACAGTTGATTGAACGTGATTAAATCGAAAATTGTTAGAACTTAAATAAGTATTTGAATTAAACAAATCTAACAAGACAAGCAAGCAATAATTTTATAGCATTTTAATTTCAAAACAAAAAATGCCCAAGACAGGAATCGAACCTGTGTCGCCACGGCCACAACGTGGAGTACTAACCACTATACTACTTGGGCCGATATTACAACAACTTAACAAAGTTAGTGTGTTCATTGTTACTGAAATGAACTAAGATTCTTCAATTTCTGTGTGACAACATGAAAATTCTAATTCAATGACCAGAAATTGAAAGATGTCTTTATTTTTGAAAACAATACAGTTGATTGAACGTGATTAAATCGAAAATTGATAGAACTTAAATAAGTATTTGAATTCAACAAATCTAACATGACAAGCAAGCAATATGTTTATAGCATTTAAATTTCAAAACAAAAAATGCCCAAAACAGGAATCGAATCTGTGTCGCCACGGCCACAACGTGGAGTACTAACCACTATATTACTTGGGCCGATATTACAACAACTTAACAAAGTTAGTGTGTTCGTTGTTACTGAATTGAACTAAGATTTTTCCATTTTCTGTGTGACAACATGAAAATTCTAATTCAATGACCAGAAATTGAAAGATGTCTTTATTTTTGAAAACAATACAGTTAATTGAACGTGATTAAATCGATAATTGTTCGAACTTAAATAAGTATTTGAATTAAACAAATCTAACATGACAAGCAAGCAATAATTTTGTAGCATTTTAATTTCAAAACAAAAAATGCCCAAGACAGGAATCGAATCTGTGTCGCCACGGCCACAACGTGGAGTACTAACCACTATATTACTTGGGCCGATATCACAACAACTTAACAAAGTTAGTGTGTTCATTGTTACTGAATTGAACTAAGAATCTTCAATTCCTGGGTGACAACATGAAAATTCTAATTCAATGACCAGAAATTGAAAGATGTCTTTATTTTTGAAAACAATACAATTAATTGAACGTGATTAAATCAAAAATTGTTAGAACTTAAATAAGTATTTGAATTAAACAAATCTAACATGACAAGCAAGCAATAATTTTATAGCATTTAAATTTCAAAACAAAAAATGCCCAAGACAGGAATCGAACCTGTATCGCCACGGCCACAACGTGGAGTACTAACCACTATACTACTTGGGCCGATATTACAACAACTTAACAAAGTTAGTGTGTTCATTGTTACTGAAATGAACTAAGATTCTTCAATTTCTGTGTGACAACATGAAAATTCTAATCAATGACCAAAAATTGAAAGATGTCTTTATTTTTGAAAACAATACTGTTAATTGAACGTGAATAAATCAAAAATTGTTAGAACTTAAATAAGTATTTGAATTAAACAAATCTAACATGACAAGCAAGCATTATGTTTATAGCATTTAAATTTCAAAACAAAAAATGCCCAAGACAGGAATCGAACCTGTGTCGCCACGGCCACAACGTGGAGTACTAACCACTATACTACTTGGGCCGGTATTACAACAACTAAACAAAGTTATTGTGTTCATTGTTACTGAAATGAACTAAGATTCTTCATTTCCTGTGTGACAACATGAAAATTCTAATTCAATGAACAGAAATTGAATTTTGTCTTTATTTTTGAAAACAATACAGTTAATTGAACGTGATTTAATCAAAAATTGTTGGAACTTAAATAAGTATTTAAATTAAACAAATCTAACATGACAAGCAAGCAATAATTTCATAGCATTTAAATTTCAAAACAAAAAATGCCCAAGACAGGAATGGAACCTGTGTCGCCACGGCCACAACGTGGAGTACTGACCACTATACTACTTGGGCCGATATTACAACAACTTAACAAAGTTAGTGTGTTCATTGTTACTGAAATGAACTAAGATTCTTCAATTTCTGTGTGACAACATGAAAATTCTAATTCAATGAACAGAAATTGAATTTTGTCTTTATTTTTGAAAACAATACAGTTGATTGAACGTGATTAAATCGAAAATTGTTCTAACTTAAATAAGTATTCAAATTAAAGAAATCTAACATGACAAACAAGCAATAATTTTGTAGCATTTTAATTTCAAAACAAAAAATGTCCAAGACAGGAATCGAACCTGTGTCGCCACGGCCACAACGTGGAGTACTAACCACTATATTACTTGAGCCGATATTACAACAACTTAACAAAGTTAGTGTGTTCATTGTTACTGAATTGAACTAAGATTCTTCAATTTCTGTGTGACAACATGAAAATTCTAATTCAATGAACAGAAACTGAATTTTGTCTTTATTTTTGAAAACAATACAGTTGATTGAACGTGATTAAATCGAAAATTGTTATAACTTGAATAAGTATTCGAATTAAAGAAATCTAACATGACAAGCAAGCAATAATTTTATAGCATTTAAATTTCAAAACAAAAAATGCCCAAAACAGGAATCGAATCTGTGTCGCCACGGCCACAACGTGGAGTACTAACCACTATATTACTTGGGCCGATATTACAACAACTTAACAAAGTTAGTGTGTTCATTGTTACTGAATTGAACTAAGATTCTTCAATTTCTGTGTGACAACATGAAAATTCTAATTCAATGAACAGAAATTGAATTTTGTCTATATTTTTGAAAACAATACAGTTGATTGAACGTGATTAAATCAAAAATTGTTATAACTTGAATAAGTATTCAAATTAAAGAAATCTAACATGACAAGCAAGCAATAATTTTGTAGCATTTTAATTTCAAAACAAAAAATGTCCAAGACAGGAATCGAATCTGTGTCGCCACGGCCACGGCCACAACGTGGAGTACTAACCATTATATTACTTGGGCCGATATTACAACAACTTAACAAAGTTAGTGTGTTCATTGTTACTGAATTGAACAAAGATTCTTCAATTTCTGTGTGACAACATGAAAATTCTAATTCAATGAACAGAAATTGAATTTTGTCTTTATTTTTGAGAACAATACAGTTGATTGAACGTGATTAAATCGAAAATTGTTATAACTTGAATAAGTATTCAAATTAAAGAAATCTAACATGACAAGCAAGCAATAATTTTATAGCATTTAAATTTCAAAACAAAAAATGCCCAAAACAGGAATCGAATCTGTGTCGCCACGGCCACAATGTGGAGTACTAACCACTATATTACTTGGGCCGATATTACAACAACTTAACAAAGTTAGTGTGTTTATTGTTACTGAATTGAACTAAGATTCTTCAATTTCTGTGTGACAACATGAAAATTCTAATTCAATGAACAGAAATTGAATTTTGTCTTTATTTTTGAAAACAATACAGTTGATTGAACGTGATTAAATCGAAAATTGTTATAACTTGAATAAGTATTCAAATTAAAGAAATCTAACAAGACAAGCAAGCAATAATTTCATAGCATTTTAATTTCAAAACAAAAAATGCCCAAGACAGGAATCGAACCTGTGTCGCCACGGCCACAACGTGGAGTACTAACCACTATACTACTTGGGCCGATATTACAACAACTTAACAAAGTTAGTGTGTTCATTGTTACTGAAATGAACTAAGATTCTTCAATTTCTGTGTGACAACATGAAAATTCTAATTCAATGAACAGAAATTGAATTTTGTCTTTATTTTTGAAAACAATACAGTTGATTGAACGTGATTAAATCGAAAATTGTTATAACTTGAATAAGTATTCAAATTAAAGAAATCTAACATGACAAGCAAGCAATAATTTTATAGCATTTAAATTTCAAAACAAAAAATGCCCAAAACAGGAATCGAATCTGTGTCGCCACGGCCACAACGTGGAGTACTAACCACTATATTACTTGGGCCGATATTACAACAACTTAACAAAGTTAGTGTGTTCATTGTTACTGAAATGAACTAAGATTCTTCAATTTCTGTGTGACAACATGATAATTCTAATTCAATGAACAGAAATTGAATTTTGTCTTTATTTTTGAAAACAATACAGTTAATTGAACGTGATTAAATCGAAAATTGTTATAACTTGAATAAGTATTCAAATTAAAGAAATCTAACATGACAAGCAAGCAATAATTTTATAGCATTTTAATTTCAAAACAAAAAATGCCCAAGACAGGAATCGAACCTGTGTCGCCACGGCCACAACGTGGAGTACTAACCACTATACTACTTGGGCCGATATTACAACAACTTAACAAAGTTAGTGTGTTCATTGTTACTGAAATGAACTAAGATTCTTCAATTTCTGTGTGACAACATGAAAATTCTAATTCAATGAACAGAAATTGAATTTTGTCTTTATTTTTGAAAACAATACAGTTGATTGAACGTGATTAAATCGAAAATTGTTATAACTTGAACAAGTATTCAAATTAAAGAAATCTAACATGACAAGCAAGCAATAATTTTATAGCATTTAAATTTCAAAACAAAAAATGCCCAAAACAGGAATCGAATCTGTGTCGCCACGGCCACAACGTGGAGTACTAACCACTATATTACTTGGGCCGATATTACAACAACTTAACAAAGTTAGTGTGTTCATTGTTACTGAAATGAACTAAGATTCTTCAATTTCTGTGTGACAACATGATAATTCTAATTCAATGAACAGAAATTGAATTTTGTCTTTATTTTTGAAAACAATACAGTTAATTGAACGTGATTAAATCGAAAATTGTTATAACTTGAATAAGTATTCAAATTAAAGAAATCTAACATGACAAGCAAGCAATAATTTTATAGCATTTAAATTTCAAAACAAAAAATGCCCAAAACAGGAATCGAATCTGTGTCGCCACGGCCACAACGTGGAGTACTAACCACTATATTACTTGGGCCGATATTACAACAACTTAACAAAGTTAGTGTGTTCATTGTTACTGAAATGAACTAAGATTCTTCAATTTCTGTGTGACAACATGATAATTCTAATTCAATGAACAGAAATTGAATTTTGTCTTTATTTTTGAAAACAATACAGTTAATTGAACGTGATTGAATCAAAAATTGTTAGAACTTAAATATGTATTTGAATTAAAGAAATCTAACATGACAAGCAAGCAATATGTTTATAGCATTTTAATTTCAAAACAAAAAATGTCCAAGACAGGAATCGAATCTGTGTCGCCACGGCCACAACGTGGAGTACTAACCACTATATTACTTGGGCCGATATTACAACAACTTAACAAAGTTAGTGTGTTCATTGTTACTGAATTGAACAAAGATTCTTCAATTTCTGTGTGACAACATGAAAATTCTAATTCAATGAACAGAAATTGAATTTTGTCTTTATTTTTGAGAACAATACAGTTGATTGAACGTGATTAAATCGAAAATTGTTATAACTTGAATAAGTATTCAAATTAAAGAAATCTAACATGACAAGCAAGCAATAATTTTATAGCATTTAAATTTCAAAACAAAAAATGCCCAAAACAGGAATCGAATCTGTGTCGCCACGGCCACAATGTGGAGTACTAACCACTATATTACTTGGGCCGATATTACAACAACTTAACAAAGTTAGTGTGTTCATTGTTACTGAAATGAACTAAGATTCTTCAATTTCTGTGTGACAACATGATAATTCTAATTCAATGAACAGAAATTGAATTTTGTCTTTATTTTTGAAAACAATACAGTTAATTGAACGTGATTAAATCGAAAATTGTTATAACTTGAATAAGTATTCAAATTAAAGAAATCTAACATGACAAGCAAGCAATAATTTTATAGCATTTTAATTTCAAAACAAAAAATGCCCAAGACAGGAATCGAACCTGTGTCGCCACGGCCACAACGTGGAGTACTAACCACTATACTACTTGGGCCGATATTACAACAACTTAACAAAGTTAGTGTGTTCATTGTTACTGAAATGAACTAAGATTCTTCAATTTCTGTGTGACAACATGAAAATTCTAATTCAATGAACAGAAATTGAATTTTGTCTTTATTTTTGAAAACAATACAGTTGATTGAACGTGATTAAATCGAAAATTGTTATAACTTGAACAAGTATTCAAATTAAAGAAATCTAACATGACAAGCAAGCAATAATTTTATAGCATTTAAATTTCAAAACAAAAAATGCCCAAAACAGGAATCGAATCTGTGTCGCCACGGCCACAACGTGGAGTACTAACCACTATATTACTTGGGCCGATATTACAACAACTTAACAAAGTTAGTGTGTTCATTGTTACTGAAATGAACTAAGATTCTTCAATTTCTGTGTGACAACATGATAATTCTAATTCAATGAACAGAAATTGAATTTTGTCTTTATTTTTGAAAACAATACAGTTAATTGAACGTGATTAAATCGAAAATTGTTATAACTTGAATAAGTATTCAAATTAAAGAAATCTAACATGACAAGCAAGCAATAATTTTATAGCATTTAAATTTCAAAACAAAATATGCCCAAAACAGGAATCGAATCTGTGTCGCCACGGCCACAACGTGGAGTACTAACCACTATATTACTTGGGCCGATATTACAACAACTTAACAAAGTTAGTGTGTTCATTGTTACTGAAATGAACTAAGATTCTTCAATTTCTGTGTGACAACATGATAATTCTAATTCAATGAACAGAAATTGAATTTTGTCTTTATTTTTGAAAACAATACAGTTAATTGAACGTGATTGAATCAAAAATTGTTAGAACTTAAATATGTATTTGAATTAAAGAAATCTAACATGACAAGCAAGCAATATGTTTATAGCATTTTAATTTCAAAACAAAAAATGTCCAAGACAGGAATCGAATCTGTGTCGCCACGGCCACAACGTGGAGTACTAACCACTATATTACTTGGGCCGATATTACAACAACTTAACAAAGTTAGTGTGTTCATTGTTACTGAATTGAACAAAGATTCTTCAATTTCTGTGTGACAACATGAAAATTCTAATTCAATGAACAGAAATTGAATTTTGTCTTTATTTTTGAGAACAATACAGTTGATTGAACGTGATTAAATCGAAAATTGTTATAACTTGAATAAGTATTCAAATTAAAGAAATCTAACATGACAAGCAAGCAATAATTTTATAGCATTTAAATTTCAAAACAAAAAATGCCCAAAACAGGAATCGAATCTGTGTCGCCACGGCCACAATGTGGAGTACTAACCACTATATTACTTGGGCCGATATTACAACAACTTAACAAAGTTAGTGTGTTTATTGTTACTGAATTGAACTAAGATTCTTCAATTTCTGTGTGACAACATGAAAATTCTAATTCAATGAACAGAAATTGAATTTTGTCTTTATTTTTGAAAACAATACAGTTGATTGAACGTGATTAAATCGAAAATTGTTATAACTTGAATAAGTATTCAAATTAAAGAAATCTAACAAGACAAGCAAGCAATAATTTCATAGCATTTTAATTTCAAAACAAAAAATGCCCAAGACAGGAATCGAACCTGTGTCGCCACGGCCACAACGTGGAGTACTAACCACTATACTACTTGGGCCGATATTACAACAACTTAACAAAGTTAGTGTGTTCATTGTTACTGAAATGAACTAAGATTCTTCAATTTCTGTGTGACAACATGAAAATTCTAATTCAATGAACAGAAATTGAATTTTGTCTTTATTTTTGAAAACAATACAGTTGATTGAACGTGATTAAATCGAAAATTGTTATAACTTGAATAAGTATTCAAATTAAAGAAATCTAACATGACAAGCAAGCAATAATTTTATAGCATTTAAATTTCAAAACAAAAAATGCCTAAAACAGGAATCGAATCTGTGTCGCCACGGCCACAACGTGGAGTACTAACCACTATATTACTTGGGCCGATATTACAACAACTTAACAAAGTTAGTGTGTTCATTGTTACTGAAATGAACTAAGATTCTTCAATTTCTGTGTGACAACATGATAATTCTAATTCAATGAACAGAAATTGAATTTTGTCTTTATTTTTGAAAACAATACAGTTAATTGAACGTGATTAAATCGAAAATTGTTATAACTTGAATAAGTATTCAAATTAAAGAAATCTAACATGACAAGCAAGCAATAATTTTATAGCATTTTAATTTCAAAACAAAAAATGCCCAAGACAGGAATCGAACCTGTGTCGCCACGGCCACAACGTGGAGTACTAACCACTATACTACTTGGGCCGATATTACAACAACTTAACAAAGTTAGTGTGTTCATTGTTACTGAAATGAACTAAGATTCTTCAATTTCTGTGTGACAACATGAAAATTCTAATTCAATGAACAGAAATTGAATTTTGTCTTTATTTTTGAAAACAATACAGTTGATTGAACGTGATTAAATCGAAAATTGTTATAACTTGAACAAGTATTCAAATTAAAGAAATCTAACATGACAAGCAAGCAATAATTTTATAGCATTTAAATTTCAAAACAAAAAATGCCCAAAACAGGAATCGAATCTGTGTCGCCACGGCCACAACGTGGAGTACTAACCACTATATTACTTGGGCCGATATTACAACAACTTAACAAAGTTAGTGTGTTCATTGTTACTGAAATGAACTAAGATTCTTCAATTTCTGTGTGACAACATGATAATTCTAATTCAATGAACAGAAATTGAATTTTGTCTTTATTTTTGAAAACAATACAGTTAATTGAACGTGATTAAATCGAAAATTGTTATAACTTGAATAAGTATTCAAATTAAAGAAATCTAACATGACAAGCAAGCAATAATTTTATAGCATTTAAATTTCAAAACAAAAAATGCCCAAAACAGGAATCGAATCTGTGTCGCCACGGCCACAACGTGGAGTACTAACCACTATATTACTTGGGCCGATATTACAACAACTTAACAAAGTTAGTGTGTTCATTGTTACTGAAATGAACTAAGATTCTTCAATTTCTGTGTGACAACATGATAATTCTAATTCAATGAACAGAAATTGAATTTTGTCTTTATTTTTGAAAACAATACAGTTAATTGAACGTGATTGAATCAAAAATTGTTAGAACTTAAATATGTATTTGAATTAAAGAAATCTAACATGACAAGCAAGCAATATGTTTATAGCATTTTAATTTCAAAACAAAAAATGTCCAAGACAGGAATCGAATCTGTGTCGCCACGGCCACAACGTGGAGTACTAACCACTATATTACTTGGGCCGATATTACAACAACTTAACAAAGTTAGTGTGTTCATTGTTACTGAATTAAACTAAGATTCTTCAATTTCTGTGTGACAACATGAAAATTCTAATTCAATGAACAGAAATTGAATTTTGTCTTCATTTTTGAAAACAATACAGTTGATTGAACGTGATTAAATCGAAAATTGTTATAACTTAAATAAGTATTCAAATTAAAGAAATCTAACATGACAAGCAAGCAATAATTTTGTAGCATTTTAATTTCAAAACAAAAAATGTCCAAGACAGGAATCGAATCTGTGTCGCCACGGCCACAATGTGGAGTACTAACCACTATATTACTTGGGCCGATATTACAACAACTTAACAAAGTTAGTGTGTTCATTGTTACTGAATTGAACTAAGATTCTTCAATTTCTGTGTGACAACATGAAAATTCTAATTCAATGAACAGAAATTGAATTTTGTCTTTATTTTTGAAAACAATACAGTTGATTGAACGTGATTAAATCGAAAATTGTTATAACTTAAATAAGTATTCATATTAAAGAAATCTAACATGACAAGCAAGCAATAATTTTGTAGCATTTTAATTTCAAAACAAAAAATGTCCAAGACAGGAATCGAATCTGTGTCGCCACGGCCACAACGTGCAGTACTAACCACTATATTACTTGGGCCGATATTACAACAACTTAACAAAGTTAGTGTGTTTATTGTTACTGAATTGAACTAAGATTCTTCAATTTCTGTGTGACAACATGAAAATCTAATTCAATGAACAGAAATTGAATTTTGTCTTTATTTTTGAAAACAATACAGTTGATTGAACGTGATTAAATCGAAAATTGTTATAACTTGAATAAGTATTCAAATTAAAGAAATCTAACATGACAAGCAAGCAATAATTTTATAGCATTTAAATTTCAAAACAAAAAATGCCCAAAACAGGAATCGAATCTGTGTCGCCACGGCCACAACGTGGAGTACTAACCACTATATTACTTGGGCCGATATTACAACAACTTAACAAAGTTAGTGTGTTCATTGTTACTGAAATGAACTAAGATTCTTCAATTTCTGTGTGACAACATGATAATTCTAATTCAATGAACAGAAATTGAATTTTGTCTTTATTTTTGAAAACAATACAGTTAATTGAACGTGATTAAATCGTAAATTGTTATAACTTGAATAAGTATTCAAATTAAAGAAATCTAACATGACAAGCAAGCAATAATTTTATAGCATTTAAATTTCAAAACAAAAAATGCCCAAGACAGGAATCGAACCTGTGTCGCCACGGCCACAACGTGGAGTACTAACCACTATACTACTTGGGCCGATATTACAACAACTAAACAAAGTTATTGTGTTCATTGTTACTGAAATGAACTAAGATTCTTCAATTTCTGTGTGACAACATGATAATTCTAATTCAATGAACAGAAATTGAATTTTGTCTTCATTTTTGAAAACAATACAGTTGATTGAACGTGATTAAATCGAAAATTGTTATAACTTAAATAAGTATTCAAATTAAAGAAATCTAACATGACAAGCAAGCAATAATTTTATAGCATTTAAATTTCAAAACAAAAAATATCCAAGACAGGAATCGAATCTGTGTCGCCACGGCCACAACGTGGAGTACTAACCACTATATTACTTGGGCCGATATAACAACAACTTAACAAAGTTAGTGTGTTCATTGTTACTGAATTAAACTAAGATTCTTCAATTTCTGTGTGACAACATGAAAATTCTAATTCAATGAACAGAAATTGAATTTTGTCTTTATTTTTGAAAACAATACAGTTGATTGAACGTGATTAAATCGAAAATTGTTATAACTTGAATAAGTATTCGAATTAAAGAAATCTAACATGACAAGCAAGCAATAATTTTATAGCATTTAAATTTCAAAACAAAAAATGCCCAAAACAGGAATCGAATCTGTGTCGCCACGGCCACAACGTGGAGTACTAACCACTATATTACTTGGGCCGATATTACAACAACTTAACAAAGTTAGTGTGTTCATTGTTACTGAATTGAACTAAGATTCTTCAATTTCTGTGTGACAACATGAAAATTCTAATAGAATGAACAGAAATTGAATTTTGTCTTTATTTTTGAAAACAATACAGTTGATTGAACGTGATTAAATCGAAAATTGTTATAACTTAAATAAGTATTCATATTAAAGAAATCTTACATGACAAGCAAGCAATAATTTTGTAGCATTTTAATTTCAAAACAAAAAATGTCCAAGACAGGAATCGAATCTGTGTCGCCACGGCCACAACGTGGAGTACTAACCACTATATTACTTGGGCCGATATTACAACAACTTAACAAAGTTAGTGTGTTTATTGTTACTGAATTGAACTAAGATTCTTCAATTTCTGTGTGACAACATGAAAATTCTAATTCAATGAACAGAAATTGAATTTTGTCTTTATTTTTGAAAACAATACAGTTGATTGAACGTGATTAAATCGAAAATTGTTATAACTTGAATAAGTATTCAAATTAAAGAAATCTAACATGACAAGCAAGCAATAATTTTATAGCATTTAAATTTCAAAACAAAAAATGCCCAAAACAGGAATCGAATCTGTGTCGCCACGTCCACAACGTGGAGTACTAACCACTATATTACTTGGGCCGATATTACAACAACTTAACAAAGTTAGTGTGTTCATTGTTACTGAAATGAACTAAGATTCTTCAATTTCTGTGTGACAACATGAAAATTCTAATTCAATGAACAGAAATTGAATTTTGTCTTTATTTTTGAAAACAATACAGTCAATTGAACGTGATTAAATCAAAAATTGTTAGAACTTAAATATGTATTTGAATTAAAGAAATCTAACATGACAAGCAAGCAATATGTTTATAGCATTTTAATTTCAAAACAAAAAATGTCCAAGACAGGAATCGAATCTGTGTCGCCACGGCCACAACGTAGAGTACTAACCACTATATTACTTGGGCCGATATTACAACAACTTAACAAAGTTAGTGTGTTCATTGTTACTGAATTAAACTAAGATTCTTCAATTTCTGTGTGACAACATGAAAATTCTAATTCAATGAACAGAAATTGAATTTTGTCTTCATTTTTGAAAACAATACAGTTGATTGAACGTGATTAAATCGAAAATTGTTATAACTTAAATAAGTATTCAAATTAAAGAAATCAAACATGACAAGCAAGCAATAATTTCATAGCATTTTAATTTCAAAACAAAAAATGCCCAAGACAGGAATCGAACCTGTGTCGCCACGGCCACAACGTGGAGTACTAACCACTATACTACTTGGGCCGATATTACAACAACTTAACAAAGTTAGTGTGTTCATTGTTACTGAAATGAACTAAGATTCTTCAATTTCTGTGTGACAACATGAAAATTCTAATTCAATGAACAGAAATTGAATTTTGTCTTTATTTTTGAAAACAATACAGTTGATTGAACGTGATTAAATCGAAAATTGTTATAACTTGAATAAGTATTCAAATTAAAGAAATCTAACATGACAAGCAAGCAATAATTTTATAGCATTTAAATTTCAAAACAAAAAATGCTCAAAACAGGAATCGAATCTGTGTCGCCACGGCCACAACGTGGAGTACTAACCACTATATTACTTGGGCCGATATTACAACAACTTAACAAAGTTAGTGTGTTCATTGTTACTGAAATGAACTAAGATTCTTCAATTTCTGTGTGACAACATGATAATTCTAATTCAATGAACAGAAATTGAATTTTGTCTTTATTTTTGAAAACAATACAGTTAATTGAACGTGATTAAATCGAAAATTGTTATAACTTGAATAAGTATTCAAATTAAAGAAATCTAACATGACAAGCAAGCAATAATTTTATAGCATTTAAATTTCAAAACAAAAAATGCCCAAGACAGGAATCGAACCTGTGTCGCCACGGCCACAACGTGGAGTACTAACCACTATACTACTTGGGCCGATATTACAACAACTAAACAAAGTTATTGTGTTCATTGTTACTGAAATGAACTAAGATTCTTCAATTTCTGTGTGACAACATGATAATTCTAATTCAATGAACAGAAATTGAATTTTGTCTTTATTTTTGAAAACAATACAGTTAATTGAACGTGATTAAATCAAAAATTGTTAGAACTTAAATATGTATTTGAATTAAAGAAATCTAACATGACAAGCAAGCAATATGTTTATAGCATTTTAATTTCAAAACAAAAAATGTCCAAGACAGGAATCGAATCTGTGTCGCCACAGCCACAACGTGGAGTACTAACCACTATATTACTTGGGCCGATATTACAACAACTTAACAAAGTTAGTGTGTTCATTGTTACTGAATTAAACTAAGATTCTTCAATTTCTGTGTGACAACATGAAAATTCTAATTCAATGAACAGAAATTGAATTTTGTCTTCATTTTTGAAAACAATACAGTTGAATGAACGTGATTAAATCGAAAATTGTTATAACTTAAATAAGTATTCAAATTAAAGAAATCTAACATGACAAGCAAGCAATAATTTTGTAGCATTTTAATTTCAAAACAAAAAATGTCCAAGACAGGAATCGAATCTGTGTCGCCACGGCCACAATGTGGAGTACTAACCACTATACTACTTGGGCCGATATTACAACAACTAAACAAAGTTATTGTGTTCATTGTTACTGAAATGAACTAAGATTCTTCAATTTCTGTGTGACAACATGATAATTCTAATTCAATGAACAGAAATTGAATTTTGTCTTTATTTTTGAAAACAATACAGTTAATTGAACGTGATTAAATCGTAAATTGTTATAACTTGAATAAGTATTCAAATTAAAGAAATCTAACATGACAAGCAAGCAATAATTTTATAGCATTTAAATTTCAAAACAAAAAATGCCCAAAACAGGAATCGAATCTGTGTCGCCACGGCCACAACGTGGAGTACTAACCACTATATTACTTGGGCCGATATTACAACAACTTAACAAAGTTAGTGTGTTCATTGTTACTGAAATGAACTAAGATTCTTCAATTTCTGTGTGACAACATGATAATTCTAATTCAATGAACAGAAATTGAATTTTGTCTTTATTTTTGAAAACAATACAGTTAATTGAACGTGATTAAATCGTAAATTGTTATAACTTGAATAAGTATTCAAATTAAAGAAATCTAACATGACAAGCAAGCAATAATTTCATAGCATTTAAATTTCAAAACAAAAAATGCCCAAGACAGGAATCGAACCTGTGTCGCCACGGCCACAACGTGGAGTACTAACCACTATACTACTTGGGCCGATATTACAACAACTAAACAAAGTTATTGTGTTCATTGTTACTGAAATGAACTAAGATTCTTCAATTTCTGTGTGACAACATGATAATTCTAATTCAATGAACAGAAATTGAATTTTGTCTTCATTTTTGAAAACAATACAGTTGATTGAACGTGATTAAATCGAAAATTGTTATAACTTGAATAAGTATTCAAATTAAAGAAATCTAACATGACAAGCAAGCAATAATTTTATAGCATTTAAATTTCAAAACAAAAAATATCCAAGACAGGAATCGAATCTGTGTCGCCACGGCCACAACGTGGAGTACTAACCACTATATTACTTGGGCCGATATAACAACAACTTAACAAAGTTAGTGTGTTCATTGTTACTGAATTAAACTAAGATTCTTCAATTTCTGTGTGACAACATGAAAATTCTAATTCAATGAACAGAAATTGAATTTTGTCTTCATTTTTGAAAACAATACAGTTGATTGAACGTGATTAAATCGAAAATTGTTATAACTTAAATGAGTATTCAAATTAAAGAAATCTAACATGACAAGCAAGCAATAATTTTGTAGCATTTTAATTTCAAAACAAAAAATGTCCAAGACAGGAATCGAATCTGTGTCGCCACGGCCACAACGTAGAGTACTAACCACTATATTACTTGGGCCGATATTACAACAACTTAACAAAGTTAGTGTGTTCATTGTTACTGAATTGAACTAAGATTCTTCAATTTCTGTGTGACAACATGAAAATTCTAATTCAATGAACAGAAATTGAATTTTGTCTTTATTTTTGAAAACAACACAGTCAATTGAACGTGATTAAATCAAAAATTGTTAGAACTTAAATATGTATTTGAATTAAAGAAATCTAACATGACAAGCAAGCAATATGTTTATAGCGTTTTAATTTCAAAACAAAAAATGTCCAAGACAGGAATCGAATCTGTGTCGCCACGGCCACAACGTGGAGTACTAACCACTATATTACTTGGGCCGATATTACAACAACTTAACAAAGTTAGTGTGTTCATTGTTACTGAATTAAACTAAGATTCTTCAATTTCTGTGTGACAACATGAAAATTCTAATTCAATGAACAGAAATTGAATTTTGTCTTTATTTTTGAAAACAATACAGTTGATTGAACGTGATTAAATCGAAAATTGTTATAACTTGAATAAGTGTTCAAATTAAAGAAATCTAACAAGACAAGCAAGCAATAATTTTATAGCATTTTAATTTCAAAACAAAAAATGCCCAAGACAGGAATCGAACCTGTGTCGCCACGGCCACAACGTGGAGTACTAACCACTATACTACTTGGGCTAATATTACAACAACTTAACAAAGTTAGTGTGTTCATTGTTACTGAAATGAACTAAGATTCTTCAATTTCTGTGTGACAACATGAAAATTCTAATTCAATGAACAGAAATTGAATTTTGTCTTTATTTTTGAAAACAATACAGTTGATTGAACGTGATTGAATCGAAAATTGTTATAACTTAAATAAGTATTCAAATTAAAGAAATCTAACATGACAAGCAAGCAATAATTTTGTAGCATTTTAATTTCAAAACAAAAAATGCCCAAGACAGGAATCGAATCTGTGTCGCCACGGCCACAACGTGGAGTACTAACCACTATATTACTTGGGCCGATATTACAACAACTTAACAAAGTTAGTGTGTTCATTGTTACTGAATTGAACTAAGATTCTTCAATTTCTGTGTGACAACATGAAAATTCTAATTCAATGAACAGAAATTGAATTTTGTCTTTATTTTTGAAAACAATACAGTTGATTGAACGTGATTAAATCGAAAATTGTTATAACTTGAATAAGTATTCAAATTAAAGAAATCTAACAAGACAAGCAAGCAATAATTTTATAGCATTTTAATTTCAAAACAAAAAATGCCCAAGACAGGAATCGAACCTGTGTCGCCACGGCCACAACGTGGAGTACTAACCACTATACTACTTGGGCCAATATTACAACAACTTAACAAAGTTAGTGTGTTCATTGTTACTGAATTGAACTAAGATTCTTCAATTTCTGTGTGACAACATGAAAATTCTAATTCAATGAACAGAAATTGAATTTTGTCTTTATTTTTGAAAACAATACAGTTGATTGAACGTGAATAAATCGAAAATTGTTATAACTTAAATAAGTATTCAAATTAAAGAAATCTAACATGACAAGCAAGCAATAATTTTGTAGCATTTTAATTTCAAAACAAAAAATGCCCAAGACAGGAATCGAATCTGTGTCGCCACGGCCACAACGTGGAGTACTAACCACTTTATTACTTGGGCCGATATTACAACAACTTAACAAAGTTAGTGTGTTCATTGTTACTGAATTGAACTAAGATTCTTCAATTTCTGTGTGACAACATGAAAATTCTAATTCAATGAACAGAAATTGAATTTTGTCTTTATTTTTGAAAACAACACAGTCAATTGAACGTGATTAAATCAAAAATTGTTAGAACTTAAATATGTATTTGAATTAAAGAAATCTAACATGACAAGCAAGCAATATGTTTATAGCGTTTTAATTTCAAAACAAAAAATGTCCAAGACAGGAATCGAACCTGTGTCGCCACGGCCACAACGTGGAGTACTAACCACTATACTACTTGGGCCAATATTACAACAACTTAACAAAGTTAGTGTGTTCATTGTTACTGAATTGAACTAAGATTCTTCAATTTCTGTGTGACAACATGAAAATTCTAATTCAATGAACAGAAATTGAATTTTGTCTTTATTTTTGAAAACAATACAGTTGATTGAACGTGAATAAATCGAAAATTGTTATAACTTAAATAAGTATTCAAATTAAAGAAATCTAACATGACAAGCAAGCAATAATTTTGTAGCATTTTAATTTCAAAACAAAAAATGCCCAAGACAGGAATCGAATCTGTGTCGCCACGGCCACAACGTGGAGTACTAACCACTATATTACTTGGGCCGATATTACAACAACTTAACAAAGTTAGTGTGTTCATTGTTACTGAATTGAACTAAGATTCTTCAATTTCTGTGTGACAACATGAAAATTCTAATTCAATGAACAGAAATTGAATTTTGTCTTTATTTTTGAAAACAATACAGTTGATTGAACGTGATTAAATCGAAAATTGTTATAACTTGAATAAGTATTCAAATTAAAGAAATCTAACAAGACAAGCAAGCAATAATTTTATAGCATTTTAATTTCAAAACAAAAAATGCCCAAGACAGGAATCGAACCTGTGTCGCCACGGCCACAACGTGGAGTACTAACCACTATACTACTTGGGCCAATATTACAACAACTTAACAAAGCTAGTGTGTTCATTGTTACTGAAATGAACTAAGATTCTTCAATTTCTGTGTGACAACATGAAAATTCTAATTCAATGAACAGAAATTGAATTTTGTCTTTATTTTTGAAAACAATACAGTTGATTGAACGTGATTAAATCGAAAATTGTTATAACTTGAATAAGTATTCAAATTAAAGAAATCTAACATGACAAGCAAGCAATAAATTTATAGCATTTAAATTTCAAAACAAAAAATGCCCAAAACAGGAATCGAATCTGTGTCGCCACGGCCACAACGTGGAGTACTAACCACTATATTAATTGGGCCGATATTACAACAACTTAACAAAGTTAGTGTGTTCATTGTTACTGAATTGAACTAAGATTCTTCAATTTCTGTGTGACAACATGAAAATTCTAATTCAATGAACAGAAATTGAATTTTGTCTTTATTTTTGAAAACAATACAGTTGATTGAACGTGATTAAATCGAAAATTGTTATAACTTGAATAAGTATTCAAATTAAAGAAATCTAACAAGACAAGCAAGCAATAATTTTATAGCATTTTAATTTCAAAACAAAAAATGCCCAAGACAGGAATCGAACCTGTGTCGCCACGGCCACAACGTGGAGTACTAACCACTATATTACTTGGGCCGATATTACAACAACTTAACAAAGTTAGTGTGTTCATTGTTACTGAAATGAACTAAGATTCTTCAATTTCTGTGTGACAACATGATAATTCTAATTCAATGAACAGAAATTGAATTTTGTCTTTATTTTTGAAAACAATACAGTTAATTGAACGTGATTAAATCGAAAATTGTTATAACTTGAATAAGTATTCAAATTAAAGAAATCTAACATGACAAGCAAGCAATAATTTTATAGCATTTAAATTTCAAAACAAAAAATGCCCAAGACAGGAATCGAACCTGTGTCGCCACGGGCACAACGTGGAGTACTAACCACTATACTACTTGGGCCGATATTACAACAACTAAACAAAGTTATTGTGTTCATTGTTACTGAAATGAACTAAGATTCTTCAATTTCTGTGTGACAACATGATAATTCTAATTCAATGAACAGAAATTGAATTTTGTCTTTATTTTTGAAAACAATACAGTTAATTGAACGTGATTAAATCAAAAATTGTTAGAACTTAAATATGTATTTGAATTAAAGAAATCTAACATGACAAGCAAGCAATATGTTTATAGCATTTTAATTTCAAAACAAAAAATGTCCAAGACAGGAATCGAATCTGTGTCGCCACGGCCACAACGTGGAGTACTAACCACTATATTACTTGGGCCGATATTACAACAACTTAACAAAGTTAGTGTGTTCATTGTTACTGAATTAAACTAAGATTCTTCAATTTCTGTGTGACAACATGAAAATTCTAATTCAATGAACAGAAATTGAATTTTGTCTTCATTTTTGAAAACAATACAGTTGATTGAACGTGATTAAATCGAAAATTGTTATAACTTAAATAAGTATTCAAATTAAAGAAATCTAACATGACAAGCAAGCAATAATTTTGTAGCATTTTAATTTCAAAACAAAAAATGTCCAAGACAGGAATCGAATCTGTGTCGCCACGGCCACAACGTGGAGTACTAACCACTATATTACTTGGGCCGATATTACAACAACTTAACAAAGTTAGTGTGTTTATTGTTACTGAATTGAACTAAGATTCTTCAATTTCTGTGTGACAACATGAAAATTCTAATTCAATGAACAGAAATTGAATTTTGTCTTTATTTTTGAAAACAATACAGTTGATTGAACGTGATTAAATCGAAAATTGTTATAACTTGAATAAGTATTCAAATTAAAGAAATCTAACATGACAAGCAAGCAATAATTTTATAGCATTTAAATTTCAAAACAAAAAATGCCCAAAACAGGAATCGAATCTGTGTCGCCACGGCCACAACGTGGAGTACTAACCACTATATTACTTGGGCCGATATTACAACAACTTAACAAAGTTAGTGTGTTCATTGTTACTGAAATGAACTAAGATTCTTCAATTTCTGTGTGACAACATGATAATTCTAATTCAATGAACAGAAATTGAATTTTGTCTTTATTTTTGAAAACAATACAGTTGATTGAACGTGATTAAATCGAAAATTGTTATAACTTGAATAAGTATTCAAATTAAAGAAATCTAACATGACAAGCAAGCAATAATTTTATAGCATTTAAATTTCAAAACAAAAAATGCCCAAAACAGGAATCGAATCTGTGTCGCCACGGCCACAACGTGGAGTACTAACCACTATATTACTTGGGCCGATATTACAACAACTTAACAAAGTTAGTGTGTTCATTGTTACTGAAATGAACTAAGATTCTTCAATTTCTGTGTGACAACATGATAATTCTAATTCAATGAACAGAAATTGAATTTTGTCTTTATTTTTGAAAACAATACAGTTAATTGAACGTGATTAAATCGTAAATTGTTATAACTTGAATAAGTATTCAAATTAAAGAAATCTAACATGACAAGCAAGCAATAATTTTATAGCATTTAAATTTCAAAACAAAAAATGCCCAAGACAGGAATCGAACCTGTGTCGCCACGGCCACAACGTGGAGTACTAACCACTATACTACTTGGGCCGATATTACAACAACTAAACAAACTTATTGTGTTCATTGTTACTGAAATGAACTAAGATTCTTCAATTTCTGTGTGACAACATGATAATTCTAATTCAATGAACAGAAATTGAATTTTGTCTTCATTTTTGAAAACAATACAGTTGATTGAACGTGATTAAATCGAAAATTGTTATAACTTAAATAAGTATTCAAATTAAAGAAATCTAACATGACAAGCAAGCAATAATTTTATAGCATTTAAATTTCAAAACAAAAAATATCCAAGACAGGAATCGAATCTGTGTCGCCACGGCCACAACGTGGAGTACTAACCACTATATTACTTGGGCCGATATAACAACAACTTAACAAAGTTAGTGTGTTCATTGTTACTGAATTAAACTAAGATTCTTCAATTTCTGTGTGACAACATGAAAATTCTAATTCAATGAACAGAAATTGAATTTTGTCTTCATTTTTGAAAACAATACAGTTGATTGAACGTGATTAAATCGAAAATTGTTATAACTTAAATAAGTATTCAAATTAAAGAAATCTAACATGACAAGCAAGCAATAATTTTGTAGCATTTTAATTTCAAAACAAAAAATGTCCAAGACAGGAATCGAATCTGTGTCGCCACGGCCACAACGTAGAGTACTAACCACTATATTACTTGGGCCGATATTACAACAACTTAACAAAGTTAGTGTGTTCATTGTTACTGAATTGAACTAAGATTCTTCAATTTCTGTGTGACAACATGAAAATTCTAATTCAATGAACAGAAATTGAATTTTGTCTTTATTTTTGAAAACAATACAGTTGATTGAACGTGATTAAATCGAAAATTGTTATAACTTGAATAAGTATTCAAATTAAAGAAATCTAACATGACAAGCAAGCAATAATTTTATAGCATTTAAATTTCAAAACAAAAAATGCCCAAAACAGGAATCGAATCTGTGTCACCACGGCCACAACGTGGAGTACTAACCACTATATTACTTGGGCCGATATTACAACAACTTAACAAAGTTAGTGTGTTCATTGTTACTGAATTGAACTAAGATTCTTCAATTTCTGTGTGACAACATGATAATTCTAATTCAATGAACAGAAATTGAATTTTGTCTTTATTTTTGAAAACAATACAGTTAATTGAACGTGATTAAATCAAAAATTGTTAGAACTTAAATATGTATTTGAATTAAAGAAATCTAACATGACAAGCAAGCAATATGTTTATAGCATTTTAATTTCAAAACAAAAAATGTCCAAGACAGGAATCGAATCTGTGTCGCCACGGCCACAACGTGGAGTACTAACCACTATATTACTTGGGCCGATATTACAACAACTTAACAAAGTTAGTGTGTTCATTGTTACTGAATTAAACTAAGATTCTTCAATTTCTGTGTGACAACATGAAAATTCTAATTCAATGAACAGAAATTGAATTTTGTCTTCATTTTTGAAAACAATACAGTTGATTGAACGTGATTAAATCGAAAATTGTTATAACTTAAATAAGTATTCAAATTAAAGAAATCTAACATGACAAGCAAGCAATAATTTTGTAGCATTTTAATTTCAAAACAAAAAATGTCCAAGACAGGAATCGAATCTGTGTCGCCACGGCCACAACGTGGAGTACTAACCACTATATTACTTGGGCCGATATTACAACAACTTAACAAAGTTAGTGTGTTTATTGTTACTGAATTGAACTAAGATTCTTCAATTTCTGTGTGACAACATGAAAATTCTAATTCAATGAACAGAAATTGAATTTTGTCTTTATTTTTGAAAACAATACAGTTGATTGAACGTGATTAAATCGAAAATTGTTATAACTTGAATAAGTATTCAAATTAAAGAAATCTAACATGACAAGCAAGCAATAATTTTATAGCATTTAAATTTCAAAACAAAAAATGCCCAAAACAGGAATCGAATCTGTGTCGCCACGGCCACAACGTGGAGTACTAACCACTATATTACTTGGGCCGATATTACAACAACTTAACAAAGTTAGTGTGTTCATTGTTACTGAAATGAACTAAGATTCTTCAATTTCTGTGTGACAACATGATAATTCTAATTCAATGAACAGAAATTGAATTTTGTCTTTATTTTTGAAAACAATACAGTTAATTGAACGTGATTAAATCGTAAATTGTTATAACTTGAATAAGTATTCAAATTAAAGAAATCTAACATGACAAGCAAGCAATAATTTTATAGCATTTAAATTTCAAAACAAAAAATGCCCAAGACAGGAATCGAACCTGTGTCGCCACGGCCACAACGTGGAGTACTAACCACTATACTACTTGGGCCGATATTACAACAACTAAACAAACTTATTGTGTTCATTGTTACTGAAATGAACTAAGATTCTTCAATTTCTGTGTGACAACATGATAATTCTAATTCAATGAACAGAAATTGAATTTTGTCTTCATTTTTGAAAACAATACAGTTGATTGAACGTGATTAAATCGAAAATTGTTATAACTTAAATAAGTATTCAAATTAAAGGAATCTAACATGACAAGCAAGCAATAATTTTATAGCATTTAAATTTCAAAACAAAAAATATCCAAGACAGGAATCGAATCTGTGTCGCCACGGCCACAACGTGGAGTACTAACCACTATATTACTTGGGCCGATATAACAACAACTTAACAAAGTTAGTGTGTTCATTGTTACTGAATTAAACTAAGATTCTTCAATTTCTGTGTGACAACATGAAAATTCTAATTCAATGAACAGAAATTGAATTTTGTCTTCATTTTTGAAAACAATACAGTTGATTGAACGTGATTAAATCGAAAATTGTTATAACTTAAATAAGTATTCAAATTAAAGAAATCTAACATGACAAGCAAGCAATAATTTTGTAGCATTTTAATTTCAAAACAAAAAATGTCCGAGACAGGAATCGAATCTGTGTCGCCACGGCCACAACGTAGAGTACTAACCACTATATTACTTGGGCCGATATTACAACAACTTAACAAAGTTAGTGTGTTCATTGTTACTGAATTGAACTAAGATTCTTCAATTTCTGTGTGACAACATGAAAATTCTAATTCAATGAACAGAAATTGAATTTTGTCTTTATTTTTGAAAACAATACAGTTGATTGAACGTGATTAAATCGAAAATTGTTATAACTTGAATAAGTATTCAAATTAAAGAAATCTAACATGACAAGCAAGCAATAATTTTATAGCATTTAAATTTCAAAACAAAAAATGCCCAAAACAGGAATCGAATCTGTGTCACCACGGCCACAACGTGGAGTACTAACCACTATATTACTTGAGCCGATATTAAAACAACTTAACAAAGTTAGTGTGTTCATTGTTACTGAATTGAACTAAGATTCTTCAATTTCTGTGTGACAACATGAAAATTCTAATTCAATGAACAGAAATTGAATTTTGTCTTTATTTTTGAAAACAATACAGTTGATTGAACGTGATTAAATCGAAAATTGTTATAACTTAAATAAGTATTCATATTAAAGAAATCTTACATGACAAGCAAGCAATAATTTTGTAGCATTTTAATTTCAAAACAAAAAATGTCCAAGACAGGAATCGAATCTGTGTCGCCACGGCCACAACGTGGAGTACTAACCACTATATTACTTGGGCCGATATAACAACAACTTAACAAAGTTAGTGTGTTTATTGTTACTGAATTGAACTAAGATTCTTCAATTTCTGTGTGACAACATGATAATTCTAATTCAATGAACAGAAATTGAATTTTGTCTTTATTTTTGAAAACAATACAGTTAATTGAACGTGATTAAATCGTAAATTGTTATAACTTGAATAAGTATTCAAATTAAAGAAATCTAACATGACAAGCAAGCAATAATTTTATAGCATTTAAATTTCAAAACAAAAAATGCCCAAGACAGGAATCGAACCTGTGTCGCCACGGCCACAACGTGGAGTACTAACCACTATATTACTTGGGCCGATATTACAACAACTTAACAAAGTTAGTGTGTTCATTGTTACTGAATTGAACTAAGATTCTTCAATTTCTGTGTGACAACATGAAAATTCTAATTCAATGAACAGAAATTGAATTTTGTCTTTATTTTTGAAAACAATACAGTTGATTGAACGTGATTAAATCGAAAATTGTTATAACTTGAATAAGTATTCAAATTAAAGAAATCTAACATGACAAGCAAGCAATAATTTTATAGCATTTAAATTTCAAAACAAAAAATGCCCAAAACAGGAATCGAATCTGTGTCACCACGGCCACAACGTGGAGTACTAACCACTATATTACTTGAGCCGATATTAAAACAACTTAACAAAGTTAGTGTGTTCATTGTTACTGAATTGAACTAAGATTCTTCAATTTCTGTGTGACAACATGAAAATTCTAATTCAATGAACAGAAATTGAATTTTGTCTTTATTTTTGAAAACAATACAGTTGATTGAACGTGATTAAATCGAAAATTGTTATAACTTGAATAAGTATTCAAATTAAAGAAATCTAACATGACAAGCAAGCAATAATTTTATAGCATTTAAATTTCAAAACAAAAAATGCCCAAAACAGGAATCGAATCTGTGTCGCCACGGCCACAACGTGGAGTACTAACCACTATATTACTTGGGCCGATATTACAACAACTTAACAAAGTTAGTGTGTTCATTCTTACTGAAATGAACTAAGATTCTTCAATTTCTGTGTGACAACATGATAATTCTAATTCAATGAACAGAAATTGAATTTTGTCTTTATTTTTGAAAACAATACAGTTAATTGAACGTGATTAAATCGTAAATTGTTATAACTTGAATAAGTATTCAAATTAAAGAAATCTAACATGACAAGCAAGCAATAATTTTATAGCATTTAAATTTCAAAACAAAAAATGCCCAAGACAGGAATCGAACCTGTGTCGCCACGGCCACAACGTGGAGTACTAACCACTATACTACTTGGGCCGATATTACAACAACTAAACAAAGTTATTGTGTTCATTGTTACTGAAATGAACTAAGATTCTTCAATTTCTGTGTGACAACATGATAATTCTAATTCAATGAACAGAAATTGAATTTTGTCTTCATTTTTGAAAACAATACAGTTGATTGAACGTGATTAAATCGAAAATTGTTATAACTTAAATAAGTATTCAAATTAAAGAAATCTAACATGACAAGCAAGCAATAATTTTATAGCATTTAAATTTCAAAACAAAAAATATCCAAGACAGGAATCGAATCTGTGTCGCCACGGCCACAACGTGGAGTACTAACCACTATATTACTTGGGCCGATATTACAACAACTTAACAAAGTTAGTGTGTTCATTGTTACTGAATTAAACTAAGATTCTTCAATTTCTGTGTGACAACATGAAAATTCTAATTCAATGAACAGAAAATGAATTTTGTCTTCATTTTTGAAAACAATACAGTTGATTGAACGTGATTAAATCGAAAATTATTATAACTTAAATAAGTATTCAAATTAAAGAAATCCAACATGACAAGCAAGCAATAATTTTATAGCATTTAAATTTCAAAACAAAAAATGCCCAAAACAGGAATCGAATCTGTGTCACCGCGGCCACAACGTGGAGTACTAACCACTATATTACTTGGGCCGATATTACAACAACTTAACAAAGTTAGTGTGTTCATTGTTACTGAAATGAACTAAGATTCTTCAATTTCTGTGTGACAACATGAAAATTCTAATTCAATGAACAGAAATTGAATTTTGTCTTTATTTTTGAAAACAATACAGTTAATTGAACGTGATTAAATCGTAAATTGTTATAACTTGAATAAGTATTCAAATTAAAGAAATCTAACATGACAAGCAAGCAATAATTTTATAGCATTTAAATTTCAAAACAAAAAATGCCCAAGACAGGAATCGAACCTGTGTCGCCACGGCCACAACGTGGAGTACTAACCACTATACTACTTGGGCCGATATTACAACAACTAAACAAAGTTATTGTGTTCATTGTTACTGAAATGAACTAAGATTCTTCAATTTCTGTGTGACAACATGATAATTCTAATTCAATGAACAGAAATTGAATTTTGTCTTCATTTTTGAAAACAATACAGTTGATTGAACGTGATTAAATCGAAAATTGTTATAACTTAAATAAGTATTCAAATTAAAGAAATCTAACATGACAAGCAAGCAATAATTTTATAGCATTTAAATTTCAAAACAAAAAATATCCAAGACAGGAATCGAATCTGTGTCGCCACGGCCACAACGTGGAGTACTAACCACTATATTACTTGGGCCGATATTACAACAACTTAACAAAGTTAGTGTGTTCATTGTTACTGAATTAAACTAAGATTCTTCAATTTCTGTGTGACAACATGAAAATTCTAATTCAATGAACAGAAAATGAATTTTGTCTTCATTTTTGAAAACAATACAGTTGATTGAACGTGATTAAATCGAAAATTATTATAACTTAAATAAGTATTCAAAATAAAGAAATCAAACATGACAAGCAAGCAATAATTTTGTAGCATTTTAATTTCAAAACAAAAAATGTCCAAGACAGGAATCGAATCTGTGTCGCCACGGCCACAACGTAGAGTACTAACCACTATATTACTTGGGCCGATATTACAACAACTTAACAAAGTTAGTGTGTTCATTGTTACTGAATTGAACTAAGATTCTTCAATTTCTGTGTGACAACATGAAAATTCTAATTCAATGAACAGAAATTGAATTTTGTCTTTATTTTTGAAAACAATACAGTTGATTGAACGTGATTAAATCGAAAATTGTTATAACTTGAATAAGTATTCAAATTAAAGAAATCCAACATGACAAGCAAGCAATAATTTTATAGCATTTAAATTTCAAAACAAAAAATGCCCAAAACAGGAATCGAATCTGTGTCACCGCGGCCACAACGTGGAGTACTAACCACTATATTACTTGAGCCGATATTAAAACAACTTAACAAAGTTAGTGTGTTCATTGTTACTGAATTGAACTAAGATTCTTCAATTTCTGTGTGACAACATGAAAATTCTAATTCAATGAACAGAAATTGAATTTTGTCTTTATTTTTGAAAACAATACAGTTGATTGAACGTGATTAAATCGAAAATTGTTATAACTTAAATAAGTATTCATATTAAAGAAATCTTACATGACAAGCAAGCAATAATTTTGTAGCATTTTAATTTCAAAACAAAAAATGTCCAAGACAGGAATCGAATCTGTGTCGCCACGGCCACAACGTGGAGTACTAACCACTATATTACTTGGGCCGATATTACAACAACTTAACAAAGTTAGTGTGTTTATTGTTACTGAATTGAACTAAGATTCTTCAATTTCTGTGTGACAACATGAAAATTCTAATTCAATGAACAGAAATTGAATTTTGTCTTTATTTTTGAAAACAATACAGTTGATTGAACGTGATTAAATCGAAAATTGTTATAACTTGAATAAGTATTCAAATTAAAGAAATCTAACATGACAAGCAAGCAATAATTTTATAGCATTTAAATTTCAAAACAAAAAATGCCCAAGACAGGAATCGAACCTGTGTCGCCACGGCCACAACGTGGAGTACTAACCACTATACTACTTGGGCCGATATTACAACAACTAAACAAAGTTATTGTGTTCATTGTTACTGAAATGAACTAAGATTCTTCAATTTCTGTGTGACAACATGAAAATTCTAATTCAATGAACAGAAATTGAATTTTGTCTTTATTTTTGAAAACAATACAGTCAATTGAACGTGATTAAATCAAAAATTGTTAGAACTTAAATATGTATTTGAATTAAAGAAATCTAACATGACAAGCAAGCAATATGTTTATAGCATTTTAATTTCAAAACAAAAAATGTCCAAGACAGGAATCGAATCTGTGTCGCCACGGCCACAACGTGGAGTACTAACCACTATATTACTTGGGCCGATATTACAACAACTTAACAAAGTTAGTGTGTTCATTGTTACTGAATTAAACTAAGATTCTTCAATTTCTGTGTGACAACATGAAAATTCTAATTCAATGAACAGAACTTGAATTTTGTCTTTATTTTTGAAAACAATACAGTTGATTGAACGTGATTAAATCGAAAATTGTTATAACTTGAATAAGTATTCAAATTAAAGAAATCTAACAAGACAAGCAAGCAATAATTTTATAGCATTTTAATTTCAAAACAAAAAATGCCCAAGACAGGAATCGAACCTGTGTCGCCACGGCCACAACGTGGAGTACTAACCACTATACTACTTGGGCCAATATTACAACAACTTAACAAAGTTAGTGTGTTCATTGTTACTGAAATGAACTAAGATTCTTCAATTTCTGTGTGACAACATGAAAATTCTAATTCAATGAACAGAAATTGAATTTTGTCTTTATTTTTGAAAACAATACAGTTGATTGAACGTGATTAAATCGAAAATTGTTATAACTTAAATAAGTATTCAAATTAAAGAAATCTAACATGACAAGCAAGCAATAATTTTGTAGCATTTTAATTTCAAAACAAAAAATGCCCAAGACAGGAATCGAATCTGTGTCGCCACGGCCACAACGTGGAGTACTAACCACTATACTACTTGGGCCGATATTACAACAACTAAACAAACTTATTGTGTTCATTGTTACTGAAATGAACTAAGATTCTTCAATTTCTGTGTGACAACATGATAATTCTAATTCAATGAACAGAAATTGAATTTTGTCTTCATTTTTGAAAACAATACAGTTGATTGAACGTGATTAAATCGAAAATTGTTATAACTTAAATAAGTATTCAAATTAAAGAAATCTAACATGACAAGCAAGCAATAATTTTGTAGCATTTTAATTTCAAAACAAAAAATGTCCAAGACAGGAATCGAATCTGTGTCGCCACGGCCACAACGTAGAGTACTAACCACTATATTACTTGGGCCGATATTACAACAACTTAACAAAGTTAGTGTGTTCATTGTTACTGAATTGAACTAAGATTCTTCAATTTCTGTGTGACAACATGAAAATTCTAATTCAATGAACAGAAATTGAATTTTGTCTTTATTTTTGAAAACAATACAGTTGATTGAACGTGATTAAATCGAAAATTGTTATAACTTGAATAAGTATTCAAATTAAAGAAATCTAACATGACAAGCAAGCAATAATTTTATAGCATTTAAATTTCAAAACAAAAAATGCCCAAAACAGGAATCGAATCTGTGTCACCACGGCCACAACGTGGAGTACTAACCACTATATTACTTGAGCCGATATTAAAACAACTTAACAAAGTTAGTGTGTTCATTGTTACTGAATTGAACTAAGATTCTTCAATTTCTGTGTGACAACATGAAAATTCTAATTCAATGAACAGAAATTGAATTTTGTCTTTATTTTTGAAAACAATACAGTTGATTGAACGTGATTAAATCGAAAATTGTTATAACTTAAATAAGTATTCATATTAAAGAAATCTTACATGACAAGCAAGCAATAATTTTGTAGCATTTTAATTTCAAAACAAAAAATGTCCAAGACAGGAATCGAATCTGTGTCGCCACGGCCACAACGTGGAGTACTAACCACTATATTACTTGGGCCGATATTACAACAACTTAACAAAGTTAGTGTGTTTATTGTTACTGAATTGAACTAAGATTCTTCAATTTCTGTGTGACAACATGAAAATTCTAATTCAATGAACAGAAATTGAATTTTGTCTTTATTTTTGAAAACAATACAGTTGATTGAACGTGATTAAATCGAAAATTGTTATTACTTGAATAAGTATTCAAATTAAAGAAATCTAACATGACAAGCAAGCAATAATTTTATAGCATTTAAATTTCAAAACAAAAAATGCCCAAAACAGGAATCGAATCTGTGTCGCCACGGCCACAACGTGGAGTACTAACCACTATATTACTTGGGCCGATATTACAACAACTTAACAAAGTTAGTGTGTTCATTGTTACTGAAATGAACTAAGATTCTTCAATTTCTGTGTGACAACATGATAATTCTAATTCAATGAACAGAAATTGAATTTTGTCTTTATTTTTGAAAACAATACAGTTAATTGAACGTGATTAAATCGTAAATTGTTATAACTTGAATAAGTATTCAAATTAAAGAAATCTAACATGACAAGCAAGCAATAATTTTATAGCATTTAAATTTCAAAACAAAAAATGCCCAAGACAGGAATCGAACCTGTGTCGCCACGGCCACAACGTGGAGTACTAACCACTATACTACTTGGGCCGATATTACAACAACTAAACAAAGTTATTGTGTTCATTGTTACTGAAATGAACTAAGATTCTTCAATTTCTGTGTGACAACATGATAATTCTAATTCAATGAACAGAAATTGAATTTTGTCTTCATTTTTGAAAACAATACAGTTGATTGAACGTGATTAAATCGAAAATTGTTATAACTTAAATAAGTATTCAAATTAAAGAAATCTAACATGACAAGCAAGCAATAATTTTATAGCATTTAAATTTCAAAACAAAAAATATCCAAGACAGGAATCGAATCTGTGTCGCCACGGCCACAACGTGGAGTACTAACCACTATATTACTTGGGCCGATATTACAACAACTTAACAAAGTTAGTGTGTTCATTGTTACTGAATTAAACTAAGATTCTTCAATTTCTGTGTGACAACATGAAAATTCTAATTCAATGAACAGAAAATGAATTTTGTCTTCATTTTTGAAAACAATACAGTTGATTGAACGTGATTAAATCGAAAATTATTATAACTTAAATAAGTATTCAAAATAAAGAAATCAAACATGACAAGCAAGCAATAATTTTATAGCATTTAAATTTCAAAACAAAAAATGCCCAAAACAGGAATCGAATCTGTGTCACCGCGGCCACAACGTGGAGTACTAACCACTATATTACTTGAGCCGATATTACAACAACTTAACAAAGTTAGTGTGTTCATTGTTACTGAATTGAACTAAGATTCTTCAATTTCTGTGTGACAACATGAAAATTCTAATTCAATGAACAGAAATTGAATTTTGTCTTTATTTTTGAAAACAATACAGTTGATTGAACGTGATTAAATCGAAAATTGTTATAACTTGAATAAGTATTCAAATTAAAGAAATCCAACATGACAAGCAAGCAATAATTTTATAGCATTTAAATTTCAAAACAAAAAATGCCCAAAACAGGAATCGAATCTGTGTCACCGCGGCCACAACGTGGAGTACTAACCACTATATTACTTGAGCCGATATTAAAACAACTTAACAAAGTTAGTGTGTTCATTGTTACTGAATTGAACTAAGATTCTTCAATTTCTGTGTGACAACATGAAAATTCTAATTCAATGAACAGAAATTGAATTTTGTCTTTATTTTTGAAAACAATACAGTTGATTGAACGTGATTAAATCGAAAATTGTTATAACTTAAATAAGTATTCATATTAAAGAAATCTTACATGACAAGCAAGCAATAATTTTGTAGCATTTTAATTTCAAAACAAAAAATGTCCAAGACAGGAATCGAATCTGTGTCGCCACGGCCACAACGTGGAGTACTAACCACTATATTACTTGGGCCGATATTACAACAACTTAACAAAGTTAGTGTGTTTATTGTTACTGAATTGAACTAAGATTCTTCAATTTCTGTGTGACAACATGAAAATTCTAATTCAATGAACAGAAATTGAATTTTGTCTTTATTTTTGAAAACAATACAGTTGATTGAACGTGATTAAATCGAAAATTGTTATAACTTGAATAAGTATTCAAATTAAAGAAATCTAACATGACAAGCAAGCAATAATTTTATAGCATTTAAATTTCAAAACAAAAAATGCCCAAGACAGGAATCGAACCTGTGTCGCCACGGCCACAACGTGGAGTACTAACCACTATACTACTTGGGCCGATATTACAACAACTAAACAAAGTTATTGTGTTCATTGTTACTGAAATGAACTAAGATTCTTCAATTTCTGTGTGACAACATGAAAATTCTAATTCAATGAACAGAAATTGAATTTTGTCTTTATTTTTGAAAACAATACAGTCAATTGAACGTGATTAAATCAAAAATTGTTAGAACTTAAATATGTATTTGAATTAAAGAAATCTAACATGACAAGCAAGCAATATGTTTATAGCATTTTAATTTCAAAACAAAAAATGTCCAAGACAGGAATCGAATCTGTGTCGCCACGGCCACAACGTGGAGTACTAACCACTATATTACTTGGGCCGATATTACAACAACTTAACAAAGTTAGTGTGTTCATTGTTACTGAATTAAACTAAGATTCTTCAATTTCTGTGTGACAACATGAAAATTCTAATTCAATGAACAGAACTTGAATTTTGTCTTTATTTTTGAAAACAATACAGTTGATTGAACGTGATTAAATCGAAAATTGTTATAACTTGAATAAGTATTCAAATTAAAGAAATCTAACAAGACAAGCAAGCAATAATTTTATAGCATTTTAATTTCAAAACAAAAAATGCCCAAGACAGGAATCGAACCTGTGTCGCCACGGCCACAACGTGGAGTACTAACCACTATACTACTTGGGCCAATATTACAACAACTTAACAAAGTTAGTGTGTTCATTGTTACTGAAATGAACTAAGATTCTTCAATTTCTGTGTGACAACATGAAAATTCTAATTCAATGAACAGAAATTGAATTTTGTCTTTATTTTTGAAAACAATACAGTTGATTGAACGTGATTAAATCGAAAATTGTTATAACTTAAATAAGTATTCAAATTAAAGAAATCTAACATGACAAGCAAGCAATAATTTTGTAGCATTTTAATTTCAAAACAAAAAATGCCCAAGACAGGAATCGAATCTGTGTCGCCACGGCCACAACGTGGAGTACTAACCACTATATTACTTGGGCCGATATTACAACAACTTAACAAAGTTAGTGTGTTCATTGTTACTGAATTGAACTAAGATTCTTCAATTTCTGTGTGACAACATGAAAATTCTAATTCAATGAACAGAAATTGAATTTTGTCTTTATTTTTGAAAACAATACAGTTGATTGAACGTGATTAAATCGAAAATTGTTATAACTTAAATAAGTATTCAAATTAAAGAAATCTAACAAGACAAGCAAGCAATAATTTTATAGCATTTAAATTTCAAAACAAAAAATATCCAAGACAGGAATCGAATCTGTGTCGCCACGGCCACAACGTGGAGTACTAACCACTATATTACTTGGGCCGATATAACAACAACTTAACAAAGTTAGTGTGTTCATTGTTACTGAATTAAACTAAGATTCTTCAATTTCTGTGTGACAACATGATAATTCTAATTCAATGAACAGAAATTGAATTTTGTCTTCATTTTTGAAAACAATACAGTTGATTGAACGTGATTAAATCGAAAATTGTTATAACTTAAATAAGTATTCATATTAAAGAAATCTAACATGACAAGCAAGCAATAATTTTGTAGCATTTTAATTTCAAAACAAAAAATGTCCAAGACAGGAATCGAATCTGTGTCGCCACGGCCACAACGTGGAGTACTAACCACTATATTACTTGGGCCGATATTACAACAACTTAACAAAGTTAGTGTGTTTATTGTTACTGAATTGAACTAAGATTCTTCAATTTCTGTGTGACAACATGAAAATTCTAATTCAATGAACAGAAATTGAATTTTGTCTTTATTTTTGAAAACAATACAGTTGATTGAACGTGATTAAATCGAAAATTGTTATAACTTGAATAAGTATTCAAATTAAAGAAATCTAACATGACAAGCAAGCAATAAATTTATAGCATTTAAATTTCAAAACAAAAAATGCCCAAGACAGGAATCGAACCTGTGTCGCCACGGCCACAACGTGGAGTACTAACCACTATACTACTTGGGCCGATATTACAACAACTAAACAAAGTTATTGTGTTCATTGTTACTGAAATGAACTAAGATTCTTCAATTTCTGTGTGACAACATGAAAATTCTAATTCAATGAACAGAAATTGAATTTTGTCTTTATTTTTGAAAACAATACAGTCAATTGAACGTGATTAAATCAAAAATTGTTAGAACTTTAATATGTATTTGAATTAAAGAAATCTAACATGACAAGCAAGCAATATGTTTATAGCATTTTAATTTCAAAACAAAAAATGTCCAAGACAGGAATCGAATCTGTGTCGCCACGGCCACAACGTGGAGTACTAACCACTATATTACTTGGGCCGATATTACAACAACTTAACAAAGTTAGTGTGTTCATTGTTACTGAATTAAACTAAGATTCTTCAATTTCTGTGTGACAACATGAAAATTCTAATTCAATGAACAGAAATTGAATTTTGTCTTTATTTTTGAAAACAATACAGTTGATTGAACGTGATTAAATCGAAAATTGTTATAACTTGAATAAGTATTCAAATTAAAGAAATCTAACAAGACAAGCAAGCAATAATTTTATAGCATTTTAATTTCAAAACAAAAAATGCCCAAGACAGGAATCGAACCTGTGTCGCCACGGCCACAACGTGGAGTACTAACCACTATACTACTTGGGCCAATATTACAACAACTTAACAAAGTTAGTGTGTTCATTGTTACTGAAATGAACTAAGATTCTTCAATTTCTGTGTGACAACATGAAAATTCTAATTCAATGAACAGAAATTGAATTTTGTCTTTATTTTTGAAAACAATACAGTTGATTGAACGTGATTAAATCGAAAATTGTTATAACTTAAATAAGTATTCAAATTAAAGAAATCTAACATGACAAGCAAGCAATAATTTTGTAGCATTTTAATTTCAAAACAAAAAATGCCCAAGACAGGAATCGAATCTGTGTCGCCACGGCCACAACGTGGAGTACTAACCACTATATTACTTGGGCCGATATTACAACAACTTAACAAAGTTAGTGTGTTCATTGTTACTGAATTGAACTAAGATTCTTCAATTTCTGTGTGACAACATGAAAATTCTAATTCAATGAACAGAAATTGAATTTTGTCTTTATTTTTGAAAACAATACAGTTGATTGAACGTGATTAAATCGAAAATTGTTATAACTTGAATAAGTATTCAAATTAAAGAAATCTAACAAGACAAGCAAGCAATAATTTTATAGCATTTTAATTTCAAAACAAAAAATGCCCAAGACAGGAATCGAACCTGTGTCGCCACGGCCACAACGTGGAGTACTAACCACTATACTACTTGGGCCAATATTACAACAACTTAACAAAGTTAGTGTGTTCATTGTTACTGAATTGAACTAAGATTCTTCAATTTCTGTGTGACAACATGAAAATTCTAATTCAATGAACAGAAATTGAATTTTGTCTTTATTTTTGAAAACAATACAGTTGATTGAACGTGATTAAATCGAAAATTGTTATAACTTAAATAAGTATTCAAATTAAAGAAATCTAACATGACAAGCAAGCAATAATTTTGTAGCATTTTAATTTCAAAACAAAAAATGCCCAAGACAGGAATCGAATCTGTGTCGCCACGGCCACAACGTGGAGTACTAACCACTATATTACTTGGGCCGATATTACAACAACTTAACAAAGTTAGTGTGTTCATTGTTACTGAAATGAACTAAGATTCTTCAATTTCTGTGTGACAACATGATAATTCTAATTCAATGAACAGAAATTGAATTTTGTCTTTATTTTTGAAAACAATACAGTTAATTGAACGTGATTAAATCGTAAATTGTTATAACTTAAATAAGTATTCAAATTAAAGAAATCTAACATGACAAACAAGCAATAATTTTATAGCATTTAAATTTCAAAACAAAAAATATCCAAGACAGGAATCGAATCTGTGTCGCCACGGCCACAACGTGGAGTACTAACCACTATATTACTTGGGCCGATATAACAACAACTTAACAAAGTTAGTGTGTTCATTGTTACTGAATTAAACTAAGATTCTTCAATTTCTGTGTGACAACATGAAAATTCTAATTCAATGAACAGAAATTGAATTTTGTCTTCATTTTTGAAAACAATACAGTTGATTGAACGTGATTAAATCGAAAATTGTTATAACTTAAATAAGTATTCAAATTAAAGAAATCTAACATGACAAGCAAGCAATAATTTTGTAGCATTTTAATTTCAAAACAAAAAATGTCCAAGACAGGAATCGAATCTGTGTCGCCACGGCCACAACGTGGAGTACTAACCACTATATTACTTGGGCCGATATTACAACAACTTAACAAAGTTAGTGTGTTTATTGTTACTGAATTGAACTAAGATTCTTCAATTTCTGTGTGACAACATGAAAATTCTAATTCAATGAACAGAAATTGAATTTTGTCTTTATTTTTGAAAACAATACAGTTGATTGAACGTGATTAAATCGAAAATTGTTATAACTTAAATAAGTATTCATATTAAAGAAATCTTACATGACAAGCAAGCAATAATTTTGTAGCATTTTAATTTCAAAACAAAAAATGTCCAAGACAGGAATCGAATCTGTGTCGCCACGGCCACAACGTGGAGTACTAACCACTATATTACTTGGGCCGATATTACAACAACTTAACAAAGTTAGTGTGTTTATTGTTACTGAATTGAACTAAGATTCTTCAATTTCTGTGTGACAACATGAAAATTCTAATTCAATGAACAGAAATTGAATTTTGTCTTTATTTTTGAAAACAATACAGTTGATTCAACGTGATTAAATCGAAAATTGTTATAACTTGAATAAGTATTCAAATTAAAGAAATCTAACATGACAAGCAAGCAATAATTTTATAGCATTTAAATTTCAAAACAAAAAATGCCCAAAACAGGAATCGAATCTGTGTCGCCACGGCCACAACGTGGAGTACTAACCACTATATTACTTGGGCCGATATTACAACAACTTAACAAAGTTAGTGTGTTCATTGTTACTGAAATGAACTAAGATTCTTCAATTTCTGTGTGACAACATGATAATTCTAATTCAATGAACAGAAATTGAATTTTGTCTTTATTTTTGAAAACAATACAGTTAATTGAACGTGATTAAATCGTAAATTGTTATAACTTGAATAAGTATTCAAATTAAAGAAATCTAACATGACAAGCAAGCAATAATTTTATAGCATTTAAATTTCAAAACAAAAAATGCCCAAGACAGGAATCGAACCTGTGTCGCCACGGCCACAACGTGGAGTACTAACCACTATACTACTTGGGCCGATATTACAACAACTAAACAAAGTTATTGTGTTCATTGTTACTGAAATGAACTAAGATTCTTCAATTTCTGTGTGACAACATGATAATTCTAATTCAATGAACAGAAATTGAATTTTGTCTTCATTTTTGAAAACAATACAGTTGATTGAACGTGATTAAATCGAAAATTGTTATAACTTAAATAAGTATTCAAATTAAAGAAATCTAACATGACAAGCAAGCAATAATTTTATAGCATTTAAATTTCAAAACAAAAAATATCCAAGACAGGAATCGAATCTGTGTCGCCACGGCCACAACGTGGAGTACTAACCACTATATTACTTGGGCCGATATTACAACAACTTAACAAAGTTAGTGTGTTCATTGTTACTGAATTAAACTAAGATTCTTCAATTTCTGTGTGACAACATGAAAATTCTAATTCAATGAACAGAAAATGAATTTTGTCTTCATTTTTGAAAACAATACAGTTGATTGAACGTGATTAAATCGAAAATTATTATAACTTAAATAAGTATTCAAAATAAAGAAATCAAACATGACAAGCAAGCAATAATTTTGTAGCATTTTAATTTCAAAACAAAAAATGTCCAAGACAGGAATCGAATCTGTGTCGCCACGGCCACAACGTAGAGTACTAACCACTATATTACTTGGGCCGATATTACAACAACTTAACAAAGTTAGTGTGTTCATTGTTACTGAATTGAACTAAGATTCTTCAATTTCTGTGTGACAACATGAAAATTCTAATTCAATGAACAGAAATTGAATTTTGTCTTTATTTTTGAAAACAATACAGTTGATTGAACGTGATTAAATCGAAAATTGTTATAACTTGAATAAGTATTCAAATTAAAGAAATCCAACATGACAAGCAAGCAATAATTTTATAGCATTTAAATTTCAAAACAAAAAATGCCCAAAACAGGAATCGAATCTGTGTCACCGCGGCCACAACGTGGAGTACTAACCACTATATTACTTGAGCCGATATTAAAACAACTTAACAAAGTTAGTGTGTTCATTGTTACTGAATTGAACTAAGATTCTTCAATTTCTGTGTGACAACATGAAAATTCTAATTCAATGAACAGAAATTGAATTTTGTCTTTATTTTTGAAAACAATACAGTTGATTGAACGTGATTAAATCGAAAATTGTTATAACTTAAATAAGTATTCATATTAAAGAAATCTTACATGACAAGCAAGCAATAATTTTGTAGCATTTTAATTTCAAAACAAAAAATGTCCAAGACAGGAATCGAATCTGTGTCGCCACGGCCACAACGTGGAGTACTAACCACTATATTACTTGGGCCGATATTACAACAACTTAACAAAGTTAGTGTGTTTATTGTTACTGAATTGAACTAAGATTCTTCAATTTCTGTGTGACAACATGAAAATTCTAATTCAATGAACAGAAATTGAATTTTGTCTTTATTTTTGAAAACAATACAGTTGATTCAACGTGATTAAATCGAAAATTGTTATAACTTGAATAAGTATTCAAATTAAAGAAATCTAACATGACAAGCAAGCAATAATTTTATAGCATTTAAATTTCAAAACAAAAAATGCCCAAAACAGGAATCGAATCTGTGTCGCCACGGCCACAACGTGGAGTACTAACCACTATATTACTTGGGCCGATATTACAACAACTTAACAAAGTTAGTGTGTTCATTGTTACTGAAATGAACTAAGATTCTTCAATTTCTGTGTGACAACATGATAATTCTAATTCAATGAACAGAAATTGAATTTTGTCTTTATTTTTGAAAACAATACAGTTAATTGAACGTGATTAAATCGTAAATTGTTATAACTTGAATAAGTATTCAAATTAAAGAAATCTAACATGACAAGCAAGCAATAATTTTATAGCATTTAAATTTCAAAACAAAAAATGCCCAAGACAGGAATCGAACCTGTGTCGCCACGGCCACAACGTGGAGTACTAACCACTATACTACTTGGGCCGATATTACAACAACTAAACAAAGTTATTGTGTTCATTGTTACTGAAATGAACTAAGATTCTTCAATTTCTGTGTGACAACATGATAATTCTAATTCAATGAACAGAAATTGAATTTTGTCTTCATTTTTGAAAACAATACAGTTGATTGAACGTGATTAAATCGAAAATTGTTATAACTTAAATAAGTATTCAAATTAAAGAAATCTAACATGACAAGCAAGCAATAATTTTATAGCATTTAAATTTCAAAACAAAAAATATCCAAGACAGGAATCGAATCTGTGTCGCCACGGCCACAACGTGGAGTACTAACCACTATATTACTTGGGCCGATATTACAACAACTTAACAAAGTTAGTGTGTTCATTGTTACTGAATTAAACTAAGATTCTTCAATTTCTGTGTGACAACATGAAAATTCTAATTCAATGAACAGAAAATGAATTTTGTCTTCATTTTTGAAAACAATACAGTTGATTGAACGTGATTAAATCGAAAATTATTATAACTTAAATAAGTATTCAAAATAAAGAAATCAAACATGACAAGCAAGCAATAATTTTGTAGCATTTTAATTTCAAAACAAAAAATGTCCAAGACAGGAATCGAATCTGTGTCGCCACGGCCACAACGTAGAGTACTAACCACTATATTACTTGGGCCGATATTACAACAACTTAACAAAGTTAGTGTGTTCATTGTTACTGAATTGAACTAAGATTCTTCAATTTCTGTGTGACAACATGAAAATTCTAATTCAATGAACAGAAATTGAATTTTGTCTTTATTTTTGAAAACAATACAGTTGATTGAACGTGATTAAATCGAAAATTGTTATAACTTGAATAAGTATTCAAATTAAAGAAATCCAACATGACAAGCAAGCAATAATTTTATAGCATTTAAATTTCAAAACAAAAAATGCCCAAAACAGGAATCGAATCTGTGTCACCGCGGCCACAACGTGGAGTACTAACCACTATATTACTTGAGCCGATATTAAAACAACTTAACAAAGTTAGTGTGTTCATTGTTACTGAATTGAACTAAGATTCTTCAATTTCTGTGTGACAACATGAAAATTCTAATTCAATGAACAGAAATTGAATTTTGTCTTTATTTTTGAAAACAATACAGTTGATTGAACGTGATTAAATCGAAAATTGTTATAACTTAAATAAGTATTCATATTAAAGAAATCTTACATGACAAGCAAGCAATAATTTTGTAGCATTTTAATTTCAAAACAAAAAATGTCCAAGACAGGAATCGAATCTGTGTCGCCACGGCCACAACGTGGAGTACTAACCACTATATTACTTGGGCCGATATTACAACAACTTAACAAAGTTAGTGTGTTTATTGTTACTGAATTGAACTAAGATTCTTCAATTTCTGTGTGACAACATGAAAATTCTAATTCAATGAACAGAAATTGAATTTTGTCTTTATTTTTGAAAACAATACAGTTGATTCAACGTGATTAAATCGAAAATTGTTATAACTTGAATAAGTATTCAAATTAAAGAAATCTAACATGACAAGCAAGCAATAATTTTATAGCATTTAAATTTCAAAACAAAAAATGCCCAAAACAGGAATCGAATCTGTGTCGCCACGGCCACAACGTGGAGTACTAACCACTATATTACTTGGGCCGATATTACAACAACTTAACAAAGTTAGTGTGTTCATTGTTACTGAAATGAACTAAGATTCTTCAATTTCTGTGTGACAACATGATAATTCTAATTCAATGAACAGAAATTGAATTTTGTCTTTATTTTTGAAAACAATACAGTTAATTGAACGTGATTAAATCGTAAATTGTTATAACTTGAATAAGTATTCAAATTAAAGAAATCTAACATGACAAGCAAGCAATAATTTTATAGCATTTAAATTTCAAAACAAAAAATGCCCAAGACAGGAATCGAACCTGTGTCGCCACGGCCACAACGTGGAGTACTAACCACTATACTACTTGGGCCGATATTACAACAACTAAACAAAGTTATTGTGTTCATTGTTACTGAAATGAACTAAGATTCTTCAATTTCTGTGTGACAACATGATAATTCTAATTCAATGAACAGAAATTGAATTTTGTCTTCATTTTTGAAAACAATACAGTTGATTGAACGTGATTAAATCGAAAATTGTTATAACTTAAATAAGTATTCAAATTAAAGAAATCTAACATGACAAGCAAGCAATAATTTTATAGCATTTAAATTTCAAAACAAAAAATATCCAAGACAGGAATCGAATCTGTGTCGCCACGGCCACAACGTGGAGTACTAACCACTATATTACTTGGGCCGATATTACAACAACTTAACAAAGTTAGTGTGTTCATTGTTACTGAATTAAACTAAGATTCTTCAATTTCTGTGTGACAACATGAAAATTCTAATTCAATGAACAGAAAATGAATTTTGTCTTCATTTTTGAAAACAATACAGTTGATTGAACGTGATTAAATCGAAAATTATTATAACTTAAATAAGTATTCAAAATAAAGAAATCAAACATGACAAGCAAGCAATAATTTTGTAGCATTTTAATTTCAAAACAAAAAATGTCCAAGACAGGAATCGAATCTGTGTCGCCACGGCCACAACGTAGAGTACTAACCACTATATTACTTGGGCCGATATTACAACAACTTAACAAAGTTAGTGTGTTCATTGTTACTGAATTGAACTAAGATTCTTCAATTTCTGTGTGACAACATGAAAATTCTAATTCAATGAACAGAAATTGAATTTTGTCTTTATTTTTGAAAACAATACAGTTGATTGAACGTGATTAAATCGAAAATTGTTATAACTTGAATAAGTATTCAAATTAAAGAAATCCAACATGACAAGCAAGCAATAATTTTATAGCATTTAAATTTCAAAACAAAAAATGCCCAAAACAGGAATCGAATCTGTGTCACCGCGGCCACAACGTGGAGTACTAACCACTATATTACTTGAGCCGATATTAAAACAACTTAACAAAGTTAGTGTGTTCATTGTTACTGAATTAAACTAAGATTCTTCAATTTCTGTGTGACAACATGAAAATTCTAATTCAATGAACAGAACTTGAATTTTGTCTTTATTTTTGAAAACAATACAGTCAATTGAACGTGATTAAATCAAAAATTGTTAGAACTTAAATATGTATTTGAATTAAAGAAATCTAACATGACAAGCAAGCAATATGTTTATAGCATTTTAATTTCAAAACAAAAAATGTCCAAGACAGGAATCGAATCTGTGTCGCCACGGCCACAACGTGGAGTACTAACCACTATATTACTTGGGCCGATATTACAACAACTTAACAAAGTTAGTGTGTTCATTGTTACTGAATTAAACTAAGATTCTTCAATTTCTGTGTGACAACATGAAAATTCTAATTCAATGAACAGAACTTGAATTTTGTCTTTATTTTTGAAAACAATACAGTTGATTGAACGTGATTAAATCGAAAATTGTTATAACTTGAATAAGTATTCAAATTAAAGAAATCTAACAAGACAAGCAAGCAATAATTTTATAGCATTTTAATTTCAAAACAAAAAATGCCCAAGACAGGAATCGAACCTGTGTCGCCACGGCCACAACGTGGAGTACTAACCACTATACTACTTGGGCCAATATTACAACAACTTAACAAAGTTAGTGTGTTCATTGTTACTGAAATGAACTAAGATTCTTCAATTTCTGTGTGACAACATGAAAATTCTAATTCAATGAACAGAAATTGAATTTTGTCTTTATTTTTGAAAACAATACAGTTGATTGAACGTGATTAAATCGAAAATTGTTATAACTTAAATAAGTATTCAAATTAAAGAAATCTAACATGACAAGCAAGCAATAATTTTGTAGCATTTTAATTTCAAAACAAAAAATGCCCAAGACAGGAATCGAATCTGTGTCGCCACGGCCACAACGTGGAGTACTAACCACTATACTACTTGGGCCGATATTACAACAACTAAACAAACTTATTGTGTTCATTGTTACTGAAATGAACTAAGATTCTTCAATTTCTGTGTGACAACATGATAATTCTAATTCAATGAACAGAAATTGAATTTTGTCTTCATTTTTGAAAACAATACAGTTGATTGAACGTGATTAAATCGAAAATTGTTATAACTTAAATAAGTATTCAAATTAAAGAAATCTAACATGACAAGCAAGCAATAATTTTGTAGCATTTTAATTTCAAAACAAAAAATGTCCAAGACAGGAATCGAATCTGTGTCGCCACGGCCACAACGTAGAGTACTAACCACTATATTACTTGGGCCGATATTACAACAACTTAACAAAGTTAGTGTGTTCATTGTTACTGAATTGAACTAAGATTCTTCAATTTCTGTGTGACAACATGAAAATTCTAATTCAATGAACAGAAATTGAATTTTGTCTTTATTTTTGAAAACAATACAGTTGATTGAACGTGATTAAATCGAAAATTGTTATAACTTGAATAAGTATTCAAATTAAAGAAATCTAACATGACAAGCAAGCAATAATTTTATAGCATTTAAATTTCAAAACAAAAAATGCCCAAAACAGGAATCGAATCTGTGTCACCACGGCCACAACGTGGAGTACTAACCACTATATTACTTGAGCCGATATTAAAACAACTTAACAAAGTTAGTGTGTTCATTGTTACTGAATTGAACTAAGATTCTTCAATTTCTGTGTGACAACATGAAAATTCTAATTCAATGAACAGAAATTGAATTTTGTCTTTATTTTTGAAAACAATACAGTTGATTGAACGTGATTAAATCGAAAATTGTTATAACTTAAATAAGTATTCATATTAAAGAAATCTTACATGACAAGCAAGCAATAATTTTGTAGCATTTTAATTTCAAAACAAAAAATGTCCAAGACAGGAATCGAATCTGTGTCGCCACGGCCACAACGTGGAGTACTAACCACTATATTACTTGGGCCGATATTACAACAACTTAACAAAGTTAGTGTGTTCATTGTTACTGAATTGAACTAAGATTCTTCAATTTCTGTGTGACAACATGAAAATTCTAATTCAATGAACAGAAATTGAATTTTGTCTTTATTTTTGAAAACAATACAGTTGATTGAACGTGATTAAATCGAAAATTGTTATTACTTGAATAAGTATTCAAATTAAAGAAATCTAACATGACAAGCAAGCAATAATTTTATAGCATTTAAATTTCAAAACAAAAAATGCCCAAAACAGGAATCGAATCTGTGTCGCCACGGCCACAACGTGGAGTACTAACCACTATATTACTTGGGCCGATATTACAACAACTTAACAAAGTTAGTGTGTTCATTGTTACTGAAATGAACTAAGATTCTTCAATTTCTGTGTGACAACATGATAATTCTAATTCAATGAACAGAAATTGAATTTTGTCTTTATTTTTGAAAACAATACAGTTAATTGAACGTGATTAAATCGTAAATTGTTATAACTTGAATAAGTATTCAAATTAAAGAAATCTAACATGACAAGCAAGCAATAATTTTATAGCATTTAAATTTCAAAACAAAAAATGCCCAAGACAGGAATCGAACCTGTGTCGCCACGGCCACAACGTGGAGTACTAACCACTATACTACTTGGGCCGATATTACAACAACTAAACAAAGTTATTGTGTTCATTGTTACTGAAATGAACTAAGATTCTTCAATTTCTGTGTGACAACATGATAATTCTAATTCAATGAACAGAAATTGAATTTTGTCTTCATTTTTGAAAACAATACAGTTGATTGAACGTGATTAAATCGAAAATTGTTATAACTTAAATAAGTATTCAAATTAAAGAAATCTAACATGACAAGCAAGCAATAATTTTATAGCATTTAAATTTCAAAACAAAAAATATCCAAGACAGGAATCGAATCTGTGTCGCCACGGCCACAACGTGGAGTACTAACCACTATATTACTTGGGCCGATATTACAACAACTTAACAAAGTTAGTGTGTTCATTGTTACTGAATTAAACTAAGATTCTTCAATTTCTGTGTGACAACATGAAAATTCTAATTCAATGAACAGAAAATGAATTTTGTCTTCATTTTTGAAAACAATACAGTTGATTGAACGTGATTAAATCGAAAATTATTATAACTTAAATAAGTATTCAAAATAAAGAAATCAAACATGACAAGCAAGCAATAATTTTGTAGCATTTTAATTTCAAAACAAAAAATGTCCAAGACAGGAATCGAATCTGTGTCGCCACGGCCACAACGTAGAGTACTAACCACTATATTACTTGGGCCGATATTACAACAACTTAACAAAGTTAGTGTGTTCATTGTTACTGAATTGAACTAAGATTCTTCAATTTCTGTGTGACAACATGAAAATTCTAATTCAATGAACAGAAATTGAATTTTGTCTTTATTTTTGAAAACAATACAGTTGATTGAACGTGATTAAATCGAAAATTGTTATAACTTGAATAAGTATTCAAATTAAAGAAATCCAACATGACAAGCAAGCAATAATTTTATAGCATTTAAATTTCAAAACAAAAAATGCCCAAAACAGGAATCGAATCTGTGTCACCGCGGCCACAACGTGGAGTACTAACCACTATATTACTTGAGCCGATATTAAAACAACTTAACAAAGTTAGTGTGTTCATTGTTACTGAATTGAACTAAGATTCTTCAATTTCTGTGTGACAACATGAAAATTCTAATTCAATGAACAGAAATTGAATTTTGTCTTTATTTTTGAAAACAATACAGTTGATTGAACGTGATTAAATCGAAAATTGTTATAACTTAAATAAGTATTCATATTAAAGAAATCTTACATGACAAGCAAGCAATAATTTTGTAGCATTTTAATTTCAAAACAAAAAATGTCCAAGACAGGAATCGAATCTGTGTCGCCACGGCCACAACGTGGAGTACTAACCACTATATTACTTGGGCCGATATTACAACAACTTAACAAAGTTAGTGTGTTTATTGTTACTGAATTGAACTAAGATTCTTCAATTTCTGTGTGACAACATGAAAATTCTAATTCAATGAACAGAAATTGAATTTTGTCTTTATTTTTGAAAACAATACAGTTGATTGAACGTGATTAAATCGAAAATTGTTATAACTTGAATAAGTATTCAAATTAAAGAAATCTAACATGACAAGCAAGCAATAATTTTATAGCATTTAAATTTCAAAACAAAAAATGCCCAAGACAGGAATCGAACCTGTGTCGCCACGGCCACAACGTGGAGTACTAACCACTATACTACTTGGGCCGATATTACAACAACTAAACAAAGTTATTGTGTTCATTGTTACTGAAATGAACTAAGATTCTTCAATTTCTGTGTGACAACATGAAAATTCTAATTCAATGAACAGAAATTGAATTTTGTCTTTATTTTTGAAAACAATACAGTCAATTGAACGTGATTAAATCAAAAATTGTTAGAACTTAAATATGTATTTGAATTAAAGAAATCTAACATGACAAGCAAGCAATATGTTTATAGCATTTTAATTTCAAAACAAAAAATGTCCAAGACAGGAATCGAATCTGTGTCGCCACGGCCACAACGTGGAGTACTAACCTCTATATTACTTGGGCCGATATTACAACAACTTAACAAAGTTAGTGTGTTCATTGTTACTGAATTAAACTAAGATTCTTCAATTTCTGTGTGACAACATGAAAATTCTAATTCAATGAACAGAACTTGAATTTTGTCTTTATTTTTGAAAACAATACAGTTGATTGAACGTGATTAAATCGAAAATTGTTATAACTTGAATAAGTATTCAAATTAAAGAAATCTAACAAGACAAGCAAGCAATAATTTTATAGCATTTTAATTTCAAAACAAAAAATGCCCAAGACAGGAATCGAACCTGTGTCGCCACGGCCACAACGTGGAGTACTAACCACTATACTACTTGGGCCAATATTACAACAACTTAACAAAGTTAGTGTGTTCATTGTTACTGAAATGAACTAAGATTCTTCAATTTCTGTGTGACAACATGAAAATTCTAATTCAATGAACAGAAATTGAATTTTGTCTTTATTTTTGAAAACAATACAGTTGATTGAACGTGATTAAATCGAAAATTGTTATAACTTAAATAAGTATTCAAATTAAAGAAATCTAACATGACAAGCAAGCAATAATTTTGTAGCATTTTAATTTCAAAACAAAAAATGCCCAAGACAGGAATCGAATCTGTGTCGCCACGGCCACAACGTGGAGTACTAACCACTATATTACTTGGGCCGATATTACAACAACTTAACAAAGTTAGTGTGTTCATTGTTACTGAATTGAACTAAGATTCTTCAATTTCTGTGTGACAACATGAAAATTCTAATTCAATGAACAGAAATTGAATTTTGTCTTTATTTTTGAAAACAATACAGTTGATTGAACGTGATTAAATCGAAAATTGTTATAACTTAAATAAGTATTCAAATTAAAGAAATCTAACAAGACAAGCAAGCAATAATTTTATAGCATTTAAATTTCAAAACAAAAAATATCCAAGACAGGAATCGAATCTGTGTCGCCACGGCCACAACGTGGAGTACTAACCACTATATTACTTGGGCCGATATAACAACAACTTAACAAAGTTAGTGTGTTCATTGTTACTGAATTAAACTAAGATTCTTCAATTTCTGTGTGACAACATGATAATTCTAATTCAATGAACAGAAATTGAATTTTGTCTTCATTTTTGAAAACAATACAGTTGATTGAACGTGATTAAATCGAAAATTGTTATAACTTAAATAAGTATTCATATTAAAGAAATCTAACATGACAAGCAAGCAATAATTTTGTAGCATTTTAATTTCAAAACAAAAAATGTCCAAGACAGGAATCGAATCTGTGTCGCCACGGCCACAACGTGGAGTACTAACCACTATATTACTTGGGCCGATATTACAACAACTTAACAAAGTTAGTGTGTTTATTGTTACTGAATTGAACTAAGATTCTTCAATTTCTGTGTGACAACATGAAAATTCTAATTCAATGAACAGAAATTGAATTTTGTCTTTATTTTTGAAAACAATACAGTTGATTGAACGTGATTAAATCGAAAATTGTTATAACTTGAATAAGTATTCAAATTAAAGAAATCTAACATGACAAGCAAGCAATAATTTTATAGCATTTAAATTTCAAAACAAAAAATGCCCAAGACAGGAATCGAACCTGTGTCGCCACGGCCACAACGTGGAGTACTAACCACTATACTACTTGGGCCGATATTACAACAACTAAACAAAGTTATTGTGTTCATTGTTACTGAAATGAACTAAGATTCTTCAATTTCTGTGTGACAACATGAAAATTCTAATTCAATGAACAGAAATTGAATTTTGTCTTTATTTTTGAAAACAATACAGTCAATTGAACGTGATTAAATCAAAAATTGTTAGAACTTAAATATGTATTTGAATTAAAGAAATCTAACATGACAAGCAAGCAATATGTTTATAGCATTTTAATTTCAAAACAAAAAATGTCCAAGACAGGAATCGAATCTGTGTCGCCACGGCCACAACGTGGAGTACTAACCACTATATTACTTGGGCCGATATTACAACAACTTAACAAAGTTAGTGTGTTCATTGTTACTGAATTAAACTAAGATTCTTCAATTTCTGTGTGACAACATGAAAATTCTAATTCAATGAACAGAAATTGAATTTTGTCTTTATTTTTGAAAACAATACAGTTGATTGAACGTGATTAAATCGAAAATTGTTATAACTTGAATAAGTATTCAAATTAAAGAAATCTAACAAGACAAGCAAGCAATAATTTTATAGCATTTTAATTTCAAAACAAAAAATGCCCAAGACAGGAATCGAACCTGTGTCGCCACGGCCACAACGTGGAGTACTAACCACTATACTACTTGGGCCAATATTACAACAACTTAACAAAGTTAGTGTGTTCATTGTTACTGAAATGAACTAAGATTCTTCAATTTCTGTGTGACAACATGAAAATTCTAATTCAATGAACAGAAATTGAATTTTGTCTTTATTTTTGAAAACAATACAGTTGATTGAACGTGATTAAATCGAAAATTGTTATAACTTAAATAAGTATTCAAATTAAAGAAATCTAACATGACAAGCAAGCAATAATTTTGTAGCATTTTAATTTCAAAACAAAAAATGCCCAAGACAGGAATCGAATCTGTGTCGCCACGGCCACAACGTGGAGTACTAACCACTATATTACTTGGGCCGATATTACAACAACTTAACAAAGTTAGTGTGTTCATTGTTACTGAATTGAACTAAGATTCTTCAATTTCTGTGTGACAACATGAAAATTCTAATTCAATGAACAGAAATTGAATTTTGTCTTTATTTTTGAAAACAATACAGTTGATTGAACGTGATTAAATCGAAAATTGTTATAACTTGAATAAGTATTCAAATTAAAGAAATCTAACAAGACAAGCAAGCAATAATTTTATAGCATTTTAATTTCAAAACAAAAAATGCCCAAGACAGGAATCGAACCTGTGTCGCCACGGCCACAACGTGGAGTACTAACCACTATACTACTTGGGCCAATATTACAACAACTTAACAAAGTTAGTGTGTTCATTGTTACTGAATTGAACTAAGATTCTTCAATTTCTGTGTGACAACATGAAAATTCTAATTCAATGAACAGAAATTGAATTTTGTCTTTATTTTTGAAAACAATACAGTTGATTGAACGTGATTAAATCGAAAATTGTTATAACTTAAATAAGTATTCAAATTAAAGAAATCTAACATGACAAGCAAGCAATAATTTTGTAGCATTTTAATTTCAAAACAAAAAATGCCCAAGACAGGAATCGAATCTGTGTCGCCACGGCCACAACGTGGAGTACTAACCACTATATTACTTGGGCCGATATTACAACAACTTAACAAAGTTAGTGTGTTCATTGTTACTGAAATGAACTAAGATTCTTCAATTTCTGTGTGACAACATGATAATTCTAATTCAATGAACAGAAATTGAATTTTGTCTTTATTTTTGAAAACAATACAGTTAATTGAACGTGATTAAATCGTAAATTGTTATAACTTAAATAAGTATTCAAATTAAAGAAATCTAACATGACAAACAAGCAATAATTTTATAGCATTTAAATTTCAAAACAAAAAATATCCAAGACAGGAATCGAATCTGTGTCGCCACGGCCACAACGTGGAGTACTAACCACTATATTACTTGGGCCGATATAACAACAACTTAACAAAGTTAGTGTGTTCATTGTTACTGAATTAAACTAAGATTCTTCAATTTCTGTGTGACAACATGAAAATTCTAATTCAATGAACAGAAATTGAATTTTGTCTTCATTTTTGAAAACAATACAGTTGATTGAACGTGATTAAATCGAAAATTGTTATAACTTAAATAAGTATTCAAATTAAAGAAATCTAACATGACAAGCAAGCAATAATTTTGTAGCATTTTAATTTCAAAACAAAAAATGTCCAAGACAGGAATCGAATCTGTGTCGCCACGGCCACAACGTAGAGTACTAACCACTATATTACTTGGGCCGATATTACAACAACTTAACAAAGTTAGTGTGTTCATTGTTACTGAATTGAACTAAGATTCTTCAATTTCTGTGTGACAACATGAAAATTCTAATTCAATGAACAGAAATTGAATTTTGTCTTTATTTTTGAAAACAATACAGTTGATTGAACGTGATTAAATCGAAAATTGTTATAACTTGAATAAGTATTCAAATTAAAGAAATCTAACATGACAAGCAAGCAATAATTTTATAGCATTTAAATTTCAAAACAAAAAATGCCCAAAACAGGAATCGAATCTGTGTCACCACGGCCACAACGTGGAGTACTAACCACTATATTACTTGAGCCGATATTAAAACAACTTAACAAAGTTAGTGTGTTCATTGTTACTGAATTGAACTAAGATTCTTCAATTTCTGTGTGACAACATGAAAATTCTAATTCAATGAACAGAAATTGAATTTTGTCTTTATTTTTGAAAACAATACAGTTGATTGAACGTGATTAAATCGAAAATTGTTATAACTTAAATAAGTATTCATATTAAAGAAATCTTACATGACAAGCAAGCAATAATTTTGTAGCATTTTAATTTCAAAACAAAAAATGTCCAAGACAGGAATCGAATCTGTGTCGCCACGGCCACAACGTGGAGTACTAACCACTATATTACTTGGGCCGATATTACAACAACTTAACAAAGTTAGTGTGTTTATTGTTACTGAATTGAACTAAGATTCTTCAATTTCTGTGTGACAACATGAAAATTCTAATTCAATGAACAGAAATTGAATTTTGTCTTTATTTTTGAAAACAATACAGTTGATTCAACGTGATTAAATCGAAAATTGTTATAACTTAAATAAGTATTCAAATTAAAGAAATCAAACATGACAAGCAAGCAATAATTTTGTAGCATTTTAATTTCAAAACAAAAAATGTCCAAGACAGGAATCGAATCTGTGTCGCCACGGCCACAACGTAGAGTACTAACCACTATATTACTTGGGCCGATATTACAACAACTTAACAAAGTTAGTGTGTTCATTGTTACTGAATTGAACTAAGATTCTTCAATTTCTGTGTGACAACATGAAAATTCTAATTCAATGAACAGAAATTGAATTTTGTCTTTATTTTTGAAAACAATACAGTTGATTGAACGTGATTAAATCGAAAATTGTTATAACTTGAATAAGTATTCAAATTAAAGAAATCTAACATGACAAGCAAGCAATAATTTTATAGCATTTAAATTTCAAAACAAAAAATGCCCAAAACAGGAATCGAATCTGTGTCACCGCGGCCACAACGTGGAGTACTAACCACTATATTACTTGAGCCGATATTAAAACAACTTAACAAAGTTAGTGTGTTCATTGTTACTGAATTGAACTAAGATTCTTCAATTTCTGTGTGACAACATGAAAATTCTAATTCAATGAACAGAAATTGAATTTTGTCTTTATTTTTGAAAACAATACAGTTGATTGAACGTGATTAAATCGAAAATTGTTATAACTTAAATAAGTATTCATATTAAAGAAATCTTACATGACAAGCAAGCAATAATTTTGTAGCATTTTAATTTCAAAACAAAAAATGTCCAAGACAGGAATCGAATCTGTGTCGCCACGGCCACAACGTGGAGTACTAACCACTATATTACTTGGGCCGATATTACAACAACTTAACAAAGTTAGTGTGTTTATTGTTACTGAATTGAACTAAGATTCTTCAATTTCTGTGTGACAACATGAAAATTCTAATTCAATGAACAGAAATTGAATTTTGTCTTCATTTTTGAAAACAATACAGTTGATTGAACGTGATTAAATCGAAAATTGTTATAACTTGAATAAGTATTCAAATTAAAGAAATCTAACATGACAAGCAAGCAATAATTTTATAGCATTTAAATTTCAAAACAAAAAATGCCCAAGACAGGAATCGAACCTGTGTCGCCACGGCCACAACGTGGAGTACTAACCACTATATTACTTGAGCCGATATTAAAACAACTTAACAAAGTTAGTGTGTTCATTGTTACTGAATTGAACTAAGATTCTTCAATTTCTGTGTGACAACATGAAAATTCTAATTCAATGAACAGAAATTGAATTTTGTCTTTATTTTTGAAAACAATACAGTTGATTGAACGTGATTAAATTGAAAATTGTTATAACTTGAATAAGTATTCAAATTAAAGAAATCTAACAAGACAAACAAGCAATAATTTTATAGCATTTAAATTTCAAAACAAAAAATATCCAAGACAGGAATCGAATCTGTGTCGCCACGGCCACAACGTGGAGTACTAACCACTATATTACTTGGGCCGATATAACAACAACTTAACAAAGTTAGTGTGTTCATTGTTACTGAATTAAACTAAGATTCTTCAATTTCTGTGTGACAACATGAAAATTCTAATTCAATGAACAGAAATTGAATTTTGTCTTCATTTTTGAAAACAATACAGTTGATTGAACGTGATTAAATCGAAAATTGTTATAACTTAAATAAGTATTCAAATTAAAGAAATCTAACATGACAAGCAAGCAATAATTTTGTAGCATTTTAATTTCAAAACAAAAAATGTCCAAGACAGGAATCGAATCTGTGTCGCCACGGCCACAACGTAGAGTACTAACCACTATATTACTTGGGCCGATATTACAACAACTTAACAAAGTTAGTGTGTTCATTGTTACTGAATTGAACTAAGATTCTTCAATTTCTGTGTGACAACATGAAAATTCTAATTCAATGAACAGAAATTGAATTTTGTCTTTATTTTTGAAAACAATACAGTTGATTGAACGTGATTAAATCGAAAATTGTTATAACTTGAATAAGTATTCAAATTAAAGAAATCTAACATGACAAGCAAGCAATAATTTTATAGCATTTAAATTTCAAAACAAAAAATGCCCAAAACAGGAATCGAATCTGTGTCACCACGGCCACAACGTGGAGTACTAACCACTATATTACTTGAGCCGATATTAAAACAACTTAACAAAGTTAGTGTGTTCATTGTTACTGAATTGAACTAAGATTCTTCAATTTCTGTGTGACAACATGAAAATTCTAATTCAATGAACAGAAATTGAATTTTGTCTTTATTTTTGAAAACAATACAGTTGATTGAACGTGATTAAATCGAAAATTGTTATAACTTAAATAAGTATTCATATTAAAGAAATCTTACATGACAAGCAAGCAATAATTTTGTAGCATTTTAATTTCAAAACAAAAAATGTCCAAGACAGGAATCGAATCTGTGTCGCCACGGCCACAACGTGGAGTACTAACCACTATATTACTTGGGCCGATATTACAACAACTTAACAAAGTTAGTGTGTTTATTGTTACTGAATTGAACTAAGATTCTTCAATTTCTGTGTGACAACATGAAAATTCTAATTCAATGAACAGAAATTGAATTTTGTCTTTATTTTTGAAAACAATACAGTTGATTCAACGTGATTAAATCGAAAATTGTTATAACTTAAATAAGTATTCAAATTAAAGAAATCAAACATGACAAGCAAGCAATAATTTTGTAGCATTTTAATTTCAAAACAAAAAATGTCCAAGACAGGAATCGAATCTGTGTCGCCACGGCCACAACGTAGAGTACTAACCACTATATTACTTGGGCCGATATTACAACAACTTAACAAAGTTAGTGTGTTCATTGTTACTGAATTGAACTAAGATTCTTCAATTTCTGTGTGACAACATGAAAATTCTAATTCAATGAACAGAAATTGAATTTTGTCTTTATTTTTGAAAACAATACAGTTGATTGAACGTGATTAAATCGAAAATTGTTATAACTTGAATAAGTATTCAAATTAAAGAAATCTAACATGACAAGCAAGCAATAATTTTATAGCATTTAAATTTCAAAACAAAAAATGCCCAAAACAGGAATCGAATCTGTGTCACCGCGGCCACAACGTGGAGTACTAACCACTATATTACTTGAGCCGATATTAAAACAACTTAACAAAGTTAGTGTGTTCATTGTTACTGAATTGAACTAAGATTCTTCAATTTCTGTGTGACAACATGAAAATTCTAATTCAATGAACAGAAATTGAATTTTGTCTTTATTTTTGAAAACAATACAGTTGATTGAACGTGATTAAATCGAAAATTGTTATAACTTAAATAAGTATTCATATTAAAGAAATCTTACATGACAAGCAAGCAATAATTTTGTAGCATTTTAATTTCAAAACAAAAAATGTCCAAGACAGGAATCGAATCTGTGTCGCCACGGCCACAACGTGGAGTACTAACCACTATATTACTTGGGCCGATATTACAACAACTTAACAAAGTTAGTGTGTTTATTGTTACTGAATTGAACTAAGATTCTTCAATTTCTGTGTGACAACATGAAAATTCTAATTCAATGAACAGAAATTGAATTTTGTCTTCATTTTTGAAAACAATACAGTTGATTGAACGTGATTAAATCGAAAATTGTTATAACTTGAATAAGTATTCAAATTAAAGAAATCTAACATGACAAGCAAGCAATAATTTTATAGCATTTAAATTTCAAAACAAAAAATGCCCAAGACAGGAATCGAACCTGTGTCGCCACGGCCACAACGTGGAGTACTAACCACTATATTACTTGAGCCGATATTAAAACAACTTAACAAAGTTAGTGTGTTCATTGTTACTGAATTGAACTAAGATTCTTCAATTTCTGTGTGACAACATGAAAATTCTAATTCAATGAACAGAAATTGAATTTTGTCTTTATTTTTGAAAACAATACAGTTGATTGAACGTGATTAAATCGAAAATTGTTATAACTTGAATAAGTATTCAAATTAAAGAAATCTAACAAGACAAGCAAGCACTAATTTTATAGCATTTTAATTTCAAAACAAAAAATGCCCAAGACAGGAATCGAATCTGTGTCACCGCGGCCACAACGTGGAGTACTAACCACTATATTACTTGAGCCGATATTAAAACAACTTAACAAAGTTAGTGTGTTCATTGTTACTGAATTGAACTAAGATTCTTCAATTTCTGTGTGACAACATGAAAATTCTAATTCAATGAACAGAAATTGAATTTTGTCTTTATTTTTAAAAACAATACAGTTGATTGAACGTGATTAAATCGAAAATTGTTATAACTTAAATAAGTATTCATATTAAAGAAATCTTACATGACAAGCAAGCAATAATTTTGTAGCATTTTAATTTCAAAACAAAAAATGTCCAAGACAGGAATCGAATCTGTGTCGCCACGGCCACAACGTGGAGTACTAACCACTATATTACTTGGGCCGATATTACAACAACTTAACAAAGTTAGTGTGTTTATTGTTACTGAATTGAACTAAGATTCTTCAATTTCTGTGTGACAACATGAAAATTCTAATTCAATGAACAGAAATTGAATTTTGTCTTCATTTTTGAAAACAATACAGTTGATTGAACGTGATTAAATCGAAAATTGTTATAACTTGAATAAGTATTCAAATTAAAGAAATCTAACATGACAAGCAAGCAATAATTTTATATCATTTAAATTTCAAAACAAAAAATGCCCAAGACAGGAATCGAACCTGTGTCGCCACGGCCACAACGTGGAGTACTAACCACTATACTACTTGGGCCGATATTACAACAACTAAACAAAGTTATTGTGTTCATTGTTACTGAAATGAACTAAGATTCTTCAATTTCTGTGTGACAACATGAAAACTCTAATTCAATGAACAGAAATTGAATTTTGTCTTTATTTTTGAAAACAATACAGTCAATTGAACGTGATTAAATCAAAAATTGTTAGAACTTAAATATGTATTTGAATTAAAGAAATCTAACATGACAAGCAAGCAATATGTTTATAGCATTTTAATTTCAAAACAAAAAATGTCCAAGACAGGAATCGAATCTGTGTCGCCACGGCCACAACGTGGAGTACTAACCACTATATTACTTGGGCCGATATTACAACAACTTAACAAAGTTAGTGTGTTCATTGTTACTGAATTAAACTAAGATTCTTCAATTTCTGTGTGACAACATGAAAATTCTAATTCAATGAACAGAAATTGAATTTTGTCTTTATTTTTGAAAACAATACAGTTGATTGAACGTGATTAAATCGAAAATTGTTATAACTTGAATAAGTATTCAAATTAAAGAAATCTAACAAGACAAGCAAGCAATAATTTTATAGCATTTTAATTTCAAAACAAAAAATGCCCAAGACAGGAATCGAACCTGTGTCGCCACGGCCACAACGTGGAGTACTAACCACTATACTACTTGGGCCAATATTACAACAACTTAACAAAGTTAGTGTGTTCATTGTTACTGAAATGAACTAAGATTCTTCAATTTCTGTGTGACAACATGAAAATTCTAATTCAATGAACAGAAATTGAATTTTGTCTTTATTTTTGAAAACAATACAGTTGATTGAACGTGATTAAATCGAAAATTGTTATAACTTAAATAAGTATTCAAATTAAAGAAATCTAACATGACAAGCAAGCAATAATTTTGTAGCATTTTAATTTCAAAACAAAAAATGCCCAAGACAGGAATCGAATCTGTGTCGCCACGGCCACAACGTGGAGTACTAACCACTATATTACTTGGGCCGATATTACAACAACTTAACAAAGTTAGTGTGTTCATTGTTACTGAATTGAACTAAGATTCTTCAATTTCTGTGTGACAACATGAAAATTCTAATTCAATGAACAGAAATTGAATTTTGTCTTTATTTTTGAAAACAATACAGTTGATTGAACGTGATTAAATCGAAAATTGTTATAACTTGAATAAGTATTCAAATTAAAGAAATCTAACAAGACAAGCAAGCAATAATTTTATAGCATTTTAATTTCAAAACAAAAAATGCCCAAGACAGGAATCGAACCTGTGTCGCCACGGCCACAACGTGGAGTACTAACCACTATACTACTTGGGCCAATATTACAACAACTTAACAAAGTTAGTGTGTTCATTGTTACTGAATTGAACTAAGATTCTTCAATTTCTGTGTGACAACATGAAAATTCTAATTCAATGAACAGAAATTGAATTTTGTCTTTATTTTTGAAAACAATACAGTTGATTGAACGTGATTAAATCGAAAATTGTTATAACTTAAATAAGTATTCAAATTAAAGAAATCTAACATGACAAGCAAGCAATAATTTTGTAGCATTTTAATTTCAAAACAAAAAATGCCCAAGACAGGAATCGAATCTGTGTCGCCACGGCCACAACGTGGAGTACTAACCACTATATTACTTGGGCCGATATTACAACAACTTAACAAAGTTAGTGTGTTCATTGTTACTGAAATGAACTAAGATTCTTCAATTTCTGTGTGACAACATGATAATTCTAATTCAATGAACAGAAATTGAATTTTGTCTTTATTTTTGAAAACAATACAGTTAATTGAACGTGATTAAATCGTAAATTGTTATAACTTGAATAAGTATTCAAATTAAAGAAATCTAACATGACAAGCAAGCAATAATTTTATAGCATTTAAATTTCAAAACAAAAAATATCCAAGACAGGAATCGAATCTGTGTCGCCACGGCCACAACGTGGAGTACTAACCACTATATTACTTGGGCCGATATAACAACAACTTAACAAAGTTAGTGTGTTCATTGTTACTGAATTAAACTAAGATTCTTCAATTTCTGTGTGACAACATGAAAATTCTAATTCAATGAACAGAAATTGAATTTTGTCTTCATTTTTGAAAACAATACAGTTGATTGAACGTGATTAAATCGAAAATTGTTATAACTTAAATAAGTATTCAAATTAAAGAAATCTAACATGACAAGCAAGCAATAATTTTGTAGCATTTTAATTTCAAAACAAAAAATGTCCAAGACAGGAATCGAATCTGTGTCGCCACGGCCACAACGTAGAGTACTAACCACTATATTACTTGGGCCGATATTACAACAACTTAACAAAGTTAGTGTGTTCATTGTTACTGAATTGAACTAAGATTCTTCAATTTCTGTGTGACAACATGAAAATTCTAATTCAATGAACAGAAATTGAATTTTGTCTTTATTTTTGAAAACAATACAGTTGATTGAACGTGATTAAATCGAAAATTGTTATAACTTGAATAAGTATTCAAATTAAAGAAATCTAACATGACAAGCAAGCAATAATTTTATAGCATTTAAATTTCAAAACAAAAAATGTCCAAGACAGGAATCGAATCTGTGTCACCACGGCCACAACGTGGAGTACTAACCACTATATTACTTGAGCCGATATTAAAACAACTTAACAAAGTTAGTGTGTTCATTGTTACTGAATTGAACTAAGATTCTTCAATTTCTGTGTGACAACATGAAAATTCTAATTCAATGAACAGAAATTGAATTTTGTCTTTATTTTTGAAAACAATACAGTTGATTGAACGTGATTAAATCGAAAATTGTTATAACTTAAATAAGTATTCATATTAAAGAAATCTTACATGACAAGCAAGCAATAATTTTGTAGCATTTTAATTTCAAAACAAAAAATGTCCAAGACAGGAATCGAATCTGTGTCGCCACGGCCACAACGTGGAGTACTAACCACTATATTACTTGGGCCGATATTACAACAACTTAACAAAGTTAGTGTGTTTATTGTTACTGAATTGAACTAAGATTCTTCAATTTCTGTGTGACAACATGAAAATTCTAATTCAATGAACAGAAATTGAATTTTGTCTTTATTTTTGAAAACAATACAGTTGATTGAAAGTGATTAAATCGAAAATTGTTATAACTTGAATAAGTATTCAAATTAAAGAAATCTAACATGACAAGCAAGCAATAATTTTATAGCATTTAAATTTCAAAACAAAAAATGCCCAAAACAGGAATCGAATCTGTGTCGCCACGGCCACAACGTGGAGTACTAACCACTATATTACTTGGGCCGATATTACAACAACTTAACAAAGTTAGTGTGTTCATTGTTACTGAAATGAACTAAGATTCTTCAATTTCTGTGTGACAACATGATAATTCTAATTCAATGAACAGAAATTGAATTTTGTCTTTATTTTTGAAAACAATACAGTTAATTGAACGTGATTAAATCGTAAATTGTTATAACTTGAATAAGTATTCAAATTAAAGAAATCTAACATGACAAGCAAGCAATAAGTTTATAGCATTTAAATTTCAAAACAAAAAATGCCCAAAACAGGAATCGAATCTGTGTCGCCACGGCCACAACGTGGAGTACTAACCACTATATTACTTGGGCCGATATTACAACAACTTAACAAAGTTAGTGTGTTCATTGTTACTGAAATGAACTAAGATTCTTCAATTTCTGTGTGACAACATGATAATTCTAATTCAATGAACAGAAATTGAATTTTGTCTTTATTTTTGAAAACAATACAGTTGATTGAACGTGATTAAATCGAAAATTGATAGAACTTAAATAAGTATTTGAATTAAACAAATCTAACATGACAAGCAAGCAATAATTTTATAGCATTTAAATTTCAAAACAAAAAATGCCCAAGACAGGAATCGAACCTGTGTCGCCACGGCCACAACGTGGAGTACTAACCACTATACTACTTGGGCCGATATTACAACAACTAAACAAAGTTATTGTGTTCATTGTTACTGAAATGAACTAAGATTCTTCAATTTCTGTGTGACAACATGATAATTCTAATTCAATGAACAGAAATTGAATTTTGTCTTCATTTTTGAAAACAATACAGTTGATTGAACGTGATTAAATCGAAAATTGTTATAACTTAAATAAGTATTCAAATTAAAGAAATCTAACATGACAAGCAAGCAATAATTTTATAGCATTTAAATTTCAAAACAAAAAATATCCAAGACAGGAATCGAATCTGTGTCGCCAGGGCCACAACGTGGAGTACTAACCACTATATTACTTGGGCCGATATTACAACAACTTAACAAAGTTAGTGTGTTCATTGTTACTGAATTGAACTAAGATTCTTCAATTTCTGTGTGACAACATGAAAATTCTAATTCAATGAACAGAAATTGAATTTTGTCTTTATTTTTGAAAACAATACAGTTGATTGAACGTGATTAAATCGAAAATTGTTAAAACTTAAATAAGTATTCATATTAAAGAAATCTTACATGACAAGCAAGCAATAATTTTGTAGCATTTTAATTTCAAAACAAAAAATGTCCAAGACAGGAATCGAATCTGTGTCGCCACGGCCACAACGTGGAGTACTAACCACTATATTACTTGGGCCGATATTACAACAACTTAACAAAGTTAGTGTGTTTATTGTTACTGAATTGAACTAAGATTCTTCAATTTCTGTGTGACAACATGAAAATTCTAATTCAATGAACAGAAATTGAATTTTGTCTTTATTTTTGAAAACAATACAGTTGATTGAACGTGATTAAATCGAAAATTGTTATAACTTGAATAAGTATTCAAATTAAAGAAATCTAACAAGACAAGCAAGCAATAATTTTATAGCATTTTAATTTCAAAACAAAAAATGCCCAAAACAGGAATCGAATCTGTGTCACCGCGGCCACAACGTGGAGTACTAACCACTATACTACTTGGGCCAATATTACAACAACTTAACAAAGTTAGTGTGTTCATTGTTACTGAATTGAACTAAGATTCTTCAATTTCTGTGTGACAACATGAAAATTCTAATTCAATGAACAGAAATTGAATTTTGTCTTTATTTTTGAAAACAATACAGTTGATTGAACGTGATTAAATCGAAAATTGTTATAACTTAAATAAGTATTCAAATTAAAGAAATCTAACATGACAAGCAAGCAATAATTTTGTAGCATTTTAATTTCAAAACAAAAAATGTCCAAGACAGGAATCGAATCTGTGTCGCCACGGCCACAACGTGGAGTACTAACCACTATATTACTTGGGCCGATATTACAACAACTTAACAAAGTTAGTGTGTTTATTGTTACTGAATTGAACTAAGATTCTTCAATTTCTGTGTGACAACATGAAAATTCTAATTCAATGAACAGAAATTGAATTTTGTCTTTATTTTTGAAAACAATACAGTTGATTGAACGTGATTAAATCGAAAATTGTTATAACTTGAATAAGTATTCAAATTAAAGAAATCTAACATGACAAGCAAGCAATAATTTTATAGCATTTAAATTTCAAAACAAAAAATGCCCAAAACAGGAATCGAATCTGTGTCGCCACGGCCACAACGTGGAGTACTAACCACTATATTACTTGGGCCGATATTACAACAACTTAACAAAGTTAGTGTGTTCATTGTTACTGAAATGAACTAAGATTCTTCAATTTCTGTGTGACAACATGATAATTCTAATTCAATGAACAGAAATTGAATTTTGTCTTTATTTTTGAAAACAATACAGTTAATTGAACGTGATTAAATCGTAAATTGTTATAACTTGAATAAGTATTCAAATTAAAGAAATCTAACATGACAAGCAAGCAATAATTTTATAGCATTTAAATTTCAAAACAAAAAATGCCCAAGACAGGAATCGAACCTGTGTCGCCACGGCCACAACGTGGAGTACTAACCACTATACTACTTGGGCCGATATTACAACAACTAAACAAAGTTATTGTGTTCATTGTTACTGAAATGAACTAAGATTCTTCAATTTCTGTGTGACAACATGATAATTCTAATTCAATGAACAGAAATTGAATTTTGTCTTCATTTTTGAAAACAATACAGTTGATTGAACGTGATTAAATCGAAAATTGTTATAACTTAAATAAGTATTCAAATTAAAGAAATCTAACATGACAAGCAAGCAATAATTTTATAGCATTTAAATTTCAAAACAAAAAATATCCAAGACAGGAATCGAATCTGTGTCGCCAGGGCCACAACGTGGAGTACTAACCACTATATTACTTGGGCCGATATTACAACAACTTAACAAAGTTAGTGTGTTCATTGTTACTGAATTAAACTAAGATTCTTCAATTTCTGTGTGACAACATGAAAATTCTAATTCAATGAACAGAAATTGAATTTTGTCTTCATTTTTGAAAACAATACAGTTGATTGAACGTGATTAAATCGAAAATTGTTATAACTTAAATAAGTATTCAAATTAAAGAAATCAAACATGACAAGCAAGCAATAATTTTGTAGCATTTTAATTTCAAAACAAAAAATGTCCAAGACAGGAATCGAATCTGTGTCGCCACGGCCACAACGTAGAGTACTAACCACTATATTACTTGGGCCGATATTACAACAACTTAACAAAGTTAGTGTGTTCATTGTTACTGAATTGAACTAAGATTCTTCAATTTCTGTGTGACAACATGAAAATTCTAATTCAATGAACAGAAATTGAATTTTTTCTTTATTTTTGAAAACAATACAGTTGATTGAACGTGATTAAATCGAAAATTGTTATAACTTGAATAAGTATTCAAATTAAAGAAATCTAACATGACAAGCAAGCAATAATTTTATAGCATTTAAATTTCAAAACAAAAAATGCCCAAAACAGGAATCGAATCTGTGTCACCGCGGCCACAACGTGGAGTACTAACCACTATATTACTTGAGCCGATATTAAAACAACTTAACAAAGTTAGTGTGTTCATTGTTACTGAATTGAACTAAGATTCTTCAATTTCTGTGTGACAACATGAAAATTCTAATTCAATGAACAGAAATTGAATTTTGTCTTCATTTTTGAAAACAATACAGTTGATTGAACGTGATTAAGTCGAAAATTGTTATAACTTAAATAAGTATTCAAATTAAAGAAATCTAACATGACAAGCAAGCAATAATTTTGTAGCATTTTAATTTCAAAACAAAAAATGTCCAAGACAGGAATCGAATCTGTGTCGCCACGGCCACAACGTGGAGTACTAACCACTATATTACTTGGGCCGATATTACAACAACTTAACAAAGTTAGTGTGTTCATTGTTACTGAATTAAACTAAGATTCTTCAATTTCTGTGTGACAACATGAAAATTCTAATTCAATGACCAGAAATTGAAAGATGTCTTTATTTTTGAAAACAATACAGTTAATTGAACGTGATTAAATCAAAAATTGTTAGAACTTAAATATGTATTTGAATTAAAGAAATCTAACATGACAAGCAAGCAATATGTTTATAGCATTTTAATTTCAAAACAAAAAATGCCCAAGACAGGAATCGAACCTGTGTCGCCACGGCCACAACGTGGAGTACTAACCACTATACTACTTGGGCCAATATTACAACAACTTAACAAAGTTAGTGTGTTCATTGTTACTGAATTGAACTAAGATTCTTCAATTTCTGTGTGACAACATGAAAATTCTAATTCAATGAACAGAAATTGAATTTTGTCTTTATTTTTGAAAACAATACAGTTGATTGAACGTGATTAAATCGAAAATTGTTATAACTTAAATAAGTATTCAAATTAAAGAAATCTAACATGACAAGCAAGCAATAATTTTGTAGCATTTTAATTTCAAAACAAAAAATGCCCAAGACAGGAATCGAATCTGTGTCGCCACGGCCACAACGTGGAGTACTAACCACTATATTACTTGGGCCGATATTACAACAACTTAACAAAGTTAGTGTGTTCATTGTTACTGAATTGAACTAAGATTCTTCAATTTCTGTGTGACAACATGAAAATTCTAATTCAATGAACAGAAATTGAATTTTGTCTTTATTTTTGAAAACAATACAGTTGATTGAACGTGATTAAATCGAAAATTGTTATAACTTGAATAAGTATTCAAATTAAAGAAATCTAACATGACAAGCAAGCAATAATTTTATAGCATTTAAATTTCAAAACAAAAAATGCCCAAAACAGGAATCGAATCTGTGTCGCCACGGCCACAACGTGGAGTACTAACCACTATATTACTTGGGCCGATATTACAACAACTTAACAAAGTTAGTGTGTTCATTGTTACTGAAATGAACTAAGATTCTTCAATTTCTGTGTGACAACATGATAATTCTAATTCAATGAACAGAAATTGAATTTTGTCTTTATTTTTGAAAACAATACAGTTAATTGAACGTGATTAAATCGTAAATTGTTATAACTTGAATAAGTATTCAAATTAAAGAAATCTAACATGACAAGCAAGCAATAATTTTATAGCATTTAAATTTCAAAACAAAAAATGCCCAAAACAGGAATCGAATCTGTGTCGCCACGGCCACAACGTGGAGTACTAACCACTATATTACTTGGGCCGATATTACAACAACTTAACAAAGTTAGTGTGTTCATTGTTACTGAAATGAACTAAGATTCTTCAATTTCTGTGTGACAACATGATAATTCTAATTCAATGAACAGAAATTGAATTTTGTCTTTATTTTTGAAAACAATACAGTTGATTGAACGTGATTAAATCGAAAATTGATAGAACTTAAATAAGTATTTGAATTAAACAAATCTAACATGACAAGCAAGCAATAATTTTATAGCATTTAAATTTCAAAACAAAAAATGCCCAAGACAGGAATCGAACCTGTGTCGCCACGGCCACAACGTGGAGTACTAACCACTATACTACTTGGGCCGATATTACGGTAAAGTCAGAATGACATGTGTGAAAATGACTCGATATGTAATTGACATAGTGAAATATATTTTAATTGACATGTAAGATCAATACCGTATTGAATGTTAATGACATTGTAATAATGACATCAATTGCGTTTGACTAAAATGTGCAAATTTGAATATTGCGTACCAATTTAGGTAATTTTTTCACAAAAAAATTTTGGGATTTTCCGATATCGATTCATTTCACAGAATAATAGGATTGTACTTTAAAATTAAATTTTATTAGCCATGAAAATTATTCAAAACTAGGTGGAAACCAGAAAATTGATTCATTATCTTGATATGGTTGAGAGTTGTTCAAAGACGTATATTCTAGTGGAGGCGAAACTATTCTGTCTTCTGTAAAAGTGTTCGTGATTAAATTCTCTGAGCTATCATCGGAGTAATTGGATCTGTCACTAAAAATAATCTCATGCAGTTCACTTGTGTCTTCAAGAAAGGATATACTGAAAAAAATGTTAAGACAACTGTTTTATATACAACTTAACTTAGTTTCTGCAATTTGCCTACTATAATTATTTTTTGAATATTGTCTCCCTTTACGGTTTTGGAACTTCGAACCATCTGTGGGTCGTATTTGTTTACTCAAACAGTTCTGCGCTGTTCTATTATTTTTTTTATCTTCCATCTCTTTTATATAGTGATCTGCAACTGAATCTTCAAGTTTTTTAAGAATAGCGAACCTAAAAATAAAATTGTCTTTCAAAATATCTTTTGAAACCTCACATATGTATACAGAAATAATATCCATAATTAATGTTATTTAAACATTCGTAATGAAAACATTTGAGTTGGTTCTCCGTTTTTTTCACGCAAACGGGTCTTAAAAAATAATTCATTATTCACTGAAAAATCGAATACCTTCTCAGATCGATTTCATCTAGAACTATATATAAATTCTCATCATTTCTGCAGCTATCAACAGAGAGTTTCTCTACAGCTGACAAAAAGTTTGATTTATTTTTGCCATCTCCTATTATTATTTAGTATAATGAATAGTTATTAACTTTTTCTTACCGTCTAATGTCCATTTCGGAAACTTAAAATAAGATAAAGAAATATAATAGCTATATAATCCAAATTTCTCTACTAAAGTTCTCTGCTCCGAACAAGAAAGATCTTCAAAATTCATGTTCAACGGAATTGCAGTTTTTAAATTTTGGCTTTTGTTCTGAATAGCAAATATGCGTTCTTTCATATCATCTGTAAATATTTAACTTATTAGAACACAGTGCTGTGGTATCATCTAAATGTGATTTGAAAAAAGTACCATGATGTATAATTAATAAACTTTTCATTAGTATTTCCGCCGGTTGAGGATATTGTACAATTTTTTTGAGTTGGTTATTTCTCAACTCGATGATATTTGTTGTGGCCCATTGCAAAGGACAGCCAGCGTAGAGCTTCTTGATAAGTGAACATGTGTTGTACATATCATCCATATTTCGAAGTAACCTAAACAACAATTCTATTTTTCTCTCAGCACAATTTATAATATCTATATTAGTATGCTTACAAATATCATGCTTTGTTTTTATTCAAACACAAGGAAAAAATGTTGAATATTAACCCACCATTTTGCTGTGTCAGCATGTACAGCATCACTAAATTTCATCATTTTTTTTTCAAATTCAGATTTCTGAAGAGTTCCTAATATACCGCGGTGCCATATAGTTCCACTGATACTCTTAAAATATACTTTTCAACTCAATTAAAACTTTACGTGCCTACATTTTCTTTTGATCCAAATAATTTTTTTTTGATAATTTCTGTATTTTCTCTATCCGATTTGTGCATGTTCATCTTCAAGTTGTCAAACTTGTGTACGTCACATCGCAAAGGTACTGATCTACTTAGAAACGAACCCTAAACTAACTTTAATGATTCCACAAGTTCAACAGTACTTACTGTAGTGTACAACTTGAACGACTCCTCTCCATCAGTGATTACGCAAGGAATAGTTTTATTTGATCCGAATTTCTCAAACTGACTATTCAACGCTATTGAGAATGCTTCATGTTCTTTGGCAGCCTTACTTGTATGTATCATAGCTCCAATTAATACACTTGCGCATTTTCCAGATACATTATTTCTAAATATATTACATTTCAAAATAGTTTGTGAAATCTCACAAAAAAGTATCGTGTATTCCTACGGCCATTGTTAAATATTCACTGCTACAAACGTTAAAAGTAGTATCAATTTGCAACATCGAACCCAGCTTGGGAATTGTTCCTGATTTATTAGTTGTTGAAATAATTCTGTCTACAATAAACTCATTAAACCTAAAAAACATCTTCATGCTCACTCAGCTCCAGTTCTGCATCTTCTTTAGTTGTTAGTAGCAGTTTATCAACTCTATTTCTATGTTCGATAACATCGTTTTTGTCAGGCAAAGTTTTACAAAAATGTTCTAAGGCACACGGGTAAAAAAATATCTGACGTATTAATATTTTTCCATCTTCTAAAAGACTGATTAAGGTCATGAATACTACTAATTTACATAAACCTGTTTTTTCAACATGTGGAGAAAGCATAGCTTCTAATGAATTGGGTTTGCAAACAAACCGATCAAACAGTTTTGCAACATTCGATGCACTTTTTTTTCCTACTCTACTTTTTATATGATAATCGACGGAACGGGCTAAATTTGTTAACTGAAAAATAATACATAATTTTGATTAGTGAACTGTAATGACTTTTTTTGTATTAATATTTAATCCCTGTTCATCAAGAAATCTTTTTGCTCCCACGGTAGTTCGATGAGATAACGCTTTTTTAGCAGCAGCTGATTCAGATGGTTTGATTCGAATCGAGTTTGATGGGGATATTGTGAGGTTCTCCTGAATATTATGAAATACAAATAATAGAGATCCAAGTAATCATGTGAACATAAAAATAATGAAAACCTTACTTCAGCAAAGTAGTAGTATAAAATTGGAGAGACAGCGTTTTTATTCATGTCCAGAATTACTCCCACCTGTGTAAAGATAGAATATAAAAACATTTTATTGACAAAAATAACTAACACGGCGTTGTAAAGAAGGGTATCTGGGGTTAGTATTAAGGAATAATTTGAAAGTTAAATAAGACTTCTTAACAGGTATCCATTGCTCATCCGTTTTATCCACATATAAGTACTCAATATTAGTTTTCAAATCACGGTGCGATTTTTCGTCATAAACTACGTAACAATTAAAAAAATAAAACATATAACAATTCAAACTTAGTTTTCCCGTCCATGGAGATGCCGAATCAGTTGTCACATCTTTCAAATCTCTGAAGCTGCTCGAAGCTACCAAATAAACTGTATCACCAGCAGGAAAATATTTCAAACGCGGAAGCTCTTCCATTACATTATAATTTCTTTGAATGTGAGAATGTGTAAACAAAACAAACAAAACCATCTGATCTACCTGTCATTGAAAAATTGCAACAGCATTTTTTTCGAAACCGGCTTCATTTCCTTTCTTCTATTGGGAAAAAATGAATCGATATCGGAAAATCCCAAAATTTTTTTGTGAAAAAATTACCTAAATTGGTACGCAATATTCAAATTTGCACATTTTAGTCAAACGCAATTAATGTCATTATTACAATGTCATTAACATTCAATACGGTATTGATCTTACATGTCAATTAAACCAATATATTTCACTATGTCAATTACATATCGAGTCATTTTCACACATGTCAATTTAGTTTGGCCCGATATTACAACAACTAAACAAAGTTATTGTGTTCATTGTTACTGAAATGAACTAAGATTCTTCAATTTCTGTGTGACAACATGATAATTCTAATTCAATGAACAGAAATTGAATTTTGTCTTCATTTTTGAAAACAATACAGTTGATTGAACGTGATTAAATCGAAAATTGTTATAACTTAAATAAGTATTCAAATTAAAGAAATCTAACATGACAAGCAAGCAATAATTTTATAGCATTTAAATTTCAAAACAAAAAATATCCAAGACAGGAATCGAATCTGTGTCGCCAGGGCCACAACGTGGAGTACTAACCACTATATTACTTGGGCCGATATTACAACAACTTAACAAAGTTAGTGTGTTCATTGTTACTGAATTGAACTAAGATTCTTCAATTTCTGTGTGACAACATGAAAATTCTAATTCAATGAACAGAAATTGAATTTTGTCTTTATTTTTGAAAACAATACAGTTGATTGAACGTGATTAAATCGAAAATTGTTAAAACTTAAATAAGTATTCATATTAAAGAAATCTTACATGACAAGCAAGCAATAATTTTGTAGCATTTTAATTTCAAAACAAAAAATGTCCAAGACAGGAATCGAATCTGTGTCGCCACGGCCACAACGTGGAGTACTAACCACTATATTACTTGGGCCGATATTACAACAACTTAACAAAGTTAGTGTGTTTATTGTTACTGAATTGAACTAAGATTCTTCAATTTCTGTGTGACAACATGAAAATTCTAATTCAATGAACAGAAATTGAATTTTGTCTTTATTTTTGAAAACAATACAGTTGATTGAACGTGATTAAATCGAAAATTGTTATAACTTGAATAAGTATTCAAATTAAAGAAATCTAACAAGACAAGCAAGCAATAATTTTATAGCATTTTAATTTCAAAACAAAAAATGCCCAAAACAGGAATCGAATCTGTGTCACCGCGGCCACAACGTGGAGTACTAACCACTATACTACTTGGGCCAATATTACAACAACTTAACAAAGTTAGTGTGTTCATTGTTACTGAATTGAACTAAGATTCTTCAATTTCTGTGTGACAACATGAAAATTCTAATTCAATGAACAGAAATTGAATTTTGTCTTTATTTTTGAAAACAATACAGTTGATTGAACGTGATTAAATCGAAAATTGTTATAACTTAAATAAGTATTCAAATTAAAGAAATCTAACATGACAAGCAAGCAATAATTTTGTAGCATTTTAATTTCAAAACAAAAAATGTCCAAGACAGGAATCGAATCTGTGTCGCCACGGCCACAACGTGGAGTACTAACCACTATATTACTTGGGCCGATATTACAACAACTTAACAAAGTTAGTGTGTTTATTGTTACTGAATTGAACTAAGATTCTTCAATTTCTGTGTGACAACATGAAAATTCTAATTCAATGAACAGAAATTGAATTTTGTCTTTTGTTTTTGAAAACAATACAGTTGATTCAACGTGATTAAATCGAAAATTGTTATAACTTGAATAAGTATTCAAATTAAAGAAATCTAACATGACAAGCAAGCAATAATTTTATAGCATTTAAATTTCAAAACAAAAAATGCCCAAAACAGGAATCGAATCTGTGTCGCCACGGCCACAACGTGGAGTACTAACCACTATATTACTTGGGCCGATATTACAACAACTTAACAAAGTTAGTGTGTTCATTGTTACTGAAATGAACTAAGATTCTTCAATTTCTGTGTGACAACATGATAATTCTAATTCAATGAACAGAAATTGAATTTTGTCTTTATTTTTGAAAACAATACAGTTAATTGAACGTGATTAAATCGTAAATTGTTATAACTTGAATAAGTATTCAAATTAAAGAAATCTAACATGACAAGCAAGCAATAATTTTATAGCATTTAAATTTCAAAACAAAAAATGCCCAAGACAGGAATCGAACCTGTGTCGCCACGGCCACAACGTGGAGTACTAACCACTATACTACTTGGGCCGATATTACAACAACTAAACAAAGTTATTGTGTTCATTGTTACTGAAATGAACTAAGATTCTTCAATTTCTGTGTGACAACATGATAATTCTAATTCAATGAACAGAAATTGAATTTTGTCTTCATTTTTGAAAACAATACAGTTGATTGAACGTGATTAAATCGAAAATTGTTATAACTTAAATAAGTATTCAAATTAAAGAAATCTAACATGACAAGCAAGCAATAATTTTATAGCATTTAAATTTCAAAACAAAAAATATCCAAGACAGGAATCGAATCTGTGTCGCCAGGGCCACAACGTGGAGTACTAACCACTATATTACTTGGGCCGATATTACAACAACTTAACAAAGTTAGTGTGTTCATTGTTACTGAATTAAACTAAGATTCTTCAATTTCTGTGTGACAACATGAAAATTCTAATTCAATGAACAGAAATTGAATTTTGTCTTCATTTTTGAAAACTATACAGTTGATTGAACGTGATTAAATCGAAAATTGTTATAACTTAAATAAGTATTCAAATTAAAGAAATCAAACATGACAAGCAAGCAATAATTTTGTAGCATTTTAATTTCAAAACAAAAAATGTCCAAGACAGGAATCGAATCTGTGTCGCCACGGCCACAACGTAGAGTACTAACCACTATATTACTTGGGCCGATATTACAACAACTTAACAAAGTTAGTGTGTTCATTGTTACTGAATTGAACTAAGATTCTTCAATTTCTGTGTGACAACATGAAAATTCTAATTCAATGAACAGAAATTGAATTTTGTCTTTATTTTTGAAAACAATACAGTTGATTGAACGTGATTAAATCGAAAATTGTTATAACTTGAATAAGTATTCAAATTAAAGAAATCTAACATGACAAGCAAGCAATAATTTTATAGCATTTAAATTTCAAAACAAAAAATGCCCAAAACAGGAATCGAATCTGTGTCACCGCGGCCACAACGTGGAGTACTAACCACTATATTACTTGAGCCGATATTAAAACAACTTAACAAAGTTAGTGTGTTCATTGTTACTGAATTGAACTAAGATTCTTCAATTTCTGTGTGACAACATGAAAATTCTAATTCAATGAACAGAAATTGAATTTTGTCTTTATTTTTGAAAACAATACAGTTGATTGAACGTGATTAAATCGAAAATTGTTAAAACTTAAATAAGTATTCATATTAAAGAAATCTTACATGACAAGCAAGCAATAATTTTGTAGCATTTTAATTTCAAAACAAAAAATGTCCAAGACAGGAATCGAATCTGTGTCGCCACGGCCATAACGTGGAGTACTAACCACTATATTACTTGGGCCGATATTACAACAACTTAACAAAGTTAGTGTGTTTATTGTTACTGAATTGAACTAAGATTCTTCAATTTCTGTGTGACAACATGAAAATTCTAATTCAATGAACAGAAATTGAATTTTGTCTTTATTTTTGAAAACAATACAGTTGATTGAACGTGATTAAATCGAAAATTGTTATAACTTGAATAAGTATTCAAATTAAAGAAATCTAACAAGACAAGCAAGCAATAATTTTATAGCATTTTAATTTCAAAACAAAAAATGCCCAAGACAGGAATCGAACCTGTGTCGCCACGGCCACAACGTGGAGTACTAACCACTATACTACTTGGGCCAATATTACAACAACTTAACAAAGTTAGTGTGTTCATTGTTACTGAATTGAACTAAGATTCTTCAATTTCTGTGTGACAACATGAAAATTCTAATTCAATGAACAGAAATTGAATTTTGTCTTTATTTTTGAAAACAATACAGTTGATTGAACGTGATTAAATCGAAAATTGTTATAACTTAAATAAGTATTCAAATTAAAGAAATCTAACATGACAAGCAAGCAATAATTTTGTAGCATTTTAATTTCAAAACAAAAAATGCCCAAGACAGGAATCGAATCTGTGTCGCCACGGCCACAACGTGGAGTACTAACCACTATATTACTTGGGCCGATATTACAACAACTTAACAAAGTTAGTGTGTTCATTGTTACTGAATTGAACTAAGATTCTTCAATTTCTGTGTGACAACATGAAAATTCTAATTCAATGAACAGAAATTGAATTTTGTCTTTATTTTTGAAAACAATACAGTTGATTGAACGTGATTAAATCGAAAATTGTTATAACTTGAATAAGTATTCAAATTAAAGAAATCTAACAAGACAAGCAAGCAATAATTTTATAGCATTTTAATTTCAAAACAAAAAATGCCCAAGACAGGAATCGAACCTGTGTCGCCACGGCCACAACGTGGAGTACTAACCACTATACTACTTGGGCCAATATTACAACAACTTAACAAAGCTAGTGTGTTCATTGTTACTGAAATGAACTAAGATTCTTCAATTTCTGTGTGACAACATGAAAATTCTAATTCAATGAACAGAAATTGAATTTTGTCTTTATTTTTGAAAACAATACAGTTGATTGAACGTGATTAAATCGAAAATTGTTATAACTTGAATAAGTATTCAAATTAAAGAAATCTAACATGACAAGCAAGCAATAAATTTATAGCATTTAAATTTCAAAACAAAAAATGCCCAAAACAGGAATCGAATCTGTGTCGCCACGGCCACAACGTGGAGTACTAACCACTATATTAATTGGGCCGATATTACAACAACTTAACAAAGTTAGTGTGTTCATTGTTACTGAATTGAACTAAGATTCTTCAATTTCTGTGTGACAACATGAAAATTCTAATTCAATGAACAGAAATTGAATTTTGTCTTTATTTTTGAAAACAATACAGTTGATTGAACGTGATTAAATCGAAAATTGTTATAACTTGAATAAGTATTCAAATTAAAGAAATCTAACAAGACAAGCAAGCAATAATTTTATAGCATTTTAATTTCAAAACAAAAAATGCCCAAGACAGGAATCGAACCTGTGTCGCCACGGCCACAACGTGGAGTACTAACCACTATACTACTTGGGCCGATATTACAACAACTTAACAAAGTTAGTGTTTTCATTGTTACTGAAATGAACTGAGATTCTTCAATTTCTGTGTGACAACATGAAAATTCTAATTCAATGACCAGAAATTGAAAGATGTCTTTATTTTTGAAAACAATACAGTTGATTGAACGTGATTAAATCGAAAATTGTTATAACTTGAATAAGTATTCAAATTAAAAAAAATCTAACATGACAAGCAAGCAATAATTTTATAGCATTTAAATTTCAAAACAAAAAATGCCCAAAACAGGAATCGAATCTGTGTCGCCACGGCCACAACGTGGAGTACTAACCACTATATTACTTGGGCCGATATTACAACAACTTAACGAAGTTAGTGTGTTCATTGTTACTGAATTGAACTAAGATTCTTCAATTTCTGTGTGACAACATGAAAATTCTAATTCAATGAACAGAAATTGAATTTTGTTTTTATTTTTGAAAACAATACAGTTAATTGAACGTGATTAAATCAAAAATTGTTAGAACTTAAATAAGTATTTGAATTAAACAAATCTAACATGACAAGCAAGCAATAATTTTATAGCATTTAAATTTCAAAACAAACAATGCCCAAGACAGGAATCGAACCTGTGTCGCCACGGCCACAACGTGGAGTACTAACCACTATACTACTTGGGCCAATATTACAACAACTTAACAAAGTTAGTGTGTTCATTGTTACTGAAATGAACTAAGATTCTTCAATTTCTGTGTGACAACATGAAAATTCTAATTCAATGACCAGAAATTGAAAGATGTCTTTATTTTTGAAAACAATACAGTTGATTGAACGTGATTAAATCGAAAATTGATAGAACTTAAATAAGTATTTGAATTAAACAAATCTAACATGACAAGCAAGCAATATGTTTATAGCATTTTAATTTCAAAACAAAAAATGCCCAAGACAGGAATCGAATCTGTGTCGCCACGGCCACAACGTGGAGTACTAACCACTATACTACTTGGGCCGATATTACAACAACTTAACGAAGTTAGTGTGTTCATTGTTACTGAAATGAACTAAGATTCTTCAATTTCTGTGTGACAACATGAAAATTCTAATTCAATGACCAGAAATTGAAAGATGTCTTTATTTTTGAAAACAATACAGTTAATTGAACGTGATTAAATCAAAAATTGTTAGAACTTAAATATGTATTTGAATTAAAGAAATCTAACATGACAAGCAAGCAATATGTTTATAGCATTTTAATTTCAAAACAAAAAATGCCCAAGACAGGAATCGAACCTGTGTCGCCACGGCCACAACGTGGAGTACTAACCACTATACTACTTGGGCCAATATTACAACAACTTAACAAAGCTAGTGTGTTCATTGTTACTGAAATGAACTAAGATTCTTCAATTTCTGTGTGACAACATGAAAATTCTAATTCAATGAACAGAAATTGAATTTTGTCTTTATTTTTGAAAACAATACAGTTGATTGAACGTGATTAAATCGAAAATTGTTATAACTTGAATAAGTATTCAAATTAAAGAAATCTAACATGACAAGCAAGCAATAAATTTATAGCATTTAAATTTCAAAACAAAAAATGCCCAAAACAGGAATCGAATCTGTGTCGCCACGGCCACAACGTGGAGTACTAACCACTATATTAATTGGGCCGATATTACAACAACTTAACAAAGTTAGTGTGTTCATTGTTACTGAATTGAACTAAGATTCTTCAATTTCTGTGTGACAACATGAAAATTCTAATTCAATGAACAGAAATTGAATTTTGTCTTTATTTTTGAAAACAATACAGTTGATTGAACGTGATTAAATCGAAAATTGTTATAACTTGAATAAGTATTCAAATTAAAGAAATCTAACAAGACAAGCAAGCAATAATTTTATAGCATTTTAATTTCAAAACAAAAAATGCCCAAGACAGGAATCGAACCTGTGTCGCCACGGCCACAACGTGGAGTACTAACCACTATACTACTTGGGCCGATATTACAACAACTTAACAAAGTTAGTGTGTTCATTGTTACTGAAATGAACAAAGATTCTTCAATTTCTGCGTGACAACATGAAAATTCTAATTCAATGACCAGAAATTGAAAGATGTCTTTATTTTTGTAAACAATACAGTTGATTGAACGTGATTAAATCGAAAATTGATAGAACTTAAATAAGTATTTGAATTAAACAAATCTAACATGACAAGCAAGCAATATGTTTATAGCATTTTAATTTCAAAACAAAAAATGCCCAAGACAGGAATCGAATCTGTGTCGCCACGGCCACAACGTGGAGTACTAACCACTATACTACTTGGGCCGATATTACAACAACTAAACAAAGTTATTGTGTTCATTGTTACTGAAATGAACTAAGATTCTTCAATTTCTGTGTGACAACATGATAATTCTAATTCAATGAACAGAAATTGAATTTTGTCTTTATTTTTGAAAACAATACAGTTAATTGAACGTGATTAAATCAAAAATTGTTAGAACTTAAATATGTATTTGAATTAAAGAAATCTAACATGACAAGCAAGCAATATGTTTATAGCATTTTAATTTCAAAACAAAAAATGTCCAAGACAGGAATCGAATCTGTGTCGCCACGGCCACAACGTGGAGTACTAACCACTATATTACTTGGGCCGATATTACAACAACTTAACAAAGTTAGTGTGTTCATTGTTACTGAATTGAACTAAGATTCTTCAATTTCTGTGTGACAACATGAAAATTCTAATTCAATGAACAGAAATTGAATTTTGTCTTTATTTTTGAAAACAATACAGTTGATTGAACGTGATTAAATCGAAAATTGTTATAACTTGAATAAGTATTCAAATTAAAGAAATCTAACAAGACAAGCAAGCAATAATTTTATAGCATTTTAATTTCAAAACAAAAAATGCCCAAGACAGGAATCGAACCTGTGTCGCCACGGCCACAACGTGGAGTACTAACCACTATACTACTTGGGCCGATATTACAACAACTTAACAAAGTTAGTGTGTTCATTGTTACTGAAATGAACAAAGATTCTTCAATTTCTGTGTGACAACATGAAAATTCTAATTCAATGACCAGAAATTGAAAGATGTCTTTATTTTTGAAAACAATACAGTTGATTGAACGTGATTAAATCGAAAATTGATAGAACTTAATTAAGTATTTGAATTAAACAAATCTAACATGACAAGCAAGCAATATGTTTATAGCATTTTAATTTCAAAACAAAAAATGCCCAAGACAGGAATCGAATCTGTGTCGCCACGGCCACAACGTGGAGTACTAACCACTATACTACTTGGGCCGATATTACAACAACTAAACAAAGTTATTTTGTTCATTGTTACTGAAATGAACTAAGATTCTTCAATTTCTGTGTGACAACATGATAATTCTAATTCAATGAACAGAAATTGAATTTTGTCTTTATTTTTGAAAACAATACAGTTAATTGAACGTGATTAAATCAAAAATTGTTAGAACTTAAATATGTATTTGAATTAAAGAAATCTAACATGACAAGCAAGCAATATGTTTATAGCATTTTAATTTCAAAACAAAAAATGTCCAAGACAGGAATCGAATCTGTATCGCCACGGCCACAACGTGGAGTACTAACCACTATATTACTTGGGCCGATATTACAACAACTTAACAAAGTTAGTGTGTTCATTGTTACTGAATTAAACTAAGATTCTTCAATTTCTGTGTGACAACATGAAAATTCTAATTCAATGACCAGAAATTGAAAGATGTCTTTATTTTTGAAAACAATACAGTTGATTGAACGTGATTAAATCGAAAATTGTTATAACTTAAATAAGTATTCAAATTAAAGAAATCTAACATGACAAGCAAGCAATATGTTTATAGCATTTTAATTTCAAAACAAAAAATGTCCAAGACAGGAATCGAATCTGTGTCGCCACGGCCACAACGTGGAGTACTAACCACTATATTACTTGGGCCGATATTACAACAACTTAACAAAGTTAGTGTGTTCATTGTTACTGAATTAAACTAAGATTCTTCAATTTCTGTGTGACAACATGAAAATTCTAATTCAATGACCAGAAATTGAAAGATGTCTTTATTTTTGAAAACAATACAGTTAATTGAACGTGATTAAATCAAAAATTGTTAGAACTTAAATATGTATTTGAATTAAAGAAATCTAACATGACAAGCAAGCAATAATTTTGTAGCATTTTAATTTCAAAACAAAAAATGTCCAAGACAGGAATCGAATCTGTGTCGCCACGGCCACAACGTGGAGTACTAACCACTATATTACTTGGGCCGATATTACAACAACTTAACAAAGTTAGTGTGTTCATTGTTACTGAATTAAACTAAGATTCTTCAATTTCTGTGTGACAACATGAAAATTCTAATTCAATGAACAGAAATTGAATTTTGTCTTCATTTTTGAAAACAATACAGTTGATTGAACGTGATTAAGTCGAAAATTGTTATAACTTAAATAAGTATTCAAATTAAAGAAATCTAACATGACAAGCAAGCAATAATTTTGTAGCATTTTAATTTCAAAACAAAAAATGTCCAAGACAGGAATCGAATCTGTGTCGCCACGGCCACAACGTGGAGTACTAACCACTATATTACTTGGGCCGATATTACAACAACTTAACGAAGTTAGTGTGTTCATTGTTACTGAATTGAACTAAGATTCTTCAATTTCTGTGTGACAACCTGAAAATTCTAATTCAATGAACAGAAATTGAATTTTGTTTTTATTTTTGAAAACAATACAGTTAATTGAACGTGATTAAATCAAAAATTGTTAGAACTTAAATAAGTATTTGAATTAAACAAATCTAACATGACAAGCAAGCAATAATTTTATAGCATTTAAATTTCAAAACAAAAAATGCCCAAGACAGGAATCGAACCTGTGTCGCCACGGCCACAACGTGGAGTACTAACCACTATACTACTTGGGCCAATATTACAACAACTTAACAAAGTTAGTGTGTTCATTGTTACTGAAATGAACAAAGATTCTTCAATTTCTGTGTGACAACATGAAAATTCTAATTCAATGACCAGAAATTGAAAGATGTCTTTATTTTTGAAAACAATACAGTTGATTGAACGTGATTAAATCGAAAATTGATAGAACTTAAATATGTATTTGAATTAAAGAAATCTAACATGACAAGCAAGCAATATGTTTATAGCATTTTAATTTCAAAACAAAAAATGTCCAAGACAGGAATCGAATCTGTGTCGCCACGGCCACAACGTGGAGTACTAACCACTATATTACTTGGGCCGATATTACAACAACTTCACAAAGTTAGTGTGTTCATTGTTACTGAATTAAACTAAGATTCTTCAATTTCTGTGTGACAACATGAAAATTCTAATTCAATGACCAGAAATTGAAAGATGTCTTTATTTTTGAAAACAATACAGTTAATTGAACGTGATTAAATCAAAAATTGTTAGAACTTAAATATGTATTTGAATTAAAGAAATCTAACATGACAAGCAAGCAATATGTTTATAGCATTTTAATTTCAAAACAAAAAATGTCCAAGACAGGAATCGAATCTGTATCGCCACGGCCACAACGTGGAGTACTAACCACTATATTACTTGGGCCGATATTACAACAACTTAACAAAGTTAGTGTGTTCATTGTTACTGAATTAAACTAAGATTCTTCAATTTCTGTGTGACAACATGAAAATTCTAATTCAATGACCAGAAATTGAAAGATGTCTTTATTTTTGAAAACAATACAGTTGATTGAACGTGATTAAATCGAAAATTGTTATAACTTAAATAAGTATTCAAATTAAAGAAATCTAACATGACAAGCAAGCAATATGTTTATAGCATTTTAATTTCAAAACAAAAAATGTCCAAGACAGGAATCGAATCTGTGTCGCCACGGCCACAACGTGGAGTACTAACCACTATATTACTTGGGCCGATATTACAACAACTTAACAAAGTTAGTGTGTTCATTGTTACTGAATTAAACTAAGATTCTTCAATTTCTGTGTGACAACATGAAAATTCTAATTCAATGACCAGAAATTGAAAGATGTCTTTATTTTTGAAACAATACAGTTAATTGAACGTGATTAAATCAAAAATTGTTAGAACTTAAATATGTATTTGAATTAAAGAAATCTAACATGACAAGCAAGCAATAATTTTGTAGCATTTTAATTTCAAAACAAAAAATGTCCAAGACAGGAATCGAATCTGTGTCGCCACGGCCACAACGTGGAGTACTAACCACTATATTACTTGGGCCGATATTACAACAACTTAACAAAGTTAGTGTGTTCATTGTTACTGAATTAAACTAAGATTCTTCAATTTCTGTGTGACAACATGAAAATTCTAATTCAATGACCAGAAATTGAAAGATGTCTTTATTTTTGAAACAATACAGTTAATTGAACGTGATTAAATCAAAAATTGTTAGAACTTAAATATGTATTTGAATTAAAGAAATCTAACATGACAAGCAAGCAATATGTTTATAGCATTTTAATTTCAAAACAAAAAATGTCCAAGACAGGAATCGAATCTGTGTCGCCACGGCCACAACGTGGAGTACTAACCACTATATTACTTGGGCCGATATTACAACAACTTAACAAAGTTAGTGTGTTCATTGTTACTGAATTAAACTAAGATTCTTCAATTTCTGTGTGACAACATGAAAATTCTAATTCAATGAACAGAAATTGAATTTTGTCTTCATTTTTGAAAACAATACAGTTGATTGAACGTGATTAAGTCGAAAATTGTTATAACTTAAATAAGTATTCAAATTAAAGAAATCTAACATGACAAGCAAGCAATAATTTTGTAGCATTTTAATTTCAAAACAAAAAATGTCCAAGACAGGAATCGAATCTGTGTCGCCACGGCCACAACGTGGAGTACTAACCACTATATTACTTGGGCCGATATTACAACAACTTAACGAAGTTAGTGTGTTCATTGTTACTGAATTGAACTAAGATTCTTCAATTTCTGTGTGACAACCTGAAAATTCTAATTCAATGAACAGAAATTGAATTTTGTTTTTATTTTTGAAAACAATACAGTTAATTGAACGTGATTAAATCAAAAATTGTTAGAACTTAAATAAGTATTTGAATTAAACAAATCTAACATGACAAGCAAGCAATAATTTTATAGCATTTAAATTTCAAAACAAAAAATGCCCAAGACAGGAATCGAACCTGTGTCGCCACGGCCACAACGTGGAGTACTAACCACTATACTACTTGGGCCAATATTACAACAACTTAACAAAGTTAGTGTGTTCATTGTTACTGAAATGAACAAAGATTCTTCAATTTCTGTGTGACAACCTGAAAATTCTAATTCAATGACCAGAAATTGAAAGATGTCTTTATTTTTGAAAACAATACAGTTAATTGAACGTGATTAAATCGATAATTGTTCGAACTTAAATAAGTATTTGAATTAAACAAATCTAACATGACAAGCAAGCAATATGTTTATAGCATTTTAATTTCAAAACAAAAAATGCCCAAGACAGGAATCGAATCTGTGTCGCCACGGCCACAACGTGGAGTACTAACCACTATACTACTTGGGCCGATATTACAACAACTAAACAAAGTTATTGTGTTCATTGTTACTGAAATGAACTAAGATTCTTCAATTTCTGTGTGACAACATGATAATTCTAATTCAATGAACAGAAATTGAATTTTGTCTTTATTTTTGAAAACAATACAGTTAATTGAACGTGATTAAATCAAAAATTGTTAGAACTTAAATATGTATTTGAATTAAAGAAATCTAACATGACAAGCAAGCAATATGTTTATAGCATTTTAATTTCAAAACAAAAAATGTCCAAGACAGGAATCGAATCTGTGTCGCCACGGCCACAACGTGGAGTACTAACCACTATATTACTTGGGCCGATATTACAACAACTTCACAAAGTTAGTGTGTTCATTGTTACTGAATTAAACTAAGATTCTTCAATTTCTGTGTGACAACATGAAAATTCTAATTCAATGACCAGAAATTGAAAGATGTCTTTATTTTTGAAAACAATACAGTTAATTGAACGTGATTAAATCAAAAATTGTTAGAACTTAAATATGTATTTGAATTAAAGAAATCTAACATGACAAGCAAGCAATATGTTTATAGCATTTTAATTTCAAAACAAAAAATGTCCAAGACAGGAATCGAATCTGTATCGCCACGGCCACAACGTGGAGTACTAACCACTATATTACTTGGGCCGATATTACAACAACTTAACAAAGTTAGTGTGTTCATTGTTACTGAATTAAACTAAGATTCTTCAATTTCTGTGTGACAACATGAAAATTCTAATTCAATGACCAGAAATTGAAAGATGTCTTTATTTTTGAAAACAATACAGTTGATTGAACGTGATTAAATCGAAAATTGTTATAACTTAAATAAGTATTCAAATTAAAGAAATCTAACATGACAAGCAAGCAATAATTTTGTAGCATTTTAATTTCAAAACAAAAAATGTCCAAGACAGGAATCGAATCTGTGTCTCCACGGCCACAACGTGGAGTACTAACCACTATATTACTTGGGCCGATATTACAACAACTTAACAAAGTTAGTGTGTTCATTGTTACTGAATTAAACTAAGATTCTTCAATTTCTGTGTGACAACATGAAAATTCTAATTCAATGACCAGAAATTGAAAGATGTCTTTATTTTTGAAAACAATACAGTTAATTGAACGTGATTAAATCAAAAATTGTTAGAACTTAAATATGTATTTGAATTAAAGAAATCTAACATGACAAGCAAGCAATATGTTTATAGCATTTTAATTTCAAAACAAAAAATGTCCAAGACAGGAATCGAATCTGTGTCGCCACGGCCACAACGTGGAGTACTAACCACTATATTACTTGGGCCGATATTACAACAACTTAACAAAGTTAGTGTGTTCATTGTTACTGAATTAAACTAAGATTCTTCAATTTCTGTGTGACAACATGAAAATTCTAATTCAATGAACAGAAATTGAATTTCGTCTTCATTTTTGAAAACAATACAGTTGATTGAACGTGATTAAGTCGAAAATTGTTATAACTTAAATAAGTATTCAAATTAAAGAAATCTAACATGACAAGCAAGCAATAATTTTGTAGCATTTTAATTTCAAAACAAAAAATGTCCAAGACAGGAATCGAATCTGTGTCGCCACGGCCACAACGTGGAGTACTAACCACTATATTACTTGGGCCGATATTACAACAACTTAACAAAGTTAGTGTGTATATTGTTACTGAATTGAACTAAGATTCTTCAATTTCTGTGTGACAACATGAAAATTCTAATTCAATGACCAGAAATTGAAAGATGTCTTTATTTTTGAAAACAATACAGTTGATTGAACGTGATTAAATCGAAAATTGTTATAACTTGAATAAGTATTCAAATTAAACAAATCTAACATGACAAGCAAGCAATATGTTTATAGCATTTTAATTTCAAAACAAAAAATGCCCAAGACAGGAATCGAATCTGTGTCGCCACGGCCACAACGTGGAGTACTAACCACTATACTACTTGGGCCGATATTACAACAACTAAACAAAGTTATTGTGTTCATTGTTACTGAAATGAACTAAGATTCTTCAATTTCTGTGTGACAACATGATAATTCTAATTCAATGAACAGAAATTGAATTTTGTCTTTATTTTTGAAAACAATACAGTTAATTGAACGTGATTAAATCAAAAATTGTTAGAACTTAAATATGTATTTGAATTAAAGAAATCTAACATGACAAGCAAGCAATATGTTTATAGCATTTTAATTTCAAAACAAAAAATGTCCAAGACAGGAATCGAATCTGTGTCGCCACGGCCACAACGTGGAGTACTAACCACTATATTACTTGGGCCGATATTACAACAACTTCACAAAGTTAGTGTGTTCATTGTTACTGAATTAAACTAAGATTCTTCAATTTCTGTGTGACAACATGAAAATTCTAATTCAATGACCAGAAATTGAAAGATGTCTTTATTTTTGAAAACAATACAGTTAATTGAACGTGATTAAATCAAAAATTGTTAGAACTTAAATATGTATTTGAATTAAAGAAATCTAACATGACAAGCAAGCAATATGTTTATAGCATTTTAATTTCAAAACAAAAATGTCCAAGACAGGAATCGAATCTGTGTCGCCACGGCCACAACGTGGAGTACTAACCACTATATTACTTGGGCCGATATTACAACAACTTAACAAAGTTAGTGTGTTCATTGTTACTGAATTAAACTAAGATTCTTCAATTTCTGTGTGACAACATGAAAATTCTAATTCAATGAACAGAAATTGAATTTTGTCTTCATTTTTGAAAACAATACAGTTGATTGAACGTGATTAAGTCGAAAATTGTTATAACTTAAATAAGTATTCAAATTAAAGAAATCTAACATGACAAGCAAGCAATAATTTTGTAGCATTTTAATTTCAAAACAAAAAATGTCCAAGACAGGAATCGAATCTGTGTCGCCACGGCCACAACGTGGAGTACTAACCACTATATTACTTGGGCCGATATTACAACAACTTAACAAAGTTAGTGTGTTCATTGTTACTGAATTAAACTAAGATTCTTCAATTTCTGTGTGACAACATGAAAATTCTAATTCAATGACCAGAAATTGAAAGATGTCTTTATTTTTGAAAACAATACAGTTAATTGAACGTGATTAAATCAAAAATTGTTAGAACTTAAATATGTATTTGAATTAAAGAAATCTAACATGACAAGCAAGCAATATGTTTATAGCATTTTAATTTCAAAACAAAAAATGTCCAAGACAGGAATCGAATCTGTGTCGCCACGGCCACAACGTGGAGTACTAACCACTATATTACTTGGGCCGATATTACAACAACTTAACAAAGTTAGTGTGTTCATTGTTACTGAATTAAACTAAGATTCTTCAATTTCTGTGTGACAACATGAAAATTCTAATTCAATGAACAGAAATTGAATTTTGTCTTCATTTTTGAAAACAATACAGTTGATTGAACGTGATTAAGTCGAAAATTGTTATAACTTAAATAAGTATTCAAATTAAAGAAATCTAACATGACAAGCAAGCAATAATTTTGTAGCATTTTAATTTCAAAACAAAAAATGTCCAAGACAGGAATCGAATCTGTGTCGCCACGGCCACAACGTGGAGTACTAACCACTATATTACTTGGGCCGATATTACAACAACTTAACAAAGTTAGTGTGTTTATTGTTACTGAATTGAACTAAGATTCTTCAATTTCTGTGTGACAACATGAAAATTCTAATTCAATGAACAGAAATTGAATTTTGTCTTTATTTTTGAAAACAATACAGTTGATTGAACGTGATTAAATCGAAAATTGTTATAACTTGAATAAGTATTCAAATTAAAGAAATCTAACATGACAAGCAAGCAATATGTTTATAGCATTTTAATTTCAAAACAAAAAATGTCTAAGACAGGAATCGAATCTGTGTCGCCACGGCCACAACGTGGAGTACTAACCACTATATTACTTGGGCCGATATTACAACAACTTAACAAAGTTAGTGTGTTCATTGTTACTGAATTAAACTAAGATTCTTCAATTTCTGTGTGACAACATGAAAATTCTAATTCAATGAACAGAAATTGAATTTTGTCTTCATTTTTGAAAACAATACAGTTAATTGAACGTGATTAAATCGAAAATTGTTATAACTTGAATAAGTATTCAAATTAAAGAAATCTAACATGACAAGCAAGCAATAATTTTATAGCATTTAAATTTCAAAACAAAAAATGCCCAAGACAGGAATCGAACCTGTGTCGCCACGGCCACAACGTGGAGTACTAACCACTATACTACTTGGGCCGATATTACAACAACTAAACAAAGTTATTGTGTTCATTGTTACTGAAATGAACTAAGATTCTTCAATTTCTGTGTGACAACATGATAATTCTAATTCAATGAACAGAAATTGAATTTTGTCTTTATTTTTGAAAACAATACAGTTAATTGAACGTGATTAAATCAAAAATTGTTAGAACTTAAATATGTATTTGAATTAAAGAAATCTAACATGACAAGCAAGCAATATGTTTATAGCATTTTAATTTCAAAACAAAAAATGTCCAAGACAGGAATCGAATCTGTGTCGCCACGGCCACAACGTGGAGTACTAACCACTATATTACTTGGGCCGATATTACAACAACTTAACAAAGTTAGTGTGTTCATTGTTACTGAATTAAACTAAGATTCTTCAATTTCTGTGTGACAACATGAAAATTCTAATTCAATGAACAGAAATTGAATTTTGTCTTTATTTTTGAAAACAATACAGTTGATTGAACGTGATTAAATCGAAAATTGTTATAACTTGAATATGTATTTGAATTAAAGAAATCTAACATGACAAGCAAGCAATATGTTTATAGCATTTTAATTTCAAAACAAAAAATGTCCAAGACAGGAATCGAATCTGTGTCGCCACGGCCACAACGTGGAGTACTAACCACTATATTACTTGGGCCGATATTACAACAACTTAACAAAGTTAGTGTGTTCATTGTTACTGAATTAAACTAAGATTCTTCAATTTCTGTGTGACAACATGAAAATTCTAATTCAATGAACAGAAATTGAATTTTGTCTTCATTTTTGAAAACAATACAGTTGATTGAACGTGATTAAGTCGAAAATTGTTATAACTTAGATAAGTATTCAAATTAAAGAAATCTAACATGACAAGCAAGCAATAATTTTGTAGCATTTTAATTTCAAAACAAAAAATGTCCAAGACAGGAATCGAATCTGTGTCGCCACGGCCACAACGTGGAGTACTAACCACTATATTACTTGGGCCGATATTACAACAACTTAACAAAGTTAGTGTGTTCATTGTTACTGAATTAAACTAAGATTCTTCAATTTCTGTGTGACAACATGAAAATTCTAATTCAATGACCAGAAATTGAAAGATGTCTTTATTTTTGAAAACAATACAGTTAATTGAACGTGATTAAATCAAAAATTGTTAGAACTTAAATATGTATTTGAATTAAAGAAATCTAACATGACAAGCAAGCAATATGTTTATAGCATTTTAATTTCAAAACAAAAAATGTCCAAGACAGGAATCGAATCTGTGTCGCCACGGCCACAACGTGGAGTACTAACCACTATATTACTTGGGCCGATATTACAACAACTTAACAAAGTTAGTGTGTTTATTGTTACTGAATTGAACTAAGATTCTTCAATTTCTGTGTGACAACATGAAAATTCTAATTCAATGAACAGAAATTGAATTTTGTCTTTATTTTTGAAAACAATACAGTTGATTGAACGTGATTAAATCGAAAATTGTTATAACTTGAATAAGTATTCAAATTAAAGAAATCTAACATGACAAGCAAGCAATAATTTTGTAGCATTTTAATTTCAAAACAAAAAATGCCCAAGACAGGAATCGAATCTGTGTCGCCACGGCCACAACGTGGAGTACTAACCACTATATTACTTGGGCCGATATTACAACAACTTAACAAAGTTAGTGTGTTCATTGTTACTGAATTGAACTAAGATTCTTCAATCTCTGTGTGACAACATGAAAATTCTAATTCAATGAACAGAAATTGAATTTTGTCTTTATTTTTGAAAACAATACAGTTGATTGAACGTGATTAAATCGAAAATTGTTATAACTTGAATAAGTATTCAAATTAAAGAAATCTAACATGACAAGCAAGCAATATGTTTATAGCATTTTAATTTCAAAACAAAAAATGTCCAAGACAGGAATCGAATCTGTGTCGCCACGGCCACAACGTGGAGTACTAACCACTATATTACTTGGGCCGATATTACAACAACTTAACAAAGTTAGTGTGTTCATTGTTACTGAATTAAACTAAGATTCTTCAATTTCTGTGTGACAACATGAAAATTCTAATTCAATGACCAGAAATTGAAAGATGTCTTTATTTTTGAAAACAATACAGTTAATTGAACGTGATTAAATCAAAAATTGTTAGAACTTAAATATGTATTTGAATTAAAGAAATCTAACATGACAAGCAAGCAATATGTTTATAGCATTTTAATTTCAAAACAAAAAATGTCCAAGACAGGAATCGAATCTGTGTCGCCACGGCCACAACGTGGAGTACTAACCACTATATTACTTGGGCCGATATTACAACAACTTAACAAAGTTAGTGTGTTCATTGTTGCTGAATTAAACTAAGATTCTTCAATTTCTGTGTGACAACATGAAAATTCTAATTCAATGAACAGAAATTGAATTTTGTCTTCATTTTTGAAAACAATACAGTTGATTGAACGTGATTAAATCGAAAATTGTTATAACTTAAATAAGTATTCAAATTAAAGAAATCTAACATGACAAGCAAGCAATAATTTTGTAGCATTTTAATTTCAAAACAAAAAATGTCCAAGACAGGAATCGAATCTGTGTCGCCACGGCCACAACGTGGAGTACTAACCACTATATTACTTGGGCCGATATTACAACAACTTAACAAAGTTAGTGTGTTCATTGTTACTGAAATGAACTAAGATTCTTCAATTTCTGTGTGACAACATGATAATTCTAATTCAATGAACAGAAATTGAATTTTGTCTTTATTTTTGAAAACAATACAGTTAATTGAACGTGATTAAATCGAAAATTGTTATAACTTGAATAAGTATTCAAATTAAAGAAATCTAACATGACAAGCAAGCAATAATTTTATAGCATTTAAATTTCAAAACAAAAAATGCCCAAGACAGGAATCGAACCTGTGTCGCCACGGCCACAACGTGGAGTACTAACCACTATATTACTTGGACCGATATTACAACAACTTAACAAAGTTAGTGTGTTCATTGTTACTGAAATGAACTAAGATTCTTCAATTTCTGTGTGACAACATGATAATTCTAATTCAATGAACAGAAATTGAATTTTGTCTTTATTTTTGAAAACAATACAGTTAATTGAACGTGATTAAATCGAAAATTGTTATAACTTGAATAAGTATTCAAATTAAAGAAATCTAACATGACAAGCAAGCAATAATTTTATAGCATTTAAATTTCAAAACAAAAAATGCCCAAGACAGGAATCGAACCTGTGTCGCCACGGCCACAACGTGGAGTACTAACCACTATACTACTTGGGCCGATATTACAACAACTAAACAAAGTTATTGTGTTCATTGTTACTGAAATGAACTAAGATTCTTCAATTTCTGTGTGACAACATGATAATTCTAATTCAATGAACAGAAATTGAATTTTGTCTTTATTTTTGAAAACAATACAGTTAATTGAACGTGATTAAATCAAAAATTGTTAGAACTTAAATATGTATTTGAATTAAAGAAATCTAACATGACAAGCAAGCAATATGTTTATAGCATTTTAATTTCAAAACAAAAAATGTCCAAGACAGGAATCGAATCTGTGTCGCCACGGCCACAACGTGGAGTACTAACCACTATATTACTTGGGCCGATATTACAACAACTTAACAAAGTTAGTGTGTTCATTGTTACTGAATTAAACTAAGATTCTTCAATTTCTGTGTGACAACATGAAAATTCTAATTCAATGAACAGAAATTGAATTTTGTCTTTATTTTTGAAAACAATACAGTTGATTGAACGTGATTAAATCGAAAATTGTTATAACTTGAATATGTATTTGAATTAAAGAAATCTAACATGACAAGCAAGCAATATGTTTATAGCATTTTAATTTCAAAACAAAAAATGTCCAAGACAGGAATCGAATCTGTGTCGCCACGGCCACAACGTGGAGTACTAACCACTATATTACTTGGGCCGATATTACAACAACTTAACAAAGTTAGTGTGTTCATTGTTACTGAATTAAACTAAGATTCTTCAATTTCTGTGTGACAACATGAAAATTCTAATTCAATGAACAGAAATTGAATTTTGTCTTCATTTTTGAAAACAATACAGTTGATTGAACGTGATTAAGTCGAAAATTGTTATAACTTAGATAAGTATTCAAATTAAAGAAATCTAACATGACAAGCAAGCAATAATTTTGTAGCATTTTAATTTCAAAACAAAAAATGTCCAAGACAGGAATCGAATCTGTGTCGCCACGGCCACAACGTGGAGTACTAACCACTATATTACTTGGGCCGATATTACAACAACTTAACAAAGTTAGTGTGTTCATTGTTACTGAATTAAACTAAGATTCTTCAATTTCTGTGTGACAACATGAAAATTCTAATTCAATGACCAGAAATTGAAAGATGTCTTTATTTTTGAAAACAATACAGTTAATTGAACGTGATTAAATCAAAAATTGTTAGAACTTAAATATGTATTTGAATTAAAGAAATCTAACATGACAAGCAAGCAATATGTTTATAGCATTTTAATTTCAAAACAAAAAATGTCCAAGACAGGAATCGAATCTGTGTCGCCACGGCCACAACGTGGAGTACTAACCACTATATTACTTGGGCCGATATTACAACAACTTAACAAAGTTAGTGTGTTTATTGTTACTGAATTGAACTAAGATTCTTCAATTTCTGTGTGACAACATGAAAATTCTAATTCAATGAACAGAAATTGAATTTTGTCTTTATTTTTGAAAACAATACAGTTGATTGAACGTGATTAAATCGAAAATTGTTATAACTTGAATAAGTATTCAAATTAAAGAAATCTAACATGACAAGCAAGCAATAATTTTGTAGCATTTTAATTTCAAAACAAAAAATGCCCAAGACAGGAATCGAATCTGTGTCGCCACGGCCACAACGTGGAGTACTAACCACTATATTACTTGGGCCGATATTACAACAACTTAACAAAGTTAGTGTGTTCATTGTTACTGAATTGAACTAAGATTCTTCAATCTCTGTGTGACAACATGAAAATTCTAATTCAATGAACAGAAATTGAATTTTGTCTTTATTTTTGAAAACAATACAGTTGATTGAACGTGATTAAATCGAAAATTGTTATAACTTGAATAAGTATTCAAATTAAAGAAATCTAACATGACAAGCAAGCAATATGTTTATAGCATTTTAATTTCAAAACAAAAAATGTCCAAGACAGGAATCGAATCTGTGTCGCCACGGCCACAACGTGGAGTACTAACCACTATATTACTTGGGCCGATATTACAACAACTTAACAAAGTTAGTGTGTTCATTGTTACTGAATTAAACTAAGATTCTTCAATTTCTGTGTGACAACATGAAAATTCTAATTCAATGACCAGAAATTGAAAGATGTCTTTATTTTTGAAAACAATACAGTTAATTGAACGTGATTAAATCAAAAATTGTTAGAACTTAAATATGTATTTGAATTAAAGAAATCTAACATGACAAGCAAGCAATATGTTTATAGCATTTTAATTTCAAAACAAAAAATGTCCAAGACAGGAATCGAATCTGTGTCGCCACGGCCACAACGTGGAGTACTAACCACTATATTACTTGGGCCGATATTACAACAACTTAACAAAGTTAGTGTGTTCATTGTTGCTGAATTAAACTAAGATTCTTCAATTTCTGTGTGACAACATGAAAATTCTAATTCAATGAACAGAAATTGAATTTTGTCTTCATTTTTGAAAACAATACAGTTGATTGAACGTGATTAAATCGAAAATTGTTATAACTTAAATAAGTATTCAAATTAAAGAAATCTAACATGACAAGCAAGCAATAATTTTGTAGCATTTTAATTTCAAAACAAAAAATGTCCAAGACAGGAATCGAATCTGTGTCGCCACGGCCACAACGTGGAGTACTAACCACTATATTACTTGGGCCGATATTACAACAACTTAACAAAGTTAGTGTGTTCATTGTTACTGAAATGAACTAAGATTCTTCAATTTCTGTGTGACAACATGATAATTCTAATTCAATGAACAGAAATTGAATTTTGTCTTTATTTTTGAAAACAATACAGTTAATTGAACGTGATTAAATCGAAAATTGTTATAACTTGAATAAGTATTCAAATTAAAGAAATCTAACATGACAAGCAAGCAATAATTTTATAGCATTTAAATTTCAAAACAAAAAATGCCCAAGACAGGAATCGAACCTGTGTCGCCACGGCCACAACGTGGAGTACTAACCACTATATTACTTGGACCGATATTACAACAACTTAACAAAGTTAGTGTGTTCATTGTTACTGAAATGAACTAAGATTCTTCAATTTCTGTGTGACAACATGATAATTCTAATTCAATGAACAGAAATTGAATTTTGTCTTTATTTTTGAAAACAATACAGTTAATTGAACGTGATTAAATCGAAAATTGTTATAACTTGAATAAGTATTCAAATTAAAGAAATCTAACATGACAAGCAAGCAATAATTTTATAGCATTTAAATTTCAAAACAAAAAATGCCCAAGACAGGAATCGAACCTGTGTCGCCACGGCCACAACGTGGAGTACTAACCACTATACTACTTGGGCCGATATTACAACAACTAAACAAAGTTATTGTGTTCATTGTTACTGAAATGAACTAAGATTCTTCAATTTCTGTGTGACAACATGATAATTCTAATTCAATGAACAGAAATTGAATTTTGTCTTTATTTTTGAAAACAATACAGTTAATTGAACGTGATTAAATCAAAAATTGTTAGAACTTAAATATGTATTTGAATTAAAGAAATCTAACATGACAAGCAAGCAATATGTTTATAGCATTTTAATTTCAAAACAAAAAATGTCCAAGACAGGAATCGAATCTGTGTCGCCACGGCCACAACGTGGAGTACTAACCACTATATTACTTGGGCCGATATTACAACAACTTAACAAAGTTAGTGTGTTCATTGTTACTGAATTAAACTAAGATTCTTCAATTTCTGTGTGACAACATGAAAATTCTAATTCAATGAACAGAAATTGAATTTTGTCTTTATTTTTGAAAACAATACAGTTGATTGAACGTGATTAAATCGAAAATTGTTATAACTTGAATATGTATTTGAATTAAAGAAATCTAACATGACAAGCAAGCAATATGTTTATAGCATTTTAATTTCAAAACAAAAAATGTCCAAGACAGGAATCGAATCTGTGTCGCCACGGCCACAACGTGGAGTACTAACCACTATATTACTTGGGCCGATATTACAACAACTTAACAAAGTTAGTGTGTTCATTGTTACTGAATTAAACTAAGATTCTTCAATTTCTGTGTGACAACATGAAAATTCTAATTCAATGAACAGAAATTGAATTTTGTCTTCATTTTTGAAAACAATACAGTTGATTGAACGTGATTAAGTCGAAAATTGTTATAACTTAAATAAGTATTCAAATTAAAGAAATCTAACATGACAAGCAAGCAATAATTCTGTAGCATTTTAATTTCAAAACAAAAAATGTCCAAGACAGGAATCGAATCTGTGTCGCCACGGCCACAACGTGGAGTACTAACCACTATATTACTTGGGCCGATATTACAACAACTTAACAAAGTTAGTGTGTTCATTGTTACTGAATTAAACTAAGATTCTTCAATTTCTGTGTGACAACATGAAAATTCTAATTCAATGACCAGAAATTGAAAGATGTCTTTATTTTTGAAAACAATACAGTTGATTGAACGTGATTAAATCGAAAATTGTTATAACTTAAATAAGTATTCAAATTAAAGAAATCTAACATGACAAGCAAGCAATAATTTTGTAGCATTTTAATTTCAAAACAAAAAATGCCCAAGACAGGAATCGAATCTGTGTCGCCACGGCCACAACGTGGAGTACTAACCACTATATTACTTGGGCCGATATTACAACAACTTAACAAAGTTAGTGTGTTCATTGTTACTGAATTGAACTAAGATTCTTCAATTTCTGTGTGACAACATGAAAATTCTAATTCAATGAACAGAAATTGAATTTTGTCTTTATTTTTGAAAACAATACAGTTGATTGAACGTGATTAAATCGAAAATTGTTATAACTTGAATAAGTATTCAAATTAAAGAAATCTAACATGACAAGCAAGCAATAATTTTATAGCATTTAAATTTCAAAACAAAAAATGCCCAAGACAGGAATCGAACCTGTGTCGCCACCGCCACAACGTGGAGTACTAATCACTATACTACTTGGGCCGATATTACAACAACTAAACAAAGTTATTGTGTTCATTGTTACTGAAATGAACTAAGATTCTTCAATTTCTGTGTGACAACATGAAAATTCTAATTCAATGAACAGAAATTGAATTTTGTCTTTATTTTTGAAAACAATACAGTTAATTGAACGTGATTAAATCAAAAATTGTTAGAACTTAAATATGTATTTGAATTAAAGAAATCTAACATGACAAGCAAGCAATAATTTTATAGCATTTTAATTTCAAAACAAAAAATGTCCAAGACAGGAATCGAATCTGTGTCGCCACGGCCACAACGTGGAGTACTAACCACTATATTACTTGGGCCGATATTACAACAACTTAACAAAGTTAGTGTGTTCATTGTTACTGAATTGAACTAAGATTCTTCAATTTCTGTGTGACAACATGAAAATTCTAATTCAATGAACAGAAATTGAATTTTGTCTTTATTTTTGAAAACAATACAGTTGATTGAACGTGATTAAATCGAAAATTGTTATAACTTAAATAAGTATTCAAATTAAAGAAATCTAACATGACAAGCAAGCAATAATTTTGTAGCATTTTAATTTCAAAACAAAAAATGCCCAAGACAGGAATCGAATCTGTGTCGCCACGGCCACAACGTGGAGTACTAACCACTATATTACTTGGGCCGATATTACAACAACTTAACAAAGTTAGTGTGTTCATTGTTACTGAATTGAACTAAGATTCTTCAATTTCTGTGTGACAACATGAAAATTCTAATTCAATGAACAGAAATTGAATTTTGTCTTTATTTTTGAAAACAATACAGTTGATTGAACGTGATTAAATCGAAAATTGTTATAACTTGAATAAGTATTCAAATTAAAGAAATCTAACATGACAAGCAAGCAATATGTTTATAGCATTTTAATTTCAAAACAAAAAATGTCCAAGACAGGAATCGAATCTGTGTCGCCACGGCCACAACGTGGAGTACTAACCACTATATTACTTGGGCCGATATTACAACAACTTAACAAAGTTAGTGTGTTCATTGTTACTGAATTAAACTAAGATTCTTCAATTTCTGTGTGACAACATGAAAATTCTAATTCAATGACCAGAAATTGAAAGATGTCTTTATTTTTGAAAACAATACAGTTAATTGAACGTGATTAAATCAAAAATTGTTAGAACTTAAATATGTATTTGAATTAAAGAAATCTAACATGACAAGCAAGCAATATGTTTATAGCATTTTAATTTCAAAACAAAAAATGTCCAAGACAGGAATCGAATCTGTGTCGCCACGGCCACAACGTGGAGTACTAACCACTATATTACTTGGGCCGATATAACAACAACTTAACAAAGTTAGTGTGTTCATTGTTACTGAATTAAACTAAGATTCTTCAATTTCTGTGTGACAACATGAAAATTCTAATTCAATGAACAGAAATTGAATTTTGTCTTCATTTTTGAAAACAATACAGTTGATTGAACGTGATTAAATCGAAAATTGTTATAACTTAAATAAGTATTCAAATTAAAGAAATCTAACATGACAAGCAAGCAATAATTTTGTAGCATTTTAATTTCAAAACAAAAAATGTCCAAGACAGGAATCGAATCTGTGTCGCCACGGCCACAACGTGGAGTACTAACCACTATATTACTTGGGCCGATATTACAACAACTTAACAAAGTTAGTGTGTTCATTGTTACTGAAATGAACTAAGATTCTTCAATTTCTGTGTGACAACATGATAATTCTAATTCAATGAACAGAAATTGAATTTTGTCTTTATTTTTGAAAACAATACAGTTAATTGAACGTGATTAAATCGAAAATTGTTATAACTTGAATAAGTATTCAAATTAAAGAAATCTAACATGACAAGCAAGCAATAATTTTATAGCATTTAAATTTCAAAACAAAAAATGCCCAAGACAGGAATCGAACCTGTGTCGCCACGGCCACAACGTGGAGTACTAACCACTATACCACTTGGGCCGATATTACAACAACTAAACAAAGTTATTGTGTTCATTGTTACTGAAATGAACTAAGATTCTTCAATTTCTGTGTGACAACATGATAATTCTAATTCAATGAACAGAAATTGAATTTTGTCTTTATTTTTGAAAACAATACAGTTAATTGAACGTGATTAAATCAAAAATTGTTAGAACTTAAATATGTATTTGAATTAAAGAAATCTAACATGACAAGCAAGCAATATGTTTATAGCATTTTAATTTCAAAACAAAAAATGTCCAAGACAGGAATCGAATCTGTGTCGCCACGGCCACAACGTGGAGTACTAACCACTATATTACTTGGGCCGATATTACAACAACTTAACAAAGTTAGTGTGTTCATTGTTACTGAATTAAACTAAGATTCTTCAATTTCTGTGTGACAACATGAAAATTCTAATTCAATGACCAGAAATTGAAAGATGTCTTTATTTTTGAAAACAATACAGTTAATTGAACGTGATTAAATCGAAAATTGTTAGAACTTAAATATGTATTTGAATTAAAGAAATCTAACATGACAAGCAAGCAATATGTTTATAGCATTTTAATTTCAAAACAAAAAATGTCCAAGACAGGAATCGAATCTGTGTCGCCACGGCCACAACGTGGAGTACTAACCACTATATTACTTAAGCCGATATTACAACAACTTAACAAAGTTAGTGTGTTTATTGTTACTGAATTGAACTAAGATTCTTCAATTTCTGTGTGACAACATGAAAATTCTAATTCAATGAACAGAAATTGAATTTTGTCTTTATTTTTGAAAACAATACAGTTGATTGAACGTGATTAAATCGAAAATTGTTATAACTTGAATAAGTATTCAAATTAAAGAAATCTAACATGACAAGCAAGCAATAATTTTATAGCATTTAAATTTCAAAACAAAAAATGCCCAAGACAGGAATCGAATCTGTGTCGCCACGGCCACAACGTGGAGTACTAACCACTATATTACTTGGGCCGATATTACAACAACTTAACAAAGTTAGTGTGTTCATTGTTACTGAATTAAACTAAGATTCTTCAATTTCTGTGTGACAACATGAAAATTCTAATTCAATGAACAGAAATTGAATTTTGTCTTTATTTTTGAAAACAATACAGTTGATTGAACGTGATTAAATCGAAAATTGTTATAACTTGAATATGTATTTGAATTAAAGAAATCTAACATGACAAGCAAGCAATATGTTTATAGCATTTTAATTTCAAAACAAAAAATGTCCAAGACAGGAATCGAATCTGTGTCGCCACGGCCACAACGTGGAGTACTAACCACTATATTACTTGGGCCGATATTACAACAACTTAACAAAGTTAGTGTGTTCATTGTTACTGAATTAAACTAAGATTCTTCAATTTCTGTGTGACAACATGAAAATTCTAATTCAATGAACAGAAATTGAATTTTGTCTTCATTTTTGAAAACAATACAGTTGATTGAACGTGATTAAGTCGAAAATTGTTATAACTTAGATAAGTATTCAAATTAAAGAAATCTAACATGACAAGCAAGCAATAATTTTGTAGCATTTTAATTTCAAAACAAAAAATGTCCAAGACAGGAATCGAATCTGTGTCGCCACGGCCACAACGTGGAGTACTAACCACTATATTACTTGGGCCGATATTACAACAACTTAACAAAGTTAGTGTGTTCATTGTTACTGAATTAAACTAAGATTCTTCAATTTCTGTGTGACAACATGAAAATTCTAATTCAATGACCAGAAATTGAAAGATGTCTTTATTTTTGAAAACAATACAGTTAATTGAACGTGATTAAATCAAAAATTGTTAGAACTTAAATATGTATTTGAATTAAAGAAATCTAACATGACAAGCAAGCAATATGTTTATAGCATTTTAATTTCAAAACAAAAAATGTCCAAGACAGGAATCGAATCTGTGTCGCCACGGCCACAACGTGGAGTACTAACCACTATATTACTTGGGCCGATATTACAACAACTTAACAAAGTTAGTGTGTTTATTGTTACTGAATTGAACTAAGATTCTTCAATTTCTGTGTGACAACATGAAAATTCTAATTCAATGAACAGAAATTGAATTTTGTCTTTATTTTTGAAAACAATACAGTTGATTGAACGTGATTAAATCGAAAATTGTTATAACTTGAATAAGTATTCAAATTAAAGAAATCTAACATGACAAGCAAGCAATAATTTTGTAGCATTTTAATTTCAAAACAAAAAATGCCCAAGACAGGAATCGAATCTGTGTCGCCACGGCCACAACGTGGAGTACTAACCACTATATTACTTGGGCCGATATTACAACAACTTAACAAAGTTAGTGTGTTCATTGTTACTGAATTGAACTAAGATTCTTCAATCTCTGTGTGACAACATGAAAATTCTAATTCAATGAACAGAAATTGAATTTTGTCTTTATTTTTGAAAACAATACAGTTGATTGAACGTGATTAAATCGAAAATTGTTATAACTTGAATAAGTATTCAAATTAAAGAAATCTAACATGACAAGCAAGCAATATGTTTATAGCATTTTAATTTCAAAACAAAAAATGTCCAAGACAGGAATCGAATCTGTGTCGCCACGGCCACAACGTGGAGTACTAACCACTATATTACTTGGGCCGATATTACAACAACTTAACAAAGTTAGTGTGTTCATTGTTACTGAATTAAACTAAGATTCTTCAATTTCTGTGTGACAACATGAAAATTCTAATTCAATGACCAGAAATTGAAAGATGTCTTTATTTTTGAAAACAATACAGTTAATTGAACGTGATTAAATCAAAAATTGTTAGAACTTAAATATGTATTTGAATTAAAGAAATCTAACATGACAAGCAAGCAATATGTTTATAGCATTTTAATTTCAAAACAAAAAATGTCCAAGACAGGAATCGAATCTGTGTCGCCACGGCCACAACGTGGAGTACTAACCACTATATTACTTGGGCCGATATTACAACAACTTAACAAAGTTAGTGTGTTCATTGTTGCTGAATTAAACTAAGATTCTTCAATTTCTGTGTGACAACATGAAAATTCTAATTCAATGAACAGAAATTGAATTTTGTCTTCATTTTTGAAAACAATACAGTTGATTGAACGTGATTAAATCGAAAATTGTTATAACTTAAATAAGTATTCAAATTAAAGAAATCTAACATGACAAGCAAGCAATAATTTTGTAGCATTTTAATTTCAAAACAAAAAATGTCCAAGACAGGAATCGAATCTGTGTCGCCACGGCCACAACGTGGAGTACTAACCACTATATTACTTGGGCCGATATTACAACAACTTAACAAAGTTAGTGTGTTCATTGTTACTGAAATGAACTAAGATTCTTCAATTTCTGTGTGACAACATGATAATTCTAATTCAATGAACAGAAATTGAATTTTGTCTTTATTTTTGAAAACAATACAGTTAATTGAACGTGATTAAATCGAAAATTGTTATAACTTGAATAAGTATTCAAATTAAAGAAATCTAACATGACAAGCAAGCAATAATTTTATAGCATTTAAATTTCAAAACAAAAAATGCCCAAGACAGGAATCGAACCTGTGTCGCCACGGCCACAACGTGGAGTACTAACCACTATATTACTTGGACCGATATTACAACAACTTAACAAAGTTAGTGTGTTCATTGTTACTGAAATGAACTAAGATTCTTCAATTTCTGTGTGACAACATGATAATTCTAATTCAATGAACAGAAATTGAATTTTGTCTTTATTTTTGAAAACAATACAGTTAATTGAACGTGATTGAATCGAAAATTGTTATAACTTGAATAAGTATTCAAATTAAAGAAATCTAACATGACAAGCAAGCAATAATTTTATAGCATTTAAATTTCAAAACAAAAAATGCCCAAGACAGGAATCGAACCTGTGTCGCCACGGCCACAACGTGGAGTACTAACCACTATACTACTTGGGCCGATATTACAACAACTAAACAAAGTTATTGTGTTCATTGTTACTGAAATGAACTAAGATTCTTCAATTTCTGTGTGACAACATGATAATTCTAATTCAATGAACAGAAATTGAATTTTGTCTTTATTTTTGAAAACAATACAGTTAATTGAACGTGATTAAATCAAAAATTGTTAGAACTTAAATATGTATTTGAATTAAAGAAATCTAACATGACAAGCAAGCAATATGTTTATAGCATTTTAATTTCAAAACAAAAAATGTCCAAGACAGGAATCGAATCTGTGTCGCCACGGCCACAACGTGGAGTACTAACCACTATATTACTTGGGCCGATATTACAACAACTTAACAAAGTTAGTGTGTTCATTGTTACTGAATTAAACTAAGATTCTTCAATTTCTGTGTGACAACATGAAAATTCTAATTCAATGAACAGAAATTGAATTTTGTCTTTATTTTTGAAAACAATACAGTTGATTGAACGTGATTAAATCGAAAATTGTTATAACTTGAATATGTATTTGAATTAAAGAAATCTAACATGACAAGCAAGCAATATGTTTATAGCATTTTAATTTCAAAACAAAAAATGTCCAAGACAGGAATCGAATCTGTGTCGCCACGGCCACAACGTGGAGTACTAACCACTATATTACTTGGGCCGATATTACAACAACTTAACAAAGTTAGTGTGTTCATTGTTACTGAATTAAACTAAGATTCTTCAATTTCTGTGTGACAACATGAAAATTCTAATTCAATGAACAGAAATTGAATTTTGTCTTCATTTTTGAAAACAATACAGTTGATTGAACGTGATTAAGTCGAAAATTGTTATAACTTAAATAAGTATTCAAATTAAAGAAATCTAACATGACAAGCAAGCAATAATTCTGTAGCATTTTAATTTCAAAACAAAAAATGTCCAAGACAGGAATCGAATCTGTGTCGCCACGGCCACAACGTGGAGTACTAACCACTATATTACTTGGGCCGATATTACAACAACTTAACAAAGTTAGTGTGTTCATTGTTACTGAATTAAACTAAGATTCTTCAATTTCTGTGTGACAACATGAAAATTCTAATTCAATGACCAGAAATTGAAAGATGTCTTTATTTTTGAAAACAATACAGTTGATTGAACGTGATTAAATCGAAAATTGTTATAACTTAAATAAGTATTCAAATTAAAGAAATCTAACATGACAAGCAAGCAATAATTTTGTAGCATTTTAATTTCAAAACAAAAAATGCCCAAGACAGGAATCGAATCTGTGTCGCCACGGCCACAACGTGGAGTACTAACCACTATATTACTTGGGCCGATATTACAACAACTTAACAAAGTTAGTGTGTTCATTGTTACTGAATTGAACTAAGATTCTTCAATTTCTGTGTGACAACATGAAAATTCTAATTCAATGAACAGAAATTGAATTTTGTCTTTATTTTTGAAAACAATACAGTTGATTGAACGTGATTAAATCGAAAATTGTTATAACTTGAATAAGTATTCAAATTAAAGAAATCTAACATGACAAGCAAGCAATAATTTTATAGCATTTAAATTTCAAAACAAAAAATGCCCAAGACAGGAATCGAACCTGTGTCGCCACCGCCACAACGTGGAGTACTAATCACTATACTACTTGGGCCGATATTACAACAACTAAACAAAGTTATTGTGTTCATTGTTACTGAAATGAACTAAGATTCTTCAATTTCTGTGTGACAACATGAAAATTCTAATTCAATGAACAGAAATTGAATTTTGTCTTTATTTTTGAAAACAATACAGTTAATTGAACGTGATTAAATCAAAAATTGTTAGAACTTAAATATGTATTTGAATTAAAGAAATCTAACATGACAAGCAAGCAATAATTTTATAGCATTTTAATTTCAAAACAAAAAATGTCCAAGACAGGAATCGAATCTGTGTCGCCACGGCCACAACGTGGAGTACTAACCACTATATTACTTGGGCCGATATTACAACAACTTAACAAAGTTAGTGTGTTCATTGTTACTGAATTGAACTAAGATTCTTCAATTTCTGTGTGACAACATGAAAATTCTAATTCAATGAACAGAAATTGAATTTTGTCTTTATTTTTGAAAACAATACAGTTGATTGAACGTGATTAAATCGAAAATTGTTATAACTTAAATAAGTATTCAAATTAAAGAAATCTAACATGACAAGCAAGCAATAATTTTGTAGCATTTTAATTTCAAAACAAAAAATGCCCAAGACAGGAATCGAATCTGTGTCGCCACGGCCACAACGTGGAGTACTAACCACTATATTACTTGGGCCGATATTACAACAACTTAACAAAGTTAGTGTGTTCATTGTTACTGAATTGAACTAAGATTCTTCAATTTCTGTGTGACAACATGAAAATTCTAATTCAATGAACAGAAATTGAATTTTGTCTTTATTTTTGAAAACAATACAGTTGATTGAACGTGATTAAATCGAAAATTGTTATAACTTGAATAAGTATTCAAATTAAAGAAATCTAACATGACAAGCAAGCAATATGTTTATAGCATTTTAATTTCAAAACAAAAAATGTCCAAGACAGGAATCGAATCTGTGTCGCCACGGCCACAACGTGGAGTACTAACCACTATATTACTTGGGCCGATATTACAACAACTTAACAAAGTTAGTGTGTTCATTGTTACTGAATTAAACTAAGATTCTTCAATTTCTGTGTGACAACATGAAAATTCTAATTCAATGACCAGAAATTGAAAGATGTCTTTATTTTTGAAAACAATACAGTTAATTGAACGTGATTAAATCAAAAATTGTTAGAACTTAAATATGTATTTGAATTAAAGAAATCTAACATGACAAGCAAGCAATATGTTTATAGCATTTTAATTTCAAAACAAAAAATGTCCAAGACAGGAATCGAATCTGTGTCGCCACGGCCACAACGTGGAGTACTAACCACTATATTACTTGGGCCGATATAACAACAACTTAACAAAGTTAGTGTGTTCATTGTTACTGAATTAAACTAAGATTCTTCAATTTCTGTGTGACAACATGAAAATTCTAATTCAATGAACAGAAATTGAATTTTGTCTTCATTTTTGAAAACAATACAGTTGATTGAACGTGATTAAATCGAAAATTGTTATAACTTAAATAAGTATTCAAATTAAAGAAATCTAACATGACAAGCAAGCAATAATTTTGTAGCATTTTAATTTCAAAACAAAAAATGTCCAAGACAGGAATCGAATCTGTGTCGCCACGGCCACAACGTGGAGTACTAACCACTATATTACTTGGGCCGATATTACAACAACTTAACAAAGTTAGTGTGTTCATTGTTACTGAAATGAACTAAGATTCTTCAATTTCTGTGTGACAACATGATAATTCTAATTCAATGAACAGAAATTGAATTTTGTCTTTATTTTTGAAAACAATACAGTTAATTGAACGTGATTAAATCGAAAATTGTTATAACTTGAATAAGTATTCAAATTAAAGAAATCTAACATGACAAGCAAGCAATAATTTTATAGCATTTAAATTTCAAAACAAAAAATGCCCAAGACAGGAATCGAACCTGTGTCGCCACGGCCACAACGTGGAGTACTAACCACTATACCACTTGGGCCGATATTACAACAACTAAACAAAGTTATTGTGTTCATTGTTACTGAAATGAACTAAGATTCTTCAATTTCTGTGTGACAACATGATAATTCTAATTCAATGAACAGAAATTGAATTTTGTCTTTATTTTTGAAAACAATACAGTTAATTGAACGTGATTAAATCAAAAATTGTTAGAACTTAAATATGTATTTGAATTAAAGAAATCTAACATGACAAGCAAGCAATATGTTTATAGCATTTTAATTTCAAAACAAAAAATGTCCAAGACAGGAATCGAATCTGTGTCGCCACGGCCACAACGTGGAGTACTAACCACTATATTACTTGGGCCGATATTACAACAACTTAACAAAGTTAGTGTGTTCATTGTTACTGAATTAAACTAAGATTCTTCAATTTCTGTGTGACAACATGAAAATTCTAATTCAATGACCAGAAATTGAAAGATGTCTTTATTTTTGAAAACAATACAGTTAATTGAACGTGATTAAATCGAAAATTGTTAGAACTTAAATATGTATTTGAATTAAAGAAATCTAACATGACAAGCAAGCAATATGTTTATAGCATTTTAATTTCAAAACAAAAAATGTCCAAGACAGGAATCGAATCTGTGTCGCCACGGCCACAACGTGGAGTACTAACCACTATATTACTTAAGCCGATATTACAACAACTTAACAAAGTTAGTGTGTTTATTGTTACTGAATTGAACTAAGATTCTTCAATTTCTGTGTGACAACATGAAAATTCTAATTCAATGAACAGAAATTGAATTTTGTCTTTATTTTTGAAAACAATACAGTTGATTGAACGTGATTAAATCGAAAATTGTTATAACTTGAATAAGTATTCAAATTAAAGAAATCTAACATGACAAGCAAGCAATAATTTTATAGCATTTAAATTTCAAAACAAAAAATGCCCAAGACAGGAATCGAATCTGTGTCGCCACGGCCACAACGTGGAGTACTAACCACTATATTACTTGGGCCGATATTACAACAACTTAACAAAGTTAGTGTGTTCATTGTTACTGAAATGAACTAAGATTCTTCAATTTCTGTGTGACAACATGATAATTCTAATTCAATGAACAGAAATTGAATTTTGTCTTTATTTTTGAAAACAATACAGTTAATTGAACGTGATTAAATCGAAAATTGTTATAACTTGAATAAGTATTCAAATTAAAGAAATCTAACATGACAAGCAAGCAATAATTTTATAGCATTTAAATTTCAAAACAAAAAATGCCCAAGACAGGAATCGAACCTGTGTCGCCACGGCCACAACGTGGAGTACTAACCACTATACTACTTGGGCCGATATTACAACAACTAAACAAAGTTATTGTGTTCATTGTTACTGAAATGAACTAAGATTCTTCAATTTCTGTGTGACAACATGATAATTCTAATTCAATGAACAGAAATTGAATTTTGTCTTTATTTTTGAAAACAATACAGTTAATTGAACGTGATTAAATCAAAAATTGTTAGAACTTAAATATGTATTTGAATTAAAGAAATCTAACATGACAAGCAAGCAATATGTTTATAGCATTTTAATTTCAAAACAAAAAATGTCCAAGACAGGAATCGAATCTGTGTCGCCACGGCCACAACGTGGAGTACTAACCACTATATTACTTGGGCCGATATTACAACAACTTAACAAAGTTAGTGTGTTCATTGTTACTGAATTAAACTAAGATTCTTCAATTTCTGTGTGACAACATGAAAATTCTAATTCAATGAACAGAAATTGAATTTTGTCTTCATTTTTGAAAACAATACAGTTGATTGAACGTGATTAAGTCGAAAATTGTTATAACTTAAATAAGTATTCAAATTAAAGAAATCTAACATGACAAGCAAGCAATAATTTTGTAGCATTTTAATTTCAAAACAAAAAATGTCCAAGACAGGAATCGAATCTGTGTCGCCACGGCCACAACGTGGAGTACTAACCACTATATTACTTGGGCCGATATTACAACAACTTAACAAAGTTAGTGTGTTTATTGTTACTGAATTGAACTAAGATTCTTCAATTTCTGTGTGACAACATGAAAATTCTAATTCAATGAACAGAAATTGAATTTTGTCTTTATTTTTGAAAACAATACAGTTGATTGAACGTGATTAAATCGAAAATTGTTATAACTTGAATAAGTATTCAAATTAAAGAAATCTAACATGACAAGCAAGCAATAATTTTATAGCATTTAAATTTCAAAACAAAAAATGCCCAAGACAGGAATCGAACCTGTGTCGCCACCGCCACAACGTGGAGTACTAATCACTATACTACTTGGGCCGATATTACAACAACTAAACAAAGTTATTGTGTTCATTGTTACTGAAATGAACTAAGATTCTTCAATTTCTGTGTGACAACATGAAAATTCTAATTCAATGAACAGAAATTGAATTTTGTCTTTATTTTTGAAAACAATACAGTTAATTGAACGTGATTAAATCAAAAATTGTTAGAACTTAAATATGTATTTGAATTAAAGAAATCTAACATGACAAGCAAGCAATAATTTTATAGCATTTTAATTTCAAAACAAAAAATGTCCAAGACAGGAATCGAATCTGTGTCGCCACGGCCACAACGTGGAGTACTAACCACTATATTACTTGGGCCGATATTACAACAACTTAACAAAGTTAGTGTGTTCATTGTTACTGAATTGAACTAAGATTCTTCAATTTCTGTGTGACAACATGAAAATTCTAATTCAATGAACAGAAATTGAATTTTGTCTTTATTTTTGAAAACAATACAGTTGATTGAACGTGATTAAATCGAAAATTGTTATAACTTAAATAAGTATTCAAATTAAAGAAATCTAACATGACAAGCAAGCAATAATTTTGTAGCATTTTAATTTCAAAACAAAAAATGCCCAAGACAGGAATCGAATCTGTGTCGCCACGGCCACAACGTGGAGTACTAACCACTATATTACTTGGGCCGATATTACAACAACTTAACAAAGTTAGTGTGTTCATTGTTACTGAATTGAACTAAGATTCTTCAATTTCTGTGTGACAACATGAAAATTCTAATTCAATGAACAGAAATTGAATTTTGTCTTTATTTTTGAAAACAATACAGTTGATTGAACGTGATTAAATCGAAAATTGTTATAACTTGAATAAGTATTCAAATTAAAGAAATCTAACATGACAAGCAAGCAATATGTTTATAGCATTTTAATTTCAAAACAAAAAATGTCCAAGACAGGAATCGAATCTGTGTCGCCACGGCCACAACGTGGAGTACTAACCACTATATTACTTGGGCCGATATTACAACAACTTAACAAAGTTAGTGTGTTCATTGTTACTGAATTAAACTAAGATTCTTCAATTTCTGTGTGACAACATGAAAATTCTAATTCAATGACCAGAAATTGAAAGATGTCTTTATTTTTGAAAACAATACAGTTAATTGAACGTGATTAAATCAAAAATTGTTAGAACTTAAATATGTATTTGAATTAAAGAAATCTAACATGACAAGCAAGCAATATGTTTATAGCATTTTAATTTCAAAACAAAAAATGTCCAAGACAGGAATCGAATCTGTGTCGCCACGGCCACAACGTGGAGTACTAACCACTATATTACTTGGGCCGATATAACAACAACTTAACAAAGTTAGTGTGTTCATTGTTACTGAATTAAACTAAGATTCTTCAATTTCTGTGTGACAACATGAAAATTCTAATTCAATGAACAGAAATTGAATTTTGTCTTCATTTTTGAAAACAATACAGTTGATTGAACGTGATTAAATCGAAAATTGTTATAACTTAAATAAGTATTCAAATTAAAGAAATCTAACATGACAAGCAAGCAATAATTTTGTAGCATTTTAATTTCAAAACAAAAAATGTCCAAGACAGGAATCGAATCTGTGTCGCCACGGCCACAACGTGGAGTACTAACCACTATATTACTTGGGCCGATATTACAACAACTTAACAAAGTTAGTGTGTTCATTGTTACTGAAATGAACTAAGATTCTTCAATTTCTGTGTGACAACATGATAATTCTAATTCAATGAACAGAAATTGAATTTTGTCTTTATTTTTGAAAACAATACAGTTAATTGAACGTGATTAAATCGAAAATTGTTATAACTTGAATAAGTATTCAAATTAAAGAAATCTAACATGACAAGCAAGCAATATGTTTATAGCATTTTAATTTCAAAAGAAAAAATGTCCAAGACAGGAATCGAATCTGTGTCGCCACGGCCACAACGTGGAGTACTAACCACTATATTACTTGGGCCGATATTACAACAACTTAACAAAGTTAGTGTGTTCATTGTTACTGAAATGAACTAAGATTCTTCAATTTCTGTGTGACAACATGATAATTCTAATTCAATGAACAGAAATTGAATTTTGTCTTTATTTTTGAAAACAATACAGTTAATTGAACGTGATTAAATCGAAAATTGTTATAACTTGAATAAGTATTCAAATTAAAGAAATCTAACATGACAAGCAAGCAATAATTTTATAGCATTTAAATTTCAAAACAAAAAATGCCCAAGACAGGAATCGAACCTGTGTCGCCACGGCCACAACGTGGAGTACTAACCACTATACTACTTGGGCCGATATTACAACAACTAAACAAAGTTATTGTGTTCATTGTTACTGAAATGAACTAAGATTCTTCAATTTCTGTGTGACAACATGATAATTCTAATTCAATGAACAGAAATTGAATTTTGTCTTTATTTTTGAAAACAATACAGTTAATTGAACGTGATTAAATCAAAAATTGTTAGAACTTAAATATGTATTTGAATTAAAGAAATCTAACATGACAAGCAAGCAATATGTTTATAGCATTTTAATTTCAAAACAAAAAATGTCCAAGACAGGAATCGAATCTGTGTCGCCACGGCCACAACGTGGAGTACTAACCACTATATTACTTGGGCCGATATTACAACAACTTAACAAAGTTAGTGTGTTCATTGTTACTGAATTAAACTAAGATTCTTCAATTTCTGTGTGACAACATGAAAATTCTAATTCAATGAACAGAAATTGAATTTTGTCTTCATTTTTGAAAACAATACAGTTGATTGAACGTGATTAAGTCGAAAATTGTTATAACTTAAATAAGTATTCAAATTAAAGAAATCTAACATGACAAGCAAGCAATAATTTTGTAGCATTTTAATTTCAAAACAAAAAATGTCCAAGACAGGAATCGAATCTGTGTCGCCACGGCCACAACGTGGAGTACTAACCACTATATTACTTGGGCCGATATTACAACAACTTAACAAAGTTAGTGTGTTCATTGTTACTGAATTAAACTAAGATTCTTCAATTTCTGTGTGACAACATGAAAATTCTAATTCAATGACCAGAAATTGAAAGATGTCTTTATTTTTGAAAACAATACAGTTAATTGAACGTGATTAAATCAAAAATTGTTAGAACTTAAATATGTATTTGAATTAAAGAAATCTAACATGACAAGCAAGCAATATGTTTATAGCATTTTAATTTCAAAACAAAAAATGTCCAAGACAGGAATCGAATCTGTGTCGCCACGGCCACAACGTGGAGTACTAACCACTATATTACTTGGGCCGATATTACAACAACTTAACAAAGTTAGTGTGTTTATTGTTACTGAATTGAACTAAGATTCTTCAATTTCTGTGTGACAACATGAAAATTCTAATTCAATGAACAGAAATTGAATTTTGTCTTTATTTTTGAAAACAATACAGTTGATTGAACGTGATTAAATCGAAAATTGTTATAACTTGAATAAGTATTCAAATTAAAGAAATCTAACATGACAAGCAAGCAATAATTTTATAGCATTTAAATTTCAAAACAAAAAATGCCCAAGACAGGAATCGAACCTGTGTCGACACCGCCACAACGTGGAGTACTAATCACTATACTACTTGGGCCGATATTACAACAACTAAACAAAGTTATTGTGTTCATTGTTACTGAAATGAACTAAGATTCTTCAATTTCTGTGTGACAACATGAAAATTCTAATTCAATGAACAGAAATTGAATTTTGTCTTTATTTTTGAAAACAATACAGTTAATTGAACGTGATTAAATCAAAAATTGTTAGAACTTAAATATGTATTTGATTTAAAGAAATCTAACATGACAAGCAAGCAATATGTTTATAGCATTTTAATTTCAAAAGAAAAAATGTCCAAGACAGGAATCGAATCTGTGTCGCCACGGCCACAACGTGGAGTACTAACCACTATATTACTTGGGCCGATATTACAACAACTTAACAAAGTTAGTGTGTTCATTGTTACTGAATTAAACTAAGATTCTTCAATTTCTGTGTGACAACATGAAAATTCTAATTCAATGAACAGAAATTGAATTTTGTCTTTATTTTTGAAAACAATACAGTTGATTGAACGTGATTAAATCGAAAATTGTTATAACTTGAATAAGTATTCAAATTAAAGAAATCTAACAAGACAAGCAAGCAATAATTTTATAGCATTTTAATTTCAAAACAAAAAATGCCCAAGACAGGAATCGAACCTGTGTCGCCTCGGCCACAACGTGGAGTACTAACCACTATACTACTTGGGCCAATATTACAACAACTTAACAAAGTTAGTGTGTTCATTGTTACTGAAATGAACTAAGATTTTTCAATTTCTGTGTGACAACATGAAAATTCTAATTCAATGAGCAGAAATTGAAAGAAACATGACAAGCAAGCAATATGTTTATAGCATTTTAATTTCAAAAGAAAAAATGTCCAAGACAGGAATCGAATCTGTGTCGCCACGGCCACAACGTGGAGTACTAACCACTATATTACTTGGGCCGATATTACAACAACTTAACAAAGTTAGTGTGTTCATTGTTACTGAATTAAACTAAGATTCTTCAATTTCTGTGTGACAACATGAAAATTCTAATTCAATGAACAGAAATTGAATTTTGTCTTTATTTTTGAAAACAATACAGTTGATTGAACGTGATTAAATCGAAAATTGTTATAACTTGAATAAGTATTCAAATTAAAGAAATCTAACAAGACAAGCAAGCAATAATTTTATAGCATTTTAATTTCAAAACAAAAAATGCCCAAGACAGGAATCGAACCTGTGTCGCCACGGCCACAACGTGGAGTACTAACCACTATACTACTTGGGCCAATATTACAACAACTTAACAAAGTTAGTGTGTTCATTGTTACTGAAATGAACTAAGATTTTTCAATTTCTGTGTGACAACATGAAAATTCTAATTCAATGACCAGAAATTGAAAGATGTCTTTATTTTTGAAAACAATACAGTTAATTGAACGTGATTAAATCAAAAATTGTTAGAACTTAAATATGTATTTGAATTAAAGAAATCTAACATGACAAGCAAGCAATATGTTTATAGCATTTTAATTTCAAAACAAAAAATGTCCAAGACAGGAATCGAATCTGTGTCGCCACGGCCACAACGTGGAGTACTAACCACTATATTACTTGGGCCGATATTACAACAACTTAACAAAGTTAGTGTGTTCATTGTTACTGAATTAAACTAAGATTCTTCAATTTCTGTGTGACAACATGAAAATTCTAATTCAATGAACAGAAATTGAATTTTGTCTTAATTTTTGAAAACAATACAGTTGATTGAACGTGATTAAATCGAAAATTGTTATAACTTAAATAAGTATTCAAATTAAAGAAATCTAACATGACAAGCAAGCAATAATTTTGTAGCATTTTAATTTCAAAACAAAAAATGTCCAAGACAGGAATCGAATCTGTGTCGCCACGGCCACAACGTGGAGTACTAACCACTATATTACTTGGGCCGATATTACAACAACTTAACAAAGTTAGTGTGTTCATTGTTACTGAAATGAACTAAGATTCTTCAATTTCTGTGTGACAACATGATAATTCTAATTCAATGAACAGAAATTGAATTTTGTCTTTATTTTTGAAAACAATAGAGTTAATTGAACGTGATTAAATCGAAAATTGTTATAACTTGAATAAGTATTCAAATTAAAGAAATCTAACATGACAAGCAAGCAATAATTTTATAGCATTTAAATTTCAAAACAAAAAATGCCCAAGACAGGAATCGAACCTGTGTCGCCACGGCCACAACGTGGAGTACTAACCACTATACTACTTGGGCCGATATTACAACAACTAAACAAAGTTATTGTGTTCATTGTTACTGAAATGAACTAAGATTCTTCAATTTCTGTGTGACAACATGATAATTCTAATTCAATGAACAGAAATTGAATTTTGTCTTTATTTTTGAAAACAATACAGTTAATTGAACGTGATTAAATCAAAAATTGTTAGAACTTAAATATGTATTTGAATTAAAGAAATCTAACATGACAAGCAAGCAATATGTTTATAGCATTTTAATTTCAAAACAAAAAATGTCCAAGACAGGAATCGAATCTGTGTCGCCACGGCCACAACGTGGAGTACTAACCACTATATTACTTGGGCCGATATTACAACAACTAAACAAAGTTATTGTGTTCATTGTTACTGAAATGAACTAAGATTCTTCAATTTCTGTGTGACAACATGATAATTCTAATTCAATGAACAGAAATTGAATTTTGTCTTTATTTTTGAAAACAATACAGTTAATTGAACGTGATTAAATCAAAAATTGTTAGAACTTAAATAAGTATTCAAATTAAAGAAATCTAACATGACAAGCAAGCAATAATTTTGTAGCATTTTAATTTCAAAACAAAAAATGCCCAAGACAGGAATCGAATCTGTGTCGCCACGGCCACAACGTGGAGTACTAACCACTATATTACTTGGGCCGATATTACAACAACTTAACAAAGTTAGTGTGTTCATTGTTACTGAATTGAACTAAGATTCTTCAATTTCTGTGTGACAACATGAAAATTCTAATTCAATGAACAGAAATTGAATTTTGTCTTTATTTTTGAAAACAATACAGTTAATTGAACGTGATTAAATCAAAAATTGTTAGAACTTAAATATGTATTTAAATTAAAGAAATCTAACATGACAAGCAAGCAATATGTTTATAGCATTTTAATTTCAAAACAAAAAATGTCCAAGACAGGAATCGAATCTGTGTCGCCACGGCCACAACGTGGAGTACTAACCACTATATTACTTGGGCCAATATTACAACAACTTAACAAAGTTAGTGTGTTCATTGTTACTGAATTGAACTAAGATTCTTCAATTTCTGTGTGACAACATGAAAATTCTAATTCAATGAACAGAAATTGAATTTTGTCTTTATTTTTGAAAACAATACAGTTGATTGAACGTGATTAAATCGAAAATTGTTATAACTTGAATAAGTATTCAAATTAAAGAAATCTAACAAGACAAGCAAGCAATAATTTTATAGCATTTCAATTTCAAAACAAAAAATGCCCAAGACAGGAATCGAACCTGTGTCGCCACGGCCACAACGTGGAGTACTAACCACTATACTACTTGGGCCAATATTACAACAACTTAACAAAGCTAGTGTGTTCATTGTTACTGAAATGAACTAAGATTCTTCAATTTCTGTGTGACAACATGAAAATTCTAATTCAATGAACAGAAATTGAATTTTGTCTTTATTTTTGAAAACAATACAGTTAATTGAACGTGATTAAATCAAAAATTGTTAGAACTTAAATATGTATTTAAATTAAAGAAATCTAACATGACAAGCAAGCAATATGTTTATAGCATTTTAATTTCAAAACAAAAAATGTCCAAGACAGGAATCGAATCTGTGTCGCCACGGCCACAACGTGGAGTACTAACCACTATATTACTTGGGCCGATATTACAACAACTTAACAAAGTTAGTGTGTTCATTGTTACTGAATTGAACTAAGATTCTTCAATTTCTGTGTGACAACATGAAAATTCTAATTCAATGAACAGAAATTGAATTTTGTCTTTATTTTTGAAAACAATACAGTTAATTGAACGTGATTAAATCGAAAATTGTTATAACTTGAATAAGTATTCAAATTAAAGAAATCTAACATGACAAGCAAGCAATATGTTTATAGCATTTTAATTTCAAAACAAAAAATGTCCAAGACAGGAATCGAATCTGTGTCGCCACGGCCACAACGTGGAGTACTAACCACTATATTACTTGGGCCAATATTACAACAACTTAACAAAGTTAGTGTGTTCATTGTTACTGAATTGAACTAAGATTCTTCAATTTCTGTGTGACAACATGAAAATTCTAATTCAATGAACAGAAATTGAATTTTGTCTTTATTTTTGAAAACAATACAGTTGATTGAACGTGATTAAATCGAAAATTGTTATAACTTGAATAAGTATTCAAATTAAAGAAATCTAACAAGACAAGCAAGCAATAATTTTATAGCATTTCAATTTCAAAACAAAAAATGCCCAAGACAGGAATCGAACCTGTGTCGCCACGGCCACAACGTGGAGTACTAACCACTATACTACTTGGGCCAATATTACAACAACTTAACAAAGATAGTGTGTTCATTGTTACTGAAATGAACTAAGATTCTTCAATTTCTGTGTGACAACATGAAAATTCTAATTCAATGAACAGAAATTGAATTTTGTCTTTATTTTTGAAAACAATACAGTTGATTGAACGTGATTAAATCGAAAATTGTTATAACTTGAATAAGTATTCAAATTAAAGAAATCTAACATGACAAGCAAGCAATAAATTTATAGCATTTAAATTTCAAAACAAAAAATGCCCAAAACAGGAATCGAATCTGTGTCGCCACGGCCACAACGTGGAGTACTAACCACTATATTAATTGGGCCGATATTACAACAACTTAACAAAGTTAGTGTGTTCATTGTTACTGAATGGAACTAAGATTCTTCAATTTCTGTGTGACAACATGAAAATTCTAATTCAATGAACAGAAATTGAATTTTGTCTTTATTTTTGAAAACAATACAGTTGATTGAACGTGATTAAATCGAAAATTGTTATAACTTAAATAAGTATTCAAATTAAAGAAATCTAACATGACAAGCAAGCAATAATTTTGTAGCATTTTAATTTCAAAACAAAAAATGCCCAAGACAGGAATCGAATCTGTGTCGCCACGGCCACAACGTGGAGTACTAACCACTATACTACTTGGGCCAATATTACAACAACTTAACAAAGCTAGTGTGTTCATTGTTACTGAAATGAACTAAGATTCTTCAATTTCTGTGTGACAACATGAAAATTCTAATTCAATGAACAGAAATTGAATTTTGTCTTTATTTTTGAAAACAATACAGTTGATTGAACGTGATTAAATCGAAAATTGTTATAACTTGAATAAGTATTCAAATTAAAGAAATCTAACATGACAAGCAAGCAATAAATTTATAGCATTTAAATTTCAAAACAAAAAATGCCCAAAACAGGAATCGAATCTGTGTCGCCACGGCCACAACGTGGAGTACTAACCACTATATTAATTGGGCCGATATTACAACAACTTAACAAAGTTAGTGTGTTCATTGTTACTGAATTGAACGAAGATTCTTCAATTTCTGTGTGACAACATGAAAATTCTAATTCAATGAACAGAAATTGAATTTTGTCTTTATTTTTGAAAACAATACAGTTGATTGAACGTGATTAAATCGAAAATTGTTATAACTTGAATAAGTATTCAAATTAAAGAAATCTAACAAGACAAGCAAGCAATAATTTTATAGCATTTCAATTTCAAAACAAAAAATGCCCAAGACAGGAATCGAACCTGTGTCGCCACGGCCACAACGTGGAGTACTAACCACTATACTACTTGGGCCAATATTACAACAACTTAACAAAGCTAGTGTGTTCATTGTTACTGAAATGAACTAAGATTCTTCAATTTCTGTGTGACAACATGAAAATTCTAATTCAATGAACAGAAATTGAATTTTGTCTTTATTTTTGAAAACAATACAGTTGATTGAACGTGATTAAATCGAAAATTGTTATAACTTGAATAAGTATTCAAATTAAAGAAATCTAACATGACAAGCAAGCAATAAATTTATAGCATTTAAATTTCAAAACAAAAAATGCCCAAAACAAGAATCGAATCTGTGTCGCCACGGCCACAACGTGGAGTACTAACCACTATATTAATTGGGCCGATATTACAACAACTTAACAAAGTTAGTGTGTTCATTGTTACTGAATTGAACTAAGATTCTTCAATTTCTGTGTGACAACATGAAAATTCTAATTCAATGAACAGAAATTGAATTTTGTCTTTATTTTTGAGAACAATACAGTTGATTGAACGTGATTAAATTGAAAATTGTTATAACTTGAATAAGTATTCAAATTAAAGAAATCTAACAAGACAAGCAAGCAATAATTTTATAGCATTTTAATTTCAAAACAAAAAATGCCCAAGACAGGAATCGAACCTGTGTCGCCACGGCCACAACGTGGAGTACTAACCACTATACTACTTGGGCCGATATTACAACAACTTAACAAAGTTAGTGTGTTCATTGTTACTGAAATGAACTGAGATTCTTCAATTTCTGTGTGACAACATGAAAATTCTAATTCAATGACCAGAAATTGAAAGATGTCTTTATTTTTGAAAACAATACAGTTGATTGAACGTGATTAAATCGAAAATTGTTATAACTTGAATAAGTATTCGAATTAAAAAAAATCTAACATGACAAGCAAGCAATAATTTTATAGCATTTAAATTTCAAAACAAAAAATGCCCAAAACAGGAATCGAATCTGTGTCGCCACGGCCACAACGTGGAGTACTAACCACTATATTAATTGGGCCGATATTACAACAACTTAACAAAGTTAGTGTGTTCATTGTTACTGAATTGAACGAAGATTCTTCAATTTCTGTGTGACAACATGAAAATTCTAATTCAATGAACAGAAATTGAATTTTGTCTTAATTTTTGAAAACAATACAGTTGATTGAACGTGATTAAATCGAAAATTGTTATAACTTAAATAAGTATTCAAATTAAAGAAATCTAACATGACAAGCAAGCAATAATTTTGTAGCATTTTAATTTCAAAACAAAAAATGTCCAAGACAGGAATCGAATCTGTGTCGCCACGGCCACAACGTGGAGTACTAACCACTATATTACTTGGGCCGATATTACAACAACTTAACAAAGTTAGTGTGTTCATTGTTACTGAAATGAACTAAGATTCTTCAATTTCTGTGTGACAACATGATAATTCTAATTCAATGAACAGAAATTGAATTTTGTCTTTATTTTTGAAAACAATAGAGTTAATTGAACGTGATTAAATCGAAAATTGTTATAACTTGAATAAGTATTCAAATTAAAGAAATCTAACATGACAAGCAAGCAATAATTTTTTAGCATTTAAATTTCAAAACAAAAAATGCCCAAGACAGGAATCGAACCTGTGTCGCCACGGCCACAACGTGGAGTACTAACCACTATACTACTTGGGCCGATATTACAACAACTAAACAAAGTTATTGTGTTCATTGTTACTGAAATGAACTAAGATTCTTCAATTTCTGTGTGACAACATGATAATTCTAATTCAATGAACAGAAATTGAATTTTGTCTTTATTTTTGAAAACAATACAGTTAATTGAACGTGATTAAATCAAAAATTGTTAGAACTTAAATATGTATTTGAATTAAAGAAATCTAACATGACAAGCAAGCAATATGTTTATAGCATTTTAATTTCAAAACAAAAAATGTCCAAGACAGGAATCGAATCTGTGTCGCCACGGCCACAACGTGGAGTACTAACCACTATATTACTTGGGCCGATATTACAACAACTAAACAAAGTTATTGTGTTCATTGTTACTGAAATGAACCAAGATTCTTCAATTTCTGTGTGACAACATGATAATTCTAATTCAATGAACAGAAATTGAATTTTGTCTTTATTTTTGAAAACAATACAGTTAATTGAACGTGATTAAATCAAAAATTGTTAGAACTTAAATAAGTATTCAAATTAAAGAAATCTAACATGACAAGCAAGCAATAATTTTGTAGCATTTTAATTTCAAAACAAAAAATGCCCAAGACAGGAATCGAATCTGTGTCGCCACGGCCACAACGTGGAGTACTAACCACTATATTACTTGGGCCGATATTACAACAACTTAACAAAGTTAGTGTGTTCATTGTTACTGAATTGAACTAAGATTCTTCAATTTCTGTGTGACAACATGAAAATTCTAATTCAATGAACAGAAATTGAATTTTGTCTTTATTTTTGAAAACAATACAGTTAATTGAACGTGATTAAATCAAAAATTGTTAGAACTTAAATATGTATTTAAATTAAAGAAATCTAACATGACAAGCAAGCAATATGTTTATAGCATTTTAATTTCAAAACAAAAAATGTCCAAGACAGGAATCGAATCTGTGTCGCCACGGCCACAACGTGGAGTACTAACCACTATATTACTTGGGCCAATATTACAACAACTTAACAAAGTTAGTGTGTTCATTGTTACTGAATTGAACTAAGATTCTTCAATTTCTGTGTGACAACATGAAAATTCTAATTCAATGAACAGAAATTGAATTTTGTCTTTATTTTTGAAAACAATACAGTTGATTGAACGTGATTAAATCGAAAATTGTTATAACTTGAATAAGTATTCAAATTAAAGAAATCTAACAAGACAAGCAAGCAATAATTTTATAGCATTTCAATTTCAAAACAAAAAATGCCCAAGACAGGAATCGAACCTGTGTCGCCACGGCCACAACGTGGAGTACTAACCACTATACTACTTGGGCCAATATTACAACAACTTAACAAAGCTAGTGTGTTCATTGTTACTGAAATGAACTAAGATTCTTCAATTTCTGTGTGACAACATGAAAATTCTAATTCAATGAACAGAAATTGAATTTTGTCTTTATTTTTGAAAACAATACAGTTAATTGAACGTGATTAAATCAAAAATTGTTAGAACTTAAATATGTATTTAAATTAAAGAAATCTAACATGACAAGCAAGCAATATGTTTATAGCATTTTAATTTCAAAACAAAAAATGTCCAAGACAGGAATCGAATCTGTGTCGCCACGGCCACAACGTGGAGTACTAACCACTATATTACTTGGGCCGATATTACAACAACTTAACAAAGTTAGTGTGTTCATTGTTACTGAATTGAACTAAGATTCTTCAATTTCTGTGTGACAACATGAAAATTCTAATTCAATGAACAGAAATTGAATTTTGTCTTTATTTTTGAAAACAATACAGTTAATTGAACGTGATTAAATCGAAAATTGTTATAACTTGAATAAGTATTCAAATTAAAGAAATCTAACATGACAAGCAAGCAATATGTTTATAGCATTTTAATTTCAAAACAAAAAATGTCCAAGACAGGAATCGAATCTGTGTCGCCACGGCCACAACGTGGAGTACTAACCACTATATTACTTGGGCCAATATTACAACAACTTAACAAAGTTAGTGTGTTCATTGTTACTGAATTGAACTAAGATTCTTCAATTTCTGTGTGACAACATGAAAATTCTAATTCAATGAACAGAAATTGAATTTTGTCTTTATTTTTGAAAACAATACAGTTGATTGAACGTGATTAAATCGAAAATTGTTATAACTTGAATAAGTATTCAAATTAAAGAAATCTAACAAGACAAGCAAGCAATAATTTTATAGCATTTCAATTTCAAAACAAAAAATGCCCAAGACAGGAATCGAACCTGTGTCGCCACGGCCACAACGTGGAGTACTAACCACTATACTACTTGGGCCAATATTACAACAACTTAACAAAGCTAGTGTGTTCATTGTTACTGAAATGAACTAAGATTCTTCAATTTCTGTGTGACAACATGAAAATTCTAATTCAATGAACAGAAATTGAATTTTGTCTTTATTTTTGAAAACAATACAGTTGATTGAACGTGATTAAATCGAAAATTGTTATAACTTGAATAAGTATTCAAATTAAAGAAATCTAACATGACAAGCAAGCAATAAATTTATAGCATTTAAATTTCAAAACAAAAAATGCCCAAAACAGGAATCGAATCTGTGTCGCCACGGCCACAACGTGGAGTACTAACCACTATATTAATTGGGCCGATATTACAACAACTTAACAAAGTTAGTGTGTTCATTGTTACTGAATGGAACTAAGATTCTTCAATTTCTGTGTGACAACATGAAAATTCTAATTCAATGAACAGAAATTGAATTTTGTCTTTATTTTTGAAAACAATACAGTTGATTGAACGTGATTAAATCGAAAATTGTTATAACTTAAATAAGTATTCAAATTAAAGAAATCTAACATGACAAGCAAGCAATAATTTTGTAGCATTTTAATTTCAAAACAAAAAATGCCCAAGACAGGAATCGAATCTGTGTCGCCACGGCCACAACGTGGAGTACTAACCACTATACTACTTGGGCCAATATTACAACAACTTAACAAAGCTAGTGTGTTCATTGTTACTGAAATGAACTAAGATTCTTCAATTTCTGTGTGACAACATGAAAATTCTAATTCAATGAACAGAAATTGAATTTTGTCTTTATTTTTGAAAACAATACAGTTGATTGAACGTGATTAAATCGAAAATTGTTATAACTTGAATAAGTATTCAAATTAAAGAAATCTAACATGACAAGCAAGCAATAAATTTATAGCATTTAAATTTCAAAACAAAAAATGCCCAAAACAGGAATCGAATCTGTGTCGCCACGGCCACAACGTGGAGTACTAACCACTATATTAATTGGGCCGATATTACAACAACTTAACAAAGTTAGTGTGTTCATTGTTACTGAATTGAACGAAGATTCTTCAATTTCTGTGTGACAACATGAAAATTCTAATTCAATGAACAGAAATTGAATTTTGTCTTTATTTTTGAAAACAATACAGTTGATTGAACGTGATTAAATCGAAAATTGTTATAACTTGAATAAGTATTCAAATTAAAGAAATCTAACAAGACAAGCAAGCAATAATTTTATAGCATTTCAATTTCAAAACAAAAAATGCCCAAGACAGGAATCGAACCTGTGTCGCCACGGCCACAACGTGGAGTACTAACCACTATACTACTTGGGCCAATATTACAACAACTTAACAAAGCTAGTGTGTTCATTGTTACTGAAATGAACTAAGATTCTTCAATTTCTGTGTGACAACATGAAAATTCTAATTCAATGAACAGAAATTGAATTTTGTCTTTATTTTTGAAAACAATACAGTTGATTGAACGTGATTAAATCGAAAATTGTTATAACTTGAATAAGTATTCAAATTAAAGAAATCTAACATGACAAGCAAGCAATAAATTTATAGCATTTAAATTTCAAAACAAAAAATGCCCAAAACAAGAATCGAATCTGTGTCGCCACGGCCACAACGTGGAGTACTAACCACTATATTAATTGGGCCGATATTACAACAACTTAACAAAGTTAGTGTGTTCATTGTTACTGAATTGAACTAAGATTCTTCAATTTCTGTGTGACAACATGAAAATTCTAATTCAATGAACAGAAATTGAATTTTGTCTTTATTTTTGAGAACAATACAGTTGATTGAACGTGATTAAATTGAAAATTGTTATAACTTGAATAAGTATTCAAATTAAAGAAATCTAACAAGACAAGCAAGCAATAATTTTATAGCATTTTAATTTCAAAACAAAAAATGCCCAAGACAGGAATCGAACCTGTGTCGCCACGGCCACAACGTGGAGTACTAACCACTATACTACTTGGGCCGATATTACAACAACTTAACAAAGTTAGTGTGTTCATTGTTACTGAAATGAACTGAGATTCTTCAATTTCTGTGTGACAACATGAAAATTCTAATTCAATGACCAGAAATTGAAAGATGTCTTTATTTTTGAAAACAATACAGTTGATTGAACGTGATTAAATCGAAAATTGTTATAACTTGAATAAGTATTCGAATTAAAAAAAATCTAACATGACAAGCAAGCAATAATTTTATAGCATTTAAATTTCAAAACAAAAAATGCCCAAAACAGGAATCGAATCTGTGTCGCCACGGCCACAACGTGGAGTACTAACCACTATATTAATTGGGCCGATATTACAACAACTTAACAAAGTTAGTGTGTTCATTGTTACTGAATTGAACGAAGATTCTTCAATTTCTGTGTGACAACATGAAAATTCTAATTCAATGAACAGAAATTGAATTTTGTCTTTATTTTTGAAAACAATACAGTTGATTGAACGTGATTAAATCGAAAATTGTTATAACTTGAATAAGTATTCAAATTAAAGAAATCTAACAAGACAAGCAAGCAATAATTTTATAGCATTTCAATTTCAAAACAAAAAATGCCCAAGACAGGAATCGAACCTGTGTCGCCACGGCCACAACGTGGAGTACTAACCACTATACTACTTGGGCCAATATTACAACAACTTAACAAAGCTAGTGTGTTCATTGTTACTGAAATGAACTAAGATTCTTCAATTTCTGTGTGACAACATGAAAATTCTAATTCAATGAACAGAAATTGAATTTTGTCTTTATTTTTGAAAACAATACAGTTGATTGAACGTGATTAAATCGAAAATTGTTATAACTTGAATAAGTATTCAAATTAAAGAAATCTAACATGACAAGCAAGCAATAAATTTATAGCATTTAAATTTCAAAACAAAAAATGCCCAAAACAAGAATCGAATCTGTGTCGCCACGGCCACAACGTGGAGTACTAACCACTATATTAATTGGGCCGATATTACAACAACTTAACAAAGTTAGTGTGTTCATTGTTACTGAATTGAACTAAGATTCTTCAATTTCTGTGTGACAACATGAAAATTCTAATTCAATGAACAGAAATTGAATTTTGTCTTTATTTTTGAGAACAATACAGTTGATTGAACGTGATTAAATTGAAAATTGTTATAACTTGAATAAGTATTCAAATTAAAGAAATCTAACAAGACAAGCAAGCAATAATTTTATAGCATTTTAATTTCAAAACAAAAAATGCCCAAGACAGGAATCGAACCTGTGTCGCCACGGCCACAACGTGGAGTACTAACCACTATACTACTTGGGCCGATATTACAACAACTTAACAAAGTTAGTGTGTTCATTGTTACTGAAATGAACTGAGATTCTTCAATTTCTGTGTGACAACATGAAAATTCTAATTCAATGACCAGAAATTGAAAGATGTCTTTATTTTTGAAAACAATACAGTTGATTGAACGTGATTAAATCGAAAATTGTTATAACTTGAATAAGTATTCGAATTAAAAAAAATCTAACATGACAAGCAAGCAATAAATTTATAGCATTTTAATTTCAAAACAAAAAATGCCCAAGACAGGAATCGAATCTGTGTCGCCACGGCCACAACGTGGAGTACTAACCACTATACTACTTGGGCCAATATTACAACAACTTAACAAAGCTAGTGTGTTCATTGTTACTGAAATGAACTAAGATTCTTCAATTTCTGTGTGACAACATGAAAATTCTAATTCAATGAACAGAAATTGAATTTTGTCTTTATTTTTGAAAACAATACAGTTGATTGAACGTGATTAAATCGAAAATTGTTATAACTTGAATAAGTATTCAAATTAAAGAAATCTAACATGACAAGCAAGCAATAAATTTATAGCATTTAAATTTCAAAACAAAAAATGCCCAAAACAGGAATCGAATCTGTGTCGCCACGGCCACAACGTGGAGTACTAACCACTATATTAATTGGGCCGATATTACAACAACTTAACAAAGTTAGTGTGTTCATTGTTACTGAATTGAACGAAGATTCTTCAATTTCTGTGTGACAACATGAAAATTCTAATTCAATGAACAGAAATTGAATTTTGTCTTTATTTTTGAAAACAATACAGTTGATTGAACGTGATTAAATCGAAAATTGTTATAACTTGAATAAGTATTCAAATTAAAGAAATCTAACAAGACAAGCAAGCAATAATTTTATAGCATTTCAATTTCAAAACAAAAAATGCCCAAGACAGGAATCGAACCTGTGTCGCCACGGCCACAACGTGGAGTACTAACCACTATACTACTTGGGCCAATATTACAACAACTTAACAAAGCTAGTGTGTTCATTGTTACTGAAATGAACTAAGATTCTTCAATTTCTGTGTGACAACATGAAAATTCTAATTCAATGAACAGAAATTGAATTTTGTCTTTATTTTTGAAAACAATACAGTTGATTGAACGTGATTAAATCGAAAATTGTTATAACTTGAATAAGTATTCAAATTAAAGAAATCTAACATGACAAGCAAGCAATAAATTTATAGCATTTAAATTTCAAAACAAAAAATGCCCAAAACAAGAATCGAATCTGTGTCGCCACGGCCACAACGTGGAGTACTAACCACTATATTAATTGGGCCGATATTACAACAACTTAACAAAGTTAGTGTGTTCATTGTTACTGAATTGAACTAAGATTCTTCAATTTCTGTGTGACAACATGAAAATTCTAATTCAATGAACAGAAATTGAATTTTGTCTTTATTTTTGAGAACAATACAGTTGATTGAACGTGATTAAATTGAAAATTGTTATAACTTGAATAAGTATTCAAATTAAAGAAATCTAACAAGACAAGCAAGCAATAATTTTATAGCATTTTAATTTCAAAACAAAAAATGCCCAAGACAGGAATCGAACCTGTGTCGCCACGGCCACAACGTGGAGTACTAACCACTATACTACTTGGGCCGATATTACAACAACTTAACAAAGTTAGTGTGTTCATTGTTACTGAAATGAACTGAGATTCTTCAATTTCTGTGTGACAACATGAAAATTCTAATTCAATGACCAGAAATTGAAAGATGTCTTTATTTTTGAAAACAATACAGTTGATTGAACGTGATTAAATCGAAAATTGTTATAACTTGAATAAGTATTCGAATTAAAAAAAATCTAACATGACAAGCAAGCAATAATTTTATAGCATTTAAATTTCAAAACAAAAAATGCCCAAAACAGGAATCGAATCTGTGTCGCCACGGCCACAACGTGGAGTACTAACCACTATATTAATTGGGCCGATATTACAACAACTTAACAAAGTTAGTGTGTTCATTGTTACTGAATTGAACGAAGATTCTTCAATTTCTGTGTGACAACATGAAAATTCTAATTCAATGAACAGAAATTGAATTTTGTCTTTATTTTTGAAAACAATACAGTTGATTGAACGTGATTAAATCGAAAATTGTTATAACTTGAATAAGTATTCAAATTAAAGAAATCTAACAAGACAAGCAAGCAATAATTTTATAGCATTTCAATTTCAAAACAAAAAATGCCCAAGACAGGAATCGAACCTGTGTCGCCACGGCCACAACGTGGAGTACTAACCACTATACTACTTGGGCCAATATTACAACAACTTAACAAAGCTAGTGTGTTCATTGTTACTGAAATGAACTAAGATTCTTCAATTTCTGTGTGACAACATGAAAATTCTAATTCAATGAACAGAAATTGAATTTTGTCTTTATTTTTGAAAACAATACAGTTGATTGAACGTGATTAAATCGAAAATTGTTATAACTTGAATAAGTATTCAAATTAAAGAAATCTAACATGACAAGCAAGCAATAAATTTATAGCATTTAAATTTCAAAACAAAAAATGCCCAAAACAAGAATCGAATCTGTGTCGCCACGGCCACAACGTGGAGTACTAACCACTATATTAATTGGGCCGATATTACAACAACTTAACAAAGTTAGTGTGTTCATTGTTACTGAATTGAACTAAGATTCTTCAATTTCTGTGTGACAACATGAAAATTCTAATTCAATGAACAGAAATTGAATTTTGTCTTTATTTTTGAGAACAATACAGTTGATTGAACGTGATTAAATTGAAAATTGTTATAACTTGAATAAGTATTCAAATTAAAGAAATCTAACAAGACAAGCAAGCAATAATTTTATAGCATTTTAATTTCAAAACAAAAAATGCCCAAGACAGGAATCGAACCTGTGTCGCCACGGCCACAACGTGGAGTACTAACCACTATACTACTTGGGCCGATATTACAACAACTTAACAAAGTTAGTGTGTTCATTGTTACTGAAATGAACTGAGATTCTTCAATTTCTGTGTGACAACATGAAAATTCTAATTCAATGACCAGAAATTGAAAGATGTCTTTATTTTTGAAAACAATACAGTTGATTGAACGTGATTAAATCGAAAATTGTTATAACTTGAATAAGTATTCGAATTAAAAAAAATCTAACATGACAAGCAAGCAATAATTTTATAGCATTTAAATTTCAAAACAAAAAATGCCCAAAACAGGAATCGAATCTGTGTCGCCACGGCCACAACGTGGAGTACTAACCACTATATTACTTGGGCCGATATTACAACAACTTAACGAAGTTAGTGTGTTCATTGTTACTGAATTGAACTAAGATTCTTCAATTTCTGTGTGACAACATGAAAATTCTAATTCAATGAACAGAAATTGAATTTTGTTTTTATTTTTGAAAACAATACAGTTAATTGAACGTGATTAAATCAAAAATTGTTAGAACTTAAATAAGTATTTGAATTAAACAAATCTAACATGACAAGCAAGCAATAATTTTATAGCATTTAAATTTCAAAACAAAAAATGCCCAAGACAGGAATCGAACCTGTGTCGCCACGGCCACAACGTGGAGTACTAACCACTATACTACTTGGGCCAATATTACAACAACTTAACAAAGTTAGTGTGTTCATTGTTACTGAATTGAACGAAGATTCTTCAATTTCTGTGTGACAACATGAAAATTCTAATTCAATGAACAGAAATTGAATTTTGTCTTTATTTTTGAAAACAATACAGTTGATTGAACGTGATTAAATCGAAAATTGTTATAACTTGAATAAGTATTCAAATTAAAGAAATCTAACAAGACAAGCAAGCAATAATTTTATAGCATTTCAATTTCAAAACAAAAAATGCCCAAGACAGGAATCGAACCTGTGTCGCCACGGCCACAACGTGGAGTACTAACCACTATATTAATTGGGCCGATATTACAACAACTTAACAAAGTTAGTGTGTTCATTGTTACTGAATTGAACTAAGATTCTTCAATTTCTGTGTGACAACATGAAAATTCTAATTCAATGAACAGAAATTGAATTTTGTCTTTATTTTTGAGAACAATACAGTTGATTGAACGTGATTAAATTGAAAATTGTTATAACTTGAATAAGTATTCAAATTAAAGAAATCTAACAAGACAAGCAAGCAATAATTTTATAGCATTTTAATTTCAAAACAAAAAATGCCCAAGACAGGAATCGAACCTGTGTCGCCACGGCCACAACGTGGAGTACTAACCACTATACTACTTGGGCCGATATTACAACAACTTAACAAAGTTAGTGTGTTCATTGTTACTGAAATGAACTGAGATTCTTCAATTTCTGTGTGACAACATGAAAATTCTAATTCAATGACCAGAAATTGAAAGATGTCTTTATTTTTGAAAACAATACAGTTAATTGAACGTGATTAAATCAAAAATTGTTAGAACTTAAATAAGTATTTGAATTAAACAAATCTAACATGACAAGCAAGCAATAATTTTATAGCATTTAAATTTCAAAACAAAAAATGCCCAAGACAGGAATCGAACCTGTGTCGCCACGGCCACAACGTGGAGTACTAACCACTATACTACTTGGGCCAATATTACAACAACTTAACAAAGTTAGTGTGTTCATTGTTACTGAAATGAACTAAGATTCTTCAATTTCTGTGTGACAACATGAAAATTCTAATTCAATGACCAGAAATTGAAAGATGTCTTTATTTTTGAAAACAATACAGTTGATTGAACGTGATTAAATCGAAAATTGATAGAACTTAAATAAGTATTTGAATTAAACAAATCTAACATGACAAGCAAGCAATATGTTTATAGCATTTTAATTTCAAAACAAAAAATGCCCAAGACAGGAATCGAATCTGTGTCGCCACGGCCACAACGTGGAGTACTAACCACTATACTACTTGGGCCGATATTACAACAACTTAACGAAGTTAGTGTGTTCATTGTTACTGAATTGAACTAAGATTCTTCAATTTCTGTGTGACAACATGAAAATTCTAATTCAATGAACAGAAATTGAATTTTGTCTTTATTTTTGAAAATAATACAGTTGATTGAACGTGATTAAATCGAAAATTGTTATAACTTAAATAAGTATTCAAATTAAAGAAATCTAACATGACAAGCAAGCAATAATTTTGTAGCATTTTAATTTCAAAACAAAAAATGCCCAAGACAGGAATCGAACCTGTGTCGCCACGGCCACAACGTGGAGTACTAACCACTATATTACTTGGGCCGATATTACAACAACTTAACAAAGTTAGTGTGTTCATTGTTACTGAAATGAACTGAGATTCTTCAATTTCTGTGTGACAACATGAAAATTCTAATTCAATGACCAGAAATTGAAAGATGTCTTTATTTTTGAAAACAATACAGTTAATTGAACGTGATTAAATCAAAAATTGTTAGAACTTAAATAAGTATTTGAATTAAACAAATCTAACATGACAAGCAAGCAATAATTTTATAGCATTTAAATTTCAAAACAAAAAATGCCCAAGACAGGAATCGAACCTGTGTCGCCACGGCCACAACGTGGAGTACTAACCACTATACTACTTGGGCCAATATTACAACAACTTAACAAAGTTAGTGTGTTCATTGTTACTGAAATGAACTAAGATTCTTCAATTTCTGTGTGACAACATGAAAATTCTAATTCAATGACCAGAAATTGAAAGATGTCTTTATTTTTGAAAACAATACAGTTGATTGAACGTGATTAAATCGAAAATTGATAGAACTTAAATAAGTATTTGAATTAAACAAATCTAACATGACAAGCAAGCAATATGTTTATAGCATTTTAATTTCAAAACAAAAAATGCCCAAGACAGGAATCGAATCTGTGTCGCCACGGCCACAACGTGGAGTACTAACCACTATACTACTTGGGCCGATATTACAACAACTTAACGAAGTTAGTGTGTTCATTGTTACTGAATTGAACTAAGATTCTTCAATTTCTGTGTGACAACATGAAAATTCTAATTCAATGAACAGAAATTGAATTTTGTCTTTATTTTTGAAAATAATACAGTTGATTGAACGTGATTAAATCGAAAATTGTTATAACTTAAATAAGTATTCAAATTAAAGAAATCTAACATGACAAGCAAGCAATAATTTTGTAGCATTTTAATTTCAAAACAAAAAATGCCCAAGACAGGAATCGAATCTGTGTCGCCACGGCCACAACGTGGAGTACTAACCACTATATTACTTGGGCCGATATTACAACAACTTAACAAAGTTAGTGTGTTCATTGTTACTGAATTGAACTAAGATTCTTCAATTTCTGTGTGACAACATGAAAATTCTAATTCAATGACCAGAAATTGAAAGATGTCTTTATTTTTGAAAACAATACAGTTGATTGAACGTGATTAAATCGAAAATTGTTATAACTTAAAAAAGTATTCAAATTAAAGAAATCTAACATGACAAGCAAGCAATATGTTTATAGCATTTTAATTTCAAAACAAAAAATGTCCAAGACAGGAATCGAATCTGTGTCGCCACGGCCACAACGTGGAGTACTAACCACTATATTACTTGGGCCGATATTACAACAACTTAACAAAGTTAGTGTGTTCATTGTTACTGAATTAAACTAAGATTCTTCAATTTCTGTGTGACAACATGAAAATTCTAATTCAATGACCAGAAATTGAAAGATGTCTTTATTTTTGAAAACAATACAGTTAATTGAACGTGATTAAATCAAAAATTGTTAGAACTTAAATATGTATTCGAATTAAAGAAATCTAACATGACAAGCAAGCAATATGTTTATAGCATTTTAATTTCAAAACAAAAAATGTCCAAGACAGGAATCGAATCTGTGTCGCCACGGCCACAACGTGGAGTACTAACCACTATATTACTTGGGCCGATATTACAACAACTTAACAAAGTTAGTGTGTTCAATGTTACTGAATTAAACTAAGATTCTTCAATTTCTGTGTGACAACATGAAAATTCTAATTCAATGAACAGAAATTGAATTTTGTCTTCAGTTTTGAAAACAATACAGTTGATTGAACGTGATTAAATCGAAAATTGTTATAACTTAAATAAGTATTCAAATTAAAGAAATCTAACATGACAAGCAAGCAATAATTTTGTAGCATTTTAATTTCAAAACAAAAAATGTCCAAGACAGGAATCGAATCTGTGTCGCCACGGCCACAACGTGGAGTACTAACCACTATATTACTTGGGCCGATATTACAACAACTTAACAAAGTTAGTGTGTTTATTGTTACTGAATTGAACTAAGATTCTTCAATTTCTGTGTGACAACATGAAAATTCTAATTCAATGAACAGTAATTGAATTTTGTCTTTATTTTTGAAAACAATACAGTTGATTGAACGTGATTAAATCGAAAATTGTTATAACTTGAATAAGTATTCAAATTAAAGAAATCTAACATGACAAGCAAGCAATAATTTTATAGCATTTAAATTTCAAAACAAAAAATGCCCAAAACAGGAATCGAATCTGTGTCGCCACGGCCACAACGTGGAGTACTAACCACTATATTACTTGGGCCGATATTACAACAACTTAACAAAGTTAGTGTGTTCATTGTTACTGAATTAAACTAAGATTCTTCAATTTCTGTGTGACAACATGAAAATTCTAATTCAATGAACAGAAATTGAATTTTGTTTTTATTTTTGAAAACAATACAGTTAATTGAACGTGATTAAATCAAAAATTGTTAGAACTTAAATAAGTATTTGAATTAAACAAATCTAACATGACAAGCAAGCAATAATTTTATAGCATTTAAATTTCAAAACAAAAAATGCCCAAGACAGGAATCGAACCTGTGTCGCCACGGCCACAACGTGGAGTACTAACCACTATACTACTTGGGCCAATATTACAACAACTTAACAAAGTTAGTGTGTTCATTGTTACTGAATTGAACGAAGATTCTTCAATTTCTGTGTGACAACATGAAAATTCTAATTCAATGAACAGAAATTGAATTTTGTCTTTATTTTTGAAAACAATACAGTTGATTGAACGTGATTAAATCGAAAATTGTTATAACTTGAATAAGTATTCAAATTAAAGAAATCTAACAAGACAAGCAAGCAATAATTTTATAGCATTTCAATTTCAAAACAAAAAATGCCCAAGACAGGAATCGAACCTGTGTCGCCACGGCCACAACGTGGAGTACTAACCACTATATTAATTGGGCCGATATTACAACAACTTAACAAAGTTAGTGTGTTCATTGTTACTGAATTGAACTAAGATTCTTCAATTTCTGTGTGACAACATGAAAATTCTAATTCAATGAACAGAAATTGAATTTTGTCTTTATTTTTGAGAACAATACAGTTGATTGAACGTGATTAAATTGAAAATTGTTATAACTTGAATAAGTATTCAAATTAAAGAAATCTAACAAGACAAGCAAGCAATAATTTTATAGCATTTTAATTTCAAAACAAAAAATGCCCAAGACAGGAATCGAACCTGTGTCGCCACGGCCACAACGTGGAGTACTAACCACTATACTACTTGGGCCGATATTACAACAACTTAACAAAGTTAGTGTATTCATTGTTACTGAAATGAACTGAGATTCTTCAATTTCTGTGTGACAACATGAAAATTCTAATTCAATGACCAGAAATTGAAAGATGTCTTTATTTTTGAAAACAATACAGTGGATTGAACGTGATTAAATCGAAAATTGTTATAACTTGAATAAGTATTCGAATTAAAAAAAATCTAACATGACAAGCAAGCAATAATTTTATAGCATTTAAATTTCAAAACAAAAAATGCCCAAAACAGGAATCGAATCTGTGTCGCCACGGCCACAACGTGGAGTACTAACCACTATATTACTTGGGCCGATATTACAACAACTTAACGAAGTTAGTGTGTTCATTGTTACTGAATTGAACTAAGATTCTTCAATTTCTGTGTGACAACATGAAAATTCTAATTCAATGAACAGAAATTGAATTTTGTTTTTATTTTTGAAAACAATACAGTTAATTGAACGTGATTAAATCAAAAATTGTTAGAACTTAAATAAGTATTTGAATTAAACAAATCTAACATGACAAGCAAGCAATAATTTTATAGCATTTAAATTTCAAAACAAAAAATGCCCAAGACAGGAATCGAACCTGTGTCGCCACGGCCACAACGTGGAGTACTAACCACTATACTACTTGGGCCAATATTACAACAACTTAACAAAGTTAGTGTGTTCATTGTTACTGAAATGAACTAAGATTCTTCAATTTCTGTGTGACAACATGAAAATTCTAATTCAATGACCAGAAATTGAAAGATGTCTTTATTTTTGAAAACAATACAGTTGATTGAACGTGATTAAATCGAAAATTGATAGAACTTAAATAAGTATTTGAATTAAACAAATCTAACATGACAAGCAAGCAATATGTTTATAGCATTTTAATTTCAAAACAAAAAATGCCCAAGACAGGAATCGAATCTGTGTCGCCACGGCCACAACGTGGAGTACTAACCACTATACTACTTGGGCCGATATTACAACAACTTAACGAAGTTAGTGTGTTCATTGTTACTGAATTGAACTAAGATTCTTCAATTTCTGTGTGACAACATGAAAATTCTAATTCAATGAACAGAAATTGAATTTTGTCTTTATTTTTGAAAATAATACAGTTGATTGAACGTGATTAAATCGAAAATTGTTATAACTTAAATAAGTATTCAAATTAAAGAAATCTAACATGACAAGCAAGCAATAATTTTGTAGCATTTTAATTTCAAAACAAAAAATGCCCAAGACAGGAATCGAATCTGTGTCGCCACGGCCACAACGTGGAGTACTAACCACTATATTACTTGGGCCGATATTACAACAACTTAACAAAGTTAGTGTGTTCATTGTTACTGAATTGAACTAAGATTCTTCAATTTCTGTGTGATAACATGAAAATTCTAATTCAATGACCAGAAATTGAAAGATGTCTTTATTTTTGAAAACAATACAGTTGATTGAACGTGATTAAATCGAAAATTGTTATAACTTAAAAAAGTATTCAAATTAAAGAAATCTAACATGACAAGCAAGCAATATGTTTATAGCATTTTAATTTCAAAACAAAAAATGTCCAAGACAGGAATCGAATCTGTGTCGCCACGGCCACAACGTGGAGTACTAACCACTATATTACTTGGGCCGATATTACAACAACTTAACAAAGTTAGTGTGTTCATTGTTACTGAATTAAACTAAGATTCTTCAATTTCTGTGTGACAACATGAAAATTCTAATTCAATGAACAGAAATTGAATTTTGTCTTCAGTTTTGAAAACAATACAGTTGATTGAACGTGATTAAATCGAAAATTGTTATAACTTAAATAAGTATTCAAATTAAAGAAATCTAACATGACAAGCAAGCAATAATTTTGTAGCATTTTAATTTCAAAACAAAAAATGTCCAAGACAGGAATCGAATCTGTGTCGCCACGGCCACAACGTGGAGTACTAACCACTATATTACTTGGGCCGATATTACAACAACTTAACAAAGTTAGTGTGTTTATTGTTACTGAATTGAACTAAGATTCTTCAATTTCTGTGTGACAACATGAAAATTCTAATTCAATGAACAGTAATTGAATTTTGTCTTTATTTTTGAAAACAATACAGTTGATTGAACGTGATTAAATCGAAAATTGTTATAACTTGAATAAGTATTCAAATTAAAGAAATCTAACATGACAAGCAAGCAATAATTTTATAGCATTTAAATTTCAAAACAAAAAATGCCCAAAACAGGAATCGAATCTGTGTCGCCACGGCCACAACGTGGAGTACTAACCACTATATTACTTGGGCCGATATTACAACAACTTAACAAAGTTAGTGTGTTCATTGTTACTGAATTAAACTAAGATTCTTCAATTTCTGTGTGACAACATGAAAATTCTAATTCAATGACCAGAAATTGAAAGATGTCTTTATTTTTGAAAACAATACAGTTGATTGAACGTGATTAAATCGAAAATTGTTATAACTTGAATAAGTATTTAAATTAAAGAAATCTAACATGACAAGCAAGCAATAATTTTATAGCATTTTAATTTCAAAACAAAAAATGCCCAAAACAGGAATCGAATCTGTGTCGCCACGGCCACAACGTGGAGTACTAACCACTATATTACTTGGGCCGATATTACAACAACTTAACAAAGTTAGTGTGTTCATTGTTACTGAATTAAACTAAGATTCTTCAATTTCTGTGTGACAACATGAAAATTCTAATTCAATGATCAGAAATTGAATTTTGTCTTTATTTTTGAAAACAATACAGTTGATTGAACGTGATTAAATCGAAAATTGTTATAACTTGAATAAGTATTCAAATTAAAGAAATCTAACAAGACAAGCAAGCAATAATTTTATAGCATTTTAATTTCAAAACAAAAAATGCCCAAAACAGGAATCGAATCTGTGTCGCCACGGCCACAACGTGGAGTACTAACCACTATATTACTTGGGCCGATATTACAACAACTTAACAAAGTTAGTGTGTTCATTGTTACTGAATTGAACTAAGATTTTTCAATTTCTGTGTGACAACATGAAAATTCTAATTCAATGACCAGAAATTGAAAGATGTCTTTATTTTTGAAAACAATACAGTTGATTGAACGTGATTAAATCGAAAATTGTTATAACTTGAATAAGTATTTAAATTAAAGAAATCTAACAAGACAAGCAAGCAATAATTTTATAGCATTTCAATTTCAAAACAAAAAATGCCCAAGACAGGAATCGAACCTGTGTCGCCACGGCCACAACGTGGAGTACTAACCACTATACTACTTGGGCCAATATTACAACAACTTAACAAAGTTAGTGTGTTCATTGTTACTGAATTGAACGAAGATTCTTCAATTTCTGTGTGACAACATGAAAATTCTAATTCAATGAACAGAAATTGAATTTTGTCTTTATTTTTGAAAACAATACAGTTGATTGAACGTGATTAAATCGAAAATTGTTATAACTTGAATAAGTATTCAAATTAAAGAAATCTAACAAGACAAGCAAGCAATAATTTTATAGCATTTCAATTTCAAAACAAAAAATGCCCAAGACAGGAATCGAACCTGTGTCGCCACGGCCACAACGTGGAGTACTAACCACTATATTAATTGGGCCGATATTACAACAACTTAACAAAGTTAGTGTGTTCATTGTTACTGAATTGAACTAAGATTCTTCAATTTCTGTGTGACAACATGAAAATTCTAATTCAATGAACAGAAATTGAATTTTGTCTTTATTTTTGAGAACAATACAGTTGATTGAACGTGATTAAATTGAAAATTGTTATAACTTGAATAAGTATTCAAATTAAAGAAATCTAACAAGACAAGCAAGCAATAATTTTATAGCATTTTAATTTCAAAACAAAAAATGCCCAAGACAGGAATCGAACCTGTGTCGCCACGGCCACAACGTGGAGTACTAACCACTATACTACTTGGGCCGATATTACAACAACTTAACAAAGTTAGTGTGTTCATTGTTACTGAAATGAACTGAGATTCTTCAATTTCTGTGTGACAACATGAAAATTCTAATTCAATGACCAGAAATTGAAAGATGTCTTTATTTTTGAAAACAATACAGTTGATTGAACGTGATTAAATCGAAAATTGTTATAACTTGAATAAGTATTCGAATTAAAAAAAATCTAACATGACAAGCAAGCAATAATTTTATAGCATTTAAATTTCAAAACAAAAAATGCCCAAAACAGGAATCGAATCTGTGTCGCCACGGCCACAACGTGGAGTACTAACCACTATATTACTTGGGCCGATATTACAACAACTTAACGAAGTTAGTGTGTTCATTGTTACTGAATTGAACTAAGATTCTTCAATTTCTGTGTGACAACATGAAAATTCTAATTCAATGAACAGAAATTGAATTTTGTTTTTATTTTTGAAAACAATACAGTTAATTGAACGTGATTAAATCAAAAATTGTTAGAACTTAAATAAGTATTTGAATTAAACAAATCTAACATGACAAGCAAGCAATAATTTTATAGCATTTAAATTTCAAAACAAAAAATGCCCAAGACAGGAATCGAACCTGTGTCGCCACGGCCACAACGTGGAGTACTAACCACTATACTACTTGGGCCAATATTACAACAACTTAACAAAGTTAGTGTGTTCATTGTTACTGAAATGAACTAAGATTCTTCAATTTCTGTGTGACAACATGAAAATTCTAATTCAATGACCAGAAATTGAAAGATGTCTTTATTTTTGAAAACAATACAGTTGATTGAACGTGATTAAATCGAAAATTGATAGAACTTAAATAAGTATTTGAATTAAACAAATCTAACATGACAAGCAAGCAATATGTTTATAGCATTTTAATTTCAAAACAAAAAATGCCCAAGACAGGAATCGAATCTGTGTCGCCACGGCCACAACGTGGAGTACTAACCACTATACTACTTGGGCCGATATTACAACAACTTAACGAAGTTAGTGTGTTCATTGTTACTGAATTGAACTAAGATTCTTCAATTTCTGTGTGACAACATGAAAATTCTAATTCAATGAACAGAAATTGAATTTTGTCTTTATTTTTGAAAATAATACAGTTGATTGAACGTGATTAAATCGAAAATTGTTATAACTTAAATAAGTATTCAAATTAAAGAAATCTAACATGACAAGCAAGCAATAATTTTGTAGCATTTTAATTTCAAAACAAAAAATGCCCAAGACAGGAATCGAATCTGTGTCGCCACGGCCACAACGTGGAGTACTAACCACTATATTACTTGGGCCGATATTACAACAACTTAACAAAGTTAGTGTGTTCATTGTTACTGAATTGAACTAAGATTCTTCAATTTCTGTGTGATAACATGAAAATTCTAATTCAATGACCAGAAATTGAAAGATGTCTTTATTTTTGAAAACAATACAGTTGATTGAACGTGATTAAATCGAAAATTGTTATAACTTAAAAAAGTATTCAAATTAAAGAAATCTAACATGACAAGCAAGCAATATGTTTATAGCATTTTAATTTCAAAACAAAAAATGTCCAAGACAGGAATCGAATCTGTGTCGCCACGGCCACAACGTGGAGTACTAACCACTATATTACTTGGGCCGATATTACAACAACTTAACAAAGTTAGTGTGTTCATTGTTACTGAATTAAACTAAGATTCTTCAATTTCTGTGTGACAACATGAAAATTCTAATTCAATGAACAGAAATTGAATTTTGTCTTCAGTTTTGAAAACAATACAGTTGATTGAACGTGATTAAATCGAAAATTGTTATAACTTAAATAAGTATTCAAATTAAAGAAATCTAACATGACAAGCAAGCAATAATTTTGTAGCATTTTAATTTCAAAACAAAAAATGTCCAAGACAGGAATCGAATCTGTGTCGCCACGGCCACAACGTGGAGTACTAACCACTATATTACTTGGGCCGATATTACAACAACTTAACAAAGTTAGTGTGTTTATTGTTACTGAATTGAACTAAGATTCTTCAATTTCTGTGTGACAACATGAAAATTCTAATTCAATGAACAGTAATTGAATTTTGTCTTTATTTTTGAAAACAATACAGTTGATTGAACGTGATTAAATCGAAAATTGTTATAACTTGAATAAGTATTCAAATTAAAGAAATCTAACATGACAAGCAAGCAATAATTTTATAGCATTTAAATTTCAAAACAAAAAATGCCCAAAACAGGAATCGAATCTGTGTCGCCACGGCCACAACGTGGAGTACTAACCACTATATTACTTGGGCCGATATTACAACAACTTAACAAAGTTAGTGTGTTCATTGTTACTGAATTAAACTAAGATTCTTCAATTTCTGTGTGACAACATGAAAATTCTAATTCAATGACCAGAAATTGAAAGATGTCTTTATTTTTGAAAACAATACAGTTGATTGAACGTGATTAAATCGAAAATTGTTATAACTTGAATAAGTATTTAAATTAAAGAAATCTAACATGACAAGCAAGCAATAATTTTATAGCATTTTAATTTCAAAACAAAAAATGCCCAAAACAGGAATCGAATCTGTGTCGCCACGGCCACAACGTGGAGTACTAACCACTATATTACTTGGGCCGATATTACAACAACTTAACAAAGTTAGTGTGTTCATTGTTACTGAATTAAACTAAGATTCTTCAATTTCTGTGTGACAACATGAAAATTCTAATTCAATGATCAGAAATTGAATTTTGTCTTTATTTTTGAAAACAATACAGTTGATTGAACGTGATTAAATCGAAAATTGTTATAACTTGAATAAGTATTCAAATTAAAGAAATCTAACAAGACAAGCAAGCAATAATTTTATAGCATTTTAATTTCAAAACAAAAAATGCCCAAAACAGGAATCGAATCTGTGTCGCCACGGCCACAACGTGGAGTACTAACCACTATATTACTTGGGCCGATATTACAACAACTTAACAAAGTTAGTGTGTTCATTGTTACTGAATTGAACTAAGATTTTTCAATTTCTGTGTGACAACATGAAAATTCTAATTCAATGACCAGAAATTGAAAGATGTCTTTATTTTTGAAAACAATACAGTTGATTGAACGTGATTAAATCGAAAATTGTTATAACTTGAATAAGTATTCGAATTAAAAAAAATCTAACATGACAAGCAAGCAATAATTTTATAGCATTTAAATTTCAAAACAAAAAATGCCCAAAACAGGAATCGAATCTGTGTCGCCACGGCCACAACGTGGAGTACTAACCACTATATTACTTGGGCCGATATTACAACAACTTAACGAAGTTAGTGTGTTCATTGTTACTGAATTGAACTAAGATTCTTCAATTTCTGTGTGACAACATGAAAATTCTAATTCAATGAACAGAAATTGAATTTTGTTTTTATTTTTGAAAACAATACAGTTAATTGAACGTGATTAAATCAAAAATTGTTAGAACTTAAATAAGTATTTGAATTAAACAAATCTAACATGACAAGCAAGCAATAATTTTATAGCATTTAAATTTCAAAACAAAAAATGCCCAAGACAGGAATCGAACCTGTGTCGCCACGGCCACAACGTGGAGTACTAACCACTATACTACTTGGGCCAATATTACAACAACTTAACAAAGTTAGTGTGTTCATTGTTACTGAAATGAACTAAGATTCTTCAATTTCTGTGTGACAACATGAAAATTCTAATTCAATGACCAGAAATTGAAAGATGTCTTTATTTTTGAAAACAATACAGTTGATTGAACGTGATTAAATCGAAAATTGATAGAACTTAAATAAGTATTTGAATTAAACAAATCTAACATGACAAGCAAGCAATATGTTTATAGCATTTTAATTTCAAAACAAAAAATGCCCAAGACAGGAATCGAATCTGTGTCGCCACGGCCACAACGTGGAGTACTAACCACTATACTACTTGGGCCGATATTACAACAACTTAACGAAGTTAGTGTGTTCATTGTTACTGAATTGAACTAAGATTCTTCAATTTCTGTGTGACAACATGAAAATTCTAATTCAATGAACAGAAATTGAATTTTGTCTTTATTTTTGAAAATAATACAGTTGATTGAACGTGATTAAATCGAAAATTGTTATAACTTAAATAAGTATTCAAATTAAAGAAATCTAACATGACAAGCAAGCAATAATTTTGTAGCATTTTAATTTCAAAACAAAAAATGCCCAAGACAGGAATCGAATCTGTGTCGCCACGGCCACAACGTGGAGTACTAACCACTATATTACTTGGGCCGATATTACAACAACTTAACAAAGTTAGTGTGTTCATTGTTACTGAATTGAACTAAGATTCTTCAATTTCTGTGTGATAACATGAAAATTCTAATTCAATGACCAGAAATTGAAAGATGTCTTTATTTTTGAAAACAATACAGTTGATTGAACGTGATTAAATCGAAAATTGTTATAACTTAAAAAAGTATTCAAATTAAAGAAATCTAACATGACAAGCAAGCAATATGTTTATAGCATTTTAATTTCAAAACAAAAAATGTCCAAGACAGGAATCGAATCTGTGTCGCCACGGCCACAACGTGGAGTACTAACCACTATATTACTTGGGCCGATATTACAACAACTTAACAAAGTTAGTGTGTTCATTGTTACTGAATTAAACTAAGATTCTTCAATTTCTGTGTGACAACATGAAAATTCTAATTCAATGAACAGAAATTGAATTTTGTCTTCAGTTTTGAAAACAATACAGTTGATTGAACGTGATTAAATCGAAAATTGTTATAACTTAAATAAGTATTCAAATTAAAGAAATCTAACATGACAAGCAAGCAATAATTTTGTAGCATTTTAATTTCAAAACAAAAAATGTCCAAGACAGGAATCGAATCTGTGTCGCCACGGCCACAACGTGGAGTACTAACCACTATATTACTTGGGCCGATATTACAACAACTTAACAAAGTTAGTGTGTTTATTGTTACTGAATTGAACTAAGATTCTTCAATTTCTGTGTGACAACATGAAAATTCTAATTCAATGAACAGTAATTGAATTTTGTCTTTATTTTTGAAAACAATACAGTTGATTGAACGTGATTAAATCGAAAATTGTTATAACTTGAATAAGTATTCAAATTAAAGAAATCTAACATGACAAGCAAGCAATAATTTTATAGCATTTAAATTTCAAAACAAAAAATGCCCAAAACAGGAATCGAATCTGTGTCGCCACGGCCACAACGTGGAGTACTAACCACTATATTACTTGGGCCGATATTACAACAACTTAACAAAGTTAGTGTGTTCATTGTTACTGAATTAAACTAAGATTCTTCAATTTCTGTGTGACAACATGAAAATTCTAATTCAATGACCAGAAATTGAAAGATGTCTTTATTTTTGAAAACAATACAGTTGATTGAACGTGATTAAATCGAAAATTGTTATAACTTGAATAAGTATTTAAATTAAAGAAATCTAACATGACAAGCAAGCAATAATTTTATAGCATTTTAATTTCAAAACAAAAAATGCCCAAAACAGGAATCGAATCTGTGTCGCCACGGCCACAACGTGGAGTACTAACCACTATATTACTTGGGCCGATATTACAACAACTTAACAAAGTTAGTGTGTTCATTGTTACTGAATTAAACTAAGATTCTTCAATTTCTGTGTGACAACATGAAAATTCTAATTCAATGATCAGAAATTGAATTTTGTCTTTATTTTTGAAAACAATACAGTTGATTGAACGTGATTAAATCGAAAATTGTTATAACTTGAATAAGTATTCAAATTAAAGAAATCTAACAAGACAAGCAAGCAATAATTTTATAGCATTTTAATTTCAAAACAAAAAATGCCCAAAACAGGAATCGAATCTGTGTCGCCACGGCCACAACGTGGAGTACTAACCACTATATTACTTGGGCCGATATTACAACAACTTAACAAAGTTAGTGTGTTCATTGTTACTGAATTGAACTAAGATTTTTCAATTTCTGTGTGACAACATGAAAATTCTAATTCAATGACCAGAAATTGAAAGATGTCTTTATTTTTGAAAACAATACAGTTGATTGAACGTGATTAAATCGAAAATTGTTATAACTTGAATAAGTATTTAAATTAAAGAAATCTAACATGACAAGCAAGCAATAATTTTATAGCATTTTAATTTCAAAACAAAAAATGCCCAAGACAGGAATCGAACCTGTGTCGCCACGGCCACAACGTGGAGTACTAACCACTATATTACTTGGGCCGATATTACAACAACTTAACAAAGTTAGTGTGTTCATTGTTACTGAATTGAACTAAGATTCTTCAATTTCTGTGTGACAACATGAAAATTCTAATTCAATGATCAGAAATTGAATTTTGTCTTTATTTTTGAAAACAATACAGTTGATTGAACGTGATTAAATCGAAAATTGTTATAACTTGAATAAGTATTCAAATTAAAGAAATCTAACAAGACAAGCAAGCAATAATTTTATAGCATTTTAATTTCAAAACAAAAAATGCCCAAAACAGGAATCGAATCTGTGTCGCCACGGCCACAACGTGGAGTACTAACCACTATATTACTTGGGCCGATATTACAACAACTTAACAAAGTTAGTGTGTTCATTGTTACTGAATTAAACTAAGATTCTTCAATTTCTGTGTGACAACATGAAAATTCTAATTCAATGACCAGAAATTGAAAGATGTCTTTATTTTTGAAAACAATACAGTTGATTGAACGTGATTAAATCGAAAATTGTTATAACTTGAATAAGTATTCAAATTAAAGAAATCTAACATGACAAGCAAGCAATAATTTTATAGCATTTTAATTTCAAAACAAAAAATGCCCAAGACAGGAATCGAACCTGTGTCGCCACGGCCACAACGTGGAGTACTAACCACTATACTACTTGGGCCAATATTACAACAACTTAACAAAGTTAGTGTGTTCATTGTTACTGAAATGAACTAAGATTCTTCAATTTCTGTGTGACAACATGAAAATTCTAATTCAATGAACAGAAATTGAATTTTGTCTTTATTTTTGAAAACAATACAGTTAATTGAACGTGATTAAATCAAAAATTGTTAGAACTTAAATATGTATTTGAATTGAAGAAATCTAACATGACAAGCAAGCAATATGTTTATAGCATTTTAATTTCAAAACAAAAAATGTCCAAGACAGGAATCGAATCTGTGTCGCCACGGCCACAACGTGGAGTACTAACCACTATATTACTTGGGCCGATATTACAACAACTTAACAAAGTTAGTGTGTTCATTGTTACTGAATTGAACTAAGATTCTTCAATTTCTGTGTGACAACATGAAAATTCTAATTCAATGAACAGAAATTGAATTTTGTCTTTATTTTTGAAAACAATACAGTTGATTGAACGTGATTAAATCGAAAATTGTTATAACTTAAATAAGTATTCAAATTAAAGAAATCTAACATGACAAGCAAGCAATAATTTTGTAGCATTTTAATTTCAAAACAAAAAATGCCCAAGACAGGAATCGAATCTGTGTCGCCACGGCCACAACGTGGAGTACTAACCACTATATTACTTGGGCCGATATTACAACAACTTAACAAAGTTAGTGTGTTCATTGTTACTGAATTGAACTAAGATTCTTCAATTTCTGTGTGACAACATGAAAATTCTAATTCAATGACCAGAAATTGAAAGATGTCTTTATTTTTGAAAACAATACAGTTAATTGAACGTGATTAAATCAAAAATTGTTAGAACTTAAATATGTATTTGAATTAAAGAAATCTAACATGACAAGCAAGCAATATGTTTATAGCATTTTAATTTCAAAACAAAAAATGTCCAAGACAGGAATCGAATCTGTGTCGCCACGGCCACAACGTGGAGTACTAACCACTATATTACTTGGGCCGATATTACAACAACTTAACAAAGTTAGTGTGTTCATTGTTACTGAATTGAACTAAGATTCTTCAATTTCTGTGTGACAACATGAAAATTCTAATTCAATGAACAGAAATTGAATTTTGTCTTTATTTTTGAAAACAATACAGTTGATTGAACGTGATTAAATCGAAAATTGTTATAACTTGAATAAGTATTCAAATTAAAGAAATCTAACAAGACAAGCAAGCAATAATTTTATAGCATTTTAATTTCAAAACAAAAAATGCCCAAAACAGGAATCGAATCTGTGTCGCCACGGCCACAACGTGGAGTACTAACCACTATATTACTTGGGCCGATATTACAACAACTTAACAAAGTTAGTGTGTTCATTGTTACTGAATTAAACTAAGATTCTTCAATTTCTGTGTGACAACTTGAAAATTCTCATTCAATGAACAGTAATTGAATTTTGTCTTTATTTTTGAAAACAATACAGTTGATTGAACGTGATTAAATCGAAAATTGTTATAACTTGAATAAGTATTCAAATTAAAGAAATCTAACATGACAAGCAAGCAATAATTTTATAGCATTTAAATTTCAAAACAAAAAATGCCCAAAACAGGAATCGAATCTGTGTCGCCACGGCCACAACGTGGAGTACTAACCACTATATTACTTGGGCCGATATTACAACAACTTAACAAAGTTAGTGTGTTCATTGTTACTGAATTAAACTAAGATTCTTCAATTTCTGTGTGACAACATGAAAATTCTAATTCAATGACCAGAAATTGAAAGATGTCTTTATTTTTGAAAACAATACAGTTGATTGAACGTGATTAAATCGAAAATTGTTATAACTTGAATAAGTATTCAAATTAAAGAAATCTAACATGACAAGCAAGCAATAATTTTATAGCATTTTAATTTCAAAACAAAAAATGCCCAAAACAGGAATCGAATCTGTGTCGCCACGGCCACAACGTGGAGTACTAACCACTATATTACTTGGGCCGATATTACAACAACTTAACAAAGTTAGTGTGTTCATTGTTACTGAATTAAACTAAGATTCTTCAATTTCTGTGTGACAACATGAAAATTCTAATTCAATGACCAGAAATTGAAAGATGTCTTTATTTTTGAAAACAATACAGTTGATTGAACGTGATTAAATCGAAAATTGTTATAACTTGAATAAGTATTCAAATTAAAGAAATCTAACAAGACAAGCAAGCAATAATTTTATAGCATTTTAATTTCAAAACAAAAAATGCCTAAAACAGGAATCGAATCTGTGTCGCCACGGCCACAACGTGGAGTACTAACCACTATATTACTTGGGCCGATATTACAACAACTTAACAAAGTTAGTGTGTTCATTGTTACTGAATTAAACTAAGATTCTTCAATTTCTGTGTGACAACATGAAAATTCTAATTCAATGACCAGAAATTGAAAGATGTCTTTATTTTTGAAAACAATACAGTTGATTGAACGTGATTAAATCGAAAATTGTTATAACTTAAATATGTATTTGAATTAAAGAAATCTAACATGACAAGCAAGCAATATGTTTATAGCATTTTAATTTCAAAACAAAAAATGTCCAAGACAGGAATCGAATCTGTGTCGCCACGGCCACAACGTGGAGTACTAACCACTATATTACTTGGGCCGATATTACAACAACTTAACAAAGTTAGTGTGTTCATTGTTACTGAAATGAACTAAGATTCTTCAATTTCTGTGTGACAACATGAAAATTCTAATTCAATGAACAGAAATTGAATTTTGTCTTTATTTTTGAAAACAATACAGTTAATTGAACGTGATTAAATCAAAAATTGTTAGAACTTAAATATGTATTTGAATTAAAGAAATCTAACATGACAAGCAAGCAATATGTTTATAGCATTTTAATTTCAAAACAAAAAATGTCCAAGACAGGAATCGAACCTGTGTCGCCACGGCCACAACGTGGAGTACTAACCACTATACTACTTGGGCCAATATTACAACAACTTAACAAAGTTAGTGTGTTCATTGTTACTGAAATGAACTAAGATTCTTCAATTTCTGTGTGACAACATGAAAATTCTAATTCAATGAACAGAAATTGAATTTTGTCTTTATTTTTGAAAACAATACAGTTAATTGAACGTGATTAAATCAAAAATTGTTAGAACTTAAATATGTATTTGAATTAAAGAAATCTAACATGACAAGCAAGCAATATGTTTATAGCATTTTAATTTCAAAACAAAAAATGTCCAAGACAGGAATCGAATCTGTGTCGCCACGGCCACAACGTGGAGTACTAACCACTATATTACTTGGGCCGATATTACAACAACTTAACAAAGTTAGTGTGTTCATTGTTACTGAATTGAACTAAGATTCTTCAATTTCTGTGTGACAACATGAAAATTCTAATTCAATGAACAGAAATTGAATTTTGTCTTTATTTTTGAAAACAATACAGTTAATTGAACGTGATTAAATCAAAAATTGTTAGAACTTAAATATGTATTTGAATTAAAGAAATCTAACATGACAAGCAAGCAATATGTTTATAGCATTTTAATTTCAAAACAAAAAATGTCCAAGACAGGAATCGAATCTGTGTCGCCACGGCCACAACGTGGAGTACTAACCACTATATTACTTGGGCCGATATTACAACAACTTAACAAAGTTAGTGTGTTCATTGTTACTGAATTGAACTAAGATTCTTCAATTTCTGTGTGACAACATGAAAATTCTAATTCAATGAACAGAAATTGAATTTTGTCTTTATTTTTGAAAACAATACAGTTGATTGAACGTGATTAAATCGAAAATTGTTATAACTTAAATAAGTATTCAAATTAAAGAAATCTAACATGACAAGCAAGCAATAATTTTATAGCATTTTAATTTCAAAACAAAAAATGTCCAAGACAGGAATCGAATCTGTGTCGCCACGGCCACAACGTGGAGTACTAACCACTATATTACTTGGGCCGATATTACAACAACTTAACAAAGTTAGTGTGTTCATTGTTACTGAAATGAACTAAGATTCTTCAATTTCTGTGTGACAACATGAAAATTCTAATTCAATGAACAGAAATTGAATTTTGTCTTTATTTTTGAAAACAATACAGTTGATTGAACGTGATTAAATCGAAAATTGTTATAACTTGAATAAGTATTCAAATTAAAGAAATCTAACATGACAAGCAAGCAATAATTTTATAGCATTTTAATTTCAAAACAAAAAATGTCCAAGACAGGAATTGAATCTGTGTCGCCACGGCCACAACGTGGAGTACTAACCACTATATTACTTGGGCCGATATTACAACAACTTAACAAAGTTAGTGTGTTCATTGTTACTGAATTAAACTAAGATTCTTCAATTTCTGTGTGACAACATGAAAATTCTAATTCAATGACCAGAAATTGAAAGATGTCTTTATTTTTGAAAACAATACAGTTGATTGAACGTGATTAAATCGAAAATTGTTATAACTTGAATAAGTATTCAAATTAAAGAAATCTAACAAGACAAGCAAGCAATAATTTTATAGCATTTTAATTTCAAAACAAAAAATGCCTAAAACAGGAATCGAATCTGTGTCGCCACGGCCACAACGTGGAGTACTAACCACTATATTACTTGGGCCGATATTACAACAACTTAACAAAGTTAGTGTGTTCATTGTTACTGAATTAAACTAAGATTCTTCAATTTCTGTGTGACAACATGAAAATTCTAATTCAATGACCAGAAATTGAAAGATGTCTTTATTTTTGAAAACAATACAGTTGATTGAACGTGATTAAATCGAAAATTGTTATAACTTAAATATGTATTTGAATTAAAGAAATCTAACATGACAAGCAAGCAATATGTTTATAGCATTTTAATTTCAAAACAAAAAATGTCCAAGACAGGAATCGAATCTGTGTCGCCACGGCCACAACGTGGAGTACTAACCACTATATTACTTGGGCCGATATTACAACAACTTAACAAAGTTAGTGTGTTCATTGTTACTGAAATGAACTAAGATTCTTCAATTTCTGTGTGACAACATGAAAATTCTAATTCAATGAACAGAAATTGAATTTTGTCTTTATTTTTGAAAACAATACAGTTAATTGAACGTGATTAAATCAAAAATTGTTAGAACTTAAATATGTATTTGAATTAAAGAAATCTAACATGACAAGCAAGCAATATGTTTATAGCATTTTAATTTCAAAACAAAAAATGTCCAAGACAGGAATCGAACCTGTGTCGCCACGGCCACAACGTGGAGTACTAACCACTATACTACTTGGGCCAATATTACAACAACTTAACAAAGTTAGTGTGTTCATTGTTACTGAAATGAACTAAGATTCTTCAATTTCTGTGTGACAACATGAAAATTCTAATTCAATGAACAGAAATTGAATTTTGTCTTTATTTTTGAAAACAATACAGTTAATTGAACGTGATTAAATCAAAAATTGTTAGAACTTAAATATGTATTTGAATTAAAGAAATCTAACATGACAAGCAAGCAATATGTTTATAGCATTTTAATTTCAAAACAAAAAATGTCCAAGACAGGAATCGAATCTGTGTCGCCACGGCCACAACGTGGAGTACTAACCACTATATTACTTGGGCCGATATTACAACAACTTAACAAAGTTAGTGTGTTCATTGTTACTGAATTGAACTAAGATTCTTCAATTTCTGTGTGACAACATGAAAATTCTAATTCAATGAACAGAAATTGAATTTTGTCTTTATTTTTGAAAACAATACAGTTAATTGAACGTGATTAAATCAAAAATTGTTAGAACTTAAATATGTATTTGAATTAAAGAAATCTAACATGACAAGCAAGCAATATGTTTATAGCATTTTAATTTCAAAACAAAAAATGTCCAAGACAGGAATCGAATCTGTGTCGCCACGGCCACAACGTGGAGTACTAACCACTATATTACTTGGGCCGATATTACAACAACTTAACAAAGTTAGTGTGTTCATTGTTACTGAATTGAACTAAGATTCTTCAATTTCTGTGTGACAACATGAAAATTCTAATTCAATGAACAGAAATTGAATTTTGTCTTTATTTTTGAAAACAATACAGTTGATTGAACGTGATTAAATCGAAAATTGTTATAACTTAAATAAGTATTCAAATTAAAGAAATCTAACATGACAAGCAAGCAATAATTTTATAGCATTTTAATTTCAAAACAAAAAATGTCCAAGACAGGAATCGAATCTGTGTCGCCACGGCCACAACGTGGAGTACTAACCACTATATTACTTGGGCCGATATTACAACAACTTAACAAAGTTAGTGTGTTCATTGTTACTGAAATGAACTAAGATTCTTCAATTTCTGTGTGACAACATGAAAATTCTAATTCAATGAACAGAAATTGAATTTTGTCTTTATTTTTGAAAACAATACAGTTGATTGAACGTGATTAAATCGAAAATTGTTATAACTTGAATAAGTATTCAAATTAAAGAAATCTAACATGACAAGCAAGCAATAATTTTATAGCATTTTAATTTCAAAACAAAAAATGTCCAAGACAGGAATTGAATCTGTGTCGCCACGGCCACAACGTGGAGTACTAACCACTATATTACTTGGGCCGATATTACAACAACTTAACAAAGTTAGTGTGTTCATTGTTACTGAATTAAACTAAGATTCTTCAATTTCTGTGTGACAACATGAAAATTCTAATTCAATGACCAGAAATTGAAAGATGTCTTTATTTTTGAAAACAATACAGTTGATTGAACGTGATTAAATCGAAAATTGTTATAACTTGAATAAGTATTCAAATTTAAAAAAATCTAACATGACAAGCAAGCAATAATTTTATAGCATTTTAATTTCAAAACAAAAAATGCCCAAAACAGGAATCGAACCTGTGTCGCCACGGCCACAACGTGGAGTACTAACCACTATACTACTTGGGCCAATATTACAACAACTTAACAAAGTTAGTGTGTTCATTGTTACTGAAATGAACTAAGATTCTTCAATTTCTGTGTGACAACATGAAAATTCTAATTCAATGAACAGAAATTGAATTTTGTTTTTATTTTTGAAAACAATACAGTTAATTGAACGTGATTAAATCAAAAATTGTTAGAACTTAAATAAGTATTTGAATTAAACAAATCTCACATGACAAGCAAGCAATAATTTTATAGCATTTAAATTTCAAAACAAAAAATGCCCAAGACAGGAATCGAACCTGTGTCGCCACGGCCACAACGTGGAGTACTAACCATTATACTACTTGGGCCAATATTACAACAACTTAACAAAGTTAGTGTGTTCATTGTTACTGAATTGAACTAAGATTCTTCAATTTCTGTGTGACAACATGAAAATTCTAATTCAATGAACAGAAATTGAATTTTGTCTTTATTTTTGAAAACAATACAGTTGATTGAACGTGATTAAATCGAAAATTGTTATAACTTAAATAAGTATTCAAATTAAAGAAATCTAACATGACAAGCAAGCAATAATTTTGTAGCATTTTAATTTCAAAACAAAAAATGCCCAAGACAGGAATCGAATCTGTGTCGCCACGGCCACAACGTGGAGTACTAACCACTATATTACTTGGGCCGATATTACAACAACTTAACAAAGTTAGTGTGTTCATTGTTACTGAATTGAACTAAGATTCTTCAATTTCTGTGTGACAACATGAAAATTCTAATTCAATGAACAGAAATTGAATTTTGTCTTTATTTTTGAAAACAATACAGTTGATTGAACGTGATTAAATCGAAAATTGTTATAACTTGAATAAGTATTCAAATTAAAGAAATCTAACATGACAAGCAAGCAATAATTTTATAGCATTTAAATTTCAAAACAAAAAATGCCCAAGACAGGAATCGAACCTGTGTCGCCACGGCCACAACGTGGAGTACTAACCACTATACTACTTGGGCCAATATTACAACAACTTAACAAAGTTAGTGTGTTCATTGTTACTGAAATGAACTAAGATTCTTCAATTTCTGTGTGACAACATGAAAATTCTAATTCAATGAACAGAAATTGAATTTTGTCTTTATTTTTGAAAACAATACAGTTAATTGAACGTGATTAAATCAAAAATTGTTAGAACTTAAATATGTATTTGAATTAAAGAAATCTAACATGACAAGCAAGCAATATGTTTATAGCATTTTAATTTCAAAACAAAAAATGTCCAAGACAGGAATCGAATCTGTGTCGCCACGGCCACAACGTGGAGTACTAACCACTATATTACTTGGGCCGATATTACAACAACTTAACAAAGTTAGTGTGTTCATTGTTACTGAATTGAACTAAGATTCTTCAATTTCTGTGTGACAACATGAAAATTCTAATTCAATGAACAGAAATTGAATTTTGTCTTTATTTTTGAAAACAATACAGTTGATTGAACGTGATTAAATCGAAAATTGTTATAACTTAAATAAGTATTCAAATTAAAGAAATCTAACATGACAAGCAAGCAATAATTTTGTAGCATTTTAATTTCAAAACAAAAAATGCCCAAGACAGGAATCGAATCTGTGTCGCCACGGCCACAACGTGGAGTACTAACCACTATATTACTTGGGCCGATATTACAACAACTTAACAAAGTTAGTGTGTTCATTGTTACTGAATTGAACTAAGATTCTTCAATTTCTGTGTGACAACATGAAAATTCTAATTCAATGAACAGAAATTGAATTTTGTCTTTATTTTTGAAAACAATACAGTTGATTGAACGTGATTAAATCGAAAATTGTTATAACTTGAATAAGTATTCAAATTAAAGAAATCTAACAAGACAAGCAAGCAATAATTTTATAGCATTTTAATTTCAAAACAAAAAATGCCCAAGACAGGAATCGAATCTGTGTCGCCACGGCCACAACGTGGAGTACTAACCACTATATTACTTGGGCCGATATTACAACAACTTAACAAAGTTAGTGTGTTCATTGTTACTGAATTGAACTAAGATTCTTCAATTTCTGTGTGACAACATGAAAATTCTAATTCAATGAACAGAAATTGAATTTTGTCTTTATTTTTGAAAACAATACAGTTAATTGAACGTGATTAAATCAAAAATTGTTAGAACTTAAATATGTATTTGAATTAAAGAAATCTAACATGACAAGCAAGCAATATGTTTATAGCATTTTAATTTCAAAACAAAAAATGTCCAAGACAGGAATCGAATCTGTGTCGCCACGGCCACAACGTGGAGTACTAACCACTATATTACTTGGGCCGATATTACAACAACTTAACAAAGTTAGTGTGTTCATTGTTACTGAATTGAACTAAGATTCTTCAATTTCTGTGTGACAACATGAAAATTCTAATTCAATGAACAGAAATTGAATTTTGTCTTTATTTTTGAAAACAATACAGTTGATTGAACGTGATTAAATCGAAAATTGTTATAACTTAAATAAGTATTCAAATTAAAGAAATCTAACATGACAAGCAAGCAATAATTTTATAGCATTTTAATTTCAAAACAAAAAATGTCCAAGACAGGAATCGAATCTGTGTCGCCACGGCCACAACGTGGAGTACTAACCACTATATTACTTGGGCCGATATTACAACAACTTAACAAAGTTAGTGTGTTCATTGTTACTGAAATGAACTAAGATTCTTCAATTTCTGTGTGACAACATGAAAATTCTAATTCAATGAACAGAAATTGAATTTTGTCTTTATTTTTGAAAACAATACAGTTGATTGAACGTGATTAAATCGAAAATTGTTATAACTTGAATAAGTATTCAAATTAAAGAAATCTAACATGACAAGCAAGCAATAATTTTATAGCATTTTAATTTCAAAACAAAAAATGTCCAAGACAGGAATTGAATCTGTGTCGCCACGGCCACAACGTGGAGTACTAACCACTATATTACTTGGGCCGATATTACAACAACTTAACAAAGTTAGTGTGTTCATTGTTACTGAATTAAACTAAGATTCTTCAATTTCTGTGTGACAACATGAAAATTCTAATTCAATGACCAGAAATTGAAAGATGTCTTTATTTTTGAAAACAATACAGTTGATTGAACGTGATTAAATCGAAAATTGTTATAACTTGAATAAGTATTCAAATTTAAAAAAATCTAACATGATAAGCAAGCAATAATTTTATAGCATTTTAATTTCAAAACAAAAAATGCCCAAAACAGGAATCGAACCTGTGTCGCCACGGCCACAACGTGGAGTACTAACCACTATACTACTTGGGCCAATATTACAACAACTTAACAAAGTTAGTGTGTTCATTGTTACTGAAATGAACTAAGATTCTTCAATTTCTGTGTGACAACATGAAAATTCTAATTCAATGAACAGAAATTGAATTTTGTTTTTATTTTTGAAAACAATACAGTTAATTGAACGTGATTAAATCAAAAATTGTTAGAACTTAAATAAGTATTTGAATTAAACAAATCTCACATGACAAGCAAGCAATAATTTTATAGCATTTAAATTTCAAAACAAAAAATGCCCAAGACAGGAATCGAACCTGTGTCGCCACGGCCACAACGTGGAGTACTAACCATTATACTACTTGGGCCAATATTACAACAACTTAACAAAGTTAGTGTGTTCATTGTTACTGAATTGAACTAAGATTCTTCAATTTCTGTGGGACAACATGAAAATTCTAATTCAATGAACAGAAATTGAATTTTGTCTTTATTTTTGAAAACAATACAGTTGATTGAACGTGATTAAATCGAAAATTGTTATAACTTAAATAAGTATTCAAATTAAAGAAATCTAACATGACAAGCAAGCAATAATTTTGTAGCATTTTAATTTCAAAACAAAAAATGCCCAAGACAGGAATCGAATCTGTGTCGCCACGGCCACAACGTGGAGTACTAACCACTATATTACTTGGGCCGATATTACAACAACTTAACAAAGTTAGTGTGTTCATTGTTACTGAATTGAACTAAGATTCTTCAATTTCTGTGTGACAACATGAAAATTCTAATTCAATGAACAGAAATTGAATTTTGTCTTTATTTTTGAAAACAATACAGTTGATTGAACGTGATTAAATCGAAAATTGTTATAACTTGAATAAGTATTCAAATTAAAGAAATCTAACATGACAAGCAAGCAATAATTTTATAGCATTTAAATTTCAAAACAAAAAATGCCCAAGACAGGAATCGAACCTGTGTCGCCACGGCCACAACGTGGAGTACTAACCACTATACTACTTGGGCCAATATTACAACAACTTAACAAAGTTAGTGTGTTCATTGTTACTGAAATGAACTAAGATTCTTCAATTTCTGTGTGACAACATGAAAATTCTAATTCAATGAACAGAAATTGAATTTTGTCTTTATTTTTGAAAACAATACAGTTAATTGAACGTGATTAAATCAAAAATTGTTAGAACTTAAATATGTATTTGAATTAAAGAAATCTAACATGACAAGCAAGCAATATGTTTATAGCATTTTAATTTCAAAACAAAAAATGTCCAAGACAGGAATCGAATCTGTGTCGCCACGGCCACAACGTGGAGTACTAACCACTATATTACTTGGGCCGATATTACAACAACTTAACAAAGTTAGTGTGTTCATTGTTACTGAATTGAACTAAGATTCTTCAATTTCTGTGTGACAACATGAAAATTCTAATTCAATGAACAGAAATTGAATTTTGTCTTTATTTTTGAAAACAATACAGTTGATTGAACGTGATTAAATCGAAAATTGTTATAACTTAAATAAGTATTCAAATTAAAGAAATCTAACATGACAAGCAAGCAATAATTTTGTAGCATTTTAATTTCAAAACAAAAAATGCCCAAGACAGGAATCGAATCTGTGTCGCCACGGCCACAACGTGGAGTACTAACCACTATATTACTTGGGCCGATATTACAACAACTTAACAAAGTTAGTGTGTTCATTGTTACTGAATTGAACTAAGATTCTTCAATTTCTGTGTGACAACATGAAAATTCTAATTCAATGAACAGAAATTGAATTTTGTCTTTATTTTTGAAAACAATACAGTTGATTGAACGTGATTAAATCGAAAATTGTTATAACTTGAATAAGTATTCAAATTAAAGAAATCTAACAAGACAAGCAAGCAATAATTTTATAGCATTTTAATTTCAAAACAAAAAATGCCCAAGACAGGAATCGAACCTGTGTCGCCACGGCCACAACGTGGAGTACTAACCACTATACTACTTGGGCCAGGTAAAGTCAGAATGACATGTGTGAAAATGACTCGATATGTAATTGACATAGTGAAATATATTGGTTTAATTGACATGTAAGATCAATACCGTATTGAATGTTAATGACATTGTAATAATGACATCAATTGCGTTTGACTAAAATGTGCAAATTTGAATATTGCGTACCAATTTAGGTAATTTTTTCACAAAAAAATTTTGGGATTTTCCGATATCGATTCATTTCACAGAATAATAGGATTGTACTTTAAAATTAAATTTTATTAGCCATGAAAATTATTCAAAACTAGGTGGAAACCAGAAAATTGATTCATTATCTTGATATGGTTGAGAGTTGTTCAAAGACGTATATTCTAGTGGAGGCGAAACTATTCTGTCTTCTGTAAAAGTGTTCGTGATTAAATTCTCTGAGCTATCATCGGAGTAATTGGATCTGTCACTAAAAATAATCTCATGCAGTTCACTTGTGTCTTCAAGAAAGGATATACTGAAAAAAATGTTAAGACAACTGTTTTATATACAACTTAACTTAGTTTCTGCAATTTGCCTACTATAATTATTTTTTGAATATTGTCTCCCTTTACGGTTTTGGAACTTCGAACCATCTGTGGGTCGTATTTGTTTACTCAAACAGTTCTGCGCTGTTCTATTATTTTTTTTATCTTCCATCTCTTTTATATAGTGATCTGCAACTGAATCTTCAAGTTTTTTAAGAATAGCGAACCTAAAAATAAAATTGTCTTTCAAAATATCTTTTGAAACCTCACATATGTATACAGAAATAATATCCATAATTAATGTTATTTAAACATTCGTAATGAAAACATTTGAGTTGGTTCTCCGTTTTTTTCACGCAAACGGGTCTTAAAAAATAATTCATTATTCACTGAAAAATCGAATACCTTCTCAGATCGATTTCATCTAGAACTATATATAAATTCTCATCATTTCTGCAGCTATCAACAGAGAGTTTCTCTACAGCTGACAAAAAGTTTGATTTATTTTTGCCATCTCCTATTATTATTTAGTATAATGAATAGTTATTAACTTTTTCTTACCGTCTAATGTCCATTTCGGAAACTTAAAATAAGATAAAGAAATATAATAGCTATATAATCCAAATTTCTCTACTAAAGTTCTCTGCTCCGAACAAGAAAGATCTTCAAAATTCATGTTCAACGGAATTGCAGTTTTTAAATTTTGGCTTTTGTTCTGAATAGCAAATATGCGTTCTTTCATATCATCTGTAAATATTTAACTTATTAGAACACAGTGCTGTGGTATCATCTAAATGTGATTTGAAAAAAGTACCATGATGTATAATTAATAAACTTTTCATTAGTATTTCCGCCGGTTGAGGATATTGTACAATTTTTTTGAGTTGGTTATTTCTCAACTCGATGATATTTGTTGTGGCCCATTGCAAAGGACAGCCAGCGTAGAGCTTCTTGATAAGTGAACATGTGTTGTACATATCATCCATATTTCGAAGTAACCTAAACAACAATTCTATTTTTCTCTCAGCACAATTTATAATATCTATATTAGTATGCTTACAAATATCATGCTTTGTTTTTATTCAAACACAAGGAAAAAATGTTGAATATTAACCCACCATTTTGCTGTGTCAGCATGTACAGCATCACTAAATTTCATCATTTTTTTTTCAAATTCAGATTTCTGAAGAGTTCCTAATATACCGCGGTGCCATATAGTTCCACTGATACTCTTAAAATATACTTTTCAACTCAATTAAAACTTTACGTGCCTACATTTTCTTTTGATCCAAATAATTTTTTTTTGATAATTTCTGTATTTTCTCTATCCGATTTGTGCATGTTCATCTTCAAGTTGTCAAACTTGTGTACGTCACATCGCAAAGGTACTGATCTACTTAGAAACGAACCCTAAACTAACTTTAATGATTCCACAAGTTCAACAGTACTTACTGTAGTGTACAACTTGAACGACTCCTCTCCATCAGTGATTACGCAAGGAATAGTTTTATTTGATCCGAATTTCTCAAACTGACTATTCAACGCTATTGAGAATGCTTCATGTTCTTTGGCAGCCTTACTTGTATGTATCATAGCTCCAATTAATACACTTGCGCATTTTCCAGATACATTATTTCTAAATATATTACATTTCAAAATAGTTTGTGAAATCTCACAAAAAAGTATCGTGTATTCCTACGGCCATTGTTAAATATTCACTGCTACAAACGTTAAAAGTAGTATCAATTTGCAACATCGAACCCAGCTTGGGAATTGTTCCTGATTTATTAGTTGTTGAAATAATTCTGTCTACAATAAACTCATTAAACCTAAAAAACATCTTCATGCTCACTCAGCTCCAGTTCTGCATCTTCTTTAGTTGTTAGTAGCAGTTTATCAACTCTATTTCTATGTTCGATAACATCGTTTTTGTCAGGCAAAGTTTTACAAAAATGTTCTAAGGCACACGGGTAAAAAAATATCTGACGTATTAATATTTTTCCATCTTCTAAAAGACTGATTAAGGTCATGAATACTACTAATTTACATAAACCTGTTTTTTCAACATGTGGAGAAAGCATAGCTTCTAATGAATTGGGTTTGCAAACAAACCGATCAAACAGTTTTGCAACATTCGATGCACTTTTTTTTCCTACTCTACTTTTTATATGATAATCGACGGAACGGGCTAAATTTGTTAACTGAAAAATAATACATAATTTTGATTAGTGAACTGTAATGACTTTTTTTGTATTAATATTTAATCCCTGTTCATCAAGAAATCTTTTTGCTCCCACGGTAGTTCGATGAGATAACGCTTTTTTAGCAGCAGCTGATTCAGATGGTTTGATTCGAATCGAGTTTGATGGGGATATTGTGAGGTTCTCCTGAATATTATGAAATACAAATAATAGAGATCCAAGTAATCATGTGAACATAAAAATAATGAAAACCTTACTTCAGCAAAGTAGTAGTATAAAATTGGAGAGACAGCGTTTTTATTCATGTCCAGAATTACTCCCACCTGTGTAAAGATAGAATATAAAAACATTTTATTGACAAAAATAACTAACACGGCGTTGTAAAGAAGGGTATCTGGGGTTAGTATTAAGGAATAATTTGAAAGTTAAATAAGACTTCTTAACAGGTATCCATTGCTCATCCGTTTTATCCACATATAAGTACTCAATATTAGTTTTCAAATCACGGTGCGATTTTTCGTCATAAACTACGTAACAATTAAAAAAATAAAACATATAACAATTCAAACTTAGTTTTCCCGTCCATGGAGATGCCGAATCAGTTGTCACATCTTTCAAATCTCTGAAGCTGCTCGAAGCTACCAAATAAACTGTATCACCAGCAGGAAAATATTTCAAACGCGGAAGCTCTTCCATTACATTATAATTTCTTTGAATGTGAGAATGTGTAAACAAAACAAACAAAACCATCTGATCTACCTGTCATTGAAAAATTGCAACAGCATTTTTTTCGAAACCGGCTTCATTTCCTTTCTTCTATTGGGAAAAAATGAATCGATATCGGAAAATCCCAAAATTTTTTTGTGAAAAAATTACCTAAATTGGTACGCAATATTCAAATTTGCACATTTTAGTCAAACGCAATTAATGTCATTATTACAATGTCATTAACATTCAATACGGTATTGATCTTACATGTCAATTAAACCAATATATTTCACTATGTCAATTACATATCGAGTCATTTTCACACATGTCAATTTAGTTTGGCCCTTGGGCCAATATTACAACAACTCAACAAAGTTAGTGTGTTCATTGTTACTGAATTGAACTAAGATTCTTCAATTTCTGTGTGACAACATGAAAATTCTAATTCAATGAACAGAAATTGAATTTTGTCTTTATTTTTGAAAACAATACAGTTAATTGAACGTGATTAAATCAAAAATTGTTAGAACTTAAATATGTATTTGAATTAAAGAAATCTAACATGACAAGCAAGCAATATGTTTATAGCATTTTAATTTCAAAACAAAAAATGTCCAAGACAGGAATCGAATCTGTGTCGCCACGGCCACAACGTGGAGTACTAACCACTATATTACTTGGGCCGATATTACAACAACTTAACAAAGTTAGTGTGTTCATTGTTACTGAATTGAACTAAGATTCTTCAATTTCTGTGTGACAACATGAAAATTCTAATTCAATGAACAGAAATTGAATTTTGTCTTTATTTTTGAAAACAATACAGTTGATTGAACGTGATTAAATCGAAAATTGTTATAACTTAAATAAGTATTCAAATTAAAGAAATCTAACATGACAAGCAAGCAATAATTTTATAGCATTTTAATTTCAAAACAAAAAATGTCCAAGACAGGAATCGAATCTGTGTCGCCACGGCCACAACGTGGAGTACTAACCACTATATTACTTGGGCCGATATTACAACAACTTAACAAAGTTAGTGTGTTCATTGTTACTGAAATGAACTAAGATTCTTCAATTTCTGTGTGACAACATGAAAATTCTAATTCAATGAACAGAAATTGAATTTTGTCTTTATTTTTGAAAACAATACAGTTGATTGAACGTGATTAAATCGAAAATTGTTATAACTTGAATAAGTATTCAAATTAAAGAAATCTAACATGACAAGCAAGCAATAATTTTATAGCATTTTAATTTCAAAACAAAAAATGTCCAAGACAGGAATCGAATCTGTGTCGCCACGGCCACAACGTGGAGTACTAACCACTATATTACTTGGGCCGATATTACAACAACTTAACAAAGTTAGTGTGTTCATTGTTACTGAATTAAACTAAGATTCTTCAATTTCTGTGTGACAACATGAAAATTCTAATTCAATGACCAGAAATTGAAAGATGTCTTTATTTTTGAAAACAATACAGTTGATTGAACGTGATTAAATCGAAAATTGTTATAACTTGAATAAGTATTCAAATTTAAAAAAATCTAACATGACAAGCAAGCAATAATTTTATAGCATTTAAATTTCAAAACAAAAAATGCCCAAAACAGGAATCGAACCTGTGTCGCCACGGCCACAACGTGGAGTACTAACCACTATACTACTTGGGCCAATATTACAACAACTTAACAAAGTTAGTGTGTTCATTGTTACTGAAATGAACTAAGATTCTTCAATTTCTGTGTGACAACATGAAAATTCTAATTCAATGAACAGAAATTGAATTTTGTTTTTATTTTTGAAAACAATACAGTTAATTGAACGTGATTAAATCAAAAATTGTTAGAACTTAAATAAGTATTTGAATTAAACAAATCTCACATGACAAGCAAGCAATAATTTTATAGCATTTAAATTTCAAAACAAAAAATGCCCAAGACAGGAATCGAACCTGTGTCGCCACGGCCACAACGTGGAGTACTAACCACTATATTACTTGGGCCGATATTACAACAACTTAACAAAGTTAGTGTGTTCATTGTTACTGAAATGAACTAAGATTCTTCAATTTCTGTGTGACAACATGAAAATTCTAATTCAATGAACAGAAATTGAAAGATGTCTTCATTTTTGAAAACAATACAGTTAATTGAACGTGATTAAATCAAAAATTGTTAGAACTTAAATAAGTATTTGAATTAAACAAATCTCACATGACAAGCAAGCAATAATTTTATAGCATTTTAATTTCAAAACAAAAAAATGCCCAAGACAGGAATCGAATCTGTGTCGCCACGGCCACAACGTGGAGTACTAACCACTATATTACTTGGGCCGATATTAAAACAACTTCACAAAATTAGTGTGTTCATTGTTACTGAATTGAACTAAGATTCTTCAATTTCTGTGTGAGAACATGAAAATTCTAATTCAATGAACAGAAATTGAATTTTGTCTTTATTTTTGAAAACAATACAGTTAATTGAACGTGATTAAATCAAAAATTGTTAGAACTTAAATATGTATTTGAATTAAAGAAATCTAACATGACAAGCAAGCAATATGTTTATAGCACTTTAATTTCAAAACAAAAAATGTCCAAGACAGGAATCGAATCTGTGTCGCCACGGCCACAACGTGGAGTACTAACCACTATATTACTTGGGCCGATATTACAACAACTTAACAAAGTTAGTGTGTTCATTGTTACTGAATTGAACTAAGATTCTTCAATTTCTGTGTGACAACATGAAAATTCTAATTCAATGAACAGAAATTGAATTTTGTCTTTATTTTTGAAAACAATACAGTTGATTGAACGTGATTAAATCGAAAATTGTTATAACTTGGATAAGTATTCAAATTAAAGAAATCTAACAAGACAAGCAAGCAATAATTTTATAGCATTTTAATTTCAAAACAAAAAATGCCCGAGACAGGAATCGAACCTGTGTCGCCACGGCCACAACGTGGAGTACTAACCACTATACTACTTGGGCCAATATTACAACAACTTAACAAAGTTAGTGTGTTCATTGTTACTGAATTGAACTAAGATTCTTCAATTTCTGTGTGACAACATGAAAATTCTAATTCAATGAACAGAAATTGAATTTTGTCTTTATTTTTGAAAACAATACAGTTGATTGAACGTGATTAAATCGAAAATTGTTATAACTTAAATAAGTATTCAAATTAAAGAAATCTAACATGACAAGCAAGCAATAATTTTGTAGCATTTTAATTTCAAAACAAAAAATGCCCAAGACAGGAATCGAATCTGTGTCGCCACGGCCACAACGTGGAGTACTAACCACTATATTACTTGGGCCGATATTACAACAACTTAACAAAGTTAGTGTGTTCATTGTTACTGAAATGAACTAAGATTCTTCAATTTCTGTGTGACAACATGAAAATTCTAATTCAATGAACAGAAATTGAATTTTGTCTTTATTTTTGAAAACAATACAGTTAATTGAACGTGATTAAATCAAAAATTGTTAGAACTTAAATATGTATTTGAATTAAAGAAATCTAACATGACAAGCAAGCAATATGTTTATAGCATTTTAATTTCAAAACAAAAAATGTCCAAGACAGGAATCGAATCTGTGTCGCCACGGCCACAACGTGGAGTACTAACCACTATATTACTTGGGCCGATATTACAACAACTTAACAAAGTTAGTGTGTTCATTGTTACTGAATTGAACTAAGATTCTTCAATTTCTGTGTGACAACATGAAAATTCTAATTCAATGAACAGAAATTGAATTTTGTCTTTATTTTTGAAAACAATACAGTTGATTGAACGTGATTCAATCGAAAATTGTTGGAACTTAAATAAGTATTTGAATTAAACAAATCTAACATGACAAGCAAGCAATAATTTTATAGCATTTAAATTTCAAAACAAAAAATGCCCAAGACAGGAATCGAACCTGTGTCGCCACGGCCACAACGTGGAGTACTAACCACTATACTACTTGGGCCGATATTACAACAACTCAACAAAGTTAGTGTGTTCATTGTTACTGAATTGAACTAAGATTCTTCAATTTCTGTGTGACAACATGAAAATTCTAATTCAATGAACAGAAATTGAATTTTGTCTTTATTTTTGAAAACAATACAGTTGATTGAACGTGATTAAATCGAAAATTGTTATAACTTAAATATGTATTTGAATTAAAGAAATCTAACATGACAAGCAAGCAATATGTTTATAGCATTTTAATTTCAAAACAAAAAATGTCCAAGACAGGAATCGAATCTGTGTCGCCACGGCCACAACGTGGAGTACTAACCACTATATTACTTGGGCCGATATTACAACAACTTAACAAAGTTAGTGTGTTCATTGTTACTGAATTGAACTAAGATTCTTCAATTTCTGTGTGACAACATGAAAATTCTAATTCAATGAACAGAAATTGAATTTTGTCTTTATTTTTGAAAACAATACAGTTGATTGAACGTGATTAAATCGAAAATTGTTATAACTTAAATAAGTATTCAAATTAAAGAAATCTAACATGACAAGCAAGCAATAATTTTGTAGCATTTTAATTTCAAAACAAAAAATGCCCAAGACAGGAATCGAATCTGTGTCGCCACGGCCACAACGTGGAGTACTAACCACTATATTACTTGGGCCGATATTACAACAACTTTACAAAGTTAGTGTGTTCATTGTTACTGAATTGAACTAAGATTCTTCAATTTCTGTGTGACAACATGAAAATTCTAATTCAATGAACAGAAATTGAATTTTGTCTTTATTTTTGAAAACAATACAGTTGATTGAACGTGATTAAATCGAAAATTGTTATAACTTAAATAAGTATTCAAATTAAAGAAATCTAACATGACAAGCAAGCAATAATTTTGTAGCATTTTAATTTCAAAACAAAAAATGCCCAAGACAGGAATCGAATCTGTGTCGCCACGGCCACAACGTGGAGTACTAACCACTATATTACTTGGGCCGATATTACAACAACTTAACAAAGTTAGTGTGTTCATTGTTACTGAAATGAACTAAGATTCTTCAATTTCTGTGTGACAACATGAAAATTCTAATTCAATGACCAGAAATTGAAAGATGTCTTTATTTTTGAAAACAATACAGTTAAATGAACGTGATTTAATCGAAAATTGTTGGAACTTAAATAAGTATTTGAATTAAACAAATCTAACATGACAAGCAAGCAATAATTTTATAGCATTTAAATTTCAAAACAAAAAATGCCCAAGACAGGAATCGAACCTGTGTCGCCACGGCCACAACGTGGAGTACTAACCACTATACTACTTGGGCCGATATTACAACTACTTAACAAAGTTAGTGTGTTCATTGTTACTGAAATGAACTAAGATTCTTCAATTTCTGTGTGACAACATGAAAATTCTAATTCAATGAACAGAAATTGAATTTTGTCTTTATTTTTGAAAACAATACAGTTAATTGAACGTGATTAAATCAAAAATTGTTAGAACTTAAATATGTATTTGAATTAAAGAAATCTAACATGACAAGCAAGCAATATGTTTATAGCATTTTAATTTCAAAACAAAAAATGTCCAAGACAGGAATCGAATCTGTGTCGCCACGGCCACAACGTGGAGTACTAACCACTATATTACTTGGGCCGATATTACAACAACTTAACAAAGTTAGTGTGTTCATTGTTACTGAATTGAACTAAGATTTTTCAATTTCTGTGTGACAACATGAAAATTCTAATTCAATGAACAGAAATTGAATTTTGTCTTTATTTTTGAAAACAATACAGTTGATTGAACGTGATTTAATCGAAAATTGTTGGAACTTAAATAAGTATTTGAATTAAACAAATCTAACATGACAAGCAAGCAATAATTTTATAGCATTTAAATTTCAAAACAAAAAATGCCCAAGACAGGAATCGAACCTGTGTCGCCACGGCCACAACGTGGAGTACTAACCACTATACTACTTGGGCCGATATTACAACAACTCAACAAAGTTAGTGTGTTCATTGTTACTGAATTGAACTAAGATTCTTCAATTTCTGTGTGACAACATGAAAATTCTAATTCAATGAACAGAAATTGAATTTTGTCTTTATTTTTGAAAACAATACAGTTGATTGAACGTGATTAAATCGAAAATTGTTATAACTTAAATAAGTATTCAAATTGAAGAAATCTAACATGACAAGCAAGCAATAATTTTGTAGCATTTTAATTTCAAAACAAAAAATGCCCAAGACAGGAATCGAATCTGTGTCGCCACGGCCACAACGTGGAGTACTAACCACTATATTACTTGGGCCGATATTACAACAACTTAACAAAGTTAGTGTGTTCATTGTTACTGAATTGAACTAAGATTCTTCAATTTCTGTGTGACAACATGAAAATTCTAATTCAATGAACAGAAATTGAATTTTGTCTTTATTTTTGAAAACAATACAGTTGATTGAACGTGATTAAATCGAAAATTGTTATAACTTAAATAAGTATTCAAATTAAAGAAATCTAACATGACAAGCAAGCAATAATTTTGTAGCATTTTAATTTCAAAACAGAAAATGCCCAAGACAGGAATCGAATCTGTGTCGCCACGGCCACAACGTGGAGTACTAACCACTATATTACTTGGGCCGATATTACAACAACTTAACAAAGTTAGTGTGTTCATTGTTACTGAAATGAACTAAGATTCTTCAATTTCTGTGTGACAACATGAAAATTCTAATTCAATGACCAGAAATTGAAAGATGTCTTTATTTTTGAAAACAATACAGTTAAATGAACGTGATTTAATCGAAAATTGTTGGAACTTAAATAAGTATTTGAATTAAACAAATCTAACATGACAAGCAAGCAATAATTTTATAGCATTTAAATTTCAAAACAAAAAATGCCCAAGACAGGAATCGAACCTGTGTCGCCACGGCCACAACGTGGAGTACTAACCACTATACTACTTGGGCCGATATTACAACTACTTAACAAAGTTAGTGTGTTCATTGTTACTGAAATGAACTAAGATTCTTCAATTTCTGTGTGACAACATGAAAATTCTAATTCAATGAACAGAAATTGAATTTTGTCTTTATTTTTGAAAACAATACAGTTAATTGAACGTGATTAAATCAAAAATTGTTAGAACTTAAATATGTATTTAAATTAAAGAAATCTAACATGACAAGCAAGCAATATGTTTATAGCATTTTAATTTCAAAACAAAAAATGTCCAAGACAGGAATCGAATCTGTGTCGCCACGGCCACAACGTGGAGTACTAACCACTATATTACTTGGGCCGATATTACAACAACTTAACAAAGTTAGTGTGTTCATTGTTACTGAATTGAACTAAGATTCTTCAATTTCTGTGTGACAACATGAAAATTCTAATTCAATGAACAGAAATTGAATTTTGTCTTTATTTTTGAAAACAATACAGTTGATTGAACGTGATTTAATCGAAAATTGTTGGAACTTAAATAAGTATTTGAATTAAACAAATCTAACATGACAAGCAAGCAATAATTTTATAGCATTTAAATTTCAAAACAAAAAATGCCCAAGACAGGAATCGAACCTGTGTCGCCACGGCCACAACGTGGAGTACTAACCACTATACTACTTGGGCCGATATTACAACAACTCAACAAAGTTAGTGTATTCATTGTTACTGAATTGAACTAAGATTCTTCAATTTCTGTGTGACAACATAAAAATTCTAATTCAATGAACAGAAATTGAATTTTGTCTTTATTTTTGAAAACAATACAGTTGATTGAACGTGATTAAATCGAAAATTGTTATAACTTAAATATGTATTTGAATTAAAGAAATCTAACATGACAAGCAAGCAATATGTTTATAGCATTTTAATTTCAAAACAAAAAATGTCCAAGACAGGAATCGAATCTGTGTCGCCACGGCCACAACGTGGAGTACTAACCACTATATTACTTGGGCCGATATTACAACAACTTAACAAAGTTAGTGTGTTCATTGTTACTGAATTGAACTAAGATTCTTCAATTTCTGTGTGACAACATGAAAATTCTAATTCAATGAACAGAAATTGAATTTTGTCTTTATTTTTGAAAACAATACAGTTGATTGAACGTGATTTAATCGAAAATTGTTGGAACTTAAATAAGTATTTGAATTAAACAAATCTAACATGACAAGCAAGCAATAATTTTATAGCATTTAAATTTCAAAACAAAAAATGCCCAAGACAGGAATCGAACCTGTGTCGCCACGGCCACAACGTGGAGTACTAACCACTATACTACTTGGGCCGATATTACAACAACTCAACAAAGTTAGTGTGTTCATTGTTACTGAATTGAACTAAGATTCTTCAATTTCTGTGTGACAACATGAAAATTCTAATTCAATGAACAGAAATTGAATTTTGTCTTTATTTTTGAAAACAATACAGTTGATTGAACGTGATTAAATCGAAAATTGTTATAACTTAAATATGTATTTGAATTAAAGAAATCTAACATGACAAGCAAGCAATATGTTTATAGCATTTTAATTTCAAAACAAAAAATGTCCAAGACAGGAATCGAATCTGTGTCGCCACGGCCACAACGTGGAGTACTAACCACTATATTACTTGGGCCGATATTACAACAACTTAACAAAGTTAGTGTGTTCATTGTTACTGAATTGAACTAAGATTCTTCAATTTCTGTGTGACAACATGAAAATTCTAATTCAATGAACAGAAATTGAATTTTGTCTTTATTTTTGAAAACAATACAGTTGATTGAACGTGATTCAATCGAAAATTGTTATAACTTAAATAAGTATTCAAATTAAAGAAATCTAACATGACAAGCAAGCAATAATTTTGTAGCATTTTAATTTCAAAACAAAAAATGCCCAAGACAGGAATCGAATCTGTGTCGCCACGGCCACAACGTGGAGTACTAACCACTATATTACTTGGGCCGATATTACAACAACTTAACAAAGTTAGTGTGTTCATTGTTACTGAAATGAACTAAGATTCTTCAATTTCTGTGTGACAACATGAAAATTCTAATTCAATGACCAGAAATTGAAAGATGTCTTTATTTTTGAAAACAATACAGTTAAATGAACGTGATTCAATCGAAAATTGTTGGAACTTAAATAAGTATTTGAATTAAACAAATCTAACATGACAAGCAAGCAATAATTTTATAGCATTTAAATTTCAAAACAAAAAATGCCCAAGACAGGAATCGAACCTGTGTCGCCACGGCCACAACGTGGAGTACTAACCACTATACTACTTGGGCCGATATTACAACTACTTAACAAAGTTAGTGTGTTCATTGTTACTGAAATGAACTAAGATTCTTCAATTTCTGTGTGACAACATGAAAATTCTAATTCAATGAACAGAAATTGAATTTTGTCTTTATTTTTGAAAACAATACAGTTAATTGAACGTGATTAAATCAAAAATTGTTAGAACTTGAATATGTATTTGAATTAAAGAAATCTAACATGACAAGCAAGCAATATGTTTATAGCATTTTAATTTCAAAACAAAAAATGTCCAAGACAGGAATCGAATCTGTGTCGCCACGGCCACAACGTGGAGTACTAACCACTATATTACTTGGGCCGATATTACAACAACTTAACAAAGTTAGTGTGTTCATTGTTACTGAATTGAACTAAGATTCTTCAATTTCTGTGTGACAACATGAAAATTCTAATTCAATGAACAGAAATTGAATTTTGTCTTTATTTTTGAAAACAATACAGTTGATTGAACGTGATTTAATCGAAAATTGTTGGAACTTAAATAAGTATTTGAATTAAACAAATCTAACATGACAAGCAAGCAATAATTTTATAGCATTTAAATTTCAAAACAAAAAATGCCCAAGACAGGAATCGAACCTGTGTCGCCACGGCCACAACGTGGAGTACTAACCACTATACTACTTGGGCCGATATTACAACAACTCAACAAAGTTAGTGTGTTCATTGTTACTGAATTGAACTAAGATTCTTCAATTTCTGTGTGACAACATGAAAATTCTAATTCAATGAACAGAAATTGAATTTTGTCTTTATTTTTGAAAACAATACAGTTGATTGAACGTGATTAAATCGAAAATTGTTATAACTTAAATAAGTATTCAAATTAAAGAAATCTAACATGACAAGCACGCAATAATTTTGTAGCATTTTAATTTCAAAACAAAAAATGCCCAAGAAAGGAATCGAATCTGTGTCGCCACGGCCACAACGTGGAGTACTAACCACTATATTACTTGGGCCGATATCACAACAACTTAACAAAGTTAGTGTGTTCATTGTTACTGAATTGAACTAAGAATCTTCAATTTCTGTGTGACAACATGAAAATTTTAATTCAATGAACAGAAATTGAAAGATGTCTTTATTTTTGAAAACAATACAGTTAATTGAACGTGATCAAATCAAAAATTGTTAGAACTTAAATATGTATTTGAATTAAAGAAATCTAACATGACAAGCAAGCAATATGTTTATAGCATTTTAATTTCAAAACAAAAAATGTCCAAGACAGTAATCGAATCTGTGTCGCCACGGCCACAACGTGGAGTACTAACCACTATACTACTTGGGCCGATATTACAACAACTTAACAAAGTTAGTGTGTTCATTGTTACTGAAATGAACTAAGATTCTTCAATTTCTGTGTGACAACATGAAAATTCTAATTCAATGAACAGAAATTGAATTTTGTCTTTATTTTTGAAAACAATACAGTTAATTGAACGTGATTAAATCAAAAATTGTTAGAACTTAAATATGTATTTGAATTAAAGAAATCTAACATGACAAGCAAGCAATATGTTTATAGCATTTTAATTTCAAAACAAAAAATGTCCAAGACAGGAATCGAATCTGTGTCGCCACGGCCACAACGTGGAGTACTAACCACTATAATACTTGGGCCGATATTACAACAACTTAACAAAGTTAGTGTGTTCATTGTTACTGAATTGAACTAAGATTCTTCAATTTCTGTGTGACAACATGAAAATTCTCATTCAATGAACAGAAATTGAATTTTGTCTTTATTTTTGAAAACAATACAGTTGATTGAACGTGATTAAATCGAAAATTGTTATAACTTGAATAAGTATTCAAATTAAAGAAATCTAACATGACAAGCAAGCAATAATTTTATAGCATTTAAATTTCAAAACAAAAAATACCCAAAACAGGAATCGAATCTGTGTCGCCACGGCCACAACGTGGAGTACTAACCACTATATTACTTGGGCCGATATTACAACAACTTAACAAAGTTTGTGTGTTCATTGTTACTGAATTGAACTAAGATTCTTCAATTTCTGTGTGACAACATGAAAATTCTAATTCAATGAACAGAAATTGAATTTTGTCTTTATTTTTGAAAACAATACAGTTGATTGAACGTGATTAAATCGAAAATTGTTATAACTTAAATAAGTATTCAAATTAAAGAAATTTAACACGACAAGCAAGCAATAATTTTGTAGCATTTTAATTTCAAAACAAAAAATGCCCAAGAAAGGAATCGAATCTGTGTCGCCACGGCCACAACGTGGAGTACTAACCACTATATTACTTGGGCCGATATCACAACAACTTAACAAAGTTAGTGTGTTCATTGTTACTGAAATGAACTAAGATTCTTCAATTTCTGTGTGACAACATGAAAATTCTAATTCAATGAACAGAAATTGAATTTTGTCTTTATTTTTGAAAACAATACAGTTGATTGAACGTGATTAAATCGAAAATTGTTATAACTTGAATAAGTATTCAAATTAAAGAAATCTAACATGACAAGCAAGCAATAATTTTATAGCATTTAAATTTCAAAACAAAAAATACCCAAAACAGGAATCGAATCTGTGTCGCCACGGCCACAACGTGGAATACTAACCACTATATTACTTGGGCCGATATTACAACAACTTAACAAAGTTTGTGTGTTCATTGTTACTGAATTGAACTAAGATTCTTCAATTTCTGTGTGACAACATGAAAATTCTAATTCAATGAACAGAAATTGAATTTTGTCTTTATTTTTGAAAACAATACAGTTGATTGAACGTGATTAAATCGAAAATTGTTATAACTTAAATAAGTATTCAAATTAAAGAAATTTAACACGACAAGCAAGCAATAATTTTGTAGCATTTTAATTTCAAAACAAAAAATGCCCAAGAAAGGAATCGAATCTGTGTCGCCACGGCCACAACGTGGAGTACTAACCACTATATTACTTGGGCCGATATCACAACAACTTAACAAAGTTAGTGTGTTCATTGTTACTGAATTGAACTAAGAATCTTCAATTTCTGTGTGACAACATGAAAATTCTAATTCAATGAACAGAAATTGAAAGATGTCTTTATTTTTGAAAACAATACAGTTAATTGAACGTGATTAAATCAAAAATTGTTAGAACTTAAATATGTATTTGAATTAAAGAAATCTAACATGACAAGCAAGCAATATGTTTATAGCATTTTAATTTCAAAACAAAAAATGTCCAAGACAGGAATCGAATCTGTGTCGCCACGGCCACAACGTGGAGTACTAACCACTATATTACTTGGGCCGATATTACAACAACTTAACAAAGTTAGTGTGTTCGTTGTTACTGAATTGAACTAAGATTTTTCAATTTCTGTGTGACAACATGAAAATTCTAATTCAATGAACAGAAATTGAATTTTGTCTTTATTTTTGAAAACAATACAGTTAATTGAACGTGATTAAATCAAAAATTGTTATAACTTGAATAAGTATTCAAATTAAAGAAATCTAACATGACAAGCAAGCAATTATTTTATAGCATTTAAATTTCAAAACAAAAAATGCCCAAGAAAGGAATCGAATCTGTGTCGCCACGGCCACAACGTGGAGTACTAACCACTATATTACTTGGGCCGATATCACAACAACTTAACAAAGTTAGTGTGTTCATTGTTACTGAATTGAACTAAGAATCTTCAATTTCTGTGTGACAACATGAAAATTCTAATTCAATGAACAGAAATTGAAAGATGTCTTTATTTTTGAAAACAATACAGTTAATTGAACGTGATTAAATCAAAAATTGTTAGAACTTAAATATGTATTTGAATTAAAGAAATCTAACATGACAAGCAAGCAATATGTTTATAGCATTTAAATTTCAAAACAAAAAATGTCCAAGACAGGAATCGAATCTGTGTCGCCACGGCCACAACGTGGAGTACTAACCACTATATTACTTGGGCCGATATTACAACAACTTAACAAAGTTTGTGTGTTCATTGTTACTGAATTGAACTAAGATTCTTCAATTTCTGTGTGACAACATGAAAATTCTAATTCAATGAACAGAAATTGAATTTTGTCTTTATTTTTGAAAACAATACAGTTAATTGAACGTGATTAAATCAAAAATTGTTAGAACTTAAATATGTATTTGAATTAAAGAAATCTAACATGACAAGCAAGCAATATGTTTATAGCATTTTAATTTCAAAACAAAAAATGTCCAAGACAGGAATCGAATCTGTGTCGCCACGGCCACAACGTGGAGTACTAACCACTATAATACTTGGGCCGATATTACAACAACTTAACAAAGTTAGTGTGTTCATTGTTACTGAATTGAACTAAGATTCTTCAATTTCTGTGTGACAACATGAAAATTCTCATTCAATGAACAGAAATTGAATTTTGTCTTTATTTTTGAAAACAATACAGTTGATTGAACGTGATTAAATCGAAAATTGTTATAACTTGAATAAGTATTCAAATTAAAGAAATCTAACATGACAAGCAAGCAATAATTTTATAGCATTTAAATTTCAAAACAAAAAATACCCAAAACAGGAATCGAATCTGTGTCGCCACGGCCACAACGTGGAGTACTAACCACTATATTACTTGGGCCGATATTACAACAACTTAACAAAGTTTGTGTGTTCATTGTTACTGAATTGAACTAAGATTCTTCAATTTCTGTGTGACAACATGAAAATTCTAATTCAATGAACAGAAATTGAATTTTGTCTTTATTTTTGAAAACAATACAGTTGATTGAACGTGATTAAATCGAAAATTGTTATAACTTAAATAAGTATTCAAATTAAAGAAATTTAACACGACAAGCAAGCAATAATTTTGTAGCATTTTAATTTCAAAACAAAAAATGCCCAAGAAAGGAATCGAATCTGTGTCGCCACGGCCACAACGTGGAGTACTAACCACTATATTACTTGGGCCGATATCACAACAACTTAACAAAGTTAGTGTGTTCATTGTTACTGAAATGAACTAAGATTCTTCAATTTCTGTGTGACAACATGAAAATTCTAATTCAATGAACAGAAATTGAATTTTGTCTTTATTTTTGAAAACAATACAGTTGATTGAACGTGATTAAATCGAAAATTGTTATAACTTGAATAAGTATTCAAATTAAAGAAATCTAACATGACAAGCAAGCAATAATTTTATAGCATTTAAATTTCAAAACAAAAAATACCCAAAACAGGAATCGAATCTGTGTCGCCACGGCCACAACGTGGAATACTAACCACTATATTACTTGGGCCGATATTACAACAACTTAACAAAGTTTGTGTGTTCATTGTTACTGAATTGAACTAAGATTCTTCAATTTCTGTGTGACAACATGAAAATTCTAATTCAATGAACAGAAATTGAATTTTGTCTTTATTTTTGAAAACAATACAGTTGATTGAACGTGATTAAATCGAAAATTGTTATAACTTAAATAAGTATTCAAATTAAAGAAATTTAACACGACAAGCAAGCAATAATTTTGTAGCATTTTAATTTCAAAACAAAAAATGCCCAAGAAAGGAATCGAATCTGTGTCGCCACGGCCACAACGTGGAGTACTAACCACTATATTACTTGGGCCGATATCACAACAACTTAACAAAGTTAGTGTGTTCATTGTTACTGAATTGAACTAAGAATCTTCAATTTCTGTGTGACAACATGAAAATTCTAATTCAATGAACAGAAATTGAAAGATGTCTTTATTTTTGAAAACAATACAGTTAATTGAACGTGATTAAATCAAAAATTGTTAGAACTTAAATATGTATTTGAATTAAAGAAATCTAACATGACAAGCAAGCAATATGTTTATAGCATTTTAATTTCAAAACAAAAAATGTCCAAGACAGGAATCGAATCTGTGTCGCCACGGCCACAACGTGGAGTACTAACCACTATATTACTTGGGCCGATATTACAACAACTTAACAAAGTTAGTGTGTTCGTTGTTACTGAATTGAACTAAGATTTTTCAATTTCTGTGTGACAACATGAAAATTCTAATTCAATGAACAGAAATTGAATTTTGTCTTTATTTTTGAAAACAATACAGTTAATTGAACGTGATTAAATCAAAAATTGTTATAACTTGAATAAGTATTCAAATTAAAGAAATCTAACATGACAAGCAAGCAATTATTTTATAGCATTTAAATTTCAAAACAAAAAATGCCCAAGAAAGGAATCGAATCTGTGTCGCCACGGCCACAACGTGGAGTACTAACCACTATATTACTTGGGCCGATATCACAACAACTTAACAAAGTTAGTGTGTTCATTGTTACTGAATTGAACTAAGAATCTTCAATTTCTGTGTGACAACATGAAAATTCTAATTCAATGAACAGAAATTGAAAGATGTCTTTATTTTTGAAAACAATACAGTTAATTGAACGTGATTAAATCAAAAATTGTTAGAACTTAAATATGTATTTGAATTAAAGAAATCTAACATGACAAGCAAGCAATATGTTTATAGCATTTTAATTTCAAAACAAAAAATGTCCAAGACAGGAATCGAATCTGTGTCGCCACGGCCACAACGTGGAGTACTAACCACTATATTACTTGGGCCGATATTACAACAACTTAACAAAGTTAGTGTGTTCATTGTTACTGAATTGAACTAAGATTCTTCAATTTCTGTGTGACAACATGAAAATTCTAATTCAATGAACAGAAATTGAATTTTGTCTTTATTTTTGAAAACAATACAGTTGATTGAACGTGATTAAATCGAAAATTGTTATAACTTAAATAAGTATTCAAATTAAAGAAATTTAACACGACAAGCAAGTAATAATTTTGTAGCATTTTAATTTCAAAACAAAAAATGCCCAAGAAAGGAATCGAATCTGTGTCGCCACGGCCACAACGTGGAGTACTAACCACTATATTACTTGGGCCGATATCACAACAACTTAACAAAGTTAGTGTGTTCATTGTTACTGAATTGAACTAAGAATCTTCAATTTCTGTGTGACAACATGAAAATTCTAATTCAATGAACAGAAATTGAAAGATGTCTTTATTTTTGAAAACAATACAGTTAATTGAACGTGATTAAATCAAAAATTGTTAGAACTTAAATATGTATTTGAATTAAAGAAATCTAACATGACAAGCAAGCAATATGTTTATAGCATTTTAATTTCAAAACAAAAAATGTCCAAGACAGGAATCGAATCTGTGTCGCCACGGCCACAACGTGGAGTACTAACCACTATATTACTTGGGCCGATATTACAACAACTTAACAAAGTTAGTGTGTTCATTGTTACTGAATTGAACTAAGATTCTTCAATTTCTGTGTGACAACATGAAAATTCTAATTCAATGAACAGAAATTGAATTTTGTCTTTATTTTTGAAAACAATACAGTTAATTGAACGTGATTAAATCAAAAATTGTTATAACTTGAATAAGTATTCAAATTAAAGAAATCTAACATGACAAGCAAGCAATTATTTTATAGCATTTAAATTTCAAAACAAAAAATACCCAAAACAGGAATCGAATCTGTGTCGCCACGGCCACAACGTGGAGTACTAACCACTATATTACTTGGGCCGATATTACAACAACTTAACAAAGTTTGTGTGTTCATTGTTACTGAATTGAACTAAGATTCTTCAATTTCTGTGTGACAACATGAAAATTCTAATTCAATGAACAGAAATTGAATTTTGTCTTTATTTTTGAAAACAATACAGTTGATTGAACGTGATTAAATCGAAAATTGTTATAACTTAAATAAGTATTCAAATTAAAGAAATTTAACACGACAAGCAAGCAATAATTTTGTAGCATTTTAATTTCAAAACAAAAAATGCCCAAGAAAGGAATCGAATCTGTGTCGCCACGGCCACAACGTGGAGTACTAACCACTATATTACTTGGGCCGATATCACAACAACTTAACAAAGTTAGTGTGTTCATTGTTACTGAATTGAACTAAGAATCTTCAATTTCTGTGTGACAACATGAAAATTCTAATTCAATGAACAGAAATTGAAAGATGTCTTTATTTTTGAAAACAATACAGTTAATTGAACGTGATTAAATCAAAAATTGTTAGAACTTAAATATGTATTTGAATTAAAGAAATCTAACATGACAAGCAAGCAATATGTTTATAGCATTTTAATTTCAAAACAAAAAATGTCCAAGACAGGAATCGAATCTGTGTCGCCACGGCCACAACGTGGAGTACTAACCACTATATTACTTGGGCCGATATTACAACAACTTAACAAAGTTAGTGTGTTCGTTGTTACTGAATTGAACTAAGATTCTTCAATTTCTGTGTGACAACATGAAAATTCTAATTCAATGAACAGAAATTGAATTTTGTCTTTATTTTTGAAAACAATACAGTTAATTGAACGTGATTAAATCAAAAATTGTTATAACTTGAATAAGTATTCAAATTAAAGAAATCTAACATGACAAGCAAGCAATTATTTTATAGCATTTAAATTTCAAAACAAAAAATGCCCAAGAAAGGAATCGAATCTGTGTCGCCACGGCCACAACGTGGAGTACTAACCACTATATTACTTGGGCCGATATCACAACAACTTAACAAAGTTAGTGTGTTCATTGTTACTGAATTGAACTAAGAATCTTCAATTTCTGTGTGACAACATGAAAATTCTAATTCAATGAACAGAAATTGAAAGATGTCTTTATTTTTGAAAACAATACAGTTAATTGAACGTGATTAAATCAAAAATTGTTAGAACTTAAATATGTATTTGAATTAAAGAAATCTAACATGACAAGCAAGCAATATGTTTATAGCATTTTAATTTCAAAACAAAAAATGTCCAAGACAGGAATCGAATCTGTGTCGCCACGGCCACAACGTGGAGTACTAACCACTATATTACTTGGGCCGATATTACAACAACTTAACAAAGTTAGTGTGTTCATTGTTACTGAATTGAACTAAGATTCTTCAATTTCTATGTGACAACATGAAAATTCTAATTCAATGAACAGAAATTGAATTTTGTCTTTATTTTTGAAAACAATACAGTTGATTGAACGTGATTAAATCGAAAATTGTTATAACTTAAATAAGTATTCAAATTAAAGAAATTTAACACGACAAGCAAGCAATAATTTTGTAGCATTTTAATTTCAAAACAAAAAATGCCCAAGAAAGGAATCGAATCTGTGTCGCCACGGCCACAACGTGGAGTACTAACCACTATATTACTTGGGCCGATATCACAACAACTTAACAAAGTTAGTGTGTTCATTGTTACTGAATTGAACTAAGAATCTTCAATTTCTGTGTGACAACATGAAAATTCTAATTCAATGAACAGAAATTGAAAGATGTCTTTATTTTTGAGAACAATACAGTTAATTGAACGTGATTAAATCAAAAATTGTTAGAACTTAAATATGTATTTGAATTAAAGAAATCTAACATGACAAGCAAGCAATATGTTTATAGCATTTTAATTTCAAAACAAAAAATGTCCAAGACAGGAATCGAATCTGTGTCGCCACGGCCACAACGTGGAGTACTAACCACTATATTACTTGGGCCGATATTACAACAACTTAACAAAGTTAGTGTGTTCATTGTTACTGAATTGAACTAAGATTCTTCAATTTCTGTGTGACAACATGAAAATTCTAATTCAATGAACAGAAATTGAATTTTGTCTTTATTTTTGAAAACAATACAATTAATTGAACGTGATTAAATCAAAAATTGTTATAACTTGAATAAGTATTCAAATTAAAGAAATCTAACATGACAAGCAAGCAATTATTTTATAGCATTTAAATTTCAAAACAAAAAATGCCCAAAACAGGAATCGAATCTGTGTCGCCACGGCCACAACGTGGAGTACTAACCACTATATTACTTGGGCCGATATTACAACAACTTAACAAAGTTAGTGTGTTCGTTGTTACTGAATTGAACTAAGATTCTTCAATTTCTGTGTGACAACATGAAAATTCTAATTCAATGATCAGAAATTGAATTTTGTCTTTATTTTTGAAAACAATACAGTTGATTGAACGTGATTAAATCAAAAATTGTTAGAACTTAAATATGTATTTGAATTAAAGAAATCTAACATGACAAGCAAGCAATATGTTTATAGCATTTTAATTTCAAAACAAAAAATGCCCAAGACAGGAATCGAATCTGTGTCGCCACGGCCACAACGTGGAGTACTAACCAGTATACTACTTGGGCCGATATTACAACAACTTAACAAAGTTAGTGTGTTCATTGTTACTGAATTGAACTAAGATTCTTCAATTTCTGTGTGACAACATGAAAATTCTAATTCAATGAACAGAAATTGAATTTTGTCTTCATTTTTGAAAACAATACAGTTAATTGAACGTGATTAAATCAAAAATTGTTAGAACTTAAATAAGTATTCAAATTAAAGAAATTTAACATGACAAGCAAGCAATAATTTTATAGCTTTTAAATTTCAAAACAAAAAATGCCCAAAACAGGAATCGAATCTGTGTCGCCACGGCCACAACGTGGAGTACTAACCACTATATTACTTGGGCCGATATTACAACAACTTAACAAAGTTAGTGTGTTCGTTGTTACTGAATTGAACTAAGATTCTTCAATTTCTGTGTGACAACATGAAAATTCTAATTCAATGAACAGAAATTGAATTTTGTCTTTATTTTTGAAAACAATACAGTTAATTGAACGTGATTAAATCAAAAATTGTTATAACTTGAATAAGTATTCAAATTAAAGAAATCTAACATGACAAGCAAGCAATTATTTTATAGCATTTAAATTTCAAAACAAAAAATGCCCAAGAAAGGAATCGAATCTGTGTCGCCACGGCCACAACGTGGAGTACTAACCACTATATTACTTGGGCCGATATCACAACAACTTAACAAAGTTAGTGTGTTCATTGTTACTGAATTGAACTAAGAATCTTCAATTTCTGTGTGACAACATGAAAATTCTAATTCAATGAACAGAAATTGAAAGATGTCTTTATTTTTGAAAACAATACAGTTAATTGAACGTGATTAAATCAAAAATTGTTAGAACTTAAATATGTATTTGAATTAAAGAAATCTAACATGACAAGCAAGCAATATGTTTATAGCATTTTAATTTCAAAACAAAAAATGTCCAAGACAGGAATCGAATCTGTGTCGCCACGGCCACAACGTGGAGTACTAACCACTATATTACTTGGGCCGATATTACAACAACTTAACAAAGTTAGTGTGTTCATTGTTACTGAATTGAACTAAGATTCTTCAATTTCTGTGTGACAACATGAAAATTCTAATTCAATGAACAGAAATTGAATTTTGTCTTTATTTTTGAAAACAATACAGTTGATTGAACGTGATTAAATCGAAAATTGTTATAACTTAAATAAGTATTCAAATTAAAGAAATTTAACACGACAAGCAAGTAATAATTTTGTAGCATTTTAATTTCAAAACAAAAAATGCCCAAGAAAGGAATCGAATCTGTGTCGCCACGGCCACAACGTGGAGTACTAACCACTATATTACTTGGGCCGATATCACAACAACTTAACAAAGTTAGTGTGTTCATTGTTACTGAATTGAACTAAGAATCTTCAATTTCTGTGTGACAACATGAAAATTCTAATTCAATGAACAGAAATTGAAAGATGTCTTTATTTTTGAGAACAATACAGTTAATTGAACGTGATTAAATCAAAAATTGTTAGAACTTAAATATGTATTTGAATTAAAGAAATCTAACATGACAAGCAAGCAATATGTTTATAGCATTTTAATTTCAAAACAAAAAATGTCCAAGACAGGAATCGAATCTGTGTCGCCACGGCCACAACGTGGAGTACTAACCACTATATTACTTGGGCCGATATTACAACAACTTAACAAAGTTAGTGTGTTCATTGTTACTGAATTGAACTAAGATTCTTCAATTTCTGTGTGACAACATGAAAATTCTAATTCAATGAACAGAAATTGAATTTTGTCTTTATTTTTGAAAACAATACAGTTAATTGAACGTGATTAAATCAAAAATTGTTATAACTTGAATAAGTATTCAAATTAAAGAAATCTAACATGACAAGCAAGCAATTATTTTATAGCATTTAAATTTCAAAACAAAAAATACCCAAAACAGGAATCGAATCTGTGTCGCCACGGCCACAACGTGGAGTACTAACCACTGTATTACTTGGGCCGATATTACAACAACTTAACAAAGTTTGTGTGTTCATTGTTACTGAATTGAACTAAGATTCTTCAATTTCTGTGTGACAACATGAAAATTCTAATTCAATGAACAGAAATTGAATTTTGTCTTTATTTTTGAAAACAATACAGTTGATTGAACGTGATTAAATCGAAAATTGTTATAACTTAAATAAGTATTCAAATTAAAGAAATTTAACACGACAAGCAAGCAATAATTTTGTAGCATTTTAATTTCAAAACAAAAAATGCCCAAGAAAGGAATCGAATCTGTGTCGCCACGGCCACAACGTGGAGTACTAACCACTATATTACTTGGGCCGATATCACAACAACTTAACAAAGTTAGTGTGTTCATTGTTACTGAATTGAACTAAGAATCTTCAATTTCTGTGTGACAACATGAAAATTCTAATTCAATGAACAGAAATTGAAAGATGTCTTTATTTTTGAAAACAATACAGTTAATTGAACGTGATTAAATCAAAAATTGTTAGAACTTAAATATGTATTTGAATTAAAGAAATCTAACATGACAAGCAAGCAATATGTTTATAGCATTTTAATTTCAAAACAAAAAATGTCCAAGACAGGAATCGAATCTGTGTCGCCACGGCCACAACGTGGAGTACTAACCACTATATTACTTGGGCCGATATTACAACAACTTAACAAAGTTAGTGTGTTCGTTGTTACTGAATTGAACTAAGATTCTTCAATTTCTGTGTGACAACATGAAAATTCTAATTCAATGAACAGAAATTGAATTTTGTCTTTATTTTTGAAAACAATACAGTTAATTGAACGTGATTAAATCAAAAATTGTTATAACTTGAATAAGTATTCAAATTAAAGAAATCTAACATGACAAGCAAGCAATTATTTTATAGCATTTAAATTTCAAAACAAAAAATGCCCAAGAAAGGAATCGAATCTGTGTCGCCACGGCCACAACGTGGAGTACTAACCACTATATTACTTGGGCCGATATCACAACAACTTAACAAAGTTAGTGTGTTCATTGTTACTGAATTGAACTAAGAATCTTCAATTTCTGTGTGACAACATGAAAATTCTAATTCAATGAACAGAAATTGAAAGATGTCTTTATTTTTGAAAACAATACAGTTAATTGAACGTGATTAAATCAAAAATTGTTAGAACTTAAATATGTATTTGAATTAAAGAAATCTAACATGACAAGCAAGCAATATGTTTATAGCATTTTAATTTCAAAACAAAAAATGTCCAAGACAGGAATCGAATCTGTGTCGCCACGGCCACAACGTGGAGTACTAACCACTATATTACTTGGGCCGATATTACAACAACTTAACAAAGTTAGTGTGTTCATTGTTACTGAATTGAACTAAGAATCTTCAATTTCTGTGTGACAACATGAAAATTCTAATTCAATGAACAGAAATTGAAAGATGTCTTTATTTTTGAGAACAATACAGTTAATTGAACGTGATTAAATCAAAAATTGTTAGAACTTAAATATGTATTTGAATTAAAGAAATCTAACATGACAAGCAAGCAATATGTTTATAGCATTTTAATTTCAAAACAAAAAATGTCCAAGACAGGAATCGAATCTGTGTCGCCACGGCCACAACGTGGAGTACTAACCACTATATTACTTGGGCCGATATTACAACAACTTAACAAAGTTAGTGTGTTCATTGTTACTGAATTGAACTAAGATTCTTCAATTTCTGTGTGACAACATGAAAATTCTAATTCAATGAACAGAAATTGAATTTTGTCTTTATTTTTGAAAACAATACAATTAATTGAACGTGATTAAATCAAAAATTGTTATAACTTGAATAAGTATTCAAATTAAAGAAATCTAACATGACAAGCAAGCAATTATTTTATAGCATTTAAATTTCAAAACAAAAAATGCCCAAAACAGGAATCGAATCTGTGTCGCCACGGCCACAACGTGGAGTACTAACCACTATATTACTTGGGCCGATATTACAACAACTTAACAAAGTTAGTGTGTTCGTTGTTACTGAATTGAACTAAGATTCTTCAATTTCTGTGTGACAACATGAAAATTCTAATTCAATGATCAGAAATTGAATTTTGTCTTTATTTTTGAAAACAATACAGTTGATTGAACGTGATTAAATCAAAAATTGTTAGAACTTAAATATGTATTTGAATTAAAGAAATCTAACATGACAAGCAAGCAATATGTTTATAGCATTTTAATTTCAAAACAAAAAATGCCCAAGACAGGAATCGAATCTGTGTCGCCACGGCCACAACGTGGAGTACTAACCAGTATACTACTTGGGCCGATATTACAACAACTTAACAAAGTTAGTGTGTTCATTGTTACTGAATTGAACTAAGATTCTTCAATTTCTGTGTGACAACATGAAAATTCTAATTCAATGAACAGAAATTGAATTTTGTCTTCATTTTTGAAAACAATACAGTTAATTGAACGTGATTAAATCAAAAATTGTTAGAACTTAAATAAGTATTCAAATTAAAGAAATTTAACATGACAAGCAAGCAATAATTTTATAGCTTTTAAATTTCAAAACAAAAAATGCCCAAAACAGGAATCGAATCTGTGTCGCCACGGCCACAACGTGGAGTACTAACCACTATATTACTTGGGCCGATATTACAACAACTTAACAAAGTTAGTGTGTTCGTTGTTACTGAATTGAACTAAGATTCTTCAATTTCTGTGTGACAACATGAAAATTCTAATTCAATGAACAGAAATTGAATTTTGTCTTTATTTTTGAAAACAATACAGTTGATTGAACGTGATTAAATCGAAAATTGTTATAACTTAAATAAGTATTCAAATTAAAGAAATCTAACATGACGAGCACGCAATAATTTTGTAGCATTTTAATTTCAAAACAAAAAATGCCCAAGAAAGGAATCGAATCTGTGTCGCCACGGCCACAACGTGGAGTACTAACCACTATATTACTTGGGCCGATATCACAACAACTTAACAAAGTTAGTGTGTTCATTGTTACTGAATTGAACTAAGAATCTTCAATTTCTGTGTGACAACATGAAAATTTTAATTCAATGAACAGAAATTGAAAGATGTCTTTATTTTTGAAAACAATACAGTTAATTGAACGTGATTAAATCAAAAATTGTTAGAACTTAAATATGTATTTGAATTAAAGAAATCTAACATGACAAGCAAGCAATATGTTTATAGCATTTTAATTTCAAAACAAAAAATGTCCAAGACAGTAATCGAATCTGTGTCGCCACGGCCACAACGTGGAGTACTAACCACTATACTACTTGGGCCGATATTACAACAACTTAACAAAGTTAGTGTGTTCATTGTTACTGAAATGAACTAAGATTCTTCAATTTCTGTGTGACAACATGAAAATTCTAATTCAATGAACAGAAATTGAATTTTGTCTTTATTTTTGAAAACAATACAGTTGATTGAACGTGATTAAATCGAAAAATGTTATAACTTGAATAAGTATTCAAATTAAAGAAATCTAACATGACAAGCAAGCAATAATTTTATAGCATTTAAATTTCAAAACAAAAAATACCCAAAACAGGAATCGAATCTGTGTCGCCACGGCCACAACGTGGAGTACTAACCACTATATTACTTGGGCCGATATTACAACAACTTAACAAAGTTTGTGTGTTCATTGTTACTGAATTGAACTAAGATTCTTCAATTTCTGTGTGACAACATGAAAATTCTAATTCAATGAACAGAAATTGAATTTTGTCTTTATTTTTGAAAACAATACAGTTGATTGAACGTGATTAAATCGAAAATTGTTATAACTTAAATAAGTATTCAAATTAAAGAAATTTAACACGACAAGCAAGCAATAATTTTGTAGCATTTTAATTTCAAAACAAAAAATGCCCAAGAAAGGAATCGAATCTGTGTCGCCACGGCCACAACGTGGAGTACTAACCACTATATTACTTGGGCCGATATCACAACAACTTAACAAAGTTAGTGTGTTCATTGTTACTGAATTGAACTAAGAATCTTCAATTTCTGTGTGACAACATGAAAATTCTAATTCAATGAACAGAAATTGAATTTTGTCTTCATTTTTGAAAACAATACAGTTAATTGAACGTGATTAAATCAAAAATTGTTAGAACTTAAATAAGTATTCAAATTAAAGAAATTTAACATGACAAGCAAGCAATAATTTTATAGCTTTTAAATTTCAAAACAAAAAATGCCCAAAATAGGAATCGAATCTGTGTCGCCACGGCCACAACGTGGAGTACTAACCACTATATTACTTGGGCCGATATTACAACAACTTAACAAAGTTTGTGTGTTCATTGTTACTGAATTGAACTAAGATTCTTCAATTTCTGTGTGACAACATGAAAATTCTAATTCAATGAACAGAAATTGAATTTTGTCTTTATTTTTGAAAACAATACAGTTGATTGAACGTGATTAAATCGAAAATTGTTATAACTTAAATAAGTATTCAAATTAAAGAAATTTAACACGACAAGCAAGCAATAATTTTGTAGCATTTTAATTTCAAAACAAAAAATGCCCAAGAAAGGAATCGAATCTGTGTCGCCACGGCCACAACGTGGAGTACTAACCACTATATTACTTGGGCCGATATCACAACAACTTAACAAAGTTAGTGTGTTCATTGTTACTGAATTGAACTAAGAATCTTCAATTTCTGTGTGACAACATGAAAATTCTAATTCAATGAACAGAAATTGAAAGATGTCTTTATTTTTGAAAACAATACAGTTAATTGAACGTGATTAAATCAAAAATTGTTAGAACTTAAATATGTATTTGAATTAAAGAAATCTAACATGACAAGCAAGCAATATGTTTATAGCATTTTAATTTCAAAACAAAAAATGTCCAAGACAGGAATCGAATCTGTGTCGCCACGGCCACAACGTGGAGTACTAACCACTATATTACTTGGGCCGATATTACAACAACTTAACAAAGTTAGTGTGTTCATTGTTACTGAATTGAACTAAGATTCTTCAATTTCTGTGTGACAACATGAAAATTCTAATTCAATGAACAGAAATTGAATTTTGTCTTTATTTTTGAAAACAATACAGTTAATTGAACGTGATTAAATCAAAAATTGTTATAACTTGAATAAGTATTCAAATTAAAGAAATCTAACATGACAAGCAAGCAATTATTTTATAGCATTTAAATTTCAAAACAAAAAATGCCCAAAACAGAAATCGAATCTGTGTCGCCACGGCCACAACGTGGAGTACTAACCACTATACTACTTGGGCCGATATTACAACAACTTAACAAAGTTAGTGTGTTCGTTGTTACTGAATTGAACTAAGATTCTTCAATTTCTGTGTGACAACATGAAAATTCTAATTCAATGAACAGAAATTGAATTTTGTCTTCATTTTTGAAAACAATACAGTTAATTGAACGTGATTAAATCAAAAATTGTTAGAACTTAAATAAGTATTCAAATTAAAGAAATTTAACATGACAAGCAAGCAATAATTTTATAGCTTTTCAATTTCAAAACAAAAAATGCCCAAAATAGGAATCGAATCTGTGTCGCCACGGCCACAACGTGGAGTACTAACCACTATATTACTTGGGCCGATATTACAACAACTTAACAAAGTTAGTGTGTTCGTTGTTACTGAATTGAACTAAGATTCTTCAATTTCTGTGTGACAACATGAAAATTCTAATTCAATGAACAGAAATTGAATTTTGTCTTTATTTTTGAAAACAATACAGTTGATTGAACGTGATTAAATCGAAAATTGTTATAACTTAAATAAGTATTCAAATTAAAGAAATCTAACATGACAAGCACGCAATAATTTTGTAGCATTTTAATTTCAAAACAAAAAATGCCCAAGAAAGGAATCGAATCTGTGTCGCCACGGCCACAACGTGGAGTACTAACCACTATATTACTTGGGCCGATATCACAACAACTTAACAAAGTTAGTGTGTTCATTGTTACTGAATTGAACTAAGAATCTTCAATTTCTGTGTGACAACATGAAAATTTTAATTCAATGAACAGAAATTGAAAGATGTCTTTATTTTTGAAAACAATACAGTTAATTGAACGTGATTAAATCAAAAATTGTTAGAACTTAAATATGTATTTGAATTAAAGAAATCTAACATGACAAGCAAGCAATATGTTTATAGCATTTTAATTTCAAAACAAAAAATGTCCAAGACAAGAATCGAATCTGTGTCGCCACGGCCACAACGTGGAGTACTAACCACTATATTACTTGGGCCGATATTACAACAACTTAACAAAGTTAGTGTGTTCATTGTTACTGAATTGAACTAAGATTCTTCAATTTCTGTGTGACAACATGAAAATTCTAATTCAATGAACAGAAATTGAATTTTGTCTTTATTTTTGAAAACAATACAGTTGATTGAACGTGATTAAATCGAAAGTTGTTATAACTTGAATAAGTATTCAAATTAAAGAAATCTAACATGACAAGCAAGCAATAATTTTATAGCATTTAAATTTCAAAACAAAAAATACCCAAAACAGGAATCGAATCTGTGTCGCCACGGCCACAACGTGGAGTACTAACCACTATATTACTTGGGCCGATATTACAACAACTTAACAAAGTTAGTGTGTTCATTGTTACTGAATTGAACTAAGATTCTTCAATTTCTGTGTGACAACATGAAAATTCTAATTCAATGAACAGAAATTGAATTTTGTCTTTATTTTTGAAAACAATACAGTTAATTGAACGTGATTAAATCAAAAATTGTTAGAACTTAAATATGTATTTGAATTAAAGAAATCTAACATGACAAGCAAGCAATATGTTTATAGCATTTTAATTTCAAAACAAAAAATGTCCAAGACAGGAATCGAATCTGTGTCGCCACGGCCACAACGTGGAGTACTAACCACTATATTACTTGGGCCGATATTACAACAACTTAACAAAGTTAGTGTGTTCATTGTTACTGAATTGAACTAAGATTCTTCAATTTCTGTGTGACAACATGAAAATTCTAATTCAATGAACAGAAATTGAATTTTGTCTTTATTTTTGAAAACAATACAGTTGATTGAACGTGATTAAATCGAAAATTGTTATAACTTGAATAAGTATTCAAATTAAAGAAATCTAACATGACAAGCAAGCAATAATTTTATAGCATTTAAATTTCAAAACAAAAAATACCCAAAACAGGAATCGAATCTGTGTCGCCACGGCCACAACGTGGAGTACTAACCACTATATTACTTGGGCCGATATTACAACAACTTAACAAAGTTTGTGTGTTCATTGTTACTGAATTGAACTAAGATTCTTCAATTTCTGTGTGACAACATGAAAATTCTAATTCAATGAACAGAAATTGAATTTTGTCTTTATTTTTGAAAACAATACAGTTGATTGAACGTGATTAAATCGAAAATTGTTATAACTTAAATAAGTATTCAAATTAAAGAAATTTAACACGACAAGCAAGCAATAATTTTGTAGCATTTTAATTTCAAAACAAAAAATGCCCAAGAAAGGAATCGAATCTGTGTCGCCACGGCCACAACGTGGAGTACTAACCACTATATTACTTGGGCCGATATCACAACAACTTAACAAAGTTAGTGTGTTCATTGTTACTGAATTGAACTAAGAATCTTCAATTTCTGTGTGACAACATGAAAATTCTAATTCAATGAACAGAAATTGAATTTTGTCTTCATTTTTGAAAACAATACAGTTAATTGAACGTGATTAAATCAAAAATTGTTAGAACTTAAATAAGTATTCAAATTAAAGAAATTTAACATGACAAGCAAGCAATAATTTTATAGCTTTTAAATTTCAAAACAAAAAATGCCCAAAATAGGAATCGAATCTGTGTCGCCACGGCCACAACGTGGAGTACTAACCACTATATTACTTGGGCCGATATTACAACAACTTAACAAAGTTTGTGTGTTCATTGTTACTGAATTGAACTAAGATTCTTCAATTTCTGTGTGACAACATGAAAATTCTAATTCAATGAACAGAAATTGAATTTTGTCTTTATTTTTGAAAACAATACAGTTGATTGAACGTGATTAAATCGAAAATTGTTATAACTTAAATAAGTATTCAAATTAAAGAAATTTAACACGACAAGCAAGCAATAATTTTGTAGCATTTTAATTTCAAAACAAAAAATGCCCAAGAAAGGAATCGAATCTGTGTCGCCACGGCCACAACGTGGAGTACTAACCACTATATTACTTGGGCCGATATCACAACAACTTAACAAAGTTAGTGTGTTCATTGTTACTGAATTGAACTAAGAATCTTCAATTTCTGTGTGACAACATGAAAATTCTAATTCAATGAACAGAAATTGAATTTTGTCTTCATTTTTGAAAACAATACAGTTAATTGAACGTGATTAAATCAAAAATTGTTAGAACTTAAATAAGTATTCAAATTAAAGAAATTTAACATGACAAGCAAGCAATAATTTTATAGCTTTTAAATTTCAAAACAAAAAATGCCCAAAATAGGAATCGAATCTGTGTCGCCACGGCCACAACGTGGAGTACTAACCACTATATTACTTGGGCCGATATTACAACAACTTAACAAAGTTTGTGTGTTCATTGTTACTGAATTGAACTAAGATTCTTCAATTTCTGTGTGACAACATGAAAATTCTAATTCAATGAACAGAAATTGAATTTTGTCTTTATTTTTGAAAACAATACAGTTGATTGAACGTGATTAAATCGAAAATTGTTATAACTTAAATAAGTATTCAAATTAAAGAAATTTAACACGACAAGCAAGCAATAATTTTGTAGCATTTTAATTTCAAAACAAAAAATGCCCAAGAAAGGAATCGAATCTGTGTCGCCACGGCCACAACGTGGAGTACTAACCACTATATTACTTGGGCCGATATCACAACAACTTAACAAAGTTAGTGTGTTCATTGTTACTGAATTGAACTAAGAATCTTCAATTTCTGTGTGACAACATGAAAATTCTAATTCAATGAACAGAAATTGAAAGATGTCTTTATTTTTGAAAACAATACAGTTAATTGAACGTGATTAAATCAAAAATTGTTAGAACTTAAATATGTATTTGAATTAAAGAAATCTAACATGACAAGCAAGCAATATGTTTATAGCATTTTAATTTCAAAACAAAAAATGTCCAAGACAGGAATCGAATCTGTGTCGCCACGGCCACAACGTGGAGTACTAACCACTATATTACTTGGGCCGATATTACAACAACTTAACAAAGTTAGTGTGTTCATTGTTACTGAATTGAACTAAGATTCTTCAATTTCTGTGTGACAACATGAAAATTCTAATTCAATGAACAGAAATTGAATTTTGTCTTTATTTTTGAAAACAATACAGTTAATTGAACGTGATTAAATCAAAAATTGTTATAACTTGAATAAGTATTCAAATTAAAGAAATCTAACATGACAAGCAAGCAATTATTTTATAGCATTTAAATTTCAAAACAAAAAATGCCCAAAACAGAAATCGAATCTGTGTCGCCACGGCCACAACGTGGAGTACTAACCACTATACTACTTGGGCCGATATTACAACAACTTAACAAAGTTAGTGTGTTCGTTGTTACTGAATTGAACTAAGATTCTTCAATTTCTGTGTGACAACATGAAAATTCTAATTCAATGAACAGAAATTGAATTTTGTCTTCATTTTTGAAAACAATACAGTTAATTGAACGTGATTAAATCAAAAATTGTTAGAACTTAAATAAGTATTCAAATTAAAGAAATTTAACATGACAAGCAAGCAATAATTTTATAGCTTTTAAATTTCAAAACAAAAAATGCCCAAAATAGGAATCGAATCTGTGTCGCCACGGCCACAACGTGGAGTACTAACCACTATATTACTTGGGCCGATATTACAACAACTTAACAAAGTTAGTGTGTTCGTTGTTACTGAATTGAACTAAGATTCTTCAATTTCTGTGTGACAACATGAAAATTCTAATTCAATGAACAGAAATTGAATTTTGTCTTTATTTTTGAAAACAATACAGTTGATTGAACGTGATTAAATCGAAAATTGTTATAACTTAAATAAGTATTCAAATTAAAGAAATCTAACATGACAAGCACGCAATAATTTTGTAGCATTTTAATTTCAAAACAAAAAATGCCCAAGAAAGGAATCGAATCTGTGTCGCCACGGCCACAACGTGGAGTACTAACCACTATATTACTTGGGCCGATATCACAACAACTTAACAAAGTTAGTGTGTTCATTGTTACTGAATTGAACTAAGAATCTTCAATTTCTGTGTGACAACATGAAAATTTTAATTCAATGAACAGAAATTGAAAGATGTCTTTATTTTTGAAAACAATACAGTTAATTGAACGTGGTTAAATCAAAAATTGTTAGAACTTAAATATGTATTTGAATTAAAGAAATCTAACATGACAAGCAAGCAATATGTTTATAGCATTTTAATTTCAAAACAAAAAATGTCCAAGACAAGAATCGAATCTGTGTCGCCACGGCCACAACGTGGAGTACTAACCACTATATTACTTGGGCCGATATTACAACAACTTAACAAAGTTAGTGTGTTCATTGTTACTGAATTGAACTAAGATTCTTCAATTTCTGTGTGACAACATGAAAATTCTAATTCAATGAACAGAAATTGAATTTTGTCTTTATTTTTGAAAACAATACAGTTGATTGAACGTGATTAAATCGAAAGTTGTTATAACTTGAATAAGTATTCAAATTAAAGAAATCTAACATGACAAGCAAGCAATAATTTTATAGCATTTAAATTTCAAAACAAAAAATACCCAAAACAGGAATCGAATCTGTGTCGCCACGGCCACAACGTGGAGTACTAACCACTATATTACTTGGGCCGATATTACAACAACTTAACAAAGTTTGTGTGTTCATTGTTACTGAATTGAACTAAGATTCTTCAATTTCTGTGTGACAACATGAAAATTCTAATTCAATGAACAGAAATTGAATTTTGTCTTTATTTTTGAAAACAATACAGTTGATTGAACGTGATTAAATCGAAAATTGTTATAACTTAAATAAGTATTCAAATTAAAGAAATTTAACACGACAAGCAAGCAATAATTTTGTAGCATTTTAATTTCAAAACAAAAAATGCCCAAGAAAGGAATCGAATCTGTGTCGCCACGGCCACAACGTGGAGTACTAACCACTATATTACTTGGGCCGATATCACAACAACTTAACAAAGTTAGTGTGTTCATTGTTACTGAATTGAACTAAGAATCTTCAATTTCTGTGTGACAACATGAAAATTCTAATTCAATGAACAGAAATTGAAAGATGTCTTTATTTTTGAAAACAATACAGTTAATTGAACGTGATTAAATCAAAAATTGTTAGAACTTAAATATGTATTTGAATTAAAGAAATCTAACATGACAAGCAAGCAATATGTTTATAGCATTTTAATTTCAAAACAAAAAATGTCCAAGACAGGAATCGAATCTGTGTCGCCACGGCCACAACGTGGAGTACTAACCACTATATTACTTGGGCCGATATTACAACAACTTAACAAAGTTAGTGTGTTCATTGTTACTGAATTGAACTAAGATTCTTCAATTTCTGTGTGACAACATGAAAATTCTAATTCAATGAACAGAAATTGAATTTTGTCTTTATTTTTGAAAACAATACAGTTAATTGAACGTGATTAAATCAAAAATTGTTATAACTTGAATAAGTATTCAAATTAAAGAAATCTAACATGACAAGCAAGCAATTATTTTATAGCATTTAAATTTCAAAACAAAAAATGCCCAAAACAGGAATCGAATCTGTGTCGCCACGGCCACAACGTGGAGTACTAACCACTATATTACTTGGGCCGATATTACAACAACTTAACAAAGTTAGTGTGTTCGTTGTTACTGAATTGAACTAAGATTCTTCAATTTCTGTGTGACAACATGAAAATTCTAATTCAATGAACAGAAATTGAATTTTGTCTTTATTTTTGAAAACAATACAGTTGATTGAACGTGATTAAATCGAAAATTGTTATAACTTAAATAAGTATTCAAATTAAAGAAATTTAACACGACAAGCAAGCAATAATTTTGTAGCATTTTAATTTCAAAACAAAAAATGCCCAAGAAAGGAATCGAATCTGTGTCGCCACGGCCACAACGTGGAGTACTAACCACTATATTACTTGGGCCGATATCACAACAACTTAACAAAGTTAGTGTGTTCATTGTTACTGAATTGAACTAAGAATCTTCAATTTCTGTGTGACAACATGAAAATTCTAATTCAATGAACAGAAATTGAAAGATGTCTTTATTTTTGAAAACAATACAGTTAATTGAACGTGATTAAATCAAAAATTGTTAGAACTTAAATATGTATTTGAATTAAAGAAATCTAACATGACAAGCAAGCAATATGTTTATAGCATTTTAATTTCAAAACAAAAAATGTCCAAGACAGGAATCGAATCTGTGTCGCCACGGCCACAACGTGGAGTACTAACCACTATATTACTTGGGCCGATATTACAACAACTTAACAAAGTTAGTGTGTTCATTGTTACTGAATTGAACTAAGATTCTTCAATTTCTGTGTGACAACATGAAAATTCTAATTCAATGAACAGAAATTGAATTTTGTCTTTATTTTTGAAAACAATACAGTTAATTGAACGTGATTAAATCAAAAATTGTTATAACTTGAATAAGTATTCAAATTAAAGAAATCTAACATGACAAGCAAGCAATTATTTTATAGCATTTAAATTTCAAAACAAAAAATGCCCAAGACAGGAATCGAACCTGTGTCGCCACGGCCACAACGTGGAGTACTAACCACTATACTACTTGGGCCGATATTACAACAACTCAACAAAGTTAGTGTGTTCATTGTTACTGAATTGAACTAAGATTCTTCAATTTCTGTGTGACAACATGAAAATTCTAATTCAATGAACAGAAATTGAATTTTGTCTTTATTTTTGAAAACAATACAGTTGATTGAACGTGATTAAATCGAAAATTGATAGAACTTAAATAAGTATTTGAATTAAACAAATCTAACATGACAAGCAAGCAATATGTTTATAGCATTTTAATTTCAAAACAAAAAATGCCCAAGACAGGAATCGAATCTGTTTCGCCACGGCCACAACGTGGAGTACTAACCACTATACTACTTGGGCCGATATTACAACAACTGAACGAAATTAGTGTGTTCATTGTTACTGAAATGAACTAAGATTCTTCAATTTCTGTGTCACAACATGAAAATTCTAATTCAATGACCAGAAATTGAAAGATGTCTTTATTTTTGAAAACAATACAGTTAAATGAACGTGATTTAATCGAAAATTGTTGGAACTTAAATAAGTATTTGAATTAAACAAATCTAACATGACAAGCAAGCAATAATTTTATAGCATTTAAATTTCAAAACAAAAAATGCCCAAGACAGGAATCGAACCTGTGTCGCCACGGCCACAACGTGGAGTACTAACCACTATACTACTTGGGCCGATATTACAACAACTTAACAAAGTTAGTGTGTTCATTGTTACTGAAATGAACTAAGATTCTTCAATTTCTGTGTGACAACATGAAAATTCTAATTCAATGACCAGAAATTGAAAGATGTCTTTATTTTTGAAAACAATACAGTTGATTGAACGTGATTAAATCGAAAATTGATAGAACTTAAATAAGTATTTGAATTAAACAAATCTAACATGACAAGCAAGCAATATGTTTATAGCATTTTAATTTCAAAACAAAAAATGCCCAAGACAGGAATCGAATCTGTTTCGCCACGGCCACAACGTGGAGTACTAACCACTATACTACTTGGGCCGATATTACAACAACTTAACGAAATTAGTGTGTTCATTGTTACTGAAATGAACTAAGATTCTTCAATTTCTGTGTGACAACATGAAAATTCTAATTCAATGACCAGAAATTGAAAGATGTCTTTATTTTTGAAAACAATACAGTTAAATGAACGTGATTTAATCGAAAATTGTTGGAACTTAAATAAGTATTTGAATTAAACAAATCTAACATGACAAGCAAGCAATAATTTTATAGCATTTAAATTTCAAAACAAAAAATGCCCAAGACAGGAATCGAACCTGTGTCGCCACGGCCACAACGTGGAGTACTAACCACTATACTACTTGGGCCGATATTACAACAACTTAACAAAGTTAGTGTGTTCATTGTTACTGAAATGAACTAAGATTCTTCAATTTCTGTGTGACAACATGAAAATTCTAATTCAATGACCAGAAATTGAAAGATGTCTTTATTTTTGAAAACAGTACAGTTGATTGAACGTGATTAAATCGAAAATTGTTAGAACTTAAATAAGTATTTGAATTAAACAAATCTAACATGACAAGCAAGCAATATGTTTATAGCATTTTAATTTCAAAACAAAAAATGCCCAAAACAGGAATCGAATCTGTGTCGCCACGGCCACAACGTGGAGTACTAACCAGTATACTACTTGGGCCGATATTACAACAACTTAACAAAGTTAGTGTGTTCAATGTTACTTAATTGAACTAAGATTCTTCAATTTCTGTGTGACAACATGAAAATTCTAATTCAATGAACAGAAATTGAAAGATGTCTTCATTTTTGAAAACAATACAGTTAATTGAACGTGATTAAATCAAAAATTGTTAGAATTTAAATAAGTATTCAAATTAAAGAAATTTAACATGACAAGCAAGCAATAATTTTATAGCTTTTAAATTTCAAAACAAAAAATGCCCAAAACAGGAATCGAATCTGTGTCGCCACGGCCACAACGTGGAGTACTAACCACTATATTACTTGGGCCGATATTACAACAACTTAACAAAGTTAGTGTGTTCGTTGTTACTGAATTGAACTAAGATTCTTCAATTTCTGTGTGACAACATGAAAATTCTAATTCAATGAACAGAAATTGAATTTTGTCTTTATTTTTGAAAACAATACAGTTAATTGAACGTGATTAAATCAAAAATTGTTAGAACTTAAATAAGTATTTGAATTAAACAAATCTAACATGACAAGCAAGCAATAATTTTATAGCATTTAAATTTCAAAACAAAAAATGCCCAAGACAGGAATCGAACCTGTGTCGCCACGGCCACAACGTGGAGTACTAACCACTATACTACTTGGGCCGATATTACAACAACTTAACAAAGTTAGTGTGTTCATTGTTACTGAAATGAACTAAGATTCTTCAATTTCTGTGTGACAACATGAAAATTCTAATTCAATGACCAGAAATTGAAAGATGTCTTTATTTTTGAAAACAATACAGTTGATTGAACGTGATTAAATCGAAAATTGATAGAACTTAAATAAGTATTTGAATTAAACAAATCTAACATGACAAGCAAGCAATATGTTTATAGCATTTTAATTTCAAAACAAAAAATGCCCAAGACAGGAATCGAATCTGTTTAGCCACGGCCACAACGTGGAGTACTAACCACTATACTACTTGGGCCGATATTACAACAACTTAACGAAATTAGTGTGTTCATTGTTACTGAAATGAACTAAGATTCTTCAATTTCTGTGTGACAACATGAAAATTCTAATTCAATGACCAGAAATTGAAAGATGTCTTTATTTTTGAAAACAATACAGTTAAATGAACGTGATTTAATCGAAAATTGTTGGAACTTAAATAAGTATTTGAATTAAACAAATCTAACATGACAAGCAAGCAATAATTTTATAGCATTTAAATTTCAAAACAAAAAATGCCCAAGACAGGAATCGAACCTGTGTCGCCACGGCCACAACGTGGAGTACTAACCACTATACTACTTGGGCCGATATTACAACAACTTAACAAAGTTAGTGTGTTCATTGTTACTGAAATGAACTAAGATTCTTCAATTTCTGTGTGACAACATGAAAATTCTAATTCAATGACCAGAAATTGAAAGATGTCTTTATTTTTGAAAACAGTACAGTTGATTGAACGTGATTAAATCGAAAATTGTTAGAACTTAAATAAGTATTTGAATTAAACAAATCTAACATGACAAGCAAGCAATATGTTTATAGCATTTTAATTTCAAAACAAAAAATGCCCAAGACAGGAATCGAATCTGTGTCGCCACGGCCACAACGTGGAGTACTAACCAGTATACTACTTGGGCCGATATTACAACAACTTAACAAAGTTAGTGTGTTCAATGTTACTGAATTGAACTAAGATTCTTCAATTTCTGTGTGACAACATGAAAATTCTAATTCAATGAACAGAAATTGAAAGATGTCTTCATTTTTGAAAACAATACAGTTAATTGAACGTGATTAAATCAAAAATTGTTAGAATTTAAATAAGTATTCAAATTAAAGAAATTTAACATGACAAGCAAGCAATAATTTTATAGCTTTTAAATTTCAAAACAAAAAATGCCCAAAACAGGAATCGAATCTGTGTCGCCACGGCCACAACGTGGAGTACTAACCACTATATTACTTGGGCCGATATTACAACAACTTAACAAAGTTAGTGTGTTCGTTGTTACTGAATTGAACTAAGATTCTTCAATTTCTGTGTGACAACATGAAAATTCTAATTCAATGAACAGAAATTGAATTTTGTCTTTATTTTTGAAAACAATACAGTTAATTGAACGTGATTTAATCAAAAATTGTTAGAACTTAAATAAGTATTTGAATTAAACAAATCTAACATGACAAGCAAGCAATAATTTTATAGCATTTAAATTTCAAAACAAAAAATGCCCAAGACAGGAATCGAACCTGTGTCGCCACGGCCACAACGTGGAGTACTAACCACTATACTACTTGGGCCGATATTACAACAACTTAACAAAGTTAGTGTGTTCATTGTTACTGAAATGAACTAAGATTCTTTAATTTCTGTGTGACAACATGAAAATTCTAATTCAATGACCAGAAATTGAAAGATGTCTTTATTTTTGAAAACAATACAGTTGATTGAACGTGATTAAATCGAAAATTGATAGAACTTAAATAAGTATTTGAATTAAACAAATCTAACATGACAAGCAAGCAATATGTTTATAGCATTTTAATTTCAAAACAAAAAATGCCCAAGACAGGAATCGAATCTGTTTCGCCACGGCCACAACGTGGAGTACTAACCACTATACTACTTGGGCCGATATTACAACAACTTAACGAAATTAGTGTGTTCATTGTTACTGAAATGAACTAAGATTCTTCAATTTCTGTGTGACAACATGAAAATTCTAATTCAATGACCAGAAATTGAAAGATGTCTTTATTTTTGAAAACAATACAGTTAAATGAACGTGATTTAATCGAAAATTGTTGGAACTTAAATAAGTATTTGAATTAAACAAATCTAACATGACAAGCAAGCAATATGTTTATAGCATTTTAATTTCAAAACAAAAAATGCCCAAAACAGGAATCGAATCTGTGTCGCCACGGCCACAACGTGGAGTACTAACCAGTATACTACTTGGGCCGATATTACAACAACTTAACAAAGTTAGTGTGTTCATTGTTACTGAATTGAACTAAGATTCTTCAATTTCTGTGTGACAACATGAAAATTCTAATTCAATGAACAGAAATTGAAAGATGTCTTTATTTTTGAAAACAATACAGTTGTTTGAACGTGATTAAATCGAAAATTGTTATAACTTGAATAAGTATTCAAATTAAAGAAATCTAACATGACAAGCAAGCAATAATTTTATAGCATTTAAATTTCAAAACAAAAAATGCCCAAAACAGGAATCGAATCTGTGTCGCCACGGCCACAACGTGGAGTACTAACCACTATATTACTTGGGCCGATATTACAACAACTTAACAAAGTTAGTGTGTTCATTGTTACTGAATTGAACTAAGAATCTTCAATTTCTGTGTGACAACATGAAAATTCTAATTCAATGACCAGAAATTGAAAGATGTCTTTATTTTTGAAAACAATACAGTTGTTTGAACGTGATTAAATCAAAAATTGTTAGAACTTAAATATGTATTTGAATTAAAGAAATCTAACATGACAAGCAAGCAATATGTTTATAGCATTTTAATTTCAAAACAAAAAATGCCCAAGACAGGAATCGAACCTGTGTCGCCACGGCCACAACGTGGAGTACTAACCACTATACTACTTGGGCCGATATTACAACAACTAAACAAAGTTATTGTGTTCATTGTTACTGAAATGAACTAAGATTCTTTGTCGCGATAAGCGAGTGAGTTTGTATAATTTTTTTATCTTCAACAATTGTTTTATTTGTTTCTCCTGTTCTCTCTCTCTCTCTCTCTTCTTTCTCTCTCTTCTTTCTTCTTTCTTCTAACTTCCTAAGTAATTTTTATCCATACCACATGTTGTGTTATACATGTGGCATGACTAACTCTTTGTTTCAGGCTGACGACCGCCCACGAGAAGAGATCAGTCTTACATTTTCAACGTTCGCAGTCAGTGATTTTATTCCGTGCTTGTCTTGTTAATTCATCAATAAACCCTTTTCTACATATTCGCTCTGTGTTTTACTTCCAACCATACTATACACTTGTAGTATAACTCCACAAATTGGTGCATCGGCTAGTTTAGATCTTAGCCGCTTTAAGTCCCGCGTGGCAGGTGAGATACAACTCGAACCAAGCGTGTTTGAGCAAAAAACATACTTAATAAAAATCGTGGCGATCATAAGTCCACGTCAAGTCACACCAAACAGACTTGAACAATAAGCAAACTCTGAAATTAGAAACAGAGGTTTCAATTTCCTTACGTTCACATATACTGTGATCACCAAACAAACAAAGAAAAAAGAAAACAAAAAAGGAATATAAGCATTATTCCTACATCTACAACAAAAATGTCACTCCTTTTTGTCAATCATATCAAACAATCTAACCAGTTTCTTGGAGAACTGCTTACACGATACGAGATGGAAGTGAAGGACCTTCCTGGTATTCTGGTGGATTGCGACTTCCACACTGAGGAAGAAGAGGAAACCCTCTCTTGCCTTATCATTCGCTGGACAAAAGTCCAACACCAATTCAAAGAATCGTTGAAAAATCATCAAGATAACGAGAAAAAATTCCAAAAATTTTACGAAGCATCAGACAAAACGCTTCGTAAAGCATTAGACGAACAGTACATCGCCTTCACATCCGATGATGACTTTGAACCCAACATTAAAAAGGTTCAAAACGCCATTATTGAGCTTGACGAACACATCATGAAAGCCGAACGCATACTTAGAAAGCTGAGAAAAACGCTTCATAAGAATGAATCTGAGCACAACAGCAATTGCTCAACAGAAAACAATGAAACAGAAAACAAATCGAATGATCAATTTCTGGAAATTATCAAGTCATTCCTACACATCCAACAAACTAGCATCCAAAAACCAGCGATGTCGCTACCTACATTTGATGGCAAACCAGAGAACTTCAAATCATTCTGGGGCCGTTTTGATAGACTTGTTCATGATAATGAACAGTTTACAACCTTAGAAAAGGTAAACCTACTCTGTGAAAGCCTCAAAGGCAATTCACAAATAGCAATCAGAGGAATAGAACCCTCTGCTCAAAATTATGAGCTCATGCGTGAAGCATTAGTTTCTGAATTTGGAGACTATTCGTCGGATATCAACTCTCCTTTAACACAACTACGTAATTTGAGATTTGCAAGCAATAATGCAAAAGCATGCAAAGAAACATTTGGAGAAACCAAGGCACTTATCAGGCAAATTGAAGCAGCCGGAGCTACAGTATCCCGCGAAATGTGTACCGCGATGATTCTCAACAAATTCCCATACCACATCGTGGAAGACATTCTAATTCATCCAAACAACTACCATTCTACTAAAGAAATGCTGGCGGCTGTAGACCATAAAATCTATTCGTTTATTCTAAAAGAACAAACAAGAAATAGTCATGAACAAAAGTTTCGAAATCACAAAGACAATGTCACATCTGTTTCACATAAAGACAGCACTGCAGAACAACGGAAAACCCAAACTTGGCCATGTGTCTTTTGCGACTCATCCGAGCATCGTTTTTATCAATGCACCACATTTGAAACACCAGAGAAAAGAAGGTACCGCATTCGCGGAAAGGCCATCTGTTGGATTTGCTTTTCCGATAAACACAAAAGTTCGGAATGCAGAAAACAAAAATGTCGCAATTGCCAAGGAGATCATAATTCCGCCTTGTGCTCACAAGGAAGAAAAAGTGTACAAAATATCTAAAAAGATAAAGAAACTTCCACAATTAAAAAAGATCAGGCTTTACTGATCACCACAGAAGAATTATTGAATAAAAAAACAACAGAATATAAACAAGACTCTGACACTAATAATCGAATCCCTACTGAGGCACTTAATGCACCAGTATCGCTTAATCACATTGCCGACACCCATAATATTGAAGAAAGTCAAGTAATATTACGAACAGCAATGACGAACATATACAACCACAATAGTAAAAAATATGAGCAAGTACGCATGCTCATAGATGAAGGATCCATGAGATCTTTTATATCCAAGGACTTATCCACTAAGTTAGGATTGCCCATCCTTGGTTCTCAAAAGAAAACCTTTTACGGTATCGGAGCATTGTCCGAAACGCACGAAGTTCAGGACGTAAAGGTAATTATTGGAACCTCAAGTGGATCCCTTATCGTAACAAAACTATTCACCAAACCCATGTTAACCACACCCATACGTTGTCCAAAACTATCTAAAGAAGACTTGAAATTTATAAAGACAAGAAAAATAAAATTAGCCAATCCACAAACAAACGGAGAATCATTTACTCCGGATATACTGATAGGTATGGATAGATACAAACTGTTCATGCATTTAAACGAAGAAACCGAACTCCCCTCACGTATGAGATTGAAAAATTCGGTATTCGGCCACATGATACATGAAGCTCCTCTTCCCGATGATAATACACAACAAGAAGTAATATTATGCTCTACAGTAGAAGAAATAACAAAAGAAACCTCTCATAAAGAACTCCTCACTAATCTGTTTGAACTGGATTCTATCGGCATCAATACAGAAAATGCCAACGCAGACCGCACTATTGATTACTATGAAGAATACTCAAAAGATATAAAAATTGAGAACAACCGTATTATTGCACCGTTCCCGTTAAAAAATAACTTCAAAAATCTTAAAAACAACAAAATGCCCGCGTACCATAGATTCGTATCCCTATGGCGAAAGTTACTGCACAATCCAGAAATGCTCTCACACTATACTACAACCATTGAAAGTTACCTCAAAGATAACATTGTCGAACAAATTCCCAACAATCACCAGAAGCCTTTAGAGTTTTATATGCCCCACCATGGGGTTTGGAAGCCCAGCAAGGCTAACCCTCTCAGAATCGTTTTTGACGCCTCCGCTAAACAGAAAGACAGCCCATCGTTGAATGAGATAATACACACAGGACGATCATTTATCACATATATACACGACATCATGATCTCCTGCAGAACAAGACCAATATTAATAACATGCGATATCAAAGCCGCATTTTTACAAATACAACTGACAGAGAATCACAAAAATCTATGCAAATTCTTTTGGATAAAAAACAAAGAATACCCAATATCTCACAATAATATCATAACCCTTCGATTCAACAGATTACCGTTCGGTATCACTGCATCCCCCAGCGTATTGAACATGGGCATAAAATGGTTCTTAGAATCAAAAGTAGACAACCAATTAGCTATGGAAATACTGAACAACTTATACGTTGACAATATCATTCTTACAGCAAATACAACAGCAGAAGCTATAAAGAAATGTAAAGAAACCCAAAAACTATTTACAGAAATAAACATGCATGTTCGCGAATTCTTGTCAAACGACGAACAAGTAATACAGAACCTTCCTGAAGAAGACAGATATCCGAACATGACAACCAAAATACTTGGCATATCTTTTAATAAAGAACACGACTCCTTCATTATCCCAATAAAAATAACAACGACTCACACAAGTTACACCAAGAGAATTCTACTCAGTCAGCTACACTCAATATTTGATCCCATTGGATTAGCAGCACCATTACTGTTACCTCTCAAACTTATCTTGCGAGAAATCATAAACACAAAATTATCATGGGACCAACCCATTGAATCAGATAATATCAAACAATGGGAACAACATATTAATCACATTAACAATCAGCAATTGACCATGAAAAGATATTTTAAATTCTCTGAACATAAAACACAGTTATGGGTCTTTGCTGACGCAAGCAACCAAGCCATGGCCGCATGTTCATATTTCCAAACAAACGAGCAGATTAGTTCTCTGCTCAACGGTAAATCGCGCATAGCACCCAAAAATAAGACCACAATTCCTCGATTAGAATTATTAGCCATCCGCTTAGCAGTACGAATGGCATTAGCTATTGTAACCATATGCCCGAAAGTGGCAAAAGTCAACATTGTAAGCGATAGCAACATCGCGCTATCATGGATTATTTCTCTAAAATCCCTCCCACTGTTCATTAAAAATCAAACAAACATTATAAATAAACAGCTACACCAAATCAAACAAGTATGTTGCAATGTAGAATTACATCATGTACAAACTTCGTACAATACTGCAGACATCGGATCCCGAGGTGCAGACATCGAGAAACTACAAGATTCCGACTGGATAAAGGGTCCACATTGGTTAACTAAACTTTCCGCTCATAACCCTCTGACATCATTCGGCTCGCCTAAGAACTCTAACAGGAATAACGCAGAATCAGAATCGGAGCATCACAATGTGGTCCACATAATTATAGACAATCTTCCAACCGATGATATTTGGAACATTCGTGAAAACTATGATGATGTGATCAAAACAATGACAACCGTAGGAAAATTATTCAAAAAATGGTTTCTTAAAGTCCATCCTAACGACGCCAACAAGTTGCAAAAAATAAAACATCTCACATCAACAGACACGAATACTGTTGAAGACATCAACATAATTGAAAAAATTTTGATCAGTAACAGCCAATCTAATATGAGCCTCGATGAGCTACAGCAAAGAAATATAAATTTAAAATTCTTCAAAGATACATGGGACATTTATCGCGTAAGAAGTCGTTTACAAAATACTCTTCTTCCCGAAGAGACAAAAAACCCTATATTCCTTCTCAAAACAAACCCCATAGTTAAAAAACTGATCAACAAAATACACAAAGATAATAATCATCAAGGCAAAAATTTCACGCTTATTCAACTCAGACAAAAGTTCTATATACCAAAAATAACCGGAGTCATTAAGCAAACATTGAAAAACTGTGTGACATGTAAAAGATTTCAATCACATCCTTATGAATTACCAGATATGCCATCGCTACCAAAAGACAGAACAATTCTTACAAGAGCATTCTTTTCAACAGGGTGTGATCTTATGGGCCCCTTCACCCTTCGAAATGGGTCTAAAGTCCATATTTGTCTGTTTACATGCATGACAACTAGAGCGGTTCACTTAGAGGTAGTCACCAATCAATCCACAGTTGCCTTTATGAATGCATTTAATAGATTTATTTCACGCAGAGGTACTCCAGAAATTATGCGCAGTGACTGCGCAGGAAACTTTATTCTGAGCTCAAAAATATTAGAAACCCTTGAAAAAACCTCGGATTACAATGAAAGTAGCATACTAAACACATTAGCTCAAAGAAAAATTAAATGGATATACAACACTCCGCTATCTCCTTGGAAAGGAGGTTGTTGGGAACGCTTAGTAGGTGTCACCAAATCATCCCTCAAAAAATGCTTCGTTCCTAGTCAAATGTCACTAGATGATTTACACACAGCTATTGTAAAAATAGAAGCCATAATTAATACACGCCCACTCACTCATCCACACCCAGATAATTTAGATGCTTTACCCATAAGACCAATTGATTTTTTAACATCAGCAATAAAGTTTTCATTACCAGAAAACAATGATAACACTCATATATTCGATATTCACAGCGATATCCAAACGATTCAATCGACAGAACAAGCGCTAGAAGCTCTTCAGTTATCAGAAGACTCAGCGTCTAAATTCTGGACACGTTTCCAGGAGGAGTATCTAACTAGTTTAAAAGACATTTTCAAATATAAAAACAAGAGAAAAAATCACACAAATCTCTTTCCTCACAAGGATGAAATAGTAATAATACAAAACGACATGTCGCCACGAGGAACATGGAAACTAGGTCGCATTATTGAAACAATTACTAGTTCAGATGGCAACATACGTTCAGCAAAAGTTGCAACAAGCAACGGAAACATAATTACTCGATCCATCAATCAGCTCTATCCACTAGAGATAAGATGCAACACTAGCAACAACAAAATCATAGAAGACAACTCACACATAGTCCAAGAAAATAATAGCTCAACAGATAGAATAGCACATACTGATACCGTATTAGACAACATACACTCCGATCATCATATAGAACATACAGATGAAACAATACATGAGAACAATAACATAAATGATAGCAACCATAATTACGATATTGCATATGAATCAGACAACTCTCAACATGATAATACATACACTCCAGAAACAGAGAATAATGAGGATGCCACAAATGATCGACCTCAAAATAAGACAAAACAATCAGCAGTAAAAACAGCAAAATATACAGAACAAGATGATGTCACTGAGAAGGAAATTATAAAAGCCTTCCCACTAAAAATGTCCTATGCTACACACCAAAGAAAAAATAAAATAAACCCAAAAGTAGCAGCTGACATAATGAAAGCGCTTTCCTTACCGATTATAATAACTTCGACATATGCCGAAGAAATCAATAGTTGCAAGGACTCTAACATGTTCACCACAAAACTTATAGCGAATCCTCATTGCTCCCCAGAAATGGCAACATGGACAGTGATAATAACCATTATGGCCGTTACCCTCATAGTCTCTTGTCTATGCCGCATGGGTTACAGCCAATATAGATATAAGACATGGTCCAGAAACACTCAAACCATGCTCAACATCATGAAATTAAAACATAAAACAATCTCCAAACAAGAAGATCATGAAACTGATCAAAAAATAACAGAAGACCACAATGATACGTTGCAATTAAAACAAACGAACACACAAGACGCTAATATTGTGGATCATGAAACCTTTCAAAAGCATATTTACCCTATTTTAAACCATACGAGAAAGCCACCAAAATTCTCTCTCTTTACTAGAGGGTCGCAAACATCTTTACCATCGTTACTGGCAATCATCTTGGCTTTATGTATTGGAAGCTGCAGTTCATGTTCCGATGTTCACGTTCAACACTTCGTTAACATACGATGCGATGACAACTTAGCTTGTTATCACGAATACAGTCAAGATATCATATTTTCTCCCGGAACAAAACAATTATGCATTACCATAACGCATTCTAATCATGAAATTGGTCAATTTAAAATAACTAAACTATATACTGAACATGTCTGCCAGAAGAATACTAGATACTTCACTAGACAGACAACCGTCAACATATTGAGCATATTACGATGCCGTCACCGGGGCTCGTGTGACGGAACATGTGAAACTAACTCGCTTCATAATAAAATCGAGGAACTACAACCATATACGTTCCCTTCACAATCAGGTTGCTTCACATCGTCAGCGAGATTTTACACATGTCCTATGATTTGGACAGATCCGTGCCTTTTCTACAAAATAGAGCATATACCCGTCACTGAGGAAGTATACGAAGTCTATACTTGTGATAGTTGGTCCACCCAAACCGTATTTAATATAGAAACAACATTACTCCAGCAGAAAAATAATTACAATATCACTCTACAACCTTACACAAAAAATCGTGAACAACTTTTCAATATAACAACGTTATCACAATCACAACCTCCTCCAGAAATGTACACAAAATTATTTTTTTCCTCCAAAGAAAACACGTACATTACGGATATACACACAAAGGGAATAATTCAATGTGCAACAGAGGAAGCCGCATTAAAACATTTTAATAACTGTACAGTATCCTCATTCTGCCCTTGCACATTCAATAGATTTGATGAAATAAAATGTAGGTGTGATACCCCTACTTTTGAAAAAATGTCCAATACATCAGACATAACATCTCCTAACCAAAACTTTAAAACTAAAGATAACACGTTATCATTCTCTACGAATTTAGACGAAAATTTAGTTACGGTCGATTCATCCCTATTCTTAAACTCAGTGATTTTCTCCAACAATTTGCCTTGCGCACCTGCCCTGACAAAACTATCAGGTTGCTACTCCTGCGGGCAGGGTGCATTCGCAGAATTCCAATGCCTTACGGCAGAAGAAACATGGATTTCTATCGAATGTCAAAAAGAAGTATTCATGATAAAATGCTCTCCAAAAGTAGCAATCACAAAAGTAACAATGAAAAGAGAAAATTCTCAGATTGATGAATTATGCTATACCACATGCGACAATAAAAAAATTAAGATCATTATTAAAGGAATATTACATCACATAGCAAGCATAGATGAAATAAACGAAAGTGACTCAAGTAAGGGTACAGAATCCAAATCCATTGACTTTGCCCCAATCTTCAAGTTAATTTTATCAAAGTTGGGAATCATATTGATAGGCGTTGCAATAACCGCCACCATGGATATGTGGCATGTACACCCATCATGTACTGTGTAGTTTTGAATACAGTCTTAACCACACAATGGATAGCTACCAGGATATTCACACTGTGGATAAAATCAAAAGCCTTATTTCTGGATCAAAGATTTTAAAAGCATAAGAGAAGAATTTCTTGTGGAGATAAAATTTAAAATTGAAAATTGAAATAATAATGAAACAAAAGAAAAAGAAAGCATTATGTACGAATATAACCATTGTAATAAAACAATATCATAGTTTTTCTTTCTTTTCAATTTATGGTAGTATCAAGTTTTTTTTATCCAACTCAGTTACATAACACATAACCTTTTGTACAGGCTCTAAAATTCATTGTATCTGTAACAAGATAACCTAAACACACCATTGTACAATGAACTAATAGATGATAATCAGCGTTTAAAGTCCAGATGTGAACATGTATATAAGGATGCAGCTCATGTCTTTCCTATATTCCATGAAAATGGAAGATATAGTCTCGAATATAATTGAGAATGCTTCCTTTGAGGAAGAGCTCAAAAAATATTCCCATCTACCTAACACTGCTGCCAATCTGAGGCAACTAATTGTGCTTGAAAAGAGGCTCTACGAGCACCTAGCTAGCGCGGTGAACCATCTATCCGAACGACTGGACAATATTCAACATTCGTTAAATCTGAAACTAGACAATTTGACCATTCAGACTGCTCCTAAAGCTTCATGTGTATTCTGCAATAAACCGACAGCTGATGGGCACCGTACTGCGGCCTGTCCGATTTATCCTTCCTCACCGGAACGCACTCTCCGTCTTCATGAACTGGGGTTATGCATCAGATGTTTGAATCAAAAACATCCAGCGATATGCGAGGTATCCTGCTATAGATGTAAGGCGGATACGCATCATGGAGTGGTTTGTGGAGATATAAAACGTAAAAGACCTTTGTAGGCCTTCTTCTCATTCCCGCATTGCTGGGAGTGTCGCGATAAGCGAGTGAGTTTGTATAATTTTTTTATCTTCAACAATTGTTTTATTTGTTTCTCCTGTTCTCTCTCTCTCTCTCTTCTTTCTCTCTCTTCTTTCTTCTTTCTTCTAACTTCCTAAGTAATTTTTATCCATACCACATGTTGTGTTATACATGTGGCATGACTAACTCTTTGTTTCAGGCTGACGACCGCCCACGAGAAGAGATCAGTCTTACATTTTCAACGTTCGCAGTCAGTGATTTTATTCCGTGCTTGTCTTGTTAATTCATCAATAAACCCTTTTCTACATATTCGCTCTGTGTTTTACTTCCAACCATACTATACACTTGTGGTATAACGCCACATTCTTCAATTTCTGTGTGACAACATGAAAATTCTAATTCAATGAACAGAAATTGAATTTTGTCTTTATTTTTGAAAACAATACAGTTGATTGAACGTGATTAAATCGAAAATTGTTATAACTTAAATAAGTATTCAAATTAAAGAAATCTAACATGACAAGCAAGCAATAATTTTGTAGCATTTTAATTTCAAAACAAAAAATGCCCAAGACAGGAATCGAATCTGTGTCGCCACGGCCACAACGTGGAGTACTAACCACTATATTACTTGGGCCGATATTACAACAACTTAACAAAGTTAGTGTGTTCATTGTTACTGAAATGAACTAAGATTCTTCAATTTCTGTGTGACAACATGAAAATTCTAATTCAATGACCAGAAATTGAAAGATGTCTTTATTTTTGAAAACAATACAGTTGATTGAACGTGATTAAATCGAAAATTGTTATAACTTGAATAAGTATTCAAATTAAAAAAATCTAACATGACAAGCAAGCAATAATTTTATAGCATTTAAATTTCAAAACAAAAAATGCCCAAAACAGGAATCGAATCTGTGTCGCCACGGCCACAACGTGGAGTACTAACCACTATATTACTTGGGCCGATATTACAACAACTTAACAAAGTTAGTGTGTTCATTGTTACTGAATTGAACTAAGATTCTTCAATTTCTGTGTGACAACATGAAAATTCTAATTCAATGAACAGAAATTGAATTTTGTCTTTATTTTTGAAAACAATACAGTTAATTGAACGTGATTAAATCAAAAATTGTTAGAACTTAAATAAGTATTTGAATTAAACAAATCTAACATGACAAGCAAGCAATAATTTTATAGCATTTAAATTTCAAAACAAAAAATGCCCAAGACAGGAATCGAACCTGTGTCGCCACGGCCACAACGTGGAGTACTAACCACTATACTACTTGGGCCGATATTACAACAACTTAACAAAGTTAGTGTGTTCATTGTTACTGAAATGAACTAAGATTCTTCAATTTCTGTGTGACAACATGAAAATTCTAATTCAATGACCAGAAATTGAAAGATGTCTTTATTTTTGAAAACAATACAGTTAAATGAACGTGATTTGATCGAAATATGTTGGAACTTAAATAAGTATTTGAATTAAACTAATCTAACATGACAAGCAAGCAATAATTTTATAGCATTTAAATTTCAAAACAAAAAATGCCCAAGACAGGAATCGAACCTGTGTCGCCACGGCCACAACGTGGAGTACTAACCACTATACTACTTGGGCCGATATTACAACAACTTAACGAAGTTAGTGTGTTCATTGTTACTGAAATGAACTAAGATTCTTCAATTTCTGTGTGACAACATGAAAATTCTAATTCAATGACCAGAAATTGAAAGATGTCTTTATTTTTGAAAACAATACAGTTGATTGAACGTGATTAAATCGAAAATTGTTATAACTTTAATAAGTATTCAAATTAAAGAAATCTAACATGACAAGCAAGCAATAATTTTGTAGCATTTTAATTTCAAAACAAAAAATGCCCAAGACAGGAATCGAATCTGTGTCGCCACGGCCACAACGTGGAGTACTAACCACTATATTACTTGGGCCGATATTACAACAACTTAACAAAGTTAGTGTGTTCATTGTTACTGAATTGAACTAAGATTCTTCAATTTCTGTGTGACAACATGAAAATTCTAATTCAATGAACAGAAATTGAATTTTGTCTTTATTTTTGAAAACAATACAGTTGATTGAACGTGATTAAATCAAAAAATGTTATAACTTGAATAAGTATTCAAATTAAAGAAATCTAACAAGACAAGCAAGCAATAATTTTATAGCATTTTAATTTCAAAACAAAAAATGCCCAAGACAGGAATCGAACCTGTGTCGCCACGGCCACAACGTGGAGTACTAACCACTATACTACTTGGGCCGATATTACAACAACTTAACAAAGTTAGTGTGTTCATTGTTACTGAAATGAACTAAGATTCTTCAATTTCTGTGTGACAACATGAAAATTCTAATTCAATGACCAGAAATTGAAAGATGTCTTTATTTTTGAAAACAATACAGTTGATTGAACGTGATTAAATCGAAAATTGTTATAACTTGAATAAGTATTCAAATTAAAAAAATCTAACATGACAAGCAAGCAATAATTTTATAGCATTTAAATTTCAAAACAAAAAATGCCCAGAACAGGAATCGAATCTGTGTCGCCACGGCCACAACGTGGAGTACTAACCACTATATTACTTGGGCCGATATTACAACAACTTAACAAAGTTAGTGTGTTCATTGTTACTGAATTGAACTAAGATTCTTCAATTTCTGTGTGACAACATGAAAATTCTAATTCAATGAACAGAAATTGAATTTTGTCTTTATTTTTGAAAACAATACAGTTAATTGAACGTGATTAAATCAAAAATTGTTAGAACTTAAATAAGTATTTGAATTAAACAAATCTAACATGACAAACAAGCAATAATTTTATAGCATTTAAATTTCAAAACAAAAAATGCCCAAGACAGGAATCGAACCTGTGTCGCCACGGCCACAACGTGGAGTACTAACCACTATACTACTTGGGCCGATATTACAACAACTTAACAAAGTTAGTGTGTTCATTGTTACTGATATGAACTAAGATTCTTCAATTTCTGTGTGACAACATGAAAATTCTAATTCAATGACCAGAAATTGAAAGATGTCTTTATTTTTGAAAACAATACAGTTGATTGAACGTGATTAAATCGAAAATTGATAGAACTTAAATAAGTATTTGAATTAAACAAATCTAACATGACAAGCAAGCAATATGTTTATAGCATTTTAATTTCAAAACAAAAAATGCCCAAGACAGGAATCGAATCTGTGTCGCCACGGCCACAACGTGGAGTACTAACCACTATACTACTTGAGCCGATATTACAACAACTTAACGAAGTTAGTGTGTTCATTGTTACTGAAATGAACTAAGATTCTTCAATTTCTGTGTGACAACATGAAAATTCTAATTCAATGACCAGAAATTGAAAGATGTCTTTATTTTTGAAAACAATACAGTTAAATGAACGTGATTTGATCGAAATATGTTGGAACTTAAATAAGTATTTGAATTAAACAAATCTAACATGACAAGCAAGCAATAATTTTATAGCATTTAAATTTCAAAACAAAAAATGCCCAAGACAGGAATCGAACCTGTGTCGCCACGGCCACAACGTGGAGTACTAACCACTATACTACTTGGGCCGATATTACAACAACTTAACGAAGTTAGTGTGTTCATTGTTACTGAAATGAACTAAGATTCTTCAATTTCTGTGTGACAACATGAAAATTCTAATTCAATGACCAGAAATTGAAAGATGTCTTTTTTTTTGAAAACAATACAGTTGATTGAACGTGATTAAATCGAAAATTGTTATAACTTTAATAAGTATTCAAATTAAAGAAATCTAACATGACAAGCAAGCAATAATTTTGTAGCATTTTAATTTCAAAACAAAAAATGCCCAAGACAGGAATCGAATCTGTGTCGCCACGGCCACAACGTGGAGTACTAACCACTATATTACTTGGGCCGATATTACAACAACTTAACAAAGTTAGTGTGTTCATTGTTACTGAATCGAACTAAGACTCTTCAATTTCTGTGTGACAACATGAAAATTCTAATTCAATGAACAGAAATTGAATTTTGTCTTTATTTTTGAAAACAATACAGTTGATTGAACGTGATTAAATCGAAAAATGTTATAACTTGAATAAGTATTCAAATTAAAGAAATCTAACAAGACAAGCAAGCAATAATTTTATAGCATTTTAATTTCAAAACAAAAAATTCCCAAGACAGGAATCGAACCTGTGTCGCCACGGCCACAACGTGGAGTACTAACCACTATATTACTTGGGCCGATATTACAACAACTTAACAAAGTTAGTGTGTTCATTGTTACTGAAATGAACTAAGATTCTTCAATTTCTGTGTGACAACATGAAAATTCTAATTCAATGACCAGAAATTGAAAGATGTCTTTATTTTTGAAAACAATACAGTTGATTGAACGTGATTAAATCGAAAATTGTTATAACTTGAATAAGTATTCAAATTAAAAAAATCTAACATGACAAGCAAGCAATAATTTTATAGCATTTAAATTTCAAAACAAAAAATGCCCAAGACAGGAATCGAACCTGTGTCGCCACGGCCACAACGTGGAGTACTAACCACTATATTACTTGGGCCGATATTACAACAACTTAACAAAGTTAGTGTGTTCATTGTTACTGAATTGAACTAAGATTCTTCAATTTCTGTGTGACTACATGAAAATTCTAATTCAATGAACAGAAATTGAATTTTGTCTTTATTTTTGAAAACAATACAGTTAATTGAACGTGATTAAATTAAAAATTGTTAGAACTTAAATAAGTATTTGAATTAAACAAATCTAACATGACAAACAAGCAATAATTTTATAGCATTTAAATTTCAAAACAAAAAATGCCCAAGACAGGAATCGAACCTGTGTCGCCACGGCCACAACGTGGAGTACTAACCACTATACTACTTGGGCCGATATTACAACAACTTAACAAAGTTAGTGTGTTCATTGTTACTGAAATGAACTAAGATTCTTCAATTTCTGTGTGACAACATGAAAATTCTAATTCAATGACCAGAAATTGAAAGATGTCTTTATTTTTGAAAACAATACAGTTGATTGAACGTGATTAAATCGAAAATTGATAGAACTTAAATAAGTATTTGAATTAAACAAATCTAACATGACAAGCAAGCAATAATTTCATAGCATTTAAATTTCAAAACAAAAAATGCCCAAGACAGGAATCGAATCTGTGTCGCCACGGCCACAACGTGGAGTACTAACCACTATACTACTTGGGCCGATATTACAACAACTTAACGAAGTTAGTGTGTTCATTGTTACTGAAATGAACTAAGATTCTTCAATTTCTGTGTGACAACATGAAAATTCTAATTCAATGACCAGAAATTGAAAGATGTCTTTATTTTTGAAAACAATACAGTTAAATGAACGTGATTTGATCGAAAATTGTTGGAATTTAAATAAGTATTTGAATTAAACAAATCTAACATGACAAGCAAGCAATATTTTTATAGCATTTAAATTTCAAAACAAAAAATGCCCAAGACAGGAATCGAACCTATGTCGCCACGGCCACAACGTGGAGTACTAACCACTATACTACTTGGGCCGATATTACAACAACTTAACAAAGTTAGTGTGTTCATTGTTACTGAAATGAACTAAGATTCTTCAATTTCTGTGTGACAACATGAAAATTCTAATTCAATGACCAGAAATTGAAAGATTTCTTTATTTTTGAAAACAGTACAGTTAATTGAACGTGATTAAATTGAAAATTGTTAGAACTTAAATAAGTATTTGAATTAAACAAATCTAACATGACAAGCAAGCAATATGTTTATAGCATTTTAATTTCAAAACAAAAAATGCCCAAGACAGGAATCGAATCTGTGTCGCCACGGCCACAACGTGGAGTACTAACCACTATACTACTTGGGCCGATATTACAACAACTTAACAAAGTTATTGTGTTCATTGTTACTGAAATGAACTAAGATTCTTCATTTCCTGTGTGACAACATAAAAATTCTAATTCAATGAACAGAAATTGAATTTTGTCTTTATTTTTGAAAACAATACAGTTAATTGAACGTGATTTAATCGAAAATTGTTGGAACGTTCCATTCGGAGACCCTATATATGTAACTGCAGGGTTAGAGCCAGACCGACTAGAGAAATGAGGAATGGCACCGCCTTCCCTCATGCCCCTATTCGGGAGTTCGCCCCTTCGCAAGCCCATGGACGGTTTGCACCTAACTTAGTTAATCTTATATATTAGTCTTTGTCTTGTAAATGTAGTTTACTTTATCCTTGTGTTATTGTATTGTAATGATATTGTATTGTGTATAATAAACCTATTTATTTCCTAATCTTATGTAATCCTTATGCTCTGTTTCCATACCGCTACACTTATGGAATACTATACGCGTAGTTGAGCAGACTACAATGGTCTGTTCAATATACGTAGGAGCATAATGGAACGTGGAGGTTCCACCTCGAACTCATTTTTGTCGCAAAAACTCGCATAAAAAGTCCATATTTTGATATCTAAATTAAAATTTCCTCCACGGTTAGCAACATAATGAGGGCGCCAACTTGTATAAGGTGCAGGTACAAGGGATCTCTCTTTTAGAGAGCTAGGACTATATAATTTTGAAATTTTACCCGCTGTCCCCACTCATAAAACCGTCTGAGTGTCCACCCTTATAATACCGTATCCTGCACCGCTTCTCTTGCATTTTTTTTGAGGACGTTTGGATTGAAATAGGGGACAATTTCACCAAACGAAATTTTGATTTCATTATTATTTGGCAACGAGGAGTTAGAATGAAATTTTGAAAGCGCACAAAGTTTAATATTTTATTGTGGTCAGGACTAGAGATTTGAAAGTTAAATTCAGGCGTAAAAGAGCATGCTAACTAAATATTTTTGCGGGAGCCGTTATTCGGTATTTATTTTTTTTTTGATTGTGAGAATAGACCACACTAGTCCGAAAAATCCTGGCACAAATTTTATTGCCTGTCAGGTCATTTTGGCGAAAGCACATGGGCTACGGATGTTTTCTTCTCCGTAGAATGTGTCACCTTCCTCAGCTCATTTTTGTTGCTAACATCATAAGATATTCCCACACACCTACCGTAGTCTTCATATTGTAATATTCTATAAATTAGTAAAATGGTTTAAAGAAAAAAATTGCGTTTTATAAACGAGCTTTGGTCTCAGTCCATTAGTAAAATGAGCAATCTTTTTAAATATTCTCGGAATCTCATTAGCATGCCAAAATCATTCCGGAAAAGAATCGCCCACGGCTTTTAATAATCAACGTGCACATGAGCCATTTTCCCAAGGCGCACGCACTCCTTCTTTATTAATAAGCTCGACCAAAGTTTGTGTTATGAAAAAGAAAAAGAGAGAGAGAGAGAGAGAGAACAAATGAGTGAAATTAAGTATTTATTATATATAAAACAATTGTTAAAAGCCCCATTTAAAATGCAACTGTCTCACAAATTCTATAGGCTGTGAGATGGGCTCATCGCTAGGCTCTAAATACTGCGAATACACTGAATCCGCAGAGGTCCTTAGCAATAAGCCCATAGGAGACTGTTCATAAAACAAATAAATTTTAAACAAAATTTTAGACATATAATCATAAAAATCATGAGACTTATGCTCATACCAATTCCAAGGGGATGCGACTAGATTAGGGTTTTCATACCAATGCGCGCACAAGTCGGTGAGGCACCATCGCCGGATAGCTGCAACCTCATCCGCTATTTCCTGCATTAGGGAGAAGTTTACTAATCCCCTTCCCAGATAATGCATCTTTAAATCCTCTATAAACTAAAAATTCTTATTAACATAACATGTTTCTTTGTTTTAACCAACCATCTTAATTATGTCTGGGTGCGGCCTATAAGCTAACACTTCGTCTTGATCATACAAGACGAGGTCAGCGTACAGCTTCCTCACGACAAAAGTCATTCCCGATAGACCTTCATAAGCCATTCTTTGATTTTTTTTTTCAGCTCTACAAATATAAAGATTCTTATGCATAAAAAGAGGACTTAAAACGACTGAAAATCTCTCTCATATTTTCAAGAATTCAATTAGAGTAAAGTATTAAGATTGAGGCTGGAAAGAGCGAAGACCAACAAAATTTATAATTGATGAATATCTGTGAAAAAAAGAATAAAGAAAAGAGAATACGGTAGATAGGCGGAGCCAGATCTCAGGCCAAGATTTTAAAACTCTTTCTCATCTAATAACGATTCTCGGCGAAAAACGCCACGTCTCAATCTTCAAACTTTTCTTACTTTTCCCTATAACCGACCTGAATTTCTTGTCACTCATTCAACGTCAACATCCCCCATATAACGAAACACTCGCGGTTTTTCCAAACCAAGAGTGATTCCAAAGTGGCACGAAGATACTCTTCGGCCGTCCCTGCTCTATACCCTTCTGAGTCCACTGACGACATCGCAGTCGCCAGTCGAACCAGAAGCCGCACTCGACTCCTCAGTGTTCAGATTGAAGAGCCTGAACAAGAGGTAAAACCCAAAGTCGAGAAAACCTTCATTCCTCGAGAAGGCACGTATTCACCTCCGGACAACACCGAGGAGGACCCTGATTTCTATATTCAGGACTACAATATTCAAACTTCAGCTTCAACTCCAAAGGTACACTCTTTTAAAAGTAATAAGAAGATTCAAAAAATTCGAAAACCAAAACAAATAACCTCTAATACTTCACCAGCCACCCCCCACCTAAACTTATCAACTTTATCAATTAATACTGATAACGATCTTGCATCTTCTTTTGAACTAACTCTAACACCGCAGGCATTTTCCACTCCGATAGAAAACTCACAACTTAATAAAACCTCATCTCTCACTATTCGCAAATCACCCTTATCAGTTATCACTGATAAGCTTGATTCGAAAAAGCTTGATTCTAAAAAGATTAATAAAAGAAAAACTAATACACCGCGTAGGCGCTCAACCTCTAATAATCCCGTAGAACCAAATCAGGAAATTACCGAAGTTTTGCCCTTATCACTAACTACTGATAAGTTCAAAAGTAAGAAATCTTTAACAGCTCGCTTAATAAAAGTTTTGAATTTGTCTCCAGGGGAGGTAACAACAGAACAAGTTGATAACTCTCTTCACGTATCCTCCAACCCAACCCTTAATAAGTCAGATAGCGCTATACCCAGCTCAAGCGTTTCAATACATTCGACGCCTCAGGCAACGAGTCGAGTTATCAAACTCCCAGGGAAGCGGTTCTCCTCAGCCGCCCCTACCATTAGTTATCCAACATCTGGTAACTCGAAAAAGGGAGGTGAGAATTTAACGGCGAGAAGCTCAGGCAGTAAAGGGATTACGTCATCTCACACATACCCTGAAAATATACCAACCATGACGGAGACACCACGTCTTCCGGGAGCTGGTAAATCTACCATTGCGCACGCATTAAGCTCACCTTATTGCCCCATATACGACGGAAGTCGTAACTTTAGAGATTTCGTGGCAAAGTTTAATACCTTTTCTAACGCCTTAGGCTTAGTGATGCCCGAAAGACTAACTATTTTACCATTACTATTGAAAAATGATAGAGCAGAGGAAGCTTATTTAGAGCTACCTGACAAGGTCAGAACAGCTGGACCTTGGGTTACCCTAATAGAAGAGTTAACATCCAAGCTGTGTCCCGAATACAATCAAGACCCAGCTCTTATCACACTTCAAAACAGCACTCAAGGCGATATATCAATTGATGGTTTCGCACAAACGTTAAGAAACCTCAGCTTAAATGCTTTCTCTAATAGTGATACTCTTAAAGATCACATTCTGAGGTCCACATTTTTGAGAGGCTTGAAAAATACGATACGCCCAGGGGTAATTCGAGCAAAACCCAAAACTTTTGCTGAGGCTGTTGATAGTGCTCGCTGGGTGGAATCAATTGCAAACCAAGTAGCAGACCCTCAGGCGCTATTGGTTAACGCAATTGAAAGAACTTTCCCCCCACGCAGAAACAATGGTGGGAGAGGTATGGCAAGAGGTTATCAATCTTTTAATAATAAAAATTATCAAAATTATAATAATTATAACAATTATCATCCAAACTTTCAAAACAATCAAAATTATCATAAATTTTCAAAAAATAAAAAAGGCTGGAATTTCCAAAACCCATTTGCTAGGAACCGCAATTTTGGTGACTGCGGTCGAAATTATCAGAATCAAAATCAAAATGGGTATCAAAGAAGCCACAATGCATCACAAAATCAAGAAATGAGCAATAATAGACAGAGAAATAACAGTACCTTTAGGGGAAATAACAACAATAGAGGCAGAGGTAGAGGCTCAAGAGTCAATAATTTGACTCTGATATCTCCTTTGACTTTAGCCGTAGCTTTATCAGTAATCTTATCACTGGTTACAACAGCTGAAGCATACCAGCTATGTACTAAAGCTACTGGAGGAGCCCTTCTCCGTCCCCCATCTCTCCGAAAATGCTTATTACCACCAATAAAGCATATCTTACGAACAAAAGTTCATCTTTATACAAGGAATCAAACGGCACATGAATGGGATGCATGGAGATGCTCCAAAGAAATTCATAAAATGTGTATCAGAGACCTTTTGTTCCTTAGAGATACCAATACAACGATAGTGAGAATTGAAAAGATACCAGCTGCAGAATGCAGACTGGCAGTGAGAGATAGAAGATGGAATTGGAGTGAATTAAAGAAGATCGACAGCATAACATATGCAACTGACGAGCCTTCCTTCTCGCCAGGCCGATCTTTTAATAATGAACTATGTAAAGAGAAAGCCAGATTGGTTATCGAAAGAGGGGTTATGACACGGATGCCAGATGAAACTATAATCTCCAATTTAATACTAAATACTGAAGGATGCTTAGCGCATCATGGAGAATGTGCATCAGATACCTCAATCATCATATGGGAGAAACAGCCTTATGAATATCGATGCAAATATATCGACATGAGTGAATATGATGCGATAATTGGAGACGGCATTATTCTGTTACCAACCACTCAATCAGCCCTTGTAATAGATCAAAAAGAGATACCGAAGCAAATATCTTCTTGTTTTAAACAGTTAATCTTCCACACCACAACTGGCAATTACATTCTCTTACCACAGTACCCAAATGACACCAATATCCATGTTTTAATAGAGAGAGAATATAAGAAACTTCCGGCGAAAAGAGATAAAAGAGCAATTGCGGAATGCACGGTTGAATTAAACAAGGAGTGGATACAAAAACAGGAAGATTTTGAAACTTTAATATTAAATATTTGTCCTTATCCTTTCTTACGACCGGTGATGAGTAATCCTGGTATTTATCAGATAATACCGCTTATAAAGGCCAGACGAGCTGTCAACCCTTCATATTCAATTATTGATTGGGTTTCAGCACATCCCGAGAAGTTTTATTTCTTCTTAAGAAGTCCCGTATCTGATAAATCCATACAACGTTTCCTTCAAACATACGAAATACACGACCCTGAGGAAGCAATACTTTATTTTCTTGCGCAAAAGGAACTGGCAGCAACCACTCGCGGCGCTATACGGTATTTAACCTCAAAACAATTATTAGAACAGATAGGTGACAGATTAACATCACACGAATTTGACGAACAACTACTAGAAAAGGACGGATCCTACCGTGAAAGAGCCAAAAGCATAGCGATGGAGCTAGCTTATACACCGGTAATATTTGAAAACAATCTGTCGGTACCATCAAAGCAAGAGGTTTTAAAATCCTTTGTGAACATGCCGCCTATCCGACCAACTTTAACAACTGACAATGCTGATGAGCGTATAGTACTTAGAAATACTCTTTACTTATACCATAACTTGATGACATTGCGAGTAATAAGGCCGAATAAAACAGCAGCAGCCGTAGATGATGAAAAGTTCCGACAATTAACAATCAATGTGCCAGATACCAACAAACTATATCGAGATAAAGATTCTAACTACGGTATATCGATAGGCCCCCACCCTCGCATTCAAACTCCAAGCGCGGATACACGCCAGCTACTTATAAAAACATTTTTACCACTGTTAGAGAATATTGAAACACCGCCTTATCTGACTAGAAGACTGTCATTAACGACAACAATGGACAAACCCGCTTCACTAGTTCAGGAGACAACTATAAGCTATACGACTCGGATTCCGACGACAACCACAGTTGACACGACAACAGCCGTGATAACTACGACTCTCTTGCCAACAACACTAGCAACAGTCACTGACACGGCGTCACGAACCTTAAGGAAACAAAGAACATCATCTCCACCCGTAGAAACCAGAGAAATTCAGGCTCAGGCAACGTATACAGCGTCAAAAGTGAACAACGAAATACAATTCAACCTCAACGTATCTCGCAGAATAGCTCAAGATCATCTACAATATATAACAACACTCATACAAGAAGAGCTACAGAAACATTTTATGGAATCTTATAAATCCATATGTGAGATTCAAAATAGATACCTCGAGCTATGGCGTTCTATTTTACACATAGAACCCACAATAGCAATGAGGACTATTTTAGGAAGAGAGGATATTGCAGCCCGTTTCGTAGGCAGCGATATAGTTCATGTTCATATATGCCTACCTCTTTAACCTAAAGCTGTTTATCATAATCATAAGATCAATGATACATGCTATTTGGAAACACCAGTAATAACAGAAGATGAGAGATTATATTTTGCTGCTCCAGGATCAAGAGACTTATTAACAGATGGAAAAGAGATAGATTGCGAACATGTACCAACAGATGTGTACTATCAAAATGGAGAATGGATAAATATGAATGGATCGGTTGAAGTAAAACCAATATCACTCTTTGATAAAGCGCAATACCACCAATTAACATCTTTAAAGTTCACAGGCGCTAACTTATACACCAATTTATCATTGAGAGTTTACTCAATGTCAACAGCTATTGCATATGGAGCAAGTTTAGCATCCATACGACAGAACCATGTTTTACATACTATTCACAACGATCCAAAAATTACGTCAGCCTTTAACCTTTTGAAAAAGGGCAGTGACTATATCTCTAAAGCAGCTGAGTTCACAACTTCCGCCTGGACTAGCGTAAAGCAATTTCTGATAGGATCAATTGAGAGAACACTCATCTTCATAGGATCAATGGTTACGATTGCCGCAGTATTAATAATTCTTTTCGTTGTTGCTAAATTTTGGTTCTTCAGAGCCACTCCACTAACCGTAATGCATGTCCACGAAATAGATAATGAGCCCCCAGGCTATGAAGAAACATTGGAACTTGTAAGCCGCCCAGACCAACAGATGCCAGATAACATCATGAAGCAATACTATCCTGCTTTAGTAACATTTATTCCAATCGCAATACCATTTGTTGCTTCTATTGCATCAGCGGAAACGAAGTTACCATTAATATATATATCAGTTGAAGATAAACTGATTTTAGCTTTATGGGATTCAGGCTCATCAGTGTCATATGTTAGGCTCTCCATCCTCAAATATCTGAACATGGCCGAAAATGTCAAGAAGAGACATTTAGTAGCGATGGCAGCCAACAAGTCCACTTTCACATTTTATGGAAAGATAAATCTTGTAATTGAAATTGCCGGCTACGAGATCGAACACACCTTTTTGGTCTCAAACGATCATGACTGTCCTGCTCCTGCTTTAAGTGGACTAGATTTCATGAAAGCGCTTGACAGCGAAAACATCGACGTCAGCCTTAAACCATCCAAGAAGAGGTTGGAGATTGGAAACAATGCCATCCCATTAATAGGAAATGAATCTATTAAGCATACGGAGATAACTGTGAATATCATTAATTTAAGAACAAAAACATTAAAGCCTGATGAAGAGGCACCTATCCCAATAAAAACAGATAAACCACTAGAATCTAACGAAGTGGTTGTCTTAAGGGATAGTGGAAGCGCATTAAAATCATTATATCCAACTGCGTTTCGTGATACCAGTGGAGTATATGTTATGTTCCGTAACGATACCGATGTATCAATAGCTATGGAAGCTAATTCAGTCATCGGACAGGCAATAATTGGAGAAATTCCGGCTTGTGAACCCTTTAAGCATAAGCCAATTTTACCATATGTTCCGCCAGAAGCCGATTGGGAGAGTAAACTACCATATTTTCCAAGAGACTTCATAAAAGATCTTGATCTAGAGAATGCTGATCTCACGAAAGAAGAAAAACACGAGCTTACAAAAATAATTGAAAACCATCGTGAGGCATTTCTTAACGAGGACAGGAAAATAGGCTTATTTAAAGGTCCTATTGAGCATACCATACCATTGAGAACAGATATGGATATGCCAAAGCCGAGAATAACACGTATTCCCTTAGGAAAACAGGAAGAAATTGAAAAACAAGTCAAAGAAATGCTTGAGCAAGGCATAATAGAGCCTTCTACATCTCTATTTAATAGCCCTGTAGTACTAGTTAAGAAGAAAGATGACACGTATAGGTTTGTGACAGATTTTCGAGCTTTAAATAATGTCACACGCAAGCAAACTTATGTCATTCCAAGCATTTCTGACATAGTTGATTTGGCAGCAGGCGCCCAATTTTTCTCAAACTTCGATTTAGTGTCAGGATTTTTTCAAATATCCTTGAGAAAATCAGATCGACCACTAACAGCATTTACGACCACATCCGGCACATACCAGTACAAACGGATGCCGATAGGCCTTTGTGGAGCCCCTCATACCTTTCAAACAGCAGTAAGGTATTTGCAAAGTAAATGTTCTTGTAAACTATTTGTTTATTTGGACGATCTATTAGTTATATCTGATACAAGAGAACAACATCTCAAAGATATCGATGATTTACTGCAAGCAGTAGAAGAATTGGGAATGAAGATAAAGCTTAAGAAATGCGCTTTTGCTCAACCAGAAGTGAAATTTCTAGGACTTATTGTAAGACGTCAAGGTATAAAACCTGACCCTCAAAAAGTCGCCGCCATACAAGATTATCCGGCACCAAAGAATGCAACAGGTGTACGAGCATTCTTGGGAATGGTTGGATTTTTTCGCAAATTCATGAAAGATTTTGCACGTATCGCAAGCCCTTTATACGATCTGACAAAGGCAGATACTGAATTCAAATGGGAACACAAACATAAAGAAGCTTTAGACCTCCTTAAAAGAAGTTTAATACAGGCACCCGTTTTAAGCCCACCTAAATCGGACCGCTTGTTTATAGTTGAAAGCGACGGTAGTAACATCGCCATAGGTGCTGTATTATTACAACCGGAAGATCCAAAACAGCCTCTGAAAAATCTACACCCTATCGCATTTGCAAGCAGAAAACTAGTTAAAGCCGAACGTAACTACGCACCAATCGAGATAGAAGCATTAGGCCTTGTATATGCATTAAATCAATTCCGTACATACATTCTTGGAACTCATACTATATGTATTACGGACCATCGACCCCTTACCAGCTTAATGACACGCAGAGACTTATTTGGTCGTCTTGCGAAGTTCCAGCTGGTCATCCAAGTATATGATATTGAAATAAAATATCGCGCAGGCCAATTAAATAAAGTATGCGATGCTCTATCTCGATATATAGGTGAAGAAGCTAACGATGCTAAGCCGGTAACAAAGAAGAAGAAAATGGAAGAAATTCACATTAACGCCATAAATACACCAACAATAAAGAAAATTCAACTAAACACCCCTTGGATAAAACGGACGATAGCGGAGATTGAATATAGAGCACAAAAGAACATGACAGCTAATGACAGATATTGTGTCATAAATGACTTGCTCTATACAAAACCAACAGACAAAAAGCCACAACCCGCTATCGTAATACCACAAGAACACCCCATAATTGAGGAAATAATCAAAGTTTTTCATGAGGATCCTACAATTGCAGCACATCAAGGAATTATTAAACCAAAAGAAGCAATTCTAAAAAGATTCTATTGGACAAATATGCAGAACGACATTACTATATTTATCAAAAACTGCATTAAATGTGCTCAAAGAAAAAAAGATCCACATTCCATGACGGTACAACCAATAGGTCATTTTGAGATACCAAGCAAGCCATTTGAACGAGTCCACATGGACGTAATGGGACCATTTCCCCCTTCAAAAAGAAACTGTACCTACGTCATTACCATGCAAGACGCATTTACAAAATGGTCAACAACAATTGCTGTACCACAAATAACAACGGAAATCACAATTGACCGATTTCTAAGACATTTCGTTTACATTTTTGGACCACCCCATTGCTTGATCACCGATAGAGGTTCGAACTTTGTATCTAAAAAGTTCGAAGAAATGTGTACTAAACTTGGAATCAAACATGAACCAACACTACCACACCAAAAGAACTCAAATGGACAAGTGGAAAGACTTCACAGAACCCTCGAAGAAGAATTAACCCACTACTTAAAAGAGGACCTTAGTGACTGGGATACTGTATTACCAAAAATCACTTTTGTTATTAACAATATTCAGCACGCGACTACAGGGATTGCGCCATACATTGCATTATTCGGTAAAGAATGCAGAATGTCAATGGACGCTGAATTACCAGAAACGATCACCAAAATTCAAGAAATTTCTGAAGAATTACTCCAAAGAAGACCAGATATGGACAAGAGAGACGAAATAATAAAGAACCGCATAGCTAAAAATCAAGAAAATGCGAAAAAGAAGAAAGATAGAACGCAAAGAGCACACCATAGAGACATTCAACCGGGCGACATGGTGATGACGACTATAAAATCACACCAAATCGGCCAAAAGCTTCGGAAAAGCTATGATGGACCATACGAAGTCATCGACGTAGAAGGATCAAAAGTTCAAATCAGAAATTCATCAGGAAAACTACAAGATATCCACAAAAATAACTTGAAAATCTTCTCTCCTGCTTCACAAAACATCTCTTACAACACTCGCGCAAGATTTCGAGAAAGTCAAGCAGAAGAAGATAGCGACATCGAAATAATAGAAGTGATCAACAGGAACAACAAGGATAGCAAAGATACAGAGCCAGAAGATGAAAATGAAGACGAAATATGGCTTCCGAGGAATGAAGAAGAATAACAACAAGATAATGCTACGTTATTCAAATTATTGTAACAAAATAACGATGAATTAGAAAAAAAAATTTATGCTAAATAACATTCAAAATAAAAATAGCATTTAATAGAGATTGAGAAAGGAAAAATAAGGCAAATTCTTAACGAGGAGATGTTATGACTAATGGTTCCAAGTTACCGTAATCCTATGCGGACTAGAGGACATTTTGACAACCATCCGAGCTCCATGTGCCTCTCCAAATAAGATGAGATAAACACTGGTAGGCGTATCAACCACAATTTCATCTTAAGTGGTAGTCTCTATTAGTAATCAAGGATTCACTCTGGGAGACATATTGAGACACATTATTAAATCATAATCTCGGTTCAATTTAGAAATGAGTACTTCTTGAGACCATTAGTCAAAATAATAACATATTCCCATTCATTACTAGCCCCTTATTCTACAATCTCTATTAAGAAATGCTTGAATATTGAGATAATTAATTTATGAAATTAATAATATTCTAATTCATCGTCACTTCATATTATATTGAACACTTCTTATGAATTATTGTAATTTTGTTTTTATACTAATTAAAACTCTATCATACTATAGTTATTGTGAAGCTGAAACATTTAAACTCTAAAACTCAGTTACATATAAGCCCAAACTTTTGTTTAAAATATCGCGAGGTCGCGACAATCTTTGAAAAAGGGCACGTTCCATTCGGAGACCCTATATATGTAACTGCAGGGTTAGAGCCATAATGGAACGGGAACTTAAATAAGTATTTAAATTGAACAAATCTAACATGACAAGCAAGCAATAATTTCATAGCATTTAAATTTCAAAACAAAAAATGCCCAAGACAGGAATCGAACCTGTGTCGCCACGGCCACAACGTGGAGTACTAATCACTATACTACTTGGGCCGATATTACAACAACTTAACAAAGTTAGTGTGTTCATTGTTACTGAAATGAACTAAGATTCTTCAATTTCTGTGTGACAACATGAAAATTCTAATTCAATGAACAGAAGTTGAATTTTGTCTTTATTTTTGAAAACAATACAGTTAATTGAACGTGATTTAATCGAAAATTGTTGGAACTTGAATAAGTATTTAAATTAAACAAATCTAACATGACAAGCAAGCAATAATTTTATAGCATTTAAATTTCAAAACAAAAAATGCCCAAGACAGGAATCGAACCTGTGTCGCCACGGCCACAACGTGGAGTACTAACCACTATACTACTTGGGCCGATATTACAACAACTTAACAAAGTTAGTGTGTTCATTGTTACTGAAATGAACTAAGATTCTTCAATTTCTGTGTGACAACATGAAAATTCTAATTCAATGAACAGAAGTTGAATTTTGTCTTTATTTTTGAAAACAATACAGTTAATTGAACGTGATTTAATCGAAAATTGTTAGAACTTAAATAAGTATTTAAATCAAACAAATCTAACATGACAAGCAAGCAATAATTTCATAGCATTTAAATTTCAAAACAAAAGATGCCCAAGACAGGAATCGAACCTGTGTCGCCACGGCCACAACGTGGAGTACTAACCACTATACTACTTGGGCCGATATTACAACAACTTAACAAAGTTAGTGTGTTCATTGTTACTGAAATGAACTAAGATTCTTCAATTTCTGTGTGACAACATGAAAATTCTAATTCAATGAACAGAAGTTGAATTTTGTCTTTATTTTTGAAAACAATACAGTTAATTGAACGTGATTTAATCGAAAATTGTTGGAACTTAAATAAGTATTTAAATTAAACAAATCTAACATGACAAGCAAGCAATAATTTTATAGCATTTAAATTTCAAAACAAAAAATGCCCAAGACAGGAATCGAACCTGTGTCGCCACGGCCACAACGTGGAGTACTAACCACTATACTACTTGGGCCGATATTACAACAACTTAACAAAGTTAGTGTGTTCATTGTTACTGAAATGAACTAAGATTCTTCAATTTCTGTGTGACAACATGAAAATTCTAATTCAATGAACAGAAATTGAATTTTGTCTTTATTTTTGAAAACAATACAGTTGAATGAACGTGATTTAATCGAGAATTGTTGGAACTTAAATAAGTATTTAAATTGAACAAATCTAACATGACAAGCAAGCAATAATTTTATAGCATTTAAATTTCAAAACAAAAAATGCCCAAGACAGGAATCGAACCTGTGTCGCCACGGCCACAACGTGGAGTACTAACCACTATACTACTTGGGCCGGTATTACAAACTAAACAAAATTATTGTGTTCATTGTTACTGAAATAAACTAAGATTCTTCATTTCCTGTGTGACAACATGAAAATTCTAATTCAATGACCAGAAATTGAAAAATGTCTTTATTTTTGAAAACAATACAGTTAATTGAACGTGATTAAATCAAAAATTGTTAGAACTTAAATAAGTATTTGAATTAAACAAATCTAACATGACAAGCAAGCAATAATTTTATAGCATTTAAATTTCAAAACAAAAAATGCCCAAGACAGGAATCGAACCTGTGTCGCCACGGCCACAACGTGGAGTACTAACCACTATACTACTTGGGCCGATATTACAACAACTTAACAAAGTTAGTGTGTTCATTGTTACTGAAATGAACTAAGATTCTTCAATTTCTGTGTGACAACATGAAAATTCTAATTCAATGAACAGAAATTGAATTTTGTCTTTATTTTTGAAAACAATACAGTTAATTGAACGTGATTTAATCGAAAATTGTTAGAACTTAAATAAGTATTTAAATCAAACAAATCTAACATGACAAGCAAGCAATAATTTCATAGCATTTAAATTTCAAAACAAAAGATGCCCAAGACAGGAATCGAACCTGTGTCGCCACGGCCACAACGTGGAGTACTAACCACTATACTACTTGGGCCGATATTACAACAACTTAACAAAGTTAGTGTGTTCATTGTTACTGAAATGAACTAAGATTCTTCAATTTCTGTGTGACAACATGAAAATTCTAATTCAATGAACAGAAATTGAAAAATGTCTTTATTTTTGAAAACAATACAGTTAATTGAACGTGATTAAATCAAAAATTGTTAGAACTTAAATAAGTATTTGAATTAAACAAATCTAACATGACAAGCAAGCAATAATTTTATAGCATTTAAATTTCAAAACAAAAAATGCCCAAGACAGGAATCGAACCTGTGTCGCCACGGCCACAACGTGGAGTACTAACCACTATACTACTTGGGCCGATATTACAACAACTTAACAAAGTTAGTGTGTTCATTGTTACTGAAATGAACTAAGATTCTTCAATTTCTGTGTGACAACATGAAAATTCTAATTCAATGAACAGAAATTGAATTTTGTCTTTATTTTTGAAAACAATACAGTTAATTGAACGTGATTTAATCGAAAATTGTTAGAACTTAAATAAGTATTTAAATCAAACAAATCTAACATGACAAGCAAGCAATAATTTCATAGCATTTAAATTTCAAAACAAAAGATGCCCAAGACAGGAATCGAACCTGTGTCGCCACGGCCACAACGTGGAGTACTGATCACTATACTACTTGGGCCGATATTACAACAACTTAACAAAGTTAGTGTGTTCATTGTTACTGAAATGAACTAAGATTCTTCAATTTCTGTGTGACAACATGAAACTTCTAATTCAATGAACAGAAGTTGAATTTTGTCTTTATTTTTGAAAACAATACAGTTAATTGAACGTGATTTAATCGAAAATTGTTGGAACTTAAATAAGTATTTAAATTAAACAAATCTAACATGACAAGCAAGCAATAATTTTATAGCATTTAAATTTCAAAACAAAAAATGCCCAAGACAGGAATCGAACCTGTGTCGCCACGGCCACAACGTGGAGTACTAACCACTATACTACTTGGGCCGATATTACAACAACTTAACAAAGTTAGTGTGTTCATTGTTACTGAAATGAACTAAGATTCTTCAATTTCTGTGTGACAACATGAAAATTCTAATTCAATGAACAGAAGTTGAATTTTGTCTTTATTCTTGAAAACAATACAGTTAATTGAACGTGATTTAATCGAAAATTGTTAGAACTTAAATAAGTATTTAAATCAAACAAATCTAACATGACAAGCAAGCAATAATTTTATAGCATTTAAATTTCAAAACAAAAAACACCCAAGACAGGAATCGAACCTGTGTCGCCACGGCCACAACGTGGAGTACTGACCACTATACTACTTGGGCCGATATTACAACAACTTAACAAAGTTAGTGTGTTCATTGTTACTGAAATGAACTAAGATTCTTCAATTTCTGTGTGACAACATGAAAATTCTAATTCAATGAACAGAAGTTGAATTTTGTCTTTATTCTTGAAAACAATACAGTTAATTGAACGTGATTTAATCAAAAATTGTTAGAACTTAAATAAGTATTTAAATCAAACAAATCTAACATGACAAGCAAGCAATAATTTTATAGCATTTAAATTTCAAAACAAAAAACACCCAAGACAGGAATCGAACCTGTGTCGCCACGGCCACAACGTGGAGTACTGACCACTATACTACTTGGGCCGATATTACAACAACTTAACAAAGTTAGTGTGTTCATTGTTACTGAAATGAACTAAGATTCTTCAATTTCTGTGTGACAACATGAAAATTCTAATTCAATGACCAAAAATTGAAAGATGTCTTTATTTTTGAAAACAATACTGTTAATTGAACGTGATTAAATCAAAAATTATTAGAACTTAAATAAGTATTTGAATTAAACAAATCTAACATGACAAGCAAGCAATATGTTTATAGCATTTTAATTTCAAAACAAAAGATGCCCAAGACAGGAATCGAACCTGTGTCGCCACGGCCACAACGTGGAGTACTAACCACTATACTACTTGGGCCGATATTACAACAACTTAACAAAGTTAGTGTGTTCATTGTTACTGAAATGAACTAAGATTCTTCAATTTCTGTGTGACAACATGAAAATTCTAATTCAATGAACAGAAATTGAATTTTGTCTTTATTTTTGAAAACAATACAGTTGAATGAACGTGAATTAATCGAGAATTGTTGGAACTTAAATAAGTATTTAAATTGAACAAATCTAACATGACAAGTAAGCAATAATTTTATAGCATTTAAATTTCAAAACAAAAAATGCCCAAGACAGGAATCGAACCTGTGTCGCCACGGCCACAACGTGGAGTACTGATCACTATACTACTTGGGCCGATATTACAACAACTTAACAAAGATAGTGTGTTCATTGTTACTGAAATGAACTAAGATTCTTCAATTTCTGCGTGACAACATGAAAATTCTAATTCAATGAACAGAAATTGAATTTTGTCTTTATTTTTGCAAACAATACAGTTAAATGAACGTGATTTAATCGAGAATTGTTGGAACTTAAATAAGTATTTAAATTGAACAAATCTAACATGACAAGCAAGCAATAATTTTATAGCATTTAAATTTCAAAACAAAAAATGCCCAAGACAGGAATCGAACCTGTGTCGCCACGGCCACAACGCGGAGTACTAACCACTATACTACTTGGGCCGGTATTACAAACTAAACAAAATTATTGTGTTCATTGTTACTGAAATAAACTAAGATTCTTCATTTCCTGTGTGACAACATGAAAATTCTAATTCAATGACCAGAAATTGAAAGATGTCTTTATTTTTGAAAACAATACAGTTAATTGAACGTGATTAAATCAAAAATTGTTAGAACTTAAATAAGTATTTGAATTAAACAAATCTAACATGACAAGCAAGCAATAATTTCATAGCATTTAAATTTCAAAACAAAAGATGCCCAAGACAGGAATCGAACCTGTGTCGCCACGGCCACAACGTGGAGTACTAACCACTATACTACTTGGGCCGATATTACAACTTAACAAAGTTAGTGTGTTCATTGTTACTGAAATGAACTAAGATTCTTCAATTTCTGTGTGACAACATGAAAATTCTAATTCAATGAACAGAAGTTGAATTTTGTCTTTATTTTTGAAAACAATACTGTTAATTGAACGTGATTAAATCAAAAATTATTAGAACTTAAATAAGTATTTGAATTAAACAAATCTAACATGACAAGCAAGCAATATGTTTATAGCATTTTAATTTCAAAACAAAAGATGCCCAAGACAGGAATCGAACCTGTGTCGCCACGGCCACAACGTGGAGTACTAACCACTATACTACTTGGGCCGATATTACAACAACTTAACAAAGTTAGTGTGTTCATTGTTACTGAAATGAACTAAGATTCTTCAATTTCTGTGTGACAACATGAAAATTCTAATTCAATGAACAGAAATTGAATTTTGTCTTTATTTTTGAAAACAATACAGTTGAATGAACGTGAATTAATCGAGAATTGTTGGAACTTAAATAAGTATTTAAATTGAACAAATCTAACATGACAAGCAAGCAATAATTTTATAGCATTTAAATTTCAAAACAAAAAATGCCCAAGACAGGAATCGAACCTGTGTCGCCACGGCCACAACGTGGAGTACTGATCACTATACTACTTGGGCCGATATTACAACAACTTAACAAAGATAGTGTGTTCATTGTTACTGAAATGAACTAAGATTCTTCAATTTCTGCGTGACAACATGAAAATTCTAATTCAATGAACAGAAATTGAATTTTGTCTTTATTTTTGCAAACAATACAGTTAAATGAACGTGATTTAATCGAGAATTGTTGGAACTTAAATAAGTATTTAAATTGAACAAATCTAACATGACAAGCAAGCAATAATTTTATAGCATTTAAATTTCAAAACAAAAAATGCCCAAGACAGGAATCGAACCTGTGTCGCCACGGCCACAACGCGGAGTACTAACCACTATACTACTTGGGCCGGTATTACAAACTAAACAAAATTATTGTGTTCATTGTTACTGAAATAAACTAAGATTCTTCATTTCCTGTGTGACAACATGAAAATTCTAATTCAATGACCAGAAATTGAAAGATGTCTTTATTTTTGAAAACAATACAGTTAATTTAACGTGATTTAATCGAAAATTGTTGGAACTTAAATAAGTATTTAAATTGAACAAATCTAACATGACAAGCAAGCAATAATTTCATAGCATTTAAATTTCAAAACAAAAAATGCCCAAGACAGGAATCGAACCTGTGTCGCCACGGCCACAACGTGGAGTACTGATCACTATACTACTTGGGCCGATATTACAACAACTTAACAAAGTTAGTGTGTTCATTGTTACTGAAATGAACTAAGATTCTTCAATTTCTGTGTGACAACATGAAAATTCTAATTCAATGAACAGAAGTTGAATTTTGTCTTTATTTTTGAAAACAATACAGTTAATTGAACGTGATTTAATCGAAAATTGTTGGAACTTAAATAAGTATTTAAATCAAACAAATCTAACATGACAAGCAAGCAATAATTTCATAGCATTTAAATTTCAAAACAAAAGATGCCCAAGACAGGAATCGAACCTGTGTCGCCACGGCCACAACGTGGAGTACTAACCACTATACTACTTGGGCCGATATTACAACAACTTAACAAAGTTAGTGTGTTCATTGTTACTGAAATGAACTAAGATTCTTCAATTTCTGTGTGACAACATGAAAATTCTAATTCAATGAACAGAAGTTGAATTTTGTCTTTATTCTTGAAAACAATACAGTTAATTGAACGTGATTTAATCGAAAATTGTTAGAACTTAAATAAGTATTTAAATCAAACAAATCTAACATGACAAGCAAGCAATAATTTTATAGCATTTAAATTTCAAAACAAAAAACACCCAAGACAGGAATCGAACCTGTGTCGCCACGGCCACAACGTGGAGTACTGACCACTATACTACTTGGGCCGATATTACAACAACTTAACAAAGTTAGTGTGTTCATTGTTACTGAAATGAACTAAGATTCTTCAATTTCTGTGTGACAACATGAAAATTCTAATTCAATGACCAAAAATTGAAAGATGTCTTTATTTTTGAAAACAATACTGTTAATTGAACGTGATTAAATCAAAAATTATTAGAACTTAAATAAGTATTTGAATTAAACAAATCTAACATGACAAGCAAGCAATATGTTTATAGCATTTTAATTTCAAAACAAAAAATGCCCAAGACAGGAATCGAACCTGTGTCGCCACGGCCACAACGTGGAGTACTAACCACTATACTACTTGGGCCGATATTACAACAACTTAACAAAGTTAGTGTGTTCATTGTTACTGAAATGAACTAAGATTCTTCAATTTCTGTGTGACAACATGAAAATTCTAATTCAATGAACAGAAATTGAATTTTGTCTTTATTTTTGAAAACAATACAGTTGAATGAACGTGAATTAATCGAGAATTGTTGGAACTTAAATAAGTATTTAAATTGAACAAATCTAACATGACAAGCAAGCAATAATTTTATAGCATTTAAATTTCAAAACAAAAAATGCCCAAGACAGGAATCGAACCTGTGTCGCCACGGCCACAACGTGGAGTACTGATCACTATACTACTTGGGCCGATATTACAACAACTTAACAAAGATAGTGTGTTCATTGTTACTGAAATGAACTAAGATTCTTCAATTTCTGTGTGACAACATGAAAATTCTAATTCAATGAACAGAAATTGAATTTTGTCTTTATTTTTGCAAACAATACAGTTAAATGAACGTGATTTAATCGAGAATTGTTGGAACTTAAATAAGTATTTAAATTGAACAAATCTAACATGACAAGCAAGCAATAATTTTATAGCATTTAAATTTCAAAACAAAAAATGCCCAAGACAGGAATCGAACCTGTGTCGCCACGGCCACAACGTGGAGTACTAACCACTATACTACTTGGGCCGGTATTACAAACTAAACAAAATTATTGTGTTCATTGTTACTGAAATAAACTAAGATTCTTCATTTCCTGTGTGACAACATGAAAATTCTAATTCAATGACCAGAAATTGAAAGATGTCTTTATTTTTGAAAACAATACAGTTAATTGAACGTGATTAAATCAAAAATTGTTAGAACTTAAATAAGTATTTGAATTAAACAAATCTAACATGACAAGCAAGCAATAATTTCATAGCATTTAAATTTCAAAACAAAAGATGCCCAAGACAGGAATCGAACCTGTGTCGCCACGGCCACAACGTGGAGTACTAACCACTATACTACTTGGGCCGATATTACAACTTAACAAAGTTAGTGTGTTCATTGTTACTGAAATGAACTAAGATTCTTCAATTTCTGTGTGACAACATGAAAATTCTAATTCAATGAACAGAAGTTGAATTTTGTCTTTATTTTTGAAAACAATACAGTTAATTGAACGTGATTTAATCGAAAATTGTTGGAACTTAAATAAGTATTTAAATTAAACAAATCTAACATGACAAGAAAGCAATAATTTTATAGCATTTAAATTTCATAACAAAAAATGCCCAAGACAGGAATCGAACCTGTGTCGCCACGGCCACAACGTGGAGTACTAACCACTATACTACTTGGGCCGATATTACAACAACTTAACAAAGTTAGTGTGTTCATTGTTACTGAAATGAACTAAGATTCTTCAATTTCTGTGTGACAACATGAAAATTCTAATTCAATGAACAGAAGTTGAATTTTGTCTTTATTCTTGAAAACAATACAGTTAATTGAACGTGATTTAATCGAAAATTGTTAGAACTTAAATAAGTATTTAAATCAAACAAATCTAACATGACAAGCAAGCAATAATTTTATAGCATTTAAATTTCAAAACAAAAAACACCCAAGACAGGAATCGAACCTGTGTCGCCACGGCCACAACGCGGAGTACTAACCACTATACTACTTGGGCCGGTATTACAAACTAAACAAAATTATTGTGTTCATTGTTACTGAAATAAACTAAGATTCTTCATTTCCTGTGTGACAACATGAAAATTCTAATTCAATGACCAGAAATTGAATTTTGTCTTTATTTTTGAAAACAATACAGTTGAATGAACGTGAATTAATCGAGAATTGTTGGAACTTAAATAAGTATTTAAATTGAACAAATCTAACATGACAAGCAAGCAATAATTTTATAGCATTTAAATTTCAAAACAAAAAATGCCCAAGACAGGAATCGAACCTGTGTCGCCACGGCCACAACGTGGAGTACTGATCACTATACTACTTGGGCCGATATTACAACAACTTAACAAAGATAGTGTGTTCATTGTTACTGAAATGAACTAAGATTCTTCAATTTCTGTGTGACAACATGAAAATTCTAATTCAATGAACAGAAATTGAATTTTGTCTTTATTTTTGCAAACAATACAGTTAATTGAACGTGATTTAATCGAAAATTGTTGGAACTTAAATAAGTATTTAAATTGAACAAATCTAACATGACAAGCAAGCAATAATTTTATAGCATTTAAATTTCAAAACAAAAGATGCCCAAGACAGGAATCGAACCTGTGTCGCCACGGCCACAACGTGGAGTACTAACCACTATACTACTTGGGCCGATATTACAACAACTTAACAAAGTTAGTGTGTTCATTGTTACTGAAATGAACTAAGATTCTTCAATTTCTGTGTGACAACATGAAAATTCTAATTCAATGAACAGAAGTTGAATTTTGTCTTTATTCTTGAAAACAATACAGTTAATTGAACGTGATTTAATCGAAAATTGTTAGAACTTAAATAAGTATTTAAATCAAACAAATCTAACATGACAAGCAAGCAATAATTTTATAGCATTTAAATTTCAAAACAAAAAACACCCAAGACAGGAATCGAACCTGTGTCGCCACGGCCACAACGTGGAGTACTGACCACTATACTACTTGGGCCGATATTACAACAACTTAACAAAGTTAGTGTGTTCATTGTTACTGAAATGAACTAAGATTCTTCAATTTCTGTGTGACAACATGAAAATTCTAATTCAATGACCAAAAATTGAAAGATGTCTTTATTTTTGAAAACAATACTGTTAATTGAACGTGATTAAATCAAAAATTATTAGAACTTAAATAAGTATTTGAATTAAACAAATCTAACATGACAAGCAAGCAATATGTTTATAGCATTTTAATTTCAAAACAAAAAATGCCCAAGACAGGAATCGAACCTGTGTCGCCACGGCCACAACGTGGAGTACTAACCACTATACTACTTGGGCCGATATTACAACAACTTAACAAAGTTAGTGTGTTCATTGTTACTGAAATGAACTAAGATTCTTCAATTTCTGTGTGACAACATGAAAATTCTAATTCAATGAACAGAAATTGAATTTTGTCTTTATTTTTGAAAACAATACAGTTGAATGAACGTGAATTAATCGAGAATTGTTGGAACTTAAATAAGTATTTAAATTGAACAAATCTAACATGACAAGCAAGCAATAATTTTATAGCATTTAAATTTCAAAACAAAAAATGCCCAAGACAGGAATCGAACCTGTGTCGCCACGGCCACAACGTGGAGTACTGATCACTATACTACTTGGGCCGATATTACAACAACTTAACAAAGATAGTGTGTTCATTGTTACTGAAATGAACTAAGATTCTTCAATTTCTGTGTGACAACATGAAAATTCTAATTCAATGAACAGAAATTGAATTTTGTCTTTATTTTTGCAAACAATACAGTTAAATGAACGTGATTTAATCGAGAATTGTTGGAACTTAAATAAGTATTTAAATTGAACAAATCTAACATGACAAGCAAGCAATAATTTTATAGCATTTAAATTTCAAAACAAAAAATGCCCAAGACAGGAATCGAACCTGTGTCGCCACGGCCACAACGTGGAGTACTAACCACTATACTACTTGGGCCGGTATTACAAACTAAACAAAATTATTGTGTTCATTGTTACTGAAATAAACTAAGATTCTTCATTTCCTGTGTGACAACATGAAAATTCTAATTCAATGACCAGAAATTGAAAGATGTCTTTATTTTTGAAAACAATACAGTTAATTGAACGTGATTAAATCAAAAATTGTTAGAACTTAAATAAGTATTTGAATTAAACAAATCTAACATGACAAGCAAGCAATAATTTCATAGCATTTAAATTTCAAAACAAAAGATGCCCAAGACAGGAATCGAACCTGTGTCGCCACGGCCACAACGTGGAGTACTAACCACTATACTACTTGGGCCGATATTACAACTTAACAAAGTTAGTGTGTTCATTGTTACTGAAATGAACTAAGATTCTTCAATTTCTGTGTGACAACATGAAAATTCTAATTCAATGAACAGAAGTTGAATTTTGTCTTTATTTTTGAAAACAATACAGTTAATTGAACGTGATTTAATCGAAAATTGTTGGAACTTAAATAAGTATTTAAATTAAACAAATCTAACATGACAAGAAAGCAATAATTTTATAGCATTTAAATTTCATAACAAAAAATGCCCAAGACAGGAATCGAACCTGTGTCGCCACGGCCACAACGTGGAGTACTAACCACTATACTACTTGGGCCGATATTACAACAACTTAACAAAGTTAGTGTGTTCATTGTTACTGAAATGAACTAAGATTCTTCAATTTCTGTGTGACAACATGAAAATTCTAATTCAATGAACAGAAGTTGAATTTTGTCTTTATTCTTGAAAACAATACAGTTAATTGAACGTGATTTAATCGAAAATTGTTAGAACTTAAATAAGTATTTAAATCAAACAAATCTAACATGACAAGCAAGCAATAATTTTATAGCATTTAAATTTCAAAACAAAAAACACCCAAGACAGGAATCGAACCTGTGTCGCCACGGCCACAACGTGGAGTACTGACCACTATACTACTTGGGCCGATATTACAACAACTTAACAAAGTTAGTGTGTTCATTGTTACTGAAATGAACTAAGATTCTTCAATTTCTGTGTGACAACATGAAAATTCTAATTCAATGACCAAAAATTGAAAGATGTCTTTATTTTTGAAAACAATACTGTTAATTGAACGTGATTAAATCAAAAATTATTAGAACTTAAATAAGTATTTGAATTAAACAAATCTAACATGACAAGCAAGCAATATGTTTATAGCATTTTAATTTCAAAACAAAAAATGCCCAAGACAGGAATCGAACCTGTGTCGCCACGGCCACAACGTGGAGTACTAACCACTATACTACTTGGGCCGATATTACAACAACTTAACAAAGTTAGTGTGTTCATTGTTACTGAAATGAACTAAGATTCTTCAATTTCTGTGTGACAACATGAAAATTCTAATTCAATGAACAGAAATTGAATTTTGTCTTTATTTTTGAAAACAATACAGTTGAATGAACGTGAATTAATCGAGAATTGTTGGAACTTAAATAAGTATTTAAATTGAACAAATCTAACATGACAAGCAAGCAATAATTTTATAGCATTTAAATTTCAAAACAAAAAATGCCCAAGACAGGAATCGAACCTGTGTCGCCACGGCCACAACGTGGAGTACTGATCACTATACTACTTGGGCCGATATTACAACAACTTAACAAAGATAGTGTGTTCATTGTTACTGAAATGAACTAAGATTCTTCAATTTCTGTGTGACAACATGAAAATTCTAATTCAATGAACAGAAATTGAATTTTGTCTTTATTTTTGCAAACAATACAGTTAAATGAACGTGATTTAATCGAGAATTGTTGGAACTTAAATAAGTATTTAAATTGAACAAATCTAACATGACAAGCAAGCAATAATTTTATAGCATTTAAATTTCAAAACAAAAAATGCCCAAGACAGGAATCGAACCTGTGTCGCCACGGCCACAACGTGGAGTACTAACCACTATACTACTTGGGCCGGTATTACAAACTAAACAAAATTATTGTGTTCATTGTTACTGAAATGAACTAAGGTTCTTCATTTCCTGTGTGACAACATGAAAATTCTAATTCAATGACCAAAAATTGAAAGATGTCTTTATTTTTGAAAACAATACTGTTAATTGAACGTGATTAAATCAAAAATTGTTAGAACTTAAATAAGTATTTGAATTAAACAAATCTAACATGACAAGCAAGCAATAATTTCATAGCATTTAAATTTCAAAACAAAAAATGCCCAAGACAGGAATCGAACCTGTGTCGCCACGGCCACAACGTGGAGTACTAACCACTATACTACTTGGGCCGATATTACAACAACTTAACAAAGTTAGTGTGTTCATTGTTACTGAAATGAACTAAGATTCTTCAATTTCTGTGTGACAACATGAAAATTCTAATTCAATGAACAGAAGTTGAATTTTGTCTTTATTTTTGAAAACAATACAGTTAATTGAACGTGATTTAATCGAAAATTGTTGGAACTTAAATAAGTATTTAAATTAAACAAATCTAACATGACAAGCAAGCAATAATTTTATAGCATTTAAATTTCAAAACAAAAAATGCCCAAGACAGGAATCGAACCTGTGTCGCCACGGCCACAACGTGGAGTACTAACCACTATACTACTTGGGCCGGTATTACAAACTAAACAAAGTTATTGTGTTCATTGTTACTGAAATGAACTAAGATTCTTCATTTCCTGTGTGACAACATGAAAATTCTAATTCAATGACCAGAAATTGAAAGATGTCTTTATTTTTGAAAACAATACAGTTAATTGAACGTGATTGAATCAAAAATTGTTAGAACTTAAATAAGTATTTGAATTAAACAAATCTAACATGACAAGCAAGCAATAATTTTATAGCATTTAAATTTCAAAACAAAAAATGCCCAAGACAGGAATCGAACCTGTGTCGCCACGGCCACAACGTGGAGTACTAACCACTATACTACTTGGGCCGGTATTACAACAACTGAACAAAGTTATTGTGTTCATTGTTACTGAAATGAACTAAGATTCTTCATTTCCTGTGTGACAACATAAAAATTCTAATTCAATGAACAGAAATTGAATTTTGTCTTTATTTTTGAAAACAATACAGTTAATTGAACGTGATTTAATCGAAAATTGTTAGAACTTAAATAAGTATTTAAGTTAAACAAATCTAACATGACAAGCAAGCAATAATTTCATAGCATTTAAATTTCAAAACAAAAAATGCCCAAGACAGGAATCGAACCTGTGTCGCCACGGCCACAACGTGGAGTACTAACCACTATACTACTTGAGCCGATATTACAACAACTTAACAAAGTTAGTGTGTTCATTGTTACTAAAATGAACTAAGATTCTTCAATTTCTGTGTGACAACATGAAAATTCTAATTCAATGAACAGAAGTTGAATTTTGTCTTTATTTTTAAAAACAATACAGTTAATTGAATGTGATTTAATCGAAAATTGTTGGAACTTAAATAAGTATTTAAATTAAAGAAATCTAACATGACAAGCAAGCAATAATTTTATAGCATTTAAATTTCAAAACAAAAAATGCCCAAGACAGGAATCGAACCTGTGTCGCCACGGCCACAACGTGGAGTACTAACCACTATACTACTTGGGCCGGTATTACAAACTAAACAAAATTATTGTGTTCATTGTTACTGAAATGAACTAAGATTCTTCATTTCCTGTGTGACAACATGAAAATTCTAATTCAATGACCAGAAATTGAAAGATGTCTTTATTTTTGAAAACAATACAGTTAATTGAACGTGATTAAATCAAAAATTGTTAGAACTTAGATAAGTATTTAAATTAAACAAATCTAACATGACAAGCAAGCAATATGTTTATAGCATTTTAATTTCAAAACAAAAAACACCCAAGACAGGAATCGAACCTGTGTCGCCACGGCCACAACGTGGAGTACTGACCACTATACTACTTGGGCCGATATTACAACAACTTAACAAAGTTAGTGTGTTCATTGTTACTGAAATGAACTAAGATTCTTCAATTTCTGTGTGACAACATGAAAATTCTAATTCAATGACCAAAAATTGAAAGATGTCTTTATTTTTGAAAACAATACTGTTAATTGAACGTGATTAAATCAAAAATTATTAGAACTTAAATAAGTATTTGAATTAAACAAATCTAACATGACAAGCAAGCAATATGTTTATAGCATTTTAATTTCAAAACAAAAAATGCCCAAGACAGGAATCGAACCTGTGTCGCCACGGCCACAACGTGGAGTACTAACCACTATACTACTTGGGCCGATATTACAACAACTTAACAAAGTTAGTGTGTTCATTGTTACTGAAATGAACTAAGATTCTTCAATTTCTGTGTGACAACATGAAAATTCTAATTCAATGAACAGAAATTGAATTTTGTCTTTATGTTTGAAAACAATACAGTTAATTGAATGTGATTTAATCAAAAATTGTTGGAACTTAAATAAGTATTTAAATTAAACAAATCTAACATGACAAGCAAGCAATAATTTTATAGCATTTAAATTTCAAAACAAAAAATTCCCAAGACAGGAATCGAACCTGTGTCGCCACGGCCACAACGTGGAGTACTAACCACTATACTACTTGGGCCGGTATTACAAACTAAACAAAATTATTGTGTTCATTGTTACTGAAATAAACTAAGATTCTTCATTTCCTGTGTGACAACATGAAAATTCTAATTCAATGACCAGAAATTGAAAGATGTCTTTATTTTTGAAAACAATACAGTTAATTGAACGTGATTAAATCAAAAATTGTTAGAACTTAGATAAGTATTTAAATTAAACAAATCTAACATGACAAGCAAGCAATATGTTTATAGCATTTTAATTTCAAAACAAAAAATGCCCAAGACAAGAATCGAACCTGTGTCGCCACAGCCACAACGTGGAGTACTAACCACTATACTACTTGGGCCGATATTACAACAACTTAACAAAGTTAGTGTGTTCATTGTTACTAAAATGAACTAAGATTCTTCAATTTCTGTGTGACAACATGAAAATTCTAATTCAATGACCAGAAATTGAAAGATGTCTTTATTTTTGAAAACAATACAGTTTAATGAACGTGATTTAATCAAAAATTGTTAGAACTTAAATAAGTATTTGAATTAAACAAATCTAACATGACAAGCAAGCAATAATTTTATAGCATTTTAATTTCAAAATAAAAAATGCCCAAGACAGGAATCGAACCTGTGTCGCCACGGCCACAACGTGGAGTACTAACCACTATACTACTTGGGCCGGTATTACAAACTAAACAAAGTTATTGTGTTCATTGTTACTGAAATGAACTAAGATTCTTCATTTCCTGTGTGACAACATAAAAATTCTAATTCAATGAACAGAAATTGAATTTTGTCTTTATTTTTGAAAACAATACAGTTAATTGAACGTGATTTAATCGAAAATTGTTGGAACTTAAATAAGTATTTAAATTAAACAAATCTAACATGACAAGCAAGCAATAATTTTATAGCATTTAAATTTCAAAACAAAAAATGCCCAAGACAGGAATCGAACCTGTGTCGCCACGGCCACAACGTGGAGTACTAACCACTATACTACTTGGGCCGGTATTACAAACTAAACAAAGTTATTGTGTTCATTGTTACTGAAATGAACTAAGATTCTTCATTTCCTGTGTGACAACATGAAAATTCTAATTCAATGACCAGAAATTGAAAGATGTCTTTATTTTTGAAAACAATACAGTTAATTGAACGTGATTGAATCAAAAATTGTTAGAACTTAAATAAGTATTTGAATTAAACAAATCTAACATGACAAGCAAGCAATAATTTTATAGCATTTAAATTTCAAAACAAAAAATGCCCAAGACAGGAATCGAACCTGTGTCGCCACGGCCACAACGTGGAGTACTAACCACTATACTACTTGGGCCGGTATTACAACAACTGAACAAAGTTATTGTGTTCATTGTTACTGAAATGAACTAAGATTCTTCATTTCCTGTGTGACAACATAAAAATTCTAATTCAATGAACAGAAATTGAATTTTGTCTTTATTTTTGAAAACAATACAGTTAATTGAACGTGATTTAATCGAAAATTGTTAGAACTTAAATAAGTATTTAAGTTAAACAAATCTAACATGACAAGCAAGCAATAATTTCATAGCATTTAAATTTCAAAACAAAAAATGCCCAAGACAGGAATCGAACCTGTGTCGCCACGGCCACAACGTGGAGTACTAACCACTATACTACTTGGGCCGATATTACAACAACTTAACAAAGTTAGTGTGTTCATTGTTACTAAAATGAACTAAGATTCTTCAATTTCTGTGTGACAACATGAAAATTCTAATTCAATGAACAGAAGTTGAATTTTGTCTTTATTTTTGAAAACAATACAGTTAATTGAATGTGATTTAATCGAAAATTGTTGGAACTTAAATAAGTATTTAAATTAAAGAAATCTAACATGACAAGCAAGCAATAATTTTATAGCATTTAAATTTCAAAACAAAAAATGCCCAAGACAGGAATCGAACCTGTGTCGCCACGGCCACAACGTGGAGTACTAACCACTATACTACTTGGGCCGGTATTACAAACTAAACAAAATTATTGTGTTCATTGTTACTGAAATGAACTAAGATTCTTCATTTCCTGTGTGACAACATGAAAATTCTAATTCAATGACCAGAAATTGAAAGATGTCTTTATTTTTGAAAACAATACAGTTAATTGAACGTGATTAAATCAAAAATTGTTAGAACTTAGATAAGTATTTAAATTGAACAAATCTAACATGACAAGCAAGCAATATGTTTATAGCATTTTAATTTCAAAACAAAAAATGCCCAAGACAAGAATCGAACCTGTGTCGCCACGGCCACAACGTGGAGTACTAACCACTATACTACTTGGGCCGATATTACAACAACTTAACAAAGTTAGTGTGTTCATTGTTACTAAAATGAACTAAGATTCTTCAATTTCTGTGTGACAACATGAAAATTCTAATTCAATGACCAGAAATTGAAAGATGTCTTTATTTTTGAAAACAATACAGTTAATTGAACGTGATTAAATCAAAAATTGTTAGAACTTAAATAAGTATTTAAGTTAAACAAATCTAACATGACAAGCAAGCAATAATTTCATAGCATTTAAATTTCAAAACAAAAAATGCCCAAGACAGGAATCGAACCTGTGTCGCCACGGCCACAACGTGGAGTACTAACCACTATACTACTTGGGCCGATATTACAACAACTTAACAAAGTTAGTGTGTTCATTGTTACTGAAAGAACTAAGATTCTTCAATTTCTGTGTGACAACATGAAAATTCTAATTCAATGAACAGAAGTTGAATTTTGTCTTTATGTTTGAAAACAATACAGTTAATTGAATGTGATTTAATCAAAAATTGTTGGAACTTAAATAAGTATTTAAATTAAACAAATCTAACATGACAAGCAAGCAATAATTTTATAGCATTTAAATTTCAAAACAAAAAATGCCCAAGACAGGAATCGAACCTGTGTTGCCACGGCCACAACGTGGAGTACTAACCACTATACTACTTGGGCCGGTATTACAAACTAAACAAAATTATTGTGTTCATTGTTACTGAAATAAACTAAGATTCTTCATTTCCTGTGTGACAACATGAAAATTCTAATTCAATGACCAGAAATTGAAAGATGTCTTTATTTTTGAAAACAATACAGTTAATTGAACGTGATTAAATCAAAAATTGTTAGAACTTAGATAAGTATTTAAATTAAACAAATCTAACATGACAAGCAAGCAATATGTTTATAGCATTTTAATTTCAAAACAAAAAATGCCCAAGACAAGAATCGAACCTGTGTCGCCACGGCCACAACGTGGAGTACTAACCACTATACTACTTGGGCCGATATTACAACAACTTAACAAAGTTAGTGTGTTCATTGTTACTAAAATGAACTAAGATTCTTCAATTGCTGTGTGACAACATGAAAATTCTAATTCAATGACCAGAAATTGAAAGATGTCTTTATTTTTGAAAACAATACAGTTTAATGAACGTGATTTAATCAAAAATTGTTAGAACTTAAATAAGTATTTGAATTAAACAAATCTAACATGACAAGCAAGCAATAATTTTATAGCATTTAAATTTCAAAACAAAAAATGCCCAAGACAGGAATCGAACCTGTGTCGCCACGGCCACAACGTGGAGTACTAACCACTATACTACTTGGGCCGGTATTACAACAACTGAACAAAGTTATTGTGTTCATTGTTACTGAAATGAACTAAGATTCTTCATTTCCTGTGTGACAACATAAAAATTCTAATTCAATGAACAGAAATTGAATTTTGTCTTTATTTTTGAAAACAATACAGTTAATTGAACGTGATTTAATCGAAAATTGTTAGAACTTAAATAAGTATTTAAGTTAAACAAATCTAACATGACAAGCAAGCAATAATTTCATAGCATTTAAATTTCAAAACAAAAAATGCCCAAGACAGGAATCGAACCTGTGTCGCCACGGCCACAACGTGGAGTACTAACCACTATACTACTTGGGCCGATATTACAACAACTTAACAAAGTTAGTGTGTTCATTGTTACTAAAATGAACTAAGATTCTTCAATTTCTGTGTGACAACATGAAAATTCTAATTCAATGAACAGAAGTTGAATTTTGTCTTTATTTTTGAAAACAATACAGTTAATTGAATGTGATTTAATCGAAAATTGTTGGAACTTAAATAAGTATTTAAATTAAAGAAATCTAACATGACAAGCAAGCAATAATTTTATAGCATTTAAATTTCAAAACAAAAAATGCCCAAGACAGGAATCGAACCTGTGTCGCCACGGCCACAACGTGGAGTACTAACCACTATACTACTTGGGCCGGTATTACAAACTAAACAAAATTATTGTGTTCATTGTTACTGAAATGAACTAAGATTCTTCATTTCCTGTGTGACAACATGAAAATTCTAATTCAATGACCAGAAATTGAAAGATGTCTTTATTTTTGAAAACAATACAGTTAATTGAACGTGATTAAATCAAAAATTGTTAGAACTTAGATAAGTATTTAAATTAAACAAATCTAACATGACAAGCAAGCAATATGTTTATAGCATTTTAATTTCAAAACAAAAAACACCCAAGACAGGAATCGAACCTGTGTCGCCACGGCCACAACGTGGAGTACTGACCACTATACTACTTGGGCCGATATTACAACAACTTAACAAAGTTAGTGTGTTCATTGTTACTGAAATGAACTAAGATTCTTCAATTTCTGTGTGACAACATGAAAATTCTAATTCAATGACCAAAAATTGAAAGATGTCTTTATTTTTGAAAACAATACTGTTAATTGAACGTGATTAAATCAAAAATTATTAGAACTTAAATAAGTATTTGAATTAAACAAATCTAACATGACAAGCAAGCAATATGTTTATAGCATTTTAATTTCAAAACAAAAAATGCCCAAGACAGGAATCGAACCTGTGTCGCCACGGCCACAACGTGGAGTACTAACCACTATACTACTTGGGCCGATATTACAACAACTTAACAAAGTTAGTGTGTTCATTGTTACTGAAATGAACTAAGATTCTTCAATTTCTGTGTGACAACATGAAAATTCTAATTCAATGAACAGAAATTGAATTTTGTCTTTATGTTTGAAAACAATACAGTTAATTGAATGTGATTTAATCAAAAATTGTTGGAACTTAAATAAGTATTTAAATTAAACAAATCTAACATGACAAGCAAGCAATAATTTTATAGCATTTAAATTTCAAAACAAAAAATGCCCAAGACAGGAATCGAACCTGTGTCGCCACGGCCACAACGTGGAGTACTAACCACTATACTACTTGGGCCGGTATTACAAACTAAACAAAATTATTGTGTTCATTGTTACTGAAATAAACTAAGATTCTTCATTTCCTGTGTGACAACATGAAAATTCTAATTCAATGACCAGAAATTGAAAGATGTCTTTATTTTTGAAAACAATACAGTTAATTGAACGTGATTAAATCAAAAATTGTTAGAACTTAGATAAGTATTTAAATTAAACAAATCTAACATGACAAGCAAGCAATATGTTTATAGCATTTTAATTTCAAAACAAAAAATGCCCAAGACAAGAATCGAACCTGTGTCGCCACAGCCACAACGTGGAGTACTAACCACTATACTACTTGGGCCGATATTACAACAACTTAACAAAGTTAGTGTGTTCATTGTTACTAAAATGAACTAAGATTCTTCAATTTCTGTGTGACAACATGAAAATTCTAATTCAATGACCAGAAATTGAAAGATGTCTTTATTTTTGAAAACAATACAGTTTAATGAACGTGATTTAATCAAAAATTGTTAGAACTTAAATAAGTATTTGAATTAAACAAATCTAACATGACAAGCAAGCAATAATTTTATAGCATTTTAATTTCAAAATAAAAAATGCCCAAGACAGGAATCGAACCTGTGTCGCCACGGCCACAACGTGGAGTACTAACCACTATACTACTTGGGCCGGTATTACAAACTAAACAAAGTTATTGTGTTCATTGTTACTGAAATGAACTAAGATTCTTCATTTCCTGTGTGACAACATAAAAATTCTAATTCAATGAACAGAAATTGAATTTTGTCTTTATTTTTGAAAACAATACAGTTAATTGAACGTGATTTAATCGAAAATTGTTGGAACTTAAATAAGTATTTAAATTAAACAAATCTAACATGACAAGCAAGCAATAATTTTATAGCATTTAAATTTCAAAACAAAAAATGCCCAAGACAGGAATCGAACCTGTGTCGCCACGGCCACAACGTGGAGTACTAACCACTATACTACTTGGGCCGGTATTACAAACTAAACAAAGTTATTGTGTTCATTGTTACTGAAATGAACTAAGATTCTTCATTTCCTGTGTGACAACATGAAAATTCTAATTCAATGACCAGAAATTGAAAGATGTCTTTATTTTTGAAAACAATACAGTTAATTGAACGTGATTGAATCAAAAATTGTTAGAACTTAAATAAGTATTTGAATTAAACAAATCTAACATGACAAGCAAGCAATAATTTTATAGCATTTAAATTTCAAAACAAAAAATGCCCAAGACAGGAATCGAACCTGTGTCGCCACGGCCACAACGTGGAGTACTAACCACTATACTACTTGGGCCGGTATTACAACAACTGAACAAAGTTATTGTGTTCATTGTTACTGAAATGAACTAAGATTCTTCATTTCCTGTGTGACAACATAAAAATTCTAATTCAATGAACAGAAATTGAATTTTGTCTTTATTTTTGAAAACAATACAGTTAATTGAACGTGATTTAATCGAAAATTGTTAGAACTTAAATAAGTATTTAAGTTAAACAAATCTAACATGACAAGCAAGCAATAATTTCATAGCATTTAAATTTCAAAACAAAAAATGCCCAAGACAGGAATCGAACCTGTGTCGCCACGGCCACAACGTGGAGTACTAACCACTATACTACTTGGGCCGATATTACAACAACTTAACAAAGTTAGTGTGTTCATTGTTACTAAAATGAACTAAGATTCTTCAATTTCTGTGTGACAACATGAAAATTCTAATTCAATGAACAGAAGTTGAATTTTGTCTTTATTTTTGAAAACAATACAGTTAATTGAATGTGATTTAATCGAAAATTGTTGGAACTTAAATAAGTATTTAAATTAAAGAAATCTAACATGACAAGCAAGCAATAATTTTATAGCATTTAAATTTCAAAACAAAAAATGCCCAAGACAGGAATCGAACCTGTGTCGCCACGGCCACAACGTGGAGTACTAACCACTATACTACTTGGGCCGGTATTACAAACTAAACAAAATTATTGTGTTCATTGTTACTGAAATGAACTAAGATTCTTCATTTCCTGTGTGACAACATGAAAATTCTAATTCAATGACCAGAAATTGAAAGATGTCTTTATTTTTGAAAACAATACAGTTAATTGAACGTGATTAAATCAAAAATTGTTAGAACTTAGATAAGTATTTAAATTAAACAAATCTAACATGACAAGCAAGCAATATGTTTATAGCATTTTAATTTCAAAACAAAAAATGCCCAAGACAAGAATCGAACCTGTGTCGCCACGGCCACAACGTGGAGTACTAACCACTATACTACTTGGGCCGATATTACAACAACTTAACAAAGTTAGTGTGTTCATTGTTACTAAAATGAACTAAGATTCTTCAATTTCTGTGTGACAACATGAAAATTCTAATTCAATGACCAGAAATTGAAAGATGTCTTTATTTTTGAAAACAATACAGTTAATTGAACGTGATTAAATCAAAAATTGTTAGAACTTAAATAAGTATTTAAGTTAAACAAATCTAACATGACAAGCAAGCAATAATTTCATAGCATTTAAATTTCAAAACAAAAAATGCCCAAGACAGGAATCGAACCTGTGTCGCCACGGCCACAACGTGGAGTACTAACCACTATACTACTTGGGCCGATATTACAACAACTTAACAAAGTTAGTGTGTTCATTGTTACTGAAAGAACTAAGATTCTTCAATTTCTGTGTGACAACATGAAAATTCTAATTCAATGAACAGAAGTTGAATTTTGTCTTTATGTTTGAAAACAATACAGTTAATTGAATGTGATTTAATCAAAAATTGTTGGAACTTAAATAAGTATTTAAATTAAACAAATCTAACATGACAAGCAAGCAATAATTTTATAGCATTTAAATTTCAAAACAAAAAATGCCCAAGACAGGAATCGAACCTGTGTCGCCACGGCCACAACGTGGAGTACTAACCACTATACTACTTGGGCCGGTATTACAAACTAAACAAAATTATTGTGTTCATTGTTACTGAAATAAACTAAGATTCTTCATTTCCTGTGTGACAACATGAAAATTCTAATTCAATGACCAGAAATTGAAAGATGTCTTTATTTTTGAAAACAATACAGTTAATTGAACGTGATTAAATCAAAAATTGTTAGAACTTAGATAAGTATTTAAATTAAACAAATCTAACATGACAAGCAAGCAATATGTTTATAGCATTTTAATTTCAAAACAAAAAATGCCCAAGACAAGAATCGAACCTGTGTCGCCACGGCCACAACGTGGAGTACTAACCACTATACTACTTGGGCCGATATTACAACAACTTAACAAAGTTAGTGTGTTCATTGTTACTAAAATGAACTAAGATTCTTCAATTTCTGTGTGACAACATGAAAATTCTAATTCAATGACCAGAAATTGAAAGATGTCTTTATTTTTGAAAACAATACAGTTTAATGAACGTGATTTAATCAAAAATTGTTAGAACTTAAATAAGTATTTGAATTAAACAAATCTAACATGACAAGCAAGCAATAATTTTATAGCATTTTAATTTCAAAATAAAAAATGCCCAAGACAGGAATCGAACCTGTGTCGCCACGGCCACAACGTGGAGTACTAACCACTATACTACTTGGGCCGGTATTACAAACTAAACAAAGTTATTGTGTTCATTGTTACTGAAATGAACTAAGATTCTTCATTTCCTGTGTGACAACATAAAAATTCTAATTCAATGAACAGAAATTGAATTTTGTCTTTATTTTTGAAAACAATACAGTTAATTGAACGTGATTTAATCGAAAATTGTTGGAACTTAAATAAGTATTTAAATTAAACAAATCTAACATGACAAGCAAGCAATAATTTCATAGCATTTAAATTTCAAAACAAAAAATGCCCAAGACAGGAATCGAACCTGTGTCGCCACGGCCACAACGTGGAGTACTAACCACTATACTACTTGGGCCGATATTACAACAACTTAACAAAGTTAGTGTGTTCATTGTTACTGAAATGAACTAAGATTCTTCAATTTCTGTGTGACAACATGAAAATTCTAATTCAATGAACAGAAATTGAATTTTGTCTTTATTTTTGAAAACAATACAGTTTAATGAACGTGATTTAATCGAAAATTGTTCGAACCTAAATAAGTATTCAAATTAAACAAATCTAACATGACAAGCAAGCAATAATTTTATAGCATTTAAATTTCAAAACAAAAAATGCCCAAGACAGGAATCGAACCTGTGTCGCCACGGCCACAACGTGGAGTACTAACCACTATACTACTTGGGCCGGTATTACAAACTAAACAAAGTTATTGTGTTCCTTGTTACTGAAATGAACTAAGATTCTTCATTTCCTGTGTGACAACATAAAAATTCTAATTCAATGAACAGAAATTGAATTTTGTCTTTATTTTTGAAAACAATACAGTTAATTGAACGTGATTTAATCGAAAATTGTTGGAACTTAAATAAGTATTTAAATTGAACAAATCTAACATGACAAGCAAGCAATAATTTCATAGCATTTAAATTTCAAAACAAAAAATGCCCAAGACAGGAATCGAACCTGTGTCGCCACGGCCACAACGTGGAGTACTAACCACTATACTACTTGGGCCGATATTACAACAACTTAACAAAGTTAGTGTGTTCATTGTTACTGAAATGAACTAAGAATCTTCAATTTCTGTGTGACAACATGAAAATTCTAATTCAATGAACAGAAGTTGAATTTTGTCTTTATTTTTGAAAACAATACAGTTAATTGAATGTGATTTAATCGAAAATTGTTGGAACTTTAATAAGTATTTAAATTAAACAAATCTAACATGACAAGCAAGCAATAATTTTATAGCATTTAAATTTCAAAACAAAAAATGCCCAAGACAGGAATCGAACCTGTGTCGCCACGGCCACAACGTGGAGTACTAACCACTATACTACTTGGGCCGGTATTACAAACTAAACCAAATTATTGTGTTCATTGTTACTGAAATGAACTAAGATTCTTCATTTCCTGTGTGACAACATGAAAATTCTAATTCAATGACCAGAAATTGAAAGATGTCTTTATTTTTGAAAACAATACAGTTAATTGAACGTGATTAAATCAAAAATTGTTAGAACTTAGATAAGTATTTAAATTAAACAAATCTAACATGACAAGCAAGCAATATGTTTATAGCATTTTAATTTCAAAACAAAAAATGCCCAAGACAAGAATCGAACCTGTGTCGCCACGGCCACAACGTGGAGTACTAACCACTATACTACTTGGGCCGATATTACAACAACTTAACAAAGTTAGTGTGTTCATTGTTACTAAAATGAACTAAGATTCTTCAATTTCTGTGTGACAACATGAAAATTCTAATTCAATGACCAGAAATTGAAAGATGTCTTTATTTTTGAAAACAATACAGTTTAATGAACGTGATTTAATCAAAAATTGTTAGAACTTAAATAAGTATTTGAATTAAACAAATCTAACATGACAAGCAAGCAATAATTTTATAGCATTTTAATTTCAAAATAAAAAATGCCCAAGACAGGAATCGAACCTGTGTCGCCACGGCCACAACGTGGAGTACTAACCACTATACTACTTGGGCCGGTATTACAAACTAAACAAAGTTATTGTGTTCATTGTTACTGAAATGAACTAAGATTCTTCATTTCCTGTGTGACAACATAAAAATTCTAATTCAATGAACAGAAATTGAATTTTGTCTTTATTTTTGAAAACAATACAGTTAATTGAACGTGATTTAATCGAAAATTGTTGGAACTTAAATAAGTATTTAAATTAAACAAATCTAACATGACAAGCAAGCAATAATTTTATAGCATTTTAATTTCAAAACAAAAAATGCCCAAGACAAGAATCGAACCTGTGTCGCCACGGCCACAACGTGGAGTACTAACCACTATACTACTTGGGCCGATATTACAACAACTTAACAAAGTTAGTGTGTTCATTGTTACTAAAATGAACTAAGATTCTTCAATTTCTGTGTGACAACATGAAAATTCTAATTCAATGACCAGAAATTGAAAGATGTCTTTATTTTTGAAAACAATACAGTTTAATGAACGTGATTTAATCAAAAATTGTTAGAACTTAAATAAGTATTTGAATTAAACAAATCTAACATGACAAGCAAGCAATAATTTTATAGCATTTTAATTTCAAAATAAAAAATGCCCAAGACAGGAATCGAACCTGTGTCGCCACGGCCACAACGTGGAGTACTAACCACTATACTACTTGGGCCGGTATTACAAACTAAACAAAGTTATTGTGTTCATTGTTACTGAAATGAACTAAGATTCTTCATTTCCTGTGTGACAACATGAAAATTCTAATTCAATGACCAGAAATTGAAAGATGTCTTTATTTTTGAAAACAATACAGTTAATTGAACGTGATTAAATCAAAAATTGTTAGAACTTAGATAAGTATTTAAATTAAACAAATCTAACATGACAAGCAAGCAATATGTTTATAGCATTTTAATTTCAAAACAAAAAATGCCCAAGACAAGAATCGAACCTGTGTCGCCACGGCCACAACGTGGAGTACTAACCACTATACTACTTGGGCCGATATTACAACAACTTAACAAAGTTAGTGTGTTCATTGTTACTAAAATGAACTAAGATTCTTCAATTTCTGTGTGACAACATGAAAATTCTAATTCAATGACCAGAAATTGAAAGATGTCTTTATTTTTGAAAACAATACAGTTAATTGAACGTGATTAAATCAAAAATTGTTAGAACTTAAATAAGTATTTAAGTTAAACAAATCTAACATGACAAGCAAGCAATAATTTCATAGCATTTAAATTTCAAAACAAAAAATGCCCAAGACAGGAATCGAACCTGTGTCGCCACGGCCACAACGTGGAGTACTAACCACTATACTACTTGGGCCGATATTACAACAACTTAACAAAGTTAGTGTGTTCATTGTTACTGAAAGAACTAAGATTCTTCAATTTCTGTGTGACAACATGAAAATTCTAATTCAATGAACAGAAGTTGAATTTTGTCTTTATGTTTGAAAACAATACAGTTAATTGAATGTGATTTAATCAAAAATTGTTGGAACTTAAATAAGTATTTAAATTAAACAAATCTAACATGACAAGCAAGCAATAATTTTATAGCATTTAAATTTCAAAACAAAAAATGCCCAAGACAGGAATCGAACCTGTGTCGCCACGGCCACAACGTGGAGTACTAACCACTATACTACTTGGGCCGGTATTACAAACTAAACAAAATTATTGTGTTCATTGTTACTGAAATAAACTAAGATTCTTCATTTCCTGTGTGACAACATGAAAATTCTAATTCAATGACCAGAAATTGAAAGATGTCTTTATTTTTGAAAACAATACAGTTAATTGAACGTGATTAAATCAAAAATTGTTAGAACTTAGATAAGTATTTAAATTAAACAAATCTAACATGACAAGCAAGCAATATGTTTATAGCATTTTAATTTCAAAACAAAAAATGCCCAAGACAAGAATCGAACCTGTGTCGCCACGGCCACAACGTGGAGTACTAACCACTATACTACTTGGGCCGATATTACAACAACTTAACAAAGTTAGTGTGTTCATTGTTACTAAAATGAACTAAGATTCTTCAATTTCTGTGTGACAACATGAAAATTCTAATTCAATGACCAGAAATTGAAAGATGTCTTTATTTTTGAAAACAATACAGTTTAATGAACGTGATTTAATCAAAAATTGTTAGAACTTAAATAAGTATTTGAATTAAACAAATCTAACATGACAAGCAAGCAATAATTTTATAGCATTTTAATTTCAAAATAAAAAATGCCCAAGACAGGAATCGAACCTGTGTCGCCACGGCCACAACGTGGAGTACTAACCACTATACTACTTGGGCCGGTATTACAAACTAAACAAAGTTATTGTGTTCATTGTTACTGAAATGAACTAAGATTCTTCATTTCCTGTGTGACAACATAAAAATTCTAATTCAATGAACAGAAATTGAATTTTGTCTTTATTTTTGAAAACAATACAGTTAATTGAACGTGATTTAATCGAAAATTGTTGGAACTTAAATAAGTATTTAAATTAAACAAATCTAACATGACAAGCAAGCAATAATTTCATAGCATTTAAATTTCAAAACAAAAAATGCCCAAGACAGGAATCGAACCTGTGTCGCCACGGCCACAACGTGGAGTACTAACCACTATACTACTTGGGCCGATATTACAACAACTTAACAAAGTTAGTGTGTTCATTGTTACTGAAATGAACTAAGATTCTTCAATTTCTGTGTGACAACATGAAAATTCTAATTCAATGAACAGAAATTGAATTTTGTCTTTATTTTTGAAAACAATACAGTTTAATGAACGTGATTTAATCGAAAATTGTTCGAACCTAAATAAGTATTCAAATTAAACAAATCTAACATGACAAGCAAGCAATAATTTTATAGCATTTAAATTTCAAAACAAAAAATGCCCAAGACAGGAATCGAACCTGTGTCGCCACGGCCACAACGTGGAGTACTAACCACTATACTACTTGGGCCGGTATTACAAACTAAACAAAGTTATTGTGTTCCTTGTTACTGAAATGAACTAAGATTCTTCATTTCCTGTGTGACAACATAAAAATTCTAATTCAATGAACAGAAATTGAATTTTGTCTTTATTTTTGAAAACAATACAGTTAATTGAACGTGATTTAATCGAAAATTGTTGGAACCGTTCCGTTATGCTCTCACGTCGATCCTATAGACCAATAAAGCCTACAAGATGAGTGTGATAGTATTCCAGATGTAGCGGTAGATAAAGAGCATAATGGATAAACATAAGACTCGAGAAAGAAAGGTTTATTATGTCTACATGATTACAATAAGTTATATAAGTCTACATAAAGATATAAAGTGAAAGAGAGCTAAGAAAGGAAGACCAACCATCCATAGTCATTCCATAAGGCAAAGCTGAAGTCTGTGTTCCATATGAAGGGCGTGTCGTCCTCTCTCAGCCTCATGTCGTCTGATTCTAACCCGCCTGCTACGTATTGATTTCCGAATGGAACGTGCCATTTTTTCGAGTTTATGTCGCGTCCTCGCGAATAGCAAAATATGTGGCTTGTTCCAATCGTAGCAGAAGGTTTAGTTTTAAAAATTAAAAATTACAATGTTAACATAAAAATAGTAAAGAAAAATTACAATATAATGTTAAACAATATTATCTGAAAAGAATTTAATAAAAATTATTTGAAAATACATGAATATTAAGGAATAAAACAATCTTTTAGAATACCAGGGCTATATTTTGTCAGCGAGAGTGCGCAAAATAGCTTTTTAGGCACGACGCTGCATGTCTAACTTGTTTGAGTATAGAGAAACGAGAGTCATGCTATATTATCGATGGAGCTAGCATGTTTCCTCAGCGTATTCAAAGCAAATTGTAATAATAAAAAAAAATTAAAGTAAATCCCATATAATTTCCGGAATTGAATCATTAACTACTTGATAAGGACTGTTGCTCAGATGAATATGCAATATAATGTCTCTTATCTTTCATTTCTTCTTTATTTACGGGAAATTATTTGAAATTGATGAAGTTTTATAATCATATATGCTTTGAAACTGAAATGCTCATTGATTATTAGCTTACATCTCGTCTTACTCAAGTTTTTCAATGATATAATAATATTAATAGCTCTGGTTTTTTAAAAGAGAGTTGATACAAAGTTTTACAATAATTTTATCAATCTCGAAATTATTTCTTTCATTGTCTTCTTCTTGGTGGTAGCCAATTTTGGTCCGATGGGTCTTCTGGTTCTGTTTCTTCAGTAGAGTCATAGTTATCGTTACCATTTATGACTTTTATGATCTCAATATCGCTGTGGTCGTCCGTGTCATGAGTCGTTGTATTTGATCGCGTGTTTTGAGCGATTGTATGGTCCATTTTGCGTTCAAAACGTTTGAGATTGTCTTTGTGTACGTCTTGAATTTTTCCAAATGGATTCTTGAGTTGTACCATGTTTCCTTGAACGTTGATGACTTCAAATGGTCCATCATATGATTTGCGAAGCTTTTGACCTGGTTTATGCGCTTTAATTGCTAACATAACTTGGTCTCCTTTTCGGATATCTCTTTCTTCTATTCGTTGTCGTCCATCATGTTTTCTCTTCGCGGTTTCTTGATGTTTTGCAAGATTTTCTTGAATGATGGTTCTTCTTTCTCCTCTGATATATTCGGTATTCTCAATTTCTTCCAAGATCTCTGGTTGTAATGTCTCGGGGAATAATTCTTTGTCTAATCTCATACGACTTTCTTTTCCGAATAATGCTATGTATGGAGAGATTCCTGTGGTTGCGTGTGTTATTGTATTTAACGCAAAAGTAATTTTTGGTAAATACATGTCCCAATCAGTTACGTCTTCGTTGAGATAGTGTGTTAATCCTTCTTCTAGCGTTCTGTGTAGTCTTTCGACTTGTCCATTAGAGTTTTTCTGATGAGGGAGTGTTGGCTCGTGTTTAATGCCAAGTTTTTCACACATTTCTTCAAATTTCTTTGATACAAAATTAGATCCACGATCGGTTATTAAACGATTTGGTGGTCCAAAAATATATGCGAAATTCCTGAGGAATCTATCAATGATGACATCGGTGACAATTGTTGGTATAGCGATGGTTGTCGCCCATTTGGAGAATGAATCTTGTATTGTTAGGACATAATTGTTGTTTCTTTTTGAAGTAGGGAATGGTCCCATAATATCCATATGTATTCTCTCAAATGGTTTTGATGGTATTTCAAATTGACCCATAGGCTGAACGGTCATAGCGTGAGGATCTTTCTTCCTTTGTGCGCATTTAACGCATTGTTTCACAAAAATTGCTATGTCCGTTTGCATATTCGTCCAGCAAAATCTTCGTAGTATGGCTTCTTTAGTTTTGTTAATTCCTTGATGTGCTCCAATTGCTGGGTCTTCGTGAAATTCTTCGATAACCTTGTTGATAAGTTCGCTTTCCCTTGGTAAAATCAAAGCTGGGTGTGGTCGTTTTCTGCTTGGTTTTGTGTATAACATGTTGTCAATAACACAATAACGATCATTAGAAAGCATGTTCTTTTTCGCTCTGTATTCTATTTCGGCGATAGTTCTCTTTATCCAAGGTGTATCCTCTTGAATTGCTCTAATGTCAGGTACATTAACGAAATTAATTTGAGCTTTCGGAATTTCTTTTGTTTTCTTTTTCTTTTCCGGTTTAGGATCGTTTGCTTCATCTCCAATGTATCGTGAGAGAGCATCACAGACTTTGTTTAGTCTGCCTTCTCGGTATCTTATCTCGATATCGTATTCCTGTATGACTAATTGAAATTTTGCTAGTCTTCCAAAAAGGTCTCTACGAGTCAATAAGCTTGTTAATGGTCGATGGTCTGTGATACAGATTGTATGTGATCCAAGTATATATGTTCGAAACTGAGCTAAAGCATATACGAGTCCTAACGCTTCTATTTCAATAGGAGCATAGTTACGTTCTGCTTTTACAAGTTTACGGCTTGCAAATGCAATTGGATGTAAGTTTTTGAGTGGTTCATTGGGATCTTCAGGTTGTAATAACACTGCTCCCACTGCGATATTACTACCGTCACTTTCTATAATGAACATACGGTCTGATCTTGGTGGTTTTAAGACCGGTGCTTGGATCAATTTTCTTTTTAGTGTATCAACAGCTTGTTGACTTTTGTCATTCCATTGAAATTCCACATCAAGTTTTGTAAGGTCGTATAAAGGGCTTGCGATGTGTGCAAAGTCCTTAATAAATTTCCGAAAGAATCCTACCATTCCCAAAAATGCTCTTACTCCTGTAGGTGACTTTGGAGCAGGATAGTCTTGAATGGCGGATACTTTCTGTGGATCTGGTTTGACCCCATCTCTTCCGACAATTAAACCAAGAAATTTTACTTCAGGTCTTGCAAAAGCGCATTTCTTGAGTTTTATTTTCATGCCTAATTTCTTTACTTCTCTGAGAATCTCAGCTATATCGTCAAGATGTTGTTCTGCAGTGTCTGATATAACGAGTAGATCATCCAAATAAACAAAGAGTCGGCATTTACATCGGCTTTGAAGGTATCGTACTGCTGTTTGAAAGGTATGTGGCGCTCCACATAACCCCATAGGCATCCTTCTATATTGATAAGTACCGGTGTTTGTTGTAAATGCTGTTAATGGTCGATCTGATTTCTTTAATGCTATTTGGAAGAATCCGGATACTAAATCAAAGTTAGAAAAATATTGTGATCCGGCTGCCATATCGACAATGTCAGAGATGTTAGGTATGATGTACGTTTGCTTGCGAGTGACGTTATTTAGAGCACGGAAATCGGTTACGAAACGGAATGTTTCATCTTTCTTTTTGACTAAAACTACAGGACTATTGAAAAGAGATGTGGATGGTTCAATTATATTTTGCTTCAGCATCTCCTGTACCTGTCTTTCGACTTCTTCTTGTTTGCCTATAGGGATACGCGTTATACGCGGTCTAGGCATGTCCATATCTGTTCTTAGAGGTATTGAATGCTCTACAGGTCCTTTAAATAGTCCTATTTGTTTATCCTCATTTAAAAATGCATCTCTATTACGGAGAATACAAAGCTGAAGAAGATCTTTTTGTTCTTTAGTTAGGTCGGCGTCTTTTAAATCAAGATCGTTCATAAAGTCCTGAGGAAAATGAGGTAATTTATTTTCCCAATCTGCTTCTGGTGGTATATAGTCTGGATTGTGTTCGGTCGTAAAGATCTCGTATTGTGGCAGTACGCCTATTTTTGCTTTGTCAATAATGTTTCCGGGTGATAGATCTATAGGATGATCAGTGTTGTTTTTGAATGGCATGGTAATTGAATTGACGTCTCGAAATGCTGTTTCGTAGGTGGTAGATATCGTCTTTTCTTCATCGGGTTGTAGCACGGCGACTTCGTTGTGTGATATGGGTTCAGCTAACCTTACTGGTATTCTACAGGTCTGATGAGGAAAGATACATTGTGGATTTAAATTTATCAAATTAATGGCAAATGATGTTTTTCTGATATTCCCGTTATTTCCATTGGCTAACGGTACTACGCGGTTTCCGATTTCTAACGTTTGTTTGAATGGTCGAAGTTTCATACCGATATTTTGACGATCGAGTGTTTTCATAAAATCTAATCCACTTAATGCTGGTGATGGACAGTCTTCATCTCTTGAAATGAAGAATGTATGATCTATTTCATATCCAGCGATTTCTACGGTTAAATCAATTGTTCCCAGAAATCGAAATTCTGATCCGTTTGCTGTCGTTGCAACTGATTTATCCTTTTTTACAAAATCATTCAAAGTTAAGTAATGTAATGTCGAGAGTCTGATATAACTAATCGATGATCCTGAATCCCAAAGAGTTAGGATTAGTCTATCGTTAACAGTCATCAATAACAATGGTAGAGTTTGGTCTTTGCGATTGGAAACTGAACAAACTATGGGCATAGCTAGTGGAACTAAAGTGAGAAACGATGGATAGTACTGTTTCATTATGTTCCTTGGTATTGGCTGATCAGGTTGACTTACTAGCTCTAATGTTTCTTCGTATGTGGGAAGATCGTTGGTTTGATCTCGGAGTTCGATATGCATAACTTGCATGCCTATTGGTTTGAAAAAATATATTTTCGCAACGAAGGCTAGTACGATCAGTATAACTACAATAATTGTAATTGCTCCAATAGTGATGAGTGTTCGTTCAATCGTTCCTGCTATTGTATCGACAAATGAATTCCATGTACTTTTGGTGAATTCATTGGCTTTGGAGATGTAATCACTACTTTTCTTCAATATGCTGAATGCTGATGATATTTTTGGATCATGATGAATTGTGTGAAGCACGTGATTTTGACGAATCGATGCTAAACTAGCACCATAAGCAATGGCTGTTGTCATTGAGTACACTCGAGATGATAAGTTGGTGTATAAGTGTGCTCCTGTGAATTTTAATGGCGTGATCTTTTCATGATGAAGTCCGTCCCACATGGATATAAGACTGACGTCTACAGTACCATTAATTCCTTTCCATTCACCGTCTGTTGACCATACGTCTGTTGGTACGTGATCACAGTTAATTTCTTTACCATGAGGTAATAGGTCTTTCGATCCTGGTGCGGCAAACAGTAATTGTCCTTCTTGTGTTAATACTGGGGTTTCGAGATAACATGTGCCATTCACAGTGTGATTGTGATATATAGTCTTTTGTAATACTACCGGGCAAACATGTATATGTAATATCTCGCTGCCTACAAATCTTGCGGCTATATCTTCTCTTCCCAGTATTGTACGCATAGCTATTGTTGGTTCGATTTGTAAAATTGATCTCCATAATTCAAGATACCTATTTTGGATCTCACATATTGATTCGTATGACTCTTTAAAATGTTTCTGCAGTTCTTCTTGAATCATAGTTGTAGCATATTGCAAATGATCTTGTGCAATTCTGCTTGTTATGTTTTGGCGAAACTGTTGTTCAGAGTCAACTTTTGTGGCAATGTATTGAGCATTAGCCTGTACAGACTCTATATCGGTGGCTGTAGGCGTTGATGATGCTCTATGTTTACGAATCAAAGATATTGGTGTATATGTTGTTTCTTCCATTATTGGAATTTGTTGATCTTGATGAACAGCGTAGAGAATAGTAGTTGGCGGCGTGCGGGTCGATATTGTTGCGCGCGCGGTTGTCGTTGCGGTTGTATGGCGCGCCGTTGTTTCGGGCTGGGCCATCAATGAAGGCGCGCGCGCGGTAGTTGCTGCGGCTGCCCGAGGGCTTGTAGATGTTTGCGGCAGTATTGCGGGATCTGTTGTGATCAGCGCCTCACGATCGATTATAGGGAGGGCTGCCATCTCGGCCGCGCCGCCTGCCGCGTTGCTTGGCGCACGCGTCGTGGTTTGCAACGATTTAAGATGGATTTTCTCTGTCATTAATCTTTTTAACTGTTCTGATGATATTCTACTAGATGTATTAGGCAAAATATTATCGTTTAGTAGTGGTAAAAATATTTCCAATAATAAGTCCTTAGAGATGTTGTTGGGCTCTATGAGCTTGGGATGTGGTCCAATTGGTATTCCAAAATTATTCTTGATGTCATAGAACAATTTATCAGTATCAAGTACAAACATTCGTGAAGATGGAAGGTTTATAAATTTTATGTCATCAATATCAGCTGCTGTTTTATTTCTTCTAAGCGTAACGAGAGTTTTTAGCTCATGTACAAGGTCAATTGTATCTTTTATAAATTTGCTGTTTCTTTCTTCTTGATCAGTTAATAATTGTTTCCTTATTGGTGGCATTTTTACGAATGCTTTTAATATTTCTTGTCTTGATGGAACTGTTAATTTGTCTTCAATTATAACTGGTGTATTGGCTAAATCAAGAGCAATAGTTTCAGCACGCTCTCGATAAGTGCCTTCTTTTGTACGAATTAACCGATCAAATTCAATAACGGTCAAACGATCTGATATTTGTTGAAGAAGTTGCCTGGATGTTAAATAAGATATTCCAGCTTTTGTAGCTAAAGCTAATTCTCTTTGAGCAACATATTGTAAAATGGCTTCGTCTTTATCACGGAAATCATATTGCTTGAGAAAATGTCTTAAAGATTTCTCATAAATTTGAATTTTAAAGAAAAATTCAAAATTTTCACGATGGGCTATTATCCATTCTTTCAAGGAATATGTAGGGTCTACCATACGTCTTCCTTTAATTAGAGGAATAATTTGTGTAATTCCTGGATTACTCATAAGTGGTCTTAAAAATGGATATGGACAAATTCGAAGCGTGTACGTTTCAAAATCTTCAACTTCATTTATTCTATCCTGATCGAATGGGAATGAGCATTTTGTAGAAGTTGCGCGTTTAGGTCTTTTGAACGGCAATTTCTTAAATTCTCGTTCAATTAGGAGTGTGATATTGTTATCATTAGGATATTTGGGGAATGTTATATAATTTCCTGATGTTGTATGGAATGCTGGTTGTCTAAAGCAGGATGCAATTGGTTTTGGTGTTATTTTACTCGAAAGGATAAGCGCTGATTGTGTACTTGGAATCAAAATAGTTTCTTTGCTTATTATAGCATCGTAGTAATGCATATCGATATAATTACAACGGGAATCCGATGTTTGGGGATCCCATATAATTATTGATGTATTTGATTTGCAATTACCATGATGAGCACTACAACCTTCAGTGTTTAGTATTAAATTGGATAATATTGTATCATCGGGCATGCGGGTCATGACTCCGCGCTCTAGTACTAAACGCGGCCGCTCCTCGCACTCGTCGCGGCTAAACGCGCGCGCCGGATCATAGGAGGGCTTTGGGGTTGCTTGTGCTATACTATCGATTCTCTCCAGCTCCATGTTATTCCATTTGCGATCGCGAATCGCCTGCCTGCACTCGTGCGCCGCTATAGGCTGCACCCTATCGATTGTTCTGTTTGTGTCGCGGAGGAATAACAAATCGCGTACACACAGCTTGTGTACTTCCTTCGAGCAGCGCCACGCGTCCCACTCGTGAGCCGTGTGGTTTCGCGTGTATAAATGGATTTGTGTACGTAGCACATGATTTGTTTCTGTTAATTTACATTTCTTTACTACTGGTGGAACTAATAAGGCTCCTCCAGTTGCTTTTGTGCAAATTTGATATGAAGTTACACATGGCAGGAAAATTGCTACTGTGATTGCCATTACAACCGTTAGTGATAACGGTGAAAGGGTCACAGAGTTAATTCGTGGTGTGCTTCTATCTCGTCCTCTTGATTGATCTCTTTGATTGTTAAAATGGACTCTTCTTTGTCCGTTATGTTCATTAGTCCTTCCTCTTCTACTATTGTTTGAAGGATTAAAATTGTTTGAATGCCAGTTGTTATTAAATCGTCCCGAATTTCGTTCATAATTATTGTTACGGCGATAATTAGCAAAAGAGCCGTTACGATTTTGGTTGTTATTATATTTTGAAAAGTTTTTATTTTTCTGATAATTTTGATAATTATGATAATTTTTATTGTTTTGGTTATCACGTGGATAATTACGGTCGAAATTTCGGTTATCTCGTCTCTCGTTTGTGCGCGCGAAAGGAGCTAGTGCTTTGTTTACAGCATTGACTAGCATGGACTGCGTGTCTGTTGTCTGGTTCATTATCGATTCTTCCCAGCGAGCGGCCTCAATCGCATCCGTGAAGGATTTTGGCTTCGCTCGAATCACAGCTGGTTTCAGAGTATTTTTCAGTCCTCTGAGGAAAGTTGATCTTAATATGTGATCTTTGTGAGGGTCATCCGTGGCAAAAGCGCTTAGTGCAATCGTTCTCAGTGATTGAGCGTAAGCGTCAATTGTCAGATCCCCTTGGGTTGTATTTTGGAGATTGATTAGCGCGGGGTCCTGATTATATTCAGGACACAGCTTAGATGTTAAAGCTCTTAACAGGTCATTCCATGAACCGGTGGTTTTTAATTGTTCAGGTACTTGCCTGTACGCTTCTTCCGCTGCTTCGTTTTTAAGAAGCAAAGGTAGAAGGGCTAATCTCTCCGGGATTACCAGACCTACAGCGTTGGCAAATAGGTTGAATTTAGCCGTGAAATCTCGAAAGTTGCGACTGCCATCATAAGTTGGGCAGTAGGGTGATAACAAGGCTTGCGCTATGGTAGTTTTCCCTGCCCCAGGTAAAGAAGGTTCAGTTGCCATATTATTTGTACGGGCAGATGGCATTTTTATCACTCTGCCTGTTGTTAATGAGTTCTCAGACACAGGGGTTGTGTGTACTGAGCGGCTGGGTTGGTTTGGTGCTTTTGAACTTCCTGTTGTTGTATTTGGTAAAATTGGGGTTGAAGTTTGGTTATCAGTAATAGCAAGATGTGTATGTTCGGGTGGTTGTATGGGAGATAAATTAATGTTTGGAACCGACGAGTATCTATTCGTGTGGCTGGTGTTCAAGTTTCGATCTTTTGGTGAACGATTGAAGAGATCAGAAACTATGTTTTTAAAAGTTTGTAAACCGCCTGCACTAGTAGTGGCTACTGAAGGTGAAACTGTTGGTTCAGGGATGGACAGAGAGAGAGATGCGTCCGATTTGCTTGAGTTTTTATTTTTATTTTTCTTATTTTTATTTGAATTAGAGGAGCGTACCTTTTTAGCAGTAACTGGTGTTTGTTCTTCCACTATGATGGATGTTTCTTCTCCTCCTGGTGGTACGTAATCCTCGTCGCTTAATCGTTCAGTAGGTGAATAAGTGCCTGCACGAGGAGTAAAGAACTTGTCGGTTTTGTGCTCGGCTTTCTGCTCGTCTTCGATTATAGCGATGCTTTGTGCGCGAGCTCGGCTTCTGGTGAGTGGAGCTGAGTCTCGCAGATCAAAATCAGTTCGTGTACTGAGAGGTACAGCTGATCGGAATCGCTTATCCACTTTGGTAGCGCTCTTGGTTTGGAAAAACCTTGAGTGTTTAGTAACGTGGGGGATTTTGAGACGTTAATGAGTGTTATGGATAAGGAGTTTTGGAAAAGGGGTGAGAAAGCTGTGAGTAACTGGTTTGTATAGTCGGCGTTAAGGAATGAATCTAAGTTGTGGCCTTTAACAGAGATCCGCCTACTACCGTATGAAAATTTGGACTTTGTTCGCTTTCCAATTTAATATTCTTAAATGTATATAATTCAACCAGTTTGTATATGTTCAAAAAATGTTCAGTGCTTACTTGATTGATGCCTGAGCAATCTCATTAGTCCTTATTCCCATTTTTTTTCTTTTTCTGACGATTCTGATCTTCTTGGACTCACGAGTGATCGAAAATGCCACGAAAATGGACTTTGGTAAATGTTCAAAGGATTTTAGCGGTTTTCATAATGTACATTCGTAATAGCATTACTCTTTTAAGGAAGCAATTTGGAAAACGAATGAGTACCGTAGTCCCATCATGATCAGAAATCTAGTTTTAAAATTATGGCTAGGAATAGATGACTAAAGATTACAATAACTATATTTAAAGAATTATGGTGTTTAGGAATGAGTCTTATGCTTCAAAACAACAATAACGGTATGAGGAAGGTGACATATAGTAAGGGGAGAAAATCCAAACTGATATGCTTAAGCCAACACGACCTGATAGACAATCACTAATAATAATTCAGTTCGTAAAATTGTACAGGATTTTTCGGACTATAGCGATCTTAAAATTCACTTTTCATAATATTCCTCCCATTTAGGTGAGGTTTCCCGTGTAAATTCAATGCGTTATCAAAATATTTTCGGATGTTAATGGCAAAAAGTTGTCTGAACAGAAATGTAACGCAAAATAAAATAGTCCTGATCGCAAAATATGAAATAATCTCAATTTGGTGCGCAAAATTGTTTCATCCACAAAAATAAAGAAATAACCGTGGCTATTCTTTCCTCGAAGCCAAAATCAATCCTTAAAAGGGGAAAGTGTGGGCATAAATCTCAATAAAAATTATCCTTGGGTGAATTTGTTCACTAATTCATCCTAGGGTCCTCAAAAATGCTTCGAGTTCGGGTAACAGAGTATTTGATGTTAACAGCAAGGATATAAAAATTGTTGGGTTCAGACAGACAGAAAATTGTGAACAAACGGGAAAATATAACTTCAGTTTCAAAAAATATAAAATCCATCTCCAAAAGGAGTGGTCCTTGCATCTGTTCCCTTTTAAACGTTGTTGGCCCCACCGTATTGTGTTAAGACATGGAGTAGATGGTGTAGAGATATAAGAGAATTCAGATTCAATGAAATGTAGTAAAAATAACGAAATATAAGAGAAAATAGTCAAGAAATCAAGATAAAAATGTTCGAGGTGGAACCTCCACGTTCCGTTATGCTCTCACGTCGATCCTATAGACCAATAAAGCCTACAAGATGAGTGTGATAGTATTCCAGATGTAGCGGTAGATAAAGAGCATAATGGATAAACATAAGACTCGAGAAAGAAAGGTTTATTATGTCTACATGATTACAATAAGTTATATAAGTCTACATAAAGATATAAAGTGAAAGAGAGCTAAGAAAGGAAGACCAACCATCCATAGTCATTCCATAAGGCAAAGCTGAAGTCTGTGTTCCATATGAAGGGCGTGTCGTCCTCTCTCAGCCTCATGTCGTCTGATTCTAACCCGCCTGCTACGTATTGATTTCCGAATGGAACGGAACTTAAATAAGTATTTAAATTGAACAAATCTAACATGACAAGCAAGCAATAATTTCATAGCATTTAAATTTCAAAACAAAAAATGCCCAAGACAGGAATCGAACCTGTGTCGCCACGGCCACAACGTGGAGTACTAACCACTATACTACTTGGGCCGATATTACAACAACTTAACAAAGTTAGTGTGTTCATTGTTACTGAAATGAACTAAGAATCTTCAATTTCTGTGTGACAACATGAAAATTCTAATTCAATGAACAGAAGTTGAATTTTGTCTTTATTTTTGAAAACAATACAGTTAATTGAATGTGATTTAATCGAAAATTGTTGGAACTTTAATAAGTATTTAAATTAAACAAATCTAACATGACAAGCAAGCAATAATTTTATAGCATTTAAATTTCAAAACAAAAAATGCCCAAGACAGGAATCGAACCTGTGTCGCCACGGCCACAACGTGGAGTACTAACCACTATACTACTTGGGCCGGTATTACAAACTAAACCAAATTATTGTGTTCATTGTTACTGAAATGAACTAAGATTCTTCATTTCCTGTGTGACAACATGAAAATTCTAATTCAATGACCAGAAATTGAAAGATGTCTTTATTTTTGAAAACAATACAGTTAATTGAACGTGATTAAATCAAAAATTGTTAGAACTTAGATAAGTATTTAAATTAAACAAATCTAACATGACAAGCAAGCAATATGTTTATAGCATTTTAATTTCAAAACAAAAAATGCCCAAGACAAGAATCGAACCTGTGTCGCCACGGCCACAACGTGGAGTACTAACCACTATACTACTTGGGCCGATATTACAACAACTTAACAAAGTTAGTGTGTTCATTGTTACTAAAATGAACTAAGATTCTTCAATTTCTGTGTGACAACATGAAAATTCTAATTCAATGACCAGAAATTGAAAGATGTCTTTATTTTTGAAAACAATACAGTTTAATGAACGTGATTTAATCAAAAATTGTTAGAACTTAAATAAGTATTTGAATTAAACAAATCTAACATGACAAGCAAGCAATAATTTTATAGCATTTTAATTTCAAAATAAAAAATGCCCAAGACAGGAATCGAACCTGTGTCGCCACGGCCACAACGTGGAGTACTAACCACTATACTACTTGGGCCGGTATTACAAACTAAACAAAGTTATTGTGTTCATTGTTACTGAAATGAACTAAGATTCTTCATTTCCTGTGTGACAACATAAAAATTCTAATTCAATGAACAGAAATTGAATTTTGTCTTTATTTTTGAAAACAATACAGTTAATTGAACGTGATTTAATCGAAAATTGTTGGAACTTAAATAAGTATTTAAATTAAACAAATCTAACATGACAAGCAAGCAATAATTTTATAGCATTTTAATTTCAAAACAAAAAATGCCCAAGACAAGAATCGAACCTGTGTCGCCACGGCCACAACGTGGAGTACTAACCACTATACTACTTGGGCCGATATTACAACAACTTAACAAAGTTAGTGTGTTCATTGTTACTAAAATGAACTAAGATTCTTCAATTTCTGTGTGACAACATGAAAATTCTAATTCAATGACCAGAAATTGAAAGATGTCTTTATTTTTGAAAACAATACAGTTTAATGAACGTGATTTAATCAAAAATTGTTAGAACTTAAATAAGTATTTGAATTAAACAAATCTAACATGACAAGCAAGCAATAATTTTATAGCATTTTAATTTCAAAATAAAAAATGCCCAAGACAGGAATCGAACCTGTGTCGCCACGGCCACAACGTGGAGTACTAACCACTATACTACTTGGGCCGGTATTACAAACTAAACAAAGTTATTGTGTTCATTGTTACTGAAATGAACTAAGATTCTTCATTTCCTGTGTGACAACATAAAAATTCTAATTCAATGAACAGAAATTGAATTTTGTCTTTATTTTTGAAAACAATACAGTTAATTGAACGTGATTTAATCGAAAATTGTTGGAACTTAAATAAGTATTTAAATTAAACAAATCTAACATGACAAGCAAGCAATAATTTCATAGCATTTAAATTTCAAAACAAAAAATGCCCAAGACAGGAATCGAACCTGTGTCGCCACGGCCACAACGTGGAGTACTAACCACTATACTACTTGGGCCGATATTACAACAACTTAACAAAGTTAGTGTGTTCATTGTTACTGAAATGAACTAAGATTCTTCAATTTCTGTGTGACAACATGAAAATTCTAATTCAATGAACAGAAATTGAATTTTGTCTTTATTTTTGAAAACAATACAGTTTAATGAACGTGATTTAATCGAAAATTGTTCGAACCTAAATAAGTATTCAAATTAAACAAATCTAACATGACAAGCAAGCAATAATTTTATAGCATTTAAATTTCAAAACAAAAAATGCCCAAGACAGGAATCGAACCTGTGTCGCCACGGCCACAACGTGGAGTACTAACCACTATACTACTTGGGCCGGTATTACAAACTAAACAAAGTTATTGTGTTCCTTGTTACTGAAATGAACTAAGATTCTTCATTTCCTGTGTGACAACATGAAAATTCTAATTCAATGACCAGAAATTGAAAGATGTCTTTATTTTTGAAAACAATACAGTTTAATGAACGTGATTTAATCAAAAATTGTTAGAACTTAAATAAGTATTTGAATTAAACAAATCTAACATGACAAGCAAGCAATAATTTTATAGCATTTTAATTTCAAAATAAAAAATGCCCAAGACAGGAATCGAACCTGTGTCGCCACGGCCACAACGTGGAGTACTAACCACTATACTACTTGGGCCGGTATTACAAACTAAACAAAGTTATTGTGTTCATTGTTACTGAAATGAACTAAGATTCTTCATTTCCTGTGTGACAACATAAAAATTCTAATTCAATGAACAGAAATTGAATTTTGTCTTTATTTTTGAAAACAATACAGTTAATTGAACGTGATTTAATCGAAAATTGTTGGAACTTAAATAAGTATTTAAATTAAACAAATCTAACATGACAAGCAAGCAATAATTTCATAGCATTTAAATTTCAAAACAAAAAATGCCCAAGACAGGAATCGAACCTGTGTCGCCACGGCCACAACGTGGAGTACTAACCACTATACTACTTGGGCCGATATTACAACAACTTAACAAAGTTAGTGTGTTCATTGTTACTGAAATGAACTAAGATTCTTCAATTTCTGTGTGACAACATGAAAATTCTAATTCAATGAACAGAAATTGAATTTTGTCTTTATTTTTGAAAACAATACAGTTTAATGAACGTGATTTAATCGAAAATTGTTCGAACCTAAATAAGTATTCAAATTAAACAAATCTAACATGACAAGCAAGCAATAATTTTATAGCATTTAAATTTCAAAACAAAAAATGCCCAAGACAGGAATCGAACCTGTGTCGCCACGGCCACAACGTGGAGTACTAACCACTATACTACTTGGGCCGGTATTACAAACTAAACAAAGTTATTGTGTTCCTTGTTACTGAAATGAACTAAGATTCTTCATTTCCTGTGTGACAACATAAAAATTCTAATTCAATGAACAGAAATTGAATTTTGTCTTTATTTTTGAAAACAATACAGTTAATTGAACGTGATTTAATCGAAAATTGTTGGAACTTAAATAAGTATTTAAATTGAACAAATCTAACATGACAAGCAAGCAATAATTTTATAGCATTTAAATTTCAAAACAAAAAATGCCCAAGACAGGAATCGAACCTGTGTCGCCACGGCCACAACGTGGAGTACTAACCACTATACTACTTGGGCCGGTATTACAAACTAAACCAAATTATTGTGTTCATTGTTACTGAAATGAACTAAGATTCTTCATTTCCTGTGTGACAACATGAAAATTCTAATTCAATGACCAGAAATTGAAAGATGTCTTTATTTTTGAAAACAATACAGTTAATTGAATGTGATTTAATCGAAAATTGTTGGAACTTTAATAAGTATTTAAATTAAACAAATCTAACATGACAAGCAAGCAATAATTTTATAGCATTTAAATTTCAAAACAAAAAATGCCCAAGACAAGAATCGAACCTGTGTCGCCACGGCCACAACGTGGAGTACTAACCACTATACTACTTGGGCCGATATTACAACAACTTAACAAAGTTAGTGTGTTCATTGTTACTAAAATGAACTAAGATTCTTCAATTTCTGTGTGACAACATGAAAATTCTAATTCAATGACCAGAAATTGAAAGATGTCTTTATTTTTGAAAACAATACAGTTTAATGAACGTGATTTAATCAAAAATTGTTAGAACTTAAATAAGTATTTGAATTAAACAAATCTAACATGACAAGCAAGCAATATGTTTATAGCATTTTAATTTCAAAACAAAAAATGCCCAAGACAAGAATCGAACCTGTGTCGCCACGGCCACAACGTGGAGTACTAACCACTATACTACTTGGGCCGATATTACAACAACTTAACAAAGTTAGTGTGTTCATTGTTACTAAAATGAACTAAGATTCTTCAATTTCTGTGTGACAACATGAAAATTCTAATTCAATGACCAGAAATTGAAAGATGTCTTTATTTTTGAAAACAATACAGTTTAATGAACGTGATTTAATCAAAAATTGTTAGAACTTAAATAAGTATTTGAATTAAACAAATCTAACATGACAAGCAAGCAATAATTTTATAGCATTTTAATTTCAAAATAAAAAATGCCCAAGACAGGAATCGAACCTGTGTCGCCACGGCCACAACGTGGAGTACTAACCACTATACTACTTGGGCCGGTATTACAAACTAAACAAAGTTATTGTGTTCATTGTTACTGAAATGAACTAAGATTCTTCATTTCCTGTGTGACAACATAAAAATTCTAATTCAATGAACAGAAATTGAATTTTGTCTTTATTTTTGAAAACAATACAGTTAATTGAACGTGATTTAATCGAAAATTGTTGGAACTTAAATAAGTATTTAAATTAAACAAATCTAACATGACAAGCAAGCAATAATTTCATAGCATTTAAATTTCAAAACAAAAAATGCCCAAGACAGGAATCGAACCTGTGTCGACACGGCCACAACGTGGAGTACTAACCACTATACTACTTGGGCCGATATTACAACAACTTAACAAAGTTAGTGTGTTCATTGTTACTGAAATGAACTAAGATTCTTCAATTTCTGTGTGACAACATGAAAATTCTAATTCAATGAACAGAAATTGAATTTTGTCTTTATTTTTGAAAACAATACAGTTTAATGAACGTGATTTAATCGAAAATTGTTCGAACCTAAATAAGTATTCAAATTAAAAAAATCTAACATGACAAGCAAGCAATAATTTTATAGCATTTTAATTTCAAAACAAAAAATGCCCAAGACAAGAATCGAACCTGTGTCGCCACGGCCACAACGTGGAGTACTAACCACTATACTACTTGGGCCGATATTACAACAACTTAACAAAGTTAGTGTGTTCATTGTTACTAAAATGAACTAAGATTCTTCAATTTCTGTGTGACAACATGAAAATTCTAATTCAATGACCAGAAATTGAAAGATGTCTTTATTTTTGAAAACAATACAGTTTAATGAACGTGATTTAATCAAAAATTGTTAGAACTTAAATAAGTATTTGAATTAAACAAATCTAACATGACAAGCAAGCAATAATTTTATAGCATTTTAATTTCAAAATAAAAAATGCCCAAGACAGGAATCGAACCTGTGTCGCCACGGCCACAACGTGGAGTACTAACCACTATACTACTTGGGCCGGTATTACAAACTAAACAAAGTTATTGTGTTCATTGTTACTGAAATGAACTAAGATTCTTCATTTCCTGTGTGACAACATAAAAATTCTAATTCAATGAACAGAAATTGAATTTTGTCTTTATTTTTGAAAACAATACAGTTAATTGAACGTGATTTAATCGAAAATTGTTGGAACTTAAATAAGTATTTAAATTAAACAAATCTAACATGACAAGCAAGCAATAATTTCATAGCATTTAAATTTCAAAACAAAAAATGCCCAAGACAGGAATCGAACCTGTGTCGCCACGGCCACAACGTGGAGTACTAACCACTATACTACTTGGGCCGATATTACAACAACTTAACAAAGTTAGTGTGTTCATTGTTACTGAAATGAACTAAGATTCTTCAATTTCTGTGTGACAACATGAAAATTCTAATTCAATGAACAGAAATTGAATTTTGTCTTTATTTTTGAAAACAATACAGTTTAATGAACGTGATTTAATCGAAAATTGTTCGAACCTAAATAAGTATTCAAATTAAACAAATCTAACATGACAAGCAAGCAATAATTTTATAGCATTTAAATTTCAAAACAAAAAATGCCCAAGACAGGAATCGAACCTGTGTCGCCACGGCCACAACGTGGAGTACTAACCACTATACTACTTGGGCCGGTATTACAAACTAAACCAAATTATTGTGTTCATTGTTACTGAAATGAACTAAGATTCTTCATTTCCTGTGTGACAACATGAAAATTCTAATTCAATGACCAGAAATTGAATTTTGTCTTTATTTTTGAAAACAATACAGTTAATTGAATGTGATTTAATCGAAAATTGTTGGAACTTTAATAAGTATTTAAATTAAACAAATCTAACATGACAAGCAAGCAATAATTTTATAGCATTTTAATTTCAAAACAAAAATTGCTCAAGACAGGAATCGAACCTGTGTCGCCACGGCCACAACGTGGAGTACTAACCACTATACTACTTGGGCCGGTATTACAAACTAAACAAAGTTATTGTGTTCCTTGTTACTGAAATGAACTAAGATTCTTCATTTCCTGTGTGACAACATAAAAATTCTAATTCAATGAACAGAAATTGAATTTTGTCTTTATTTTTGAAAACAATACAGTTAATTGAACGTAATTAAATCAAAAATTGTTAGAACTTAAATAAGTATTTGAATTAAACAAATCTAACATGACAAGCAAGCAATAATTTTATAGCATTTAAATTTCAAAACAAAAAATGCCCAAGACAGGAATCGAACCTGTGTCGCCACGGCCACAACGTGAAGTACTAACCACTATACTACTTGGGCCGATATTACAACAACTTAACAAAGTTAGTGTGTTCATTGTTACTGAAATGAACTAAGAATCTTCAATTTCTGTGTGACAACATGAAAATTCTAATTCAATGAACAGAAGTTGAATTTTGTCTTTATTTTTGAAAACAATACAGTTAATTGAATGTGATTTAATCGAAAATTGTTGGAACTTTAATAAGTATTTAAATTAAACAAATCTAACATGACAAGCAAGCAATAATTTTATAGCATTTTAATTTCAAAACAAAAATTGCCCAAGACAGGAATCGAACCTGTGTCGCCACGGCCACAACGTGGAGTACTAACCACTATACTACTTGAGCCGATATTACAACAACTTAACAAAATTAGTGTGTTCATTGTTACTGAAATGAACTAAGATTCTTCATTTCCTGTGTGACAACATAACAATTCTAATTCAATGAACAGAAATTGAATTTTGTCTTTATTTTTGAAAACAATACAGTTAATTGAACGTGATTAAATCAGAAATTGTTAGAACTTAAATAAGTATTTGAATTAAACAAATCTAACATGACAAGCAAGCAATAACTTTATAGCATTTAAATTTCAAAACAAAAAATGCCCAAGACAGGAATCGAACCTGTGTCGCCACGGCCACAACGTGGAGTACTAACCACTATACTACTTGGGCCGATATTACAACAACTTAACAAAGTTAGTGTGTTCATTGTTACTGAAATGAACTAAGATTCTTCAATTTCTGTGTGACAACATGAAAATTCTAATTCAATGACCAGAAATTGAATTTTGTCTTTATTTTTAAAAACAATACAGTTAATTGAACGTGATTTAATCGAAAATTGTTGGAACTTAAATAAGTATTTAAATTAAACAAATCTAACATGACAAGCAAGCAATAATTTCATAGCATTTAAATTTCAAAACAAAAAATGCCCAAGACAGGAATCGAACCTGTGTCGCCACGGCCACAACGTGGAGTACTAACCACTATACTACTTGGGCCGATATTACAACAACTTAACAAAAATAGTGTGTTCATTGTTACTGAAATGAACTAAGATTCTTCATTTCCTGTGTGACAACATGAAAATTCTAATTCAATGACCAGAAATTGAAGGATGTCTTTATTTTTGAAAACAATACAGTTAATTGAACGTGATTAAATCAAAAATTGTTAGAACTTAAATAAGTATTTAAATTAAACAAATCTAACATGACAAGCAAGCAATATGTTTATACCTTTTTAATTTCAAAACAAAAAATGCCCAAGACAGGAATCGAACCTGTGTCGCCACGGCCACAACGTGGAGTACTAACCACTATACTACTTGGGCCGGTATTACAAACTATACAAAATTATTGTGTTCATTGTTACTGAAATGAACTAAGATTCTTCATTTCCTGTGTGACAACATAAAAATTCTAATTCAATGAACAGAAATTGAATTTTGTCTTTATTTTTGAAAACAATACAGTTAATTGAACGTGATTAAATCAAAAATTGTTAGAACTTAAATAAGTATTTGAATTAAACAAATCTAACATGACAAGCAAGCAATAATTTTACAGCATTTAAATTTCAAAACAAAAAATGCCCAAGACAGGAATCGAACCTGTGTCGCCACGGCCACAACGTGGAGTACTAACCACTATACTACTTGGGCCGATATTACAACAACTTAACAAAGTTAGTGTGTTCATTGTTACTGAAATGAACTAAGATTCTTCAATTTCTGTGTGACAACATGAAAATTCTAATTCAATGAACAGAAATTGAATTTTGTCTTTATTTTTGAAAACAATACAGTTTAATGAACGTGATTTAATCGAAAATTGTTCGAACCTAAATAAGTATTCAAATTAAACAAATCTAACATGACAAGCAAGCAATAATTTTATAGCATTTAAATTTCAAAACAAAAAATGCCCAAGACAGGAATCGAACCTGTGTCGCCACGGCCACAACGTGGAGTACTAACCACTATACTACTTGGGCCGGTATTACAAACTAAACCAAATTATTGTGTTCATTGTTACTGAAATGAACTAAGATTCTTCATTTCCTGTGTGACAACATGAAAATTCTAATTCAATGACCAGAAATTGAAAGATGTCTTTATTTTTGAAAACAATACAGTTAATTGAACGTAATTAAATCAAAAATTGTTAGAACTTAAATAAGTATTTGAATTAAACAAATCTAACATGACAAGCAAGCAATAATTTTATAGCATTTAAATTTCAAAACAAAAAATGCCCAAGACAGGAATCGAACCTGTGTCGCCACGGCCACAACGTGGAGTACTAACCACTATACTACTTGGGCCGATATTACAACAACTTAACAAAGTTAGTGTGTTCATTGTTACTGAAATGAACTAAGAATCTTCAATTTCTGTGTGACAACATGAAAATTCTAATTCAATGAACAGAAGTTGAATTTTGTCTTTATTTTTGAAAACAATACAGTTAATTGAATGTGATTTAATCGAAAATTGTTGGAACTTTAATAAGTATTTAAATTAAACAAATCTAGCATGACAAGCAAGCAATAATTTTATAGCATTTTAATTTCAAAACAAAAATTGCCCAAGACAGGAATCGAACCTGTGTCGCCACGGCCACAACGTGGAGTACTAACCACTATACTACTTGGGCCGATATTACAACAACTTAACAAAGTTAGTGTGTTCATTGTTACTGAAATGAACTAAGATTCTTCAATTTCTGTGTGACAACATGAAAATTCTAATTCAATGACCAGAAATTGAATTTTGTCTTTATTTTTAAAAACAATACAGTTAATTGAACGTGATTTAATCAAAAATTGTTAGAACTTAAATAAGTATTTAAATTAAACAAATCTAACATGACAAGCAAGCAATAATTTCATAGCATTTAAATTTCAAAACAAAAAATGCCCAAGACAGGAATCGAACCTGTGTCGCCACGGCCACAACGTGGAGTACTAACCACTATACTACTTGGGCCTGTATTACAAACTATACAAAATAATTGTGTTCATTGTTACTGAAATGAACTAAGATTCTTCATTTCCTGTGTGACAACATGAAAATTCTAATTCAATGACCAGAAATTGAAGGATGTCTTTATTTTTGAAAACAATACAGTTAATTGAACGTGATTAAATCAAAAATTGTTAGAACTTAAATAAGTATTTGAATTAAACAAATCTAACATGACAAGCAAGCAATAATTTTACAGCATTTAAATTTCAAAACAAAAAATGCCCAAGACAGGAATCGAACCTGTGTCGCCACGGCCACAACGTGGAGTACTAACCACTATACTACTTGGGCCGATATTACAACAACTTAACAAAGTTAGTGTGTTCATTGTTACTGAAATGAACTAAGATTCTTCATTTCCTGTGTGACAACATAAAAATTCTAATTCAATGAACAGAAATTGAATTTTGTCTTTATTTTTGAAAACAATACAGTTTAACGTTCCATTCGGAAATCAATACGTAGCAGGCGGGTTAGAATCAGACGACATGAGGCTGAGAGAGGACGACACGCCCTTCATATGGAACACAGACTTCAGCTTTGCCTTATGGAATGACTATGGATGGTTGGTCTTCCTTTCTTAGCTCTCTTTCACTTTATATCTTTATGTAGACTTATATAACTTATTGTAATCATGTAGACATAATAAACCTTTCTTTCTCGAGTCTTATGTTTATCCATTATGCTCTTTAACTACCGCTACATCTGGAATACTATCACACTCATCTTGTAGGCTTTATTGGTCTATAGGATCGACGTGAGAGCATAACGGAACGTGGAGGTTCCACCTCGAACATTTTTATCTTGATTTCTTGACTATTTTCTCTTATATTTCTTTATTTTCAATACAATTCATTGAATCTGAATTCTCTTATATCTCTAAACCATCTACTCCATGTCTTAACACAATACGGTGGGGCCAACAACGTTTAAAAGGGAACGGATGCAAGGACCACTCCTTTTGGAGATGGATATTTTATATTTTTTGAAACTGAAGTTACGTTTTCCCGTTTGTTCACAATTTTCTGTCTGTCTGAACCCAACAATTTTTATATCCTTGCTGTTAACATCGAATACTCTGTTACCCGAACTCGAAGCATTTTTGAGGACCCTAGGATGAATTAGTGAACAAATTCACCCAAGGATAATTTTTTTTTGAGATTTATGCCCACACTTTCTTCTTTTAAGGATTGATTTTGGCTTCGAGGAAAGAATAGCCACGGTTATTTCTTTGTTTTTTGTGGATGAAACAATTTTGCGCACCAAATTGAGATTATTTCATATTTTGCGATCAGGACTATTTTATTTTGCGTTACATTTCTGTTCAGACAACTTTTTGCCATTAACATCCAAAAATAATTTGATAACGCATTGAATTTACACGGGAAACCTCACCTAAATGGGAGGAATATTATGAAAAGTGAATTTTAAGATCGCTATAGTCCGAAAAATCCTGTACAATTTTACGAACTGAATTATTATTAGTGATTGTCTATCAGGTCGTGTTGGCTTAAGCATATCAGTTTGGATTTTCTCCCCTTACTATATGTCACCTTCCTCATACCGTTATTGTTGTTTTGAAGCATAAGACTCATTCCTAAACACCATAATTCTTTAAATATAGTTATTGTAATCTTTAGTCATCTATTCCTAGCCATAATTTTAAAACTAGATTTCTGATCATGATGGGACTACGGTACTCATTCGTTTTCCAAATTGCTTCCTTAAAAGAGTAATGCTATTACGAATGTACATTATGAAAACCGCTAAAATCCTTTGAACATTTACCAAAGTCCATTTTCGTGGCATTTTCGATCACTCGTGAGTCCAAGAAGATCAGAGTTGTCAGAAAAAGAAAAAAAATGGGAATAAGGACTAATGAGATTGCTCAGGCATCAATCAAGTGAGCACTGAACATTTTTGAACATATACAAACTGGTTGAATTATATACATTTAAGAATATTAAATTGGAGAGCGAACAAAGTCCAAATTTAGGCGGATCTCTGTTGATGGCCACAACTTAGATTCATTCCTTAACGCCGACTATACAAACCAGTTACTCACAGCTTTCTCATTCCTTTTCCAAAACTCCTTATCCATAACACTCATTAACGTCTCAAAATCCCCCACGTTACTAAACACTCAAGGTTTTTCCAAACCAAGAGCACTACCAAAGTGGATAAGCGATTCCGATCAGCTGTACCTCTCAGTACACGAACTGATTTTGATCTGCGAGACTCAGCTCCACTCACCAGAAGCCGAGCTCGCGCGCAGAGCATCGCTATAATCGAAGACGAGCAGAAAGCCGAGCACAAAACCGACAAATTCTTTACTCCTCGTGCAGGCACTTATTCACCTACTGAACGATTAAGCGACGAGGATTACGTACCACCAGGAGGAGAAGAAACATCCATCACAATGGAAGAACAAACACCAGTTACTGCTAAGAAGTCAACAACGTTGAAGGAAACATGGTACAACTCAAGAATCCATTTGGAAAAATTCAAAACGTACACAAAGACAATCTCAAACTTTTGCGATCAAATACAACGACTTATGACACGGACGACGACAGCGATATTGAGATCATAAAAGTCATAAATGGTAACGATAACTATGACTCTACTGAAGAAACAGAACCAGAAGACCCATCGGACCAAAATTGGCTACCACCAAGAAGAAGACGATGAAAGAAATAATTTCGAGATTGATAAAATTATTGTAAAACTTTGTATCAACTCTCTTTTAAAAAACCAGAGCTATTAATATTATTATATCATTGAAAAACTTGAGTAAGACGAGATGTAAGCTAATAATCAAAAAGCACTTCAGTTTCAAAGCATATATGATTATAATACTTCAATTTTTCAAAAAAAAAAAAAAACATCAATTTCAAATAATTTCCCGTAAATAAAGAAGAAATGAAAGATAAGAGACATTATATTGCATATTCATCTGAGCAACAGTCCTTATCAAGTAGTTAATGATTCAATTTTGGAAATTATATGGGATTTAATTTATTTTCATTTTTTTATTATTACAATTCGCTTTGAATACGCTGAGGAAACATGCTAGCTCCATCGATAATATAGCATGACTCTCGTTTCTCTATACTCAAACAAGTTAGACATGCAGCGTCGTGCCTAAAAAGCTATTTTGCGCACTCTCGCTGACAAAATATAGCCCTGGTATTCTAAAAGATTGTTTTATTACTTAATATTCATGTATTTTCAAATAATTTTTATTGAATTCTTTTCAGATACTATTGTTTAACATTATATTGTAATTTATCTTTACTATTTTTATGTTAACATTGTAATTTTTATTTTTAAAACTAAACCTTCTGCTACGATTGAAACAAGCCACATATTTTGCTATTCGCGGGGACGCGACATAAACTCGAAAAAATGGCACGTTCCATTCGGAAATCAATACGTAGCAGGCGGGTTAGAATCAGACGACATGAGGCTGAGAGAGGACGACACGCCCTTCATATGGAACACAGACTTCAGCTTTGCCTTATGGAATGACTATGGATGGTTGGTCTTCCTTTCTTAGCTCTCTTTCACTTTATATCTTTATGTAGACTTATATAACTTATTGTAATCATGTAGACATAATAAACCTTTCTTTCTCGAGTCTTATGTTTATCCATTATGCTCTTTAACTACCGCTACATCTGGAATACTATCACACTCATCTTGTAGGCTTTATTGGTCTATAGGATCGACGTGAGAGCATAACGGAACGTTAATGAACGTGATTTAATCGAAAATTGTTCGAACCTAAATAAGTATTCAAATTAAACAAATCTAACATGACAAGCAAGCAATAATTTTATAGCATTTAAATTTCAAAACAAAAAATGCCCAAGACAGGAATCGAACCTGTGTCGCCACGGCCACAACGTGGAGTACTAACCACTATACTACTTGGGCCGATATTACAACAACTTAACAAAGTTAGTGTGTTCATTATTACTGAAATGAACTAAGATTCTTCAATTTCTGTGTGACAACATGAAAATTCTAATTCAATGAACAGAAATTGAATTTTGTCTTTATTTTTGAAAACAATACAGTTTAATGAACGAGATTTAATCGAAAATTGTTCGAACCTAAATAAGTATTCAAATTAAACAAATCTAACATGACAAGCAAGCAATAATTTTATAGCATTTTAATTTCAAAACAAAAAATGCCCAAGACAGGAATCGAACCTGTGTCGCCACGGCCACAACGTGGAGTACTAACCACTATACTACTTGAGCCGATATTACAACAACTTAACAAAATTAGTGTGTTCATTGTTACTGAAATGAACTAAGATTCTTCATTTCCTGTGTGACAACATAAAAATTCTAATTCAATGAACAGAAATTGAATTTTGTCTTTATTTTTGAAAACAATACAGTTAATTGAACGTGATTAAATCAGAAATTGTTAGAACTTAAATAAGTATTTGAATTAAACAAATCTAACATGACAAGCAAGCAATAATTTTATAGCATTTAAATTTCAAAACAAAAAATGCCCAAGACAGGAATCGAACCTGTGTCGCCACGGCCACAACGTGGAGTACTAACCACTATACTACTTGGGCCGATATTACAACAACTTAACAAAGTTAGTGTGTTCATTGTTACTGAAATGAACTAAGATTCTTCAATTTCTGTGTGACAACATGAAAATTCTAATTCAATGACCAGAAATTGAAAGATGTCTTTATTTTTGAGAACAATACAGTTAATTGAACGTGATTAAATCAAAAATTGTTGGAACTTAAATAAGTATTTAAATTAAACAAATCTAACATGACAAGCAAGCAATAATTTTATAGCATTTAAATTTCAAAACAAAAAATGCCCAAGACAGGAATCGAACCTGTGTCGCCACGGCCACAACGTGGAGTACTAACCACTATACTACTTGGGCCGATATTACAACAACTTAACAAAAATAGTGTGTTCATTGTTACTGAAATGAACTAAGATTCTTCATTTCCTGTGTGACAACATGAAAATTCTAATTCAATGACCAGAAATTGAAGGATGTCTTTATTTTTGAAAACAATACAGTTAATTGAACGTGATTAAATCAAAAATTGTTAGAACTTAAATAAGTATTTAAATTAAACAAATCTAACATGACAAGCAAGCAATATGTTTATAGCTTTTTAATTTCAAAACAAAAAATGCCCAAGACAGGAATCGAACCTGTGTCGCCACGGCCACAACGTGGAGTACTAACCACTATACTACTTGGGCCGGTATTACAAACTATACAAAATTATTGTGTTCATTGTTACTGAAATGAACTAAGATTCTTCATTTCCTGTGTGACAACATAAAAATTCTAATTCAATGAACAGAAATTGAATTTTGTCTTTATTTTTGAAAACAATACAGTTTAATGAACGTGATTTAATCGAAAATTGTTCGAACCTAAATAAGTATTCAAATTAAACAAATCTAACATGACAAGCAAGCAATAATTTTATAGCATTTAAATTTCAAAACAAAAAATGCCCAAGACAGGAATCGAACCTGTGTCGCCACGGCCACAACGTGGAGTACTAACCACTATACTACTTGGGCCGATATTACAACAACTTAACAAAGTTAGTGTGTTCATTATTACTGAAATGAACTAAGATTCTTCAATTTCTGTGTGACAACATGAAAATTCTAATTCAATGAACAGAAATTGAATTTTGTCTTTATTTTTAAAAACAATACAGTTTAATGAACGTGATTTAATCGAAAATTGTTCGAACCTAAATAAGTATTCAAATTAAACAAATCTAACATGACAAGCAAGCAATAATTTTATAGCATTTTAATTTCAAAACAAAAAATGCCCAAGACAGGAATCGAACCTGTGTCGCCACGGCCACAACGTGGAGTACTAACCACTATACTACTTGGGCCGATATTACAACAACTTAACAAAAATAGTGTGTTCATTGTTACTGAAATGAACTAAGATTCTTCATTTCCTGTGTGACAACATGAAAATTCTAATTCAATGACCAGAAATTGAAGGATGTCTTTATTTTTGAAAACAATACAGTTAATTGAACGTGATTAAATCAAAAATTGTTAGAACTTAAATAAGTATTTAAATTAAACAAATCTAACATGACAAGCAAGCAATATGTTTATAGCTTTTTAATTTCAAAACAAAAAATGCCCAAGACAGGAATCGAACCTGTGTCGCCACGGCCACAACGTGGAGTACTAACCACTATACTACTTGGGCCGGTATTACAAACTATACAAAATTATTGTGTTCATTGTTACTGAAATGAACTAAGATTCTTCATTTCCTGTGTGACAACATAAAAATTCTAATTCAATGAACAGAAATTGAATTTTGTCTTTATTTTTGAAAACAATACAGTTTAATGAACGTGATTTAATCGAAAATTGTTCGAACCTAAATAAGTATTCAAATTAAACAAATCTAACATGACAAGCAAGCAATAATTTTATAGCATTTAAATTTCAAAACAAAAAATGCCCAAGACAGGAATCGAACCTGTGTCGCCACGGCCACAACGTGGAGTACTAACCACTATACTACTTGGGCCGATATTACAACAACTTAACAAAGTTAGTGTGTTCATTATTACTGAAATGAACTAAGATTCTTCAATTTCTGTGTGACAACATGAAAATTCTAATTCAATGAACAGAAATTGAATTTTGTCTTTATTTTTGAAAACAATACAGTTTAATGAACGTGATTTAATCGAAAATTGTTCGAACCTAAATAAGTATTCAAATTAAACAAATCTAACATGACAAGCAAGCAATAACGTTCCATTATGCTCCTACGTATATTGAACAGACCATTGTAGTCTGCTCAACTACGCGTATAGTATTCCATAAGTGTAGCGGTATGGAAACAGAGCATAAGGATTACATAAGATAAGGAAATATATAGGTTTATTATACACAATACAATATCATTACAATACATTAACACAAGGATAAAGTAAACTACATTTACAAGACAAAGACTAATATATAAGATTAACTAAGTTAGATGCAAACCGTCCATGGGCTTGCAAAGGGGCGAACTCCCGAATAGGGGCATGAGGGAAGGCGGTGCCATTCCTCATTCCTCTAGTCGGTCTGGCTCTAACCCTGCAGTTACATATATAGAGTCTCCGAATGGAACGTGCCCTTTTTCAAAGATTGTCGCGACCTCGCGATATTTTAAACAAAAATTTGGGCTTATATGTAACTGAGTTTTAGAGTTCAATTGTTTTAGCTTCACAATAACTATAGTATGATAGAGTTTTAGTTAGTATACAAACAAAATTACAATAATTTATAAGAAGGGTTCAATATAATATGAAGGGACGATGAATTAGAATATTATTAATTTCATAAATTAATTATCTTAATATTCAAGCATTTCCTAATAGAGATTGTAGAATAAAGGGGCTAGTAATGAATGGGAATATGTTATTATTTTGACTAATGGTCTCAAGAAGTACTCATTTCTAAATTGAACCGAGATTATGATTTAATAATGTGTCTCCATATGTCTCCCAGAGTGAATCCTTGATTACTAATGGAGACTACCACTTAAGATGAAATTGTGGTTGATACGCCTACCAGTGTTCATCTCATCTTATTTGGAGAGGCACATGGAGCTCGGATGGTTGTCAAAATGTCCTCTAGTCCGCATAGGATTACGGTAACTTGGAACCATTAGTCATAACATCTCCTCGTTTAGAATTTGCCTTATTTTTCCTTTCTCAATCTCTATTAAATGCTATTTTTATTTTGAATGTTATTTAGCATTAATTTTTTTTTTTTTTTTTTTAATTCATCGTTATTTTGTTACAATAATTTAAATAACGTAGCATTATCTTGTTGTTATTCTTCTTCATTCCTCGGAAGCCATATTTCGTCTTCATTTTCATCTTCTGGCTCTGTATCTATGCTATCCTTGTTGTTCCTGTTGATCACTTCTATTATTTCGATGTCGCTATCTTCTTCTGCTTGACTTTCTCGAAACCTTGCGCGAGTGTTGTAAGAGATGTTTTGTGAAGCAGGAGAGAAGATTTTCAAGTTATCTTTGTGGATATCTTGTAGTTTTCCTGATGAATTTCTGATTTGAACTTTTGATCCTTCTACGTTGATGACTTCGCATGGTCCATCATAGCTTTTCCGAAGCTTTTGGCCGATTTGGTGTGATTTTATAGTCGTCATCACCATGTCGCCCGGTTGAATGTCTCTATGGTGTGCTCTTTGCGTTCTATCTTTCTTCTTTTTCGCATTTTCTTGATTTTTAGCTATGCGGTTCTTTATTATTTCGTCTCTCTTGTCCATATCTGGTCTTCTTTGGAGTAATTCTTCAGAAATTTCTTGAATTTTGGTGATCGTTTCTGGTAATTCAGCGTCCATTGACATTCTGCATTCTTTACCGAATAATGCAATGTATGGCGCAATCCCTGTAGTCGCGTGCTGAATATTGTTAATAGCAAAAGTGATTTTTGGTAATACAGTATCCCAGTCACTAAGGTCCTCTTTTAAGTAGTGGGTTAATCCTTCTTCGAGGGTTCGGTGAAGTCTTTCCACTTGTCCATTTGAGTTCTTTTGGTGTGGTAGTGTTGGTTCATGTTTGATTCCAAGTTTAGTACACATTTCTTCGAACTTTTTAGATACAAAGTTTGAACCTCTATCGGTGATCAAGCGATGGGGTGGTCCAAAAATGTAAACGAAATGTCTTAGAAATCGATCAATTGTGATTTCCGTTGTTATTTGTGGTACAGCAATTGTTGTTGACCATTTTGTAAATGCGTCTTGCATGGTAATGACGTAGGTACAGTTTCTTTTTGAAGGGGGAAATGGTCCCATTACGTCCATGTGGACTCGTTCAAATGGCTTGCTTGGTATCTCAAAATGACCTATTGGTTGTACCGTCATGGAATGTGGATCTTTTTTTCTTTGAGCACATTTAATGCAGTTCTTGATGAATATAGTAATGTCGTTCTGCATATTTGTCCAATAGAATCTTCTTAGAATTGCTTCTTTTGTTTTAATAATTCCTTGATGTGCTGCAATTGTAGGATCCTCATGAAAAACTTTGATTATTTCCTCAATTATGGGGTGTTCTTGTGGTATTACGATAGCGGGTTGTGGCTTTTTGTCTGTTGGTTTTGTATAGAGCAAGTCATTTATGACACAATATCTGTCATTAGCTGTCATGTTCTTTTGTGCTCTATATTCAATCTCCGCTATCGTCCGTTTAATCCAAGGGGTGCTTAGTTGAATTTCCTTTATTGTTGGTGTATTTATGGCGTTAATGTGAATTTCTTCCATTTTCTTCTTCTTTGTTTCCGGCTTAGCATCGTTAGCTTCTTCACCTATATATCGAGATAGAGCATCGCATACTTTATTTAATTGGCCTGCGCGATATTTTATTTCAATATCATATTCTTGGATGACCAGCTGGAACTTCGCAAGACGACCAAATAAGTCTCTGCGTGTCATTAAGCTGGTAAGAGGTCGATGGTCCGTAATACATATAGTATGAGTTCCAAGAATGTATGTACGGAATTGATTTAATGCATATACAAGGCCTAATGCTTCTATCTCGATTGGTGCGTAGTTACGTTCGGCTTTAACTAGTTTTCTGCTTGCAAATGCGATAGGGTGTAGATTTTTCAGAGGTTGTTTTGGATCTTCCGGTTGTAATAATACAGCACCTATGGCGATGTTACTACCGTCGCTTTCAACTATAAACAAGCGGTCCGATTTAGGTGGGCTTAAAACGGGTGCCTGTATTAAACTTCTTTTAAGGAGGTCTAAAGCTTCTTGATGTTTGTTTTCCCATTTGAATTCAGTATCTGCCTTTGTCAGATCGTATAAAGGGCTTGCGATACGTGCAAAATCTTTCATGAATTTGCGAAAGAATCCAACCATTCCCAAGAATGCTCGTACACCTGTTGCATTCTTTGGTGCCGGATAATCTTGTATGGCGGCGACTTTTTGAGGGTCAGGTTTTATACCTTGACGTCCTACAATAAGTCCTAGAAATTTCACTTCTGGTTGAGCAAAAGCGCATTTCTTAAGCTTTATCTTCATTCCCAATTCTTCTACTGCTTGCAGTAAATCATCGATATCTTTGAGATGTTGTTCTCTTGTATCAGATATAACTAATAGATCGTCCAAATAAACAAATAGTTTACAAGAACATTTACTTTGCAAATACCTTACTGCTGTTTGAAAGGTATGAGGGGCTCCACAAAGGCCCATCGGCATCCGTTTGTACTGGTATGTGCCGGATGTGGTCGTAAATGCTGTTAGTGGTCGATCTGATTTTCTCAAGGATATTTGAAAAAATCCTGACACTAAATCGAAGTTTGAGAAAAATTGGGCGCCTGCTGCCAAATCAACTATGTCAGAAATGCTTGGAATGACATAAGTTTGCTTGCGTGTGACATTATTTAAAGCTCGAAAATCTGTCACAAACCTATACGTGTCATCTTTCTTCTTAACTAGTACTACAGGGCTATTAAATAGAGATGTAGAAGGCTCTATTATGCCTTGCTCAAGCATTTCTTTGACTTGTTTTTCAATTTCTTCCTGTTTTCCTAAGGGAATACGTGTTATTCTCGGCTTTGGCATATCCATATCTGTTCTCAATGGTATGGTATGCTCTATAGGACCTTTAAATAAGCCTATTTTCCTGTCCTCGTTAAGAAATGCCTCACGATGGCTTTCAATTATTTTTGTAAGCTCATGTTTTTCTTCTTTCGTGAGATCAGCATTCTCTAGATCAAGATCTTTTATGAAGTCTCTTGGAAAATATGGTAGTTTACTCTCCCAATCGGCCTCTGGCGGAACATATGGTAGAATTGGCTTATGCTTAAAGGGTTCACAAGCCGGAATTTCTCCAATTATTGCCTGTCCGATGACTGAATTAGCTTCCATAGCTATTGTTTCATCGGTATTGTTACGGAACATAACATATACTCCACTGGTATCACGAAACGCAGTTGGATATAATGATTTTAATGCGCTTCCACTATCCCCTAAGACAACCACTTCGTTAGATTCTAGTGGTTTATCTGTCTTTATTGGGATAGGTGCCTCTTCATCAGGCTTTAATGTTTTTGTTCTTAAATTAATGATATTCACAGTTATCTCCGTATGCTTAATAGATTCGTTTCCTATTAATGGGATGGCATTGTTTCCAATCTCCAACCTCTTCTTGGATGGTTTAAGGCTGACGTCGATGTTTTCGCTGTCAAGCGCTTTCATGAAATCTAGTCCAATTAAAGCGGGAGCAGGACAGTCATGATCGTTTGAGACCAAAAAGGTGTGTTCGATCTCGTAACCGGCAATTTCAATTACAAGATTTATCTTTCCATAAAATGTGAAAGTGGACTTGTTGGCTGCCATCGCTACTAAATGTCTCTTCTTGACATTTTCGGCCATGTTCAGATATTTGAGGGTGGAGAGCCTAACATATGACACTGATGAGCCTGAATCCCATAAAGCTAAAATCAGTTTATCTTCAACTGATATATATATTAATGGTAACTTTGTTTCCGCTGATACAATAGAAGCAACAAATGGTATTGCGATTGGAATAAATGTTACTAAAGCAGGATAGTATTGCTTCATGATGTTATCTGGCATCTGTTGGTCTGGGCGGCTTACAAGTTCCAATGTTTCTTCATAGCTTGGGGGCTCATTATCTATTTCGTGGACATGCATTACGGTTAGTGGAGTGGCTCTGAAGAACCAAAATTTAGCAACAACGAAAAGAATTATTAATACTGCGGCAATCGTAACCATTGATCCTATGAAGATGAGTGTTCTCTCAATTGATCCTATTAGAAATTGCTTTACGCTAGTCCAGGCGGAAGTTGTGAACTCAGCTGCTTTAGAGATATAGTCACTGCCCTTTTTCAAAAGATTAAAGGCGGACGTAATTTTTGGATCGTTGTGAATAGTATGTAAAACATGGTTCTGTCGTATGGATGCTAAACTTGCTCCATATGCAATAGCTGTTGACATTGAGTAAACTCTCAATGATAAATTGGTGTATAAGTTAGCGCCTGTGAACTTTAAAGGTGTTAATTGGTGGTATTGCGCTTTATCAAAGAGTGATATTGGTTTTACTTCAACCGATCCATTTATATTTATCCATTCTCCATTTTGATAGTATACATCTGTGGGTACATGTTCGCAATCTATCTCTTTTCCATGTGTTAATAAGTCTCTTGATCCTGGAGCAGCAAAATATAATCTCTCATCTTCTGTTATTACTGGTGTTTCCAAATAGCATGTATCATTGATCTTATGATTATGATAAACAGCTTTAGGTTGAAGAGGTAGGCATATATGAACATGAACTATATCGCTGCCTACGAAACGGGCTGCAATATCCTCTCTTCCTAAAATAGTCCTCATTGCTATTGTAGGTTCTATGTGTAAAATAGAACGCCATAGCTCGAGGTATCTATTTTGAATCTCACATATGGATTCATAAGATTCCATGAAATGTTTCTGTAGCTCTTCTTGTATGAGTGTTGTTGTATATTGTAGATGATCTTGAGCTATTCTGCGAGATACGTTGAGGTTGAATTGTATTTCGTTGTTCACTTTTGACGCTGTATACGTTGCCTGAGCCTGAATTTCTCTGGTTTCTACGGGTGGAGATGATGTTCTTTGTTTCCTTAAGATTCGTGACGCCGTGTCAGTGACTGTTGCTAATGTTGTTGGCGAGAGAGTCGTAGTTATCGCGGCTGTTGTCGTCTCAACTGTGGTTGTCGTCGGAATCCGAGTCGTATGGCTTTTAGTTGTCTCCTGAACTAGTGAAGCGGGTTTGTCCGTTGTTGTCGTTAATGACAGTCTTCTAGTCAGATAAGGCGGTGTTTCAATATCCTCTAACAGTGGTAAAAATGTTTTTATAAGTAGCTGGCGTGTATCTGCGCTTGGGTTTTGAATGCGAGGGTGGGGCCCTATCGATATACCGTAGTTAGAATCTTTATCTCGATATAATTTGTTGGTATCTGGCACATTGATTGTTAATTGTCGGAACTTTTCATCATCTACGGCTGCTGCTGTTTTATTTGGCCTTATTACTCGCAATGTCATCAAGTTATGGTATAAGTAAAGAGTGTTTCTAAGTACTATACGCTCATCAGCATTGTCAGTTGTTAGAGTTGGTCGGATCGGCGGCATGTTCACAAAGGATTTTAAAACCTCTTGCCTTGATGGTACCGACAGATTGTTTTCAAATATTACCGGTGTATAAGCTAACTCCATCGCTATGCTTTCGGCTCTTTCACGGTAGGATCCGTCTTTTTCTAGCAGTTTTTCGTCAAATTCGTGTGCTGTTAATCTGTCACCTATCTGTTCTAATAATTGTTGTGAGGTTAAATACCGTATAGCGCCGCGAGTGGTTGCTGCCAGTTCCTTTTGCGCAAGAAAATAAAGTATTGCTTCCTCAGGGTCGTGTATTTCGTATGTTTGAAGGAAACGTTGTATGGATTTATCAGATACGGGACTTCTTAAGAAGAAATAAAACTTCTCGGGATGTGCTGAAACCCAGTCAATAATTGAATATGAAGGGTTGACAGCTCGTCTGGCCTTTATAAGCGGTATTATCTGATAAATACCAGGATTACTCATCACCGGTCGTAAGAAAGGATAAGGACAAATATTTAATATTAAAGTTTCAAAATCTTCCTGTTTTTGTATCCACTCCTTGTTTAATTCAACCGTGCATTCCGCAATTGCTCTTTTATCTCTTTTCGCCGGAAGTTTCTTATATTCTCTCTCTATTAAAACATGGATATTGGTGTCATTTGGGTACTGTGGTAAGAGAATGTAATTGCCAGTTGTGGTGTGGAAGATTGGCTGTTTAAAACAAGAAGATATTTGCTTCGGTATCTCTTTTTGATCGATTACAAGGGCTGATTGAGTGGTTGGTAACAGAATAATGCCGTCTCCAATTATCACATCATATTCACTCATGTCGATATAGTTGCATCGATATTCATAAGGCTGTTTCTCCCATATGATGATTGAGGTATCTGATGCACATTCTCCATGATGCGCTAAGCATCCTTCAGTATTTAGTATTAAATTGGAGATTATAGTTTCATCTGGCATCCGTGTCATAACCCCTCTTTCGATAACCAATCTGGCTTTCTCTTCACATAGCTCATTATTAAAAGATCGGCCTGGCGAGAAGGAAGGCTCGTCAGTTGCATATGTTATGCTGTCGATCTTCTTTAATTCACTCCAATTCCATCTTCTATCTCTCACTGCCAGTCTGCATTCTGCAGCTGGTATCTTTTCAATTCTCGCTATCGTTGTATTGGTATCTCTAAGGAACAAAAGGTCTCTGATACACATTTTATGAATTTCTTTGGAGCATCTCCATGCATCCCATTCATGTGCCGTTTGATTCCTTGTATAAAGATGAACTTTTGTTCGTAAGATATGCTTTATTGGTGGTAATAAGCATTTTCGGAGAGATGGGGGACGGAGAAGGGCTCCTCCAGTAGCTTTAGTACATAGCTGGTATGCTTCAGCTGTTGTAACCAGTGATAAGATTACTGATAAAGCTACGGCTAAAGTCAAAGGAGATATCAGAGTCAAATTATTGACTCTTGAGCCTCTACCTCTGCCTCTATTGTTGTTATTTCCCCTAAAGGTACTGTTATTTCTCTGTCTATTATTGCTCATTTCTTGATTTTGTGATGCATTATGGCTTCTTTGATACCCATTTTGATTTTGATTCTGATAATTTCGACCGCGGTCACCAAAATTGCGGTTCCTAGCAAATGGGTTTTGGAAATTCCAGCCTTTTTGATTTTTTGAAAATTTATGATAATTTTGATTGTTTTGAAAGTTTGGATGATAATTGTTATAATTATTATAATTTTGATAATTTTTATTATTAAAAGATTGATAACCTCTTGCCATACCTCTCCCACCATTGTTTCTGCGCGGGGGGAAAGTTCTTTCAATTGCGTTAACCAATAGCGCCTGAGGGTCTGCTACTTGGTTTGCAATTGATTCCTCCCAGCGAGCACTATCAACAGCCTCAGCAAAAGTTTTGGGTTTTGCTCGAATTACCCCTGGGCGTATCGTATTTTTCAAGCCTCTCAAAAATGTGGACCTCAGAATGTGATCTTTATGAGTATCACTATTAGAGAAAGCATTTAAGCTGAGGTTTCTTAACGTTTGTGCAAAACCATCAATTGATAAATCGCCTTGAGTGCTGTTTTGAAGTGTGATAAGGGCAGGGTCTTGATTGTATTCGGGACACAGCTTGGATGTTAACTCTTCTATTAGGGTAACCCAAGGTCCAGCAGTTCTGACCTTGTCAGGTAGCTCTAAATAAGCTTCCTCTGCTCTATCATTTTTCAATAGTAATGGTAAAATAGTTAGTCTTTCGGGCATCACTAAGCCTAAGGCGTTAGAAAAGGTATTAAACTTTGCCACGAAATCTCTAAAGTTACGACTTCCGTCGTATATGGGGCAATAAGGTGAGCTTAATGCGTGCGCAATGGTAGATTTACCAGCTCCCGGAAGACGTGGTGTCTCCGTCATGGTTGGTATATCCTCAGGGTATGTGCGAGATGACGTAATCCCTTTACTGCCTGAGCTTCTCGCCGTTAAATTCTTACCTCCCTTTTTCGAGTTACCAGATGTTGGATAACTAATGGTAGGGGCGGCTGAGGAGAACCGCTTCCCTGGGAGTTTGATAATTCGACTCGTTGCCTGAGGCGTCGAATGTATTGATACGCTTGAGCTGGGTATAGCGCTATCTGACTTATTAAGGGTTGGGTTGGAGGATACGTGAAGAGAGTTATCAACTTGTTCTGTTGTTACCTCCCCTGGAGACAAATTCAAAACTTTTATTAAGCGAGCTGTTAAAGATTTCTTACTTTTGAACTTATCAGTAGTTAGTGATAAGGGCAAAACTTCGGTAATTTCCTGATTTGGTTCTACGGGATTATTAGAGGTTGAGCGCCTACGCGGTGTATTAGTTTTTCTTTTATTAATTTTTTTAGAATCAAGCTTTTTCGAATCAAGCTTATCAGTGATAACTGATAAGGGTGATTTGCGAATAGTGAGAGATGAGGTTTTATTAAGTTGTGAGTTTTCTATCGGAGTGGAAAATGCCTGCGGTGTTAGAGTTAGTTCAAAAGAAGATGCAAGATCGTTATCAGTATTAACTGATAAAGTTGATAAGTTTAGGTGGGGAGTGGCTGGTGAAGTATTAGAGGTTATTTGTTTTGGTTTTTGAATTTTTTGAATCTTTTTATTACTTTTAAAAGAGTGTACCTTTGGAGTTGAAGCTGAAGTTTGAATATTGTAGTCCTGAATATAGAAATCAGGGTCCTCCTCGGTGTTGTCCGGAGGTGAATACGTGCCTTCTCGAGGAATGAAGGTTTTCTCGACTTTGGGTTTTACCTCTTGTTCAGGCTCTTCAATCTGAACACTGAGGAGTCGAGTGCGGCTTCTGGTTCGACTGGCGACTGCGATGTCGTCACTGGACTCAGAAGGGTATAGAGCAGGGACGGCCGAAGAGTATCTTCGTGCCACTTTGGAATCACTCTTGGTTCGGAAAAACCGCGAGTGTTTCGTTATATGGGGGATGTTGACGTTGAATGAGTGACAAGAAATTCGGGTCGGTTATAGGAAAAGTAAGAAACGTTTGAAGATTGAGACGTGGCGTCTTTCGCCGAGAATCGTTATTAGATGAGAAAGAGTTTTAAAATCTTGGCCTGAGATCTGGCTCCGCCTATCTACCGTATTCTCTTTTCTTTATTCTATTTCACAGATGTTCATCAATTATAAATTTTTTTTGGTCTTCGCTCTTTCTAGCCTCAATCTTAATACTTTACTCTAATTGAATTCTTGAAAGTATGAGAGAGATTTTCAGTCGTTTTATGTCCCCTTTTTATGCATAAGAATCTTTATATTTGTAGAGCTGAAAAAAAAAAATAAATCAAAGAATGGCTTATGAAGGTCTATCGGGAATGACTTTTGTCTTGAGGAAGCTGTACGCTGACCTCGTCTTGTATGATCAAGACGAAGTGTTAGCTTATAGGCCGCACCCAGACATAATTAAGATGGTTGGTTAAAACAAAGAAACATGTTATCTTAATAAGAATTTTTAGTTTATTGAGGATTTAAAGATGCATTATCTGGGAAGGGGATTAGTAAACTTCTCCCTAATGCAGGAAATAGCGGATGAGGTTGCAGCTATCCGGCGATGGTGCCTCACCGACTTGTGCGCGCATTGGTATGAAAACCCAAATCTGGTCGCATCCCCTTGGAATTGGTATGAGCATAAGTCTCATGATTTTTATGATTATATGTCTAAAATTTTGTTTAAAATTTATTTATTTTATGAACAGTCTCCTATGGGCTTATTGCTAAGGACCTCTGCGGATTCGGTGTATTCGCAGTATTTAGAGCCTAGCGATGAGCCCATCTCACAGCCTATAGAATTTGTGAGACAGTTGCATTTTAAATGGGGCTTTTAACAATTGTTTCATATATAATAAATACTTAATTTCACTCATTTGTTCTCTCTCTCTTTTTTTTTTTTTTCCATAACACAAACTTTGGTCGAGCTTATTAATAAAGAAGGAGTGCGTGCGCCTTGGGAAAATGGCTCATGTGCACGTTATTATTAAAAGCCGTGGGCGATTCTTTTTCGGAATGATTTTGGCATGCTAATGAGATTCCGAGAATATTTAAAAAGATTGCTCATTTTACTAATGGACTGAGACCAAAGCTCGTTTATAAAACGCAATTTTTTTCTTTAAACCATTCTACTAATTTATAGAATATTACAATATGAATACTACGGTAGGTGTGTGGGAATATCTTATGATGTTAGCAACAAAAATGAGCTGAGGAAGGTGACACATTCTACGGAGAAGAAAACATCCGTAGCCCATGTGCTTTCGCCAAAATGACCTGACAGGCAATAAAATTTGTGCCAGGATTTTTCGGACTAGTGTGGTCTATTCTCACAATCAAAAAAAAAATAAAAACCGAATAACGGCTCCCGCAAAAATATTTAGTTAGCATGCTCTTTTACGCCTGAATTTAACTTTCAAATCTCTAGTCCTGACCACAATAAAATATTAAACTTTGTGCGCTTTCAAAATTTCATTCTAACTCCTCGTTGCCAAATAATAATGTAATCAAAATTTCGTTTGGTGAAATTGTCCCCTATTTCGATCCAAACGTCCTCAAAAAAAAATGCAAGAGAAGCGGTGCAGGATACGGTATTATAAGGGTGGACACTCAGACGGTTTTATGAGTGGGGACAGCGGGTGAAATTTCAAAATTATGTAGTCCTAGCTCTCTAAAAGAGAGATCCCTTGTACCTGCACCTTATACAAGTTGGCGCCCTCATTATGTTGCTAACCGTGGAGGAAGTTTTAATTTAGATATCAAAATATGGACTTTTTATGCGAGTTTTTGCGACAAAAATGAGTTCGAGGTGGAACCTCCACGTTCCATTATGCTCCTACGTATATTGAACAGACCATTGTAGTCTGCTCAACTACGCGTATAGTATTCCATAAGTGTAGCGGTATGGAAACAGAGCATAAGGATTACATAAGATAAGGAAATATATAGGTTTATTATACACAATACAATATCATTACAATACATTAACACAAGGATAAAGTAAACTACATTTACAAGACAAAGACTAATATATAAGATTAACTAAGTTAGATGCAAACCGTCCATGGGCTTGCAAAGGGGCGAACTCCCGAATAGGGGCATGAGGGAAGGCGGTGCCATTCCTCATTCCTCTAGTCGGTCTGGCTCTAACCCTGCAGTTACATATATAGAGTCTCCGAATGGAACGATAATTTTATAGCATTTTAATTTCAAAACAAAAAATGCCCAAGACAGGAATCGAACCTGTGTCGCCACGGCCACAACGTGGAGTACTAACCACTATACTACTTGAGCCGATATTACAACAACTTAACAAAATTAGTGTGTTCATTGTTACTGAAATGAACTAAGATTCTTCATTTCCTGTGTGACAACATAAAAATTCTAATTCAATGAACAGAAATTGAATTTTGTCTTTATTTTTGAAAACAATACAGTTAATTGAACGTGATTAAATCAGAAATTGTTAGAACTTAAATAAGTATTTGAATTAAACAAATCTAACATGACAAGCAAGCAATAATTTTATAGCATTTAAATTTCAAAACAAAAAATGCCCAAGACAGGAATCGAACCTGTGTCGCCACGGCCACAACGTGGAGTACTAACCACTATACTACTTGGGCCGATATTACAACAACTTAACAAAGTTAGTGTGTTCATTGTTACTGAAATGAACTAAGATTCTTCAATTTCTGTGTGACAACATGAAAATTATAATTCAATGACCAGAAATTGAAAGATGTCTTTATTTTTGAAAACAATACAGTTAATTGAACGTGATTAAATCAAAAATTGTTAGAACTTAAATAAGTATTTGAATTAAACAAATCTAACATGACAAGCAAGCAATAATTTTATAGCATTTAAATTTCAAAACAAAAAATGCCCAAGACAGGAATCGAACCTGTGTCGCCACGGCCACAACGTGGAGTACTAACCACTATACTACTTGGGCCGATATTACAACAACTTAACAAAGTTAGTGTGTTCATTGTTACTGAAATGAACTAAGATTCTTCAATTTCTGTGTGACAACATGAAAATTCTAATTCAATGACCAGAAATTGAAAGATGTCTTTATTTTTGAAAACAATACAGTTTAATGAACGTGATTTAATCGAAAATTGTTGGAACTTAAATAAGTATTTGAATTAAACAAATCTAACATGACAAGCAAGCAATAATTTTATAGCATTTAAATTTCAAAACAAAAAATGCCCAAGACAGGAATCGAACCTGTGTCGCCACGGCCACAACGTGGAGTACTAACCACTATACTACTTGAGCCGATATTACAACAACTTAACAAAAATAGTGTGTTCATTGTTACTGAAATGAACTAAGATTCTTCATTTCCTGTGTGACAACATGAAAATTCTAATTCAATGAACAGAAGTTGAATTTTGTCTTTATTTTTGAAAACAATACAGTTAATTGAATGTGATTTAATCGAAAATTGTTGGAACTTTAATAAGTATTTAAATTAAACAAATCTAACATGACAAGCAAGCAATAATTTTATAGCATTTTAATTTCAAAACAAAAATTGCCCAAGACAGGAATCGAACCTGTGTCGCCACGGCCACAACGTGGAGTACTAACCACTATACTACTTGAGCCGATATTACAACAACTTAACAAAAATAGTGTGTTCATTGTTACTGAAATGAACTAAGATTCTTCATTTCCTGTGTGACAACATGAAAATTCTAATTCAATGACCAGAAATTGAAGGATGTCTTTATTTTTGAAAACAATACAGTTAATTGAACGTGATTAAATCAAAAATTGTTAGAACTTAAATAAGTATTTAAATTAAACAAATCTAACATGACAAGCAAGCAATATGTTTATAGCTTTTTAATTTCAAAACAAAAAATGCCCAAGACAGGAATCGAACCTGTGTCGCCACGGCCACAACGTGGAGTACTAACCACTATACTACTTGGGCCGGTATTACAAACTATACAAAATTATTGTGTTCATTGTTACTGAAATGAACTAAGATTCTTCATTTCCTGTGTGACAACATAAAAATTCTAATTCAATGAACAGAAATTGAATTTTGTCTTTATTTTTGAAAACAATACAGTTTAATGAACGTGATTTAATCGAAAATTGTTCGAACCTAAATAAGTATTCAAATTAAACAAATCTAACATGACAAGCAAGCAATAATTTTATAGCATTTAAATTTCAAAACAAAAAATGCCCAAGACAGGAATCGAACCTGTGTCGCCACGGCCACAACGTGGAGTACTAACCACTATACTACTTGGGCCGATATTACAACAACTTAACAAAGTTAGTGTGTTCATTGTTACTGAAATGAACTAAGATTCTTCAATTTCTGTGTGACAACATGAAATTTCTAATTCAATGAACAGAAATTGAATTTTGTCTTTATTTTTGAAAACAATACAGTTTAATGAACGTGATTTAATCGAAAATTGTTCGAACCTAAATAAGTATTCAAATTAAACAAATCTAACATGACAAGCAAGCAATAATTTTATAGCATTTAAATTTCAAAACAAAAAATGCCCAAGACAGGAATCGAACCTGTGTCGCCACGGCCACAACGTGGAGTACTAACCACTATACTACTTGGGCCGGTATTACAAACTAAACCAAATTATTGTGTTCATTGTTACTGAAATGAACTAAGATTCTTCATTTCCTGTGTGACAACATGAAAATTCTAATTCAATGACCAGAAATTGAAAGATGTCTTTATTTTTGAAAACAATACAGTTTAATGAACGTGATTTGATCGAAAATTGTTGGAACTTAAATAAGTATTTAAATTAAACAAATCTAACATGACAAGCAAGCAATAATTTTATAGCATTTTAATTTCAAAACAAAAAATGCCCAAGACAGGAATCGAACCTGTGTCGCCACGGCCACAACGTGGAGTACTAACCACTATACTACTTGAGCCGATATTACAACAACTTAACAAAATTAGTGTGTTCATTGTTACTGAAATGAACTAAGATTCTTCATTTCCTGTGTGACAACATGAAAATTCTAATTCAATGAACAGAAATTGAATTTTGTCTTTATTTTTGAAAACAATACAGTTTAATGAACGTGATTTAATCGAAAATTGTTCGAACCTAAATAAGTATTCAAATTAAACAAATCTAACATGACAAGCAAGCAATAATTTTATAGCATTTTAATTTCAAAACAAAAAATGCCCAAGACAGGAATCGAACCTGTGTCGCCACGGCCACAACGTGGAGTACTAACCACTATACTACTTGGGCCGATATTACAACAACTTAACAAAAATAGTGTGTTCATTGTTACTGAAATGAACTAAGATTCTTCATTTCCTGTGTGACAACATGAAAATTCTAATTCAATGACCAGAAATTGAAGGATGTCTTTATTTTTGAAAACAATACAGTTAATTGAACGTGATTAAATCAAAAATTGTTAGAACTTAAATAAGTATTTAAATTAAACAAATCTAACATGACAAGCAAGCAATATGTTTATAGCTTTTTAATTTCAAAACAAAAAATGCCAAAGACAGGAATCGAACCTGTGTCGCCACGGCCACAACGTGGAGTACTAACCACTATACTACTTGGGCCGGTATTACAAACTATACAAAATTATTGTGTTCATTGTTACTGAAATGAACTAAGATTCTTCATTTCCTGTGTGACAACATAAAAATTCTAATTCAATGAACAGAAATTGAATTTTGTCTTTATTTTTGAAAACAATACAGTTTAATGAACGTGATTTAATCGAAAATTGTTCGAACCTAAATAAGTATTCAAATTAAACAAATCTAACATGACAAGCAAGCAATAATTTTATAGCATTTAAATTTCAAAACAAAAAATGCCCAAGACAGGAATCGAACCTGTGTCGCCACGGCCACAACGTGGAGTACTAACCACTATACTACTTGGGCCGATATTACAACAACTTAACAAAGTTAGTGTGTTCATTATTACTGAAATGAACTAAGATTCTTCAATTTCTGTGTGACAACATGAAAATTCTAATTCAATGAACAGAAATTGAATTTTGTCTTTATTTTTGAAAACAATACAGTTTAATGAACGTGATTTAATCGAAAATTGTTCGAACCTAAATAAGTATTCAAATTAAACAAATCTAACATGACAAGCAAGCAATAATTTTATAGCATTTTAATTTCAAAACAAAAAATGCCCAAGACAGGAATCGAACCTGTGTCGCCACGGCCACAACGTGGAGTACTAACCACTATACTACTTGAGCCGATATTACAACAACTTAACAAAATTAGTGTGTTCATTGTTACTGAAATGAACTAAGATTCTTCATTTCCTGTGTGACAACATAAAAATTCTAATTCAATGAACAGAAATTGAATTTTGTCTTTATTTTTGAAAACAATACAGTTAATTGAACGTGATTAAATCAGAAATTGTTAGAACTTAAATAAGTATTTGAATTAAACAAATCTAACATGACAAGCAAGCAATAATTTTATAGCATTTAAATTTCAAAACAAAAAATGCCCAAGACAGGAATCGAACCTGTGTCGCCACGGCCACAACGTGGAGTACTAACCACTATACTACTTGGGCCGATATTACAACAACTTAACAAAGTTAGTGTGTTCATTGTTACTGAAATGAACTAAGATTCTTCAATTTCTGTGTGACAACATGAAAATTATAATTCAATGACCAGAAATTGAAAGATGTCTTTATTTTTGAAAACAATACAGTTAATTGAACGTGATTAAATCAAAAATTGTTAGAACTTAAATAAGTATTTGAATTAAACAAATCTAACATGACAAGCAAGCAATAATTTTATAGCATTTAAATTTCAAAACAAAAAATGCCCAAGACAGGAATCGAACCTGTGTCGCCACGGCCACAACGTGGAGTACTAACCACTATACTACTTGGGCCGATATTACAACAACTTAACAAAGTTAGTGTGTTCATTGTTACTGAAATGAACTAAGATTCTTCAATTTCTGTGTGACAACATGAAAATTCTAATTCAATGACCAGAAATTGAAAGATGTCTTTATTTTTGAAAACAATACAGTTTAATGAACGTGATTTAATCGAAAATTGTTGGAACTTAAATAAGTATTTGAATTAAACAAATCTAACATGACAAGCAAGCAATAATTTTATAGCATTTAAATTTCAAAACAAAAAATGCCCAAGACAGGAATCGAACCTGTGTCGCCACGGCCACAACGTGGAGTACTAACCACTATACTACTTGGGCCGATATTACAACAACTTAACAAAGTTAGTGTGTTCATTGTTACTGAAATGAACTAAGAATCTTCAATTTCTGTGTGACAACATGAAAATTCTAATTCAATGAACAGAAGTTGAATTTTGTCTTTATTTTTGAAAACAATACAGTTAATTGAATGTGATTTAATCGAAAATTGTTGGAACTTTAATAAGTATTTAAATTAAACAAATCTAACATGACAAGCAAGCAATAATTTTATAGCATTTTAATTTCAAAACAAAAATTGCCCAAGACAGGAATCGAACCTGTGTCGCCACGGCCACAACGTGGAGTACTAACCACTATACTACTTGAGCCGATATTACAACAACTTAACAAAAATAGTGTGTTCATTGTTACTGAAATGAACTAAGATTCTTCATTTCCTGTGTGACAACATGAAAATTCTAATTCAATGACCAGAAATTGAAGGATGTCTTTATTTTTGAAAACAATACAGTTAATTGAACGTGATTAAATCAAAAATTGTTAGAACTTAAATAAGTATTTAAATTAAACAAATCTAACATGACAAGCAAGCAATATGTTTATAGCTTTTTAATTTCAAAACAAAAAATGCCCAAGACAGGAATCGAACCTGTGTCGCCACGGCCACAACGTGGAGTACTAACCACTATACTACTTGGGCCGGTATTACAAACTATACAAAATTATTGTGTTCATTGTTACTGAAATGAACTAAGATTCTTCATTTCCTGTGTGACAACATAAAAATTCTAATTCAATGAACAGAAATTGAATTTTGTCTTTATTTTTGAAAACAATACAGTTTAATGAACGTGATTTAATCGAAAATTGTTCGAACCTAAATAAGTATTCAAATTAAACAAATCTAACATGACAAGCAAGCAATAATTTTATAGCATTTAAATTTCAAAACAAAAAATGCCCAAGACAGGAATCGAACCTGTGTCGCCACGGCCACAACGTGGAGTACTAACCACTATACTACTTGGGCCGATATTACAACAACTTAACAAAGTTAGTGTGTTCATTGTTACTGAAATGAACTAAGATTCTTCAATTTCTGTGTGACAACATGAAATTTCTAATTCAATGAACAGAAATTGAATTTTGTCTTTATTTTTGAAAACAATACAGTTTAATGAACGTGATTTAATCGAAAATTGTTCGAACCTAAATAAGTATTCAAATTAAACAAATCTAACATGACAAGCAAGCAATAATTTTATAGCATTTAAATTTCAAAACAAAAAATGCCCAAGACAGGAATCGAACCTGTGTCGCCACGGCCACAACGTGGAGTACTAACCACTATACTACTTGGGCCGGTATTACAAACTAAACCAAATTATTGTGTTCATTGTTACTGAAATGAACTAAGATTCTTCATTTCCTGTGTGACAACATGAAAATTCTAATTCAATGACCAGAAATTGAAAGATGTCTTTATTTTTGAAAACAATACAGTTTAATGAACGTGATTTGATCGAAAATTGTTGGAACTTAAATAAGTATTTAAATTAAACAAATCTAACATGACAAGCAAGCAATAATTTTATAGCATTTTAATTTCAAAACAAAAAATGCCCAAGACAGGAATCGAACCTGTGTCGCCACGGCCACAACGTGGAGTACTAACCACTATACTACTTGAGCCGATATTACAACAACTTAACAAAATTAGTGTGTTCATTGTTACTGAAATGAACTAAGATTCTTCATTTCCTGTGTGACAACATAAAAATTCTAATTCAATGAACAGAAATTGAATTTTGTCTTTATTTTTGAAAACAATACAGTTAATTGAACGTGATTAAATCAGAAATTGTTAGAACTTAAATAAGTATTTGAATTAAACAAATCTAACATGACAAGCAAGCAATAATTTTATAGCATTTAAATTTCAAAACAAAAAATGCCCAAGACAGGAATCGAACCTGTGTCGCCACGGCCACAACGTGGAGTACTAACCACTATACTACTTGGGCCGATATTACAACAACTTAACAAAGTTAGTGTGTTCATTGTTACTGAAATGAACTAAGATTCTTCAATTTCTGTGTGACAACATGAAAATTCTAATTCAATGACCAGAAATTGAAAGATGTCTTTATTTTTGAAAACAATACAGTTAATTGAACGTGATTAAATCAAAAATTGTTGGAACTTAAATAAGTATTTAAATTAAACAAATCTAATGTTACATACATATCTCAAAGGAAAGCAGCTGACCATGGCAGCTGCTATTATTAAACTAATGCAGATAGTTTTTAAGCAATTCTGAGAATATTCTAGATGCACTTTTTATAAGCTTTGTAACAATTTGTGTAAACTGAGTAGGAGTTGTATGGATATATAAACCTGAGTCCTCAAGACTCAGGCATCTCATTATCTCATTATCTTACTTTCTCTTTATCTTCTTTATATTCTCTTTCTTAACTCTAGCTTTAATCTTTGTATAATTATATTATAATGCGAACAATAAACCTTTATATATTTCATCTCTTGTTTCTTATTTCACCTTACATTACACACATATATTTAAAATCATACTCATCTTCTCATAGTCTGTTTGGATCTCTCAACTTGGAACCATTGAGAATCTAAATGGAACGTGGAGGTTCCGCCGAGATCCTTCCTTTTGGACAGGATCTCGTAAAGGAACTCAAGCGCTACCGTCTACATCTCTTATTCAATTAAAAATCTTATCTCTCTCTTAAAGTTAGCTTATAATATTTTCTTAAAAACTCTAAAACTTTTCTATTAAAAATTATATCTCAAAAACTCTTTACAAAAACTCAGTTTTCCATTCATTATATTCTCATAAATCATTTTCAATTATTCATAAGAGTACTTATATCATTTATCATTCTCTCTATTCAAAATCCTATATACGAAAATTATTCAAATTCAATAATTAACTTTTCTAAGAATTATAAGTTTATTTTCACATTTTTTGAACAAAAATAGTTAAGTTATTTATAAAATTAATTTAGAATTAAGAAATAAAAAGAAACATTGCTTCTATACCTCTCAATCTTAATCATCTTATCATATTATCTGAATCTTCATCTTATCATACTATCTTAATCATCCTATCATACCATATTTTCATTATTTTCTTTATGTTCGTTTATAAAACTATTATTCTTATACTACTACACTGTATTCTCATAAACCCACCCCTTCCCCCCCCCCGTAATTTCATAAACAAGAAATCCCGTGTTAAACACGACAGTAAAAATATTTATTAGGCGCAGCGTATCCAAATTCCGATTACCTTAGCACCTGAAAATACGAAAAATAATTAAATTAATCAATAAGTTTTAACTCATACGTAAAAACCATCCCCCCCCTCGTTAAGAATAATGCCAGACACTCAAGAGACTCGAGCGGAGGCCGACACTCAGGATAAGACGTACGCCCCATGAAATAATTAGAGAATTTTTGAATTGAAATCTGCCCCACATTGATATAAATAATAAGAGTGGTCTCGCCATCATAGAGTCAGGGAGCAGGATGCAGAAGGCAGCTGACATACCTGTGACTCAGATAGGTTAATGAGGTCTGGGAAAATGAAATGATTGCGAAAATTCTATTTTGTATCCTTGTCCCAAAAGACTGGCGAACTATTAACTTTCATTTCATGCCTTTTTCACAATATAGAACTTGTCCCTTCGAAAAGGCACACTAGTTTCAAACCTGTGTTAGACCCGGACGAGCTATATTGGTAAAGAGATTACTTGCAAGACTAGCTACCTTCATAAGAATCGCGCACACAAACCCAACATTATTCTTTACGTTTTTCTATATATAAAATTATTTTGGCACACGTTGGATATAACAAATTTCCTTACAGGATACCAACGATGCTGCCCAATACTGGTCCAAAACCTCCGCTGGACCCTGCTGCCACTTCAAATATTATAAGAAGAAAAAGACAACCGCCCGCAACATATTCTCCCCCCTCTGCAAAACAAGCGAAGTTAAGCATTAAAACAAAGTCAATGGTAATACATACCCCAAGACATCGCGGCATTCAAAAACAATTCACCAATCCCAAATCACATGAAAAAACGAAGAAACAAAAAACAGACATAGTCGAAAGAAACACCTTAGAAAAGAAAATTATCCCAAACATTAAACCTATTCCTAAAAACATAGCAAGCAAAGGGAACCCTCAAAACCCCCCAACCAACACCATACCAAATACAATCAACCCAATCAATCCTTTAATAGCCACCCCTAGAAGAAGCAATACACCAACCACACAAAAATCACCTACGCCCGCACTTTCTTCAACCACACCCGCAGTAAGCTCATCCCCACCTCTACGAAACTCACCTTCATCCATTGATCATTCTACATCCGGGCATTCTCTATCTCCGTCTCTTCCATCGCAAACTAATCAAGCAAATACTTTTGTTGCAGAAAACAAGAGAATTAACCCAAGAATGGACCCAATGGACGAAGGCGCACCACTTACGCAAACCTCGGGAAGGGCACCTGTTCCAACACCTACAATCATCCCTCAACCAGCAGCGATTCCGTCCGCCATACGCGATATAAAAGCTCCACGCTACGATGGAAAAACACCATTCAACCGCTATCTACTATACCTAGATGAACACTTCAACGCTACAAGAACAACTATGCCCGAACGTCTTCAAAGCATACAATTATTGCTAGAAGATGATCGAGCAAGAGAAGCGTACAGAAAACTCACAACCGAAGATAAGCGACTCGGATGGGACCATGTCAAGAAGCGACTCTCAGAAATGATCACACCGAAAAAACAGAGAGAACGAGCAATGCACCGCCTACATGGCTTGAAACAGTTACCAACGGAATCGGTACAAAGCTTTGCAACAAGATGTTCTAACGAAGCCTACTCGGCTATGGACATGAACAACGAAAGTGAGCTTAACATGCTCCGATCCACCTTCACCTGGGGACTAAGACCCGAAATAAGCGAACACGTTAGCCGTCTAGACCCACCAAACTTTGAGGAAGCTTACGAAATGGCCTTACGAGAAGAACTCTTTATACAAAATAGACCACCATCGTTCGTCAACAATATGGAGAAGTCGTTCAACAACCTCAACATTCGAGACTCAAAGGACAACAATCAATACCAGAGAAACGAATCTAAGGAATTCAAAGGAACCAAACCGATGTATAATGGCAATGGCAAACCACACAACCGATATCCGGACAGATACAACAACCAATATCGGCCTCATCAACACCAATACAGGAACCATAACTCACGATTCTCTCAAAATAAGGGATCAAGACAAAACTACTTCGACAGATCACGGAACAGAAGCCAAGAAAGACCATACTATCGAAACCGCGACCAAAACTATAGCGGACACAACAACCGGCGACAATCAAATAATCACGAACAATACCCCTCTCAATACAATCGAAGCCAATACAACAATTATAGAAGTCGCCCGCGCAGCACCTCCAATGGACCGGAACGGTATAGAGAACGCACACAGAGCCCAGGAGTACGTTTTCAAGTCAACAACGTCACGGAAAACGAAGTACCGAACAACAAAAGAAAATCAACACCATTCCTACCCCTCTTTATCACAATTATCGCACTCATTATAAACACATGCAGTGCAGAAACAACGTACCAGTTATGCACAGGAAACAGAGGAGGAATATATGTCGAGCCGCCATCTCCAACAGCTTGCCGATCCATCGCACCAACTAATAACCATATCCAGAAGACAACAGCAGAATTGTTCATCCAAAACCTACAACCAAAAGAATGGGAAGCATGGAAATGTGCAATTGAAACTTACCAACTCTGCATTCACGACGTTTTCTTCATCAGAGAAACTAATGTCTCACTAGCAAAAGTTTCACCAACAACACTGCAAGAATGTTCGTCAGCTATTAAAGAAAGAATATTCAACGGTACCAACCTTCAAAGAGAAGCACCAGGACTCTATGGAACTCCATTCCCAGAGACAACCATTACTAATGGTATATGGAAACAGGAATGCGAACAACGTACCAGATTCATAGCTGAACGAGGACACATGACCAGCCTACAAGACAATACAGTACTCTCAGATATATTCATAAACGACAACGGATGCACCAGTGACAAAGGACAATGCCTAACCAACAACGCTCTCATCATATGGACCCCACCATCAGAAAAACATAGTTGCTCGTACACTTCATTAGGCTCTCACGAAGTTTTTATATCAGAAGACACCATATTGATTCCCGGAATTCAAAGTGCTTTTATTCTAAACAATAAAACACCGGAAAAAGAAGCCTCCTCATGCTTACAAAAAGATATATTTACTACAAATAGTGGAACTCTAATCTCCTTCAACTCAACCTCAAGCTTAGGACGATCAAGAAGACACGCAATCACGGAATACCCTAAAGGATTCTTGACAGTTCATCAATACCCCTCGCTAAGATATTCAGCCAGCAAAACCGGAACTATTCTACTATATACAACCTATATTCAACGGAAAAGACTTGACATCCATTACAATCTCAATAACATAACAAATATGTTACCTAAGTATATCGCAATCTTCAAATACCTAGGTATAAATTTTGATGTTATCAAAAATCGTCTTATATGGCACAAATATGAAGACGTCAACATAGCCATTCTACACGCCCTAGGAGAAGCAGAAATAAGAGAAGCAACAAAAATCGCGATCGATAATCTATCGTATAAGGAACTTACGCATAAACTTAGCAAACGGATCACAATTAAGGATTTTAAGAAGATACTACCAACCAAAACAGGAGACTACTATGAAATCGCGAAAGAAATTGCTTACTCACTTGCGGAAATACCTACTACGTTAGCTACAGGAGAAACAACACCATCTTTAGAAGAATACTTATATCAACTCATGCCACCAAGAAAACCAAGACTCACCAAGACACGAAACGATTTAGAACTGTACGAACAACTAGCACAAGCAAAAATTATCCTGAACGCAATAAATAATCCGAAGAAGCTACATTCAAAAGAAGAATACGAAGCAGAAATGAAGAAATGGATCAAATATGAAAAAGAACTGAACTTACCACCATTACAACTGCCAAACTACACAGTTATCTTCGATGGCGACGATATATTCTACGGCTTCCGGAAAAGAAATCCTACAAATTATAGCATTACACAAGAGGATAGTGAAAAATTTTATAATCATTATCTACCCCTTATCAGTACTCCCGGAACACGACCTTTTGCAACCACAATTAGAAGCACTTCGACCCCCCTACAAACTACTACTACAACCACTACCACGACCCCTAAGCCTACAACCATAAGGAACGTCATCACTTCAACAATCACACCCAAAACACATATATCCACAACAACTAGACCCAAACCAACAATACCCACGTCTTCATCAACTACTACTACTACTACCACTACTACTACTACTACTTCTACTACTGCTAGACTCAGATCAACAACAACCACAACACCTACAACAACCACAACTATATTCACCACTCATCGACCAACACAATCATTCTCCACCCCCCAATCTACATTCAATATTACTACAAACCCAATCACAATCACCTCAAGCCAGGAATACAATAGGAAAGAATCACTCACCAAGTCACCGCCTCCAAGAACTACAAAAAGATCTATCACTACCACTCGCAGCACACCTGAAGAAATATCATCACATATTGGTAAGAAAGCTCACGTAGACTACCTTAAAGCTAAGAACGATATCGTCCAAAAATGGAATGAACATCTTCATCAACAAGAAACGCAATCTCATCTACAATATGCCACTACCAATCTGGAAGATGATATCATACGTACGTTCACAACAAACAGAAACAACATCTGCCACGTACAAAATAAACAACTACTTACCTGGTGGGCTATTCTTCAAATAAATCCTACTATAGGGATGCGTACAATGCTACGACGACAGGATATATCTGCAAGATTCATAAATGATAAACTAATTTATGTAATGCCATGCACACCAATTCAAATTACAAAAACATACCGTGATCACAAAGTCAACAGCACGTGTTTTCTGGAAACCCCAGTCGAAACGGAACATCACGGCCAACTGTTCATCCTACCAGGTACAAGAGACCTCACACCGATGGCACATGCCATACCATGCGGATTCACAATCAAGGATCCCTGGAAAGAAAACGATCAATGGACTAATAATAACCAATCAATAAATGTAACATCACCAGCATACATCGACGAGTTAGGATCAATCAACCTAGAACATATCAAGTTTAATGGAAGCAACATTTTCAACAATCTAACAGAATCAACGTTTCCTATGGCACTAGCAATATCATATGGATCCAGCTTAGCAACGCTACAAGCTACTTTACCAGGAAGAATAAAACCTGTAATCAAACAAAGATTAATTCCTAACATGAACCCTGTTACCCTAACAGCAGGAGCAGCCAGCAGCTTACTACTCAGCTACGAACATACAAAAGAAGCTATAACCTGGAAAATGTTTGACTTTCTGTCACCAATATGGGAAAAGATTCAAACCTGGACACTACGCGTACTTGCTATCATTGGATCAATCATCATAACAATTGGCATAATCACACTCGCCACCTGGATAATAAAAATATACGCATGTAGTTCAAGGATACCCATCAACAATGTCAAATGGGAAGCAGAATACTTACAACCACTATCAACTGAGAACACAAGAACAGAAACATCTCATCCTTCTCCGTCCGCTCCATACGTCGACAACCATCACAACAGCTGTCAACTCACATTGTATGATCCTTCAGCACCAATTCCTGAACACATTTATGAAGCTTATTTCCCTACAAGCATGAAGAAAGAAAACATAAACTACATAGGAGGATCACAATTACCGTTTGTCCCAATTTCAATCCACAATCACATCTTTAAGGCACTATGGGACACGGGAGCATCAGCATCATACATGCGAGAATCCACCTTCAAACAACTGCCCGCTGCAACGATGGTACTAAAACAAACAACAGCGATAGTCGCGAATAAATCTAAATTCTCATTTATGGGATACACAAGGATCCTCATAACAATAGGAACAACAGAAACAGAACACAAATTTTATGTAGCAGAAGATAACTACTGTCCAGCACCAGTGTTACTTGGAATAGACTTCATGGAAGCATTACATCAACAAGGAATTTACACCTCACTTCGACCGCTGGATAAAACAATTGTTATCGGCACAACACATGTTCCACTAGCACGAGAAACATCTCCGTGGGAACACCAGACCACGAAAGCATATGTGGTTAGCTTAGAAAACAAAACGCTAAGACCAGGAGAAACAAGAACGCTCACGCTAGAAGTACACGATCCAGAAAGCTATGAACAGGCGTTTCTAGATTGTAAGAAACCAGGCAACAAACTCTCTTTCACGCCTACTATATTTACGCCAACTGGATACGGAGTACAAATTTACGCGACGAACATATGCAAACAGCCACTCGAAATTCAAATGAATCAAGAAATAGGGATAGCAGAAGCGATACCAAAGGACAACCAAGAAAAATACGAAGGACAATACATACCTCCAGAAGCTCGATGGGAAGAACAACTGCCATATTTCCCAGACAATTTCATCAATGAGCTTGACCTCTCAGAAGCCTGCTTCTCGCAAATCGAACAACAGCAACTGAAAGAAATAATTTTACTACATAAACAAGCGTTTCTCAACGAAGATAGAAATATCGGACTCTTCCTAGGACCAATTGAACACTCCATTCCAATCATGCCAGGAAAAACACCATCATTCAAAATTACTTATCGTATACCACTCTCCCAACAAGAAGAAGTGGAGAAACAAATAGAAGAAATGCTACAACAAAGAATCATTGAACCATCAAACTCAATGACAACTAGTCCAGTAATTTTGGTGAAGAAGAAAGACAAAACTTACAGATTTGTAACGGACTTTCGAGCTCTGAATGCAATCACTCAGAAACAAGTATATGTCATATCAAACATACAGGACATCCTAGATTTGGCCGCTGGAGCAAGGATCTTCAGCAACTTTGATTTAGTATCTGGATTTTTCCAAATACCTCTTAAGAAAGAAGATCGTCATCTTACAGCTTTCACAACAACAAGTGGAACTTATCAATATTGTCGAATGCCGATGGGATTATGTGGATCACCCCATACTTTTCAAAACGCAGTACGATACCTGCAATCAATGGTTAAATGCAAGCTATTCGTATATCTAGATGATTTACTGTTAATCTCTGAATCTACGACAGCACATTTAAAAGATATTGAAGAAGTCTTGGAAGCAGTAACTCAAATAGGATTCAAAATAAAACTGAAGAAATGCGCATTCGCAAGAAAGGAAGTAAAATTTCTAGGATACATAGTTGGACAAGAAGGAATTAAACCGGACCCACATAAAATTAAGGCAATACAAGATTATCCCCAACCAAAATCAACAACAGGAGTAAGAGCTTTCATGGGAGTAGTAAACTACTTCAGAAGGTTCATAAAGAACGCTGCAGGAATAGCAACACCACTCTACAACCTCACTCGGAAAGACACTCCGTTCAAATGGACAGAAGAAGAAGAAATTGCTTTTAATACTTTGAAGAAAACATTGACTCAAGCACCTGTGTTACAAGCACCAATCCCGAAACGACCATATGTTATTGAAAGTGATGGAAGTATGATAGCAGTTGGCGCTGTACTACTTCAAGCGAAAGACGATCAAGAACCATTACACCCCATAGCTTTTGCTAGTCGGAAACTCAACAAAGCTGAAAGGAATTATCCACCAATAGAAGTAGAAGCATTAGCTCTTACATTCGCCGTTAAACAATTTCGCACCTACATACTAGGAACAGCAACCAAAATTATCACGGATCATAGACCACTTACTAGTTTAATGACTAGAAAAGATTTAATAGGTCGTTTAGCAAAATTTCAAATTGTTTTACAAGAATACGATATTGAAATTATCTACAGACCAGGAAAATTAAATAGTGTATGTGACGCATTATCACGATATTTTGAAGATGAAATCAACGAAGCAAAACCACCAGCAAAGAAGAAAAACGAAAGAAAAACGACGGAAGATACTATTCATCAGATAAACACCTTCACGATAGCAGATATTCGATCAGTGCAGAATCAATCAAATTGGATAAAAGAAACTATGGATAAAATAAAGAATAATACAGCTGGACGACAACTGACGGACAGATATATTGTGTACAACGATGTACTATACTCAAAACCAAAAAGAACCCTACAAGTACCACGAACAATTTTACCACGAGAAGAGCACATAATTAATCCAATTATGAAGAAATTTCATGAAGATCCGACACTCGGAGCTCATCTAGGAATAACAAAACAATGGACTCAATATCAAGACGATTTACATGGACTGGAATGCAAGAAGACATTACAAACTACATCAACAGATGTCTTGCTTGTGCAAAAAGAAAGAACAATCCTCACGAAGCAACGGTGGAACCAATGAAAAATTTTCCAACATCAACAAAACCATGGCAAAGAGTACACATGGATATACTCGGACCATTACCTAGGACAGAACAAGAAAACAGATATGTTCTTTCAATTCAAGATTCTTTTTCAAAATGGATAATCGCAATTCCGCTAATCAGACAAACATCAGAAGAAATTATATCAGCTATCGAAAAATATCTCTTTTATGTTTTTGGACCACCTGTTACTATCATCACAGACAATGGATCTAATTTTATTTCAAACGATTTCACTACTATGTGCAGTAATTTTGGAACTACACACCACACTACTATGCCGTATTACAAAAACGCTAACGGACAAGTAGAAAGATTACATCGGACGATCGAAGAAGCATTAACAGCCTACGTTAATGACGAACAAAACGATTGGGATAAGATACTTCCGAAGATTATTTTTACACTCAACAGATTACCAAACGCCACCACTAAAACATCACCATACGAATGTTTGTTTGGACAAGTAGCACGTCTACCCATTGACAAAAACTTGGAAACACCGGAAGAACAAAATATCACGGATCAGCTCAAAAACTTAAGAGATATTCAAGAAAAAGTCAAGGAAAAGATTGCCACCAATGAAGAAAGAATGAAGCAGAAATACGATCAAGCACATAGGACAAAAGAAAGAATATTGGATATAGGAGATCGAGTATTTGTACAAAGAGCGAACCCAAGCAACAAATTACAAATACGAAGAGATGGACCTTACCGGATAGTGACAATTGAAGGAAACAACATCAGCATAACGGACCAAGAGGGAAATATTATAAAAGCTCACAAAAATAACATACGTTATTTTCCACCAGACGATAATCTTATATCAACAAGAAATAATGAAGAAGAGGAAGAAGAGGACCAAGACATAGCAAACGAAGAAGAAGAAGAAGAAGAAACAAGTTGGAATAATCTGGATGAATGGGAACAAACCAATAATACGGAAAATAACAACAACTGTTACACAACAGGCAGTCCAGATACTCTCGCGCAACTGTTACCTATCACAGGGAATAACAGAGGAGTAAACGAAGAAGAAATTGAACATAATTCAGAAACACCTGACGACCTTGCTACAGCAAGAAGAATAACAAATTCTAATATACAATTAGAAAATGAATCAACAACAATCGACAGAATTCAAGAGGACCTCAGACAGCTGACACCTTTCTCTCAAGAAGAAGGTCCTAATCAAAACGATATAGAAGATAATAACGCAAAAACATACGAAAAGCTACGAGATCAATTCAAGAATGAAAACAGAAAGGAGCTATTTGAGGACAGAAACAAAAACTCACCAGCAATCAAAAATTGGAACACTACACTTGCCGCAGCACTAGGAATAGGAAATGAAAACTCACGCCCGTATCATGTTAAACTACAACCCAAAAGAAAAACACAAGACGAAGAAATCAGAAGTAATGGAGAATTGGAACTACATGGAAAAGCGGATCAAAGCAAAAAGCAGCAGAATAAATCTCCATCGCAAAACAAAGGAGAACAAGTACGAAACTTTTAATTAACTAACAAAAATCGTAGAATTGTAAAAATAATTTTTCTTTCTTTCGTATAGTACATTAAACATAAGACATAGATCAAAAACCACCGAAATTCTAATTTCTATCCTTTAATTTTAACAAATTGTAACAATCACTGAAAAACAAACTATATAAAGAGAAAATTTTGATAGAGAAAAATTCAATAACACTTTTCTTACTCAAAATGACCTCCTCTCTCGCCAACGTCACACTCTCTACATTCCTCGCAACTCCAACACCACTGGTCCCTCTAGCGACCACTATTGAACAAGAATGGATAGAGGTAGAAAACCTTCGTGAAGGTCTTCTACCTATCAACTGCATGAAGCCCAACTTAGGACCAATAATAAGCCTCCAAACGAGCAAATTGGAAAAGAAGACACAGCACATCCTATTTATGATGGAACTATTGGAGGAGAAAACCAAAAACTATAAGGAAAACGATCTGAAGGAGCTTCGCCAGCATCAAAAGAAATGGACAGAAGGATGTTCTCTCAGCCAGAAAGAGAACAGAATCCGACACATAATGCTGGGACAACCCGCCAGAACGCAGACCACAGCTGACATCTACAAAGCAATGCCGACGTGGACAACACAGATGACACAACAAGCTGTAGGAAATAGCGGAACCGAAGAAGAGGCATCGTGGATAGAGATAGGGCAAGACCTATCAGTAGTAATCGAAAAACTACTGACAAAAAGGACTACCAACACGTCCGCATCAAAAAGTAAGGCAAAAGCAGTTAGCCAAACCATCAGAACAATGGAGCTGCTTGGACTAGCATCAATGACGGAAATGATCCAGGAAATTGACCAACTGGCGGATTAAAGAAGAGAGGAAAGGTTTAAATCATTTATAAAATTCTATCTCTTAAAATTTTTCTCTTTATCAATAGTTTGTTGAAAAAAAAAAAAAAAAAAAAAAAAAATTTTTGCTTTATCTCATGCCATTTTATTTTTTTATTTTTCTCTCTTAATTATTATTTGCATATAACAGCTGAGGTCAGCTGACTTGTATCCGTTGGGGCATGTTACATACATATCTCAAAGGAAAGCAGCTGACCATGGCAGCTGCTATTATTAAACTAATGCAGATAGTTTTTAAGCAATTCTGAGAATATTCTAGATGCACTTTTTATAAGCTTTGTAACAATTTGTGTAAACTGAGTAGGAGTTGTATGGATATATAAACCTGAGTCCTCAAGACTCAGGCATCTCATTATCTCATTATCTTACTTTCTCTTTATCTTCTTTATATTCTCTTTCTTAACTCTAGCTTTAATCTTTGTATAATTATATTATAATGCGAACAATAAACCTTTATATATTTCATCTCTTGTTTCTTATTTCACCTTACATTACACACATATATTTAAAATCATACTCATCTTCTCATAGTCTGTTTGGATCTCTCAACTTGGAACCATTGAGAATCTAAATGGAACGCTAACATGACAAGCAAGCAATAATTTTATAGCATTTAAATTTCAAAACAAAAAATGCCCAAGACAGGAATCGAACCTGTGTCGCCACGGCCACAACGTGGAGTACTAACCACTATACTACTTGGGCCGATATTACAACAACTTAACAAAAATAGTGTGTTCATTGTTACTGAAATGAACTAAGATTCTTCATTTCCTGTGTGACAACATGAAAATTCTAATTCAATGACCAGAAATTGAAGGATGTCTTTATTTTTGAAAACAATACAGTTAATTGAACGTGATTAAATCAAAAATTGTTAGAACTTAAATAAGTATTTAAATTAAACAAATCTAACATGACAAGCAAGCAATATGTTTATAGCTTTTTAATTTCAAAACAAAAAATGCCCAAGACAGGAATCGAACCTGTGTCGCCACGGCCACAACGTGGAGTACTAACCACTATACTACTTGGGCCGGTATTACAAACTATACAAAATTATTGTGTTCATTGTTACTGAAATGAACTAAGATTCTTCATTTCCTGTGTGACAACATAAAAATTCTAATTCAATGAACAGAAATTGAATTTTGTCTTTATTTTTGAAAACAATACAGTTAATTGAATGTGATTTAATCGAAAATTGTTGGAACTTTAATAAGTATTTAAATTAAACAAATCTAACATGACAAGCAAGCAATAATTTTATAGCATTTTAATTTCAAAACAAAAATTGCCCAAGACAGGAATCGAACCTGTGTCGCCACGGCCACAACGTGGAGTACTAACCACTATACTACTTGAGCCGATATTACAACAACTTAACAAAATTAGTGTGTTCATTGTTACTGAAATGAACTAAGATTCTTCATTTCCTGTGTGACAACATAAAAATTCTAATTCAATGAACAGAAATTGAATTTTGTCTTTATTTTTGAAAACAATACAGTTAATTGAACGTGATTAAATCAGAAATTGTTAGAACTTAAATAAGTATTTGAATTAAACAAATCTAACATGACAAGCAAGCAATAATTTTATAGCATTTAAATTTCAAAACAAAAAATGCCCAAGACAGGAATCGAACCTGTGTCGCCACGGCCACAACGTGGAGTACTAACCACTATACTACTTGGGCCGATATTACAACAACTTAACAAAGTTAGTGTGTTCATTGTTACTGAAATGAACTAAGATTCTTCAATTTCTGTGTGACAACATGAAAATTCTAATTCAATGACCAGAAATTGAATTTTGTCTTTATTTTTAAAAACAATACAGTTAATTGAACGTGATTTAATCGAAAATTGTTGGAACTTAAATAAGTATTTAAATTAAACAAATCTAACATGACAAGCAAGCAATAATTTCATAGCATTTAAATTTCAAAACAAAAAATGCCCAAGACAGGAATCGAACCTGTGTCGCCACGGCCACAACGTGGAGTACTAACCACTATACTACTTGGGCCGATATTACAACAACTTAACAAAGTTAGTGTGTTCAGTGTTACTGAATTGAACTAAGATTCTTCATTTCCTGTGTGACAACATGAAAATTCTAATTCAATGACCAGAAATTGAAGGATGCGTTACATATTGTTTCTTCCCGTTCTTTTCATGGTCGGAAGATATATGTACTTCTACCTTGTTCCTTAGGTAGGCAGACCCGAACGCCCCGATTTCCTTATTAAGACAAATACTCAAAGAGAAAAGGATTCATTATCAGATAACAAGAAAATACAATATAAGAATTACATTAAGAAAGAATATAAAGAGATATAATAAAGTATTAAATAGAGTATATATATAGATGATATAGAGATGAGACTCACATGGCTATAAGACAACCTATCTGGGTTAGGCCAGAAGCAAGAGTGCCATGTGTGTCCCATGTTGTGGGCGGGGCTTGTTCAGGCTCCCGCTATTTGAATAGCGCGCACATGTTTACCATGTGCTTGCAGATGTGACATCCCCCCACCTTAAAAAGTTGAACGTCCTCGTTCAAAAACAAAATAAATTAATTCAATTTTTAAGATAGTTGGATGTTGGAAAAAAAATCATGGTGTAGTGGATAAAAAAATGTATACAATACGATTTGAAAGTTTAGCTATTGTCTCTTCAAGTTTGTTGAATTCGAAATGTAGTATCGAGTAGATTCTATTCCATTCACTTGCAAACGAGAGCTTTGCTTCTAAACCATTCGACTGTGATATAGTCGTTCATTTTCTCGAGTTGTACAGGTACGGTGTTACCCTGAGAATAGGTCGAGCCCGTTCTGTACAAAAAAATGAAAACTCGTTTAACCCGTATGACTAATGTCCATAAGGTGAATACAAGTAATGATTATGCATAAAAAAATAGCAAGATTCACAAGAGAATGTTGAAAAATCTACTCAATGAGAGTTGGAGTAATAAAACAAAACCTTGTAAAACAATAGCAGACTTTTCAGAGAAAATCAATCAACAACAAAGAAGTGTTACAATCAGAAATGGCACAAAATAAAAAAAAATTTCAACAGTTTGATTTAGTTAAAAAAAAAAACTACCTTCAAGAAATTGTGATAACCGGAATAGATGTGGTCCGTTGGTAAGGTTTGACGAAGTCCTTGTGTACTCTTCTGCTTTTTCCTTTATCTGTTTGAACCACGACGAAAGATCTTTGAAGTGCTGTAACTAAATAAGGCCCTTCGAATGAAGGTGTTAGTTTGTTTCGAGTAGAATTCACTTTTATCATAACTAAGTCATCAACCTGAATTTCTTTATTTTGTGTTCTATTTCGTGTATTGTACCGTTGTTCATTCTTCTTTGTGCATGTTTCAATTCTATCTTTTACTATATTAGATGTGCTTTCATTTTGTATTAGCGATCTATTGACAAAATCTTCTGTAGGATTGGCTGGTTCTTCAGTTTGAAGATTGTTTCCAGGCAATTGATGGTCAATAGGAAGTCTTGCATCCCGACCAAATAATACAACATATGGACTAATAGATGTTGATGAGTTTGGTAACGTATTGATCGCAAACATAACTTTGGGTAGGTGTATATCCCAGTTAGTTTGTTGTTCATTCACGAATGAAGAGAGAGCTTCTTCCAAAGTTCTATGAAGTCTCTCAACTTGTCCATTAGCATTTTTATGATATGGTAGCGTAGTAGTGTGTTTAATTCCAAATTGTTTACACATAGCTTGAAATTCAGATGACAAAAAGCTACTACCATTATCGGTTATCATACTCATTGGTGGTCCATATATGAAAACAAATCTAATTACAAACGCTTTTGTGATTTCAGTAGCCGTTTGTGTTATTAATGGGCAAGTTGTTCCCCATTTACTAAAAGCGTCTTGAATACTCAAGATGTATCGATGTCCATCATTAGTGCGAGGTAAAGGACCTAGTATATCTACATGAATACGATCAAATGGCTTTTCGGGTATAACAAATCTTCCCATAGGTTGAATATACGATTGGTGTGGGTTAGATTTCCTACTTGCACATTTTGTACAACGATTAATAAATTCAGTTATTTGTGGAACCATATTAGTCCAAAAGAATCGTCGTCGAATCGCATCAGTAGTTTTATTTATACCTAGGTGTGCACCAATTTTGGAATCTTCATGGAAAAACTTGATAACAACATCAGTTATTTTGTCGTTTCGAGGCAAAATAATAGATGGTTTTAAATAATTTTTCGCTTGTTTTGCATGTAATATGCCTTCTCGTTCTTCATACCGGTCTGATATATTAGCCGGACAGTTATCATTATTAATTTGAGAAAGTGCTTCGCGAATCCAGGGAACTCCAGCTTGAACTTTCCGTATTTCTTCACAATTTAGTTGGTCAATAGAAGAAATAGTTGTAATATGAGCAATAAAAGCATCAACAGGTTTTACTTTGTCCTTTGGTTTAGTAGGACGACTGTCATTTGCTTCGTTTTCTATATACTTGGAGAGAGCATCACAGACACTGTTTAATTTGCCAGGACGATATTCAATCTTTATGTTGAAATCTTGTGTCATTAGTTGATACTTGGCTAATCTACCTATGAGATCTTTACGCGACATTAAACTGGTTAATGGTCGGTGATCTGTGATAACTGTGGTAGGTACTCCTAATACATAGGTACGGAATTGTTGAAGAGCAAAGACTAAACCGAGTGCTTCAACTTCAATAGGAGGATATTTCCGTTCCGCTGGAGTCAACTTTCTACTAGCGAACGCAATCGGGTGTAATGGAGAATTTTTCTCTGCTGATTGCAATAAAACTGCTCCCACAGCGATCATACTGCCATCACTTTCTATAACAAAAGGTTGGTCTGCTTTAGGAGGTTTCAGTACAGGGGCAGTACACAGTAATGTTTTTAAAGTTTTAAATGCGTCTGCATGTTCCGATTTCCACTCAAAAGGAGTATCCTTATGTGTTAACTTATACAATGGCTCAGCTATTCCGGCATAATTTTGAATAAACCGTCGAAAATAGTTAGTCATACCTAGAAAGGATCTGACAGCCGTAACTGTGCTTGGATTTGGAAATTCGGAAACAGCCTGTATTTTAGCAGGATCTGGTTTAACACCATTTCTACCTATTACAAAACCCAAAAACTTTACTTCAGTGGCTTTTTCAGCACTTCTTGTATATCTTTTAAATGTTCTTCAGCTGAGTTCGAAATTATTAGCAAATCATCTAGATATACAAACAGTTTGTATCTAACAAGAGATTGCAAGTATCGTACTGCGGATTGAAAAGTGTGTGGCGCTCCACACAATCCCATAGGCATTCGGCAATACTGATAGGTACCTGATGGAGTGGTAAAAGCAGTTAGGTATCTATCTGAGTGTTTCAACGGTATTTGGAAGAAACCAGAAATGAGATCAAAATTCGAAAAGAACTGAGCTCCAGCCGCTAAGTCTATGATATCAGGAATGTGTGGGATGCTGTATGTTTGTTTCTTAGTAACACTATTCAATGCTCTAAAGTCAGTAACGAACCGGAAAGAATTATCTTGAAAGTGAAATATAATGCTATCATTAGACATAATATCAGAGTTATACAACCGATGGTAATGAGTGTTCGTTCAATTGAACCTATACAAAAGTCAATGAACAGATCCCAATTGGAGAAAACAATTTTCCTGGCATCTCTTATAAGTTTACTTCCTTTGAAGATGAAAGAGGAAATTTGAGGCCAATCACGTGAACGAGAAATTACGCGGAGAAGATCATGGTGAGGTGAAGTAGATAAACTATAACCATAAGTTAATCCAATAGATAGGGCTAAGGATTTTTCAGTCGAATTTTCAAACAAATTCCGCCCTGTGAATCGAAGTTTACTCAATTCAGCATAATGATCATGTTTTTCTGAATGAATACTATCTACTTTATGTGTGTCACCTTTATAATCTCTCCATGTTCCATTTTCATACCAAATCTCTGTCTCTTTGTGTTCACAATTGATCTCATGTCCTTCAGTGCTCAAATCGTAGCTATCGATAGGAGCAAAGAATAATTGTTTATCGTGTGTTAAAACAGGGGTCTCTGCATAACATTTATCATTGTAAGAATGATTACGATAAATGAAATGTGGTTCTATTTCCTGACAAGTTGTTATTTTTAAAACATTTCTTCCAACAAATCGGGCAACGATATCATCCCGCTGAAGCATAGCTCTTACTCCTATTGTAGGATGTATACGTAATATAGCTTGCCAGCTTTTTACAGTTTCCATTTGAGATTTACAGATGGTATGAAACTGTTGATGAAATTCGTCAATTATGGAGAGACGCGCTTTCTCAAACCCATAATTCAACTTATTATCTATTATCGTTTTAGTTTTATGCTCTGATTTGTGGAGAACATTGTCATATACTTCTGCTACATACAACTCTCGACCTCTCTCGTACGCATTAGGGGTAGGAGTTGTTAAACTACGAATTGTAGTTTTGGTGGCAGTTATTGGGGTTACAGTAGTATGCTGTACCATATTTTTATCAGTTGTGATTTGAGTTTTAACCCAACTTATGAATTCTAAAACTTCTGTTTTATTGAATTTAGGATTTTCCTGTGGGTATTCGATGGACTGTGGAGGAAATCCATAATATGCTGTACTATTCTTTGTATAAAGGTTGTGATAGTCAGGCAGCTTGGATATAATTGCTAAATCTTGCTCTTGGTTGTTTCTAACAGTAGCATCAGCTTTTTGTTGTCGACTGACTTGCATGTCACGAGATATTTGTTCTTTTCCCGATTGTTGTTGGATCATGAATAACATGCCTTGAGCAGTTGCAATAATTTCAGATTGATTCATATTTCCACTGCGTGCTAATATAGATGGATATAAGGCTCTGGCCAACTGTTCGATTGATGGAACTGTTTGTGTACCATCAAGAATTGTGGCTTGATATACTACTGCGTGAGCCATTCCTCGAAAGAAGTCTTCTATGGATGTTGTAGATTTCATCAACGATCTTTTTAACCGAGGAACTTCTATACGACGAGCTACTTGAGTGATAAGATCATCCAATTTCATGCTATTAATCACCTGTCTAGTAGCCAGTTTAATTTCCTCTATACCCATACATTGTAAAATCAAAAGATTGGGATCTTTGAAATTATTAGACTTTGCCCAGTTAGTTATGTGATCTTTTGTCAATCCTAAACTAACAATTGTGTCAATGAACAGTGGATTATCTATCGCGAATTGGAGCAAACTCTCATAAGATGATGTAGCTGCATATCTCATATATTTTGCGTAAAACTTAGTGATAGATGCAGATCCAAAAATGAAAGTAGGTCTTAGAAATGGAAACGCATATGGTTGGGATTTCGCATTAACAAAAAGATAATCATCACTGAAAGAGCGCTGTTTTTGAGGTAATGCATTACGTTTATTTCTGCGTCTATCAGCATTAAGCAAAGTATTGGAAAGATCAAGCAAATTATAAACACGGGGATATGCTGTGAATCGGATAATTGCCTCAGAGGATGATTCAAAAACAGCGAATTCGAAACAAGATTGAACGTGAGCGGATGTGGAATGATTTTGGAGAACAAAAGCGCTTTCAATAGAGTGAACTAGAAGAATATGATCACCCAACATGGCGGAGAAGGGGCCAAGTTTTTGATAGTGACAGACAACTGATGGGATAGGTGGTTGCCAGATAACTGCACTTTCACCAGTTGCACAAAACCCTTCATTTCCTTTACAATTATCAGTATTTATAAATAAGTCTGATACAATGTGATCTTCTTTCAATCTAGTTATTATCCCTCGCTTCAATACAAATTGTTCAATTTCTACACATTCTTCGGTGGACCAAGAGCGAGTTGGATTATGCTCGTTTAATGGTGTTTCAAAAACTGAATGCTGTTGGGCATTCATGATTTTATCATTCCACATACGATTTCTATGTGCTCGAACACAATCTTTCTTATCTACTGTTTCAATATGAGAGAATGTGGTGTTACGATCTCTCAAAAACATGAAATCTCTCACACAGCTTTTATACTTTTTCACATAGCATTTCCATGCTTCCCATGACTCTATCTCAGCCTTTGGTAGATATATTTCATCTCAACACTGTGAGCCTTTTCAATTTCTGCCTTATGGCAGCCTGTGACCACAGGAGGTGTTACTAATATACCCCCTTCAGATTGAGCGCAAATCTGATATTTTGCCGACCCAAAGGGAAGGCATGAGAGTGCCAATAAAGTCAGGCACAACGTGACCGGTGGCATGAATGGGGTCGCTACGCTGTATACCCTTGAGTTACCATTCCCATTGGCTGATGGTCTTTGTCTTCTTGGGGAACTAGGCCTAGGGTTCCAAGACGAGCTATTGGCATTTCTGCCATTGGCAAATGGGCGGTTTCCCGAGTTAGGACGCCTATTCATATTCCCGTTCTGCGAGTTATTATTATTATAACGTACGGCAGAAGGTCGCTCTCTCTCTCGCTCATAATCATTAGAGCCATTATTGTGCTGAGTCCAGTTATTATTTTTTTTATTATTTTTATTATTTTTATAATTTTTATTATTATTATTATTCCTACTTCTTTCTCTTTCTTCACTAAAGCTTAATTTATGCTGTAAAGCATTTATGAGCTCCTTCAAGGTGCTGGTGTCTTCATTTCTTTTCATGAAGCTATTACGAACGCCTTCTTCAAACCTAGCTAATTTCTTAGCTTGTTCATAAGTGGCGGGGTTTTTAGTTAAAACCGCAATACCCAGTTCCTCTTTTAAACCATTTAAAAATGCCGTTTTCAACATTGGTTCCCGCTCGGGATCCATTGGTGACATTATGGTGCTTGCCATTCTCTCTAATTCCATACTAAAATCAAGAACAGATTTATCTCCTTGTTGTACTCGATGAATAAGCGCTATGGTGAAATTTTTATCTGTTTTAGGCGCTAAAAGCTCAGTGAGCTGATCCATCAAAACAATCCATGGGCCATTAGTTCTTATGCCACTAGGAATACTATTATACAAGGAGAGAGCTGTTTCATTTGATTCCAAAAGAAGAGGCAAAATTAATAGTCTCTCAGGTAAGCTTAGATTCATAACATTAAAAAATCTATTTAAAGATTCAACAAAAGAACGAAAGCTACGAGAGCCGTCATACCTGGGACAGAGATGGCAATTTAAAATAGTTGCCATATTTCTAGAGGGTGGAGCAACATTAGAATTAGGAGATGGAGAGGTAGGAGTCATTTTTCTTTCAAAAGCTTTAGTTATAGCAGCGGCCCACCGACTTGGTGATCTATTTCGTACTGTAGTAGGTGCCCGAGGTGTTTCCTCAGTGATGGCCTTTCTGCTTTTACTTCTCATTCTAATTGTTAGAGAAGAAGAGTGAGAAGAAGAAGAGGAATCACCTTCTTCTCTCAAAAATTCAAAAGGAGAGAGGTAGGTGGATGGAGTATTTAAGTTTTTAGAATTAAATTCAAAAACTTGGCGTACCTCTGGTGATCCTTGTTCCTGATCTTTGTTTTCGTCGCTGATGTCCGAGTCCGACAGGGTGGCTGGTGAATACAGTTAGATGAATATAAAAGCGCGTACTGGAAGCAACTAGACTCCAGTAAAAACGTTTGTGACAATGGCGTCCGATGAAGGAGGATCGTTGAAGCTTCAAGCTCCGTCTCCAGCCATGTGTCACGACACCAGATGTTAGCGCTTATGGTAAACAACCATTGACCGTCTGTCGTGATATTTGAATATTATAATCACTTATGTCAGCTTAGAGACAAATAAGGAATCACAGATGGTGCCTTAAGCCTGTTTGAAAACTTTTGAATTTTAACAGCTGTTATTGACTACACATATCGAACAGCTGGTACGCGTGGGCCAACTATTTGAATGTGAGTAAGCTTAAAGTAAACAAAAATGTCTCATCTCGTATATTAAGTTCAATTTTATAAAGTTTATTAAGATTTGTAGAAAGAATTTCAAAATAAATCTTAATTAAGATAATTTTTAATTTAATTTCAAAAGATTTAGAAGGTAATTTAAGATTGATATAGGAATTTAAATTCAGTAATCTGTCAATAATATAGGAAAAAGGAAACGTTGGCAGACGTAGAGTGGACTTGGGTGGGTAGGAATTTAAATATTCTTATTATCTCTGAACTAATAAGAAAAGAGTTAACAGGAGTAGAATCCTGATGAACCCTTGGATGTGAATCAAAATCAAAAAATCGTAAATAAAATTATCCCAACAGCCTCCAGCTTCCAAACAACTCAGCTAAAAAGTGAGCTCTGTTGCCACACTGGACATTCACATCATAAAGTAATGAATCAAAATAGCACGCGCGTGCATAACAAAAAGGTAACGCTCGTCAAAACTATTGTCTGATAGTTTCCCCAAACGTCTCAGACACCTCCCAGTTTTCGTTGAGCGGAGGAGAAGTGGTAGCCAAAATAATTTTTGGGGAAATCATGGTGCACGGCTCGGTTACTCCTCACTGTTGGGTAATTAAGTCCAAAAGTCTCGTAAACTTGCTGTCAATAAATTAACAGTAAAGTAAGCAAGGTGGAACCTCCACGTTACATATTGTTTCTTCCCGTTCTTTTCATGGTCGGAAGATATATGTACTTCTACCTTGTTCCTTAGGTAGGCAGACCCGAACGCCCCGATTTCCTTATTAAGACAAATACTCAAAGAGAAAAGGATTCATTATCAGATAACAAGAAAATACAATATAAGAATTACATTAAGAAAGAATATAAAGAGATATAATAAAGTATTAAATAGAGTATATATATAGATGATATAGAGATGAGACTCACATGGCTATAAGACAACCTATCTGGGTTAGGCCAGAAGCAAGAGTGCCATGTGTGTCCCATGTTGTGGGCGGGGCTTGTTCAGGCTCCCGCTATTTGAATAGCGCGCACATGTTTACCATGTGCTTGCAGATGTGACAGATGTCTTTATTTTTGAAAACAATACAGTTAATTGAACGTGATTAAATCAAAAATTGTTAAAACTTAAATAAGTATTTAAATTAAACAAATCTAACATGACAAGCAAGCAATATGTTTATAGCTTTTTAATTTCAAAACAAAAAATGCCCAAGACAGGAATCGAACCTGTGTCGCCACGGCCACAACGTGGAGTACTAACCACTATACTACTTGGGCCGGTATTACAAACTATACAAAATTATTGTGTTCATTGTTACTGAAATGAACTAAGATTGTTCATTTCCTGTGTGACAACATGAAAATTCTAATTCAATGACCAGAAATTGAAAGATGTCTTTATTTTTGAAAACAATACAGTTAATTGAACGTGATTAAATCAAAAATTGTTAGAACTTAAATAAGTATTTGAATTAAACAAATCTAACATGACAAGCAAGCAATAATTTTACAGCATTTAAATTTCAAAACAAAAAATGCCCAAGACAGGAATCGAACCTGTGTCGCCACGGCCACAACGTGGAGTACTAACCACTATACTACTTGGGCCGATATTACAACAACTTAACAAAGTTAGTGTGTTCATTGTTACTGAAATGAACTAAGATTCTTCAATTTCTGTGTGACAACATGAAAATTCTAATTCAATGACCAGAAATTGAAAGATGTCTTTATTTTTGAAAACAATACAGTTTAATGAACGTGATTTGATCGAAAATTGTTGGAACTTAAATAAGTATTTAAATTAAACAAATCTAACATGACAAGCAAGCAATAATTTTATAGCATTTAAATTTCAAAACAAAAAATGCCCAAGACAGGAATCGAACCTGTGTCGCCACGGCCACAACGTGGAGTACTAACCACTATACTACTTGGGCCGGTATTACAAACTAAACCAAATTATTGTGTTCATTGTTACTGAAATGAACTAAGATTCTTCATTTCCTGTGTGACAACATGAAAATTCTAATTCAATGACCAGAAATTGAAAGATGTCTTTATTTTTGAAAACAATACAGTTCATTGAATGTGATTTAATCGAAAATTGTTAGAACTTAAATAAGTATTTGAATTAAACAAATCTAACATGACAAGCAAGCAATAATTTTATAGCATTTAAATTTCAAAACAAAAAATGCCCAAGACAGGAATCGAACCTGTGTCGCCACGGCCACAACGTGGAGTACTAACCACTATACTACTTGGGCCGATATTACAACAACTTAACAAAGTTAGTGTGTTCATTGTTACTGAAATGAACTAAGATTCTTCAATTTCTGTGTGACAACATGAAAATTCTAATTCAATGACCAGAAATTGAAAGATGTCTTTATTTTTGAAAACAATACAGTTTAATGAACGTGATTTGATCGAAAATTGTTGGAACTTAAATAAGTATTTAAATTAAACAAATCTAACATGACAAGCAAGCAATAATTTTATAGCATTTAAATTTCAAAACAAAAAATGCCCAAGACAGGAATCGAACCTGTGTCGCCACGGCCACAACGTGGAGTACTAACCACTATACTACTTGGGCCGGTATTACAAACTAAACCAAATTATTGTGTTCATTGTTACTGAAATGAACTAAGATTCTTCATTTCCTGTGTGACAACATGAAAATTCTAATTCAATGACCAGAAATTGAAAGATGTCTTTATTTTTGAAAACAATACAGTTCATTGAATGTGATTTAATCGAAAATTGTTAGAACTTAAATAAGTATTTGAATTAAACAAATCTAACATGACAAGCAAGCAATAATTTTATAGCATTTAAATTTCAAAACAAAAAATGCCCAAGACAGGAATCGAACCTGTGTCGCCACGGCCACAACGTGGAGTACTAACCACTATACTACTTGGGCCGATATTACAACAACTTAACAAAGTTAGTGTGTTCATTGTTACTGAAATGAACTAAGATTCTTCAATTTCTGTGTGACAACATGAAAATTCTAATTCAATGACCAGAAATTGAAAGATGTCTTTATTTTTGAAAACAATACAGTTAATTGAACGTAATTAAATCAAAAATTGTTAGAACTTAAATAAGTATTTGAATTAAACAAATCTAACATGACAAGCAAGCAATAATTTTATAGCATTTAAATTTCAAAACAAAAAATGCCCAAGACAGGAATCGAACCTGTGTCGCCACGGCCACAACGTGGAGTACTAACCACTATACTACTTGGGCCGATATTACAACAACTTAACAAAGTTAGTGTGTTCATTGTTACTGAAATGAACTAAGAATCTTCAATTTCTGTGTGACAACATGAAAATTCTAATTCAATGACCAGAAATTGAAAGATGTCTTTATTTTTGAAAACAATACAGTTAATTGAATGTGATTTAATCGAAAATTGTTGGAACTTTAATAAGTATTTGAATTAAACAAATCTAACATGACAAGCAAGCAATAATTTTATAGCATTTAAATTTCAAAACAAAAAATGCCCAAGACAGGAATCGAACCTGTGTCGCCACGGCCACAACGTGGAGTACTAACCACTATACTACTTGGGCCGATATTACAACAACTTAACAAAGTTAGTGTGTTCATTGTTACTGAAATGAACTAAGATTCTTCAATTTCTGTGTGACAACATGAAAATTCTAATTCAATGACCAGAAATTGAAAGATGTCTTTATTTTTGAAAACAATACAGTTAATTGAACGTGATTAAATCAAAAATTGTTGGAACTTAAATAAGTATTTAAATTAAACAAATCTAACATGACAAGCAAGCAATAATTTTATAGCATTTTAATTTCAAAACAAAAAATGCCCAAGGCAGGAATCGAACCTGTGTCGCCACGGCCACAACGTGGAGTACTAACCACTATACTACTTGGGCCGGTATTACAAACTAAACCAAATTATTGTGTTCATTGTTACTGAAATGAACTAAGATTCTTCAATTTCTGTGTGACAACATGAAAATTCTAATTCAATGACCAGAAATTGAAAGATGTCTTTATTTTTGAAAACAATACAGTTTAATGAACGTGATTTAATCAAAAATTGTTAGAACTTAAATAAGTATTTGAATTAAACAAATCTAACATGACAAGCAAGCAATAATTTTATAGCATTTTAATTTCAAAACAAAAAATGCCCAAGGCAGGAATCGAACCTGTGTCGCCACGGCCACAACGTGGAGTACTAACCACTATACTACTTGGGCCGGTATTACAAACTAAACCAAATTATTGTGTTCATTGTTACTGAAATGAACTAAGATTCTTCATTTCCTGTGTGACAACATGAAAATTCTAATTCAATGACCAGAAATTGAAAGATGTCTTTATTTTTGAAAACAATACAGTTAATTGAATGTGATTTAATCGAAAATTGTTGGAACTTAAATAAGTATTTAAATTAAACAAATCTAACATGACAAGCAAGCAATAATTTTATAGCATTTTAATTTCAAAACAAAAAATGCCCAAGACAGGAATCGAACCTGTGTCGCCACGGCCACAACGTGGAGTACTAACCACTATACTACTTGGGCCGATATTACAACAACTTAACAAAGTTAGTGTGTTCATTGTTACTGAAATGAACTAAGATTCTTCAATTTCTGTGTGACAACATGAAAATTCTAATTCAATGACCAGAAATTGAAAGATGTCTTTATTTTTGAAAACAATACAGTTTAATGAACGTGATTTAATCAAAAATTGTTAGAACTTAAATAAGTATTTGAATTAAACAAATCTAACATGACAAGCAAGCAATAATTTTATAGCATTTTAATTTCAAAACAAAAAATGCCCAAGACAGGAATCGAACCTGTGTCGCCACGGCCACAACGTGGAGTACTAACCACTATACTACTTGGGCCGGTATTACAAACTAAACCAAATTATTGTGTTCATTGTTACTGAAATGAACTAAGATTCTTCATTTCCTGTGTGACAACATGAAAATTCTAATTCAATGACCAGAAATTGAAAGATGTCTTTATTTTTGAAAACAATACAGTTAATTGAACGTGATTAAATCGAAAATTGTTGGAACTTAAATAAGTATTTAAATTAAACAAATCTAACATGACAAGCAAGCAATAATTTTATAGCATTTTAATTTCAAAACAAAAAATGCCCAAGACAGGAATCGAACCTGTGTCGCCACGGCCACAACGTGGAGTACTAACCACTATACTACTTGGGCCGATATTACAACAACTTAACAAAGTTAGTGTGTTCATTGTTACTGAAATGAACTAAGATTCTTCAATTTCTGTGTGACAACATGAAAATTCTAATTCAATGACCAGAAATTGAAAGATGTCTTTATTTTTGAAAACAATACAGTTTAATGAACGTGATTTAATCAAAAATTGTTAGAACTTAAATAAGTATTTGAATTAAACAAATCTAACATGACAAGCAAGCAATAATTTTATAGCATTTTAATTTCAAAACAAAAAATGCCCAAGGCAGGAATCGAACCTGTGTCGCCACGGCCACAACGTGGAGTACTAACCACTATACTACTTGGGCCGATATTACAACAACTTAACAAAAATAGTGTGTTCATTGTTACTGAAATGAACTAAGATTCTTCATTTCCTGTGTGACAACATGAAAATTCTAATTCAATGACCAGAAATTGAAGGATGTCTTTATTTTTGAAAACAATACAGTTAATTGAACGTGATTAAATCAAAAATTGTTAGAACTTAAATAAGTATTTAAATTAAACAAATCTAACATGACAAGCAAGCAATATGTTTATAGCTTTTTAATTTCAAAACAAAAAATGCCCAAGACAGGAATCGAACCTGTGTCGCCACGGCCACAACGTGGAGTACTAACCACTATACTACTTGGGCCGGCATTACAAACTAAACAAAATTATTGTGTTCATTGTTACTGAAATGAACTAAGATTCTTCATTTCCTGTGTGACAACATGAAAATTCTAATTCAATGACCAGAAATTGAAAGATGTCTTTATTTTTGAAAACAATACAGTTAATTGAACGTGATTTAATCGAAAATTGTTGGAACTTAAATAAGTATTTAAATTAAACAAATCTAACATGACAAGCAAGCAATAATTTCATAGCATTTAAATTTCAAAACAAAAAATGCCCAAGACAGGAATCGAACCTGTGTCGCCACGGCCACAACGTGGAGTACTAACCACTATACTACTTGGGCCGATATTACAACAACTTAACAAAAATAGTGTGTTCATTGTTACTGAAATGAACTAAGATTCTTCTTTTCCTGTGTGACAACATGAAAATTCTAATTCAATGACCAGAAATTGAAGGATGTCTTTATTTTTGAAAACAATACAGTTAATTGAACGTGATTAAATCAAAAATTGTTAGAACTTAAATAAGTATTTAAATTAAACAAATCTAACATGACAAGCAAGCAATATGTTTATAGCTTTTTAATTTCAAAACAAAAAATGCCCAAGACAGGAATCGAACCTGTGTCGCCACGGCCACAACGTGGAGTACTAACCACTATACTACTTGGGCCGGTATTACAAACTATACAAAATTATTGTGTTCATTGTTACTGAAATGAACTAAGATTCTTCATTTCCTGTGTGACAACATGAAAATTCTAATTCAATGACCAGAAATTGAAAGATGTCTTTATTTTTGAAAACAATACAGTTAATTGAACGTGATTAAATCAAAAATTGTTAGAACTTAAATAAGTATTTGAATTAAACAAATCTAACATGACAAGCAAGCAATAATTTTATAGCATTTAAATTTCAAAACAAAAAATGCCCAAGACAGGAATCGAACCTGTGTCGCCACGGCCACAACGTGGAGTACTAACCACTATACTACTTGGGCCGATATTACAACAACTTAACAAAGTTAGTGTGTTCATTGTTACTGAAATGAACTAAGATTCTTCAATTTCTGTGTGACAACATGAAAATACTAATTCAATGAACAGAAGTTGAATTTTGTCTTTATTTTTGAAAACAATACAGTTAATTAGATGTGATTTAATCGAAAATTGTTGGAACTTAAATAAGTATTTAAATTAAACAAATCTAACATGACAAGCAAGCAAAAATTTTTTAGCATTTAAATTTCAAAACAAAAAATGCCCAAGACAGGAATCGAACCTGTGTCGCCACGGCCACAACGTGGAGTACTAACCACTATACTACTTGGGCCGGTATTACAAACTAAACAAAATTATTGTGTTCATTGTTACTGAAATGAACTAAGATTCTTCATTTCCTGTGTGACAACATGAAAATTCTAATTCAATGACCAGAAATTGAAAGATGTCTTTATTTTTGAAAACAATACAGTTAATTGAATGTGATTTAATCGAAAATTGTTGGAACTTAAATAAGTATTTAAATTAAACAAATCTAACATGACAAGCAAGCAATATGTTTATAGCTTTTTAATTTCAAAACAAAAAATGCCCAAGACAGGAATCGAACCTGTGTCGCCACGGCCACAACGTGGAGTACTAACCACTATACTACTTGGGCCGATATTACAACAACTTAACAAAGTTAGTGTGTTCATTGTTACTGAAATGAACTAAGATTCTTCAATTTCTGTGTGACAACATGAAAATTCTAATTCAATGACCAGAAATTGAAAGATGTCTTTATTTTTGAAAACAATACAGTTTAATGAACGTGATTTAATCAAAAATTGTTAGAACTTAAATAAGTATTTGAATTAAACAAATCTAACATGACAAGCAAGCAATAATTTTATAGCATTTTAATTTCAAAACAAAAAATGCCCAAGACAGGAATCGAACCTGTGTCGCCACGGCCACAACGTGGAGTACTAACCACTATACTACTTGGGCCGGTATTACAAACTAAACCAAATTATTGTGTTCATTGTTACTGAAATGAACTAAGATTCTTCATTTCCTGTGTGACAACATGAAAATTCTAATTCAATGACCAGAAATTGAAAGATGTCTTTATTTTTGAAAACAATACAGTTAATTGAATGTGATTTAATCGAAAATTGTTGGAACTTAAATAAGTATTTAAATTAAACAAATCTAACATGACAAGCAAGCAATAATTTTATAGCATTTTAATTTCAAAACAAAAAATGCCCAAGACAGGAATCGAACCTGTGTCGCCACGGCCACAACGTGGAGTACTAACCACTATACTACTTGGGCCGGCATTACAAACTAAACAAAATTATTGTGTTCATTGTTACTGAAATGAACTAAGATTCTTCATTTCCTGTGTGACAACATGAAAATTCTAATTCAATGACCAGAAATTGAAAGATGTCTTTATTTTTGAAAACAATACAGTTAATTGAACGTGATTTAATCGAAAATTGTTGGAACTTAAATAAGTATTTAAATTAAACAAATCTAACATGACAAGCAAGCAATAATTTCATAGCATTTAAATTTCAAAACAAAAAATGCCCAAGACAGGAATCGAACCTGTGTCGCCACGGCCACAACGTGGAGTACTAACCACTATACTACTTGGGCCGATATTACAACAACTTAACAAAAATAGTGTGTTCATTGTTACTGAAATGAACTAAGATTCTTCATTTCCTGTGTGACAACATGAAAATTCTAATTCAATGACCAGAAATTGAAGGATGTCTTTATTTTTGAAAACAATACAGTTAATTGAACGTGATTAAATCAAAAATTGTTAGAACTTAAATAAGTATTTAAATTAAACAAATCTAACATGACAAGCAAGCAATATGTTTATAGCTTTTTAATTTCAAAACAAAAAATGCCCAAGACAGGAATCGAACCTGTGTCGCCACGGCCACAACGTGGAGTACTAACCACTATACTACTTGGGCCGGTATTACAAACTATACAAAATTATTGTGTTCATTGTTACTGAAATGAACTAAGATTCTTCATTTCCTGTGTGACAACATGAAAATTCTAATTCAATGACCAGAAATTGAAAGATGTCTTTATTTTTGAAAACAATACAGTTAATTGAACGTGATTAAATCAAAAATTGTTAGAACTTAAATAAGTATTTGAATTAAACAAATCTAACATGACAAGCAAGCAATAATTTTATAGCATTTAAATTTCAAAACAAAAAATGCCCAAGACAGGAATCGAACCTGTGTCGCCACGGCCACAACGTGGAGTACTAACCACTATACTACTTGGGCCGATATTACAACAACTTAACAAAGTTAGTGTGTTCATTGTTACTGAAATGAACTAAGATTCTTCAATTTCTGTGTGACAACATGAAAATACTAATTCAATGAACAGAAGTTGAATTTTGTCTTTATTTTTGAAAACAATACAGTTAATTAGATGTGATTTAATCGAAAATTGTTGGAACTTAAATAAGTATTTAAATTAAACAAATCTAACATGACAAGCAAGCAAAAATTTTATAGCATTTAAATTTCAAAACAAAAAATGCCCAAGACAGGAATCGAACCTGTGTCGCCACGGCCACAACGTGGAGTACTAACTACTATACTACTTGGGCCGATATTACAACAACTTAACAAAGTTAGTGTGTTCATTGTTACTGAAATGAACTAAGATTCTTCAATTTCTGTGTGACAACATGAAAATACTAATTCAATGAACAGAAGTTGAATTTTGTCTTTATTTTTGAAAACAATACAGTTAATTAGATGTGATTTAATCGAAAATTGTTGGAACTTAAATAAGTATTTAAATTAAACAAATCTAACATGACAAGCAAGCAAAAATTTTATAGCATTTAAATTTCAAAACAAAAAATGCCCAAGACAGGAATCGAACCTGTGTCGCCACGGCCACAACGTGGAGTACTAACCACTATACTACTTGGGCCGATATTACAACAACTTAACAAAGTTAGTGTGTTCATTGTTACTGAAATGAACTAAGATTCTTCAATTTCTGTGTGACAACATGAAAATACTAATTCAATGAACAGAAGTTGAATTTTGTCTTTATTTTTGAAAACAATACAGTTAATTAGATGTGATTTAATCGAAAATTGTTGGAACTTAAATAAGTATTTAAATTAAACAAATCTAACATGACAAGCAAGCAAAAATTTTATAGCATTTAAATTTCAAAACAAAAAATGCCCAAGACAGGAATCGAACCTGTGTCGCCACGGCCACAACGTGGAGTACTAACCACTATACTACTTGGGCCGGTATTACAAACTAAACAAAATTATTGTGTTCATTGTTACTGAAATGAACTAAGATTCTTCATTTCCTGTGTGACAACATGAAAATTCTAATTCAATGACCAGAAATTGAAAGATGTCTTTATTTTTGAAAACAATACAGTTAATTGAACGTGATTAAATCAAAAATTGTTAGAACTTAAATAAGTATTTGAATTAAACAAATCTAACATGACAAGCAAGCAATAATTTTATAGCATTTTAATTTCAAAACAAAAAATGCCCAAGACAGGAATCGAACCTGTGTCGCCACGGCCACAACGTGGAGTACTAACCACTATACTACTTGGGCCGGTATTACAAACTAAACAAAATTATTGTGTTCATTGTTACTGAAATGAACTAAGATTCTTCATTTCCTGTGTGACAACATGAAAATTCTAATTCAATGACCAGAAATTGAAAGATGTCTTTATTTTTGAAAACAATACAGTTTAATGAACGTGATTTAATCAAAAATTGTTAGAACTTAAATAAGTATTTGAATTAAACAAATCTAACATGACAAGCAAGCAATAATTTTATAGCATTTTAATTTCAAAACAAAAAATGCCCAAGACAAGAATCGAACCTGTGTCGCCACGGCCACAACGTGGAGTACTAACCACTATACTACTTGGGCCGGTATTACAAACTAAACCAAATTATTGTGTTCATTGTTACTGAAATGAACTAAGATTCTTCATTTCCTGTGTGACAACATGAAAATTCTAATTCAATGACCAGAAATTGAAAGATGTCTTTATTTTTGAAAACAATACAGTTTAATGAACGTGATTTAATCAAAAATTGTTAGAACTTAAATAAGTATTTGAATTAAACAAATCTAACATGACAAGCAAGCAATATGTTTATAGCATTTTAATTTCAAAACAAAAAATGCCCAAGACAAGAATCGAACCTGTGTCGCCACGGCCACAACGTGGAGTACTAACCACTATACTACTTGGGCCGATATTACAACAACTTAACAAAGTTAGTGTGTTCATTGTTACTGAAATGAACTAAGATTCTTCAATTTCTGTGTGACAACATGAAAATTCTAATTCAATGACCAGAAATTGAAAGATGTCTTTATTTTTGAAAACAATACAGTTTAATGAACGTGATTTAATCAAAAATTGTTAGAACTTAAATAAGTATTTGAATTAAACAAATCTAACATGACAAGCAAGCAATAATTTTATAGCATTTTAATTTCAAAACAAAAAATGCCCAAGACAGGAATCGAACCTGTGTCGCCACGGCCACAACGTGGAGTACTAACCACTATACTACTTGGGCCGATATTACAACAACTTAACAAAGTTAGTGTGTTCATTGTTACTGAAATGAACTAAGATTCTTCAATTTCTGTGTGACAACATGAAAATACTAATTCAATGAACAGAAGTTGAATTTTGTCTTTATTTTTGAAAACAATACAGTTAATTAGATGTGATTTAATCGAAAATTGTTGGAACTTAAATAAGTATTTAAATTAAACAAATCTAACATGACAAGCAAGCAAAAATTTTATAGCATTTAAATTTCAAAACAAAAAATGCCCAAGACAGGAATCGAACCTGTGTCGCCACGGCCACAACGTGGAGTACTAACCACTATACTACTTGGGCCGATATTACAACAACTTAACAAAGTTAGTGTGTTCATTGTTACTGAAATGAACTAAGATTCTTCATTTCCTGTGTGACAACATGAAAATTCTAATTCAATGACCAGAAATTGAAAGATGTCTTTATTTTTGAAAACAATACAGTTAATTGAACGTGATTAAATCAAAAATTGTTAGAACTTAAATAAGTATTTAAATTAAACAAATCTAACATGACAAGCAAGCAATATGTTCATAGCATTTTAATTTCAAAACAAAAAATGCCCAAGACAAGAATCGAACCTGTGTCGCCACGGCCACAACGTGGAGTACTAACCACTATACTACTTGGGCCGATATTACAACAACTTAACAAAGTTAGTGTGTTCATTGTTACTGAAATGAACTAAGATTCTTCAATTTCTGTGTGACAACATGAAAATTCTAATTCAATGACCAGAAATTGAAAGATGTCTTTATTTTTGAAAACAATACAGTTTAATGAACGTGATTTAATCAAAAATTGTTAGAACTTAAATAAGTATTTGAATTAAACAAATCTAACATGACAAGCAAGCAATATGTTTATAGCATTTTAATTTCAAAACAAAAAATGCCCAAGACAAGAATCGAACCTGTGTCGCCACGGCCACAACGTGGAGTACTAACCACTATACTACTTGGGCCGATATTACAACAACTTAACAAAGTTAGTGTGTTCATTGTTACTGAAATGAACTAAGATTCTTCAATTTCTGTGTGACAACATGAAAATTCTAATTCAATGACCAGAAATTGAAAGATGTCTTTATTTTTGAAAACAATACAGTTTAATGAACGTGATTTAATCAAAAATTGTTAGAACTTAAATAAGTATTTGAATTGAACAAATCTAACATGACAAGCAAGCAATAATTTTATAGCATTTTAATTTCAAAACAAAAAATGCCCAAGACAGGAATCGAACCTGTGTCGCCACGGCCACAACGTGGAGTACTAACCACTATACTACTTGGGCCGGTATTACAAACTAAACCAAATTATTGTGTTCATTGTTACTGAAATGAACTAAGATTCTTCATTTCCTGTGTGACAACATGAAAATTCTAATTCAATGACCAGAAATTGAAAGATGTCTTTATTTTTGAAAACAATACAGTTAATTGAATGTGATTTAATCGAAAATTGTTGGAACTTAAATAAGTATTTAAATTAAACAAATCTAACATGACAAGCAAGCAATAATTTTATAGCATTTAAATTTCAAAACAAAAAATGCCCAAGACAGGAATCGAACCTGTGTCGCCACGGCCACAACGTGGAGTACTAACCACTATACTACTTGGGCCGGTATTACAAACTAAACAAAATTATTGTGTTCATTGTTACTGAAATGAACTAAGATTCTTCATTTCCTGTGTGACAACATGAAAATTCTAATTCAATGACCAGAAATTGAAAGATGTCTTTATTTTTGAAAACAATACAGTTAATTGAACGTGATTAAATCAAAAATTGTTAGAACTTAAATAAGTATTTAAATTAAACAAATCTAACATGACAAGCAAGCAATAATTTTATAGCATTTAAATTTCAAAACAAAAAATGCCCAAGACAGGAATCGAACCTGTGTCGCCACGGCCACAACGTGGAGTACTAACCACTATACTACTTGGGCCGGTATTACAAACTAAACCAAATTATTGTGTTCATTGTTACTGAAATGAACTAAGATTCTTCATTTCCTGTGTGACAACATGAAAATTCTAATTCAATGACCAGAAATTGAAAGATGTCTTTATTTTTGAAAACAATACAGTTAATTGAACGTGATTAAATCAAAAATTGTTAGAACTTAAATAAGTATTTAAATTAAACAAATCTAACATGACAAGCAAGCAATATGTTTATAGCATTTTAATTTCAAAACAGAATATGCCCAAGACAAGAATCGAACCTGTGTCGCCACGGCCACAACGTGGAGTACTAACCACTATACTACTTGGGCCGATATTACAACAACTTAACAAAGTTAGTGTGTTCATTGTTACTGAAATGAACTAAGATTCTTCATTTCCTGTGTGACAACATGAAAATTCTAATTCAATGACCAGAAATTGAAAGATGTCTTTATTTTTGAAAACAATACAGTTAATTGAACGTGATTAAATCAAAAATTGTTAGAACTTAAATAAGTATTTGAATTAAACAAATCTAACATGACAAGCAAGCAATAATTTTATAGCATTTTAATTTCAAAACAAAAAATGCCCAAGACAGGAATCGAACCTGTGTCGCCACGGCCACAACGTGGAGTACTAACCACTATACTACTTGGGCCGGTATTACAAACTAAACAAAATTATTGTGTTCATTGTTACTGAAATGAACTAAGATTCTTCATTTCCTGTGTGACAACATGAAAATTCTAATTCAATGACCAGAAATTGAAAGATGTCTTTATTTTTGAAAACAATACAGTTTAATGAACGTGATTTAATCAAAAATTGTTAGAACTTAAATAAGTATTTGAATTAAACAAATCTAACATGACAAGCAAGCAATAATTTTATAGCATTTTAATTTCAAAACAAAAAATGCCCAAGACAAGAATCGAACCTGTGTCGCCACGGCCACAACGTGGAGTACTAACCACTATACTACTTGGGCCGGTATTATTTGTGTTCATTGTTACTGAAATGAACTAAGATTCTTCAATTTCTGTGTGACAACATGAAAATTCTAATTCAATGACCAGAAATTGAAAGATGTCTTTATTTTTGAAAACAATACAGTTTAATGAACGTGATTTAATCAAAAATTGTTAGAACTTAAATAAGTATTTGAATTAAACAAATCTAACATGACAAGCAAGCAATATGTTTATAGCATTTTAATTTCAAAACAAAAAATGCCCAAGACAAGAATCGAACCTGTGTCGCCACGGCCACAACGTGGAGTACTAACCACTATACTACTTGGGCCGATATTACAACAACTTAACAAAGTTAGTGTGTTCATTGTTACTGAAATGAACTAAGATTCTTCAATTTCTGTGTGACAACATGAAAATTCTAATTCAATGACCAGAAATTGAAAGATGTCTTTATTTTTGAAAACAATACAGTTTAATGAACGTGATTTAATCAAAAATTGTTAGAACTTAAATAAGTATTTGAATTAAACAAATCTAACATGACAAGCAAGCAATATGTTTATAGCATTTTAATTTCAAAACAAAAAATGCCCAAGACAAGAATCGAACCTGTGTCGCCACGGCCACAACGTGGAGTACTAACCACTATACTACTTGGGCCGATATTACAACAACTTAACAAAGTTAGTGTGTTCATTGTTACTGAAATGAACTAAGATTCTTCAATTTCTGTGTGACAACATGAAAATTCTAATTCAATGACCAGAAATTGAAAGATGTCTTTATTTTTGAAAACAATACAGTTTAATGAACGTGATTTAATCAAAAATTGTTAGAACTTAAATAAGTATTTAAATTAAACAAATCTAACATGACAAGCAAGCAATATGTTTATAGCATTTTAATTTCAAAACAAAAAATGCCCAAGACAAGAATCGAACCTGTGTCGCCACGGCCACAACGTGGAGTACTAACCACTATACTACTTGGGCCGATATTACAACAACTTAACAAAGTTAGTGTGTTCATTGTTACTGAAATGAACTAAGATTCTTCAATTTCTGTGTGACAACATGAAAATTCTAATTCAATGACCAGAAATTGAAAGATGTCTTTATTTTTGAAAACAATACAGTTAATTGAATGTGATTTAATCGAAAATTGTTGGAACTTAAATAAGTATTTAAATTAAACAAATCTAACATGACAAGCAAGCAAAAATTTTATAGCATTTAAATTTCAAAACAAAAAATGCCCAAGACAGGAATCGAACCTGTGTCGCCACGGCCACAACGTGGAGTACTAACCACTATACTACTTGGGCCGATATTACAACAACTTAACAAAGTTAGTGTGTTCATTGTTACTGAAATGAACTAAGATTCTTCAATTTCTGTGTGACAACATGAAAATACTAATTCAATGAACAGAAATTGAAAGATGTCTTTATTTTTGAAAACAATACAGTTAATTGAACGTGATTAAATCAAAAATTGTTAGAACTTAAATAAGTATTTAAATTAAACAAATCTAACATGACAAGCAAGCAATATGTTTATAGCATTTTAATTTCAAAACAAAAAATGCCCAAGACAAGAATCGAACCTGTGTCGCCACGGCCACAACGTGGAGTACTAACCACTATACTACTTGGGCCGATATTACAACAACTTAACAAAGTTAGTGTGTTCATTGTTACTGAAATGAACTAAGATTCTTCAATTTCTGTGTGACAACATGAAAATTCTAATTCAATGACCAGAAATTGAAAGATGTCTTTATTTTTGAAAACAATACAGTTTAATGAACGTGATTTAATCAAAAATTGTTAGAACTTAAATAAGTATTTAAATTAAACAAATCTAACATGACAAGCAAGCAATATGTTTATAGCATTTTAATTTCAAAACAGAATATGCCCAAGACAAGAATCGAACCTGTGTCGCCACGGCCACAACGTGGAGTACTAACCACTATACTACTTGGGCCGATATTACAACAACTTAACAAAGTTAGTGTGTTCATTGTTACTGAAATGAACTAAGATTCTTCATTTCCTGTGTGACAACATGAAAATTCTAATTCAATGACCAGAAATTGAAAGATGTCTTTATTTTTGAAAACAATACAGTTAATTGAACGTGATTAAATCAAAAATTGTTAGAACTTAAATAAGTATTTAAATTAAACAAATCTAACATGACAAGCAAGCAATATGTTTATAGCATTTTAATTTCAAAACAGAATATGCCCAAGACAAGAATCGAACCTGTGTCGCCACGGCCACAACGTGGAGTACTAACCACTATACTACTTGGGCCGATATTACAACAACTTAACAAAGTTAGTGTGTTCATTGTTACTGAAATGAACTAAGATTCTTCATTTCCTGTGTGACAACATGAAAATTCTAATTCAATGACCAGAAATTGAAAGATGTCTTTATTTTTGAAAACAATACAGTTAATTGAACGTGATTAAATCAAAAATTGTTAGAACTTAAATAAGTATTTGAATTAAACAAATCTAACATGACAAGCAAGCAATAATTTTATAGCATTTTAATTTCAAAACAAAAAATGCCCAAGACAGGAATCGAACCTGTGTCGCCACGGCCACAACGTGGAGTACTAACCACTATACTACTTGGGCCGGTATTACAAACTAAACAAAATTATTGTGTTCATTGTTACTGAAATGAACTAAGATTCTTCATTTCCTGTGTGACAACATGAAAATTCTAATTCAATGACCAGAAATTGAAAGATGTCTTTATTTTTGAAAACAATACAGTTTAATGAACGTGATTTAATCAAAAATTGTTAGAACTTAAATAAGTATTTGAATTAAACAAATCTAACATGACAAGCAAGCAATAATTTTATAGCATTTTAATTTCAAAACAAAAAATGCCCAAGACAAGAATCGAACCTGTGTCGCCACGGCCACAACGTGGAGTACTAACCACTATACTACTTGGGCCGGTATTATTTGTGTTCATTGTTACTGAAATGAACTAAGATTCTTCAATTTCTGTGTGACAACATGAAAATTCTAATTCAATGACCAGAAATTGAAAGATGTCTTTATTTTTGAAAACAATACAGTTTAATGAACGTGATTTAATCAAAAATTGTTAGAACTTAAATAAGTATTTGAATTAAACAAATCTAACATGACAAGCAAGCAATATGTTTATAGCATTTTAATTTCAAAACAAAAAATGCCCAAGACAAGAATCGAACCTGTGTCGCCACGGCCACAACGTGGAGTACTAACCACTATACTACTTGGGCCGATATTACAACAACTTAACAAAGTTAGTGTGTTCATTGTTACTGAAATGAACTAAGATTCTTCAATTTCTGTGTGACAACATGAAAATTCTAATTCAATGACCAGAAATTGAAAGATGTCTTTATTTTTGAAAACAATACAGTTTAATGAACGTGATTTAATCAAAAATTGTTAGAACTTAAATAAGTATTTGAATTAAACAAATCTAACATGACAAGCAAGCAATATGTTTATAGCATTTTAATTTCAAAACAAAAAATGCCCAAGACAAGAATCGAACCTGTGTCGCCACGGCCACAACGTGGAGTACTAACCACTATACTACTTGGGCCGATATTACAACAACTTAACAAAGTTAGTGTGTTCATTGTTACTGAAATGAACTAAGATTCTTCAATTTCTGTGTGACAACATGAAAATTCTAATTCAATGACCAGAAATTGAAAGATGTCTTTATTTTTGAAAACAATACAGTTTAATGAACGTGATTTAATCAAAAATTGTTAGAACTTAAATAAGTATTTGAATTAAACAAATCTAACATGACAAGCAAGCAATAATTTTATAGCATTTTAATTTCAAAACAAAAGATGCCCAAGACAGGAATCGAACCTATGTCGCCACGGCCACAACGTGGAGTACTAACCACTATACTACTTGGGCCGATATTACAACAACTTAACAAAGTTAGTGTGTTCATTGTTACTGAAATGAACTAAGATTCTTCATTTCCTGTGTGACAACATGAAAATTCTAATTCAATGACCAGAAATTGAAAGATGTCTTTATTTTTGAAAACAATACAGTTAATTGAATGTGATTTAATCGAAAATTGTTGGAACTTAAATAAGTATTTAAATTAAACAAATCTAACATGACAAGCAAGCAAAAATTTTATAGCATTTAAATTTCAAAACAAAAAATGCCCAAGACAGGAATCGAACCTGTGTCGCCACGGCCACAACGTGGAGTACTAACCACTATACTACTTGGGCCGATATTACAACAACTTAACAAAGTTAGTGTGTTCATTGTTACTGAAATGAACTAAGATTCTTCAATTTCTGTGTGACAACATGAAAATACTAATTCAATGAACAGAAATTGAAAGATGTCTTTATTTTTGAAAACAATACAGTTAATTGAACGTGATTAAATCAAAAATTGTTAGAACTTAAATAAGTATTTAAATTAAACAAATCTAACATGACAAGCAAGCAATATGTTTATAGCATTTTAATTTCAAAACAAAAAATGCCCAAGACAAGAATCGAACCTGTGTCGCCACGGCCACAACGTGGAGTACTAACCACTATACTACTTGGGCCGATATTACAACAACTTAACAAAGTTAGTGTGTTCATTGTTACTGAAATGAACTAAGATTCTTCAATTTCTGTGTGACAACATGAAAATTCTAATTCAATGACCAGAAATTGAAAGATGTCTTTATTTTTGAAAACAATACAGTTTAATGAACGTGATTTAATCAAAAATTGTTAGAACTTAAATAAGTATTTGAATTAAACAAATCTAACATGACAAGCAAGCAATAATTTTATAGCATTTTAATTTCAAAACAAAAAATGCCCAAGACAGGAATCGAACCTGTGTCGCCACGGCCACAACGTGGAGTACTAACCACTATACTACTTGGGCCGATATTACAACAACTTAACAAAGTTAGTGTGTTCATTGTTACTGAAATGAACTAAGATTCTTCAATTTCTGTGTGACAACATGAAAATTCTAATTCAATGACCAGAAATTGAAAGATGTCTTTATTTTTGAAAACAATACAGTTTAATGAACGTGATTTAATCAAAAATTGTTAGAACTTAAATAAGTATTTGAATTAAACAAATCTAACATGACAAGCAAGCAATAATTTTATAGCATTTTAATTTCAAAACAAAAGATGCCCAAGACAGGAATCGAACCTATGTCGCCACGGCCACAACGTGGAGTACTAACCACTATACTACTTGGGCCGTTTGGACTATGTATCCAAGAGTTATTCCAGGGGAATAGCTGTAGTATTACTCGTTCGACGTGATACAGGAGTTAATACCGTTTAGGAGTATTAACGAAGGCTGATACTCGAAGAGAATATTATCAGGGTTGAACTTCGCAGATTTGGGTTTAAAAGGTTTATTAAATAAAGATGGTACAGTGGTAGAAAAGTTAGATTCGAAAGTGAAGGTTTTCTTGGGTTTATATATGATTTAGCTTAAGGGTGATATTTGATATTTGAATAGAAAGGTCACGTTAATGTAAACTATAGAGGTGATAAAAGTTCAACATCCTTTGAGAATGTTGCGCAATAGGTTAATGATACAATTATTCGGTTAATAGATAATGGTTTAGTATTTCAGAAGAGTTATGTTTATATTGTAAATCATTATATTTTGTTAATAGTCAGGCATTTGCCGACATTGCCGGGCGAGGGTTGCGATTTGAATTTTTCAAACAGCAATAAGAGAGGATAGCTGGTAGAAGGAAAGGAGCGAGAAAGGAGAGGGCTGTGTATAAGATATATGAACATGCTGTGACTGCAGCTACGACGGGTACGATCCATTTCCAATTATTCTGGATCACTTCTATTAGAGGTTCCAAGTTGGGGAGATTCCAAGAGAGTCCAGATGTTCCATTATGTAGTTTGATCAGTTCTTCTGAAATTGTAGTGTCACTTATGTAGTGTAATCTGGTACTTAGCTGGATAAATTGCTTTGTTGCTCTTCCGCATGTTAGAGTACAATTTTCTTGTACTTTGGGTTCATTGAAGTATAGTTTTATCGTTGTGGCGGGATTTTTGTCGGAGCATCGAATTATAGTTGAAAAGGAATCGCAGTTCAGTATTGCATTTAACTCGTCCTTTGTTTCACATGTCATGTTTAGCGTTGTTCCTTCTCTGCATTTATAACATCCTGTTATCATTTGAAAATCTGAAAAACAAGGATGTCTATTAGTGTATAGACTTTCGATGCTAAATTGCGGGTTTTGCATTGTGAGCGTTGATTCTTCCATTTTTGATAGAACTGTTATAGTTCCTGCTTCTTTTGTTATCCTATAATTCGTATTAATTTTTGGAAGCTCATATTTTTTCAGTTCTCTTTGCGTCGCTGAATCGCAATTGCAAGAGAGCTGTGCTGCGGCCCCCAAACATGGGCAAGGCTTTCTTATGTGGCATGCATTAAACTTATCTGCCGCCATTCTTGCATTGCTGCATATAACAGCTGGTTTTATTTGCTCCGTTATCATGTAGTTGTTTGTCTCAGATGTTAAAAAAATTTTGTTGTACAGTTCCGTTGTTGCTTTTGCTGTGACTGACGAAATCTGTAATGATATTCCGTGAAACTCGTATTTTCGGTAGGGCTGTAGCAAAATGTCGTATTTTTGAGTGTTGTTGAGGTATATGATCGTCAATTTTGCTTGCACTTCTTGCTTCCATTGTATGCATTTGATCTCTTCGTATACTTCTTTGTTCTCTGGTTGATAAGTTGGTCTAAATAAAATGCATCCTTCTATAGGAAGTCCACAGCTGTTGAATAGTCCTCCTCCGGCTCTGGTGCAGTAGGTTCTTCCAGGATTTTCGTATGCAGAATATAGTTCGGATACAAATGTATCCTGTCGAATATCATCGCATCCGGTGCCCCAGGGGCAATGAGTTGTACCGGCGCATCTATGAGAGGAGTGAATGGTTAGGTTAGTTATTCTAGTGAATCCTTGCGAAACTTTTTGGCATGAAAATTTATGTTGAATTAATTGAATTTCTAGTTTTCCTATAGTGGAGTTTTGATATTTGATGTAAGAGCAGAGAGAGTTTTGCAAGGGATTGAATGAAATTTCTTCGTTGGTTATTTTGGTGCAGTTTTGTATATCGTCGCAAAAGATTTCTATGTTTTTATGAGCGTTGGGGGATCCACAAGCTTGCGCATGGCATATGAGAAAAAAGAGTGTGAATAGGAGGGAAGGGATGTACGAAATGGTGGGCTCGTTCTGTCGGCGGTATGTTTTTAGTCTTCTGTAGATTAGACCACAGCTAATGAATAAAAGAGCGCAGCCAATTAATGGCGTAAGTACTATAAGAATAGCTAAGATTGGATTACAGTGAGGATTGCCTATGATATGTAGGATGAATGGCGGTGGGAAGTCACATGGGTGAGGAAGTTTGCATGTTTGATTCTGAGTTGACTCCAAGTTGAAGCGTGAAACGGATGCTGTTTTTGGTAAAACTGAAATAGGTAGTGGGATTATTTCGGATTGGTGTGCAGAGAGATTATGGCAGCTGGAGTCGATGCATATTGTTGAGTGGTTTGGTTGTGCTGGAAATACCACTTGTGATGTTGAACACCTGATTATCGGTTGGGTCATAGCAACTGAAAATATTTGTATTAGCATCAGAAAACGAAAAATGTTCCTTAGCCGGTTCGGATTGGTTGGTGTGTGTGAAAGATGATTGACAGTTATTTCCTGTGATTCTCTTCCTTTGTCGAAATTGTCCTTGAGCTCGAGTGGGTAGAGTTTTTCAACTGGTTTCGTGAGTTCTTTGCCGTTTCCTAATTTAATTCTTGCGGATCTGAATATGTTATCCGAAGACGGTAGTAGGGCAGTAATGCGCGCCATTTGCCAGTTGCATCTGTTCAGGTTATCTTCTTCCACAAGGACCACCTCATTTAGCGTTGGGTGGTTAGAACTTCTGTGCGTTTGTTTTGTGGATGCGTGGGCATTACGGAGACATAGAAGATATTCCTTGGACCACCGATCCCAGAATGATTCCGCTATAATTTCCACTTTCTGCAGATTTTCAAATGCTTCTTTATTCGTTTGTATTGGGTTTGGTTCATCCAAGGCTTGTCCCAATTGTTCTACGTTACCTCCTGGTACGAGAACGGGGCTGCCGTTATTCAAGAAATCTGCTGGTGTCAGGGGTCGGTCGTCTACATTATCTGAATTTGTATAGGTGATCGGTCTGGAATTTATTATTCCTTCGATCTTTATAATTGCCGTCGTTAGTTGGTCTTTGTTGACCAATTTAAGCTGCAATGATTTGTAGAGTGAAGTTTTTACTATCGCAACCAGTCGCTCCCATACTCCTCCAGTCCATGGGGCACTGGGAGTGTTAAAAATCCATGTAATGTGGTGTTTTTGTAAAAATTTTGTGAAACTTGTTCTATGTTCACTATCATAAGTTTCTAACATGTTAAGTATCTTAGCCGAGTGAACAAAATTGCTCCCATTGTCCGAACGGATAACGTCCGGTAATCCTCTGCGAGCTACGAATCTTATAAATGCATTGAGGAATGTATTAGAGGTCATGTCGTTAATTGGTTCGAGGTGAACTGCTCGAACCGTTAGACATGTAAAGATTACTATATATATTTGTTCACTTTTTCTATATTTAATGGGTCCGATACAGTCTAGCCCCGTATGCTTAAATGGCATAGCTTTTGTAATTCGATCTTCTGGCAGAGGTGCCAGAAAATCTGTGGTGAATGGGCGACTGAGTATTTTTTGACACGGGACGCACTTTTTTATAATTGATTTGCATACCTGCCTTGTTCCTGCCATGAAGAACTTTTGAAGAAATAGGCTGATCAGATGTGTAGTTCCCAGGTGTGCATTTTCTTTATGTATGGAAAGCAAAATTAGTTTACCTAAATCAGATTTTTTGGGTAGTAAAAAGGGGTACTTTGTGGATGCAGGCAATTTGGCGTTAAGCAAACGTGTTTGAATTATACGTAATCCGTTGTTATCCTTGGTGGTGCGAAATTGCTTTATTTCCGATTGTTTTAATTTTTTCTGGGCCTCTTGTATAAGAAAGAGATCTGCGGTTTGGGATTGCTGCTTTTCCTTTTGCGCTCGTTGTAGCATGGTTGATGTTGGGGTTTTGTTTATTTTCTGCAATAGTACTAGCGCGGCTTTAAATACCAAACCTGTGGTCCGTTGTAGTTTGGAGTACGAATTAAATCTTCCTGGTTGTATTATTGACTCGTATGATTGAATATCACTAGATACGGGTAGAATGAGCATGGGGGGTTCGTCTTCGTCTATTGGAGCGGTGAGTTCCTTTATTGGTCTGTTGTCCATTTGTGATAGCCATGGTGGAGAAAACAACCAGCGTTCCTTTAACAGATTTTGGTCTGTTGTCCCTCTAGTTCCAATGTCTGCTGGATTATGGTCGGTATCAACATAGTGGAAGTGTAGTGAAGCTTTTTGAGCTTCCAACCTTCTTCCTATTTCTTCAATGTTTTGCCGCATATTACTGATAAAAACGGGGACACTTTTTTTCGTTATAAGCCAAGATAGAGCTATTTGGCTATCTGACGCAATGTTAATTGCCAGATTCGGCTCGTTCAAATTATTGTATATTGTTTCCGCGATTTTCATTCCCATAAAAATTGCGGATAGTTCTAAGCGCGGGATGGTCAAAGTCCTATTTTTGGGGGCTAATTTTACTTTCCCCATTATGATTGGAGCTCTTTCTGTGCTGGTAGTTAAATAGGCGCATGCTGCAATAGCTTTTGTGCTTGCGTCTACAAAAACCCACAGTTCTTTCTTGTCTCTTTTGCTAGATAATTCCCGCGGAACTTCAATGTTGAACGGCCCTATCTTTGTGCTGGCTTTGTTCCAATCGGCGACGAGATCCTCGGGGACTTGCTCCTTCCAATCGACATTGCTGTTCATTACTTGTCTTAAAATAATTTTATATGGAAGTAGGAGCGGTGCCGCTAGTCCTATGGGGTCATATATGCTGTGTAAACTACTCAGCATATCTCGTTTAGTAAAAGACTGTTGCATACGCATTTGTCCTGTTAATACAAACGAATCTTTACTGGCGTTATATAGTACACCTAGTATTTTGGGATTTTTATCTGGGTGGTGATCTATCGCCGGAATTTCGTTGTTAAAATGGGATGAGTTACTAAAGTATTCTCTAACATTCATCGAAATTTGAGAGAATATTTTCTTTGAATCTTTATATAAATCGGTTAGTTCTTTTTGATCATTGGTTGTATAAAAAATATTATCTACATAAAGATATCTTAGGGTTTTTTCTACAAATGGTGAGGTGTGGCTATTCAAATACGCGTGTAACGACATGTTTAATACAGCGGGGCTTGCCGTAATGCCAAAAGCTAACCTATTAAATCGAAATTCTATTATATTGTTTGGTGTAGGCGGCTTATTGACATCTTTCAACCAAAGAAAGCGACAGAGATCTTTACAATCATTAGCTATGCGTATTTGTGTGAAAGCACCTTCAATATCACACATCAGAAAATACGATTTGGTACGAATACCTATCAAGATATCGAGAATTTTGTTGGTGAAGCTCTCACCTGTTGAGGTGATGTCATTTAAAGAGAGTTGTCCTTTTTGTTTAGCAGATGCGTTAAAGACTATGCGAAGAGGCTTGGTTTTTTGGGGTTTCCACACACCGCGATGTGGCATATAATAAGTTCTGGTCGCCTCAACATCTGCCGGGACTAACTCTATTACGTTTTCTTTTAAATATTGTGAGAACGTTTCTTGATAGTATTTTTGTTGATTGGGGTCTTTTTGTAAGGATATTTGAAGACGATTAAGTGTTGCCAAAGCAAGATTACGGTTAGATTGAATATTTATGGCGTTTTTCTTTAGTGGGAGAGGGGCGGTTATGTAGCCGTTATCAAACGTAAGTAAGGTAGAATATTCGTTATAGAATAGTTCTGATTTGTTCAAAGCTCCTTCATGTGGAGCAATGCCCAAACTATCTATTTCGAATAATTGTTTAATCATAACTTCCTCCGGTATTTGAGGGTTTATGATTAAGGAATGGACGGCTATGGATTCATGGGTATTATTTGTTTTTCCATAAATACAGGGACCAAAGTGGGTGTGTTTAATTTTTAGACCCGATGGTAATGAAATGGATGGCTCTTCAGTTATTACTGAATCATACCAATCCATACCTAACAAAATGTCGGGTGAGAATGTTTCCCCATTAATGAATTGATTGGTGACGGAAATTTTGGTTTTTTCAAGAAATTCTCTATCCCGGACTTGTAGAGAACAGCATTTTAGATTTCCGGTGAGTGGTTTTGGGGATGTTAGCAAAATTAGTTTAATTATTTTTCCATATGGGGTTTGCAAAATAGCTTCGACTGTTTTTGTTTCAAAAGTTTCTTTATTGCCCGAAAATCCGGTTGCTGTAATGTTTTGTGTTGCTAAGGTATTCAAGTTGCATGTCTCAGCTGTCTTTTGATGGATGAAGCTTTGAGTTGCTCCGGGGTCAAGAAATATGGTTTTAGTATGATAAGTGTTTGTTAAAGGATTTAAGAGAGAGATTTGAGAAGTCATGAGGTAAGCGGGAGAAGGATGGAAAGATTTAGATATAGTGGTGCAATTCATGGACGGTTTAGTAATTTTGATGGTTGGCTTAGGTAGGCATAAAGTATAATTATGCTCTTTTTTGCAGTTTCGGCAACTTTCGAATTTGCACTTACTGCTTGAGTGTGTTGGACTAAAGCAAATCCAACACCTATTTTTTCTCTTTATAATCTCTCTTCGTTCTTGGGGGGTGGTTATCGTGGGGCATTTTGTAGGGCGATGACCCTGCTTATCGCAAAAAACGCAGGGTCGTTCTGATTTTTCTGAGGATTTGATGGGTTTTGAGAAAAAAGGCTGAGTTTGGTCTCGATACTGAGGTTCGGATCGTTCTCGTCTTAAATAAGCCGAGGTTTCCTTTGAGTATGCTATACCCTCTATGTCCTTCAGAATTTGACTTATAGTATTTTCGCCGGGCGATCGCCAACAGCGCATATCTATAATTTCTTCAGGAAATTTCTCAGATATCTCTGTGACCCAAGCTGGGTCTTCAGTATTGTATATATATTGAGATCTTGCTCTGTCGAGTTGGTCGAGCAAAGCTCGAATCTCATTAACTCGGGATCTCAAAGAGGTGGGGTCGGATTTTGCGACAGGTAATCTCCTGATATTACGGTATATGCGAAAGTCAACCGCTAATATCGGTTGATATGTGTTTTGTAAGGTTTCGATTATTTGGTGATAAAATTCGCCGTTTAAAGGCTTATTCTCGAGATGAACCCTGGCAGGTCCTTGTAGGGCTTCTGCCAAAAAAATGTTTTTCTGTTGTATATTTAGGCTAGGTTCATTGTGAATGAGGGTTTTGAATTGGTTCCAAAAGAGTGGAAATGTTAAGGAGTCTCCGTTAAATGTGGGAATCGAAAGTTGAGGTGTTTTAACGGAGAGACCAAAGCTAGTTCGCGTTGGTCTTTTATTCCGATCCGACTCTTGGTCGTCTTCGGAATCGGGGAGGGGTTGTTTTTTAGCTGTTTTGGTTTCTAGTTCCAAAATCAGGATGTTCGCTCTTGTTACTGTGTCAGCATGAAGCGTGGTTACCTCGTTTATTCTTCTGTTCAATTCAGAAAACGTAGGTTCGGGGAGAAGAGAAGCAAGAGTAGCGAGAGATGATTCTTCAGACCTAAGTTGTGTGAGAGATGTGTGTAGGCGTAGAAGCGAAATGTTTTCTTGGTTCTCGGTTTTAGTTTTTATGAGTAGTTTGGCTAGTTGCTCAAATTTGTCTGCGAAATTGTGGAGTTTTTCATTGAAAACTTCTTCAGTACGGTCCATTGCTACCGTTTTTTGATTTTTTGATGCAAAATGTATGACTTTTGAATTTCTTAGTTGAATTGTTGCAAAATGTGTTGGTAACTTTTTTGATTTTGAGATTGAGATAGAGATAAAGATTCAGATGAGATGAGATGAAGCAAAGAAGTTTAAAGAATGTGATGATGAAGAAAAGTAAACAAAGGAACTGAGAAATAAAAAGTGAGAATAGAAAATAATACAAAAAGGTTTCTAACAATTGATACCTGATTTGGACGATGCACCAATTTGGACTATGTATCCAAGAGTTATTCCAGGGGAATAGCTGTAGTATTACTCGTTCGACGTGATACAGGAGTTAATACCGTTTAGGAGTATTAACGAAGGCTGATACTCGAAGAGAATATTATCAGGGTTGAACTTCGCAGATTTGGGTTTAAAAGGTTTATTAAATAAAGATGGTACAGTGGTAGAAAAGTTAGATTCGAAAGTGAAGGTTTTCTTGGGTTTATATATGATTTAGCTTAAGGGTGATATTTGATATTTGAATAGAAAGGTCACGTTAATGTAAACTATAGAGGTGATAAAAGTTCAACATCCTTTGAGAATGTTGCGCAATAGGTTAATGATACAATTATTCGGTTAATAGATAATGGTTTAGTATTTCAGAAGAGTTATGTTTATATTGTAAATCATTATATTTTGTTAATAGTCAGGCATTTGCCGACAGGCCGATATTACAACAACTTAACAAAGTTAGTGTGTTCATTGTTACTGAAATGAACTAAGATTCTTCATTTCCTGTGTGACAACATGAAAATTCTAATTCAATGACCAGAAATTGAAAGATGTCTTTATTTTTGAAAACAATACAGTTAATTGAATGTGATTTAATCGAAAATTGTTGGAACTTAAATAAGTATTTAAATTAAACAAATCTAACATGACAAGCAAGCAAAAATTTTATAGCATTTAAATTTCAAAACAAAAAATGCCCAAGACAGGAATCGAACCTGTGTCGCCACGGCCACAACGTGGAGTACTAACCACTATACTACTTGGGCCGATATTACAACAACTTAACAAAGTTAGTGTGTTCATTGTTACTGAAATGAACTAAGATTCTTCAATTTCTGTGTGACAACATGAAAATACTAATTCAATGAACAGAAATTGAAAGATGTCTTTATTTTTGAAAACAATACAGTTAATTGAACGTGATTAAATCAAAAATTGTTAGAACTTAAATAAGTATTTAAATTAAACAAATCTAACATGACAAGCAAGCAATATGTTTATAGCATTTTAATTTCAAAACAAAAAATGCCCAAGACAAGAATCGAACCTGTGTCGCCACGGCCACAACGTGGAGTACTAACCACTATACTACTTGGGCCGATATTACAACAACTTAACAAAGTTAGTGTGTTCATTGTTACTGAAATGAACTAAGATTCTTCAATTTCTGTGTGACAACATGAAAATTCTAATTCAATGACCAGAAATTGAAAGATGTCTTTATTTTTGAAAACAATACAGTTTAATGAACGTGATTTAATCAAAAATTGTTAGAACTTAAATAAGTATTTGAATTAAACAAATCTAACATGACAAGCAAGCAATAATTTTATAGCATTTTAATTTCAAAACAAAAGATGCCCAAGACAGGAATCGAACCTATGTCGCCACGGCCACAACGTGGAGTACTAACCACTATACTACTTGGGCCGATATTACAACAACTTAACAAAGTTAGTGTGTTCATTGTTACTGAAATGAACTAAGATTCTTCATTTCCTGTGTGACAACATGAAAATTCTAATTCAATGACCAGAAATTGAAAGATGTCTTTATTTTTGAAAACAATACAGTTAATTGAATGTGATTTAATCGAAAATTGTTGGAACTTAAATAAGTATTTAAATTAAACAAATCTAACATGACAAGCAAGCAAAAATTTTATAGCATTTAAATTTCAAAACAAAAAATGCCCAAGACAGGAATCGAACCTGTGTCGCCACGGCCACAACGTGGAGTACTAACCACTATACTACTTGGGCCGATATTACAACAACTTAACAAAGTTAGTGTGTTCATTGTTACTGAAATGAACTAAGATTCTTCAATTTCTGTGTGACAACATGAAAATACTAATTCAATGAACAGAAATTGAAAGATGTCTTTATTTTTGAAAACAATACAGTTAATTGAACGTGATTAAATCAAAAATTGTTAGAACTTAAATAAGTATTTAAATTAAACAAATCTAACATGACAAGCAAGCAATATGTTTATAGCATTTTAATTTCAAAACAAAAAATGCCCAAGACAAGAATCGAACCTGTGTCGCCACGGCCACAACGTGGAGTACTAACCACTATACTACTTGGGCCGATATTACAACAACTTAACAAAGTTAGTGTGTTCATTGTTACTGAAATGAACTAAGATTCTTCAATTTCTGTGTGACAACATGAAAATTCTAATTCAATGACCAGAAATTGAAAGATGTCTTTATTTTTGAAAACAATACAGTTTAATGAACGTGATTTAATCAAAAATTGTTAGAACTTAAATAAGTATTTGAATTAAACAAATCTAACATGACAAGCAAGCAATAATTTTATAGCATTTTAATTTCAAAACAAAAAATGCCCAAGACAGGAATCGAACCTGTGTCGCCACGGCCACAACGTGGAGTACTAACCACTATACTACTTGGGCCGATATTACAACAACTTAACAAAGTTAGTGTGTTCATTGTTACTGAAATGAACTAAGATTCTTCAATTTCTGTGTGACAACATGAAAATACTAATTCAATGAACAGAAGTTGAATTTTGTCTTTATTTTTGAAAACAATACAGTTAATTAGATGTGATTTAATCGAAAATTGTTGGAACTTAAATAAGTATTTAAATTAAACAAATCTAACATGACAAGCAAGCAAAAATTTTATAGCATTTAAATTTCAAAACAAAAAATGCCCAAGACAGGAATCGAACCTGTGTCGCCACGGCCACAACGTGGAGTACTAACCACTATACTACTTGGGCCGGTATTACAAACTAAACAAAATTATTGTGTTCATTGTTACTGAAATGAACTAAGATTCTTCATTTCCTGTGTGACAACATGAAAATTCTAATTCAATGACCAGAAATTGAAAGATGTCTTTATTTTTGAAAACAATACAGTTAATTGAACGTGATTAAATCAAAAATTGTTAGAACTTAAATAAGTATTTGAATTAAACAAATCTAACATGACAAGCAAGCAATATGTTTATAGCATTTTAATTTCAAAACAAAAAATGCCCAAGACAAGAATCGAACCTGTGTCGCCACGGCCACAACGTGGAGTACTAACCACTATACTACTTGGGCCGATATTACAACAACTTAACAAAGTTAGTGTGTTCATTGTTACTGAAATGAACTAAGATTCTTCAATTTCTGTGTGACAACATGAAAATTCTAATTCAATGACCAGAAATTGAAAGATGTCTTTATTTTTGAAAACAATACAGTTTAATGAACGTGATTTAATCAAAAATTGTTAGAACTTAAATAAGTATTTGAATTAAACAAATCTAACATGACAAGCAAGCAATAATTTTATAGCATTTTAATTTCAAAACAAAAAATGCCCAAGACAGGAATCGAACCTGTGTCGCCACGGCCACAACGTGGAGTACTAACCACTATACTACTTGGGCCGGTATTACAAACTAAACAAAATTATTGTGTTCATTGTTACTGAAATGAACTAAGATTCTTCATTTCCTGTGTGACAACATGAAAATTCTAATTCAATGACCAGAAATTGAAAGATGTCTTTATTTTTGAAAACAATACAGTTAATTGAACGTGATTAAATCAAAAATTGTTAGAACTTAAATAAGTATTTAAATTAAACAAATCTAACATGACAAGCAAGCAATATGTTTATAGCATTTTAATTTCAAAACAGAATATGCCCAAGACAAGAATCGAACCTGTGTCGCCACGGCCACAACGTGGAGTACTAACCACTATACTACTTGGGCCGATATTACAACAACTTAACAAAGTTAGTGTGTTCATTGTTACTGAAATGAACTAAGATTCTTCATTTCCTGTGTGACAACATGAAAATTCTAATTCAATGACCAGAAATTGAAAGATGTCTTTATTTTTGAAAACAATACAGTTAATTGAATGTGATTTAATCGAAAATTGTTGGAACTTAAATAAGTATTTAAATTAAACAAATCTAACATGACAAGCAAGCAAAAATTTTATAGCATTTAAATTTCAAAACAAAAAATGCCCAAGACAGGAATCGAACCTGTGTCGCCACGGCCACAACGTGGAGTACTAACCACTATACTACTTGGGCCGATATTACAACAACTTAACAAAGTTAGTGTGTTCATTGTTACTGAAATGAACTAAGATTCTTCAATTTCTGTGTGACAACATGAAAATTCTAATTCAATGACCAGAAATTGAAAGATGTCTTTATTTTTGAAAACAATACAGTTTAATGAACGTGATTTAATCAAAAATTGTTAGAACTTAAATAAGTATTTGAATTAAACAAATCTAACATGACAAGCAAGCAATAATTTTATAGCATTTTAATTTCAAAACAAAAGATGCCCAAGACAGGAATCGAACCTATGTCGCCACGGCCACAACGTGGAGTACTAACCACTATACTACTTGGGCCGATATTACAACAACTTAACAAAGTTAGTGTGTTCATTGTTACTGAAATGAACTAAGATTCTTCATTTCCTGTGTGACAACATGAAAATTCTAATTCAATGACCAGAAATTGAAAGATGTCTTTATTTTTGAAAACAATACAGTTAATTGAATGTGATTTAATCGAAAATTGTTGGAACTTAAATAAGTATTTAAATTAAACAAATCTAACATGACAAGCAAGCAAAAATTTTATAGCATTTAAATTTCAAAACAAAAAATGCCCAAGACAGGAATCGAACCTGTGTCGCCACGGCCACAACGTGGAGTACTAACCACTATACTACTTGGGCCGATATTACAACAACTTAACAAAGTTAGTGTGTTCATTGTTACTGAAATGAACTAAGATTCTTCATTTCCTGTGTGACAACATGAAAATTCTAATTCAATGACCAGAAATTGAAAGATGTCTTTATTTTTGAAAACAATACAGTTAATTGAACGTGATTAAATCAAAAATTGTTAGAACTTAAATAAGTATTTAAATTAAACAAATCTTACATGACAAGCAAGCAATATGTTTATAGCATTCTAATTTCAAAACAAAAAATGCCCAAGACAAGAATCGAACCTGTGTCGCCACGGCCACAACGTGGAGTACTAACCACTATACTACTTGGGCCGATATTACAACAACTTAACAAAGTTAGTGTGTTCATTGTTACTGAAATGAACTAAGATTCTTCATTTCCTGTGTGACAACATGAAAATTCTAATTCAATGACCAGAAATTGAAAGATGTCTTTATTTTTGAAAACAATACAGTTAATTGAACGTGATTAAATCAAAAATTGTTAGAACTTAAATAAGTATTTAAATTAAACAAATCTAACATGACAAGCAAGCAATATGTTTATAGCATTTTAATTTCAAAACAAAAAATGCCCAAGACAAGAATCGAACCTGTGTCGCCACGGCCACAACGTGGAGTACTAACCACTATACTACTTGGGCCGATATTACAACAACTTAACAAAGTTAGTGTGTTCATTGTTACTGAAATGAACTAAGATTCTTCAATTTCTGTGTGACAACATGAAAATTCTAATTCAATGACCAGAAATTGAAAGATGTCTTTATTTTTGAAAACAATACAGTTTAATGAACGTGATTTAATCAAAAATTGTTAGAACTTAAATAAGTATTTGAATTAAACAAATCTAACATGACAAGCAAGCAATAATTTTATAGCATTTTAATTTCAAAACAAAAAATGCCCAAGACAGGAATCGAACCTGTGTCGCCACGGCCACAACGTGGAGTACTAACCACTATACTACTTGGGCCGGTATTACAAACTAAACCAAATTATTGTGTTCATTGTTACTGAAATGAACTAAGATTCTTCATTTCCTGTGTGACAACATGAAAATTCTAATTCAATGACCAGAAATTGAAAGATGTCTTTATTTTTGAAAACAATACAGTTAATTGAATGTGATTTAATCGAAAATTGTTGGAACTTAAATAAGTATTTAAATTAAACAAATCTAACATGACAAGCAAGCAATAATTTTATAGCATTTAAATTTCAAAACAAAAAATGCCCAAGACAAGAATCGAACCTGTGTCGCCACGGCCACAACGTGGAGTACTAACCACTATACTACTTGGGCCGATATTACAACAACTTAACAAAGTTAGTGTGTTCATTGTTACTGAAATGAACTAAGATTCTTCATTTCCTGTGTGACAACATGAAAATTCTAATTCAATGACCAGAAATTGAAAGATGTCTTTATTTTTGAAAACAATACAGTTAATTGAACGTGATTAAATCAAAAATTGTTAGAACTTAAATAAGTATTTAAATTAAACAAATCTAACATGACAAGCAAGCAATATGTTTATAGCATTTTAATTTCAAAACAAAAAATGCCCAAGACAAGAATCGAACCTGTGTCGCCACGGCCACAACGTGGAGTACTAACCACTATACTACTTGGGCCGATATTACAACAACTTAACAAAGTTAGTGTGTTCATTGTTACTGAAATGAACTAAGATTCTTCAATTTCTGTGTGACAACATGAAAATTCTAATTCAATGACCAGAAATTGAAAGATGTCTTTATTTTTGAAAACAATACAGTTTAATGAACGTGATTTAATCAAAAATTGTTAGAACTTAAATAAGTATTTGAATTAAACAAATCTAACATGACAAGCAAGCAATAATTTTATAGCATTTTAATTTCAAAACAAAAAATGCCCAAGACAGGAATCGAACCTGTGTCGCCACGGCCACAACGTGGAGTACTAACCACTATACTACTTGGGCCGGTATTACAAACTAAACCAAATTATTGTGTTCATTGTTACTGAAATGAACTAAGATTCTTCATTTCCTGTGTGACGTTCCATTCGGAAATCAATACGTAGCAGGCGGGTTAGAATCAGACGACATGAGGCTGAGAGAGGACGACACGCCCTTCATATGGAACACAGACTTCAGCTTTGCCTTATGGAATGACTATGGATGGTTGGTCTTCCTTTCTTAGCTCTCTTTCACTTTATATCTTTATGTAGACTTATATAACTTATTGTAATCATGTAGACATAATAAACCTTTCTTTCTCGAGTCTTATGTTTATCCATTATGCTCTTTATCTACCGCTACATCTGGAATACTATCACACTCATCTTGTAGGCTTTATTGGTCTATAGGATCGACGTGAGAGCATAACGGAACGTGGAGGTTCCACCTCGAACATTTTATCTTGATTCTTGACTATTTTCTCTTATATTTCGTTATTTTCAATATTTCATTGAATCTGAATTCTCTTATATCTCTAAACCATCTACTCCATGTCTTAACACAATACGGTGGGGCCAACAACGTTTAAAAGGGAACAGATGCAAGGACCACTCCTTTTGGAGATGGATATTTTATATTTTTTGAAACTGAAGTTATATTTTCCCGTTTGTTCACAATTTTCTGTCTGTCTGAACCCAACAATTTTTATACCCTTGCTGTTAACATCGAATACTCTGTTACCCGAACTCGAAGCATTTTTGAGGACCCTAGGATGAATTAGTGAACAAATTCACCCAAGGATAATTTTTATTGAGATTTATGCCCACACTTTCTCCTTTTAAGGATTGATTTTGGCTTCGAGGAAAGAATAGCCACGGTTATTTCTTTATTTTTGTGGATGAAACAATTTTGCGCACCAAATTGAGATTATTTCATATTTTGCGATCAGGACTATTTTATTTTGCGTTACATTTCTGTTCAGACAACTTTTTGCCATTAACATCCAAAAATATTTTGATAACGCATTGAATTTACACGGGAAACCTCACCTAAATGGGAGGAATATTATGAAAAGTGAATTTTAAGATCGCTATAGTCCGAAAAATCCTGTACAATTTTACGAACTGAATTATTATTAGTGATTGTCTATCAGGTCGTGTTGGCTTAAGCATATCAGTTTGGATTTTCTCCCCTTACTATATGTCACCTTCCTCATACCGTTATTGTTGTTTTGAAGCATAAGACTCATTCCTAAACACCATAATTCTTTAAATATAGTTATTGTAATCTTTAGTCATCTATTCCTAACCATAATTTTAAAACTAGATTTCTGATCATGATGGGACTACGGTACTCATTCGTTTTCCAAATTGCTTCCTTAAAAGAGTAATGCTATTACGAATGTACATTATGAAAACCGCTAAAATCCTTTGAACATTTACCAAAGTCCATTTTCGTGGCATTTTCGATCACTCGTGAGTCCAAGAAGATCAGAATAGTCAGAAAAAGAAAAAAAAATGGGATTAAGGACTAATGAGATTGCTCAGGCATCAATCAAGTGAGCACTGAACATTTTTGAACATATACAAACTGGTTGAATTATATACATTTAAGAATATTAAATTGGAAAGCGAACAAAGTCCAAATTTTCATACGGTAGTAGGCGGATCTCTGTTGATGGCCACAACTTAGATTCATTCCTTAACGCCGACTATACAAACCAGTTACTCACAGCTTTCTCACCCCTTTTCCAAAACTCCTTATCCATAACACTCATTAACGTCTCAAAATCCCCCACGTTACTAAACACTCAAGGTTTTTTCAAACCAAGAGCGCTACCAAAGTGGATAAGCGATTCCGATCAGCTGTACCTCTCAGTACACAAACTGATTTTGATCTGCGAGACTCAGCTCCACTCACCAGAAGCCGAGCTCGCGCACAGAGCATCGCTATAATCGAAGACGAGCAGAAAGCCGAGCACAAAACCGACAAATTCTTTACTCCTCGTGCAGGCACTTATTCACCTACCGAACGATTAAGCGACGAGGATTACGTACCACCAGGAGGAGAAGAAACATCCATCATAGTGGAAGAACAAACACCAGTTACTGCTAAAAAGGTACGCTCCTCTAATTCAAATAAAAATAAGAAAAATAAAAATAAAAACTCAAGCAAATCGGACGCATCTCTCTCTCTGTCCATCCCTGAACCAACAGTTTCACCTTCAGTAGCGACTACTAGTGCAGGCGGTTTACAAACTTTTAAAAACATAGTTTCTGATCTCTTCAATCGTTCACCAAAAGATCGAAACTTGAACACCAGCCACACGAACAGATACTCGTCGGTTCCAAACATTAATTTATCTCCCATACAACCACCCGAACATACACATCTTGCTATTACTGATAACCAAACTTCAACCCCAATTTTATCAAATACAAAAACAGGAAGTTCAAAAGCACCAAACCAACCCAGCCGCTCAGTACACACAACCCCTGTGTCTGAGAACTCATTAACAACAGGCAGAGTGATAAAAATGCCATCTGCCCGTACAAGTAATATGGCAACTGAACCTTCTTTACCTGGGGCAGGGAAAACTACCATAGCGCAAGCCTTGTTATCACCCTACTGCCCAACTTATGATGGCAGTCGCAACTTTCGAGATTTCACGGCTAAATTCAACCTATTTGCCAACGCTGTAGGTCTGGTAATCCCGGAGAGATTAGCCCTTCTACCTTTGCTTCTTAAAAACGAAGCAGCGGAAGAAGCGTACAGGCAAGTACCTGAACAATTAAAAACCACCGGTTCATGGAATGACCTGTTAAGAGCTTTAACATCTAAGCTGTGTCCTGAATATAATCAGGACCCCGCGCTGATCAATCTCCAAAATACAACCCAAGGGGATCTGACAATTGACGCTTACGCTCAATCACTGAGAACGATTGCACTAAGCGCTTTTGCCACGGATGACCCTCACAAAGATCACATATTAAGATCAACTTTCCTCAGAGGACTAAAAAATACTCTGAAACCAGCTGTGATTCGAGCGAAGCCAAAATCCTTCACGGATGCGATTGAGGCCGCTCGCTGGGAAGAATCGATAATGAACCAGACAACAGACACGCAGTCCATGCTAGTCAATGCTGTAAACAAAGCACTAGCTCCTTTCGCGCGCACAAACGAGAGACGAGATAACCGAAATTTCGATCGTAATTATCCACGTGATAACCAAAACAATAAAAATTATCATAATTATCAAAATTATCAGAAAAATAAAAACTTTTCAAAATATAATAACAACCAAAATCGTAACGGCTCTTTTGCTACTTATCGCCGTAACAATAATTATGAACGAAATTCGGGACGATTTAATAACAACTGGCATTCAAACAATTTTAATCCTTCAAACAATAGTAGAAGAGGAAGGACTAATGAACATAACGGACAAAGAAGAGTCCATTTTAACAATCAAAGAGATCAATCAAGAGGACGAGATAGAAGCACACCACGAATTAACTCTGTGACCCTTTCACCGTTATCACTAACGGTTGTAATGGCAATCACAGTAGCAATTTTCCTGCCATGTGTAACTTCATATCAAATTTGCACAAAAGCAACTGGAGGAGCCTTATTAGTTCCACCAGTAGTAAAGAAATGTAAATTAACAGAAACAAATCATGTGCTACGTACACAAATCCATCTATACACGCGAAACCACACGGCACACGAGTGGGACGCGTGGCGCTGCTCGAAGGAAGTACACAAGCTGTGTGTACGCGATTTGTTATTCCTCCGCGACACAAACAGAACAATCGATAGGGTGCAGCCTATAGCGGCGCACGAGTGCAGGCAGGCGATTCGCGATCGCAAATGGAATAACATGGAGCTGGAGAGAATCGATAGTATAGCACAAGCAACCCCAGAGCCCTCCTATGATCCGGCGCGCGCGTTTAGCCGCGACGAGTGCGAGGAGCGGCCGCGTTTAGTACTAGAGCGCGGAGTCATGACCCGCATGCCCGATGATACAATATTATCCAATTTAATACTAAACACTGAAGGTTGTAGTGCTCATCATGGTAATTGCAAATCAAACACATCAATAATTATATGGGATCCCCAAACATCGGATTCCCGTTGTAATTATATCGATATGCATTACTACGATGCTATAATAAGCAAAGAAACTATTTTGATTCCAAGTACACAATCAGCGCTTATCCTTTCGAGTAAAATAACACCAAAACCAATTGCATCCTGCCGTTCCATATTGGTTCCTAGGGTTCCGGCTAGGTAACCATATGGACTTTAATAGTGTGAATGCCATTGTAAAATAACAGAGAGTAGAGAAAAAGAAGTTTATTCAGAATATGGAAATACTATTATAAAAGCAAAAATACAATAATCAAATAAATGAAACTACATGTTATGAGAAAGCCAACCTAGTTGCTTTCTCAGGGGTTTATATAGCAAAATATTAATTACAAATATAATTGAATTTATACAAAAAGTAGTTCAGGTCTAGTTTCTTATTGAATTCTATTAACCAAAAGTCGGTTGACGTTGTCAACCGCCTTCTTTATAAGACACGTATGGAACATGCCTTATATTGAAAAAGTAGCTGACCTCAGCTATAAGAAATTAGACCTTTTAAGGAAAAGAAACAAAAGAGAAAAATATATATATAAATGAATTAGAATTAGAATACTAGAATAGGAATAATAGTGTAATAGGAATAATATTAAAAAAAAATGAAAACAATATAAAAAAAAAAAAAAAGAAAAGAAAAGAAAAGAGAAGAAAAACTATGAATTCACCTCGTGCAGCTGTTATCCTTCTTCCTCCTCGATTTGTCCCAGCTGGAAGTCGGTCGCGGGTTGCCGGTCGGCGACCGTCCATATGTGGAACAGGCTGACGTCTGTCAGCAGTTCCGTCGCCTGGCCTGCTATTATCATTTTCTTTCTTTTCTGGTCCGGAGTGGTGGCGCGCGTCGCCATTAGTATCCTTAAGGCCTGGCTGATCAGGTCTCCCGCCTTCCTAATCGACTGGTTAGTCGATTCCATCATACTTTCTTCTGTCCAGCTCTTGTGGATATCTTCCGCGGCCCATCTTGGGATGAGATCCGCGCTAGCTACATTTTCGGAGGCTGGATAGCCTAGATCTTCGCGTAGTTTGTTGATGGTGGCCTTGGTGCGGGCAGTGGCCTCGGACCAGTTTTGCGCCATTTTGGCCATCTCTTCTTCATCATTGTTACATGAACATTGTAACCTTTCCAGAGTCTCTATTAATAGAGTAACTCTGGCTAAATTCTCCGAAAATGATTGGAGGATTTTTATCTTTTTAGTCCTGTTGTTTGTTGTCTCCAGTTGTTGTAGTTCTATCTGGAGCGAATGAATCTTGATCCACTTTTCCTTGATCATCGCGATAGGTGTCTCGCAGGCTGGTGGAGGGAAGACGAGTGCCATTCTTGTGGTGCTGGGAGTTTTTCTGCTTGAGGTGAATTTTGAGCTTATATAGGGTGAAAAAAATAGGTAAGTATATATTTTGTGATACATAGATATTAAGATTGATGATTGGGGAAAACATTGTTTTTGTTGTTTGGGTAGCAGATAGAATGAATTATTATAAATTAATAAAAAAAAAATTAATGAATAAAGTTATTTTCCCGAAAAGTTTCTATTTTTGATTAAATGGTTGTTGTTGCTCCAATCACTGTTGAAGGTCGTTTCTTTCGTACAACCGGTGTTTTTGGAGAATTGAAATGAGCATCAGGTATCTGAGAGCGTGTGAGCCTGTTTTTAGACTCTAAGGTGGGTATCACGCTGTTGTACCTTATTGGTACGTGGAATGGTTTTGGAGCGGTTATAGGATTTTTGTCTTCTATTCCAAGTGCCAACTTGAGGGCTGAGCTCCATCTTTTGGTTGTGGGTATCTCTTTACGTCTTTCTTCATAGAGCTCTTGCCTTGTTTCTTCTCCAATTTTATCGACAAGTTGTTGAAATAAGTTGTTTTCGTCCTTGTCCGTAGCTGACTTGTCTGCCGTATTCGGTCCGGTTTCTGCTTGATAATTGTCCTGTTGTGTTTCCCGCGTAATTTCCTGTGGTGCTATTGTTTCTTGTGGTGTTATTGAAGGTCGGCTTTGTTCGTAGAATTCGTCCTCGTTGTCGCTTTCTGAATCAGAGATTGATGTTGCGGTGGGCGTGCTATTTTTAGCGCGCGTATTTTCCGTATCCTGCTGTGAGCCGTCGCTATAAATGGCGGGTGCGGAGTCGTTTCTGTTGTGCTCGCTTTCTTCGACGTTGTTATCGTCGGGTGGAAAGTATCTTATATTATTCTTGTGAGCTATAATCGTATTCCCTTCGCTATCTGCTAATATTACGTTATTTCCTTTTATTTCCTTGATTATATATGGTCCATCGCTTGTTGTTTGTAATTTATTTGCTGGCTTTGCTCGCTTGACGAGTGCTCTATTTTCCACGAAGATCTCTCTTTCCTGCGTCCTGTGATTTTCGTCGTATTTCTTCTTCATTCTTTCATTATTCAACTCTATCCTTTCATGAATCTTCTCGTGTAAGTCCGGGGCGTTCTTGATTGTGGCTCCTGGAGTTTCTAAGTCCTTATCTATTGGTAACCGAGCTGTTTGTCCAAACAGACAGTCGTAGGGTGGTGTGCGAGTAGTAGCGTTTGGTAGTCGATTCATCGTAAAAACAATTTTTGGTAGAATAATATCCCAATTGTCTTGATCGTCATTAACGTAGGAAGTTAATGCTTCTTCCAGTGTTCTGTGTAGCCGTTCCACTTGACCATTTGCGTTTTTGTAGTATGGCATAGTTGTGTGATGTTCCGATCCAAGATTATCGCACATGCTTTTGAATTCGTGTGAGACAAAGTTTGATCCATTGTCTGTGATGATTTTCTTTGGGGGTCCGAAGACATAGAATAAGTGTGTCATAATAGCTGATACTATTTCTTCTGATGTCTGACGAATTAATGGTATCGCTATAATCCATTTGGAAAATGCGTCCTGTATAGATAAAATGTATCTATTATCCTTTGCAGTTCTAGGTAATGGTCCTAGTATGTCCATGTGAACTCGTTCCCATGGATGTGTCACTGTTGGGAAGTTTCTCATTGGTTCAACTGTGGCTTCATGTGGGTTATTTTTCCTCTTTGCACAGTCGAGACATCTGTTCACATATCTTGTGATATCATCCTGTATTCCTGTCCAAGTGTACCGTCGCAAAATGGAGTCTTGAGTCTTATTGATTCCAAGATGTGCTCCGAGAATTGGGTCTTTATGAAATTTTTCTATAATTGGTATTGTGATTGCTGGATCGTTTGGTAGAATGGCTCGCGGAGTTTGTAAAGCTGTTTTGGGTTTTGCATACAGAGCGTCGTTCACAACGATATATCGATCCATTAGTTGCCTTCCTGCTGTTTTGTTCCGAATCTTTTCTTTTGTTTCCATGATCCATTCTGTATTGCCTTGAATGGTCCGAAGGTCCGTAATAGTTGAAATAGTCGAGATTTTGTGTGTAGGAGTTTCTTTTGGTTTCTTCTTTCTTTCCTTGGCTTCGTTGACTTCGTCTTCAAAATATCGTGAAAGTGCATCACAGACGCCGTTAAGACGTCCTGGGCGATACACTATCTCGATGTCGTATTCTTGTAATACGATTTGAAATTTTGCTAGCCTGCCAATAAGATCTTTTCTTGTCATGAGGCTAGTAAGAGGCCTGTGATCGGTAATGATTCTTATTGGTGTGCCTAGTATGTAAGTCCGAAATTGATGTACTGCGAAAGTGAGTGCTAGGGCTTCGATTTCAATTGGCGGGTAATTCCGTTCGGCTTTGTTCAGTTTTCGGCTGGCAAATGCAATTGGGTGAAGTGGTTCCTTGTCGTCTTTAGCCTGTAATAGTACTGCGCCAACTGCAATTATACTTCCATCGCTTTCAATGACGTAAGGTCGTTTTGCTATAGGTGCTTGTAGTACAGGAGCTTGACAGAGTATCTGTTTAAGTTGTTGAAATGCTTGTTCTTCTGCATCTCCCCATTTGAAAGCTGTATCCTTTTTCGTGAGCTCATAAAGTGGTGACGCAATGCCTGCGGCATTTCTAATAAATCTGCGAAAGTAGTTCACAACTCCCATAAATGCTCGAACTCCTGTTATTGATTTCGGTCTTGGATAATCTTGGATTGCTTTTACTTTCTGAGGGTCTGGTTTTATTCCTTCGTGTCCAACAATGAATCCTAGGAATTTGACTTCTTGTTGTCCGAAGGTACATTTCTTAAGCTTGATTTTTAATCCTAGCTCTGCTGATGCGTTCAGTACTTCGTCGATATCTTGTAAATGTTTCGTCGTTGATTCCGATATGAGAAGTAGATCGTCGAGATAGACGAAGAGCTTGCATCGTACGTGTTGTTGTAAATATCGTACAGCATTTTGGAATGTGTGTGGAGCTCCGCAGAGTCCCATCGGCATTCTGCAGTATTGATAAGTTCCGCTCGTAGTAGTGAATGCGGTGAGGTGTCTATCTTCTGATCTAAGAGGGATTTGAAAGAATCCAGATACTAGATCAAAGTTACTGAAGATACGCGCTCCGGCTGCTAGGTCCAAGATGTCTTGAATGTTAGATATAACGTAGATTTGTTTTTGCGTTATTGCGTTGAGTGCTCGAAAATCAGTCACAAATCTGTACGTTTTATCCTTTTTCTTGACCAATATTACGGGACTGGTAGTCATAGAAAAAGATGGCTCAATTATTCCTTGTTCTAACATTTCCTCCACTTGTTTTTCTACTTCTTCTTGTTGTGATAGAGGTATTCTGTACGTGATCTTGAAAGATGGAACTTTTCCTTCGATGATCGGGATGCTATGTTCCACTGGTCCTTTGAAAAGTCCAATATTGCGATCCTCGTTTAAGAAAGCTTCCTTGTTTCTGAGCACTATTTTCTTTAACTGTTGTCTCTCTAGCTGAGTAAAGATGGTGTTTGTTACATCGAGGTCTTTTATAAAGTCCTCTGGGAAGTATGGTAGTTGATCTTCCCATCTTGCTTCTGGTGGCACATATTGTCCTTTTTGCTCCTCCGTGTTTTTCGGGATAGCGTAAGCTGTTCCAATGCCTTGATTTGTCTGTACTACAATTGTGTCTGGAGAGATATTTGTAGCAAATATCTGAACTCCATATCCCGTTGGGGTGAAAGTAGTAGGGGCGAAACTCATTTTTCCTGTCCGCTGTGAGCTTCTAATGAAAGCTTGTTCGTAAGAGGCGGGATCGTCTACTTCCAATGTAAGCGATCTGGTTTCTCCTGGGTAGAACTGTTTAGTTTCCAGGCTTACGACGTGTGCTATCGTGTGGTTCTCAGTCCATGGCGCGTAGTCTTGTGCTAAAGGTACTATTGTGTCTCCAATTAGTAGTGAATTTTGTAGTGGTCGTAAAGATGTATTTATTCCTATTTTGTTGAGAGCTTCTATGAAGTCTATTCCTAATAATATTGGTGCTGGGCAGTGGTTGTTGGCAGAAATCAGTACTTTGTGCTCGATTTCTGTCTTCCCGATAATAATTGGGATTCTTGTGTAGCCCAGGAAAGAAAATCGTGATTTGTTTGCTACAATGGCTGTTGTCTTTTCCATAACCATTGTTGCTGCCGGTAGTTGTTGAAATGTACTTTCCTTCATGTATGATATAGAAGCTCCTGTGTCCCATAAAGCAGTAAAGATCTGATTGTGAATGGAGAGAGGAACGAAAGGTAGTCGTGATCCTCCGATGTAGTTAATCCTTGATTCTTTCATAGCGTACCGTGGTAGATAGGCGAAAAAGTCCTTATCTGATAGTGGGGCGTCAGGATCATATCGAGAGGTTCTTGTATATAATTTCTCTTGCTGAGAAGTGATTAGTGGTTTTAATTCGAATTGTTTGTCCTCTCCTCTTCGTTCGTCGTCTTGTTCGTTGAATGTGATTTGATTGATTGGTATCCTTGTGGTACATGCATATATTTTTAATGCCCAAATGGTAACAGTTATGAGTCCTATTGTGACGATGATTGCTCCAATAATAGCTAGTGTCCTTAGTATCCATGCTGTAATTGATTCTCCTATGTATCCAAAGAAATTTGTGATTTGTTTCTCCGCGTTGTTTGATATGTTATCTGCTATCATTAATGTCGTTCCAACTGTTCCTCCTATAATTCCTATTGGATTCAGATTGGATAGTCCAGAATGTTTGAAGACTGGTTTCAATTTTCCTGGCATAGTTGCTTGTAAAGATGCTAGGCTAGAGCCGTAGGAAATAGCCAGTGCCATTGGAAATGTTGACTCCGTGAGGTTTGAAAATATGTTGGAATTGTTAAACTTAATGTGGTCAATTTTTACAGATGTGAGTTCATCCGAAAATGAGAAGTTAGTCACATTCAATGTTGAATTATCTTTCATCCATTGATTGTTTTCTCTGTAGGGATCTGATGTAGCCATATCGCATGCTATGATGTGGGCATATGGTGTTAAATCTCTTGATCCTGGTGTGATGAAGAGTTTTCCGTGATGTTCCGTGTCTACCGGTGTCTCCAGGTAACATTTATCGTCTCGTTTGTGATCCGAGTATACACGTGTTACTTGTACAGGGGTGCATGGCATGACGTAAATAAGATGTTCTCCAACAAACTTTGCTGAAATATCCTGTCGACGAAGCATAGTGCGAATTCCTATAGTCGGATTAATCTGCAGGATTGCCCACCAGGTAAGTAGCTGCTTATTTTGCATTCTGCATACGTTTTTCTTTGTTATTTGGAAAGATTGTAAGATTTCCTCCTCTAGTTTTGACGTAGAGTATTGGAGGTGGGACCTTGTATCTTGTTGGCGTAGTTGATCGTCGTATTTTTGAATGATATCTGCTCGTGTTCGTAGGAAATTGAGGTGTGCTTGTGATCCAGTGTGAGATTTGATTTCCTCAATCGGTTGGGTCGTTGTTGCTCGCTTTGTAGTAGTCCGAGTTGTTGGAAGTGTCCTAGTAGATTCCCTGCGGGATGTGGTGGTGAGAGGACGTGGTGGTGGAGTTACTGGAGTTGTTGTACTCTGGTAATAATAATATCTCCTTGGTGTAGTTGTAGGTTGAGGTGGAGACGTCCGATGAGTAGTAGTTGTCGGGGCAGTTGTTGTGGTAGTCGATGTAGTGGTTGTGGTGGTTGTAGTAGTGGTGGTTGTGGGGCTAGCACCAGGTGACTCAATGAGCTGAAGATATGCTTGTTGAAATAATTTGCTGTCTTCATCCGTGATAGGTCTGATTGTAGGTTGATTTTTGGGCAACCCATAATTTTGTGCGTGTCCGTTGAAGATGAGGGTATAGTTGGGAAAGACGATTGCTGACGAATTTGCCTGTTTTGTGAGATCTGCCCATTTCTTATTTTCTGTCTCTCTTTGTTCTTTTGATATCCGAGTTAGACGATTGTTTTGCTCTAGATAATCAAGAAACTCCTGTATTTGATCCATCTGGGTGTAGAACTGTGTGTCAGTGCGTGATCTAGGCAGTTTTGTCATCCTGGGTGGGTACAGTTGGTACAGATAGTCCTCCATTGATGGAATAGTCTCTCCTGTTGCCAGAGTGGTAGGTGTGTGAGCTATTTCAATTGCTATTTGTCTTGCTCGGTCGAGATAATCGCCTTCGTAGTTGAGTAGACGTGTGGCAAAGTCGCTGATAGTGATTTGCTTGCTGAGTTTTGCCGTGATCTCTGATGGCAGTAGGTGTTCGATGGCAATTTTCGTAGAAAGTCGAATCTCAGCTTCTGCAAGTGTGTGCAGGATAACCATGTTGATGTCAGTGTAGTTGTGCCATAAGAGTCGGTTCTTCAGTTTTGATGAATCTAGTTGTAGGAATTTGATGAAACCTATGTGTACGCTAGATGTCTTGAGATATTCCATAAGGTTATAAGCGTTGTCCAGTCTTTTCCTATTTCGATATGTCTGGTACATAGGTAGTATACCTGTAGAACTGTCTGTGAGGCGAAGTGATTTGTAGATAGTGATATTGAAGAATCTCGTAGGGTATTCTTGGGGTGCCATCCTCTTTTGACGTCGGTGTGTTTTTAAGTCCTTGATGGAAATGTACGTACCACTATCAGTTGAGTAGATGCTTGTATTCATACATCTTGTAGCTATAGGGTCTGGCGTGTTGTTTTTGAGAATGAATGCTCCTTGTATTTCCGAGATTAATACAGTATCATTGTTGATTAGTGCTTCGAATTTCCCTAATGTCGTGTAGTCGCAATTTCGATGATCATTGGGTGGGATCCATGTGATAACTGCGTTGGTGGTGTTGCATACTCCTTGTTGCTTAGTGCATCCTTCAGTGTTGATGAATAAGTCGGAGATTATAGTGTCATCGTGTAGGCTAGTCATCATTCCTCTTTCTAAGGTGAATCTTGACTTGGTTGTGCAAGAGGATGCCCAAAACGATTTTGATTGTGTACTAGATGGCATAGGGGCTTTGAATAGTCCTGGTGCTTCGCGATTGAGGTCGTTATCCATGTGTCGTCTTTCTTGAATGGCTGTTTGGCATTCTTGTGGAGTGGCTGGTTCTATTCGGAGTAATGTAACGTTATTTTCCCTGACGAAGAATAAGTCGTGGGCGCACGTTTTATAGATTTCCTTGGCGCATTTCCATGCTTCCCATTCCTTGTAATTCATATTTTCTGCGAATAGTTCCACTGTTATTATCTCGACTCCGTCCTTGTGTGCATAGTCTGAGCAGGTGGTTGGGCGAGGTGGTTCGAGGAAAATGCCTCCTCGTTTGCCAATGCAGAGTTGATAGGTATTATCTGCCTGGCAAGGTATCATAGATAGGGCGATGACGGATAAGAATAGCGGTATGAACGGAAGTGTCTTCTTTGTTTTGATTGTTTCCTTTTCTACTTTGTTAACGTGAAAACGGACGCTGGGGCTTCTTGTGCGATCTCTGTGCCTGTTATGTGGTCCATATGAAGTGCTGCGATTTCGTTGTTGAAATCCGCGATCAGGACAGTTTCCGCGGTTGTATCGGTCGTTTCCTCTGTGCTCCTGTCGATCATTCCTTCTGCTATCATATCGATCGTTTCCTCTGCTGTTGTATCGATCATTGTATCTATCGTACCGTTGGGGGCTACGATAATTGTTGTATCCTCGTTGATATCCATTGTTTCTGTTATCCTGTCTGAAGTTGTGACGGTTATTTTGTCGATCCTCTTGGTATCTTGGTGAGCGGTATCCTCCTCTTCTTTGATTCCATTGCTCTTGTGGGTGTTGTGGTCTTGATTGATTTCCATAGAATGTTCTTGATTGGTGTGTTTGTGATCCGTCATAGATTTTCTCCTGTTGTGATGCTCTCATGTGGTTTATGAGACCATTATTAATCTCTAGTTGTTCCACGTCTTTAATCAAGTTGTTGACCAAGAGCGAAGGATCCTCGTCAGCTTCCACAGTTTCGGCAATAGTCACGGCTGCATCAAAGGTGATAGGGCTGCGGTTATTGACATGTGTTCTTAAAGTCTTTCGTAGTCCTCCTAAGAATGAAACTCGTAGTATTCTTTCATCGGCTGTCGAGTCCATGTTGCATGATTCGTAGGCAAGGTTTCTGCAGCGTTGAGCGAAATTTTGTACCGTTTCGTGCTCTCCTTGTTTCAAATGAGTGAGTTTTGTGAATGCTGCATCTCTCTTTTCTGGAGGTTGTAATTTCTCCGATAGTATGCGTTTGACGTGGTTCCATCCCTGGCGTAAGTCTTCTGCTGGTATAGTTCGAAGAGCTTCAGCGGCTCTATCCGTTCCGAGAAGTAGATAGAGATGGGAAAGTCTCTCGGCAATAGGGACTTGAAGGGCATCGAAATATCCTTCTAGTCTTTGCATGTAGAGGTTGAATGGAACCGATCCATCATAAAGCGTAGGTTTGTGATGGCGAATAGAAACGTTGTGGGCTCTTGCAATAGGAGAGTTGTCTTGCTCCATCTGCTCTGCCATTTGAGGGCGACTTCTCTGCTCTGTAACATTCGAAGTCAAATTTACGTTATTGTCTGACGAAGAAGAGACAGGAGACAGAGAGTGCCCGTGCAAAGATTGATCAGTGGAAGAGGGAGAGTTTCTAGGAATAGGAGAGGTGAGGATTTCCGCATTTGCGGTTTGAACAAGGCGTTGAGGAGAAGTGTGATTTGGAGGACAAGTGTTAGTGCCGGTATTAACAACTGTTTTTGGAGAGTGAGAAGAGCGTTTGGGCGTGGATTTACTGGATGATGCTTTATTCTTATTCAAGCTAATTGCATGCCTAGTAGTTTTAATAGCAGTAGTATAAAGTTTCTTAGCAGTTAGCGGTGTACCCGGAATAGGGGGTAATTTCTTTGATTTCGCGTTCGTTTTCGGATATTTCGCATCTGGTCGGAATGCATCCGGTGGTCCTCTTTTTCTTTGGTTTCTATGCAGTGCTGCTTCCACTGTCTGAGTTTTCTCTGCGCTATTCGTAGCATTTTGGGCAATATTTCCCGGCGGAGGGTTTTGATTCGCTGCGTCAGCCATCTTTGTTGGTTTCCTGGAAGGAAATTATTAACCAACTAAGACTGAGCTTATTTTATACAAAACGTAAGAGACAATATGGGGTTGGTATGCGCGACTCCTGTTCCTGTCAGGGGGCCAGCCTGCAGCGGGTCTCTAGTCGGAGAATAGCCTGGTCAGGTTCATACACGAGTCCGCAACTACGTGTGACCTTTAGCAAAGGACCAAGTTCTTATCTCTCGAAGAGGCATGAGATATGAGACAGTGGTCTGTGTATTGCTCCTTTTCAGTCATGGACAAGATCAGGTACACAGGCTTCTCATACTCACTTTTCCAGATTTCTCTTACCTAAGCAAACCCCCAAAAGACGTTCCCTTTTAACGTTACTTCTGTTCCCCTGGGTCTTGCTAGGTGGGACCACTCAACTTCAAAATATTCTTTAATTCTCATATGGGACCAAAAAGGGTTAATTTCAAATGATTGCGCGTCTTATATCAAAAAGTGTACGCCTCCGCGCGATGTCCCGAGAATGTCTGGTATTGTTTCTTACGGGGCTTTCTCATAAAAATGCGTTAGATATCAAGAATAGTGGTTTTGTTTATGAATCAATGTTTTCAGAATGATTTATGAATAGATTTTCAAAATTAGCTTGTGATAAGAAGTTTTCAAGATGACTTATGGGTAAGTGTTGCAATATGAATAAATGTCTTTAAGATATTTCATGAATTGATAGTTTTTAATATTATTCGTGGTTAAATATTTTGATATGCTTGTTCCAAAAAGAGTTTTTATGCATTATATGCTTTTAACATACAGGAGAGTAGAGGAATAAAGTAGGAATATAGATTGTAATAGATAATATGTATAAGATATTTTTTTCAAATAGATATATCAGAAATGATGTTAGAAGAATGATATTTAGAGATAAATTCGAATTACTAGATTAAATTGAAGTTTTTGTTTAGATACAAAATTGACTTGAAAGTTTGAAATATAAAATTAAATTAGAATTTTGGATATGAAATCAAGATAAATTTTTAGAGTAGAAATAGATTTCAAAGAAAGAGAAAGTAATTTAAAGGTGAGAAAAGTAGCGGCAATGGTCCATAGAGATTCGTCCCTTATAGACGAATCTCGGTGGAACCTCCACGTTCCATATTGGTTCCTAGGGTTCCGGCTAGGTAACCATATGGACTTTAATAGTGTGAATGCCATTGTAAAATAACAGAGAGTAGAGAAAAAGAAGTTTATTCAGAATATGGAAATACTATTATAAAAGCAAAAATACAATAATCAAATAAATGAAACTACATGTTATGAGAAAGCCAACCTAGTTGCTTTCTCAGGGGTTTATATAGCAAAATATTAATTACAAATATAATTGAATTTATACAAAAAGTAGTTCAGGTCTAGTTTCTTATTGAATTCTATTAACCAAAAGTCGGTTGACGTTGTCAACCGCCTTCTTTATAAGACACGTATGGAACACTGCTTTAGACAACCAGCATTCCACACAACAGCAGGAAATTATATAACATTCCCCAAATATCCTAATGATAACAATATCACACTCCTAATTGAACGAGAATTTAAGAAATTGCCGTTCAAAAGACCTAAACGCGCAACTTCTACAAAATGCTCATTCCCATTCGATCAGGATAGAATAAATGAAGTTGAAGATTTTGAAACGTACACGCTTCGAATTTGCCCATATCCATTTTTAAGACCACTTATGAGTAATCCAGGAATTACACAAATTATTCCTCTAATTAAAGGAAGACGTATGGTAGACCCTACATATTCCTTGAAAGAATGGATAATAGCCCATCGTGAAAATTTTGAATTTTTCTTTAAAATTCAAATTTATGAGAAATCTTTAAGACATTTCCTCAAGCAATATGATTTCCGTGATAAAGACGAAGCCATTTTACAATACGTTGCTCAAAGAGAATTAGCTTTAGCTACTAAAGCTGGAATATCTTATTTAACATCCAGGCAACTTCTTCAACAAATATCAGATCGTTTGACCGTTATTGAATTTGATCGGTTAATTCGTACAAAAGAAGGCACTTATCGAGAGCGTGCTGAAACTATTGCTCTTGATTTAGCCAATACACCAGTTATAATTGAAGACAAATTAACAGTTCCATCAAGACAAGAAATATTAAAAGCATTCGTAAAAATGCCACCAATAAGGAAACAATTATTAACTGATCAAGAAGAAAGAAACAGTAAATTTATAAAAGATACAATTGACCTTGTACATGAGCTAAAAACTCTCGTTACGCTTAGAAGAAATAAAACAGCAGCTGATATTGATGACATAAAATTTATAAACCTTCCATCTTCACGAATGTTTGTACTTGATACTGATAAATTGTTCTATGACATCAAGAATAATTTTGGAATACCAATTGGACCACATCCCAAGCTCATAGAGCCCAACAACATCTCTAAGGACTTATTATTGGAAATATTTTTACCACTACTAAACGATAATATTTGCCTAATACATCTAGTAGAATATCATCAGAACAGTTAAAAAGATTAATGACAGAGAAAATCCAACTTAAATCGTTGCAAACCACGACGCGTGCGCCAAGCAACGCGGCAGGCGGCGCGGCCGAGATGGCAGCCCTCCCTATAATCGATCGTGAGGCGCTGATCACAACAGATCCCGCAATACTGCCGCAAACATCTACAAGCCCTCGGGCAGCCGCAGCAACTACCGCGCGCGCGCCTTCATCGATGGCCCAGCCCGAAACAACGGCGCGCCATACAACCGCAACGACAACCGCGCGCGCAACAATATCGACCCGCGCGCCGCCAACTACTATTCTCTACGCTGTTCATCAAGATCAACAAATTCCAATAATGGAAGAAACTACATATACACCAATATCTTTGATTCGTAAACATAGAGCATCATCAACGCCTACAGCCACCGATATAGAGTCTGTACAGGCTAATGCTCAATACATTGCCACAAAAGTTGACTCTGAACAACAGTTTCGCCAAAACATAACAAGCAGAATTGCACAAGATCATTTGCAATATGCTACAACTATGATTCAAGAAGAACTGCAGAAACATTTTAAAGAGTCATACGAATCAATATGTGAGATCCAAAATAGGTATCTTGAATTATGGAGATCAATTTTACAAATTGAACCAACAATAGCTATGCGTACAATACTGGGAAGAGAAGATATAGCCGCAAGATTTGTAGGCAGCGAGATATTACATATACATGTTTGCCCGGTAGTATTACAAAAGACTATATATCACAATCACACTGTGAATGGCACATGTTATCTCGAAACCCCAGTATTAACACAAGAAGGACAATTACTGTTTGCCGCACCAGGATCGAAAGACCTATTACCTCATGGTAAAGAAATTAACTGTGATCACGTACCAACAGACGTATGGTCAACAGACGGTGAATGGAAAGGAATTAATGGTACTGTAGACGTCAGTCTTATATCCATGTGGGACGGACTTCATCATGAAAAGATCACGCCATTAAAATTCACCGGAGCACACTTATACACCAACTTATCATCTCGAGTGTACTCAATGACAACAGCCATTGCTTATGGTGCTAGTTTAGCATCGATTCGTCAAAATCACGTGCTTCACACAATTCATCATGATCCAAAAATATCATCAGCATTCAGCATATTGAAGAAAAGTAGTGATTACATCTCCAAAGCCAATGAATTCACCAAAAGTACATGGAATTCATTTGTCGATACAATAGCAGGAACGATTGAACGAACACTCATCACTATCGGAGCAATTACAATTATTGTAGTTATACTGATCGTACTAGCCTTTGTTGCGAAAATATATTTCTTCAAACCAATAGGCATGCAAGTCATGCATATCGAACTCCGAGATCAAACCAACGATCTTCCCACATATGAAGAAACATTAGAGCTAGTAAGTCAACCTGATCAGCCAATACCAAGGAACATAATGAAACAGTACTATCCATCGTTTCTCACTCTAGTTCCACTAGCTATGCTCATAGTTTGTTCAGTTTCCAATCGCAAAGACCAATCTCTACCACTGCTATTGATGACTGTTAACGATAGACTAATCCTAACTCTTTGGGATTCAGGATCATCAATTAGTTATATCAGACTCTCGACATTACATTACTTAACTTTGAATGATTTTGTAAAAAAGGATAAATCAGTTGCAACGACAGCAAACGGATCAGCATTTCGATTTCTTGGAACAATTGATTTAACCGTAGAAATCGCTGGATATGAAATAGATCATACGTTCTTCATATCAAGAGATGAAGACTGTCCATCACCAGCATTAATTGGATTAGATTTTATGAAAACACTCGATCGTCAAAATATCGGTATGAAACTTCGACCATTCAAACAAACGTTAGAAATCGGAAACCGCGTAGTACCGTTAGCCAATGGAAATAACGGGAATATCAGAAAAACATCATTTGTCATTAATTTGATAAATTTAAATCCACAATGTATCTTTCCTCATCAGACCTGTAGAATACCAGTAAGGTTAGCTGAACCCATATCACACAACGAAGTCGCCGTGCTACAACCCGATGAAGAAAAGACGATATCTACCACCTACGAAACAGCATTTCGAGACGTCAATTCAATTACCATGACATTCAAAAACAACACTGATCATCCTATAGATCTATCACCCGGAAACATTATTGACAAAGCAAAAATAGGCGTACTGCCACAATACGAGATCTTTACGACCGAACACAATCCAGACTATATACCACCTGAAGCGGATTGGGAAAATAAATTACCTCATTTCCCTCAGGACTTTATGAACGATCTTGATTTAAAAGACGCCGACCTAACTAAAGAACAAAAAGATCTTCTTCAGCTTTGTATTCTCCGTAATAGAGATGCATTTTTAAATGAGGATAAACAAATAGGACTATTTAAAGGACCTGTAGAGCATTCAATACCTCTAAGAACAGATATGGACATGCCTAGACCGCGTATAACGCGTATCCCTATAGGCAAACAAGAAGAAGTCGAAAGACAGGTACAGGAGATGCTGAAGCAAAATATAATTGAACCATCCACATCTCTTTTCAATAGTCCTGTAGTTTTAGTCAAAAAGAAAGATGAAACATTCCGTTTCGTAACCGATTTCCGTGCTCTAAATAACGTCACTCGCAAGCAAACGTACATCATACCTAACATCTCTGACATTGTCGATATGGCAGCCGGATCACAATATTTTTCTAACTTTGATTTAGTATCCGGATTCTTCCAAATAGCATTAAAGAAATCAGATCGACCATTAACAGCATTTACAACAAACACCGGTACTTATCAATATAGAAGGATGCCTATGGGGTTATGTGGAGCGCCACATACCTTTCAAACAGCAGTACGATACCTTCAAAGCAGATGTAAATGCCGACTCTTTGTTTATTTGGATGATTTACTCGTTATATCAGATACTGCAGAACAACATCTTGACGATATAGCTGAGATTCTCAGAGAAGTAAAGAAATTAGGCATGAAAATAAAACTCAAGAAATGCGCTTTTGCAAGACCTGAAGTAAAATTTCTTGGTTTAATTGTCGGAAGAGATGGGGTCAAACCAGATCCACAGAAAGTATCCGCCATTCAAGACTATCCTGCTCCAAAGTCACCTACAGGAGTAAGAGCATTTTTGGGAATGGTAGGATTCTTTCGGAAATTTATTAAGGATTTTGCACACATCGCAAGCCCTTTATACGACCTTACAAAACTTGATGTGGAATTTCAATGGAATGACAGAAGTCAACAAGCTGTTGATACACTAAAAAGAAAATTGATCCAAGCACCGGTCTTAAAACCACCAAGATCAGACCGTATGTTCATTATAGAAAGTGACGGTAGTAATATCGCAGTGGGAGCAGTGTTATTACAACCTGAAGATCCCAATGAACCACTCAAAAACTTACATCCAATTGCATTTGCGAGCCGTAAACTTGTAAAAGCAGAACGTAACTATGCTCCTATTGAAATAGAAGCGTTAGGACTCGTATACGCTTTAGCTCAGTTTCGAACATATATACTTGGATCACATACAATCTGTATCACAGACCATCGACCATTAACAAGCTTATTGACTCGTAGAGACCTTTTTGGAAGACTAGCAAAATTTCAATTAGTCATACAGGAATACGATATCGAGATAAGATACCGAGAAGGCAGACTAAACAAAGTCTGTGATGCTCTCTCACGATACATTGGAAATGAAGCAAACGATCCTAAACCGGAAAAGAAAAAGAAAACAAAAGAAATTCCGAAAGCTCAAATTAATTTCGTTAATGTACCTGACATTAGAGCAATTCAAGAGGATACACCTTGGATAAAGAGAACTATCGCCGAAATAGAATACAGAGCGAAAAAGAACATGCTTTCTAATGATCGTTATTGTGTTATTGACAACATGTTATACACAAAACCAAGCAGAAAACGACCACACCCAGCTTTGATTTTACCAAGGGAAAGCGAACTTATCAACAAGGTTATCGAAGAATTTCACGAAGACCCAGCAATTGGAGCACATCAAGGAATTAACAAAACTAAAGAAGCCATACTACGAAGATTTTGCTGGACAAATATGCAAACGGACATAGCAATTTTTGTAAAACAATGCGTTAAATGCGCACAAAGGAAGAAAGATCCTCACGCTATGACCGTTCAGCCTATGGGTCAATTTGAAATACCATCAAAACCATTTGAGAGAATACATATGGATATTATGGGACCATTCCCTACTTCAAAAAGAAACAACAATTATGTCCTAACAATACAAGATTCATTCTCCAAATGGGCGACAACCATCGCTATACCAACAATTGTCACCGATGTCATCATTGATAGATTCCTCAGGAATTTCGTATATATTTTTGGACCACCAAATCGTTTAATAACCGATCGTGGATCTAATTTTGTATCAAAGAAATTTGAAGAAATGTGTGAAAAACTTGGCATTAAACACGAGCCAACACTCCCTCATCAGAAAAACTCTAATGGACAAGTCGAAAGACTACACAGAACGCTAGAAGAAGGATTAACACACTATCTCAACGAAGACGTAACTGATTGGGACATGTATTTACCAAAAATTACTTTTGCGTTAAATACAATAACACACGCAACCACAGGAATCTCTCCATACATAGCATTATTCGGAAAAGAAAGTCGTATGAGATTAGACAAAGAATTATTCCCCGAGACATTACAACCAGAGATCTTGGAAGAAATTGAGAATACCGAATATATCAGAGGAGAAAGAAGAACCATCATTCAAGAAAATCTTGCAAAACATCAAGAAACCGCGAAGAGAAAACATGATGGACGACAACGAATAGAAGAAAGAGATATCCGAAAAGGAGACCAAGTTATGTTAGCAATTAAAGCGCATAAACCAGGTCAAAAGCTTCGCAAATCATATGATGGACCATTTGAAGTCATCAACGTTCAAGGAAACATGGTACAACTCAAGAATCCATTTGGAAAAATTCAAGACGTACACAAAGACAATCTCAAACTTTTTGAACGCAAAATGGACCATACAATCGCTCAAAACACGCGATCAAATACAACGATTTATGACACGGACGACGACAGCGATATTGAGATCATAAAAGTCATAAATGGTAACGATAACTATGACTCTACTGAAGAAACAGAACTAGAAGACCCATCGGACCAAAATTGGCTACCACCAAGAAGAAGACGATGAAAGAAATAACTTCGAGATTGATAAAATTATTGTAAAACCTTGTATCAACTCTCTTTTGAAAAACCAGAGCTATTCATATTATTATATCATTGAAAAACTTGAGTAAGACGAGATGTAAGCTAATAATCAAAAAGCATTTCAGTTTCAAAGCATATATGATTATAAAACTTCATCAATTTCAAATAATTTCCCGTAAATAAAGAAGAAATGAAAGATAAGAGACATTATATTGCATATTCATCTGAGCAACAGTCCTTATCAAGTAGTTAATGATTCAATTCCGGAAATTATATGGGATTTAGTTTAATTTTTTTTATTATTACAATTCGCTTTGAATACGCTGAGGAAACATGCTAGCTCCATCGATAATATAGCATGACTCTCGTTTCTCTATACTCAAAGAAGTTAGACATGCAGCGTCGTGCCTAAAAAGCTATTTTGCGCACTTTCGCTGACAAAATATAGCCCTGGTATTCTAAAAGATTGTTTTATTCCTTAATATTCATGTATTTTCAAATAATTTTTATTAAATTCTTTTCAGATAATATTGTTTAACATTATATTGTAATTTATCTTTACTATTTTTATGTTAACATTGTAATTTTTATTTTTTAAAACTAAACCTTCTGCTACGATTGGAACAAGCCACATATTTTGCTATTCGCGAGGACGCGACATAAACTCGAAAAAATGGCACGTTCCATTCGGAAATCAATACGTAGCAGGCGGGTTAGAATCAGACGACATGAGGCTGAGAGAGGACGACACGCCCTTCATATGGAACACAGACTTCAGCTTTGCCTTATGGAATGACTATGGATGGTTGGTCTTCCTTTCTTAGCTCTCTTTCACTTTATATCTTTATGTAGACTTATATAACTTATTGTAATCATGTAGACATAATAAACCTTTCTTTCTCGAGTCTTATGTTTATCCATTATGCTCTTTATCTACCGCTACATCTGGAATACTATCACACTCATCTTGTAGGCTTTATTGGTCTATAGGATCGACGTGAGAGCATAACGGAACGGTGACAACATGAAAATTCTAATTCAATGACCAGAAATTGAAAGATGTCTTTATTTTTGAAAACAATACAGTTAATTGAATGTGATTTAATCGAAAATTGTTGGAACTTAAATAAGTATTTAAATTAAACAAATCTAACATGACAAGCAAGCAATAATTTTATAGCATTTAAATTTCAAAACAAAAAATGCCCAAGACAGGAATCGAACCTGTGTCGCCACGGCCACAACGTGGAGTACTAACCACTATACTACTTGGGCCGGTATTACAAACTAAACAAAATTATTGTGTTCATTGTTACTGAAATGAACTAAGATTCTTCATTTCCTGTGTGACAACATGAAAATTCTAATTCAATGACCAGAAATTGAAAGATGTCTTTATTTTTGAAAACAATACAGTTAATTGAACGTGATTAAATCAAAAATTGTTAGAACTTAAATAAGTATTTAAATTAAACAAATCTAACATGACAAGCAAGCAATATGTTTATAGCATTTTAATTTCAAAACAAAAAATGCCCAAGACAAGAATCGAACCTGTGTCGCCACGGCCACAACGTGGAGTACTAACCAATATACTACTTGGGCCGATATTACAACAACTTAACAAAGTTAGTGTGTTCATTGTTACTGAAATGAACTAAGATTCTTCATTTCCTGTGTGACAACATGAAAATTCTAATTCAATGACCAGAAATTGAAAGATGTCTTTATTTTTGAAAACAATACAGTTTAAAGAACGTGATTTAATCGAAAATTGTTGGAACTTAAATAAGTATTTAAATTAAACAAATCTAACATGACAAGCAAGCAATATGTTTATAGCATTTTAATTTCAAAACAAAAAATGCCCAAGACAGGAATCGAACCTGTGTCGCCACGGCCACAACGTGGAGTACTAACCACTATACTACTTGGGCCGATATTACAACAACTTAACAAAGTTAGTGTGTTCATTGTTACTGAAATGAACTAAGATTCTTCAATTTCTGTGTGACAACATGAAAATTCTAATTCAATGACCAGAATTTGAAAGATGTCTTTATTTTTGAAAACAATACAGTTTAATGAACGTGATTTAATCAAAAATTGTTAGAACTTAAATAAGTATTTGAATTAAACAAATCTAACATGACAAGCAAGCAATAATTTTATAGCATTTTAATTTCAAAACAAAAAATGCCCAAGACAGGAATCGAACCTGTGTCGCCACGGCCACAACGTGGAGTACTAACCACTATACTACTTGGGCCGATATTACAACAACTTAACAAAGTTAGTGTGTTCATTGTTACTGAAATGAACTAAGATTCTTCAATTTCTGTGTGACAACATGAAAATTCTAATTCAATGACCAGAAATTGAAAGATGTCTTTATTTTTGAAAACAATACAGTTAATTGAACGTGATTAAATCAAAAATTGTTAGAACTTAAATAAGTATTTAAATTAAACAAATCTAACATGACAAGCAAGCAATATGTTTATAGCATTTTAATTTCAAAACAAAAAATGCCCAAGACAAGAATCGAACCTGTGTCGCCACGGCCACAACGTGGAGTACTAACCACTATACTACTTGGGCCGATATTACAACAACTTAACAAAGTTAGTGTGTTCATTGTTACTGAAATGAACTAAGATTCTTCAATTTCTGTGTGACAACATGAAAATTCTAATTCAATGACCAGAAATTGAAAGATGTCTTTATTTTTGAAAACAATACAGTTTAATGAACGTGATTTAATCAAAAATTGTTAGAACTTAAATAAGTATTTGAATTAAACAAATCTAACATGACAAGCAAGCAATAATTTTATAGCATTTTAATTTCAAAACAAAAAATGCCCAAGACAGGAATCGAACCTGTGTCGCCACGGCCACAACGTGGAGTACTAACCACTATACTACTTGGGCCGGTATTACAAACTAAACCAAATTATTGTGTTCATTGTTACTGAAATGAACTAAGATTCTTCATTTCCTGTGTGACAACATGAAAATTCTAATTCAATGACCAGAAATTGAAAGATGTCTTTATTTTTGAAAACAATACAGTTAATTGAATGTGATTTAATCGAAAATTGTTGGAACTTAAATAAGTATTTAAATTAAACAAATCTAACATGACAAGCAAGCAATAATTTTATAGCATTTAAATTTCAAAACAAAAAATGCCCAAGACAGGAATCGAACCTGTGTCGCCACGGCCACAACGTGGAGTACTAACCACTATACTACTTGGGCCGGTATTACAAACTAAACAAAATTATTGTGTTCATTGTTACTGAAATGAACTAAGATTCTTCATTTCCTGTGTGACAACATGAAAATTCTAATTCAATGACCAGAAATTGAAAGATGTCTTTATTTTTGAAAACAATACAGTTAATTGAACGTGATTAAATCAAAAATTGTTAGAACTTAAATAAGTATTTAAATTAAACAAATCTAACATGACAAGCAAGCAATATGTTTATAGCATTTTAATTTCAAAACAGAATATGCCCAAGACAAGAATCGAACCTGTGTCGCCACGGCCACAACGTGGAGTACTAACCACTATACTACTTGGGCCGATAATACAACAACTTAACAAAGTTAGTGTGTTCATTGTTACTGAAATGAACTAAGATTCTTCATTTCCTGTGTGACAACATGAAAATTCTAATTCAATGACCAGAAATTGAAAGATGTCTTTATTTTTGAAAACAATACAGTTAATTGAACGTGATTAAATCAAAATTGTTAGAACTTAAATAAGTATTTAAATTAAACAAATCTAACATGACAAGCAAGCAATATGTTTATAGCATTTTAATTTCAAAACAAAAAATGCCCAAGACAAGAATCGAACCTGTGTCGCCACGGCCACAACGTGGAGTACTAACCACTATACTACTTGGGCCGATATTACAACAACTTAACAAAGTTAGTGTGTTCATTGTTACTGAAATGAACTAAGATTCTTCATTTCCTGTGTGACAACATGAAAATTCTAATTCAATGACCAGAAATTGAAAGATGTCTTTATTTTTGAAAACAATACAGTTAATTGAACGTGATTAAATCAAAAATTGTTAGAACTTAAATAAGTATTTAAATTAAACAAATCTAACATGACAAGCAAGCAATATGTTTATAGCATTTTAATTTCAAAACAAAAAATGCCCAAGACAAGAATCGAACCTGTGTCGCCACGGCCACAACGTGGAGTACTAACCACTATACTACTTGGGCCGATATTACAACAACTTAACAAAGTTAGTGTGTTCATTGTTACTGAAATGAACTAAGATTCTTCAATTTCTGTGTGACAACATGAAAATTCTAATTCAATGACCAGAAATTGAAAGATGTCTTTATTTTTGAAAACAATACAGTTTAATGAACGTGATTTAATCAAAAATTGTTAGAACTTAAATAAGTATTTGAATTAAACAAATCTAACATGACAAGCAAGCAATAATTTTATAGCATTTTAATTTCAAAACAAAAAATGCCCAAGACAGGAATCGAACCTGTGTCGCCACGGCCACAACGTGGAGTACTAACCACTATACTACTTGGGCCGGTATTACAAACTAAACCAAATTATTGTGTTCATTGTTACTGAAATGAACTAAGATTCTTCATTTCCTGTGTGACAACATGAAAATTCTAATTCAATGACCAGAAATTGAAAGATGTCTTTATTTTTGAAAACAATACAGTTAATTGAATGTGATTTAATCGAAAATTGTTGGAACTTAAATAAGTATTTAAATTAAACAAATCTAACATGACAAGCAAGCAATAATTTTATAGCATTTAAATTTCAAAACAAAAAATGCCCAAGATAAGAATCGAACCTGTGTCGCCACGGCCACAACGTGGAGTACTAACCACTATACTACTTGGGCCGATATTACAACAACTTAACAAAGTTAGTGTGTTCATTGTTACTGAAATGAACTAAGATTCTTCATTTCCTGTGTGACAACATGAAAATTCTAATTCAATGACCAGAAATTGAAAGATGTCTTTATTTTTGAAAACAATACAGTTTAATGAACGTGATTTAATCAAAAATTGTTAGAACTTAAATAAGTATTTGAATTAAACAAATCTAACATGACAAGCAGGCAATAATTTTATAGCATTTTAATTTCAAAACAAAAAATGCCCAAGACAGGAATCGAACCTGTGTCGCCACGGCCACAACGTGGAGTACTAACCACTATACTACTTGGGCCGGTATTACAAACTAAACCAAATTATTGTGTTCATTGTTACTGAAATGAACTAAGATTCTTCATTTCCTGTGTGACAACATGAAAATTCTAATTCAATGACCAGAAATTGAAAGATGTCTTTATTTTTGAAAACAATACAGTTAATTGAATGTGATTTAATCGAAAATTGTTGGAACTTAAATAAGTATTTAAATTAAACAAATCTAACATGACAAGCAAGCAATAATTTTATAGCATTTAAATTTCAAAACAAAAAATGCCCAAGACAGGAATCGAACCTGTGTCGCCACGGCCACAACGTGGAGTACTAACCACTATACTACTTGGGCCGGTATTACAAACTAAACAAAATTATTGTGTTCATTGTTACTGAAATGAACTAAGATTCTTCATTTCCTGTGTGACAACATGAAAATTCTAATTCAATGACCAGAAATTGAAAGATGTCTTTATTTTTGAAAACAATACAGTTAATTGAACGTGATTAAATCAAAAATTGTTAGAACTTAAATAAGTATTTAAATTAAACAAATCTAACATGACAAGCAAGCAATATGTTTATAGCATTTTAATTTCAAAACAAAAAATGCCCAAGACAAGAATCGAACCTGTGTCGCCACGGCCACAACGTGGAGTACTAACCACTATACTACTTGGGCCGATATTACAACAACTTAACAAAGTTAGTGTGTTCATTGTTACTGAAATGAACTAAGATTCTTCAATTTCTGTGTGACAACATGAAAATTCTAATTCAATGACCAGAAATTGAAAGATGTCTTTATTTTTGAAAACAATACAGTTTAATGAACGTGATTTAATCAAAAATTGTTAGAACTTAAATAAGTATTTGAATTAAACAAATCTAACATGACAAGCAAGCAATAATTTTATAGCATTTTAATTTCAAAACAAAAAATGCCCAAGACAGGAATCGAACCTGTGTCGCCACGGCCACAACGTGGAGTACTAACCACTATACTACTTGGGCCGATATTACAACAACTTAACAAAGTTAGTGTGTTCATTGTTACTGAAATGAACTAAGATTCTTCAATTTCTGTGTGACAACATGAAAATTCTAATTCAATGACCAGAAATTGAAAGATGTCTTTATTTTTGAAAACAATACAGTTTAAAGAACGTGATTTAATCGAAAATTGTTGGAACTTAAATAAGTATTTAAATTAAACAAATCTAACATGACAAGCAAGCAATATGTTTATAGCATTTTAATTTCAAAACAAAAAATGCCCAAGACAGGAATCGAACCTGTGTCGCCACGGCCACAACGTGGAGTACTAACCACTATACTACTTGGGCCGATATTACAACAACTTAACAAAGTTAGTGTGTTCATTGTTACTGAAATGAACTAAGATTCTTCAATTTCTGTGTGACAACATGAAAATTCTAATTCAATGACCAGAAATTGAAAGATGTCTTTATTTTTGAAAACAATACAGTTTAAAGAACGTGATTTAATCGAAAATTGTTGGAACTTAAATAAGTATTTAAATTAAACAAATCTAACATGACAAGCAAGCAATATGTTTATAGCATTTTAATTTCAAAACAAAAAATGCCCAAGACAGGAATCGAACCTGTGTCGCCACGGCCACAACGTGGAGTACTAACCACTATACTACTTGGGCCGATATTACAACAACTTAACAAAGTTAGTGTGTTCATTGTTACTGAAATGAACTAAGATTCTTCAATTTCTGTGTGACAACATGAAAATTCTAATTCAATGACCAGAATTTGAAAGATGTCTTTATTTTTGAAAACAATACAGTTTAATGAACGTGATTTAATCAAAAATTGTTAGAACTTAAATAAGTATTTGAATTAAACAAATCTAACATGACAAGCAAGCAATAATTTTATAGCATTTTAATTTCAAAACAAAAAATGCCCAAGACAGGAATCGAACCTGTGTCGCCACGGCCACAACGTGGAGTACTAACCACTATACTACTTGGGCCGATATTACAACAACTTAACAAAGTTAGTGTGTTCATTGTTACTGAAATGAACTAAGATTCTTCAATTTCTGTGTGACAACATGAAAATTCTAATTCAATGACCAGAAATTGAAAGATGTCTTTATTTTTGAAAACAATACAGTTAATTGAACGTGATTAAATCAAAAATTGTTAGAACTTAAATAAGTATTTAAATTAAACAAATCTAACATGACAAGCAAGCAATATGTTTATAGCATTTTAATTTCAAAACAAAAAATGCCCAAGACAAGAATCGAACCTGTGTCGCCACGGCCACAACGTGGAGTACTAACCACTATACTACTTGGGCCGATATTACAACAACTTAACAAAGTTAGTGTGTTCATTGTTACTGAAATGAACTAAGATTCTTCAATTTCTGTGTGACAACATGAAAATTCTAATTCAATGACCAGAAATTGAAAGATGTCTTTATTTTTGAAAACAATACAGTTTAATGAACGTGATTTAATCAAAAATTGTTAGAACTTAAATAAGTATTTGAATTAAACAAATCTAACATGACAAGCAAGCAATAATTTTATAGCATTTTAATTTCAAAACAAAAAATGCCCAAGACAGGAATCGAACCTGTGTCGCCACGGCCACAACGTGGAGTACTAACCACTATACTACTTGGGCCGGTATTACAAACTAAACCAAATTATTGTGTTCATTGTTACTGAAATGAACTAAGATTCTTCATTTCCTGTGTGACAACATGAAAATTCTAATTCAATGACCAGAAATTGAAAGATGTCTTTATTTTTGAAAACAATACAGTTAATTGAATGTGATTTAATCGAAAATTGTTGGAACTTAAATAAGTATTTAAATTAAACAAATCTAACATGACAAGCAAGCAATAATTTTATAGCATTTAAATTTCAAAACAAAAAATGCCCAAGACAGGAATCGAACCTGTGTCGCCACGGCCACAACGTGGAGTACTAACCACTATACTACTTGGGCCGGTATTACAAACTAAACAAAATTATTGTGTTCATTGTTACTGAAATGAACTAAGATTCTTCATTTCCTGTGTGACAACATGAAAATTCTAATTCAATGACCAGAAATTGAAAGATGTCTTTATTTTTGAAAACAATACAGTTAATTGAACGTGATTAAATCAAAAATTGTTAGAACTTAAATAAGTATTTAAATTAAACAAATCTAACATGACAAGCAAGCAATATGTTTATAGCATTTTAATTTCAAAACAGAATATGCCCAAGACAAGAATCGAACCTGTGTCGCCACGGCCACAACGTGGAGTACTAACCACTGTACTACTTGGGCCGATATTACAACAACTTAACAAAGTTAGTGTGTTCATTGTTACTGAAATGAACTAAGATTCTTCATTTCCTGTGTGACAACATGAAAATTCTAATTCAATGACCAGAAATTGAAAGATGTCTTTATTTTTGAAAACAATACAGTTAATTGAACGTGATTAAATCAAAATTGTTAGAACTTAAATAAGTATTTAAATTAAACAAATCTAACATGACAAGCAAGCAATATGTTTATAGCATTTTAATTTCAAAACAAAAAATGCCCAAGACAAGAATCGAACCTGTGTCGCCACGGCCACAACGTGGAGTACTAACCACTATACTACTTGGGCCGATATTACAACAACTTAACAAAGTTAGTGTGTTCATTGTTACTGAAATGAACTAAGATTCTTCATTTCCTGTGTGACAACATGAAAATTCTAATTCAATGACCAGAAATTGAAAGATGTCTTTATTTTTGAAAACAATACAGTTAATTGAACGTGATTAAATCAAAAATTGTTAGAACTTAAATAAGTATTTAAATTAAACAAATCTAACATGACAAGCAAGCAATATGTTTATAGCATTTTAATTTCAAAACAAAAAATGCCCAAGACAAGAATCGAACCTGTGTCGCCACGGCCACAACGTGGAGTACTAACCACTATACTACTTGGGCCGATATTACAACAACTTAACAAAGTTAGTGTGTTCATTGTTACTGAAATGAACTAAGATTCTTCAATTTCTGTGTGACAACATGAAAATTCTAATTCAATGACCAGAAATTGAAAGATGTCTTTATTTTTGAAAACAATACAGTTTAATGAACGTGATTTAATCAAAAATTGTTAGAACTTAAATAAGTATTTGAATTAAACAAATCTAACATGACAAGCAGGCAATAATTTTATAGCATTTTAATTTCAAAACAAAAAATGCCCAAGACAGGAATCGAACCTGTGTCGCCACGGCCACAACGTGGAGTACTAACCACTATACTACTTGGGCCGGTATTACAAACTAAACCAAATTATTGTGTTCATTGTTACTGAAATGAACTAAGATTCTTCATTTCCTGTGTGACAACATGAAAATTCTAATTCAATGACCAGAAATTGAAAGATGTCTTTATTTTTGAAAACAATACAGTTAATTGAATGTGATTTAATCGAAAATTGTTGGAACTTAAATAAGTATTTAAATTAAACAAATCTAACATGACAAGCAAGCAATAATTTTATAGCATTTAAATTTCAAAACAAAAAATGCCCAAGACAGGAATCGAACCTGTGTCGCCACGGCCACAACGTGGAGTACTAACCACTATACTACTTGGGCCGGTATTACAAACTAAACAAAATTATTGTGTTCATTGTTACTGAAATGAACTAAGATTCTTCATTTCCTGTGTGACAACATGAAAATTCTAATTCAATGACCAGAAATTGAAAGATGTCTTTATTTTTGAAAACAATACAGTTAATTGAACGTGATTAAATCAAAAATTGTTAGAACTTAAATAAGTATTTAAATTAAACAAATCTAACATGACAAGCAAGCAATATGTTTATAGCATTTTAATTTCAAAACAAAAAATGCCCAAGACAAGAATCGAACCTGTGTCGCCACGGCCACAACGTGGAGTACTAACCACTATACTACTTGGGCCGATATTACAACAACTTAACAAAGTTAGTGTGTTCATTGTTACTGAAATGAACTAAGATTCTTCAATTTCTGTGTGACAACATGAAAATTCTAATTCAATGACCAGAAATTGAAAGATGTCTTTATTTTTGAAAACAATACAGTTTAATGAACGTGATTTAATCAAAAATTGTTAGAACTTAAATAAGTATTTGAATTAAACAAATCTAACATGACAAGCAAGCAATAATTTTATAGCATTTTAATTTCAAAACAAAAAATGCCCAAGACAGGAATCGAACCTGTGTCGCCACGGCCACAACGTGGAGTACTAACCACTATACTACTTGGGCCGATATTACAACAACTTAACAAAGTTAGTGTGTTCATTGTTACTGAAATGAACTAAGATTCTTCAATTTCTGTGTGACAACATGAAAATTCTAATTCAATGACCAGAAATTGAAAGATGTCTTTATTTTTGAAAACAATACAGTTTAAAGAACGTGATTTAATCGAAAATTGTTGGAACTTAAATAAGTATTTAAATTAAACAAATCTAACATGACAAGCAAGCAATATGTTTATAGCATTTTAATTTCAAAACAAAAAATGCCCAAGACAGGAATCGAACCTGTGTCGCCACGGCCACAACGTGGAGTACTAACCACTATACTACTTGGGCCGATATTACAACAACTTAACAAAGTTAGTGTGTTCATTGTTACTGAAATGAACTAAGATTCTTCAATTTCTGTGTGACAACATGAAAATTCTAATTCAATGACCAGAATTTGAAAGATGTCTTTATTTTTGAAAACAATACAGTTTAATGAACGTGATTTAATCAAAAATTGTTAGAACTTGAATAAGTATTTGAATTAAACAAATCTAACATGACAAGCAAGCAATAATTTTATAGCATTTTAATTTCAAAACAAAAAATGCCCAAGACAGGAATCGAACCTGTGTCGCCACGGCCACAACGTGGAGTACTAACCACTATACTACTTGGGCCGATATTACAACAACTTAACAAAGTTAGTGTGTTCATTGTTACTGAAATGAACTAAGATTCTTCAATTTCTGTGTGACAACATGAAAATTCTAATTCAATGACCAGAATTTGAAAGATGTCTTTATTTTTGAAAACAATACAGTTTAATGAACGTGATTTAATCAAAAATTGTTAGAACTTAAATAAGTATTTGAATTAAACAAATCTAACATGACAAGCAAGCAATATGTTTATAGCATTTTAATTTCAAAACAAAAAATGCCCAAGACAAGAATCGAACCTGTGTCGCCACGGCCACAACGTGGAGTACTAACCACTATACTACTTGGGCCGATATTACAACAACTTAACAAAGTTAGTGTGTTCATTGTTACTGAAATGAACTAAGATTCTTCAATTTCTGTGTGACAACATGAAAATTCTAATTCAATGACCAGAAATTGAAAAATGTCTTTATTTTTGAAAACAATACAGTTTAATGAACGTGATTTAATCAAAAATTGTTAGAACTTAAATAAGTATTTGAATTAAACAAATCTAACATGACAAGCAAGCAATAATTTTATAGCATTTTAATTTCAAAACAAAAAATGCCCAAGACAGGAATCGAACCTGTGTCGCCACGGCCACAACGTGGAGTACTAACCACTATACTACTTGGGCCGATATTACAACAACTTAACAAAGTTAGTGTGTTCATTGTTACTGAAATGAACTAAGATTCTTCAATTTCTGTGTGACAACATGAAAATTCTAATTCAATGACCAGAATTTGAAAGATGTCTTTATTTTTGAAAACAATACAGTTTAATGAACGTGATTTAATCAAAAATTGTTAGAACTTAAATAAGTATTTGAATTAAACAAATCTAACATGACAAGCAAGCAATAATTTTATAGCATTTTAATTTCAAAACAAAAAATGCCCAAGACAGGAATCGAACCTGTGTCGCCACGGCCACAACGTGGAGTACTAACCACTATACTACTTGGGCCGATATTACAACAACTTAACAAAGTTAGTGTGTTCATTGTTACTGAAATGAACTAAGATTCTTCAATTTCTGTGTGACAACATGAAAATTCTAATTCAATGACCAGAAATTGAAAGATGTCTTTATTTTTGAAAACAATACAGTTAATTGAATGTGATTTAATCGAAAATTGTTGGAACTTAAATAAGTATTTAAATTAAACAAATCTAACATGACAAGCAAGCAATAATTTTATAGCATTTAAATTTCAAAACAAAAAATGCCCAAGACAGGAATCGAACCTGTGTCGCCACGGCCACAACGTGGAGTACTAACCACTATACTACTTGGGCCGGTATTACAAACTAAACAAAATTATTGTGTTCATTGTTACTGAAATGAACTAAGATTCTTCATTTCCTGTGTGACAACATGAAAATTCTAATTCAATGACCAGAAATTGAAAGATGTCTTTATTTTTGAAAACAATACAGTTTAATGAACGTGATTTAATCGAAAATTGTTGGAACTTAAATAAGTATTTAAATTAAACAAATCTAACATGACAAGCAAGCAATAATTTTATAGCATTTAAATTTCAAAACAAAAAATGCCCAAGACAGGAATCGAACCTGTGTCGCCACGGCCACAACGTGGAGTACTAACCACTATACTACTTGGGCCGATATTACAACAACTTAACAAAGTTAGTGTGTTCATTGTTACTGAAATGAACTAAGATTCTTCAATTTCTGTGTGACAACATGAAAATTCTAATTCAATGACCAGAAATTGAAAGATGTCTTTATTTTTGAAAACAATACAGTTTAATGAACGTGATTTAATCAAAAATTGTTAGAACTTAAATAAGTATTTGAATTAAACAAATCTAACATGACAAGCAAGCAATAATTTTATAGCATTTTAATTTCAAAACAAAAAATGCCCAAGACAGGAATCGAACCTGTGTCGCCACGGCCACAACGTGGAGTACTAACCACTATACTACTTGGGCCGATATTACAACAACTTAACAAAGTTAGTGTGTTCATTGTTACTGAAATGAACTAAGATTCTTCAATTTCTGTGTGACAACATGAAAATTCTAATTCAATGACCAGAAATTGAAAGATGTCTTTATTTTTGAAAACAATACAGTTTAATGAACGTGATTTAATCGAAAATTGTTGGAACTTAAATAAGTATTTAAATTAAACAAATCTAACATGACAAGCAAGCAATAATTTTATAGCATTTAAATTTCAAAACAAAAAATGCCCAAGACAGGAATCGAACCTGTGTCGCCACGGCCACAACGTGGAGTACTAACCACTATACTACTTGGGCCGATATTACAACAACTTAACAAAGTTAGTGTGTTCATTGTTACTGAAATGAACTAAGATTCTTCAATTTCTGTGTGACAACATGAAAATTCTAATTCAATGACCAGAAATTGAAAGATGTCTTTATTTTTGAAAACAATACAGTTTAAAGAACGTGATTTAATCGAAAATTGTTGGAACTTAAATAAGTATTTAAATTAAACAAATCTAACATGACAAGCAAGCAATAATTTTATAGCATTCAAATTTCAAAACAAAAAATGCCCAAGACAGGAATCGAACCTGTGTCGCCATGGCCACAACGTGGAGTACTAACCACTATACTACTTGGGCCGGTATTACAAACTAAACCAAATTATTGTGTTCATTGTTACTGAAATGAACTAAGATTCTTCATTTCCTGTGTGACAACATGACGTTCCATTCGAATGATCAATGCATTACATTCATATGACGAAGCTGTAGCAGGTGGGTTAGAGTCAGAGAATGCGAGACTGAGAGAAGACGACCCGCCCTTTTCCATATTACAACACTTCAGCTTTGCCTCAGGGACGATCATGGATGGTTGGTCGTTCTCTCTTTGTTCTCTATTAGTTTAACCTTTACTTAGTTATATGTATCTTATTGTAATCACGTAGATATAATAAACCAATCTTTCTCGAGTCTTATGTTTATCCTTATGCTCCATGTTTAACCGCTACATCTGGAATACTACCACGCTCATCTTGTAGACTCCATTGGTCTGTAAGATCGACGCGGGAGCATAACGGAACGTGGAGGTTCCACCTCGAACTTATCACAAATTTTTTTTTCTTCCTTCTCTCTAATGTTTGTGTTGTTAATTTATTTTCAAATCTCTTTCATCTCTCTTTTTCTCATACCATCTACTCTATGTCTCAACACAATACGGAGGGGCCAACAACGTTAAATGGGAACAGAGGCAAGGAATCCTTTTTTTTTAAAGAAGGATTATACGTTTCGAGATTATTATTTTCCCGTTTGTTCACAAAAATTCTTTCGTCTGAACCTTTAAATTTCGTATCCTTGCTTATAACATCTGAAATGCTCTGTTACCCAACCTTGAAGCTTGATGAGGGCTTTAGGCTGAATTAGTGAACAAATTCACCTAAAGTAATTGTTAGTTTGTATTTCCCACGCCTTCTCCTTTTAAGAATTAATTTTGGCTTCAAGGAAAGAATAACTTCGGTTATATCTTTATATTTCGTGGATGAAGTTTGTTTTGCGATCAGGACTATTTTATTTTGCGTTACGATTTCGTTCAGACAAATTTTGCTTCTAACATCCTAAATTTATAATCAGTACGCATGAAAAAAATTACACGGGAAACCTCACCAAAAAGGGAGGATTGTTAATTTATAGATCGCTATAGTCCGAAAAATCCTGTTGAAAAATGTTATCTCGAATTTGAATCATGATTAACACAGGTCGTGTTGGCTAAAGCATATCGGTTTGGATTTTCTCCCCTTACTGAATGTCACCTTCCTCATACCGTTATTGTTGTTCAGAAGCATAAGACTCACGCATTGAACCTTATTCCAACTTTAATACTAGTTCTTGTAATATTTAGCCATTTAACTCTGCTTTTTTTTCAAAATTCGATTTCTGATCACGAAATACCTACATTCATCATTGCGAAACGCTCTTTTGTAAAACTAATATTACGAATCCCATGACTTTTGTTACAACAAAACATGTGAGCTACACCAAATGTATTTGAAAACCAGATTGTAAAGAAACAAAAATTATTTTTGGTCACAAAAGAGAAATTGGTGCACATTTATTGTTAAACTGCTCTTTTATCAAAAGCATGTTACGAATTACACCATAAGTTTTGTTGCAAGATGACACACCACATGGTCGAGAAACTAGTGTAACAAAACATAAGTTTAGTCAGCATGAGGAAAATGGTTGCATACAAATCAGTAAAATGTGCTGTAATTGAACGAATATTACGAATTACACTAAACGTTTTGTAAAATAAGAGCTTGGTCACCCCAGATGTTTTGTGAATCAGATTTTCAACTACAGAGAAAATACGGAGAGCACCAGAGTCCCGATATCACACAGTAGAAGGCGGATCCATCGCCATTGGCCAAGGCATCGACCTCATTCTCACAAGTTGTCGATACGACACCGGTCGCTCTCCAAAGCCTTTCTCATTTTGCCTACATCCTCATCCTTATTCACCGCATTCTTTAACGTCTCAACATCCCACACGTTACCAAGCACTCAAGGTTTTTTCAAACCAAGAGTTCTAGCAAGGTGGCTAAGAGATTCCATTCAGCCGTACCTATAAGTACGCATTTCGATTCCCAAGACTCAGCTCCCTTTACCAGAAGTCGAGCTCGAGCTCAAGACGTCGCTATATTAGAAGAGGAGCAGAAAGTCGACAAGAAGCCGGATAATTTCCTTATTCCTACTACTGATTCTGTCTCACCTACTGAACAACTAGGCGACCCGGACTACGTACCTACTATAGAAGAAGAACTATCAATCATTGTGGAGGAACAAACACCGATCACTCCTAAAAAGGTACGCTCCTCTAATTCTAATAAAAATAAGAAAAATCAAAACATCAGCGACGCTTCTCTCTCTCTCTCACTAACCGAACCAACCGATTCCCCATTACTTTCAAAAACTTCTAGCGCGGGTGGGCTTAGTTCTCTTAGAAACATTGTTACTGATCTTTTTAACCTTTCGCCTAAAGATAAAACTTTCAACACCAAGCGCAAAAGCAGATATTCATCAGTCCCTAACATTAATATCTCACCAATTCAACCACCTGCACCAAATACCAGTATTCATCAAACTTCTACTCCCATCTTAACAACAACAGACTCACTTCCTAAGGCACCCAATAGACCTATTCCATCCACGCAAACAACCCCTATTTTGGAGACCCCACCAATAACAGGTAGAACGATCAAAATACCATCTACCCGTACGAATAACATCATGACGGAAGCTGTTTCCTCACTACCTGGGGCAGGGAAAACAACAATCGCGCAAGCCTTACTTTCGCCTTACTGTCCAACTTACGACGGCAGTCGTAACTTCCGTGATTTTACGGGTAAATTCAACTTGTTTGCTAATGCCATTGGCCTTGTTATCCCTGAAAGGTTAGCACTTCTTCCTTTGCTTCTCAAAAATGAAGCAGCAGAAGAAGCTTACAGACAAGTTCCTGAACAACTTAAAACAACTGGTTCGTGGAATGATCTGATTAGAGCACTAACATCGAAGCTCTGCCCTGAATATAACCAAGACCCTGCACTTATTAACCTTCAAAACACCACGCAAGGGGAATTGACAATTGATGCATACGCCCAAGCATTAAGAACAATGGCATTGAGTGCATTTGCATCTGATGACCCACATAAAGATCAAATACTGAGATCAACATTCCTCAGAGGACTTAAAAATTCTCTAAAACCAGCTGTGATCCGAGCAAAGCCAAAATCCTTCACAGAAGCGATTGAAGCAGCTCGCTGGGAGGAATCGATAGTGAACCAAACAACAGACACGCAATCGATGTTGGTCAACGCTGTGAACAAAGCACTAGCACCCTTTGCGCGTAATGATGAGAGACGAGATAGCCAAACATTTAATCGCAATTATCAACGCGATAACCAAATGATAAGAAATAATCAAAATTATCAAAATTATCAAAATTATCAAAATTATCAAAAAAATAAAAACTTTTCTAATTTCAATAATAATCGAAACCGTTACGGTTCTTTCGCTAATAATAATCGCCGTACAAATTATAACGAACAAGATAATAGGCAATCGAGTTCTGATTGGCATCAAAGAAATTATAATTTTCGTCATAACAACCAACGAGGTAGATTCAATAACAACAACGGACAAAGAAGAGTTCAATTCAAAAATCCAAGAGACAACTCAAGAGGAAGAGATAGAAGCTCAACAAGAATAAACTCTGTCACCCTTTCGCCTTTGACGCTCACAGTTATCATGGCAATAACAGCAGCAATATTCTTGCCCTGTGCATCTACATATCAAATCTGTACAAGAGCAACAGGAGGCGCATTACTTATGCCACCAACAATCAGAAAATGCAGATTAACAGAGAAAAACCATGTGCTACGTACAGAAGTTCATCTGTACACAAGAAATCACACAGCACACGAATGGGATGCGTGGCGTTGTTCAGAGGAAGTACACAAGTTATGCGTACGAGACCTGCTATTCCTCCGCGATACGAACAGAACAATAAATAGAATACAGCCTATAGGAGAGCGCGAATGCAGACAGGCGATCCGCGATCGCAAGTGGAATAACATGGAACTGCAACGCATTGATAGTATCACCCAAGCAACTCCGGAGCCCTCCTATGACCCAGCGCGCGCGTTCAACCGCGACGCGTGCGAGGAGCGGTCACGTCTAATATTAGAGCGCGGAGTCATGACCCGTATGCCTGACGATACAATATTGTCAAACTTAATATTAAACACGGAAGGATGCAATGCACATCATGGTAATTGTGAATCAAGTACATCAATAATAATATGGGACCCACAAACCACTGCTTCACGTTGTAATTACATCGATATGCATACATATGACGCTATCATTAGTCAAGATACTATTTTAATCCCTAGTACACATCGCCCATTGACAAGCTTACTAACTAGAAGAGACCTATTTGGAAGACTAGCAAAGTTCCAATTGGTCATACAGGAAAACGATATTGAGATCAAATATCGAGAAGGCAGATTAAACAAAGTCTGTGACGCACTTTCTAGATACATTGGAGATGAAGCTAACGATCCAAAGACGTCGAACAAGAAACAAAAGACGAATTCGAAAGAGAAAATTGAGACACAACAAGTAAATGTTGTGAAGTTACCAGAATTCAGCTCAATCCAACAAAATACTCCTTGGATCAAGAGAACAATAGCTGAGATTGAATACAGAACGAAGAAAAATATGATTCAAAATGATCGTTATTGTGTTATAAACAACTTACTCTACACAAAACCAAGCGTCAAAAGACCTCATCCAGCGTTAATATTGCCATCGGATAGTGATATAATTAACAAAATCATTGAAGAATTTCATGAAGACCCAACAATCGGGGCGCATCAAGGAATCAACAAAACAAAAGAAGCCATATTACGAAGATTTTCCTGGACTAACATGCAGAACGACATAGCAAAATACGTAAAACAGTGCATCAAATGTGCACAACAAAAGAAAGATCCTCATGCTATGACCGTACAACCGATGGGTCAATTTAACACACCATCAAAACCATTTGAGAGAATACATATGGATATCATGAGACCATTCCCAACATCAAAAAGGAACAACAGCTATGTCCTCACAATACAAGACTCTTTCTCCAAATGGGCTACAACTATCGCCATACCAACATCTGTTAGTGAAGTTGTCATTGATAGATTCCTCAGAAACTTTGTATATGTCTATGGACCACCGAATCGCTTAATAACAGACCGCGGTTCCAACTTCCTATCAAGGAAATTTGAAGACATGTGCGAAAAACTCGGTATCAAACATGAATCAACACTCCCACATCAGAAGAATTCCAATGGACAAGTAGAAAGACTTCATAGAACGTTAGAAGAAGGACTCACACATTATCTCAACGAAGATGTCACTGATTGGGACATGTTTTTGCCAAAAATTACCTTTGCATTGAACACCACAACGCATGCAACCACAGGAATATCACCATACGTTGTACTATTCGGGAAAGAAAGCCGTTTGAGATTGGATAAAGATTTATACCCCGAAACAACTGAACCAAAGGAAATTTCAAAGGAGATTGAAAATATTGAGAAAATCCGAAGCAAACAGAAAACAATCATTCAAGAAAATTTGGAAAAGCATCAAGAATTAGCAAAAAAGAAACATGATGCTCGATTACGCACTCACGAAAGAGATATACAAGAAGGAGACTGCGTTATGTTAGCTGTGAAAATGCACAAGCCAGGACAAAAGCTTCGGAAAGCTTATGATGGACCATTTGAAGTTATTAATGTGAAGGGAAACATGGTTCAAATCAAAAACCTTTTCGGAAAGATCCAAGACGTTCACAAGGACAATCTCAAATTATTTAATCGAGAAACAGATGACGGAATCGCACATAAGCCCAGTACACGTACAGACAGCTCAGACGATGACAGCGATATCGAAATCATAGAGGTTATCAACGGAAACAACAACGATGAAGACTCTTATGACGAACCAGAAGACCTTTCGGATACAAATTGGCTACCATCAAGAAAAAACCATTAACTCATGAGATTTTATTGTAAGTTGTTTTGTAATAACTTTCTTTAAAGTAATACTAGTAAAACATAGTCTAGTATTCGTTAAAGAGGGTTAAAACTTTCATAATTTGGTTAAAAATTTTTTTAATTCTTTTCAGATACTGATGTTTTATATTGTATTATGTTCATATTATAAGAATTTTACGTAAAATATTGTATTGTAACATGTACTTTAATACACACATTAACCCTTCTGCTACAGTTAATCAAGTCAAAACTTTTGATTGTCGCGAGGACGCGACATAAACTCGAAAAAGGGCACGTTCCATTCGAATGATCAATGCATTACATTCATATGACGAAGCTGTAGCAGGTGGGTTAGAGTCAGAGAATGCGAGACTGAGAGAAGACGACCCGCCCTTTTCCATATTACAACACTTCAGCTTTTCCTCAGGGACGATCATGGATGGTTGGTCGTTCTCTCTCTGTTCTCTATTAGTTTAACCTTTACTTAGTTATATGTATCTTATTGTAATCACGTAGATATAATAAACCAATCTTTCTCGAGTCTTATGTTTATCCTTATGCTCCATGTTTAACCGCTACATCTGGAATACTACCACGCTCATCTTGTAGACTCCATTGGTCTGTAAGATCGACGCGGGAGCATAACGGAACGATGAAAATTCTAATTCAATGACCAGAAATTGAAAGATGTCTTTATTTTTGAAAACAATACAGTTAATTGAACGTGATCAGAAATTGTTAGAACTTAAATAAGTATTTAAATTAGACAAATCTAACATGACAAGCAAGCAATAATTTCATAGCATTTAAATTTCAAAACAAAAAATGCCCAAGACAGGAATCGAACCTGTGTCGCCACGGCCACAACGTGGAGTACTAACCACTATACTACTTGGGCCGATATTACAACAACTTAACAAAGTTAGTGTGTTCATTGTTACTGAAATGAACTAAGATTCTTCATTTCCTGTGTGACAACATGAAAATTCTAATTCAATGACCAGAAATTGAAAGATGTCTTTATTTTTGAAAACAATACAGTTAATTGAACGTGATTAAATCGAAAATTGTTGGAACTTAAATGAGTATTTAAATTAAACAAATCTAACATGACAAGCAAGCAATAATTTTATAGCATTTTAATTTCAAAACAAAAAATGCCCAAGACAGGAATCGAACCTGTGTCGCCACGGCCACAACGTGGAGTACTAACCACTATACTACTTGGGCCGATATTACAACAACTTAACAAAGTTAGTGTGTTCATTGTTACTGAAATGAACTAAGATTCTTCAATTTCTGTGTGACAACATGAAAATTCTAATTCAATGAACAGAAGTTGAATTTTGTCTTTATTTTTGAAAACAATACAGTTAATTGAATGTGATTTAATCGAAAATTGTTGGAACTTAAATAAGTATTTAAATTAAACAAATCTAACATGACAAGCAAGCAATAATTTTATAGCATTTAAATTTCAAAACAAAAAATGCCCAAGACAGGAATCGAACCTGTGTCGCCACGGCCACAACGTGGAGTACTAACCACTATACTACTTGGGCCGGTATTACAAACTAAACAAAATTATTGTGTTCATTGTTACTGAAATGAACTAAGATTCTTCATTTCCTGTGTGACAACATGAAAATTCTAAATCAATGACCAGAAATTGAAAGATGTCTTTATTTTTGAAAACAATACAGTTAATTGAACGTGATTAAATCAAAAATTGTTAGAACTTAAATAAGTATTTAAATTGAACAAATCTAACATGACAAGCAAGCAATATGTTTATAGCATTTTAATTTCAAAACAAAAAATGCCCAAGACAAGAATCGAACCTGTGTCGCCACGGCCACAACGTGGAGTACTAACCACTATACTACTTGGGCCGATATTACAACAACTTAACAAAGTTAGTGTGTTCATTGTTACTGAAATGAACTAAGATTCTTCATTTCCTGTGTGACAACATGAAAATTCTAATTCAATGACCAGAAATTGAAAAATGTCTTTATTTTTGAAAACAATACAGTTAATTGAACGTGATTAAATCAAAAATTGTTAGAACTTAAATAAGTATTTGAATTAAACAAATCTAACATGACAAGCAAGCAATAATTTTATAGCATTTAAATTTCAAAACAAAAAATGCCCAAGACAGGAATCGAACCTGTGTCGCCACGGCCACAACGTGGAGTACTAACCACTATATTACTTGGGCCGATATTACAACAACTTAACAAAGTTAGTGTGTTCATTGTTACTGAAATGAACTGAGATTCTTCATTTCCTGTGTGACAACATGAAAATTCTAATTCAATGACCAGAAATTGAAAGATGTCTTTATTTTTGAAAACAATACAGTTAATTGAACGTGATTAAATCAAAAATTGTTAGAACTTAAATAAGTATTTAAATTAAACAAATCTAACATGACAAGCAAGCAATATGTTTATAGCATTTTAATTTCAAAACAAAAAATGCCCAAGACAGGAATCGAACCTGTGTTGCCACGGCCACAACGTGGAGTACTAACCACTATACTACTTGGGCCGGTATTACAAACTAAACCAAATTATTGTGTTCATTGTTACTGAAATGAACTAAGATTCTTCATTTCCTGTGTGACAACATGAAAATTCTAATTCAATGACCAGAAATTGAAAGATGTCTTTATTTTTGAAAACAATACAGTTGATTGAACGTGATTAAATCAAAAATTGTTAGAACTTAAATAAGTATTTAAATTAAACAAATCTAACATGACAAATAAGCAATAATTTTATAGCATTTAAATTTCAAAACAAAAAATGCCCAAGACAGGAATCGAATCTGTGTCGCCACGGCCACAACGTGGAGTACTAACCACTATATTACTTGGGCCGATATTACAACAACTTAACAAAGTTAGTGTGTTCATTGTTACTGAAATGAACTAAGATTCTTCATTTCCGGTGTGACAACATGAAAATTCTAATTCAATGAACAGAAATTGAATTTTGTCTCTATTTTGAAAAACAATACGGTTGATTGAACGTGATTTAATCGAAAATTGTTGGAACTTAAATAAGTATTTTAATTAAACAAATCTAACATGACAAGCAAGCAATAATTTCATAGCATTTAAATTTCAAAACAAAAAATGCCCAAGACAGGAATCGAATCTGTGTCGCCACGGCCACAACGTGGAGTACTAACCACTATATTACTTGGGCCGATATTACAACAACTTAACAAAGTTAGTGTGTTCAGTGTTACTGAATTGAACTAAGATTCTTCATTTCCTGTGTGACAACATGAAAATTCTAATTCAATGAACAGAAATTGAATTTTGTCTTTATTTTTGAAAACAATACGGTTGATTGAACGTGATTAAATCGAAAATTGTTAGAACTTGAATAAGTATTCAAATTAAAGAAATCTAACATGACAAATAAGCAATAATTTTATAGCATTTAAATTTCAAAACAAAAAATGCCCAAGACAGGAATCGAATCTGTGTCGCCACGGCCACAACGTGGAGTACTAACCACTATATTACTTGGGCCGATATTACAACAACTTAACAAAGTTAGTGTGTTCAGTGTTACTGAATTGAACTAAGATTCTTCAATTTCTGTGTGACAACATGAAAATTCTAATTCAATGACGAGAAATTGAAAGATGTCTTTATTTTTGAAAACAATACAGTTGATTGAACGTGATTAAATCGTAAATTGTTAGAACTTAAATAAGTATTTAAATTAAACAAATCTAACATGACAAGCAAGCAATAATTTCATAGCATTTAAATTTCAGAACAAAAAATGCCCAAGACAGGAATCGAATCTGTGTCGCCACGGCCACAACGTGGAGTACTAACCACTATATTACTTGGGCCGATATTACAACAACTTAACAAAGTTAGTGTGTTCAGTGTTACTGAATTGAACTAAGATTCTTCAATTTCTGTGTGACAACATGAAAATTCTAATTCAATGACGAGAAATTGAAAGATGTCTTTATTTTTGAAAACAATACAGTTGATTGAACGTGATTAAATCGTAAATTGTTAGAACTTAAATAAGTATTTAAATTAAACAAATCTAACATGACAAGCAAGCAATAATTTCATAGCATTTAAATTTCAGAACAAAAAATGTCCAAGACAGGAATCGAATCTGTGTCGCCACGGCCACAATGTGGAGTACTAACCACTATATTACTTGGGCCGATATTACAACAACTTAACAAAGTTAGTGTGTTCATTGTTACTGAAATGAACTAAGATTCTTCATTTCCTGTGTGACAACATGAAAATTCTAATTCAATGAACAGAAATTGAATTTTGTCTTTATTTTTAAAAACAATACGGTTGATTGAACGTGATTAAATCGAAAATTGTTAGAACTTGAATAAGTATTCAAATTAAAGAAATCTAACATGACAAATAAGCAATAATTTTATAGTATTTAAATTTCAAAACAAAAAATGCCCAAGACAGGAATCGAATCTGTGTCGCCACGGCCACAACGTGGAGTACTAACCACTATATTACTTGGGCCGATATTACAACAACTTAACAAAGTTAGTGTGTTCATTGTTACTGAAATGAACTAAGATTCTTCATTTCCTGTGTGACAACATGAAAATTCTAATTCAATGAACAGAAATTGAATTTTGTCTTTATTTTTAAAAACAATACGGTTGATTGAACGTGATTAAATCGAAAATTGTTAGAACTTGAATAAGTATTCAAATTAAAGAAATCTAACATGACAAATAAGCAATAATTTTATAGTATTTAAATTTCAAAACAAAAAATGCCCAAGACAGGAATCGAATCTGTGTCGCCACGGCCACAACGTGGAGTACTAACCACTATATTACTTGGGCCGATATTACAACAACTTAACAAAGTTAGTGTGTTCAGTGTTACTGAATTGAACTAAGATTCTTCAATTTCTGTGTGACAACATGAAAATTCTAATTCAATGACGAGAAATTGAAAGATGTCTTTATTTTTGAAAACAATACAGTTGATTGAACGTGATTAAATCGTAAATTGTTAGAACTTAAATAAGTATTTAAATTAAACAAATCTAACATGACAAGCAGGCAATAATTTCATAGCATTCAAATTTCAGAACAAAAAATGCCCAAGACAGGAATCGAATCTGTGTCGCCACGGCCACAACGTGGAGTACTAACCACTATATTACTTGGGCCGATATTACAACAACTTAACAAAGTTAGTGTGTTCATTGTTACTGAAATGAACTAAGATTCTTCATTTCCTGTGTGACAACATGAAAATTCTAATTCAATGAACAGAAATTGAATTTTGTCTTTATTTTTAAAAACAATACGGTTGATTGAACGTGATTAAATCGAAAATTGTTAGAACTTGAATAAGTATTCAAATTAAAGAAATCTAACATGACAAATAAGCAATAATTTTATAGCATTTAAATTTCAAAACAAAAAATGCCCAAGACAGGAATCGAATCTGTGTCGCCACGGCCACAACGTGGAGTACTAACCACTATATTACTTGGGCCGATATTACAACAACTTAACAAAGTTAGTGTGTTCATTGTTACTGAAATGAACTAAGATTCTTCATTTCCGGTGTGACAACATGAAAATTCTAATTCAATGAACAGAAATTGAATTTTGTCTTTATTTTGAAAAACAATACGGTTGATTGAACGTGATTTAATCGAAAATTGTTGGAACTTAAATAAGTATTTTAATTAAACAAATCTAACATGACAAGCAAGCAATAATTTCATAGCATTTAAATTTCAAAACAAAAAATGCCCAAGACAGGAATCGAATCTGTGTCGCCACGGCCACAACGTGGAGTACTAACCACTATATTACTTGGGCCGATATTACAACAACTTAACAAAGTTAGTGTGTTCAGTGTTACTGAATTGAACTAAGATTCTTCATTTCCTGTGTGACAACATGAAAATTCTAATTCAATGAACAGAAATTGAATTTTGTCTTTATTTTTGAAAACAATACGGTTGATTGAACGTGATTAAATCGAAAATTGTTAGAACTTGAATAAGTATTCAAATTAAAGAAATCTAACATGACAAATAAGCAATAATTTTATAGCATTTAAATTTCAAAACAAAAAATGCCCAAGACAGGAATCGAATCTGTGTCGCCACGGCCACAACGTGGAGTACTAACCACTATATTACTTGGGCCGATATTACAACAACTTAACAAAGTTAGTGTGTTCAGTGTTACTGAATTGAACTAAGATTCTTCAATTTCTGTGTGACAACATGAAAATTCTAATTCAATGACGAGAAATTGAAAGATGTCTTTATTTTTGAAAACAATACAGTTGATTGAACGTGATTAAATCGTAAATTGTTAGAACTTAAATAAGTATTTAAATTAAACAAATCTAACATGACAAGCAAGCAATAATTTCATAGCATTTAAATTTCAGAACAAAAAATGTCCAAGACAGGAATCGAATCTGTGTCGCCACGGCCACAACGTGGAGTACTAACCACTATATTACTTGGGCCGATATTACAACAACTTAACAAAGTTAGTGTGTTCATTGTTACTGAAATGAACTAAGATTCTTCATTTCCTGTGTGACAACATGAAAATTCTAATTCAATGAACAGAAATTGAATTTTGTCTTTATTTTTAAAAACAATACGGTTGATTGAACGTGATTAAATCGAAAATTGTTAGAACTTGAATAAGTATTCAAATTAAAGAAATCTAACATGACAAATAAGCAATAATTTTATAGTATTTAAATTTCAAAACAAAAAATGCCCAAGACAGGAATCGAATCTGTGTCGCCACGGCCACAACGTGGAGTACTAACCACTATATTACTTGGGCCGATATTACAACAACTTAACAAAGTTAGTGTGTTCATTGTTACTGAAATGAACTAAGATTCTTCATTTCCTGTGTGACAACATGAAAATTCTAATTCAATGAACAGAAATTGAATTTTGTCTTTATTTTTAAAAACAATACGGTTGATTGAACGTGATTAAATCGAAAATTGTTAGAACTTGAATAAGTATTCAAATTAAAGAAATCTAACATGACAAATAAGCAATAATTTTATAGTATTTAAATTTCAAAACAAAAAATGCCCAAGACAGGAATCGAATCTGTGTCGCCACGGCCACAACGTGGAGTACTAACCACTATATTACTTGGGCCGATATTACAACAACTTAACAAAGTTAGTGTGTTCATTGTTACTGAAATGAACTAAGATTCTTCATTTCCGGTGTGACAACATGAAAATTCTAATTCAATGAACAGAAATTGAATTTTGTCTTTATTTTGAAAAACAATACGGTTGATTGAACGTGATTTAATCGAAAATTGTTGGAACTTAAATAAGTATTTTAATTAAACAAATCTAACATGACAAGCAAGCAATAATTTCATAGCATTTAAATTTCAAAACAAAAAATGCCCAAGACAGGAATCGAATCTGTGTCGCCACGGCCACAACGTGGAGTACTAACCACTATATTACTTGGGCCGATATTACAACAACTTAACAAAGTTAGTGTGTTCAGTGTTACTGAATTGAACTAAGATTCTTCAATTTCTGTGTGACAACATGAAAATTCTAATTCAATGACGAGAAATTGAAAGATGTCTTTATTTTTGAAAACAATACAGTTGATTGAACGTGATTAAATCGTAAATTGTTAGAACTTAAATAAGTATTTAAATTAAACAAATCTAACATGACAAGCAAGCAATAATTTCATAGCATTCAAATTTCAGAACAAAAAATGCCCAAGACAGGAATCGAATCTGTGTCGCCACGGCCACAACGTGGAGTACTAACCACTATATTACTTGGGCCGATATTACAACAACTTAACAAAGTTAGTGTGTTCATTGTTACTGAAATGAACTAAGATTCTTCATTTCCTGTGTGACAACATGAAAATTCTAATTCAATGAACAGAAATTGAATTTTGTCTTTATTTTTAAAAACAATACGGTTGATTGAACGTGATTAAATCGAAAATTGTTAGAACTTGAATAAGTATTCAAATTAAAGAAATCTAACATGACAAATAAGCAATAATTTTATAGCATTTAAATTTCAAAACAAAAAATGCCCAAGACAGGAATCGAATCTGTGTCGCCACGGCCACAACGTGGAGTACTAACCACTATATTACTTGGGCCGATATTACAACAACTTAACAAAGTTAGTGTGTTCAGTGTTACTGAATTGAACTAAGATTCTTCATTTCCTGTGTGACAACATGAAAATTCTAATTCAATGAACAGAAATTGAATTTTGTCTTTATTTTTGAAAACAATACGGTTGATTGAACGTGATTAAATCGAAAATTGTTAGAACTTGAATAAGTATTCAAATTAAAGAAATCTAACATGACAAATAAGCAATAATTTTATAGCATTTAAATTTCAAAACAAAAAATGCCCAAGACAGGAATCGAATCTGTGTCGCCACGGCCACAACGTGGAGTACTAACCACTATATTACTTGGGCCGATATTACAACAACTTAACAAAGTTAGTGTGTTCAGTGTTACTGAATTGAACTAAGATTCTTCAATTTCTGTGTGACAACATGAAAATTCTAATTCAATGACGAGAAATTGAAAGATGTCTTTATTTTTGAAAACAATACAGTTGATTGAACGTGATTAAATCGTAAATTGTTAGAACTTAAATAAGTATTTAAATTAAACAAATCTAACATGACAAGCAAGCAATAATTTCATAGCATTTAAATTTCAGAACAAAAAATGTCCAAGACAGGAATCGAATCTGTGTCGCCACGGCCACAACGTGGAGTACTAACCACTATATTACTTGGGCCGATATTACAACAACTTAACAAAGTTAGTGTGTTCATTGTTACTGAAATGAACTAAGATTCTTCATTTCCTGTGTGACAACATGAAAATTCTAATTCAATGAACAGAAATTGAATTTTGTCTTTATTTTTAAAAACAATACGGTTGATTGAACGTGATTAAATCGAAAATTGTTAGAACTTGAATAAGTATTCAAATTAAAGAAATCTAACATGACAAATAAGCAATAATTTTATAGTATTTAAATTTCAAAACAAAAAATGCCCAAGACAGGAATCGAATCTGTGTCGCCACGGCCACAACGTGGAGTACTAACCACTATATTACTTGGGCCGATATTACAACAACTTAACAAAGTTAGTGTGTTCATTGTTACTGAAATGAACTAAGATTCTTCATTTCCTGTGTGACAACATGAAAATTCTAATTCAATGAACAGAAATTGAATTTTGTCTTTATTTTTAAAAACAATACGGTTGATTGAACGTGATTAAATCGAAAATTGTTAGAACTTGAATAAGTATTCAAATTAAAGAAATCTAACATGACAAATAAGCAATAATTTTATAGTATTTAAATTTCAAAACAAAAAATGCCCAAGACAGGAATCGAATCTGTGTCGCCACGGCCACAACGTGGAGTACTAACCACTATATTACTTGGGCCGATATTACAACAACTTAACAAAGTTAGTGTGTTCATTGTTACTGAAATGAACTAAGATTCTTCATTTCCGGTGTGACAACATGAAAATTCTAATTCAATGAACAGAAATTGAATTTTGTCTTTATTTTGAAAAACAATACGGTTGATTGAACGTGATTTAATCGAAAATTGTTGGAACTTAAATAAGTATTTTAATTAAACAAATCTAACATGACAAGAAAAGCAATAATTTCATAGCATTTAAATTTCAAAACAAAAAATGCCCAAGACAGGAATCGAATCTGTGTCGCCACGGCCACAACGTGGAGTACTAACCACTATATTACTTGGGCCGATATTACAACAACTTAACAAAGTTAGTGTGTTCAGTGTTACTGAATTGAACTAAGATTCTTCATTTCCTGTGTGACAACATGAAAATTCTAATTCAATGAACAGAAATTGAATTTTGTCTTTATTTTTGAAAACAATACGGTTGATTGAACGTGATTAAATCGAAAATTGTTAGAACTTGAATAAGTATTCAAATTAAAGAAATCTAACATGACAAATAAGCAATAATTTTATAGCATTTAAATTTCAAAACAAAAAATGCCCAAGACAGGAATCGAATCTGTGTCGCCACGGCCACAACGTGGAGTACTAACCACTATATTACTTGGGCCGATATTACAACAACTTAACAAAGTTAGTGTGTTCAGTGTTACTGAATTGAACTAAGATTCTTCATTTCCTGTGTGACAACATGAAAATTCTAATTCAATGAACAGAAATTGAATTTTGTCTTTATTTTTGAAAACAATACGGTTGATTGAACGTGATTAAATCGAAAATTGTTAGAACTTGAATAAGTATTCAAATTAAAGAAATCTAACATGACAAATAAGCAATAATTTTATAGCATTTAAATTTCAAAACAAAAAATGCCCAAGACAGGAATCGAATCTGTGTCGCCACGGCCACAACGTGGAGTACTAACCACTATATTACTTGGGCCGATATTACAACAACTTAACAAAGTTAGTGTGTTCAGTGTTACTGAATTGAACTAAGATTCTTCAATTTCTGTGTGACAACATGAAAATTCTAATTCAATGACGAGAAATTGAAAGATGTCTTTATTTTTGAAAACAATACAGTTGATTGAACGTGATTAAATCGTAAATTGTTAGAACTTAAATAAGTATTTAAATTAAACAAATCTAACATGACAAGCAAGCAATAATTTCATAGCATTTAAATTTCAGAACAAAAAATGTCCAAGACAGGAATCGAATCTGTGTCGCCACGGCCACAACGTGGAGTACTAACCACTATATTACTTGGGCCGATATTACAACAACTTAACAAAGTTAGTGTGTTCATTGTTACTGAAATGAACTAAGATTCTTCATTTCCTGTGTGACAACATGAAAATTCTAATTCAATGAACAGAAATTGAATTTTGTCTTTATTTTTAAAAACAATACGGTTGATTGAACGTGATTAAATCGAAAATTGTTAGAACTTGAATAAGTATTCAAATTAAAGAAATCTAACATGACAAATAAGCAATAATTTTATAGTATTTAAATTTCAAAACAAAAAATGCCCAAGACAGGAATCGAATCTGTGTCGCCACGGCCACAACGTGGAGTACTAACCACTATATTACTTGGGCCGATATTACAACAACTTAACAAAGTTAGTGTGTTCATTGTTACTGAAATGAACTAAGATTCTTCATTTCCTGTGTGACAACATGAAAATTCTAATTCAATGAACAGAAATTGAATTTTGTCTTTATTTTTAAAAACAATACGGTTGATTGAACGTGATTAAATCGAAAATTGTTAGAACTTGAATAAGTATTCAAATTAAAGAAATCTAACATGACAAATAAGCAATAATTTTATAGTATTTAAATTTCAAAACAAAAAATGCCCAAGACAGGAATCGAATCTGTGTCGCCACGGCCACAACGTGGAGTACTAACCACTATATTACTTGGGCCGATATTACAACAACTTAACAAAGTTAGTGTGTTCATTGTTACTGAAATGAACTAAGATTCTTCATTTCCGGTGTGACAACATGAAAATTCTAATTCAATGAACAGAAATTGAATTTTGTCTTTATTTTGAAAAACAATACGGTTGATTGAACGTGATTTAATCGAAAATTGTTGGAACTTAAATAAGTATTTTAATTAAACAAATCTAACATGACAAGCAAGCAATAATTTCATAGCATTTAAATTTCAAAACAAAAAATGCCCAAGACAGGAATCGAATCTGTGTCGCCACGGCCACAACGTGGAGTACTAACCACTATATTACTTGGGCCGATATTACAACAACTTAACAAAGTTAGTGTGTTCATTGTTACTGAAATGAACTAAGATTCTTCATTTCCTGTGTGACAACATGAAAATTCTAATTCAATGAACAGAAATTGAATTTTGTCTTTATTTTTAAAAACAATACGGTTGATTGAACGTGATTAATACGAAAATTGTTAGAACTTGAATAAGTATTCAAATTAAAGAAATCTAACATGACAAATAAGCAATAATTTTATAGTATTTAAATTTCAAAACAAAAAATGCCCAAGACAGGAATCGAATCTGTGTCGCCACGGCCACAACGTGGAGTACTAACCACTATATTACTTGGGCCGATATTACAACAACTTAACAAAGTTAGTGTGTTCATTGTTACTGAAATGAACTAAGATTCTTCATTTCCTGTGTGACAACATGAAAATTCTAATTCAATGAACAGAAATTGAATTTTGTCTTTATTTTTAAAAACAATACGGTTGATTGAACGTGATTAAATCGAAAATTGTTAGAACTTGAATAAGTATTCAGATTAAAGAAATCTAACATGACAAATAAGCAATAATTTTATAGTATTTAAATTTCAAAACAAAAAATGCCCAAGACAGGAATCGAATCTGTGTCGCCACGGCCACAACGTGGAGTACTAACCACTATATTACTTGGGCCGATATTACAACAACTTAACAAAGTTAGTGTGTTCAGTGTTACTGAATTGAACTAAGATTCTTCAATTTCTGTGTGACAACATGAAAATTCTAATTCAATGACGAGAAATTGAAAGATGTCTTTATTTTTGAAAACAATACAGTTGATTGAACGTGATTAAATCGTAAATTGTTAGAACTTAAATAAGTATTTAAATTAAACAAATCTAACATGACAAGCAAGCAATAATTTCATAGCATTCAAATTTCAGAACAAAAAATGCCCAAGACAGGAATCGAATCTGTGTCGCCACGGCCACAACGTGGAGTACTAACCACTATATTACTTGGGCCGATATTACAACAACTTAACAAAGTTAGTGTGTTCATTGTTACTGAAATGAACTAAGATTCTTCATTTCCTGTGTGACAACATGAAAATTCTAATTCAATGAACAGAAATTGAATTTTGTCTTTATTTTTAAAAACAATACGGTTGATTGAACGTGATTAAATCGAAAATTGTTAGAACTTGAATAAGTATTCAAATTAAAGAAATCTAACATGACAAATAAGCAATAATTTTATAGCATTTAAATTTCAAAACAAAAAATGCCCAAGACAGGAATCGAATCTGTGTCGCCACGGCCACAACGTGGAGTACTAACCACTATATTACTTGGGCCGATATTACAACAACTTAACAAAGTTAGTGTGTTCATTGTTACTGAAATGAACTAAGATTCTTCATTTCCGGTGTGACAACATGAAAATTCTAATTCAATGAACAGAAATTGAATTTTGTCTTTATTTTGAAAAACAATACGGTTGATTGAACGTGATTTAATCGAAAATTGTTGGAACTTAAATAAGTATTTTAATTAAACAAATCTAACATGACAAGCAAGCAATAATTTCATAGCATTTAAATTTCAAAACAAAAAATGCCCAAGACAGGAATCGAATCTGTGTCGCCACGGCCACAACGTGGAGTACTAACCACTATATTACTTGGGCCGATATTACAACAACTTAACAAAGTTAGTGTGTTCAGTGTTACTGAATTGAACTAAGATTCTTCATTTCCTGTGTGACAACATGAAAATTCTAATTCAATGAACAGAAATTGAATTTTGTCTTTATTTTTGAAAACAATACGGTTGATTGAACGTGATTAAATCGAAAATTGTTAGAACTTGAATAAGTATTCAAATTAAAGAAATCTAACATGACAAATAAGCAATAATTTTATAGCATTTAAATTTCAAAACAAAAAATGCCCAAGACAGGAATCGAATCTGTGTCGCCACGGCCACAACGTGGAGTACTAACCACTATATTACTTGGGCCGATATTACAACAACTTAACAAAGTTAGTGTGTTCAGTGTTACTGAATTGAACTAAGATTCTTCAATTTCTGTGTGACAACATGAAAATTCTAATTCAATGACGAGAAATTGAAAGATGTCTTCATTTTTGAAAACAATACAGTTGATTGAACGTGATTAAATCGTAAATTGTTAGAACTTTAATAAGTATTTAAATTAAACAAATCTAACATGACAAGCAAGCAATAATTTCATAGCATTTAAATTTCAGAACAAAAAATGCCCAAGACAGGAATCGAATCTGTGTCGCCACGGCCACAACGTGGAGTACTAACCACTATATTACTTGGGCCGATATTACAACAACTTAACAAAGTTAGTGTGTTCATTGTTACTGAAATGAACTAAGATTCTTCAATTTCTGTGTGACAACATGAAAATTCTAATTCAATGACCAGAAATTGAAAGATGTCTTTATTTTTGAAAACAATACAGTTGATTGAACGTGATTAAATCGAAAATTGTTGGAACTTAAATAAGTATTTGAATTAAACAAATCTAACATGACAAGCAAGCAATATGTTTATAGCATTCTAATTTCAAAACAAAAAATGCCCAAGACAGGAATCGAACCTGTGTCGCCACGGCCACAACGTGGAGTACTAACCACTATACTACTTGGGCCGATATTACAACAACTAAACAAAGTTATTGTGTTCATTGTTACTGAAATGAACTAAGATTCTTCATTTCCTGTGTGACAACATGAAAATTCTAATTCAATGAACAGAAATTGAATTTTGTCTTTATTTTTGAAAACAATACAGTTAATTAAACGTGATTTAATCGAAAATGGTTGGAACTTGAAAAAGTATTTAAATTAAACAAGTCTAACATGACAAGCAAGCAATAATTTCATAGCATTTAAATTTCAGAACAAAAAATGCCCAAGACAGGAATCGAATCTGTGTCGCCACGGCCACAACGTGGAGTACTAACCACTATATTACTTGGGCCGATATTACAACAACTTAACAAAGTTAGTGTGTTCATTGTTACTGAAATGAACTAAGATTCTTCAATTTCTGTGTGACAACATGAAAATTCTAATTCAATGACCAGAAATTGAAAGATGTCTTTATTTTTGAAAACAATACGGTTAATTAAACGTGATTTAATCGAAAATTGTTGGAACTTGAAAAAGTATTTAAATTAAACAAGTCTAACATGACAAACAAGCAATAATTTCATAGCATTTAAATTTCAAAACAAAAAATGCCCAAGACAGGAATCGAACCTGTGTCGCCACGGCCACAACGTGGAGTACTAACCACTATATTACTTGGGCCGATATTACAACAACTTAACAAAGTTAGTGTGTTCAGTGTTACTGAATTGAACTAAGATTCTTCAATTTCTGTGTGACAACATGAAAATTCTAATTCAATGACGAGAAATTGAAAGATGTCTTTATTTTTGAAAACAATACAGTTGATTGAACGTGATTAAATCGTAAATTGTTAGAACTTAAATAAGTATTTAAATTAAACAAATCTAACATGACAAGCAAGCAATAATTTCATAGCATTCAAATTTCAGAACAAAAAATGCCCAAGACAGGAATCGAATCTGTGTCGCCACGGCCACAACGTGGAGTACTAACCACTATATTACTTGGGCCGATATTACAACAACTTAACAAAGTTAGTGTGTTCATTGTTACTGAAATGAACTAAGATTCTTCATTTCCTGTGTGACAACATGAAAATTCTAATTCAATGAACAGAAATTGAATTTTGTCTTTATTTTTAAAAACAATACGGTTGATTGAACGTGATTAAATCGAAAATTGTTAGAACTTGAATAAGTATTCAAATTAAAGAAATCTAACATGACAAATAAGCAATAATTTTATAGCATTTAAATTTCAAAACAAAAAATGCCCAAGACAGGAATCGAATCTGTGTCGCCACGGCCACAACGTGGAGTACTAACCACTATATTACTTGGGCCGATATTACAACAACTTAACAAAGTTAGTGTGTTCATTGTTACTGAAATGAACTAAGATTCTTCATTTCCGGTGTGACAACATGAAAATTCTAATTCAATGAACAGAAATTGAATTTTGTCTTTATTTTGAAAAACAATACGGTTGATTGAACGTGATTTAATCGAAAACTGTTGGAATTTAAATAAGTATTTTAATTAAACAAATCTAACATGACAAGCAAGCAATAATTTCATAGCATTTAAATTTCAAAACAAAAAATGCCCAAGACAGGAATCGAACCTGTGTCGCCACGGCCACAACGTGGAGTACTAACCACTATATTACTTGGGCCGATATTACAACAACTTAACAAAGTTAGTGTGTTCAGTGTTACTGAATTGAACTAAGATTCTTCATTTCCTGTGTGACAACATGAATATTCTAATTCAATGAACAGAAATTGAATTTTGTCTTTATTTTTGAAAACAATACGGTTGATTGAACGTGATTAAATCGAAAATTGTTAGAACTTGAATAAGTATTCAAATTAAAGAAATCTAACATGACAAATAAGCAATATGTTTATAGCATTCTAATTTCAAAACAAAAAATGCCCAAGACAGGAATCGAATCTGTGTCGCCACGGCCACAACGTGGAGTACTAACCACTATATTACTTGGCCCGATATTACAACAACTTAACAAAGTTAGTGTGTTCAGTGTTACTGAATTGAACTAAGATTCTTCAATTTCTGTGTGACAACATGAAAATTCTAATTCAATGACGAGAAATTGAAAGATGTCTTTATTTTTGAAAACAATACGGTTGATTGAACGTGATTAAATCGAAAATTGTTAGAACTTGAATAAGTATTCAAATTAAAGAAATCTAACATGACAAATAAGCAATAATTTTATAGCATTTAAATTTCAAAACAAAAAATGCCCAAGACAGGAATCGAATCTGTGTCGCCACGGCCACAACGTGGAGTACTAACCACTATATTACTTGGGCCGATATTACAACAACTTAACAAAGTTAGTGTGTTCAGTGTTACTGAATTGAACTAAGATTCTTCAATTTCTGTGTGACAACATGAAAATTCTAATTCAATGACGAGAAATTGAAAGATGTCTTTATTTTTGAAAACAATACAGTTGATTGAACGTGATTAAATCGTAAATTGTTAGAACTTTAATAAGTATTTAAATTAAACAAATCTAACATGACAAGCAAGCAATAATTTCATAGCATTTAAATTTCAGAACAAAAAATGCCCAAGACAGGAATCGAATCTGTGTCGCCACGGCCACAACGTGGAGTACTAACCACTATATTACTTGGGCCGATATTACAACAACTTAACAAAGTTAGTGTGTTCATTGTTACTGAAATGAACTAAGATTCTTCAATTTCTGTGTGACAACATGAAAATTCTAATTCAATGACCAGAAATTGAAAGATGTCTTTATTTTTGAAAACAATACAGTTGATTGAACGTGATTAAATCGAAAATTGTTGGAACTTAAATAAGTATTTAAATTAAACAAATCTAACATGACAAGCAAGCAATATGTTTATAGCATTCTAATTTCAAAACAAAAAATGCCCAAGACAGGAATCGAACCTGTGTCGCCACGGCCACAACGTGGAGTACTAACCACTATACTACTTGGGCCGATATTACAACAACTAAACAAAGTTATTGTGTTCATTGTTACTGAAATGAACTAAGATTCTTCATTTCCTGTGTGACAACATGAAAATTCTAATTCAATGAACAGAAATTGAATTTTGTCTTTATTTTTGAAAACAATACAGTTAATTAAACGTGATTTAATCGAAAATGGTTGGAACTTGAAAAAGTATTTAAATTAAACAAGTCTAACATGACAAGCAAGCAATAATTTCATAGCATTTAAATTTCAGAACAAAAAATGCCCAAGACAGGAATCGAATCTGTGTCGCCACGGCCACAACGTGGAGTACTAACCACTATATTACTTGGGCCGATATTACAACAACTTAACAAAGTTAGTGTGTTCATTGTTACTGAAATGAACTAAGATTCTTCAATTTCTGTGTGACAACATGAAAATTCTAATTCAATGACCAGAAATTGAAAGATGTCTTTATTTTTGAAAACAATACGGTTAATTAAACGTGATTTAATCGAAAATTGTTGGAACTTGAAAAAGTATTTAAATTAAACAAGTCTAACATGACAAGCAAGCAATAATTTCATAGCATTTAAATTTCAAAACAAAAAATGCCCAAGACAGGAATCGAACCTGTGTCGCCACGGCCACAACGTGGAGTACTAACCACTATATTACTTGGGCCGATATTACAACAACTTAACAAAGTTAGTGTGTTCAGTGTTACTGAATTGAACTAAGATTCTTCAATTTCTGTGTGACAACATGAAAATTCTAATTCAATGACGAGAAATTGAAAGATGTCTTTATTTTTGAAAACAATACAGTTGATTGAACGTGATTAAATCGTAAATTGTTAGAACTTAAATAAGTATTTAAATTAAACAAATCTAACATGACAAGCAAGCAATAATTTCATAGCATTCAAATTTCAGAACAAAAAATGCCCAAGACAGGAATCGAATCTGTGTCGCCACGGCCACAACGTGGAGTACTAACCACTATATTACTTGGGCCGATATTACAACAACTTAACAAAGTTAGTGTGTTCATTGTTACTGAAATGAACTAAGATTCTTCATTTCCTGTGTGACAACATGAAAATTCTAATTCAATGAACAGAAATTGAATTTTGTCTTTATTTTTAAAAACAATACGGTTGATTGAACGTGATTAAATCGAAAATTGTTAGAACTTGAATAAGTATTCAAATTAAAGAAATCTAACATGACAAATAAGCAATAATTTTATAGCATTTAAATTTCAAAACAAAAAATGCCCAAGACAGGAATCGAATCTGTGTCGCCACGGCCACAACGTGGAGTACTAACCACTATATTACTTGGGCCGATATTACAACAACTTAACAAAGTTAGTGTGTTCATTGTTACTGAAATGAACTAAGATTCTTCATTTCCGGTGTGACAACATGAAAATTCTAATTCAATGAACAGAAATTGAATTTTGTCTTTATTTTGAAAAACAATACGGTTGATTGAACGTGATTTAATCGAAAACTGTTGGAACTTAAATAAGTATTTTAATTAAACAAATCTAACATGACAAGCAAGCAATAATTTCATAGCATTTAAATTTCAAAACAAAAAATGCCCAAGACAGGAATCGAACCTGTGTCGCCACGGCCACAACGTGGAGTACTAACCACTATATTACTTGGGCCGATATTACAACAACTTAACAAAGTTAGTGTGTTCAGTGTTACTGAATTGAACTAAGATTCTTCATTTCCTGTGTGACAACATGAATATTCTAATTCAATGAACAGAAATTGAATTTTGTCTTTATTTTTGAAAACAATACGGTTGATTGAACGTGATTAAATCGAAAATTGTTAGAACTTGAATAAGTATTCAAATTAAAGAAATCTAACATGACAAATAAGCAATATGTTTATAGCATTCTAATTTCAAAACAAAAAATGCCCAAGACAGGAATCGAATCTGTGTCGCCACGGCCACAACGTGGAGTACTAACCACTATATTACTTGGCCCGATATTACAACAACTTAACAAAGTTAGTGTGTTCAGTGTTACTGAATTGAACTAAGATTCTTCAATTTCTGTGTGACAACATGAAAATTCTAATTCAATGACGAGAAATTGAAAGATGTCTTTATTTTTGAAAACAATACAGTTGATTGAACGTGATTAAATCGAAAATTGTTGGAACTTAAATAAGTATTTAAATTAAACAAATCTAACATGACAAGCAAGCAATATGTTTATAGCATTCTAATTTCAAAACAAAAAATGCCCAAGACAGGAATCGAACCTGTGTCGCCACGGCCACAACGTGGAGTACTAACCACTATACTACTTGGGCCGATATTACAACAACTAAACAAAGTTATTGTGTTCATTGTTACTGAAATGAACTAAGATTCTTCATTTCCTGTGTGACAACATGAAAATTCTAATTCAATGAACAGAAATTGAATTTTGTCTTTATTTTTGAAAACAATACAGTAATTAAACGTGATTTAATCGAAAATTGTTGGAACTTGAAAAAGTATTTAAATTAAACAAGTCTAACATGACAAGCAAGCAATAATTTCATAGCATTTAAATTTCAGAACAAAAAATGCCCAAGACAGGAATCGAATCTGTGTCGCCACGGCCACAACGTGGAGTACTAACCACTATATTACTTGGGCCGATATTACAACAACTTAACAAAGTTAGTGTGTTCATTGTTACTGAAATGAACTAAGATTCTTCAATTTCTGTGTGACAACATGAAAATTCTAATTCAATGACCAGAAATTGAAAGATGTCTTTATTTTTGAAAACAATACAGTTGATTGAACGTGATTAAATCGAAAATTGTTGGAACTTAAATAAGTATTTAAATTAAACAAATCTAACATGACAAGCAAGCAATATGTTTATAGCATTCTAATTTCAAAACAAAAAATGCCCAAGACAGGAATCGAACCTGTGTCGCCACGGCCACAACGTGGAGTACTAACCACTATACTACTTGGGCCGATATTACAACAACTAAACAAAGTTATTGTGTTCATTGTTACTGAAATGAACTAAGATTCTTCAATTTCTGTGTGACAACATGAAAATTCTAATTCAATGACCAGAAATTGAAAGATGTCTTTATTTTTGAAAACAATACGGTTAATTAAACGTGATTTAATCGAAAATTGTTGGAACTTGAAAAAGTATTTAAATTAAACAAGTCTAACATGACAAGCAAGCAATAATTTCATAGCATTTAAATTTCAAAACAAAAAATGCCCAAGACAGGAATCGAACCTGTGTCGCCACGGCCACAACGTGGAGTACTAACCACTATATTACTTGGGCCGATATTACAACAACTTAACAAAGTTAGTGTGTTCATTGTTACTGAAATGAACTAAGATTCTTCAATTTTTGTGTGACAACATGAAAATTCTAATTCAATGAACAGAAATTGAATTTTGTCTTTATTTTGAAAAACAATACGGTTGATTGAACGTGATTTAATCGAAAATTGTTGGAACTTAAATAAGTATTTTAATTAAACAAATCTAACATGACAAGCAAGCAATAATTTCATAGCATTTAAATTTCAAAACAAAAAATGCCCAAGACAGGAATCGAATCTGTGTCGCCACGGCCACAACGTGGAGTACTAACCACTATATTACTTGGGCCGATATTACAACAACTTAACAAAGTTAGTGTGTTCAGTGTTACTGAATTGAACTAAGATTCTTCATTTCCTGTGTGACAACATGAAAATTCTAATTCAATGAACAGAAATTGAATTTTGTCTTTATTTTTGAAAACAATACGGTTGATTGAACGTGATTAAATCGAAAATTGTTAGAACTTGAATAAGTATTCAAATTAAAGAAATCTAACATGACAAATAAGCAATAATTTTATAGCATTTAAATTTCAAAACAAAAAATGCCCAAGACAGGAATCGAATCTGTGTCGCCACGGCCACAACGTGGAGTACTAACCACTATATTACTTGGGCCGATATTACAACAACTTAACAAAGTTAGTGTGTTCAGTGTTACTGAATTGAACTAAGATTCTTCAATTTCTGTGTGACAACATGAAAATTCTAATTCAATGACGAGAAATTGAAAGATGTCTTTATTTTTGAAAACAATACAGTTGATTGAACGTGATTAAATCGTAAATTGTTAGAACTTAAATAAGTATTTAAATTAAACAAATCTAACATGACAAGCAAGCAATAATTTCATAGCATTTAAATTTCAAAACAAAAAATGCCCAAGACAGGAATCTCTTAGTTCATTTCAGTAACAATGAACACACTAACTTTGTTAAGTTGTTGTAATATCGGCCCAAGTAATATAGTGGTTAGTACTCCACGTTGTGGCCGTGGCGACAGTATAGTGGTTAGTACTCCACGTTGTGGCCGTGGCGACACAGGTTCGATTCCTGTCTTGGGCATTTTTTGTTTTGAAATTAAAATGCTATAAACATTGTCACATCTGCAAGCATATGGTAAACATGTGCGCGCTATTCAAATAGCGGGAGCCTGAACAAGCCCCGCCCACAACATGGGACACACATGGCACTCTTGCTTCTGGCCTAACCCATATAGGTTGTCTTATAGCCATGTGAGTCTCATCTCTATATCATCTATATATATACTCTATTTAATACTTTATTATATCTCTTTATATTCTTTCTTAATGTAATTCTTATATTGTATTTTCTTGTTATCTGATAATGAATCCTTTTCGCTTTAAGTATTTGTCTTAATAAGGAAATCGGGTCGTTCGGGTCTGCCTACCTAAGGAACAAGGTAGAAGTACATATATCTTCCGACCATGAAAAGACGGGAAGAAACAATATGTAACGTGGAGGTTCCACCTTGCTTACTTTACTGTTAATTTATTGACAGCAAGTTTACGAGACTTTTGGACTTAATTACCCAACAGTGAGGAGTAACCGAGCCGTGCACCATGATTTCCCCAAAAATTATTTTGGCTACCACTTCTCCTCCGCTCAACGAAAACTGGGAGGTGTCTGAGACGTTTGGGGAAACTATCAGACAATAGTTTTGACGAGCGTTACCTTTTTGTTATGCACGCGCGTGCTATTTTGATTCATTACTTTATGATGTGAATGTCCAGTGTGGCAACAGAGCTCACTTTTTAGCTGAGTTGTTTGGAAGCTGGAGGCTGTTGGGATAATTTTATTTACGATTTTTGATTTTGATTCACATCCAAGGGTTCATCAGGGTTCTACTCCTGTTAACTCTTTTCTTATTAGTTCAGAGATAATAAGAATATTTAAATTCCTACCCACCCAAGTCCACTCTACGTCTGCCAACGTTTCCTTTTTCCTATATTATTGACAGATTACTGAATTTAAATTCCTATATCAATCTTAAATTACCTTCTAAATCTTTTGAAATTAAATTAAAAATTATCTTAATTAAGATTTATTTTGAAATTCTTTCTACAAATCTTAATAAACTTTATAAAATTGAACTTAATATACGAGATGAGACATTTTTGTTTACTTTAAGCTTACTCACATTCAAATAGTTGGCCCACGCGTACCAGCTGTTCGATATGTGTAGTCAATAACAGCTGTTAAAATTCAAAAGTTTTCAAACAGGCTTAAGGCACCATCTGTGATTCCTTATTTGTCTCTAAGCTGACATAAGTGATTATAATATTCAAATATCACGACAGACGGTCAATGGTTGTTTACCATAAGCGCTAACATCTGGTGTCGTGACACATGGCTGGAGGCGGAGCTTGAAGCTTCAACGATCCTCCTTCATCAGACGCCATTGTCACAAACGTTTTTACTGGAGTCTAGTTGCTTCCAGTACGCGCTCTTATATTCATCTAACTGTATTCACCAGCCACCCTGTCGGACTCGGACATCAGCGAGGAAAACAAAGATCAGGAACAAGGATCACCAGAGGTACGCCAAGTTTTTGAATTTAATTCTAAAAACTTAAATACTCCATCCACCTACCTCTCTCCTTTTGAATTTTTGAGAGAAGAAGGTGATTCCTCTTCTTCTTCTCACTCTTCTTCTCTAACAATTAGAACGAGAAGTAAAAGCAGAAAGGCCATCACTGAGGAAACACCTCGGGCACCTACTACAGTACGAAATAGATCACCAAGTCGGTGGGCCGCTGCTATAACTAAAGCTTTTGAGAGAAAAATGACTCCTACCTCTCCATCTCCTAATTCTAATGTTGCTCCACCCTCTAGAAATATGGCAACTATTTTGAATTGCCATCTCTGTCCCAGGTATGACGGCTCTCGTAGCTTTCGTTCTTTTGTTGAATCTTTAAATAGATTTTTTAATGTTATGAATCTAAGCTTACCTGAGAGACTATTAATTTTGCCTCTTCTTTTGGAATCAAATGAAACAGCTCTCTCCTTGTATAATAGTATTCCTAGTGGCATAAGAACTAATGGCCCATGGATTGTTTTGATGGATCAGCTCACTGAGCTTTTAGCGCCTAAAACAGATAAAAATTTCACCATAGCGCTTATTCATCGAGTACAACAAGGAGATAAATCTGTTCTTGATTTTAGTATGGAATTAGAGAGAATGGCAAGCACCATAATGTCACCAATGGATCCCGAGCGGGAACCAATGTTGAAAACGGCATTTTTAAATGGTTTAAAAGAGGAACTGGGTATTGCGGTTTTAACTAAAAACCCCGCCACTTATGAACAAGCTAAGAAATTAGCTAGGTTTGAAGAAGGCGTTCGAAATAGCTTCATGAAAAGAAGTGAAGACACTAGCACCTTGAAGGAGCTCATAAATGCTCTACAGCATAAATTAAGCTTTAGTGAAGAAAGAGAAAGAAGTAGGAATAATAATAATAATAAAAATTATAAAAATTATAAAAATTATAAAAAAAATAATAACTGGACTCAGCACAATAATGGCTCTAATGATTATGAGCGAGAGAGAGAGCGACCTTCTGCCGCACGTTATAATAATAATAACTCGCAGAACGGGAATATGAATAGGCGTCCTAACCCGGGAAACCGCCCATTTGCGAATGGCAGAAATGCCAATAGCTCGTCTTGGAACCCTAGGCCTAGTTCCCCAAGAAGACAAAGACCATCAGCCAATGGGAATGGTAACTCAAGGGTATACAGCGTAGCGACCCCATTCATGCCACCGGTCACGTTGTGCCTGACTTTATTGGCACTCTCATGCCTTCCCTTTGGGTCGGCAAAATATCAGATTTGCGCTCAATCTGAAGGAGATATATTAGTAACACCTCCTGTGGTCACAGGCTGCCATAAGGCAGAAATTGAGAAGGCTCACAGTGTTGAGGTAGAAATATATCTACCAAAGGCTGAGATAGAGTCATGGGAAGCATGGAAATGCTATGTGAAAAAGTATAAAAGCTGTGTGAGAGATTTCATGTTTTTGAGAGATCGTAACACCACATTCTCTCATATTGAAACAGTAGATAAGAAAGATTGTGTTCGAGCACATAGAAATCGTATGTGGAATGATAAAATCATGAATGCCCAACAGCATTCAGTTTTTGAAACACCATTAAACGAGCATAATCCAACTCGCTCTTGGTCCACTGAAGAATGTGTAGAAATTTAACAATTTGTATTGAAGCGAGGGATAATAACTAGATTGAAAGAAGATCACATTGTATCAGACTTATTTATAAATACTGATAATTGTAAAGGAAATGAAGGGTTTTGTGCACCTGGTGAAGGTGCAGTTATCTGGCAACCACCTATCCCATCAGTTGTCTGTCACTATCAAAAACTTGGCCCCTTCTCCGCCATGTTGGGTGATCATATTTTTCTAGTTCACTCTATTGAAAGCGCTTTTGTTCTCCAAAATCATTCCACATCCGCTCACGTTCAATCTTGTTTCGAATTCGCTGTTTTTGAATCATCCTCTGAGGCAATTATCCGATTCACAGCATATCCCCGTGTTTATAATTTGCTTGATCTTTCCAATACTTTGCTTAATGCTGATAGACGCAGAAATAAACGTAATGCATTACCTCAAAAACATCGCTCTTTCAGTGATGATTATCTTTTTGTTAATGCGAAATCCCAACCATATGCGTTTCCATTTCTAAGACCTACTTTCATTTTTGGATCTGCATCTATCACTAAGTTTTACGCAAAATATATGAGATATGCAGCTACATCATCTTATGAGAGTTTGCTCCAATTCGCGATAGATAATCCACTGTTCATTGACACAATTGTTAGTTTAGGATTGACAAAAGATCACATAACTAACTGGGCAAAGTCTAATAATTTCAAAGATCCCAATCTTTTGATTTTACAATGTATGGGTATAGAGGAAATTAAACTGGCTACTAGACAGATGATTAATAGCATGAAATTGGATGATCTTATCACTCAAGTAGCTCGTCGTATAGAAGTTTCTCGGTTAAAAAGATCTTTGATGAAATCTACAACATCCATAGAAGATTTCTTTCGAGGAATGGCTCACGCAGTAGTATATCAAGCCCCAATTCTTGATGGTACACAAACAGTTCCATCAATCGAACAGTTGGCAAGAACCTTATATCCATCTATATTACCACGCAGTGGAAATATGAATCCATCTGAAATTATTGCAACTGCTCAAGGCATGTTATTCATGATCCAACAACAATCGGGAAAAGAACAAATATCTCGTGACATGCAAGTCAGTCGACAACAAAAAGCTGATGCTACTGTTAGAAACAACCAAGAGCAAGATTTAGCAATTATATCAAAGCTGCCTGACTATCACAACCTTTATACAAAGAATAGTACAGCATATTATGGATTTCCTCCACAGTCCATCGAATACCCACAGGAAAATCCTAAATTCAATAAAACAGAAGTTTTAGAATTCATAAGTTGGGTTAAAACTCAAATCACAACTGATAAAAATATGGTACAGCATACTACTGTAACCCCAATAACTTCCACCAAAACTACAATTCGTAGTTTAACAACTCCTACCCCTAATGCGTACGAGAGAGGTCGAGAGTTGTATGTAGCAGAAGTATATGACAATGTTCTCCACAAATCAGAGCATAAAACTAAAACGATAATAGATAATAAGTTGAATTATGGGTTTGAGAAAGCGCGTCTCTCCATAATTGACGAATTTCATCAACAGTTTCATACCATCTGTAAATCTCAAATGGAAACTGTAAAAAGCTGGCAAGCTATATTACGTATACATCCTACAATAGGAGTACGAGCTATGCTTCAGCGGGATGATATCGTTGCCCGATTTGTTGGAAGAAATGTTTTAAAAATAACAACTTGTCAGGAAATAGAACCACATTTCATTTATCGTAATCATTCTTACAATGATAAATGTTATGCAGAGACCCCTGTTTTAACACACGATAAACAATTATTCTTTGCTCCTATCGATAGCTACGATTTGAGCACTGAAGGACATGAGATCAATTGTGAACACAAAGAGACAGAGATTTGGTATGAAAATGGAACATGGAGAGATTATAAAGGTGACACACATAAAGTAGATAGTATTCATTCAGAAAAACATGATCATTATGCTGAATTGAGTAAACTTCGATTCACAGGGCGGAATTTGTTTGAAAATTCGACTGAAAAATCCTTAGCCCTATCTATTGGATTAACTTATGGTTATAGTTTATCTACTTCCCCTCACCATGATCTTCTCCGCGTAATTTCTCGTTCACATGATTGGCCTCAAATTTCCTCTTTCATCTTCAAAGGAAGTAAACTTATAAGAGATGCCAGGAAAATTGTTTTCTCCAATTGGGATCTGTTCATTGACTTTTGCATAGGTTCAATTGAACGAACACTCATTACCATCGGTTGTATAACTCTGATATTATGTCTAATGATAGCATTATATTTCACTATAAAATGTTATCTCTCCCCTACTTCTATGTTAAAAATAAACCATATCATGTTGAGCCCAACAGCTCCACCACTTGAGGGAGATGAGATTCATGAAACGGTTAGTGATGAATTGATGCGGAGCTATTTTCCCACCATCATAACTTACATTCCTTTAGCCATACCTTTTGTATGTCACACAAAAACAAAGAAAAATGGACACATGTTACCGTTTGTTCATATTGAAAAAAAATTAATATAATTAAAATTAAATTCAAAAATAAAGACATCATTCAATTTCTGGTCATTGAATTAGAATTTTCATGTTGTCACACAGAAATTGAAGAATCTTAGTTCAATTCATTAACAATGAACACACTAACTTTGTTAAGTTGTTGTAATATCGGCCCAAGTAATATAGTGGTTAGTACTCCACGTTGTGGCCGTGGCGACACAGGTTCGATTCCTGTCTTGGGCATTTTTTGTTTTGAAATTAAAATGCTATAAACATATTGCTTGCTTGTCATGTTAGATTTGTTTAATTCAAATACTTATTCAAGTTCTAACAATTTTCAATTTAATCACGTTCAATCAACCGTATTGTTTTCAAAAATAAAGACAAAATTCAATTTCTGTTCTTTGAATTAGAATTTTCATGTTGTCACACAGGAAATGAAGAATCTTAGTTCAATTCAGTAACACTGAACACACTAACTTTGTTAAGTTGTTGTAATATCGGCCCAAGTAATATAGTGGTTAGTACTCCACGTTGTGGCCGTGGCGACACAGATTCGATTCCTGTCTTGGGCATTTTTTGTTCTGAAATTTAAATGCTATGAAATCATTGCTTGCTTGTCATGTTAGATTTGTTTTCTTAAAATACTTATTTAAGTTCCAACAATTTTCAATTAAATCACGTTCAATTAACTGTATTGTTTTCAAAAATAAAGACATCTTTCAATTTCTGGTCATTGAATTAGAATTTTCATGTTGTCACACAGAAATTGAAGAATCTTAGTTCAATTCAGTAACAATGAACACAATAACTTTGTTTAGTTGTTGTAATACCGGCCCATAAAGTATCGTGGTTAGTACTCCACGTTGTGGCCGTGGCGACACAGGTTCGATTCCTGTCTTGGGCATTTTTTGTTTTAAAATTAAAATGCTATAAACATATTGCTTGCTTGTCATGTTAGATTTGTTTAATTCAAATACTTATTTAAGTTCTAACAATTTTCGATTTAATCACGTTCAATTAACAGTATTGTTTTCAAAAATGAAGACATCTTTCAATTTCTGGTCATTGAATTAGAATTTTCATGTTGTCACACAGAAATTGAAGAATCTTAGTTCAATTCAGTAACAATGAACACAATAACTTTGTTTAGTTGTTGTAATACCGGCACATAAAGTATCGTGGTTAGTACTCCACGTTGTGGCCGTGGCGACATAGGTTCGATTCCTGTCTTGGGCATTTTTTGTTTTGAAATTAAAATGCTATAAACATATTGCTTGCTTGTCATGTTAGATTTGTTTAATTCAAATACTTATTTAAGTTCTAACAATTTTCGATTTAATCACGTTCAACTAACAGTATTGTTTTCAAAAATGAAGACATCTTTCAATTTCTGGTCATTGAATTAGAATTTTCATGTAGTCACACAGAAATTGAAGAATCTTAGTTCTTTTCAGTAACAATGAACACAATAACTTTGTTTAGTTGTTGTAATATCGGCCCAAGTAATATAGTGGTTAGTACTCCACGTTGTGGCCGTGGCGACACAGATTCGATTCCTGTCTTGGGCATTTTTTGTTCTGAAATTTAAATGCTATAAACATATTGCTTGCTTGTCATGTTAGATTTGTTTAATTCAAATACTTATTTAAGTTCTAACAATTTTCGATTTAATCACGTTCAACTAACAGTATTGTTTTCAAAAATGAAGACATCTTTCAATTTCTGGTCATTGAATTAGAATTTTCATGTAGTCACACAGAAATTGAAGAATCTTAGTTCTTTTCAGTAACAATGAACAGACTAATTTTGTTAAGTTGTTGTAATATCGGCCCAAGTAATATAGTGGTTAGTACTCCACGTTGTGGCCGTGGCGACACAGATTCGATTCCTGTCTTGGGCATTTTTTGTTCTGAAATTTAAATGCTATAAACATATTGCTTGCTTGTCATGTTAGATTTGTTTAATTCAAATACTTATTCAAGTTCTAACAATTTTCGATTTAATCACGTTCAATCAACCGTATTGTTTTCAAAATAAAGACAAAATTCAATTTCTGTTCATTGAATTAGAATTTTCATGTTGTCACACAGAAATTGAAGAATCTTAGTTCATTTCAGTAACAATGAACACACTAATTTTGTTAAGTTGTTGTAATATCGGCCCAAGTAATATAGTGGTTAGTACTCCACGTTGTGGCCGTGGCGACACAGATTCGATTCCTGTCTAGGGCATTTTTTGTTCTGAAATTTAAATGCTATAAACATATTGCTTGCTTGTCATGTTAGATTTGTTTAATTCAAATACTTATTCAAGTTCTAACAATTTTCGATTTAATCACGTTCAATCAACCGTATTGTTTTCAAAAATAAAGACAAAATTCAATTTCTGTTCATTGAATTAGAATTTTCATGTTGTCACACAGGAAATGAAGAATCTTAGTTCAATTCAGTAACACTGAACACACTAACTTTAATAAGTTGTTGTAATACCGGCCCAAGTAGTATAGTGGTTAGTACTCCACGTTGTGGCCGTGGCGACACAGGTTCGATTCCTGTCTTGGGCATTTTTTTGTTTTGAAATTAAAATGCTATAAACATATTGCTTGCTTGTCATGTTAGATTTGTTTAATTCAAATACTTATTTAAGTTCTAACAATTTTCGATTTAATCACGTTCAATCAACTGTATTGTTTTTAAAAATAAAGACATCATTCAATTTCTGGTCATTGAATTAGAATTTTCATGTTGTCACACAGAAATTGAAGAATCTTAGTTCAATTCATTAACAATGAACACACTAACTTTGTTAAGTTGTTGTAATATCGGCCCAAGTAATATAGTGGTTAGTACTCCACGTTGTGGCCGTGGCGACACAGGTTTGATTCCTGTCTTGGGCATTTTTTTGTTTTGAAATTAAAATGCTATAAACATATTGCTTGCTTGTCATGTTAGATTTGTTTAATTCAAATACTTATTTAAGTTCTAACAATTTTCGATTTAATCACGTTCAATCAACTGTATTGTTTTCAAAAATAAAGACATCATTCAATTTCTGGTCATTGAATTAGAATTTTCATGTTGTCACACAGAAATTGAAGAATCTTAGTTCAATTCATTAACAATGAACACACTAACTTTGTTAAGTTGTTGTAATATCGGCCCAAGTAGTATAGTGGTTAGTACTCCACGTTGTGGCCGTGGCGACACAGGTTCGATTCCTGTCTTGGGCATTTTTTTGTTTTGAAATTAAAATGCTATAAACATATTGCTTGCTTGTCATGTTAGATTTGTTTAATTCAAATACTTATTTAAGTTCTAACAATTTTCGATTTAATCACGTTCAATCAACTGTATTGTTTTCAAAAATAAAGACATCTTTCAATTTCTGGTCATTGAATTAGAATTTTCATGTTGTCACACAGAAATTGAAGAATCTTAGTTCAATTCAGTAACAATGAACACAATAACTTTGTTTAGTTGTTGTAATACCGGCCCATAAAGTATCGTGGTTAGTACTCCACGTTGTGGCCGTGGCGACACAGGTTCGATTCCTGTCTTGGGCATTTTTTGTTTTAAAATTAAAATGCTATAAACATATTGCTTGCTTGTCATGTTAGATTTGTTTAATTCAAATACTTATTTAAGTTCTAACAATTTTCGATTTAATCACGTTCAATTAACAGTATTGTTTTCAAAAATGAAGACATCTTTCAATTTCTGGTCATTGAATTAGAATTTTCATGTTGTCACACAGAAATTGAAGAATCTTAGTTCAATTCAGTAACAATGAACACAATAACTTTGTTTAGTTGTTGTAATACCGGCCCATAAAGTATCGTGGTTAGTACTCCACGTTGTGGCCGTGGCGACACAGGTTCGATTCCTGTCTTGGGCATTTTTTGTTTTGAAATTAAAATGCTATAAACATATTGCTTGCTTGTCATGTTAGATTTGTTTAATTCAAATACTTATTTAAGTTCTAACAATTTTCGATTTAATCACGTTCAACTAACAGTATTGTTTTCAAAAATGAAGACATCTTTCAATTTCTGGTCATTGAATTAGAATTTTCATGTAGTCACACAGAAATTGAAGAATCTTAGTTCTTTTCAGTAACAATGAACAGACTAATTTTGTTAAGTTGTTGTAATATCGGCCCAAGTAATATAGTGGTTAGTACTCCACGTTGTGGCCGTGGCGACACAGATTCGATTCCTGTCTTGGGCATTTTTTGTTCTGAAATTTAAATGCTATAAACATATTGCTTGCTTGTCATGTTAGATTTGTTTAATTCAAATACTTATTCAAGTTCTAACAATTTTCGATTTAATCACGTTCAATCAACCGTATTGTTTTCAAAATAAAGACAAAATTCAATTTCTGTTCATTGAATTAGAATTTTCATGTTGTCACACAGAAATTGAAGAATCTTAGTTCATTTCAGTAACAATGAACACACTAATTTTGTTAAGTTGTTGTAATATCGGCCCAAGTAATATAGTGGTTAGTACTCCACGTTGTGGCCGTGGCGACACAGATTCGATTCCTGTCTAGGGCATTTTTTGTTCTGAAATTTAAATGCTATAAACATATTGCTTGCTTGTCATGTTAGATTTGTTTAATTCAAATACTTATTCAAGTTCTAACAATTTTCGATTTAATCACGTTCAATCAACCGTATTGTTTTCAAAAATAAAGACAAAATTCAATTTCTGTTCATTGAATTAGAATTTTCATGTTGTCACACAGGAAATGAAGAATCTTAGTTCAATTCAGTAACACTGAACACACTAACTTTAATAAGTTGTTGTAATACCGGCCCAAGTAGTATAGTGGTTAGTACTCCACGTTGTGGCCGTGGCGACACAGGTTCGATTCCTGTCTTGGGCATTTTTTTGTTTTGAAATTAAAATGCTATAAACATATTGCTTGCTTGTCATGTTAGATTTGTTTAATTCAAATACTTATTTAAGTTCTAACAATTTTCGATTTAATCACGTTCAATCAACTGTATTGTTTTTAAAAATAAAGACATCATTCAATTTCTGGTCATTGAATTAGAATTTTCATGTTGTCACACAGAAATTGAAGAATCTTAGTTCAATTCATTAACAATGAACACACTAACTTTGTTAAGTTGTTGTAATATCGGCCCAAGTAATATAGTGGTTAGTACTCCACGTTGTGGCCGTGGCGACACAGGTTTGATTCCTGTCTTGGGCATTTTTTTGTTTTGAAATTAAAATGCTATAAACATATTGCTTGCTTGTCATGTTAGATTTGTTTAATTCAAATACTTATTTAAGTTCTAACAATTTTCGATTTAATCACGTTCAATCAACTGTATTGTTTTCAAAAATAAAGACATCATTCAATTTCTGGTCATTGAATTAGAATTTTCATGTTGTCACACAGAAATTGAAGAATCTTAGTTCAATTCATTAACAATGAACACACTAACTTTGTTAAGTTGTTGTAATATCGGCCCAAGTAGTATAGTGGTTAGTACTCCACGTTGTGGCCGTGGCGACACAGGTTCGATTCCTGTCTTGGGCATTTTTTTGTTTTGAAATTAAAATGCTATAAACATATTGCTTGCTTGTCATGTTAGATTTGTTTAATTCAAATACTTATTTAAGTTCTAACAATTTTCGATTTAATCACGTTCAATCAACTGTATTGTTTTCAAAAATAAAGACATCTTTCAATTTCTGGTCATTGAATTAGAATTTTCATGTTGTCACACAGAAATTGAAGAATCTTAGTTCAATTCAGTAACAATGAACACAATAACTTTGTTTAGTTGTTGTAATACCGGCCCATAAAGTATCGTGGTTAGTACTCCACGTTGTGGCCGTGGCGACACAGGTTCGATTCCTGTCTTGGGCATTTTTTGTTTTAAAATTAAAATGCTATAAACATATTGCTTGCTTGTCATGTTAGATTTGTTTAATTCAAATACTTATTTAAGTTCTAACAATTTTCGATTTAATCACGTTCAATTAACAGTATTGTTTTCAAAAATGAAGACATCTTTCAATTTCTGGTCATTGAATTAGAATTTTCATGTTGTCACACAGAAATTGAAGAATCTTAGTTCAATTCAGTAACAATGAACACAATAACTTTGTTTAGTTGTTGTAATACCGGCCCATAAAGTATCGTGGTTAGTACTCCACGTTGTGGCCGTGGCGACACAGGTTCGATTCCTGTCTTGGGCATTTTTTGTTTTGAAATTAAAATGCTATAAACATATTGCTTGCTTGTCATGTTAGATTTGTTTAATTCAAATACTTATTTAAGTTCTAACAATTTTCGATTTAATCACGTTCAACTAACAGTATTGTTTTCAAAAATGAAGACATCTTTCAATTTCTGGTCATTGAATTAGAATTTTCATGTAGTCACACAGAAATTGAAGAATCTTAGTTCTTTTCAGTAACAATGAACAGACTAATTTTGTTAAGTTGTTGTAATATCGGCCCAAGTAATATAGTGGTTAGTACTCCACGTTGTGGCCGTGGCGACACAGATTCGATTCCTGTCTTGGGCATTTTTTGTTCTGAAATTTAAATGCTATAAACATATTGCTTGCTTGTCATGTTAGATTTGTTTAATTCAAATACTTATTCAAGTTCTAACAAATTTCGATTTAATCACGTTCAATCAACCGTATTGTTTTCAAAATAAAGACAAAATTCAATTTCTGTTCATTGAATTAGAATTTTCATGTTGTCACACAGAAATTGAAGAATCTTAGTTCATTTCAGTAACAATGAACACACTAATTTTGTTAAGTTGTTGTAATATCGGCCCAAGTAATATAGTGGTTAGTACTCCACGTTGTGGCCGTGGCGACACAGATTCGATTCCTGTCTAGGGCATTTTTTGTTCTGAAATTTAAATGCTATAAACATATTGCTTGCTTGTCATGTTAGATTTGTTTAATTCAAATACTTATTCAAGTTCTAACAATTTTCGATTTAATCACGTTCAATCAACCGTATTGTTTTCAAAAATAAAGACAAAATTCAATTTCTGTTCATTGAATTAGAATTTTCATGTTGTCACACAGGAAATGAAGAATCTTAGTTCAATTCAGTAACACTGAACACACTAACTTTAATAAGTTGTTGTAATACCGGCCCAAGTAGTATAGTGGTTAGTACTCCACGTTGTGGCCGTGGCGACACAGGTTCGATTCCTGTCTTGGGCATTTTTTTGTTTTGAAATTAAAATGCTATAAACATATTGCTTGCTTGTCATGTTAGATTTGTTTAATTCAAATACTTATTTAAGTTCTAACAATTTTCGATTTAATCACGTTCAATCAACTGTATTGTTTTTAAAAATAAAGACATCATTCAATTTCTGGTCATTGAATTAGAATTTTCATGTTGTCACACAGAAATTGAAGAATCTTAGTTCAATTCATTAACAATGAACACACTAACTTTGTTAAGTTGTTGTAATATCGGCCCAAGTAATATAGTGGTTAGTACTCCACGTTGTGGCCGTGGCGACACAGGTTTGATTCCTGTCTTGGGCATTTTTTTGTTTTGAAATTAAAATGCTATAAACATATTGCTTGCTTGTCATGTTAGATTTGTTTAATTCAAATACTTATTTAAGTTCTAACAATTTTCGATTTAATCACGTTCAATCAACTGTATTGTTTTCAAAAATAAAGACATCATTCAATTTCTGGTCATTGTATTAGAATTTTCATGTTGTCACACAGAAATTGAAGAATCTTAGTTCAATTCATTAACAATGAACACACTAACTTTGTTAAGTTGTTGTAATATCGGCCCAAGTAGTATAGTGGTTAGTACTCCACGTTGTGGCCGTGGCGACACAGGTTCGATTCCTGTCTTGGGCATTTTTTTGTTTTGAAATTAAAATGCTATAAACATATTGCTTGCTTGTCATGTTAGATTTGTTTAATTCAAATACTTATTTAAGTTCTAACAATTTTCGATTTAATCACGTTCAATCAACTGTATTGTTTTCAAAAATAAAGACATCTTTCAATTTCTGGTCATTGAATTAGAATTTTCATGTTGTCACACAGAAATTGAAGAATCTTAGTTCAATTCAGTAACAATGAACACAATAACTTTGTTTAGTTGTTGTAATACCGGCCCATAAAGTATCGTGGTTAGTACTCCACGTTGTGGCCGTGGCGACACAGGTTCGATTCCTGTCTTGGGCATTTTTTGTTCTGAAATTTAAATGCTATAAACATATTGCTTGCTTGTCATGTTAGATTTGTTTAATTCAAATACTTATTCAAGTTCTAACAATTTTCGATTTAATCACGTTCAATCAACCGTATTGTTTTCAAAATAAAGACAAAATTCAATTTCTGTTCATTGAATTAGAATTTTCATGTTGTCACACAGAAATTGAAGAATCTTAGTTCATTTCAGTAACAATGAACACACTAATTTTGTTAAGTTGTTGTAATATCGGCCCAAGTAATATAGTGGTTAGTACTCCACGTTGTGGCCGTGGCGACACAGATTCGATTCCTGTCTAGGGCATTTTTTGTTCTGAAATTTAAATGCTATAAACATATTGCTTGCTTGTCATGTTAGATTTGTTTAATTCAAATACTTATTCAAGTTCTAACAATTTTCGATTTAATCACGTTCAATCAACCGTATTGTTTTCAAAAATAAAGACAAAATTCAATTTCTGTTCATTGAATTAGAATTTTCATGTTGTCACACAGGAAATGAAGAATCTTAGTTCAATTCAGTAACACTGAACACACTAACTTTAATAAGTTGTTGTAATACCGGCCCAAGTAGTATAGTGGTTAGTACTCCACGTTGTGGCCGTGGCGACACAGGTTCGATTCCTGTCTTGGGCATTTTTTTGTTTTGAAATTAAAATGCTATAAACATATTGCTTGCTTGTCATGTTAGATTTGTTTAATTCAAATACTTATTTAAGTTCTAACAATTTTCGATTTAATCACGTTCAATCAACTGTATTGTTTTTAAAAATAAAGACATCATTCAATTTCTGGTCATTGAATTAGAATTTTCATGTTGTCACACAGAAATTGAAGAATCTTAGTTCAATTCATTAACAATGAACACACTAACTTTGTTAAGTTGTTGTAATATCGGCCCAAGTAATATAGTGGTTAGTACTCCACGTTGTGGCCGTGGCGACACAGGTTTGATTCCTGTCTTGGGCATTTTTTTGTTTTGAAATTAAAATGCTATAAACATATTGCTTGCTTGTCATGTTAGATTTGTTTAATTCAAATACTTATTTAAGTTCTAACAATTTTCGATTTAATCACGTTCAATCAACTGTATTGTTTTCAAAAATAAAGACATCATTCAATTTCTGGTCATTGAATTAGAATTTTCATGTTGTCACACAGAAATTGAAGAATCTTAGTTCAATTCATTAACAATGAACACACTAACTTTGTTAAGTTGTTGTAATATCGGCCCAAGTAGTATAGTGGTTAGTACTCCACGTTGTGGCCGTGGCGACACAGGTTCGATTCCTGTCTTCGGCATTTTTTTGTTTTGAAATTAAAATGCTATAAACATATTGCTTGCTTGTCATGTTAGATTTGTTTAATTCAAATACTTATTTAAGTTCTAACAATTTTCGATTTAATCACGTTCAATCAACTGTATTGTTTTCAAAAATAAAGACATCTTTCAATTTCTGGTCATTGAATTAGAATTTTCATGTTGTCACACAGAAATTGAAGAATCTTAGTTCAATTCAGTAACAATGAACACAATAACTTTGTTTAGTTGTTGTAATACCGGCCCATAAAGTATCGTGGTTAGTACTCCACGTTGTGGCCGTGGCGACACAGGTTCGATTCCTGTCTTGGGCATTTTTTGTTTTAAAATTAAAATGCTATAAACATATTGCTTGCTTGTCATGTTAGATTTGTTTAATTCAAATACTTATTTAAGTTCTAACAATTTTCGATTTAATCACGTTCAATTAACAGTATTGTTTTCAAAAATGAAGACATCTTTCAATTTCTGGTCATTGAATTAGAATTTTCATGTTGTCACACAGAAATTGAAGAATCTTAGTTCAATTCAGTAACAATGAACACAATAACTTTGTTTAGTTGTTGTAATACCGGCCCATAAAGTATCGTGGTTAGTACTCCACGTTGTGGCCGTGGCGACACAGGTTCGATTCCTGTCTTGGGCATTTTTTGTTTTGAAATTAAAATGCTATAAACATATTGCTTGCTTGTCATGTTAGATTTGTTTAATTCAAATACTTATTTAAGTTCTAACAATTTTCGATTTAATCACGTTCAACTAACAGTATTGTTTTCAAAAATGAAGACATCTTTCAATTTCTGGTCATTGAATTAGAATTTTCATGTAGTCACACAGAAATTGAAGAATCTTAGTTCTTTTCAGTAACAATGAACAGACTAATTTTGTTAAGTTGTTGTAATATCGGCCCAAGTAATATAGTGGTTAGTACTCCACGTTGTGGCCGTGGCGACACAGATTCGATTCCTGTCTTGGGCATTTTTTGTTCTGAAATTTAAATGCTATAAACATATTGCTTGCTTGTCATGTTAGATTTGTTTAATTCAAATACTTATTCAAGTTCTAACAATTTTCGATTTAATCACGTTCAATCAACCGTATTGTTTTCAAAATAAAGACAAAATTCAATTTCTGTTCATTGAATTAGAATTTTCATGTTGTCACACAGAAATTGAAGAATCTTAGTTCATTTCAGTAACAATGAACACACTAATTTTGTTAAGTTGTTGTAATATCGGCCCAAGTAATATAGTGGTTAGTACTCCACGTTGTGGCCGTGGCGACACAGATTCGATTCCTGTCTAGGGCATTTTTTGTTCTGAAATTTAAATGCTATAAACATATTGCTTGCTTGTCATGTTAGATTTGTTTAATTCAAATACTTATTCAAGTTCTAACAATTTTCGATTTAATCACGTTCAATCAACCGTATTGTTTTCAAAAATAAAGACAAAATTCAATTTCTGTTCATTGAATTAGAATTTTCATGTTGTCACACAGGAAATGAAGAATCTTAGTTCAATTCAGTAACACTGAACACACTAACTTTAATAAGTTGTTGTAATACCGGCCCAAGTAGTATAGTGGTTAGTACTCCACGTTGTGGCCGTGGCGACACAGGTTCGATTCCTGTCTTGGGCATTTTTTTGTTTTGAAATTAAAATGCTATAAACATATTGCTTGCTTGTCATGTTAGATTTGTTTAATTCAAATACTTATTTAAGTTCTAACAATTTTCGATTTAATCACGTTCAATCAACTGTATTGTTTTTAAAAATAAAGACATCATTCAATTTCTGGTCATTGAATTAGAATTTTCATGTTGTCACACAGAAATTGAAGAATCTTAGTTCAATTCATTAACAATGAACACACTAACTTTGTTAAGTTGTTGTAATATCGGCCCAAGTAATATAGTGGTTAGTACTCCACGTTGTGGCCGTGGCGACACAGGTTTGATTCCTGTCTTGGGCATTTTTTTGTTTTGAAATTAAAATGCTATAAACATATTGCTTGCTTGTCATGTTAGATTTGTTTAATTCAAATACTTATTTAAGTTCTAACAATTTTCGATTTAATCACGTTCAATCAACTGTATTGTTTTCAAAAATAAAGACATCATTCAATTTCTGGTCATTGAATTAGAATTTTCATGTTGTCACACAGAAATTGAAGAATCTTAGTTCAATTCATTAACAATGAACACACTAACTTTGTTAAGTTGTTGTAATATCGGCCCAAGTAGTATAGTGGTTAGTACTCCACGTTGTGGCCGTGGCGACACAGGTTCGATTCCTGTCTTGGGCATTTTTTTGTTTTGAAATTAAAATGCTATAAACATATTGCTTGCTTGTCATGTTAGATTTGTTTAATTCAAATACTTATTTAAGTTCTAACAATTTTCGATTTAATCACGTTCAATCAACTGTATTGTTTTCAAAAATAAAGACATCTTTCAATTTCTGGTCATTGAATTAGAATTTTCATGTTGTCACACAGAAATTGAAGAATCTTAGTTCAATTCAGTAACAATGAACACAATAACTTTGTTTAGTTGTTGTAATACCGGCCCATAAAGTATCGTGGTTAGTACTCCACGTTGTGGCCGTGGCGACACAGGTTCGATTCCTGTCTTGGGCATTTTTTGTTTTAAAATTAAAATGCTATAAACATATTGCTTGCTTGTCATGTTAGATTTGTTTAATTCAAATACTTATTTAAGTTCTAACAATTTTCGATTTAATCACGTTCAATTAACAGTATTGTTTTCAAAAATGAAGACATCTTTCAATTTCTGGTCATTGAATTAGAATTTTCATGTTGTCACACAGAAATTGAAGAATCTTAGTTCAATTCAGTAACAATGAACACAATAACTTTGTTTAGTTGTTGTAATACCGGCCCATAAAGTATCGTGGTTAGTACTCCACGTTGTGGCCGTGGCGACACAGGTTCGATTCCTGTCTTGGGCATTTTTTGTTTTGAAATTAAAATGCTATAAACATATTGCTTGCTTGTCATGTTAGATTTGTTTAATTCAAATACTTATTTAAGTTCTAACAATTTTCGATTTAATCACGTTCAATCAACCGTATTGTTTTCAAAATAAAGACAAAATTCAATTTCTGTTCATTGAATTAGAATTTTCATGTTGTCACACAGAAATTGAAGAATCTTAGTTCATTTCAGTAACAATGAACACACTAATTTTGTTAAGTTGTTGTAATATCGGCCCAAGTAATATAGTGGTTAGTACTCCACGTTGTGGCCGTGGCGACACAGATTCGATTCCTGTCTAGGGCATTTTTTGTTCTGAAATTTAAATGCTATAAACATATTGCTTGCTTGTCATGTTAGATTTGTTTAATTCAAATACTTATTCAAGTTCTAACAATTTTCGATTTAATCACGTTCAATCAACCGTATTGTTTTCAAAAATAAAGACAAAATTCAATTTCTGTTCATTGAATTAGAATTTTCATGTTGTCACACAGGAAATGAAGAATCTTAGTTCAATTCAGTAACACTGAACACACTAACTTTAATAAGTTGTTGTAATACCGGCCCAAGTAGTATAGTGGTTAGTACTCCACGTTGTGGCCGTGGCGACACAGGTTCGATTCCTGTCTTGGGCATTTTTTTGTTTTGAAATTAAAATGCTATAAACATATTGCTTGCTTGTCATGTTAGATTTGTTTAATTCAAATACTTATTTAAGTTCTAACAATTTTCGATTTAATCACGTTCAATCAACTGTATTGTTTTTAAAAATAAAGACATCATTCAATTTCTGGTCATTGAATTAGAATTTTCATGTTGTCACACAGAAATTGAAGAATCTTAGTTCAATTCATTAACAATGAACACACTAACTTTGTTAAGTTGTTGTAATATCGGCCCAAGTAATATAGTGGTTAGTACTCCACGTTGTGGCCGTGGCGACACAGGTTTGATTCCTGTCTTGGGCATTTTTTTGTTTTGAAATTAAAATGCTATAAACATATTGCTTGCTTGTCATGTTAGATTTGTTTAATTCAAATACTTATTTAAGTTCTAACAATTTTCGATTTAATCACGTTCAATCAACTGTATTGTTTTCAAAAATAAAGACATCATTCAATTTCTGGTCATTGAATTAGAATTTTCATGTTGTCACACAGAAATTGAAGAATCTTAGTTCAATTCATTAACAATGAACACACTAACTTTGTTAAGTTGTTGTAATATCGGCCCAAGTAATATAGTGGTTAGTACTCCACGTTGTGGCCGTGGCGACACAGATTCGATTCCTGTCTTGGGCATTTTTTGTTTTGAAATTTAAATGCTATAAAATTATTGCTTATTTGTCATGTTAGATTTCTTTAATTTGAATACTTATTCAAGTTCTAACAATTTTCGATTTAATCACGTTCAATCAACCGTATTGTTTTCAAAAATAAAAACAAAATTCTATTTCTGTTCATTGAATTAGAATTTTCATGTTGTCACACAGAAATTGAAGAATTTCAGTTCATTTCAGTAACAATGAACACACTAACTCTGTTAAATTGTTGTAATATCGGCCCAAGTAGTATAGTGGTTAGTACTCCACGTTGTGGCCGTGGCGACACAGGTTCGATTCCTGTCTTGGGCATTTTTTGTTTTGAAATTTAAATGCTATGAAATTATTGCTTGCTTGTCATGTTAGATTTGTTTAATTTAAATACTTATTTAAGTTCCAACAATTTTCGATTAAATCACGTTCAATTAACTGTATTGTTTTCAAAAATAAAGACAAAATTCAATTTCTGTTCATTGAATTAGAATTTTCATGTTGTCACACAGGAAATGAAGAATCTTAGTTCATTTCAGTAACAACGAACACAATAACTTTGTTTAGTTGTTGAAATATCGGCCCAAGTAGTATAGTGGTTAGTACTCCACGTTGTGGCCGTGGCGACACAGGTTCGATTCCTGTCTTGGGCATTTTTTGTTTTGAAATTAAAATGCTATAAACATATTGCTTGCTTGTCATCTTAGATTTGTTTAATTCAAATACTTATTTAAGTTCTAACAATTTTCGATTTAATCACGTTCAATCAACTGTATTGTTTTCAAAAATAAAGACATCTTTCAATTTCTGGTCATTGAATTAGAATTTTCATGTAGTCACACAGAAATTGAATAATCTTAGTTCATTTCAGTAACAATGAACACACTAATTTTGTTAAGTTGTTGTAATGTTAGATTCTTCTGTGTTTAGCCAAGTAGTATAGTGGTTAGTACTCCACGTTGTGGCCGTGGCGACACAGGTTCGATTCCTGTCTTGGGCATTTTTTGTTTTGAAATTAAAATGCTATAAACATATTGCTTGCTTGTCATGTTAGATTTGTTTAATTCAAATACTTATTTAAGTTCTAACAATTTTCGATTTAATCACGTTCAATCAACTGTATTGTTTTCAAAAATAAAGACAAAATTCAATTTCTGTTCATTGAATTAGAATTTTCATGTTGTCACACAGAAATTGAAGAATCTTAGTTCAATTCAGTAACAATGAACACAATAACTTTGTTTAGTTGTTGTAATACCGGCCCATAAAGTATCGTGGTTAGTACTCCACGTTGTGGCCGTGGCGACACAGGTTCGATTCCTGTCTTGGGCATTTTTTGTTTTAAAATTAAAATGCTATAAACATATTGCTTGCTTGTCATGTTAGATTTGTTTAATTCAAATACTTATTTAAGTTCTAACAATTTTCGATTTAATCACGTTCAATTAACAGTATTGTTTTCAAAAATGAAGACATCTTTCAATTTCTGGTCATTGAATTAGAATTTTCATGTTGTCACACAGAAATTGAAGAATCTTAGTTCAATTCAGTAACAATGAACACAATAACTTTGTTTAGTTGTTGTAATACCGGCCCATAAAGTATCGTGGTTAGTACTCCACGTTGTGGCCGTGGCGACACAGGTTCGATTCCTGTCTTGGGCATTTTTTGTTTTGAAATTAAAATGCTATAAACATATTGCTTGCTTGTCATGTTAGATTTGTTTAATTCAAATACTTATTTAAGTTCTAACAATTTTCGATTTAATCACGTTCAACTAACAGTATTGTTTTCAAAAATGAAGACATCTTTCAATTTCTGGTCATTGAATTAGAATTTTCATGTAGTCACACAGAAATTGAAGAATCTTAGTTCTTTTCAGTAACAATGAACAGACTAATTTTGTTAAGTTGTTGTAATATCGGCCCAAGTAATATAGTGGTTAGTACTCCACGTTGTGGCCGTGGCGACACAGATTCGATTTCTGTCTAGGGCATTTTTTGTTCTGAAATTTAAATGCTATAAACATATTGCTTGCTTGTCATGTTAGATTTGTTTAATTCAAATACTTATTCAAGTTCTAACAATTTTCGATTTAATCACGTTCAATCAACCGTATTGTTTTCAAAATAAAGACAAAATTCAATTTCTGTTCATTGAATTAGAATTTTCATGTTGTCACACAGAAATTGAAGAATCTTAGTTCATTTCAGTAACAATGAACACACTAATTTTGTTAAGTTGTTGTAATATCGGCCCAAGTAATATAGTGGTTAGTACTCCACGTTGTGGCCGTGGCGACACAGATTCGATTTCTGTCTAGGGCATTTTTTGTTCTGAAATTTAAATGCTATAAACATATTGCTTGCTTGTCATGTTAGATTTGTTTAATTCAAATACTTATTCAAGTTCTAACAATTTTCGATTTAATCACGTTCAATCAACCGTATTGTTTTCAAAAATAAAGACAAAATTCAATTTCTGTTCATTGAATTAGAATTTTCATGTTGTCACACAGGAAATGAAGAATCTTAGTTCAATTCAGTAACACTGAACACACTAACTTTAATAAGTTGTTGTAATACCGGCCCAAGTAGTATAGTGGTTAGTACTCCACGTTGTGGCCGTGGCGACACAGGTTCGATTCCTGTCTTGGGCATTTTTTTGTTTTGAAATTAAAATGCTATAAACATATTGCTTGCTTGTCATGTTAGATTTGTTTAATTCAAATACTTATTTCAGTTCTAACAATTTTCGATTTAATCACGTTCAATCAACTGTATTGTTTTTAAAAATAAAGACATCATTCAATTTCTGGTCATTGAATTAGAATTTTCATGTTGTCACACAGAAATTGAAGAATCTTAGTTCAATTCATTAACAATGAACACACTAACTTTGTTAAGTTGTTGTAATATCGGCCCAAGTAATATAGTGGTTAGTACTCCACGTTGTGGCCGTGGCGACACAGGTTTGATTCCTGTCTTGGGCATTTTTTTGTTTTGAAATTAAAATGCTATAAACATATTGCTTGCTTGTCATGTTAGATTTGTTTAATTCAAATACTTATTTAAGTTCTAACAATTTTCGATTTAATCACGTTCAATCAACTGTATTGTTTTCAAAAATAAAGACATCATTCAATTTCTGGTCATTGAATTAGAATTTTCATGTTGTCACACAGAAATTGAAGAATCTTAGTTCAATTCATTAACAATGAACACACTAACTTTGTTAAGTTGTTGTAATATCGGCCCAAGTAATATAGTGGTTAGTACTCCACGTTGTGGCCGTGGCGACACAGATTCGATTCCTGTCTTGGGCATTTTTTGTTTTGAAATTTAAATGCTATAAAATTATTGCTTATTTGTCATGTTAGATTTCTTTAATTTGAATACTTATTCAAGTTCTAACAATTTTCGATTTAATCACGTTCAATCAACCGTATTGTTTTCAAAAATAAAAACAAAATTCTATTTCTGTTCATTGAATTAGAATTTTCATGTTGTCACACAGAAATTGAAGAATTTCAGTTCATTTCAGTAACAATGAACACACTAACTCTGTTAAGTTGTTGTAATATCGGCCCAAGTAGTATAGTGGTTAGTACTCCACGTTGTGGCCGTGGCGACACAGGTTCGATTCCTGTCTTGGGCATTTTTTGTTTTGAAATTTAAATGCTATGAAATTATTGCTTGCTTGTCATGTTAGATTTGTTTAATTTAAATACTTATTTAAGTTCCAACAATTTTCGATTAAATCACGTTCAATTAACTGTATTGTTTTCAAAAATAAAGACAAAATTCAATTTCTGTTCATTGAATTAGAATTTTCATGTTGTCACACAGGAAATGAAGAATCTTAGTTCATTTCAGTAACAACGAACACAATAACTTTGTTTAGTTGTTGAAATATCGGCCCAAGTAGTATAGTGGTTAGTACTCCACGTTGTGGCCGTGGCGACACAGGTTCGATTCCTGTCTTGGGCATTTTTTGTTTTGAAATTAAAATGCTATAAACATATTGCTTGCTTGTCATCTTAGATTTGTTTAATTCAAATACTTATTTAAGTTCTAACAATTTTCGATTTAATCACGTTCAATCAACTGTATTGTTTTCAAAAATAAAGACAAAATTCAATTTCTGTTCATTGAATTAGAATTTTCATGTTGTCACACAGAAATTGAAGAATCTTAGTTCAATTCATTAACAATGAACACACTAACTTTGTTAAGTTGTTGTAATATCGGCCCAAGTAATATAGTGGTTAGTACTCCACGTTGTGGCCGTGGCGACACAGGTTCGATTCCTGTCTTGGGCATTTTTTTGTTTTGAAATTAAAATGCTATAAACATATTGCTTGCTTGTCATGTTAGATTTGTTTAATTCAAATACTTATTTAAGTTCTAACAATTTTCGATTTAATCACGTTCAATCAACTGTATTGTTTTCAAAAATAAAGACATCATTCAATTTCTGGTCATTGAATTAGAATTTTCATGTTGTCACACAGAAATTGAAGAATCTTAGTTCAATTCAGTAACAATGAACACAATAACTTTGTTTAGTTGTTGTAATACCGGCCCATAAAGTATCGTGGTTAGTACTCCACGTTGTGGCCGTGGCGACACAGGTTCGATTCCTGTCTTGGGCATTTTTTGTTTTAAAATTAAAATGCTATAAACATATTGCTTGCTTGTCATGTTAGATTTGTTTAATTCAAATACTTATTTAAGTTCTAACAATTTTCGATTTAATCACGTTCAATTAACAGTATTGTTTTCAAAAATGAAGACATCTTTCAATTTCTGGTCATTGAATTAGAATTTTCATGTTGTCACACAGAAATTGAAGAATCTTAGTTCAATTCAGTAACAATGAACACAATAACTTTGTTTAGTTGTTGTAATACCGGCCCATAAAGTATCGTGGTTAGTACTCCACGTTGTGGCCGTGGCGACACAGATTCGATTCCTGTCTTGGGCATTTTTTGTTCTGAAATTTAAATGCTATAAACATATTGCTTGCTTGTCATGTTAGATTTGTTTAATTCAAATACTTATTCAAGTTCTAACAATTTTCGATTTAATCACGTTCAATCAACCGTATTGTTTTCAAAATAAAGACAAAATTCAATTTCTGTTCATTGAATTAGAATTTTCATGTAGTCACACAGAAATTGAAGAATCTTAGTTCTTTTCAGTAACAATGAACAGACTAATTTTGTTAAGTTGTTGTAATACCGGCCCATAAAGTATCGTGGTTAGTACTCCACGTTGTGGCCGTGGCGACACAGGTTCGATTCCTGTCTTGGGCATTTTTTTGTTTTGAAATTAAAATGCTATAAACATATTGCTTGCTTGTCATGTTAGATTTGTTTAATTCAAATACTTATTTCAGTTCTAACAATTTTCGATTTAATCACGTTCAATCAACTGTATTGTTTTTAAAAATAAAGACATCATTCAATTTCTGGTCATTGAATTAGAATTTTCATGTTGTCACACAGAAATTGAAGAATCTTAGTTCAATTCATTAACAATGAACACACTAACTTTGTTAAGTTGTTGTAATATCGGCCCAAGTAATATAGTGGTTAGTACTCCACGTTGTGGCCGTGGCGACACAGGTTTGATTCCTGTCTTGGGCATTTTTTTGTTTTGAAATTAAAATGCTATAAACATATTGCTTGCTTGTCATGTTAGATTTGTTTAATTCAAATACTTATTTAAGTTCTAACAATTTTCGATTTAATCACGTTCAATCAACTGTATTGTTTTCAAAAATAAAGACATCATTCAATTTCTGGTCATTGAATTAGAATTTTCATGTTGTCACACAGAAATTGAAGAATCTTAGTTCAATTCATTAACAATGAACACACTAACTTTGTTAAGTTGTTGTAATATCGGCCCAAGTAATATAGTGGTTAGTACTCCACGTTGTGGCCGTGGCGACACAGATTCGATTCCTGTCTTGGGCATTTTTTGTTTTGAAATTTAAATGCTATAAAATTATTGCTTATTTGTCATGTTAGATTTCTTTAATTTGAATACTTATTCAAGTTCTAACAATTTTCGATTTAATCACGTTCAATCAACCGTATTGTTTTCAAAAATAAAAACAAAATTCTATTTCTGTTCATTGAATTAGAATTTTCATGTTGTCACACAGAAATTGAAGAATTTCAGTTCATTTCAGTAACAATGAACACACTAACTCTGTTAAGTTGTTGTAATATCGGCCCAAGTAGTATAGTGGTTAGTACTCCACGTTGTGGCCGTGGCGACACAGGTTCGATTCCTGTCTTGGGCATTTTTTGTTTTGAAATTTAAATGCTATGAAATTATTGCTTGCTTGTCATGTTAGATTTGTTTAATTTAAATACTTATTTAAGTTCCAACAATTTTCGATTAAATCACGTTCAATTAACTGTATTGTTTTCAAAAATAAAGACAAAATTCAATTTCTGTTCATTGAATTAGAATTTTCATGTTGTCACACAGGAAATGAAGAATCTTAGTTCATTTCAGTAACAACGAACACAATAACTTTGTTTAGTTGTTGAAATATCGGCCCAAGTAGTATAGTGGTTAGTACTCCACGTTGTGGCCGTGGCGACACAGGTTCGATTCCTGTCTTGGGCATTTTTTGTTTTGAAATTAAAATGCTATAAACATATTGCTTGCTTGTCATCTTAGATTTGTTTAATTCAAATACTTATTTAAGTTCTAACAATTTTCGATTTAATCACGTTCAATCAACTGTATTGTTTTCAAAAATAAAGACGAAATTCAATTTCTGTTCATTGAATTAGAATTTTCATGTTGTCACACAGAAATTGAAGAATCTTAGTTCAATTCATTAACAATGAACACACTAACTTTGTTAAGTTGTTGTAATATCGGCCCAAGTAATATAGTGGTTAGTACTCCACGTTGTGGCCGTGGCGACACAGGTTCGATTCCTGTCTTGGGCATTTTTTTGTTTTGAAATTAAAATGCTATAAACATATTGCTTGCTTGTCATGTTAGATTTGTTTAATTCAAATACTTATTTAAGTTCTAACAATTTTCGATTTAATCACGTTCAATCAACTGTATTGTTTTCAAAAATAAAGACATCTTTCAATTTCTGGTCATTGAATTAGAATTTTCATGTAGTCACACAGAAATTGAATAATCTTAGTTCATTTCAGTAACAATGAACACACTAATTTTGTTAAGTTGTTGTAATGTTAGATTCTTCTGTGTTTAGCCAAGTAGTATAGTGGTTAGTACTCCACGTTGTGGCCGTGGCGACACAGGTTCGATTCCTGTCTTGGGCATTTTTTGTTTTGAAATTAAAATGCTATAAACATATTGCTTGCTTGTCATGTTAGATTTGTTTAATTCAAATACTTATTTAAGTTCTAACAATTTTCGATTTAATCACGTTCAATCAACTGTATTGTTTTCAAAAATAAAGACAAAATTCAATTTCTGTTCATTGAATTAGAATTTTCATGTTGTCACACAGAAATTGAAGAATCTTAGTTCAATTCAGTAACAATGAACACAATAACTTTGTTTAGTTGTTGTAATACCGGCCCATAAAGTATCGTGGTTAGTACTCCACGTTGTGGCCGTGGCGACACAGGTTCGATTCCTGTCTTGGGCATTTTTTGTTTTAAAATTAAAATGCTATAAACATATTGCTTGCTTGTCATGTTAGATTTGTTTAATTCAAATACTTATTTAAGTTCTAACAATTTTCGATTTAATCACGTTCAATTAACAGTATTGTTTTCAAAAATGAAGACATCTTTCAATTTCTGGTCATTGAATTAGAATTTTCATGTTGTCACACAGAAATTGAAGAATCTTAGTTCAATTCAGTAACAATGAACACAATAACTTTGTTTAGTTGTTGTAATACCGGCCCATAAAGTATCGTGGTTAGTACTCCACGTTGTGGCCGTGGCGACACAGGTTCGATTCCTGTCTTGGGCATTTTTTGTTTTGAAATTAAAATGCTATAAACATATTGCTTGCTTGTCATGTTAGATTTGTTTAATTCAAATACTTATTTAAGTTCTAACAATTTTCGATTTAATCACGTTCAACTAACAGTATTGTTTTCAAAAATGAAGACATCTTTCAATTTCTGGTCATTGAATTAGAATTTTCATGTAGTCACACAGAAATTGAAGAATCTTAGTTCTTTTCAGTAACAATGAACAGACTAATTTTGTTAAGTTGTTGTAATATCGGCCCAAGTAATATAGTGGTTAGTACTCCACGTTGTGGCCGTGGCGACACAGATTCGATTTCTGTCTAGGGCATTTTTTGTTCTGAAATTTAAATGCTATAAACATATTGCTTGCTTGTCATGTTAGATTTGTTTAATTCAAATACTTATTCAAGTTCTAACAATTTTCGATTTAATCACGTTCAATCAACCGTATTGTTTTCAAAATAAAGACAAAATTCAATTTCTGTTCATTGAATTAGAATTTTCATGTTGTCACACAGAAATTGAAGAATCTTAGTTCATTTCAGTAACAATGAACACACTAATTTTGTTAAGTTGTTGTAATATCGGCCCAAGTAATATAGTGGTTAGTACTCCACGTTGTGGCCGTGGCGACACAGATTCGATTTCTGTCTAGGGCATTTTTTGTTCTGAAATTTAAATGCTATAAACATATTGCTTGCTTGTCATGTTAGATTTGTTTAATTCAAATACTTATTCAAGTTCTAACAATTTTCGATTTAATCACGTTCAATCAACCGTATTGTTTTCAAAAATAAAGACAAAATTCAATTTCTGTTCATTGAATTAGAATTTTCATGTTGTCACACAGGAAATGAAGAATCTTAGTTCAATTCAGTAACACTGAACACACTAACTTTAATAAGTTGTTGTAATACCGGCCCAAGTAGTATAGTGGTTAGTACTCCACGTTGTGGCCGTGGCGACACAGGTTCGATTCCTGTCTTGGGCATTTTTTTGTTTTGAAATTAAAATGCTATAAACATATTGCTTGCTTGTCATGTTAGATTTGTTTAATTCAAATACTTATTTCAGTTCTAACAATTTTCGATTTAATCACGTTCAATCAACTGTATTGTTTTTAAAAATAAAGACATCATTCAATTTCTGGTCATTGAATTAGAATTTTCATGTTGTCACACAGAAATTGAAGAATCTTAGTTCAATTCATTAACAATGAACACACTAACTTTGTTAAGTTGTTGTAATATCGGCCCAAGTAATATAGTGGTTAGTACTCCACGTTGTGGCCGTGGCGACACAGGTTTGATTCCTGTCTTGGGCATTTTTTTGTTTTGAAATTAAAATGCTATAAACATATTGCTTGCTTGTCATGTTAGATTTGTTTAATTCAAATACTTATTTAAGTTCTAACAATTTTCGATTTAATCACGTTCAATCAACTGTATTGTTTTCAAAAATAAAGACATCATTCAATTTCTGGTCATTGAATTAGAATTTTCATGTTGTCACACAGAAATTGAAGAATCTTAGTTCAATTCATTAACAATGAACACACTAACTTTGTTAAGTTGTTGTAATATCGGCCCAAGTAATATAGTGGTTAGTACTCCACGTTGTGGCCGTGGCGACACAGATTCGATTCCTGTCTTGGGCATTTTTTGTTTTGAAATTTAAATGCTATAAAATTATTGCTTATTTGTCATGTTAGATTTCTTTAATTTGAATACTTATTCAAGTTCTAACAATTTTCGATTTAATCACGTTCAATCAACCGTATTGTTTTCAAAAATAAAAACAAAATTCTATTTCTGTTCATTGAATTAGAATTTTCATGTTGTCACACAGAAATTGAAGAATTTCAGTTCATTTCAGTAACAATGAACACACTAACTCTGTTAAGTTGTTGTAATATCGGCCCAAGTAGTATAGTGGTTAGTACTCCACGTTGTGGCCGTGGCGACACAGGTTCGATTCCTGTCTTGGGCATTTTTTGTTTTGAAATTTAAATGCTATGAAATTATTGCTTGCTTGTCATGTTAGATTTGTTTAATTTAAATACTTATTTAAGTTCCAACAATTTTCGATTAAATCACGTTCAATTAACTGTATTGTTTTCAAAAATAAAGACAAAATTCAATTTCTGTTCATTGAATTAGAATTTTCATGTTGTCACACAGGAAATGAAGAATCTTAGTTCATTTCAGTAACAACGAACACAATAACTTTGTTTAGTTGTTGAAATATCGGCCCAAGTAGTATAGTGGTTAGTACTCCACGTTGTGGCCGTGGCGACACAGGTTCGATTCCTGTCTTGGGCATTTTTTGTTTTGAAATTAAAATGCTATAAACATATTGCTTGCTTGTCATCTTAGATTTGTTTAATTCAAATACTTATTTAAGTTCTAACAATTTTCGATTTAATCACGTTCAATCAACTGTATTGTTTTCAAAAATAAAGACAAAATTCAATTTCTGTTCATTGAATTAGAATTTTCATGTTGTCACACAGAAATTGAAGAATCTTAGTTCAATTCATTAACAATGAACACACTAACTTTGTTAAGTTGTTGTAATATCGGCCCAAGTAATATAGTGGTTAGTACTCCACGTTGTGGCCGTGGCGACACAGGTTCGATTCCTGTCTTGGGCATTTTTTTGTTTTGAAATTAAAATGCTATAAACATATTGCTTGCTTGTCATGTTAGATTTGTTTAATTCAAATACTTATTTAAGTTCTAACAATTTTCGATTTAATCACGTTCAATCAACTGTATTGTTTTCAAAAATAAAGACATCATTCAATTTCTGGTCATTGAATTAGAATTTTCATGTTGTCACACAGAAATTGAAGAATCTTAGTTCAATTCAGTAACAATGAACACAATAACTTTGTTTAGTTGTTGTAATACCGGCCCATAAAGTATCGTGGTTAGTACTCCACGTTGTGGCCGTGGCGACACAGGTTCGATTCCTGTCTTGGGCATTTTTTGTTTTAAAATTAAAATGCTATAAACATATTGCTTGCTTGTCATGTTAGATTTGTTTAATTCAAATACTTATTTAAGTTCTAACAATTTTCGATTTAATCACGTTCAATTAACAGTATTGTTTTCAAAAATGAAGACATCTTTCAATTTCTGGTCATTGAATTAGAATTTTCATGTTGTCACACAGAAATTGAAGAATCTTAGTTCAATTCAGTAACAATGAACACAATAACTTTGTTTAGTTGTTGTAATACCGGCCCATAAAGTATCGTGGTTAGTACTCCACGTTGTGGCCGTGGCGACACAGATTCGATTCCTGTCTTGGGCATTTTTTGTTCTGAAATTTAAATGCTATAAACATATTGCTTGCTTGTCATGTTAGATTTGTTTAATTCAAATACTTATTCAAGTTCTAACAATTTTCGATTTAATCACGTTCAATCAACCGTATTGTTTTCAAAATAAAGACAAAATTCAATTTCTGTTCATTGAATTAGAATTTTCATGTAGTCACACAGAAATTGAAGAATCTTAGTTCTTTTCAGTAACAATGAACAGACTAATTTTGTTAAGTTGTTGTAATACCGGCCCATAAAGTATCGTGGTTAGTACTCCACGTTGTGGCCGTGGCGACACAGGTTCGATTCCTGTCTTGGGCATTTTTTTGTTTTGAAATTAAAATGCTATAAACATATTGCTTGCTTGTCATGTTAGATTTGTTTAATTCAAATACTTATTTCAGTTCTAACAATTTTCGATTTAATCACGTTCAATCAACTGTATTGTTTTTAAAAATAAAGACATCATTCAATTTCTGGTCATTGAATTAGAATTTTCATGTTGTCACACAGAAATTGAAGAATCTTAGTTCAATTCATTAACAATGAACACACTAACTTTGTTAAGTTGTTGTAATATCGGCCCAAGTAATATAGTGGTTAGTACTCCACGTTGTGGCCGTGGCGACACAGGTTTGATTCCTGTCTTGGGCATTTTTTTGTTTTGAAATTAAAATGCTATAAACATATTGCTTGCTTGTCATGTTAGATTTGTTTAATTCAAATACTTATTTAAGTTCTAACAATTTTCGATTTAATCACGTTCAATCAACTGTATTGTTTTCAAAAATAAAGACATCATTCAATTTCTGGTCATTGAATTAGAATTTTCATGTTGTCACACAGAAATTGAAGAATCTTAGTTCAATTCATTAACAATGAACACACTAACTTTGTTAAGTTGTTGTAATATCGGCCCAAGTAATATAGTGGTTAGTACTCCACGTTGTGGCCGTGGCGACACAGATTCGATTCCTGTCTTGGGCATTTTTTGTTTTGAAATTTAAATGCTATAAAATTATTGCTTATTTGTCATGTTAGATTTCTTTAATTTGAATACTTATTCAAGTTCTAACAATTTTCGATTTAATCACGTTCAATCAACCGTATTGTTTTCAAAAATAAAAACAAAATTCTATTTCTGTTCATTGAATTAGAATTTTCATGTTGTCACACAGAAATTGAAGAATTTCAGTTCATTTCAGTAACAATGAACACACTAACTCTGTTAAGTTGTTGTAATATCGGCCCAAGTAGTATAGTGGTTAGTACTCCACGTTGTGGCCGTGGCGACACAGGTTCGATTCCTGTCTTGGGCATTTTTTGTTTTGAAATTTAAATGCTATGAAATTATTGCTTGCTTGTCATGTTAGATTTGTTTAATTTAAATACTTATTTAAGTTCCAACAATTTTCGATTAAATCACGTTCAATTAACTGTATTGTTTTCAAAAATAAAGACAAAATTCAATTTCTGTTCATTGAATTAGAATTTTCATGTTGTCACACAGGAAATGAAGAATCTTAGTTCATTTCAGTAACAACGAACACAATAACTTTGTTTAGTTGTTGAAATATCGGCCCAAGTAGTATAGTGGTTAGTACTCCACGTTGTGGCCGTGGCGACACAGGTTCGATTCCTGTCTTGGGCATTTTTTGTTTTGAAATTAAAATGCTATAAACATATTGCTTGCTTGTCATCTTAGATTTGTTTAATTCAAATACTTATTTAAGTTCTAACAATTTTCGATTTAATCACGTTCAATCAACTGTATTGTTTTCAAAAATAAAGACGAAATTCAATTTCTGTTCATTGAATTAGAATTTTCATGTTGTCACACAGAAATTGAAGAATCTTAGTTCAATTCATTAACAATGAACACACTAACTTTGTTAAGTTGTTGTAATATCGGCCCAAGTAATATAGTGGTTAGTACTCCACGTTGTGGCCGTGGCGACACAGGTTCGATTCCTGTCTTGGGCATTTTTTTGTTTTGAAATTAAAATGCTATAAACATATTGCTTGCTTGTCATGTTAGATTTGTTTAATTCAAATACTTATTTAAGTTCTAACAATTTTCGATTTAATCACGTTCAATCAACTGTATTGTTTTCAAAAATAAAGACATCATTCAATTTCTGGTCATTGAATTAGAATTTTCATGTTGTCACACAGAAATTGAAGAATCTTAGTTCAATTCAGTAACAATGAACACAATAACTTTGTTTAGTTGTTGTAATATCGGCCCAAGTAATATAGTGGTTAGTACTCCACGTTGTGGCCGTGGCGACACAGATTCGATTCCTGTCTTGGGCATTTTTTGTTTTGAAATTTAAATGCTATAAAATTATTGCTTATTTGTCATGTTAGATTTCTTTAATTTGAATACTTATTCAAGTTCTAACAATTTTCGATTTAATCACGTTCAATCAACCGTATTGTTTTCAAAAATAAAAACAAAATTCTATTTCTGTTCATTGAATTAGAATTTTCATGTTGTCACACAGAAATTGAAGAATTTCAGTTCATTTCAGTAACAATGAACACACTAACTCTGTTAAGTTGTTGTAATATCGGCCCAAGTAGTATAGTGGTTAGTACTCCACGTTGTGGCCGTGGCGACACAGGTTCGATTCCTGTCTTGGGCATTTTTTGTTTTGAAATTTAAATGCTATGAAATTATTGCTTGCTTGTCATGTTAGATTTGTTTAATTTAAATACTTATTTAAGTTCCAACAATTTTCGATTAAATCACGTTCAATTAACTGTATTGTTTTCAAAAATAAAGACAAAATTCAATTTCTGTTCATTGAATTAGAATTTTCATGTTGTCACACAGGAAATGAAGAATCTTAGTTCATTTCAGTAACAACGAACACAATAACTTTGTTTAGTTGTTGAAATATCGGCCCAAGTAGTATAGTGGTTAGTACTCCACGTTGTGGCCGTGGCGACACAGGTTCGATTCCTGTCTTGGGCATTTTTTGTTTTGAAATTAAAATGCTATAAACATATTGCTTGCTTGTCATGTTAGATTTGTTTAATTCAAATACTTATTTAAGTTCTAACAATTTTCGATTTAATCACGTTCAACTAACAGTATTGTTTTCAAAAATGAAGACATCTTTCAATTTCTGGTCATTGAATTAGAATTTTCATGTAGTCACACAGAAATTGAAGAATCTTAGTTCTTTTCAGTAACAATGAACAGACTAATTTTGTTAAGTTGTTGTAATATCGGCCCAAGTAATATAGTGGTTAGTACTCCACGTTGTGGCCGTGGCGACACAGATTCGATTCCTGTCTTGGGCATTTTTTGTTCTGAAATTTAAATGCTATAAACATATTGCTTGCTTGTCATGTTAGATTTGTTTAATTCAAATACTTATTCAAGTTCTAACAATTTTCGATTTAATCACGTTCAATCAACCGTATTGTTTTCAAAATAAAGACAAAATTCAATTTCTGTTCATTGAATTAGAATTTTCATGTTGTCACACAGAAATTGAAGAATCTTAGTTCATTTCAGTAACAATGAACACACTAATTTTGTTAAGTTGTTGTAATATCGGCCCAAGTAATATAGTGGTTAGTACTCCACGTTGTGGCCGTGGCGACACAGATTCGATTTCTGTCTAGGGCATTTTTTGTTCTGAAATTTAAATGCTATAAACATATTGCTTGCTTGTCATGTTAGATTTGTTTAATTCAAATACTTATTCAAGTTCTAACAATTTTCGATTTAATCACGTTCAATCAACCGTATTGTTTTCAAAAATAAAGACAAAATTCAATTTCTGTTCATTGAATTAGAATTTTCATGTTGTCACACAGGAAATGAAGAATCTTAGTTCAATTCAGTAACACTGAACACACTAACTTTAATAAGTTGTTGTAATACCGGCCCAAGTAGTATAGTGGTTAGTACTCCACGTTGTGGCCGTGGCGACACAGGTTCGATTCCTGTCTTGGGCATTTTTTTGTTTTGAAATTAAAATGCTATAAACATATTGCTTGCTTGTCATGTTAGATTTGTTTAATTCAAATACTTATTTCAGTTCTAACAATTTTCGATTTAATCACGTTCAATCAACTGTATTGTTTTTAAAAATAAAGACATCATTCAATTTCTGGTCATTGAATTAGAATTTTCATGTTGTCACACAGAAATTGAAGAATCTTAGTTCAATTCATTAACAATGAACACACTAACTTTGTTAAGTTGTTGTAATATCGGCCCAAGTAATATAGTGGTTAGTACTCCACGTTGTGGCCGTGGCGACACAGGTTTGATTCCTGTCTTGGGCATTTTTTTGTTTTGAAATTAAAATGCTATAAACATATTGCTTGCTTGTCATGTTAGATTTGTTTAATTCAAATACTTATTTAAGTTCTAACAATTTTCGATTTAATCACGTTCAATCAACTGTATTGTTTTCAAAAATAAAGACATCATTCAATTTCTGGTCATTGAATTAGAATTTTCATGTTGTCACACAGAAATTGAAGAATCTTAGTTCAATTCATTAACAATGAACACACTAACTTTGTTAAGTTGTTGTAATATCGGCCCAAGTAATATAGTGGTTAGTACTCCACGTTGTGGCCGTGGCGACACAGATTCGATTCCTGTCTTGGGCATTTTTTGTTTTGAAATTTAAATGCTATAAAATTATTGCTTATTTGTCATGTTAGATTTCTTTAATTTGAATACTTATTCAAGTTCTAACAATTTTCGATTTAATCACGTTCAATCAACCGTATTGTTTTCAAAAATAAAAACAAAATTCTATTTCTGTTCATTGAATTAGAATTTTCATGTTGTCACACAGAAATTGAAGAATTTCAGTTCATTTCAGTAACAATGAACACACTAACTCTGTTAAGTTGTTGTAATATCGGCCCAAGTAGTATAGTGGTTAGTACTCCACGTTGTGGCCGTGGCGACACAGGTTCGATTCCTGTCTTGGGCATTTTTTGTTTTGAAATTTAAATGCTATGAAATTATTGCTTGCTTGTCATGTTAGATTTGTTTAATTTAAATACTTATTTAAGTTCCAACAATTTTCGATTAAATCACGTTCAATTAACTGTATTGTTTTCAAAAATAAAGACAAAATTCAATTTCTGTTCATTGAATTAGAATTTTCATGTTGTCACACAGGAAATGAAGAATCTTAGTTCATTTCAGTAACAACGAACACAATAACTTTGTTTAGTTGTTGAAATATCGGCCCAAGTAGTATAGTGGTTAGTACTCCACGTTGTGGCCGTGGCGACACAGGTTCGATTCCTGTCTTGGGCATTTTTTGTTTTGAAATTAAAATGCTATAAACATATTGCTTGCTTGTCATCTTAGATTTGTTTAATTCAAATACTTATTTAAGTTCTAACAATTTTCGATTTAATCACGTTCAATCAACTGTATTGTTTTCAAAAATAAAGACAAAATTCAATTTCTGTTCATTGAATTAGAATTTTCATGTTGTCACACAGAAATTGAAGAATCTTAGTTCAATTCATTAACAATGAACACACTAACTTTGTTAAGTTGTTGTAATATCGGCCCAAGTAATATAGTGGTTAGTACTCCACGTTGTGGCCGTGGCGACACAGGTTCGATTCCTGTCTTGGGCATTTTTTTGTTTTGAAATTAAAATGCTATAAACATATTGCTTGCTTGTCATGTTAGATTTGTTTAATTCAAATACTTATTTAAGTTCTAACAATTTTCGATTTAATCACGTTCAATCAACTGTATTGTTTTCAAAAATAAAGACATCATTCAATTTCTGGTCATTGAATTAGAATTTTCATGTTGTCACACAGAAATTGAAGAATCTTAGTTCAATTCATTAACAATGAACACACTAACTTTGTTAAGTTGTTGTAATATCGGCCCAAGTAATATAGTGGTTAGTACTCCACGTTGTGGCCGTGGCGACACAGATTCGATTCCTGTCTTGGGCATTTTTTTGTTTTGAAATTAAAATGCTATAAACATATTGCTTGCTTGTCATGTTAGATTTGTTTAATTCAAATACTTATTTAAGTTCTAACAATTTTCGATTTAATCACGTTCAATCAACTGTATTGTTTTTAAAAATAAAGACATCATTCAATTTCTGTTCATTGAATTAGAATTTTCATGTTGTCACACAGAAATTGAAGAATCTCAGTTCATTTCAGTAACAATGAACACACTAACTCTGTTAAGTTGTTGTAATATCGGCCCAAGTAGTATAGTGGTTAGTACTCCACGTTGTGGCCGTGGCGACACAGGTTCGATTCCTGTCTTGGGCATTTTTTGTTTTGAAATTTAAATGCTATAAAATTATTGCTTATTTGTCATGTTAGATTTCTTTAATTTGAATACTTATTCAAGTTCTAACAATTTTCGATTTAATCACGTTCAATCAACCGTATTGTTTTCAAAAATAAAAACAAAATTCTATTTCTGTTCATTGAATTAGAATTTTCATGTTGTCACACAGAAATTGAAGAATCTCAGTTCATTTCAGTAACAATGAACACACTAACTCTGTTAAGTTGTTGTAATATCGGCCCAAGTAATATAGTGGTTAGTACTCCACGTTGTGGCCGTGGCGACACAGGTTCGATTTCTGTCTTGGGCATTTTTTGTTTTGAAATTAAAATGCTATAAACATATTGCTTGCTTGTCATCTTAGATTTGTTTAATTCAAATACTTATTTAAGTTCTAACAATTTTCGATTTAATCACGTTCAATCAACTGTATTGTTTTCAAAAATAAAGACAAAATTCAATTTCTGTTCATTGAATTAGAATTTTCATGTTGTCACACAGAAATTGAAGAATCTTAGTTCAATTCATTAACAATGAACACACTAACTTTGTTAAGTTGTTGTAATATCGGCCCAAGTAATATAGTGGTTAGTACTCCACGTTGTGGCCGTGGCGACACAGGTTCGATTCCTGTCTTGGGCATTTTTTTGTTTTGAAATTAAAATGCTATAAACATATTGCTTGCTTGTCATGTTAGATTTGTTTAATTCAAATACTTATTTAAGTTCTAACAATTTTCGATTTAATCACGTTCAATCAACTGTATTGTTTTCAAAAATAAAGACATCATTCAATTTCTGGTCATTGAATTAGAATTTTCATGTTGTCACACAGAAATTGAAGAATCTTAGTTCAATTCATTAACAATGAACACACTAACTTTGTTAAGTTGTTGTAATATCGGCCCAAGTAATATAGTGGTTAGTACTCCACGTTGTGGCCGTGGCGACACAGATTCGATTCCTGTCTTGGGCATTTTTTTGTTTTGAAATTAAAATGCTATAAACATATTGCTTGCTTGTCATGTTAGATTTGTTTAATTCAAATACTTATTTAAGTTCTAACAATTTTCGATTTAATCACGTTCAATCAACTGTATTGTTTTTAAAAATAAAGACATCATTCAATTTCTGTTCATTGAATTAGAATTTTCATGTTGTCACACAGAAATTGAAGAATCTTAGTTCATTTCAGTAACAATGAACACACTAATTTTGTTAAGTTGTTGTAATGTTAGATTCTTCTGTGTTTAGCCAAGTAGTATAGTGGTTAGTACTCCACGTTGTGGCCGTGGCGACACAGGTTCGATTCCTGTCTTGGGCATTTTTTGTTTTGAAATTAAAATGCTATAAACATATTGCTTGCTTGTCATGTTAGATTTGTTTAATTCAAATACTTATTTAAGTTCTAGCAATTTTCGATTTAATCACGTTCAATCAACTGTATTGTTTTCAAAAATAAAGACAAAATTCAATTTCTGTTCATTGAATTAGAATTTTCATGTTGTCACACAGAAATTGAAGAATCTTAGTTCAATTCAGTAACAATGAACACAATAACTTTGTTTAGTTGTTGTAATACCGGCCCATAAAGTATCGTGGTTAGTACTCCACGTTGTGGCCGTGGCGACACAGATTCGATTCCTGTCTTGGGCATTTTTTGTTTTGAAATTAAAATGCTATAAACATATTGCTTGCTTGTCATGTTAGATTTGTTTAATTCAAATACTTATTCAAGTTCTAACAATTTTCGATTTAATCACGTTCAATCAACCGTATTGTTTTCAAAAATAAAGACAAAATTCAATTTCTGTTCATTGAATTAGAATTTTCATGTTGTCACACAGAAATTGAAGAATCTTAGTTCATTTCAGTAACAATGAACACACTAATTTTGTTAAGTTGTTGTAATATCGGCCCAAGTAATATAGTGGTTAGTACTCCACGTTGTGGCCGTGGCGACACAGATTCGATTCCTGTCTTGGGCATTTTTTGTTCTGAAATTTAAATGCTATGAACATATTGCTTGCTTGTCATGTTAGATTTGTTTAATTCAAATACTTATTCAAGTTCTAACAATTTTCGATTTAATCACGTTCAATTAACTGTATTGTTTTCAAAAATAAAGACAAAATTCAATTTCTGTTCATTGAATTAGAATTTTCATGTTGTCACACAGGAAATGAAGAATCTTAGTTCATTTCAGTAACAATGAACACAATAACTTTGTTTAGTTGTTGTAATATCGGCCCAAGTAGTATAGTGGTTAGTACTCCACGTTGTGGCCGTGGCGACACAGGTTCGATTCCTGTCTTGGGCATTTTTTGTTTTGAAATTTAAATGCTATGAAATTATTGCTTGCTTGTCATGTTAGATTTGTTTAATTTAAATACTTATTTAAGTTCCAACAATTTTCGATTAAATCACGTTCAATTAACTGTATTGTTTTCAAAAATAAAGACAAAATTCAATTTCTGTTCATTGAATTAGAATTTTCATGTTGTCACACAGAAATTGAAGAATCTTAGTTCAATTCAGTAACAATGAACACACTAACTTTGTTAAGTTGTTGTAATATCGGCCCAAGTAATATAGTGGTTAGTACTCCACGTTGTGGCCGTGGCGACACAGATTCGATTCCTGTCTTGGGCATTTTTTGTTTTGAAATTTAAATGCTATGAAATTATTGCTTGCTTGTCATGTTAGATTTGTTTAATTTAAATACTTATTTAAGTTCCAACAATTTTCGCTTAAATCACGTTCAATTAACTGTATTGTTTTCAAAAATAAAGACAAAATTCAATTTCTGTTCATTGAATTAGAATTTTCATGTTGTCACACAGAAATTGAAGAATCTTAGTTCAATTCAGTAACAATGAACACAATAACTTTGTTTAGTTGTTGTAATATCGGCCGAAGTAATATAGTGGTCAGTACTCCACGTTGTGGCCGTGGCGACACAGATTCGAATCCTGTCTTGGGCATTTTTTGTTTTGAAACTAAAATGCTATAAACATATTGCTTGCTTGTCATGTTAGATTTGTTTAATTCAAATACTTATTTAAGTTCTAACAATTTTCGATTAAATCACGTTCAATTAAGTGTATTGTTTTCAAAAATAAAGACATCTTTCAATTTCTGTTCATTGAATTAGAATTTTCATGTTGTCACACAGAAATTGAAGAATCTTAGTTCAATTCAGTAACAATGAACACAATAACTTTGTTAAGTTGTTGTAATATCGGCCCAAGTAATATAGTGGTTAGTACTCCACGTTGTGGCCGTGGCGACACAGGTTCGATTCCTGTCTTGGGCATTTTTTGTTTTGAAATTTAAATGCTATAAACATATTGCTTGCTTGTCATGTTAGATTTGTTTAATTCAAATACTTATTTAAGTTCTAACAACTTTCGACTTAATCACGTTCAATTAACAGTATTGTTTTCAAAAATAAAGACATCTTTCAATTTCTGGTCATTGAATTAGAATTTTCATGTTGTCACACAGAAATTGAAGAATCTTAGTTCATTTCAGTAACAATAAACACACTAACTTTGTTAAGTTGTTGTAATATCGGCCCAAGTAATATAGTGGTTAGTACTCCACGTTGTGGCCGTGGCGACACAGATTCGATTCCTGTCTTGGGCATTTCTTGTTTTGAAATTAAAATGCTATAAACATATTGCTTGCTTGTCATGTTAGATTTGTTTAATTCAAATACTTATTTAAGTTCTAACAATTTTCGATTAAATCACGTTCAATTAAGTGTATTGTTTTCAAAAATAAAGACATCTTTCAATTTCTGTTCATTGAATTAAAATTTTCATGTTGTCACACAGAAATTGAAGAATCTTAGTTCAATTCAGTAACAATGAACACAATAACTTTGTTAAGTTGTTGTAATATCGGCCCAAGTAATATAGTGGTTAGTACTCCACGTTGTGGCCGTGGCGACACAGGTTCGATTCCTGTCTTGGGCATTTTTTGTTTTGAAATTTAAATGCTATAAACATATTGCTTGCTTGTCATGTTAGATTTGTTTAATTCAGATACTTATTTAAGTTCTAACAACTTTCGACTTAATCACGTTCAATTAACAGTATTGTTTTCAAAAATAAAGACATCTTTCAATTTCTGGTCATTGAATTAGAATTTTCATGTTGTCACACAGAAATTGAAGAATCTTAGTTCATTTCAGTAACAATAAACACACTAACTTTGTTAAGTTGTTGTAATATCGGCCCAAGTAATATAGTGGTTAGTACTCCACGTTGTGGCCGTGGCGACACAGATTCGATTCCTGTCTTGGGCATTTTTTGTTTTGAAATTTAAATGCTATGAAATTATTGCTTGCTTGTCATGTTAGATTTGTTTAATTTAAATACTTATTTAAGTTCCAACAATTTTCGCTTAAATCACGTTCAATTAACTGTATTGTTTTCAAAAATAAAGACAAAATTCAATTTCTGTTCATTGAATTAGAATTTTCATGTTGTCACACAGAAATTGAAGAATCTTAGTTCAATTCAGTAACAATGAACACAATAACTTTGTTTAGTTGTTGTAATATCGGCCGAAGTAATATAGTGGTCAGTACTCCACGTTGTGGCCGTGGCGACACAGATTCGAATCCTGTCTTGGGCATTTTTTGTTTTGAAACTAAAATGCTATAAACATATTGCTTGCTTGTCATGTTAGATTTGTTTAATTCAAATACTTATTTAAGTTCTAACAATTTTCGATTAAATCACGTTCAATTAAGTGTATTGTTTTCAAAAATAAAGACATCTTTCAATTTCTGTTCATTGAATTAGAATTTTCATGTTGTCACACAGAAATTGAAGAATCTTAGTTCAATTCAGTAACAATGAACACAATAACTTTGTTAAGTTGTTGTAATATCGGCCCAAGTAATATAGTGGTTAGTACTCCACGTTGTGGCCGTGGCGACACAGGTTCGATTCCTGTCTTGGGCATTTTTTGTTTTGAAATTTAAATGCTATAAACATATTGCTTGCTTGTCATGTTAGATTTGTTTAATTCAAATACTTATTTAAGTTCTAACAACTTTCGACTTAATCACGTTCAATTAACAGTATTGTTTTCAAAAATAAAGACATCTTTCAATTTCTGGTCATTGAATTAGAATTTTCATGTTGTCACACAGAAATTGAAGAATCTTAGTTCATTTCAGTAACAATAAACACACTAACTTTGTTAAGTTGTTGTAATATCGGCCCAAGTAATATAGTGGTTAGTACTCCACGTTGTGGCCGTGGCGACACAGATTCGATTCCTGTCTTGGGCATTTCTTGTTTTGAAATTAAAATGCTATAAACATATTGCTTGCTTGTCATGTTAGATTTGTTTAATTCAAATACTTATTTAAGTTCTAACAATTTTCGATTAAATCACGTTCAATTAAGTGTATTGTTTTCAAAAATAAAGACATCTTTCAATTTCTGTTCATTGAATTAAAATTTTCATGTTGTCACACAGAAATTGAAGAATCTTAGTTCAATTCAGTAACAATGAACACAATAACTTTGTTAAGTTGTTGTAATATCGGCCCAAGTAATATAGTGGTTAGTACTCCACGTTGTGGCCGTGGCGACACAGGTTCGATTCCTGTCTTGGGCATTTTTTGTTTTGAAATTTAAATGCTATAAACATATTGCTTGCTTGTCATGTTAGATTTGTTTAATTCAGATACTTATTTAAGTTCTAACAACTTTCGACTTAATCACGTTCAATTAACAGTATTGTTTTCAAAAATAAAGACATCTTTCAATTTCTGGTCATTGAATTAGAATTTTCATGTTGTCACACAGAAATTGAAGAATCTTAGTTCATTTCAGTAACAATAAACACACTAACTTTGTTAAGTTGTTGTAATATCGGCCCAAGTAATATAGTGGTTAGTACTCCACGTTGTGGCCGTGGCGACACAGATTCGATTCCTGTCTTGGGCATTTTTTGTTCTGAAATTTAAATGCTATAAAATTATTGCTTGTTTGTCATGTTAGATTTCTTTAATTTGAATACTTATTCAAGTTCTAACAATTTTCGATTTAATCACGTTCAATCAACCGTATTGTTTTCAAAAATAAAGACGAAATTCAATTTCTGTTCATTGAATTAGAATTTTCATGTTGTCACACAGAAATTGAAGAATCTTAGTTCATTTCAGTAACAATGAACACACTAACTCTGTTAAGTTGTTGTAATATCGGTCCAAGTAGTATAGTGGTTAGTACTCCACGTTGTGGCCGTGGCGACACAGGTTCGATTCCTGTCTTGGGCATTTTTTGTTTTGAAATTAAAATGCTATAAACATATTGCTTGCTTGTCATGTTAGATTTGTTTAATTCAAATACTTATTTAAGTTCTAACAATTTTCGATATGAACACACTAACTCTGTTAAGTTGTTGTAATATCGGCCCAAGTAGTATAGTGGTTAGTACTCCACGTTGTGGCCGTGGCGACACAGGTTCGATTCCTGTCTTGGGCATTTTTTGTTTTGAAATTAAAATGCTATAAACATATTGCTTGCTGTCATGTTAGATTTGTTTAATTCAAATACTTATTTAAGTTCCAACAATTTTCGACTTAATCACGTTCAATTAACAGTATTGTTTTCAAAAATAAAGACATCTTTCAATTTCTGGTCATTGAATTAGAATTTTCATGTTGTCACACAGAAATTGAAGAATCTTAGTTCATTTCAGTAACAATGAACACACTAACTTTGTTAAGTTGTTGTAATATCGGCCCAAGTAATATAGTGGTTAGTACTCCACGTTGTGGCCGTGGCGACACAGATTCGATTCCTGTCTTGGGCATTTTTTGTTCTGAAATTTAAATGCTATAAAATTATTGCTTGTTTGTCATGTTAGATTTCTTTAATTTGAATACTTATTCAAGTTCTAACAATTTTCGATTTAATCACGTTCAATCAACTGTATTGTTTTCAAAAATAAAGACGAAATTCAATTTCTGTTCATTGAATTAGAATTTTCATGTTGTCACACAGAAATTGAAGAATCTTAGTTCATTTCAGTAACAATGAACACACTAACTCTGTTAAGTTGTTGTAATATCGGCCCAAGTAGTATAGTGGTTAGTACTCCACGTTGTGGCCGTGGCGACACAGGTTCGATTCCTGTCTTGGGCATTTTTTGTTTTGAAATTAAAATGCTATAAACATATTGCTTGCTGTCATGTTAGATTTGTTTAATTCAAATACTTATTCAAGTTCTAACAATTTTCGATTTAATCACGTTCAATCAACCGTATTGTTTTCAAAAATAAAGACAAAATTCAATTTCTGTTCATTGAATTAGAATTTTCATGTTGTCACACAGGAAATGAAGAATCTTAGTTCAATTCAGTAACACTGAACACACTAACTTTGTTAAGTTGTTGTAATATCGGCCCAAGTAATATAGTGGTTAGTACTCCACGTTGTGGCCGTGGCGACACAGATTCGATTCCTGTCTTGGGCATTTTTTGTTTTGAAATTTAAATGCTATGAAATTATTGCTTGCTTGTCATGTTAGATTTGTTTTATTAAAATACTTATTTAAGTTCCAACAATTTTCAATTAAATCACGTTCAATTAACTGTATTGTTTTCAAAAATAAAGACAAAATTCAATTTCTGTTCATTGAATTAGAATTTTCATGTTGTCACACAGGAAATGAAGAATCTTAGTTCATTTCAGTAACAATGAACACAATAACTTTGTTTAGTTGTTGTAATATCGGCCCAAGTAGTATAGTGGTCAGTACTCCACGTTGTGGCCGTGGCGACACAGATTCGAATCCTGTCTTGGGCATTTTTTGTTTTGAAACTAAAATGCTATAAACATATTGCTTGCTTGTCATGTTAGATTTGTTTAATTCAAATACTTATTTAAGTTCTAACAATTTTCGATTAAATCACGTTCAATTAAGTGTATTGTTTTCAAAAATAAAGACATCTTTCAATTTCTGTTCATTGAATTAGAATTTTCATGTTGTCACACAGAAATTGAAGAATCTTAGTTCAATTCAGTAACAATGAACACAATAACTTTGTTAAGTTGTTGTAATATCGGCCCAAGTAATATAGTGGTTAGTACTCCACGTTGTGGCCGTGGCGACACAGGTTCGATTCCTGTCTTGGGCATTTTTTGTTTTGAAATTTAAATGCTATAAACATATTGCTTGCTTGTCATGTTAGATTTGTTTAATTCAAATACTTATTTAAGTTCTAACAACTTTCGACTTAATCACGTTCAATTAACAGTATTGTTTTCAAAAATAAAGACATCTTTCAATTTCTGGTCATTGAATTAGAATTTTCATGTTGTCACACAGAAATTGAAGAATCTTAGTTCATTTCAGTAACAATAAACACACTAACTTTGTTAAGTTGTTGTAATATCGGCCCAAGTAATATAGTGGTTAGTACTCCACGTTGTGGCCGTGGCGACACAGATTCGATTCCTGTCTTGGGCATTTCTTGTTTTGAAATTAAAATGCTATAAACATATTGCTTGCTTGTCATGTTAGATTTGTTTAATTCAAATACTTATTTAAGTTCTAACAATTTTCGATTAAATCACGTTCAATTAAGTGTATTGTTTTCAAAAATAAAGACATCTTTCAATTTCTGTTCATTGAATTAAAATTTTCATGTTGTCACACAGAAATTGAAGAATCTTAGTTCAATTCAGTAACAATGAACACAATAACTTTGTTAAGTTGTTGTAATATCGGCCCAAGTAATATAGTGGTTAGTACTCCACGTTGTGGCCGTGGCGACACAGGTTCGATTCCTGTCTTGGGCATTTTTTGTTTTGAAATTTAAATGCTATAAACATATTGCTTGCTTGTCATGTTAGATTTGTTTAATTCAGATACTTATTTAAGTTCTAACAACTTTCGACTTAATCACGTTCAATTAACAGTATTGTTTTCAAAAATAAAGACATCTTTCAATTTCTGGTCATTGAATTAGAATTTTCATGTTGTCACACAGAAATTGAAGAATCTTAGTTCATTTCAGTAACAATAAACACACTAACTTTGTTAAGTTGTTGTAATATCGGCCCAAGTAATATAGTGGTTAGTACTCCACGTTGTGGCCGTGGCGACACAGATTCGATTCCTGTCTTGGGCATTTTTTGTTCTGAAATTTAAATGCTATAAAATTATTGCTTGTTTGTCATGTTAGATTTCTTTAATTTGAATACTTATTCAAGTTCTAACAATTTTCGATTTAATCACGTTCAATCAACCGTATTGTTTTCAAAAATAAAGACGAAATTCAATTTCTGTTCATTGAATTAGAATTTTCATGTTGTCACACAGAAATTGAAGAATCTTAGTTCATTTCAGTAACAATGAACACACTAACTCTGTTAAGTTGTTGTAATATCGGTCCAAGTAGTATAGTGGTTAGTACTCCACGTTGTGGCCGTGGCGACACAGGTTCGATTCCTGTCTTGGGCATTTTTTGTTTTGAAATTAAAATGCTATAAACATATTGCTTGCTTGTCATGTTAGATTTGTTTAATTCAAATACTTATTTAAGTTCTAACAATTTTCGATATGAACACACTAACTCTGTTAAGTTGTTGTAATATCGGCCCAAGTAGTATAGTGGTTAGTACTCCACGTTGTGGCCGTGGCGACACAGGTTCGATTCCTGTCTTGGGCATTTTTTGTTTTGAAATTAAAATGCTATAAACATATTGCTTGCTGTCATGTTAGATTTGTTTAATTCAAATACTTATTTAAGTTCCAACAATTTTCGACTTAATCACGTTCAATTAACAGTATTGTTTTCAAAAATAAAGACATCTTTCAATTTCTGGTCATTGAATTAGAATTTTCATGTTGTCACACAGAAATTGAAGAATCTTAGTTCATTTCAGTAACAATGAACACACTAACTTTGTTAAGTTGTTGTAATATCGGCCCAAGTAATATAGTGGTTAGTACTCCACGTTGTGGCCGTGGCGACACAGATTCGATTCCTGTCTTGGGCATTTTTTGTTCTGAAATTTAAATGCTATAAAATTATTGCTTGTTTGTCATGTTAGATTTCTTTAATTTGAATACTTATTCAAGTTCTAACAATTTTCGATTTAATCACGTTCAATCAACTGTATTGTTTTCAAAAATAAAGACGAAATTCAATTTCTGTTCATTGAATTAGAATTTTCATGTTGTCACACAGAAATTGAAGAATCTTAGTTCATTTCAGTAACAATGAACACACTAACTCTGTTAAGTTGTTGTAATATCGGCCCAAGTAGTATAGTGGTTAGTACTCCACGTTGTGGCCGTGGCGACACAGGTTCGATTCCTGTCTTGGGCATTTTTTGTTTTGAAATTAAAATGCTATAAACATATTGCTTGCTGTCATGTTAGATTTGTTTAATTTTTCCTATATTACTGACAGATTACTGAATTTAAACTCCTATATCAATCTTAAATTACCTTCTAAATCTTTGGAAATTAAATTAAAAATTATCTTAATTAAGATTTTTTTTGAAATTCTTTCTACAAATCTTAATAAACTTTATAAAATTGAACTTAATATACGAGATAAGACATTTTTGTTTACTTTAAGCTTACTCACATTCAAATAGTTGGCCCATGCGTACCAGCTGTTTGACATGTGTAGTCAATAACAGCTGTTAAAATTCAAAAGTTTTCAAACAGGCTTAAGGCACCATCTGTGATTCCTTATTTGTCTCTAAGCTGACATTAGTGATTATAATATTCAAATATCACGACAGACGGTCAATGGTTGTTTACCATAAGCGCTAACATCTGGTGTCGTGACACATGGCTGGAGGCGGAGCTTGAAGCTTCAACGATCCTCCTTCATCAGACGCCATTCTCACAAACGTTTTTACTGGAGTCTAGTTGCTTCCAGTACGCTCTCTTATATTCATCTAACTGTATTCACCAGCCACCCTGTCGGACTCGGACATCAGCGAGGAAAACAAAGATCAGGAACAAGGATCACCAGAGGTACGCCAAGTTTTTGAATTTAATTCTAAAAACTTAAATACTCCATCCACCTACCTCTCTCCTTTTGAATTTTTGAGAGAAGAAGGTGATTCCTCTTCTTCTTCTCATTCTTCTTCTCTAACAATTAGAACGAGAAGTAAAAGCAGAAGGGCCATCACTGAGGAAACACCTCGGGCACCTACTACAGTACGAAATAGATCACCAAGTCGGTGGGCCGCTGCTATAACTAAAGCTTTTGAAAGAAAAATGACTCCTACCTCTCCATCTCCTAATTCTAATGTTGCTCCACCCTCTAGAAATATGGCAACTATTTTGAATTGCCATCTCTGTCCCAGGTATGACGGCTCTCGTAGCTTTCGTTCTTTTGTTGAATCTTTAAACAGATTTTTTAATGTTATGAATCTAAGCTTACCTGAGAGACTATTAATTTTGCCTCTTCTTTTGGAATCAAATGAAACAGCTCTCTCCTTGTATAATAGTATTCCTAGTGGCATAAGAACTAATGGCCCATGGATTGTTTTGATGGATCAGCTCACTGAGCTTTTAGCGCCTAAAACAGATAAAAATTTCACCATAGCGCTTATTCATCAAGTACAACAAGGAGATAAATCTGTTCTTGATTTTAGTATGGAATTAGAGAGAATGGCAAGCACCATAATGTCACCAATGGATCCCGAGCGGGAACCAATGTTGAAAACGGCATTTTTAAATGGTTTAAAAGAGGAACTGGGTATTGCGGTTTTAACTAAAAACCCCGCCACTTATGAACAAGCTAAGAAATTAGCTAGGTTTGAAGAAGGCGTTCGAAATAGCTTCATGAAAAGAAATGAAGACACCAGCACCTTGAAGGAGCTCATAAATGCTTTACAGCATAAATTAAGCTTTAGTGAAGAAAGAGAAAGAAGTAGGAATAATAATAATAATAAAAATTATAAAAATAATAAAAAAAATAAAAAAAATAATAACTGGGCTCAGCACAATAATGGCTCTAATGATTATGAGCGAGAGAGAGAGCGACCTTCTGCCGTACGTTATAATAATAATAACTCGCAAAACGGGAATATGAATAGGCGTCCTAACCCGGGAAACCGCCCATTTGCCAATGGCAGAAATGCCAATAGCTCGTCTTGGAACCCTAGACCTAGTTCCCCAAGAAGACAAAGACCATCAGCCAATGGGAATGGTAACTCAAGGGTATACAGCGTAGCGACCCCATTCATGCCACCGGTCACGTTGTGCCTGACTTTATTGGCACTCTCATGCCTTCCCTTTGGGTCGGCAAAATATCAGATTTGCGCTCAATCTGAAGGGGGTATATTAGTAACACCTCCTGTGGTCACAGGCTGCCATAAGGCAGAAATTGGAAAGGCTCACAGTGTTGAGGTAGAAATATATCTACCAAAGGCTGAGATAGAGTCATGGGAAGCATGGAAATGCTATGTGAAAAAGTATAAAAGCTGTGTGAGAGATTTCATGTTTTTGAGAGATCGTAACACCACATTCTCTCATATTGAAACAGTAGATAAGAAAGATTGTGTTCGAGCACATAGAAATCGTATGTGGAATGATAAAATCATGAATGCCCAACAGCATTCAGTTTTTGAAACACCATTAAACGAGCATAATCCAACTCGCTCTTGGTCCACTGAAGAATGTGTAGAAATTGAACAATTTGTATTGAAGCGAGGGATAATAACTAGATTGAAAGAAGATCACATTGTATCAGACTTATTTATAAATACTGATAATTGTAAAGGAAATGAAGGGTTTTGTGCAACTGGTGAAGGTGCAGTTATCTGGCAACCACCTATCCCATCAGTTGTCTGTCACTATCAAAAACTTGGCCCCTTCTCCGCCATGTTGGGTGATCATATTCTTCTAGTTCACTCTATTGAAAGCGCTTTTGTTCTCCAAAATCATTCCACATCCGCTCACGTTCAATCTTGTTTTGAATTCGCTGTTTTTGAATCATCTTCTGAGGCAATTATCCGATTCACAGCATATCCCCGTGTTTATAATTTGCTTGATCTTTCCAATACTTTGCTTAATGCTGATAGACGCAGAAATAAACGTAATGCATTACCTCAAAAACATCGCTCTTTCAGTGATGATTATCTTTTTGTTAATGCGAAATCCCAACCATATGCGTTTCCATTTCTAAGACCTACTTTCATTTTTGGATCTGCATCTATCACTAAGTTTTACGCAAAATATATGAGATATGCAGCTACATCATCTTATGAAAGTTTGCTCCAATTCGCGATAGATAATCCACTGTTCATTGACACAATTGTTAGTTTAGGATTGACAAAAGATCACATAACTAACTGGGCAAAGTCTAATAATTTCAAAGATCCCAATCTTTTGATTTTACAATGTATGGGTATAGAGGAAATTAAACTGGCTACTAGACAGGTGATTAATAGCATGAAATTGGATGACCTTATCACTCAAGTAGCTCGTCGTATAGAAGTTCCTCGGTTAAAAAGATCTTTGATGAAATCTACAACATCCATAGAAGATTTCTTTCGAGGAATGGCTCACGCAGTAGTATATCAAGCCACAATTCTTGATGGTACACAAACAGTTCCATCAATCGAACAGTTGGCAAGAGCCTTATATCCATCTATATTACCACGCAGTGGAAATATGAATCCATCTGAAATTATTGCAACTGCTCAAGGCATGTTATTCATGATCCAACAACAATCGGGAAAAGAACAAATATCTCGTGACATGCAAGTCAGTCGACAACAAAAAGCTGATGCTACTGTTAGAAACAACCAAGAGCAAGATTTAGCAATTATATCCAAGCTGCCTGACTATCACAACCTTTATACAAAGAATAGTACAGCATATTATGGATTTCCTCCACAGTCCATCGAATACCCACAGGAAAATCCTAAATTCAATAAAACAGAAGTTTTAGAATTCATAAGTTGGGTTAAAACTCAAATCACAACTGATAAAAATATGGTACAGCATACTACTGTAACCCCAATAACTTCCACCAAAACTACAATTCGTAGTTTAACAACTCCTTCCCCTAATGCGTACGAGAGAGGTCGAGAGTTGTATGTAGCAGAAAGGTGACACACATAAAGTAGATAGTATTCATTCAGAAAAACATGATCATTATGCTGAATTGAGTAAACTTCGATTCACGAAAATGAAAATGAAAATTCGACTGAAAAAAAATGAAAATTCGACTGAAAAATCCTTAGCCCTATCTATTGGATTAACTTATGGTTATAATTTATCTACTTCACCTCACCATGATCTTCTCCGCGTAATTTCTCGTTCACGTGATTGGCCTCAAATTTCCTCTTTCATCTTCAAAGGAAGTAAACTTATAAGAGATGCCAGGAAAATTGTTTTCTCCAATTGGGATCTGTTCATTGACTTTTGTATAGGTTCAATTGAACGAACACTCATTACCATCGGTTGTATAACTCTGATATTATGTCTAATGATAGCATTATATTTCACTATAAAATGTTATCTCTCCCCTACTTCTATGTTAAAAATAATCCATATCATGTTGAGCCCAACAGCTCCACCACTTGAGGGAGATGAGATTCATGAAACAGTTAGTGATGAATTGATGCGGAGCTATTTTCCCACCATCATAACTTACATTCCTTTAGCCATACCTTTTGTATGTCACACAACAGCAAAGAAAAATGGACACATGTTACCGTTTGTTCATATTGACATTGAAGGTAGAGGACTGTTAGCATTATGGGATTCTGGAGCTACGGTCTCATATATTCCGTTCTCCACATTGGCATATATTGGAAGACAATATTTTACAAAATATTCTAAATCTGCATCCACTGCAAATGGATCAGAGTTTCGCTTTGTGGGAAAATGCAAGTTAGATGTGGGTATAGCAGGTTACCAAGTGGAACACGAATTTTTAATATCTGAAGACAATGACTGTCCAGGACAAATGTTACTTGGTACTGATTTTATGCGTACGTTGGAAGAAAGAGAGATATTTACTACATTAAAACTATGTAAAGGAAAGTTGATTGTTGGTAATATGGAAACACCCTTAGTAAAACCTGGTTGTTTTGCATATAAAACCACAACTAAAACAGTAAATATCATAAGTTTGTCCACAGTAACAGTTCCACCACATAGTACCTCCCACATATCTTTGCAAACAGGACCAGAATTAGATTTTGATCAATATGCTCTTTTAAAATCTAGCATAGGTCCTATCTCAATTCCAGATGCCGCCATAGGACCTTTTCCTATTACTATGGTAGTATCAAACAATTCTTCAAAGCCAATTAAAATTAATAAAAATGACCACATTGGTTCAGGACTTATAGCATCTAAAGAAATTATGAACGATTATGTTCCACCTGAAGCTGATTGGGAAGATAAGTTACCAACTTTTCCTCAGCATCTTTTGGATGATTTGAACTTCAATTCTTGCACTCTGTCCCATAAAATGAAGAAAAATCTGATCACAATCATTAAGGAAAACCAAACGGCATTTTTCAACCATGATCATAATATTGGTCTCTTTTGCGGACCAGTTGAACATGCCATTCCTATAAGATCTGATATGGATTTTCCAAAAAGTAGATCTTACAGAGTACCATTGGGTAAGCAAGAAGAAGTAGAACGGCAAGTGAAAGAAATGTTGTCGCAAGGTATAATCGAAAATTCGACGGCTACTTTCACTAGTCCAGTTGTTCTTGTGAAAAAGAAAGATAATTCTTTCCGGTTCGTTACTGACTTTAGAGCATTGAATAGTGTTACTAAGAAATAAACATACAGCATCCCACACATTCCTGATATCATAGACTTAGCGGCTGGAGCTCAGTTCTTTTCGAATTTTGATCTCATTTCTGGTTTCTTCCAAATACCGTTGAAACGCTCAGATAGATACCTAACTGCTTTTACCACTCCATCAGGTACCTATCAGTATTGCCGAATGCCTATGGGATTCTGTGGAGCGCCACACACTTTTCAATCCGCAGTACGATACTTGCAATCTCTTGTTAGATGCAAACTGTTTGTATATCTAGATGATTTGCTAATAATTTCGAACTCAGCTGAAGAACATTTAAGAGATATACAAGAAGTGCTGAAAAAGGTCACTGAACTAGGGTTAAAAATTAAGTTATCTAAATGTTGCTTTGCAGCCACTGAAGTAAAGTTTTTGGGTTTTATAATAGGTAGAAATGGTGTTAAACCAGATCCTGCTAAAATACAGGCTGTTTCCGAATTTCCAAATCCAAGCACAGTTACGGCTGTCAGATCCTTTCTAGGTATGACTAACTATTTTCGACGGTTTATTCAAAATTATGCCGGAATAGCTGAGCCATTGTATAAGTTAACACATAAGGATACTCCTTTTGAGTGGAAATCGGAACATGCAGACGCATTTAAAACTTTAAAAACATTACTGTGTACTGCCCCTGTACTGAAACCTCCTAAAGCAGACCAACCTTTTGTTATAGAAAGTGATGGCAGTATGATCGCTGTGGGAGCAGTTTTATTGCAATCAGCAGAGAAAAATTCTCCATTACACCCGATTGCGTTCGCTAGTAGAAAGTTGACTCCAGCGGAACGGAAATATCCTCCTATTGAAGTTGAAGCACTCGGTTTAGTCTTTGCTCTTCAACAATTCCGTACCTATGTATTAGAAGTACCTACCACAGTTATCACAGATCACCGACCATTAACCAGTTTAATGTCGCGTAAAGATCTCATAGGTAGATTAGCCAAGTATCAACTAATGACACAAGATTTCAACATAAAGATTGAATATCGTCCTGGCAAATTAAACAGTGTCTGTGATGCTCTCTCCAAGTATATAGAAAACGAAGCAAATGACAGTCGTCCTACTAAACCAAAGGACAAAGTAAAACCTGTTGATGCTTTTATTGCTCATATTACAACTATTTCTTCTATTGACCAACTAAATTGTGAAGAAATACGGAAAGTTCAAGCTGGAGTTCCCTGGATTCGCGAAGCACTTTCTCAAATTAATAATGATAACTGTCCGGCTAATATATCAGACCGGTATGAAGAACGAGAAGGCATATTACATGCAAAACAAGCGAAAAATTATTTAAAACCATCTATTATTTTGCCTCGAAACGACAAAATAACTGATGTTGTCATCAAGTTTTTTCACGAAGATTCCAAAATTGGTGCACACCTAGGTATAAATAAAACTACTGATGCGATTCGACGACGATTCTTTTGGACTAATATGGTTCCACAAATAACTGAATTTATTAATCGTTGTACAAAATGTGCAAGTAGGAAATCTAACCCACACCAATCGTATATTCAACCTATGGGAAGATTTGTTATACCCGAAAAGCCATTTGATCGTATTCATGTAGATATACTAGGTCCTTTACCTCGCACTAATGATGGACATCGATACATCTTGAGTATTCAAGACGCTTTTAGTAAATGGGGAACAACTTGCCCATTAATAACACAAACGGCTACTGAAATCACAAAAGCGTTTGTAATTAGATTTGTTTTCATATATGGACCACCAATGAGTATGATAACCGATAATGGTAGTAGCTTTTTGTCATCTGAATTTCAAGCTATGTGTAAACAATTTGGAATTGAACACACTACTACGCTACCATATCATAAAAATGCTAATGGACAAGTGGAGAGACTTCATAGAACTTTAGAAGAAGCTCTCTCTTCATTCGTGAATGAACAACAAACTAACTGGGATATACACCTACCTAAAGTTATGTTTGCGATCAATACGTTACCAAACTCATCAACATCTATTAGTCCATATGTTGTATTATTTGGTCGGGATGCAAGACTTCCTATTGACCATCAATTGCCTGGAAATAATCTTCAAACTGAAGAACCAGCCAATCCTACAGAAGATTTTGTCAATAGATCGCTAATACAAAATGAAAGCACATCTAATATAGTAAAAGATAGAATTGAAACATGCACAAAGAAGAATGAACAACGGTACAATACACGAAATAGAACACAAAATAAAGAAATTCAGGTTAATGACTTAGTTATGATAAAAGTGAATTCTACTCGAAACAAACTAACACCTTCATTCGAAGGGCCTTATTTAGTTACAGCAGTTCAAAGATCTTTCGTCGTGGTTCAAACAGATAAAGGAAAAAGCAGAAGAGTACACAAAGACTTCGTCAAACCTTACCAACGGACAACATCTATTCCAGTTATCACAATTTCTTGAAGGTAGTTTTTTTTTAACAAAATCAAACTGTTGAAATTTTTTTTTATTTTGTGCCATTTCTGATTGTAACACTTCTTTGTTGCTGATTGATTTTCTCCGAAAAGTCTGCTATTGTTTTACAAGGGTTTGTTTTATTACTCCAACTCTCATTGAGTAGATTTTTTCAACATTCTCTTGTGAATCTTGCTATTTTTTATGCTCAATCATTACTTGTATTCACCTTATGGACATTAGTCATACGGGTTAAACGAGTTTTCATTCTTTTTTGTACAGAACGGGCTCGACCTATTCTCAGGGTAACACCGTACCTGTACAACTCAAGAAAAGAACGACTATATAACAGTCGAATGGTTTAGAAGCAAAGCTCTCGTTTGCAAGCATTTCACTACTCAAGTGAATGGAATAGAATCTACTCGATACTACATTTCGAATTCAACAAACTTGAAGAGACAATAGCTAAACTTTCAAATCGTATTGTATACATTTTTTTTTATTCACTACACCATGATTTTTTTTTCCAACATCCAACTATCTTAAAAAGTGAATTAATTTATTTTGTTTTTGAACGAGGATGTTCAACTCTTTAAGGTGGGGGGATGTCACATCTGCAAGCACATGGTAAACATGTGCGCGCTATTCAAATAGCGGGAGCCTGAACAAGCCCCGCCTACAACATGGGACACACACGGCACTCTTGCTTCTGGTCTAACCCAGATAGGTTGTCTTATAGCCATGTGAGTCTCATCTCTATATCATCTATATATATACTCTATTTAATACTTCATTATATCTCTTTATATTCTTTCTTAATGTAATTCTTATATTGTATTTTCTTGTTATCTGATAATGAATTCTTTTCTCGTTAAGTATTTGTCTTAATAAGGAAATCGAAGCGTTCGGGTCTGCCTACCTAAGGAACAAGGTAGAAGTACATATATCTTCCAACCATGAAAAGACGGGAAGAAACAATATGTAACGCTTGAATAAGTATTTGAATTAAACAAATCTAACATGACAAGCAAGCAATATGTTTATAGCATTTAAATTTCAGAACAAAAAATGCCCAAGACAGGAATCGAACCTGTGTCGCCACGGCCACAACGTGGAGTACTAACCACTATACTACTTGGGCCGATATTACAACAACTTAACAGAGTTAGTGTGTTCATTGTTACTGAAATGAACTAAGATTCTTCAATTTCTGTGTGACAACATGAAAATTCTAATTCAATGAACAGAAATTGAATTTCGTCTTTATTTTTGAAAACAATACGGTTGATTGAACGTGATTAAATCGAAAATTGTTAGAACTTGAATAAGTATTCAAATTAAAGAAATCTAACATGACAAACAAGCAATAATTTTATAGCATTTAAATTTCAGAACAAAAAATGCCCAAGACAGGAATCGAATCTGTATCGCCACGGCCACAACGTGGAGTACTAACCACTATATTACTTGGGCCGATATTACAACAACTTAACAAAGTTAGTATGTTCATTGTTACTGAAATGAACTAAGATTCTTCAATTTCTGTGTGACAACATGAAAATTCTAATTCAATGACCAGAAATTGAAAGATGTCTTTATTTTTGAAAACAATACTGTTAATTGAACGTGATTAAGTCGAAAATTGTTAGAACTTAAATAAGTATTTGAATTAAACAAATCTAACATGACAGCAAGCAATATGTTTATAGCATTTTAATTTCAAAACAAAAAATGCCCAAGACAGGAATCGAACCTGTGTCGCCACGGCCACAACGTGGAGTACTAACCACTATACTACTTGGGCCGATATTACAACAACTAAACAAAGTTATTGTGTTCATTGTTACTGAATTGAACTAAGATTCTTCAATTTCTGTGTGACAACATGAAAATTCTAATTCAATGAACAGAAATTGAATTTTGTCTTTATTTTTGAAAACAATACAGTTGATTGAACGTGATTAAATCGAAAATTGTTAGAACTTAAATAAGTATTTGAATTAAACAAATCTAACATGACAAGCAAGCAATATGTTTATAGCATTTTAATTTCAAAACAAAAAATGCCCAAGACAGGAATCGAACCTGTGTCGCCACGGCCACAACGTGGAGTACTAACCACTACACTACTTGGGCCGATATTTGAACAACTAAACAAAGTTATTGTGTTCATTGTTCCTGAAATGAACAAAGATTCTTCATTTCCTGTGTGACAACATGAAAATTCTAATTCAATGAACAGAAATTGAATTTTGTCTTTATTTTTGAAAACAATACAGTTAATTGAACGTGATTTAATCGAAAATTGTTGGAACTTAAATAAGTATTTAAATTAAACAAATCTAACATGACAAGCAAGCAATATGTTTATAGCATTTTAATTTCAAAACAAAAAATGGCCAAGACAGGAATCGAACCTGTGTCGCCACGGCCACAACGTGGAGTACTAACCACTACACTACTTGGGCCGATATTTCAACAACTAAACAAAGTTATTGTGTTCATTGTTCCTGAAATGAACTAAGATTTTTCATTTCCTGTGTGACAACATGAAAATTCTAATTCAATGAACAGAAATTGAATTTTGTCTTTATTTTTGAAAACAATACAGTTAATTGAACGTGATTTAATCGAAAATTGTTGGAACTTAAATAAGTATTTAAATTAAACAAATCTAACATGACAAGCAAGCAATATGTTTATAGCATTTTAATTTCAAAACAAAAAATGCCCAAGACAGGAATCGAACCTGTGTCGCCACGGCCACAACGTGGAGTACTAACCACTATACTACTTGGGCCGATATTACAACAACTTAACAGAGTTAGTGTGTTCATATCGAAAATTGTTAGAACTTAAATAAGTATTTGAATTAAACAAATCTAACATGACAAGCAAGCAATATGTTTATAGCATTTTAATTTCAAAACAAAAAATGCCCAAGACAGGAATCGAACCTGTGTCGCCACGGCCACAACGTGGAGTACTAACCACTATACTACTTGGGCCGATATTACAACAACTTAACAGAGTTAGTGTGTTCATTGTTACTGAAATGAACTAAGATTCTTCAATTTCTGTGTGACAACATGAAAATTCTAATTCAATGAACAGAAATTGAATTTTGTCTTTATTTTTGAAAACAATACAGTTGATTGAACGTGATTAAATCGAAAATTGTTAGAACTTGAATAAGTATTCAAATTAAAGAAATCTAACATGACAAACAAGCAATAATTTTATAGCATTTAAATTTCAGAACAAAAAATGCCCAAGACAGGAATCGAATCTGTGTCGCCACGGCCACAACGTGGAGTACTAACCACTATATTACTTGGGCCGATATTACAACAACTTAACAAAGTTAGTGTGTTCATTGTTACTGAAATGAACTAAGATTCTTCAATTTCTGTGTGACAACATGAAAATTCTAATTCAATGACCAGAAATTGAAAGATGTCTTTATTTTTGAAAACAATACTGTTAATTGAACGTGATTAAGTCGAAAATTGTTAGAACTTAAATAAGTATTTAAATTAAACAAATCTAACATGACAGCAAGCAATATGTTTATAGCATTTTAATTTCAAAACAAAAAATGCCCAAGACAGGAATCGAACTTGTGTCGCCACGGCCACAACGTGGAGTACTAACCACTATACTACTTGGGCCGATATTACAACAACTTAACAGAGTTAGTGTGTTCATATCGAAAATTGTTAGAACTTAAATAAGTATTTGAATTAAACAAATCTAACATGACAAGCAAGCAATATGTTTATAGCATTTTAATTTCAAAACAAAAAATGCCCAAGACAGGAATCGAACCTGTGTCGCCACGGCCACAACGTGGAGTACTAACCACTATACTACTTGGGCCGATATTACAACAACTTAACAGAGTTAGTGTGTTCATTGTTACTGAAATGAACTAAGATTCTTCAATTTCTGTGTGACAACATGAAAATTCTAATTCAATGAACAGAAATTGAATTTTGTCTTTATTTTTGAAAACAATACAGTTGATTGAACGTGATTAAATCGAAAATTGTTAGAACTTGAATAAGTATTCAAATTAAAGAAATCTAACATGACAAACAAGCAATAATTTTATAGCATTTAAATTTCAGAACAAAAAATGCCCAAGACAGGAATCGAATCTGTGTCGCCACGGCCACAACGTGGAGTACTAACCACTATATTACTTGGGCCGATATTACAACAACTTAACAAAGTTAGTGTGTTCATTGTTACTGAAATGAACTAAGATTCTTCAATTTCTGTGTGACAACATGAAAATTCTAATTCAATGACCAGAAATTGAAAGATGTCTTTATTTTTGAAAACAATACAGTTGATTGAACGTGATTAAGTCGAAAATTGTTAGAACTTAAATAAGTATTTAAATTAAACAAATCTAACATGACAGCAAGCAATATGTTTATAGCATTTTAATTTCAAAACAAAAAATGCCCAAGACAGGAATCGAACTTGTGTCGCCACGGCCACAACGTGGAGTACTAACCACTATACTACTTGGGCCGATATTACAACAACTTAACAGAGTTAGTGTGTTCATATCGAAAATTGTTAGAACTTAAATAAGTATTTGAATTAAACAAATCTAACATGACAAGCAAGCAATATGTTTATAGCATTTTAATTTCAAAACAAAAAATGCCCAAGACAGGAATCGAACCTGTGTCGCCACGGCCACAACGTGGAGTACTAACCACTATACTACTTGGGCCGATATTACAACAACTTAACAGAGTTAGTGTGTTCATTGTTACTGAAATGAACTAAGATTCTTCAATTTCTGTGTGACAACATGAAAATTCTAATTCAATGAACAGAAATTGAATTTTGTCTTTATTTTTGAAAACAATACAGTTGATTGAACGTGATTAAATCGAAAATTGTTAGAACTTGAATAAGTATTCAAATTAAAGAAATCTAACATGACAAACAAGCAATAATTTTATAGCATTTAAATTTCAGAACAAAAAATGCCCAAGACAGGAATCGAATCTGTGTCGCCACGGCCACAACGTGGAGTACTAACCACTATATTACTTGGGCCGATATTACAACAACTTAACAGAGTTAGTGTGTTCATTGTTACTGAAATGAACTAAGATTCTTCAATTTCTGTGTGACAACATGAAAATTCTAATTCAATGACCAGAAATTGAAAGATGTCTTTATTTTTGAAAACAATACAGTTGATTGAACGTGATTAAGTCGAAAATTGTTAGAACTTAAATAAGTATTTAAATTAAACAAATCTAACATGACAGCAAGCGATATGTTTATAGCATTTTAATTTCAAAACAAAAAATGCCCAAGACAGGAATCGAACTTGTGTCGCCACGGCCACAACGTGGAGTACTAACCACTATACTACTTGGGCCGATATTACAACAACTTAACAGAGTTAGTGTGTTCATATCGAAAATTGTTAGAACTTAAATAAGTATTTAAATTAAACAAATCTAACATGACAGCAAGCAATATGTTTATAGCATTTTAATTTCAAAACAAAAAATGCCCAAGACAGGAATCGAACTTGTGTCGCCACGGCCACAACGTGGAGTACTAACCACTATACTACTTGGGCCGATATTACAACAACTTAACAGAGTTAGTGTGTTCATATCGAAAATTGTTAGAACTTAAATAAGTATTTGAATTAAACAAATCTAACATGACAAGCAAGCAATATGTTTATAGCATTTTAATTTCAAAACAAAAAATGCCCAAGACAGGAATCGAACCTGTGTCGCCACGGCCACAACGTGGAGTACTAACCACTATACTACTTGGGCCGATATTACAACAACTTAACAGAGTTAGTGTGTTCATTGTTACTGAAATGAACTAAGATTCTTCAATTTCTGTGTGACAACATGAAAATTCTAATTCAATGAACAGAAATTGAATTTTGTCTTTATTTTTGAAAACAATACAGTTGATTGAACGTGATTAAATCGAAAATTGTTAGAACTTGAATAAGTATTCAAATTAAAGAAATCTAACATGACAAACAAGCAATAATTTTATAGCATTTAAATTTCAGAACAAAAAATGCCCAAGACAGGAATCGAATCTGTGTCGCCACGGCCACAACGTGGAGTACTAACCACTATATTACTTGGGCCGATATTACAACAACTTAACAAAGTTAGTGTGTTCATTGTTACTGAAATGAACTAAGATTCTTCAATTTCTGTGTGACAACATGAAAATTCTAATTCAATGACCAGAAATTGAAAGATGTCTTTATTTTTGAAAACAATACTGTTAATTGAACGTGATTAAGTCGAAAATTGTTAGAACTTAAATAAGTATTTAAATTAAACAAATCTAACATGACAGCAAGCGATATGTTTATAGCATTTTAATTTCAAAACAAAAAATGCCCAAGACAGGAATCGAACTTGTGTCGCCACGGCCACAACGTGGAGTACTAACCACTATACTACTTGGGCCGATATTACAACAACTTAACAGAGTTAGTGTGTTCATATCGAAAATTGTTAGAACTTAAATAAGTATTTGAATTAAACAAATCTAACATGACAAGCAAGCAATATGTTTATAGCATTTTAATTTCAAAACAAAAAATGCCCAAGACAGGAATCGAACCTGTGTCGCCACGGCCACAACGTGGAGTACTAACCACTATACTACTTGGGCCGATATTACAACAACTTAACAGAGTTAGTGTGTTCATTGTTACTGAAATGAACTAAGATTCTTCAATTTCTGTGTGACAACATGAAAATTCTAATTCAATGAACAGAAATTGAATTTTGTCTTTATTTTTGAAAACAATACAGTTGATTGAACGTGATTAAATCGAAAATTGTTAGAACTTGAATAAGTATTCAAATTAAAGAAATCTAACATGACAAACAAGCAATAATTTTATAGCATTTAAATTTCAGAACAAAAAATGCCCAAGACAGGAATCGAATCTGTGTCGCCACGGCCACAACGTGGAGTACTAACCACTATATTACTTGGGCCGATATTACAACAACTTAACAAAGTTAGTGTGTTCATTGTTACTGAAATGAACTAAGATTCTTCAATTTCTGTGTGACAACATGAAAATTCTAATTCAATGACCAGAAATTGAAAGATGTCTTTATTTTTGAAAACAATACAGTTGATTGAACGTGATTAAGTCGAAAATTGTTAGAACTTAAATAAGTATTTAAATTAAACAAATCTAACATGACAGCAAGCAATATGTTTATAGCATTTTAATTTCAAAACAAAAAATGCCCAAGACAGGAATCGAACTTGTGTCGCCACGGCCACAACGTGGAGTACTAACCACTATACTACTTGGGCCGATATTACAACAACTTAACAGAGTTAGTGTGTTCATATCGAAAATTGTTAGAACTTAAATAAGTATTTGAATTAAACAAATCTAACATGACAAGCAAGCAATATGTTTATAGCATTTTAATTTCAAAACAAAAAATGCCCAAGACAGGAATCGAACCTGTGTCGCCACGGCCACAACGTGGAGTACTAACCACTATACTACTTGGGCCGATATTACAACAACTTAACAGAGTTAGTGTGTTCATTGTTACTGAAATGAACTAAGATTCTTCAATTTCTGTGTGACAACATGAAAATTCTAATTCAATGAACAGAAATTGAATTTTGTCTTTATTTTTGAAAACAATACAGTTGATTGAACGTGATTAAATCGAAAATTGTTAGAACTTGAATAAGTATTCAAATTAAAGAAATCTAACATGACAAACAAGCAATAATTTTATAGCATTTAAATTTCAGAACAAAAAATGCCCAAGACAGGAATCGAATCTGTGTCGCCACGGCCACAACGTGGAGTACTAACCACTATATTACTTGGGCCGATATTACAACAACTTAACAGAGTTAGTGTGTTCATTGTTACTGAAATGAACTAAGATTCTTCAATTTCTGTGTGACAACATGAAAATTCTAATTCAATGACCAGAAATTGAAAGATGTCTTTATTTTTGAAAACAATACAGTTGATTGAACGTGATTAAGTCGAAAATTGTTAGAACTTAAATAAGTATTTAAATTAAACAAATCTAACATGACAGCAAGCGATATGTTTATAGCATTTTAATTTCAAAACAAAAAATGCCCAAGACAGGAATCGAACTTGTGTCGCCACGGCCACAACGTGGAGTACTAACCACTATACTACTTGGGCCGATATTACAACAACTTAACAGAGTTAGTGTGTTCATATCGAAAATTGTTAGAACTTAAATAAGTATTTAAATTAAACAAATCTAACATGACAGCAAGCAATATGTTTATAGCATTTTAATTTCAAAACAAAAAATGCCCAAGACAGGAATCGAACTTGTGTCGCCACGGCCACAACGTGGAGTACTAACCACTATACTACTTGGGCCGATATTACAACAACTTAACAGAGTTAGTGTGTTCATATCGAAAATTGTTAGAACTTAAATAAGTATTTGAATTAAACAAATCTAACATGACAAGCAAGCAATATGTTTATAGCATTTTAATTTCAAAACAAAAAATGCCCAAGACAGGAATCGAACCTGTGTCGCCACGGCCACAACGTGGAGTACTAACCACTATACTACTTGGGCCGATATTACAACAACTTAACAGAGTTAGTGTGTTCATTGTTACTGAAATGAACTAAGATTCTTCAATTTCTGTGTGACAACATGAAAATTCTAATTCAATGAACAGAAATTGAATTTTGTCTTTATTTTTGAAAACAATACAGTTGATTGAACGTGATTAAATCGAAAATTGTTAGAACTTGAATAAGTATTCAAATTAAAGAAATCTAACATGACAAACAAGCAATAATTTTATAGCATTTAAATTTCAGAACAAAAAATGCCCAAGACAGGAATCGAATCTGTGTCGCCACGGCCACAACGTGGAGTACTAACCACTATATTACTTGGGCCGATATTACAACAACTTAACAAAGTTAGTGTGTTCATTGTTACTGAAATGAACTAAGATTCTTCAATTTCTGTGTGACAACATGAAAATTCTAATTCAATGACCAGAAATTGAAAGATGTCTTTATTTTTGAAAACAATACTGTTAATTGAACGTGATTAAGTCGAAAATTGTTAGAACTTAAATAAGTATTTAAATTAAACAAATCTAACATGACAGCAAGCGATATGTTTATAGCATTTTAATTTCAAAACAAAAAATGCCCAAGACAGGAATCGAACTTGTGTCGCCACGGCCACAACGTGGAGTACTAACCACTATACTACTTGGGCCGATATTACAACAACTTAACAGAGTTAGTGTGTTCATATCGAAAATTGTTAGAACTTAAATAAGTATTTGAATTAAACAAATCTAACATGACAAGCAAGCAATATGTTTATAGCATTTTAATTTCAAAACAAAAAATGCCCAAGACAGGAATCGAACCTGTGTCGCCACGGCCACAACGTGGAGTACTAACCACTATACTACTTGGGCGGCATTAATACATGTACGCATTTTTACATATACCTATTTAATACACACTACATGGACACATTTTATTTCACATGTACGTAATATACGTGCGTATGTGTAGTATGTTTTTCACAAGTACCTATTTTTACATATTCAAACTTTAATATCGGTTGGTAACAGGCAGAAGAGAATAGATTTTGCCCGAGAGCATTTAAACTGGACGTTCGAAGATTGGTCGTCTATAATAGTAGAGAGCCATGCCGAATTTACTAACCACCCCCCCAAACAGTTGCTAAAAACATACTTTTCAGGGCGTCAACTGCTAAAAACATACTTTTGGGGGCGTCAGCTGTCAAAATCATATTTTCGGCGTCAGCTGTCAAAAATATACTTTTCCTCCCGAGGCAGGCTCTCGAGCCTGCGCATGGATCAAAATAATTTTTTTTTAAATCTTTTTAAAAATTATTTTAACTATAGGACCCAATTCAGTTCTTATCAGGTGTAGACCTGACATCAATCTTATTGGATGTTGGTTTCCCCATATCTCCCACATGAAGTCAATGCCTACTAGAATGTCAGGTGTTACATTTCCACAAGTAATGTTTTCTAACGATAATTCTAGTGCTCTTATTGTATCTCTATCCGATATGGACAATTTGGGTAATTCTAATACTCCTACAATTTTTTCTAATCCCAGACACGTGATTTTTTGCTGCCTTGGACCTAGTCGTATATGATTTTTTTCCAAAACTCAGTTACGAAATTTACCCATTGCTTCTCAATTGTTTGTTGTTGAGAGCTTTGAATATTTTCCATTGCATGTATTTTCAATATACCGGTGTTATTGGTGAAAATATTGAAAACATTTCTGTATTAATTTGATAAAATTATTAGAATATGATAATATGGCTTACCCCTTTTTCCCTGATATACGATAATAAATTCCATATAATGTATCGTTTACCGTTTTCCTAAGATTTTCGTTTGATGCGATCCGTATGCAACATTTAGAACAGCAGAACATTGCCGCAGCTATGTTCGCAATATTCCAGGATGCTCTCATCATGATTTCCGTACCTTCCAATGTCTTCAAGTGGATGTTGTGATTGCCATCTTGCGAGCTATATCGAAAGTATTGCTTGTGCGAAAAAAAAAACTTACTGTGCAAACAAGGCTCTATGTAACACATCTGTAATATAAAATCTCCCTATGTCTCTTTTTTTTCCTATAACGTTATATACGCCATAGGTTTCTCTTTTAGGCCCCTGTGAATATAATCAAACCAAAAATAATAAAGTTAGAAAAAATAAAGATACCTCAATTATCCCTCGATTCCCTTTTCCTATTACATCCTTTAACTTATTAATGTGCTCATTGTCATCACCCGTTTCATGATTTACCAACCTAGATACTAATATGTAAGGCAACCCCTCATTCCAGCAAGGATAAAACTTATGGAGAAGCTTAATACTAGAGATCTGAAAAGATCTAAGTAATTAAAAAAAATATTAACTCCCTGAATTGAAAGAGATTCTTTCATAGCAGCAGCACATACAGTCATGTGTAAAAGAAAAAGGGCAAGATTTAGAAAATATTAGAATCTGGAGCTCAGACTACAATTAAGGAATCTGAAATGTTGCTAAAAAATGGAGCTGAATTCATTTTTTAAAACTAACTTTGAAATGTATTATTTTGGAAATTAAAATGATTCAGCTTCATTTTTAATATGCAAATTTAGATGGTTCAAGGCAGAAGATACAGCAACGAGATGAGGGAGACAGTCCTCAGGCTCAAAGACGAAGGGTTTGCAACCCGAAAAATTGCTGCTTTTACGGCTATCTCGAAGAGCTGCGTTCAAGCCATCATCAAGGATCACAGCCAAGGAGTAGCAATGATAAAGAAGACAAAACCAGGGCGCCCACCGAAGACCACACCATCACAGGACAACACCATGGTCCGCTTGGCTCAACGTCATCCAGAATTGACGTCAAAACAGCTGACAGAACACCTTACTATGATGTATAGGGTCAATCTTGACCCTAGCAATATTAGAAGGCGTCTCCTGAAGCGTGGTTTGAGAGCAAGAAGACCTGCCATCAAACCGCTTGTTAGTGCCAAGAACCGGCAAGCGAGGCTAGAATTTGCTCGGGCTCATCTTCATTGGACACCAGAAGATTGGAGCAGAGTCATCTTCACAGATGAGAGCAAATTCTGCCTTTTTGGCAATGATGGACCTGGCTTTGTCAGAAGGCCCGTTGGTGAGCGTTACAACCACCGTTATTTAAAGCCTTCCTTCAAACATGGAGGTGGAAACGTAATGGTGTGGGGTTGTTTCACCAGCGAGGAAGTTGGACCACTGTTTAGGATTGAAGGACGCATGTGTGCTTCCGACTATCAGAATATTCTCTCTGAAGTCTTCCTGCCGTATGCTTTGGATCGATTCCGCACGCGGAATAGATTCATCTTCCAGCAGGACAACGACCCAAAGCACAACTAAACAGTGGTTTCAGCAGAATAGGGTCACTCTCTTACCCTGGCCTAGTCAATCGCCCGATCTGAATCCGATCGAACATCTATGGAGAGATTTGGGAAGAAGAAAATTTCCGTCATCGAACAAGGACGAGAAGTTCAGATGCCTAAGAATCCTCTGGCGAGAAACTTCTCCGGGTATTTTGAAGAAGCTCGTCAATTCGATGAATAGAAGGCTCAAAGCTGTGATTGATAATTTCGGGTATCCGACAAAATATTAATAAAGTCTTAATTTTTTGGTTTTTTTTGCATTTTTCGATTTGTGGTCTGCTCACCATTTCTATTTTTCATAGTTTTTAATTTTTTGTAGTCTCACTACTTCAGTAGACCATTCGAAAGTTTTGCCCTTTTTCTTTTACACATGACTGTATATAAAATTTAAATATAATTTAAATATTTAAAATTAAGATTTTTATTTTTACTTAATATATTTAAAAATAATTAAAAATATATACATACATTTGAAAAAGCATATTTAAATTTGATTTTAAAAAAAAATCATGCTTTAAATCATGATTTTTAAATTTAAAAAAGGAGAATCCATGAACCATGATCCCAAAATATGATTTTAACAGCTGACGCTCAAAAATATGTTTTTGACAGCTGACGCGCCCCAAAAGTATGTTTTTAGCAGCTGACGCCCCCAAAAGTATGTTTTTGACAGCTGTTTGGGGGCGTGGTTAGTAAATTTTGCACGGCTCTCTACTCGCAGCTATGTTCGCAATATTCCAGGATGCTCTCATCATGATTTCCGTACCTTCCAATGTCTTCAAGTGGATGTTGTGATTGCCATCTTGCGAGCTATATCGAAAGTATTGCTTGTGCGAAAAAAAAAACTTACTGTGCAAACAAGGCTCTATGTAACACATCTGTAATATAAAATCTCCCTATGTCTCTTTTTTTCCTATAACGTTATATACGCCATAGGTTTCTCTTTTAGGCCCCTGTGAATATAATCAAACCAAAAATAATAAAGTTAGAAAAAATAAAGATACCTCAATTATCCCTCGATTCCCTTTTCCTATTACATCCTTTAACTTATTAATGTGCTCATTGTCATCACCCGTTTCATGATTTACCAACCTAGATACTAATATGTAAGGCAACCCCTCATTCCAGCAAGGATAAAACTTATGGAGAAGCTTAATACTAGAGATCTGAAAAGATCTAAGTAATTAAAAAAAATATTAACTCCCTGAATTGAAAGAGATTCTTTCATAGCAGCAGCACATACAGTCATGTGTAAAAGAAAAAGGGCAAGATTTAGAAAATATTAGAATCTGGAGCTCAGACTACAATTTAGGAATCTGAAATGTTGCTAAAAAATGGAGCTGAATTCATTTTTTAAAACTAACTTTGAAATGTATTATTTTGGAAATTAAAATGATTCAGCTTCATTTTTAATATGCAAATTTAGATGGTTCAAGGCAGAAGATACAGCAACGAGATGAGGGAGACAGTCCTCAGGCTCAAAGACGAAGGGTTTGCAACCCGAAAAATTGCTGCTTTTACGGCTATCTCGAAGAGCTGCGTTCAAGCCATCATCAAGGATCACAGCCAAGGAGTAGCAATGATAAAGAAGACAAAACCAGGGCGCCCACCGAAGACCACACCATCACAGGACAACACCATGGTCCGCTTGGCTCAACGTCATCCAGAATTGACGTCAAAACAGCTGACAGAACACCTTACTATGATGTATAGGGTCAATCTTGACCCTAGCAATATTAGAAGGCGTCTCCTGAAGCGTGGTTTGAGAGCAAGAAGACCTGCCATCAAACCGCTTGTTAGTGCCAAGAACCGGCAAGCGAGGCTAGAATTTGCTCGGGCTCATCTTCATTGGACACCAGAAGATTGGAGCAGAGTCATCTTCACAGATGAGAGCAAATTCTGCCTTTTTGGCAATGATGGACCTGGCTTTGTCAGAAGGCCCGTTGGTGAGCGTTACAACCACCGTTATTTAAAGCCTTCCTTCAAACATGGAGGTGGAAACGTAATGGTGTGGGGTTGTTTCACCAGCGAGGAAGTTGGACCACTGTTTAGGATTGAAGGACGCATGTGTGCTTCCGACTATCAGAATATTCTCTCTGAAGTCTTCCTGCCGTATGCTTTGGATCGATTCCGCACGCGGAATAGATTCATCTTCCAGCAGGACAACGACCCAAAGCACAACTAAACAGTGGTTTCAGCAGAATAGGGTCACTCTCTTACCCTGGCCTAGTCAATCGCCCGATCTGAATCCGATCGAACATCTATGGAGAGATTTGGGAAGAAGAAAATTTCCGTCATCGAACAAGGACGAGAAGTTCAGATGCCTAAGAATCCTCTGGCGAGAAACTTCTCCGGGTATTTTGAAGAAGCTCGTCAATTCGATGAATAGAAGGCTCAAAGCTGTGATTGATAATTTCGGGTATCCGACAAAATATTAATAAAGTCTTAATTTTTTGGTTTTTTTTGCATTTTTCGATTTGTGGTCTGCTCACCATTTCTATTTTTCATAGTTTTTAATTTTTTGTAGTCTCACTACTTCAGTAGACCATTCGAAAGTTTTGCCCTTTTTCTTTTACACATGACTGTATATAAAATTTAAATATAATTTAAATATTTAAAATTAAGATTTTTATTTTTACTTAATATATTTAAAAATAATTAAAAATATATACATACATTTGAAAAAGCATATTTAAATTTGATTTTAAAAAAAAATCATGCTTTAAATCATGATTTTTAAATTTAAAAAAGGAGAATCCATGAACCATGATCCCAAAATATGATTTTAACAGCTGACGCTCAAAAATATGTTTTTGACAGCTGACGCGCCCCAAAAGTATGTTTTTAGCAGCTGACGCCCCCAAAAGTATGTTTTTGACAGCTGTTTGGGGGCGTGGTTAGTAAATTTTGCACGGCTCTCTACTCGCAGCTATGTTCGCAATATTCCAGGATGCTCTCATCATGATTTCCGTACCTTCCAATGTCTTCAAGTGGATGTTGTGATTGCCATCTTGCGAGCTATATCGAAAGTATTGCTTGTGCGAAAAAAAAAACTTACTGTGCAAACAAGGCTCTATGTAACACATCTGTAATATAAAATCTCCCTATGTCTCTTTTTTTCCTATAACGTTATATACGCCATAGGTTTCTCTTTTAGGCCCCTGTGAATATAATCAAACCAAAAATAATAAAGTTAGAAAAAATAAAGATACCTCAATTATCCCTCGATTCCCTTTTCCTATTACATCCTTTAACTTATTAATGTGCTCATTGTCATCACCCGTTTCATGATTTACCAACCTAGATACTAATATGTAAGGCAACCCCTCATTCCAGCAAGGATAAAACTTATGGAGAAGCTTAATACTAGAGATCTGAAAAGATCTAAGTAATTAAAAAAAATATTAACTCCCTGAATTGAAAGAGATTCTTTCATAGCAGCAGCACATACAGTCATGTGTAAAAGAAAAAGGGCAAGATTTAGAAAATATTAGAATCTGGAGCTCAGACTACAATTTAGGAATCTGAAATGTTGCTAAAAAATGGAGCTGAATTCATTTTTTAAAACTAACTTTGAAATGTATTATTTTGGAAATTAAAATGATTCAGCTTCATTTTTAATATGCAAATTTAGATGGTTCAAGGCAGAAGATACAGCAACGAGATGAGGGAGACAGTCCTCAGGCTCAAAGACGAAGGGTTTGCAACCCGAAAAATTGCTGCTTTTACGGCTATCTCGAAGAGCTGCGTTCAAGCCATCATCAAGGATCACAGCCAAGGTGTAGCAATGATAAAGAAGACAAAACCAGGGCGCCCACCGAAGACCACACCATCACAGGACAACACCATGGTCCGCTTGGCTCAACGTCATCCAGAATTGACGTCAAAACAGCTGACAGAACACCTTACTATGATGTATAGGGTCAATCTTGACCCTAGCAATATTAGAAGGCGTCTCCTGAAGCGTGGTTTGAGAGCAAGAAGACCTGCCATCAAACCGCTTGTTAGTGCCAAGAACCGGCAAGCGAGGCTAGAATTTGCTCGGGCTCATCTTCATTGGACACCAGAAGATTGGAGCAGAGTCATCTTCACAGATGAGAGCAAATTCTGCCTTTTTGGCAATGATGGACCTGGCTTTGTCAGAAGGCCCGTTGGTGAGCGTTACAACCACCGTTATTTAAAGCCTTCCTTCAAACATGGAGGTGGAAACGTAATGGTGTGGGGTTGTTTCACCAGCGAGGAAGTTGGACCACTGTTTAGGATTGAAGGACGCATGTGTGCTTCCGACTATCAGAATATTCTCTCTGAAGTCTTCCTGCCGTATGCTTTGGATCGATTCCGCACGCGGAATAGATTCATCTTCCAGCAGGACAACGACCCAAAGCACACTGCTCATTCAACTAAACAGTGGTTTCAGCAGAATAGGGTCACTCTCTTACCCTGGCCTAGTCAATCGCCCGATCTGAATCCGATCGAACATCTATGGAGAGATTTGGGAAGAAGGGCGGCTCAATTTCCGTCATCGAACAAGGACGAGAAGTTCAGATGCCTAAGAATCCTCTGGCGAGAAACTTCTCCGGGTATTTTGAAGAAGCTCGTCAATTCGATGAATAGAAGGCTCAAAGCTGTGATTGATAATTTCGGGTATCCGACAAAATATTAATAAAGTCTTAATTTTTTGGTTTTTTTTGCATTTTTCGATTTGTGGTCTGCTCACCATTTCTATTTTTCATAGTTTTAATTTTTTGTAGTCTCACTACTTCAGGAGACCATTCGAAAGTTTTGCCCTTTTTCTTTTACACATGACTGTATATATAAATTATATTTAAACTTTAAATATTTAAATTATATTTAAATTTTATATATATAAATTTTATTTAAACTTTAAATTTTATATATAAATTATATTTAAATATTTAAATATTTAAATATGTAAATTTGTTTTTTAAATTTTATTTATTTATTAAATTTATTAATAATGTTTGTTTACTTATTTTGTTTATTTTTTATTGTATTGTGTTTGTATTGTTTTTATTTTAAAGAACAGTAAAATTTTTGCATGTATATCGTTTTGTTCACCGTACTTGTTATGGGTAATTCAATGGAACACATATCGAAGGTTAATTCGATAAGAACGATATGAAATACAAAATTCAATGGAACACATATCGAAGGTTAATTCGATAAGAACGATATGAAATACAAAATTTAATGGAACACATATCGAAGGTTAATTCGATAAGAACGATATAAAATACCAAAATTTAATGGAACACATATCGAAAGTTAATTCGATAAGAACGACATTAAATTATTAATTTTTGAAATTACAAATTGTTATTAATTATATTTATTCTAACAAGTAAAGGTTTCAAATTATAATAAAAGATTAGTTTTAAACTTTATTTTACTAATATAACAATACAATAACTAAATAGAGCACACATTGAAGGTAAATACAATAAGATTAACAAACAGTTGCGCTGACCTCAATGAAACGCATAAAGTTAATTTAATAAGAACTAATAACAAAAATTAATCCGATGGGGACAATAAAAACAGATGTATTCAATAAGCTTATTTATTTTAAAGTTTATCGCAACTGCTAGTTTTGACAGCTGTACCCAAATCCATGTTACATAACAAATTACAATGCCAACAGCAATGTGTAGACTGATATATTCATTATATCAAGGTACAATGGCTGCTAATAGGTTGTGTCTTTTTGTTTATTTGTTTGTAAACTTTTTCTTTTTTCAGTTATAAACGTTTATGTGAAGAGCTAGGATTTGATTATGAAGAGATTAATCAGCTCAGGTAATTTAACAATATTTTGAATCTTTATATATATTTTGTTTTTTTAGTAAACGTATAAAGTTTACCGAGGCTGGTGGGATCGAGCTCTGTGAGCCCACATCACCCACTTTTAACAGTGGGCCCTCATCATCAAGGGTTATTGAAGTAATAACCTTGGATGACAGTGATGAGTAAGCGATATTAAAAATTATAACAATTAGTTTTTTCTTTTTAAGAGAATGGGATCCCGCTACCCCATCAACCAGTGGAGGGCAAGTCGGATATGGAGCGGCATTCAACGATGTCTGTAAAATAGAGGTGCGATCTTTTATTTACATATCATTTCATAATATATCTTTTGAAACATGAAATTTTCTCTTGCTCCAGTTGCATATTTTGAAAACATTTTGAAATTTATTTCTCTTTTTCAATTGCATTCATAAAATTCTCTCTTTCTCATCTTTACATTTCATCTCAATCTATATCTTTTATCAAACAAATTGCAAGTATTTTGAAATTTACATATTCATTCTTTTGAACAGCATTCATTTTAAAATCTTTACATTTCATCTCACTATCTATCTTTCTTTCAACCAATTTTGAATTCTTACAAACTATAAATATTTCAAACATTTTGAACTAGTAAAATAATAAAACACCATCTCATTAATTTTTAAACATTAACAAATGTTTATAAAAGTTTTTTCAAAGTTGATAAAAAAAAAAATCTTTATATTTAAAAATCAAATACCTTTTAATTTTAATAAAAGAATATAAAAATAATTTAAAGAAAAGTAAATTTATTAAAAGTTATAAACAAAAATTATTTATATTTAAATTAAAAGCGTATAACCATTATAAAAAATATGTATTATAGTGGTCACACCGACGCATAAAACGAACTGGTCGGTTCACCAACGTGGTCGTTAGATCGCTCACGTTCCCACATTTGGAAGCCATTAATGAGCCAATGCATGTTGTCATGCCGCGGCTATTTAATGAGTTTCTTGATCGGTGCCTTGCTGAAAGTGGTGTGCCAGATAAACAAAAAGCGCTATTTTGTTTATCAATAGAGCACCCATCCTTTGAAAAGGGATCCATATTTATGGATTTCCGTAGAAGGGAGCATTTGGATGGCGTTGCCATCATGAATGCCATCAGCAAGGTGCAGCAATCAAAGCGAGAGGCTGTAATTAGCCAGGCAATGAATATTGAAATGTATGTGTTTGATGAGAGACCAGTGCAACCAAGCCTGATGCCTGGTGAAGGTAGAGTTGGTTTCTATTTTGATGCCGAACTCAAAATACCTGGCACAATTGAGAACACTGATACACATTGCCTGGCTAGAGCAGCAGTTGTGGGAATGTGGAGAGCCGATGAAGAGGCAGCAGAAGATGTTGTTGAGAAGCGGAGGATTCAAAATCTTCGTCGCAACTACATCTTGTTGCCAAATCAACCACATCATATCAATTTATTGAATAGGTGTGGTATTTCTGTACATTTACCAAATTATAATTTGAACCATTTAAATATTATTGCAAGTTGTAATACAGACTATAAGTTTGTAGTATACGCTAGGCCACCTGGACAGCGTATGTACGCTATTCAGCGTATCTTTAATGAAACGGCTAGCAAAGTGGTAACACTAGGCTACCGAAATAATCATTATGACTGTATTACAACTTGTAGTAGATCACAGATTTTTGATGGTATTATATGCCAACACTGTAAATTATCTTACAAAACAGTGTTGCATAGATGTAAAGCCAAGTGTAAGAAATGCCACACCTTAAAATGTAATTCGATGGAAAATGTGGTTGAAAGTAGCATAAGATGTGATAGTTGTAGAGTTTTGTTTAAAACTCGTCAATGCTTTGACAGGCATATTAGAAAAACATGTCGAATGTTTAAGGTAATTTAAAAAATATATATAAAATTTTACAAGACTAAATTCAGACATGTGAAAACTGTGATCATTATCACAGGGTGCGTGCAGATAGACCGCACAATTGCAATGAGAAATTTTGCAAAAAGTGTGGACAAACAAAGCCTGAAGATCATTCTTGTTGTTGGGTACCACCTAACGACAAGAAGAAGGATCAGTTAAAAAAGAGGCAAGAAAAATACAAGGTTTGTATTTTACATCTTTACAAGTGTAATGCTTACTTGTTTAAGATTATATTCTATGACTTTGAAACGGTTGTGTTAAAAAGCGGTACAAATGTTCATGAATATGCAGATGAACAATGGCCCAATATGGTTGTGTATAATAAATTTTGTGAAAGTTGTATAGATGCCAACTCATGTGAAAAATGCACAACCAAGGAGGGCCATTTTGGGTATCAACAAGGTGATAGTGAATGGTCTGTAACAGATCGTTTCCTTGATTGGTTACTCAACTCTGTTGAGAATGATAATGCAATTTTGATTGCGCATAATGGTTCACGCTTTGACATACATTTCTTGGTGTCTAGGCTGATAAACCGTGGTATATATCCTGATCCAATTTTAAATGGGACCAAGATTATAAGCATGGTTGTCAAGCCTTTAAGAGGTCAAAAATTTAATCATTTATATTTTAAAGATAGTTATTTATTAGTGCCTTTACCCCTATCAGCGTTACCCAAGGCATTTGGTGTACCTTATATGAGTAAAGGACAGTTTCCTTACCTCTTTAACCATCCAATAAATTATGGCAAAGTGTTACCATCTTTACCACCAAAACAGTACTATTGTACTGCTAGAATGAAAGCAGAAGACCTAGCTTCATTCAATATTTGGTATGAAGAGCGTAATCAAAGAGCGTTTGATTTTGATGAAGAGCTTTTGGAATATTGTAGGACAGATGTCCGTATTTTAACCAACTGTATGAAAGTTTACATGAAGTTGGCAACCGCCACCACTGGCTGGAACCCTGTCATACAGTGTATGACATTTGCCAGTTTCTCTTTATTCCAGGCAAGTTTTTTCAAATACAAGCATTTTCAAAACTAGTATATTACAGTTGAAAATGAACCACATTAAAGAGAACCAAGTGGGTATTCTGCCCGAGACTGGTTATTATGCCGGTCAAAAGCAGAGCATAATAGCCATAAAGTATATAAAATGGCTAGAACAAGGATTGGGCCGCCCATTAATGCATAAGCTTAATGGTGGTGAATTTGCAGTGAGAGTAGATGGCCATCGCTATCTACTCGATGCTTATGACCCCGTTGCCAATCATGGCTATGAGGTGAGTAATTTGTAATAAATGTAAAAAGTGCAAATTTTTGTAGATTAATGGTTGTATTTACCATGGTTGCCCCCAGTGCACCAACAAGAGCGCTATAGCACCAGGCAGAAATGGTGAAACAATGGAAGAGGTAATTGTGACTTTTTTAATCATTTTAATTTTTAAAATTTAGGTTTATGATAAAACCATGAAAAGGCTTGAAGCAATTCAAAGCCAAGGCATTAGTGTTACCACAGTGTGGGAGCACGAAATTAATGCACAAATTTCGGCCAATGAAGAAATGGCGAAATTTATGCGTGAAACAAATGTTGTTACACGCTTGGCACCTAGAGATGCCTTTACCGGTGGCCGCACCCAGACATATAAGCTTTTGGCACAAGCTTCGGATAGATACTCGCTCGAGTATGTGGACTTTTGTTCACTATATCCATATGTCACCGCTTTTGATGCCTATTACCCTGTAGGTAATCCCAAAGTTATTACTGAGGGTTTCAAAAGCTTTGAGACATGTTGCCCATACAAGGGGCTAGTAAAATGTGACGTGCTTGCACCCACAAATTTGCTGTACCCTGTATTAGGCACACGTATTGCCGGTAAACTTATTTTTACAAACTGCCGCACTTGTGCAGTCAAAAGTAAAAATGTAACATGTGAGCACCAGAATGATGTAAATGCTAGAAAGCTGCATCTAACCGTGACACATGTTGAGCTCGAGTGTGCCATACAACGTGGCTATAAAGTGCTTAATGTGCATGAGGTGTGGCACTGGGAAGAATGGCAACAAGGCGGCCTGTTTAAAGAGTTTGTACAAAAGTACATAAAAATTAAACAAGAGGCGTCGGGCTGGCCAAAGCCAAACATGACAGAGGAAGAAAAGGTATGTTTTAACAAAAGTATCACATTAAATAGAATTTTACAGGTGATTTATCTCCAAGAGCACGAGGAGAACACTGGTGTTGCTCTGGAGAGCAATAAAAGTGAGAAGAATGCTGCCATGCGTAGCATTGCCAAACTGCAGCTAAATAGGTTTGTAAACTTTTTAAAACAATACATTACAAATTTGCTTATAGTGTCTGGGGTAAAATGGGTCAAAGACCTGATAAAGCCCAAACCAAGATTATTGGTGTTGAGGACCCAGAAATTGGTAGGATCATTACTGATCCTGCAAGGGAACTCACTGGGTTCAAAATTGTGGATAATGTTGCGTACTGCACAACAGTACCAGAGGATTCACATTTGGCACCACCGCCTTTTACAAATGTAGCTATTGCGGCCTATACAACCGCTCATGCAAGGCTACTATTGTATAAGGCAATGGAGAAAATTGGAAAGAATTTGGTGTATACAGGTAATGTTATACTTTGTATTCAATTTAAACTTACATTATTCAGACACGGATTCACTAATTTATCAAAGGTGCCTGGATGAGCCAGATCCAATTGAGGATATGAAGGGTGAATGGTTAGGTAAACTAACCTCTGAAATACCCGATGGTTGGTCAATGACCAAGTTTGTGTCACCAGCGGCAAAAGTTTATAGTTATAAACTTGTAAATGCAGCTGGTGATGTAAAATATGTAACAAAGGCAAAGGGAGTGGTAAGTACGAGCTTTGACTTTTCAAATAATTTTATAATTTACAGACGTTGGACCACACGGCAGCGTCAGTGGTAAACTTTGAAAGTATGGAGCGACTGGTTCGCGGTCTCGTTATGGATGGAGAGAAATTGGTTTTAAAAACCAACACAACCTTGTTAAAGAGGCAACTCGGTGCCATATCCACAATGGATATGACAAAAAGTACTAGAGTCGTAATGGATAAACTTTGTTATCTTCAAGATTATAGTACTTTACCCTACGGTTATTGTGAATAATATATTTGAATTTATAAATTTTTATCTTGTATATATTTGTATTTATAAAATTTTATCATTGTACATGTATTTATTTTTAAAAATAGTTGTATTAATAAATTTTATTCTTAAATCTTTTAAAGAATTTTATTACATACATTACAAACTGGTATCAATATATGGAGCACGATTGTTGTCAATGGAAAGAATAGAGTCATACTCTGCATAAACAATTGCATATAAGCCCTCTTGCGGCGTTTGTTGACCAAATTCCAATTTCAAGGCTACATTACCTTGTCGTATAACATCAAATAACTCTGACGAATGCACAGTACGACTAATATCAAATACAAAAAATGTGAAACCAACTTTATACATTGCTGGTGTAATACCATTGGATGAATCTGTACGACCAAGCCCCAAACCTTCCAGCATGTCAATATATGCTGTGGCATAGGAAGATCGCCATTCTAAATTATAAGGACGGGTAGGTATTACCCTATTGTTGAGCGTCAAGTATATATTTTTCAAATCAAACGGTTTAAAGTTGAATGGCGAATGTTTAAAAGTACCATTATAGGCGTGTGCGCCAACAAGACCTACTACAACACGTTTTGGTGTGTGAGACGTGAATAATATATTATTAGGTGAATCCAAGCGGCCTCCTTCTATGAAATAAGAGCGCATTTTCACTGATGTCATGGGGTAGTGTATTCGATCCTTTGCGAGTTTATCTTCTATAGCCATAGCTAATCCAGCGTTTAGATCAAACTCTTGAATGAGCAAATGTACATCGCTGATATCTACTTTCAAATTTGGAAACTCCTCCTTTAATGTAGTATCCTTGTTTTCATTATTCCAGCCTAGAGTGTCAATTAAAAAGTTATCACGGTTTGGATATGCAGTTAGCTCCATTTTTGAATAGTTTACAAACAGTCGCTCTTGATTAAATAGGTCGATACTGACGGGAGCAGCCATCTCACACAATATGCCATTTTTTACAAGTGCTTGACGCGTTCTAAATCCAGCACTGGATGCATTATCTATATATCTATCAGCATAATAGCCTGATATGGCAAGTTTGCTCTCTTTAACATCGTTGCTATACATTAAAATATTCTCGATATATGTTTTATAGGCATGATTCACGGTAGAGTCATACACGCTAACATCACCAATTTTCAAATGATACGAATGTATTAAACTGGCAGCAAATTGTTGACATGGTGCAAAAACAAGGTTGTCTGGTACTGGATCACCGTTTGTGGTTACAATTTTAAATTTTACATTCAACCAACATCTTCTCAGATTGAGGAATGATTTGGAATTTTGAGCTATAACAAATTCCCATGGTCCTTGAGGAAGAAACGTATTTTTCAAAGGGACTTGTACAGTACGAGTAGACTCTACACCTAATGCCGACGCTGGTATATCACCATAGTTGATATTAGGTAAAAGGGCTTGTGCTGATTTTGAATCTATCAATTTAGCCATTTAAATGTGAAACGACCGCTCACGAGTGATCCACAACCGCTTATGAGGTTTTGTGGTTTTGCGTCGTCGCCGTTTGCCCAAGCCGGTAAGATCTCGTATAGCTTGCCGGCCGGCTGTTTTAAGAGTTTCCTTGATATTATCGCCTTTCAGCACCCCATCGACAATTTCATTACCAGTTTTCAGCAACTGTCCGCCAAGAGGTGAATTTACAACTGGACTTTTGCTTACAGCCCTGGATAAGGCGTTTCTTCCGGCATTGATGAGATTTTGGGCTATAGGTGATTGAATGATGCGTGGTAGAAATGATGCCAAAGTTGCCAAAATACCACCCAAACCATGACCCCTCTGCATTCCACGTTGAAACATCATTCCGCTAAATGGGGCGCCACCCATTTGTTGATTTAAAAGTGTTGTCCATTGAATAGAGTTGACATCCAAAAGGAGGTGCGGCATATCGAACCGCACGCGCGCAATACAAAAGTTACACTAGATCATTCTACTAAAATGTATTCGTCTGAAATAGTATCACTATTGCAATCTGTCCCCAGCACTCGGAAACTATTCCTCGGTGTATATAGCGCTGATACTCTACCCAAAACGCGTCGTAAAAACTTTGCACTTGTCGTAAATACTGACACACATGATAAGCCAGGCACACATTGGCAGGTCATCTTTGTCCGTAACAAGCAAGCCTATTTTTTCTGTAGCTTGGGATATAAAATGAACAAGTACATTCAAAATTATCTGGCCAAATATAAAAAGGTAAAAATTAATACTTGCAAACCACAACGTTTAATTGAATACACTTGTGGTGGCTATGTGGTATTTGTAATACTAATGTTGTCGGCTGGTAATTCATTTGAAAGCATTTGTTCATTTTTTAAACTATTGAAAAATGATGATGTCTTTATTAAAGCGTTTATGCATAAAGTATTCGACTATAAATTGGCTACTATATAAGAAATTTGTCATTAATAACCTGCTACATTACGTGGTCAGTTATGAATATTCCTTGTCACTGTGAATTATGTGTCAAATACACGTTGGAGCAATCTAAACCAGCGCCTTTATACAGGAGAATGTTGAAATGTATTTCAGTGCCATTTATTAAAGGTATAGCATTGGGATTGGGCTTTTGTACAACACTAGTCATATTATTGCTCATTATATAAAAGTGGGTTGATTGCGTGTGGTCGTTTTTCATTTTCCTCTAATGGAACTTTTATGTAACAAATATTGTGGTACATGCAAGGAAATATTTTCTTCAACCAAGCATTTTAGTGATCACGTTTTGAAAAGACATGCAGGGATTCAACCCATATGTAACAATTATATCAGCAATACTGACTTTATTCAAAAATATGGACATTTGGATGGTGTTCGTAGACGTTTGTGCCCTCATTGTAGTGAAACTTTTGGAACAAGATTCAATTGTGAGCGTCATATTCGGCGTATTCATAATAATAATGGAACGAATGGTGAAGATGGTGATGGAAATGATACCAGCAAACCCTTTGAAAAAGCTGAGGAGTTTGTACATTCAACCCAATCAAAAAGATGCCGCAGCAATAGTGACGGAGAACATTCACAACACGAGCCGAGCGAAAAACAAAACTGCCCTAAACTATCTTTTAAACCTTCGAAAATAAAAATGTGGTATTGTATAACTGTTGAATAAAACGTTTATTTCATATTTTTAACATGCAATGTAACAACTGTAGAACCATAATTAAATTGCATAGGACGACCAAATTCATCTAAAATTTCAATACGTATGGTATCGAGTGTTTGTCTAGTGATTGGTACATAACGAATAGGATTAAATGTTTTGGCAATCATTTTACCAAATTCAGTAGGAGGTGGTACAGGCAAACATGCAAGTAAATTAGCTTTCACATTACCAAGAATGGAATATTCTACAATATCACAATATATATACATTGTATTAATGTTATTTGAAAAATCAATGGGACGCCTGGCTATTATTGTATCGTTGATGTTTTTATTTTCAAAACCAAGAAAATATGCAAAATCATCACCAAGCGTTGCATTCATTAATAGTCGCTTGCTTGTTACAAACTCTATGCGCTGCAATGTTTTGTTAAACTGAAATGTGGCGTCTGCGAGCATTTCCTCCACTAGCTTAGCCTCAGCCTGGCGATTATTATACCATTTTTTTACATCTTCATCTTTATCTATTAAACTTTTTATACGTGCTTCTTCCTCAGCTCCAAGAGGCTTTGTATTGTTGGCGATAAATGATTCTCTTCCAGCATTGATTCCGCGTATTATTTCATCACCATTTGCATAGTTGCCTTTAGGCAAGTGTAGAATAAATTTTCTATTGGAAAAACGTAGTGTATAAGATAAATCTTTTTGAACATTTAATATAGAACAAGGAAAAATGATGTCTGTCAGCCCAATGCAATATCTATTATTGCGTAGCCTTAGTGTTTCAGGTAATCTGGTAAGAAACACTGATGATGTATTACTTTTTTCAGAGTCAACTGATGATGGAAGAGTAATGTAAAAATCATCCATGACAAACCACCACTTGATACGTGTACACTATTGCAAATGAAATCATTTGCATTTTAGGTACATTTACGAGTGGTTGATTATGGTTTTCAGCTTCAAACTACCCAGTCAGACAACTGTAATAGGTGCTACCCAATGCGGTAAAACAACCCTCATAAAGCACATATGTGAAAATACTGAAAAGTTTTTCAACGTCCCCATTGATAGAATATTCTGGTTTAGTCAATGTGGGTCATCGTCAGGTGTACCAATAAATGATGAGCGTTTAATAATTATTCAAGGGCCTCCTGATCCTGATTTGATAAAAGAACAAAAGGGAGTAAATACTATACTAGTGCTGGATGATTTGATGAACTTTTTTTCATCGAATAAAGCAGCAAAGGAATTACTCAACAACATTTTTACAGTATGGGCTCATCACTGGAATTTGGCAGTGTTTAATCTTGTGCAAGCGACATTTCAACTGGACAGGACCAGTCGAATCAATAGTACATATATAATACTGATGAAAAGTCATTCAGATATATTACAAATACGTAATTGTCTGCAGCAATTATTTGGGCCACGTTTCAAAAATGCTCTAGAGGCGTATGATGATGCAATGTCTACTCCCTATAGTCATTTACTGATTGACAATCATCCTTTAACAAGTGAGAAGCAGCGTATACTATCTGTTATAACAGCGGAGAACCCTATTGTTTATGTTGCCAGAAATGTGTTTAGTGTTTAAAGTGCTTGTTCAATGAGTGGTCGTATTTTGTCAAATTTCAACTTTTTGTCTTCTTGCGCCAAAACTCCTTGTTCTGTTTCCTCATTTTCTTTTGCACAAATTGAAATTATTGTTGAAATTGTATTTAATATTGTGAAAAATAATAATTTTCTTTTAACTAACAAGGAATATAAAACCCTCTTGCCCATATCTTCATTATTACGTCAAATAGCTTTGATACGCACACCGGAAAAGGCTAAATCATTATTGGCAACGCTTTCACACAAACAATTGAAAACAATAGTTACATGTGGTATTGCCTATTTTGGTTTTAAATCATGAAGCTCAACCATAAATATCGACTAATTCCTGTCGACGAGGAAACAATTAATATAGACAAGTTTGATGCAGAGCTCAAGCTTTTACGAGAAAATAGAGCTATACCCGACTATAAAAAGGCTGAACTATACGAAGACTTGATTGCTCGTCTCAAAAACTATAGAGAAAGTATAGATGCGCCCATATCAGTACAAGTGGAAAATGCTGATCCACCTCTATTGCCAGAATACAAGTTGCCAAGAAAGTATAACAATTTGTGGGAGAAATTTCCAGAGGTGCGCACAAACAAGAGTAATCAACTTGTGATTAATAATGAGGCTGTACCAAACACGAATATTACAAAAATTTTAGATTTTGTATTGGATAAAACAAAAACGGAGCCCAATGGATTTTCAGTCTTGTCAAAGTTTTTAGCCAGTAAAGGCGTACCTAGTTCTAACAAGAAACAAACTAGAAGAGAGTCGACTGACAATGATTCAGTTGACGTTGTAACTAGAGCTGAACCGGCTGTTACAGACTTGGACTCTACTATATTACCTAGAACGCCTCGTCATCGTAAAGCTGTTATTCGATATTCACCATCACCGATTCGTACACTCAAAAGTAAAAGGTCAAAGACTTTTGACACTGCCGCCGAATCATATTACACACCACAAGAAGGAGACTCACAGAATGGCCAAGGTCGTAAAAGGTTCTACATTAGATTATGGAAATGATATTTTGGCGAGCATTTATTACGATATAAAACACCCAGCTTCATATACATCAGCCAAGAATTTATTATCGCAAGCACGAAAACATGGCATTTCAAAGGTACAAGTTGATGATTTTTTGCAAGATTCTGAAACTTTTACACGACATAAACCAACCAGAATGCGTATGCAGACTAGAAAGACTAGAGGATGTGGTCGATTTCTAACAGTGCAAGCAGATTTGGTTGATATGCAAAAATATAAAAAATTAAACGACGGCTATGCTTACATGTTGACCATGATTGATGTTTATACACGCATGTTATATGTTAGGCCTTTGAAAACTAAAGGTGGTATAGAGGTTGCTAGTGCATTTGAAAATTTATTCAAGAATTTTATACCAATTCAGTTGATTACTGATAATGGCACAGAGTTTTATAATAGTCATTGTGAAAAACTATTCAAAAAGTTTGCCATACTGCACGGATCTACAAGTTCACCACAAAAGGCTGCAATGGTGGAGCGAGCAAATAGAACTTTAAAAACACGCATGATGAAATATCTCTATTACAAGAATAATCATCGATGGATTGATATCCTAGATGACTTGGTTGAAGGAATAAATAAATCTTATAATCGGTCAATTAAAATGCGGCCCATTGATGTTAAAGCAAATATATTCATTGAAGAATATGCACCAGCTGTTAAAAGCCGCTTTAAAATTGGTGATACTGTTCGCATAAGCAAAAATAGGCGTACTTTTGAAAAAAGCTACGAGTCTGGATATACAATGGAGCTATTCACAATTGATGAGGTTGTAACCGGAAACCCAACCGTGTATAAACTTGTAGATTATAATGGTGAACGTATAAAGGGAATATTCTACGAACCTGAACTTGTCTTGGCTACTAATAAAAGTAACAAGTACTATATAGAAAAAGTTTTAAAAGAGCGTACTCGAAGCGGTAAACGTCAAGTATTTGTAAAATGGAGTGGATATCCCGACAACTTTAATGAATGGATAGATGCAGAAAATTTAAATGTATAATTTTTCAATGTTATAAACAATTGTAATTATAATAAATGATTTATTTGATATATCGCATAATGTAACAATAAAAAACCAGCAAAATACAAACAACAATTCAACCTGGAAAAAAAAAATGTAGACTATTCAAATTTTCAAATTCTTACCAGTTGGTTGATCATTCGTCCTCAATTGATGAGCCATTGATGGATATTCGCAAGAGCTGGAAAAAAAAAATGTTACGGCTGAGAATATAAAAATGCCACATAACAAAACAAGAATAAAACGCCAATTGTACTATTTGTGCTTGTTGTAGTCAAAATGAAGGATCAAAGCGGATAAACATGTTCAGGTTGAGTGCTTCTGGACTTAGTTTAAAGTAGAATACATTCTGCTTATAACCAAAAGTCTTTACAGTAGCCTCATCTGCATATATAACAATATAGCCCATATTGTTCAACAATTGCTTGCACGTCATGGTGTTATAAGAGCGCATCTAAAAAAAAAATGATAAAATTGAAAATAAATAAATATGCAAGCTTACATTAATAGAGAACTTTTCGGGCTTATAGTGACGAAATTCCTTCAAAAGACCCAACGCATCATTCCTTCCTCTACACTTTATACAGAGGCTGAAACAGTGATACTCGTCTATAACCTGCAATGATTCCCTACAAGTTTTGCAGAGACAAATTGGTCTCATTAATACACTCCTTGGTGGAGTGCTCTCTCTCAGAATCTCCATCTGCTTTATTGGTGAATCTAAATTAAAGATTTAAAAAATACAAGTTAAGGTTCATACCAAAACTTGTAAAATTTGGAGCTGGTGTGGGTGGTCGTGGTACTTGAGGTTCAGGCGATTTGCGCACAACATTTGTCACATCAGCAAGTACAGCACGCTTCATTTCCGCTAAAGATCCAACTTTCTAAAATATAAGGCAAACTTGCAGAGAGGAGCAGTCTATGGCGAATGGCAAAGAGTGGCAGGAGATGGTGAAACGTCGGATCCTCGGATAGTCGGCAGAGCTGAAATGTAAATGTTGCAAAATTGCCAACCTTTTATACAAAGATTTTTGTAAAGTACAACCCATTGTGTTACAATCAAGTTTGCTGATGAAATTCTTTTATTAATTAGATTTTACAGCATATTTATGCAGATATACTCATCTCATCGACAGTTGCCAGCAGTTGGCGCACTCTGAACCTGTAAACAATCTGCATATTAATTAGTTTTTACATCTCTTTAAACATTATTGTTTACCGTTTGTGCCATAAACAACAGCCATCTCTGTAAAACATTTACGCTTTTTAAACTTTGCTTAATAGCTCATATATTAATCATAGTATACTTTTAAACCCATATTGTACCACAAAACATATGACTGCCAACGTTTTATATGTAAAAAATATTTCATTCTTGAATATTTAATAATGATTATATTACGAAACTAAAACTTTTGAAATGTTAAAATGATTATCCTATATTTAGACCCCCACAGTGCAGTTATTAGTGTTTATTAACCATCGATGTGCGTTGAGGTCAGCGCAACTGTTTGTTAATCTTATTGTATTTACCTTCAATGTGTGCTCTATTTAGTTATTGTATTGTTATATTAGTAAAATAAAGTTTAAAACTAATCTTTTATTATAATTTGAAACCTTTACTTGTTAGAATAAATATAATTAATAACAATTTGTAATTTCAAAAATTAATAATTTAATGTCGTTCTTATCGAATTAACCTTCGATATGTGTTCCATTAAATTTTGGTATTTCATATCGTTCTTATCGAATTAACCTTCGATATGTGTTCCATTAAATTTTTTATTTCATATCGTTCTTATCGAATTAACTTTCGATATGTGTTCCATTAAATTTTGGTATTTCATATCGTTCTTATCGAATTAACCTTCGATATGGGTTCCATTGAATTACCCATAACAAGTACGGTGAACAAAACGATATACATGCAAAAATTTTACTGTTTTTTAAAATAAAAACAATACAAACACAATACAATAAAAAATAAACAAAATAAGTAAACAAACATTATTAATAAATTTAATAAAGAAATAAAGAAATAAAGAAATAAATAAAATTTAAAAACAAATTTACATATTTAAATATTTAAATATTTAAATATAATTTATATATAAAATTTAAAGTTTAAATATAATTTATATATATAAAATTTAAATATAATTTAATTATTTAAAGTTTAAATATAATTTATATATATATAAAATTTAAATATAATTTAAATATTTAAAATTTATAATTTTTATTTTTACTTAATATATTTAAAAATAATTAAAACTATATACATACATTTGAATAAACAAATTTAAAATTTGATTTTAAAAAAAATCATGCTTTAAATCATGATTTTTAAATTTAAAAAAGGAAAATCCATGAACCATGATGCCAAAATATGATTTTAACAGCTGACGCTCCCCAAAAGTATGTTTTTAGCAGCTGACGCCCCCAAAAGTATGTTTTTGACAGCTGTTTGGGGGCGTGGTTAGTAAATTTTGCACGGCTCTCTACTGCTGCGGCAATGTTCTGCTGTTCTAAATGTTGCATACGGATCGCATCAAACGAAAATCTTAGGAAAACGGTAAACGATACATTATATGGAATTTATTATCGTATATCAGGGAAAAAGGGGTAAGCCATATTATCATATTCTAATAATTTTATCAAATTAATACAGAAATGTTTTCAATATTTTCACCAATAACACCGGTATATTGAAAATACATGCAATGGAAAATATTCAAAGCTCTCAACAACAAACAATTGAGAAGCAATGGGTAAATTTCGTAACTGAGTTTTGGAAAAAAATCATATACGACTAGGTCCAAGGCAGCAAAAAATCACGTGTCTGGGATTAGAAAAAATTGTAGGAGTATTAGAATTACCCAAATTGTCCATATCGGATAGAGATACAATAAGAGCACTAGAATTATCGTTAGAAAACATTACTTGTGGAAATGTAACACCTGACATTCTAGTAGGCATTGACTTCATGTGGGAGATATGGGGAAACCAACATCCAATAAGATTGATGTCAGGTCTACACCTGATAAGAACTGAATTGGGTCCTATAGTTAAAATAATTTTAAAAAAGATTTAAAATCATGCATTTTGATCCATGCGCAGGCTCGAGAGCCTGCCTCGGGAGGAAAAGTATATTTTTGACAGCTGACGCCGAAAATATGATTTTGACAGCTGACGCCCCCAAAAGTATGTTTTTAGCAGCTGACGCCCTGAAAAGTATGTTTTTAGCAACTGTTTGGGGGCGTGGTTAGTAAATTCGGCATGGCTCTCTACTATTATAGACGACCAATCTTCGAACGTCCAGTTTAAATGCTCTCGGGCAAAATCTATTCTCTTCTGCCTGTTACCAACCGATATTAAAGTCTTTCGTGCAGGAACTCGAGCTCTTAGATTTCTCGCCAACAATCTTCGTCGAATATCCGAAGGATTAAGCCTAATCCTGAACATTCTTAGAAGATGTTGGCTTAACTCGAATGACGTGATATCCGGATACCGCTCTACGAGTTTAATTAATAAGTTATCTTGTCCTACTGTTGTTTTTCTTCCTCTTCCTCTTGTCTCCGTTTGGTATGATTCTTGTGAAGCTTTCCAAATATTTTGAATCGTACTCTTCGGCAAGGTCAGAAGCTGACTCTTTTTCCGTACGCTGAACCCTTTATTCTTCATGCTAAGAACGATGTTTTGAACTTCAGGGGTAGTTATCTTGCCTCTAACCATCTTAAATTATGAATTCTTATTTTTAATTATGCAAAACAATGAAATCAGCATAAAATTCTTTTTCAAACTTAAACTATTTTTTAAAAATTCAGTTCAATCATGCTTTAAATCATGATTTTTGAATTTAAAAAAGAAAAATCCATGAACTCTGAGCCCAAAATATGATTTTAACAGCTGAGGCTCAAAAATATGTTTTTGACAGCTGACGCGCCCCAAAAGTATATTTTTAACAGTTGACGCCCTCAAAAGTATGTTTTTGACAGCTGTTTGGGGGCGTGTTTTTCAATTTTTTTTATTCAATCGATAAATTACCTTAAGAAAATAGGGTGTTCATACATTTAGTATTATCATGTTCATTAAGTCAACCCGATCTACTCAACATTATTTTTCTATTAACCATAGAATTTATAAGATTAATACGGGCTAAGCCTGAACTAATTTTTAAAATAAATTTTATGAACCATACAATTAATAACTAGCAGGTTATCACATATTGAATATGATATATGAACCTGAGATTAGAACTATTGTTTAAAGATCTTTCTTCCTAATATCTTTTTTTAGTAATTGTTAATCTTTTTAAGTGTTCGATTAGTATTAGTTTACTATTTAATTCGTTATCTGTCAAAATGTAAGATGTTCTCGGTGGCAAGAAATCGCCTTTTTGTTTTTGAACAGTTATAAAATAAATTTTTATTCTCAATAATCTCAACAAACAAAGATGATCTCAACATTAAATGATCTCGTCGAATGTTTCTATAGGTTTATTTTCACCAGATGGTAGATTGTTAATACTGATTATACTTTCTAAATTTTTAATTTGATGGTATGCTTTGAAATACAATAGTCTTCCTTACCATTTGCTTGTGAAGATGTAGCTACTACATCTATAACGCTATAACGATCGAATAAAATTGTTTTCGAAGGTCTCAAGCAATATGTCGATAGAGCAGACAGAAGCATCATCTCCCAAGTCATCATAAACGAAGACCAGACTAAAATATTAAAGTTACAGAATTAAGTATGGACTTACATTGAGCTTTAGCTGCGGAAGTTAAAATTCTATCCGGAGCTATCAAATCAAAGGCGGAAGCAAAATCAAAGCAAAACTTTTGAATTGTATATATACACTGAGCTATGTCCACAACTCGAAATATGAAATCAAATCGGTACGGCAAATGTTTCTTCTAAAACGTGAAGTGGTATTTTCATCTTTTAATGAGTCATTTACACGTCCTAATGGTACTATGATATAACATCCGTAGAATGCAACACACATGGAAATAAGTCCAAACAACTGTGAAAACATAAACCACCTAAATATTAAAAGAAGAGATTTTGAACAATCAAACAGATGTATACATGTTATGTCTATGCCCAAGTTCCATAAATACTACTACACTGATTAATTCTAGTGTTGTTCTAATAATTGGAGTTTGAAATACAAGCCATTCAATTCGACGTAAGTTTTCGCTAGAATATAATAATTTCAGTTTTTACAGTAAATTTTGAAGTATAACTCAGAGCTTTCAATCATTGGTAAGCAGTTGAGAAAACAAACTGGAGGAACTTTGAATGATATCATTATGTTGCTATAAGCAATGTAAAGTACCCTACTGAAAAGGATGTCTTACTTGCTTTTCAAGTATTCAGCCATTTCTTTTCGACTTCCAAATATATTAAATAGTAAAGATACAATAACAAAAAGGCAGAACATGAAATATCTACAGAAAATTATTATATATTCAATACAGTAACTCACACTAAAGCTACAGCATAAAGAAAGATGGCTGCTCGAGGAATGAACATGCCAGCTAAACCACAGGACGAAGTTATCTTAGAGGTGAAGGTAATATATTTATTTTAAAACTGTTAACTCACTGGAAACATAAATACTAAATAATACAAATCTGTTTGTATTCTATCATTGCTAATATATCGTAAAACATAATATAAATGGACGCATCCCAACAGAAATACTGCCACGGTGAACAAGCTTGATAATGTTAAAAAAGTCAAATACAAAGAGTCAATCTCTAAAATAAGGTTGAAAAATAAAATTGCTATTATATAATTGTTAAAATGAGTTCTGAAGACTCGTCTTGTAACACTTACCTCCCAACCATACTCCTACATCTGGAACTGACTTTTCTTCTTCGTCTACGCTTCTATTTTGAAATGATTTTGGATGAATAATAGTTTTTACAATTTCCATTTCTAAAGTTATTGAACTAAATTTATTGAATACAGTTGATGAAGAGAGTTGAGCTGTAATAATAAAACATTTTAGCCTTAACTATACGAATAGTTTGAAAACAATGACATAATTATGCAAATTTTGAAGAAAAATAGTTCAAATAAGAAAGATTTCATATAGATAGAAAATTTTTCACTCTTTGTTTCAAGAAAAATAGACATCTAAGCGAAGCTATGGGAATTTGCCACCGTAAAATTTGTTCTTCTCTTACCTGCAAGTATAGTAACCATGACAACAATTCTGCCTATATCATTTAAGTCGATATTCATTATAACTTCGTTTCATTTTTCAATTTCAAATTGGAATGGTTGACCATGCATTCATTTTGAATATAATAAAGAAACAGAAGAATGTTCTTTGATATACATTTTTTATTTTCAACTTATTGTTTATTATAATTAAATTTTTTTTAAACTTTTATACTTCGATACTTCATTACTTTTACATTTTGGATCGAGTGAGCCAAGAATGAGCTTGAGCTTTTCTTTCAGAATCAGTTGAAATGATAACATTGATTAATGTAGGTCCATCTTTTCTTGTATAAGCCTAAACATGAAGAGGTTTTTAAAATAAGCGGATTAGTATTATTGCCTCTTCCAATGCATTTTTGATTTCAGGTACGGACTTCACCAATACTCCATGGCCACCAAGTGCTTGGCTCATGACGTCATAACGACATTCAGGACTTAACGATAGAACCGGGTATCTAAATCAAAATCAATTCATATAGATTATAAAATTTTGATTAACTGAAGAGTTGGATCCCCTTCAATAGACTTCATATCCTCCGGAAGCAATCCTCTGTAGATTCCACTATTATTCAAAATAACAGTTACAACAGGCAGCTTATACCTGCAAAATCATATATCTTTACAAAAATTTCTCATAATTATTTATAAACCGAGCAATAGTTTCTACTTCCATTCCTGAGAAACCAAATGCACTGTCTCCTTGTACAACCAACACCTGCACAATCAGTATTGTTCAAATTCAAATTTATAATAATCAAAATACTTTGGTATTAGGAGAATGATCTCGACAGAATAGAGCAGCAGCAAGAGCATAACCCTGACCAACGCCCATAGTTCCTAGAATCAAATTTATTGTAAATTTGTTCATGCAATGTGATTTAGTTGTCATGGTATCAGTGGAAACATGCAAGCAATGATTTTAACCAAAAAAAATATTAACTCGTGTCTGCCCTAAAGAGAAAAAAATATTTTTTTCGAAAACTCACCGAATGTTCCTGCATCCAAACGTCTTTTTGGAAGCACCGAAGGCATCATAGTTCTACCAATATCCATTGTATTTGCACCTTCGTTGATCACAATGACATCATTTTTGGATAAAAATTCACGAATCTGATCATATGTGAATATATAATATCACAGAAAAAAATTTACCGGATGATATGCAGCATAGTAGTTAAGTGGTAGCTCATGATTAATAGCCATTTTCTCAACCACCTGCCTGTTATATATTATAAATTTTAAATTTTTGATACTTTCATATACTAACCGATTATTATCAGAGATATTCTCAAGGAATTTGTTCCAATCGCTTTTGGTGTCAAATTTCCATTCGTCCGACAATGATATCATCTGAAGAATAATCAATGAAATATCAGAATATGTTTCAAAGTTTTACTTCTGATAAGGTTTCTCCGATATCTCCTAACAGAGGAACAGTAGTTGGCACATTTTGATGGAACTCTTCAGCATTGATATCAATCTGGCGATAACATAATCAACATGCTTCTTTTTTTAAAGTCATACTTGGACAATCTTGAAACCTTTGCCAAAACGAGGAGGTAAGCCGAAATGCAGCATCCAGTTAAGACGCGCACCCAACAATATCAAACAATCTGTTTCAAGTAGTGCTTTGGAACGAGCAGCAGCCACATTTCTATTAATTCATTTTTTCATTGTATTATATACACATATACAGCAGAATAAAAACCTTGGGTGCAAGTCAGTACAGACGCCTTTTCCGCCTGGAGTAGCCAACCAAGGTAAACCTGTCATTGTTAAGAATTGTTGAACCATAGCTGGGCCTCTCTCGGACCAAGCACATCCTACACATATTTACTTACACATAGTAATTAGTATCAAAACTATACCTTTACCAATAATGACCAGTGGTTTCTTGGCTTCTTTAATCGTTCTCAATGCCTCTTTGATTAAAGATGGAGTAGCAATTGAAGTTGGTCCTGGCAAGGGAACAGATGGTACTACTCTATGAAAACAATAATTGCATTGATGATTTTTTTGTTTTATTTACGGTATATTTGACTCGTCAGTTGAAGAGAGAACCAAGTTGCCAGGGATGTCAATATAGACGGCACCTGGTCTACCATACATAGCAGAGCGAACAGCCTGAACAGAGTATACCAACAACAGTCTTAACAGAGAATCCAACCTTCTCTACATGAAGAGGAATACTTTGCAAAGTTGTGGGACGTGTAACATATTTGCAAGAAAGGCGTGCGCTGTCTACTTGAGGCCACTCTTGGAAAGCTCCCCTACATTCTTGATCAAGATCAGATGAACCTCCAATACATATTACAGGCCTATGATATAATAACAAGAATCATATAGTGGAACTACTCAACTACCAGCAGTTCACAGTAGCATTTGCCAAGCCACCGATTACGTGCAATAAACCAGGTCCCGAGACAACAAGACAAACAACAGGTTTACGAGTCAAATATCCCATTGCTTGAGCAGCATAGCAAGCCTTAACCGAGGAAAAAAACAATGTTCATAAGCTTTAGAAAGTCTTACAGCTTGTTCATTGCGGCATCCAATATATTTAATTCCATAGGCTTGTGCAGCCATTCCAATCTCAATAATAGGAAAGCCGACCACACCAAACATATATTCAACTCCCTGATAAAACTAGTTGGAACAACAGATAGAGATGTCTGTTACCTGATCAATCAAGGATTTGGCAACAATAGCAGCTCCATCCATTTTTAGAATATAGTTTATCTTGTCCTTCTTCAACTAAACACATATACAACAAAAATATTATTTATTTAATTATGCAATAAATAAAATAATAATAATTTATTAATTTGTATAAAGAAATATTTAAACTCATAAATGACAAGAACCTATGTATCTAAACGTTTTTCTTATCTAACAGTATCAAATTTCTATTAATGGACAGACACAAATATCGATACTTATGATCATTGATTAAGGTACAAAGGTGAATAGATTGTCATCATAAAGTATATAAGTATTATACAAATTGATATAAAACAGCAAAAAAAAGCATATAATAGCTACGAAACAATTTTCTGGATTTTCAGCATCACAATCCTAATATACAATTTAAAATTAAATATTAGTTTGACTGTTGTTTCAATCGAGACATTTCTTCTAATAATTCCAATGCAATTATCTATAAAATTATGATCTTAGTTCTTGTTCACGTGTATCACAATAAGATGATAACAAACATTTTTCTTTTCTTCAATATCGTCAATGGAATTTATCAAATTCTGTTTTCGCACCATCAAATCTTTTACATTCTTCAATATTTTTTTTGAATTCTCATCCAAATTTTCCTAGAATGTTATTTGATTTATTTAAAAAGAAAATAGTAATTTAAGATTCTAACTGTCATATTATCAGATAGTTGGTTATCATTGGAAATAAGAGTTTCTTCATTTTGTTCTTCCATATTCAATATTTCTTCAATCTGTGTCAATTCGAATAGGCTTAAATGTTTTAGAAATTATTTGTAGTATTTCTTACCATTTCTTTTTGTTCGTCATCTTTCACAAATTCAAGAACATTCGAGATTTCTATTTCTAATATATGTAACTCTTCTAGTACTATTTGACTATCATTGGAAAGGATGGAGGTGTTTAATGTCGAAGATGAAGCAGAAATTGGGAAAATGAGTAGTAAACTCAAATATAAAACTAGATTCATAACTGAATAGTATTAACTTTATGTAATTAATTGTATAATAACGAATATAAGTAAGCTATGAATTAAGATTCAATGTATTTAATTATTTTTAATTAAGAATAAAAAACTCAAAAAATAACGAATCAATTATTCAAATACTTTCAAAACTAATTCAAACCATTCCAAACAATTATTGCTTTGTCAAGCTTTTTAGGATTTTGCATCTGCTTCTAATGTATCCATCTGAAACTGGATGTAGTATTCTGTACTTTGTAGGTTATGTATCTAGCAATAATGTGATAAACAAGTTATTTTGATGAAGCAGCGTTATAAAGTAAAACTTGACCAACTTGCAAGAACATTTACAGTTTTTTCATTCCGTATAATACCAGAACATGTATGCTGATATTAATAAATTAAGGCTACTATGTGGTATCATTTACTTGTCTTTCTTCTTGCTCTCACTCCAATTTATCCTGAAAATGAAGAGCAGGTTTTTATATTTCCTTCCAGAATTGCGTGGGTGTTATTTGATAGGTTCCTTCACCGAAAAAAAATTCGATTGAAATTTGGAGAGTTGTCTTAGTTGATTAACATTTTTTTTCAGAAATTCCTTATCTAGTTATTCACAATTTCAACCCTTTTCCAACTTTATTTTATTATTAATTAACATATGTATATAAACAATACTTAACAAGACATTGAGATGTTGTAATAAAATAGAAAATGTTTGTGAAGTTTAGTGAAGTTTAAGAAAAAGAAAATTAACACATTTACGTTTATAATCAAGTAATATTTTTATTTTCTCATTTGCAGACAAATTTGAGTTTACCTAAAGAAGCTAAAGATGACGACAAGACGCATTTTTCTTCTTTTATAACCAGTCTTCCATTGAAAATTCAAGATTCCTTCAGAAGTATATGGATCAATGAATCTATACCAAAAGAACAGAAATCTAATTATTTTTTGAAATTAGCAAATGAAGTATGACTATAATACTTGATTTTCAAACATTTTTATCCAATCAATTCAGTTGATGGATAAGAAGATGCTTCAATCATTCATTAACTATCGTCGAGAAGTTCAAAATAAAAGAAGGAAATTGCAGATGAAAGTATCTATCTGTTTCTCTTTTTTTTCAATTTATCATGCTATTTATCTTCCTTCTGAGCAATATTTCTCAAACAAGTGCATTTTCAGTTTGATCAACTATCTGAAGAAGCTAAGATTGCTCATGCGGAATTAATGAAATTGAGAGAGCAGCATCATAATATCTATAAGAAGGTTTTTTGTTTTTGTAAATTCCAAAAATAATATTTAAATTATTTGCAGATGTCTCTCTCTGCTCGAAAAGAGTTGAGCGATCTTTACAACACTTAATATCAAAATTCAAAATATTTGAGATTATTTATATATCTATATAACTCTATAACTATAATTATTATTATATTAGATGTTAAATATAGTACAAATTCATTCTTTTTATCTTAGAATATTTATGATGAAAGATATATCATTTTGAATATACATTTCATTTTACTTTGATATTTATCTTTGAGTTTTCTTGTACATATGAAGTTTTGAATCAAATTTTTCATAATCAAGTTGATATTTATAACTTAAAAAAACATTATTATTACACTTCCACATTCTAATCGTTGATACATTAAGAGAAAACAACTGTTATATTAATACTAAATAATGATAGATAAGATTAAATCAAAACAATAACTTAAAAATTAGAGATCTGTTCCATTATCTTCTCATTTTGCGCATGTAAATATGGCCTGTATATTATATAAATCGTTGGCAATCTCATCAATATCTAACTAATATATAATGAAATTTATATAATTAAACAAAATAAATTAATTTAGGAACTTATGGCAAGAAAAATATTGTTTTTGAGTAAAAAAAAATAAATGAGCGCTGTTGTGATATTCTTTTGAATGTTAGACGGTGACTAAGAAAACCAGTACGAAATTGAATATTTTGAATAAAATGATAATAGCAGACAATCTCGTAGGTTGTGCGCCGACATAGTAGATAATGGAACAGATACAACATATGTTTTCCTATTAGGATTTGTAGCTACCATATATATATATATAAATATAAATATATATATATATATATATATGTGTGTGTATGTGTATGTGTGTGTGTGATGGTGATGGTGTGAGGATGTGAGGGTGTGTGTGTGTGTGTGTGTGTGTGAGGGTGTACCCGAATGACGTAGGGAAAGATGTATGTATATAGAAAATAAAAATAATGTACAGATATAGCTAACTGATACAAAAGTCTTCACATATAGTTGGGACTGAATATTATTGTCTTAGTGTCGGCCATCTAATGCGTCCAAATATTTATAATCTATCAAACGTGGAATTAAGGTGTGTCTGAAAGAGATGATGCTCAATGTCTCGATATATAATGCCGATAGGAACTAACCTGATTGGCAAGAAGAAGAAGCACACTATGGGGAAAACCATTTCAATAAATGGATACGGTGAAAATCCGAACGCACAGAGAATGACAAGTTGTAAAAGTTGGCAAAATGTAAACAGATGCACTTTACGTTGTGGTACTTTGCGGATATAATGAGTAGGTGGATACGCTTGCTGGAAAAAGAGGGTTTAAGCTTATCTTAACGTTCATATTGAAGCCATACCTGTTCTGTGATCAGTAAAAGTAGACGTTCAAACATTTCGTTTCCTGATAAAGAAGTCAACGCCATGTATAAGAATAGACCATGTAAAACGGACGTTGGAATTTGTTGTAATGGATAAGGTATCAAGTAAAATGTTGAAATTAAAATTAAGATATGTGCAATTAGTGTTGCTAATCGGGTTTCACGAACATTCATTATTCTGAAAAATTGAAAATGAATGAACTTGAAAAGCTACTTTTCGAATATTTTTATCTTCAATCCCACTGAAACTCACACTTCATGAACATGTCCTTGTGACACTCGCTCTTCAACATCAGCAAGGGCTCGCAGATGAAGAGGGGAATGGGGTAATGCACCATGCATCCATGGCAAACCAACAAGAGAAAGTCCTATATTGAGCATTGCAACAACAAATAAATCCAAGTTCTGCGTTTGTCCCTTTTTCAATCTAACATTGAGTAGCATTATTTAAATTGTTTTTGTTATAACTTACTTATTTTGTGAGTTATTTACTATCGCTGAAGTAATATTTTGATCAATGAAGAATAGAAAAGAAAGTGAAAATCCGAGCAATAAACAGACAAAATATCCCGATGGCGGTAAAGAAAATATATCAGCAATTTGTAACAACGGTACTTCGTTTCTCATTTTGAACCTATCTTCTGAAAAAAAAGTAGAATATAGCATTTAATGTGGCAAATGAAGTTGAAATTTACTCTGAACATCAGCAAACAAGTATGACCCAATGAATGACATTATCAGAACGGAGGCTGGTAGGGCATAATCAGCAAGCCATTCACGTCTAGATCTTGTCAAATATGGAGTCTGAAAAATAAAAATTGATTCTCAGTCAGAGATCTACAAACAACCTTCCGAAAGTTGAAGAGAAAAAGTCCTAACCATAATGTGCCAAACATTAGAAGCATGTATAATATAGTAGTATCTCTTCTACATACCACTGATGTTGATGTTATCTTTAAATTATTGAAAATAAGAAAGTTTAACTCAAAAACTTACATTTCCAGCTTTAGATGATAATACTGTGCTCATATTATTTAATAATGTAACACCTAGCTCTGTACTCCCGTTTCTATAAATATCAATAGCATATTTCAAGTTTTCAACATTTGCTACAGAATCGTCACATCCATTATAGTTTTTCACAAAAACTGAAAACACAAAGATTTCGTATGTGAATGAGAATATGAGAATGAGCAACTTACTGTTATGGAGAGCTCGAATACTTTCCACAGTGAATGCTATTGCTATAAACAGTGAAAACATCTCTTCAGCTGACCTAATACAAAGAATTACATAAGAAAACAGAATAAATCTGATATTAGCTCATACCTAGTGGCTAATTTCATCAACGAGCATAGTTCTGTCGCTGAATATAGCACCAGAAACAATTGACAAACCAGTCCAACACAAGCATACATAGCAAAAAAATCATAGCCAAGTTCTTCAGATATTTTGTAAATGACTGTAATATATGAATTTTAGAAAAATACTTTGAAATCGCAGTCAATTACCTTTCATATAAATTGCTAGCGGTACTGTTGTTAAGAGTATTATCATAGGCTGCCCACCAAACAGAGCAAAAAAAATGCCGCCAACAGCTTGAGCAATGATTACTTTTCGAACATCTGAAAGTAATTTCACGTTTATGTAGTCTTTATTATATGAAACTTACTAATACCACCATTAGTATTATCGTCATTCAAAACACCAAATGCTATTGCTGGAAGTAAGCAAGCGAAGTATAAGAAAACAACAGTAGAAAAAAGTTTTTGCAAAGTCTTGTGTCCTCTCACACCATCCATAAAATCTGATGGATAATAGGGCAACCGCCGTGCAAATTCTTCTTTCAGACCACGAAAAGGATACCATGCATTTGGACCAAACTGTAATGATTTGTTATAGTAATTCATCAATTATTTGTTTTTTTCTCTTGATATTTCTTCAAATAACTAACTATTTGCTCTTTTGCTTGACTTAGATGAATTGATGTTTTCCGTTCTCGCCACTGATTTTGATCCATTGCCAACTCTTTAGCGGCTGATAGAAGTGTTGATCTAAGTTACATGAAGTTTATAACTTGAAAAGCACTATTCAATCTGCTTACCTGAACTGTTCTACGGTTTGAGCCATAACCAAACGTTGTCTAATCTCCATATCAGCAAATAATGTGGCGAAAGTTCTGGTGGTCTCTAAAGCAGTTTTTGTGCCTTTCTGTAATGAAAATGAGATGAGAATATTCATTGGAAAAGCATCTTTTACCGCTCTGCTTGGAGCAATAACTATGATTATGAACCGCAAATCCTGCATGGTTCTTCCTAGATTTGTTGGATGAGATAAACGTGCTATTGCGACATGTCGATGTTGTACAGTATTCAGCATGCACCTAAAGCATAATGAGCATGTTTCAAACTTGTCAATCACACAGAATGAAAAATGAACAACTTACAAGGCGCAAATCCAAGTTTGATCATAATCAAAAGTTCCTCCTATAGATCCAGTTGTGCAAATAGACTGAACCGTTCGACTTAGTATATGAACTATAAAGAAAAGTATAAACGCAACGAATATTTATAAATAAATTAACATTGATTTCCGGCATCCTGAGTGAAAAGAACTGCTCTGACTTGTTCACTTGTGAATTCTGGCTCTTGTATATCCATCTCATGAATAATTCTATATAAGTAAAATAAAAAATGAAGTTTAATTAAAAAAATATTGACATTTTACATTTTTGCTAAACCATATCCATACATCCATATACATATATCTATTTATCTATCTATCTATCTATATCTATTTATGAATAGATATACATTTTGGAAATGATTTTTTTGCCAAAACAAACATTGCAAAACAACAAAAAATCGAATTATAATAAATATGCTATATATACATATATGCACATATGTATATGTGCGTGTGTTTCAGTCTATATAACCTAGTCCTTTCAAATTAGTTATATTCCATAAAAGTTTTCTTAAGGTTTTATATGAAAAATAAACAAACTTGGCAAATATCTCTTCTAAACTGGTTTCTTGGAGATCGAGTAACAGCACAGCTTTATTTAATAAATGATCTATGTCCATAGTTGCCCTGATTTCTGATCCGAAATCTTTCATCGGAATTTTTTCATGTTTAGCGTACATCAAAGTTACGTTATCATATTCATCTGAAATTATTTTAAATTTAATAAAATTTGGTTATTGACCTTTTGATCTGAAAATAACTAAACCTATTGAGTATGACATAAAGAATGCAAAAGAAATCAAGCATACGTCTTTCTTAGCTTCCAATTTCATTCAATTCTCAAAATGAACGGATTTTTGCATTTGGCCTACAGTGATTTAACTCCCAAAAAAAAAGTAGGAAAAGAAAAAGAAAAAGAGGTAGAAATAGAAGTAAGTTATCACAAGTTTAAAGGAACATTTGAAAGACTTTCAAAAACTCAATTATGCACTGTCTGTTCAATTTTCTTTGTAATTGTCTAGCTAATTTGTATCTCAAAGTAAACAATACAGATGTAACATTTCAATTTGACATTTGCCTTATATGCATATCCTTGATGAATATGCCGAGCTGTATAAATTTTTTTTTTCGTTGAAATAAGTAAACGATTAAGAATAGGAACATTTCTACGAAATACACTCTAGAGTATATTTAGTAGTGGTAGAATGCAAGAAAGCAATACATAAGCTGTCATCTGCATTTTATCCATTCAATTTGGCTCTTCCTATTCATTAACTATATTTTTCACTACTTATCAAGGGAATGGAAAATGAAAGCCGCTAACCCATACCCACCAATGAAAATAGAAAGACTATCCAGTTCCCTCCATTTGCCTTTCGGGCACATTATCATTCTAAAGAAAGCTTCAGCTCTCTTCATTCACTTCTTTCTTTCTTTTCTTCACTAAATCACTTTATATAGATCTATTTCGTCTTCTTCCTCCTCAAGCAGAATGTAAGTCTTACTCCTCCATTACTGAGTGTAGCTCATAGACTGCATACAAGTTTTCTTTGCTAATTTAACACAAACACATTCAAAAGAATATAATACAAGCTACGTAATATAATATATAAATATATATAGATATATAGATATATATTATATATTAAATATATAAAAAAGATATATATAAGTGAAAAACAAAAGATAAGAGCATTCTTCTGGACAAATTTGATAAAGTAATGACCTACTTCCGGCGTTGCTCCAACTAAGGGTATCCAATGGTGGAGTATCTGAATCGAACTCCCTCTCTAAATCGAGATGTATTTGACTTCCATATTGTGAAGCTGTTCTCAACGGGCTTCCCCTAGCTGAACCATTGCTTGGTCTTCTCCCAGAATCTTGTAAACTTTTCATGGATAACCAAGAGACACGCTTTGTTAGCATTTTTGATTTCTCTATTGGTAAACCTATTTGCTCCGAAGATGGTGCAGGATTAGAGCCACTGCTTCCGCAAAATGATGGAGCAGGTTCGTCTTTTTTCGAATTTTTCAAAAGCTCTAATTGAAGTGTAGGCTGACTTGCTCTACGTTCAAAGGTACGTAAAGGTCGAAAACCTATGGCAGGTGCACCAGTTTGCACACTTTTTCTTCTACATATGACGGGACTAAGATTCAAACTGAATCTCGGTGGTTCTTGTGATAAAACATCTGATTCCTCTGACAGCTCTGTAGGACAAGGACAGCTTGCTATTGAGTTTCCAGAAACGTTTGATATTCGTCGTTGTTCAGGTACATATAGTAATGTATGAGATGTTCGCCTAGACATCGCGCGTTGTCGGGGATCCGGCTTCTTTACATATAAACCGTACGAACTGATTGGAGCTGAGCTTGCTGTCATGGTACCCGTTCCATTATCCGCCTGAATCGTAGTACAACTTGAAGACGGTATCGGAATAGCGCTTTCTTGAGCATTAGTACTGGCCGTTGTAGTGGAAACCGAATGAGCTGAAGTGTCCAACGCTGAGAGAGTCGAAGAAGGCGTCGTGGTTGTAGCAGTTTGTGTGGTTGACAAATTAGCAACAATCCTCTGAAGTTGTTTATTGAAATGCTGATTCTCGTTGTATCGGAATGTTCGTGTCTCAGCTTTCTGTTGACCAGGGCTTTGAACCACAATGGTAGTATTAAGAACAGGAGTAAACGATGGTTCAAATGATGATGTCGTTACCACTACTGAAGATGTTGGGCTTGTTGAACTCAATTTAACTGGCGTGCCTGTTTGAACTGATTCAACGTTGCTCATTACTACAGCTGATAACTACAAAGCAGAGCAGTTCTGAAAGGTGTAAAAAATAGTTCAAATCCCATGCCCATATGATTGAAGATGCTGAACTCACAGTTTTCAGAGAGTAGTGAATTTACAGCATTAAAAGATCTTAAGGAATAGAATAAATAGTATCTAGCGAATTAATAAGTTCAATGAATTATTATAGATTAAGTATGAAGAGTAAATGAATGACGATGAAGCGTTCAATGCCAATCCAACTAATTTTCCCAATTATGAGTCGGCGAATAAATTGAAAGTTTACCGCCGAATTTTCCAATTAGTTAAATTGACGCTGTGCAAAGAGGCCTAGGACTGTTGTTGATTAGGACGTGTCCGGAATCAACTTCTCGGGATCAGGTACAGTCTTGCTGGTCGGTGACAGATCAATGGAAAAACTTAACTGGGGTCACCTTGACATGCGCTTGTGCCAGCATTGACTCGACATTGCCAATTCTCTGCGCTTTATGAGTGAAGCTCCGCCTTCATTCTGCCTGAAGCCTCTAGCTTCGTAGTACACTCTAATAGAGTCTCGGTTTCTCTTTTCCTCTGTTCACTACATCCTTCTCCAAATCTAGCTCAACAACGACATTGACGGCATGGAGAAGAAAATGGGAAGAAAATATGGAGAAGAAAATGGGAAGAAAAACTAGGATGATTATGTTGGGGAAGAGCTACTGTTGAGGCACAGATGACCATCCTATTGATTGTGGGGAGATGTTAATAACTCGAAAACAGCATGTTGATCGTCGTCTCATTAACGGATATAGTCAAGTTGACGAAAATACGTAAAAACTTAGCCTCATCTATAGATGCTCTGGATTTAAGCGATACGAAAAAAAAAATTTCGACTACTCCATGTGACTCTACGGTGAAATTATCAAAACTTCATTTTTTTTAAAATCGAATGAAAGAATATAATTTTAGGACTAGTAATAGTCGATTATATGACCACAATGGTTTTGCTTTCCTGACTTGAATCACTTCAACTGCAATTATTGCTCTTACAAACTTTTTTCAAACTTGTATTCCTAAAGAATGAACATTTCTGCTTAGAAATGTCGATCGAAATGATTTCAAGATTCAATTTAGGATTAGAATGAGTGGGTCCAAGCTTCTACTTACTCAGTTATTTTCTATCATTACATGAACAAGATTTTTCAAGCAATCGCCTTAAAATGTATTTTTCAACAAATGGGTGAGTAGGTGAACGAATCTTCTGTTCAGGTAAAACTATTTGTCAAAATTCAGTCCATTCTCGTATACTTCTCTCAATTCTCTACATTCCTTTACAAGGCTTTCTCATTTACCTCACATCTCATCGTTTTTTTCCCGTTCTCCTTTTGCAACGTTGTAATCCCTCCCACTTCTCTTCATTTATCTACTTCTAACATTTCACGAGCATCTTTTTCACTATATACTTTCCTCTGTTCCCTGATTCTCCATATGTGTTCATTTCTGCTTGCTGGCTATACTTCTTTGTTCCTTCCTCTGTGCTTGAATAGTTATCATTATACATCATTTCTTCCGCAGCTACTCCGAAGAGACAACAAAACTCTGCTATGCTACAAAGTCGGAGAAGATGAGAATAGAGAAAGAAGGGGTTGACTGAGTTATTCGTCAATGAAAAGAGAACCATCAAGCTATCCAATTGAATCAGGCAACTCTTAACGCGGGCAAATTCGATAACAGCCACAACAAAATAAGAGGACGGGAAGAATTTGAAGCAACAAGATCAGGGATAGAAGATCTTAAGAGGAAAACGCATATAAAATGTCTAGTAAATTGTGTAAAGTTCTAGCTTTTCAGATCTAAATAGGGTCTCACAATGCAATGCCTCACGTATGCAGCATGATGCCTTACTCACTGCAGACATAAATCATACAAACAATTTCATTTTGGCTAGTTTTGTTATTTGTTTTTCAATTTTTTTTGTTTAAAACTTTCACTTTTTCGTTGCTTTTTCAAAATATGCTGGAACTCGAAATCAACTGTATATATGTAGAATAAACATATCGTTCTAATTAGTTTTAATTTTCGAAAATCACTAAGTTCATATCAATACCAACCTTCATCTCCTTCGAATTCGTGGATGCTGTCATCGTCCATCATATACACATGACTTGGTCTTCTTGCTTCTGGTACTGCGATATTGCCACTTTCCAACGAATGAATCGTAGCTGAAGTACAGCTTGTGCACATCTCTCCAGTACTTTTTGGTCTTTTCAATCGACGAGGTGTTTGAATACCGCTGGCTACTGTTAGGTCACTTCCAGCACTACCACTGGCGTCCGAATCAAGACGTCGTCGTCTAGGACCTCCGGAACTTGTTGAAGGTTGTCCAGATCCATTTGCTTTGTATTGTGATGGCTTAACAGTGAATACGCGTGTTCTACTGGGCACCTCTTTTTCGAGACTGCTTTCCGATGCTGTTTCAGTAGCAAATGAAGCCTCAGATGCGAATTTACGTAGTTTACGGTCAATAATAGATTTAGCACTACTAGACACAGCGGGAATAGCCCGAAAGGTTAGTGGAGCAGATGGTGGATCAGAAGCATGGAAAGGATCAGTCTTGTCTGAATCTGGTGACGCCATTAGCACATTTCTGAAGAAAAATGGAGGAGATGATTATGATAACAATCCAGTAGCAAGAAGATCGATCGATAAAATCTCAAGAACGTAAACGAATAATCAAAGTAAGCATTGTAAGTTAAACTAAGAACAATTAAATATATACAGAATATGAATATCAAGAACTAGTAGTCAATAGACAAAAGCGTTTGTGCTCTTTTTTCCCAAGAACACATCGCGCTTTTAGTTTTCGTGCGATTCGGACACTGCCAACGATTTAGCATAAAAGATGTACGTGGGAAGAAAAGATTCTTTCATCGTCGCCCTTCAGCAACGCTGTTTGCAAAATGGATAAAGTTTCGTCTTAGAAACGCTGAAGTCTTGCAAATCCTCACGGTGGAGCCTGAGATTCCGGGACATCTTCAAGTTAGTTAATCTAGACTGGAAGATTAAAAAGTTAGAGAATAGTACTGGTATGAGACCGAAATTCTAAAAGTCGCAATGTCTCGAAGCTATAAAAAAAATGAGATCAATTGGGCTGCTGTTGCGATGCCTTGTTCATTTTGCTTTTATGGATAATTAGAGATGTGAATGAGTTTTGAAGGAAGGGAATTCTAACTAGGGAAAAAATATATAAATATCGTATTTCATACTAATTAGTTGACTGATAAAGCTAAAGCAAAATATGGCAGGGATTCATATGAGTAGAATATACATACATATGTATGTAAGTATTTCAGAAATCATAAGAGATAGAGAAAACGTTGTGTTTTTTTTCATGTAAAACATCAAAATACTCTGAGCAAAACGACAAACGGACAAGCAGGAGAGGTGAAGAAGCGGGAAAAGCCAAAGAGTAATAAAACTGAGAAAACGGAGAGAAAAGTTCCGAATTCAACACAATGATTTATCATCATGCACGCACAGTTAAAGGAGACATACATTAGATTCGGAGAAAGACAAGGAGAAGATTGTGCTTACTTTCATGAAAGTCTCTCGAATGAAGTTTTATTCGAGATGCAATTCTTCGGAAAAATTTGTCAAACAATATCATTTCATGGAAGACAGGATATACAAAATTCGAGAAAAGAAAGCGTAGCAAGAGAGTAAAACAACATTACTTCAATTGGTGAGACAGCAACTTGAATATTTCTAATAATTGACAAAGTTTTTAGTTTTCTTCATCCTTCTCTTTCTCCACATTTCATTCACTTCTTAAACTGCTCATCCAAATGCACGTGAGAATCCGTGCGAATTTTCATTTTCAATGGCAGACATATTCGAGGCGGTTGTTCTAACATTCCCTCTCTCTCTTTCTATCTCCCTCTTTTCCTCTCCCTCGTATTCTCTCTATCTATCTATCTCTCATTCTCTATTTTAGCCTCTCCCTCTTTCTTTCTTTCTTTCTTTCGTGCTTTCTTACTTTCTCTTTCTTCCTTTCTTTCTTTCTTTCTTCTTCTACTACTACTCCTTTCTTCTTCCTAAACCTCTTTTTTTCTCAGTCCCACCCCCATCTCCTCTTCTTTATTTCTACTCTTGCTCCTCTTGTTCAAACCACTCTACATTTCGTTCTCTCTTACTAGTCTTCTGCTATTTCATCTCGTCTTCGATCCCTCAGAGCCTCATCTCTTTTTCTCTGGTCTTTTTTACTCCAGAGTTATAGACACAGAGCTTAACCCTGCCTTCATGTACTGCTTTTGATTCAATTTGACTTCTATTTTCCCCTCAAGGAGGCTCAAAAACGAAACAACTTTTCAAAATAATAATTCAAGAAATATGAATGGAATGCTGAAAAAAACAAGGATTCCCCATATAGAAGTGTAAGTGGTGAGAACAGCTTTTCAGGAGAATCATAACAATGAAGGAAGAGCATACACATCGATTATCTTCATTTGGAAGAAGAGAGAGAGACAGACAGATTTAGGAAGAATATCTGCTATGAGCATTTCAATGTAAACTTCAGAAGTTGTTGGCTATAGGATGGTAGCAATGAGCTGAACCGTAGCTTCTTCTAACACCCATTAAGCCTTTTAGTGACGAGTAAATTGAAGAGAAATTAATCGCCTTCGTGGAATGTTTAAGTGACAAGTTGAAGAAATTAATTGACTTGGAAAGAAAAAGTTTAACCATCTACATCCAATAAAAGAAAATAGTGACGATTTGTTTAAGCTAGTTTACAGGAATGAGCATTAAATGATTAAAAAAATATATAGATTTGAATTATAAATTCAAGATGATAATCACATTATAAGTGAAAAGAATAATAATCTAGTTAGAAAAAACTGAAGCATTGTTGGTAAGCATCGTGAGTGAATCATATGAGAAAAGAGAAAGAATCGAAGTAAGTATACATCCTCCAGCTCTCATAAATATTGAGTCGATATGCCTGAAAATTGGGTTGGCAGATGCGTTGGGGGCGATGACATAAGGAACACCGAGATACATAGATAAAGTATCAAAACACAAAACGGTTTAATAATATACGTTCTGATTGAGTATAATAGCATTATTAACTAATAAATAGTGGCAAGATTGTGAGAAAAAAACTAAAAGATTGAGTGTCTAACAAGCTTTTAGTGTTGTAGGAATTTGTTTCGACAATCACAAACATTAACATTAAAATTCTTGTAAACTTCATGATAGAAGAGGAACTCGAAGGATATCAAAAACTCAATATTATACAATTAAGTTGAACATTAAAAGGAAGCCAATCCATCTGGTTCAGCGGCAAGAATATATAGGTCTCTAGTGGGTAAAGTTAGATGAATGCTGGAACCGACGAGCTCAGAAGAATGAAAAAGCCGGCATCGAGGAAATCGAAATGGAAAAGCTTTCAATTTATCAAAAAATAAGAATATAAAATTTGAAAAAAGCATAACTGGTAATAATGAAAAACCAATTAATCAACAAAGTTAGTGTATTTTTCAATCGGAAACATCAATTATATGTACATCCTATCAGATAATTACACATCGATATATCAACAAATCAAAATATAAATGCACATGTTTTTCAGGATATATTATATGAAATAAAAGAAAAAAAATTTGTAAATAGAAATAAAAGTTATTTTTAAAAGTAAAGATAAAATATGTGAATACGAAGAAAGAGTTCTTGAAGAGGTCTATGAAGGGAGCTCAGACAACTGGCTCTCTCTCATCACGTGAAATATTTCAGCAGCCTTCACTGCCTATCCGACGTGCTAATGGCATGATTAATGGTTCCTATTTTCAACATATTCAGTTTTGAGCATTCTTTATTATTCAATAAAACTCAGCCATCAATTAAATGAGAGTTTCTTGAGCCAATGAAATTTGGTGAGACAATATAGCCAAATATAGTATGTTAGTATCTGATGTGGGCAAAAATTAGAAAGATGATGTATTTTAGAGTGTTAAAACATGATGAGAATGAATGAAATAATTGATTTCATTAAAAATTTTATCTATTATTTCAAAGAAATTTCAAAGAATGTCAGATATGTTTCAAACTCATGTTCTGTTCGAGAAACCCTGGACTTCTTTTCCAGTTCGGTGCCCAGCTTTTGCTGTTTCGAATGAATGAATCTGACAGCTGACAAGCTACACTCACAATAGTTGGTCCTAAGAAGACTTAGCTTCAACAAAGCTACGATCACAAATGCTCTCACCACTCCCTATTGGACCCAAATCGTGAATCTACCATTATGAGTTTCGAAAAAAGTTTTAGTTTTACCGACTGAAGCATGTAAATACACATGTTTAAGTAATACAAGCATGTAAGTCTGAGTAGTTTTAGTTCTAGAATCGTTCCATTGTCTTGTTTATCATTTATTAGATAATGAATTAATAAATATCGTGAATATTGAAAGCAACCATGTATTTAGAAGGTAGCATAGAATACATTTTCCCAATTTTTTCAGAAACTCTCATGAAAAGAAACAAACCGTCCAAGTTTAATAGAAAAAAAAAATTGAACTATCAGTGCTTTTAAGATGAATTTTTGATTTCTTTTGTTATTCTTTTTAAAATATTTAAAATTCTATACTGGTGGTTTTACTTTCTTTCAGATCTTTTTAAGTTACTTATTCAAATGTTTTAAATAGAAAATAGACGTACCTATGTCAATGTCATCATCTTCGTTCAAAAATCGTTGGTCATCTATGCATGATTCTGGTTCAGAAGTCATAGAAGCTACAGAAGGAGAAGCTCTCCCTGAAACATTTCCCGGGACGCGAAGATAACTTTGCCCTCCGAATGGATCCAATCGATCAGCTAAAATATTCTTGTTGAGTCAAAACTATACAAATTAATAATTTTTTTATTCCGGAAGAAAAAATTAATTTAATTACAAGATTTGCTAATTTTCATTTTCCTTTTCCTGTTTGATTTTATTCGTGTAAGTATAAATGTTGAGCCCGATTATGTCTCAAAAATACCCAACAGTTGCTCTTGTAGGAGGGATAGAGAGAGAGATTCAAAAAGTGAGAGGGTAAAATGACGAGAGAACGAGAGATAGCATAAGAAATGTAATAAAAGGAAGAGAGAATGAGAATGAAAAATAAGTAGAAACAGAAGCAGAATGAGTTCAAAGAGGGAAACAGGAAGCATAGCGAAAAATAATAAGAGAGAAAAGGAGGAAACAGGGAAAAGCTTAAACTCGAAGCAAGAATTTAACAAATCGATATATATATACTTATATTTTGAAATATATATAATATATACATATTTATTCAAATCTATGTGATGTATTTTCTATGTTTAATGTGTTAATTACCTTTATTAATTATTCGCAATTGTATGATATATGTATGTATGTATGTATGGATGTATGTATGTACATCTATATGATATAATAGAAATATATTCATATAGTTTTATAATTAACACATGTATCTAGTAAAACAATGTACATCTGCTGTTCATAAGATCATTTTTACCGGAACAAACAAACTTACTTCTTGATTTATTGCCTCCCAGTGATGGTACAGTGCCTGTCCGACGAAGACCGAAATTATTTTTATCATTATTGTTAGCACCATTTTCACGAACAGATGCCCAACGAACAACGCGTCGCTGTTTTTCTTCATCTATTTGCTCGAGTGATTCAGGCGATGAAGACTCGTCCAAACTCATTATTGAGTGTGAATATAAAACAGCTTATCCAAGTCTTTAAGAAATTAAAAAGTTATAAATTGATCCAAAAACGAGCAAGATGAAACAAAGGTGATTCAAATAAAATACTTTTAATAACAACAGAGTAGCAAAAATCATTTACATAAGGGACACGAGCATATAATATGAGATGCGATATTATGGAAAAAAATGTTAGCAGGTTTATAGCGTATTATTAAGAAAATCAGGAAAGCAATAGAGAAAGCGATATTTTCCAACTCGAAGCTGCAAATAATGAGAAATATGTGATAAAGCTGTTTGGCTTCTAGAAGTTAGAGCTCATATGACCAGTTGCGAAAAGCTATCAGTTTAAATTTTATGAAGCACACAGCTCGTTCTGTTCGTCATCCTAATCTGATAAATTTTTTGAAAGACTGAATTTAATAATTCATTTATATTTAAGTATCACTACTTCCAAATATGGGCTAGCAGAGAATGAGGAGAAAGAATGTGTTATATGTATGCATGTATGTGGTCAAAACATTGGAATCCTCTGATAATAGGATGTAGTTTGAAAACGAACTAAAAGGAAAGACAGAGAGGACTAGTAGATATGCGGATGAATGCAAAGGGAGAGAGATAAGAAGCAGAGAGAAAAAAGAAGAACAATTCCTAAGAGACACATGAGGATTCTAGAGAGGACATAGCAACATACGAAACAAGAATGCTCCTCCCTCTTGTATTTTACTATCTCATTTTCCAATTCAAACAAACTAAAATTAACCTATTATAAAGCTTAAACTGGATTCCAAATAAGTTTCTTAAATGATATATATATATATATATATATATATATATATATATGTTTACTAGTAAATACCTGATAAACCTAATGTCTAAAGTTTTTGTTAATGCTCGTTAAGCTTTCTCCTCATCGAAGTTCCTCCGTAAATTAGTTAAATTACAGCCAATTTGATTGAACATTTAAATAATAGTGGAACATAGCGTACTTTAAAAAACAAAATATCGTTTGAATGTTATTTCCAAAAAAAACTTATATGGTTAATGCTTTTTGATAGAAAGAGAAAGAATTTCAAAACAAACACATAGTATTGCTCCACCACTACTTTTCTTTTTAATGAAAACAATGAATGTTTCCAATTTTAACTCAACTTACAAAACCAAAGCTAATAAATGTCGTTAAATGGAAATAATTTGAACAATAAATATATATTATTGTTCTTTTAATAGAATATTTTATTTATTTTTATTTATTAACAATAATATCAAATATACAAAATATTGGAAGATACGCATGTATGACGGCTATGCTTAGCATCCAATATTAAATGTTGACGACGTATTTCTGTTGGTTCTTAGACTACATTTGTCTCTAAATATTAGAAGACAAAATAGGAACTCTTGCTTGATTTTTTTCTTTTCTTTATATCTAAACAAGCGTAAATATAACAACAAGCGAGTATTAAGCGTCGAAAAAAAAATGTTCGTCCACTACCCTCTCCTTCTCTTCTCTATCTCTCAGCTTCCTAAACTATTATGTTATTAAAAAATTGAGAAATGCATAAACTTCTCATATAAATAGTTGTGTATACATACATATATACATATATAAGGAATTACATATATATAGATATAGAAGAAGAAATCTTCATATACTATGGTTGTACCGACATATACACATAGTATATACATATACATATTCATGAAACTTATTAATAGGTTCAAGTAGTAATATGATACATACGGAATAATAAGAGATATATCCATTTGTTTCATTTTATTTGAAGGAAAAATAATTAAAAACAATTGAGCTCATGTTTCTAAGGTTAAATATATTATTTTCAATTTTAACTTTTTAGATCAAAATATAAATTTAGAGCTTGATCATTCGGGCATAAACATGTTAGTCTGCTTCATTCAATGAACTTACAAACCTAAACGATTAAAAGGATTTCACCAAATTGTCGCTTACTTATTACTGAACATAGGCAATACTAAACGCTGTGGTACCTTCATTCGATGTTTATTAAAGTGAAATCATAGAGATTGATAATTAATTCTTCTCAAATATGAATTCAGGTTTTGTTATGTTTTCTCATAAAGTGATGTAATGTTATTTAAAAATAGATTTATCGGATATTGAAGTCGAATGCTCATATCATTTCAAGCAAACAACAACTCAAACAATATTCAAAGCACGACGAGTTGAGCTATTGTTGGATTTACCGGAAGCTCGTAATATGAACTTGGATATGCCGTAAGATACTATTAATAATTATTAATTGAATTTGGCATGTTTAGTAAAAAAGAAATAAAAAGCCAGGCAGTCCAGACAGAAATAAAAGAGAATAGCACAACTGATTCATCAACTCTTACTGCAACAGTTGAGTACCAGGTCAGTGCAAAAGCAAGGCAAATATTATAAAAAAGTAGCAACCATTTAGTAACTGATAGTCTGGCAGTGTAAAACATTGAAAACTTAAAATAATTTTTAGGAAGTCTAAAGCCACATTAGAGTACGAAAACTAAGAAAAAACGACAAATAGTGAAGAAGTTACTGCAAAGCTAAAAACACTATTGTTCCCTTAGAATGAAAGCTTTTTGAAAACGTAGTCAGTCAGTATTCATAAGTATGTACGTATCCAACTGAAAGTTTCTTCCTTTTCATTTTGAAATACATATTAGACATGAACATATCTATGTATGTATTTCTTTCTAATATATAATAGATGTTTTCAATTCTCATGAAAGTATGTGGAAACTGTTTCGAAATATAACATTGTTTATACTTCCTGGCTTTTAGGATTTCAGCGGGAATGCTGATATAATTGCTTCCGATCGAACAAGTAATCACCAAAAAAATGAGAATTTTCCCGAGAATGCTTTTGATAGAATACTTTGGATGTTATCTGTTATTATATACAAGAAGCAGGTCGTATTGTTGTTTTTAATTTATTTTAAATCTTTATTTACAGATTCAAATATTGAACGATACAAATTTAGTACATCATTCTCAAACTCAAATACTGAAGCCTCTAAAGGCTGGCGCTCGCAAACTGTATGACGTAATTCATAATGAATCACGGGTACGTAATTACATAAATTGTTTCGTGATTTGTGTGTTCGAAAATATCAAGTGAGTTTGTGTATACGGTTTCTATACTTCTGAAGTGTTCGAAAAACCTTCTGCTGATGGCATATTCCCGAGGATGTTGTAAACCAAAATCCATTTAATGCTTGACGACTTTCTTTTTCTTTAACACCTATGTAGAAATTATTATTCACAATAACTGGCACACTTTGTGAAACTTCATTGCTTTTTTTGAACCTATTCAAAAATTAAAGATTAAGATGTAAGATTAAAAAAACAACCATATGCCGTCAGCTATAAGTTCCCAAGGAAAGATGCCACATCGCAGTGATTTTGTGAAACATAATTCATTCAGAATATCCTATAACGAATGGGAATTCTCTAAAAACTATACGATTTGCGTCACTTGATCATATATAGATGGATTTTCGGTTAGCATCTTCTCGATCTTGAGAAAGGCTGATTTAGTGTTTCGTGTAGGATTCACAACCATCGGATTGAATGACAGACTATCATTTGACTGACATATAAAGTTTGAAAATATAAGTTTACCATAATCGGTACCTACCTGAACGACTTTACCTTTTATGGGCACTTTTATATCTTCGATCAAAGTTTTATTAAAAATATTAAATGGATCATCAAACCATATTGCATCTGGTTCAATTAAAACAAATCGTACAGACTTCTATAAAATGTAAAAAAAGATTTTAAAATGTTTTAAGAGATGTAATGATATGAAAGTCTAACCTCAATGAACTTTCTCATTATTTGAATCCTCAATTTCAAAATTTCTCCATAACTTTTACTTCCCCAATGAGCTCCTTCATCTAATTGATCCACATTCAAGCTCGTACAATAAACCTTAAATTATTGAACTTTATAATAAAACAACAGAAAATCCAATTCTTTCCTTGTTATGAAGACTTTTAATACTCTGGCATGTGTAGGCACTTGTGGTAATAATTAATAATCGAGTATGAACATTCTAAATAATTTATCGTTATAAAATGATAATATATATATATCAAATCTACAACTCACTAAAAAATGTTTTGTATTGCAGAGAAAGTTTAAAGTTAAACTTTTGAAAGCATCGTTGATAAGTACAAAGTAGATGAATGAATTGGACTTCTGATATATTTCTTGTGCTAAATTTCCAATGTCCTAAACATGTTGTCGTTTTTTTATTAAAATTGTAAAAACTAACTTCTAATACATGATCGTTAACAACAGAAGAATTATTCTCTTCTTTTTTTTTGATATTGAAAAGAGAATTAAGATCATGAGTTATAAATACTTTTCCTAATCCAGGAATATATTCATTCCGTGCGATCAAAGGACCATCTGAGAGTTCCTAATCAATCATATTTTACAAAATCGTTCCGTATTATCGGATTATATTTCTAACCTTTTTTGAAAATTCATATCTTGGAAACATGGCAGCATTTCGTACGACAAGAAAATTTAAAATTAATGCTATCACATAGATAGAGAGAATTATGGTAAACCAGCGACTAACCATGAAAGCGAAATTGTATAATTACATAACTGAAATAGAAAATAATGATAAATTGATTTGAAAAAGTTCAGAAATACAAAGATAAGATGATGTATCATTACAGAGAAAATTATATGAAATGAACGTTATTTATTTCAGATATGTATGTAAGTTTCGCGGATATAGGTTATAATAAGATATGAGGAGAATTACAGACCCACTTTCTTTCTTAACTTATATTATAGTGAGAGAACGATAATAAGGACAAGATAAACTTGAAAGATAACGTAAACTATATTCAGTTCCGTAACATTAATTCTAAAAAAAAAAACAAAAGTATATTTGATAGTTTGAACTTATGAATATACTATTATAATCCTTTTATACTAATATTAAGTATGTTTATTCTATTTTTAGAAATTTTTTGCATTACTTATTGGAATAGATGAACAACATTTAATTTTGGAAGTTTTTTATACCAATAACCTGCTTGTACTACCTAAAGCTTCCCAATTATATTTTATCTTCGAATAAATTTAGAAAAGATCATTTCTTGAGCTAGGATTGATCAAAGAAGGAAAGAAGTATAAGTTAATTAGTGAATCAGATTACTTGATTGTTAGTTTTTCTGACTTTGGTGAACAACATGAAAGTTCTTTTACAGATTTTAGCGGAAAACAAAATCACAATAGCCAAGGTGCCAGGGCCAAAAGTTATTAAAACAATAAAGTACGTGAAGAGATTAGAGCTCAATGAATTTGTACGTATTTAGACAAAACAATATTATTAATGTCATTTTCCCGACATGTTCTACTTATCATTATGTCACTAATGATGGAGAAATTTTAAATGATAAGTTCCAAAGGTAATTGTGTACGAATTATATATTTTCAAGTATCTATCAACCTTATAGAATATCTTATTTATCGCCTCTTCTTTGTCCAGTCAAACGTTGTTTTTATTTCTTTGGTCATTCAACAGACTTAATAATTATAAATAAGAATGAAATATGCTTTACAAGCTTAAAAGATACAACTGAATATACCACCGTCTATGATGAACAGATTGTATATAAAATCATTGTCCAAAATAAATTCACATACATATATACTTCATTTAGAAATATTTCGAATCTATCAACTATGCTGTCTTCATTGATTCTCAGCATTATGGCTTTTTAAACAAAGTCAAACAAAAATGTTATATCATTCGGAATAAGTATAGCCTTGATGATAACAAGTTGTGAGACCATTTTGTTTCCATTTAGGAAACTTTCTCACGTCATCAGTTTCAAAAGGAATGAACATACTGTGGATATCTTTTCTCAGAATGGAGTTTTGTACTCATTGACAAGTTCAGGAGTTATATCAAAGTGGAAACTATTAGAAGGAGGGTAATTGGAAAAATAATTTTGTCAACAACTGAATAATTTTTTTTAGAAAAGTATGGAGAGAAACAACAATTATGCTCAATATTTCATATTGCAAGAGAATTATTTCAAAAACAAATAAGGTATCAGAAATATCATATATGATATTTGAGATCAATTTTTTTATCATAGCATATGGCAATATATTCAATTTCGAAAATACATTTAATAACAATATCAACGGACTTCTGAGAATTTTCAGATCTTTGACTGTTTTTGGATGTCAGAGTTGACTAAATTCCAACCTGTTCCTATTTTAAACAGGCTATTTTGGTGCTATTGGTGAATCTTCCTTTACACCTGCTTTTTGCTACAATGATATTTTGAAAACATTGAGAAATAGATAATATTCAATTATTAATTTTTCTACTACGTTAAGTGTTGGGTCAAATTGTATAATTAATATATAATATAAATGAATAAATCACTATTTTATTATATTTTAATTATTATTATTTCTTATGTCCTTACTATTAATAATGAATGTATTGATGGGGTGGATAATGTTATTCGTATAGATTCATATGGAGGTATGCTGCTTTTAAAACTTTAATTTCTAATCTATCATTTAATAGAAAACGTGCCTGTAATAGTTAGAGATATTGTAATTTTGGTATATGATATTGACATGAAGCCTTCATGTCATGATGGCAATGTTAATGTTGTTTTACCAGGATATTTTCATGTCATTTCAGGTAAACATCTATTGACTTTATATAGATGAACTTGACGATTTCAGGAGAAATAGTAACTGATCGAGACTACGATCTGTTCCATTCCGGAATAGTTAAGGCATCAGTTTCCTTAGAGGGTAAAGATCTGTGTGAAGAGGGCAAAAGCACCTACATTTTCATACCGAACAAGTTTTGGTGAAATTATACATGAACTTACTAATCTGAATTGATTTTTCTAGTCATTTCAGAATAACAACATTCGTTCCACATGATATGTGTCGATTATTACAAAAGGAAGGGAATCATACCTTACAAGAAGCAGAGGTTATTATATTAAACTCTAGATAAGTATACTTGTACTTTTAAGGAAAAACTCAATTTTAACCCGAAATTGGAACTGCCACCATCGCCATCCTTTTTAGGTATCCAACTATTATCATTATTAAAGGTACATAAATGAAAACAATCACTAGGTCAACTGTCCAAAATACTTTTTAAGGGTAATTACAAAATCAAAGTTGCTATATATTCTGAAGGGGAAAAGATAGTACAATTCACTATTCCATCGAATTACACAGCAATTCAAATGGGATTATAAAAGTTTGATTAACTGTTTATATTTCAAATATATATATATATATTATATATATTATATATTGCTATACTTGTCTATCTTTTTATTTTTATTTTAACCATCCTATTTTAAAAATAAAATGTTTACAATCTATTAATGTATGTATAGGAAAACATTCGAATACATAGCATGTATGCATTTAAAGTACTTAGAAATACATACAAAAAAGTATGTTATTGGAAGGAACGCCACTAATCCAATACAATAATCTTTGCATAGTATTCTCATTATAATGAGCATGTGACTTTAATAGAAATAATGTACATTTGTAATATCAAAATCGGATCGTGCATAAAACGCATCGATCAGTAAGGTTCAGCTGATGTTACTTAAATGGTTATAGTCGTTTTTTTACCAATTTTTTCATTTATTTCATACTTTTTTACTTATGTAATATCTCAATCTCTGTTTTAATCTATTTTGTTTTAAGTTTTTTTAATACCTGGAAATTCATATATATATATAGACTATCATGCTCTCGCCTCCTCATCCCCTCGACTTATTTATTGTATGTTTAGATAATGTTGCTGAATACTACGTGGAAAATTTTAAAAAAAAAGGTAATCGCATCTTAAAGTTTACTGATTATTTCAGTTTTTTACCTACAAATTCACATTCAAGCTACTTTTTATAGAAATATCGATGTGTGCATTTAACAATAGTTTGTGATTTAACTATTTTAATTTATATGTCACAACATATTGATATTGCCCCGCTTATTACTGCCGTGGTACTTGATTTATTTCTTATATCTATGACTATAGCTGCCATAAATTTCCATTCAGCACCTCTATTTATGCCAAATATTGTTGTAAAAGTAAGAAAAAACATCTATTATTATTGTTTAAGCACAAAGTATACTAATTTCAGAGCTTCATAGATATATTCCTAATATTACTGGGTTGTTCAACCATTGATATTCCTGGCCCTACTGAATCTCCTGAAGTAATAAAGAACGATATCATGGTAAGCTGGAGAGTATTTGAAACATTATATTCTGACTAGACAAATTTGAAACCTATTTTTAAATTCAATTCTTAATAGAATATTCGACTAGAAAAGAAATTTAAAACTTTTTCTAAAATCACGTTATTAGATGAAAACTTCGCCTTATTCAAAATGGCAAGAATTACTATTAACGTGTCCAACATTACCAATATGGCTTCTTTTATTTATTTTATTATTAACAGCCCAAATCAGGTATACAAGAAGTTAATTTTAAACAAATTATTCTGTTTTTGAAGAATTTTACTGGGAGAATGGTATAGGATCGTTTTTTTGAATAACAATGATAGTTTGGACAACAGCGAAAATCGCAAGGTAATAATTGATCATTGAATAATTTCTATTATTAGTAAATTTCAGAGTCCACCTTCCTACGAAAATTGTGTGAAAATCGTTGAATCATCGTCTTCTTTACCAAGCTATGACGAAGCTTTGCAAAAACGAAACGAGCTTAACGGCTCTGTTTCACCCCCCACCACATCCGTTATTTGTATTAATGAGGAGGAACAGCCCAAACTTTTGGCATCCACATCTAACCCTAATTCAAGCACAAGTACCTTGAAGCCCAACTTACAAGTCGAAAAAAATGTAAATAATACTGATTTAAAATTCTAAAATCAAAAAAAGCTCTTTCACGGAGCGGATGAAATGAAGCTTTAACAAAATGCATTATGCCCAGTGAATTAAAACGCAACATCGACATCGTCTTTGTAAAATACTATGAAATTCCATAGAAATTTAGACCAAAGATTAAAAACATTAATTAATTAAAATCACATAATTTTTATTCTATAGTCTGATAAGAAAATGAAGAGCATAACAATTCATTCTTTTCTAATTCAGAATCAAATAATCTGGGCATCTTAGATTTTCAAAAATTTCTTTCATCAAAAAAGAAAAAAATAGCACCGAAGAAAAGATGATCACATTGATACTGAAGAAAATAAAAAAATTTTAAAATCCTTCCAGTTTGGAATTATCACAATTGAGTGGAAGAAAACTACACATGCCTTATAAACTATTATAATGGATAAAGCTGATGTACATGTACTGGAGTTCGTAAGTAACTTAAGAAAGTTTCTTAGCCTTCATCTCCAACTTATTTTGCTGAGATTCCTATAAAACTTGTATAACAAAATCAGATAAACATTCTTTTCATACCTTTTTAACAGATCCTAAGGGATCAACATGATCTTCGTCGAGCTGCTGAGCTTCATTTCCGAAGAAACCATCAGATTTTGACATAGAGATCTTAAAAAACATATAATAACTCACGAAAAGTTAACTAGAAACTCTAACCGTGAGATGGGTGTTGTGGTATGTCAAAAAGGCGAGACCCGAAGTTAAAAACAGTTTGAGCACAATGGGTACCTTGGAATCCTGGACAAGCAAGAAGTAGAGAAGGTATGACACTGGCAAATGTCTACAAGAAATATTTTTAAAAACAAATTGAATAACACATTGTTAACCTGAAGACAAACAAGCAAAACATATTAGCGTTAATAAGCAAGTCGTATGATCGTGAGTTTTTCTTCGTTGTTCCCAGAAGTCTTACCATAGTACGAAGATGTAAAAATATGGTCTGTACCTAAAAATTTCAGAAGCATATTATTCACAAATCAAGATAATCACAAACCTCTACTAACAAGCCAATCATAGCGAAGCCAAAAAGACGACCGGTGCCAAGAATAATTGAGAAAGCAGTTATAACCTGAACAAGAAATTTGAACAAAAAAGACAACAAGGCTAGACGAACTAATGAATGATGAATCACATATTCTTTTGAATTAGGTAATTCCCCATGAATATACATATCCAACAAGTCATAAATAAAATAGCCTGAAGAACGAAAAATTCAGTTTCAAAATAAAAAATATATATAATAATCACATACCCATTGAGAACAAAAAGACATATTGAGCTGATGGTGTGGTATAATCATATGGTTCTTTTACATAATTGGCATCAATTACAAGACTAAATTTTTTTTTTTGAAATTACTGAAGTTAACTAAGTGCAAACCTTGTTAAACAGCCTAAAGATGAAATAAAGGCATGTGTAAAGGATACAACACGGACCGCGAATATTCTGGCCTTAAATAAAATATTTAAAAATACTAAAAACCTTTGAGTGAATGACATGAAAAACATAGTGAAATCAAACCTTATTTGTACTCCAATCAGGTTGTAATTTTTTAAGAAGTGCTGCAGCAATGCAGTATTCAAACCGTAGAGCAAATGAAACTGCTATACAAAATATGATGCTTTTCATGCTGAAATATAATACTATATTAATCATACACTAAATGAGTAAAACATTTTAAAGCACGATAACATAAGAAAAAGATATAATAGATATAATGAAACGGAGACATATTAAATGAATAAACGATTTTCTATCAGAGAATAAAAAAGAGAACCTGTTCTATATGAAGAATGACCCAGAATTCAAATACTGAAGAGTCCGAGAATATACAATATAATGAACTTTCAAAAGATCGAACCCGTCGTCTATGACCTTCAAAGCATATGTAAAAGAAAGTTAGCATTATAATATATTGAGTACTATGCAACTTATACACACTTGAAACAAAGCCAGAAAAAAAGCACAACACAACACAAAAGAAGCAAAAGATAGGAGAAATATTCATCAATGACAGCTGACATTCATGAAAAAACCTGACTCCTCGTTGGTTTAGACAACACGTGACTTTTCATCGAAAGGACATTTAGGAGATGAAAACCGGGGATAAAACAGATCAGTTGGCAAAAATCAATTCACACGCAGCAGGTGCTTTCCGTGAACATTGAGATAGCAAATACTCGTATTGATTATACAGAAAGATAACATAGGAAAAAGCCACGTGCATTTCCAACCGTTTGTTACCGTTACCGCATGTTTAAAAAAAAATTGTGCTTAAACGCATTTGGAAAAAATCTTTTCTATTCAATAAATGTAACGTTCCGTCATATATGACGAATCTTATCTCTCTTTTTTATAAATATAGATAAGGATCACATGAATAATGAATTCAAATATTATCTATATACATATTTTAAGATATGCAGAATAAAGTAGCTAAGTTCGTAAACCAAAAAAAAATTGAATACCTAGTAGATAATTATTACTGGATACTAAACAAAAGACTAAAAAATAAAAAGAAAGCAACTTACCTGCATGAATATAAGGAATGAGACATTATGGCACCTATATAAAATAATAAAATCAGTTAGCAATGATTGCTGATAAAACTTCGAAACCAGCAGAAACTGTATCCGCTCACACTATCGTAGATAAGAAACATAAAATCAGCAAATTAATAAGTACGAACAAAAAAAGTTCCGGGAGATGAATAGTATATGAACAGTAGCGAGCATACGCAACTGGATGTTTCAAGAAAGTGTTTAAATTCAATTTTAGATTTAAACTTTATAAAGGATCAACAAGAACAGTAACAACTTTCAAAAACAAGAAATTTCATAGCAAGTTATTGTCGCCATAACTTCAACACTTTGTCTTTTCCACCACTGACGACTTTGGTTCCTATGAATTGAAACAATAGTTAGGGTCAAAATGTTGGCTCTTACCTTCGGGACTCCAATCAACTGTGTAGACATCATCTCCATGTCCGGGTAGATCGAATGCCAGGTTCTTGGATCTCATGTCCCATACCTATCAGGTGATGAAAAATCAGATAATTGAGCAGACCATACCTTTAAAGTTGAATCTGCTGATCCTGACACTAAAAGTCTACTATCAGCTGACCACGAAATTTGATACACAGCATTAACATGGCCTCTAAAATGATAAAATTATATTTTAAATAGACTATTCTAACCTCAGAGACGCCAAAAATTTTCCTGTTCTACCACACCACAGTTTAATAGATTTGTCGAAAGAAGCAGAAGCTATATAACGGGTATCGGGAGAGAACAGTACCTAAACAAAATTGTCAAAACGAATATATACATATTAATTAAATTGTCTAACATGGTTAACTAATTGTTGATGACCAGTCATGCGAGCAATAGCTTGTTTAGAATCAGCAGGATTCCATAGGAACATAGTGAAATCATCTGATCCGCTTACCTAAAACATAATCATAGTCAAAATAACAGAAAAAAAAGATACCAATCGTTCTCCACCGCTTATCTTAATAGCATCTTCATAACGCTTTCTAGCTATTTTTTGACACTGCAAGAAAGATTAATAAAGCCATTACGATTTTATACTATTACTTCGGCTGAACTAGCAGGCTTTTTACAGCCATTCTTCGCATCGAAGCAGCTTGTTCGTAAGCAATAATCAGTATTCAAAGCTAAGCTGTTTATCCAATGTGCGTGTCCGGTTAAAGTTCTGCATAAAACGCCATCGCTAGCACGCCAAACTTTAACTGTACGATCCTAAAACAAAGCAAAATAATTAAAACGAAAAGTTACTATAGTAAAGCAAAAAAATACCTGAGATCCAGAATAAATCAATCCTTCTCCTCCCCAACGTATACTGGTAACGCTAGCGGTGTGTCCTAAAAAATAAGTCCTAAAAAATATAATCAAAGCATAATTTACCTGTTAGCGATTTTACAACATTAAATGAAACCGTATCCCAGATGAAGATATTTCCGTCTTTTCCGGCACTCGCTAGGTACCTAAAATTTTAAAGTATAACAAACAAGGTGCGTGAGCAAAACAACCTGCTTTCGGGATCATCATGCATTGGTTGCCAAGCCAAGTGAGTTACCCATTGCTTATGCCGACTCATTGTTTTACCAATTTGAGTTCCCGATTCAGCACTCCATAATATTATCTTAAGCAGCTACTGTTACAAATGCTTTAATAATCTATATACTTGGCCATTTTTGCAGGCTGAAGCCAATTTAGTAGCATCCGGTGACCAAGCAATGCAAAGAACCCAGTTTCGATGCCCTTTACATGTGAATTGTGGTAACTCAGTATCAATATCCCATATTCTAACAGTGGTATCACCAGATCCAGATGCAAGTCCCCTAATTAATTACTTATACTAAGTGTTTATTCATGACATCATTACCTTCCATCAGGACTGAACTGGGTAGAAATTACGGGCTCACCATGACCAGGCATACTCGCTGAACAACGAGTGACTGGGCGAACTCGAAATACTGCTTGAGGTTGGTAAATCAAGCATAATGTCTAAGAGTAACGGATTTTTAAAATATATTACTGAATATTACCTTCTCCAAGTCAATTTTTTGAAGCGATTTTTCTATAGACTCTTCAATTTCTACGCCATCTTCGTTGAAAAATGCAATCGGTACTGGATCTTCACTTAAGTATAATAACGATATTAAGCGAATGAATAATAAAACTACCTGGAGTCGAGCAATTGATTACAAAGAATTTGAAGTTGTTTGGAAGTAACAGAAACAGGTAAAAGCACTCCAGCTCCACCTAATTCTTTTCCATCTTCACTAATAAATCTGACTGATACTTGGGAATCTTCATTATTCTCCATAATATTATAATTTATGTATCTAAAAAAATATACGTTCAAAAACGTTATAAAAATATATCATTGGAGCAGACTTTGCAGACGGGGCGCATTTGAAAAAAGTTAAATGAACATGGAGATTGAATTACCAATTAAAATTAAATTGAAAGTGATTACTTGAAATTATTAAAGAATAAAATTAATTTAGGATCTAGTTTTTTTTCTTTTTTTTTCTTGAAGCCTGGTTAACTTTTTGCTGATAACAGAAAACCCTTCCAAATATTTCTGCTTATTTTTTAAATATGCAACAAGTACAATACTTTATAATTAAAATAACGTTTTGAAATATTGTTCTTCTTTAGTACCCAAATGAAAATCCCCTATATTTTTATTATATTCACCGCTTTTGTGGATCAAATTTCTCTACAACGTCAGCATTATTATTTTGTACGATACACGTTTTCAAGCTTCTGGCCCATGCTGTTAATTTCTACTTTTTTTAAACTAACCTGTGAAGGACAGTTTAGTATCTCTACTCAGTTGTTCTTTTGCAGATTGAAACATTTCATTTCAAACAGTACGTTTCTTGCGCAAACATATGTTCTGAATAAACAAGTTCATGCTATATCTCGCAGAAATATATTTCATATGTTCATGTTGGAATCAAAGTTTTATATAACTACTCGATTGTTTTTAAATTTTCTTGTGATATGAGAGTTCTTAAAGCCGAATGAGTTACTGTTTATTCTTCAAGAAGCAAAAAGACGATTACACTCTATGTCTGTCCGTCACGGCGCCATTCAGTAAACATTTGATCAACGGTAGAGATCAGCTATTTATGAGTAAAACAATCCTGTTAATAAAAGTTCATATTCCACGTTTGATATTGAAATACACTTCTTGCAATATACCCTTGGTGCAACAGCACTACCAAATCATGTGGAAAGATATGAAGTATGAATTTCAACGAAATATTCTTTCGTAATTGGAAAAATATCGTACCCCTCCCCCAACAGAAAGTATTGGTGTATTAATTTGGTCACATAATTTTTTTTCAGTATTTTCACAGCTCGTCAAACAAAGTTTCAAGTTCTTTAAGCTTTGCAATAAGAGAGAAGATGAAGAAATGGCATCATAACTTTCCGCTCACATGAATATTCTTTACTGCTCTTCATTTTTTGCCTACTTGACCACGGTTTATGTACCAAGATCCTCTTGCTCTCAGAATTCTTAACCCACCTTGGCGCCAAAAGACCCTTCGAACTTATGTTTGTTCTCGAGAAGCGCCAGACGGTCAGAAGCCTTTTGTACAATTCTTTGTGTGCTTCGGTTGATATTTGATAGATTTAAACCACGTGGTAGATTTAAAAATTCGTGCTATTCAATAGCAAAGAAGTCAGTGAATGAGATGCTTAAAAACCATAAGAAGAGGGTCGTCTACTTCCGAGAACTTAGAAGCAAATCCCTTTGTGCAATACTTATTTAATATTTCAAAACAGCAGAAATATGTATTTGGCTATTACTTTTGTTGTGCAATGAACTTGTTAAGCGTGTTTTGTTTTTAAGTAAAATGGCCATTGATGTCATTGTTTCATAATATATAGTTAAAATGTCCTTCCTATAATTTCCTTAAAGACTGATTACCTGCTAAAAACGCACGAAGATGTTAAACAAAAATACAGTTGTACTACATTTTTTCACAAAATCGCCAGGTTGCACGCGTGCCTGCGAATTCTTTTTTATGACTTCAACGCAGAGCAAATAAGCTGCTTTAAAAAATCCAGAAATACGATGATATTTCCTTGAAATTGCTATTTTAAGTTTAGCAAAAGAGTACCAAGTTATGATCTCGTGATAAATGCAATAGTTCAGCTGCACGTGTGTTGAATACATAATGATCTCATCTCAAGTTTTTCTTTACTTCGTTTTCACAAAAGAGTGTTCACAAAGTTCAAGAGCAATCTAATTGAAAAAAGTGATTTTTAGGCTGATCGAGATTAGCTCAAAATCGTAGATCGCGGTGATATTCCACAAAATTATTTTACAATTATGGATCTCTGTTATTCTTCATTAGACACACCCCGTGTTCGAAAACTGCTGAGGTCACTCTGTCAATATATATTACTGCAATCCAAATAAAAGACGTTTAATTCATTATCAATAATAAAGATATCAGTTTTGCAAATTGTAGAAATCAATTGCTAAAAAAGATAAAACGGTCTTCTTAAACTTTTTTTCGTCATTTTATGAAAAAAAAATATTTGTAAAGATTTCATATTGCAAGCAAACAGTCACAGTACAATAATTTTAAAATAATTCATCTTCACGTTCTTAGCTATTACAGAAAATTAGAACATATCATGCAAATATTTCGTCATACGAGAATGAGATATGCATAAAAGTGATAAAAGACAAATACAAACTAATACCCGGATTGTAAAACAGCCGTATCCTGAGACAAATTGAGATGAGATAAAAATTTCTAGAATTGATCTACAGGTAATATGTACAAAAGATCAAGATCTTGTATTTTTTACATTGGTTGTGAATTGTATTCATAAACTGAATGGCTTGCATTCGCAACATAAATGATGCTTAGGCACTTTAGCACCAGAATTAGAATCCTCCTCTTCAGCAACATCAATTGATTCCCATTTTTTTGCAATCGACAGAATTTTGAAAGTGTTGGAAATTCCATTAATGGGCTCGGTAACAGCTTTTTCCTTTTTTAATGATACTCTTCGATTGCTGGCAGGCTCCGATGAGGTTCGAACAGCTGAAAACAAGTAATTCCAGTCCGTTGCCAATAAAAGGAGTAATATTTCTACCAACCTTCATCGCTTGCTCTTTTCGAAGATCTCAAAACACTTCTTCTCATTGCACCATAGCCATTATTGCTGGGCTTCGAAGGGAATGACTAGAAAATACATCAATCAATACTAATAAGGATATATTCTAATTTACCTGATTACTAAGATTGTAGGTCATCGACATTTCATATTCCGAATCGATATTCTTATTATGATTTTCATCTATACTCTCGGTACTTGATCTGTTGCGACTGGGCCAAATAAACCATTTTGGCCCCTGACAGACCTCGATCACCTGAATAACAACAGAGTTTAGTGCGGTCTTGTGAGTCCAATCTTTGTCAAATAATTATACTTTTGAAGTAATGTGACATTTTAATATCAATTTATGCCTTTTTAATCGATAGTTTTTACAAAAAAAAATTATGTGATGACGAATATCAGTTTTAAAAAAACATTTGTTATTAATCCAACATAATGAATTTTGAGGGAACTGACCTGGAAGCGAAAATCTCTCTTAGGACGAGCTTTAGACTCGGAATTCTTTGTTGGTCCTGGCCATTGAAAGTTCTTATTAGCATTATTATTGTTATTATTATTGACACAAACTTCCATCATGATTATAGCGTTCAACGTTTAGAAACTTCCTGAAAAGGGAAGAGAATAATATTTTTGAATGTTACGAACTCTTTGAAATAAAAAATGAAAAGCTAATTAAGAGCAAAAAGTTATCAAAAATATGACATTGGGTCGACCGCTCTCTCTATAGAGGTCAATGGCTATGGCATCCTCTAGTGGGCGGGAGCAGTCGTCGCCAACGAGAGGCGGAACCATTCAAACGATAGAGAGATGGATGAGAAGGGTCAGAACGCCCATGTGATCATTAGATCAAACAGCAAAAGAAGAAAGGAAAGTACGCTAAGTTATTTATAATTTCCTTAAGTATATTTCAAGCAGATATTCTGCAAATAGTTCAAGTTAGGCTGCATCAAAATCATGTGTTATAAACACGTGCCGTTTTCACTTACAGCTAAACATCATAGATAAGCAACGATTTATGAAGAAAACGAAGAATGGGAACGGATTGTCTGACAATGGTTTGGAACACATCTCTGAATTATACAAACACTTGTTTGTTTTGTATCAGACTGGACAAATTTTCTTGTGCTTTCGGGAACTTCTGTCCACTTTAGTGCTCATTTGGAAACGTCATCAAGACGAAAAAACAATTCGCTGAATGCATGACGTTAGAATTGAAAAAATATTGGCGACATTCCATGAAAAAAAGAAGAAAAAGCTAGAATACCACAATAACACTCGAAAATATGGATACTACTTTATGAACAGTTCCTCATACATCACCGCATCTTGTAAACTTAATATTTTGACTTTGTTAGTGAACACCAAGAAAACATTGAACAGCGCTGACAATAATGATGTCATGAACCGGCTCTTTTCTCAGAGAAGAGAGCCTATATAGTAAAATTAGATTTTGGTCATTTGACTTTTGGTTACTTCAAATAAATGTTGTTTTTACCACGTGAGGAAATTAACAATTAGCGTGTTTAATAATTGTTTTTTTTTCTTAAGCATTTCGTAATAATCCAGGATGCTTATGTTGTAACTGTAAGATGAACTTGCTAGTAAAGTTATGACATTGAACAATGTTTAAATGGAATGTAGACTGTTGAAAAAACAATTTTTAAAGAATTGATTCATTATTAGCTCACAACAGACGACGTAACATTTTCTTTAAAAAAACAATACGAATAACCTAATATAAAAATCTGAAATTTGAAGAACGGAAATTAATAATAAGTAAACAAAACAAGCCTCCTTAATAGCATCATGGTATCTAATCAAATTTAACAACGTATTCCCTGGGCTACAGACATAAATACTCCAAACGATCCTCCTGATTGTGCTACTGTTTTTCCAACCTAAAGCATAATTAAGTTAAATCTCTTTATCTTTTTCGAAAACTACTTACAGCTTTCACTAATTCTTTTCCTCGGTAGCCCATTCTCAGAGCAGAAAATCCTCCAATCAAAACACCTGTGGCTCCACCAATCATACATCCCATCATGAAACCCATTCTGATCTAAAAAAAATGATTGTTACATTTTGTAGCCAATTTTCAAGTTTACCTTCTGGAAACAAGAAGCAGGGGCACCGGGGGCACCAACATGTGCACCAACGGGAGGCATCTTTAATAAGAGATATAATTTTGTTAACAAGGGATGATAGACAATTATTTTTTTAAACACTTTACGTCATTAAAAAAAAATAAAATGAACTTTCAGAGTATGCGATATATTTTGGAAACAAAAAAGTATAAATAGATAGGAAATACAATGATGAAATATTAGTAAAAACAATTTAGTAAAGAATATATAAAAAGTAAAACATTTTAAAAATAATGTGAATCAAGTTGCTAGGTAGTTTAAGATAAATTTTAATTACTGAAATACTTAATGTGTAAATAATACCAAACTTCCTGATTATTACTTTTAAATAATTAAGCAAGAAACAGAACCCCGTCGTTGCATTGGAAATGTGTACGAAGAGTATATATTCAACCTGCAGTGTGTTTTGTGTGATTAGCGAAATCGTTTTCTACAAGAATTTGGAACCATGAAGTGTTGGTGGTACTCTACCATGAGTTATGAGAGCGTTGACGTGTTCAGTTTTATACCTAGTTCAAGATTTGATAATCTTTCATAAGATTAGATAAGGAAAAAGTTAAATTAAAAATGAATGAGAAGACAATACATTGAAAAGCATTTGAGGGAGTTTAGCATACTCGATCATCTGAAAAAAACAAAGTAAAATAAGTTCTTGTTTTTTTTTATTATTTTTAATTTTGGCAACATTTTGAAGATTTTTCAATAGGATTTATAGAGAGAAATCTGTTTCGGAATTCATTGATTATCTTACGAAAGCTCAGCGTTTATGAATTTGTAATGTTTGAAATGTGTTTTTATTTCCGCAGCGTTGAACGTTGTGAAGTTCAGTTTGTCGTCATTGAGTTGCTGTAAGCCACGTGTTCGCTAAGCAGTGATGGTCGTGGGATAATCTGATGTTCATTTATACACAAAGACGAGAAAAGAACAAGAAGATAGAAGCGATATAGTAGTTGAACTAAGAAGGCGACAGGTAAAAAGGATCGTATTCACAGGATAGAACTGAGATGACAACACTACTACATGGTAAACAATACGAATCTATTGTTCTTGTGCAAGCAATAGCTTAATTTTCCGCTGCTTTTGTAAGTCACCTCCCACATACCTTCTTCCTTTTATGGAAATGTTAAAATTCAGCCTATTCGATTTATACGACTCTTCTGGTGTAATTCTTAGTTTCAAATTCTATACGTTTGTTCTTGCTTATATTTATGCATTCTAGCCAATGAAGAAAATCTTAGTGATAGTCTTGTTTTTTCTGAAATTCCGTAGTTCCCATGCTGATATAAAAAAGCAGCCTGGTTATGGCTATGTAGGCCCAGCATGTGCAGTAGTAGTAAGACGGAGATATCGTGTTGGATTCAAGATTTGACTTCTTCATTTTTCAGGATGGTCAATTGTTTATTCACGGAGTTGCTAAACGGCTTTTATCCGAACACGAATCGAACATCTTCCGATTATATCAAGAAGATATCAGCCGATATCGAAGGTAGGCTTTTGGTTGAGCATTATGTGCATACAATATGTTCCATTTTTTAAAGTGGTATGTCTTCTGATTTATTTATAATGGATGCTCCCGTAGTACCTAATTTCTGTGGGGGATATGATGATTCAACTGAAGTAGTTTTAAGCAGTTGTATAGTTCGGGTTAGTTGGAAAAATATAATCTGCTATAAAATATTTTTGTTATAGAATAGTCATGTCTATATTAATGAAAAACTAATACGGGCTCTAACTAACAAAGAGAAAGCGAGACTGGATACCGCAATTACACGAAACAGGCTGGCAAGAAATAAGCGGCGGATAAAAAAAGATGCAGAAAGGTATTTTCGACTTCAATATTATTTTTATGTTTTCCTACTTTTTTAGTGCTGGCACTACTCCTCAAAAAGATTTTTCTGCTCTATTACATCGTATTTTGAATGTTAACTCTACAGTAACGTCAAGGTTGAATGCGTGCCAACTGTTTTATTTCAGTATTAAGTATTAAGTAGTTCAGATTTTTGCCCGTCGTGAGTCAATCTCCATTATTCTCTTTGGACGGAGCCTTCCAAACTGTGTTAGGAAATGCCGCAACGAATACTTTTTTATCGAATGAACCGACTGTACACATCAACAACCAACGACAGATTGATTTATTCACCACATCTACAGTGCTTCCTACCACAGTTATTACTAAACCTCCAACAACATTACCATCCAGTCCAAGTGCAGTGTTTAAATACAATACACCAAGAGTTGAAACAACCAGCCAATCGTTTGAAATGACGAGGGAGAAATCGAGTACGTATAAAACATAACTGTATTTCTAGGGATAAACCAACTTCCAGGTTTTCCTCACATAAATAGAGCTTCTAAAAGATTCTCAAGTAATACAAAAAAGAACAAGAAAGTGTCGAAATTAAGCGAAGAGGAAATTTCAATTCTAACAGTGCATGATGAGGAAACTGTAACAGATCCGCGCATTTTACAGCTTATTGCTAAAGCATTAGCGAACAATGAAATATTGGATAATATAGACTTAACAGGTATACTGGTGTTTCGCTAAGTTTCAAAAACCACTATATTTCAGAGTTCGGTAATGCATCAAAAATGCCTCCAACAAACAGCAAATCAATTGAAATAACTATACCACAAGTAAAACCCGAAAACATAGCTACAACGCCGAAATCCACAGGGAAAAGGTTAGGCAAACTACCCCATGAAATTACTAATGGTATGTTAAACAAATCTTCTAACCGTATCAAGACTTTTTCAGATATTCATATAACATCTGGCATTTTATTATCACTTCCGAATGATATATGTACTGCTCACTTAATTGATCATCTAATGCCCTCAGAATTCTGAGAATAATATTCAATATTTTAATAAGAAATTAATTATATTTAAAACGTTGTATGTTTTCAATTACTTTATTAACGCTCATACTCAGAATTACAAAACAAAAAACGGTTAGAAGTAGAGCAACATAGAACATGTCATATTGGATACATACTTAAATAGCAATGATTAACGCATTCATTATGTAGGAAGACGTCAACAAGTTGCTTATGCTGATGGCTGTTATGATTAAAGAACGGGAAATAAATAATCATTCGATACTTTAACAAATTTATGATTTCCTAAACCATGAATTACGCGGATGAGATGCACGAGGAGGAGTATTATTAGATCCCCATCCGTTACTGTATGCACGGTGATGGTGCATAGGTGGCCCTGATGGGCTGGGATATCCATAGGGAGAATCCTGAACATAAGCTTGACGAGGGTTACCGGGGAAGTCACAAACCGGAAAGTTGGAATGGAAATTATTGAAACTTGGGCTACCTTTCCCGTAACCATAATGGTAGCCATAATCGCTGAAAATAGTGCTTTAGAAAAAAATGGATTATGCAAGTTTTACCTGTGTGGCGAATTCATGGAGCTAGTAGTTTCATCACGAGGAACAGCTAAACTAACAGCAATCGAGGTGCCATCAATTACATAATTGCTTTGGCTTCAAAAAGGTGGATTAACATTACATCCCAAAAAGTAAACAAACTTGCAAATTTTTTCAGCAATCTCGGAACTAGAGAAAGTTACAAAACCAAATCCTCTGAATGGTTTTGGAATAAATACGTCGATAACCTGCCATAATTATAATATATTATAACACATCAAACCAAAGTCATACCTTAGCCTTTTCATTAATTTTTTGAGATTCGACTTCAAAGAACTCCCGAAGACAACTGTCTGTTATCTTGCTTATTAAACGACCTATGAAGATCTTGTTAACAGGGAAACGGCCTCTGCCAGGTGTTCCAGGATAGTCAATCTAAAGATTGTATAACAAAAGAAGAAATACAAATAAGCCATACTCTAGTTTCCGGAATTTTGACTTCACATCTTCGACCGTCAAGCATGTGGTTGCTTTGATTCAAAACCTAATGTACACAATTATCGGGAATATCGCAAAAGAACTCGAACCTTGTCCTGATCATCTAAAGTTGCCATTTGAACAAAGCCAAATCCCTTAGAGTTTCCATCAGTTGTACGTTTAATCTAAATATAACGGCTTGACATTTAAATGCCAAAGGTACTAAACACATTCACATGGACACAAACTCAACATGAATATCTCAGACGTAAACACAATGAAGAAAAGTTCGCTTTCTTGCTTTAACATACCTCAGCAAAGACAACACTTCCGAATTGCTCAAAATAGGTTTTGAACGTTTCGTCAGTAGTCTTGAAATTGACACCCAATACAATTAGGTCGACAGGTCTTCTTTCTCCCAATGAAGAACTAGGTCCACTCTCCAGAAGCCTCTTTCTCCCATGTCGTCCCTCACCATCGGAGTCTTCCTCACCGTCACTGTCGCCCATCTTCCGTCTCTTCACACTCACTTCCGAACCTGTTCACAAACCACACTCACTTCTCATAAATAAATCTTGAATATTTAACGACTTTTCTTAGTTTCAATTAAATCGATCAAAAAAAAACAAACAAAAAATGTTGAACAAAAATTTGACTCGCATTAGCATTAACATGAAAAGAACTTACCTCTCGATGGAGTTGCCATTATAACGGTGAATATTTTGTCTTCCCAACCATCTGTCGGTGGAAGGAACTTAGCTCCCGTTGGGTCAACACTGTATATATTCAAAATGCATGAAGTAAAAATTTAAAAATGCTTACGCAACAGCACGACTGGCACCAGTTTTAGGATTTTTGTACTTCAACCCAGTTGCTCCAGTTGCGACATTGCTTTGTAAAGTTGACAAATATAAGGAATTGTCAGTATTAGTTGGTAACTCTAAGACATCACCTAAAAATTTAAAAAGTTAGTTAAATTCAACAAATGAAAGATTTAATACCGTTGGGGTCTTGAACGACAACAAACTCAGAACGAACAACGTCCTCATTTTCTTCTGGTTTAGTTTCTTCGACATCCTTGATACCTTCTTCGCCGTTTTCTTTCGACATCTATAATTTAACATATAAAAATATTTTAAAAAAAAATAACTTTAAACGAAAAGAAATAATTAATAAAACGCATATACTTTATAAAATAATAAGAGATAATAATAACGATAATATAGAGCCAGGGCGACAAAATCAATAACTCAAACCGTACGGCTTGCACTGTTTTTACCCATGTAAATAGCAAGCACATACTAGATATTCCTTACAGCGTACTCGTATAAAACAAATTGGTATTTTATGTGATTCTTATGGGAAAATATAAATATTTAATAAAAAAAAATTATTTTCTAAAGATACAAAGTACATAAACATAAATTTATATCTAAAACTAGTCGTAATATTTTGGTAATGGATATGAGTAATTGATGTGGCTTTAAACCGCTTTTGCTTATCCATAAAGTTTATAAAAAAACTAAAATAATGGAAATGTGAAATAATGTCAGAGTTAACTAGGAAGCTTGTTTATGCAGTTCCTTTTAATTCTGTTCAGTTAATATCGAAACATGTTCTATTTGAGGTATAAAAAGAATTCATCTTTGACCGAGTTTTTATAACCTAATCTCAAAGAAAGATTACTTCAGCAATTTTCTATTTGAATTATCACTCCTATATCTATTTTTTCAATGAATGAAGACGATATTTCTAGAATTAAATTTTGGAAAAGAATAATTATACTTGGCTATTCGTTATCTCTTACTAGCTGTGTTCTCATATTCTTGTTCACACCACCAGTTTTTCTTCAATTTCAAACCCTTCATTCGTTGTTGAACTCTGCAACCGATGACTGTGTATCAGAAGTTGAGAATCTGATTCTGAAGCAAAATCAGGTTGACAGGTGTCATAATTGAGTTTTAATTGTTGTGAAATCTAGATATTAGTTCGTCACAGAGTATCGCGTCATAAACGAGACCATGTATGGAATAATAAGTTGAAGGTACCTAGAAATTTTAAAAATATAAAAAACCAGGTGAATATAGTATTTTGGTTATTGGTATTACTAAATTATTTTAAGATACGATTGTTATATGACTTGAACTCCAAGATTCAGTGTGCTACTGGCATACCAGGACGACCGGGAGAACCTGGGAAAAATGGCTCCGATGGAGGTCCTGGGAGACCGGGGAAAGATGGAGCTCCAGGAACCAATGCTGATGATTATGAACCTCAATTCTGTTATGATTGTCCGGAAGGAACAACGGGCGCCCCTGGGCCAATCGGCGAGCCAGGACCTAGAGGTCCTCTAGGATCTCCTGGAACTCCTGGTTTGCCTGGACTGAGTAGGAAAGGACCAAGTTAAAATAATCATTTTTTAGAAAATAATCAAAATTTTTTAAGAAGGACCTAAAGGTGACCCAGGGAAGCCTGGAGAACCAGGAAAAATGGGATTGCGCGGCAATAGTGGAAAATTGATTCAGGCTATTGGACCTCCTGGTTCTACGGGGCCTCCGGGGGAAGATGGTCCTCCTGGAAAGACCGGTGAACCAGGCATACCTGGACCAAGCATTGACGGGCCCATAGGAGAACCCGGCGAACCTGGAATTCCAGGAGAGAAAGGTAAACCAGGCAAACCAGGCTCTGTAGGCCCAGTTGGGGTTGCAGGATTTGCGGGAGCTTGCTCTCATTGTCCACCAGCGAGAACGCCACCAGGTTATCTGTAGTTTATTATCTGTCATGTATTTTTTATGTTCCCACAGTTGTTTCGATCATTATTTTATGCGATATGTACAAACTAGCAGATTAAAAAGTTGTTTTTATTGTAAAAAAAAATACATAAATATATGTAGGATGTCGTACGAGGTTACGTCGTACCTTCTTAATACCTTTAAAAGCACCTAATGACCGGATAAAATGATGTTAAACCGGGAAAATCATCGGGAGACATGGTCATACAATAGCCAGAAATACTTTTTAGGTGAATAAGAGGTTTAACAGACTTAATATTGAAAGTAAAAGTGATGATTTTTAATTAGAAAGCGTGCGAATTCTTACTAGATGTTCTCAGAAAATCGAGAGTTGCAGTAGTTTCACAGTTATAAGAGATACATATATTTCTAAAAAAGCATCCAAAAATTACGGAAAAACTTTTTTTATATCAAAGCTCTTAAAGAATAAGGAAAGAACAGAACCAAGTTGATTGGTTCATAAGGAATGAAGAGGGATGAATATTCTTCCATATTTTGCTCATTCTTGTTGTGGAACACTAGCGAAAGTTCCGCGTTGTGGATGATGATCATCATCTAAATTTCCTTATACAGTTTCAAAATTTATGATAAAGTTTCATACCTGGGCTATGAACCTTCTGGAGAAGCATGTCATGCTCCTTCAAGTCAGCCTTGACGAAATGGTCGACAATTCCGGCACCGAAAGCATCTCCGAGAACATTGATAGAGGTACGAATTCTATCACTAAACATCCAGATGTATACATGTTAAAACATCATTAACCTACAGTAGCCAATCAACGGCAACGATAAGAGATACATCCTTAACGGGAAGTCCGACGGCAGTCAATACCAACAACATTGTTACAAGTCCAGCTGAAGGAACCGAGGCAGCTCCAATAGAAGCAAGAGTGGCAGTCAAACTAGCAAGAAAAACAATAAATATCTAAAAATGCTGTTGATATACCTGACAGTTACAACTTGGCCAAATGAGAGATTGATTCCATTCATTTGGGCGATGAAAATGGCAGCAACAGCCTCATATAAAGCTGTTCCGTCCTGAAGTGTTTTGATTTATATTTCCAAAGTTAAAAATAGTTGCACCATATTGATAGTAGCTCCGACTGGAAGTACAAATCTGGTTACTCTTCTATCAACACCCAAGTTCTCTTCAAGACAGCTGTAGGTCATGGGAAGAGTAGCGGAACTTAAATTCTCATTTTTAACTATGAATCACGATTAAATAAATGCCTGGAAGCGGTTCCGAGAGCTGTGATCCAGGCTTGCAAGAGTCCACGCATAAACTTGTATGGATTTCTCTTTGTCACGAGGAAGAAAATGAGGGGAAGAGAGATTAAAGAATGAATAAGCAAACCACTGATGACCTCAAAAAGAAAGGTCTAGTAATGATTCAAATAGTTAAATACTTACTGTAACCATGTACATAGCTAACATTCTGGCTGTATCAGCAAGATCATGAATTTCCAGAATTTTCCCCATAATCAAGCACATGATACCAATTGGAGAATACCTAAGAAAAATGAGGATCATCTACTCCAAGAAATGGTAATGATATACCACATGACAGTCATAACTAAACGCATAATCACTCTATCCATAATAACAAAGAACTGTATCATTACATGGCCTTCTTCGCCCAATTGAGAAAGGGAAATTCCAACTGCAATACAGAATACAATTATTCCTGAAATTGTTATTTGACTTTATTCCGAATGTCTAGATAGTTAGAACCAAGAACGTTCATTCCATCCGTGTATACAACTGAGACTTTTTTGTAATCTAAACTTCCATTGTTCAGCATTTCCATCATAACCGCACTATCATTCTTCAAAATTTTTGGACGAACATTAACATATTTGGTTGCAACTTGTTGGAATGTTGCTTGAACAATGTTTTCTGGGAACATATTTCTGCAACCAACGATATGATCCTACTGATACTACGAATTCGAGTTACCTAACTAAATCCAGAAGAGTATCTACTGTACTAACATTACGGCCTTCGGTTCCTTCTCCCAAATCAGATTTGATGTTTGGATTACCGGGATGAATAGTGAGAACGAGGAAAATACCCGTCTACAAATGATAATATGTTATGCTGTCTTTTAAAACCTGAAACTTACGATTACAGCAATCACTGTTGTGGCTACGTAATAAGTAATTGCAAGAGATCCCATTTTACCTGATTGTTTTGCATCCAATTGAGAAAGACCTTCAAAAGGTGTTACTTGTTTTGAATATTTGTTTGTACATTACCTGAGATAAGAGAACTAACAATCAAAGGCAGAATCATCATTTTCAGCATATGCATAAGCAATTCTCCAGGGAATGCAACTAGCATAACCGACTGAAAAGAATTGAAAAATATGTCTTATGGTATTAAACAAAAAAATTTCAAAAAAATTATTTTTAATAAAGTTTTCTATATTTACTTGAGGAGTTAATTGCATCGGCCGGAGGGCGAAACCAAGTATGGCTCCGCCAATGACTGAGCTAATAGTCATCACCAGCAGTAGATTCTTCTTCAACCACGTCATCTAAAAAGTTATAATATTGATAGAAAATTATGTCTGAGAAAATTAAGATTAAGATATAAAGATTAAGTAAAATAGAATATTTGCGTTTCTATGTGTGCTACTCTTCCATAATATTATAGAATTAGCTTCATTAAAGGACATGAGATGGCAATGCTGAAGCATATAAACACGTATAAGCAAGTATAACAACAGTCCTCCAAACTGAGAGAGAGAAAAAAAGAGAAACCGAATACAGTTCATATAAGGAATGACTATAACTAAGAATGCACGTCGATTTTAGGCAATTATCAAGAGTGTTCATTGAAATTTGAAATGTTGGCATGATCCGATATGATAGATGTCACATTTTCGTAATTTTCTACCTTTTGATGCGAAAACGAGCATCAGAAAAGTAGCCGGCTAGAGAACAAAAATAAATAGATTGCATTGGCAAGTTAAAATGTGTGTATGTGTGTGTATGTATGTAAAGATATTATATAATAGAAAAAATGTGGCAAGAGTCCTCTTCCCTTTGTTGTGTGAAGTTTACTTCTTTAGAAATGAAATATAGGATTAAAATATATAGAAAAATGGATCACTAAAATCTGGTAGAAAGAAAGAGACAGCATTGTACAACCTGCTTTGTACAACGCATTTTTCTTTTTGATTTAACTTTCTTTTTTTTTGTTGGAACTTTTTGCTTTCTTTAAATTCTTGAAAATTTTGAACTTAAATGACACCTGCGCCCTGGATAATTATCGTTTAAAAGCGTAAAGGTGGAAGTGATTTTCTTATTGACCTCTCATGTTAAGAAAGAAGCTAGACAGAAGTCATTAGAATTTTTAATGATTAGAACAAGAGCTTTGTTTGAGATTATTTTTATTCCGGAATACAATCAAACAACAAGACTGATCCTGTTGTCTTTTTTCAAAATATACTGTAAAACAATTGAAAAGAAGAAATACTTTGAATATAAATTTGGTTTTTAATATAATCGAATTATGGTGAAAATATGGGAAAAATTATGAGAAAAGTGGTATTTTTCTTCCTTGGGAATGAAAATACCGAAAATAAGCAATAATCCGAGGTGGTCTTGAAGAATTGCAAGAGCGTAATGACCTCGTTATTTCATTTTTTCGAATTTATAAGTTTCATTTGATTGACACTATGACAAGTTATAACTATCCAGATATACAATTATTCAACTATAATATAATTATAGATCTAAAAGAAAAGCAACAATAGAAAGAATTATAATCGTCATTTCAAAAATATAAAATTAAAAAATCAAATTTTTTCAATATGAGAAATGAGAGAAAGATTTTGAACGTGGCAGCAGGTTAATTTATTTTTAGTCAACGCATGTATCTCTAGAGGTGCCGTGTGTGTGTGTGTAGTGTGTGTGTGTGTATGTTTGATGACCATATCGTCGTGGTATCATTTAAGTGGAACTTTATAAAGAAATGTCGTATTCTATCTCTTCAGATGAAATTTTTGCTCATCATTTCATCTTCGCTGAAGGTGGAATGAATGTGAAAATGTGAACATGAATGGGAAAATAAGTTGGTAAAGAAATAGAAAAGAAAACGATTGGCAGTGAGGAAGAAGAAGGGGAGAATACTTCTTTCCTATAAGGAACAGAAATGAAATACAAGGAAAATGAAATGAAGACAGGAAGACAGAGAAAAAAGCCAAGCGGGCCCGCGAAAAAGAACAAATAGTATAAGTCCGTTTACAACAACGTCAGCTGTTTTGCAGCGCATGATGGGCTTGACTTTTGAATAAACTGCGCATGCGTTCTCTGGTTTAGTAGACATTACAGAGGTTTCAATTTCAAGAAGATACAGCATAGTGAAGTTGTACTAGAGCATTAAAGATAATTTTAAAACCTGACAGGCTACAAGACAGCTTTTGAATAACACATAACAAAAAAAGAGAAAGCAATTGAAGAGATAGACATATAATGAAGAGAAGACTAATGTGAGAAAAAGAGATATGATGTGAAGAACACATCAGAAAAGACTAAGAGAATGAAATTTTGAGTGAAAACGAAGTGTTAGATTAAAATTTCAAAAATCAAAGATTGAAGTTCTTCATATATATCTTACTAGATGTAGGAAAAACTTCAACTTAAGTTTGTCCAGGAAGTTTCGTGTGTTTCATGATATTACTCGATGCCGATGATGATGTGGATCATCGCGGATCAAAAAAAAATCGGAGGATTTATCGAGTAAAGGTTTTGAAAATTACACTGATTCTTCCATTTGAATTTAACACAGAAATTGAAAACAATTTTTTTGAAGCAAATTTCAATAAAACTAGATTTTTTTCTGAATATTATGTAAAGAGATAAGATGACTTCAGGTAGGACTTCACAATTTTAAATATCTCTATCTTATTTATTTAACTGGGTCCTGTTTTCTTCCTATCCGTGCACAAACATACGACGGGAAGGCAGTACTGTTTAAAAAATGAGCTATCATGAAATGACGATTCAATTACAAGGCAAAGTTAAGTTAGAGAAAAGATCGCAGACCTTTAAAAAAGTTTTTTGAGAAAGGAAACACCGATGTATCCTTTCTCTCCCGACAATGATGATAGCTATGCTGTTGATGATGATATCTGTTTCGATCATATTTTCAAAATAATTTGAAACAAAATTTAGAAAAGCTGAAGAATTTTTATTGTAATATATAATATTGATTCAGCTAATCAAAACAGAAAAGAATGATAGATACATATATGAATGTATATATATATTCATATATATATATATTTAATATTATCAAAAGGCGTAAAAAGTAAATAAAATATTGCAAGGAAGCTGGAAAAGAACATGCTGATAAGTGCAATCCGCGTACTAAATGTATGCATTTATATATGTATATGTGTATATATTTATAAAAATTTTATAGTATAATATAGTATAATATAGGATATATTATATATTAAATATAATATATATATAAATTTAAAATTCATATTGTCTTAAGTTTATGGGAAAAAACCAATCAGTTTCATCAACTTAACTGATTGCTTGTTAATTCAGAAACTAAAACAATTGATATTAACAAATCGTTCTATCTTTCCATTTTGTTCAGATGGCAGTTTCCATGAGTATTTAAAGCAATTCATCAAATTATTACAATTTCTCTTAACATTATAAAGAAATATTGCAAATGATTGTAACTAATTGATAAATATGTCTCAATTTTCATTTAATCCATCAATTAAATTTGAAATATTAGCTAGATAAAAAAGAAGGGAAGAGAAGAAACAGGATATACCATCTCATCACAAAACTAGTTCACATAAAACATTGAAAAGTTGAACGTGTTGAAATTGATAATCTCATCCAAATTTAGAAAAACTAACCATCTTTAAAACGTTCTCTGATTCTCTGAAAAATAAGGTTTCTCTCATAAGCTTACTCTCTATCTCATACCTCTCAGCATTTCAATTATATATATATATATATATATATATATCATTTAATATAATTATACATCTATCTATCTATCTATCTATATATATATACATTAACTATACTAAATATGTATATAGGCATGCGTGTTCTCAATTACGCATTAGCTTGTTCTCCCTCTATGTATTACTTCCTTTGACCGACTTTAATTAATATCAAATAATTGGAGTAACATCATTTTACATGGAATCTATGGATTAAATATTGAAATTTGATGAATACTTTTTTCATGGAAAATGAATGCGATACATTGTAAGAAAGTTGGATTTGAACTCAAATACTTTCAACATGAAAACAAATTTGAAAAAAAAATGCAAGATAACACATCTATTCTTGTATTTTCAATGAAAAAAATATAAAGAAAAAAACATTTCGTTTACATATAAAATTTGGTTATAAAAAAAAGTTTGAAACAGACAAAAATTTGTTGAACTTGAAATTGAAAAAATTATAAACAAATGAAAAAACTATAAACAAAATGATCCATATAATCCTTTATTCAAATTTTGTATTAAGTTAAACATTAAATATTGAATAGCTGTCTAGAATATTCTTCTGACAACATTTCAAATAATTATTTTGGGATCCGAAAATATAAAAGTTTTTTTTCAAAGCATTGAAACTATCTACATATGTATCATAAGACATCCTGCTTATCAAAATGTAAAATCAAGGTGGCTTTCGTAAACACATGCAGCTAGAAAGCGTATCAGATAAAAAAAAATCAACTTTGGCTAGCTCTAACATATTTTATTTTTGGAAATTAACTGAAAATCTGTTCAAAATAGATTTATCATATGTCAACATTGGCTTTTGCATGACTCTGTAAACTGAAATGTCAATTTCATCTAACAAGGAACCAGATGTTTCGGGGCGAAAATGAGGAGAAGAGACCGATATCGGATAAGTTGAAAGAAGAGGAAAAGAAGTGATGAAAAATCAGAAGCAGGGATTTTCAAGTGAATAGCGCTCATTCTGGGAATGACATGGTACAGAGGAGTAGAAAAGAGAACAATAAGGGGGTACGAAAAAACAAGAAGAAGGAAAGAAGAGGAAGAACTGACGAAAAAAAAAGAAAAGTGATAAGATTGTAGTGAGAGTACGAGAGGGTGAAAAGTATTGAAACCATTACTTTTTGTCTTAATTCTTCTTTTACATGACTCTTTTAACATCAACTGATCAATTTGATTCAATGTTTGTTTTCATATTATCTACTGACCAAAATTCATATAATCTCTATATTGTATTAAAATATTATGTTTGTTTTCAGGAATGATATCAGTCAAACGTTGTTTGTTCTTCATTTTTCAGAGGGAGCATACATGTATACATAACATTGAGATTAAAAACTTTAAATAAATCAACAAACTTTCTTTAGTCTATCATTACATGATGATGAATATATATATATAAATATATATATTATATTAATTTATAAATTATATTTTAAATAGACTTCAACTCACACACACACACACACACACACACATATTGAAGCTCACAGATTCGAAGAAGATGAGGCATGACGCACATTGATGAAAATCATTCAGGAGTTATAACTTGTAATATTATTTTATTTATCAATTATTTTTGATTTTAATGTCAGATTTGTCACATTCACGTTTCATAATATGTTTACATCTGATCTGTATTTTATAGTTTTTTAATATGTCTCTATGTATATACTGTGAATAAGAGTCAAATACAATAAAAATTTTTATTTTTTATATAGTTAATTGCATATTTTTGCTGATTATGTGGTTGGGCTTTCAAGCAAATTCTGTAATATTGAAGAGAAAAGAAAATATTACCTTGATTGTATTCACAACAATGATTTCAGTTTTTGATTTCCCTACAAAATATACGCAAATGACCACTTGACCATGAAAAACTAGTTCAAAACTTTAATGATTTCCCACCTTTAGCAATTGTATGTATATGGATTTCGTGTATATTGTGTTATCAACAGTTCAAATCAGTCTTCAACACTCATATACGAATATGATTTTCAGATTATAGACCTCACTCCATCACTCATTCACCTCATTCAAGCCTCAGGTTTAATAACCTGCATTGTTTCTAATGAGAGCATATTGAATGTAAAAATATTTCTAAACAAACACGGATGGCTGCATCATTAAGTTTTATGCGTTTAACCATTGTTTCACATTCTGTATTAGTTGTGAGGATAAAAGTCAGATAGAGAGCTATAAAGTAGTTATTCTACATTCCGAGACCACAACAACGAGAAGATTTTCAATTAGGATAAGCCAACAAAAAAAACTGAATACAGATCAGAAATGATGGTAGTCTGTCCAATTTCCATTTAGTAGGTCATGTCAAACGGTAGCTTCATATTTCTCTTCTCACTTGATCCTTATTATCATTTTTTTGAAATGTTATTTCAATAGACGTAAACATATTATTTAACTATGAAAATGTTTTTTTTTTCTCATTCTCTCTCATATTTCAGAAAAATTTGAATTTTTTTGTAAAATCTATACATACATGTATGTATAATATATAAGAAAGTACTATTTTGTTTATATTTTTTCATAAAAATATAAAAAATTTATTTTTATATTTAGCTACTAATTATGTTTTTGAAATTTACTTTATATAACACTTAAATGATCTGTCTGTTATGCCCATTTCAATCGTTCTTGACATCATTGTGCTGCTAAGGGGAACTTTCCAATTTTTTTTTGATCCCATATCAGTATCTCTTTCATTGAAAGTTATTTTCTTGTCTCTTTCTACAGATCACCAACATTTCTTTTCTTTTTGCCATCAGTCGTCGTCGTCCCTCTTTTCTATTCACACCATTCATTACATATTACTCGCCTTCTTTTCATATTTTTCTTGAAATTTTTGAAATGCATACCCTTATCAGAAAATAAAATTTTCCTCCTAAAAATCTAGTAAAAACTGCAATAAATTCAAGCTTTAATGCTTCAATACAATTCAATCTACTGCGACAAATTGAGATTTCAGCCAATTCTGTGAGACACCTGCTCTAAACTTCCACCTGCTTTCCTATTGAGTTGCTATTTAGTTGGCATGAATAACTTAAGCTTATCAGAAAGCAGCAACTATTTTAAATTTTCCAAAAAAAAAGTTTGAAAACAGAAACCGGTTGTAACAATTTTAACGTTTTCTCAATCTTCAAACCACAATACTAATAATAATGCTATAGATGTAGTTGTTTATTCCTTGCTTTCTCGTCAGTAATAAGTAAAGAAAAATTTCTATTTCAAATTAGAAATATGCTTTCTTGGATTGCTTCTAGAGTCCTAGGCAACAGTTAAAGCCTGGTTCAATAACTAGTTCTAGCTATTTTTGAATCAGAACACGAAAACGCCTGCATATTTGCTGTTTCATAACTTTCGATTATTTTTTTTTCATTTTTTCCCTTTTTTCCACGACATCTCTATTAAGGTCTCTCACTCTCTTTCTCTTTCTCTCCATACATTTACGCATATCGGATCGTCTTCAGTATGAAACAATTTTTGAATTAGAATCATTCTTATATTCATATTTCTATTTATTTCCTTAAACTTCAATGTATTATTAGAAAGTCATATTATCATGAATTCATTTTTTTTAACTTTTGTGTTCACTAGCAGCATTCATTGTTCGTCATCAGCAAAGTAAAACCATTCTTGCTCTCTCTCTGTCTCTCACATTCTTATAATTCATCTTTACGAATTCTTGGTCACAGATAGATTAACAAAAAAGTGTTCTCGATATTGGTGGAATAACCAAAAATCAATTTCAACTAGTTTTCAATCCTTATCTTTTAAAGCATTTTGAAAAAGTTTGACGCTATGTCATTGTTTCTGAAACTTAAAACCCATCTAGATTCCTAGAAGTTCTCAAATGTTGCATGAAACCGTTCGCTCGATAACATGTTCTGATATGAAGCTTATCTGGCACGTCAACATATAGCTTGAATGATATATACGTATACTTTCCCTCCAAATTCAGTCAGTTAACTACTAAATTTCAGCTTTAAATGCTACTTATCAGCAAATTTATTCATTCCACTTCCCTTTATATGTTATTTGTATTAATCTTTGCTCCTTTTCAAAAAAACCCAATAATTTTCTCAATTTTACCAAGTGAATGGATTTAATTTTAATAGTCTTTTTGCAATTTTCGCAAATTGATTTACTATTTTATTTTTTTTTATTTAATTAACTAGACCATTTTAACGATCGAGTAATAACCCAATATATATATATTAACTAATTCACTTTTCGTTTTATAACTTTGATTTAGATTGTAGTTATTCATAAAGAAACAATCGTATATAACGTTTCAAAGCAGGAAATTCATACATAACATTCCTGAGTTTGCTTCCTTTTTCCTATAATTTGTGAATAATATTTCTTTAAAAAATGACGAAAAAATTGTTTATTTTTGTGAGCAAGAGAAGAAAGCATAAACAGAAATTAAGGAAAGACTTATAATCCAGCATTTAAGCCTTCTATTAAAACTTATAAACTTAAAGCTATGAACAAATGCCCCCAGTTCAGTTAGTACTATGCATGGGCATGTAGAAGCATGTATGCTTCAACTTTATTTCACATTTCTTTCATTTAAAAATAATATTTTTTCCTATACATATAGATAGATATAGATAGATATTGTTTATAAGAAATCAAAAATTGATTTGAAATGTACATACATATATGTATTTATGTGCAAACGATGATACATCTGTTCCAATCATTATAATTGGTTTCGTCGAACTTTGCAATTTTCCATCAATTCAATATTTTTGACAAATTCACCAAAATTTTAGTTTACTACATATATACTATGCACAGTAATTATACCAGTTAAAGCATTTAAATGTATATTTTAGCAAATTGTGTTCAAGAATCCAATACAATAATTGCTACAATTTTCACTAATTCAGCTAATGCTGTCAGTTGAATGTTAATTGACTTCGTTTTCTTTATGAGACTTCATATTCATCAGTATCTGTTGCTGCTGCTTTTCAACGACATCTTTGAAATTCCATAAGCATCATCAGTCTCAACTAAACGCCATTCAAATAATAAATTGGAATGTTTTAATTTACTTTCTTCTCATCTTCTAATTCTTCTTCTTTTTCTTGAAATACTTTGTTTTGCGACTAAACATTTGCTGTAGCCAACCAAAGTCAATTCGTTCTCATGCTTCAGATTATTTTTTATTTCCTTCCCTCGTATACTCCTCTCTATCCTTCTCTATCTCTCTGTACCCCCTTCCAACATAATTTTTCTCTCTCTCCCTCTCTCTTTCACTCTTGCTCCCCCATTTCCTCTAACTCTTGCTCTCTTTTTCTTCTTAACTTTGTGTCCCTCTCTTCTTTCTCTTTATATATATATAAGAAAGTAATATTAAGAATATGTGTGTTTATAAAATACATTTGAATACGAAACGCATTTGTTTCCATAGTTGACCAATTCTCTCGAGACTTTCATCAAAATAAAGTGGAGTAAGAAGATGGTTTCCTAATTAGCTTCTATAAAAAGATAAGACCTAAATAGTCTTTAAAGGCTTTAAGAAAATTAATTCAAAAATTATATAATTCCTATGGAAATTTTAATTTGTTTCTTCTTCTGATGCATTTACTTTATATTTTCATCGAATACAATACGTACTTTTAAAAAAACTAATCTATTTTAACGATCTTTCAGTTAATTTTTGAAACAAAAACATAAATAGTATTTCGGTTATAAAAGAAGTTTTTTTTTTATTCTTTGTTCGACGTTTCTAGTCATCATCCTTCTTGTTCAACCGAAATAACAATGGCTTTTAATTATCTGTGAGCACAACAGCGTCAAAAGTTGGATGGTTCAGACGACAGCATGAGTATATACATATGTATGTAAGTATCTACATATATGTATATATCTATATATTTAAGCTTAAATATTATATATTATATATAATATATATGTATAGTTATAAATATATATTTAACTTTATAAATTTAAAACTGTAAAGTACGTACAAATAAAATTAATGTAGAGTTTTACACTTTTTCGACATTTCAGTAAAGTTGTCGAACATTTCAAATAAGAAGCTATACAATAGAAACAGCACAAGAGCCAGCAACTTCTCACAGATCTCCAATTTCCAACAATAAACATTCGTTCTTAAACGAACTATTCGACTACTTTATTCGTCTTCGATTTCCTCTACAACAGACAGCTCGACAACTCGGAATCTGTCTCAAGAAGAGTTTTGTCTCATTCAATCTATCACAACTGTTCTAAAAATAAATTAAACTTTTATTTCTTTTTGAATTTTTTTGAATTTTTTCTGTTCATTCCTCGCTCCTTCTCTCTCTCTCCCTCCCTATCTGAATCGCAATTTCGACACTAGACTCTATACCATCATGAACAATCGTATCATCCTATTCTCATCCTAATCATAACCATGTGATCAACCTAATATAACATGCAAAAATATGTTTTGATATACAGTAAATATTTTATTTCGCACAGTAATACTTTATAATATTTGGATGTTAGTTGGACACAAAATATAAAACTGAACATAAATTCAGCTGGTTTCCTATATTTTCTTCCCATGAACGAGAATATACTCATTCCAACTGTTACCTAACATTGGATTGGGAGATATCAACTAGATCAGAGTAACGAAATTAATTTATTTAACTTGCGTTTTCCCTATTTTCGCTTCGATTCATTTTCAATTCTTCTAGTTTGTTGCATTAGACCAGAGTCATCGGATTGCATGCGCACACTCTTCACTTAATGTATTCTTTCCCCTTTTACTGACTCGGTGCTCTTCCATTTCGTATATGAACTGCACGATCCATATTTGGGTCTGGCTAGGAGGTCACACTCTATTGTATTCATCTCCTTTTCCCTCATCTTCTTTTCAGCCGCCCTCCCTCTCTTTTTCTCTTCTTCCCTCTCTCTCTCCCTACAATCCCATTCTTTCACTCTTCACTCACTTATTTCATAAATTTATATACTGTGAGTGTGGTGGCTGTTCACACACACATACATACACACACATACACCAGCCGACCACACAATACAAGGCCACCAATCTACCTGCCCATTCTCAATTACCAGGCGTTACCGGTTTACTCATAGATATTTCAACTACCTTTTATATTCTAACTCAATATTCTGTCGCAGCGTTCTTTTTTCATCTCTCCCTCCCTTTATCTTTCTTTCTTTCCCTCCCTCTCTCTCTCTATACTATCGCTTCCCCTCTCTTACTCTCACTCTCCCTCCTTTCTTCTCTTGTGCTTTCCAGATTTTTTATTTTTGCCAACCAAATGCTATTTTTCCGTTCTGCTTCACAATTTCTCTCAAATATACTCATATACAGGAATTTCTTGTTAAGCAAGCAGCAAGCTCGCATATCATTAATTTCAATTGTTTTTTCTATTTTTGTATTTTAACTTCCATATAGCATTATTTTCGGACTTCTCCAAATAATATTTCTTTCTAGCAAAGGTATATCATTGAGTTGCACAGCTAGAACTAATTGTATTATGAGAGAAGTATATTATATTTCTATTCTAGTTATTCGCTACTCTATTTTCAGCTTCAATATGCTTATAGATATGTTAGATTTTTTTTATTTTTGATATTTCATTTTCTATCACACAACACAAACCCATTAAAGTCGTCAACCATGCTTATAACACAATCCGGAATTTAACAGACAAGTTTCTCGACATTATTGGTATTTTCAGTACCTGATTTTCCATAACTACTAACTTTTTCTCTTGAAAGATAGGATTACTATTTCAGCTGATTTTTTAATTGGCACTGAAAGGTAATGAAAATTCCTGAACCTGTTGCTTTTTTTCTTTCCTCCTCGCTCTCATTTGTTCTTTTTCCTCTTTGACCCCGCCCCTTTTTTGCTCTTCTCCCTCCTCCACTTTCATTCTGCCCTGATGAATGGATGGTCATTCAATATAATATTTTCTATATTATTATTAGTTCATTTATAATAATATATGTTATATGTTATATACTATATTTAATATGTTTTTCAGAATACAATTGACGTTCATATATACGTGTCTACACATATTCAACCATTAATTCAACTAATAGAGTTACAAGCAGAACTGTACCAAGCTTGTGAACGTTGGAGGACTCCAAATGGACACTCAAGTTCTAGTTAATCATAATAACAATGTTCCTCCAACAAACACGGTAAGTAATCACAATTTACTTTTAGTTCTTCTTGTTTAATCGAGTAATTTAAATATTAGCTTTTAATTTTTGCGAGTATCGATTTTGTTGAGTTAATACTTGCATCGGATTTTTACTCCAAAATATTTATCATAGAAAACAAATACATTTTTTCCCAATAAGAAATATAAAAGATTTCTATTTCCACCCGGAAAATATAATTCATTTCGACCTATAATTAGTATACTTGGAGGAAGAATCTTGATGATGTACGTACGCATTCCAGCTACCACAATATTTTCAAAAAGCACTCAATTTATGTCACGTGAACATATTAAGAATGTGAATTCATTTTTTTTTCTTATTATTTTATTATAATATAATCAACACATTAATCAATGCTTCAAAAAAGACAGTTCTGATGCTCTTGTCCACCAGCTGCGTAAACGAACATCATGACATGCCCTAGCCGAGTAGGATATAGCCATGTGTCTGATCCAAACAAACCATCATTGCATATTTGATGAAAAACAAAAAAATCATATAGAAACAGCTGATTAAGATTATATTTCGAGTAATTAGTTCATTATAGACATACACAAGTACACAGAGGTATGCAACGACACCTAATGTGGAAATAGGAGAATCCAAAACTAATTTGATCATCAATTATTTACCTCAAGGAATGACACAAGAAGAAGTTCGATCACTTTTTATCAGCGTTGGTGAAGTTGAATCCTGTAAGCTGGTCCGGGATAAAATCACAGGTAATGCTTTAGTGTTCTTCTCTGTATTTTGGCGCATGCCCTGATGAACCAGACATCTTTTGACTTGCTAAATCTTATATGTATATTATTGAAAAATTGTTTGATGATACTATGGGTTTCTATTTATACTTGCGCAGCATATTTTGACTCACTTAGTACAATATCCTTTGTATTTGAAGTTAACTAACAACATACATATGCATGAACTCATACTATCAAAGGTATATATGATGATTATGATGAGGATGATGTTCAAATCTGCACATATATGTATGTTATGTAAATGATCTCTCCTTTTGAATTAAATATTATAAAAACGAGAAACAAATCAATTTTCTTGATAATATTTCGAATTTGCATGCAAATGTACAGATAATCTCTCTATTTATCTCTTCAACATTCACCGCATAATTAACTCGTCTTCATTGCTGCTTCTCCTCCTTCTCCTTCTCCTTCTTAAACTTTCCTTTTTTGTTTTTTTTCTTTCATTCTTATGACTTCATTGGGTTTAATACATTAAGAATAGCGAAACAAGGGAAACGGAAAGAGAATAGAGTAAATAAAATGGCAATGAATATTCTCATTGCCATACTAAAAAGCTCAGCTGGCTTTAACGATTAAGTAATTGATGGTTTTAAGAGTTGAACGGCTCTTTCAACTAAATGAACCAATAAACTTTTATCTTTTCACTTTTTAAAACTTTATTTCCAAAAAAAACTTTGTTACGTATCCGTTTGTATGTGCGTGTGCGTGTGTGTGTGTGTGAGTGTACGTGTACATATATGGGTGTGTGTTTGTGTATACTTATGTTTCTGTGCTTATTATTGAAAATAATTTTTGAAATTGATACTTTCTTCTTAATTTTTTCATTTTATTTCACATAATTTTTAAGTTATTTTCATATTTTAGCTAGTTTTATCTTTTATTTTGTTTACCTGGTTTTAGGCCAAAGTCTTGGTTATGGTTTTGTTAACTATGTTCGAGAAGATGATGCACTCAAGGCTGTATCGTCTTTCAACGGGCTTCGTCTGCAGAATAAAACAATTAAGGTGATGTCCACGTTCTCTGTCTAAATAACCACAAAAAAAAGTTTAAATTCATAAAAATCAGCTACATGTCTAATCATATGCACATCAACATATATTATTTTTCCAAAAAAATTATAAATATCAACACAAAACGTTGACACAGGTTAAGTTTTAAGTTGGTATTCAGCGTGTTTCTCACCACTTCAGCTTCAGACCTAGTAATCTCACAAAAACCTCTTTCGTTTTTTTTACTTTCTTTTTAATTAAGTTTTTTCTCCTTTATGTTATTTGTTGTTTTAGTGTTAAAACTGTTTATATCTAAGTTTGAAAGCTGACTTGAGATATTAGCTTTACCGTAAAGCATCCCATAGTAGAACCACATCCGCTCTCCACTAGCAACTTTTCATGAAACAAAGGTTCTTATCTTAGTACTTGAAACTTTGGTTCAGATACACTTTCTAGTATATTCTAAATCTCTCTTCTTTCATATGACAAAGAGTCCGAATATAGATAAATTTCCTTTGTTCAAAACAAAACCTTTCTTTAGTTCTGTTCCATGGTACATGCATATGTAGGTTGGATGACCAAATTAGGTGTCCAGCCTGCTTCCTTCATTTCCGGTTCAGAAGACTAAGTAACAACAGAAGCATATTAACTAACATGAATTTACTATTAGTAACAGCCACAATTTCACCCCTGAATCGGTTTTATGCTTTCTATTTTTCAAGTCTAAACCATCGATTCAAAACGAACAACATGCATATGTAGCTGTGAAATTCTATAGTTCCCCGTTCGATTAGTAACTCAAAAATTACCTCAAAATCTAAACTTTTTTGAATTTCTTTAACTTGTATGTAATTGTATTTCTCGTTTTTTCATGACAATAATCACCAATGTTTATAAATAAAAGAAAATCATCGGTGACAACAAACTTGGGGTAAAAGGGTGCGCAAAAGAAAAAGAAAAGGAGATGAAGTGAATAAAAGGAACAGAAAAGTGAGGTAGACAGAAGAAGAGAAAAGAAGTGAGGAAGAGAAAAAAAGAGAGAGGGGGAGAGAGAGAAAGAGAGAGAGAGAGAGAGAGAGAGAGAGAGAGAGAGAGAGAGAGAGAGAGAGAGAGAAAGGGAAAGAAGGGGAAGAGAAAAGATGATTGTGCTGCTGGAAGGCGATTATTTACATTCGGATAGGATTACAAAATGGCCTGTCCAGACCGACAATACTACTTCTACCACTGTATTCGTAATATACATATAATTTAAAATGGAAAAGGTATTCATGAACAATAGGAAGGGAGGGAGTGACTTGAGTGTTAACAAAAAAAAAACTTTAACAGCGTATGTAATGTGCTGCCGAGAGCTATTACATCAAAATGTAAAAAAAGAAGTAATTCATGTGAAAAGTGTCTTCACTTTTTTACAAATATTAAGAAAGAGAGAATAAGTTAAAAGAAATAATTTGAAATATATTGGATTTTATAATTAATTTAATTTAAAATTCATATTGTATTACATATTACCACCAGTATAAGAAAAAATAATTAATTTTCAATTTCTCTAATAAGGTCAAAATGCTACCAACTAAAGCTTAAGATGATTCTGAATAAGAATTATTTACAACAAAACAAAGAACAAATTGATCTTTATCCTCTTAATTTTTATTTAAATTTAAACACAATATAGTGCTATAGATGGAAGATGTAGTAGTTGTTACATAAACGTCAGATTTTCCTTATTCAATTATAATATAATAAATTCAAATAAGATAAAATCGTTTTTCAATATTGAAATGCTCTTATTAAATTTTCCTATAGTTTCGAATTTCAACTAAATAAATATTTTCAGGTTTCATTCGCTCGGCCTAGCAATGAAACTATCAAGGGATCTAACTTATACGTCTCTGGAATTCCAAAAACTATGACATTACAAGAATTGGAAAACATATTTCGTTCCTTTGGACAGATCATAACCTCTCGAATTTTATCGGACAGTGTCTCAGGTAAATATTTTATGTTTTTTAGTGGAAAAGATGACTGAATAGTAATGCTAACGAAGAAAAAGCCTATTGTTCTACTTATATAATATGAATGCAGTTTCAACTTTTCAATTCATCTGAATTTTTTATTTGAGCTAAGAAAATCTTCTGTTCAAGTCAATAAGCTATTTCTTTAAGCAGGGAAAACTAATAATGATTAAGTTTATGTTCTTTTTTTTTGACTCAAAAGCTCAACAATAATTTGCATAGTTGAGCCTTATTTCATAAGGGTCATTAAGTTATTATTGTTTTTATTATTGAAATTTTTCACATTATATTCAAAATATATAAAAAAAACTCTTTATATATTATGTATAATTGACTCATTTTCTATGTATTGTTAAGATTTCTAAGTATTACAAATCAGACTTTTTTTCATTATTATTAACTACATGTATCAGCAGCATCTGTTCACACGAAAAAATATTAACAATTTTTTTTGGCTTAACGTTTTTGAACATATCTTCTCAAACAAAGCATCATTGTTGTAATATGACTAAGATGTTTGAAGATATCTTCGAGAACCGATAACAGCTGTAATAGAAGGGACTAACATTTTAGTTTCAAAAATTTTAATAAGCAAAAAAAAAATATATTTGTTGCAGGTTTATCGAAAGGTGTCGGATTCGTTAGATTTGACAAGAAAAATGAAGCAGAGAATGCCATTAATACATTAAATGGAACAACGCCGCCAGGATGCACAGAACAAATTACTGTTAAATTTGCAAATAACCCGGCAACTAATACCACTAAAAGTGTTTTGCAAGAGGTAAAATTGTTTTTTAATATATTTTTCGCAAATTTGTTATATCTTGTACTTAATGTGTCGTATTATAGCTGGAAGCTGTTCAACAACAGGTTGCCGCTTCGAACATTGTTCCTTTGACACTTCTAGGGGCAACTCCTTTACGAACAGCAGCCATTGGGCCCATTCATCACACTCCCTTAGCTTCCAAATATAGGTAAATCAAATTTATTATATTGCTATATGAGTAATAAAACATGTTTTATAGATATTCACCTTTAACTGGAGTTGGGCCAACAGTAGCTGCTACACAAGCTACAGCTGATTATTTGACCACCTCTGCTCTTCTCCAAATGAGTCAAATGAATGCTTTAGCCGGAGCTCAATACATGTATTTGAATCCTGAAAATCTTTCCAAGCAAAGTGAAGGTCAGGACATACATAATACTTTGGCAGTATCAAGCAATTGTTTCAGAATTTAATGGAGTAACAGCAACTGCTGTGTCAAACCAGTTAACTGCTTTCGCAGCTAATGCTCAAAATGCCGGAGCCGTCGAGCCAGGATATTCCTTATTTGTTTATAACTTAAGTCCAGAAACTGAAGATAGTCTTTTGTGGCAGTTGTTTGGTCCTTTTGGTGCAGTCTTGAACGTGAAGGTAAAAATATGCAAGTGGAATGACAAAACAGTTTTTCATTCATAGGTCTCAAGAGATTTTTCAACAGGGAAATGTAAAGGATACGCTTTTGTATCAATGATGAATTATGTAGATGCTTGCAATGCCATTACTGCTCTCAATGGTACTCAAATAGGAAATCGTTCACTTCAGGTACGTTGTAATATTTTCAAAAAGCAACTTATATGATATTTGTAGGTGGCATTCAAAGCGGGTGCATCGTCCGTCACAGCATTGGCCAGATGATACCATGTTGTCGAAATTGCCTTACAATTAAAATGTCATGACTAGCCAACATCACTTTAGTTCAGTATATATTATATTCTAGTGTTTTTACATATTGTATATTTATCAATGTAAAATAGCTTTTTATTGTCTTCCTGTAATCTTGTTTTAATCAAATATCTTAGTTCTTTTCTCTTACAAGAACTATGCTAGTCTCTTTGGTTCCCTTTTGTATCTGGTCCAGTGATTTAATCGAGCTTTCCCTCGCAGCTTTATCATGTTGTATTAAGACAAGATAGATAAGGTCCGATTTGTATGTTGGCGTTCATAATTTTAATTATTCATTACACTTATCACATACCAAAATGGGTCGGTTTAATTTTAATTTCATGTTCATTAAATTGTGATATTATTTCCAATGAAAACTTGGTATTCTTGAATATTAAATTTACTTTTTACAATGTTATAGTTTATTCTTTATGATATTTTAAGAAAATAGAAAAAACAATTGTTTATGTTGATTTGCATTTATAGACACCGCAGACAAATTGCATATTTGGTCCTACAGCGATTTTGCTGACGCACCCTTCTAGCATAAACAGATACAGCGACGCGGTTAATAGTTTTACTAGAGCGCATATTTCTGGGAATTTAAATTTACTATAATCATTAAGCTTACTTGCTAGCGTTTAGCATCTCATTTTTTGTTTGTTGTTTTATTTTCATAGAAAAATTTCGTCATACGCTCGATCTGGGTCCCCTATGCTGTAAGTATAAATGTATTTTTGCTACTATTATTAGTATTATTATGCAGATCAACGGGTTATCGCCTTGAAGAGCATGTAGAACCCACTTTCAATCTTCGCTTGATCGAAGCAGTTAAGCATAGTCGTTGTTTGTATGATTCAACGGATAGGCAATATCGAAGTTCCGAATATAAGAGCAAAGTAAGTTTTCCTGCTATTTTTCAATTATCTCTCGAACTCATTGAACGGTTGCATTTATTTATTTATTTCTGGATTATTTATTATTTCATAAATTGTCAAATAACACAGGTTTGGAACCGACTTGTGCAAGTTCTAAATTTTGATGGCGACGCACGTACACTTTATGCTCGTTGGAAACAACTTAGGGACAAGTAAGTATAAAACAAACGCATATCTCAGCAATACATCTTGTTCTAGATATGGAAAAGAGAAGCGAAAAGCTCGCTACCAAAACGACCAAAGCACATGGCAATATTTCAAGCATTTACATTTTCTAGATCCTCATATGGTAGATCGTTCAAGTAATGGTTCACCGGCCAGAAAAGAAAACCAAGATGTGGTAATTCTGGGCAATTAAAAAATTACTTATGGTTTTATTTTTAGCAAGTTGTTGTGACAGACCCAAATTTTGGGATTAATTTAATAGCTGAAGTTCATTCACACCCATGTTTATTTGATATACGAGATGCTAAATATCGACATGCCGAGTGCCGAAATCAAGCATGGAATCAAGTAATAAAAAATTTAAATTATCCTGGTAATATATCTTAGAAAATTATTCTTCTATTTTTCATTTTCAGGAGATGTAAATTCAATTTATAAACAGTGGAAGAAGTTGCGGGATCGATATGTTAGGGAAAAAAGACGATTACGAGAACAAAGAGAAAGGGGAATCGTAGAGGAAAGTACTTGGGATCTGTATAATAATATGACATGGATGGATCCTTACCTAGATGATAGGGCTCAGTAAGTATTTTGGATAATCACTGACTATTTTATGAGCGTTTCAGACATGTAAAACGGAAACAGGAGCCCGAAACTTTATCAGATTTTGATATGGAGGAAATTGTAAGAGCGGAGTAAGTATTGCGTTTCTTTTTATAATAACTATTATTTAAATCATAGTTCGGGGTTAGGATATGGTATCAAAGGCGGAAATCCTAGCGGGGGTGATGTTCTATTGGACGGAGATAGTGCTTTTGCTGCTTCTGCGGTTTCTGATTTAAGAACTTTGCCTGATCATGCTCGAGCTCTGGCGAAAGCTCAAATAGAGTCTTTACTTGAAACTGGTCGGATGCCTATAACAACCAATTTTTAATTAACAAACTTTTATATTTTACAATAGTATTTTGAGTTTCTGAGTCTATCCTATAATTTCGTATATATTGAATTATGTATTGGTACTCTTGCTAATAAGATTTGTACACATTGTAACAAAGTATTTGTTTCTCATATATGTATCCCCAACACGTTGCTACAAGCATGGAATGCGCCTTTTGATCTCCATCTTCATTTTTACTGTAATATTCGATAATAAATACGTTTTAGAATATATTTATCAACTGCATGGTGTTTTTATGAATAAGTTTTTGAATACTTATGCCAAATTTCTGTTCAGTTCAAAGAATTTATTATGTTTGCATTCTTATTCTTCGGCTTATTTCAGTATCCTAGTTTATGTTACGTGTTTTAACTAGTGTAAGAAGAATGGCTACTGCAAGCTTCAAAAATAGACTTATTTGGATCGACTGTGAGATGACAGGATTAAATTATGAGAAGCAAACTCTTGTAGAAATTGCAGCTATTGTAACCGATGATCAATTAAATGTAATTCAGGATTTTGAAACATACATTATTTTTAAGTAACTGTTTATTAGATAGTAGCTGAGGGTCCTAATATTGTAATTCATCAAGATGCTAAAGTTTTGGATGAAATGGATGATTGGTGTAAAAAAACGTTTGCTGAAAACGGTCTTCTAGAAAAAATTAAGTCAAGTACTATTTCCATGAATGAAGCCGAAAACCAAGTAGGAATTTCTTTAAAATCCATCAAAAAAGTAAATTTCCTATCTCAGGTTCTTTCTTTCTTAGAAATGCATACTCCTCAAGGGACTTGTCCTCTTGCGGGAAATACTGTATATATGGACAAAATTTTCATTAACAAGTACATGCCACGACTTGCAAATCACTTCCATTACAGACTAGTCGATGTCAGCACAATAAAAGAGGTTATCTGTTTAATCTTTCTGCAATTAACTTCTAATCGTGTTTCAGTTGTCTCGGCGCTGGCATCCAGATGAGTTGCAAAAAGCTCCTGCGAAAGCAATGACACATAGGGCTCTTGACGATATTCGGGAGAGTATCAATGAATTGAAATTTTATAGAACTTCTGTATTTAAGCCATGATCACGTTGAATAAAATTTTCTACAGTTTTCCTTTGCTGAATAAGAAATAATCAAATTTGAACAAGTAAACTATGTGACATATATATTTTTGTAATCAAAACGGTAGAATCTATGCTTGACGCATATGAGAACATGGTCTTCTTATCAATGATTTAAGAAGCTGCCACTGGTAATCGATCATTAATTGCTCGTTTCATTTCATTGCTTTTTTAGCCATTTAAGGTATGGAAGAGCATAAAGAACGTGCTTACAGTCTTGATTCAGAGCTTTCGTATGAAATAATCGAGGTAGCTAATTGTACTGACAGGTAGGCATCGAAATAATGTTTTCTTTTAACTTTTAATGACAGATTAAAAGGTCTTCTTGCACGTATATTTGTAAGTGTCATTGTAATTGGAGCATGTTCAGGAGCTTTAATTTGGTCTTTTGAGAAAGGTGATATCACAACTTCGTTTTATTTAAAGTAGCTGAAGTTCAGGAGAGGCTGGCGTTTATAACGGCACAATCCGTAACACTTCAACCGAATTCAATATTTTTATTGATGAATATTCGTTGAGAGATGGAACTTATTCTGTTCAGTTTCGGGTGCCTGATTCTATAAATAACACCCTAGAAGTACTTATATCTATCAAATCAATCAAATTTATGTTTTTTTTTCCGGATCCGCAAACTTTTCCTTCATTCTGGGTTCAAGATGATAAGAATAAGCGTTTAGTACATCGTAAGGATAATGAAACTACCGTTTTTTGCTATCCGACCCATACATATTGGGTACGATATAATAAATATGGTGATGTCATTGTATGAGTTTGTATTTTTATTTCTTTTGATTTTCATAGTTGTAGCATTGCCGTGATGATCGGACAGTGTCTTACAAAACATATATTGACCGTCTGGGTCTGGCTAATTTAACAAGAGAACATTCTGCTTTTGTGAGTTAACATTACTATTCTCAAGTATTTCGATATGATAAATTTTCAGCAATCTACGCACAATCATGCAAAAGTTTTTATATATAATGGAGATCCAACGGATGTTATATTAGAGAAAACCAAACAAACCGCGTTTTTGGTGACAGCTTATTCTGATGCTTACTCTGGTAAGGCAAATAGTAAATACAATCAAACTAAATATTATTGAAGGCGCATTGTTGGGTTGGGACACTTACTTCATTTCCTCTAATATTTCTCGTATGTATCAGATATCATATTCGTATGATACGATGACTCCAAAGACTCCTGATTACTCAGCTTTCGATCCTCCTGTGGAATGTGAACCTAATTAGGTTCCGAAAGTAAAAGAAATGCGTTCTGTACTAAACTTTCATGCGATTTCAATGTTTATATCAACAATTGTACATTATTTAGTAGATAACCATGTTAAAAAGAATATAAATATAAAATAAATCTTTATTGATTACTACGATGAAACTGCTTGGTCTGTTATCAATCATTCGCAATGATGATCAATATGTGCGCTCATATTTCGTTTTACTGTTTGTTCATGTTTTCGAATTCTTTTTTTTTCAGAACGATGGTTTTTGAAGTAGAAAAATCCTGTTTTGAGTATAAAGATCAAGAAGGAAATGTATTTGAAGGTGTTCTATGCATCCCAAAGTAAGAATTTTCTTAGTTGCTATGAAATATATTTTATCGTTATCAATATAGAAATCAATGCGACAAAGCACCAGGCGTTTTAGTATTCCATGCTTTCGGAGGTTGCTCAGATTTTGAAGCAAACAAAGCATTTGAACTAGCCAAGGTATAACTTTCCGTAAGAAATTACAGTGCATACATAACCTTTAGCTTGGATATGTTGCTCTAGCTGCAGACGTTTATGGCAAAGGAAAACGCGGAAAAACGCTTGAAGAAAATTTTGCTCTTCTTAGACCTTTACTTGGTGTTAGAGGAACGGTTTTAAAGGTGAATAAGGCTTGCACAATCCATATTTTTTAAATATATATTCAAGTAATTAAGAACGAATATTTAGTTCATAAGCACTACTGTTCTCTATGAATAGTTCTGTTTAAATTAATTATGCATAAGCATTATTAAGTTGTAATTTTTATTAACAAAATAGTTCTTTTTAAATTATATTTTAGGATCGATTGTTAGCTTCATTACAAGCACTAAAATCCGTGAAAAATGTGTCAGTAGAGAAGGTTATTTTTAAAAATATAAAACAAAAGTTTAACAACTATATTAGATTGCCGCAATTGGCTATTGTTTTGGTGGACTCTGTGCTTTAGATCTTGCCCGTCACCAGACTGGAATATCGGCTGCTGTCTCTTATCACGGAACTTTAACTCCTTTGGAAGGAATTGAAAGAAGTAGTTTCCCTACAACAATACAGGTTGTTTTTTTCTCACACACTATAACGTGCTTGGAAATTTTTAAGATTCATCATGGTGCAGACGACTCGCACATAACTAAAGAATCGGTAATACCTTTGTTGTAAACTAATTTTTAATATACTTAATTGTTTTTCAACTAATTTAATAGGCATAATGCGTTATTGAATTTTTATAGATAGAGGCGTTTACGCAAGAAATGAGAGAACGCGAATCTGATTGGTCTTTCTGTTCATACGGAAATGCTGTACATGGGTTCACTGAACCTCGTATGTTTCAACGACAGTTCTTTTTATATTTAATGAATGAATAATACAGATGCCGATGACTTCAACATTCCGACTTTGAAGTACAATCGAAATGCTGATATCCGTTCGTGGGCTGCCACAATTTCCCTTCTTCACGAGAAATTTAACTCTTAGATTAATTTTTTAATACGTAGAAGTGATAGGACAAAATTAATTCGTTAATAAATGTGTGTAACAGATTATTAGTCATTTAGACTTCCCAAACCGTGGAACACAGATGAAGTGTGATTGTTTGAAATTTAGGTAGTGTACTTTGAGTTTTTTGTCTTCCATACAGTTTTTACCAGCGTTGATGTATTAAACAATGAGAATGTTTAGATTCGCAAACTATAAGAATTGATGTGGGGCACAGCTGGTTATCGTTGTCTCCATTTTATAAAGAAATTTGAAATTCACAACATAGTTTACGTAAATCTTATTATTCTCTCATCCAGAATCTATCAAAATTTTGAAGTGATATTTTATAGACCATTTATGATATATAACATTTTGGAAGGAATTAGAAAAATAGGTTATAACCGTGCTCCTATAATTATTTTAAATGTGCAAATTTTGTTTCTTCCTTTTCGTCTCTCTCTTGCTTTACGATCCAAGTTGCCTATTCCATATTGCACTTTTAGAAATTGTGTTTTTATATTATTAATTCATTCTCAATATTATATGCAATATAGAGAACTTGTAAACGTTTTGATAAATCGTAGATAACGATACAAAACGTTTTTTTTTTGGGTCAATAATGAGAGATTATTTGTATATTCAATCACTTAAACTGAAGTGCCTCGTAATGTTTCTGCAACGTCTTGAAACACAGGTTTTTGCTCAGTTATCATTCTCGTTTGAGATGCGTTACTTCGAACAGATTGTTTTGTTTGTAAAAATTACTTTTATCCCTTATCACATATTCATTTTCTAGATGAGTAATGGACGTTCGACGTAAAATTGGGCTCAGTGAGGATTTGAACTTTAGTGCTTTAAATGAACAACAGACTATTGGTTATCAATATGAAAGGAGTTTTGTATGATTTTATTAAATTTCTTTTATTTTATTTATACTTTGTAGCAGTTAGGAACGTTTAAAGCTACATCAGACCGTAAATGTTCATCTAGAAAAGTAAGTTTTCTTTATTAATTCAATGCTGTTAATGTTTTTCTATTTATTTTTATTATTAATTTGAATTATCATTAAGGATGATTTGTTCATTGCTAGTTCTAAGCAACTTTTACCGAAACCAGTAAATAGGACTAAAAGTAAAATTTTAAAGAAATACTTGATGTCATCTGAATTAATTATAAATTATAGGCAAACGGTTGTTTATATTATGGACGGCATCAAAAGATTGGATCTCTTTAGCACTTTTGGGTATAATTATGGCTGTCTTTTCTGTTGTTATGGATGTTGCGATAGATATTCTTCAACAATGTCTGAAATATTTTGGTTTAAACTATTACAAGTTATCTTTTAGATCATACAGAATTATTTGATAGTGTGAAATTGTCTCAGAATTATGTTATTTCTCTTTCCGTCTGGGTAATTTATGTTGTTTTACTTATAACAATATCCTCACTATGTTGCCATTATATTGCTCCTCAAGCTATAGGTATGATATATCCTTATAAACAAGGTTTTTAACAACTTGTTTGAGGCTCTGGTATACCCGAAATGAAAACAATTTTACGTGGCGTTGTTCTCAAGGAATATTTATCATTCAGAACTCTTATCTCAAAAATGTCCTCATTAACGCTATGCTTAGGCAGTGGTTTGCCAATGGGTAAAGAAGTAAAATCTGACACCTGATAAATCGTGCTTAATTCTAAAACTATCTTTCAGGGACCATTTGTTCACATTGCCTCTATTGTTGCAAATATTTTATCTCACGCTTCATCTGAAGTCGACGGAGTTTTCGAGAATGAATCTAAATGCTCAGAGATGTTAGCAGCTGGTTGTGCTGTTGGAGTAGCCTGCACTTTCAGTGCTCCTGTGGGAGGTTATTTTAGAAAGTAATATGAATGACTTTATTTATTCAGGCGTTTTGTTTTCAATTGAAGTAACTTCTGTTTACTTCGCTGTTCGTGATTATTGGAGAGGATTTTTTGCAGCTACTTGGAGTGCCACAGTTTTTGCTATTTTAAGGCTTTTTTCGAAGTCTCAAATGGAAGCTGATGCTTATGACTGTAAGTTATACATCCACGATATTATTTAAATTTTCATTGTTTGAGTGTCGTTCGAAGCTCATTTTCAAACCTATTTTCCTGAGAAGGACTCCTTTTTACCGTATGAATTGCCTGCTTTTGTGGCTATAGGGTAAGAGGATGTTCGCTACACTTACCAACAACACTCAATGTTTTTAGATTAATATGTGGTGCTCTTGGTGCTTTATATGTAGCGGTTCATAGAAAAATAGTTCTATTTTTAAGGAAAAATACTTTCTCCCGATTTTTATTCCAAAAACAGTTCAGAGAACTTTAAAATATTATATAGTTTTAAATTCTTATAGCTGGCTGTTATATCCAATTTTTTTATCCTTTTTAATGTCATCTATCACTTTTCCATTAGGACTTGGTTCTTTTTTGGGTGGAGAGGTTAGGTTTAAGTGAGATTCGTAGCACTTCACGCATTTTAGAGAAGATTTGGTCAAACTCTTTCTGATTTTATTGCTGATTGCTCATGGGTATTACCTGTTGATCATGAATATTCTTGTTTCAATTCTTCTAACCATACAATTGATATGAGACAATGGACAGGACCAAACGGAGATACAAATGTATTTCTCATTCTCATTGTCTTTCAAATTGTTTTCGTAAGTGAAAATCCCATTTCTTTCACATATTTGTTTAGTTTTTTTTAACGATCATCGCTACAACTCTGCCTGTCCCAACGGGTATTTTCATGTCTGTATTCATATTAGGAGCAGCACTAGGGAGAACGGTCGGAGAAATGGCGGTATATTTCTATCCGAATGGTTTTGATCCATCTCGACCAGATATGATTATCCGACCAGGAATTTATGGAGTTGTAGGTCTGACTTCTCTGTAAAACTTGCATATCAACAACAACTGAATCATAGGTGCTGCCGCATTCACAGGAGCGGCAACACATACAGTTTCTATAGCTGTTATAGTTTTTGAATTAACTGGACAATTAGTTTTATTGCTTCCGGTTATGGTATACATTTCCGTAAAAGAAAAAGTGTGATAACTTCTTTTTCAGTTAGCTGTCTTAGTAGCAAACGCAGTTGCTTCATTTTTTCAATCATCTATATATGATTCTATTATTACAATTAAGCATTTACCATATTTGCCTGATATTCCAGCTCGATCAACATCAGCGTACTTATCTAATTTTCTTTTATATTTCATTACTTTTTTGCTAGGTTTCACAGCGTGTTAGTTGAGCATTTCATGGTTTCTCCTGTTCGATTTGTAGCCCGAGACTCAACCTATGCCGATCTTCAAGACCTTCTTTTAACCATGCCAAGGCTGAAAGCATTCCCACTAGTTGAAAGCAAAGGTTTATTCAACTGTTTTATATTTACTGGTATGCTTTCAAGATCGAATGACTTTACTGGGATCCATAAGTAAGACTCAATTAGTTACTATGCTTGAATCTAAAGTTGGTACGCATGCTCGTCAAGCCGAAGCTCGACGTCGTGTGAAAGATGCGTTGAATGATCTCGACAAGAGATACAAAGCGTGTCATTCTGAGACGGGTAGTACAGAGAAAATAAATCCTTTAGACTCTCTAAGTAAAAAGAAAACAAGGTTTACAGTATAATAGTAAGCGTCTATTCTCGTATTCTTCAGTCGTTTCACAGTACAGCCAGTTGCCATGCCAGCTGAATGTTCACCAGAAATAATAGAAAAAGCTAGAGATGCTGGAGCAGCACCAAAAATACCAGAAATTGCCTCTGTTAGTGTGCCCCTCCCCCTTTTAGCTTTAACTTGCTTGTTTAGAAAGCTATTTTGGCAATGGGTACCAAGAGAGGGAAAAAAGAAAATGAAGATGATGTATATCATACTATCACAGGTAGAAAATAGAGTTTTCTTACCAACCGTCAATTATATTAGGCATGTTTCGGTCCATTGGTAAAATCAGCTTTGGAAGAACTCAAAAGCAAGCACAGAGAGAGACTGAGTTTGATCTTTATAACGATGAGGTATAGGGATCTGATTTTAACCCCTATCTTGCTTGCACTTTTCAGAAAAAAAACTGGGAAGAAGATATGCTGAACGAAGAAATTGATTTATCACATTATCATATCGACCCTGCTCCATTTCAACTGGTGGAACATACTAGTTTACCCAAAGTTCATTTTTTGTTTTCACTTTTGGGCTTAAACAGAGCTTATGTAACTGAATGTGGTACTTTGATTGGTGTAGTAGCGCTTCGTGAGGTAATTATGATAATGATACAAAGTCCTTACCGCTTATGTTACAGCTACGACAAGCAATTGAATCCGTACAAGCCGGAGAAAATGTTTCAAATAAAGTTTTTTTAAATTCTGAAACGAAAGAATCTTCTCCCATAGTATGAAAGCTGTCTGTAAATTTAAAATTTCCATCTATTTTAGAATTCTAAGGAAACTATGCTCACTGATTCCACATTTGACAGATCATCACTCAATATCATGACAAGTCTTTCCGATCCCTGTTTTCTGCCTGTTTCAAGTTTGTTTCATATGCAATATCTTGAAAAATTTCCTATTAAAGATACCACGGAAGACCTTGGATTAAATTCCGAAGACTCTGCTCCAAATATTCAATTTATGGATGAATGTGTTGAATCTTCAAGGTTCAAACTCTTATATACTACCTTATTTTGGTAATTCTTTCAGACCTAATAGGAAAAGAAAACTTCATGTTCAAATCGTAGTGCCTGATTCTGATGAAAAATAAGTTTGTGTCTGTTTTATACTTGATATCATATGATATATATACCAATGTGTATATGTATATGCATCTACTAGAGATATAGAAAAATGTTATTTTGTTATTGTTTACGTTTTGAATACCGAGAAACAAAAGTTTTTCAATAAATTTATTTTTATAAATGGTAAATTGTTTTCGTGTCGACAACCACACATCAATAGATCATTCAGAAAAATGTTAAAATTAATAAAAAAATAAGCAAAAACAAAACATGAGTTTCCCAACAAAGACTATGAACTTGAGTTGCTGTGAACAAACTTCAAAATATATAAATGTTCAATTCCACATCTTCTTTCCATAGCAATAGAACCTATTATACAAATCTTAATGAATGAATGGTATTGTATTTTAATTATTACCTTTAAGCTTAGGATTATGCTGCAAGAGCTGATCGATGCCATTAGCATGCAAAGCAACTAAATAGAACACTCCCTTTGGTGACAATAGTTTAGTTATAGAAGGCAATAGTCTGTCAAGAGTATCTCGACCTTCTTTTCCACCAGCCCAGCAGAGTTCCTGAGCAAATTACTATTAAAAATTAAAAATTAATCCGATTACAATAAGTTCTTTTGGTCCTTCGTCCGTGGGGACATATGGGGGGTTGAAGAGAAGAATGTCTACTTTGTTCTAAAAAATATTAAACTCATCTCTATTTTATACTTAATTCAGCTCACATAGAGGTGATCCAAACCTTCGTACAGGTCAGTTCGAACTACTTGAATTGAAACACCGTTCAATTTTCCCGTTTCCACAGTGCAATCAAGGGCATTTGTATTGAGATCTGTTGCAAATGAAGCCACTTTTCCATCCAACGCCTGTGTTATAAGCAAGTTAGACTAAATAGCATTAACAATTTCCAAATTTGTTTCTATTCAGAGACGAAAATTGGTCAGTCCATATGAAATGTTCTTTTCACTTAAACATATTCAAAGCACAAAGTACGGAATCCTGCTTTCTTTTTTTTCAATCGGACTTAGCGCACGCACATGCTCACCCTCACATATATCTATTCCCTCTGGGCCAACAGCCCTTTTTAGGGACAAGAGGAAAATATATCCTAACATAAATCATAGTTTAAGAAAAATAGGATTAAAATACGTTTCTACTGTGTAGAAAAATCTTACTTTGTTAACAAATGCAGAGACTACTCCAGTACCACTTCCAATTTCAAGTACAATAGATGGCTCCAGTTCTTTTAATTTCTATTAGGAATTCATGTAAACAAAAAAAACCATAAAAACAGCAATAACTGACTTTGATGTCTTTTTCAATTGCATCAAGGAGTAGGAAAGTATCCTCAGCAGGCTGATAGACACACTGCTTTTGTATGGCATTCAGATGATAATGTGGAGTTGGAATGCTCATTGCCTACATGAAAAGCATAATTTCTGTGTTTACTGTGTGTTTCAAAATAAACAAAAACGATTAACACGTTAAAAACAAGAAAGAAATGTATAAAAATCTTTTTTTCCGAGATTTTGATTAGGAGTGACTACAACTAGAAGAGTAAACGGCAATCAATGGGAGACATCCGGGAAAAGATAATGGACGCTGGGATTTTAAAGAAAAGACTCATCTCTGGGGGCGGACCGAAGAAGACAAATTATTAGAATAAGCTTGAATGAATGATATTTTTTGTACATTAATAGTTGAATGGATTGAACAACCTATTACGAATTTCACAGAAATACAATAACAATCTTATGAAAAATACCCATTTACTTTCACCTCAAAATAAATAAATTAAGAATTGAACAATTCATCCAAAGCCTCAGATACTACATTCTGAGCGATTTGTTCTTCAGTAGTCGGCGCAGCAGAAGCATCAGCTTGACTTTCTAAAGCAATTAGTGTAATGAAACTGAAAACTCAATAGTTCAGTACCCGCATTATCTGATGATTGGTTCGGTTGTGTAGAATTTTGATCATTGGAAACATCCGAAGTAGTGTTCTGTAATTATACAATTCTTGAGAATTTATCGTCGAATAGCTTACGTTGGTTGTAGCCCCACCGGAAGCGTTTTGATTGGGGGCACTCGGTTGGTCGCTGTTCTCAGTAGTTGAATTTATTTGTGTAGGAACCATTGGCTAAAAATATACAATTATAACAGTTTTAGAAAACAATTAAAATAAATAAAACAGAAATTGCACCAAGACTTGAAATAAAGTAAACGAAGAATGAGTATTAAAACTGAATGTCGGTGATCCTTCTTTTCGGAAACGAAAGTTGATGCAGTTTTCAAAATGGGAGTTTTCAAAATACGTTAGGATTAAGCAAGATAGAGGGAAGTGAGAGTCGTTTCGTGAGACAACTAGAGAATATTGACATTATGTAAAGGAAGTAATGAATGTTGCAAATGAACAACTAAAAGCGCAGAAGTGGGCAAGAAAGCGACATTATGAAACAAAAAAAATTTTCAAAAGCACGAAACAAACAGATCAAGGATTTTTTTGTGGATGGAACAAAATAATTCGAAAAAGGGAAAACAACTTACGGGCACTGATTGGATTTCAGACAGAATACGAAGAACGCGCTCTTGATAAAGAATTAAGGGCATCTCATAATGATGAAAGAAAAATATCATGGAATGCTGAAAACATCAAAAATCCAAAAAAAATTAGAGATTAAAAAAACCAAAATGAATAATGCTGATGTGATCAAAGCTACTCCTCCAAACTGTCCTCCAAATCTATACTGATACGCATAAAAGAAAAATTGATATAGGTAGAAGAATCTGTAAATCCAAAATAAAAATATGTAAAGAAAGCAATGTACCTCAACCAGTACTGCTTACTCGTCGACGAATGGCAGCATATAGCATCGAATTGATCTGCTATCCAAACTAAAAGAAAATAATTCAAGACCAATTCATGCAAAGAATTCTAACCGACGAGAATTACATAAAAAGCAGTTGATGTATCAGCAAACACTTCTGACATTATAGCTTCCATACCTAGGTAACAGAGAAATTAAACATAATATAAATAGAAAAATAGCATACCAACTAACGCCAGAATTACGGTTAACAAAGGAGCTGCAGGAAATTCTAAAGGCTGGTTTAGTTCGAACATATGTAATAAGTCTACGATAAACATGAAAATTTGATGATGAGAAAATCTAAGAAGCAATGAAATTGCAAAGGTCTAAAAAAATTAATTTAATTTTTTAAAACAATAAAAATAACTCACAAAAATAAACATCACAATAGCAGCAGTTATGTAGCTTTTTTTTGTCATAGTATTTCCAACGAAATGGAAATGCTCACCAGTATTAAGATTATGCAAAAAGCCTTCAAGTATATACTTTAAATACTTTAAAAAATGCTGTACTTCACCTTCAGAAGATTCATTTGCTGCTAAGCTGCGTAAACTTGTCATAATAGCATCCTCGAACCCTAGGATATTATTAAGAGCAAATCTCATTGATGAGTCTCCAAAACAAGCGTGATTAGAATCAACCTCAAATAATATGTCAGTCTCCATAGATACGACTAAATTGATACCTTGAGAAGCACAAATGGAATATCATGATTATCACGGTAAGTTTTTGATAAGCGTAACAAGCCATAATGTAGAGCATATTCAACACGATACAGAGCTACCGGCAAATCCCCTTCAAAAATGTTTTATAAACCATGTCGAAAAATTAAAAAACAAACTATTAGATGACGCAAAATGCTCATTGAAAGCCTTTTCAGCTTCTTCATCCATTAGTTGAATAGCTTTTTCTTCCTAAATAGTGCAATAAATTAAAAACTGATGAAAAGGTTAACTTACATCTTCTTCTTCCTCATCGTCCAATCCTAGGACACTCGAAGATAAATTCAATACAAAGTTAAGAAAAGGTTTATAACCCGGTTTACGATAATTCCCATTTGAGGGAGCCTAGATTATATTATTAAAAAGCAGAATCATTAAAACAATACTAACATTTTGTGGTTGACGTTGTCGTACCTCCGCCGGCATAGCTGCCGGTCCATAAATGAGCACATGCCTTGGATTGAAATGGCATTGAATTCGAGATTTTTCCAATTCTAAATAATTCATTTAAAAATCGAAATACTTACATAACTTACTATAAAATGACATCCATCTTTCTTTATAATTTAATGATTCTAGATTACGAATTACTTCAACTCTGATCACACCTAGCAAAAAAACACCAAATTAAATGTATAAGAAACAATAAAGTTATACCGTCTCGATGCCAACTATTTTTCATCATATTTAAACAAGTAGGAGAAGCATGTGAAGACATGATGTGAATAAAAAATAAAAAGCCGAGCATGGTTAGAGCCTGTAATGAATATTTTGCTACTGTACAAATTTCTAAGCTTACTATAAGTAGAGAAACAAATTCTATTACACGACGGAATATCGGATTAACATGTTTGCAATAAGCAAGGGTAACTTTAACAAGCATAGCATGGAATAATCGGTCCCGAACAGCACCAAATTGATTCTGAAATAGCTTAGGTATAATAATATTTATTGAAAAAGAAAATTAAGCATACAATATCTTCTACATTACGATTCCGTCGTTGTAATCGGGTAGCCGCCGGTTCATTCCTATTGGGTGGTGGATTTTCCATTGATTTTAAGTCATGGAGAAACTCTAAATAGATTTGGATAAATAATATTAGACGACAGATTGCAATTTATAGTGATATTTTATAAGAAATGACTAGCTTTCGGTAGGAAACGTCATCAGACGATACGTGAAAATGCGTCAGTTCATGTTTGTTCGATCAACATGCTCTAAAACCGCAGAAAGTTACTCTGATTAATCCGTCAATGTCATGGTTACCTGGTTTTATAATATCCCTGGTTCCGGATATTATCATGATTATATTCCGTATTAAGCACCCCTAATTTCAAGAAATATCTATAATCTCTTTCCTTTGTATATTAATTTTTAATGAATTTTGGCTATTTTTGTATTTTCGGAAAATAATTTTTTTTTTCATTTTCTATATTTTTTGTATGTTGATATGTTCATACGATCGTTTTTCTTATTTAATGTAGATTGATCTAATGATTTTGAATATTTTTTATTGCGGAAGTGATGTTGCCAATGATTTTTCTTGTTTCGTGTTTGAAAAGTTGCTAAACCCCGTTACTCAAGGACAAAAAGACAGGTGTGAGAAATAGATAACTTTCTATGCTTAATGAACTCGCTCTTTTCGTAATATTCTGGTATTTGTGTAATTTCTCTTTGAACTGTTTGTGATTCTTTTTTTGTAATGTAAAAGACAGTATTTGTCATGAAAACTAGCTTTATTCTGCTGAATGACGTTAGAGATGCGTGTCTCGTGAGGAAGATTGAAATATACATGAAAATACAGACACAGTTCCAAGAACTTAATATCCTGGAGCAGTTCTTGGTGGTGGGCAGTGGTCGCATCCACCTCCAAGTCCGGTCTCTCCGAGTGGTCCTTGCTCTCCTGGTTGTCCTGGAGCTCCTGGTTGTCCATCGGATCCAGCATCTCCTGGTGGTCCTTGTGGTCCGTCTTGTCCTGGTTGTCCAGCGGATCCTGGTTGTCCATCGGCTCCTGGGGCTCCTTGTGGTCCTGCTGGTCCGGCTGGTCCAACTGGTCCTTCAACTTCTTCAACAACTCCTGGTACTCCTGGAGCTCCTGGCTGTCCTGGTTGTCCATCGCTTCCAGCTGGTCCTTGTGGTCCTGGGGCTCCTGGTTGTCCTGGTTGTCCGTTTGGTCCTGGTTGTCCGTCAGCTCCGTTGTTTCCGGATGGTCCCTTTGGTCCTGGGTTTCCTGCTGGTCCTGGTGGTCCGGCTGGGCAGTCGAAGCAGAAGCTGTCAGCGTTTGGTTGCTCATCTGGGTCAGCATCAGCTCCTGGAAGACCTGGTTGTCCTGGCTGTCCATCGTTTCCGTTTTCTCCGTCAATTCCTGGTGGTCCAGCTGGTCCAGCGGCTCCAGATTTGCATGAGCAGCAAGATCCTTGTTGTTGAGAATCGTGAGAAGCTTGGACGGCTTCATCACCAGCGTACTCAGGGTTGGCACCGTATCCAGCTTGTCTCTTGATGATAGCTCCACGAACTCCCTTGATCTGTTGGAGTCTTTCGTATTGCTCGAAAAGGCCAGTGGTACGATGCTTGCAGAACTCAACCTGTATAAAGGTATTGGTTAGCAGATTCTTAGTTGCGATATATCAAACCTCAGTCTGGAGAGAAGATTGAACGTGTTGCATGTAGTTGTAGAGAGATGGGATAGCAACAATAGCAGTTAAAGTGGCGACAGTACTAAAATTATTAATTATATAAACATATAATAGTTTAGAAAAGTGAATAAGATTATTCGAATATGTACCTGATGCAAATGCCGAAGAAAGCAATACGACGAAGGCTCTCAGCCTCGTGCCACATCTTCTTCTCGTCAGTTTCGTTTGAGGAGTACATTTTCTGTTTGATGAGAGGATGTTACTTGCTATTGAAGTATCACACCAATCGTATCTATTCTGCCTAACGAACCTTCTTATATATGGCACCTGGGCGCCGCCTTCTATCGGTTTACCGGTCTTCTGTGAGTCGCGCGCGATGTCGCATCAAAGACAGCATGATACTCGATGTTTAAGCTTTCTGAAATAATATCATGTTGTAATATTTCATGTAGCGTCCTTAATAGAATTAAAGATTAACGCTAAGGTTTGTGGATACCATTATCCAGTGTAACACTCAATATACTGATTCTGATGCTGTGATAGATATGCGAAGTACTGTAACTTCGAAAGAGTATAATTTGCCTTGTCATATATTATTCACTCGGATTTTTAAAATTCAGAGTTCTATCTTTTGATATTATAATGATAATTATGCCATTTTTGGATTTGATATTCAACCGACAACTGTTAGAAGGTTTTCCGTTAAGCTATGAATGTAGAACACGACGAGTTGAAAGCAAGTTATGGGAAAGATTTTCTCAGATTATATCGCTATTCCTTTTGTTTTTCTTAGACCATTGGTCATATTTCGTTTTTGAACGATTTTTTTTTCATTTTCCAACAACCTTTTTCAAAATGAACCTATCAGTAGTTCAGTATGTTCTTAGTAAAATGTTTGAGCGTTAATGTCCATATTAAGCTGAAAGATTCATCTCTCTCTTTGATGATATCAGCTCTGTTCAGGGTCAAATTACAGGTTTTAATAGCGTTTACTTCAAATTTCACCCAACAACTTTAGCAATTATTTAGATTTTGTAATAATATGACATCTCCGAAATACTACTATACTTCATATACCTTTCATAAAATTGTATCATTTTTTGTATTCTCAGAAACGGTAATTAAGGTTTAGAAGAATAGTAACTGATATCAAAAACTTAAATTTGTTAGTTCTCTGTTGAAGCTGTATCGTAAACAGTTTGAAACATAGTTTTTTCTTATTATACAGTTCTATCAGTTATTTATTCATTTCTCTAGCTGACATAAATTCTATGAACACGTTGTTGCTTATGAAAAAAGAAAAGCGACTCAATGAAAAACTCAATTCTACAAAAAATTGAAATTTGAAACAGTTTGAAGTGTTTCTTCTGTTTAAAAACACACTTGTTTTTCTAACCTTCAAAAACAAGAAAATGATATGAGCTGTAAGGTCTTCCGCATGTCTATCTGCCTCACTTCATTTCTTCAAGTCCAAAACTGGATTTTCTTTGTTAAAAGCCCACGTCTGTCATGTTAAACGGAAAGCTATCACTGGCTGTTGCTACTTCAGGTCAAATATGCGCATTATAAAAATGATCAACCACTACTCTTTCAGCATATTTAGTAACTTATGTTTATAACAGTTTCTTTTCAACGTATGTATAAAACATTTGATATTTATATCAATGCTAAAACTTCAAATTTTCAATGCCACCTGCTTTTTAAAGTGTAATGCTATATTTCGCAGTATGGTACTTCTTGGTTTGGTCATTTGAATTTATAGCTTAGTTAACCGTACTCCAACGAAATGATGTAAACTTGATCCGATCATTATCTGATCATTTCTTTGCAAGCTATCATGATTTGAGAGATATCCGTTCTGTAGATAAAAAACGGCTTCATCACCTGTTCACTTGATATGGCAAATAAAAAAAAATGGTCGTTGGACCAGCGATATGGAATAAAATTGCTTCTGAACAAGGATAAACCATTACATCACAGAGATAAAGAAAAGAACGCGAAAGTTTTTTTATACCAAAATGCCAAGGTGATTCCTTATGCCCAAAGACAATTGCATTGAATATAATAGTTCAGCTATTATGGAGGCCATTGCTGATTTTAGTTTGCTTCGAAAAGAATGATTGTACGAAGTCGAAGTATGTTGAGAATTTAAACAATGATTTCGCTAAAAGTATTAAATTTACCATAAGATCATAAATCTTTTTCTCTCAAATATATATAAATATTTATAGTATAAAATATTTTACCTTTATATTATTCTATCATATGAATAATTAGAAGGAATAAAAGAAATTAAAAGAATTTGGTCCCATCCGGAACATTGAAAATATACCTTATTTGCTACTTTTTTATTTTTATTCTTAATTACATGAATACTGATTAATACAATAATGAAATTAATATGCACAATTAAGAAAGACGGAGAGCTAGACGAATGAACAATTTTGTTGGTAATTCTCAACTGTTGGGAGAATGGTTAACCAAAGCAGACGAATATTTGAAAAGATTTAAAGATCGAAAAGTTCTTGTTGTGTCATTGGTATGTTTCAATACATCACTTATTTTGGGTTTTTTTTATTAGATTGGTAAAGATTGTACTGATAGACCAAAGTCAGAGGAACTCAATGAATTTTTAAAATATCGTTCATTTTCACCCTGGACTGATGAAAGCAAATGCTTAAATGTAAGCTTAAATTTGGCTCAGAAATTAAATAACAATTTATGTAGATTGAAGCATTTTATTCTTCATCACATGATTGTGTGTTCTTTCTTCTTAATGGTCCCTCTGATCCTCAAAATTTGGAAAATATGTTTGTAAATACAGATGAAGTTGGTTACTCATTTGAAATGCTAATATACAAAATAACTTCAGGATTTCTTTGAATCAATGAACAAGTGTGATAACGAATATTTTGCCTTGATGCACTTTGTTTTCTTAGTTTCACATATTGTTTGTTTTTCTGAACCCGCTCCAAGATTGGACATGTCTATGGTAAAACACCTGAAAAATTGTAATAGTATCAGGTTTATTTCTAAAAGTTGCTTGGTGTCATGATAATTTATTTCAGACTTTCTGCTAGAGGTTCAATAATTGAGAGTTTGGATAAATTATTCGACGGGAAAGCGAATACAGATAAAGCTGTACGATTTTGGATCGAAGAAGGAAGAGTTTCCAATCCTCGTTTACTCTTCGGGTTTCATAGAAATGTGATTCGCCTGGAACTTGGAAATCAAAAGAAGGTATTTTCCATTCTACAGATATCAATCAATAAACAAGCTCTAGAGAGAAATTTATGAGAAACTGGAGAGAAGCTTAGAGGAGCAAATGTATCTGATTTTCCGTCATTTTAGAATAACTCAAAATGGAAAGTAAGATCAATGGTTTCAAAACTATTTCCATTTGTTGTTTGAATTTTAGAAGCGCTTCGTTAGGATACATTCCGTCAGAGAATCAGTTCGCTCACTTATTTCTTCCAGGAGTAGCCTACAACAATCCATTATCTGATTTATTAGATTTAACTTTGGGTGAAAGAGCGGAAGATATCGAAAATAGTAAGATATCTATTCCCGATGATATTATCAAACTATTTCAGAAAGAGCTTCTTCACAATCGTTTTCAAAGTTTTTAAAGCAGAATATGGATGAAGTAAGAAAGTTATTATCAGAAAAAGGCCTTGTATGTTTATTTGCTATTTTTGCCACATACTTATACTTTTTTTTAGCTTCTAACCTTATCTGATTTCCTACAAGGCTGTCGTACCATTAATGAAGTTCTAAAATCTCGGAATTTCAGTGAGCAAATTACAAGAAAAACTGAAAAATTCCTTGAACAGTTTTGTTTATACATGCTTCATCTTGAAATATTTTAATTCCAGGCTTACATCGAAGCACATTGAAGATGCTGTCAGTTTTTATTTGAAATCTGTGAAAGATCGAAACATCGTCACAAAGGCAGAGCATGATCAAGGTGTAAGTTTACTTTGGTCATTAATGCTATGAATGTAGACTTATTTTTCAGTTTGCTGATGCTGTTTCATATCTGGATAGTGTGCTAATCGGATCTCGTGAGGAAGCAATGTCACGTTTAAGAGATGGTTGTAATTTCCACTGGAAGGGTTGTGGTCGACAAGGATGCGAGCAACAGTCTTTAACTGGTCACAATTGTCAATTAGCAGTATGTTCTCATCTATTTTTATGAATAGTTTAAACATGCATAAGGTTCATCCATATGTTGGGGATACATCAGTTGATGAAAAGAAGTGGGAAATGCATAGTAGTGGAGTTACATTCATATCTACTTGTTCATGTGGTAAGACTCAAGCTCTTCGCAAGGATCCTTTCACGCTTAAGGTATTTTCAATTTTTATAGAACTTTTCTAATACATGCTATTACTAGGAAGCTAATTATGATTTCCTTTTTCACAATGCATTATTCACGTGTTGTCAAGGTTTAGAAAGACATAACTTTGCAATTTTTAAGGATGATGATCTTGTTGAGAAAGAGGTGAATTTTCTTTTCAATATCTTGATTTGTATATATATTTCTATTTTTAATTTTCTTATTTTTTTTTCGTGCTTATTGAACAATAATATTTTAGAATTGGTCGGTAGAAGAAGACTGGCCCCGACCTGGGGCAGATTCTAACTCGTTGCTTACAAGGAATCGGGTTACAAGCAGAAAGTCCAAATTATTAGCTGGTAGTGCGGATAGTATTGATAGTGCCGAAGATTGCTCAGCTGATAGTGATGTAGATAAATCAGTATGAATCATTTGATTCTTTGAACCCTAATTAACACAATGGTCAGGTACTGTCAGATGAAGATGTTCTGGACACGTCTTCGCAAGAAGAATCAGAAGAAGAAGCTGATGCCTTAAGAGATTATTACATAAAATCAGAAAGTCAGTTTTTAACAAACATCAAGTATATCAAAGTTGAACTAACTTCAGATGACAAAGCCAATTATTCTGATACAAGGCTTGAACAAGCTATTGAATTTCATAAATATCTCACGAAATTGGATTCTAAAAAAGTTGAATACCTCAATGGCGTACCCAATTCTCTTACTCCTTCTTTACTTCCCCTTTTCCCTTCTTGGACATTGACTTCTATTGGTCCAAGCAGTATATACAGGTTTCCAATTCTACTAGACCGCTTTAACTAAATTCGTTCAGTCATTCTGTCGGTCTTCGAGATCAACCGAATTTTAAAATTTCTGGAGAATTTTTGCTTCCTGTTGATATTCAATTGCATGTGAGTTTACTCACATGTCTAAGTTGGTAAACATGCTATTTAGGTTAACCCAACTCATTGGGAACAGGATATGCAATGCTTGTTAGCAATGGAAGGCACATCAGTTTATTCAAGACATAGAAAGCCAAGACGTGCTAACGATGTTGAGAAAGTAAGAGAAGTTAGCATTCAATTCTATTTATGACTTTTATAGGTTAAACTTTTTGTCGGTTTTGATTATGAATGTCCCCGAGGACATCGATTCTTTGTAGGACATGATGGTGAACCATTAGTTTTACCCAGAGTGAGTTCAAAAAGGTTTTATTTTGCTTTAAAGTTTTATTTTGAAGAGTCATTCCGCTCGAGATGCTGCTCTCAAAGAGGCTGTAAATGACTTGTTATCTAAAGATCTACCACTTCGCCGTCAATGTACTTGTCGAAAAATGCCCTTACAAGTTGCCCAATTAACAAAGGTATTCCATAGTTATATATTGACATATTACTTTTTGTCTAGGTTCATATTGTTACTCCGAAGGCTCCAGTAACAGTTACGTTAGATCCAGTTGTGTTGGTATGTCAACTTGATGCTGACAGTGTTTGCTCTATATATATTTTCAATTTAGCTACCAGATGAGGCGGGTCAATTTGTCAATGGGGGAGGTCCATTGTACCTAACATGGGCTAGGTTTTGCTTTAATATTTTCAAAATTAAGTTCAAAATTTAAGATACTACATATTGCAACTGCCATTTGTGTATAGTGGCCAATCTGGTGTTTGGATACCTCCTAATACGGGTAAAAAAGTGGGAATATACAAAGGAGGCTCTATCAATGTGACTTATACCCATTAGTGCCTTTTTCTTTTTTTGTCACAATTACCAAAAAGTCATATCATATTAAACTTTCTATTTTGTTTAATTGTAATTTAGTGATTTTTTCACGGGTGAACTTAATAAACTTTAATTAAAATGTGCTTAACGATGTCTATAGTTATTTTGGCGCACATGAAGTATGATGAATCTCCCTTTTTATTCTAGTTTTAAATCATTTATTGATTTTCGATGAAGGCGTGGTAAATGTTCATTTCCTGATTCTTGTCTTCCTTTTTTATCAAAATATGTCAAAGGTGATTTGAACAGGCATTCGGCTTATTCGTCTTTGAAATATTCGGAAATGCACGTATTTGACATCTATGCTTTCTCTTCTGTTTTCACTACTTGAGAACTGAAGTTTTAAAAACATTAAATATCATTCAATAATTTTCAGTTGATCTTCCCTCCAAGTCTGATAGATATGAGGTTATCGTGTATAGCATACAGTAAGTTATTTTTCTTTGAAATTTCCGAATTTAATTGTTGTAAATTTCTGGCCAACACTTCAAGTTGCTGGTAGTGGGAGGTGGAGGGGCTGGATTAGGAGCTAGCCACAAATTTTCAAAGATTTTACCATCAGCTTCCGTGGGAATTGTGGAGCCTTCCGAAGTAGGTTGATTTATCCATGTGCTCTCTGTGTTTTTGGAGGGGAAATATTGTATTTAAACTTACAGAATCATTACTACCAGCCTGGCTTCACTTTAGTAGGTGGAGGTTTGATGACCCTGGACTCTAATACACGTAAACAGAAAGATCTTATTCATCCTAATTCAGTGTGGCTAAAAAAAGCTGCTTCTGAATTCATTCCTCAAGGCAACAAGGTTGTACTCAGGTGTTTCATAGCTCATTAATAATAATGCTTTACAAAATATTTAGTGACGGAGAAGAGGTTACATATGATTACATGATTGTAGCGACTGGAGTTACCGTTAGATTTGATAAAGTGGGTTTTCCGGGTATCCAGATGTGAAACTTCATCCCTTTTTAGATAAAAGGGTTGGAAGAAGCTTTGGAAACACCTGGTGTCACTACTAATTATTCACCCAAGTATTGTGAAAAGACATTCAAGGAGATTGAAGGATATGAGGTTTGATTTTGTTTGAAAAAAACTTGATAGAAAAGAAACATCAGTCAGGAAACGTGATTTTCACTTACCCAAATGATACAATTAAATGTCCTGGTGCTCCACAAAAGATTGCTTATATAGCGGATTCTCTTTTACGAAAATCTGGTAAAAGATCAAATGGCGATATTTATTACTTCACTTCACTTCCAAAGGTTGAAAACACTTTTTTTTTGATGATTTTCATTATTTTCTTTTATATTTTAGATTTTTGGTGTAGATAAGTATCGAATTGCATTAGATAAAGTAGCAAAGGAAAAAGATATCATTGTACGAACAAGGACAAATCTTATTTCTGTTGACAGCCAAAGAAAGATAGCTTGTTTTGAAAATCTTAACGAGCAAAACCAGAGAGTTGGCGACACATTCAATCTAGAAGTAAATAAATATATATCTAATCTAATATTTTCAATTTTTATCATTCAAGTATTCTTTACTACATGTTGGACCACCATGCTCTCCAATTAAACCTTTGCTATCTTGTCAACCTCTAACTGATGCTGCTGGATATATTGATGTTGATCCAGAAACTTTACAGGTAATATGGTATTTTTATAGTTTGTATTCAATAATACTTTCATGTTCAGAGCAAAGCTTTCCCAAATGTATTTGGAGTTGGAGATTGTGTCAACACTCCTAACCCTAAAACTGCAGCTGCCGTTTCTAGTCAATTGAAAACCATAGAAAAAAATTTGAAACTGGTTATGGAGGGTAAGCAAATGACGGCGAAGGTGACGAATTTTCAAGTTTTTCAAATGTTTCATTTCTATATTTCTAGTATGATGGATATGCATCTTGTCCATTAGTTGTTGATACTAACAAAGTAATTCTTGCTGAGTTCAGCAAAGGTGAACCTTTAGAAACACTTCCGATTGATCAATCTAAACCAAGGTAATAATCTGCTTAATAAAAATATTAATGGCTGATATGATTTAGTGTTTTGAACTATATGATGAAACGATATTTGATGCCAGCCTTATATTGGCATGGACTCGTAAAAGGAGTTTGGAATGGACCAGCAACAATCAGAAAAATTGCACATTTAGGATTCTCGTCAAAAAATAATTGAGAAGAGAATGTTTTTCTGTGTAAGTTGTGTGTATTAATATTTTGAACGTTTAATCAAGTGCATACAAAATCTCTTTTTAAGCATGGAAGAGATATACTTATGATTTGTAAATTGTAATTGAGAAATCTATTTTTATAATTTTATATGATAATAACCATATATTTCATATTCATTAAGTGTTTATATGAAAATTCAAGTTTTCATTTTAATTTAATAAAATAAGCAAAAATATTTATATTTTCACGTCAACAATACTTCATATAGTAATTAAGAAAAAAATAATTTATAACATATGAAAATGCGCAAAAACTGGTCTGAAACAGAGAAAGTTCGTGTAACTGATGGAGACAAAGGTAAAGTTCACGTGCGTCTAATTTATTCAATACGTGAAAATTCACGTAACTGCGATATGCGAAGAATAATCATTCAATATGAATAGTGGTTATACAAGCTTCATGCTGCAAATCATAACCGCATCATTGCAAAAAGCTGACAGGGTTTCCTTGAAAACAATCAAGATTATCGAAAAAATAAAATAGCATAGTAATATAGAGAAAAGATTTGATATAGAATATTATATATTTCACCCGTAAATCAAATAATGTTGACTCACTCTTAGCGGCTTAAAACTTGAAATGAATGAAGTATTCTTCAAATTATTGAACATAGGAAATTGAAATAGCCATAATACCATTTAAATAAATATGTCTATTACAATGTTTGGAAATTTATTTATCTAAGAATTCAATTATCGTGTATTTGTTAACCAAGACTCATACTATGTGATTGAATACTAAGTCGAGGAGCACAATCTCTATCTAATGACATTGATTGCCGAGTTGTTGCTATTGATGTTTGAGAACTGATAGATCCCCGACTTGTTTTATCAGTACTTATTGAATTACGATGATCATTCGTGAAATCATATATAAGCGAAAGGCATGGGGTTGTTGGTCTTCTAGGAATCCAAGGACCATCTTCAGTTACTACAATCTCTGGTATTTCAGATACAGTAGAACTAAAAATATTTGACATTTTCAATTATAAAGTGTATGAATAAACCTTGTATATTTGCGTGGTTGTATCAGCTGAGGACTGCTTCTCCAAGCCTTTGGTGAGTCGGATGTACTATGAGATTTTGTTAACCATGCTGTCACCTAAATAATATAATCATAAGAAGAAGAACAAGCTTCATCTTATTACTTTATGTTTTGCTTTCAAAAGTCTTCTTTTCTGTCTTTCTTGAATATCCAATTCTTCCCGAAATCTCATAGCATCTAATAGAGCTTCAACCTGCGAACAATTCTATGTGTTTCTTCAAAATAAAAAAAAAAGAAAAGCGAACAACTTACTTCGATAGTTGCATTAGTTCTTCGAATTGATCTGACCATCAGCATTACAATAACAAACGAAAACATAAGCAAAATTGATATTGTGTATGCAATTTTCCCAAATTCTCCATCTTTGAGGTTGTCTACTGCTTTGGATCCGGGTGGAACAGTGAAAGGCATACTGTAATTGCTAAAATGAGTTGTAGTCTGTTATGAAAAAAGTCAGAAGTGAAGAACTATATATAGAACTTACCCTAAACAGTGTTTCTGAAGCTGTTGTATACAGCTGCATGTCTCTTCTTTCGTAAGCTTCATCGTCCTATTTCTAAAAGAAGAAAAAAATAATTTTGAGATGAAGATCATACATTGGGCTACAATTACTATATTGATTTGAATGCTTCAATGAGTTCTATGACAATGATTTAATATTTATAATTTAATAAAAAAGAAGAATTTGATTCTTTTTTTAGATTTTTAAACTGATGAACTGTTAATATAATAATTTTTAGATAACATAATATTTTATTTAAAAGAAAAAAAAAGTTTTATATGCATTTGTAGAAGAAATACAGAAAGTCAAGAATCAAACAAAAAAAATGATTCTATTCAAGAACTGTATTTTGATATCCAAAATATATTAATCTTATATTGTTTTATACGGATTATTTGCAGGAAATGCACATATATATATACATATATATGTATACATATGTATAGTATATGCTTTATACAACATCAAAAATGAGAAAATATATAATATCAAATTGAGAAAGCTGAGATATTGATTATACTTATATATAGAAGTAGTAGGTTCATCTATATATTGGATTGAAAACGAGAAAAATATAAAATTAGAATGTGTATCCGTTGAGTAAAAGTACGAAATGTATTTTATGAGAAAATAGTAAATTCAATGAACAGGTAAACTATTGGAAAAAACATTGTTGTGATAATTCAATTTGTATTCAAAAGTTTTGAAGCCAGTATGATAATTGATATTATTGAGTCCTAGTAATTCCTTAATTTGTCATAATTTAACGATTAATATACTGAATTGCATGAACAATTTTATTTTTTTTTAATAACAACACAGTTATTCTTTTTGTGAAAATTGAAAATTATGAAATGAAAAACAAAAGCAAATTAAGTATATACTTCCGGTGAAGAATTTATATGTGGATGAAGCCTTAGAATATATTATCGATTAATGTATTAAATAAAAAATCATGATTAAAAGAAAGAAGAAGAGTTAAAACATGTGAGAGAAAGAGAGAGAGAAAGAGAGAGAGAAAGAGAGAGAGGGAGGGAGAGAGAAAGAAAGAACGAGAGAGAAAGAGAAAGAGAGAATATACATATTGTTTCAAGAATATATAATACAATGAATGATATTTGGAGTACTTAAGAACAATAATGAAAGTTTCAAAAAATAAAATTTGTATTATAGATTGTACATGCTTCTAATAATGAATTTTAAAATCTATTTAATATGCAATAGCATTTGATATTCAAATAAAAATAATTTCAAATATCAGAATAAGTTGTACTTCTAATATGAATAAATATCATCACATAGAATATCTTTTCAAGGAATAACGTTATAATACAAATGCAAAGAATACATAGTTATAAACAGAAAATCTCCAGGTTATATTAATACTTCATGTGAAATCAATATTTTTTACTTATTTCAAGCTGTTGAGAGAGAAAAAATTGCTATTCTCTTTGGTGTAATGAGAACACCAAAATGGCAAAAGATTTCAAATAAATGGGTTGATAATGCTGCTGCTCAAAGTTGGATAAGAAACTACTATTACTACTACTATTACTAGTATTTCTACTATCAATTCTACTTCTGCTACTAGTTTATATTGTAGTTTTATATATAAAATATTAATGTTGATCATTGATTAATATAACTTTAAAACTACGTTTTTAACATTTATGTATGTGTATTATCCTTCCAGATGAACGTAAATGATTTGTATTATTCAGGATAATCCTTAAGATTAAGGCATTAAGAAATCATTTAGATTCAAATCATATATTAACTTTATCACATGAAACAATTAATTTTTGGATATACATGAAGAATATTAATAAAATATTTGAAATTAATAGTTTAAAAAGAAAATGTTTATATACAAAAAAACTTGATTTTTAAATTATTATTTTGATAATAATCATAGTTATATACATATACACATATGTATATACTATGTATGTAGTTAGAATATAGGAAAATTTGAAACAAATCTTTATTATTATGAAGAAAAGAATAAAATATTTTCTACCTGTATTTTTCAGCCGATTTTTTCATGATGGAATATAATATATTTTTTCTTTTTTTTAAATACAAAAAAGACAAGAAAATAGCCTATATAGTATGTATATAAGGAGACGTTTAGTTAGCTATTAGCTACATGCAAAGACTTTGAATAATATTGCACAAAAAAACTGCATGAGTTACATATATAGCTATTTTGATAGCTGATAATAAGTGATTAAAAAGATTTGTAGTGATAACAATAAGCTGAAAGATGAAATAAACAGACAACATGATGATTAATAACAGCTTCTACCTACATATACCATGTATATGTTGTGCATTGTTCAATAACATTTAAAAAAAAACAGAAATACTTCAAGCTCGAGCTATATCAAAGATGATTGGACTGTCGTCTTCAGCATCCATCTCAGCCACTGTATCTACATCATAAATCTGTAAAATGCTTGTATTGTACAACTGTCATATAGTTTTGAGCAGCAGACCTCTGTGGCATCTCTTGTACGTCTTGTTGGAGGGCGAGCCAGTTCCATCATATGAGCTCGAATAGCAATTGCTAAGATTATACAGCATCCTCGTAGCACTGTAAGGATTCGAATGTAAGAACAAATAAAACATTTCACAAACATGTATTGAAGAAGATGAGTAACAATGGCTGTGCATCAATTCCCCAAGAATGATCGGCTGTGAACATCCACATGTAGCCATTGAGCATAGCACATTCCATAGTGGCAACTGCTATATACACAGATAACCTAACACAAATATATAGTAATTAGAGAAACAAGATTATAAGAAGTTTTACCTTTCTGGAGAATCCCAATTTCTTTGACTGGATCTCATTTCATATAAGGCATATAGATGGAATATAACTAAGACTAGAAGCATCATAGAACGATAATTATTAGCAGAAGCTGTAGAAGTAATACCTGGAAAATTTAAGAAAGTTCAAACAATTCTTTTTAATTGAATAAACAAACCTAATATGGATACGCTATTAAGGAAAAATAATGTTATTAATGTTAAAGCAATAAATGATTCAACTATGTATAAGCCAAGAAGTAATGTTGAATAACTAATATTGAATAAACTGTTAAATAATCCATACGCTAATGAATGTTCTCTTGGTCGACTCTGGAAATAATAAAATGATTTTTAATTTGTTTTTTCCATTATATCTCTACCTGATTAACAGTTGTATGTTGCATCCAGTCAGTTGTTGGTTTTAGTAAATCTACATAAGGAAGCTTATGTCGTACACACATTGAATACATGGTATATGAAGCATAAGCGGTAACTATGAATACTGGCATAAACATGATTCCTTAAATAGTAATAAAATTAATTTTGAAAACGATGAGATATAATGACTAACCATATCCTACTAAACGTCTAGTTAGCAGAGATCCAGGTATGAATGCTGCTCCAGCATCAATATGTTTCATGATATCATTACCATCTACAAGTAAATCAAATACAGCTACAAACTTGGACTGAAATTGGTATATTACAAGATGTAACTATACGTATAAGTAAACTAACACATAATAGTGCTGGAATTACTGTAAATAAGAATACGGTATAGATAGGTGAAGTTGGACGAAGAAGATATGTCAAAATGGAGACAGTTCCAGTCTCACTTGACATTGTAAGAATATCAGCTTCAACTGTTTGCCATCCTAAATATAATTTATATATAATTAAATATAAATTATATAGTATTTTACCATATATAAAGAAAATAACAATAAAAGCTAAAATCTGAAGAATAGATGATTGTGATACATAACGGAATAACAAAGTAATTTTTGTTCCCATCTAAAGCATAAAGTTTATTATTGTCTTAAAACTTTAAAAGTTCATACCGGCATATACAGCAAGACAGATGGAACAGAGAAGAATGTTACCAATGCTGCAAAGAATAGTTTCGAATTATTTTGAACAGTAGGAATTTCATCAACAAATGATTGATAAATGAAACATGTGTATATAATCTGAAATTTAAATTTAAAATTATAAAGCAGTTTGATTATGATATATACCATTGGTCCTATCGAAGTATATAGTAATTGAGCCAGAAAATAGATTGCAGACCATAATGAACCAAATCGACTTGTAGCAAAACATACAGGAAGTAAGTCAAATGATATTGTTTCATCTAACAAAAATTACAAATAAACTATACTTAAATTAATATTTTTTTTAGAAAAAACCTGTTGAAATATATGTTTTATAAGCCGGTTGTATATCTGCGATATGCCCTTCACATCCACTTCTTAATATTGTCATCATTGTAGGTACTAACTGAAATAAAAAAAAACAAATATTGAAATGTTTGTTCTGAAGCTTTCACACATATAGTTTATATATACATATAATATATATTTAGTTCATGAACTCACCAATGTTCCAGCAACCATGAGATAAGGATTCAATTGAGATGAACCTATCTTAACTCTACTTGTTGCAAACAGTAAAATACCAGTAAATGCTGCTGAATAATCAACAAGTAAAAGTGATGTACGATATAGTCCCTGAAATGAATATGAAATTCAAGTTTGATATTCTTTAAAACTTTAAAACTCACTCTAACATCTGCCCAAAAATCAAATGGATCAGAATCTCTTTTCTGTTCATCAATATCAGTTTGAATAGATGGTAAACCAAAGTGAAAGCCACTTATAGACATTCCCATCATAAGAATTAAGTATAACAGGATTGGAAACAATACAAATATTCTGACAAACCAGGTTTGTGTGCCATTTTGAATTCTAAAATGAATGAACAACTTGAAATCAAATGAAATATCTTATATACTTCTTAGCACAGTAATAGATTGTGATCCAAATGAGACTGTGTGCTGCTGCTAAGCCAAATGATGGCATTCCGAAGTGAAATAAATCGGTGGAGCTACCAAGATACCATTCATTTGGTTCCCAAGTAGCTGGCATGCTGGTTTGTATTTCATTTCCACGTATAAGATTCCTATAATCAAAAATATGAATACGTGTAAAGTTCACGCGAAAATATGCATAATAGCAGATATTATTTTCATTTTTCAAACGATGCTAAAACCGGTTGTGCATTCTTTATAAATTTTATTGATTTATTTATATTTTTTCATGTTAATTTATACAAAATATACCTATTAAACTCTTGAGCAGGCCAATGATTATCGGGATAGTGATGATATTGTGTTACAGTCATATTTTCTTCAAAGAAATCCATGCAATATTGAGAATTATGTGGAAATCCACAATGAATAGCCCAATTCAGGTTATTTCGGATAGAAAATAAGAAATACAGAACATTTTGAGCAGCTCGCAATCCTTCTACGTATAAACGTTCACCTATTAGCCATGTTAATCCCCATCCAAGACCTGTAATCGTATCTTTACTATATAGACATCAACGTCAATATTGGGTATTTCATTCAAACTTCTTTTTCTTTCTTTTTTTGAATCATAATTGTCATATATACTATATACTATATATGTATAAATTATATTTTTCCATATGAATACATACGGATTTGATTTTCTATCCATATATATATTCGTCAATGCTATCAAAATACTTTTACATAATATATAGGAAAAAGGAGGATGATTGTCAGTTAATTTGACCTTCGTTCATATATATGTATGTATGTAGGTAGGTAATACATTGATCAATGACCTTGTCTATATAAGTTTTTAACAAAAATTGTTTTAGACAGCATTAAGAAAACAAAAAATAAATTATTTTCATATAATTAAAATTGATTAGAGAGACATATAACATACCTGATGCTAATGGAACTATTCGCTTGTATGTCAATACTGGGCCTGTATTAGCCAGATGACCCAAGGGCAGTAAGAGAGAGAAGACAGGTAAGGCGACGAGGGGAAATAGAAGAATCCAGTAAATTGGAGATAAGCCAATTTGAGTCGCTAATGGAGAAACGCCAAGTAATACAGTTGAATAACCAAATAATTCATCAGCTGATGTGAACATGTTTCAAATTTTTTTTATTATGAGCTGGCAGAAGGAAGAAATGTCAGTTTAAGCCCAAACATACGAAAAGCTGAAAAAGTTGAATGAAGTAAAGAAAGTATAGATTGTTAAGTAACTGAAGTAGAAAGTTACAGATTTGACATTGAAGATATGTTATCAAGAATGAATAAAACTTTTATTGATTAAACATGATAAGAATATAGAAAAAGAAAAATAGCGGTTAATTGAACAAGAACATACAATTTCCAATATATTCTGAAGTAATATGTGTATAACCTTGGAAATATTGAAAATATGATAGATTTGAAAGGTGGAAGAAACAGTGAAATGAAATTTGAGAAGCTTGATTGAGTAATAACGATGACAAAGTGAGATGAGAGAGTCGAAATGGTGGTGACGAAGAGATATCAAATAAAAAAAATTCTGAAGGAAACATGGAAGAAGATGAGATTGATCTGAATGAGGTTGCGGTCGAGGAACGTATAGTGACGATACGTGGTAAGTTGGAGTCCTGTTCAACATACGAGGTAGTGTTGGCTGATTGTAGCAAAAGAGAGAAAGTAATAGAGAAAGTGAGAGGGAAAGTGGAGAAGGAAGGGAATGAGAGGAAAAGAGATAGAGGGGCGAATGAGAGGTAGAAAGTGTAGATGAGAACGAACGAGATAGTAGGAAATGGCGGAGGAATTATAACGAAAGCAAACTAAAGGTATAAACAGTGGACAGGGAAAAGGTGGACCAGTGAAAGGAAAATAGAGAAAACGAGAAAAGGGAAATGTATGAGGACCGAGAGTGGAAGAAACATTGAGATTCGAGGCTCGTTTAGAATGTTTGCAGAGTTAGAGACGTAGAACGTAAGGGGCACGCAGGATCGTCCGGAGCTTGGCAACAAGCTCCGCCCCTTAATACGGACGGTGCTCTTCAGTATGAATTGTTGCCAATTCGTCATCTGTATTGCTTATTAAGGATTAGTAGGCTATATTTTCAAAAATTTTTTTATTGATTTTTCCATAAAATATAATTTTCTTTCTTTCTTCTATATAAAATATATAATTTTGAAGGTATTTGAAGAAGTATAAGAATGCAAACAAGACGTTTGTGACTAATCGTTTGGCTAGTCCAAACAGTATTATAGTCAGATTTTCTGCAAAATTGGATGAATTTTTTGAATAAACTGGCTTTATATTAGTTATATTAGAGATTGTTATTGCTCATTTCAATGTGTTCATCTCATTTTGATTGTAAAAACTATTATTTTAATACAGTTTATTTATGAATAAAAAGAAAAAATAATAATATTTTAAAGCAATAAATATATATATATAGTATATAGTATATAGTATATATAAAGAGATGAAGAGTTTTTTGTTTGTTTTAACATTACTTAGGCGAATGTTTTGTCACAAAATTCTTCTGTAATTGCAATGTACTGTCCATTAGCTGATCATGGGTTAATCCTTCCTTCTTTACATATCCTGTACCACCACGAATAGGAGACACCGGTCTGCCACATGTACGGAAGCCAACCTTGAAATGCACATGTCAATTAAGATTTGAAAAAAAAAAAGATTTTTTTTATTAAAAAAACCTTCTCATCAGCCGTTGAGAATATGCTGAAAACGTATGTTCCCTCATAACCTTCATTACTATTGATATCTTGTAGATATTCAGAATCACAGTGTAATCCATTTTTTCTTGAAACATTAATTTTTAAATTGATTGAGTTGAATCAAATTACCTGTTACATGTTCCTACTGGCAGTGTAACTAAGCATAAAGCACTACCATAATTGGCTCCAGCTACTGATAAGAAGGTATCCACCAGTTGTGTAATAGGTGTACCTGAATTTATGTTTATAATAATATAATTTATATAATTTATAATGAAAGATACCTAGAATTTCTCTAGTATCAACACAATTTCCTCCTAAAATAGCTTTTCGAGCCAATGGTGCTCCCATAGAATAAGCTATAATATCAACTTGTTTGCCTGTATATTGACTTACAGCTATGATAAGAGCTCTATAAAATTTTAAAAAATATAAATATTATAAACTATATATTATAAAAACCTTAATTGTTTAACATATGAGCATTTGAGATCTACCAATCCGACAGGTGTTGTACCAGCATCTCCCCAAGTTGTTCCATATATTTCAGAGCTTTTATAGCCTTTAGATATAAGAAATTGGCGCATAGCCTTTAAATTGAAATAAATAACTTTAAAAGAAATTTTAAAATTACATCAAATCGAGAAACTTTATTAGTTATTCCATGTACTATGATGACAGGATCATTAATTACTTCTTCATTTAGACTTGACTATAAAAAATAAAAGAAAATTGAAAGAAAAAAACAAAAACAATACTTTCCCTCCAAATGATGCATCTGCACCAAGATCAGTACGCTCAAGCATCTCTTGAATGGCAATTCCATAGGTATCGTGTAAGAATTTTCGGAAATTAGGAGTGAAATCAGCATGAGTAAAGTGAATAAATAGTAAAATTAATAAGAAATATGGTATGATATGTGATCGAAAAATCCTCAGTCGGGAAGACATGACAAGGGCTTAGTCAAAATGAAGGACGTGAAGTGAGACATAAAGACGAAGAAGATGAAGAAGAAGAAGAAGCTTGAGATATAATAAAAACCTGAAAGTCAGATATAAATGGACATGATAGTCGTTACGACATACTCTCCGGTGAAAATCCATAGCTAGAACAAAGAAAGACAAAAGCTTTATAAAAGCGGTTTTTTCAATATGTATTTCAATCGAATTCTTTCCATCATTGTTGTTTTTTCTTTTCTTGTGATTAAACGATCATCTTCGATATCCCGTTAAAAAAAACAAAACAAAAGAAAGAATATGATAAACTAAAGACAGAGAAAGAGAGAGAGAGAGAGGGAGAGGGAGAAAGAGAGAGAGAGAGAGAGAGAGAGAGAGAGAGAGAGAGAAAGAGAGAGGGAGAGAGAGAGGGGGAGAGAGAGAGAGAGAGAGAGAGAGAGAGAGAGGAATGATATAATCTTTACCAACTCAAAGTACATAGTAATTAGATTTAAAAACAAAAATATGATTAAAACAAGTAATGGCTTTTCATATACTTCCACATACTCAGAAAGTACACATCTTGATACTTGTACAGATTTTCTTCACGCTTTCATCTCTGTAATGATGATTTTTCACTTTATTTATGAAAATATTCAATTTAGCCTGAAAATTAAGTTAAATCAAGTTCAATTTCATGCTTATTAAGCTTACTTCCAATAGTGTATCACAGATGAATTTACCCCATTTCGCCAACCCAATATGACTCAGAATTTTGTCACAAAAATTGGTGATTGTATTCTCATTTGTTGACTAAACAGGTATTTTTCAGAAAAAAAATTGTCAGTGACCTGGAAGAATGATAAGAACTCACTGTGACCTGACTCAGAAGATCCATATTAGTTGTCATAAGATTCTGACAGAAACCGCAACTGAGTGAATGCCATGTAGAAGACAAGGAATTCGATGACGTCTCCTCATCTTCGTAGTCAGTTTCATTTAATTTTTTGATCACATTTTTAATAAATGATGTGAAACTCTTCTGTTGGTTATCAATTAGCTGATTCTAAAGATAATAAAAGATTTGGCAAAATGACAAGCATTGAACAATACGTTTTTATCCAATTGTGGGGTAGAGAATGTGAATGAAATTGAAGAAAATAGGAGAATAACGAATAAACTGGGTAACATGATCCAAGAAAGGAAATTTAAAAAATGATTTCAAAACTAATATATATAGATAGATAGATAGATAGATAATATGTTTATATAGTTAAATAAAAAAACGAATTGTCTGTTGTATATAGTGTTGACGTTGGTTTTTTGAAAGAAAAATGATTATTTGCAGATGATAATGAAGGAATTTCAGTGAGATTCATTCCTATCATTAGTTGACTGAAAATTAAGAATTAGAATTCAATAATGTGTTTGTATATGAAATAGAATTAGTTTTATTGAAAAAAGAAAAATGAATTTACATGTTATATCAATGGTTTCCTCAAAGAAAAACTCTGAGAGAGAGAATAGCTGTGACATTCGAAATTTTGACTGAAAATATGAAAAAACATTTATAATAGTTGCCTCTAATATCAGTTTCGTCTTTTATCCCAACTTTAGATGGAAAGTGAGAGTATTCTTCTGCCATATTCTAAACACGCTTCGATAGAGACGATTAGATAATCTCAAATGAGCATTATCTTCTTTGAAAAATCTCGTTATGATTCATTTGTTAGTTTGAATGGTAAGTCATTACTCATCAAAATAATGAGATTAAAACTAATTTTCATAAGTTTCGAGCATTTTCAAAACTAGAAGACATTGCCGTAGTTATGTGTATTTGATCTTCTTTAAAATTAGTTCTTTGCGTACTCTTAGAGGTCAAGATCTGTTAGAGGCTTCAGGTCGTTTCGGAGATTATGAGTAACTATTTGAAAACCTCTAAAAGATTAAAATATCAAAAAAATTGTGAAATTATGAGAAATATTCTGGTGTAGGCTTTTGCCCAGTTGTCCCAGAACTGTCAAAAGAGCCTGAAATTGAAGATTTGAAATTTTCCGTTTGCTAAGACATATTTTTGCTTGGCAAAAGCTTGAAAATAGCTGAAATATGCAGAAAATGGTATTTGGGCAAACAGATGCTACAGCGTCAACACTTACTATAGTATATACTATAGATAAAGTATAAGTAAATAAAATTTAATTTTTTTATAAAACAGATAATGATGGATAGTGGCGACATACTAGACGTTTTTTTGTTTTTTCATATAAAAAAAATATTTGTCATACATACAAGTATAGTACAGTAGTAATAGTAGTAGCAGAATAGTTTTAATTTAATATTTTCTGATCAAAAGCTTGTGTGGCTAATCATCTAAGTTTATTAGATTTCAGAAAAAAAAAAGGAGACAAGCAGACAAAAATCATGACTAACTATAGTATATACAAGGAGAGGGTTTTATATAATAATTTTTATAATAAATATATTATAAAGAAAAACAAAAATGTATATTCATATCTATGTATAAGATAACTATCCTCTCTCTATACATTTATCTATATATAGTAATATTATATGGGAGAAATATTGTCATAGCAACGGAAAAATATATTAGAAATAAATAATATGATAAATTTTCCCAGATTTTATCCGTAGTCCTTTTTGAGATTTTAATATTTTTTTCTTTAAATATAGGTAAATCATTTTAAAAACTTTAATTATTGTATATTTTATATCTTTGGATCATTATTATTATTATTATATATGTATAGTTAACTAAATTTTATTTTATAATTAATACGGAAATTTATAATTTTTTCTTCTTTTTCACATTTTTTCTCACGGATGATACTGCTATACATAGAGATACATGCATTTGAACAACATGAATACAAACTTTAAACAAATTAAACGTTTTCCACCACAATTTCCTTTTTCGGTTTTGAGCCCAGTTTTGTTCGGATTTCATACAATCCAATATTTCAGGTTTCATATAATATATATATATATATATATATATGTATTATATAAAAATTCTTCAGTTATTTCAATCTATTTACATCTCTCTCTCTCTCTCTCTCTCTCTCTCTCTCTCTCTCTCTCTCTCTCTCTCTCTCTCTCTCTCTCTCTCTCTCTCCCCCTCTCTCTCTCTCTCTCTTTCTCTCAGAGTTTTTCTTTGAGGAAACCATTGATATAACATGTAAATTCATTTTTCTTTTTTCAATAAAACTAATTCTATTTGATATACAAACACATTATTGAATTCTAATTCTTAATTTTCAGTCAACTAATGATAGGAATGAATCTCACTGAAATTCCTTCATTATCATCTGCAAATAATCATTTTTCTTTCAAAAATCATAATTTTGTACAGCCTGAGCTATCATCTGAATGTTATCGGAAATTACTTCATGTTGTAGCTCAAATTAATAATCAAGCATGGAATGATTATAAAAACTCTAGGGTATTCGATATATATATCAGCAAATATTATTTATTTTAAATTTAAAGGAACATAGAAGAGGAGCAGATATTTATATAATTGCTATACTTGGTGTATTTGCTTCTGTTATTGTTTGCTTGTTGTTCCGTTCTGTACGTAAAAGTGAAAATGTTGATGATCAGGTATCTATTACAAGAACACTGAACTACAAATAGTTTTCTTCCATAAAAATATTTTTTTAATTTTTACTTTATTTTCTGGTTGCAATGTTGTTGGCTTCAATGCAAATTCATGTTGACTATGAAGAGCGAGAGAGACAACGTAGAAAGTTGAAGTTAGCTTTACTTAATCTATTAGAAAAATCATTTTTAACTTGATCAAATTCAGAGAAGATAAGGGCAAGGCTCAAGCTTGGCTGACTCACTTAGGTTTACGAGGAATCCGGAAGTTGAGGGGACGGAGTTCAAGTTGTCATGGAGGTAATTTAACTTGCACGCAATGTTTTTAAGAAAATCATTCAGTCAAAGAACGCAACTCCACTGGAAGCGTACCCACGAATTTACGTTTTCCGTTGGTTATCAAACCTCCATCACGAGCAAAATCGTTTCAAGGATATTTGCCAGAAATTGTTGTGACACATCATAACTATTCAATTCCTGCAACGACGAATAATCAACGTCAACATCTATCTGCACCAATATCAGCACCAAACAGTAGGCCATCATCACAACTATCTCGGCTAGTTCAGAAGATCACAATACAACTTAACATTGACTTTTCAGATTATCATCAGATTTAAGTTGCAAAAGTGAAGCATTTTTATTCGATGAAGCAGAAGAAAGCGAAGTTTTTAGCTATAACATGGATGATTTTCCATGAAAAAAATGAAAAATAATGATTATTCCGAATTTCTCAAAGAAATAAATCATTCAGAATTATTAAAGAAGATTACAATACTCGTAGTAAGTAGTACATATAAGGGGGGGAGGGGAGGGGTGAGGTGGCAACAAATGCGGAAGAGCTCATATAATAATGTTTATTGATTAAGAGAAAATAATCAATTGATTGATATAAAAAACATAATAAATTTTATCAGTTTTATCATTTTAGAATTATTATTCATGTTTCAAAAATTATGTATTGATTATCCATTAGAAAGCTTTTTTTGGATTTCTCTCTCTCTCTTTCTCTTATTAACTCTATCTCTCTCTTTTTGAGATATGTCTGATCCTTTTATTGACGTAAATGAAGAAACTCAAGTTCCATTTTTGAGCGATGAGGAAAAACTGGCAATAGCTAAGAACACTTATCATATTGATGAAGGTTTGTTCCAATTGTTTACATGACTTTTATAAATATTTTAAGGCGATTTCGTTCATCTTTCCGGATATGAAGATATTAATTTTCGAATCAAAAATGTTGTGTTCAAACACAAAGCGAGTGATATTCACGATGTTGTGATCAAAATATCAAATCCCATTGAAGCACGAAATCAAGAACATTTAGGCTTGCAAGACAAAGTTGGTATTTTATTCACAGAAAGTAATGTTTAGATCTTCAAAACGAAATGTATCGTGTTCTGAATGCAAATGGTATACCGGCACCTGTATTAATTCCAACGATACATGGAACACTGACTGGATCAGTTACGATCAATTCAAGTTTACTTATTGAGACGGAAAACGATTTTAACCAACATCTCTTGTAATTTCAGAGCAATTTCCTATTCGCATGTTTGAAACATTGCCAGGATCTGTACTTGAAGATCATGAAATAAATGACGATTTCCTATCCGATCTTGGAAAATTAATGGCCGACTTTCATAACATATGTGATGAAAATGATTGGAAAACAACACATTTACCTTTCATATCTCCGGATAACTTTAAATGTTTTTATAGTGAGATAGATATTCTAATGAAAAATGGAAATTTACCTGAGGATAAAGGCAGTTTGGCACAAAATGCCATCAAAAATTATGAAAATAAAGTTTTTTTTGAAAAGAATAAATTAGATATTGGTAAGAATTATTTTAAACAACCTATTTGATTCCATTATTAAGGTCTTATTCATTCTGATTTCAATGAAACTAACATTTTGGTTTCAAGCGCTCATAGTTATGAGTTGAAGGTTAGTTCTATATAGTATACAACCGGGTTTCACGCCTTTTAAACAAAACCTTTCTGAACTACTCAAACGTGAACTTTACGTGATAATATAAAAATTCCAATTATTATTACTTGTTTGAGATTAGACTATAACATATAATATATATATATATATATATAATTATTTATCTTTAGATATCTGGACTTCTTGATTTTGGCGATGTTCATGTGTCCGCAAGAAACTGTGATATAGGAGCTTGTATTCTTTACATGCATTTGTCATATCCTAATATTAGGTGGGGGAAAGTTATTAAATTTCTGAAAAACTATATGGATATGGAAGGTTTCTTTTCAGTTTTGAGCATATTACTTCACACTTTCTGAACGGTTATAAAGAGAAGAGATCAAAAGAATATAAGGAAGAGCATCTTTTATACACTTGTATTAGTGCTAGACTAGCATGTTCATTAATCTATGGTTTAAGGTTAAACTTAATATAACTTCTGACTTAATTATAAATATTTATTTTAGAACTAATAGATTATCAACGCGAACAGATAACTCTGATTATATTTTGAAAACTCAATCAAATGGATGGAGAGTTTTAAAAGTGAAGAATGATGTTAATAAATTAAATTTAATATTTTCTTTTAGGAAATTCAAAATAATGAATACAAGAAACTTTTAAGGGAACGCCATGATCAGTTTCCACACAGAGGTCTCAAAAGTTTTTTTCCATCATTTTTTTCTTGATCAGCATTCTTTTTTTTTTCTTTTTTTTTCGGTTATCTTTGTAATTTATAAAGAATTTATTTTAATCTTTAAAATTGTCTTTATCATGCTCTCAAGCTGAGATAAAACCAGGCGGATAGGTAACATGATAAACGATTCACGGCGTTTTCTTCATCACAATAGGATAGTGTCAAATCTCGTTCTCGATCCGGTTTTAATTTACGAAGTTCTTATCACATGCGAGATTAGCTTTGAAATTTCTAACATTAAGCATTAGCTGTCGTTATCATGCGGACAGCCATATGGAATTTTTGCCTCCTACTTCTAGTTACCTACGCATTTGGTAAAATCTAATCATATTCTTATTTAATATTTTAATTTTATAGCTAATGAAGTGTATATGTATGATCAATCTAACTTATTTCAAAGCTTTCTAAGAATTAAAAGAGATGCACCTGTTGCTAGGCCATTAGGATATTATTCGGAAGTTCGTAGAAGTCCATCAAATTTTCTAAGAGCTATTGGTACGTTTATGAATTTTTTTGATTTTTATATTTCTTGCCTCTGGCTGAAATTTCTTTATCATTTCTGAATCTTTATTCAGGTCCTCTTGCTTTTGGACACAAAATAGGAGATGACACCAAACTACCAATCAACGGTTTGGGATTGCTTGGAGCTGGTGATTCTGAGCAAATTGTTGCCAAGTTTATTCCAGGTTAAATCACTTTTGAATACAATTTTCAATGTTTTTTTTTTCAGAAGGATCAGAAAATGAGCCTTTCAATGGAGGTACATATAGTCTGTCTGATACTCCTAATATGGGTTATATGACTAGAGAAACAGCCACTGGAGAACAATCTGGATCAAGCGCTAAGGTAATGCAATTAATTTCTTAAAGTCGCGAACTTGAAAAATGTTCTTATCAGGCTTCAATAGCAGGTTTAGGAACAATAAAAGTCTCTGATGTTCGAGAACAGGGAACAGGATTATTAGATTTTTCAAAAAAAAGTAGGAATTATTTTGAGATTATTACATCATTTCTTATTGTTTTTAAGTTTTACCATTCCTTGAATTACCAAAACTAAAATCTGATCAAGATGGAGATCGTGAAAATACAGATGTAGATGAGAGAATTGGAGATTACTTTTATATAAAAGAAAATAATAATAATCAAAATTATGAACCAATAAGTGAAAGCGCTTTTAAGCCAGCAACACCTTTCAAGGAGGTTTGTTCCCGCTTGTTCAAATGTTCAATCAATATTGATGAATTAGGTTCAAGAATTGCTTAACATGGCTAATGGTAAAAATGGCGGCGGCCAAAATCGACCACAACCTCGAATGCTTGCAGCAAAAACTGTAATTTTTCTGTTTTTACTGTTTGTTTTGAGTTGTTTATTCTACTTAGGTAGAGGATGGTGATCTTCTAGATGAAAATAAGAAGCAAAGCTCAGATCAAGAAGGATTTATTGAAGAAGAAACAAAAGAAGAGAGCGAACCTGATTCACCATTTACTAATTCTGAATCAAAAACACCAATTAAACAGAAAGTACAAACAGTATGTCATATACTTAAGTAGAGCTCATAATTTAAATAATTTATAGTTCACTGGAAGAGTTCCAATTAAACAATTAGGGCTTTCTAAAAAAGAAATTTATGATTTATGCTTGAAATTCTCAAAAGTTGCTGCTCAGGTACTAGAAAAGTAAAAATTAAAGCAAAATATATTTTCCCCATTTCCGGTATGTTATGGTCCGAAAATTCCGGAAGCCCTTGTAGCTAAATGCCAAGGTTACAACGAAGACTGTGGTGAATTTCAAGCTCAGGTTTAACGATTCATCGTGATTAAACATCACCTCATACCATATTCAGGCTAAGCCACTCGGAGCAGTTGCAAATGCTTTCTCTTCTGGAGTTGGATTAACATACTATGATTGGGGAGTTAATGGAATTCCTTATTATCCTGTGAATGAAGAAGGAGGTGTAGGCAATGGCCATCACGGAAAAATTGACTTCGGGTCATGGGGTGGTGGATACTCTAACAACCTTGGAGTTCGAGATTTCTGGTCTCAAACCGGTGAATATGGTGCCAATTGGTACGAAGGAACATATGGATATAAAACTGGCTGGAGTGTGCCGATCGGTCAAAGTTTAGGAGTTGAAGGAGGAGCAGGAACTCAAGTAAGTGGTCCTCAATAGAAGAAAGAACTCTCATTTGAATCTTAGGTCCACGTTCCATTGAAAGAAGGAGAACTAGGAAAGCCAATTCAAGTAACAAACGGATATCATGTAGGACCATTCATTGGCTTAGCAGATCGAGTAGGAGTAGATTGGTATAATGGAGGAATATCATTCAATAAGGTATTATTGAACTAATTTTATGACGTAAAAACTAAAATTTTGAAGGGAATGGCTGTTCCTTTGATTGGAGTTAATGTAAACAGTGGAACTTCAATAGGATTCCCCTCTATGGGACATATAATGAATCGAATGGGACTTAATGGCATAGAGTATATGAACGATGTTGTAAGTGATAGTTCAACAACCTTAAATACCCAGATGTCCGAAAAATTGGGATTATCTTAACAATTGTTTTCATCAGTATATTGTATGATCTCAACAAATGTGCAAATATATTATGATAAATAATTGATATCTAAACATTTCTTATTCTGATTTCCAAAATGTACAATTAGCTTAGTTTCTATGGTATTGCTAAATCTGTTTCTTTACAAACAGATCATGAAATTCGAATATTGTCGACTAAACGTAGGGAGGGAACGAAATTTTCAAATATAATATCACTATATCAATAGTTATATTTTTATTACTCATACATAACAAGTAAATCTATATCATCTATATGGCACATAATTATTTTTGAAGCCCCATGTATTCCACACGAATATCTGGGAGAGTATATCGTCTACAACCTAAATTTAAAATACTCTTAAAGATTTGTAGAATGAATAATTATTATTGAAAGAAACGTTGAATTAAATTAACAAAATAGAACTTTTCCAGTAAACTGTTCAATATATATACACAAATACTCGTGTGAGGCTTTAATTTAGGGCCATTAATGATTGAGAAAATCAGAAATTGTAGAATTGCTTAATGTGAATCAGTTAAACCTAAAGATAAGAAAATAATGTTAAGTATAAAGAAGAACAAGCATTATTTGAATTCAAAAAAGTTAGAAATTAGGCACATTGAGGAGGAGTGAATGAAAATTACATCAATTGCAATAAATAAAGTGATATTATCTGACTAGCAATATTGAGGAAAAGGTTATTCCCTTAACTTATTCGGGGAGTCATTATAATAGTAACTCTAAATGTCATACAAGAGTTCAAAAATAAAATGAGAATAACGATACCCGTTAATCAAAAAGACTGAAAACAGAACGTCTTTCGAAGTAAGGCGCAAGAGATCATCAAATGAGTGAGAGTGGAAACAATTAATTCAGAGCCGGTGAAATTTCGTCATATGCCGAATATATTCTATAACTGCTCGATAACAAAAATCATATTCATCCTGGAAAAAAGGTTGTTGAGTTGAAGATGTTAAGAGACTTTACTTACCAATTTCATAAACATCATAGTTCTTTGAGATTGAAGCATCTTTACAGTTTGGAAAACATCTACTTTCTGTTCTGTTTTTAAACGTTCTAGTAGTAAGGAGACAGAACAGAAGATTCCTCCCTGTGAAGACCCATTTCTGGAATAATTTGAATTACATTGCTATCAAGAGTAAATTACACATACCGGCAATGAACTACAATAGGACCGGAATCCGGAAGCTGACTCTGAGTTTCCAAAACACGTCCAATCAGAGAAAGAACCGAGCTAGACGAAAACGGAACGTTTTGCTCAGGTGGCCAATCAAGTAAGCAATATTGAGTTACAGCAATCCATTCTTTGCCTCCGAACTAAATGGTGAATTTATAAAATAAAATAAAAGATAAATAACATACAGACGACTGATACAGAAGTTTTCTGGTGTGATAGTATGAAAATCGTTCTTCACTAAGCAATTGGATGGTAAACCTATTCTGGTTTCTAGATGTTACAAACTCTTTTTCGCTGTCTTCAGGCCAGTACTGAAATCACATCAATTAAGTAAATATATAATAAGATATAAATACTTTTTCTGAAAGACTTAGATCGTCCTCACGAGATAACATGACTAATGTTGTCACATTCTTTTCGCTGATCATTCTCCAAAAATCGAACACGGTGTTTTCACTAACTGGATCTTGAGCCAAAATATAGGGATAGAAGTAACCCTGTAACTAGAAAAACCATATAAAATTAATTTCAAATGTTATTATACCTTCAATTCACTGGCATTAATATAAGAAGAATCGTCAACAGATCCCATAAGAGGAGCAAGAACTACTCGATTTCTAAAAAAAAAGTGTACAAGGCAATATTTTGACTGTGAACTTACTTATCATAGGGAACAGCAGCTTCAAAACGATTTTTCATTATATTTTCTTCTTTCAATGCAAACGAAATTTTAGGTGTTGACTCAAGGCTTTGAGTCAATTTCTAAAAGTTGTCAACTATTTTTATTTTCCATACAAAATGAACCAACCTTATATTGCGCTTCAAGCCCATTCTTAGGAGCATTAGAATCAGGACGGGCAGCTAATCCAGATGACATAACATTTCGGAAAGATCTAAAATAAATTGAAATAATATACAGGCATGAGTGTCAGAACAAACCTATCAGAAGAATCTAAGAGCTTGTTATAGTAGTCTTCTAGATCTTCAGCTTCGACATCAGTATTACCATATAAATACCATTCTGCTAGAGCTTTATAAATGAAAACATATTGCTCCTGAAAAGCACAAAGTTAGATATAAATTTTTAACAAGAGAGTATAATACCAATGATTGGACCATCAGGTTTCGCTGCTTTCGCAAATCCGAGACAAACCCAAAGATGTTGGCTTTTCCTTCAGCTTCTATCTGATCTAACATACTGTCAATAGCAACAAAAGTTCCAGTTCTTCCAACGCCAGCACTAAATATAAATAATAATTATATTGATAAAGATGAAATAGTATACCTGCAATGAATAACAACAGGATATTCATTAAATTCTGGCAGACTTCGGAGACGATGGACAAATCTTAAAATAAGACGTAAATTGAAGATGTTTCTAGTCACAATTACCTTAAAAGTCCAGTTGAACATTCAGGGGCTCTATAGTCATTCCAAGTAGTAAAATGATATTGAACTATTCTACGTACTAAATATAATATATTATTTAATTTCAAATGTCGAAATAGTTAAATACCTTCTTCACAATCATTTAAAGGTGTTTCTACTCTTCCACTCAATCTAGCTGATGGTACATTAGCATATTCGGATCCTATGTTCGATTCAGCAGATCCAAATTCCGATCTAAATGTCTTGACAATTTTAAAACATAAATAAAAAAGCTGTACCTCTTTGAAAATGAATTTCTTGAACTCTTCATATTAATTAGATCAAAACTACGAACGGTATAGCAAGCATTGTAATTAGATGCTACTGGTACTACTTTATAATCGCCATATCTGTTAATTAAAAAAGAATTTTTGAATTCTAAATTCAAATAAATTACCTAATTGGAACATCATCTGGCCAATATTTACAACACTGGTTCCTATTTTTTTCTAATAAGTTAGCTACCATTACCACAATTCTGCTTTCCTGAACAAAAAAATATTATATGTTAAGAGAGAGGAATGGCTACTTGTTCCCAAATCATCCGCCAAAAATCATCAAGAGTATTTTCTAATGGAGCTTGCGCAGCAATGAATTTCTTACGAGGATCCCAGCCATTAACATAGTTAGCATTTATATAATCTGAACATTCCAATCCATTTATTTTCTTAAGTTTGACACGGGTACAATCAAATGCTCTAATATCATTATATCTGAAATTCAAATGATTAAAACTTGTTACGAAACCTTAAAAAACCTGTTCTTGGGAGCATTTTCTTTTCGGTTACTAGAATGTGCTTCATATGCATACGATGGTAATGACTGAAATAAAAATATAAATTATAAATAACAAGAAATTTAGAAATTACTTCAAATTCTTGACTAAACATAAAATCAGAATCACGATGTCTAAGAAGATATTCTGATGGTAAATCTTCAATCAAAACAGCCTATAGAGAAAAATGAATTATGAATCACAGGCTAACGCAATATTTTACCTGATAAGTAGGCTTTAGCAAAGTTCTTTCCGGAGTTTCTTTTGTTATTTTGAGAGGCCACCAGTTGCCTAGCATCCCTCTTCTATAAACAAAAAATGTAATAGTTAAAAATTATGAAGTATGCGAACCTTTGCATGAAAACCAAACCCACAACGGATGCCATTATAACAAATAGCAGAACAGGTCCGACAACTTTAAACACTGTTCCCAACGAACTTCCGTCTAAAGGTAAAATTTTGAAATAAAAAAGTAAAAGCACAGGTACCATCATCTTGTAGAAAAACAGGTTTGAAATATGCACTGTATCCGTAAACCGGGCCGCTCATATGTAGTTGTCGTATTGATCTGACAGAAGAGGAATAATGAGGAGAATCTCTGGAACACGAACATTGAAAACGAGAAAAAATAAAACTTTAATACCTGTTTTGAGAAACATTCCTCAAGTATCTAATGCTACTTTTTTTCTTCAACATAGAAGGATTCACATCAATATCTTCTTTCTCTTTGTCAACTCTGACAATAAGAAATCCTGTGTACTTAATGCCTTGACGTATAGGTTTATCAGACACAGAATATCTACTCAAATATCTGAAATTTATATTTATAAGTTTTCATATAGATTTTCCTTGTTTACAGCATGTTGCACTGTTTGATTCCTGGAATGAAAAGATCGTCGCCAATCACTGTATGATCTGGTAGCTGGGTGTAACTCTCAGCAATGTAAGCGAAGTATACTTTCCGTTCAGAATATGGTTGAAGATTGTTTGAAAATGCCTAGAATTCTTCATTAGTATCAAATTAAAACGATCATGAATTACCTTAGTATGAGTATCCATTGCAATATTAGGTGGTTGAGGCAGAGTATCAAGAGATACGTTTTTAGGTAAAGGAACAACAGCAATATAGTAGCAGCTTAAGACAAAAAAAATTAAATTAAGAGCTTTAAAACTTAAATTAACAAACCTTATCGGCCCATTTATATCCTCAGGTTTTTTAACAAATGCAAGAGAAAATGAAGAATGGTTACTTCCTGCAGATGTGATTGGCTTATCAACCTGAGAAGTAAAAAAATAAATTGAAAAGAAAAAGAACTCTACTTCATCAGGCTCAGCATAGTGAGTAACGCAGGTTTTCGGAAATGTCACAGGAGAAGATTTTCCTGCAGCATTCTCAGCCCAAACAGTAATTGTGTAATTTCGGTTAGGCTAAAAACAATAATTCTAGTGTGTAAGAAAGATTATGTTATACCTTCAATGGTCCATATTTACAGAAATATAAATCACTTGAAAACTCTATAGGATTGATTCCGTTTACTGCCTGTTCTGTCTCATCCCAATTAGCGCATCTTTTGTCAACAGAAGGTGGAAAATCATCTTGAACTAATGGACCTCCAACTTTAGATTTCCTGAGTTGTCCTCGTACACGAACCTGAATAATGAGATAAGTATGCTTAAAACTTGAAAAGCATTACATAATATTTCACAATTCTTCCATTTGTCAATGCTGGAGCTTTCCATTCAACTTCGCAATTCAAAAACGAACCACTATTTGAAGGACCAGAGTTATAGCCAACACGAACACCAACAAATTTCGGTGGTAATGGTTCTGAAATTGAATTTTCAAAAAATGGAAATGCTATATTTAATAATATACTTGTTTCGAGTGTTGTGAAATGCTCAGAAAGTTGGAAGGGCTCGAGTTGACCATCTTTCACACTAACGAACAAAGTATATGGCGTTGCAGCGCGAAGACTCCCTAAAACGGAATATTTGATTATAATGTACTGCAACATTCCAAACCTATTGTTACGGGAGAAATGGAGTTTTCTTGAGACCAAACTTCTTTTCCTTCATAGCCGGTACGCCGTAACAACCTTAAGAGAAACAAATTAAATCTTAACTCGATCACTGATTTTACTTCAAATCAATTTTCAATTGCGGTCCCTCCTGAATATCCCACGTAATATTAGCAGCAGTTTCATTAGCATGAATAGATAGATTCTGAATCATTCGTGGAGCTGAAAATCAACAATTATGATTTGATCCACAGAGCTATTCAGAAAAATATATGAATGCGCGAATATGTATTGAAGCTTTCTTAGAAATCATGCATGATATAGTCGTTGTTAATATTAATATATATATCACAACACGACACAAAACAACTGAACAACACTATGCATTACTTACACTTTCCTAATTTATTCAATTTTTTGGTTCTTTTAAACCAAGCGTAGTGACGCTTTTCATGTTCTAGAATATTTACCAAACTACCTATTTGAGAGAAACTAAAAAAATTAAAAATTACCTTTCACTTGAAACTCAATAGTGTAATTGACTGGTGTATAATTTGAAGATGGATTTACTATGCACATGTATGAACCACTGTCAGAAAGTTGGACATTTTTAATTTCCAATTCCCAACATGAGGGTGTTATGAGCTGTTCGTATTCAGATAACAACTATAATAATACATTGAAGAAAAAGAAACAGAAAAGCATCTTACATCACGGAATGGGTGTTTGGTCGGTTCCCGTGTTACAGTTTCATTTTGGACAAATGTTACCTGTAAAATAACAAAATTACAATGAAATTATAGGCGAAATACTTACCCCACTTGCATCAATATGATTTATAGGGTCAATATTTATGCAACAGTACAAAATAACATCCGCCCCCTTATAAACTGAATCAGATGGATGAGCAACACCAATGACCTGAAGCTCTCCTGAAAACAAAACATTTAAAATTCATCTTCGATCATCAACAAACGTTTGTCACATTTGGTGGGAAGCAAGTTCTTTATAGGAAATCTTGTATTTGTAATAGGCTCAAACATAGGAGGGCATATACATCTCGACTAAACAGTTTTTAATAGTTAATAAAAGGAAAACAATACAAGTCTTACTCTGTGACAGGTTGGTTCAGCAATGGAATACTTCCGGGAATAGTCTTCACCCATGGCAAGACATGACGAATCATCACGTTGATATTTACAAGTGATTGGTATCACTATAACAATTAACCAAATATAAGAGTGTATAAGAACTATGATACTTACATGCTGTACAACTTTTGGGGCACAGACACCGACCGTTGCCGTCAGCATCACGAACACAAGCTCCATTATTTACGCAATTGTAATTGCTAGTGCATTTAGGAACACCTTAGATAACAAAAAATATACAATGAATACTAATAATTAAGAGCAATTTATGACTAAGCATCAAAATGTAGAACTACAAAAGAACAATACTTTTTGGAGTAACACAAAATAAAATAAAAATTCCATTTAGCAAATAGAATTAGAACTAAAAGTTCGTACTAACCCAACTCATCAGCTGTTTTAGGTCGTTTGATGTTCGTTACATTGGATACAACTCTGGGCGATGTGGCCTGAAGATTCAAATAATAACATAATTAAAGCATTGTTATACTAACCTGCACTAATTCATGCCTCAGGAGTAAAATAATGAAAGAAGAATACCATATCCAATAGCCTTTTAACATATCTAATTTATCAAACTCATGTTATTTATCTGAAAAATAAATGTAAAACAAATATTTTGGTGAGTTCTTTGTTGTGTAAAGAGTTCAATCATGAGAACAAGCATACGATTTAAATAAGAAACTAAAATAAAGTGTTGACATTCGAACATTGTACGATTTGACAATTAGAAATCAGGGAGCGGAATATAATTTAATAAAACTCTTCGAAAGAAGCAATATTCGGCGGAGAGCAGATTTAATTATCGTTTCCTCTCCTACTTAACATCTTTACGCGAAATTAGAACTGTAACTCAAATGCACACTACAACTCTTTTATCGAAGCAAAATATTCCTCGGGGATTAGTGCTATGACATTGAACAACTCAAACTAGCGCTGCTCCATATTACAATTCGTATTGATTAAGACATTTGAAGGAAATTCATAATAGGATAAGTGATTGTTACTCACAAATGTAACATATACACAAAGAATATCATGACATTAGTTAAAAAATGAACATAGCATTCATTTTTGATTATATAAATGAGCAAAGTTATTAAAATTCACTGAAGAAAACAATCACTGTTAATTGGATGTAAGTTCAAAGAGAAAAACGAGAAGGAAGTGTAAAAAATAGTACTTTTAACGTTCCATAAATAGAATCATCCACATTTTTGGATTGACGACATACATACAATACCAGATTATGCAGAATAATTAAAATTTTAATATGTTAAGCTGAACAGAATAAGTTGATAGAAATAGCGTTCAGAACTATGCGTGGGTGGTGAACACAAAATCGATAATATGTGCTAATGCTAATTGGCTGACCCTTTACTAAGAGAGGACGGGGAATACAGAGGAACAGATGGACAGATGATGAACGAAAAGGAGATATGGCATAAAATGAGAGAAAAGAGAATAAAAGCGAAGAGAATAGTAAAATAGGGAGAAGGAGAGAAATTGTGTGTTCAAGCAAAGGTCAAGATGCGGAAAAAGATATTATTCATAACGATGACAAGCTGTTCCTGGTTTTATTAGTATTGATTTCGATTTGTAATAACCGACTCAATTCGCATATTAAATTTCTACTATTGTTAGCAATATAATGAAGAATATCACGGTTAGAAGAAATGATTACCAACTATTCAATCTGGTTCGATTGCTATGAGCCGAACAAGTATTATGAAACCAAAGACAAAAAGAGTGTGTAACGGAGAAAATTTCAAGATACTAGCTGAAGTTTCTTTCAATCAGGAAAGAAATGGAGGAGTATGAACAGTAAAGGATAGCAGGTTCCTTGTAAAACGTTTCAAAGAAAGAGCTATTAACAAGTTTAAACTTCGATGGTTTAGGATTGTCATTTACCCGAGATTCCCAATTTAGTTACTACAAGAACAGAAGGTTGCAATGATCGGTACTACACAAACTGAACGTTTAGTATAATAGAACATATTATAACTGGTTTCCAACCTGAATATAGAGAAATATATACATTTTTTTGGAATCTAATGCGGGATAGTAAAGATAAAAATAGAAGAAGAAGAGAATATCGGAAGAGCCTGATAGATCGTTCTGTCTTTTATGACTAGTGTAGTAGAGACTTGAATATGTAGTTTATTATGATAGCTTCCGTCTAACAACAATATTATGAAAAAATATTTAAAAATTGAAAAAAGAAATTCAGATAGCAAAATTGGTGACAATATAACATTATTACCATTGCAAGTGAAGCAAAAACTGGATTCTATGATAATGAAGAACCAAAGCAATACACAATTGTGAATGTATATGAGAATGTGATGAAAGAGAGAGAGAGAGAGAGAGAGAGAGAGAGAGAGAGAGAGAGAGAGAGAGAGAGAGAGAGAGAATTGGTAGCAGGAATGTAAGTGAACAGAAAATTTTGTGGCGGATTGTGATAGTAAGAAAGTATGATATGAATTTTTACATGAAAAAATAAAGATAATTGAGGTGGATAAGCTCAAAAATGAAAAAGTATTTCATGGCTAGTACTCAAATATAGTTCAAGCATTTCAAATTAAAATGTACAGTTTTGCTGGAAATTAAAACGTTCAATCAATATAGAAGTTTATATTCAATCAAGGCAACGATGGATGAATTGCTGTCTGGTTGCTGTTGCTGATATTGGACGAAAAAGCGGTTAAAGGGGAAGACAGAGCGAGAATCGTTTCCGGTCGGGCGCGCCTACTCCACTGCTGTAATGTGACGATCGCAAGAGAAATAAAGAGAAGATGATGAAGGTGGGGGCAGATGATGAAGAAAATAGAAATTAGGAAAAGGGAAATATAGATTTTGAGCAGAGAATGTAATGCTAGATTTCCTCAGTTTCAATGTCCAACTTATTTAATGCTTAATCCGCCGACAGCATTTTAGGTTTTAAGGTGTTTAAACAGCTCGAATTTTTTTTTCTACCATCAGTCACCTGAAATTTAAAAGAAATCTTCTTTTTTTTTTAAATAATTTGCAATGAGGCTAGAGGAGAAAATGTTGGAATATAGTGGAGAATTTAGAAAATCATAGTTCATTTCATACATAACACAGGTATCAAGTGATACTCTTTGAATGGATCAAGCTGATTCATCAAGTTACTCTCTCTCTCTCTCTCTCTCTTCGTAATTAAAGAATTATTTAGTAAATTTAAAAAATAATTTATGCTTTCATTAGTTTTTTCAAAATGTTATTTTAACGTTAATAGAATAAAAATTTATTTAAATCTTTTTTTTTGTTAAAATTTTTTCGAAAAGCTTAACATTGAAAAGCTAAACTTTTAAATCTTCTCATCTGTCGATGCACATATGGAGGACGGTATGAAGGAGAAAAATAGAGAAGATTTTGCTAGAAAACTCACAGAAAAAAAATTGTAGTGTTTTTTCCAGAATTTTGTTTTTATTTCTATTTTTCTAAAGCTTAAGGTTAAGCTTATCGAGGGGGGGAGGAGGATTGAGTTAATTCAATATTCGTTTATCACTATTCACAAGAATATTAAAATACTATTTCTGATACCATAAGATATAATAATTTATTAAAATAATTAAAAATCACAAACTTTTTAATAAAATTGAATAGAATTTAAATAAAATTCAAAAATATTAGTTTTGTAATATTATGAATTTTATTAGTTTATGAACTACATATAAGTGAATTTTAAGATTTAATTGGCCATGTATTTTGATGTGAATTGAATAAAATAAATATAAAGATTAAACTGATTTTATTAATAAATAATTATAAATATTATTTAAATTATAAATAAAATAAAATTGATAATTTTATATAAAAATATTGAGAAGAAATCAGAAATTAGAAACGCTTAATCTCTCATTTTCTATGGCATTTCTTCTTTTCTTATATACAAATTAAATGTTTATACAGTATAATTATTAAAATATTCTTCTTATTTCAAATTTTAAAATGTAATTCTGCAACAACTTGAAACATATGAAGTTGAATATAGTAAATATACATTTTCCCTTAAATATTTTCTTAACACGTGATGTTGTTCTTAGAGTTCTACCTCACATTTTGCACCCTGCAAGTGTTTTAGCAGACAAGCGAGAGGTTAATGGCTTGAACCACAGATTGTCAAAAACAATTACTGTCTTCAATAAAAATCCTTCTTTGGACAGACCTTCGGTGAGTTCAAGACTTATAGCTTTTCCATTCGGCTCCTGCACCCTTCATTTGACCGACATTTTTATTTCCGCTTCAACTCACAAATCCTATTAATATTTTTTTGATATTTATGAAATATTTAAAATAGTTTTATACGGTTATCTGTTTAATATGTACAATATTTTAATTATTCATTCAGAGAAACTTTACTTGAATAAGCTGTTTTGTAGTTTTATAATGCCAAGATTGTTATAATGGGAGCCCTGCTGGATAGAATTCGTGGTCGACCACGTGTCCAACCTCAACGCATTCGAGATATTTGGAATACCTGTATTATCTCTCAACAGGAATATTTTCATAAGGTTTTTCCTCAAATAGTATGATTCAAAGTTTACTTTTTGAACCAATTTGCAGGTTTTATTGAATGTAATTCGAAGAAATGAGGGCATGAGAGATGTGTTCATGTCCAGTAGATCTCATGCACAAAATGATGAAGAAAGAGATTTTGTATTGGGCCAATTAGCAAATAGGATAACAAGCTGGTTTTCTTGCTTAATTATGGTTTGAAGACAACCTTTATGCTGCAAGCTTGCATTTGTTTCTAGGAAGATCTTATATCTAATATTTCGGAATTCAAACATTCATGCTATACTATGGGACAGCAGCATGCTGCCTACTCGAAGGAGCCGTTCAAGGTACAATATATCTTGTAAACTGCTAAAAGAAAAACCTGAAATTTCCCTTGAAATTCGAAAATTATTAAGAAATTTCGAAAATCTTCGCAAGACCGTTTTGAAACCTGTCTCTTCGATAAAGAAAACGTAATTGTTTTTAATATATTTTCAAAATGCAGAATGGCCATAAGTATTTTGAAGTTTTGTTAAACTATTGCGTTTAAAAGCCAAAATCGATCCCTAACCTATAAAGACCCAAAGAAGAAGGTGCAATTTTCGATCGTCTTTTCAGATATCTTTCCGATCGTCGATCTCTATACGTCAACCTTTTTCCCACTACTTTCTCCCTCTCTCTTTCTCTCTCTTTCTCTCTCTCTCTCAGTTTTTTATTTCTATCTAACCCAATCTCTCTCTTTCTCGTTTGATCTTCTCTCTGTTAAAACCATCTCTCTCATTCACTTACATTCTCTTATTCTGCTCTTCATCAAAAATATGTTGGAAAGAACTAAGCAGGGCAGTTATCTGCAATAATTGTTCTTAAAAAGCTTGCAATACCGTCGTTGAGAACGATCTATGTTTCGTCCATGAAATCTGACATATGTATGTATTTCATGAACTTCTTCATGAACTTCATAAGTCCTGCTTCATCTATCACCATGGACTTTTGCAATTATATAGTTTAGTTCCTAACTTTATGACCTTGATTGCTATAAAGTCCATGAGTGGTCATACAATTTCGTCTAATTGTCCTAAAAATAAAAAAACCTTGGCCATATCACCTTTATACTATTTTCTAAAATTAACGAACAATTATGTTTTATGTATACATATTGTTTGCAGCACTTGATTATATAGAAAATGGAAAAATTGAACAAAGAGAGGGGGGGGGGAATCAAATATGTTCATCTCTTCCTAATAACAAGCACATCAACCGTTATCAAGACAACGTTAACATCATACTATGTTATCATCTGTGTGACGGTGCCAGACAGTTTCGTAAACAATCTGGAATAGTTTGCTAACATCATCATCATCATCATACACCATCATCACCATCACCAACACCATTAACATCACCTTAAATAGTAACGAAATACAAAAAATTCTCACGTCCCCCCCCCCCCCCCACCTCACCTCTGACGACATACTGTCATAAAGCATAATCGATGTTAACACATACACGAGGAAAGATAAAATTGTTTATTACATGATTTTAGATCGTTTATTGGGATGAATTTATGGTTGCTATGCTAGAAGAATTGGAGGAAATCGGAGGTGTGTCGAAGGAAGATCTTAAAGTTTGGCAAGCTTTTCTGCACGTCATCTGCGAACATATACTGTCTGGATATCAAGAAGCTAGAGCCATAATGAGAGCTTAGCATTTTAATTTCAGAAATAGCATGAATGAATATAATAATAATAATAATAATAATAAAGATTTTGAACATCCCCCTCTCCCTCTTTCCCTCCGTCCCTCCCTTTCCTTCATACTACTACCCCCCTTAATTGCATTTTACAAATATTCTCTTTGTATAACAATATATTATTATATGATGGCATTATGTATGTTTTTTTTGAAAAAATGAAAAACAGCTTACAACTGTAAATTGATTAATAGAAACAAAAAGAAGTAAAAAATTCTTTTCTTTCATTTACCTGCTTAATTTATTCTTTTTTACCCTTGTACGAAGTCTAGCATCAACAAGAATTTTGCACAATGTCGCATCATCATATCAAGTAGTAAGTAATGATGTTTATTTTGTTCTTCTTTTTCCATCAGGTTCCAATTAGAATACGGTATTAACTTCTTCTTCTTCTTCTTCTTCTTCTTCTTCACTGTTTTCTAAATATAAAAATTACCAAAAAAATTTTCAGTAAAGAAATCAAGTTATTATCAAAATTGGATCAAAATTTTATTTATGATCATTGCTTCTTTATCTCATTGATAAGAATCACTGTGCACGAGGTTCAACAAAATACTCTCAATGGTAAAAGCTTGGAAAACAAGAGAAGCACGTAATCTGTACATGCAGATTGTAACAATACGAAAATTTGTCTTTACTTACTTTACTTCATATTTAAACTGTTAATTCTCTTACAACTGGGTCATATAGTGGTCGGTCAAGAAGATGCAACAGGTGAACCTGGCATCAGCTAGAGTTTACGCTAGACTACATGAACTCTTGAATACCTAATAACTATATTTCTTCTTTTCAAACATACTAGGACCAGTAAACTAGAAGTCAATTAATGTCCTTGGTTTAATACATGAACTGCTTTTGCTTTCTATATAGTATCCTTCTTGAGAAGCAGTTCCAGCTAAAAACTGGAAAACGATGCCGTATATTCTGGTAAAAATGTCCTTATAAGTTAGTTTGCTGACCAGTACAAGCTGAAAAGAGAACTAGACTAAAACAATGATAGAAATAATAACAAAGAAACATTGATAGTGAACTTCCTTGATAAGATGAAAGTTTATTCGAGCCCAACATCTTCTCGACCAGAGTTGAATTGGACTAAAAACCAAAAATACATGTTGTTCTCATGATTGTAAATATCATCACATTATGATCCTAATTAATTTTCAAAATTTTTCAATGGACGTACTTTACCAATCATATAATAATTTTTCATTTTTTATATCGTTAACCAATATAACAAATGATAAACGATGAAAAGGCAGTAACAATCATTTGATGTTCTTGGCCAAGCATCATACATACATAAATCGCTCAACTTGTTATCAGCTAAAGGAGAAGGCGGTTGAGTGTTTTATCATAAGCACGTGAACCGATTTGTTTCTTTTACTATTCCACCCTCCACCCACTATTCATTCATCAGACAGAGGAATAAAAATAGTTCTTCAAATAAATTGTCCATCTGCGTCATATAAGATTAATGGCAAATTGTCATTACTGAATACATCAGTTTTCGAACACAATTCGACAAGTCAACTGATAAATATCTATCATTCATGTCATTGTGTTTCTTAGTTTTACCTGTTTCTTTCAAAAAAAAAACAAATTGAATCCCTAAATTCAATAGAATTGATGATAAAGTCTCATATGTTTCCAAGTTACAGACTCTATGATTAGTTAACACATCACTTGTATACAAAACATAAAAAAGTTGTCTTGTGTTAATGATATTGATTGAATAATTTCCCAAAATTCAGTCATTAAAAATTCAAAAAAAAACACATTGAAATGACGATTTTTAGCCAAAAATGTATAAAGGAACGTCAATCTCAAAATTAGAATATTCCCCTCATTTCACATATCATGATAGATCTAACAGCCATTAATGTTTCACGTGAACAAATACGTGACATTTCAATCATTACATTTCCCCCTTATTTTAGATTCACGAACGGTTGTTTCAGATTTGAATTAGATATTCGACTATTTTCGAAATTTTTTGTTTTATATAAAAAGAAGGCATTAATAATAACTATCACACAAAAGGTGAGCACTTTACTAGGACGATTTTAAAGAGAATCAGATGAGTTTATTCATGTTTCATGCTGACTCTTTATGATCTATTTTTAGTGGCTCCTAACTTATTTCTGATCTGTTTACAATTGAACACCCACATGCTTGACCGAAATGCCAACGAATTTTTGTAATGTACGATACTTTGGTACAGTATATCAAAATGCACTTATTTAAAAAATATACATTTATATTATATATAAATATATATTTCATAAGTTTTTCGCACATTGACAATAAGCTCGAGTAGATAAAAGTCGTTGTTCACGTGATATCCCCATGATTCTCCACACGTGGTATTCCTATTTCGCTCTCTGTTTCCAACGCACACATATACACACATATACACATCGGCGTCGTCGTCGTTGTAGTCGTCGTCGTCGTCAGCAGCAGCAGCAGCAGCAGCAGCGCCAACGTCGTCTTCGTTCCTTTCTTCTTTTCTTCTCCATTCAAACAAATTCCAACAATCAGTTTTGTACTCTCATTCCGTTTTCTAAATCTCAGCGGAAGTTTTCTGTCTTGTTTTCTTGGACGTAACAAACACCTAGGTGATTTAACACCAATGCTTTTCTGAACCAGGTGATACTTCGTATAAAATCCTAGAAAGAAAAAAGTATGTGTGATTGTGAAAACAAGCGATCACATAAACTCTGTCCTGCACCTAATTGATAAAACTTTTTTCTGCATCAGTGAAACATGATGAAATTGGTACAATATAATTTCATTTTTTCTTCCCTTTCCCTGATGGCCCCTCAAAGAAACTTCGTGAATTTTCATTTTTTAAACTTTCTTTTTAAGTTTAATGTTTTCATTTTTGAACTAGTATGAGTTACGTAGTAAATTCATACAATAAGTGGTTTTACCAGTTTGAGGTAAGGTAGAAACAAGCTGGGTAGCCTAAAGGTTGGCTAGTTACTGGTCGTCTGGTAAGCTCTGAACCTTCCATACGAGTAAAACTGATTATCATCAGAGGTCGAGGATAATTGTAGCCAGTTATTTCGGACAAACTTCTAACAATGAACGAAATCGTCTAATAAGAAACAGGAACTGGCAGTACGAAACAAATAAAACAAAATTTCTTTAGTTAGATCGAGATCACCGTAATAACGTCGATAATGTTGATGATGATAATGATGATGATGTAAGCCGTAGAAGTTCAATCACAACTAGATGACAAGGACCGACGAAATTCTCCAAACAAATGAGTAATTATATAATATCAGTTTGACTCTCTAAGTCTTCAACAAACAAAATGAATCATTGTTGCGAAACAAACATAGATTCATCCTATGTTCCTAGAATACAACTCAAAAGAAAATTGCAGCCTTTGTTTTCCAAATCTCATCCGTTTTATCAAGTTTTTTTACTGACAGTATTCTACGAATTAACCTCTTCTACTAAACGTCTCTTATCATTTTTATCGTTAAGTTGTTTGCTTATAAACAGACCCCCACTCCCCACACTACTATACGATAAAAAATTTTAAGAATTAATTCGAAATTTCGAAAACTGAATAGTCATACTTATAAGCAGACTATTAGATTAAAATCAGAGGAATTCGTCAGTTTATGGGCCCCCCTGGCTTCGATATAGGAAATATCCACATAGCCACCCCCTTTAATTTCTGGTTCATTCAGAAATTTGATCAGCGATCTTTAAAAAATTTTTCGGCAATTTTCTTCAAATTTGAAAAGTCTGATATGCCTAAAGATAGACAGTATGTTAATTCGATTATGAACTAGTGGGGAAGTGTGTGGTTAGGTTTTCTACTTTCCGTATTCCTTAAATTGAAAATCAAAAGATCTTTTTACCAATGGAACAGTTCCTCAATGACTAGAAAACGAATTTCTTTGATTTTTTTTGCAAAAATCTAATTCCATCCATATATAATGGATACGTATGTCTGCAAAGACCATATACATGCATACGTCTTCGGGGGCAATAGTACTTTCTACGTGTATATAGTCTTCTCGATCAAGTAGTTCTGAAGGTTCATAGTAATCTGTTACGACTAAAATATGACGAGATTGATTGAAAATATAAAAAAAGTTATAATAATAATCAGAATAATACAATATAATTCGATAAATAAAGATTAAAAAGTAAGAAAAGAAGTAGCTACATGCGTGTGTCTTAGGCAAAGTATACGGTAATTGGTTGTACATGCTCATGTATGATCAGTAGAAAAATGGAATGAGAAACAAAGCAACTAACTAAGAGCACACATCAAAAACTACGAAAGACGATCATCTTAGTAAATTCAGAAATTTATAATAATTTTTTTTCTTTTTATCAAATTATCGTGTTATTTGCTAGTTGATTCATTTGTATCAATTAGTGTTCTTTTTTGTGAACAATACATATCCTGTACATTTTTATAAACTGTTAACATGCAGTAAGAAAGGAGGGTAAAGCTTGTTTGAATCTATTGCTACGGTATCATGTTCGCAAAACTCATAACCACACGAGATACTTTGATCTCATTCAAGCTTAAACTTTGTTCGTACAAAATATTTTTCTACGTCAGCAGCAAATGATAAGAGTATTTTGAAAGTACTACTAACAGTAGAGGCTTTCATAAACCAACAGATGGGGAACAAGAACTTTTTAGTTCCTGAAGATCTGAAATTCATTAGATTCGTCAGAAATCTTGTTTAGCATAACATAAAAGATTCTGATCTGCTGCACTTCAAACGTCATCATGTTCAGAAAATTAGACCATATTAGTTACTAAATGGGACCCAAACCCATTTGGTTGTAAGGCTATGCTTCAGGTTCAAGGCCTTCCTCTTTGCTTGCGTATCGGAACATTAATATCTAAGGGTTGTGTTGAATAATCATTTGCCAAATAATATTAAAAGCCAAATAAGCCATGCTGTGTCTTGATAAGATAATTTGACTAGAATGGCAAAGTTCAAAATTGGAAAGTGTGAGTAGGTTGATCATGATTATAAACCATGGCTCGTTGTGATATCGTCTAACCTGAAAATGAGTGAAAACAGATATTTCAACATTTGGTAGAAGTAAACTACTATGTCTGAACTGGATATTAGCATGAAAACACTCAAATATTTCTGATTATTGTTTCATCTCCACTGTCTGCAATAGCTGTAGCTGCAAAATTTCTCTACAGTATTCCTAAGTAGTTCCTCTTCTTTTTTTTCTCTTTCTTTCTGTTTTTCTCTTAATTCTCTTACTTGGCTTTCTCTTTTAGTTCTCCCTAGTTCTTCATGTAAGTCGTTGGAAGATGACGATGATTCTCAGGGCGGGACTTGGCCCAATGCCCGGCTGGTCTCTCACGTCATAGACAACGGTGTCGGGTGCAATAGGACGGCCGTACAAGTGCTCGGAAGCGCGTAGGGGCGGAGTCGCCTACCCATATATAAGGCAGTTGGCTGAAAGGACCCGGTTAGCCTCTATTAAAAAGAACTCTTTCTCGATAAATATTGAGATAATATTTATCTGTATTCTTACAAACTAAGAGATATTCGCAAGTTATTACTATGATTAGTATTATTCATCCTACAAGAGATACCCTCGAATGGGCTTCTTATCAAAGGAAACCTCATCGTTTCTCTACCATTGGTCGAGAGCGATTGTGCTCAACGTAAGTATTTTAATTCTTTTTTTTTGTTTTATTTCATTTTAATATTTTATTGTTATTTCTTTTTTTATTGTTTGGTTTTTTCAGTAACCAAATCGGCAACTGATGCAGACATCGTTAAAAGCTGATCTCGACGAGTTCTCTTAGAACAAATGCCGTTGCTCGTTCTGGCTATTCTGTCATGTGAAACCCGTAGATGATCAACTCTATCAACGACTCGGCTGTCACTTTTAAATTGCTTTCATAAAGTGGTTCTCTAAATCGAGCTTTAACCATATTTGGTGCTAGTACCCCCTACATGTACATATAATAAATAGTATATTTATCTAAATGCTTGTCAACAATCATCATTTAAAACTAAATAGATAACAAAAACAATAGCTGTAACGAATATCACAAAACAGACATACATAACAGACAACAACATGAAACAGTTTCAAGATGTTCCTACTTTCGAGCAACTACAGTCAAAACTTTTGAGTAAATTCTGTTATAAAGGATTCAACAACAACAACAGATAACAACAAATAACAACAAAATGAAAAAGTTATCCTCTACGAAGAGTAATCCATATCAAAAAGGATATCGAATGATCCTGTACCTCCTTGACTCAAGCTACCAACAACTAAACGAGCTGAAGGTGATGACAAATAGTCTTCTTCTCCTGAAATTAATATATCATTTAGAACATTTACAATCCTAGATATGACGCCATGATAAACAAAGTTTAATAAATATCTTCCATGTCTTTGTGTTTGGCTAAAAATAGTATAACGAAAATAACTAATGTTCCCTGATCACATTTTTTATAATTCTATTTCTTGTTCATGAATCTATATTAATAGATTCATTTGTGACAAATCACTAATTTAATTGATCAACCATGTATATATCGGAGTCATAAGAATGTCAATTACAGTGTAACTTTTCTTTTGAGTTCAAATACTTTTTCACGTACCATGTAATAGAGATTCACGTAAGAACGCAACCGTTGTTTCGAATGTCATCTTCTGTAGCGGAGAAGCACTGGAGGACATGGCACCGCGATTGAATGGTGCTATACGTCCAGTGAACGTCATGTAATCGGCGGTCAATGACAAATGTCTCTTTGATACCTCAATACCATACACTCCGAACACATTATTCATTTCCTAAAATATAGAAATATAAGTTTCATTCCACTAGTTTTAATCAATTTTTTGCAACGCATTTTTCCACGGTAAAACGTTTGGGTTCAAAGAAATTAGAAAAGTTTTTGATCGGAGCGTCCAAAATTTAAACGAATATCACTAAACATTTTGATCTTGGAAAAATGTCTATCAGATTATTAATAATGATATAGCTGATTGCTGATGAATTGGGAACAGGGTTTCATGACGTAGAAAGACCAATAGACAACCCCCGCTTCGTATGGCTCTCTGTTGTAAGCAGCAGTAACATGGTTACGAAATAGTAGGAAAAACAACTAGAAACAGAAGAAAAAGAACTTAGAGAGTTTACAGTAGCATACGGAAAAACACAGAAGACTTAAACAGAAAGTACCGTATCTCCTAAGTTTTCAATGGCTATACTACGAAAACAAAGCATTGTGGAGGAAAACATGAATTATCGTTTTTGAAACATTCATTTGGTGGAGAATACTCGCGAATGGAAGACATAAACTCACAGTGACGATGGCTTTAGCACAAGCCTCAACACCATACTGGTTCAACACCAAATTCAAATCGTTAGAGTAAACACTATTAACATCCAGCCAATTTGAATACCGGAAAAGAGCCTAAAAATAAAATTGTTCTGAATAATTGATAACAAAGTTGTACTTACCTGAAGATTGACACCTTGTGTTTGAATGTACGTCACATCAACACCGTTTTTGTTTTGTACACTTTCTACGCACCTCTCAATACCTGGAGTTTGATGAACAATAAAGTTCTCAATTTCCCTATAAACATGAAAGGATTAGTATGTTCAACAAATGTTTCACTAACTTATCAATAATCGCTGACATGTCTAGCTTGGTCTTACTGCTCAAGGGTGTTTGGAAAACAACTTGACACCATCTATCTTTTTGAACATCAAATTCATACTCTACGACGTATCCAGCAGATTGAAGAACTTGCTACAATGATATATCATTAAGCTGAACAAATAATTGAATGACTTACACGAATACGTAAATCAGGATTGGAAGTTTCATCTACTGGTCCAGATTCTGGTGTATCTTCTCCTTCAGATTCTTGATCATATTCGTCATCGTTCTCTTCATCTTCTGGAATTTCTGGTACTTCCTCTTCGACAGCACCTCTATCTTCTTCTTCTCCTTCATAATCGGCAGCTTCGTCACTGAACATCACAAAAACATGTAAAGAAATAGATATGAAACTAACTTGTGTCGATTATGAAGCCTCTTCTCACCAGCATCGGCATCATTACCACCATCAGCTTCCTCGTCGGAAGAAGCTCCGTCATCAATACGTCTTCTATGAATGGTTTATTACTGATCGAAACATTTTTTTCACAGATACCTTTGACGAGCATCTGGAACATCATTTCCTATTCCAGCAATTAGATTTCCTTGACGCATTTTCTTAGTTTGTACTTGCTGATAGTTTGCTATAGTCTTCAATTTATTCTCTATGGTTTTAGCAATCAATTTAAAGAAGCGTTTTTCCATCTAAAGGATCAGAGTTATGAAAAATATTTAAAGTATTCCAACTTCTCGCATAATTCTTCGTCGTTTCAAATGCTGAGCTCCTTTTTCTCTTTTTTGAGCAGGTAAAATTTCCAGACGAAGGATGTATCTTCTCCAACGTTCACTGCAAAGCCAATATTTTTAAAGTGTAACAGGAAGGGTGACTTACCCATTGCTTAGATTTATTCTATCTTCGAGGGTAAAGTTACGAAGAACGTCTTTAAGATAAACTCTATCCAAATCTTGCTTGATTCTGTCAATTTTCTCGCGAGATGTACCAGGGATTACAGCAATCTGGAGATAATTATTGTAATTCAACAAATGAGTAAGTAGCAACATACTTGTGCACTAGGTGTCGCAATATTTTTGGAAGCAGTCATAAGAATTTCTCTTAAACGTGGAATACCAAGCGTAACGTTCATTTCTCCTCTACCGGCGAAATGGAAAGTATTGAGTGTCATCTGAGTTGAAGGCTCTCCAATAGATTGAGCAGCAAGTAATCCAACATTTTCTCCGGGGCTAGCAATAGATTGCATACCTAATTTAATTTGAATGAGTACAATGCTTCAGTTTAACGTATCTACCTTTCCAGAATAATACATGTTTCATATTATCATTATCACCAACGTAGTCATTGATAATATCAAGAGTTTTCTCGGGCAAAGCACCAAGAGTACGCATAAGATTGAATTTCTTAAAAAAACAAACTTAAACAAAATGGTTTAAGTCTCACCTCATCTACAGCAGTTGGACACCTGCTAGGGGCTCTCTTTTCATATTCTTTTTTCTCTTCAGGCGAAAGTTCCAACCATAGAGCAATAATAGAGCTCTTGTCCATTCCTAAAAAAAGAAAACAATAAAGAATTATAAATTTGTTTTTACCTAGATGTTCGTATGAGAATTCAGTGAATCCGGATTGATAAGTTTTTCCCGTTATTCCTTTTTTCTCTCTTTTTCTTCTCCACTTTTGTATTTTGTAATACTGTTTCTCAGCTTCGACTACACCATACTCCCTATCTCTGACATTGCCGGGCTTACAACTCATAGCAGCATCCAGATTATCTTCCAAAAATTTGAAAGTTTTGGTAGACAAAAAGGACGATTTACAGGTATCAAGTCCATCTTCTCCATAACGGAACTGAAATTTTAGTAATAAACAACACACTTTTAAAATGAATCACCTGAATAATAGAACCATCATGATCTCTGACAGTAGAATCATAATGAACTTTGATGCCTTCAAGATGCTTGATAATACATCTTTGAAGATATCCAGATCTGGATGTTTTAACAGCAGTATCAATAAGACCCTTAAGATCACGTTAAAGAAGGAATTATTAAACATTCTAACTTCTCTTCCTGCCATTGTGTGAAAGAATAATTCCTGAGGATTTATACCAGTTAAGAAACGTTGATCAATATAACCTCCGGCTCTCGGTGAAGAATCGAAAGATCTAAAAAAAAAAACTCGAAACCGTATTTGGTTTCTAAACATACTTGAAAGAAGGTAGAGTACGTCCAGCAATGGTTACAGCCATACGCTTACCTTCCAACTCGATTTGACCAAGACAGCAAGAAATCGGAAAACAGAAAAGATTTTCAAAAATAGGTGGCTAATAAGTACCTGTATAGCATTAACAGAAGATCCCTTAGCTCCTGATTGGATCATAAGTTGGAGAGCATTTTCTGGGAATGAACGAATGAGACCAGAAGGAACACAAGATCTAAACAATACGACCATGAACAACTTGATGCATAAACAATAACATACTTGATGATAGCATCGTTATATTTAGCAACGCCTTGTTTCATTCCATAATCAAGCATTTTCACATCAGTTCCTTGACCAGCTGGATTGTTATATGCGGAAGCAAGAGCATGTTTAATCTCATCTTGTGAAGCATTTTCTTTGAGATTGAATGTTTTGATAGTAACCTATATAGAAACGTTAAAATGAACTCTATAAACAGTCAATTACTTGATCTCCGATAGTTCTGCTTTCTAAAACTTGTTTAGTTCTGTCCTCATCAGCTTCTGGTCTAATTAAAATATCAGCTACTCCTAAGGTGAAACCATGGAACTGAAATATCTTTGCTTAAACAAAGATAACAAAACTAATCTAACTTGTAAATAAGTAGTAAACAATCTGGAGAAACATGAAAGAACTTTAACGCCAATCTTAGGTCCATAGAGCTCGAAACAACAATGAGCAAGACCAAACTGTGTTGCACCATAATGAGCCTTATCCAAAACTCCTACAAGTAGTTCTCCTTCTCTGAAAAGAAAGAAAGAAAATTAATTATCAATAAATTGGAAAATATTCACCTAAAGATAACTTGGGATTCACTCATGTCGAATTGTGGCTCAGGAAAACCGCGAACCTTCCAGCAAGACAAGGGTGTTTTCGCCTTGCCATTGAGATTGATTAAAGGTTTTCCAGCAGGAATACAATTCTTCAAGATACAAGATATAACCTTAAAAGTAATAGATAGATTAGATGTAGAAGGATAATATATACTTGTTTTCCACTCCATAGTTGTTGTGGCAAAATCATACAAGGTGGAGGAATTTCGATCCTATCCGTATGATGAGCGAAGGAAGCAAGAACAAGGTGCATAAAATCTTCCTATAGCAAACCAATAAAAAATGTTAAAAGAATAATTTTAACCTTGTTGAGGAATCTCCCTCGAAGAGTTAAAAGCACACCAGAAACTACGTGATCTTGAATTAAACCAAGAAGTGGGGTAGCATCCTTTGGTACCAAGAGATTACTTCCAACGTCAGCTGAAACAAGCGGGTACTCAGAAGAATTAATGTGACGAAAGATACCTATGTCAGCAACTTCAGATTGAGCGATATATGATTGCACAAGATGGCCATTCATTTCATCTCCGTCGAAATCAGCGTTATAAGCTTTACATGGAGCGTAGTTCATTCTCAAAGCTCGTTGTCCCTTCAAAACACGGCATCTGTGACCCATAATAGAGGGTTTGTGAAGAGATGGTTGACGATTCATCATCATCATATCTCCATTTCTCAAATGACGAAGAACTCTCATCGGACCTTTTATGTGATCCGCATTAGCTGGTTGCAAAGACTTTGAAACATTTCTCAGCTCTTTGTAATCATCTTGTAAGATAATTTTCTTTTGAGAAGAATTATATACAAAGTTAGCTCTAAAAATAAGATAATTATATAATTCCCTTCTCACTATTTACGTACCCCGGGTGGTTTTCACTACCATTTTTGACTAATTTTCGTAGATATTGTAGGTTATAAACATTCACAGGTTCAGAAAACGTTAGTTTTTTAGCAAACACCTCAGGAATACCAATTTCGTCAATGTCCAAGTAAGGATCAGGAGTAATAACAGATCTGAATCATAACATGATTAGAGATTAGATACTTTTTTATTTACCTGCAAGCAAAGTTTACACGTTTTCCCATCATATTCATTCGGAAAAGTCCTTGTTTTTTCTCCAAAACCTGTTTGATACCAGGAATGGTCGTACTGTCCATGCCCTTTTCCAGATCCTAAGAATAGAGTAGTAGTAGTAAAATATTTATATAAAGATAAATACCTCATCGAAGATAGCATTCATCTTTCTTTGTAAGAAGACATAAGCATTATGCATTTTAGCATTAATTGTCTTTCCGTGAACTTTATGAGCAATCAACTCAAGTAAAGCAGAAGATTTGTCTCCTTTCATAACAAGAACAATAGCCTTAAATAATATATTCTGTAATTAACCATCATAACCTATAGGCGTACTTTGATGGTTTCTGCCGCTTCCAACAAATTTCTAAGATTAACGGTTTGAGGATCTTCATAATTAGATCCTTTGAAGAAGCGAATTGGACGGAACTTAGTAGGAGGAACAACAATTAATTCAGAGAAAAGTCCATCCAATGGACAAATGTTAGACTACAAATAAACAAAAAATGATAAGCTATATGAGAGAAAGCCTACAGAATTCTCTTCGCAAAGAAAAGGAAATACTTTCATAAGGAATCTTCCATCATTTTTGAACAATAACCGGAAGTGTTCACGAACCTCAGCAGCACGCCAAGCCAACTTAAAATAAAAATTAACTTTGATAAAATCTTGTATAAAACCTTATCACAAGCTCCTCTTCGAACAGCCATCATTTGTTGATCTAAACTACCTTCAGAAACATCAATTCCTCCGTAACCAATTTTTTCAAGATCAACTAAATACAGATAAAATAAAGTAGAAACTTTCTCTCAATATACCTTCTTTATCAGATTCTTCTTCAGATTCTTCTACTTCAAATTCATCTCTATACATATTTGGCTAAAACTATAAATTATAGACAATCTCAACAAAAATAGACAAACTTTTTTCGTTGTCTTAATTTTGGATTTAGCAGCAGATGCAAAGTTAAGAATAATACATCTAGCTTGATCGTTAGTAAGTTTGCCATTCTTGCCGCCACAAAGTGGACATTTTTCTCGTCTTCTGAACTAAAACGAAAAAATATGTTTAATTAATCAAGACTAAAAAAAATACCAATGATCCTCTCAAAAACTCTGTCATTATTTCTTTCTTCAAGTCAATAGTATTTTTATCCGGAACACCACATTTCAATTCAGACAATGGCTTTTCGACCTAGAAATATTTAGTACTGGCATTTACAATAGTATACCCACATAATCAGTAATCATTTTATCAACTTCAGCTAACAGTTGCATCTCTTCTTCAATGGTCATGTTGTCAGAAACTGCAAATTTAATGAGGATATGTGCAACGAAAGAGGTTCATACCATCCATATTACTTAGCTTGTCCTTATACGCCGAGGCAACAACAGGAATAAGGTGAGGTACACCCAATTCAAAACATCTAAATAATACACATATTTTGTTCATTGGAATTTTTTCTACCTCAATTGTGCTAAGAAAACTTTAGCTGTTAAACCGTCAGCATTACACGTAAGTCTATGGCATTGCACACATGATCCTTTGAACAACTGAAAAGAAACATATATGCACAAATAAAGAAAGATAAATCCACACATTTAACGTGAAACTATATAATACTGGGTTGAAAACAGGAACATCTAACTTAATATGACCGATATGACCTGAAAATATTTTGTTAACAGAGCTACAAAATTTAATATAAACCAGGGCAGTGAACATCATATTGATGGCAAGTTTCGCATCTATCATTTCCTCGAGGACCTAAAGCAGGATCGTACAAACCTCCTTTGACTGGATGACCAATCTAAAGTTATTATATATTATCAAAACTTAGTAAAAAAAATATTTTACCTCGTCAAAGGTTTTCGTTTGAGTTACACGTATAACACTCAATTTCTCTATTTCATGAGGAAAATAATTTCTAAGTTGTAATCTATCTAATTGCATGTAGGGTTCTTCACCCGACCGGATGAAACACATTCCATCCATCTTGGCAAATGTTCGGAAGAATTAAACCTAAAAAGAGGAATTGAAATTTCAAAATTTCAAACAAAAAGAGCTAAAATATTAAAATATATATGCAAAATTTAAAAAAAGAAAAATTACTCCCGGTTTTCGTGAAATCAAAAATGCGTACGTGAGCTATCACCGTTTTCACCTTGAAAATTAGAAATTCATAATTTCAAAATTATCTTGTTTATAAAGTAAGAATTTGGGTTTTATATACGATAGGAAGGAACTGAGGTTATGAAATAATTATTTTCTTTAACACATTATTTGTCTGGGTAAATGTTCAGTATATAGTTAATTTCCCTACTTTAGTTAACCGGAAGATAAATACGTAAAATCATTTAATGAATATTAGACAATAAAATATAATTATAAATTATAATGTATAATAATGGATAATAAATAATATTAACACATAAGTTATCGTATAAAAATAGTCAGTGAAGTTATCCCGAATTAATTCATATCTTAGATTTGTTAATAGCAGCAGCCAGTTTGGAGACAACTTCTATTATTTTTTTCTGATCGGAATTCTGGCCAAAAGTTCCAATTCTCCATATTTTTCCAACAGTAGCACCAAGCCCACCAGCAATCTAGAATATACCGATGTGAACATTAGAGCTTGAGTATACGAGTTACCTCAATTCCTTCTGTCAATAATGTGCTCATGACCTGTTTCCAATCTACATTATCTGGAATTTTTACCGTAGTTAGGCATGGCAAACGATCGTTCTTTAAAAAAATTATCTAATTAATTGAATTAATATAAATCAACACCTTATTAGCGACAAAGCATTCTAAACCGATCTCTTTAAGTTTATCATATAGAAAAACAGCATTTTCTTCATGTCGTTTAACAACATTGTTGATTCCTTCCTTCGCAACAATTGCGAGAGCCTCTCTTAATGCATAAACAGATGATATGGGAGCAGTATGATGATATCTAAATTGCTAAATTAGAGCATGAATTTTAGTTAAATTTTGCCTTTTGAGTTGATCATCACAACCCCAATAATTTCCTAATTCAAGGCAGTCGAAGTAGAATGATGGAACTATTTCTTTCCTTGACCTTATCTTACTCCTAAAATGATCAACAATACTAACAAAGATAACTTTGTACAATCAGTACATAGCTCGATCACTAAATGATATTGGTGCTAAACCAGGAGGAGCGTTCAAAACCTTCTGAGTGGCCGAGTAAACACAATCTACTCCAAGATCATCCATAGCGAATTTCGCTCCACCTAACGAAGCTACCTTCAATTCATAATTCAGTGATGTAATAAAGAAAATGTTCTCACAGTATCAACAAGAAAGAGTGTATTCGTTTGCTTACAGATATCACCAATGCTGGTCAAAGGTTGACACACACCTGTCGAACTTTCTCCATGACAGACGAACACAACTTGCGGCTTATGCTCTTTAATTGCCTTGAAAATAATACTTAAATAACAGAATTTTGTGCTTTTTATACATCACAGATACGATCAGTTGGCATACTTTGCCCAAGTGGAGCTTCAATCTCAATAACGTTTAGACCCATACGTTTTCCTAGGCTTGAAGCTCGTTGCCCCCAAATTCCATTTTGAACTACTAACAGAGTTTCCCCTCGTTCTAATAAGTTGAGCAGAGCACATTCCATACCAGCATGTCCTAAACATCATAGATTATTGAACATAAGAGATGCTTTCTCTAGTACCTGTTCCACTAACGGCAAAGGTGTAAGCATTCGTAGTTTGAAACATATATTGAAGTCCAACTCTTACATCTGACATGACCTAGAGATGAAGGTGGTGAAAACAGAAATAATTATAAAAGGTATCGTTAACCTTTACAAATTCAGGGTGGAGGTGACCAAGGAGACTCCGGGATTGAGAACTAGCAATAGCTGATGTCATATTAGATGGACCTTGACATTGGTTTTGGAATAAGAAGCCAAACAAACGTTTTGAAAATACCTGGTCCAAAAAGTTGTCGAGGAGGAATAACCATTTCGGTTGAGAGACAAGCAGGTGGAGTAGGATTAGTCATTTTACAAATCTTAAATAATATGAATAATTATTTATAATAAAATAAAAAAATATAAATAAAACGCAATATAAAGAATTTTTCTACCTCTCTTCTGGTAGGTGAAATAATTTTATTAGATGATCTTAAAAACGAGGATATAATTCTCATTTTCCTTTAGAAAAAGCCAATTTTTGCGTAAGAAAGTATTTGAAGCTGAGTGAAAAAACTTTGTTTTCAAGTCTTTCCACTTTAGATAACCAGTATCTATGTTATCAATACACTTTATTAGCAGTATCTTTATCTCAAAAGAAATAACGAAACCTGTTTTGATTGTTTGAAATAAATGTTTTTTTTCCAAACGTAAGCAATGATTTCGAGAATTCATAAAAGGAAGTTAATTTATAAAATTTGTTTACAAGATAATAAATGTGATATTTGTTTTTCTAATATAATTTATATAATTTTTAGATATTTATATATATTTTTATTTGATATTTAAATTGTATACAGATAAATTATAAAAAAAATAATAGAATAATGATATGAGAACGAAATAATACAACTGAGAGAAAAATCAATAAGTGACCAACATCCTTCACTAGATGAACAAATAAGGCCAACCTTTAATGTTCTATATGACATAATTCTTCTTATTTTCTCTGATATTTTTGATTAATTATATTAATTAAAAAATAATTTTTACAATAAGATTATTCTTTATGATATGCGTTAGCTCGATGAATCGTTGATGCGAAGAATGCAATTGTATTCAAAGCCAAAGAAAAACCATAGAATATACGTGTAAACCACAGTGTGTTCTGAAAATAAAGAAGATGGGTTGCTCACTTTACCTACTTCGGAAACGTACATGATTTAATCCCTGAGTACAAATTATTATGTTTTGATGTTGTATCAGTTCAACTAACACAACTGTAAGCAAAGCCATTATTATTTTACTGAGTGTCATCCTGTAATTTATAAAAAATTTAAAAAAAGAGTATTGAAACTTGAATTACTGGCTAATTTGTCGACTCATTCTGAGAATAGTGAAAGCGTTACGCTTGTGCTTTATCATTATGATACTTTTGATCAAAGCAAATATAGAGTAAATTGCGGACAATACAACTGAAATCAAATGTATCAGTTTTCCTGATTTTTTGAAATTTAATTACTATGCATGTTTGAAAGAATTGATGTATATCCACTGCAGCTTGTCGATCTTCCCCAAAAATAATATAGTGCTATACCAACCAGAGCATGACCAAGAAATGAAACAAGAAGAATACATAAGGATATATTCAATACTCTGAATATAAAAATAAAATATTTTGAATATTTTTAAAAATAATTACTTAAAGCTTTTCACATTTTTTTTTTGATTTTCTAATTGTGGCGCAGTCTGTAATTAGAAATATTCCGGAAATTTAAGAACAACCTTAATTGAATAAACGTACCATGATATAAGGACAGTTAAAAAGACGATAGTTCTATTCTTTTTTTTTTGATAAGAATTCTTAGAATCGAGAAATTATAAAGTCAATTCAGGAAGTTGTTAATATAACCATTTTTTATAGATAAAGAGGAGGGGGGGCGACTTTATTAGCTTTATGAAGGTGAAACCGTACCAGTGCCGCTTTATGATATCATTTATTTACTGATAATCCTTCAAAAATTTCTTCCTTTCACAGTTCTCGAACTATTTTTGATTTTAACAAAACATAATGAACCTGAACATATAAATTCTTTTAAATATTTTAAAATTTGTGAGTTTATTGGTAAAATGGTAAAAATGTTAATTTGGATAGTGATTTAATCATAAAATAAGTTGTGTTCTTCTTAGAAATTATAATAAAAATAGACTTTTCTATATAAAATTAGATTCTAATTAAGTTATTCTTTATCTATTTATGATATGAAGATATTAAAGTTTATTATATGTATCTTAGATCGTAATATTGAAATAAACGGAATAGTGTTATGTTGAAAAAGCAAAAACAATTCTGAAAATTTCTGAAATATGAGAATAAGTTTTTTTGATTAAAACGTTTATTTTTTATAAACTTACATACAGTCCTATACGATGAACGTCGGACAACATCATTAGAAATCCTTTAACAGGGGCCTTTATGAGTCGAGTAGAGTTATCGCACAGGACCCAGGATATACGAGGTGGACGGTTTTATAACTTTTTGAAAGTGATCGGATCCGAATTTCTGTGATCTTGATTGTTTTTTTTGTTGGTTTATTTGCTATTCAATACATGTGATTTAAATGAAAACCTAGGTCTTTCTCAAGCAGACTAGTTACAAGTTACAACATATTCTAGGAGATTTTCGATATACTCACTGTACTCTACTATCCCTATATATTGCAGAGAAACGACTGTCTTTGCAAAATATTATATGAAAAATAGTTTTTAGTTTGATTTATTTAAAAATGCACTAATATAGTGTATTCTTTATCTGTAAATATGATTTTAAATGACATTCTAATTGAATTTAATATAGATAAAACTGTTATCAAGTACTATTTGTTCTCATGAAAAGTTAAGCTTCTCACAGTCCTTATGTGTTCCAGAATAATGTTTGAACTTATCAATCGCATAAAGGTTTTAGAGACGCAGGACATTCTAACATACATACATAGATCACGACCATTTAATTTTTTTATAATAACTCAACTAATATATACACAAATAATGTAATTGGAAGTGTTATATAATGATTTGAGTTCCATCTTGAATGCTTTTCATAGTAATATATATCCCTTCGTAACTGCGAATATCCACATTGTGTAGGCAATGTTGACCATTTCATCTTGAGCATATTGAAAATTGCTTCTCGATTACCATGAAACATTCGTCCTGTTATCTATAAACGCACTTAGATTGAAAAAATGTAATCAAACATCTAGCACCTACCACTTCCGATCTTAGACCACATAGTCGTCCATGTTCTTGAGTATAACAAGTTGAGAATTTATCATAATCACTTCAAATATATTTTTTAAGTTTAAGTTTCAAGATCTCATCCTTATGGCTCACCTGCAAATGTGCTCAATAAAGATTTCTGATTGATTTTTTGTGAATTGTAACATTGAGTTTCTGAGTAGAACAGTAGTACCACGACATGCTATTGATATCGCTTCTGCATGATTTCGCCAACAAGTGAATTGCGATTTAATCTCTAAAATTTCCAGTTAAAAATTTTTTTTGAAGAAAAGTTGTGAAAGTACCATCGATATGTCCACATGAATATTCCCAGGACTTACTTCCGGCCAATAGAATAGCAGTCTCTTGTGACTTATTACAGTTACTCAAACATTTCTCCAATAAATGATTACTCCTGAATTTGTTTATATTCAGAAATATATTGAATATAATAACATTTTCAAGAATTTACGAATAAAATTGGATTCAGTACGATGATTGAGATGAGTTTCGAGAGCTTGAGTACAAGATAAAAGTAAACTTATTCTTCCGTTCTCTATTTCATAAAGTTAGAGAGGTTCATATGGAAAATTAAATTTATTCTTCGCATATCCTCATTTTCATGTCGGATTTTCGCTACTCTCTATATCTTTCTCTCTCTTTCTCTCTTGTCTCCCTCCTTTTCCCTGTATCTCATCTTTCTGTGCCTTTCTCTTTTTCATTTATCTAAGGACTACTCATCCTTTTCTCTATCTCTCTCTCTCATCATATTCGTGCAGATTAGTCATATTTCTACTTAATGTACAATAATTAATATTGAGAAGAAAATGGCTTTGTATCTTATGCTGTCCTAACTTATTAGGATCATGGATGTTATAACCAACTAAGTGACATAAGAAATAATTATCAAAGAAGAAAAAAACGTAATACACAATATCTAAATAGAAATGAATAAGTTATTTGTTTATTCAAAACGCTCTTTTTGAATTCAGCCAATTAAAGATCCCAATTATTCTTTCTTAAACGATGTATTTTGAAGAGTGTTTTCCTTTTAATTTGACACAACAATCGACTAAACACGATCTTCTCTCTCTCTCTCTCTCTCTCTCTCTCTCTCTCTCTCTCTCTCTCTCTCTCTCTCCCCTCTCTCTATCTATCTCATTCTTCAACAATCTTATAGTTTCAGATTCTTAGTTAATAGGTTACTTATTCTAAAGCAATTCGTTGTAATCTGAGAAGATGATGGATAAGATGATGAGAGGGAACCATAGTCAAGCATATGTAGTTACAACACTAAGCGAAGACGTTTTTTGTAATTATTTCTTTCTAAGCTTCAAATTTGTATATTTAACTGAGAATTAAAATAATTTATATTGTAATGTATAAATGAAAAATACAAACTTACGTGCAAATAGATTTGAATAGATGTAAGGCAGCAGTTTCATTATTTGTCCTTTGTACAAGACTAATAAGAGGTAATGTGAAATCAGTTGACCATTCATTATCCATCTATAAGAGAAATATTTGAATGAAAAAATAAAAGAAATACAGCTAAAACCTCTCTCATATGATTATCTTTACAACGAAGAACACAATGATTAACTGATATATCAGCATTACAATATGTTGAAAAGGAAATAAATGAAATTGTAATTATAAGAAAACCATTTGAAGTTATTTTGGATCCATAACATGTGAACATACTGAAAAACATTAGTTTAAGTATAAATAAGAAGAAGTAATGGTAAAGAGTAGTATATATAGTTATTAGATGTCATTCGGAGAGAAAAAAAATAGAAGAAGGATAAACATGCGCACGACTTAAACAGAAGTGCACAAGTCCCGCCCTGGCAAGCTCTAGGATTCAAGCATAGAAAGGAAGTGAACATAATCTAAGATGAGCAATAGGGATGAAGTAGAAGAGGGTGGCAGGAGACACTATAAATGAACAATATGCAATTCTATATATATATATATATGTAATATTGATATATTAAATATATATATTTATATTAGCTATTAATATAAACAACAAACAAACTATTTTGTATATACATGTATACATCTAAGATAAAATAATTATAATATTGGATAATGAATACAACCGTTCATCATGCTCTTAAAAGGTCAAAATATTTGTTTTTACGTCAAATATTAGAATAATCTTCACTTAATTCATATGCTAATTATTCGTAAATGACTACTTTGTTCTTCTTCTAACATGATTACGTGTCCATGATTACGTGTAACCGTTTATTATCACATTTACTCAGTTGGAATTTTTTTATTTATTTAAAATTCTTTGTTAAGTGTTCAAGATGACTAAGTGACGTCGATACGTGTGATTCTAGAATCATGCTTAAATACAGAATCCGGTAAAATTGATGAATCATGCCGTTTTCCGGTTTGTGCCGTGAGGTATATATAAGCATATACAATGGCAACGTCAAATCAAAGCTACAGCATTAACCGACAATTTCTTGAAAATGATTTTGTATAATAAGTATTTATACCCTATTCTATTAATATTATTAGTTAACTATGTTAATTCAGCTGATGAAGAAGAATATGAGATCTGTGAGTTTGTGTTTTTTGAATTTTCTTTTCTATAAATTAATATTTTCCATTATTTATTATTAAATTTTAGTTACAAAACCAATGATATCTGAAGGAGAAATTTATAATCAAACACAGTTTGAAATGGAAGATGATCATGAACGTTTATGTGGAAAAGAAGGTCGTCTTCTTAAAGGTAAATCAAATATTAATAATAGTAAAAAGAATAATATTTAATTTTAGAAAGAGGAAATTATTTAGTTCAATGCACTCTTGATTCTGAATGTCTACCACCTTCTCAATGTAACATGGCTACTGGATATTGTTGTATGATGGCTTTAAACCAAGAGCCACCTCCAGTTGGATGTCCAATGGGTAGGCTCAGCTTTGAAAATAAAATAAAAAGCTAATTGTTTATAGGAACTCGTGCTCTTCGTAACTCGTCAGGAGCTGAACTTTCGTGCAATCCATCCGATCCAAATGCTTGTCCAGGAGGAGCAATGTGCTACACCGATTCTCTCACTCAACAAAGACGCTGCTGTGGCGCTGATCCAGGTGTGTATCCGGTTTTGCTCAAAATACAGACGACAATTGGTTAACGAATTATTGAAAAAACGTGCTTTTGAAGAGAAATAATCAGTTGACGCTTAAAATGAAAAGATATTGATTTTATTTGAAAATATAATTCAATTTTAGGACAAGGATGTCCATCTGGATCAAAAGTTATATTAAATTCAGTAAATGATACTCCATTACTTTGTACTCCTGGTAGAACAACATGTCCACGATCTGGATTATGTCAATGGAGTCATTTAATTGATCGTTATCAATGTTGTGAACCTGATAACGGTAATTCTTAATCTGAAATGCTTTCGCTTATTCATCTGATTGTAGGATGTCCCCGTTACCAATCACCGTTAAAAACAAATCGTGGCGAATCACTCACATGTACTGTTGGCGGTCCTCCATGTCCCGGTGGAGCTAGTTGCAGATTCAATTTTTGGACTTCTGAATATCAATGTTGTCGTACTGATACAGCTGGTATGTTTTGATTCCTTTTTTTGCTCTTTGAAATTCAATTAAGAAGTTATTGAGAATATAGCTCAGAAGGTTCAAAGTCAATAACTTAATAGTATTTACGTTTTTTTTTGTATTCATACATCCATACAGTTTGTTTGACTCGGATCCTTCTTTTATATTTTCACGATTCATAGAAAATTCTTTCAATTTAAACTAAACGAATCATTTGGTCTATACTGAATCTTACTTTTATGATTTATTTCTTACAAATTCTATTACTTCCAACAATATTTTCATATCATATTTCCTCCAAATGTGAGTATTTCTGGGAATGAAACAGACAAACCTAAAGCTTTTGAACTTTCAAAGATGTTTCTTAACTCTTATCATGTTTAGATTTATGTCCATCTGGTCAAGTTCCATTCTTAACTGAAACTGATTCTTCACCAAAATCTTGTAAGAAAGACAATGAGTGTCCTGCTGGATATCTCTGCTCTGATAACAACTTATGCTGTGGACATCCTGGAACTTGCCCTAACACTTATGGTCCAATGAAAGATGCTTATGGTAAGATTCTACTTTATAGAATATCACTTTCAAATATTTCTTTCTCTATAGGGAGATATACTGCATGTTCTGCTAGAAATGGTAATATATGCCCAGTTGGATCAACATGTTTGAAAACTTCGATTGTATCTCAAAGTCTTTGCTGTGCTCAGGTAAATATCTCTATAATGAAACGAATAATCACTATTTCTATAATGCAGATTGAACACAAGTGCCCTGAGGCAGCTACACCCTTTCCAAATGCTTTACATCCTCAGGTTTGTTCATTATCAAATCCATGGGGTTGCGAAGAAGGACAATGTATGACAAGGTATGAAACTCAATATGTTAGATAGCCTTCTAAGAAATTTAATTTTAGTTTGACTACTGGCTCTCCAATATGCTGCAAATCTCCTTTCCATAAGAAGCCAGTTCCACCAAGTCATTGTCCAAACGGATGGGTTCTACAAGATAATATGGCTATTGTAAGTTACTTTCATATGATATGAAAACTAAAATCATTGATACTTCAGTACTGTTCTCCTCACACCTTTGAATCAACATGTCCAGGCTTTTCGTCTTGCCTTCGTTCAAACTTCGTGCAACAACAGTTTGTCTGCTGTGTGCCAGCTTCAAGAAGCAACACTAATTCCAATTTCCCCCAAATTTACATTCGTCACTTGCCTAATTACTAAATTTCTTTCATTTGTTATAATAATTTTATTTGTATTATAAATTGCGGTATATTTTTAATATATTATATTATAATAATTTAATATAATAAATTTTAGTTTTAATTTTAAATAATTAATAAAAACAAAACATTTATAGCATTTGAATGTACTTAAATTACATAGTATATAGCAAGATTTCCAACATTTTTTCAAATCCCCCTTCTCTCTCTCTTTCTCTTTCTCTCCCTCTCTCTTTCTCTTTATCGTTATCTTTCTTTTCTCCTCGTCTGCTTCTCTCTTCTTCTCTCTATCTCTTGCTCTCATGAACTTTCCAAAAAAAATTAAAAGTTGATCGAAAAGACAAAAGGTGAATTCTTTATTTTGAGCACTGCTAGTTTCTCTGAATGCTAATTGTGATGTCCGGTTGGCCATCTCAATAGCTGTGCAAATAGAGAAACATACTGTTGAGTTGGACAAAAGAAAAAGAGTATCAGCAAATATAAGAGGAAAATGAGAGAATTAAAGAGAAAGAGAGAGCGAATGAAATAAAGGAAACACGGAACCGAGAGAAAAAGAGATGAGACGTGGAGGAGTAGCCGACGACTCATATTCAAGGCATTTTGACTAAAAGTTTAACGTCCATCTCATCTCATTTTGGTTTTTTCTTTGATATTTGCTACATTACCTTATATTCTACACCATATTTAACTTTTATTTTACAATAATATTCCTATTTTCTTGTTTTTTAATCTTAAAAGCTTTTATATAATATTTATAATTAGATGAATCATTGAAAAATTGAAAGTTATGAAGAAGCTGAAGTATGATACGATTTCTGGCTACTTTGTTATTGAGGTTGGACTATTCACTTTTTTCTTTTTTTTTTATTTGATCAGTTAATGTTGAAAGAATAAATATGATCGCAAAAAGAATGATCAACAAGAGTAATTTTCGTTTTCTATTATACTGTCAAATATAATTTTCTGAATATTTTCAGCTTTTCTTCTCAGTTTCTTATTCATGATGGACAATTCTTCTTCACTTTTCCGTCTGCACAGGTTAAACGAAATGCAAAAAAATCTTTCGCATCGTTTTTTTGTCTATTCAGGCTCAACAACCCCAATTCAGTTGCCCACTCGCTGGACAATCACCTGTTGTAACATCTGGAGGAGCGAATCAGTTCTGTACATCTCCTGGTCTACGAGGAGATTGTCCTCAAAAGTATTTTTTACCCTAAGCAGACAAAGATCATTGACGGAATTTCAGCTCACTATGTCTAGCATCAGGCAATGTTGCTAATGTGTTCATCTGTTGCTTCTCTCAGACAACAGTGACTCCTGTTTGTCCGAATAACGGCGTTCCACAACGATCAACTTCCAACTATGTACCCTGCTCACTTTTTTCACCATCATGTGATACTGGGTAATAAGATTAAACATTTTATAATGTTATAGTTTCAAAGTTGTTCAGCTTTACATGTGTGAGAGCTGTCAATGATTTCAATATCATGCTCTGCTGCTCCTCACAAAGCAGTACTGATCCGACATGTCCTGATCAACAACGTTTATTTACGGTAAATTATAAGAAATAAGTTGGAACGAACGTTTTTTTCAGGAGTCTGGGCGTCCTCGCTTCTGTTTACCATCACAACCTACAGCTTGTCCTGCCGGATATGCCTGCCAATTATCAGTCGGAACTACAACAACCTATGTTTGTTGTACTGTAGCAAGTGCACCAACCTGTCCATCTCAATTCACAGCAAGCTTGGATGATCGCGGACAATCAGTATATTAATCAGTTTATTTGAGTCAGCACCGATGATAATTTCAGATTTTCTGTTCTCCTTCGCAACCTGCTGGATGTCCATCTGGTTCTGTTTGCTTGAAATCAACAAACAGTGAATCATTATTCCTCTGTTGTCGTTCAGCAGCTTCTCCAAGGTATTTAATATAAGAAATTTGTTTTAAGTCTCTAATTCTTCAGAGTTTGCCCAAACAATCAAAATGCTTTGTTAACACCTTCAACATCTGTCGAGACCTGTAATGGTCCGGGATCACCATGTAGCCGGGTAAGAACTTGTGTCTCGAACATTCCTTAAATATTCAATTTCAAAATATTGAAGATAGGATATAGTTGTCAATTTTCTTCAATATTAGCTCAATACATTTGTTGCGGAATGGATCCATCAAATGCTATTTGTCCCAATGGACTTGAAACATTTGTACAAACTGCAGGTTTAACAAATCTTTTGCTCCAAAAACAAAAAAATTGTTTTTCTTTAATTTTCAGGTCAAACGTACACTTGTAATATAATGTCATTTCCAACTGGATGTCCTGTTGGATATGATTGTTTAGTTTCAACAATTCCTAATGTTAATGTATGTTGCTTAAAATCTGGTATGTTTCATATATTATTTATAATGATATATCAAATCATATTTCTAGTATTCACTACTACTATATCTCCACCATATCCAACAGATACATTTCAATGTCCGACTGGATGGAATCCATATAGGAATGCAATTGACGCTCAACCACGTACATGTGCTTCACCCACTGACACTGGGTTTTCTAATCTCATTCTATATCACATGGAGCTTTTTTCTTGCAGTTGTCCCACTGGATATTCATGTACACCATCATCTATTCAAGGAATATTCATATGCTGTCGATTAGGTGCTTCAATAGTTTGTCCACGTGGAGATCCATTCCTTCTAAATGGTCAGCCAAGACTATGCAGTAGAACAAGAGCTAACCAATGTCCAAGAGGATATACCTGTGAACAGTCCACCAGCGTAATCTTCATTTCACTCAATTCTTTATTATATATTTTATATATTTCAGCCAACTATTACAATCTGCTGCTCTATACGATAATTTTCTTAATTATATTATAAAATATACATGTGATGTCATATTTGAGACGGCTAACTCAATACGTAATTGACAACATTTTGGTTAATTTATTTACAAAAATAGATTTATTAAGAAACACGTCATGATAAATGGACCAACAGATGCTTGATACTCAGTAATTATTATTATTATTTTCTTTTATTTAATTCTTTTGCTACTAGTCAATTCAGTATATTTTAGATTTTCCTAAAGTTATACATATAGTAACTATAAATTATTTTATATTAACTTACACTTTTTTTTTTAATTTTTAGTATCAATTTACTATATTTAAACTAAATGTTTTTTGCAACTTCAAAATAATTATGTTTATTAAATAATAAAATAATTTTAAATTTATATTGTTTTTTCTTCTTCTAAATGAACAAAATTCATTTTATTTTCTTCTCAAATACTCTTGCTGGAACAGTCGAATGCAACCATGGGGTGTGAGGTTTGATCGTCAAATGTGTTTCGTTGTAACAATGGCACACACGTGAACGAGTATGCGTGAACTTAAAATTCTAATTTCAATACATCATACACATGTTTATATTGATTAAAAGCGACTTTTGAAATTATTTATTCTTCTTTTTTCAAATAAAAAAAAAGAAATTTAAATTTGAGATACCCACATATAGAATCATTATAATCACATTTATGATTCTTTCACTCGAAGTGATAATTGAGGAGGTTTCCGTTCAAAAGTACTATGACTTGAGACACGAGAAAGACCGAACGTTGGACGACGTAAACATGAACTTGATCTTAAAACATCATGGAATGTAATGAAAATATGTTATTGCTTACCTAGAGGAGCATAATGGATACGATTGTTGTGATGATGAACTTGAGCTGAATGCTGATGTGGTTGTAGCAGATCGCCTCAAGCCAAAAGATGATGTTGGGGCTAAAGTGATTGAAAATTATAAAAATGAGCCGTAATTTAAATTTTACTCACAAGTTACAGATGTTCCTTCGGATGACAATGACATAGTATTTCTCAAAATTGGTGGTCGAGGTGATGATCGACTTGTAATTAAATCAATTGATGCTGAATATGACTTGATTTTTTGTTTCAATTATTATTTTCTTACATTTTCTTGTGTAATCTCTATCTCTGTTAGCTGTACTGAGAGGTAATCTACTAGGCCTACCACCATCACTTATTTTCGGAACAGGACTAGCAGACCTGAAGAAAATACTTGATATTTAAACTAGAAACCTCAAATTCAACCTGAACACAACAACAGGTTGGGGTCGAACAATGGCCACTGTTCGTCTTTTTTGTTTCCATGGAGAAACTGATCTAGCAGGCTCTGATACTCCTAATCTTGATGAAATATCACTATCAATTAATTTCTTTTCAGGTCTTCTTGATTCAACAGCAGTATCATTATCCTCTTTTCGCTTTTCTGTTGACCATAATTCAGTTTCTTTTTCAACTTTTATCACATTAGCTGAATCTTCTTTCAGTAGAGAATCTTTGCGTGATAATTCACAAGCAGCCTAAAGTTGCATAAACACGTTTGTGAAGTAGGAATTGAAAGAAAGAACTTACAGCTTGCATAAGTTGTCTTGTATAAGCTTTCTTTTCATTGCTTAGCGTTGTTCGTACAGCTTTTTCCAAATCAACTAAGGTAGTATCATCATCAGGTAATAACAGAATTATTTTGACTTCAGATAATAATTTCATAATTCTCAATCTAAAAACAAAAAAAAAGTTTAAGAAAAGATTTCAAAATTATCTTAAAACCTTATATTTGAATCAGAATCATTTGCCATATTCAATAAATCCATAAGGAAATATTCAAAGAAAAATTGACGACTGAAAATTTCTAAAACAGATTGAAGAACATCAACAAACAAAGATCTTCGATATGAACATGAATGTTCAGCAATTTCTGAATTAAATTAAAAAAGTCAAATGAATGATATTTCAAGATTTTAAACCTTTTTTTAAGAAATTTATAACTTTTTCTCTTTTTTCTTTATCAGGATTTTGTCTCATAAATAGAAGTAATGTCTTAACTGCTGCTCTTCTACATGGAATAGCTCTCTAAACATGTTAATTCGTTTTTAGAAAAATTTTAAAAATAAATTTTACTAACCACTGTTAGAACTTCTTTTTGGAGAAAGGGAATAAATGTTTCATATAATTGATCAGGTTGTAATACTTCACGCAACACAGAAATATGGTTCAATAAAGCTTCATGAGATCTCCATGAGCCTGTGCCTCTCAGTAATTGATTACAACCAACCAATATTCTATCCAATTGAACATGTGTGATTTTCTAAAATAATTATAAAACGAGATGAATTTAGCTGAAACATACAGAATGTGGTTGCTGAGCTAAACGATAGAGGTGTGGCAACATTTTATCCAGATGAAATGTTATTTTCGCTACAACCTCTATAGCTCCGCCTCTGATGAGCTCAATAAATGGCTCCAGAAGTTCTTTACGATCGGGTTTTCGTTCAATGATTTCATGATATGATGCAGCTATAGACATACGCACATCCACATCTGCAGGTCAACATGTTAGAAAGTTTTACGAAAGAGAAAGCTTCATGAGAAGAGAGAAGTCTGATCACATACCTGAATCATGACAAAATTTTTCAAACATAGGTAATATCTTATCGAACGCTTTAGGAAACAGTTCCACAAAACACTGAAAACATCATTATTTTCAAATAAAAGTAAATATATAAATAGTTACAGGAATGTTATAAGCACACATTCTTCGGCACATTAATGTGAATGCTGACGTTTTTTCTTCTTTTGATTTTGTGAATAATTTACATATTTTAAGATATGTATTTAATACCCAACTTAAATCTAATTGATCTAAAATATCCATTAACAGGAAAACCCTAAAAATAGATTTTTTTATTTTTGAAAATTTGATGAAATAACCAACCATTCTCCAATATTTTCAGTTAAAGTCATTAAAAGATCATCCATTTTATCTATACATTGCTCAATTGTTTTCTTTATTAAAGGAAAGATAGTAGTCTTCTTTGATTCTATTTTATTTATTTTTGTTTTTTTTATAAAAAAAGAAAAAGAAAACCTTTAGTTAGATGTGGAAACCAAGATGCTAGGTTGTGGAAACATGCTTCTTTCACTGTTCCTTCATCATCATTACATAAATGAACCAAAGATGGTACAAGTAATGTAACCGTATCTGATGGATTTCTAAATTTAGAAATAAAAAATAAAATTTTCTTCTTTTTGTGAATAAAAAAGTTTTACTTTAAAGCTCTAGCTATGACTGGTAATCGTTCAGCCATAGCTGATCGAACATTGCCATTTGGATCTTGACTCAGGACTTGAGCAACTGATGCTAACTCTTTACGAATACTATAATATAAATTAATATAATATAAAGAATTTAAATATTTCAAATATACTCAGATGGAGAAAAGATATCAGCAAGTTTATGAAGTAACTTTGTTGCTATAATTCTTCGTTGAACTCGTTGTGTTGGCTCAGCCTGCTGCTTAACTATAGGAATTATCTTAAATAAAGAAATTTAATATGATTATATATAATATTATTTCTTATACATATTGTTTTTGAGCATCTAATGATACTCTATCTGCAATATCAACTAATGTTTCCAACCAAGCTGCAGTACTAGCTGAAAAGGTTGATGATGTGCTTTGAGCTTTGAAAGTTTTTCAAAATCTTACAATGGTGTATCTGAGGTGTCGGTCCCATATGCAGTAATACACGATTGTCTGACACTATAACAACAATGATTTATCAATTATTCAATTGAATTGAAAGGATATTTACCTATTTCCACTGGTGGAGGGATATTTCCCAAAATGTGCTTAAGAAGAACATGAGATAATCCACTGAAAGCTTATTAATTCTTCCTTTTTCTCTCAAAAAAAAAACGCCTTACGGTATAGTATTACACAAATTATCATTTTGAAGAATTGATTTGAAAACAACAGCAGCTTCACAATGAATATCTAGATTTTCTTTCTCTTCTCGAAGAACTTTCTTTAATTAATTTAAAAATAATTTAAAAATAGTTGAACTTGATTGACTGACTTGAATAGCAGGTAATAGAGATTCAATTGTTTCATCAGCATGAGACTCAAGTAAGTTTGGCAAACTACGTATAACTTGTATCTTTTGAACATCTTTTCCTTTATCACTTCTAAAAATAGAAAAAACATATTTATAAAAATAATGAATGTTCTTTCATCATTGCTCATCATATATCAAATGTTTGTAACTATATTATACTCGACGTCTGCTGTAACGAACCGCTAAGTCTAATCAATAAAGTTTCAGATTGTATTAAAAACTTTTTGTCGAAAAAACGTTTCTTGAGAATGTGAAGAATTCTTTCAAACAATATCTGAAAACATACGTAAGATTCTTTAGAGCAGCATCTACAGGCTCTCGAAAGATATCTTCTATATCAGGATCTTCCATCAGCTTATACATTCGTTCCCAGTCCAAGCCGTTGGACAAAGGTGCAGCTGGCGGTTCTTCATCTTCTTCGGTCATTTTGATTGTCAGGTCTACGACATTAAGTAATAAGATGCATGTGATTATTCAATGTATAACATGGTTCAATGACAATGAAAAAAAAGGGAAAAAAAGAAATTGTAATAAAGAAATTATGAGATGAAACAATAAACGAGTTCAAAGGTCTAACATAATAAATGAAAATATTGAAGTTTTGCTGTTTTACTTACAGACAAAGCAAGATGAGAAGGCGGGGGAGGAGGAGAAGAAGTATTATAGCAAAGAACTTTTCTTATTTTCTTTTTCTTTCCTTTCTTCTGACGTTAATATCTCTTTGTATCTCATTTTCTCTAGAAACCTCTCATAATCACATCTTCTTTAACGCGGCTGTCAGACTCTTCCTTACAGCTCAAAGCTCCACTTGTGTTGTAAACTTTTTGCATCACTTTGATTCTGAGCAAGAAACAGAGATGAGAAATAAAAAATTTGTTTTTTTTATGACATTTTTCATTATCTTCTTCATCAAATCCGTATAAAGTTCTTGTATTCAATGCATAATCATCATGTTATATTCAAAAAGATTTATTGACAACAATTAAATGAAAAAAAAATAAAAAAAAAAGGTCAAATTATTATAAATTTCACATCAAGTTACGACTTTAAAAGGGAAAAAATATGTTTTTTCCAACTTTTTTTAGGAATATTCGAAGAGATCGAAGTAATCACCGTACCAATTATAATTCTTAAGGAAGATATGAAAATCATTGTTTCTGAAAAATTATTTTACAAACTTCCAAGTATCTACTTGAATATATTTCTTTGAAACAGAAAAAAATTGGGAAGGTAAAAAAAGTACCCGATATGGTTTAAGAAGAGATATTTTTTGTTTTTTTTTTACAATCTTGATCAACAACATTTAGAATCAGATGTTTTTTTTCTTCATTTTTTGCAAAAAAAAATAAATAAATTATGAAAATTGGAAGTAAAATATGAAATATCTCTTCTTCGTTTATGGAAAAAAAACTTTTAAAGGACTTTGTACAATTTTGAATGATATGATATACATTGTATATAGAGAGAGAAAAAGAGAGATAGAGTACATAATGAAATATCATTCATCCTTATTAAAAAAAAACATTATGACACTCAGAATTTGCACAAGGACTAGAGTAGCCCACCGAGAAGAAAGTGATTATGGATATGATGTGATGTGTGTTGCAGAAATCACTATGGAACATGCTTTACAAGAATACTTTTTTGAATGTGTGTGAGGTGTAAAACCAACGAATGTTGTGAAAGGCAGATTGTGAACACGAGATCCTCCTCAAAAAAAAATTCTGAAACCACAAGCACTAAGTACGATTATAACAAGTAAAACCATTTTTCAATATAAATTCCATGTTAAAACTTTTAAAAAATAATGCACAACACAATATTGAAATTCATGCAATATACGTGGTACAGTATCAGATGAAGCATGACAAGTGACGATAATTTCTACAGTTTCTTCCATTATTTTCCCCCACAAAATCAAAAATTTGAAATGAGTTTTCTGAGAAACTTTGTCTGCTTGTCATGTTTCATCTTGATTTTGCTCTTATCGTTGTTTCAAGTTGAAAAAAGTAAATAATAAGCAACAAATAAATAAACAAACAAACTTACAGCTGTCGCAGAATGTCAGCATATAGCTGTCATAGCATCCAAGCTTACAGCAATTATAGACAATTCCCCTCTTGTTAATAGGAGCTCCTCCTTGTAAAATACTCTCTGTAATTATTAATTATTTAAAATATAAAATATTTTTTTATATAGTTAAGATAGAGGGTGGATAGTAATAGATATGGAATGTAGGTATACGAAGTAAGAGAAAGACAGAGAGAGAGAGAGAGAGAGAGAGAGAGAGAGAGAGAGAGAGAGAAAGAAAGAGAGAGAGAGAGAGAGAGAGAGAGAGAGAGAGAGAGAAAGAAAGAGAGAGAGAGAGAAAGAGAGAGAGAGAGAGAGAGAAAGAGAGAGAGAGAAAGAGAGAGAAGTTGTGAAAGTTCATAAAGAGAGAAGGGGGAGGGGCGGAAAGAGGGAGGTATTTGATGAGAAATGCGGAGAGACAGGTAGAGAAAGAGAGAGGGAGGGAGCAACGTATAAGTACTTTCAGAATTGGAACAAAATCAAAAAATCTATTCTTTCAACAATGAAATCTTCTCTGAAATTTTACAAATTTTCGAAATTCTTTTCTCTCAGGTTAAGCTGCTGCTAGTTGGGAAAAGCGTACGATCCTCTTGAAATTATCTGAGAATGCTCACGGAACAAAACTAGATTTTATGACTTCTAAAGGTTTCAATTTCTATTTTCCAATAAAAAATAATAGAATTTTCTATAGAAAGTATAATTATAGATATGTCATGAGATTAAGATTACTGTAATTGCAGTTTTTCTCATGAAATTTATGTTTTTTCTCAGATTTCAGGTCAATAATACAACATGATGTACAGGTGTAGCGGATAGCACACACACACACACACACACACACGCACCAATTATAAAGAACAAGAGAGGTACAGATTTGACTCGTTTATTTGAAAACCTTAAAATCCATATATCTTACCTACATTCCCGTTTCGGAAACCGGAAAATCCTGAATCCTTACAAAGCTTACTCATATGCATGATAAGCTGTTGACCACAGTACCGATGCGGCCGTTTCTGTGTAGATCCCTCAACCGAACTCAAGTTTAATAGTATAACTATGCAGATGATGAAAATGCGTGGAATGTACATCGTTATTCGGTTAAGTTTTTAATTTTTCTTCCTGAAAGAAGATTTTGTTGTTGTTTTATGTTTGTCTGTGAAGCATTTGCTGCTTGGACAGTATGTGTCGAAATGAATTGTATGAAATGGTGTAAAACTCACTTAAATTCACAAACTTTTAGCTAAATAATGAGAAAAAAAGCTACAGATGAATAACAATATTTAAGTTGTTTGGAATGTTAATTCAAATAATTGAATTTATTCTAAGCAAGTTTCATATATCTTAGATTTTAAGTCCAATTTTCAAATGAACAATATAAGATTTTTCATACAATATAGTACGATATAGTTGATACTAGCTTGATTGATGATGATGATGATTCGTAGAAGTAACCGAGTAGTTTGGCGATGATATGAGTTACCAAAAAGTAATTTCTAGAATATATAATATCAGTTATGATATGAATAAGTAGAATAGGAGGGTATCTTCACAGAGAGGGGAGGAGGAGGAGGATTGAGAATATCGGAAACCCGTGTCCGTTCTGCTCTCACACAACACAACCAAACCTTGTTGCACCTCAAAAGACTTCACGAAAGCTCCACCTCCTAAACCTTCGCTCCGCCTTTATTTCGCTCACGTAAGAAAGTAAAAGAAAATCGAATTGTAAGGTCTTTAGATAAAATGTCTCAAAAATGCTTAATAGCATAAGAATAGTTTGATTTCTGATTAATTAGGTTAATTCAGCCAAAATAACGAAATTTGCGGCAGATGAGAGATACAAATTTGAGAGAATGAGAACGGGAATTAAGCAACTATTGTCGAGGACATTTTTGCAATCTAATTGCAAATGTTAAAGATAATATCAGTTTTATTTATTTTTTGTATGTTATTGTTGATAAATGCATATATATATAGAGAGAGACATGTATCTATACAACTGTTTCAAATTCAGTTTAAACAAAGTTTTTGAAACTTATAATTGATCGTCTAAGTGAATATCCTCCAACTTGCCTTGTACGGTTTTTACATTTATCTGACGGTTTAGTGGTTTCAACTTCATTCAAATCATTCCATCTTTCCTACTTTTTTGGAAAACAAATTCTTTCTTTGACTATATCTTCTTGAAATATATTCTTTCTTTGTTGATAATCACAGAAAAGCTTGTATATGTTTCTCTTTGTGCTCATCTCAAATAATGAAACTTCTTAAGCTATTCTCAGTTTTTTTGCTTCATCTCATCTCCATATATACCTAATTTTACTAAATTTCTGTATTTTAGTATTGAATCTTTCATGCCATAATCGGATATTGTATTTACTTATAGTGACCAAATCAAACAAATACTCTTCTGAATATACATACAGAAGAAATTAGTTGTAGTCAATATATATGTATATATATAGAAATATAGATATGTATATCATATTAACATTTCTGTTAAAATTCTTATAATATACTGAATTTTAATTTAAATATATATAACATAATATATATAGTAAAGATAAAGAAGATTATAATACGAACAACTCCGAGTATTACATGTGATAGTCGGATAAATGTTTTTTTGGTTCATCACATCTATTAAACATATAAATCTGTTTCAAAGTCCTTTTTAAGAATAATGGAGATTGTTTGATCTTTAAGATCATATAGTTAATTCCATCACTTAATTCACGATGGGTCATGTAAGTTCATTCAATCCAGATTTTGCAGCAATCACGTACTTTACCTGAACAGTGTTGAACTTCTGCCCGATAATTCGAGAATTGTTTCTTAGTTTCTACTAATTAGCGCCAATTTTTTAAAGTAAAAGTAGGAAGTGATGAATGAAGAAGAAGAATATATATATATTGTTCAATAAATTTTTAAAAAATAATAATAATGTCATGTGAATATTGGGGTTTTTTTTGTGTGTATGTGCGCGATTATAGAAAGAAAATGTAAAATTTAATTAGCAACAATGCTTAAGGTCGATGCTCTCTCAATTTCTTTTGAAAAAGAAAAATGTTTTAAGCCTGTTAAACGGAGGTGTTCAAAGACTCCTAATTAGAACCGGTTTAAAAGAGAAAGAAAGAGATAATAGAAATAATATGAGAAAAAAGTGAATGTACGTAATTTTTCCTGAAAAATCTTGTTTAATGTATCTCTGCTTAACCGTTCCTAAAAGATTTCGAATAGTTCTTTTCACATTCAGACATCAAGGCAATATTCAGATGACCTTTTAAATTATGTTTCAATGTACATTAGTATATGAGATAGGAATTAATGAATTTCTTTACGAACCTATATGGAAAATTAGACAAAAACTGTTGAATTTTGTTTTTTGTATGATGCATTTCAAATTTCAAAACTGTTATACACCATGTTTTTGATCAGTTTTATGATAGGAAGTGACATCCATATTAAGAAGTTTACATTTCTTACAACCGATGTACTTATCCTGAAAAAATTATTTTCTTCCCCCCCTTCGTCTAATGTTTGTTGACAGTCTGGCTTTTGAAAAACATGTATCCATATTACAAGTGCAGGTTGTCTCCCTTATTAACTATTATATTTTTTAAAAGATAATCATAAAATTCGTCATTTCCTTAGAATTTTCATTTTTGCTACAATCACTCTAAATTGATTCTGACCTATGAATTACAAGTGTCAAGGGTCAGATAGGTCAAATTACTTTACTTGAGTTTTGGCTTCTGCTGACCAGCTCACAGCCTGTGTTACATCACTAATCTTTCTTTCACCTTACGTATTATCTTTAAAGAAATTTATTTACCGAAATAATCTGAAAAGGTTAGAAGAAGGAAACAACGAGAGGGAAAATGTTGTGGCGTTGACGATGAAGATGATGCTGATGAAGAGGACAAGGAGAAGAATAAGATAAAGATGAAGAAGAAGAAGAAGAAGGAGAAGGAGAAGAAGATAATGAAGATGAAGATGATGAAGAAGGAATTTAGAGAAGAAGAAGAAGAAGATGAAGAAGAAGAAGATAGTCCCGAATAATTGCAAACATTATGATGATGATGATGATGATTACGATGCTAAAAGTCTACTAGGAAGTACTGTCTGTTTGAGAGATAATCAGACCTTATTTCGATTTTTTTATTTCGAAAATCAAAAATTAGATTTTTTTTGTCCGTAAATTTGATAATTGAATGATGAATATCCTTCTAATATATATTAAATCTATATTTTATAATTAGATTAATTATTAAATAAATTGCATAATTTATATTACTTTATTCTAATTAACAGAAAAAAAAACAAACGAATGATTTGAATCTTTCTCGTCGACCAATTATAGTTCTAAAGATGATTTACCTATTTTGTAAGAAGTTTTAATGTTTATTCTCATTCAACGATTACATAACCTACGGGGATGACGATGAAGTCGCCGTAGACGGTTGACGTAAACATACACAATATTTCAGACAAAGGACTTATGCTAACAACCAATCATAAGGGGTGTCTGAAGATATATTTAACATATATCAATAGGTCAGCACATTCAGATAAGCAAAATCTATTAGGAAAAGAGAGGAATAGGGATTTATTCATTATATACTTCTAAAAAGAGATAGATCTACATATCTATCTTCATATAGTTTTATATCATCTAAATATTTCTGATGAAAAATTATCATTTTCTAATTACAAAGCCTATATTTTGACTGATCGTTTTCTGAAATATTGATATAATTATAAATTAATTAATACTAATTTACAAAAAAAAAGAAATAAATGAGAATAGTTAATGAAAATGAATATACTATATGATATAATGGTTAAAGAAAATAAAAAAAAAGTTTTTTTTTCACCAAATTTTTTCTTTTATCTTCTTCTTATCTGTGGCATAATCAATCAAAAAATGTATGAACACATGTATTAATCCGTGAAATACAATGAAATGTGCCTTCTATGTTAACTTTGTATAGCAACCAGCAGAAATCAAATTATCAACCGTTCATTCATTTTTAAATTTAAAAAATGACATTTCATATTTGAATTGGCATAAGAGCATACTTGATGTCGTAATTATTTAAAAAAAAAGGAAAAAAAGCATTTATTAGAAAATACGTGAAGGTTTTCTTCTTTGTATTTGATATTCTAGAATAATCTTTAAAAAAAAACTTTTCAATTTAAACCAATCGTCATTAAACCAGATAAAAACTATTTTTCATGGAAAAATGCCGGAAACAAAAGGTTTTATATGCAAAAAAAGGAAAAATGTTAAGAGATTTATTGAAAATCCATGTATTTTCAATTGTATTAATACTGCCTAAAGTAATGTTTGATATGATATATTAACTCCTTATAATACCGAAATAAACAATATTTCTAATGAAGCTTCAATGTAATTTTGGATCCAATTTATAATTAAAGTCAGGATTGAGTTTAACGCTTGGTGAATAGGTCTTTTTCCATTTCAGAAATTCGTCCTGAAAAGAAAAATTTAATGATAATAATATAATTGACAGCAGTAGCAGTAGTAGCAGTTCTTACCCAAGCATTTTTCTCATATTCAGATAAGACTTGTTGTGATTTCTTTCTGGCTAAAAGTAATTTCTTCCAGTCAGGTACATCAGGATGTGATTGTTCCATCTTCAATTTTTATTCTGTTTATCAGTAATTATGCTGAAATACATACCTTTGCTACAAAAAATTCAGGCGTGTATGTATCAGCAGCTTCTTCAATCAATTTACGAGTCTAATAGTATTTATAATATAAATAAATTTTAAGAAAATATAAAATTACTTTATGAAACATATCCTCTACCATTTTTCGTCGATATTCATTGACTTGTTTAACATTTCTGCCTTTGAATACACTTGAAATCTTTTTTAATTTTTTTCGAAAAAAATTATTATTTCTCACTATTTCAAATCTTGAACTACATTAACATCCAATACTGGTCCATATCGTTCAGCCATTTCTCTTGCTTTTTCTGATGGCTCTAGAACAATCAATCAAGTAATAGTGAAGTAAATAGATTTTTTGCCTAGAGAGTTGATATTAGTTTGATTTTCAGTAGAAGCAACTTTGTGTTCATAATGCCTAATAGGTCCTTTCCAATTCCTAATAATGATTAAGTGGTTTCAACTGAAAAGATTTTCTCTAGACTTACCTTTCAACGTCACTAGTTTTACCACAACCGCACACACGGGGTTCATCATTCTTAATCAGCCAAATAATTTTCAAAAAATATATATAAATAAATATTCTTACATCATAACGTCGACGAAATTTGTTTGAATTTTGATCATTAGTATTTGAAGAATTATGTGATTTTAGCATTTCTCTGAAGGTAAAATTTTTTTTTGTTAAATTTGTCCTCAAAAAGAATTCTCGAGATAAAAAAATGAGAAAGAAAAGAAAGAATTTACATCAAAAACCAGAAAAATTATGAAAAAAATCGAATAAAAAAGTGTTTTTTTTTCTTTTTAAAAGAGAGGTAACTGCAGCGTGGGAGGAGTTACGAAAGCATTATTTCGGTAAGGTGTTGATTCTTATCTCCTTTGGTGTATTTAGAAACTGATATGAACCATATCTTCAGCTCAATGGCTAAAAGCTTCTTATGACCAAAAATATATTAAAAAGAGAAAAAAAGTGAGATAAAAGAAAGGAAAAGGAAAAAGTGATATAATTCCTACACATACATACATTATCATCAAGATTTTTTTTAACTTGAAGTCGTAATTAATTCGAAGAAGTTATTTCGCTTTTTTCTTTAAATAATTTCCTATAATGATGTATGAAAATACATAAAAGTTTAGTAAAATAAATATTAATAATCTTATCATCAACATATTTATGATAGAAATATAAAGCTTTATGGCATTTTATATGTTTCTGCTCCTTATTCTCGTATGATTTTTTGTGATAAACGTATGCATATACATCTTTTTAAATTAAAATTGCTTTCAAGTTTATATGGAAAAATGGGAAAAAAGTAATATAATATCAATTTTGTGTGATTCATCATCAACTACAATACAGAACAAATCCATAATTTATCAGTTTATTTCAATAAAATATAATAATATTTAATATAACAACAACCGCATTGAGCAATTGAAAAGAGTTGCCTTTTTTTTTGTTTTTTTTTTTTTTTTGAAAAAAAAGTTCTTCGAAGCTTATTATGAAAATTAAGTTTTTCTGTGAACGACGACTAGCCAATTTCGACATAACCGGATATTGTATTTGAGGTCTTTTTAAGCTTAAATATATATTTACATGTAGTATGCTGAAGAAGCTAATCGATTCGACAAGTTGAAAAACTCGTAAAATAGTTAAAAGCGGCAGATTAAACGACATTCCTATAGTTCTTCATATGAGGTCGTTTTATCAATTTTTCTTTTTTTTTTCTATGAAATAAGATTTGGAATCAGCAACTACTATGGCAATTGAAAAATAGATTAGAAAGAAAGGAAAAGGCTGGCGGATAGTAAGATACACATCATCAAAGTTGGAAGAAGAATATCAAATGACCAAGATGAAGCAGAAGATTGGTCCATGGAATCATTTGAATTTTCGACAATAGCATTGTTATCAACTGATGAAGATGGGCTTGTTGGCTGAAAAAATGTTTGGTTGATAATGGTACAACTGATTGCTGTAACTCACTTTTTCGCAAACTTTCAATACGTTGTTCTTAAGATTGTGGCATAGTTGATCATCCCTATCAGTACATGTGCAGTTGATAAAAGCTTGTCCATGAGGTGTTGCTGTAGCTTCTTTCAAGAAACCTGCACATTTTGGTGAACATTCCCCTCGTCCAGTCTCAGCTTCACATTCAGAGAAGAAAATTCCCCATTTAGAATTACACTAGAAAGATTTATATTCGTTATCAGTTTTTCCAAAAAAATTTTCATAAATAATTGATAAATGAATTTGCTGAGAAACCACAAATGCCTATCATCACACCAAACTATTTTGTTTTCCAACAGTCGTTAAGAAATTAAGAAATTAAGTAAATACCTGAAGGTCAGCTTCACAAGCGAGCTTGGCTAAGCTGCAATGTACTTGTTCTCCAGCAGGCAAGAAATTGCATGTTCGAAGTTCTTCACGTCCATGAATACAGGAAGCGTCCGATCTTTAGCAAATTAAGTTCATGAGATGTTTTAGTTTGTTGAATAGCTTACCTTAAAAGGTTTCTTCCTAATTTATTTTGATAAACATTCAGAACTGCATTTCTGCATTGTGGTTGACATGTGGATGTTGAACTGAAATTTGACTTTTAACAGATTGCATAGCAGTTTTCAAGTTTATACATAAGTTAATCTTTAACACCTAAGCATAATTTTAATATAAAATTTGCATAAAAGATGGAAAAAGTGGATTTTAAGTAATTCTAGCTGTAGGTACGTTTGGATAAAATGACAATTAGCTTATTATCCATATTGAAACAACTGGTTTTAGATGTCGTTTCTTTTAAAAAAATCTTGTTTATTCTTTTAGAAAACCCGAACGAGATGAAATAAACGTCATATGATTAGATTAATCTGAAACTAAATATATATTATTCTAATTTTCATTGTTAGAATAAGTTATTTCCAATGTTCACCATGAAAAGAGATTTAGTTGGACTTGTTGGGTTTCTAGTCAGGAAAATCACAGATAAACATCTTTCTGACTCTAGATTTCTACAAGTCATCTGTCATGCTTTATGGTAAAATCTTAATGTGCATACGAGTGATCCCATGAGGAAACAGATGACAAAGCTGGATATTCGCTGAAGTAGTATTCAAATAAAGAATCTTTATTCTTCAATTGATTATGAGGAATTTACTATTGAGAAAGAAAGGAATAACTCGTGGTAGTTTACCTACAGAGGTTTTTTGTCTTTTTCTTCCAACGTTCTAATGTTCAAATAGCCCTATTTCTATTTGTTTGAAATGAACAAGTTATTCTCTCTCTCTTTTTCTCTCCCTTTGTCTCTTCGTTAACGATGACCAAGCAAGTAACCAACCAAAGATAGTTAAGAGGCGAGAAAAGACTGAGCTCAAGAGAAGAAAAAGAAGTTTGGAAGAAGCGTTTTGACGAAGCACTTCTGTTTTGTCCTCTTCTCATTCATTTTCACCTTTTCTTCAGATTTAAGATGCGTACTTCCTCACATTTCTTTCTTCATAAAACTGTACAATGACCAATAGTCTATCGTTTTCTCGGCTCTTCAATAGTAATCGTTCGTTCTTTCACAAGCTCTTTCGCACTCGCTTTTTGTTGAGCGAACGTGCACATTTGAGGCGGCTCGGTGAGAGTTTTCAATGATCTACAAACAATCTACAGAATTATAGACATCAGCAATCATTCTCCTTGCTCATTCACCCCTCTCTCTAACTGACCCCCCTCCTTCATCACCACCCTTCTCCCCACCACTCCTCGTCAATCCACTTTACCCCCTTGAAATTCCAACCTCTCATTCGAAATTCTTTATCTGTCTTGATATAATACATTTAAGCCAAGAAAAGCGTGAATCTATAAAAATTCAAAAGAAGTCATAGACTTAATGCAGATATAAATGATTGTTTTCATGAAAAGAAAATACAAAATAGGATAAAATTTGTTCCTTTTCAGCCATCATGTTGTATTATTCTTTTTTTTCCTTTTTAGGTCACGATATAAACGAATAAAGAAAAAAGGAGACTCTTCTGTTGAAGTTGTATGAAGTTGTATGAAGTTTGTTCATGGTTAATAGATACAAGGAAGATAGAGAGAGAGAGAGAGAAAGCAAGAAAGAGGGAGAAAAGAGAGAGAAACCGAGAAGGCTCATAATAAAAAATGCAGAAGTAGAACTATTACATGATACTACATCTACATATTGATGATGTATAGTTAAAGAATTAACCGAAAATGTTATTCCTTGGCCAGAAAGAGAGCTACTAGTCAAACAGTAAAAATACAAATAATTAAAAGGTTTGTATTAGCACATCTGATCGCGGTATGATTACATATGTACTATATATAGTAATATACAGAAAGTTAGATACACATATATATATAGTATTTATATAGCATCGTATATATAATATGTTTGTATACACATTATATGCATTTTAGTAATACTTAATGACATATTAAGTCATTTTCATATGGTCTATTCCTTTGGAACAGCTTCCACGTCAAATTGCACGTGGTTCCACGTTTGCACGTGACATGATTATAAGGCATACGTTATTTTCTGATTATCATGAACGGTTGTATATCAGGCAAAAATAGTTTTAAGTTTTCTTTTTCAAAAAATATTTGGCGGAAAGAGATGTAGGAAGCTGAATATCTATAGATTCTAAACATATATTTGTTATGAAAGCTCTTAGGAATGCTTAATTGGGATAAAATTTCAAAAATCCTCAAACCATTTGAAACTGGAAATGGATTAATGTTTGAGTAATGTATGAAAAGGGCAAAAGCCGTCCTCAAGTTGAGATGACTGATTGAAGACAGCTTCTGTTCGTTATTCAGGGTCTTCGTAAACAAAGAGAAAACGATATTTTCGAAACGGACTGTAAGCTTACTGGACTATTTGATCTAACATCCACTTATTTTGATTTAAAAATTGTTCATTAAAAAGAATAAATTTTTAAAAAGAAACATTAATTGAAATGTATATAATATATGTTTATATGTATATAAGCATGTACATATAAGGTCATACAACACAAGCAATAACACTTGAAAATATGATTAATACCAAATCATGTAATAATTGAATATTATAAAGACCAAGTAATATAATATGCTTTTTAATAATTCTTATTCAGATAAATCTATTTCTCACCCCTATTTTACTTTTTCCATTACAGTATAAGGATTTAAAGGGAATAATGATTTGAATGACCGAACAACAACAATCAAATATTCTGTCTCTTAATCTGTATGTCCTTATAGAAGGTAGAATAATAGAAAGATTAATAAGTATAAGAAGAAGAAAGTTTTGAAATAGCTTTAAAAGTATTTTAAACGAAAATATTAAAGAAGATACTTTTAATACTTTAATTATTGGTTTAGATAATAACTTATAAATCTACATATTGCTATATACATATTTTACTTTTGTGTATATCCGTCCTTTTTCCGCATTTTTTCTTTTAAAAAAAGTTGGAAAAAAAGTGTAACTGAACCTACCATGCTGCTGTTAAGGGTGCCAGTCTATTAGAGCATTCTAAATCATTTTCGCAAGCTTCCAAAGCAGCTTTACACGCTTCCGATTGTATTTCTTGACCAAATACAAGTAGAAGATTTAGTGAAAGTAAAATAATATACGAATATGAAGATAGCATGATTAGCTGAAATATAAAAAAATTCGATTTGTGATCTTTCTCAGTACATTATGCCGGAAAAAAAAGAAAAAACGATTTAAGCAACATTTAACAAATTATTTAAACGAAAAACTGGAACATAATTTTCCTGCAATTGGATATTCAGGAAAGGGACAAGACTCTCTACCATCACATACTGTTATGCAAAGATGAAGAAAAGGGATGAGGAGCTGGTACTTGATTGAGTTCTATGACGAAGGCCCGCCCTTCAGTGAAAGAGACTTGTTCTGTGTAGTGTGGATGATGTGAGGGGAGGGATAAACGAATGGAGAGGAAAGGTTTCGGTCTCGACATACATACGAATGTGGTCAGTTTGTCTCCGGCTATTAAACTGTGGGAAAAACAAAGAGAACGGTGAATAACTGAAAACTGCTCATGGACAGATCACGACATCACAGAAGCGGTGTTGACAAAGCAAGAAAGATAGAGCAATGCTAGAGATCAGAAGATTAGGAGAGAGGGAGAGAATAAACTGGAGAAAGGTCAAGAAAGAGCAATGAGCATTACGAAAGAGTTGGATAGAAGCAGGTGAAAGGGCGAGAAGAGAGGAATAGAGAAATTGAGAGAGAGGGAGATTGGAAAGAGGAGGTAAAACAAGCTGTTTAAAATCTTAAACGGCTCTTTGGCTTGCAAATTAACATTTGGACAGTAACTATTGTTTTAAAAGTTTTTTTTTACTCACGTAAGCTTTGTATAATGAGAATAGATGAGTTATTTAAGTTGGCAAGGTGAATACGTATTTGTTTTCACTCCTCCTCATCTTCCTTCACCTCTTTGCTACAATGTCGAACAAGAAGGCACTAAGAGGGACAACGGAATGAAGAAATAGGAAGAACTAGGAAAATGAGAATGGTTAAAGAGAGATCAAACAGGAATATGAATGAAAGGATCAAAAAGAAAAGTGGGAAAAATGATTAAAAAGTTTAAAAAAGGTGGCGATAGAGGTGAAAGTATAGATCCATCTACTTTAAAAGACACGAATTTACGAAAATTAAGAAAACTTTTGAAACTTTCTTTATGAATGAATCATGGAAAGGTTTGTTTATAATGATGATTAAATGGAACCTAATATTCTCTTATTGAAACTGTTGTTTCATATATTTAGATAGAATTTGATTCAGTATTTAAGATTCAGCTCAAAATAAACGAAGCTGACTCTTTATTTTCTAAGAGATAGACCGGTCTCTTTACGCCTTTTCTACTCAAGATGATTCATGAACTGGAAATTTGTTAGCTGTCCTGAAATTTCCTTTCAATACCTATAGAAGGCGTTCATCTGTTTAGCCGTTAGTTTTAATTTCAAATTATTTTAAATGCAAAAACCCTTATCTAAACAATTCCAAAAACAAATTCTCCTATTGTCTCAACTCAGCTTTTTTACATTCATGATATTCAAACACAACAATTGAACCGTTGTTCTAATAATATGTACGTGATGTTTTCTTGTTTTCATTATCTTTTCCGAGACAATCGGTTGTTGCTGGGCTGCGGTCTGCTTTAATCTTTCATTGTAAGTCTTAATTTAAATATAAGCAGTTTCTTCAATTTAACTTTAATATATGTATATGTATATATGTATATGTATTTATTTTAATTTTATACTGTTCATAAGAATAATAATAAATTTTTATTATTGTTATTAAATGACTTATTGAATAAAATCTAAAATGCATACATCTGTACAGAATACCCGTTTTTCTGAGAATGTTTTTACATTTTGATAACAGTCATGTAGTAAAGTTTAAATTTCTTCTTGTCGAGGTAGTGACACATCTGGTATAGGTGTTATAACCTTCCGGAAACCTGGCCCCAACAGAGGATGGGTTTGCAACCACTGAGCAGGCCGGAAAGTGGCCCGATGATTAGGTCGGAGAACCATCAGAACGCAAAGTAAATACAGAAGAACACAAAAGCTGGAAAAGAAGACATTATATGAGCGAAATATGTTTTTAAAAAAATTGTTTTACCTTGTAACTAAGCAGCCAATTAAAAACCAAAGAACCTTCATTCGTAATAAACTTCCACATTTAAAACTTAGTTCATTATTACCTAAAAGATAGTTTTTTCTTGTTTTTGTAAAATTAACTAACTATATGGCATATCGATATCTGGCAATAATTCTTTATATGTTGATGTTTTTGCAGCAAAGTTTGATACAATGCATTCGAGCTTTCCAATATGAAGATTAGTGATATATCGGATGAGTAAGGTTCCATTGGGAAATACATAACTTTCTGATGATGTAGCACTAACGGGCTCACCATTCTGTAAGTTGAAGAAAATAAAGTTTGAACTTTAAAGAAAATTAGCTAACAAGGTTCCATTCAATCGACGGTCTAGGAACTGCCTGTGGAATAGGACAATGTGCATACAAATGCCGGCCAACAATAGGTTTTGATGGCTGAAATGCAAACTCATTAATTAATTTTTTCAAAATTCAATTAACCTCAAACTTGATCATATTAACTCTTGGTAATGGATCAACATAAGCAACTTTTAGGTTGAACATATCTCCAGATTTTGAGTCTTCTCCAATTGTTTCACAATGGAATAATCCCATATCCTCTGAAATAAAGATTATGTTCAAATCGGAAATTAGAAGAATGAAATACCTTTTTCAATATTCCTAATAATGAGAAAACCAACTTGTGGTATATCCTCTTTCTCCATACTATCATTACGATTCATGTATAGAGCATTGTAATCACTGAAATTCAATTGTTTAGGCAAAACCGCATTTTTCTTCAGAAAAACCTTCCAACTGTAGCAATATGTATTCCATTTTTGTACCAATGAGCCGTACTATTCGTTGTTTTGAACACAGGATCACATATTAAAGCAGTAGTTGAATGTAGAGGTAGTAATAGATCAGAAATGTTTTGTTGTTTTATTGGAAAAGATAAAGCTGAAAAATAATTTACTTATATAATCGAAATATACAAATCTTTTGTTTATTTACTTTTTTTAAAAATAGTTATATTGAATTGGATTGTTATTATTATTATTTCAATACAATAATGCTATACATAGATATAGTAAAGAAAAAATATTTTTTTATTCTTATAACTGGTTTTCTCCGGAAACATATTGTTTAGAATTCCAAAATATAGTAAATGAAGTTAATCACAATATGCATACATTATAGACTAGTTTTATTAATTTCTCTTTCACTTACGCATAGTATCATGTTGAGGAAATATTTAAATTCATAATATGTTGATATTGGTTTCAAGTATTTCGATTATTTTACTTAGAAAATACTTGAAAACATCGTTTTGTTGAATAAATACAACCGTTCACTTCCAATTTCACATCAAAATGAGAAGTATGTACGTCGTTTACGTCAGTCATGACATAAGTTCGCATAAGTCGTATTCATTTAATATTCGGAAAACATATAAAAAATATTATAAAATCTTACTTGGAAGTAAAAAAATGGAAATAAAATGTGCTAGAAACCAAACTGAAGTTTTCATAATATCTGCAATACGAACGTGAGCATATATAGAAACATTTAAGACAATATAAAAGAAAAAAAAAAGGAACGATGCAATAAAAAGCAAAGTTTTTCCGGAAGCACAAAACCAAGAAATTACCAACAAGCTAGCTTTCTTTGCATTCTTGTTGTTGATATAAGAAGGCATGTCAGACAGAAGATAAAGCATCCGAAAAGAATTCTCGTCTTCTGACACAAAGCTGGGTGCCAAAAGAAGCTAAATTTGATAGATGAATACGGAACGACGAAAAGAAAACGCTCAATGTTTTATTATATGAATAAATCTACTAGTCTTTGAAACATATACTATATATCTTATTTTATAAATTTAGTTAGAATTCATTTTAAAGGAAATGTTGAAAAATAGTGAAAAAGATACGTTAATGAGAATTTAAAATTGTTGAAATTGAATGGATATTTGTGGGTTTTTTGGAAAAGAAAATGAAAAGACATTGAATGAGAAATTGGGTGAATAATGAACAACATGAATGAAATATATCTTATATCAGGCTATGTCATCTTAGATTCACGGAGGGCAATTACTGTTTCTGTAGGTAGATAACGACAAATATCTAAAAAACGATTATCTCTAAGGACAGCCATTTGCAGTATTTTTTTGATTCAAAACAGATAAAAAACAAATTTACATATGTATTTATCAACTTTTCTTAAAAACATCGTGAATGCGAATGGAGAACGTTATAGAATAGGAAGGCTTCCGAATTTACGCATCCCTCTATCTTTGATGTTTCTGGTTTTGTATCTCTTCATATCCCTTTCAATCTCGTACACTCTCTTCATCTATCTCTCAACCTCTCCTCAACCTTTACTCCCTACTTCTAGCAAAGTCTAGTCTCATTTCTTCCATTAAACCAACCCGATTTCACAACCTGGCATTTAAAGTCGAGTCGTTGAAAAATCAGTTAATATCCTAAAATTTTTGGACATTTGATGGAAGTGAAAACTAGATCGAATAAAATAAAAATATCTTTCATAATAAGCATAATAGAACATATAATGACTCTGCTATTTCTAAAAAGGCAATAATAAAGAAAAGTTTTTGAAAAGAATACACGAATATAACATGGATAGATTAATTAAAATGAAGAGAGGAGGAACAAAAAGATGATGAAGATGATTAAAATATTCAAACAATCTCAGAGCTATGAATGATGATTGAGGAAATGAGAATGTTAGAAAACCGGAACGGCTTCAGAACAATTCTGGAATGATTAAGTTACTCTTTTTCTCATGATTCTCTCGTAGCCTAGCTAGCTTCTACATCTTCTTTTCTTCTATCTCTCTCTTAGACACTCTTATTAGTAATTAATAGCTCAGTGAGGAAAGTAAAAGGAAGACAACAGTAGCGGGATATTCGAGCTAATGGAAGCTTCAAAACTGAGAATTCCAAATACGCTCTTAACTCGAAGGGAAAGGAATAACTGCATTTGACGTTCGCACGAAAACGCTTATGTCTAAGAACTAGTAAGATACTGAGTAAATCTCTATTCGAAATTATAATAGTATAGGACCGAAGAACTTAATAAACTTTACTGCAACTGCATGATACTGAATGAAAAGGTTCTATAAATCATCAGAAAGCTTAATTCTTAGACGCATCAGGCCTTTCTATTGATATTTTCCCTTAGGAGTGATTACATCATTAGCATTCATTTCAAGCAAAATCAACTTTGAAGGAAGTAAAGTAAGAAAAGCAAAGTAACAATCGACCTCTTTTAGCTGAGGAAAGCAAAAGTAAAGGATATAAAAATATTTGGAGGAGAAACATAAGCAACACGTCTCTGCTACTAGCCTTTTCTATGCGATTCGTGTCAAATAAGGCGGAATGAAGGGATAGAAGCAACATACAATCGTAAATTGGTAGTTTAGATGTAGTGAATAAGATAATATTCTTCCTTCCGCTTGTCTTTATTTCCTTTAATTCTTAAATAGACAGACCATTAAGTCGAGAACAACATGAAATTTCAAATTTTCTATCTTAAAACTTTGAGGAAAATATAAGAAAAACTGCCTAAGCGTATTATTTACAGCTTAAATACATATATATTCAATCATCATCTAATATATATAAGATAAAATATATATACAGGCGTCTGGTAAACAGAAGTTGAAATATCTACGACTTAGAGTAAGATATAGTGGTCAGAGAGAAAGAGAAAACATAACAATAATAGCAGAATAACAAAATATTGCTTGTGAAAATGTGAAACTTCTGGATATGTGATATTGATTGTCGTGAAATCTTGATGAAGAAGTAAAGTTTAAGTAGTAATTGTAGTCTAGAATACAAGGTTTTCTAAACGGCTAACAACTGCTCGTAGTTAATAAAGGTCAAGCTAGAGGACATCTGAGGTGAAAGTAACAGATGATTTCTCTTTAGTATTGTGAAGACGACAGATGTAATAAAGAACGTTCATTTATATCCTATCCTCATCGTAATGATGATAAACTTTACCATAAAGAATAGAACTTCTTTCAATTGAAATACAATGCAGATTGATTAATATTAGGTAGCATTTTCAGAAAAACTAGATGAGCCATAAACTCTCTCAAAGAAATGTGAGCGATAGCGTTTGTCAATATCTCATCTATCTAGAATGACGGCAAAGAATACAAAATCCACAGACTCTCAATACAATCTAAGCACTTGATTCTTCAAAATGATTTTCTTTTCATAAAAATTACGTTTATATGATCAATCATTAACAAAAAAGAAAAGTGGAATGTTATTGATCAAAAAAATTTATTGAAAATAACATTTTTGTGCTACTTCATAACATATGGCACACATAAAACGCACATACACAACAACAAAACAATTTTTTTTTCAAATTTACAAATTTATAACTTGAGAGTATGATGATAGACCAAGTTTAACAAAGTTTAACCATAACACTTCCACAATAACCAGCCAGGACAATACTTTAAGCAACAAAAAAAAACAATAAAAACGATATTTCATGTCTTCACGCTGATCTTCGGGGAATCATTATGTGTTGTCTATTCTGCAATCGACTCGTTTCTTATGTCTTCATTCCCGTTTACCGGAAAACGTACATTTCAGGAAACGAGCCAAGTGTGACTCTATCTATTCATGCTTACTTTTAGAAAAATACCTGTTTTTATGTTTAGCAAACATCTGTCAGGCTTTTATAAAAATTAACGTCGGTTTTTCTTGCCTTTTTTCGCTGATGTACTTATGGACAAATTGACATAGTCGGTTCCTGTTCATCAAGGCTATCAAGAACCCCAATTTATGAACTTTCTTCGACATTTCTTGCGACTTATGTACAAATAGATAATGTTATACAAGAAAATGAATTTTCCTCAAAAGAAAAAAAAAGGTCAACAGTAGCATCATCATCTGACTGAGGTCATTTAAATGAGACTGGTCTAGGAGAGCGGTTGCATCTGTTGCTTTGAAGTTCGAAGTAAATCAAAGCACCAGATAGAGTTTTCTTGTTTACTTTAGTTAACAAAACGTTTTGTACAAAAATAATTAGAAAATAGAATAAAAGTTTAAATAAAGAGAAGATAGTGAAGAAGGAATGGTTAATGATTAATGCATTTTAAATTGTAAGCATCTGGCACTTAGATAAGTCAGACAGCCACGGACCATATGGTCTTAGCATCCTTTTGACTACACGTAAGTTACTAAACTAGTATTTGCGGTAATGGAAATAATCCGTATTAGCATGGTATGACTTTGGGATTCGAACAGCCGAAAGGAAGCTATAAACAAATGGTTTATGAGTTCTTTGAAACCGGAAACATCTTTAGTCTGTACAAGATTCTATAATTCGCCAAGCACGAAACCCTAATCAAATTTCTTAATGAGCTCATTTGAGAGTGCGAATCAATTTAAAATCTTGTTAGACTTTCCCCCTATATTTTACTATATCCACACTAACTACAATAGTATATTTAAATTAAAATTTAAAATTTACGAATAAATTAATTCATTAACAAATAGTTAACACTTCTAATCAATAACTCAAAACTGTAACTTCCTCACGGTTTGCCAACAGTCAATTCAGTACGGGTTTGTTGTACGGCAGATATAATAGAAGCAATTTCAGAGTTTTTACCAGTCTTTGCAACCTTAAAAAAAGAAATTACATTAAAACAAAGAATAGAACTACTTTTTCATAGATTTCAAGTATTTTATCAACGGCCTCAGTTCCAAAAGCAATTGCGTCTTTCTTCTTTTCTGGTGCTCCCTTAGTATGATTTGACAGATAGTTAGAACACTTAATAAAAATACTATTCAAGAATTCTATGCAAGCAATCATACCAAAACTATACCATACAACCCACGGAGATCTGTGGAATTAAGCTTAACAACCTGTTCGTAGTAAGATTTAGCCAACTCAATGTTGTCCTGGCCCCCTTGGCAATATCGGAGATCAGCTAGTCTTCGCAAGAACAGCGAATTTAATGGCTAAAAAAAATAATCAACAGATGAAAGATGCCAAATCCTAACTGTAATCAGAACACATTCTTCAAGGCAATGAACTGCCTTTGGTAAATCATTTTCAGCCAAGAACATCTCACTCAACTGAATCCAAGCCTCAGTATCATTCAAGAAGGTCTGGAAACTTCATTAAGATGTGTACATAAATATTGTTTACTTGTAAATATTCATTCAACTCTTTGATAGCTTCTGTGCGCTTAGCTTGAGCAATTAACAAGGCAATTTTCCTTTTACGATATCCCTAAAAGGTTTGCTATGTGTTTTTTTTTCATAAATTGAAGAATTACGTTATTGGCTGGATCACTTTCAATTAGGCTATCATAGATTTGCATAGCAGAATCATATCTTAATAAGAACCATAAAACCATTTAAACTTGAAATCCAAACCTTTCTTGAACCTCAAAGAACATGGCACGCAACTTAAGAATGCGTGAACTATTTGGAAAACGACTGTTAAGAGATTTAAGACATTCATCACTTAATGGAAGATTGTGGCAATCCAAAGCAGCAAAACACAACTTGAAGCACATATATTCATAGAAGTAAATTTTATATTGAAAAACCTGCTCATATATTATCCACACTTCATCTCCTAACGAAGATTTATTCTTTCTCAGAACATTCTCCCAAATTTCAACAGTCTATAACCAATCAATAAACGAAATCTCTATTATAGACTTTTCTCACTTCTTCACTTCTTCTTGCTCCAGAATCTCTCCACTCTTTTAATATTTTTCTAGCGTCTAAGAAATAAATGTTTACAATTAAAAACAAAGTCAAACTTACCATCAAAAGAGATTTTATTTAAATTAATAGGCTCACAACCTCCCATGATGTATACAAAAAACTTAAAAAAAAAGATGAAACTTATATAAATCCATTATTTGTATATAAAGTATTTGAAAGGTGCAACACCAAAGAAAAACAAATTTAATAAACACACATAATTAAAAATCTATTACTATTTACTATAACTATAACTTGTTATTATAACAAAAACATTATGAAGTTATTATGTTAGTCGTCATATTATGACTAGATGATGGTCAATTACGCACAAATTTATAAATTATGCTCTATCAGTATTATGTAATAAAAAAAACAAAATTATGACTCTATGAGGTCAGATATATTTCAAAATTCACAGTTTAATCCATAGATGGATAACGCCAGTCAGTAAGTGGAACGCTGGTTTCTTTAACAGTTAAAGGAGAAACCCATTTGATTCCATAATGAGGACCACCGGCTTTGTCGTTGGTACCTGCAAATTTCAATCAATCGATTGCACTCAATATGCGAATGATATAGTGTTTGGAACTGAACTAACCGGACATTCTGGCACCACCAAATGGTTGTTGACCAACAATTGATCCAGTTGATTTGTCGTTTAAGTACATATTTCCTACAGCGTCGCGTAAGACATCCTTAGCCCTAAGGTTTCAATTTTAAATAATAATGTTTTGTCATTTCATACTTGTATAAGAATTCTTTATCTTCCGAAAAGATAGCACCTGTTAAACCGTAGGGAGTAGCATCTTTAATGCTATTCAGCACATTTTCAACTTCAGAGTCCTCATAAACATAAACAGTAATTACAGGTCCGAAGATTTCCTATATAAATACAATATTACTGATAATAAAAAATTATTTACCTCAGTTAAAAGTTTGCTGTTTGGATTAGTAACCGTAATTAATGTAGGTTGAATAAAATATCCTTTGGAATCATCATATGCGCCTCCCAACAAGATCTTGGCACCATCAGCACCGGTTCTAGCATAATCTTAAAATAAATCATTAAACAGATCGAACTGAAAAGAAAGGAAGTGTATACCTATGTATGATTTGTTACGAGCAAAAGATTTGTCGTCGATAACAGCCGAAAGGAACACAGAACCATCACGTACCTAAATTCAAACATCACTAACAAGATAAATGGAAGGCCTTACATCTCCAAGTTTGATATCTTTGTGAATATTGGCGATTTTGCCGAAAATTTCCTCCCAACGAGATTTAGGTGCATACATCCTTGAACAAGCGGAGCATTTTTGTCCAGAATACTCCCAAGCTGATCGGACAGTTCCTAAAAATGCATATATATATAATGGAACATATAGTTTTTAAACAATACCTGTGGCAACAGAATCCGAGTTAGCTGATGGGTGAACAAAATGGAAATTTTTTCCTCCGCATTCTTTAAGAGAATTATTAGAATAAACTGTTTAGAATGGGTTTACCTCCGATCAGTTTAGGGAAAGTTACATAGTTGTCTAAATTGTCGGCTACATTTTTCCATAAAGTTTTGAACGTTGGCACAGAACCAGTAAAGTTAATAGCACTAAAAAACTTCGATAGATTACTCAACCAAATTATCGTTCTAACCATAAATTCTTATGAGCAGTGACAGTGTTACCGAAAACAGGGCCATCGGAAGGCAAGAAAGCTAATACTCCAGGGGGGATTCCTGAAGAAATATTATTAAACAGGGAACATTTCCAATATACTGTAACCTGCTTCTTCTAAGATTTCATAGATAATATAATTACTGTACACGGCAGTATCAGAAGGCTTCCAAAGGCAAACATTTCCCTAACGAGTATAAATTAACTAATCGTAATTTCATCATGACATACCATCAAAGCTGGAGCTGACGCCAAATTTCCTCCAATTGCTGTGAAATTAAAAGGAGCAATAGCAGCAACAAATCCCTATACATAATACAATATAAAAGTCTAAGAGAGTTTCTTCTTACTTCCATTCCACGAAGAATCATTTTGTTGGTGCTTATTTTAGTGCTTAATGGTGAATAGGTGTCTGCTTCAAGAGCGAACTTGGCGTTGAAGCGGAAGAAATCAATGAGTTCACAAGCAGCATCAATTTCTGCTTGAATGATATTTTTTCCTTGTCCTAGCATGGTAGAAGCATTCAGCTTCATACGATATTTTCCAGCACATAAATCGGCGGCTTTTAACAAAATTTCAGCTCTTTCTCTGAAATAGCTCATAGTGTGCACAAATTGATAATAGGTTCCTACTTGAGTGGAACACGTTCCCATTTCGCACGGCTTTCCAGACAAACTTCAATAGCTTCCTTGATTTGTTCAGCAGTAGCATGAGTATATTTGGCCAAAACCGAAGCATGATCAGATGGCTAGACTGGTAATCAATATACATCTCTTTAAATACTGCAAACTGACCATAACTTGATTCTTTTCAAGGTTATTGAAAATTTTCTTAGTTCCTATGCGGAGTGGCACTTCGCTAACGGTCTGTAAAATATATTTATTCATTTTTTTTATTTTGAAATATGATGTTTTAGTGAAAAATGCGCACATGAGCACAAATTTTACTTACTTACCTTGGACATAACATCAAGTTCCTTTATAAGAGCTTCTCTCTCAGTACTTCCTTTTTTGTATTCAAGTATAGGTTCATTTGTCATTGATTTCATGAATTGTTCAGAAGTAAGCCCACTGAATTAGTTTTAATATATTATTAATACTACTATATATTCTACCTGAATGTTGATACATTTCTTGTTCTAAGAATTGATCTTGATACTCCACTAACGGATTTTGATAGCATTATTACTAATATTTAAATATTATTAATTAATATAAGATAATAAGTTAAAAGATAATGAAGAGAACAAAGATTTTGATACTAAAGAGCAAGAATTAACATAAAGCTCAAAACTCAGCCGAAGCGCTAAGCACAGAACTTGTGCCAACGTGAGGCACATAAAGAACAAACACGGCCAAGAGCTTACTCCCGTAAGCCCAACTGATCGAAATGCGATGGAAGCTGCAGAAAGTTAGAATGATATTCTTCACAGTTACGCTCAAGAAAGACAGCATTATCTTTTCAGCATTGTAACATCGCGCCTTCATCGATTTCATATTTTGTTCTTTAAAAAAATTAAGTTTAATCTATTTGATAATGGCATTCACTTGTTTCTAATATTGTTTGAAAGTTAACTTATAGACATATATTTTCCAAAAAGAGATGTTATTCTCGACTTAGTTTAATGAAGATTAATGTAAACCTTTACAGTTAGCTTAATTGCTTCATACTAAATTAATTATTAGATTAATGCTATCAAAACATGTGAATGCGATTTTAAAATAGATACGATTTAATAGTTTTTTTTTGTAATAGTTTCTTTAACAAATCAAAAATCAATACTACAGACACAGATCAAACAAAAACTTTGCAAAGTTATACACAGCCGGTTTTAAGCGAAAAATAAAATTAATGAAACTCGATGTGCCACGGGCTTTGTTCGAATTTATTGGTTTTTGATAGTTCAAGGTAATAATTTAATTTAAGCTTAAGCTAAGAAAAACAATTTCTATATCTTGAAATTAATGATTTTTTTGTATTAAAGAATGTGAATCCTCTCCATTTCAATGAATGAAAATGACGAGGAATAGTTGAATGACCAAAACCTTTGCAATGGTATTTATAGAAAAAAGCTGGGTACCCCTTGTGAGTGACCTTAAACTCGTGGAACAGGAAATTGCACTTTTTCATCGATAAGAATCTTTTTTTTCCAATTTCTGGAAAAGTTCATACCTTATAATATTGAAGAGTCAAAAATAGATATTCTATTATCTCATTACAATCATGTGTAATCTAATTTTGAAAAAAAACACAAATAATAAATAAGAAATTTAAATAAAATTTTATTTTTTTAAGAAAACAGAATAATATTAACGAAATATTATTGAAGAAAAGTTGTTGATGAAGTAATATTAAGACGTGGATTATTAAGAGGGGGCTTCAGACTCAGTTGTTTATAATCACCAATTATTAAAGTGCTGTACGGACTATATGATGTTTGTACTTTAAAAGCCATTCTCAGAGAGCGATAACATAAAATTGTTGTAATGAAGCATGTGACACCTGCAAGTTTACTTTTAAAATAATATTATAAATGTTTCTCACCTTCACACAATCCTACACATATTAATACAGCGTGTGCAATACAAGTTGGAAATGTGCAGCTTGATTTATCACTAATCTGGTTAACAGTTTGAGCATTTTGTATAAAGAGTGCAATAGACAATATAATAGAAATTGAACTTGATATGAATAATAGAATTTGAGCAGTTTTATCTAATCTTCTGTATAATTGAAATAAATTAAAAGAATTATATTCATATTATATCTTACCTAACAGCAATAAAACAAAGAAGTGAACATAGAAAATACATTAAAGCTGCTGTAGTTGAATAAGCTTCTAACGTAATAGGATTAGTGAAAATATCAAAAATCTGAAAAAGAATTCGTGTTTTATTCAAAATTAAATTGTAAATAGTACCAAAATAAAAATACTGAATATCAGATGTATCAATCCTAAGAAGATACCACATCTTGAGCATGGCCATGATCTTGATAAACTTTCAAGAGGATCTGAAAAGATTGATTACAATCATTACATTGTCTCAAAAGTTTAATTAAGATTTGTGAAATTATAAATATTTATTTACCTCCTTCATAAAATTTTCTCATAATAGTTGAAGGACTAGTACTAATAATAGATGTCATAAGCGGAATATCTTCAGTCATTTTTTTAAATTCAAAAGAAGCTCAATTCGACGATAAGTTTGCCGACGAAAGAATGAAAAGCCATCAATTTGACAGGTGTTTTCCATTACGTTCTCTTGTCATGGAAAAGATCAGAATCTATTGTTGGGCAGTGTAATGGCAGATGTTGAAATTAGTTGAAAGCTCATCCAGAAATGAAGACATAAGTATCTATTTGTGAGTATAAGAGGTAGAGAAATCCACCAATTTACATATAAATTGTTTTTGTTTTGAAGGTGATAAGATGTATCGATGTCATCTTATACTTTCAAGATTATGTAACACCTCGTTAAGTTTGAAACCTTATATTCAAGCTAAACTTGAGATTTAAGATTCAAGTTTCAAGTCAAATATGATTGAAAGATATCTTCTAAATACTTCATGTGTTGTTTTGTTGTTTATGTTTTGGCAAATACTCTTTCTTTTTCTTTCAACATAATAAATACTAGAATAATGTTTAAAATTTTTATATTTTCATTCGAGTATTGAATAAAAATAATGGAAACTAATCATATCTAGTTGATGTCGAAGGCGTTTGTTAATACTAAGCTATCCATGTGTAACTACAGAACGAAGGTATTTAGATGAAGGATTTATATAAATTCTCTGGTATGCAAGGGCATATATGCACAGTCTATATACTTTTGTGTATATATGATGAAATAATATAACAGAAGGAAAAGTAAAAATGTTTAGAAGTCAGAAGCACGGGCACGGGATGGTGATCGGAGAACAGCAGCAGACTGAGATGTCTGAAGACCTGGGGCAACGGAAGCAGATGAGCGAGACTTGGCGCGCATCTTGGAGAGGGAGTTTTCGGCAACGTCGGCTCTCTCTTCGGCATCTTCCAATTGGTGTTGAATTTGTCTGTATTTCTGGAGGTTGGTGTTGGCAACTTCCTCCTGTAAACAAACATCATGAGATGACCGATTTCAATAGATCAGAATAGGGAATTTGGAAATAAACTTACAGCCTCTTCGATTTGTCTCTTTTGGGTCTTCAATTTGTTTTGGAGCTTGTCAATTAAGTCCTGGAGTCTTTCGAAGTTCTTCTTATCTTCATCAACCTGGAATTGAAGTTCACGGACACGGCGGTCGGCACGTCCGAGGTTCTTGTTGGCTTCTTGGTAACGGCGTTGTTCAGAGTCGAGTTCGGATTCGAGCTCACGGACACGTTGCTCGAGCTTGGCAATAACCTGTAAATGAATTTTGTTATAAACAACATTATCATTTTGTCAATCCACCTTCTTTCCTCCCTTGAGGGCAGCAGCTTCGGCTTCATCGAGTCTAACTTGCATTTCCTTAAGTTGTTGTTCGAGTCCCTTGCGTTGACGGTCGACGTGTTGAGAGTGTTCTTGTTCTTGGCGGAGTTCCTCAGCAAGTCTGGCAGCATCAGCCATAGCCTTCTTACTGCGTTCTTCAGCAGCCTTGAACTCGTTAAGAGTCTCATCGAGATCAGCCTGAAATGATAATAATTATGATTTTGAAACCTGAAATAAAGTCTTACGTGGATGGCTTGAAGTTCACCCTCGAGCTTTCTCTTGGCAGCAGCCAAAGAGCTAGCTTGGGCAGAGTATTCGTTGGCTTGGTCACGAGCGTCAGCGGCTTCGTACTCAGCTTGCTTGCGAGCACGTTCAGCGGCCTCGTTGGCAACCAAGAGTTCTTCCTTCTCGGATTGGAGTAAGGTGGCGCGCTTCTCGGCGTTGAAGAATTGTTCTCTGATATCATCGCGGTTGCGTTGCTCCTCCTCAACTTGGAGTTGGAGTTCGCGGATTTGTTCTTGGTATCTCTTGAGGTTCTTTTGGGCATCAGCGTTGGCCTTGTTAGCATGATCAAGGGCAATTTCGAGCTCGTTGATGTCAGCCTCGAGCTTCTTTTTGACGCGGAGAAGTTCGGCCTTTCCTTTGGCTTCGGTTTCCAAAGAAGCTTGCATGGAATCCATAGCACGTTGGTGGTTCTTGCGGGTGTTTTCGAACTCTTCCTCCTTCTCTTGGATACGCTTCTCGATTTCGGAGCGGATCTGGGAAACTTCAACTTGAGCGCGGAGAACCTTGCTCTCTTCGGCTTCCAAGGCAGCTTCAGCCTCGTCAAGAGCGTGCTGAAGTTCCTCCTTCTCGATTTCGAGGCGGCGGATGATCTTCTGCATCTCGTGGACGGAGCGTCCTCCTTCTCCGAGTTGGTCGGTAAGATCCTTGATTTCTTGGCTCAAGCTCTTGTTCTCACGACGGAGTCCCTCGACAACCTCCATGAGCTCTTCTTGGGCATTCTTAGCCTTGAAGAGATCGGTGGCGGTGTTGCGGGCATCACGTTGAGCAGAGTCAAGCTCGGCAGAAAGATCGTCGGTCTTCTTCTTCCATTCGTCGATGACCTTGTCGAATCCTTTTTGCTTCTTCTCAAGAGCAGCAGCGAATCCGTTGGCACGCTCAACATCAACCTGAGCGTCATCAAGATCTCCAACGAGACGAGACTTGGTCTTCTCGAGGGAAGCGATCTTGGAGTGGGCGGCATCGAGAGCCTCCTGGAGCTCGTTGATCTTCTGGGCCTGTCTTCTCTTGGCATCCTCAAGCTCATCAGCCTTGATGAGTCCTTCTCCCTCGAATCTTGCTTTCCATTGTTGGATTTCAGCATTGGCCTTGCTGAGTTGACGAAGGATTTCGTTCTTTCCTTCGATTTCTTCTTCAAGGCTTTCCTGGAGTTGCTCAGCCTCGTGTTGGTAGTTCTTGGCTTGAGCGGCAAGAGTTTGGCGTTCACGAGCTTCCTCGTCAGCGGTACGGCGAGCCTCTTCCAATTGGCTGGTAAGTTGGCTCTTTAATCTGTTCAATTGTCCGACTTGAGATTCAGCATCCTCGAGTTGTCTGCCGAGGTCTCCGTTCTCGTTGTGAAGACGTCCCTTGATGGAGGTGAAGTCTTGGAGTTGACGGGCTTGTTCATCAGCCTTAGATTGAAGCTCAGTCAATTGGAGTTCGAATTGCTTGGCGAGCTTTTCGTTGTTGAGCTTGGCAGAAGTTTCACCATCGAGTTGAGCAGCAAGGTCTTCAGCTTCACGTTGGATCTGGGTCTTGTCCTTCTCAATCTTAGCCTTTTGCTTTTGGAGCTGATCAAGTTGATCAGTAAGCTCAGCAACGGCATCAGTGTGCTTCTTGCGAAGACCACCGAGTTGGTTTTCGTGGTTCATGTTGGCTTCCTCAAGATCGCGGCGAAGCTTGGCGAGCTCAGCTTCTCTCTTCTTGTTGACCTCAACTTGAGCGGCGGTAGCTCCTCCTTGTTCATCAAGACGCTCACCGAGCTCTTCCAATTCGCGCTGAAGGTCAGCCTTAGCACGGTCGGCCTTGGAGCGGGATTGGCGTTCGTTCTCGAGTTCCTCTTCGAGCTCAGAGATTCTGCTTTGTCCTTCCTTGATTTGGCGTTGGAGCTTGCTAACAAGAGCTTGCTCGTCTTCCAAACGGCTGCTGACAGAGTGGAGTTCAGACTCCTTCTTCTTCAAGTTGTTTTCCAAGTCATGACGTTGGCGGGCAGCCTCATCAATGTTTTCTTGGGCAATCTTGAGTTCTCCCTCAGTCTTTCTCTTTTGCTTGTCAAGATCAGCGCGGGATCTCTTCTCGCGTTCAAGGGAATCCTCGAGGTCATCGAGAGTTTGCTCGAGCTTAGCCTTAACCTTGTTGGTATGGTTGGTCTTGTCTTCTTCAGCTTGAAGATCCTCCATCAACTTGCGGTTGATTTCCTCTTGGTGCTTCTTCTCCTTGTTGAGCTTGGCGATGCTTTCGTCTTGTTGTTGCATTTCGTCTTGGAGGGAGCGAATCTGGTGATCCTTAGATTGCTTCTCGGACTCAGACTTGCGGAGACTCATTTCGAGGTCTTGGATCTGCTTCTTGAGGGATTCAACCTCAGCCTCAACCTTCTTCTTGGCTCTCTGGATGTCAGAGTTACGGTCTTCTTGATCGGCCAAACGGTCGTTCAATTCCTGAAATTAAAGTTTCAATACGAGTAGTCGCAAATTAAACTTACAGAAAGTTGCTTCTCAGCATCTCCCTTAAGAGCTTGAAGCTTAGCAAGACGCTCTTCAGCTTCAGAAAGTTGTCCCTTGGTGCTTTCCAAGTTGGTGAACAAGCTGTTCTTCTCTTCCAAGAGCTTGGTAGAGCTGTCTTCAAGTTCCTTGCGGAGCTTGGATTCCTTTTCGAGGTCAGCTTCAAGAGCCTTAACCTTGTCGTTGATCTTGTCGAGCTCTTCGGCTTCCTTTCCGGCCTTGAGGAGTGGCTTGACTTTTCCGTAAAGCTTGAACCATTCCCAGGTACGGAGGGTGCACCAGGAGCGGACATTACGCTGGACGATGAGGAGTCCGGCTCTTTGTTCCATACGACGCTTGCGGTCGGTGAGTCCCAAGTACCAACGGATGTTGGATTGGAATCCAATCATGATGGAAGAAAGCTTGTCGTCACGAACGTCTTCAAGGTGAGCCAAAACTCCGGCCTTGAAGAAGACCTTAGTAAGACCGACACGGAAGTTATCCTCTTGAAGAACTCCTTCATTGACAAGGCGTCCCATGATAGCATCAGCGCACTTCTTCTTGTCATCGTCGCACTTAGCTTCCTTGGCGGCAAGGATAGCGTAACGCTGGACGAAGTCGTTGTGAAGGGTTCTGTTGGGGAAACCTTTACGGCAAATACGGATACCTTCAAGTACACCGTTACAGGTCAACTGGTTAAGTACAAGAGCAGCATCGATCATTCCTAAAAGAAGAAAATAAAATATCACAATAGCCTCAGGGTATTCTTACCAGATTGCTTCTTCTCGTTGGGGATGATACAACGGATGAAGTGAGGATGAGTCTTGTGAAGCATAGTCATGAGGTTGTTGAGGGATTCACGGTAAAGCATAGAGACAGTCATGAAAGATCCAGACTTACCCTTCTTCTTTCCTCCACCGCCTTCTAAAAAAGAAAACATAGCAAATCCATAAATTTATCAGAATCACAAACCCTTAGCCTTAAGTGCGGCCTCTTCCTGGGTGGTGTAATCTCCCCAGACTTCGACCAAAAGCTCGTTGGCCTTGGATTGTTTCATGACGGAGACGACAGTGTCGTTGAGGGGGTCCTTGTTCTTCTCGAGCCAGTTGCTGCAATTGTAGCGGACAGTACCAGCGTAGTGACGCATGGCAAAGTGAGCTTCGGCTTGCTTTCCCTTTGGTGGCTTGGGCTTCTCGAAGTTGGGGTGTTTGCCCAAATGTTGTTCAACAAGCTTCTGAGCCAAAGTCATATCAGTAGCCTTTGGTACGATACATTCTTCATCGAGCATAGAGATGATACCAAGTGGCTAAAAGAGGAGAAAATCAGAATAAGTTGGAGAAAAGAGTTGACAAACCTTCTCAATAAGTTCGATACAGGCTTGGAGATCAAGACCGAAATCGATGAAAGTCCATTGGATACCTTCACGAGCATATTCTTCCTGTTCAAGAACGAACATGTGGTGATTGAAGAACTGTTGGAGCTTCTCGTTTACGAAGTTAATCCAGAGCTGTTCGAAGGAGTTGAACTAAAATTAGAAAATTCATTAGAATGAAGTTGAATATGGAAAAGCTTACATCGAAGATTTCGAAACCAGCGATATCAAGTACTCCAATGAAGTAATCACGGTTGATTCCTTGTTGATCAAGAGTCAAGTTACACTTCTTAACCAACCAGTTGAACACACGGGAGTAGAGACCCTTAGCCATGGCTCCGATAGCCCAGTTGACTTGTTCGATGTTCTGTCCCTTGGATACCCATTCGGTTCCGACCTTTACACGTGGCTTGGTAAGAGCCTTGAGGAAACCTTCAGGGTCGATTCCGAACATATTGGCGGCCTTTTCAGCTTCTTCAGTACCATCTGGCTCAGCTTGTTCTTCACGTGGACGTTGCTTGAACTTCATGTTACCCATGTGCATAAGAGCAGCCATAAGCTTGTAGCAGTCCATCTTTTCAGGACCAGAGAAGTTAAGGATGTCGAAGGCTTCGTCAGTAAGTTGGAATTCTTCGGTATCGTTGATACCATCGATGGTCAACTCAGCTTGAGCAACGAACCAGTAATCCTTGAGTGGTTTGTCAAGGAGAAGGTCGTTCTTGAGAGTTGGCTTGAAATCAGAGAAGATCTGGTAGAAGATATGGTAGCAACGCTCTCCAGGAGCTTGACGGATAACACGAGATTTCTCGAGGAGGTAGTGTTCAATATCACAAGAGGCAAGTCTTCCTTGCTTGGAGAAGTGAATACGGATGAACTTTCCGAAACGGGAGGAGTTGTTGTTACGGACAGTCTTGGCGTTACCGAAGGCCTCGAGGACAGGGTTGGTCTGTACAATTTGGTCTTCGAGAGTAGCCTTCTTCTCTCCTTCAGTTTTGTTGCCTTCCTGTTGGGAAGCTCCGACAGAGGCGAAGTAGGCAATTACCTAAAGAAGTCAAAATGAATCAAAGAACGAGATTCTGAATCCTACCTTCTTGGTGTTTTCAGTCTTTCCGGCTCCGGATTCTCCGGTAATGAGCATAGACTGATTTTCATGATCTTGAAGCATGTTTCTGTAAGCTTGATCAGAAACAGCGAAAAGATGGGGTGGCATCTCAGTACGTCTCTTGCCCATGAACATACGGGCGACAGAGTCGGTGTAAATTGGAAGACGTTTGTATGGATTGATTACGACGCAGAAAAGACCCGAATAAGTCTGAAAGCATATTTATATTTATTTCCAAATCGAAACCCTGATATCGTATAATTTTCTAAATTTTCCCGTCTTAACTCGTTTGCTTCCTCATCTCCCTTCAACTGTCCTTAAAGTTTTTGCCAACATTTTTCTAGGAAATCGAACGTTGTACATTAAGCTCGATATCTCTCTCTCTTACTTTATAACCATCTCTGTTACCGCGGCTGTTTAAGCTGCTTTCATCTTTTGTGTCTGAGGAAAAACAAAAATGCCAGTCGTACACTTCTATCTTCTAGCTTGTGCTCTTTTCTCTTTTTTCTTTTTCTGCCTAAATCTCTTCCAATTTCTCTTATATTTTTTCTTTTTTCTCTCTTATTCTCTTTTCTGTGAATAAGAACACTCTCTCTTCTGGCTTCTCTCGCTCTTTCTCTCGCTCTCTCTATCTTTCTCTCTTTTTCTTCTTTGATATCCTACTACTGAACAACAAATGTTCTCAACTAGTGAGAGAAATTAAGATGAGAGATAAAGAAAGAGAAACGAGTGATAGAAGGAGTGAGAACGATTACTGAGGCAGATGTTGAGATTCCTTTGCTCTGCTTGACACAAGATGGGCACAATTGTAATAGCCGGTAGCGAATGAATACTAAGATATGAATGCAACAACAAAAGCTTTTGTTTTTCATCTTTGAATGGACACATCCATACAGTATCATTTGCATCGTTCTTTCGTTCTTCGACTTCAATATCATTAATGAAAACTTAAAACTTACGTAGATAAGCATAGCAGCATAACGGGCACGCAAGTTGTGAAGTACAGAGGCGTCGTTAAGCATAGACAAGTTGGACATGTCTTCAGTCTTCTCGAATTTTGGAGGGTTCATTTCTTGAACTAACTCCTTCTTGAGGGTGATCTACAAAGAAATATTATAATTCCAGATCCATTTTCACAGTTACATTTTAACTTTTTTTTGTCATATTTCTTGGAATAATTGAAAAAAGTTTTTAGGCTATTATATTATTTCTGAATTTTCCCGTTTTTATTGCAACTTTGAAGTTTTAAGCGAAATTCAAACCATGGGTTTTTCTCTGATATTCGCCTACGGCAGCGACAACTATTACACATTTTCATAGACTCACATTCTCTTTTCTCTTGTTCTTGGCATAGTCTTCATCTTTCTTTTCTTAACGAACTCCCTCCCTCTTGGCTCATTCTTCTCACCTCAATGTCTCTCATACTCTCTCAATTTCTACTCATATCTCTTATCTTCTTCCTATGCTCTAACCTGATGCTTCTATCTTTCTTCTCCTTATCCCATATCGCCCTTCCTCTCTTCTTGCCTTTTGACTATGGTCGTAAACGAAACTCACAGCTGCCAGTAATAGAGAAAGAAGAGGGGAAAAAGTGGGGGAGGGAGATGTTTTAGAATTTTATGTACAAAGAGTCAATATGAAAAAGTAAGCATGATGTAAGTTTAAATCGTAATTTTCAACTTCAAATTTCCTTTCTCATTCAATTTTTTTCAAAAAGCATTACTGTAAACAGAAATATGAATACAGTATATGAAATTATTCCAATAAAATTACGGTAATAGAATATTTCAATGTGAATATATAGCAGATAGAATACTATTATTAATCAAAATCAATTTAGCCTTTTTTCAATTATTCTCAAGTTATAATTAAATTTAAAATATTTAGAAATAAGAATTTCAAAAAATAATAATTTTAATTTAAATTAGAAAGAAATATAAGAATAAGTTACTTCATTTCCACGGGCGGTGACAACAGTGACTTGATCTCCCTTAGTGGCCGTGATCTCACCAGCAACGTATCCTTCTTCGGCATCTGGGATCCAGCAATTTTTCTTGGAATCGTATGGCTTGCTCTGGTCCTAAACCAAAGAAAAACAATAAATTGTAAAATTTAAAAAAATTTAAAAAAGGAAAAAAAGGCTCAAAATGGGTTCAAACCTCGAGCATTTGCTCGCGAGTACGACGCAGGTACGGCCATCCGGGATCCTTCTCGTGTTCCATCTTGGAAATGCGGCTTCTTCGTGGAGAGTCTGCCCGTGCAATGGCAGGAAAGCCTCAGGCGATGCCACACCTCCTGTTCAAGTTCCCTCCTCCTCCTCTTCGTCTCTCACTTCTACTGTAATGTCTAAATGTCTGAGATTCCAGGAAACTTAGCCAGCAAGAGAAATGATTACTGTTGGAGAGTGTACGAAACACACTGATTTTCAAACATCAAAAATGAATACAGAAGACTGTAAATACAGTAACCCATGAAACAGTGAATGATGACATACCGTAAGTGTTCTAAAATTTTTAATTTGGGATGCAATCCTACATTCAACGAAGTTTGATTTATTAAAGTGAATTAGAGTATTAATCAGTTCCGTATATCAAGTAGGTTTAACTGATTTGTTTTAAAACTATGATACTTTTGATTTCACTGTAAACGGTATTGGGTATGGGGTATGGGTAATCAGATTTGAATTTTTTGGTATAATTCCCCTAAACTATTCTTCGTTTACAGCTTTTTCATTCAAAGTTAATTTATATGCATATAGTTAACTGTATATGTATGAATTATTAAAATTACGTACAATACTATATATCTATCTATCTATACAAATAATGTATATATATATATATATACATTGTATATACATAAATATATAAATACATCATTCTGTTCTTCTCTTGATTTGTTAATTCTCTTTATCTTTTCTCTTTATATTTCACTCTCTCTCTCTCCCTTAATCTATCTATCTACATATCTCTATCTCTATCTCTTCTCTCTCTCTTTCTTTCTCTCTCTCTCTTTCTCTCTCTGTATTCTTCATTTTCTCTCTATCTTCTTCTATCATTGCATTACCTTGTGAACATTCCATCCTATCCTCTCTTCACCATATCTTTTCTACATTCAAAGACATAGCAATGCTTACATGAAGCTTATCTCGTGTCCAGCAACAAAACAACTGTGTTTCCTATCTCCTGATATTCTCTATCTTTATGAATCTCTCTTCTTTTCTCTCTTTTTATCTTCAATGTTAGAATTTCTTTTTCGTTTCTCTAGTCGATGTGAAGATTTCTCTGTCAAAGTTGGACTACTTTCTGTTTCTTCCTGCTCATTTTCTCTTCTTCTTCTTCACTTGTTCATCTACAACAATTCTTGCCACATGCGGTTCTTTCAATAAAATCCGAAGTGATCTCCTAAGGGGATCGGTAAAGTGAAGAAAGAGATATTATGAATAACTTCAAGAACGAAACTTTTCACAAGAAAATGCTCAGATATTTATACTCTCACTAACCATTTTCATCATTCTTTCTTCTATTTTACTTTAACATATCCGTACATCTAATTGAAAAAGCCATTTTTTCAATGCCAATGTTCATCACTCAAATATTACAGTAAAATATTTGGTAAAAGGAAGTGAACAACAGTTGGAATCTGAAATTTTTTTTTACTCGTAGCAGTAGAAGACAGATGTAGATCTGTTGAAAAGTTTCTGAATAGTTTTTTGAGATTTTCTTGAAAATTTAGAGAAATGGAAATGAAGAAAGCTTTAGAAGAAGTAGAAGAAGAAGTGGTATAGAAAACTGAAAAAGAAGAGAAAGATAAAGAGAAAAAGACGGAAAGGCGATGTTTAGTATTAGCAAGATACGTGAAAAAAGTTTTGTTAAGATGATGACACCTGTTTGAACTACGAATTACCTTTTCATACTATTCTAATATTAATTTGTTTTATTTAAGTATTTCAGTATTGTATTGTATTATTCTTATAATTTAATTATATTTCCTCCCTTCAACTTGATAAATATAATAAATTCATTCAAGTTTTTGCGTTTTTTTGCAAGTTGAGCTCTACTGATTCTCAAACATTTCATAACATTCCTTGAAGTATTTTGAACCAATATCAACATTCCGGCGGATGAAGAGAATCCATGATAAACGTATTTTCGATGTTGTTTCTCAAAGAAAGATGGTTTGTTATCAAGAAATGAGAACCATATCAATGAAGAAGAAGTGTTATAGTATGTTTATAAGAAACATTATTTGAACTTGTGATCTAATCAATGTTTTTGTAATTTATTAAAAAAACTTTTTTTCAACTTGAAAACTTAAAACTTTGAATTATAATTTATGTTTTAGTATAAATAACATTGTTTTACTTCATGATCAAAAAAATAATTATAATAGCGGAAGTGAATGTGGTTTTGTTTGATGTTTAAGAGAGAAGATAGAGAGAGAGAGAGTGAGATAAAGAGAGACAAAAAAGAGAGAGAGAGAGAGATGGCCAGAAGTAGGAGCTCCAGCATTTGGATTCCTCCTCATGATAGATGCCATTACACCGTGTACCCTAAATGATTGGCTCGTAATCGACATAAAAACTTCTGAAATGAACTAATTTTGAAAAAAAAAGAAAAGAAAAAATATTCCAAGAGGGAGATTTAATAATATTGGATATATAGTCAAGTATTTACTAAGATTTTATGTAAATAATTAAAAGATATATTTAATTAAATTAATTAGTCTTTGACTTGCAAGTGTGTGCAAGATGGCAACTGTTCTTGTTGATTCAACATATTATACTGCTCATTTCTTTTCACCAAAATTACAATTACAAAGTATTATACAAGTTGAAGCTTGACGTGATAATTCATTTGTTTTTAAAGGATAAAAAACAAAACATTTGTGTTTATCTCTATCAACATAACTCTTGCTTTCATTGTTTATTTTTATCGAATTTTTTTAATTTTAAAACAAACTACAAGTTCTTTGTGTTCAGCGTATGCTATACCCGTTGATGAAGAGAACTATATTCAAAACTATATTGGTAAAAATGTAGATTATCTTTCGGCTTTAGTGAAATCTAAAGCACGGCTGTCATGCGTTATGTGGTTCTCACTCGTTCTCTCCCTCTTTCTCCTTTTTCCACCTCCTCAATTTCCGCCTCTGCTCCTTTAGTTCTACTCGTGTGCTTCTTCTTATTTATTCTTTCCAAGCGTTTTCTTAGTTTTTCCTCTCTCTTCACCTCAATCTCTCTCAATCTCAATCTCTCTCTTTATCCTTCTTCATTCCCTCTCTCATTCTTCTCAATCTTGACTTATCTTCTCTTTTGAATGTTACAGATAGAAGGCGCAGTTTATAGAAACAGAGAGCAGTTCAGTAGACAGGCAGTCTATCGTTCCCCTTCACATCATATCATCACCTTCATCACCTCCTTCTTCCGCTTCTGTATAACGTAAATGATGAAAAAAATGAAAATTTTATTGAATTTTTTTGAAAAAAAAAGGAAGAAAAAGCTATAAATCTATTGAATTAATCTATTTTATAATCTGATTTCTTATATGTGTATGAAATGAAATTACACGAAATTTCAAAGAAAAGACCAATATTTCCTTTAATACACCCTCATTATTTTATTTATCAGAAATATAAAAGTAAGAAAAAAACACAAAATGAATATAAAGAATAATGATTAAAAGGAGAATCGATCGTTGAAAATTGGCGATGTGAAACACTATTGGTTGATACGACGTCGGAGCAGTGGAGCAAACCGTCAAACGTCTTCATCCAATTGATTAGAGATTTCACATCAAGACAACGAGGGCTTATTATCATCTAATCGACGAGACTCTACTTCTTATAATTCTTCTTTGAAATAACTCAGAGAAAAAAGAAAATTTTTGTAATGAACATCAGTTTTGTTATTTTACAATTTCCTCACAGAATCTTGTTTTTGTTTTATTTGAGAAATATTGTTGGAATCTAATATAAAGAGAAGGAGAGAACGATAAAGTTATACTCGCTTCTGTCCACGCATACGAACAAGGCTATTCTCGGCTACTTCGGCACGTTCTTCTGCGTTCTCGAGAGCTAATTGTATCTGTCGGAACTTAGATAAGTTCTGCGTTGCTACTTCTTCCTGTAAAACAGTTTCTTTACAAATAGATCAGTTTGATGAGTTCTTACAGCTTCCTCGATTTGTCTCTTCTGTACGCGGATCTTTTGTTGCAATTTCTCTACCATTTCCTGTAGGCGGTCGAAGGCTTTCTTATCTTCCTCGACCTATAAGCAAGCACAATGTTAAGAATCATCTGTTGTACTCAGTTTCAACCTGGAATTGGAGTTCGCGAGAACGACGTTCTTGCTTGGCAACACCCTTGATGGCTTCTTGGTGACGGCGTTGTTCGGAGTGGAATTCGGCATCCAACACGCGAATACGGTCTTCAACCTTGGCAAGGGCTTTTTGTCCGACTGAAAATGATTTTTAAAGTTCATATCTTGATTTTTGCTGCTTACATTGAACCATAGCGCGTTCGGCATCATCGATCTTCTGTTGTAATTCTTTGGCGGTAAGTTCAAGTCCTTTGCGTTGTCTGTCAACATGCATAGCGTGCTCCTGTTCTTGTCTGACTTCTTCGGATAGGCGGTCAGCGTCAGCAGCAGCCTTCAATCATCAGTCATTTAGTATGATATTGACACACAACAACTATACCTTGCGGGCACGTTCCTCGGAAACCTTAAGCTCATTGAGAATATCATCCAATTCGTTCTATAAACAGAATATTAGATAGGTTTCCTTCCATTAAACTTACTCTGGCGATTTGAACATCATTCTCAACCTTACGTTTCATAGCAGACAAAGCAGCATTGTTGGCGATCAATTCAGTGTTCTGAGATTTAAGATCTCCTTGATCGATTTCCAATTGCTTCTTGTGCTGAAAGAAATTTTTGAAAACTTGCAAATTCTGTCATATTTACCTTCTCAGCAGCTTCGATTCTGTTGGCCAAGTCATCAGATTCAGACAAGGCAACAGCGAGACGTTTCTCGGCAGACAGGTAGTTCTCACGGATTTCCTCACGGCGTCTTTGTTCTTCATCAACTTGAGATTGGAGCTCTTTGACCTAAAATGTTTTGAATAAGAATATCATATTCTGAAATAACTTCATACCTGGTCGAATAATCTCTTAAGGTTCTTTTGAGCATCAACATTGGCCTTGTTAGCATGATCAAGGGCAATTTCAAGTTGGTTGATATCGCTCTCTAACTTCTTCTTAGCGCGAAGGAGTTCAGCCTTGCTCTTGGTTTCAGTTTCCAAGGAAGCTTGGATGGATTCAAGAGCACGTTGGTGGTTCTTGCGGGTGTTCTCGAACTCTTCCTCCTTCTCTTGGATACGCTTCTCGATCTCAGAGCGAATTTGTTGAACCTCGATTTGAGATCTAAGAACCTTGCTTTCCTCGGCTTCTAAAGCAGCCTCAGCCTCATCAAGAGCGTGTTGGAGTTCCTCCTTTTCTTGTTCCAAGCGCTTGACGCACTTTTGAATATCATGGTAGCTGCGGCTTCCCTGTCCGATTTGTTCATTGAGGTCACGAATCTCTTGGGAATATCCCTTGTTCTCGCGACGAAGAGTCTCAATATGCTCGGTTAAATTATCCATGGCAGAGCGAAGCTTGAAGATTTCGGTAGATGTGCTGCGAGAGTCGCGAGTGGTTGCATCAATTTCCTTTTGAATATCATCAACCTTGCGCTTCCAGTCTTCAACAATCTTGTCGAAGGCTCTTTGTTTCTTCTCAAGGGCAGCGATGACAGTAAGGTGTCTATCGACATCAGACCGAGCATCTTCGGTATCTTGAAGAAGGCGACTCTTAGCCTTCTCAAGAGAGATAACCTTGTTTTGAGCGGCAGAAAGGGCTTCTTGGAGATCCATGACGCGAGCCATTTGTTTTCTCTTAAGGTCTTCCAATTCGTCGGCTCCGACAAGTCCTTCTCCCTCATAACGGGCCTTCCATTGAGAAATTTCGGAATTGATACGGCTGAGTTGTCTTTGGATGTCGTCCTTGGCATTAATTTCTTCCTCAAGAAGTTCGTGGCACTGATCGATTTCGTGCTCCAAGTTCTTGCAGGTGGCGTTGAAGTCTTGGCGCTCGTGGGTCTCGTCTTCAGCCGCCTTCTTAGCCTCAGTCAGTTGACTGCTAAGGGCAGCCTTAGCACGATTGAGAGCTCCAAGCTGAACTTCGAGTTCTTCAACTTGTCTAAGGAGATCACTGTTGTCATTGACAAGACGTCCCTTAGAGCTGGAGTAATCAGCGATTTGACGGGATTGCTCATCAACCTTCTGTTGAAGCTCAGCAACTTGAATTTCGTATTGTTTGGAAAGACGTTCCTGTTCAACACGAGCCTTAGTTTCCTGATCAACTTGAACATTCAAGTCGTCAAGGTCCTTCTGGAGGCCTCCCTTTTCCTTATCAAGCTTAGCTTTGTTCTTTTGTAAAGCATCCAATTGATTGGTTAAATCAGCGATGGTATCGTTGTTCTTTTTGCGAAGAGATCCAAGTTGATCTTCATGAGCCATGTTCTTTTCTTCCAAGTCGCGTCTGCTCTTAATAAGTTCAGAATCCTTCTTCTTGTTGAGCTCAAGTTGAGCTTGCATTTGATTGTTTTGCTCATCAAGACGATCATTCAAGTCATCAAGTTCGCGTTGAAGCTCAGCACGGGCGCGATCGGCCTTAGCACGAGTTTGACGCTCATGCTCGAGCTCATCTTCAATCTCGATAATGCGAGCAGCGTTTTCTTTAGATTGACGAGTTAATCGGTTAGCCATAGCTTGCTCATCCTCAATACGAACGCTAAGGGCATGGATGTCAGCTTCCTTCTTCTTAAGAGAAGACTCGGCCTCCTGTTTAATCCTAGTCATTTCTTCATGATTTTCTTGAGCAGCCTTGAGTTCGGACTCAACCTTTCTCTTGGATTTTTCAGTATCAGCGCGAATACGTCTCTCACGCTCAACAGATTCTTCCATTTCATCAAGAGTTTGTTCAAGCTTAGCCTTTAAACGGTTAGCTTGAGCCATCTTGGCTTCTTCAGCTTGTAAATCTTCAACAAGTTGACGAGCAACTTCTTCCAAATGCTTCTTCTCCTTGTTCAACTTAGCAACAGATTCATCCTGAGAGTTCATCTCATCTTGAAGAGAGCGAATTTGGTTTTCCTTAGCTTGCTTCTCTTCCTGGGATTTAAGAAGACTGGAATCAACAGATTCGATACTCTTCTTCATATTCTCGACTTCTTGTTGAGCTTTTCTGCGCTGCTTCTCAAGATCGGCATTTCTATCTTCTTGCTCAGAGAGTCTATCACTGATATCATTAAGACCCTTCTCCAACTCCTGCTTAGCACCATTCAATCTGGTGAGCTTCTCTTCAATAGCAGCAGATCCTCCCTTGGTCATTTCGAGCTGTTCCAACAATTTTGCCTTGTCGGCATTCAATTTGTTGTAGCTCTCTTCCTTAGCCTTACGCTCGGCTTCAACCTTAGCAGCGGCACTTTCGAGAGACTTGTGCTCTTCAGCCATCTTTGACATTTCTTCAGCCATCTTTCCGCATTTGAGTTGAGGTCTGATCTTACCGAAGAGTAAGAACCAATCCCATGTGCGGAGAATGCACCAAGAACGGATGTTTCTTTGAAGAATGATGTAAGAGTTGAGTTGACGTCTGCGAGCTCCGGAATCAGCAAGAGCGTTGTGAGCGCGAATAGCGCACTGCAAGCCAGTAATGATATCGTTGAGTCTTTCGTCACGAAGATCTTCCATATGGGCAACAACTCCAGCCTTGAAGAAGACCTTGGTGTGTCCAATTCTGAATTGTTCGTTGTCAAGTCTCTTCCTAGCAACGATGGCGTCAAGAATAGCTCCAGCAGCAACTTTATGGTCTTTGCTAGACTTGGCTTCCTTTGCGGCAAGGATAGCGTAACGCTGGACGAAGTCGGGGTGAAGGGTTCTGTTGGGGAAACCTTTACGGCAAATACGGATACCTTCAAGTACACCGTTACAGGTCAACTGGTTAAGTACAAGAGCAGCATCGATCATACCTAAAAGAAGAAAATAAAATATCACAATAGCCTCAGGGTATTCTTACCAGCTTGCTTCTTCTCGTTGGGGATGATACAACGGATGAAGTGAGGATGGGTCTTGTGAAGCATAGTCATGAGCTTGTTGAGGGATTCACGGTACATCATGGATACAGTCATGAAAGATCCAGACTTACCCTTCTTCTTTGCTCCACCGCCTAAGTTTCTCTGTTATTATCGCATCTTTGATTTTTCTAACTTACTCTTGGCTTGAGCAGCAGCCTCTTCCTGGGTAGTGTAATCTCCCCAGACTTCAACCAAAAGCTCGTTGGCCTTGGATTGTTTCATGACGGAGACGACAGTGTCGTTGAGGGGGTCCTTGTTCTTCTCGAGCCAGTTGCTGACGTTGTAGCGGACAGTACCAGCGTAGTGACGCATGGCAAAGTGAGCTTCGGCTTGCTTTCCCTTTGGTGGCTTGGGCTTCTCGAAGTTGGGGTGTTTGCCCAAATGTTGTTCAACAAGCTTCTGAGCCAAAGTCATATCAGTAGCCTTTGGTACAATACATTCTTCATCGAGCATAGAGATGATACCAAGTGGCTAAAAGAGGAGAAAATCAGAATAAGTTGAAGAGAAGAGTTGACAAACCTTCTCAATAAGTTCGATACAGGCTTGGAGATCAAGACCGAAATCGATGAAAGTCCATTGGATACCTTCACGAGCATATTCTTCCTGTTCAAGAACGAACATGTGGTGATTGAAGAACTGTTGGAGCTTCTCGTTTACGAAGTTAATCCAGAGCTGTTCGAAGGAGTTGAACTAAAATTAGAAAATTCATTAGAATGAAGTTGAATATGGAAAAGCTTACATCGAAGATTTCGAAACCAGCGATATCAAGTACTCCAATGAAGTAATCACGGTTGATTCCTTGTTGATCAAGAGTCAAGTTACACTTCTTAACCAACCAGTGGAAGATTCTAGCGTACAGACCCTTGGCAATAGCTCCAATAGCCCAGTTAACTTGGTCAACATTCTGTCCCTTGGAAACCCATTCAGTTCCTACTTTAACTCTTGGGGAAACCAAGGCTTTGATGAATTGGTCAACATCAATTCCGTACATAGCACAAGCCTTTTCAGCATCATCAGTTCCGTCAGCTTCAGCTTGTTCTTCACGTGGACGTTGCTTGAACTTCATGGCTCCAGAGTGAAGATGAGCAGCCATAAGTTTGTAGCAGTCCATCTTCTCTTGCTCGGAGAAGTTAAGGATGTCGAAGGCTTCGTCAGTAAGTTGGAATTCTTCGGTATCGTTGATACCATCGATGGTCAACTCAGCTTGAGCAACGAACCAGTAATCCTTGAGTGGCTTGTTAAGGAGGAGCTTGTCCTTCAACTCAGGTTTGTAATCAGAGAAGATCTGGTAGAAGATATGGTAGCAACGCTCTCCAGGAGCTTGACGGATAACACGAGATTTCTCGAGGAGGTAGTGTTCAATATCACAAGAGGCAAGTCTTCCTTGCTTGGAGAAGTGAATACGGATGAACTTTCCGAAACGGGAGGAGTTGTTGTTACGGACAGTCTTGGCGTTACCGAAGGCCTCGAGGACAGGGTTGGTCTGTACAATTTGGTCTTCGAGGGTGACCTTCTTTTCTCCGGAGTTCTTGTTGCCCTCTTGTTGGGAAGCTCCAACAGAGGCGAAGTAGGCAATTACCTAAAGAAGTCAAAATGAATCAAAGAACGAGATTCTGAATCCTACCTTCTTGGTGTTTTCAGTCTTTCCGGCTCCGGATTCTCCGGTAATGAGCATAGATTGATTTTCATGGTTTTGGAGCATGTTTCTGTAAGCTTCGTCAGAAACAGCGAAAAGATGGGGTGGCATCTCAGTACGTCTCTTGCCCATGAACATACGGGCGACAGAGTCGGTGTAAATTGGAAGACGTTTGTATGGATTGATTACGACGCAGAAAAGACCCGAATAAGTCTGAAAATGGTAAAGTTGTTTGAAGTTCGTGTTGTTTCATCAACTTTTTTATTCTCCCAATTATTATCATTCTAATTAAGTTTTATCTCGATTATTCCCCCTTGCTATGTTTCTTTTTGAATTTTTTCGTCCTCTTCTCAGCAGATAAGTAGACGATGTGGGGGAGGATGTGAAGGACTGCGACAGTGTATGGCGTGCTCAAACCGGCTATCGTGCACAGTGTGCCGTCGTCAGCTAACTGTGAGTCGGGTGATCTTCGTTGTTTGCAAATCTCTTATCCATGCCTCGCTGTCTTCCGTCGCATTGCGAAGAAAGGCGATCGAGAGAGCATAGGTTATGATAGAGATCACGAAGAGAAAATAGAGAGAGAACGATAGCATGAAAGAGGCAAACTGTTCTAAGAACAATTGAATTTGACGATTATCCTAAAAATTCTTGAGAGAAGCCTAAGTGAGATGAGACAAGTCAATGGCAAAATAATTTCTGAGCTAATTTCTTCCTATTTCTTCCACTATACACTCGCAAAGTGCCATAGTTCATTCAAAGAAAAAGTACAGTGAGCTTTGAGATTCTGTATTGAAATTATATTTTTCAAACTTATCTATTGATTGAAACAAACAGAGTGAATCTGCTAATTGTTTTCAAGATATTTTCCAATTTTCAATAGCACCAAATGAACTTACGTAGATGAGCATAGATGCATAACGAGCACGAAGATTCCAAAGAACAGAGGCATCATTAAGGAAAGTCAAATTAGACATATCTTCGGTTTTCTCAAATTTAGGTGGATTCATTTCTTGTACGAGATCCTTTTTGACGGTTTTCTATAATAAGATTAAATAAAATTAAGAAAATTAATAAGAAGATATGATGGATGATTACCTCTACTCCAGCAATAGTAACTACGGTAGTGGTATCGCCTTTAGTGGATTTGATCTCAGCTGCCATGTATCCTTCCTCAGCATCAGGAATCCAACAATTCTTTTTTGAATCATAAGGCTTAGACTGATCCTAAACAACTCCATCAGAATGTATAATAGATAGATAGACGAATTTAGATTGAGTATAGTAATATTGCATAGTATATACAGCTTAAAACTTTATAAACTTAAAGCTTACCTCAAGTACTTGTTCGCGTGAACGACGGAGGTATTGCCATCCTGGATCCTTTTCGTGTGCAGCTGACATGTTTTATGTCTTCAGTCGAATTTGTCTTCCGAAGATCTGAGGATAGCCTATTGCTCGTGCGGTTGCTCCACTGACTGTCGGATGGCGGAGTCGCTCGCGCTAAGGTCGCGCAGCGATGTTGCCAGCAAAGCTTTACCGTTCTGTACCGCCCCCTTCTCTGTATGTCGTAATCTCTCAAAGATTCCGTTTGAAACATTTTCCCTCAAACAATCGTCCGATTTATTTCTTCTATTCCTCTCTTTTTTCTTTATTCTTTCATTCTTGAGAGAAGAGATAGACTGTGTATATGAATACTTGAGATTTGCTCAGCCATTAGTGCTCTCTGTCCTTGAATTCATGGATCGACTATATCTTCTAAGTGATTTTCGTTGTCTGATTCTCGCCGATTCGCTCTTTTCTTCTTAACAGACCGGTGTTTCAGAAAAGTTTTGGAAGACGAAAGACTTGACGATTAACTATGAGTTGTAATAAGTATTGGGAATCTACAGTAATATCTGTAAACAATAGAAGTGGAACTTCTTTTTGAAACTGTCCTTCCGATTTTTTGTATCTTTAGATAATCTGCATTCAATAGTTCTAAGAAGAAAATATGATTTAAGATGCATTCGATGAAATTATCCAAATCAGCTTTTTCTATTGAGCTGAATATCCCTTAGTTTACAGGGACAGCAAACTATATTTCTTCAGATACCACCACCCTCTTCACTTCATCATCATCATCATCATCATCATCATCTTCGTCGTCATTGTATTCTTCTTCTTCTTCATCTTCTTTAGTTTATATTTTACTGATGACCAAAGAACAATTTAATTAACTTAGGGGGGTTTTCTCAATGAGATTTATCGAAATTTTCTTTTTGTATATAGAAATATGTCTGTAACCATTTATTCACTCATTTATTTTAATCAGCAGATTACGTACGCAAACAACGTAGATGAAAGCTTTGAAAAAGAACCCCCAAGCTAACGAGGTAGAGATGAGGGGGTGTCGACGATCGAAAAAGCTAAGATGAGCTATAAGAGCTATGAGAGAGAAATTCGTGGCTCTGTAGTTGCTTATGACGTCTGTAACAGAAAACTATTCGATTAGATACTGCCTTTGAAGAAACAAATAACTATAACTAACAGTAGTATTAGTAGTAATTTCATCGAATTTTAAGAGGAAATATGAAATAAAAAAGAAATCAAAAAAATTTGTGCGAATTAGAAATGCAACCGCTTTTGCGTATATGCAAATTAAAAATGAAAATTTAAAAAATAAAACTTAGGAAACTTATATGTTTTTCTATTTAATTGAGATAGATCTGATTGAAATTGAAAGATTTATTTATATTACAAGGCAGTAAATTCTTACATATTCATACATTCATACATGTACTTGATATGAGTTCTATCACTTTTTTGTTGCATACTTACAGAAGAAAAGAAAATGAGATCATCACCATAACTCTATCACATCAAAAATGAGAAAATTTGAAATAAAAGAAATAAATTAATCAAATTAATTTGGTCATATAACAGCTAAAGCTATACTGATGAGTGTTGCTTTACGGGCTGATTGATGATTAGTTGGAGTTGGACGTCTATTATATGAGACTGGAGCACTAATTTTACGAATTTTGAGATGAGATTCTTCAGAAGATTTAAGTGAAGTTCCAAGTCTTGATTGTTGGCTTCCATGAGGATCGAATCGTTTGCTATTCATATATTGGGAATGATTTCCAATAAAAGTATTATTATTATCAGATGGAATATTGAAGAAATTACGTAATGCCTGAAAGTGGAAAAAAATTTTTAGCATTTAAGATGTAAGATTCCAACTTACTTTCTTAAAACCTGGCATACCATAAGCATAAATTAATGGATTAAGAGCACATGAAATATGTGATAATACAACAGTCCATAAAGTTAAATCTTTTACTTTTGAATTTGGCCAAAAGTAAACGATTGTATTTATAATATATAATGGATACCTATAAATAAATCAAATTATTATTATATTACTATATGTTATAATATAAAATATTTATTTTTTATAAATCTATTGACATACTTACAACTTTTCACATCATCATCATCATCATCATACACTACTCCCCTTCTATCACCCCTGTGCTGTACACAACAAACTCGCGTATTCCATTTTGAGGCAATTTTTGATTTCATTGGTCATTTAGACTTCGTCTTTGAAGACGTTATTTCCATTTCGTAACATCATTATTTCCCTTTTTCTCACTTTTTTCTTTATATTTCTCTCTTAATTCTCATTTATACGTGACGATCTTCATCTTTTCGCTTCCGGTAGAGTTGATGGAACGGAAGAGACGAGAAGAAGATATCTACTACTGATGCTCAAGATGCTATTTTAGATTTGCACACACGGACACCTTTTTCCTTTTTGGAAAGTTTCTTAAGTGAAAATTTAAAATGACGTACCAGCAAATTCCATATGAAACAACTAAGATTAATAGAATTTTTATTAATTTTCGACGTCCCTGTAAGCGTCGCTCTTGCTCAGTTTTCGGTAAGAGACATCGCACCTGAAAGAGGATTAATTAAAACTTAAAACTTAAATTAAAACTATAAACCTGTTGCTCTTCTTTTCTTATTCGACTGTATATACTAACATAACAAAATATAATAAAAACAGTTGGAGCTAATATAGTTCCAACAAAGATTACATAAATCAGATAACGATAGTCTACAACTACTGTAAAATGACATTCCATGTTGTGACGAATGAAATCAGGTTCAGTTCTGAAATATGAGTAAAAGTTTATTTTGTTTTTGAACTTGAACTTTGTAATTTGAATCTTTAATTTTCGAATTCTAATCGAGGATATTGCCCTTTGCGACCTTTTTTGCAACATAAGAGATATATGTACCTATAGTTAGAGCAATTTTAAGTTACGAGAGAGAACTAACATATGTATATTTAAAATCAATAAGATTTGACCTAATATTACCACCGTTATCTCTTTATTGCATATCATGCTTCTCCTTTTCTTCCTCTCTCTTTCTTCCTCCCTCCCTTCTTCTAACTTTGCTCTCTTCTACTAACACTCTCTGTTCCTGGCTCTCTTCTACTAGTGGTCATGTGCTTCCAGATATTTTCGATTTCGGGTTTTCCTCCCTTTTCGTTCAGATATTTCACTTTCGAGAAACGTCTCCCCAATTTTATTTGAAAACCTAACAAGCAAAGCTATAAAATGTGCTGAAGCTTTGGGGATGTTTCAACAAATGATGGCATACCAATCATTTTTTTTATGGCATCGATAACTTTGAAAACTTTAAAGCTGAAAACGTACTCGGCAAAGCCAAAAATATTAAATACGGGCATTATGGCGATTGCTGTTCCTGCAACCCATGATGACGCAATAAGGATTATAGCCCTATGATGTCTGCAACAAGTATTATTAAATAAAAAAAAAAGAAAAAAAGAAAGTCAGTAAGGTTATCTTGGGAACTCATTAATCAAAAAGCAACATAGGATAGTCATTAGATTAAGCTTGAAAAAGAGCTGATTGAAGATCAAAAAACATTTGTCTATAATTATAGAGATGTTGACTGAAAATCCCTTATTTTTGTGAATTAAAAGTGATAAATATGAGTAAAGAGTATTAGAGTTTTACTTACTATTTGTCAACATTTAATCACTTTTGTTACTAAAATTACACTGAATAGAGGTGAGACATGTGTAATATGATATACGATGATTTGTCTGATTACAAACTATTTAGAAGATGGATTAACAGATATTTTTATATGTTTATAAGTTAAATATATATTAAGTGAAAAATAGAATTAATGATTAAAAGATTAAATTGAAATAAAACAGAAGAAGAGACGAAGACGATGAATAGGAAGAAGGAGACGATAATAATGAGGATGAGGATGAGATGTTAAAATTAAAATTTTAAAAGAAACTAACCTTGTTTCAAATAATTGATCTTTACAACATATAGTTACATACTTATCAAATGCTATAGCAAGCATATGAAATGTTGAAACTGTACATAGAATACATAGAGAGAGATGAACTACTAAACATTCATAATATGAATTTGGCTTTAATGTTATAGCACTCATTACAGCTAATGGAATACCCAAACTTCCTGAAAGAACATTTTAAAAATTGAAAAAAACAAAATAAGATATACGTAGTAAGAGAAGATGGTAAGTATACATACCTGCAAGGAAATCCGTTAAAGCCAAAGAGAAAATATATGTATTTGTAGCTGTTCGAACATTCTTATATCGACAGTAAACCCATAAAACTAACAAATTAGATAACGAAATATGGATTGCAAGTATTAGCTCTAATACAGCATATATTGGAATTATATCCATAATCTAAAAATTATATATATTATATATATAAATGAATTCATATGTCAAACAAACATTTCAATATATATGTAGATTTAATGGCAAAAATTTAGAAAAATTTGATGGAAAAAGGCAAAAGGTTGAAAACTGAATGAAGTACTAACAAAGAGTTAAAACGAGAGAACAATTAAATTAAGCTTTTCAAATGAGGGTTCACTGCAAGTCAACGAAATGTGATGAATTAAAAAAAACATTGAAGACTCCTAAATAATAGAAGAATAGAAAAGATATATTTGATTATAATTAATATTCACAGTTTAGTAAATGATATACAATATGTTATTTCTAATTTATTTCTAAACTATACTGATTATAAAAAGAAAAAGAAAAGACACACACACATATGTATATACACATCCATATTTGTATTTTCGTTTATCATTAAAGACAAATTGAAAATACGCATTGCTTGTTGCTCGTGTGATGAGAGAGAGAGAAAAAAAAACATTTAAGGCTGAACAAAAAAAAGAAAAAAGAAAAGGAATTTACGGAGTAAGAAGATGGATAACAGGCTCCATAGAGGGAGCAATGAAAATAGTACTGCAAACCTCTTTAAACTTCTCCTCTCATCCCTTCTATTTCCTCTCATAGCATAATTAGATTGAACATCTAGTGAGCAATATGTTTGATGAAATAGTTTTATTTTCAGAATTTTTTTTAAGTAGTAATAGTTTTTAGTTTTAAAATGATGAAAAAAGATGTAAAAGAAGTAGTATGATAAGTTGTACAAAGTTGAAATTAAACGGTAAGTCGAATAGAAGAAAAGCTGCATCTGGCCATATAAGTGTGACACGCCCATTATGTGACGCCTCCCCTTCTCTCAAACGTATCCGGTTAGATCTCATGGATCAACTTCTACTAGGAATTAATTTGATGAAAATTTTAATAGTATTTCTAAGAGACAATATATATATACTTCTATCTATCTATCTATATATATTATATTTTTTTGAGTCGTAATTGACGAAAATGAAAAACAGCTAATATTCACTTTGCTTTTATATTTAAAATCATTTACGTTTTTATATTTTATTATATTGATAATTATGTTTAACCATGTGATGTTGGATAAAAAATGCTTAAAAATCAATTGTTTTGTTGAATAGTTAATGAAAGTAGAAAAATCTCGGAAACATAACTCAATTATTGAGCATATTAGTTTCGACTTATACAAATTGCAAATAGAAATTTATTGCTAAGCATACATTTCTTTTGGATTTTATTGCGTTTATGCAATGAGTTTTATTTGAAATTAAGTGATATATGGAAGAAAATGAAAAGATTTATATAAAACAAATGATTTGAAAGAAGAAAAAAAGAAATAAAATGAACGATTGTAAAGGTATAAGAGTGAATGATTGTGAGAGATATGGAGAATTGAAAGAAAAAGAAAACAACCGCGCTGCATTGATGACGATTGAAAAGAAAAATGTAAGCTCTCTTCACGTGAATTCTCACGTGGACTCAGATCATTATTCAAACAGACGTTTAGAAACTACCATCAATTTTGAGAAAAAGGTTAAGAAAAAAAGAAAAAAAAGGAAGAAAAAGATTTGTAAATAGGTTTAAGATATAACTGAAAACATAAGTTCTTAATTGAGTAAATGATATGATAGCAGATACATGTATTCTGATACATCCTAACGAGTTAGTTTAAGTGATGTTGTTATTCTTCTATGATATTATATATTTATATATAAATTATAATATATAATATATAATATAATGATAATAATAATTGAAAAACTAATGAAAAGTGGAAGAAAATGCAAAAAAAAAGAAGAAAAAACGTTTGTTATTTCATCAGAAATTTGAATTATAAATGGCTGTTAATGCTATACGGATAAGGAGTTTTTTTTCCTTTTAACAATATATACATGAGATGGTGTGTTAACGAAGCCTATTTATGAGTAAATTGAGAGCACGAAGAAGAAAATTTGTGAAAGAAGAACGATTGAAGTGAAGTGAGTGGAAATAGGAGAGCATAGAAAATATAAAAGAAATGATGAGAGATAGAACAGATAGAAGCTGGAAAAAAGGAGTTGAAAACGTACATTTAATACAACAATTAAAATATTATCATTCTTAACTATATATATATATATATATAGTTAAGCTTTTAAATGAGAGATATGATATATGGAAAAAAAAGGTTACATCAAAGAGATTATATGTATATATATATACTACGAAGTTAGTTAGTTAGTTACATATATCTAATTGATATAACATATTAAGTTTATAAGATTTACATATGTATATGTATAGAGAATAAAGAATATTAAGATGTAAATATAGAATATATATGTAAGGCTTCAATAGAAGAAATGTAATGAATTTCGTGAGAATATGAATCAATCTACGTTTTATCCAAATTATAAGTTCATATTGAACTGTTCTCATTTCTCTCAAAATCAACAACTTAATGGCATTCCCACGAAGCATGTTGCAGTAATCCCTGTCTCTTGCAAATCCTCTTTACGAAAGAAAAGTTGCTTGAAATTTGATCTCAATAAGAGATGCCAACGTTATTTTCAACAAGAAAAAAAGAAAGATTTTTGTTTGATATCTGACAAAGAATGTCGTTGTGGTTGTCGTTGTCTTCATCGTTGTCTGAGAGACACTCTCAGTACTCTCTTAGACTTTATTCTCAGTTTCTTTGACGGTAATGTAGGTCTCAGGATAATTGATATCCCGTAATCTAATAAGACTCATATGACTACTGACGACATTTTTTTTTGTGAATATATGCGATATATATGAAATGAAAGAAAGAACGAATGAATAGCTGCCTGACTGACTACTGAGTTATTGCGTGATCGCCTGAAAGCATATTCAAAAAAATAAAAATTGTCAAAGAAGAAAAATATGCAAAATATAAAAATAAAATTAATTTTATTCAATCAATATATAAATATATAAAGAAATTATTAAAAAAATATATGTTGCTCATGTATTTCATAAAAATTTGCGCACAACACAACAGAAATGAAGGGAAAAAAAAAGTTTTTTTTAAAACATTCTAATACGTGCTGATTCATAGATTCACACAGCTGGATGTAGAGTTTTTCTGTTAACTTTCAAACTATTTTAATAGAAAATCCAACGCTTATAAGAGATCACATCAATGAGAATTTTCATTAACAATCATATTTTCAGATCCTACTAATCCAGTTTCGCATAGTTCATATCTGGAGCATGTTGTGTGTGGCGTGGCCAGACGATTCCATAATGCAACCATAACCATAAATGGCATAATAACCCAGATTCCTAGCAAAATATTAATATATTTTCTCTTTTTATTTAATTTTACCATTCATAAACCAAAACACCCAGAAAATACGGAAATAGCTAGCATTTTCTGAGAAATAGGAAATTCCTTGTGGTGGAGCAACAAAGAGAACCAGGTAGAGGACTGTCTTCCAGAACACGAAGCAGGATGTAGTAAATGCCGTGAGAACAGTATGTCTTGATTGTCGTCGTGCCTTCAAATTATTCAATTTCCCTTCTTTTTTATTTTAAAACTTTCGTTTTGCAAGATTAAATTTTTAAAATTTTGCCCGTGTATGCTCATGTTTGATCTCATATTTGAGTTGTAACTCTAGCATTCATAAATCAAAAGAGAACCTATTGAGCATTTCAGGAAGAGGTAAAGTTTCAGAAATAAAGGTGGGAATGAGAATATCTTAGTTTGAGATGAAAAAGAAAACTTGCTCTGCACCAACCATGAAGAACACGATAAAGTCCATGACAATCTCAATCAACATAACTCTTCCAGTAGCACATGTTACATGATCATATGGATCAGCATAACGTTTGTCAACATCAGCATAGATATTCCCTGGAAAGTTTAATGTTACAAAGAAGTTTGCATATTATCTTCTAACATCCATAATACACAGTAGCCAATGAGCCTCCGGGAATGGTATGTGGCCGTAACATAGTGAAGCCAACATCCAGTAAGCATATAACAGCTGATGTGATAAGCCATGTTTCAACCCAAAATGGTAAAATCGGTTCTTGGTCTGATTTTCTTGAATTAACTGATGTTTTTCTCTCCATATCGACCTGCATTACAGCATTATTTTAACAAAAAAAGCAGAAAGAAGCCAAACGAACCTTTTCACAACTCATGTTGTAGAATTATTAAAGAAATGAAACTTTCAAATAGAAGAAAAAAAAGAGAAAAAGTTGACAAACGTCTCAAAGTTCGATGAATCAATTATGAATGTTGGAGGGGGGGGGGGAAGAGGATGTCAATAGTTAGGGTTGGCCAATATTACATTCGAAATCTGTTCTGTTTGACCCAGTTCTGATGAGAAAACGTTTTCTTCTCAGTCAACGTTTACGTGAACGATCTCTACCAACATACTCGTATTCCTCTATTTTCATCTATTTCCGTTCTCTCTCTCTGTCTGTCTTCGTCGTCTTGTATGTCTTGTCCTCTTTAACATGTTATACTTTTCTTAATATCGTCTAATCGTACTTTCTTTCTGGTTTAGACTGTCTATCTCTCTCTCTCTCTCTCTCTCTCTCTCTCTCTCTCTCTCTCTCTTTTCATCTCTTTAGTTATCTAAATATACTTTATTATATAATATACATATCAATACATATCTAATATTATTCATTTTCATGTATTATTTTCAAAAATTTTAAATTCTCAATTCAATTTTACTTTTTAATAATTGAATACCTATCTGATTGTGAATCAATGCGTTCAACATTGCTCAATTCTTCATTTTTCTTTTTTGATTTTTTAATTTTTCATCCGTTAAATTAGATCTTCATTCATCTTTCTCTTATGACGTCAATATACATAGTATATATATATATATGTATATGAAGATAATAATAAATTGAATCATTTTAAGTAAACATTGATTGAAAAACATACAATTTGAGGAGTTCATTGAGTACATATAGAAAATCTATATATATATATATACATATATCTTTGAATTATAATAAAAACTTTCATTTGTCTTCTTTTTCTTTTCTTTTTTTAAATTCTCAGTTTAATATTTTTTATTTTTCTTTATTTAGGTGATTTTATTTTAATTTCAACTCTAATGGCGCCATATATCGGGAAAAAAAATGGAAATCACATATTACACTACTCGTTCTTATGTGAAAATCAGCTGAGATTGTTTCAATCTTTGCACTATTTGATAAACATTTTGAATAAAAAATTTTTATTGATGACGGTTTTAATGAAAATAAAAAAGGAAAATCGTTTAGGCGGCCTTGGCGTGACGGTGAAGATAGACCTTCTTGGCGACTCTTCTTCTGTATCCGCTGTCTCCACGGCTCTGAGTAGGAGCATCGCGGACTGGAGCTGGTCCTCCGCGAGATGGGCATGGACAGTAAGCGGCATCGCCTCCTGGTTGTCCGTCTTCTCCTGGGGCTCCTGGTTGTCCGTCTTCTCCTGGGGCTCCAGGTTGTCCGTCTGGTCCGGCTGGTCCTTCAGGTCCTTCAGATCCTGGTCCTGCTGGGGCTCCTGGTTGTCCATCGTTTCCTGGCTGTCCTGGTTCTCCGGCTGGTCCGGCTGGTCCTGGTCTTCCGACTTCGCGAGTTCCGTTGGCTCCTGGTTGTCCTGGTTGTCCGTCTTGTCCGTCTTGTCCATCTTGTCCAGCATCTCCTGGTGGTCCTTGTGGTCCTGGCTCTCCGTCTTGTCCACCTTCTCCGTCTTGTCCTGGCTCTCCGTCTTGTCCTGGTGGTCCGGCTGGTCCATCTGGTCCTTGTGGTCCTGGCTCTCCGGCTGGGCACACGATGCATTCGCTGCCTCCTGGGTTGGTTGGGATTCCAGTTCCTGGTAATCCTGGTCTTCCAGCTTCTCCTGGAATACCATCATCTCCTCTCTCTCCTGGTTGTCCTGGAGGTCCTGGTGGTCCAGCTGGGCAGTTGTTTGGTTGAGCTCCACAGTTGCAAGAAGATCCTCCACGGTTTTGTCTCTTATGTTTTCTGTTGAAAACAGAACGTTCACGACGAACAGATACTTCATTAGAATCAATCATGTTAGTCCAGGCGTCATTAGCAAACATCTGAAAGTAGATGAAGATAAAGAAAGTTCAAACGAAAGTCTTAATCACTTTGAATTCGCTAAGATCAGACATGGCATCATCGTAGAAGTTGTTGATATCATTGACTAGATAGCCAACAGTACCAATAGCACCAAGAATGCATACTGTGGTTAAAACAGTTGTAAAACTAACAATGATATTCGACATCTAAATATTTTAATTTATAAGATTATAAAATAAATTATTTGTACCTTCTAGATTGATGAGAAGACGAACAAATCATACCAACACTTAATTTCATTACCTTTATATAGTTACCGATGAAACAGTTCATGTAGCAGAAAAAACTTGATAAAATAAATAAATTAGCTATTTAAACTGTTTTATGAGATGGCAAGTTGTTTGGCTGATAATGGCAATCTTGAATGAAACTTAGAAAATGTTGAAATCTTTTGTCTCACATCAAGGTTTAAGTGGAACGATTACACTTAAATCATTTGCGATACATGTAGATCGAATCAAATTTTCGATCTCTTTAAGCAGTTTGCAACTTTTGTTTAAAAAGTTGTTTCGATTTTATAACGATGTTAAGGCTTGCCCTTGGTAACTATATAAAGGTAATGAAATTAAGTGTTGGTATGATTTGTTCGTCTTCTCATCAATCTAGAAGGTACAAATAATTTATTTTATAATCTTATAAATTAAAATATTTAGATGTCGAATATCATTGTTAGTTTTACAACTGTTTTAACCACAGTATGCATTCTTGGTGCTATTGGTACTGTTGGCTATCTAGTCAATGATATCAACAACTTCTACGATGATGCCATGTCTGATCTTAGCGAATTCAAAGTGATTAAGACTTTCGTTTGAACTTTCTTTATCTTCATCTACTTTCAGATGTTTGCTAATGACGCCTGGACTAACATGATTGATTCTAATGAAGTATCTGTTCGTCGTGAACGTTCTGTTTTCAACAGAAAACATAAGAGACAAAACCGTGGAGGATCTTCTTGCAACTGTGGAGCTCAACCAAACAACTGCCCAGCTGGACCACCAGGACCTCCAGGACAACCAGGAGAGAGAGGAGATGATGGTATTCCAGGAGAAGCTGGAAGACCAGGATTACCAGGAACTGGAATCCCAACCAACCCAGGAGGCAGCGAATGCATCGTGTGCCCAGCCGGAGAGCCAGGACCACAAGGACCAGATGGACCAGCCGGACCACCAGGACAAGACGGAGAGCCAGGACAAGACGGAGAAGGTGGACAAGACGGAGAGCCAGGACCACAAGGACCACCAGGAGATGCTGGACAAGATGGACAAGACGGACAAGACGGACAACCAGGACAACCAGGAGCCAACGGAACTCGCGAAGTCGGAAGACCAGGACCAGCCGGACCAGCCGGAGAACCAGGACAGCCAGGAAACGATGGACAACCAGGAGCCCCAGCAGGACCAGGATCTGAAGGACCTGAAGGACCAGCCGGACCAGACGGACAACCTGGAGCCCCAGGAGAAGACGGACAACCAGGAGCCCCAGGAGAAGACGGACAACCAGGAGGCGATGCCGCTTACTGTCCATGCCCATCTCGCGGAGGACCAGCTCCAGTCCGCGATGCTCCTACTCAGAGCCGTGGAGACAGCGGATACAGAAGAAGAGTCGCCAAGAAGGTCTATCTTCACCGTCACGCCAAGGCCGCCTAAACGATTTTCCTTTTTTATTTTCATTAAAACCGTCATCAATAAAAATTTTTTATTCAAAATGTTTAACATTATTTTCTATCTTCCACGAAAGGCAAGAAGAACAATTGAATTAGAATTATAAAAGAAATGCCGGAGGCAAATGTAATTCCTTTGAAAGTTCAGATGATCTACTAATAGATAAAACTCTTTTTAGTCGTCAAAAGAAAACTTTTCCTCTGAAATATACATTAATCTCAAGAAGAAGAGATAAAGAATAGAGAAATATGATATATATATGTGCTTTCTCGATAATAAATCTTCAAAAATATATTTTTATCAACTGAACTCGTGTATTACCCAGGAAACCATGTCTCTCACATCTCAGTATAGCTTCATGTTAACGGAGTCAAATGCAACTGCTTAAAATGCATTAACTGAATAAAAAAAAGAATGTTTCGTAGATCACTTAGAGCTTCCAGCATTTTCTCTTAATATTCAAACTTTAATGTCAAACTTCATTGTATTCATTATTTTATTTCAAATTCAAATGTAAATTTTGAGATCTGAGATAATTTAAACTTAAAATTAAATTTTTTTTTTCAAATTGAAACAAGTATTTATATCTTTTTCTGCATTTTTATAAGCTGAACATAGCAAAGTTAACCATTTAATTGTCGGATCTCTCATGTTTAATCGTGTCAACTCTCTTGGTTTTTCGTCGATTTTCGTTCCCTCCTTGCTTAGCTTCAGAAGCCATTTGTAAATTTGACAGCCGTGGTCGCTTATATCGAAATATGACCAAATCATCACTTTTTTGTTCTTGACGACAGCCTCCATTCGCTTATGAAATTAATTTTATTTGAATTTTAATTGTGTACCTTATCCATCTATATGCTTTACATTTTCAAACATAAAAAACTAATAATCAAGTTGCAAACTACGGAACTTGCGGCATTCAAGTGAATGCCATCAGGGGGGCAATTGCTTGAGGCTCTCTTGAATAGTTTGTGGGCCGTCGGTTAGTAAATATATAGACGAAGTATATCTCAAGCTTTTGCATCATTAAAACGTAATATTTTTTATTTCCTTCTTTTGCAAAAACCTGCCATCCATTCAGTCAAATATTCGATACATCTCCTTACTTGAGAGCCATTGGTTGAAAAATTCAATTTTCTTTCAGAACAATTGTGAGAACAATCTCAGCTCATTTCAACAATTTTACATTTTTTCTCCTGTTGTACATCCAACAAATAAGTTTTGAATAAAACAAAAAAGATTTTCTTATATGATTTTTAAGAATTAATTTTCCGATTTTCTGGTACTTTCTGTGTAAATTTGTCCATCATGATCCTATTCGTGATGAATTAATAATTTTTTTTCTTTTATCTATATTATATTGTATATGTATGTATACGACGTAAAACGTCATCAGAATATTTAAATAATTAGAAAAAAATTCTTTTAGTTGAATATTTTGAATTTAAAATTATCCTAAATCTTAAAATATATATTATTATACATAGTATTATAGTATATAGTATATATATTATATATATTTTGTATTATCCACATGCTTCTATTCTTAACAACCAATCTAATATTATGTGTATTTGACAGATTTTTCTAATTTTATCTTTCTTTTTTTCTTCTAAAGATTTATACTGTTTGTCCAGTTTGCATTTTTAATTCTATTATATTTCTCGATTTATTGATTTCAACACAAAAAAAATGGAGCAAAAGACATTTAAATATGCTAGGCAGATTAAGATTGGCTAGGATGTTTGAGCCATTTGTAAGTAACCTGAAAACTCTCTCTCTCTCTCTCTCTCTCTCTCTCTCTCTCTCTCTCTCTCTCTCTCTCTTTCAATATTAGAGAGAAGACAAAATGATATGAAAGCTTCTGGGTAGAAAGCACATCTTTGAGAATTCAATTGTGTTCTTGGCCAGTGGAATTAGTGATTGAAGACGGGTTCATAGAGTGAAGACCACTTTCAGTAGAGTGTGATGAGAGAAACATTCTCAAAAATGTATCTTCCAGACGTTATCGGAAGTGTGAGAGAGAGGAAGAAGAATAAGAAAAAGAGTACGAGATAGAAAGGTTACTTAAAGTCATCTGAACATACATACTTTTCAGTGGCAACATTTTTAATTGATGAATCTGTCTATCTCTACATGTATGCATGTGTGCAGATGTAGATGTAGATAGATGTCATATCTACGGTTTCATATATCAATTATCTCTAAATTTTTATATTTTATATATATATATTATATGTTTTATAATTATATTTTTAGACATCTATATACATGATTCACATATAAATTTGATACAAATACATACATACATGGATACATCTGTAGCATTCATAGATGATGGTATTATTTAAATATATAATATTAATATTATTTCTAAATTATTAACAAATGAATATTCTTTTCATTTTTTTTTAAATTTCATGAATTGAATTATATACGAGATTCTTATTTAAATGATATAACTTGATTAAATATTCAAATACAATGAAAAGAAAATATGTTCTTTCCAGCTAATCTGTAATTTTAACCATAATGTCTTACTTCTCATACTATTTTAAGAACATTAACAGCTGAAATACGAAAAATGTTTTTGTTCCGCTTTTATGAAAATAATGATTTCTTTGGTTTTCGAATAATTCTTTGACTTTCACACAGGATCTTTGGATCAAAGAATTGAAAGTTTATGACTTACTTGTCGTTTTCTTCGTCTTCTTCATCTTCCTTCCTTCTCTCTCTTTCTCTCTCAATCTCTCCCTCCCTCTCTCTCTCTCTCTCTCTCTCTCTCTCTCTCTCTCCCTCTTTCTTTCTCTCTCTCTCTTTCTTTCTCTCTCTATTATAAGCTCAATTCTTTTTATGCAAAAAGACTGATTGAGCTTTAACGAATTAATTTCAAGAACCTTCATACATATGCAAATAATGCTATTTCTATTTCAATAATTACTTCACTAAAAAAGAAAATATATTTAATTTTCTTTAATTTTTGAATAAATCAAAGCTTCTATCTTTTATCTTCAGAGCGATTTTTGTTCAAGCTTATATAAAATTTCTTTTCAATGATGATTATCACATGTTTTTCCCGAAAAAAACCCTTATTTGCTCAATTTTTATTATTTTCAATCGAGTTTTATTTTTTTCTATTCCGTATTCTGAATAAAAAAAAAGCTGTTTTAGTAAATGTTTCTGAGCAGCATATTTTAAACTATTACTGAACCAACTATGACCTAATCATTCTTGGAACACTAAATGCTTAAAAAGCCAAGTCTTATTGAATTATTTTTAAAAATCTGCAGTTTAAAAATACATTTCAATTTTCAATCCTTTGCCATTTCGTTCAAAATTGAAAAAATTGACGGAAATTATATAATATTGAGAGTACGAAAATTGAAGTAAATTTTGATTTTTGTCTTCTTTTCAGTCACTATGATGTGCCAAGAACAAGGTTCATTACTTAATCATACAGATCCAGTTGTTCTATTGATAATAACCAAATTGGAGCAATTTAATAGGTAACTTTCATATATTTTTCATCCAAAAACTTGATTAAATTGAATTTCTATTATAGATTCTACACTGTATTTCATCGATATGCATGTCTTGTTATATGTTTTTTGGGAGTTCTATCAAATTTAATTCATATGCATGTGTTATCAAGACCTAGAATGAGACGATGTGCAGTAAATTGTGTTTTGATAGCTGTTGCATTCTGCGATGTATGTACAATGGTATCATATATCATTTATTTATTTAGATTTAGATTTTATCAGGTAAAAAAGAAATATTTTTTGAATTTTCTAAAATATTTGTTTATATTTTAAGGGAACAAATGGGTATTCATATAGTTGGGCTTTATATTTAAAATTTCATGTGGTTTTATCAATTGCATTACATGCTATAACACTGTATATGGGTGCTGCATTAGCGTTTATAAGATGGCAAGCTTTAGGAAATATTCATAGTCGATGGTTGCAACCTAAAGCAGCTTGGTTAGTATATAACTCTTTTTTGAAATTTCTCACAAAAATTAGAAATATTCCTATTTTCTTTTAGGATTTTATTTGTTATCATAACATTTACTGTGTCTATATTATGTATTCCCACTGTATTATTACATGAAATATATGCTGTACCATTTGAAGGTAAATTTATTATTTATTATTTTCTATTTTCTTTATTTTAAATTTAAGATGGACAAGAAGTCATACTCTATACTTTAAACTTTTCCAATTACTCCTGCACTTTCTTTCAATTTAATTTGTGGACTTTAGCCATCATGATGAAGGTATGAAAGCTGAAGTTTCGTTTTAAAAGAAATTTCAATATGATTAAAGCAATACGTCATTCTAGGCTATTCCATGTATTCTACTTTTATGGTTTACTATAGTATTAGTTATGAAACTACGAGCAACAGATGAGAAACGAAATTATCTATATTCGAAAAGTTTCCGAAAACATGTAAAGAAAACAACTGTGCCTGATCGAACAACTTACATGTTAATTATCATGCTGGTTATATTTTTAGTCACAGAATTGCCTCAGGGTATATTAGCATTACTAAATGGTATGATACTATTGACAATATATTGTTTATTCTAATGAAACTAATTATTTAAAGGAGTTTATACATCTGATATTCATGCTTTTATTTATCAAAATGTTGGAGAACTTTTTGATTTATTATCATTAGTCAATTGCAGGTTTGTTTAATTTTCATTTACTTTCTTATTATTTAAAACCTTGTTTTACAGTGTTGATTTTGTTCTTTATTGCTTTATGAGCTCTAGATATCGACAGACATTTGGTCATTTACTTATACGAATGGAAAGTTGGATACGTAATCATAAACATAGGAAAATACAGAAAAGGGAACTTAAAAAACGTCCACTTCCTGCAAAAGTTTGAACAGCTTTCTAGGTTTAGCTAATAACGTATTTCAAGCATTACGGTCATGTTGTATCGTGAATTTCACATTAAATCGTTTATTTTTATTCTTTGTCATGACTAAAACAACGCAATTGTACTCAATATGTTCAATAATCAGAAATATTGGTTTAAAGAGATTTTATATGGCAGACAAGTTGTCAGTTGGCGTTAAACAAATGTATTTAAGTAATATGAATAACAATAGATTGAGTTCTCTCCTATAAGACAATGTTAAATCAAGGTAATGAAAACTAGAACTGAAGAGTTTCTACGAATATTCAAATACTACTATAACTAATAATAATATTGCATCACGAGATGAACTTATACGATATCACTGCAGGATGTACTCAGACAAAAAAACAAAAGAGTATTGTTATTCTATAAATGAACAGCGTATGGACAGAAATTGGAACAGTGAACAATTGAGCCAGTTATTTGAAATATAATTGAGACCTATTACTTAATGATAGAAAAACTGTGAGCTAAAACCATACAGTTGCAAATAATTTACATATATACATTTATTCTGCTTCCTCATTTTATGAAGCATTATACGAATGTTTAAAATATTAACATAATTATATATTTACATCTTCATTTGGCTGCCTCCCACATTTCTTTGAATGTTTCATCAGATATATGGTACGTTTGAAAGCTGAAAAGCTCACGTTAATTCATCAAACGAGTTCCAACTTACTTTTTTGGCAATGTGGGCAATCATGACCTGATTGCAAAGAATGAATCTGTTCATGGACCTTTAACCAAACTTTTAAAAGTAATTTTCTCAATTCAAAAACCTTCAAGTCGTTTTTCCTAACAAAACTCTTGTCGCAGTGTAGACATAAAAATGGTCTGACAAACGTATGACGGGACCTTATATGAGCTGTCAAAGCCTAATAGAATTAAAAAACGATGAAATTTCAAATGTTTTTTGCTACCTTGCTGCATTTGTATCCTGGGTGGGTACAATCTTCATAAGGGCACTTGAAAAGCTGTTGCTCATGAATCATTTGAATATGCCTACGGAGACCTCCTGATCTTCCGAATTCCATTTGGCATTTATCACATTTAAACAAACGTATGTTTCTAACAAAATAGTGTTTATTTACCATCTGGAGACTTACTGATGAAAAACTCGCTTATGATCACGCAATTGGGTATTTGTGGGGTAAACCTAAAATTTCACAAATTTATTCAGTTCAATTTGCAGTATACCTTCGCACACTCATCACAAGCAAAAACTTTTTTTTCCTTCAAAATAGCGACATCGCTGTGGGCGCGGTACTCATGTCGCTTAGCTTGTTCCAGTTTGAGAAAAATCTTGAACACAATATGACATATAACTGATAGAAAGCTTACTTTATCGCATTTTGTACACTGATATCTAGCAACTTTGTCTCGAATAAGCTTGTTTGATGATTCTTTCCGAGGATGATGATACTGCAATAGTAGATATTTAAAGACAGCTATGTGATTAGCTGGTCTAACTAGATAAAAATGTTGCGCAACATTTTGCTTCAACGTGAAAGTATGGTCACAAACATCACAAACGAATTTTTTTTCTCGAAAACGAGCGAACCTAGATATGTGATCATAAAAATTTCATATATTCTAACAAAATACTTTTTACGTCCTTCATCGGATTCTGTTATTTCTTCTTTTATAACTTTCTTTTTTTCCTTTAACGGTTCAGATATAATTTTCTGAATATTTTTAATATTTCAAGTTATTTGTTTGTACATACTTTTATAGATTCTGTTTCTTCACAGTTTTGTGGATCAAAATTTGCAAATGCTTGAAGTATGTTGTCTTCTAAAACATTAGAATAGTCACACGACAACTCCGGTCCATATTTATAGGGATTGAACACCGACATCGTTGAAGACTAAATTTAACCACGCTATTGCCGGGTAGCCTAGATGTTTACCTGAGATGTGGATGTTTCAGTATTGGTTCCAAACGTAAAGCTATCATTTTGATGTAAGACTGCTTTTTTTTCTTCTGGGATGCAGGTGCAGCGTTCTGAAAAATACAATTAGCATCGATTTTTTCTGAGAATATAATCCACATGTATTATTATTCTACTCTGAATTCAGAGGATTGTGTAGAAAACGTTGCATAATCTACTAATCTGCTTCATACAAACAAGATGTTATATTCATTTTATAATTTTTAGCATGACTAGAAGTTTGAAAATCATTATAATTTCCTTTCCTCGCCGGCTGTTCGTATAAAAAAAACTTTTTTTCCAACCTGATAAGCATATACAGTAATTTGACTTTTTTATTGTAGCGTTCGAAAGAAGGAAATCTATTCCTACTATCGGATTGCTAATAGAACCTGATGACTCTTCCGTCGGCAACATCCCCTTTTGTTTCGGAGAGATTCACAAAATAAAACCAGCATCATAAAGCCACGTGAAGCAATAATGCTAATTCCACGTGAAGCCAACTGATATGCAAAATCCAACTTCGTGCCATATTGACATAAACCGCGTGCTGACACTAATCTTGCGCAATGGCAAAATTTTCTTTGCTATGCTTAAATCAATACATAATTAAATATAAATCATTACTCACATTAGAAGTGCACAGATCTGCCCGAATAATATTCTCAGAATACTAATAAGATGTTAGGAATTCTAATGAGTTCTTAAAAGTTCTATCATAAACCATCATTCGAACAAATCCATATGTGTGTAACATATAATTCACAATATTGAGTCTTCTATTTTCTAAAATATTACAATCTTCTTCTCGTCATCATCTATTTATCAATTTATAGAACAAAGATTCTAAATTAGTATATTCCAGAACGATGTGCTAGATGGATATATTAGTTTCTTATTTTGTTTAAAACAATGAGTGCTCGTAAAGATAATGTTCAAACGACTTTGGTGGATTATTTCATCATAGCTGGGTTTGATCCTGAAACTGGAATAGTGGTAGAAGATATTGCTTTTATTGTTTTTCTATAAACTGCTGATTACAGCCTTGTTCGAGCTCATATTATGCCATTAATTCTGATACACCTTCGTTGGATAGTCTTCGACCTCCTTTAGAAAGGAGTTATGAAGCTAAAATTCTTAATCACTATCCTCAAAGAAGACAGGATGCTCCATTCTCCCATGAAGTTCTTGCGGTTTCTAAATATTTACCTTCCATGCATTCATATATAAAGTTTTAGCTTTCGATGCCGAGGGGATTAAGGTTCTATACAGAAAAGGATGTTCCAACTACTCCTTCAGTCCATACATTTGCTAATATCAAGGAAGATGGTTCTCGTATAAATGGAACAGCAATAACTTTTTATGAGGTATACATTTTTTATAAACTTTATTTGCATTTAAAATTGTTAGGAAGTGCGCGATATTTCTATATGTGAGGCCATGTCCAGGCTTCAGACAGAGCATGTTAAAGAATTAACAGCCCGTGAAAGAGTTGATCGAGAACGAACTCATCTACCTCCTGGAATGATATCAGGTTTAATATTTATTTAATATTTATTTGTTATCTATAAAGAAATGCTGATTATGTATTGCACTTAAGGTGGAACCCATACATTGCCACGAGGGCGACGAGATAAAAACAAAAGAATATCATATTATGACGGTGGAAACCAAAATATTCTGTTTATGTTAGTTTGCAAATATCATTTTCTTTTTATTGTTACTTTATTGCTTCCTTTATTAGGTCAAAAACCGTATGTTTGATAACCCGTCTACCCTTGGTTGCTGCGCCTAAAGCAATTTTAAAAACTTTCCATGAGATTATAAGAGGAGATAAAGATGCGGATTTACCGTTAGAAAGCTATATTTTCTGGATATTGAATGAAATTCCGCTACCTTCTCCTGGCACGAGCCTGAAGGTTTGCTTGGTTTATTTCTTTTTCATATTTTTATATTTATAGGTATCTTTTTTGAATACTCCTATTATAGTACAACGACCAGGGTTAAATGAGTTGCCGTTATTCGATGATTCTCTGGGAAATCTGTTTCAAGTTTTACATTTTTGTTATTAAGTTTATTATTCTTTTTTTTTCAGTTTTTACCCGTTGATAAGTTTATAAAATTGTTTTCATGCTTCTTATTAGAACATCAAATTTTAATTTGTTCAAAGGGTAATTTATATATATGTTTTTCTGTAGTAATATCATTTTTAGATTATGCTAAGTTAATGTGTGTATGTGAGTCCTTAACAATTCTTGCTTTTCCTTTCCGATGGCAAATGGTTTATGTTCCAATATTACCCAGTTCTCAACTAAAATTCGTAGAAGCTCCGGTATTTTTTATTCATATTTTCTTTTTCATTCATAATTTCGTAAAGGTCCCGTATGTTATGGGATGGTGCTATGAAGATGTTGTCCCAGAGTTCCTGTTTCAATCTAATGTATGTGTGATCGATATAGACAATAGGAGATCCGAATTTCCTGAAGATTTGCCGCTCTTTCCTGGTGCTAAGGAACTTGAACAGGAGATTAGTGATGCTATAACGAAGTAGTTTTCAAATTAGTTTTCTTTTTGATTTCTTGTAATTTTTAGTTACTCTCTTTGGAACGATCTGAGTGCCCTATCGACAAGTTCAAAAAATGAAGAAACTACCTTTGTAGTTCCACGGAAACCATCAGAAAATCGAAAAAGAAACGAAGAATGGTCAATGAAACGAATGAGTAGATCTTTTGATTTAGATGATGGTGATGATTTTCTAAGTGAGTTATCCTTTTCAAACTCATTCTTGTTCCTTATAAACATTTTAGATTCACTTTCCCGTAATACTAGAATAGGTAGTAGGCAGTATCCCGTAGAAGATGTTCTCAGAAATAATTCAACTCTTGCTAAGTATGTACTTTTTATATTTTGCCTTTGTATATTCAAATTCAGAGTAACTGAAATTGCTCGAAGGGCCGGTGTTGCAGTAGATGTTAAGGATTTAGTAAATGAAGTAACGACTAACGATAAATATGTGAAATCGCCTGTTTGTCGTCGATATTTCCTGGTTTGATATCAGATATAGATTTAGCGTTTCATTTATTATTGAAATTTCACAGGATGCCAAGTTGAATAATGCGGTTCGGGAGTGCGTATTACATCGAATCGTCGGCATGCTTTATTCGTATGAGCATTTTGTAGTTGGTGGGCAAGGTTGCGTAGACAAGACTAGTTTCGAAGCTAGCAGGTTGTTTTTAGGTTAATATTCCTTATCTACTTTGATCTTTTAGGGAAAGCTTAGTGTGCTTTGATAAGGCATCTTTCCTGTCCGATCAACCGGATAGTCATCTACCATTCCTTGCAGCTTTTTTAGAAACTCAAGTTTGTCCGAATAAGTTTGAAAACTTCAAATATTTTTTTTAGATGTTCACATCTTTTATCGATAACAAAATTCTTTCTCAATGGGAAACAGCTGATGAGTATTTAGTTTTGTTTGATCAGAGAATTGCTCAAATGAGGAACAAATTGGGTTTATCTATGGTCAGAACTCCTACGAATGATTCTAAGCCTCCCTTTGCTCAATCAGGTTGGTGAATTACTGGCCTCCTTCTCAAATCTTGATTTTTCAGAAGAATTAATATCAAAGCGCGAAAGTAGCCTAGATTATGTTGTTGCTGGGCCTCATGCTATTGCTGGAGGATTCGCAGAAACGTGTGTTTTATGCTCATACAAACATTATAAAATATTTTTAGTTTTAATGGATTCTGGCCTGAATTAAATAATGCCGTTCTTGAAGGTTTCGCCGGATTTAGCCCGGCTCCCAGTCCTTGGAAGCAACGCCATATTAATCCCAAGCCTAAACAGCAAGAGGTATCACACAAATCATGTAATTATACAATTTTTTTTTGAAGACATCAACACAAATAAATGCTGGTAGACCAACTAGTACCTATGGTGGCCAAAGTTTGATGTCTGATTCTCCGTCTATGGTAGCTCAGCAACAGCTAAAATTTGTGGAACAATTATTAAGAGAAACCAAAGGTTTGCTATTTTAAATTTGTTTTCTAAAGGTTCATGATAAAAAAAATAAACTTTTGAACATGAATTAAACTTTTAAAAGAGAGTTGTTTTAAAAAGTACATTAATCCTTTTAATCCGCCACGTTTATCCCTTGCAGAAAATGATTTAATACTATTTCATTTTGAAAAAGTTTGAAGAGCGGTTGAATGTGTTCTAATTTTCCATATTTATTTATGTTAATAATTTGAGGTAAAACAAAAAGGATGTTGGTGGATAAAATGGGCAAAGAAGCCGTTCATCTTGGTCATCTAGACGCAGGAATCACCGGTGTTGAAGAGAACACTCATGTCGCCGCATTTTGTGACTTACTCGAACGCATTTATGCTCACGGTCTTATCAAAAAACAGGTTCCGGCGTACTTACTTTAACTCGTACTAATTGTTATATCTTCAGGGCAAATCTGCTTTGTGGTCGTATGTCCTTCAACACGAAGACCTTGAAAAAAGTGGAATGTCCTCAAGAACAATGTCCTCTTCAATGCTAACACCAGGTATTGTTTTCTTCAAGCGTTCTCATTATATTCATTTTCTCAAATCTCTATTTATCAATATATATTTATATCAAATACATTTTAAAAAAATTCTAGCACTAGCCTGGTTAGTATTTCGACGGCGAATAGAACGTAAGAAATTCAAATTACCTCAGCTTATGTTTTGCAAATTGCCGCTGTTTCGAAATGTTTATATATTATATATGGCCGTTAAAGATTAGCTGAATTGCCGCCGTTTACTCGTTTCATATTGCTGAACAATATTTCTGCTTGTGTATTTTTATATTTTTAAACTTGTGTTGTGACAGAACGAGGATTCCGTCGGCGCCCCAGTCTCCAAAACTTTGATTTGGAACATATTCCTGCTCCTATCATTCTCCCTGCTTCAAATGAGAATGATTTTGGAGTTGCTCTATCGGATCTTGTTGAATCCATTCAACGTGAGCTAACAACAAAAGAAGAAGATCCAGATGCCCCTGCTTGGTCTCGAAGCATTCTGCGAGCAGCTAATTTTATTTGTGATAAAATATCGTCTGCTACTGTACCTAGTAATACAAATCAGCCTCGTGATTTACCTCCAAGATATGAAGCACCCCCGGGCCCTGTACCTAAATCGTATATTCCACCCAGAGAGTCCAGGAGTTTATCCCGTCAGACGCTGATAAAACGATCAAGTTCTATAGGCGGTAGGTGCTATGTGATTGTGACTAAGCCACTAACAGCACTTGCAAACTTCTCGTCTCATAGTTAATACACTTACCTGTTGCATGCTTTATTACTGTGTTGCATGTATTTTTCGTAGCACGAATTATATCTGTTTTGTGAGTAATTGTAACCTGCATGATATACGAAGTATGGTCTAACTGTTTAAGAAGGCAATATATTAATCGTTCAGCTTTAACAACAGCTTTTTCATTATTCTAGCTAATTTTTGAAATTATATATTTGATGATTGTATTTAGATTTCACAAACCCACAGTGGTCAGGTGGGCAGACGCGAAATGGCTACGCCAGTGTTGAAAGCTCTCCACGCAAAAGGTCGCAAAGTAGAACACGAAGTCCAGATGGACGTGTTGTTCTTGCTGCTTTACCCACTAGCATAGCATATGATTTAAAGTATGAATTAATTATTTTGGACCACATGTTAACTATGTTTCTTTAGGAATGTATTGAGGATGACAGAGATCAAAACTGATATAGGATATGCCCGAGCGTTTGTTCGCTTAGCTTTGGAAAGAAAATTGCTCCATCGTCATCTTACCACCCTTTTGGGCAATCAAACTCTTCTGAAGTATTTTTCTTTTGAACTCAACTTTTTCTAAACATTAATTCCAGGGATCTATATAAGACATATGCATTCTCAAGATGTGAAGATGAAAAAGAACAATTTTTATTTCATATTTTGTCATTGAACGCTGCTCAATTCCGCTGTTTTACTAATACGTTTACTAAGACAAGTAAATTCTTTCATGTTACTAAATTAATATTAATATTTCTGTTTAGAAATGGATTACCAAGTAGTTATAGTAACAAGTGGATGGAGGGGATCCCTACCTGCTGTATGGGTAGAAGTGGAAGGCAGTTTAGCTAAAAGTCCTCAAATAAAACTTCCTCCCGGAACACCATTGTTCAAGTTTGATGTTAGTTTTATTCAAAAATATTTCGCTGCTACGTTTCACGATTTATTTGAGCAGCAACACGTCCCGATCGTGGATTGCTTCGCTGTCCATGAGTTGTCAATAATATTAAACTGTTTAGCACAAAAATCTTGGATTATTGTCGAATTTGAGAATTGGGCATGTTGCTGGAGTTGAAAATCCTCCCAAATGGTTTTTAGATTACGTATGTTTTAGCTTTGAGTTCTTATTAAATATATCGGATTGTAGGTTATTGTTAGAAATGAGATTACTGGACAAACATATAGATTTCCATGTAGCCGATGGTTTGGAAAAGGAGTTGACGATGGTAGTTTAGAGAGGTTTGTTGTTAAGCTTTACGAAGAAAATTTAATTTTAATATTCAAGATTACTGATAGCAGAACAGGTTTACGAAGATGACTGCCCAGATCAGTCAAATTGTCCTCCAGGGTCACCAGCCAGAGGTAGAAGAAGGGCGACATCTCGAAGTCAAACACCTCAACGAGATAGAAGTCCCTCTACGGGAAGAGTGCCAGATTCATTATCCAACAATAGAAGTACGTTGAATTTGAACCTTTCAAGTTGATATGCAAAACTCTTAGGATCACGACTGAATGACATTCAACAGATGTTGGGTGATTCTGTAAATGCTTTAGTGAAATATTTCCATAGCGAAAAACAGATCAGAAGTGAACTGGCTCTTCTTCTATGTGGAGATCGTGGTTTAGTGAACTCCATTGAACAGGTATATTTTAATATTTTCAATGTTTCTTGTAAAAGCTAATCTCATAGGCTTTCCAATTTGGTAGACAAGATTCAACATGGGCTCTTAGAATGTTTAGACAACATTTTCCTTGGGATTATGTTGGTACGTGAAAGAAATCTTCAATAGATTAGATTCGTTTCTGTTTACAGAGAAGGTAGCCATGTGGTTCCATGAACTGTTCCGACGTGGCGAATCCGATAAACTCTCGCTAGAACGCCAACGTCTGATAAAATATGCATTGGAACTAGTGAATAGAATTTCTAGTAAGAGCGAACTGGGAAAAGATGGAAAATTCCATGTGTTTATCCTTTTGGCAATCCGGTAAGTATATTTTCTTTTTTCTATTTTTATATTTTGATCTCATTACAAAGAGAATTAAATATTGTAGTCTATGTCGATGACTCTCACAGTTTTATGTTTCTATATTATGGTCTTTTACAGTGATCATGTGCTATCTAGTTTCCTTAGACTTATGTCTTTGACTCCAATAACAAGAGATATGTACGAAGAACCATCATTCCTCCGTACACCTGAAAACCTTTACTACCTCTCGAAACTTCTGGAATCATTGAATGAGTTCCAATTCCGCCTGGAACCTTCATTAACATATGGAATTGTATAAGAGCTAGCAATATCGTTATTACTCTGATTCTACTATATCACTTTATCAGTTTTTGTATATATTGTTTAGAGTTTTTATATATATATATATCAAGATTTATTTGGCTATTTGAGCATTTTTTTCTTATTACATCAGGTATGTAATGTATTTTTTTGCTCAAATTAAAACCCTGTGTCTATATTAGTTTCTTTTATAGTTTGTAAAATACTGAAATTTCTACTAATCTTTGTATAAAAGCTGACATTTGTTGCCAAAAAATGTTTATATTCCGCTTTATATTTGGTAGATTTTGCGAGATTCTTGAACATGACTACTTTACATGAATTGTAATTCTGTGATTTAAATAGTTTAATTGTTCTGATATGGTTTTTACCTAATATTTGGCCATTTCTTGTTGTTGTGTTGTATTTTACTGTCAGTTTTAGATGTCGGAAGCAACGGTCCTACAGCGGTTGATGTCCGCTCTATTCTATGGAATAACTTCTATAATTATTGTATTTGTAAACAAAATTCTTCTCACTAATTATAGGTTTGATTACGAAGATAACATTGTCTTTCACCTGATTTTATCTTTTAAGGTTTCCATCTTACCAATTTGTTGGTGTAGGACAAATGTTAGCAACCATTGTTATATTATGGTTTGCTAGAGCTTTCAAATTTGTCAAATTCCCCGAGCTTGATTCATCCATCCCGCGCAAGATATTCCCCTTACCAATCCTATATGGTATTAACCTGATTTCCGGTCTTGGTGGCACACAAATGATCAAGTAAGGATGCTAGATCTGCATATGTTGCTAATATGTCCTCATGTTTCAGTCTTCCTATGTTCACGGTCCTTAGACGATTTTCAATTTTAATGACCATGGTGCTAGAATACTACATTCTAGGGTAACCGTGGCATGTTCAACTTCTGTAAAACCACTTTTCTAGAGTAAATGCTTCGAAAGCCATCAGAATTTCTGTTGGCTTGATGATTCTAGGATCTGTCATTGCAGCCATTTATGATTTATCATTTGATCTTCTCGGATATACATTAGTTGGAGTCAATGATCTTTGCACAGCTGCGCTAGGTGTATATACAAAACAAAAACTTGAAGCTAAGGTAGAAGCTACATATAAAGAGCATGTCAACTTATACCTTAACTTCACAGGACCTAGGAAAATATGGATTGATGTATTACAATTGCCTCTTTGTGGTTGCTCCAGGACTTTTATACATTACTTACAATGGGGAATTAGACAAGGTTTAATAAGTTATTAGTTCATTCCTTTCATACTTCTATTATTTAAGACATTAGCTTTTATGGCAAGTGAAGAAATGTCAACGAGTGTCTGGGTTTGCCTCGCTCTTTCATGTGTCTGCGGATTTATTTTGAATTATTCTCTTGTGCTGTGTACTCAATATAACTCCGCATTGACAACAACTTGTGTTGGACCAATTAAGGTAACTGCCATTTTCTATTTATCTATTCAATGATATTTGACTTTATAGAATCTGGTTGTAACATATGCCGGTATGTTCTCCAGTGGAGACTTCGTATTCCAATGGGCCAACTTTATCGGTATTAACGTTAGGTATGGTTTTGTTTTCATTTTCCTTTTTGCTCTAATTTCAATTAAGCTATATAAAATCTTTATTTAGTGTTCTTGGAAGTATTCTTTATACTTACGTTACATTCCGCACAAAGAGTCCTCAACGTCTGGTTACTATAGCTCCATCTTCAAAAATTGAAAAAGTACCTTTAATCTAAAGTTCTCCTATGAGCCATAATTCTCTAACATCCAGCATTTTATTTTTTTTTCTAATCTGAGACTCATTGCTTGCTCACCTTGCACATCCTAATACGCATTAAAACCAAAATGATATTTCTCTTTACTAGTTTAGAGATATCGGAATCGAATCGTAAGATATTCAAGTTTTTCGTAATTCATAGTATTTATATCCTCCGGTTGCAATTTTGACATAATAAGTGTTTTATAAGAAATATTAAGATTTGATATTCACTTGCCTAGTTGCCTTTAATTTCCAACTGTGATAATCATGTTGTAATTTTTCTTTTTTTTGAGCTTTAGGAAACTTAATAACATATAACTCATTTAGTTTCAATAAATCTTTAATTTAAATTTATTTGCACCAAGAAAATCTGAGCATAATTAAGTAAGTATTAAAGCTTATTTCAAAATTCAACAAAATAGGGCAAATTTGGTCTATATCCGAATGAGAAGAAGAGTTGCAATGCCTAAAAGTAGCGATAGTGTCAGATTCGAAACTGTTGCTATGTTGTTAAGTGGAGTTCCAGGAAATGTATCCGGATAGCCTTCAACTCTCAGCTGTTGAACTCTGTTCTTTGCGTAATCTGCCGAAAATCCAGTTACCCTCTGCAATAGAACTTTGAGATTGCAACATGTGAATGAGAAAGTCTTACATGTGATATAGCATTCATCATTACAAGATCTGTATTTATCCAATCCAAGTCTGTTGTGTTAGAATCAATCAGATTACATGCACCTCCGTAAGTTTGACAGAGACACAAACCAAACGATCCGCGAGCATGACAAAGTGTTCTGGAGTCGTTTTCACTGAAAATATGTATGAATGAATGATGGAAAAGGAAAGACACCCAATGTGTTTTACCTAAATGGATAATCTGTGATATCCTCAGCACATCCCGATAAGTACATTGATCGCTGATCAGATAACAAATCTAAAAAGAACGATAACGAAGTACAGATATAAAGAGAATATAAGAATATATTACATGAATAGCAATAGTTTGCATAGCATACTCCAGGATTTGCACATAGTAAACGATTATCGATGAATGTAAAAACGGAACATGTAAAACATTTCTTATTTATATCTTTTGGTGTAACATCAAGTCCATTAACAGAGCCACTTGATAATATAGATGATAAATATAAAAGCAGATGAAACATTATCAAACTTTATATCTGAAACTAATAAAAAAAGAAAAATAAATACAAAAATAATAAAATATATAGTATATGTATATATAGTATACATCTTTATAAAGCTTTGAAAAAAAAAAGATTCTTAAAAGCAGGGGGGAAAAATTTGTTTTTGAACGGAAAACAGCAAATGAAGAGATGTTATGAATATTATAATATTATTTCTTTTTATTAATATTTCTCAAATATAAAATATACATACAAGTCCGCTTTACAAAGGTTAAAAAAGGGAAAATAATAAAGTTTGATTGACGACGTATTACTTGCTGAAGTTGATGATGATGATAATCATCAAATGCGATTTCTAAAGAAGTATGTGGAGAACACACTTCGAATGTGTGAAGGATGTTTGTTGTAGCTTTCAACACAGTCAAACTTGTGTCAGCTAGCGAGGTTAGAAGTAGCATTAAGGAATATCGTTTGAAATTTTTAAAGTATACTTAGAATAATATATATATCTATATATATATATATATATATATTTAGAATATTTATTAATATATTTTAAGTTAAATGAAACATTCTTCGTAAATATATCTCAAATATGCTTTAGGAACAAAGGACACACTCAGCAAAACTCAGCAAAACAGAATGAGGGGGAATAGAAGAATTCTGTCTATGCTGGCTATGAATGAAAGCAATTTTGAGTTATATTCTCAGGTTTAGTATTAAACATCTTTCAAACGTAACTACAACGATTAGAAACAATTTAATGCTTCGTCAAACGAATATTATTTGTTTCATTTGAAAAGATGCGAAAAGAGTTTGTAGCTTCAACTTTCAATGACCAGAGAGTTGCAAACAGCATTAAGTTTTCAGTTAAAAGCATAATATTAGCATTTCAATATGCACCTTGTAGTAGATAGACAGCCAAATGAAACTTGATACGGATCTCTGTAAAGAGAATCTTTGAATCTTTTCGCTTATTTTAGCTTTTAAAAGACAGGAAGTGGCAGAACTCAAACGGAAAAATCGCGTGAAGTTACACATTAAAACTAAATAAATGAATTGAAAATTAAATGTTATAAATAGTATAGTTATATGATAAAAATATAATTATTAGATCGTTAAACATGTAAATGTTGTGATAAAAAGTTTCCAAAATAGTGGAAACCAAATAATAGATGTTCCATGTTTAACTGGACAGCTGCTTGGTTTGTAGACGAATGGGCAGATGAGGGAGTTATTATGAAGTAAGCCTTCGTCTACTTTCATGCAGTCTATCTCCACTCTATCTCTCTTTCCACTTTCTTGTTATTTTGAGCCCTTTTCTCCGCTTTTATCGGATGCTCGTTTTTGCTTTAAAGACTTATCGATGAGACGTGAAATTCAATAAGTTGCTGTTCATTTTATTCATTTACAAGAGTTCTTTCATGAAACTTAGGCAAAAACTGTTCAAAATTGAATTTCGATATGATTGAATGACCAAATTACGGAATTTATGATGATGAATAGCATGATATGTACATCTTTAAAGACGAAATAATTCAAATTACAAGATTCCACAAGAATTCTTCTCAACTCAAAACAACTTAAGCAAGTGGAAAACGACAACGTGTAACATACAACAGCATACAACGATGAACAAGTAAAGCTGTATCAAGATAGCTTTGTCTCAAGGGATCTCAAGAAAAAAATTGAGGAAGGAACCTCTCATCTAATGTTCTCTCAGAAACCTTTATAGAGTATTATCTGAGAGAAAAAAGGTGAAAATAGAAAAATGTAGGAAAACAACAAAACCTTGTTTTTTTTCAAAAGAGTTGTAAAAGTAATGCATATGCATGAAGATAAGTCCTTACTAAATTTGCAACCGGCCGTTTGAACACGTTCTGGCAAATTTGCTGAAAAGTTTATTCAAGTGAGGAAAATTAAATTGAATCTATTCAATGTGTTCTTGGAGAAAAACTGAGAAAAACTAATAACTTTAGTAAAAGAAGTATTAAATCGAAAGTTGCGAAGCAAAAAAAAGTGCATCCAAGTAAATAACTCGAAAAAGAATGAGGTTATTTATGAATTGACTGAATGAGTTGGTGAATGATAAACAATCTTCCTTCCATATGTTAAGATCCCTGGAGGTTTATTGACATTTGAAGACAATTGTGAGGTTGATATATTATTCTTGACTGCACACAAGAATCATTAGATTTAGATTTCTTTAACTACTCTAAAGGGAATCTTTCATTTTCTTTGGCATATTATGCATCTCTCATGTATGTATACAAGAACATTTTTCACCAAAAAAAAGAATTAGCCGAAAATCTTGTTTATGTTTTTCGCTCCATTTTCACGTAAGGATGCTTTATGTATAGATAGATAGATAAAGATAGATCGAGAGTGAGAGAGGGAGAGAGAGAGAGAGAGAGAGAGAGAGACCCAAAAATATCTTCTGAAAGGTATAAGAAATACTGATAAACTCACAAAAAAAGGAAAAAACGACACATTATGAGCTAAAGTAACAATAAAATGAAAACGACAATTTGAAGTAACCGAAAAAGCTGCATGGCTACTTGAGTATGCCGAGTTGTTTTATGAATAGCCTGAAGGCAATGTCTAACGAAAGAAATGCTTTGCTTTACGACTCTAATGTTGCCGAAATGACAGGAAATTTCATATGAGTGGGTTAGTCCTTAGTCAGAGGTCAAGCAACACACACACACATGTATACATGTGTCTGTGAACATGTGCATGTGCGCATTCAATTCAATCATACTTCGAAGTTGAGATTATGCTTCTTACATATTCAGAATGCTATCAATTCTTCAAACAAGTACTAGTTCAAATTTAAATTACGTAATGGAAATTTAAAATAAATTGAAACAACAATTGCAGAAAAGACTGAAATGCTTACATCTCAAGAGCGCTATTGTGCTTCAATGTAATTTTCAGAGCCTAAAGCAATGAAGAGAAAACTGTCAAAGCGAAAGAGCTTTCAGCTTCAAAATCTAAAGAATGTTAGTAGTGTATTTCCTGAGAAACAATTTTCTGAATATGAAAGACAATGAAACAGTATGAACATACCTTCAAAATGAGTAAAATCCAACAGCTTAGTAGTAGTGTGACAACTTACGAAATCCACTATTCAACACTCAACTTACATGCCATTTTAGTTTAAACAAAACTTCTATTTTCTAACAAAAACGTTGTTGCAATAGTTTATTTCATAAATTTTTCTTTGATTTTCATTATTTATTTAAAAAATGCCGACAAAGGGAATACATAGACATTACAACAAGCTTATCTTATTCGGAAGTCAAAAACAATTTTATAGAATTTTCATCCAAAACGTTTGTGAGCTTTTCAATTCTTCTCAGAAAAAAAGAAGTTAAAAACGGTTTTGTTTGTTTGAAAGACAATATTTTCATTATATTTCATATTAATTTATTACTTTTAACCCTTAAAGCTTGTTTTGTTTTAGAAAAAAATCAGTCAGCTTAATGATTTTCTCTCTTGTATACATATTTTAATAATGTAATAGGATATTGATAAAGTAAATAAATACCTTCAATTACAATATAAATGTTTTTCTCTTACGTTTTACTTTTTCTTTCACTTTCTCTCTCTTTCTATTTCTCTCTCTCTCTCTCTCTCTTAATCAATTCTTCGTATTTCTCCACTTGTTTCTCCTCTATCATTCAATCTCTTTTTCTCTCTCTTTACCTGTCTTTCCCTTTCTCTCTTTCTCTCTCTCTCTCTCTCTCTCTCTCTCTCTCTCTCTCTCTCTCTCCCTTTCTTTCTTAATCAGTTCTTCGCTGTTCCCCACTTGTTTCTCCTCTATCATTGAATCTCTTTTTCTCTATTTTTCTCTCTCTCTTTTTCTTTTTCACTCTATTTCTCTCTCTATCTCTCTCTCTCTCTCTCTTTCTCTCCATTTGTCTCTATCTCTATTTCTTCATGTACCGTTTCCCAATTTTCGGAATCTGCAGAAATTGAAAAAAAATTGTAACCCATGGTCATACTGTATAATTTCAATAATTTCATGTTTTATCATATTTTCTTTTTTTCTAGATGTTATATATATATATATGATATCATATAATAAAAACTTTAAAAAAACTTAATTAACATATTTCTTGAACATATAATCAAAATACATCATGATGTTTCATTCAATTCTCAAGAAAAGTAAAGCCTCATCGATATTATATCCTTCTTTTTCTGGGCGGCAAATTTAAATATCACAAAATACATGGAATTCAAGATTTTAAGCTACTTAAATTAGATTGGTATGCTTTGTATTAATCATTCTGTACAGATTTGCAATTTTACCGTCCAGCACGTTCCAAATAATCGGAGAATGATAATGCAGATTGAAGATCATGAGCAGGAGAGATGGCTCGTTTACCAGCACTGAACAGCCTATTGTACAGCTGAAAAGGATTTGATGGATTATACGAGGAAGTAGTTGGTGAATATTTTACCTCAACTTCTCTATTCATGTCATCAGCAATACTTATCTGAAAGATAATAAGAAAAAAAAAGATTTAGTAATAGAAATGATTTAATCCACCTGTCGCTTTCCAATATCCATCAATGTTCTCATTTGTCCCAAATCTTGTTCAACATCAATTGATGGTGAAATATGTCGCTTAAGCTGAACGCTAAGTGGTGACCTCTTGAAAGCAGAGCCCTGTAAAGAATAAAAAAAAAGATTAATTAATTGAAATGTTCTAGTAATTCTGAATATCTAATTTGAAAGAAAAGATAATTCTTTTAGGAAGTATCAGACTATATACATACACACACACACACACACACACAGACAGACTCATAGATAGATAGCTAGAAGAAGAATATATGGAGAATACAATAAGGTCATGACGAGAATAGATGTATATATGAGCCAAAGATGAATTTCATTTCCGAAAACGAGACAACAGAATTGAGAAATAAGGAAGAATCTCTGCATCGGCAACTACACATAGTTTCAAAGGTTGATCTAATCCCTCCTTTCTCTCAATCGCGCGCTCTCTCTTTCAAACAGCTCTCTCTCTCTCTCTTTCAAACAGCTCTCTTTCTCTCTCTCTCTCTCTCTCTCTCTCTCTCTCTCTCAACCTCCTTCATTCTCTTCTTCTACCAATAACAAATGACATTGCAACATTGTATTTCTTTTACTTTTAAAATTGATTATTTGTCATAATAAAACATATAAATAATATATAAAATCATTTTTATTTGTCTTCTTTCTCTCATATAACCTTTATTCTATTCTTCTTATTTGTACTTTTATTCAAAACTTACTTCTGAATTACCGTATGTCATAAGGAATGGAAGACGCTCCTCCAGTGATACAGCTGGGCTTAGTTGACGTTTAGCTCTTATAGAACTAGCTGATGCTGTTGTAAGAACAAGGAAAAAGATGCACAGCTGTGCTAAACTGGATGACGACATCGGAATACCTATAAAAGAAAGAAAATATGAATTGTTGGAATAAGAGTGAGAAGCAAAAGCAGAAGAAGGAGAAGAATAAGGAGTCACTTGTCGATACCAACTGGGCAGAAGAAGACACTGTCGTCGAAAAATAATGTTTTGTTTTTTGACGTCAAAATACCTTTTTTTTTTCTCCAACAAAATGTGATATTATGTAAATTTGCTTGAAAAAAATTTGAAGAAATAAGAACAAATTATATACAATAAATAGTGCTTTGACGAAAAAATACTAGCAAACAACTTTAATTTGAAATGCATATATTTTAGATTCAAATATAAAATTAGTGTTCAATATTTTGTAATTATAAACGAGATAGATAAGCGTTAAGCTGAAAAACATAGACAACAAATTGTATATTATAGAAAAACTTCATACGTAGTATTTTATGATTTGAAGAAGAAGGAGAAGAAGAAGAGGAAATTATATTTTTCTTAGTTGATTTTCCATTTTTTTTCTTTTACTTTGTAAAAAAGAAAAACATATAAGTGAAAGATATAGCTTGATATATACTTCATCTTGTGTTTTCTAAAGAAAGATTTACTTGTTGAATTAGAATCGTATAGAGAGGAATAGGTTTGTTGTTCAATCAGTTAATTTCTGAAGTTATGTTTCATTAACTTTAAAACTGTATTCGGATATATGTAGCTAGAAATTCTTTTTTTTTTCAGAATAAAACTCAAAAAGTAAAATGAAATTGAGAAAAGAGATGAAAATGAATTTTCACAAAATCTGAAACATTTCCTTGAACTGAAATAAAGCTGAGAAAAGTGACAACTTCAGAAGCATCTGAAGAACATCATTCTGAACTTCATCTCAAAAAGTTTCATATACATACATGTGTCAGTAAAATTTCTATTTCTTCTAAAAATCTTAATATATTTGAAAATAAATGAAGATTTAAGAAATTATTAAGAAAGTGACAAGAGAGAGAGAGAGAAATAAGAAGTCGAAAGAAGAAGGAAGAGGAAGAAAGAGAATAATGTTTTCAAATCAAAATATATAAGTTATTTATAGTTATTTCTTAAATCTTATAAAAGTATATAGTTACTTCAAAATTTTATTATATTAAAGAAAAAATAAAGTTTGAATTAAGTTTAAGATGATGTAATAGCATAATACAATAAGTTTTCAAGGTGTAGCATAATAAAACATATTGTTTCCGGACAAATGATGAAGGTGTAAGGATTTATTTGATTTTCAAAAAAAAAAAGAAAAGAAATAGAAACTGTGACCTTCGTGGGAAAAGAGAGATTCATGGAATTTCAAATTATTTCTGTTGAAATAGAATGAAGTGATAGAGAAAACCTGTGAGCACATCGACACAGAGAGTGAAGCCTGATTCAGTCAGTGGGCGGGTTAAAGACCACTGTGATACCATAATTGGTATCATGCGACGTTGGCGTGAGGGAGGAGTTGAAGGCTTACAGCACACACACACATATACGCACAAAAAAAGATTCAGAAGAAAAAGATGAAAGAAATAAAAGAAAAATGATGTGTAGTAGTGACGGAAATCTCGGCCGGAATAAAGATGTAAAAGAACTGCAGATGATCCAAGATTATGCGTGTAGATTCACGCTCGTATGTTGCCATATGAAAACGACATTTAAAGAGTCTTCTCTTCATCCAAATATAGACATTTTGTGATTGAAGTGCTATAAAGGACAACGAGTTGGTGACGAGAGAAGATGAACAGTTAGTTTATCGGCTAATTCGAATGAATGAATGAATTCGCTCTATGAGATTGTAAATGAGTACTGAATGAGCTAGAGCATGCTTAAGCTACTTTGGGTGAGAAGCTGCAAACCACTACGTTACTATGTATTTGACAGAAAAAGAAGTGAAAAAAGGTGCAAACTAAATACTTGAACTCCAAATATTACGAGCTGATATTATGCAGAGAAGTAGCTGAGCACGAAAAAGTGCAATGAACTTGTGAATAAATAGTTTTTCAACACAAAAAAAAATTAAACAATATACATAAATAGTTATACAAACCAATTGTGCAAAAGTCATTGAATTGAGTGAAATATAAAGCAAATAAAGCAATCAGATGAAGTCCAAATTCGGTAAGTGACAAAGAAAGAAAAGGAAATTGAGTGATGAGCTCTATTCCTATTTCGTTACAAATTTAACTCTCCCTTAGGATCTCTTCATCTCTTACAATGATAGACGGCATTTAATCTTATAAGCTTGCATGTCAAGAAGAACTCGAGAGATTGAAAAGACTTGAACAACGATGAACACGGTGACAAGCAGATAGTAGCGCTAACGCTTAAAAAAGAATAAAGAGAGTTAGAAAGATATAAATAGATACAGAGAGAGAGAGAGAGAGAGAGAGAGAGAGAGAGAGAGTATGAGTTCAAACAAAAAGAGAGTATAGTAAGATGAAAGAGTTAGATGGATATATAGAGAGGGAGCAGAGAGTGGGGGAGTTTGTATGAGCCAAATTGAGAATGAAGGAGATAAGAGGCAAATTGTGATGGACAAGACAAAAACGAGTATTTCGAAGCTCATAGACCATGGAAGATGACTACAGGTGTAGGACTTGTTTAGCATCAAAACATTATTCAAAGATCAGTTCAAAGTGAGTTCGAAATCATGATAAATCTGAGGAAGTGAGAGATAGAGATAGAGAGAGATAGAGGCAAGGAGAGATAGAGAAAGAAGCAGAGAATGAAAGAAGAGAAAGCAAATCAACTTGAACAATTCCAAGAGTATATGTCCTCCTGTGTATATCATCTGTATTATGTATATATATATATATATATATCCTGTGTGTATGTGTGTGTACATATGAGTATATAGATATATATAGAAGTTTAAAAGTCTTGTTGTTCTCATTTTAGCTCCTCAATGAAAGTCTTATTTTCAAATTTTTTAAAAGAAAAGAAAAGAAAATACAAGTAAATATACTATATAGTTCAAGTATTATTACTTATAGAAGTGTATGGGTAATGCAAAAGATTTTCTGTCTGAATATGCAAAAGCTCACTTGAGATAGAACGAAAAGAGAAAAGGAAAATGCAGGAGACAATTCTCTTTTTCTCCTTTTTTATTCATATTTTTATATTTTTTCATTTGTTTCTTAAACTTCAACCAAAAAAACACGTGAAAGATGAAGAATAAGCTGAACTTATTGAAATATTTAGAAAATATTAGTATAGGTTAACTGGCTAAACAAAAATTGGATGGACAATAGCTTAAATAAGAATATATATGAATGTTTTGTGAAAAAAAAAAAGGATTTCAGTTATGTAACGGAAAAAGAAAATTAAAATATCTTAGCCATTAATCTCATAGGTTATCTCTGAAATCCTACATTATTTTAGGTATAAACAGCATAATTCACAGGATTATATTTGAACAGAAAAAAAATTGCTTTGCTTACAATGAGACTGCGAATATTCTCATATTCATTTTAGAATTATTATAGCTTTTACTTCTTCAAACTCATATGTATTATATATTTCTGAATATTCTTTAAGAAAACTTTGCTTGCTGAGGAAAGCCAATCCAAATTCTATATGAAACAATAGAAGAATGTTGATGCACAATTGAAATTGAATTGAGGGGGAGTAGCAATTATAATCTGAGATTCTTCGAGAGTATTCCTTTTCTATCTTTCAAAAGTAATCATTTGTAAAACAAAATTTATAAATCATAGAATACTCCAAGAATGAATTAGTGATGAAAAAAGATTCCAAGCCAGCTCATCATTTGAGTAACAAAAAAAAATGAAAAGGAGAAGGAAATCCTCTTTTTTTTTCAAAAAAAAAGAAGAGAAATTTCATTATATAGTATATTATACCTGAACAGATGACGAACAATCCCTATTGTTTTTGAATTTTAATTAAAAAAAATAAAAATTGTTTTATTAGAGTTTTTAAAATTTTAAAATTATGTATTTATAGTCTTTTTTTGGTATAAAATGCAAAAAAACGACCATTTAGCATAGTCTATTAAGATATGCGAATGTATGGTGCTACCCCTCTCTCTATCTCTCTCTGAGATGTAATTACTTGGGAAATTTGCTAGGTTTTCGTTTTTTTATATATATATATATATATATTTATTTATTTATTTATGTATATATATATATATATATATAGTATATGTACTATAAATTATATATATATAAATATATATTTATTTATTTAAAATCATAGATCTATATACGGAAAAAATAATTTGGACTCAGACTCAGTCACCTACGAAAAAGAAAATGGAAAAAAAAAGAAAGAAAAGATGCTGTAAAATTAGAGAAAAAAGGAATTTGGATGAAATATCGGAACTAAATAAATTATACTAATTATAAAATTGTCTATATCATTGTACTATTTTGAGAATATATATATATATGAAAAAACTTCTAACTTATCATTGAAATTGGAATTATTCTATTGCATTGTTCAAAAAGCTCAGAGCAGACTTCATCTATTCAATTCAAATAATTTCTAATAGGAAGAATAGGAAACTGACTACATGATAGGTTTCACAAATCCTCCTTTTTTTCCTATAAAACATAAGTGAATTCGCAAAGAAAAAAGCATTTCATTGAAATAAATCTAATTAGTTTGTCAAAAATTATTGGATTTTTTGGAGAATAACCTCACTAAAAGCATATATCCTAATGAACCAAAAAAAAGCTGAGAAAGAATAAAGGATAAGATCATTCACTAAATAGCTTAGTACGTTGAATTTGCAGAAAGAAACGAAAAAAAAAGAGCTACAGAACTATTTTGCATTGACCTCTCTGCTTGGCCGATTAAAAAAGGCTTTTCAAGCTGACACTAAGCCACCCACCCCCACCAACAAGTGCTAAGCAATTTTTCAATGGCCCAGAGGATGGATATCCAATTTAGGAGATTCAGTACGTATATTAAGTACTACCAAACAGATTTGTCATATAGCTAACCACTTTAATTTATAAAAAAGCAAATTTGCAAAAAAAAAGAAAGAAAGAAAAAGAGCCAGACAGCCAAATGGCTTGAACTAATGATGCAAAATTGCAGAAAAATAGAGATCTCCGTCCAATTTTTGAAAATAAAAAGCAAACAACTTAATTATTGTTTATAGCAATCTCAATTTCAAAACCAAATTTACCTCAATTTCGAGATATTTTTCATTTTTGATTAAAAAAACGATTAAATATCAACAAATAGGTATCATATAACTTCTTTCATAATATATTTATAATATTAATACTCTATTATAGTATTATAATATTTTCTTTTCTTTTTTTTTTAAATAAAATTAATAATAATAACAAGTCTTTATTAAGTATAATAAATGAGATTTAAAACAAAGACATACATATATTGTAACCGAGAGAAAATGAACAAGAATTGTGTTTTTGAAAATATTAAAGCCAATTAGGCTGTTAGAAACATTTTTTTAAAGTTTTTAACGTTATAAAGCTTCAAATAATATCAAAAATTTAATTTTTAATAATGTTAGAGGGGGCAAGGTTTTGTTTTCTAAAAATAGTTAATATGCTCATATGCATTCATATATATTATATATATTTGTATCTCATTATAACAGTAATATTGATGTCGGGAGGGGGGGGGGCAAGTTAGTTAACAGGACATTCCATACTATTCACGTCACCGAATACTTCAAGCTTAGATACATCAATCTGCTTACGACGACGAATAACACGCGCCTTCTTGTCACCATAGTTAGTGATTCTCAGACATCCAATATAAGGTTCTGAAATAGATATTGCCTTAGAGCATTCTGTCAAAGAGCAAAGAATTACCTTTAGTTTCTAATCCTTTAGCTTCAGATTCATCCGGAATACCTCCCAAATAGATTGGATCATTAGTAACAGTTTCAGGCTTTTTACTCTTCTTCATGATGTGCAGATTACTCTTTCCATCAACAGTCAGAGTCATCAAGTTCTTTTTCTTCATTATCTTAATGGAATGCCAATGGCCATCACAGAGAGATGAACCAGCAGTTGGTTTGAAAATCAAGCTTTCAGGTCCAGCTCCACTGTCAATAGTAAACTGAAAACAATAAGTTGAGAAGAAGGAATAAATCATATTCAAATACTTTAACAGATCCATTATTCATTTGAACAGCCAAGTATTCTACTTTACCAACAGAGAACAATACAGCATTTTGGACACGAGGTCTTACTTCAATATCAGCAATGAATGTTTGTCCAACCTTAATTTATGAAATATTTATATTTATAATTATTAGAAACTAACATGATATCCCTTTTTCAAGATGGCATATCCACCATTTTCACCGAAAAACATTCCATCTTCTATGAATGAATTGCACCGTTGTACTCCATGCTCATGTTTGTTCTCAATTTGCTTATCATTGAGTTTGAAATTTCTAATACACCCTCCAAATTCTGCACGAACTCCCTACAATTTAGTTTTCAAAAGAAAAAAAAATCAATCAAGCTTACAGGAATGATTGTTCTGATATAAGCAGCCAATTCCGATGGCACTCCTCCTACGAATAATGGAGCTTTGGTCTCAATGGATTTAATGGAATTCCTATAGGAAAAACTATATGTTGGCTTTAAAATCCCATAACTTACTCAGTTTCAACACTTTCGTCATCGAGAACGAGATGTGCTTCGCTTGCAGTTCTTGTTGCCTTAATCTCGTGCCACATACCATCCATAATGGATTTGGTAGACTTGAGAACAGTGCTTGGTCCACCTCCACTGTTGAAAGTGAATACAACACGGCCATCACTAAGGAAGAGACCAATGTGATCTGACTGCTTCTCGTTTGCAGCAAATAGTATCACTCCACTATTAGCTGTTGCTTTAACGCTCAACGTGAATGTTCCGCTGAAAAACGATCAAACATCTTCCAACTATCTATCATAATCTATCAAACCTCTTTTCGAATGAATCATTAACGATTTTATATTCAATACGAGATCCAGTCATTCCACCAAATCGAAGACCATCGGAATCACTAAATGTACCACGTGGGACCAAAGGAAGTGCACATTGTCCATCGGGACGCATCTGTAACAAAGATTATGTTAAAGAAAGTTGAAGAGAAGAGGGAAGGTTAGAAGTTAAAAATAAAATTTTTATGTTAAAAACGCAGATTGATATCCCTAGTCTTAAGCTTATATTACCTCAGTATTTCCTTCTTCCAAATTTTCAGATGAAGCTGGTGCAGAAGTAGTCATTGGTGCAACTGTAGTTATGATCTCATCATCTTTCAAAGAGCAGCCAGTTAAGGATACTTCATGTATCTTAGCCTAAAAGTCAAAAATGAAAAAAATATATTTTGATGCTTCACAAAACCTTAGCGAAATCAAGAAGTTCTCCATTGTATGTGACATCACCGACACAACCAACGAAAGAGCCGCCATCAGATTGCTTTCCAAAGACGATGCTGGTAGTATCACCATTCTCCTCAACCGTTTGATGTCTTTCGATATTTTGAGTGTAGATATCATCCACATCGATACGTAAAACATGCTTTCCTTTACGAACAGATACGAAGTGCCACTGCTCATCAGATGCAGAAGCTAGTTCAACGGTAAGCTTGTCTTCACCAGCAGATACCATCAGTTGTCCATCGTTAATTTCAAGTTGGAGAAGATGCTCATCGTCATCACTACGAACATTGAGAAGAACTCCCTTGTGCTCACGAGTCTTGAAACGAAGAGTAACTTCAGTTTCTTCTCGGCTGGGCATATTATCGAAAACTGCTGATGAGCGTTCAGAGAGAATAGAGACCTGCGATATATCATTTTATTATTTTTGATTAAGGAATATCCTATTACCGTTCTGACACTTCCAAGTGGGCATGTGCTACGAAGTCCCTTGCTTGCACTAACGCCACGTCCAAGTAGATCAAGTTCATCAGAATTGAGACGAACTGCTCGCAAGCATCCACGAAGTGGTACAATCGGAGTTCTTCTAAAAATAAATTTCGCTTAAAACGTGATTAGACTAAGGCATACGTGTTGACTCCAGCTGGAACTCCTCCCAAATAGAACTTGTCAGTAACACTCATGTCACTATGAGTTCCAGGAGCATCACCCTCAGCAACAGTCTTGCCATCCATCTCCATCTTAATGTGAACTCCTTCACGAGTAATCGATACAGTATGCCATTTTCCGTTGTTGTAATCAGAATTGTCGGTTGTCCATTGTCCAACACCAGAACCAAAGTCAACAGAAAGTTTGACTGATCCCAAGCTCAACTCAATAGATAAGAAGTCGTTCTCTTTTCCGATGAAGAAGAGAAGACCATCAGGCGAATAAGTCAAAAATTGCATAGAAAGAACAGTCTTCTTGCGTGGATTCCAATGTCCAAGTTCATGAACAATGTATCCTTCTCCGTTCAAAGAGACGCCTAGAAAGATTAAAATAAGGATAAATCGTCTAAATGTTGATTAATACCTGGATTTGATGATCCACTTCCAGACTTGTAGCGAGGAGGAGCACCATTGACATTAATCATTCCACCATTGCGAACATTCCATAAACCAACAGGTTCTCCATGAAGCATAAGCTCTTCAATATCTCCATAGAAGACACGATTGCGAAGAGTCTGATCAATAGCATTCCGAGCTGGAATTCCTCCAACAAACAGACGACTCTGTTGTTGATGGAGGTTGAGAACACTCTTGTTTCCTGTTGAAGAAGCTTTCTTGACTTCAGCGGGTTGATCGTTAACAGGTTGGCTCAGAGTTACAGTAGCAGATTTTCCGATACGTTCCACATCAATACGACGCCACAAATTATCAACAACACGTGTTTCCAACTTGATGATCAGAGGCTCGTCTCCAAGATCGATGGTTACTTTAGGAGTTCCTTGCTCAATTTCAACAGCGATAAAGTCGTCAGTTGGGACAGCTCTCGTACCAGCGGATCCTTCTTCGTTTCCGAAGAAGAATGGAATACCATTAGGATATTGAGTACGGAAGTAGAAAGAGATATCAGTGTGGGCAGCAGACTGTGAGACTCTAATGGGTAAGTTCAAATCCAAGCTGCTTCCAGCTTCAAAGTGAGCACCCAAACGAATTCTATTAGCAGCATCACGAGCGACAGCGATCATTTCCTTGATATGATTCAATTTTTCTTGAGCGACTTCAACCTTGTTGCTCTTCTGATTACGGACGTCAGACATCTTGCTGAACGACGACTTAAGTGCTGGAGCTAAGTCATTCAATTCCTTGATGTTACTTCTAGCTAGCTTTATCGCTTGAACAGCATCAGTTTGTTTAGCAATAGCTGCATCAGCTTGAGAAGTAGTTTCACTGATTTGAGATCGAGCGGCATCAACAGCTTCTTCTAAATCTTCTTTAAGAGATTGTACTTTCTTAACCTTATCATCGATTTCAGACATCATATCTTCACGCAATGGAGAAGTCAAGCTAGAGTGAACAGTGCTACGAAGTTGACGCATTCCATCCAATTGTTGGGTCAAACGTTCAATATCGCGGTCAGTAGCATCTGCCTTGCGTTGAAGTTCATTGAGGGAATCCTTTTGAAGATCAGAAACAAGAGAACGAGATTTTTCTTGAGCTTCACCAACTTCAGATTTTAAGCTTTCAATTCCGTCTCCATTACTTTCAATAATGTTGATGGCTTCATCAGAATTTTTCTTAGCTGAGACAAGGTTATCAGTCATATTTTCATAAGCAGTAGCAGCATCAACAGCATTTTTAGATTCATCACGAACTGATCCAAAAGTAGCAGCCAGACGGGATGATTCGGCAGATAATTCATTAGCTTTGTTCTTCATAGCTTGGATATCAACAGAATCTCGCTTAGCTCTCTTTCCTCCACTGCTTTCAACAGCTTCCTGTAAATCGGCTCGAACCTCAGATAAGCTGGATAAGGAGTTAGTGATGGATTCGTTGGCATCTTTCATGGTTTCAGTCTTATTGTTGATATCAAGAATCAAGTTGTTCACCAAGGTGCGTGCGTCGAGAAGCTTCTCAACATCCGAATTGATAGCACCGGCTAAACCTTCGAGTTTGAAGAGAGACAGTTGTTGAGCAGCCTGAAATGAAATGTTTGTTTTTCCAAAAATAACAAAAAATTAAACCTTAATAGTGGCATCACTCTTCTTCTTGGAGTCCTTTAACAACTTTTGAGTATCAGCTAAATATTGAGCAACTTCATCTCCCTTTTCCTTTGCACTATTGATACGATCATGCAGAGAGTTCATCTTTTCTTTGAAAGAAAGAAGATAAGCCTTCAGCTTAAGCATCTGCTCAGGAATAGTCTTTGCATTCTCAGGTTGTGGCTTACTGAAAATAAAAGTTTTTGAAATATATAAGGTAAATCACTTACGTGCTAGCTTCTTCCAAGTTTCTCAAAATATTTTCAGCGTCTTGTATCCAACGGGGATCAATGTTGAGGGCAGATGACTGACTTCCAATAGCTTCAGAAAGTAAGTTGATAGATAAGATAACAGTATTGGAATATTCAATTCTATCACGAATATCCTGAAGAACGTGTTCAGCATCTTCGGTCAGATTCTTGATTCTATGAGAATCGCTTTTGCCCACAGCAGCTGATCTGTTAGCATTGTTGAAAAGGTTGGACTTTGATGTCAAGACAATACGAGCATCACCAATGAAGTTGTTATATTCATTGTCAGAATTTGTAAGGATTTGAGAGAGTTCTATCAAGTTAGCTAATCCCTTGTTACTGCGACTAAGACGAGCTCCTACTACTGTAGCAGAAGAAATGTTTGCAATTGAAGAGTTCAAGACGCCAAATTGAATGGAAAGAAGATCTGTATCAGCAATCAGATGGTGCACACATTCATCACAACGACGACATCCCATGCTTGGAATGCGTAAGTAGCTCCTTTCACATTGATCACATCTGGGACCAGTGGCTCCTTCTTGGCAATGACATTGTCCAGTGCGAACGTCGCAAACAGTTCCCATTGATAAATCGGCTTCGCAATCACATTTCTTACATCCGTGTGGGCCATAGTTCCAGAATCCGTGTTCACAGTGCTCACAACGAAGACCGGCAGCACCAGGACGGCAAGCACATTGTCCAGTTTCAGCATGGCATTGAGTTGAAGAGGAAGCTTCAGCACAGTGACATGGTTCACACCCACGACACTTAGAGAAACCCCAGTAATCAGCAATACAATGGTCACAATTGTTTCCTTCGACATTTGGTTTACAAGTGCAAAGTCCTTTTTGGTTATCGCATGTATGACTTCCACATTGGCTACAGCTGCATTCGGAGCAATTTTTGCTTGTTACAGCATCTCCATAGAACCTTTAATAAACAGTTAAAAATAAATATACTGAATTTAAAACGTACCATGGCTTACACCATTCGCAATGTCTTCCATCGGTGTTCTTTTCACAATTGAAACAATCTCCAGTAATTGGGTGACAGCTACCAAAATCGTTCAGATTGTTATTACCATTACATTCACAAGGTTTACAGAATCCTCCTGGCTTTCCGGGATCTCCGAAGAAACCAGCCGAGCATCTTTCGCATCGATCACCAGTATATCCTGGTTTGCAACTGCAGCTCAAAAGCTCTCCAACTTGTGAGACATTACAAGTAGTAGCAAAGTTGTTATCAGGAGCGTAAGGACATTGGCATGGCAAGCATGAATATGGGGATCCGGTTGTGGCATCTCCGTAGTGTCCTTCGTCGCAGAACTCACAGTGATCACCGTGGCTGTTATCTTCACAATCAGAACAAACACCGGTGAGTGGATCACAGGTTCCAGAATGACCATTACAATCGCATGGTACGCAGGCACCAAGATAGTTTCCATCAACACGGTAGTATCCAGAAGCACACTGTTGGCATGAAGGGCCAGTATAAGGAGCTGGGCAGTTACACTGTTCTACAGATGAAGCACGAAGAACGGAATCAACGGTATACTGTAAAATCATAAATTAGGATAAATTTTAAAACTTTAAAACATACATCAAGTACAGCTTTTTCGAGAGCGAATTCAAATAAGGTAGCAGAAGCTGTTTTTTCAAAGTAAGAAGCCTTAATAGTGATGTTCTGAAGTCCGTTCAAAAGCATCATGAGTTCCTCACGAGTGATTGGTTTCTCACCGTTGAGAATAAAGTTTTCCTAAACACAAACTTTTCAGTTCAGAAGTCTTTCTTATAAACATACAGGAACCAAACGAGCTTTGATAGCGAATGTGTCTTCTGGATTTGCTGGTTGTTCCTCTTGCCAGAATTCAGCAGTCATGTTGTTACCATAAAGTCGAATATCGGCAGTGGTACTGAGAGCACGATTATCAGGATCGCGTGGAGTAACGGAAAGCTTAGCAGATAACATCAAGCCAAAGCTACTAGTATAGTCGGCTCCATGATTGATTGGAACAATGAAGTAAGCACTTTCAGCAGAATCAGAAGATGTGAATGTATTGACATCATCAGATACAGATATACTTCCTTCGGTGTCAGTAGTAGTGAAGGCAGCAAGATCAATGTGATCCTAAAATAATGAATAAGACATGTCTAAGAATGCGTTTAACTTACGAAAATAACTGGGAACATACTGGATCTACACTGATCCGTAATTCCGAAACAGAAACAGTCAATACATCCAAGAGGATTTTCTGTGGTAAGATGGAAAGTACCACCTTTGCAGGTATCACAGCCTGGTCCATAAACATTCTCTTTGCATTGACAAGCAGCAGATGTAGAATCGCAAATATCATGAGTTGTTCCTGCTTTGTTGCAACGACATTCGTAGCAATGTGGGAATCCATAGAATCCAGCCAAGCAACGATCACAAACTCTTCCACCAACAGATTCACGACACCTAGACAATACAATATATAGAATTGAACATATCTAATTCAAAAATTACAAGCATTGCCCACTCATGGAATCACATTGCATTGAACCAACTTCTGACCCTTGTTCGTGACAACCGCACTGAAGCATTGGAATTTATGAACAATATTACATAACTTCTACTTACCAACTGACAACCAATCAAACGATCATAACCGAAAGCATTTCCAACACAACCACCACAAGTCTCTCCTTCAACATGAGGGGGACAATAGCATTGTCCAGTATGCTCATCACATAACTGTCCTTCTCCACATTTGCATTCTAACATGACGTCATTAGCTTCAAATCTTAATTATAATATACTCACTTATACATTCTGGGTAATTATAATATCCTGGAGCACATCTATCACAACGTCTTCCAATGATATTAGCTTTACATTTACATTGACCACCGTATTCGTCACAGCAGAAGGATTCAGATCCCTTAACGAGCACATGTTTAAAAGGATTACAATGAAGGTTAAAATTACCTTAGCATTACAATCGCAAGAGAAAGCAGCAGAATTGAAATCAGATGTTAACGAGAAAATCTTATCTCTACAGAAATCTGTGACAGTATCAGGTCTGAAGTAGAGCAATAACATAGAAAAGTTTCTTCGATGAATATGACATACGAATTTTGGAAAAAGTTCTCCTTGCATTTCTCAACAAATTCAGCAGAAACATCAACTGGGAGAGGTGTAAGAAGAGAATCAGTGTAAGATTGATAAGGAACTGGAGTAACTGATTTCTAAACAACAATAATTCATAGAAATAGAAAAATCTGATTGAACTAACGATGTAAACAGGTCCCTTCTGTGATCCATTGGCATATAAAGTCATTGAGTACTTATCATCAACAGCAAATTGTTTAATCTAAAGAATAAAATATATATTTTTCTAAAATTCTGAATATAACTATATACCTCTGGTCTATCCTTATCATAGAATACGGCAAGACATCCACTGAATGATGGACAGTATCCCAAAGATACATTTCCTGAAATTAATTTTGACAATTAGTTGTAAAGAAATGAGAGAAATAAGGATTTCAACACGAGTAATACACTATGTTAATAAACATAATATCAGCAAAAATAGCAAACAAAGGGGCAAACTCTATGAACAAAAAATATTTCGCGATTTTTACCCAATATAGGACGATCACGACAAGGGAAATCTGAAATAGTAATCAAATTTCTCGAACAAACGAGAATTGGAACAACGGTAACTTGAGGACTAGGTAGATTACTAAGAATAGGAAAAGTTGAAACCTTCGTTATAGTGCTCTGGGTAAGTGATGAGTCCACGAAGAACAAGAGGAGCGTTGTCAGGATTGAAGTAGTGAATAAGGAACATGTAATGTCCTCTAGTGGGGACAACTCCGGAGATATCCAAAGTACCATGAGTCTCATCAAGTGGAACAACCTTTACTTCTTTAGGATTGGCAATGGCAAATGGTAATTTTTCTCCAGATATAGCTTTGCCCTGAATAATAGAAATTCAAAAACTCAAAGAGAGAGTTTAGAATGGTACTTGGTTTGGTCCAGCATCAGCTTCAGCAACGATGGAATTGGCTGCTGGAGGATATTCTTGAGGTAAGCATTTGCCATTCTTACGAACACATACAGGAACCTTAACCAAACGTTTTAATTATTCTCTGAAAATTCGTTGCTTACTTGTTGAAGGTAATCGGTATTCCATTCGGTTTTTCTAATCAAGTTTACAGCAGCAAGTCCGAACTGGTTCATGGCATCAACACGCAATTGCATTACAGCTTCTCCTTCCTCAAGGAAGACAGATGGTACAATACCTTGGTCAGTAACAACTTCACGACAGAATGTGCTGAAATAAGATATATTCTTGTTTTCAATATATTCTTTATCACTTACGCAAATGGACAATGTTGAACCTTGAAAGTTCCATTAAAACGAGTCAAGCCATCTTGAGAAATATCCAAGATGACAGGGAAGCTAGTTTTGTCACGGTTGTGATATTCAACAACAATAACATAATCATCTTCAACAGGAACTTCGATTTTGGCCTTCAAATAGAAGTAAGCTCCGTAACAAGTTGTAGATCTTACCTCGATAACTTTAGAATCTTCACCAGCTTGAATGAAAGCGGCAGGTCCAATGATTTCGGGAAGGATCTCAATTGGTACTAACTCAATATCAGTAGTTGTTCCATCAAGATTAACGTATTTGAATGTGTTTGTTTCAGTGGTAACATCAGCACGAAGAGTACTAGGAATTGGTGGGTATAAGAGGTTGACACAAGTAGAATTTGGAATAGAATCTGAGTGGCATGGAGCAGGAGCTCTTTCCTTCAAAATTCCACCAGTGTAATACTCTGATGGAAGAACAACAACATAATCCTTAATAATATTAACAATGTATAATAATAATAATATTAAAACAAATACCAAATAAAGCCTTTGTTTGGTTGAAATCTGCAGAGCCCATCTACCAGGATTCATGACAAATGGTTTGCCTTTCACAGTAATTTCCTTGATGGCTGGCTCAGCAGAAGGTGGGAAGCTGACTTTCTCTCCCTGTTCTTGGTCTGAAGGAGAAAATTAAATCTGAAATTGTGTTACAGCATACCATGAGCACTGATAGCACGGGGGGATAAAGTAATATCGGCACTTATTTGTACTGGAGTTGGATTCTTGTATTTGAACAATAGCCGGTATACAGATGACTGAAAACAAAAGATATTGCATCATGGTGAATGCTATATTACCTTAGTAACATCAATTTCAAGAATGATGTTTTCTTGGATAGGGGAGAATACTGCATATCCTCTCCAACTGAAATTTTGGAATTCGGATGTGTCCACAGCGAAGCGAACAGGCTTGTTTTCTTCGGTATGACCTTCCTCAGCCTCGTACTTAAAATATAAATATTTCATCTCAAATATGCTCAAAATCTTACCTGATTATGCCAAAGAGTGGGGAAATAATGATTTTCAATTGGTTTATCGCAACGGAGTCCAGTAATTCTTGGACGACAACGACATTGGCCAGTACTAATGTCACAATCTCCACGGACAGCTCCTCCAATATCACAATCGCAAGCTGAAATGATGCCAACTTATCACAAGATGTGATAAATATCTTCTTACGTTCACAACCAAGTTGATTATATCCTTGTAAGTTATAAAATCCTTCAGCACAACGATTACAGCTGCGTCCACCAGCATGTCTTTTACAAAGACATTGACCATTTCTAGAAAAAAAGGATATGATTTTGATAGTTTGATGTACAGTTTAGTACCTTGGATCACAGATTTGAATATCAGATAAAGTACCGTTAGGGTGACATCCACAATCAATACATCCTTGTTCATGAGAATATTGAAGATCCCAATATTTTGGCTTACATTGATCACAAATACGTCCAATAACATTTTCTCTACAGGAGCAAAGCTCTCCTGGAGCAACCTGAAGTATTATACTCTGTTAATTGCCATATAAGCATCAAGCATACCTTATCACAACCAGCAAAATCTAAAGTGACTCCAGCTGGGTTACAGTTACATTCCTCACAAGCTGGGAAATTGTAGAAGTTTGGCTTACATTTATCACAACGTTCTCCTTCGAAATTTCCTTTGCAATAACATTTACCTTCGTTATCACAACTTTGACCTTTAGCACCTTCGATAAGACAAGAGCAAGTCTATAAATGCAAATATTCTGTCAGGTAAACAGCATACACAACAAACCTTGCAGTTAGGATAATCATAAAATCCTGGAGCACACTTATCGCAAGTTCGAGAAGTGAAGTTGCCGTAGCAGAGACATTGACCGCTTGCACTATCACAAACAGGTGTGCTTGAACCAGCTGCATCGCATTCACAAGCTAAAATAACAACATATACAGTCTTCATAAGTATATTTCCCATACGTTGACAGTTAGGATAACCAAAGTAGCCGTCTTCACACTTATCACATCTTCCACCCATGTATCCTTCCTTACAAAGACATTGACCAGTTTCTTGATCACATCGTCCATCCTCTGTTCCAACGGGATCGCAATTACAGTCTGAATCAAAACTATATATAAGAAACACAAATCAATATGTAATTACATGTGCATTCAGGAAATCCGTAATAACCAAGCTGACATTGATCACAAGCCAAACCGCTGAAAGCAGTCTTACAGACACACTGACCAGTTTCCGTTGAACAATTGGAATGCTCAGATCCAACTTCATTACAGACACATCCTAAGCAACAGATTTTTTAATTCAAAATAGAAAAAAAGGCTAGATATACCGGTACATCCAGCTGTAAAGTTGGTGAATCCTGGAGCACAAGTCTCACAGAAGGTGCCTCCATAGCCACCTTTACAAGGGCATTGACCATCGACAGGCTGAAAATTTGAGCAATATGAGAGGAACAAAAATTATTTTCTTACTAAGCATATGTCATTCTCTGTTCCTTCAACAGCACATTCACACTTCTTACACTCTGGTGGATCATAATATCCCTAAAAAGTAAAAATTAAGATATATGATGGAAAGAAATGCTTTTACCTTGGCGCATCTGTCACAGTTTTCTCCTTCAAATCGAGCTTGACATTCGCATTTACCATCTCCTTCAGAGCAAGATCCTGTGTGTTTAGAAGGATCACAATTGCAAGCTGAAAGATCATTATAAAAGAAACGTTAGTCATGTGTATATAATACGTTTGCAAGGCATGGTATCTGACCATTGGGCTCCATTTGGTCTATAGAACCCTTCAACACATTCGTTACAGTTAATTCCAGTTGTATAATCGCGACAGTCTAAGCAACGTCCTCCTCCTTCATATTCTCCGTAAATATCTAATGATTTTTTCTGAAGATCTAATTCTTCGTCATAAACACATTTGTTGGATCTTCCGAAACAGTTACATGCTGAAAATCAAACATTTTGTTAGAAAACGAGTTGAATAGTTTACGTTCGCATGTAAAGTTATTGTGAGCTGTAGTTGGTTGCCACTTCTTCTGTACGAAGCCATCGCAACATTTCTCGCACATATCACCGCAAGTGTTATGTTCACATCGGCAAAGAAGAGCTCTTGGTCGAGTAGCATCAAGAATATCACAAGTAGCAGCGTGACCGTTACAAACGCATCGTCCTCCCATAAGAACTTCTTTGATGGCATAGAAATACTGCAACTCAACGCTTATAAGAGATACAAGGCATCATAACATACTCTACGGGTAACAGTAGGATCTCTCTTTTCATTTAAATCCATAAGATGTCCCTGGAGAGTTCTTGTTCCAAGTAAGCGAAGACGCACATTAGTAGCCCGAGTGAAGTTTTGTAAAGCTTCAGATGTAGCGAAAGAGTATCGGGAAGGTCGGTGTTCTAATAGGTTAATTACCATCTTGAAACATAAATATGTAAATTATTAAAGATTAATGTCAAACTTCAGCGTTTTCCAATGGTTGAATGCTTGATAAATCTGATCTGCAGATTACATCATCATCTGTAACTATTGGAGCCAGAGATTCAGGTCCAAAACGCTGAAATCACAGAACTCAGACATTACCAACTATGTGAAACATACTCTCATACACTCAGCAGGGTTGACAGCAAAGTAATACCATGGCTTGAAAGATTTACCGAAATCAGTAGAACGTTCTAAGATCCAGGTGCTTGGCTTAGGTGAATTAGCCATTTGAATCCAGACGTAAGCAACATGAAACTCTTGTTCCAAATCAATTGTGATATTGACTTCGTTATATTGCATTCCACGACTCAACGGTGGTGATTGCCACCAACTTGTATTTCCGTCAACCATATTTTTGGCAGGATGAGAATCTCGAGTATTAGCTTCGCAGTGAGCACATCCGTGTCCACCCTACAGAAACAATGAATATACTTCTTGCAAAAACAAAACAAAATATTTTACCAAAAACATGGCTTCTCGAGGATTTCGCATCTCCTGAATAATATCATTATCTGACATTTGATCATCCTTGTATGAGTATTGAGAAAATGGGGTATATTGATTGGATCCTAAAAAACATACTCTATGACATGACTTCTACGGGTAACTAACCTGCTAATGTACAGAAAACTTCTCTAATGGGTTGTCCATTAAGCTCTCCACATGTAGAAGTAGCTTCAATGGGTTTTCTGTGAGAGATTGTGATCTGACTTGGAGTCAGTACATGTGCTCCACAGGTGGACAGGGCAACCAGCAGCGGCAGCAGCCAGTCACGCACCATCCTCACTGTGTTTTGTAACTCTACAACAAGAAAAATTGAATTAATATATTGAAAAATAATCAAATATTAGTATAAAGATCATCATTATGTCAGCACATCGTTTAAAAATAGAAAAGCAAGAATGAGTCAAATCAATTGGATTAAAAATTGTAAAACAAAGGAACATTCTGGCCATTTGGTGCCAGAAAAAGAATGAAATTTTCGCAAAACTCTTTTTATCTTCTTCTCTGCATTTTCTCCCTTCTTTCTGCAGATTGATATTCCTTCTCTATCGTCTTTTCTCTATGTCTACCATTCTCTTTCATACTATACCCCAACCACATCCGATTTCTTTATGAGAGCAGCTGTGCCTCTTCGCGCTTTGGTCTTTTTTCAACCCTTGCCAGATGTCGATGAAAAAGTTTTGATAGAAGACAACGATCCGAAATTCGTTCAAAGAAAGTGCTTTCATATCAGAAAACTTCAACAATGACTGAAACTTAAAGAGGGAAAGGCAATAGTTGAGCTGTAAAAAATGAAGCTCTAAACTACGATAACTACAGTAACCACAGCTTCAATGTTACATAATCTTATGAATAACGCTAATCTTGTAATATATTTTGAATATAATCATATACAAAATGAAAAAGTTATAGTTATAATTTATGTTGGCAAAACAAACGCTCTACCAACCGATCTCTAGACAAGGTACAAACGAGCGCGAAAAGATTTTGTTTAAAATAGTTTATATAGTAATAATAAAATATATTATGATCACAAAAATAAAAATATGTAAAGATATATATCTATATATCTATCTGAGCTTGGGGATAATAGAATGACCATTTTGTGAGAACATCGAATTGTGAACAGATGGCCAGTACTCTTTGAGGTATGTTATACGTCTGTGGGCAATGTAGTATCAATATCTCTTTGACCTAAAAAAAGTCTTATCTGGTCATAGGTCATTTAAGATTTTTCTAACTAGCTTAATAAAACGACACAAAATAATAAATCGATATATGTTATAGAATTATATGAATAGTATGAGTGGAATAGTATGACTTCAAGATTTAATGATTAGTCTTGATTATTTTTATAATGTTAAAATTCATTGAAAGTTTACTGTACTATTTCAATATCATTGTTTTCTTGCAGCTTCATATTAGTCCCACTTATGAACTTTTGTTGGATTAAAATAGTTGTCTATCCTAGCAGATTTTTTTAATGATTATCATCAATCTAGATGAGTCACAAAGTTCAATGCAGCAACAGGCGTTTATGAAACAAATTCCCAATTAAAATTTACACCGTTAAATAAATGAAATCCGCATTCATTAGACTTCTCTAGGCTAGGTATTCTTATGGGCTATTTTAAATAGAATATTAAATTGTTGTAACTTTTGACTGTTTCTTTATGAGTTTTATAATTCATCATTGCTAACGGTGTAAAATAAAAATAAAATAAGTAATTTAGGGACGAGAATACATGAAAAAATATTTTTTATTTCCCTTGACATGAAAATATTATAGTTTTAGTATTAAGTTTGCAACTTATATCATATCCCTAACTAAACCAAAGGCGTTGAATATGGCGACCCACAGCCATTTTATATCGCTCCAATACGATTAAAACTGAAAGTTCATGCTGCATTCTTTACCATAGATTTTTGTTAAACTTATATGAAATTTGATTTGGTCCTGTACGGATCCGTCAATATTAATTTTCATTTACAAGCCCTTGCAATTTCATTACCTTGAAGCATACTTCTAAGAAAGGTTTAATGAAAATCTAATATTCGAAATATTCCTATAAAAGTAAACAAAGACATGTCTAGTAGTTCTGGCTCTAGTCTGACATGGGCTGAGTTCTTCTGTAAAACGGTGGGAAATGAATTTTTTGCATTGGTAGGTATTTTTCAATTTATTGGCTAATGCGTTCTTTACTTTATTCAGGTTGATGATGAGTACATAGCAGATCAGTTCAATTTAACTGGCTTAAATGACGTAGTTCCTTGTTTTAAAGCTGCTTGGAGAAAAATAATGGATGACGATTCTGGTATGACTGAGTTATCATAAAACCATCTTTCCCATGTGCATTCAGACTCCGATAGTACGGGCTCGGACGATATTGAAAAAAGTGCTGAAATGCTTTATGGACTCATCCACGCGAGATATATTTTAACAACTAAGTAAGGATGCAATGTAGCTACCTTGTTCATAGAATATTTTAAGTGGTTTGCGGAAGATGTTGGAGAAGGCGGGGAACAAAGATTTTGGAACATGCCCTAGAGTATATTGCTTTGATACTCCAGTTATCCCTACTGGAAGACACGACGAGACAGGATTAGATACGGTGATCTTATGTGTGTTATAATTGAACCGAAAACTGTAGAACCTTCTAATTTATTAGTTTATTTCTTTTTCAGGTTAAAGTTTTCTGTCCGAATTGCGAAGAAGTTTATCAACCAAAGCAATCCCGGCACAGGACAGTAGACGGAGCATATTTTGGATCTTCCTTCGCCCAGATGCTCCTTATGGTGCATCCCCACCTACGAAGAAAAAAGCCGCCAATACGTTTTACACCTAGGTAAGTGTCATATCAGTTCGAGCTATTATGATTTTTTTTCTTTCAGGCTTTATGGTTTTCACATTCATCCAAGTGCTTTTTTCGCTTACCACGGTTGATGTTTTGTTGTTTCTGTCGAATATTTTTTTTTCGGTTGTTGATCACAATGTTTTCAATATATTTTTAAAAGAAATTAACAATTCCAACATTTATTTGACTTTACCTGTAATAGGATTTTTTAGCCTAATCACAAACGTCAAAAAAAATAATTAAGAAATAATACTAAAAACCATAAATATTAAGGAGTTATTTAACGGAGATAGTTAAATTGAGGCTGAGCCGATCCAGCTCCCCAAGAAGAAGCTTGTTGTCTATTCATTGCTCTAGATGGTGCGAAACCAAGGAATTTTTGAAGGTTTTGACGGATGGTCATAGTGCAGAGAATATATAAGAAAATGAATGAACAGTCAGTGAGATCATCTCCCACCTGAAAAGCAGAGATGAGTATTTTAAGGAAAAAAAATATATACCAAGTTTCTATGTGAAAGCCCCTGGATAAACGAAATAGGAGTGAATGGAAGCTTAGCGACAACACGTCCATCAAAAATAGAGTTGAAAGTAGATAAGAGGGCAGTAAAAGCTAAACCAATAGCAAACATTGACTTCATCTTGAACATTGACATATCTCTATTGGTAGCCTGAAAAATTATCATTACAAAGTATATTATGTGAATTACACCTTTAGACGCTCTTCATCTCTTTCCAAGCGTTTTTTGGTATTCTTATCCGAAACATCAGCTTCTTGCTTTTTTTTCTCTAATCGCTTTGTTTTTCGTTCCATTTCAGCCTACAACTTTTCAGTAAAAGTAAACTATCAAACAATGGTCTACTAACCGTTAGTCTTTTGTATTCTTCAGATCTGTAAACTAACAGATATGTTAACCCTTCTCCAGCTAACGCTGTACAAAAAGCTATTCCAATTATCAACAAACAGTCCGATAACATCCTAACCTAAATTGTAAATAAACATTAATAAAACAAAATGTATAGCTAAGATTTAAATATTAATCGTTTTTACAATTGTTTCTTTCAATTAATCAAAAAATAAAACTTTATTAAAAAAAACAGAAAACAAGAAGCTGCAAAAACAAACAGCTTAAACAAAGGGTTCAATATTGATTTCAATTGCACAACATGGCATAGTGAGTCCAAAGCCTGTAATCACTTCTGGGTGAAGCGATCCAAGATGTCCAATTCTAACATTATTAGGTCCATAAATAGCAGCACACCGTCCAGGGAAGAATGTAGCATCTTTAATGCAAATTCATACAAGTCTACACTTTGCTATCACTCACCGTCTTCAGCAACAATATAGTAACCCTTCTCATTCTTTCCAGGTTCCACATCGAGAAGTCTCATAAGACTTGAAACAGAGACATTTTTAACATAGAAAAGGAAATAAGAGCTCACCGATCAAGGAAGCCATGAACAACTTCAAAACCAGCAGATTTGTTATAATATACAGCTGCTAACCTTCTCTCATTTCGGGCACCAACATCTATTATATTATATTAGCAATATATGTATTACAGGGAAAATGCTACCAGTACTGGCGTCTGCCAAAATAACATCTTGCAACTCGAACAGCTTCAAAGGAAGGGGCATATCTCTGTTGGAAGAAAGTGTTTTCAATAAACCTGGAATTAAAGAAGTGCGGGCAACCTAAATCATGAAATTATATTCAAAATCAAAGCCTTGTAAATTATACTTGGAATTCCTGAGTTTTTGGGTTAGAGATGTGAACGGCGGCGTCAAGAGCATCAGGTTTACGTAGCCGAATAGAAATATCTTCCCTACAAGAACATGATTTTATTAAGCAACAGAATCATATTACTTACTTGCTGCATAATGCAAAACTGAGAGCTTCGGTCCAGCCTGCCATAGCTACCTCATGACGTAAGAGCTCAGCTAACTTGTTAATAGGGAAAGCTTCAGCGACGGTATTGGACTGAAAAAGTAATTTCATAAAACTATTAAAAAAATAGAATACCTCTGGAAGTCGGGTAACCAAATTATTAAAGCCGTAAGCTACACCGACATCTTCAGCAATATCACACTCGTGGAGGATATCATGACGAGTTGGTGGAATTTTTACTTTTAGGGTTTCTTTTCCTACGACAGTTGCTGTCAATGACATTCTGGTTAACAAATCAGCCATGGTTGTTTCATCCAATGAAAAACCAATTTTGGTATTAATTGTGGGAGTTTTCACCGTGACATCACGATAAGAAAGTTTCTAAAATGAGAAAATAAATCAAGGAAATTAGACATTATACATACTGGATAAACTTCCTCTCGTCCGTCTTCCTCGTAAATTATTTGTACGGCTTCAGCACTAAACATAATAAATGTATAGCTAAATTTATGACTGCATATTTCTTACGTGAAAGGCTGAGCACAGTACTGACTGAATAAGCTCACCATTGTATCCAAAACAACATTAGCCTATAACAGAACCAAAATTGACTTTTCTCAAAAAAATGAATTACCTTAGTTAGATCAGTTGCAGTACACTCAATCAATACATTTTTGGTATTTAAAGTGATCTTCGAGTGCTCACCTGAATAAGAACTTAAAAAACGAAGATTAGCGATAGGTACCATTAATGATTGGAGGCAATGAACAAACAACTCCATTGCTGTCATAAATTACTGGATATCTTTCAAAGTTTTGAATAATTGGCAAATATGCTTTAAGATGACTATCCGTCTAGAAGCATAACATGAACACAGACTATGTAGAAAAATCAAACCGCATAATGAACCATCAACTCTTCAGCAGTGAATTCTTTAGTTTGATTCAATGGTTTGAATTTAATGTCTTTTGGAAGCTCAGCGCGATATTCAAAAGGGCCTAATAGTATACGTAGATTAAAAATTATACAGTCAATTTCAAACCTTGAATAGTATCAAGGTCATGTGTTCCGATGGCAACTAGAGTACGTTTGCGACAGATATTCTGATGAAGCTTATCCTGAATAATCCAGATTATAGCTAATGGGCATACAAAAAGAAAAAACCTGTAGATCAATGAAGGATGCATAGTTATCAGCATCAAATTGAACGTTACGCAAAACAGCTCCGACAACAATAGGTCTGACTGCAGCAGTCTATAAATTGATTGCCATATATTGGGACAAAGAATTAAAATACCTCTTTCTTCACTTTAATAATTTCCATAGCTCCTTGTGGCTTAATTACCTTGTATTCTGGTTGATTGATCCTATTAAAGCCTTTACATCAAACTTATTATGTAAATTATGACATACTCTTTCTTAAAAACTCTGATCGCTCGAGATAGCCCCTCAACACATAACAAGTCATAACGATTGGCCGGAATATCAATCTTATAAACTTCAAGATCAGAAAGAGTAGCAGCTTCACCTTCACCTAATTGACGTTCTTTTTCAAGGGCAGCCTTCTCCGAGGTCTAAATAACCATATGACAATTTATGCATATATATGTAAACTAACAATTTCGTCTAATTCTAAGCCATATTCAAAGCATAACTCATCGAATTCCTTCTCAGCTGAAAAAAATTACACTACTAGCATTGAACTACAAATGCCTACTGTACACTTTCTTGAAATGCTTATCAAGAACAACTTTTTTGATCCCAACTGTCGGCATTCTTAAATGTTACCTAGAAGATTTCTAATTTAATATTTTATTTATAAGCATTATAAAAGCAAATTTTTAAAAAAATCCAGTTTTGTAATGCACTGGCATAATTGCATAATAGTAAAGTAGAAATATAACGTTAAAAACGAACAAACGGTACATACAAGAGGTCGCAATGGGACGTGTGGCAAAGAAAGATGGTATTGGATGCGTACATGTTTCACGGGGCACGGCAAGGCGTTCTCGTGACAATGACGTCATTAATTATTTCGTGTGTTTAGTCAGTGTTACGCTTGTCAGCTTCATGGCGTTCGCCTGTTTCAATCTTATTTATATCTTGTTTTACTTGGATGTGCCGGACTTCTAAAACTTTTTTTCATAATTTCTTAATGTGCATAATATGTTTATTTCATTTAACTGAAATGTTACAGTTTATGATACCGTACGCCGTATATAGATACGCTCAACATAAAAAAATACAAAATAGAAAAGAAATGGATGCTGCTCTTGGCTCCTTAACTTCAAATCTTAGCAAACCAATTATCCCAGATAATGTATTATACATTTTCAACAAATATATTTATCACAATAATTTAGATTGTTCTACAAGTGTTCGATGTGTGTGTTAAACCAATCGAAGACGCACAAGAGTTGCTTCCTGGTATTCTCAGTTTAATTGAAAGAGTAATTTTTTTGAATATTTCTTAATTATATGGAATAATTTTTAAGCCTGTTGGTATATTTATTGAATGGATTCCAATCGAAGATGGGAATGAGTCATCAGGTTGGGTATTGGCGGGAGGTTCGGATGAAAACATTGCTAATCATAGTATATCGAATGAAAGTACTAGCGTAAGGAACACCTTTGTTTTTATTTTTTTCATTATTAACATTTACAGTCAAGAGATATTATTAACAAACTCAAATTTTCGATTGATGTTAATGACTTAAGTTCATATCGATTGTTTGAACCGAAAAAGAAAGGTACCGACTTGCTGAAAGTATTTAAATTAATTCAACTTGTTAAGGTTTGGGCTACCCATCCATTCGATTCATTTGCAGCGATGGCTCTAGTCCAATGGCTTTGTATTTCCGAACTATTTCTCATCTGTCATTCATCGAAACACTTGAAAGGTAGGTATACTGTGATTAGGATACGGTGATTTGTAGAACACTTATGCTGACGTGTTGTTTAGATATGTTTCTCTACGACGCTCTTCTCACGATTCTAATTTGTTTATAGTAGTTGATGAAAAAGCAGAAGCTTTAGCAAAGAGTGTTACTATGTTGGATGGGAATGATGATATTCTTTCGGTAATTTGATTATTTCACAATTAATTTTTTCATTATTATGATTTTCAGAGATTTATTAATAACCCTTATGCTACTGCCTTAACAGGTCTCGGTAAAATCACTTCTTTTATGCAAGACCAAGTTATTCCTGCTTTACTGGAATCTGATGAAATTAGCCAAGAAGAGCAAATTCGAACAATGAGAGAATTGAGAAATCGTGAAGAAGAGGGTTCTGATTTGAGGTTGTTATTTTCCGTTTTATCATTTCGAACAATTGTCGTTTCAGAGTTCACACAGACACGGAGTTTGAAGTTGTAACACAGTTAGAGCTGCCACCAAGGCCTGAAATATACCGAGTCGAAGCTGTCACAAAAGTACACATTTTTACTTATCTTTTGTTTTATTTTTTGATTGTTCAGGATTTCTTTACAAGTTTTAAATCGTCCGATGGTTCCATTGAGATTCAAAAGGTTCATCATTTAAAAATGAATATTTTCCGAGGTGGGCTTCATCCGGATATCAGAAAAGTTGCCTGGAAGTATCTGTTAGGATATCGAACATGGGATGAATCAGATGCAGCGTTTGAACAAGTATTCCTTTTCTCTTTATTATTTTAAATATGAACTTATCTTAGAAACGCATCAAAATGCAGAAAGATTATGAACGAATGAGATCGCAATGGTTGACAATAAATGACGATCAGGAGTCCCGTTTTGGGAGCTTCAGTAAGAGGAAAGGTTTGATTGGTAAGATAGATTTTTCTCGCATTCAAAGTTGTATGCTTCGCGTTTAGAAAAAGATGTTGCTAGAACTGACAGAACCCTCGAGTTTTATCAGGGACCTGGTAACAAGAACTTAGTCAAGTTGCAAAGTTTATTGATGACTTATGTTATGTATGATTTTGATCTCGGTTTGTTATATCTAAATATTAATGGAAATATGTATATCATGATTTTCAGGCTATGTGCAAGGAATGAGTGACTTTGCTTCTCAAATTTTGTATATAATGGATGATGAAATTGATGCTTTCTGGTGTTTTGTAAATCTTATGAAGAGAATAGTATGTTTCTTAAACTATTTATTTTTATTAATTTCTTTTCAGCATCGTAATTTTGAAATTGAACAAACTTATACAAAACAACAAATGAACGAACTTCGAGATCTAGTCATGCTTGTAAACCCACGATTAGCTAATTACTTAGGTAATAGGAGTTGTATACTGTCAATTTTATCTTTAACCTTTTAGAAAGTAATCAATCAGATGATATGTACTTCTGTTTCCGATGGGTTATCGTGTGGTTCAAGAGAGAATTCAGTTTTCATGATACAACTAAGCTATGGGAAGTCATATTGACTGATCAACCCTGCCCTAACTTCCTTCTACTCGTATGTGTAGCTATATTGGATAAGGAAACTGACACAATTATCGACAATAAGTTCGGTCTCACGGAAATATTAAAGGTTCACATTAGCAAAATTTTATTATTTTTCATAATGATTTACGTTTCAGCATGTTAATGATTTAACGATGCATTTAGATCTAGATGAAGTTCTAACAGCTGCTGAAGCAATATTTTTCCAACTCTCTCTAAGTCAAGATAAACTCCCCAATCATATATGTCGATATTTGAAGTTAGGAGACATGACATTATACGCAGATTAAACAAAATGTAATAATTGTTTGCTAATTTGGATATTTGTATAATTTTTTATGAAAATGTAAAAAGGTGTATATATACGAGCATTAATATCATGCTTGCACGAGGTATAATCTAATTCCTTTTTTTTTCAACTTGTTAACATTCTTATCCTATTTTCATGAATAAAGTGTGTGAAAGTATATATCTCAATCTAGTAAATGAAGCATTATTGTTGTTCGAAATGCTTTGGAAGCTATTACGCCTATGTAATAACTTCCGCTGGCTCTAATATTCCAATTGTAACCAGATTGTGTACAAATCAAAATGGTAGACGAACGACCAAGTCTCGATTCGACCTTGGTTACATCTTCAGGTAAATACAAATTTAGTTTTTATTTGGCTACTATAGATATTGTTAAATTTTGTTTATCTTACATGAATAAATTAAATACTACATTACTTCTCTAACTATTTCTTTTCACTTGTAAATGAATAGAAAGTGTCGATTCTTCGATGTTGTGATCTGGGACCCGAGGGAGAAATAATGTTCCAAAAATTAATAAGAATAGGATTGGTTACGAGCTATTCGCGTGTCAGACAGAGTTATTAGCTTGTCATCAAGAGAGAAACCGAAACATATGAAAAGAACTTGACAATGACCTCTTATAATACGTTTATAGAAATACTATTTTTACTAACCACTAGACTTTTTACTTTTCACAATGCGTCACTTATATCTAGATTTTTTATAATATAAATTGAAAAGTTCATGAATTTTAAATTTTCGTGTTTACTTACTTTTACTTATTGTCGTTAAAATATATCTCACCTTACTCGTATTATACTACAATCATGATCCGAAGATTATCCTATATTCTCAGAATACAACCTAAACCATCTACATCTTCAGATATGGCAAAAGATGAATGCCAAGAGAGTATTAGCTGTCTCAAACGTATTGTAGGTTTTCTCACCCTGTTTATTAATTCTAATCATCGGCTCTCTCAGAACATCCGAACAGCTCTACTTCATATAGGTCTTATAGCTACTTGTATTACTTATATTCTATGTGGAGCTTATGTTTTTCAAATGGTTGAAAAACCTGTTGTTTTGAGTATTAGAGAAAAAGCAACTCGAAAATATAATATTATGACTTCGGTATCACAAGTCCTTTCTCTGTATTTAATACTTCGTTATTTTAGCACTTAATCAACAACTTAACTTTTGCTGAAGAAAAACATGTAGAAAAATTTCTGGATGAATATATTAAATCATTGTTCCTCATGTTTGAAGAGTCCTACCATGCCGATGTAGGTTTACCCAGTTTACTTTACTCACTCCGTCCGAACTTTGTTAATTAAAGCTATTTGTCAGAATACAAACGAAATTCTATCATACTTCAGGTTTTCGAATCTCATTATACAAATCACAATGTGGAAGCTGATTGGTGGACATTCTCAGACGCTGTGTTATTCACTACTACTACTATCATTCCAGTTGGTAGGCATTAATGTTGATTATTCATAAGATTCGACCATTATTCAAGGATATGGATATATATGGCCAATAACATCAACCGGAAGAATATTAGTTATTGTTTATGGAATGATAGGTATACCTTTAGCTCTTGTAACCATGGCTGATACAGGAAAATTCATAAGTCAATTGATAACTAGATGGTTTGAAGATGTAATAACACAAACTTTAGAATTAAGAAAAATATTTTCAAATAACTTTCAGTCTATCACAATACCAACCATCGTATTTCTATCACTCTTATTCTCTTACCCTATCTTTGGTGGCTTGATCTTCCATTTATATGCAGAATTATCATTTTTGGATGCTATTTATTTCTCGTTAACATCCATTTTTACTATTGGATTTGGAGATATTACCGTACGTATAGATATATTTTCAATACGACTTCAGTTATTCAATTTACAGCCCAAAATCAACATAATTCATCTTGTAATATTCATCATATTTGGGGTAATTTTGGTTACCATTACGATCGACTTCGTCGCTGCCGAAATGATTGACCATGTACATTACATGGGAAGACATGTAGGTAAAGCTAAAGAGATAGCAGGGAAAATGTTGCAGGTTAATCTTTCTCATATTTTGCAAAAAAAATTAAAAATGGTTCTACTTAGATGGCACAATCAATAAATATGAATAAAGGAATTTCTGGACTAACTGCTGGTATGAATCAGTTGCAAGCACTTGCCAGGCTCGGGTTGTTAGGAAAAGTGGATAAAACGGTAAAACTAATACTAACTTTTAAACTATTTTCAATCTCTTAGACCTTAGAAACAGGCCAACCTGTTAGCGCCTTCGCTCCTGCTTTAGATGACTTTGATTTCGTAGACAGAGCTTCAGTTTATGCAAGTCGATCTGATCTTGAATTATCTCAATATAACGGGAGGAACTTATTCATGTAAAAATCGAAATTTTTTTTGATATTATCAATAAAGATGAAATAAACTTTGAAATAAATAGTTTTAACATGACAGAAAAAAAATTTTTTTGAATATCTCATCACACGCTTATCTAAATTAATATGACGGTAGAAATATAATAAAAACTTATTTTTCCTAACTCACTATGGATAACGTGTCTAATTGGACGGAACAAATACAAACATGATCTAATAGTTCATTCAGTCAATCTATTCTACAAGATCTAACTTATTGATCGTTGGCATAGTCAGCTGGGTTTTTGCGACCGGCCTTGTAGTTGGTCTTCTTAGCCCAGTCATAGATGAGGTAAGCTCCGACAGCTTGTGGGAGGTAGAAATACCATTGATCCCAAACGTAGCTCTTGAAAGTCTAGAAAAGCAGCAAACTAAACATTAACATTAATCAAAAATACCTTGACGAAAGCTTGGTCTAAGAATCCCTTGAAGGCTTTCTGCTCATTAGGAGCAAGGGCAAATCTGTACTCTCCGTACATCTATAAAAAGGTTTCAGGCTGATACATAAAAAACAAAATACCTTGCCGAGATTTCCAAAGTGTTTACCCATGCTAACGACAGAAGGACGCATTCTGAACTAAATTTTAAAATGAACAAATAAACAATAGTAAATGCAAGTATGACATGGTTGAAACCAAACGAATAAAACCAGGAAAAGTTTTTTAATACATTCTATATAAGTACCCTATTAAATATACAGAACGAAAAAACATTGAATAATTGCCGAAGTAAATTAAAATTACTTGCTAGAGGCAAACTTATCAAATTTCTCAGTACGCTCAAGATCAGGATCGTTCATTGGTGAGCTTAATTCATTCTGACGGCTTCTAGACCATACAGCTCCAAATCCGGGCGTAGGTGCCTGGAGACCAAAGTTTGAATCAGGACCAAAGTTGACCTGTATAGCTTCCTCCTTTCTAAAATTGCACTTCATTAAGAATAAGGATTAAGAAAAAGTATTACTTCAGTTCGTTACCAGTTTGAGTACCGTATTGAACTGAGGTTTGATTGGCTGAGTACAGTGGTTGAGGGGGAACAACTTCACGGCGTCCATCTCTAAAAGCTCAGTTAATATGAGAACTAAAAAAAATAAAACCTTCCGTAATAATAGTTGGCACTCAAGAGATGATGAACACCACCGGGAATAGCTGGTTGCTCCTGAGAGCCAGGTCTAGCTGATTGAGTGTTGGGAAAACGGACAGGATTCTGATAAACAGCCTAATACAATAAACATTTAAATATTGCTTTGAAACAGATACTATACTTTGCCATCAGGTCCAGCAATACCTGGTGGTGGGGTGATCGGTTGACGATCAACAGCCAAAAGCTTATTTCTCAGCCAATTCCAAAAAGGAGTCTGAGTACGGTTTTGAACCGTAGCTGCAGCGATCTTTCGACCGCTCATTAGCTAAAATATTAGTAAATATAGAATATTAAAAAATATATAATGAAATAAGTATTCTAAATTCATGAAAAATTCGGGCGGTGCTAAAATCATATTACATTCTACGCGAGCGTTTCGCAATAGAGCATCTTTTCTTTGTGTCTTCTACGACACCAACGCAGTGTCGCTGTATTGGTTTGGCCACCCATATTCAGAGAAATGAGTTCTCTCGACACTCAAGAATTTTAATTTCTTCTATTCACTGACAAAGATATTGCTCTCAACAGATTAGAGCATTGATGATTTTTGAAAAAGTAATAATTTGAATCCAATTAAGCAATATTCTGTGATTACTTAATAAATCATTAGGCTACCACATGATTCTTGCAATATGGTATAATTCATCAGCAACAGCTTCAATATCATTTGTATATATATAATATATAATTAAATTATTTAGTCATAACATATGGCTTCAATGTGATAATTAATTTCACTGAAAGATTTAAACATCAACGTGAAATAAAATATGAACAACCTTTTCTTGATTGAGGAAGATTTTGAAATGACTCAATATAAAGGAAATGCTAGTTAGAAATACCTCAAGAATAATTCAAGAAGCATTCAAAATGTTCACGAGTTTCAAGTCAGCCTTCAGAAAAAACAAATTATATAATTTCAATTATAAATTATCTGCATTTTATTTTTTATATGTATAAGATGACCCATAATCATTGGTTATCAGTCGTATTCTATATGAAAATACAAATTTTAACATTTACTTTGAAATAATGGTAGCTTCTTTTGAATACGCTTAATTATTCTGCAATCTGTAATGCAGAAAATGAATAAAGAAGACTAGTTGACTATAATAGTAGGTAGCTATGATAACAAAAGATGTAGAAGGAAGAGAAGGAGAGTAAGCAGACTCATCCGCTGTTGTCTCTTTCGGTCCAAACCTAGCAACCATCGGCTCATATTAGTAGTCTTGCTTACTTTAGCAGGAAGCTTATTAAACCAATGAATTGATTATTCTTTTCTTTAAAATCATTTTTCGAGTCTTCAGTCACATTTAGATTCTTTGATTCTAGTTAATCCTTCAAAACCTTATGTTGAACCGAATAAATTTGTTTTAAATTTTGTCTTCGTATGTGCCCCCTCTTCAAATTAATGAAGTTTTAATTTTTAGAGCATCAGTAGTTTAATAAACATTTCGGAAATCAATCCATAGTATATACTATAGCTTTTTATTAAAGTGCTAGAAAAAATGAACTCTTCGAGACCTCGTTTTCTTAACAGATCTCAAACAGGCCCTGAGGGTCCTGAAGAAGAAGTCGTTATTCCCAGTCGGTAAGTCTTTCAAAAACGATAACAAATATTATTCATGTATAGTTCCTTATCTGCGAGTTCTCGTATAAGATCTACACCATCTAATAGCTCGATCACTTCAAAGGTAAGTTTTTGTTGATATTCTATTTCTTATATGGTTGTGAGTTCAGTTTATTACCGTTGAACCAAGACGACCGCGCCATTCATCTGCTGAACACCGAGCTTTTTCCTCATTATCTCTAGACGATTCAAGAAGCTCGGAATGCAAATCTAGCCCACAAGAGGTTTATATTTAATACAACATCTTTTTGAACTTATGTTAAAAAGTTGTGACTGATTGTTTCGGTTTCAGCTAGCAGGGCAGTCCTTCATCAAAACTGTTCTAGGCCCGGTACCATCAAATGATTTTGGTGATGAAATGAAATCCGTTACGGTTATTTTTAAATAATTAAAAAAATTAATAATCATGTCTAGGCTTTGCCATTCTTGGATTTAGCAGCCAGTCAAGCAGTTAAAAGTCATAAGTATTTATGCAAAAAGAAAATCAAATATATTGTGGTATTCTTAATAAATGAACTTTATAGCATGATTTCATTTTTAGAACCTCAGTGGTATTAGTATAAATCCTGCACTGCTAAGCTCTGAGAGAGATTGTGCGTGCTCAGTGGACTCTATTGAGCCTGAGGAGTTAAGCGTTTTATTGGATGATCAGTCGTCTACAATGGTTTAATTATTTTTTTTTGATTCTCAGTATATGTTCTGATTAAATAGGAAATTTTACTCCAATTTCGTAGAGTGAACGAAAAGATTGATGAAGCTCGTAGACATAAAGATCACAGAGTTTTGCTATGTTCTGATGATATTTGCTTATCTCAAACGTTTGTTATTCAATACATAATGAGTTATTATAATGTCAGCCTTAAAAGGTGCAAAAATAGAGTTTTATCCTTTTTAAAAATAAGTTTTTCAGAGCATCATGCCAATATGAACATAATACAGGAGAAGTTGTATCCATTAGCCCCACATTTCGCGCAGCTTTAGAAAGTTGGGAAGAAAAAGTTAGTCATAAAGGAACATTAGAGCAGGTAATCGTTCTCGTTTTGCACATATTCACAAATCTTATATTATTAAGATGTCATCACTATCATCATCACAATCGTCATCGTCTTCCCCTACTATTCAGCCGCGCCGGTGGCTGTCTCGAAGGAAGAGTTTACTTTCTGTTGGCAGATCTGCCAGTCGAGAATCCGTCTCAGGAAATGGATCTGTGATAACACCTTCAAGCAATCGTATAACAAACATTTTTCGACCAACACAAAGTCAATCTGCTGTAGAGCCTTCTGTTTCCCTGGATTCTCCTAATTTGGATGACCGTGATAGGAAATCAAATAACAAAAAGATAGCTTGGGCATAATTTATTCTCAAACATATATTTCTAGAAAAGCTTTGAAAGATTAGTTTTAAAGTTAAATTGCATGTTTTATATTGTTAACGAAGCATTTGTTGAACAATACTATAATTCATTATGCGATTAAGAAAGATTATCAAAGAAAATTTGACAGAATATGAAATATTTGACGAAATCAAAGAATATATGAAACAATTTTCATTATTTGTGTATACATGCATACATGTTTATACATATATGTCGTATGTATGATGTATGCTACTAAACTGTACAGTTCAAAACAAGCTATACATGAACCAAATACAAAAACTTGGTTCAGCTTTCAAATACATTCGAAACTTACTTTCAAATAATTAAAAAAAAGCAAATGGTAAGTATAATGTGAGATCGGATGAATAAGAAAAAATTGTTAAATAATAACATGAGTTATGATTAAGTAATGTTTTTTTTTGGTGTTTTTGGTATTATTTCATTTTGCAAAAGTAAAAATTATATAGAAACAGAGGTATTATACTAATATATTCGTTCTTTTGATAATATAAAAGTTTCTTTTCGATTTAAAGGTTTTGTACAACGAGCACATCGAGCACAAGATGATTCTAAACCAATCTCCTTTTCTGCAAAATCCAAAAACATGTAACGAATACAGTTGATTCATTTATACCTAATTTTGTTCCTTTCGTATCCGTATTTTCCTGAAGAATACGATACTTTTTTTCATTTTGCTCATGAGCATTTCGCCAAGCCGCTTCTACCTTTACAATATCTTTTTTGATTTTCATATCAAGCGAAAGAAACCTGAAGATTTGTTTGAATTATCACAGGCCGTTGAATTGGCAATGTTGTATTTTTTGCGCCAAATATAAGTTCTGAATTCTGATGAAGCTGAAAAGATAGAAAAATAATAAAAATAACAAAAAATGAACAGGAATAATCACTTTTTCTCTTAGTTTCGTGTAATGTTCTTGCTTTGCTGCACGCAACATTGAATCCATGTCTTTTTGATCTTTTACGAACTGCTCTAACCGCTTGGAGGAATTTCTAAAAAACAACACACTGCTCTTAACATTTGAAATGAAAAATTTACTTCAAAAATATATTTCTTTCAACTTGATCATCTTTAGTTTTTAATCTGGCTTCGCGCCATCCATGTTCGTCTGGTCTTTCAGCCCACCATATCCAATTTTGGTCGGTTGGCGGCATAGATTTTTGCAATTCCATCTAAAATCATGAGAATATTTCGTTTAATTAGTTTATTTCATAAGTATTTTTCATAATCTTATCCTATAAAGTAAAATATTAATATAAAAATCACATTGTGTCTTCATTTTTTTTACAAAACGAACTTTTTAATAAAAAAATATTAAACAAAGAGAATTAGGGCTAATTCGTCAAACTAAGTATAGATTTTTTCATATATTTGAATTGAGAATTATTTGTTAATAAATAAATAATAGAATAAAATAGAAATGTACTCATTTCAAATAATACTAATCTGGGATAGAATATGTAATCTTTTTACTTGTAATTCCAATTGCTTCTTCCATCTATCTTGGTTTTGCTGAGCTCTTTTCTGTTCCAAATCTCTTATTTTTGCAAATCTAAACTTGAAAAAAATTAATTAATTCAGAAAAAAAACAAACTCTTCGGCTGCTTGATGATTGCGCAAACTGTCAAGTTGTAGTTCTTTTCTAGCCAACTCACTGTCTCGTTGCTTTTTTTCCTCAATTTGCTGAGATAAAATTCGATCTAACTGCTGTTTTTTCATTTGAATGTCTTCTACAAATTCCTCTGGTCGATTTTTGAATATATAATAGTCTGTCTGAAATAGGAAATAGTATAGGTATTTTATAATATATATGGACCTCGGGGCTTTTTATGTTTCTCATACGCTGTTCTGCTATGATTTCCTGATTCGTTTGATCTATATGTTTATATAATGCTTCAACTTGAGCTTGTTTTTCCTTGAAAATCAAAATTATTTTCTAAAAAATTAAGTACACATTAACTTTTTGAAAATTATCTTCTTTTTTTTCCATTTCTCGTTCATACAGTGTAGCTCGATCTGCAAATCTTCTATGCTTTTCAATTTCTTTCTCGGCATCCGCCTATAACAATGGCACTCCAATTGTTCGTGAAAAGTATAAACTCCAGATCAAACCTTCCATTTGGAAACCATTTCCCCTTCTAATCTACATTGAGAACACAGATCATATAAAGCATAATCGTTGCTTTGAAATTTATTTTCCCTTTGCTATAAGAATTAAAGTGACGCATTTTAAAAATCTATCAAAGTTATGGCTTACAAATGAATAGTTAAATTCTGGTACGTGAATTTTATCAAATTCTTCTTCCAACCCTGTTTCCTTTCTACCTAAGCCTTTGATAACACCTAAATTAACACGTGACGATAAATAAATATGGAAAGGTGCATAAACCATTATCAATAGTTGTCTCTAAATCCTCACGTAACGAGATAGTTTTAATTGGGTTGAATTCTCGTGGTTCTTCGAAATTCACTTTGTTCGTCCTATAGTTATTCATTTTTAATGATATAGAGTTGTTTACGTGTTTCACCTAGTTATTGGAGATTCGCAGAGTTGCAAATCATGCTCAAACTTATGGTTGGTGCTGCTGCCATGAGCTGAAAGTGAAATATTTAACTTTGGTTCATAACTAGTTCAACCAAAATTATCCGAGCCAGGAGAAAAACGAGGTAATAAGGGATCTGCCCCGGTATAAATAGGAGGTGACTCCAAAGGTAAATCTATATAAAATATATAGAAATGTCTTTTTTCCAAATAAAAACCTCTTAGCTGATTTCCACTATTTCGATATTCTCCAATTTCAGGAGGCCTAAATTTTGGAGCATCGAAATTTTCTAAAGCTTCTATAAGAAATGTCGAAGATACTAAAAAGAAAATTAAAATATACCTTTTATCTTATCGGCTTCTGTGGGTTCTCGATTTCCCATACGATCATAAAAGTAAACTTTGCCGTAACGCATGTTACCAGCCACAAGCGCTTACCAAAGTAAAAGTAGTCTGCCGTGTCGCATGAACTTAAACTTTACTCGCTTGATTTGTTCACTAAGTCAAGCTCATTCGTCGGCGTTTCCGATTGTAAATAAGGAATAGGTCGAAAAGGTCCCAGATTAAGTGAATAAGGAAAATATAGCATTGGGCTAATAAAAATACTGATTCTGAAGTAAAATTCTTATACACTCTATATAAATTCATCATTACTTCCGGATATTTTACATGTTTCAATCTCTTTTTATTTATTACTACAAGAACATGCTTTCAATTAGCTGTATCATTCAACTGGACCGTCACTTGTTTTTGGCGCGAAATCAACCATTTAAAATATTTCTATAGTTTATCGACTGGTAACGATATTCTATTCTAGTTTACACGTTATTTTGCATTTTTTGAAATTATTTATTTATTACTTTTTATTATTTTTTCTCATTTATTGTGTTCAGAAAAAAGTTTATAAATTATATTATAAGTTTATTTATATAATTAAGATGGATGTGATTATTGATGACTCACAATTAATGGACGAATTAGAAAGCCGCATTGATCAGATATTGCATAGTGAACTACCTCTTTCAAAAATTAAAAAAATATGTAAATTAGATCCTGATGTAAGTAAAACTGGCAAAGTGTGATTATTTAGTTTAATTTAGGTACACATGCTAAATTCCGATGCAGTAAGGCTTGTAACAAAATCTACGGTGTCTATTATACTCGCAAAGTCTGACTTTACGTTTCTTTAGGAACTCTTCATTGCAGAATTTGCAAAGGCTTGCTATACGCAGGCGGCGAATGAAAGAAGAAAAACTGTTCAGCGTAAAGATATTGGTATTCCTTTCAATAGGTTTCTTCTATAAATCCTAAAGTTTTACAGATCGTGTAATTAAAACGAACTGGATGTTCGAATTTTTGGAAGATGCTCTTGATGGCTGGCCTGATTATACAATTAGAACTAAGCAAAATGCCGATGATTCTCAATTAGGCGGGGAAGACAATGAAAATGACGTTTGGTTATTATAGTATGCTTGCGCTTAAATTATTTTTCAGCTGACTGAAACTGATATACTAGAAGAGAGCGCTATAGAAAGTGCGGCCGATCAAACAGCCGAGACTGAGGATGATATAGAATTAGAAACAGCAGAAGAATCAATGAGTGATGAAATAGATGAAGTACAAGAAACTCCTGATATATTTGAATGAAACTAGATGTGAAAAACATTAATACTAGATTGACAATATTGTCAAAAAATCATAGACCTGTGAATAAATAGCATAATTATATATTTACCCTCTCTGATTTAAGGCATTCAAACAGTAATGTTCAGTATTAAATGCAAAATATTACAGTAAATGCTCCTTGAGTTAATATTGAATGAGAAATTCTTTTTCCTTTTTGTGTACGCGATCTCTGTCTTTCTTTGATTTTGGGCCCCAAAGCTCTCGGTGAGGTTTGAACAAGGCGAAAATATCTTTTCCAACTGCATAATAGTTCATGAGCTGCAAATTATAAGTAAGAATGTTAATTTCGGAAAAACAACCCTTTGGAACATAATTACAGGAATTAAAGACAAAATTCCAAATCTTATTAATGATGGTACTTCCAGAATATTTGCATAATCCGATTCATACTGTTGCTTGACTCGAGAATAAAGAACAAACTGAATTTGAATTGACTGTAGTTCAGAAAACATGTATTACCAAGACTACAGCAGGAATTACGACAGTCCAAAGAATAGCAACTATCATGTTGAAAATATTTGAAAAAAAGACATCCTGAAGTTTATAAATAAAGTTTGATATCGTTTTTTGAAATTAATCACTATTTTTGTGCTGTGGATCATACAACTGATGTTTGTGAAAAGACGTTTTGGGCCGTAACAACAGCAAACAGCAAGCAGTTGGAACAAGATTATAACCAAGACAATATCAGGATAAACTAAATCATCTAAAGCTAACTGTATTGCAAAGCCATTCTGAAAAACGACAGATTAATAGAAAAATAACAAGTACTAACTACCGAACTGACAAATAAGAAAGAATACATGAACACAAAACACAAAATGATACAAACTACAGCACTACGACTGTTTCTGCCATCGTATGTGAAAAAGGGGAAAGCTTCTATCATTGATGAAACAAGTATTTCAAGTCGAATCAGCTAAACATAAGGTATTAAAAGAGTTTTGAATACTTATTTAACCGAATTACAAAGTACGAGTAAAATACCCATAATACAGAAGAAAAAGATTCCGTAGGTCTCGTTGGTAGAGTTCATCCCTTGCATTAAGAATAAAATTTGAATAATAGGATGAGAAATGTATCTCTTCATTGTTGGATGATCGACAAATTTGTCTCCTAAAAATAAAAAAAAGATTATTACTATAATTTTGAATTACTATTGATATAGGAGGTTGAATTATGAATTATCATGAGATGAATTACAGCATAAAACATAGGCATGAAAATCATTATAATCAGGTATAGAAAGCTATTTCTGAAATTTTAAAATTTGTTTAAAAACTTATAGATTCTCCTAAAAAACCTCATCAAATTATGGTTGAATTTATTTTGGGCTCCTAAATAAGACAAACCACCTTGCCCCACTTTTAAAGCTGACAGACTCTGAACGACTACTTGTTAAATTGAAACTTATTCTGTTATCTACCAGTAAAACAGCAGATATCCACATATGACTGTCTAAAACATCGAAAAAATGAACAGGTCGAAGAATCTGAGGTGGGATCTCTACAGCAGACAAAAAATGTAGAGTAAGGATGAAGATAACAGAAACAAGAACAATGATGCCTGCTTTAGCAACCTATAATGAGGAAATATCGAGTGTATTCTTACGATACTTACACTCATAATAATGCGGTTGCTTGATTGTGAAATTATATAAAGCAAGGAAACACATACAAATGTTAAAATTATAAAGGAAATAGATGGATAATATGGTACTGTAAGTTTGTCGAAATTGATATTCCAAAACCTAAATTGATGTAACTATTGAACAGAATGATCAACAGACATGAATTGTCCCATAGCTTCATTCCGAATCCAATCAATCCCTTCTTGAGTTTCTAATCCTCGCTCCATTTGAGAATGCATGGCAGGAATATCGGTAATAAAGCATACATCTCTTTTTATTCTGTAATTATTTCACTTTTGCAGCAAATTCTATGATTTCTTTATCATACCCTAAAAAGAATGAGGACGCTTTCTCTTCATCAGGTGATGGCGAGAAATTTAGCATCATACATGGATTTTTCGAGTGAAAACACCCTAAATTTGAAATTTAATTTATTCTTATTGATTTTATTGAACCGTACTTCCGCTGTTATGATCGTTATTACAACTATTCCAAGGCAATCCCGCGCCTAAGAAATTAGCAGCTTTCGATAAAAATTGCAGAAAAATTCTTAGCATAAATAAGGAATAGGTCGAAAAGGTCCCAGATTAAGTGAATAAGGAAAATATAGCATTGGGCTAATAAAAATACTGATTCTGAAGTAAAATTCTTATACACTCTATATAAATTCATCATTACTTCCGGATATTTTACATGTTTCAATCTCTTTTTATTTATTACTACAAGAACATGCTTTCAATTAGCTGTATCATTCAACTGGACCGTCACTTGTTTTTGGCGCGAAATCAACCATTTAAAATATTTCTATAGTTTATCGACTGGTAACGATATTCTATTCTAGTTTACACGTTATTTTGCATTTTTTGAAATTATTTATTTATTACTTTTTATTATTTTTTCTCATTTATTGTGTTCAGAAAAAAGTTTATAAATTATATTATAAGTTTATTTATATAATTAAGATGGATGTGATTATTGATGACTCACAATTAATGGACGAATTAGAAAGCCGCATTGATCAGATATTGCATAGTGAACTACCTCTTTCAAAAATTAAAAAAATATGTAAATTAGATCCTGATGTAAGTAAAACTGGCAAAGTGTGATTATTTAGTTTAATTTAGGTACACATGCTAAATTCCGATGCAGTAAGGCTTGTAACAAAATCTACGGTGTCTATTATACTCGCAAAGTCTGACTTTACGTTTCTTTAGGAACTCTTCATTGCAGAATTTGCAAAGGCTTGCTATACGCAGGCGGCGAATGAAAGAAGAAAAACTGTTCAGCGTAAAGATATTGGTATTCCTTTCAATAGGTTTCTTCTATAAATCCTAAAGTTTTACAGATCGTGTAATTAAAACGAACTGGATGTTCGAATTTTTGGAAGATGCTCTTGATGGCTGGCCTGATTATACAATTAGAACTAAGCAAAATGCCGATGATTCTCAATTAGGCGGGGAAGACAATGAAAATGACGTTTGGTTATTATAGTATGCTTGCGCTTAAATTATTTTTCAGCTGACTGAAACTGATATACTAGAAGAGAGCGCTATAGAAAGTGCGGCCGATCAAACAGCCGAGACTGAGGATGATATAGAATTAGAAACAGCAGAAGAATCAATGAGTGATGAAATAGATGAAGTACAAGAAACTCCTGATATATTTGAATGAAACTAGATGTGAAAAACATTAATACTAGATTGACAATATTGTCAAAAAATCATAGACCTGTGAATAAATAGCATAATTATATATTTACCCTCTCTGATTTAAGGCATTCAAACAGTAATGTTCAGTATTAAATGCAAAATATTACAGTAAATGCTCCTTGAGTTAATATTGAATGAGAAATTCTTTTTCCTTTTTGTGTACGCGATCTCTGTCTTTCTTTGATTTTGGGCCCCAAAGCTCTCGGTGAGGTTTGAACAAGGCGAAAATATCTTTTCCAACTGCATAATAGTTCATGAGCTGCAAATTATAAGTAAGAATGTTAATTTCGGAAAAACAACCCTTTGGAACATAATTACAGGAATTAAAGACAAAATTCCAAATCTTATTAATGATGGTACTTCCAGAATATTTGCATAATCCGATTCATACTGTTGCTTGACTCGAGAATAAAGAACAAACTGAATTTGAATTGACTGTAGTTCAGAAAACATGTATTACCAAGACTACAGCAGGAATTACGACAGTCCAAAGAATAGCAACTATCATGTTGAAAATATTTGAAAAAAAGACATCCTGAAGTTTATAAATAAAGTTTGATATCGTTTTTTGAAATTAATCACTATTTTTGTGCTGTGGATCATACAACTGATGTTTGTGAAAAGACGTTTTGGGCCGTAACAACAGCAAACAGCAAGCAGTTGGAACAAGATTATAACCAAGACAATATCAGGATAAACTAAATCATCTAAAGCTAACTGTATTGCAAAGCCATTCTGAAAAACGACAGATTAATAGAAAAATAACAAGTACTAACTACCGAACTGACAAATAAGAAAGAATACATGAACACAAAACACAAAATGATACAAACTACAGCACTACGACTGTTTCTGCCATCGTATGTGAAAAAGGGGAAAGCTTCTATCATTGATGAAACAAGTATTTCAAGTCGAATCAGCTAAACATAAGGTATTAAAAGAGTTTTGAATACTTATTTAACCGAATTACAAAGTACGAGTAAAATACCCATAATACAGAAGAAAAAGATTCCGTAGGTCTCGTTGGTAGAGTTCATCCCTTGCATTAAGAATAAAATTTGAATAATAGGATGAGAAATGTATCTCTTCATTGTTGGATGATCGACAAATTTGTCTCCTAAAAATAAAAAAAAGATTATTACTATAATTTTGAATTACTATTGATATAGGAGGTTGAATTATGAATTATCATGAGATGAATTACAGCATAAAACATAGGCATGAAAATCATTATAATCAGGTATAGAAAGCTATTTCTGAAATTTTAAAATTTGTTTAAAAACTTATAGATTCTCCTAAAAAACCTCATCAAATTATGGTTGAATTTATTTTGGGCTCCTAAATAAGACAAACCACCTTGCCCCACTTTTAAAGCTGACAGACTCTGAACGACTACTTGTTAAATTGAAACTTATTCTGTTATCTACCAGTAAAACAGCAGATATCCACATATGACTGTCTAAAACATCGAAAAAATGAACAGGTCGAAGAATCTGAGGTGGGATCTCTACAGCAGACAAAAAATGTAGAGTAAGGATGAAGATAACAGAAACAAGAACAATGATGCCTGCTTTAGCAACCTATAATGAGGAAATATCGAGTGTATTCTTACGATACTTACACTCATAATAATGCGGTTGCTTGATTGTGAAATTATATAAAGCAAGGAAACACATACAAATGTTAAAATTATAAAGGAAATAGATGGATAATATGGTACTGTAAGTTTGTCGAAATTGATATTCCAAAACCTAAATTGATGTAACTATTGAACAGAATGATCAACAGACATGAATTGTCCCATAGCTTCATTCCGAATCCAATCAATCCCTTCTTGAGTTTCTAATCCTCGCTCCATTTGAGAATGCATGGCAGGAATATCGGTAATAAAGCATACATCTCTTTTTATTCTGTAATTATTTCACTTTTGCAGCAAATTCTATGATTTCTTTATCATACCCTAAAAAGAATGAGGACGCTTTCTCTTCATCAGGTGATGGCGAGAAATTTAGCATCATACATGGATTTTTCGAGTGAAAACACCCTAAATTTGAAATTTAATTTATTCTTATTGATTTTATTGAACCGTACTTCCGCTGTTATGATCGTTATTACAACTATTCCAAGGCAATCCCGCGCCTAAGAAATTAGCAGCTTTCGATAAAAATTGCAGAAAAATTCTTAGCATAGCGGTCTCCGAAAGAATTTTAAAGAAGTTGAACACCATAGACGCAATGCCAAGGCCTACCGATGATATAATTAAACATTATAAACACGATTTTCTAAAAGTACCTGCAAATGCAGGTGCCATTCGATCAAATATATGATACGAAGTGCTAGATGTGTATTGGCCCAAGGCTAGTTCCAAATATAATAATGGGAATGAAACAAAAATCATTGAAATAGTATATGCAGGTAAGAAAGCAGCTAAAGAAAATGCAATAAGTTAGGTTTTGGAGATAAATCTCACTTCCATATTTGTTTAAATGCATAGAAAATTGGACTAGAACATCAAATGTCAATAGAAATATCAGGACCACAAAATATGCGTTGAACTCATTATTCCATAGTGATCGGTGACGAGCTAAGCGCGTTAATTTTCCCACGCATAGCTATATAAATGAACTGTTATAATTTTACAAAATTAATAATAGCTTGCCAGACGTAATTAAAACGTAATCAGCATCAAAATAATATTTTACCTACCCTATTAAAGTAGTCTTGATTCTCTCTACTACGAATCACCTCTAATTCGTCCGAAATACTATCCTCATCATCAATAAACGAAGGTTCTACTTTATCCGCATTAACATCTAGTTTTGATATTTTTGATCCTTGTTCTGTGCGATTAAGAGCTTGAATACAAAATACAAAATAAGGACATATTAAATAATTGAAATAACCATCTTCACTGCTAAGGGCTGTTTTCCTTCGTGAACTGTTATTTGTACTTGATTTGGTTGTTACTCTAGTAGATTCAGCAGGCCTTGAAGCCACCTGAACCTATTTTTTAATATTAAACAAATTGCGCAAAGATTTAAACCTCTTGCATTGTGTAACTTTTAGAGTAACAAAGAAATTAAACTTTCCACGTTAGCTCACGTGTGATAGGAGTTATCGATTAGTTTTATCAAAACATTTATTCCGATTTATATAATATGCCTTTTTTCCGCGAAAACTATCCTTCTACAATAATATTAAAAATTAATTCTAAATTTATACTATGATTCCACATTTCCTTTCTCTTTTTTCAGAAGTTTTAACAAATTGACCGCAGTTTCACATTTATCTAAGATCAAACGTGCATTTGATCTTTGTTAGCCAAAAATTCTCACATGATAAGAAATATTATCGCATGAAAACAATGTTCTGAAACAACTGTTATATTGAAAACTGAGATATATGAAGGTTATATAACCTATGTAATTATATTGGCTGCATAATTTTAGCTGGTTTATGGTATATATATATGCTTTTATTATTATTGTCGTATAAGATCAAGTTTGACCGATCAAAAGTTCTTAATTACATTTTGATTCTTAATTGTTTCCTAAATTCTCTACGTGACAAACGGGAGATAGCGCATTTTTGGTTCGAACGCTTCTTGGACTATCTAATCAAATTATCAAAGAACTACCAGCACATGAAACGATCAAGTTGGACTTTGAGAATTTGAAGATAACAAATTAAACAGTTAAACAAACATTTACATATTCATGTAACATACAACGCTTCTATTGTGATATGCTACTCACATCATAACCACTTTTTAATCTGTCTCTTGTTTTGAAAATTTTGTCTGGTCTGTCAGAGACCGCCTCTAAAATCATTTTTACTTTGTCACGTATTTGTGACCACATCGCTGTATATAAGCATTCACGGTCTCGTTCCATATGTAGATAAGTAAACTGTCTGATTTTTTCAGTTCCTGTTTTTTTCTTTATTTTCGTGTCATTTAGGGCGAGGCTGCTGATTCTTACAAAATCATTACTTTTTGAACTAGGTAATTACTTTCTATTATAGATTCAAAATGAGTCAACATCGTTCTGAGTTTATGGCCCGTGATGGCAGTGAAGTTATTGGACAAACTCCTCTTCTTCTTTTGAACAATATTCCAAAAGGATTAGAAGCCAAAATTGGTAAATCATTTTTACTTTTCGCAATTGACCGTATCTTCTAGCTGTGAAACTTGAATACACCAATCCTGCTGCTTCCGTTAAGGACAGAATTGCTTACAATATGATTGAGACAGCTGAGAAAGAAGGAAAGGTTATTTATTAGTTTCAATAGTTCCGTTTTGAACGTGTTAAAATGTAGATCACTCCTGGAAAAACAGTTCTGATTGAAGCAACTAGTGGTAATATGGGAATTGCTTTAGCCTACGTCTCTTCTCTCAAGGGGTAGTTACTTAAGTGACAACTAAAAACTATAGACTATTTTAAAGATACAAATGTATTTTGGTTATGCCAGCTTCCATGAGTGTAGAAAGACGTTGCTTGTTGAAAGCTTATGGCGCAGAAGTTGTTCTTACTGATCCTGCTTTGATGGTTAAAGGAGCCTTGGACAGAGTTGCTGAATTGAAGGCTGCTATCCCCAATGCTTATGTTCTTGACCAATTCGCCAATCCAGCCAACCCAGCTGCACACTACAAGTCAACTGGACCAGAAATCTGGAAGCAGACTGAGGGAAAAGTGGGTACTGTTTTAATTCAGAAGGTTATGAAAAAATTCAGGTTGATCTTGTTTGCTTCGGAGTAGGTTCCGGTGGAACTCTCAGTGGTGTAGGACGATTCTTAAAGGAGAAGAATCCCAATATTGGAGTATATCCAGTAGAACCATTCGAGTCCTCTGTTATCAACGGATTCTCCCACAATCCTCATAAAATCCAAGGTTTGGAACATATTTATGACTCACAAAACCAACGGATATAGGAATGGGAATTGGTGTGATTCCCGGAAATTTGGACACTACTCTCTATTCTGAAGCTCTCCGTGTTCACTCTAATGATGCTATTGAAATGGCTCGTAGATTAGCCAAAGAAGAAGGAATTTTAGGTGGCATTTCTTCAGGAGCTAATGTTTGCGCTGCTCTCCAGGTATATTTGCCTCCAATCTCCTTATAATTAAATTTGATTTAAGCTCGCTGGACGCCCTGAAAATAAAGGAAAACTTATTGTTACAACAATTAACAGTTTCGGAGAACGATATTTGTAATTTATTACTTTACTGATATTCTGATAGAAAGATTATTTGCAGGTCTACTCTCCTCTACAACGAAATAAGAGAGAATGCTGCTCGCATGAAGGAATGTTCTTTGGAAGAAGCAATTCAGATCTCTAAGAATTATTTGGGAATTAACTAACTTTTATCCTTAAATTGTAATAAAGTTTTTTTTTTCAATTTCTCTTTTTTTTTAAATTAATTTCTTTTAAAAAGTTTTCCAAACTATAACTTCAAACATAACAACCGATTACAACTTATAATATAACGAACAAACTGTCAAGATATTTGTTCAACGCTGAAAACATATGTTTGCGCGCCAATTCGGTGGACACGCCAAATTTGAAATGTCCGAAGCATAAACTGCACTTCTCCTAATATAGAGTTGCTTACTCTTAGGAGAGAATTATTGTTGAAAGAAAAAAAGATACATAGTTTCAACGCTAATAGAGATTTAAACTTTTTTCTTATTTATTTTATTTCATTTTTTTCCTTAGTGCTGGTTGTGTTTTTCTGAATTCGTAAATTGCCAAGATGGAGGAGTCAATTATGGTAGCGTTGCGAATAAAACCATGGTATTTATGAGAGCGGAAAAACCTAACTATTCAAGTTTTTTTTTAAAGTGGTGGAGAATTGGAATGGAAAATAGAAGACAATTCAATATGTAGAGTAGGAACAAATGAAAGACATGCTTTTGGTGAGGCATAAGATATGAAATCGGAGCAATTCCTTTTTTAAGATACTATATACTCTTCTGAATCTTCTAATGAAGATATTTATGAAAACTCAATTAAAAACCTTGTGGACGAGTCGATGAATGGTTATAACGTGGCAATTTGCGCTTACGGTCAGAGTGGGGCAGGTAAACGATATTATTCTGCGAGCATACAATTTTTTCTCAGGTAAAACACATACACTAACAGGAAGTAATTCATTTGGTCTTGTTCATCTTCTCTTCAATGATTTATTCTCGAGGATCTCTTTAGTTAGATATTTTTTTACCCAACGAGATAAATGTTGCCCCTTTTCAGGATAAGAAAAAGTATCTTATTCGAGTCTCCTACCTCGAAATATATAACGAAAAAGTTCGAGATCTTTTAAGCAATAGTGAAGATTTACTTATTCAAGTATGTTAATATATACGTTTGAATGGTATGCTTAAATTTTTAGGAAAAAGGCGACATTCCTTTTGTCCCAGGTTTAACTGAGCAAGTCATTACATGTAGGGAAGAAGTGGAAGATCTACTATTTTGTGCTGCAGGTTGAATTTAAAAAATTTATTTTTAAGTTTTCAACAAGAAATCTTTAGAAAATCGTCAAGTAGGCGAAACTGCATTGAATGAGAGATCTAGTAGATCCCATGCGATTTTAAGAATTTGCTTAGAATCTAATGACGGGATTGGTAGGGTCTAGTTTCAAATATTTCTAATTAAATTTTAATTTTTTTAAAGGAAGCTTCAAATCTCGCTCCTCCATAATTAATATGGTAGATTTAGCTGGTAGTGAAAATGGGGATGCTACTGCTGGACTAAGTGCTCGTCAAAAAGCATGTTAAGCATATCGAGATATTTGCTTATAATTTTTATTTAGGAAGGTGGCAATATTAATAAATCTCTACTAGCACTCACTAAAGTTATCTCAATTCTGTCTGACAAAAAACGTTGCGCTGGTCATGTTCCCTATAGAGACTCTAAGCTTACTAGAATTTTGAAACCTTGTTTAGGAGGTAACAGTAAAACGTTGGTTGTTTGCTGTGTTAATCCTCGGTTTGCATCGGAAACATGTTCAACTTTGAAGGTATTACGATTTATGGTATAACTAAGCCTAAAATATTGTTCACAGTTTGCTCGACAAGTAAAACTAGTTAAATCTAGACCAACCATTAATGTTGGCACCGAAGATGGAGTACTAGGAAAGTATTTAGCAGAAATTGAGGCTCTTAAGCAGCAACTAGAAAATGTAAGAGATTAGATCAGATTAATTCTGTTAACTGTAAAATTCTTTCAGCAAAAAGTGGAAACTCAAACTAATGATAACCTAGAAGATGAAAGAGAGAGGTTGAAGTCTTTGATGAAAAGTATTATTAATGAGAAGGATAATGCTGCTCCTCAGGTTCTGGTTATTGAGAAACCTTTATTATTTCATAATTTTTAGATGAAGCGCGTTAATAATAGGCGGATGACTTGGGCTCCTGGAAATGGTAAACTAAGTGTTTCCTCTCCTCCATCGAAAATCTTTCGAACAGGCTTCGCCCAAATTCCCGAACAGGACGAATCAGTATGTACACAAGTAATTATGCTGATTCAATTTTCATTCAGGACAAATTTTCTGAATTTTTGGCTAAGATGGAAAATAGAAATTTATCTTTCGATAGACTATCGGAGGAAAGTGAAGAAAAAATTGAAGTTTAGTATTTTGTTTTATGATTTATTTACATTCTGTTTTCAGCCATTTGAAAATATTAATATCTCTAATACAAACAGAATGTCTGACTTTTCGAACACATCCGTATGCTCTAAGGAAATCAGCCTTGAGAAGAAGATTGTTGAAGAGGTTTAGTTATTCTCTTAACATTATAACATGTTAACGTTTAGGATAAACAAATCGAGGCAATAAGTGAAACTTGTGATGCTGCTTTGCAGGAGACTCAAGAAGTTAAAGAGCTCCTTCTAAAGCTTCAATCTGCAGCAGAACAGATTGACTTAAACCATGAGCGTCAAGATCGTCTCATGGAGGAAAATGTGATTTGTGCATAGAATACAAAAGTATGTAGTTTGTTTTAGGGGCATCTGCGAAACAAACTTCAAGAATTAGAATCTAAAAATAAAAGTTTGATGAAGCAAAACTTAGATTTAGAAGTAATATTTATATTCCGACCTTTATACAATTCTTGATTTAGCAAAAGATCATAGAGGATTTAGAAAGTACGTCTGAACGAGAACGTATGCGCCTGAGAGGAGAAGAATTGGCAACAACCATTCAAGAAATGAAGAAAACTGTTACTGTTCTAACGGTATAAATGATCTTTATATTTTTTATACTATATGTACAAGCTGTTCTACTTTAGTGTGAAAGAAATGATGCTGTTGATAATGTGGAAAGAATAACTGAACAGTTGGAAAGTCTGCAAAGACGCTGCTCTTATGTGGAAGAGGAGCATAATAAAGAAAGAGTTGGGAATTATAGTAATTACGTATTAATATGAATAATTTATTCAGAAGGAATACGAGTCATCGCTTGTAAATCTGAAAGATAGTTACAACGAACTTCTAAAGACTGAAAGGGAAGAGTTAGAAAAGGCAAAAGTAATCCTCTCTAAACTTTGTGCGTGTGTATAATGTATTTCAGACACTTCTAAACTCTATTCATAATTCTGATGATCCTCTTAGCCAAGAAGTTTTGTATCTGAAAGAACAATTGGAGATACAGAAACAGGAATCCGATAAGCTACATGTGAGAAGAAATAATATTTAGATTTACTTTCTTTTCTTATAGGCAGATAGAATCGAGGAAATGAAACAAAAACAAATTAGCGTACAGTCTTCCCTTGATCATGCCAATGAAACTATTAAACAGTACCAGAAAAAAGTATCTGATTTAGAAGCTTTGAATACTGTACTTCTTGAGGTTTTGAGAACTAATATTTAATATTAGAATTTAATTTTTTGTTTTAGAATGATAAATCAATTGCTCCAACCATTCCCGATGACCAACTAATTGTAGATCGAGAAGAAATTGACAAATTGAAGTCGCAAATTATAATTCTGCAAGATTCGTTGGCGGAACGCGATGCTATCAATTTCAATTTGAATAAAAAAGTAAGTAAGCTTCTTCAGAATTTTATGTGCTTCTGTTTTAGCTCGAAGGTTACGAACGTTCTCTGTCTACATTTAACATTGATCTACGAAAGAAAACAGATATTGTTATCGCTAAAGACAAAGATCTTCATAAGCTCCACTTGGCTAAGCATGAGATAGAATTAAAATATTCCTCGCTTCGGGAAGAACTAGCTGAATTATGTAATGTTAAAACTGTAGGAAATATTTTTTTCTTTTTTGTAATATTTTTATATTTATTAGGACTTGAAAAATGCTCTAGCCGATAAAGAGCGCTTGAATAATCGTATACATCAGTTAAATTTTGAAGCTGCGAACATGCAAGAGAAGATCTCTAGTATTTCTTTTGCTAAAAACAAATTGGAAGTTGATTTCAAACTATTATCGCAGGATTATACTAAAGCCACGAAAGAAATAGAAAGTATTCGTGAGAACGAATTTGGAAAATATGAAGAAAAGGTACGTTTTATATAGTTGATAGTTATTCTCATTTTTTTAAAACTTAGATTTCTAAAATGAAACTATTGATTCACTCCTTGGAAGAACAATTAACAGATACTCAGGGTTGTCTGAAAATTAAAGCTCATGAATTAGAAGAGGAGAAAAGAATTTCACAGCGTGCTATACGAAGAGGCAATGAGCTTGAAAGGTACTGTATACTGCTTGATGTTATAACATTTGTTGTTCTTATTTCAGTTCAGTTCGATCCTGCAAAGACAAGAATGCTATTTTGGAAAATAAAAAATTAACAGCACTGGTACAGGATTTGGTAAGCTCTAAACCGTTTAAAGTAAATTAAAAAAAGTTTTAGACTAATTCTCTTGCAAATGTTCGTTCTGAGAAAGAGAAAATAATTTCTACAGTGACAAGATTGGTATTTTTTAATTGGTGTATGCAACTTTATATTATTTGTTTGTTTCATAGGAAGATATTCTGAAGAAAAAGAATAACGAAGTTGAAAATTTAATTGCTGAGGTTAAGAAATTAAATAAGGTTTGTTAAGCACTAAATTTTCATTCTTAAAAAAGTAAGTTTAGCAAAAAATACAAGGAATAAAATATCTCAAAGAATTAGAAGCTGAAGCCAAGAATTGCAGAGCTAATCAGTATGTTTTTATGTTTTCTTAGCATTCTGTATTTTATCACATTTCAGCCATCGTCAACCTTTGTCTGAAATACAATCCTAATTAATCTGTTTCATGTGATATTAATAATACGAGTCTTGTTGTACATAAGAATTACATAACGATTCATAATAACATTCAAGCATTCTATCTGTTTAGAATTTCATTTGAATTTTTTTAAAAAAATTAAATCTTTCATTTTGATCATAGTGATTTTTTGTCGTGAAGTTTGGATCACAGAATAACTTTAACTGTATTGTTATATAGAGTACGTATGAATATCATTAAGTGGGGGCAATCGTCATGGTTCAATGATGTCCGAATTGGCCCACGCTATTAGTCTCTGCTTCTTTTGTGTCTCCGCGTTTTATATGATTTCTAAACTTGTTTATCTGACTCTGATAAGTAACAGTGATAACATCACTGTTTTGTGACATTGATGCGCAAATATTACGGCTAATTACTTTTTTCATTCTGTAATTAATTTAGACTATTTTATGAATGTCGTCTGAAGTACGACGACGAGGTGCTCGATCTGGGCACTTGCTCCCCCAAGAAGATACAGTCAATCAACCGGTAGAAGCAAAACATGATAGCAATAAGCTTCTTATACGTTCTGATTGGATCTTAATATATATTTTTATCTTTGTTTTACTTGTTTTATCAACTCACTTACACGTTTGCCTGCCGTCCCCTAAAGCACCTTCTTATGGTACGCGTGCCCTTTTAATTAAATTTCATTTAATTTTCTAGATAATTCTCATTTTTCTGAGATAAGGGCCAAAAAAATCTTAAAGGAGCTCTCAGAGTTTGGGCCTAAACCAGCAGGATCGTATGCATGTGAATATCAAACTAGAAACAGAATTTACTCTGAGCTCAAGTATACCCATCATTCAAATATCCTTGTTTAATCTTATTTTAGAACAATTCAAAGTCATGCTTCATCTGATGTACGCTTCGAGATTGAAACTCAAAATCCTTCCGGCTGTTTTGATGTTCCGAAGTTCGATACTGATGGTTTTTCCATTTGCTATAAAAATGTGTGTGACGCTGTAGCTTAATTTCGAAATGCCTAATGTTTAGGTATCAAATGTCATTGCTAGATTAGGTGCGCAAGGAGCTGATAATCAGTTAGCTGTTCTCTTGAATTGTCATTATGATAGCTGGCCAACTGGAAGCGGTTATTGATGCTTATTAGTATTGTTGTTTAAACTCTATTCATCCAGGTGGGTCTGATGACCTTATAAGTTGCGCCTTAATGCTAGAGCTCATCCGTCTTTTATCTACTCAACCACAAAATCTTAAGCATGATGTAATATTTTTATTTAACGGAGCTGAGGAATCTAGCTTGCTGGTGAGATCAAGATAGCATATTATAAGTATATTTTAAAACATTAGGCAGCTCATGGGTTTATTACTAAACATCACTGGAGACATTCCATTCGAGCTTTCATAAATTTAGAAGCTAGTGGAAGTGGAGGGCGTGAACTTTTATTCCAAGCTGGTAATTTGATTATACTTGCTTATAATAATTGATATGTTGCCTGAAGGTCCTTCCAACCAATGGCTATTGAATTCATATTTGGAAGCTGCTGTACATCCTCACTGTAGCGTTATCGGTCAAGAAGTTTTCCAAAGTGGTGTTTATCCAGGAGATACTGATTTCAGAATTTTCCGTGATTATGGACGAGTTCCAGGTACAGTCGTTTTCTAAATCTTCTTCAGGTGAATGCAATACTTTAGGTTTGGATCTCGCTTTTGTTCAAAATGGTTACTGGTGGCATACAGAGTTTGATGAGGAAAAAAGAATTACAAGTGGATCTCTACAGAGAGGAGGTATTTTATAGAACTTATTTAGCTATTTACTTTAATTATGTTTTAGGAGAAAATGTTTATTCAACTCTTCTACATCTCTTGAAATCGCCATATTTGGAAAAACCTGCTGAATATGGAGATCAGAAAAGTGTTTTCTTCGATTTCTTAGGTTTCATTTTCAATAACATTTTAGTTGTTGCATTCATAAAATTTCAGGACTTTTTGTTGTGGTTTATCCTTTATCATTGGCTCATATTGTCAATATAGTTGTTATAATTTGTTCTGTTTTAATATTTATTATTGGATATTCTAGAGGTATAGATTATAGAGAAAATTGAGTATATGTAATTTTTCAGATCCTATTTATCTGAAAGCTATCCGTAATTACATCTTTGTTTTTGCTGTTATGATTTTTATGACTTACGGGTATGTTTATATTTTTTTTTCCAAAAAATTAAAATTCCATCTCTTAAGAATGACTAAAATAAGTTATAAATGGGTTGGAGTTTTATCTTGGTATACACATCATTGGGTATCGTTCCTCTTGTACGGATTCCCAGTTGTGTGGGTGGGCAGTACTACCCAAACATTCCTCACAAATTCTTTAACTGAGAAACAAAAGCTGGTAAAACTGCAACTTTTTGTAGTTTAATGCAAATTCATATGCTTACAGGCTTATTCTCATGCAATTGAGAATGTCCACTTCCTTTTTGTTTCACTAGTTTTAGCTGTTTTTACTTACTATGATATTGCTAGTGGATTCTTATTTTCCTTAATGGCGATTCCTCTTCTTAAAAAATTTGTAAATGTTGATAATCTCAGTAAGTTTATTCTTAATCTCTTTGATAAATCATATCTAATATAGGTAAGACAACTGCAACTGTTGTTCATATACTGTTCTATTTTCCATCGCTGTCAATGACCATTTACTCAACTACATTGCTACTATCTGTATTTATTCCCATTATGGGTAGAACAAGCTCAAATCCTGAGCCAATAGTTGCTTCTTTCGTAGCTTTATCGGCCATTGTGATAGTTTTATCTCTGGTATGATGATCTCATGAGCAAAATTATTATTTTTTTGGTTTTAGTTACCATTGTTAACGAAATCTGTGTCTGTCCGTGAAAAAGAAGAAACTGGAATTCGTCATTACATTTACATGCTCATCGGAGTTTTTATGGTTCTTACTGTTATGCTCTATTTCTTACGAGCAGCAATTGGAGGTCCTTTCCGTTATTCGGATTCCTATCCTACAACTAAAAGAACTCAATTCTATGTAAGTATATGTGAATTTGATATATTCTCGATTTTGTTTTCTTTATAGCATTCTAATAGGCTTTTCTTGAATAAAGATGGTACTGTAAAGCTAAATGATACAGTACTCTATGCCATTTCACATGATCACCGTGGAGCTGAAGATATCCCATTTGTGAACTCTGAGAATGGTATCCATTTCCTCTTGCTAATAATTCATATAAGTAATTCAGATTTCCAAAAGTTAACTTGTCATTATGATGATCCATACTGTGAGATTCCATTTTACTTTCCAACAAGAAAAAGAATTCAAGAAAAGTAAATTTAATTTTTATTCTTTTTCGCTATTCATCTGGAATACATAGAAGCTAAATATAACAACAACTTTATCATATTTTCAGCCATATAAGATTCAAATATGCTGTAGAAAGATTGAAATTAGCTAGACCTAGTACTATTACTGTTTTGGAAAAGAAAAAAGAAAAGAATTCTACACTTTATAAAATACGAGCAGAAGGTCAGAAACATTTGGCTTATGGTTTTTTAAAATTCTTTGTAGGAAGTGGTCAGATGTCTGTTTTCCTTGTTTCTGAGAATAACAACAGAATCCTAAACTGTTCCATTGCTCAGCCAATACAAGAACCAGAAAACAACATGTTCCTTTTCTTGACCTGTAGTGGTGAGAAATGTGGAAGCTGGGACATAGAATTTTCCGTTGAGGTTTGGAAAAAACCGAATTTCGGGATAGATAATTGAGTTTTTACAGAATTCCGAATCTGATCAGTTCCTGGTTGGTGTTGCTTCACACTATTTGCACGGGCCAGACATGGTCAGCAATACTTTGAAAGAAATCACCAAAACTATTCTGGAACATCGTGAAAAGAATTATGATTGGGCCATAACTGCTAGTGCTTGGAATGTTGATCTCGTTTACAAATACATTTAAAAGATTTTTGTGATGACAGATTAGCGTTTTAGAAATATTGTTATAGTTTCAGGTAATTTAATAAACGGGATTACATTCATTATGTGTTAGTTTGTATGAAATAATGAATAATAGCAATAGTAATAATAGTAATGATGAGTTCGTGATTATACTCCGTATGCAATTGAGAAAATGACACTTAAATTCAGATCATGGAAGGTTACATTAGTGCTAGTACTTGTAATCTAGCGGTTAGCGTAGGCGGTTTAAACGAATAGTGTTATGAGGGTGAGGGGATGGCGATCGAGAGTCATCAGGCACATCGGAAACCAATGTGCGTGTTCTTGACCTATTGATACGAGTGAATAATCCTCTTCTAAAGAGTCATTTTCATAAAATTAGAGAATTGATGTATTCATTACCGGCAGTAGAGAATATCACTGACAGCCTCTCTGAATCTGCGAGATAAGAAGGCATAGAGAATTGGATTGATAGCACTTGAAACGAATAAGCAGATATAACTAAGTGGTTGTAGAAGAATGGCAACATCTGAATTGCATGTTGCTACGGGATTCCACATCTGAATTATTTGAAAATGCTTAGATATGATTCTATAAGGATACTCACGGCTTCAAGAAGACGAGCATGATGAGGAAGTGTGAGCACAGCGAAAGAAAGGACAACAAAGAATAGAAGACGAATAACCTGAAACGCTTGTTTGTATCCAAATACGCCCCTTTTCAATTCAGGGAAAATAGTAGTTATTCTTACCTTTCTACGTCCCTCCAAATCTCTTGGGCTTCGTTTAGTTGGTCTTTCGTCAGGCACTTGTAACAAACTTTCTTGTTTATAAACAATAACTCGTCCATTACCCATATTCCATGAAGCTCCAACACTTCCTTGAGAATCTGCTATGAACAAAAAGAATAAACTGAGAATAACAGTAACATTTTTCTTACCACTACTCTGACGATTAGTTCGTAAAGATGAGGATCCCGTTTGCCATAAAACTAATCCAATTTTTGAATAAATGAAGGCTAGAACGATGAGAGGGAATACATACCATATAACAAATGAAATAGTAACCCATAAACGCATTCTAAATGAGAGATATAAGACGAAAAAAAGAAAGAAAATAGTGCATACTCTTCAGTTCTGCCACATGCTCTTTGATCTCCAAAGACAAATTCTTTTGTTGAGAAGAAATACACAAGATTAGTAAGCAAGCTGACCATCCAAATTGCAATTGTAACCATGACACGGAGACGTTGTGTCAATACCTTTAAAGCAGTCAACGGATGCAAAACCGCTTAAATTCATAAATATAGAAAAGATTAATGAACACGGAATTTGATTACCGATATATTTTTCTACAGATACACAAACAAGAATACCAACACTTGTACATGGTACTAAATGAAGCACAAGAACGTACATCCGACACATTGTTTCTCCTTCAGTTATATTGAAGATATAAGTACATTCGTTAAATTCACTAACCTAGAGGCCAATTTCCATGATCAAATCCAACTATGTGAATCATATTCTGCAAAATACAGAAGACAGCCACTAATAAATCAGCGACAGCTAGGTTTCCAAGGAAAAAATTAGTTGTTGTTCGCATCATGGGATGAACGATTATAACAATGATGGTAAAAAGATTTCCTAATAAAAAATATACGAATAAGGCTGAAAGTTTTAAAGTTGAAAACCTAACAAACAAATGAAGAAAACACTCATGTAAATAATCATAGTAGGGTATCGAATCCATGGTTGGTCTAGAAGTGATTGACTTAAATCACATTCATCTAACCAATCTTCCTCAACTAATTGTGTAATGTTTGTTATATTTTCATTCATTTTCAGTTAAAAATGAGATGTTCTTAACTGACCACCTAAATAGTATGATGTTATTAGGAAGATAAAAAAAGATAAGAACATATATTAAAATGAAAAGCTAGTGTAATGTGTAATGATATCATATAATCAAGACCAAGACGATTAAAACCGTGTGAAAGATGAAAGATTATTATCTTAAAAGTGAATAAAAGTGAATAAAGGTGAATAATTAGATGTTTTAAAATGTAAAAATATTATAAAATAATAAGTATACGGTATATTAAAATAATGTGGTCAAGTGCCTCTTACTACGAATCATTTCATTCTGAAATGAAAAAAGCTTCGAACAGAGATACAGATCGTAGAGCAAATGATTGAAACAGTGTCAACATGGTAAGTGAATAGTAGTTGAGAAAGATGATCCAAGGCTCGATAGGAAGGCTTTTCAATGTAAAGAACAACGGAGGAATGGCTTGAGATGCTTCCACTTCGATTGGTTTTATGTACTTGTGCGACAGGAGTATGAAACCCCGAGGGCAATCGCCCCGAATAATTGCACAGAAGGCATTATACACAACACTTATGTGCCGTCTAATGGGACATATAGTTTCATATTTCGATATGACAAAATGCTGATGAAAAAGTCATAAACGCATAGTTAAGATTTGAAAAAAATATAATAATTCAGTTATCACCTGAAGTCTAGTAGAGCGAATTAATAACGAGCAGTGGGAGTGATAGCACCTGTACAGCTTTGAATTTCAGTTTAGCTCATCTATTCGATGTTTATAACTTGATATGGAAGTAACAAATGAATGTTTAGCATAAACCAAATCAAATTTCGTGTATAGTGTTCGAATTTAAAAAAAAAAAACGGAGCAATCATCAAAGCCGTACTCTACCATAGTGTTTGACTAGTATAAACAAAGTTTATATACGAATTGTAATTAAACTCTGAATAATCTGAAAAAGGATGCGAATAAGCATAATGATGTGAATATGAGCTTCACTCTCTTTAAATCCATATTATCTCTGTTTCTTGATTCTTTTTCCTTTCTCTCTTCATCTCTCTCTCTCTCTCTCTCTCTCTCTCTCTCTCTCTCTCTCTCTCCCTATTCATCTCTCTCTTTTTCAGTTTTATTTTTTCTATTTTACCGCTATGCATAACTACCTAACTATCTATCACCTATTTATCTACAAATGAGCAGTAAAGTTAAGCTTTTCGTGACAAAGCTATAGATATATTTTCCTATCAATCTCATAAAACAATAAATATTCTTATTAGAACATTTTCTGAAAAGAAAAACTGATGAAAATTAAAATTTAAAACTTTTACCTGCAAAGTAAAAAAAAATATGTACATAGGAGAGTTAGAGTTATCATTTGATAGTTCAAGAACAGTTGTCTTTTCAGATAAGACAATAAAACTGTTGCCAAGAATTGTATCTATTGCGTGATAATTCCTCGAAAAATCTCCATTTAAAGAGGTGCCAGATAAAAGCTTTGCGATTGACACATGTTTGTGATAAGCTAGCACGTATCTATATCAAAGGGAAAACATATCTGCATTCGCGCGTGTCCTATGATAAGAGAACGTAAAAGCTACCTTAATGACTTCTGAAGTCAATCACTTTCAATCATAATAAAGAATAAATGAAAGTAAAAACCCAGTTATGTTATCTACACACAGTTTAAAACTATATACATGAAGCAAGACAATTAACTGTAAAAATCATGAGTGCGACATCGTTAATTAGAAAAAAAAAGTTTCTTTCAAAAGATTCCATTAGTTTTATCAAAATTTCATCGTTCGATGAGGTAGTTCAAATTAATTTTAAAAGCAGCGGATTAAATTCGATAACAATAAATGAAATTGTAAAAAAACTCATAAAATAATGTTCTTTGCGCTGCTCAATATAAGCTGCATATGCAAAAGCATTCACAAATTAAAATCTCGAAATGAAAGCTAAAAGAGAGAGAGAGAGAGAGAGAAAGAGAAAGAAATATCTGTCGATAAAGGACGTGAACTTTGAGAACGAGAAATTGAACATTTTGAGGAGAAGATGCACACATATGATTATGTTTTAACAGACAATTAGCTAGCCAGGTTGAAAATATCAAGAAGACTACTTTCTATTAAAAGCTTAACGAAAGATAAGCCGACGGTTTTGAACACGTGATAAGAACATGCATATATAGAAAGAGAAGATGAAGAATTCCCTTTGCAAATGCATCGCATGTTCGATACTCAAAAGGATTGCTTTTCAATTTGATCGGATACATTGGTCGATTTCATTGAATTCGATGTTTAATTGACTTTTATAAATAAAAAAAATTGTAACTCATAAGAACTTACAAATCAATGAACAACTTCTTATTCATATTCTTACGAATCTCACAGAAGTGGCATGAATGATCAAACTTTCAATATGAATATACATAAGTTCAATGTTTAATGTTGCTGTTTTTGGATAAGATGTCAATACAAAAAAAAGAAAGTCATAAACTATTAAACGGGATGAAAAAGTTATTCTGCCTATTTACATTGAAAAATCATCCATCTTTTCAAGTTGTGTCAACAAAAAACTTCGTTTAATAGTTAAAATTCATTGATTACTAAATTTTATACTAAATATGGAAGCATATTGTATATTATTAGTAACTAACTCCTATTCTTATAATTATATTTCTTTATATTCATAATTCAGATAGTAGAATAAAGCTTAATTTTGAACATTTACAAAGAAAAGGAAATAAATCTTAGACAATATTGAAACATCGGAATGAGACTCCGAATTCTTTAATCTTTCGCCTGATCGCCTTAAACTCTTTATTTTCATGTAATCAAAATTTCTCTATTCTAAAAAAAAATATAAAACAAGCAGTGAAACTATTTTCAGATGTCTAAATACTTTATATATAATGAGATATTTATAAAAAATTTCATATTGGAGAGCATATCATAGCATTTTCATTTCATTTAGTTTTTAAAAAATATCATAATATCAGCACTGTGGCCCATTGTAGCTAATGGAGATAAGTTCAAAATTTATTATATAATAAAATTCGAAGACCACGTGATGAAAATAATAAATGAGGAAGACTAGAGAGAAGTCAATTGATAAAAGTATATCAGTTTCTGAAATAGAAAATGAATTCTGATTCCAGTATACTCGATTTCAAGCTAGAAATTTACAGCTTGATCAGTTTCTGATCAAATTCTAAATTTTTCAATTCAAGAAAAGAGTAAAATGTGATAGAAGATATTCTCAGATAATCTTCAAATTTTAAATATATAATTCAAGCATCATAATATTTATGAAAGGCGGAAATTTGACCCTATATCTCAAACAATGATAGACATACATAGATGGAGCACACGTTCTTCTAATTATCAAATTACATTTTGGAGCAGAAAACATTTTGCAATGAAAAAATTCACGATATAACTTTAATAATCTTCAGTACTTTTAATCAATTCCTTTTTTGATTAGTCTAGAGCAATGGTGCATGTGCAAAAAACGCATGTGAAATTGAACGCATTAGTATTCTTTAGTTTCACCTGCTCCCAACGAAACTATTGGTCACTTTCCAATACGCATACGTACACCAGCATGGCTGAGCATTTTCAACATTTTTGTTCGTTTTAATCTTGAAAAGGCCAAAGCTAATCGGCAAACGTATTGGGTTACGGTAGGCTTTCCTCATAACCATCGGCATTATTATTCGCAGGAAGTTCAGATAATTATGAAACTAGTGTTGACTTACAAGAAAAGGATATTGAAATGACAAAAATTTTCAAACAGCTCAATCTTTCATGAAATTAAGTTTTTTGCACTGATTAAATAATTGACCACAGTTTATAGGGAATATATGGATTTTAAAAAGCATTGAAAGAAGCACCATGTTCGTGTAAAAACACATCAGTCACGCTAGTAAGATTATTTCCTTATCAGTATATAATTATTTCAACTTGGTGCCATATCTTTACTCATATGCCACTCATATACTATATGCTGAAAGAATTCAGGCTTCTATGAAAAGCGTCAGACACCATATTTGCGCAAGTACTCTAAGCGTACTTTTGGATAGTAAAATTTTAAAGCGTTCGTATAAGTAAACCGTAAAATGCATGATTTTTAAATAAATACTTTAAATCTCTTCCGTTATTAAAGATGAATATTGTTCGTACTCATTCAAAACATAGTGTTTATTATAGATATTAATGCCACGCTATGATGAGGGACCTATGCCTCCTAGAGGTAGACCATCCATTTTCATCCAATTTTCATATTTTCTTCAACAGATGAAGAATTAAGAATAACTATTGAGAGGGTGGCAGATTTTGTTGGAAAATTTGGTCCTGAATCGGAACTGAAAACTCAGCGTGAAAATCAAGGAAATCCTAAGTTTGACTTTATTTTTGGAGGACAATTCAGTGACTACTATCAGTTTTGCGTACATCGTAGCATTGAACGCAGTTAGTGTTTTATGAATTTAGACTTGTTACCATATTTTACCAAATAGATAGAGAAAATACCTCACAAATGCAAACCTTCGGACATCATTCTGAAGTTGATGATATTCGTATGAGAATAGATAGACTTAGACAACAAATAATTGATAGTGAACGGAACCTGAAGGCTCAGTTAGACTCTCAGGCTACTGTACGAGAGGTAGACTAATAGTTTTTCTTTAATGTTAACATATGAAAGTTACAGATGGAGTTTTCCAAAAGAATATCTGCAGCAGAATCGGAAAAAGTCTCGGCTTACATTAATAAAGCTCAAATAGATCTCACTCCCTTTGTTGAAATTTTGGACCAACTTAACAATCTCAAATGTTCAAAGGATGCTATTTCGGTGCTTCCAGTTTTTATAACAATTTTAATTTTAAAAGTTAAAGCAATCTAAAAAATGGATTTTTGAACATTGTCAGACGGACCAATTGCGTGAAGTTATTCTTATGTATTTATCTCACAGGTTCGGTATAGATACTATTTCTGAAAGCTATATATATATTTGTAGAGTTAAGGACCTGGAGTCCTCGGATAGTTTTCGTTTAAATATTCTGTATTTAATTAATGATTGGGCTCATCAATGGTAGTTATATCTATGTAAATATAAAATAACTTGCTTAAAATTTCAGTCAAAGAAAAAAACTAGACCCTGTCACCCAAATGCTTTCACGTTATGTTCCTCAAATGTATGCCTTTACTGTTGAAATGGCAGCTGATCCTAATATGAATGCAAAACTTGAAAAATTGGCTGGTGTTTGGGAAGGCCACAAATACTTTAATGATCAATGTTTTAAAGTATACAAAGAACCAAATTAATAACTATTCCTTTTTGATATTTTTAGCAATTGAGAAATCCTTTATTGATTTACAATAATGCTAAACAAGTTTTAGCCGCTGAGTACTGCAAAGTAAGTGCTGAAATAGTGTGTATATTCAATCTTTATTCCAGCTGGGAATGGATATCGATGTACAACTTCAAGCTATGTACGCTGGTTATGAGCAACAACATAATAACTTCGCTCAACATTGTCTACAACAAATCAAAAGTTTAGAATCCGAGTTGGAAAGATTTCATCATGGCGCTGGTTTATTATATTTTATTAAAATTTTGTAAAATTCTATTTTAGATCCAGGTTTTAATCCTAATATTGCTCCCCCAGCAGGACGAAGATCAAGATTTGATCAACAGTCTAGATTTGAAGATCAAAATTCTGGAAATGTGGGCTCATTTGGAAGATTTTTTGCTCCTCCTTCTAGAGTACCAATTCCAAAACCAGGTTTGCTCTAATCCGATAGTACGCATATTGTCAAATTGATTTGCAGAGACGTTTTCGACTCCGAATATCCCGGATGGTGATGATATAGATGGACATCCCTTCAATGAGGAAGATTTAATTCCTAAAGCACAATACCATTCCCTTCCGGCTGGTATTATGGTGCCCTTGATCCCTATGGAGAGCTTAACGGTAAGAAATGACTCGTATGTAGATATAACATTATACTTTTCTAGTATGAGCCTATAGTTTCATCGGCCTTAAGGCTTCCACCTCCCGTACCGCCATCACAGAGATTACTTGAGGCTATGGACGCTTTCTATGCTCCACCAACTTCTGATAAACCCAGAGACACGTAAGTAGATTACAAACATAAATTTTTAATGGCTCATTTTGATTTGATTCTTTTCAGTCATGGATGGGAAAAAAATGGTTTATCTGATTTTTTTGAACGAAAGATGCACTTGAAAACCGTTTTGCAAGACAAGCTGTCTGGTGAAAGAAGAACAATTGAGCAAATGATCAGAAACAAGCAGCATGAGAATGATTTACAACTAGAGAAAGTGGATAGAGAAGTAGCTCTCAACAAATTTATTGAACAGAAAAAGTATTAACCGTATCATTTATAGTTTCTCATTAGTTAACTTCAGATCGCAAGAACGGAAAAGCAGGAGTAAAAGCAGAAGTCGTTCTCGTTCAAGATCATCATCCGCATCCAGCTATCGACGACGCTCAAGATCTAACAGTTCTTCGAATAGATCAAGTTCTAGAGGTAGTAGATCTCCTAGAAGACGGTTAGTTGTTTCTTACTTTACCTTACATTATACAGATTTCAGATCTTTTTCACGGTCCAGGTCTGGTTCACCTAATCGAGTTTCGTTCCAAAGACGAAGTCCTTCACCTCCATCATTGTATCATTTTGCTGCACCTTAATTATATATAAAACAATATTTTTAGTACTGGCTTTAATATGAATAGTACTTCTGCTCCTATTACTGGTGAAAATAAAGGAGCTCTACTTATGCAAAAGATGGGGTGGAGTGGAACTGGTTTAGGAGCTAAAGAAACTGTATAGTTTTTCTTTCATTTTGTGAAAATTGGTTTTCCTTTTTCAGGGAATCGTGGAGCCTGTAAATGCCGGCGAAGTTCGAGATAAATCGGGGATGTATAGAGGATTTGGTAGCAGGATGGATCCTTATGAACAGTTTAGGTAAGTATTCATTTTTAAATTCTCTTACTTGCTGATTTTAGAAAGCAGAGGAGTTCATCTTATCATGATCGTAACTTGATGGCGTCTATGGAAAGAGATCGTACACGTAGAGATTAGTCTCTCATCTACCTTTTCACATTACGGGTCGCGAATGAATTTTTGTTCGCATTGTTGAAATTTAAATAAATTCCACTTGTTTTTATGCATATTGAATTGTACATTTTACTACTATGAGTTTCATGTACTCTATACTTTTAACTATCATATGTAAATCATAATTCATGTTTTTGTTTTGTTTAGGGTCAAATCATGAGCCGAAACATACTGTTTCTGGCTTTACTTCCTATATGTTTAGCCTTATTCGAAGATCAAGTGGGGAAATTTGACTGGTAACGAAGTTTTCATTTCGTGTTAAGCTGTTCGTTTTCAGGAGAACCCAATATGTAGGATGCCCAGTGGAAGTTTTGTTTGATAGAACTTCTTTCCAAGGACATAATTTATTAGTATCAACCAAAGAGAAGGTTTTCTCTTCTATTACTCTCGGAAGTGGAGCTATTAGTAAGGGAAATAGATTGTATGTTCCTTATTTTATTTAATTTAGACTGGAGAAGAATTCAAGAAAATAATGGAAACACCGATCTTCCCATAGTTTCTGATGATTCAAGTTTATTAATACTTCATTAAACTAATTAAATATGTATTATTTAGATGTTTATTCATTGTCCGACGGTGGACGTGTCGTTCGAGTATGGAATAAAGTTACGGGAGCAATGGTCTGGCAAAACGTTTTGATTGACCTTTTCCCTTCTGTGTATGAATTTTCTTGAAGCTTTTCAATTAACTATATATATATATTTATAGACAACCTTCTTTGCTTTTACATAAATCTTCCTTGATTACATGTACTGGAGGAGCTGTTTCTTCATTCAGTCTGTCTGGAACTGAAGAATGGAATATTCAAGCACCACAGGGGTACTATTTTTGAAACAGTGTTTTTGATTTTGATTTGACTTGATTTTCAGAGATTGGAGTTCTATTTTGTCCTTCAAAGATAAATTAGTTTATGTTTCCCTTACGGGAACTCAGTTGAGTTACTCAGCCATCTCTGATTCCAAGCTTAACCCTCAAACCACAGTAGCCATAGGAACTCGGAATTCGAAGTATGTGTTGTCTTTTTTGTTATATTTAACTTATTTGTTTTTTTACTATTTCTTAAATATATATCTTAGACTCGGTTACATTCCAAATGAACTTTCGTAGATAATATTTTTCCAGGTGCCTCTCTGCTTCTAGTTTTGTGGTTTGTCACGATGATAATACAGTGCATATCGTTGACGTTGCTACCGGAGCAACAAAGCAGTTGAATGTTGCCAATATTAAGTTAGTTTTATTAATTATTCCCATATATCATTGCTGATATATCAGATCTGTGAAATCTATCGAGGACGATATAATTGCGGTTATCGCCGAATCTTCTACAACAGTTTATTCACTTTCCAAACAATCCGAGGTAAATTTTGTTTTTATAAGTCTTTTAATATTCTTTTATTCGCAGATTAAAAAATTGTCTAAATCTGCTGATGCTGTTTCTTCTGTTGAGAAACATGGTATTGCTATTGTCAATGGAAAGATTTTAGGATTCGATAAAGCTAGTGGAAAAGAAACTTTCTCTGTACTTTAGTTACTTGACTTTAAAAATTTCATTCATACTAATTTAGCTTGATTTACCTTTCTCTGATGTTAAAGTCAAGGAAGTCTATTCCAGTGCTGTTAAGAAAGAAATTGAACTTCTCGTAGTCTATCAAGATTGCAGGTTTATAAGATCCCATAACGCTTCGTATTGTTTGTTTGATTTAGAATTGAATTCCTTGTTATTGCATCCGATTTGGCTCAAGTCCAGTCTGAATGGCATCGTGAAGAAGGTTTGGCTCGGTTAATCTCTGTGGAAATGGTCGATTTGCCACTGTCTGAATCTCAAAGAATGATTGAAGATGAGTTCGCAACTCAAGAAGGTGAGTTCCAGATTTCATTCTGATATATTAAGCTGCTATTTGTCTAGGTAACATCATTTCTTCATTTATCAGAAGAGTTATTTCTCAAGTTATTCAAGTTCAAAAATACTTCTTCCGTACTATTCACCAGGTTTGTCTGCTTCTATCAGCAAAGTGAAAAATATAATTTGCAGATTGCATCTCTCTCGAGAATTTCATCGAAAGTTGGATCTTTCTCTCAACTTATCGACATTGTTAAGAACACTCCAAAGGATGATCTGTAAGAAATTAATATTCTCCTCTATGAGTAATATTCGTTTCAGTTCTGACGACAATTCTTTGGAAAGAGATTATTTTAATCTTCATAAAATTATTGTTGTTGTTTCCCTCGATGGTTCTGTATTCGGTATTGACAGTGAAGGTGGTCGCACTGTATGGAAGTTATGGCTTGGAGAAAGATTTGCATCACTTAAGTCTGATTTAGGAGAAGAGAGAGTCAGTATTCTACTTGTAAGCCAATGTTAATTATCTTATTCAGATACCTTTGTTCATTCAACGCTCTACTGCTCTCTATCAACTCAATGGACAAGCTGCCGTTGCTTTCCAAGATGCTGTAAGTTTTTTTGTTTTCTTATATTCTCAAAAAGATATTTTTTAGAAAACTAAGGCAGGCTGTCTTGTATTCTTCAATCCTATTACTGGAGCGATTGTTGAAAGAAAACAACTTTCATCTCAAATCAAGAGTGTGAATCTTTTACCAATTACTGATACTGATCATCTTCAAACGCTATTAATTATTGAACAAGGAAACAGAGTTCGTCATTTTGAAAAGATTCTTCTTTGAAGGCTATGTTTAGGTTTCTCTTTATCCACCAATTACAAGCGAGATTGATTCGACTGTAGCTGAAATGTATTTCTCATCTATTACATCTAAAGGTCTAGAAGGATTTGTTCTTTCGCTGAAAACACTGAAAACTTCACCAACCTGGTCTGTTGATCTCAACTTAGGCAAATCTGAAAAGATCATTAGCGTAAAGAGCAAACCCCTACATGGTTAGGTGTATTGGTTTATATATATTTTTTATTTTTCATTTTTCAGAAAAGGTTCACTCTCAAGGACGTGTACTTATTGATAGAAATGTTCAATATAAATATGTTAACCCTAATTTGGTAATAGTTATACTTTTTATTTATCAAACGATATTTTTATAGATTGCTGTTGCTACCTTGGATGATGTTTCACAAAATTTAATGTTGTACATGATTGATTCTGTTACTGGACAAATTGTACATACTGCTAAAACAACTAAAGTTGCGGAGCCTATTCATGTTGTTCACTGTGAAAATTGGGTTGTCTACTCATATTGGTCAGAAAAGAGCAGACGTACTGAGATTGGAATTATTGAATTATACGAAGGAGAGGAATTGACCAACGAGGTAATTGAATAGTATTTACTTGATTGAATTTAAGTGTTGTTTCAGGAGCAATTTGATTCATTTGTTCCAACCAAAAAAGCACCAGAAGTTAATGCTCAGAGCTATGTTTATGCTCATGGAGTTGATGCTATGGCCGTAACTGAAACAGGTACATTCCCTAATTACCAGTGCACTCTTAATATTTTAACTTATAGAACAAGGTCTCACAACTAGATCTATTTTACTTGCCTTGCCATTTGGTGGCATTCATGAAGTTTCAAGAAAACTAATTGATGCTAACCGCCCTCTCGAACTCACACAAGTATAACTTTTTATACAAAGAATAAATAAAATATTTAAAATTTTCAGGAGATGAGAGAAGAAATGATGATTCCGTACATGCCCGAAATACGTATTGCTACCGAAGATATGGTAAACTATAACCAAACTGTTTACCGTGTACGAGGAATCAAGACAGCGTAAGAATCTTTTTTATTAATGAATTCAAATATGAATCTATGTGTTTTCAGTGCTTCCGGGTTAGAATCCACTAGTCTTATGCTTGCTTATGGAGTTGACTTATTCTACACACGTCTTAACCCATCTGGCACTTTCGACATATTGAAGGATGATTTTGATCATTTACTTATTTCACTTGTCCTTTTCGGTCTCATTGTTGGTTCTATTATTTCAAAACGGTTAGCCAGGAATAATGCTCTAAAAGCAGCTTGGTCATAAAGTTATTTATTTGATTTAATCATATTTCTGTGAATTAATAACTTTATTTGAACTGAATCTATCCACGTTTAAGTACTTTAGATTATTGCTCAATTTCATTAGAAGATTGATTGTTTACCATCAGCCCGCTTATTGTTTCATGTTAATTTTCTGGTCATTTTTAAATAATGTATTCCAATGAATAATACTTCCTGTTTCAATTCGTATTCGTTTTTTCTTGACTAATATGCTTTCAATAAGCGTATTCTGTTAATAAACTAAACTTCAACCGCTCGTTAAATCTGGGACATTAAAATAATGATGGCGCACAATACAATTTCATTTTCAAATTTTTTATTAATTTCCCGCATGTGTTGAACATTTTTGAAAGTAGATTGGCATTCCTGCGAATAATTAATACATAAAAAATACATAAAATATATAATTCAATCGTTATTAATAGAAATCTGATAGTTTCATATAATAGTTCCAAAAAATGAGAACTTTTTTCAAGAATTGTATCTTATCATTTCATATATTTTTCTTTATTTTTTCTGTATACCCTTAAAAAATGAAGAATATAGCTATTATGTTGAAAATATGATCAAACCTCTAAGGGTGGTTCAAGCCATGGAGCTTTAGGAGTTGATATTCTATTCTTGATCGTTATAGGTTTTATATTTTCTAAGCAACCAACAAACGCAGAAAAACTTGAATATACAAAATATTTGTAAACAATTATATTGAAAATTAACTTACTGAAATTTGTTATTTTCTGTTAAAAAACATGAAAATAATCGTTGAAGAAATGGATCAAAATGCTCTCTAATGCTGTAAAGCTCAAGAATCATTTGCATCTCAGTTGTTTCAATCTCCTAAAATGAATTTAAAGCTTATTCCTGAAAGCGAAAACATTTTCTAACAGTTTGCGTTGTTGCCATCTTTATACGTTCGATATCTAATTCGGGATGTCGCATGATGAGAACTTCAATTTCCAACATAACCTATTAACAAAAGTAAAAAATTTGTTAATACCAAAGTAAAAAGATAAAGCTCACCTGTCGCCTTCCTCTCTCTCGAGCTTCTTGTGCCGCAGAAGGAAGTAATCTCCAATTTGGATTAGTTTGAAGTAGCTCGGGAAGAATTGGGTCTCTTAAAGTGCAATGATTGAATCATCAAATAGCTATTCATACCTATTATTTTTGAAATCTTCCTGTATATGACTTTGGAAGAGCTTTAACAACTTGGCATAATCAATAAGTTCGCCTTCAGGAGATAAATAATTCATCAATGTCCGATATGGAGATGACGTTGAATGTGACTATAATATGTACAGTTCTTTGAAAATAAAAGTTCTATTACACTTGGAATTACTTCTCCAAAACATTTTAAAATTGTAGGTGAATTTAGATATCCTCGATTTTCATGATCATACAGTCTTAACATAACAGATTTTTACAAAATTATTGAATAGATTTCAATACCGGCATGCATTCAGTATGTTATTGATCCTATTTTCTGATAAACTTTCACAAGCATTATGTAACCCTTCAATACCTGTACAGCAAAAGAGAAACAAATCAAATATGAAAAAAACGGAAGAAATGAAAATTACTTGGTAATTGACTGGGAATTTTAGCCAACTTGGATGAAACTGTCTCAAAACCTAAACTATCTTCTACAGCATCCACGGAAGAGCTATTGCCAGAAACTGATAGTTTGAAAGCGATTCCACTGATTATAGATTTTTTACGTTGTTCCTCCTCTTCAACGAGTCTGTCCTCATCAATTTCAGTATTATCATCATTTGAATTTCGCCTAGTTGATAATAGTAATGAACGATGAGATATGAGCTCATTCTCTGGCAAATCAGCAAGATTAATAATCGGTATTGGCTGGCTTTTAATGAGTGGTGTTGTTCTGCGAATAGCTAATAAACTGATTCTGTCTAAATCTGGGATATTTTTCGGAGTTGGAGGAGTAGTTGGCTTAAGAACAGGAGCTTTAACCGAAGATGCAGAGCCTATAGGTGGAAGCACAGAATATGAAACTGCCTATAAGCATTGCAAGTAAAATAAAATTGTAAAATGAGAATAAAAGTATAATATGAATCTAATACCTTATAATTGGATGATGTTTGTTTTTCAATTATCTCTCTAATTTCATCAGTATGATCATTAGTCATAAATGAATAAGATGATATAAATATAAATATATATTAAAAAAATATATTAAAAGTATGAAATTAGCATAAATATAATAATAATTGTAGTAAATATTATTATATCCAACATCTTTAATCATTTTGTATTAAAGCGTACATACTTGTTCTAGAATAATGAAAAAAATGGGAGTCTTAGGTTAAATGAACTGATAAGATTAACAATCCGAAACTGAACAACATACATGGATGTTGGTTTCTATGGTAACAAAGCTCCAACTGAAAATACCTATCAATATTGCTTTTATATTCGACAACTAAAAAAATACATAGAAATTATCTCATATATCCATAAACACTGAGAGTTTCTCAAAGAAATTTCTTTAAAAAACATCTATCTGATTGGTTATTTTGTTGTTTTCATTAATATTCTCTATGTATTCAAAATTTATGTGAAATAAGAGTTGATTAAGAACTTTCTAACAACCTGATAAAACTTAACAAAGGCTTCATCAATCATAGAATCCTTAGGATTCTGTATTCAAATTTCTATAAATATAGATAAACTTGTCGATATAATACTCTAATCTATCTTTTTTTTACTTGAATTATATTACATCATCACCACGATTGGAATGAAGAGGTTTCAAATTGGAAATTGAAGTTTCGAGAAAAGTCGGCCTACGTTTCAACTGGACAAATCTTTTTTTTTGATTTCTTTATATAGATATATATGAATATCTATACGTATATATCTAATTTATTTATGATTTTCATTTCTTCTTCCATTTTCAGCATGTGCTCTCTCGTGAATTTCTGCCATTTTTGTTCATTGCTTTCCAATATGTGATATCGTCCGCCCATTTTTGAAAATCGAAATCGTTTTTCATAAAAGAAAAGATTAATTTTTAAATATTTTATTCAAAAAATATAAATAAAACAGAAAGAAAATCAGAAAAATCTTTAGAATATGGTTATAAACACTACCGGGAGGAAGGTGAATCAAATATTCGAGAAAAGAGACCCATCTTTTTTTTGGAGAAAAAAAAACTTTTTTTATCAAAACGAACAGTTTGGAAGATTTTTTTTTGTTGAAATACTGGAAAGTTCGATTCATTCAAACTGATATACTATATTGACTAAAAAAATTCAAATGTTTAGCAAATTTCTTAAAGAAGTGAAACAAATAAAAAATAAAATATTCAATTAACAAAATATTTTGTGATAAAAATGAGTAAGAAATAAGAAAATCATATACAATTCTTTTAAAAATAATTAACAATACATTTTATATAATGCAGATGTAAATGTTTGAAAATGAAAAATATTAAAAATAGACTTCAATTCATTTGATGAAATTTCTTTTTTTGTTTTGTTTTGTTTCATTTCTCATACAAAACTATTACAAGAAAGTTTTTCTAACATAAGAACGTTATGTTGTTGTTTTTCTGTTCTCAAAACACTGTTATACAGGAGTTCCGGGAGGAGTAGAATCATAGAATGATGTGGATTTTGGATTCTTCTCCCGAATCGCAGCTGTATATGGATTGTAGAAAGGTGCATCTTCAGCAGCTCTCAGTATTTTCCAATATCGGTATATGATGATGGTTGTTACAAATCTGGCTACAAACCAAAGTGTTAATATACATCCCATAACTATTCCAAAGACTCGTGCTAAAGATAAATTAATGACATTCAATGTTATTTGAAGTTATACCATTCCATTGTTTTCCTTTATAATTAACAAATGCTCCACTAAGTGCACTAGGAAATACAGCCATAGCAAAGAATGATAAAGTTAAAAGAAGATCCCAAATAAGTGTTAAACACTATAAGAAAATAATATTTATATGTTATATAGTTATATAAATATATAAAATACCAGATAAATGAGATGAGATTGAAGTAGTTTTGGTCCTTTTTTTATTATTCCAACAAAGATTATAATTACTTGTGATGTAAGTATTAATAAATTAACACTCATGACAACAATACTCCCTAAATATTATGTTTTTCTTTTTAAATATACGGTTGAAGTTTTTGCCACCTCTTCCCCCCCTCCCTCTCTCTCTCTCTTTAGATTGTCTCTCTTTTTCATATCATTTTATAATAAAATTTGTTCCCAAAGGTGATTTAGAGATTTACTATTCGAATGTCAGTTAAACTGTTTCAAAAAAGAGTTTTAAGTAAAAGATAATATCATAAGGGTGGTAGAAACTTCAATAAAGCCATACTTACATGCTTCACGATGTTCTAATATTGCAAACATTAGAAGAATTGTATAATATATCCAATAGAATATCTCCATAACGGCCACAATAAGAGAAGCAGTCTGAAATTTAAAATTCTTTTTGAATAATCTTACTCTTCTTAACTTACTCTATAATCTAATTTTCCGAAACATAGCTTTTTCTCATATAATGGAGAATATTCCACTATATTTGTTGGTTGATAAGGATTTTTATCCATTTTTGTTTTCTGAAATTAATAAAAATAATTGAAAATACTATGTAAAGTTAAGAATTAAGATAGAAAATTGGAATAAATTCAGGTTAGATCATATGAAACATAGAAGTATTTGATAGCAAAGATATGAAGAATTGGCCTCAACAAATAAAATTCTATGATCAATAATGTTCTTAAGGCCTGAGTCATATACTCGATAAGAATTCAAGAAAACTCAACTCTTTTCTCCTGTAATCACAATTTTTGAATTTTATTTGAAGAAAAGCACAAGATAAGAAAAAACGGAAATGATCTGCCTGTTCATACATATGATTTTCGTAATATTCTCTTGAGATAGAAATTTAAAAATTTGAATTTTTATCATTTGAACCACAAATATTCCCATTATCAGCATGTTTGACCTTTCGAATGTACTAACATTAGTATTACATTACGTTTCTTTGCAAACAAAAAATCGAATTTATGTCTTTGTATGTATGTATATGTACATATGTTCATCCCAAATGCATCATATACTCTCATAAAGACTAAAGTTTCAATTTTTTGTATTCTTTTAATCTATTATATTTCTTTTTTAATTCTATTATAATAATATAATAATAAATATTATAAAATAAAAGGTGTGAGAGACATATTCATACTATTTTCAAATGATAAATGCCCACGCAAATACTCATCACTTTCATTTTTTCAACAAAAAAAAAGACGAAACGGTTGTGTTTGTTGAAATTATTAAATGATATTCACTAAATAGCATTTAATTTATATATTTAAATATAGATTAATAAGAAACAAACTTTATTTGGATAATGGAATATGCAATTTCATTTAATAGATTCATATTATTAAATTTATTTAAAGTATTTTGAATTATTTTTCATAATTGTCTTCTTCATCATCCTCCGAATCCACCTTCTTCTTCTTCGAGATTCGTGTTTGTTTTCTTGAACTTTTTTGAATCTTTTCTGGTTTTTCTACTTCATCATCTTCTTTCTCTTCTTTCACTTCTGTTTCTTCTTTCTCTGCTTTCTCTTCTCTGTTCTGTTTGCCTTTTATTAACTTTTCTTCTTCAGCAGCCTTTTCTTCACATGGAGTCTTTTTGCCTATACAAGGAGATATTACATTTTCAATATTACAGTAATGTATAATTACCTCCAAAAACCTCTTTAACATTTCGTACAAACCCTCCTAATGTTTCCAAAACCTGAAGATAAACAAATACAAATATGAAAACAACCCGAAATAGCTAACAGCATCACTGAAATCTTTTATAGTATCTAGGAAGTTACTTTTCTCCTTCTTTTCCTTCTCCTTATATGGCACTTCAGGTGGTGGGAATGTTTGTGTCATCTGTAAGAATCTCATTTAAAACATCATTTAATGTTCTAACATAACCTTAACCAAATCTTCATCCATATCATCAAATGTTTTCAATTCTTTGCCATTTGTCTACAATTTCAAAATCAATCTGATTAAAGAAGAAAGTTTACCTGGCTAGATACTCCATCATATTGTGATGCAAAGAGGAAAAAGACAACAACAAGCATATAGATATTCATCTCCTAAAATATTAAAATAAAAGAAATTTCGTAGAGCCCACAGCTTGATAGAAGTTAAAATGTTCCGGGAAATAATTCAGATAGAATTGTACAATAAACTGAATATTATATTATCCGATCATCCAACAAGCATATACATCAAATGCATTTTGCTCGTAATATTGGAGATAAATATCGTTTTTTATGTAATTCGAAAAACATATATTCTTGGAAAAAATCAAAACATGACATAGCTGGATGAAAAAATCATTCATAACCAATAGTGAACAGCAATACTTTCCAATATTGGACGTAAAGCTTCTATTTGAACTATTTTTCTATAATTAAAAATCCAAATTCAAGTTCTGAATCAAACGGAAGGGTTTAAAGCATTGTTTTCCCCATGTTATACAACAAGTTTACCGTTAATACTGTATATTATGAATTCAAAACAAAGAGAAAAATACATAAGAATATTTATTATTATAAGATTGATTATTATACGTATGTTATTATTTAATAATATTCTATTATCAATTTCTTAGAATATCACAAAGAGAGAGAGAGCACAACCTGATAGTCAACAGTATTGAATTTACTTAAACTCTTGATGGAAACAGTGCGTATTTAGGTCAATCAGGCTTATTAAAATCACATTTTAACAGAGAAAAAAGAATAAAACTTCAACATAAGGCAATTTAACAACATAATATTAAGGCACCGAATAGAGTTAGAGTACAAAATATCACAAGAGTAGCAAGGCGAATGCAAGGATATGTATAAAAAAAGTGAAAATCCGTAAAAATATGATAAATACCCTATTATATGAATATACAGGAAAAAATTCAAGCGGTAACTAGGCTTTAATTACCTGACAATCAGTTTTGTCAGGAAATCTTCATAGGTTAGCGTAGCAGCATACTTTTTGCTGAAGTCGACTATTGCTTGTTTCCGTTTAACGTGAGAAAACTGATAGCTACAAATGAAATTCAAAATAATTTCAAACTTTCTAGAAAATAAAACTTACTTTTCAACTTCAGCCACATTTCTTCTGTTGATATTCAACAAAGTGAGACGAACAAACGAAGCTAAGGAGGAAAATGAAACAACCATTCCATCACATAATGGTCCGGCTTCACCAAACCTAAATTTATATTGATTTTTAAAATTATATACATGGTTTAAGTGAAATATACCTATTTGCAGAGCCCCTTGTTCGGATATGAATTAATCCTTGTTCGATTTGGTACATAAATATAACACAATACGCTGGTTTTTCTCCCTTTGTAAGAGGTAAACGATCAAAGCCGTCATCACAAGCACACAGTAATTCTTCTGAAAATAGTAATTTTAACAGAAAATTCAACAAAAAAATCAATCTGACCAGTAGGGAAATGATATAAGTCCTCAGATTTCTCTAGCCAGACTAACATCACACGTAAATCCGAACTTCTTCTCGATGGAGGCGAAACTCCTGTAATTCATTTTAAATTAATACATAGAAAATTTATTAAGTATACCTAAGTTACTTCCACCTCCTCCATATGGAACAAACCCATCACGATCTGTTAGGTTTGAATTTCCTCGCGGACGTGAAGGGGGTTGAAGGAAGACATCATTGTGATGTGTACTATAGCAATCAAAATATAAACGAAATTTAACAAGTGGAAACTACCTATCGAAAGAACCGTTGTCAGCTTTCAAATCATCTGATGACATGGAGACATTTGAAGTGTTTTTGTTGCTAGATCCTCCTAAATATGATTGATGATTGAAATGCAAAGAAAAAAGTTTTTTACTTCTCGAACTGACAGCCGGTGATGTCAAATCTTGTTTAAATAAACGCAAACTACGCTCAGTTGGCATTAAGAATGCTAGCTCATTAGCAGCATCTGACCACCAGAGAGCATGAGTAACACCATCAATAATATAATGATCAACAGGCTCTGTCTCTTCTAAGGGTTCTTGAATAATAATTAATTACAATTTTGTTAAAACTGTCAAAAAATACTTCTTTCACTGCTAAAAGCTGTAGACCAATGACCAGTCCAAGAATCATGAACACCAACTTCAATACCTTCACCAAGACCGCTAAGGAATCCACAAAAGTCAGAAGAAGTATTTTGAATGTTCAACTGAAAAATAATTTTTATGTGAGATTAATGCAGACTGCATGTTCAATTTTGAAGTTGGATAATTGAATATTTTCTTTTTTTTGGCATTGAAATAAAATAATCGGTTGATAGCTTTGGGTTCAATAAGTTCAGAACTTGAAATCATTCAACAAAACTTCAAAAAGAATAGTAGCCCTACCGCATTATCAAGAATATCAACAGCTGATCTTTGTCCTTCTTTCACATAAAAAAGATGAGCAGTTTGAATGGAACGTGAAGGACAGCTATCAACCATGTCATGGAGATCTCTATAGAAATCAGCGCTGAAATATGACAATAAGTGAAAAATGAAAATAACTACAGTATACAACCTTTGACCGCTATCTAGCATTACTATTCCAGAGCTGAATACATCTTTATCGATTAGACCCATATCATAAAGGAAAATACGAATGGATTCACAAGTACTGGCACTTCTATAAAGCTGGGGTAAGAGAATAGAAACAACATATAGCTTACTGGATAGGTGCAACAATTCGATCGTCACGACTATGTGAAGCCCATACGTTTCCCTTTTGTCGCTGCGGATGATTTTCAACTTTTTGAAGCTCCTCCATTAAACTTTTGGTTTCGGCGTTCGCTTCGAGAACTTTAATCGTAGTGTCGCTAAACAAAAACTTGTCAACAAAACCATAATGACCATAATTCGTACAGTTTACACGTTAATTTGTAAAATTCTTGTGGAACAACAAAACGATGACCAATTGGAGAGGAAATTAAATCTTTGTTGGATCCCTCTCTGACCAAAGGTTTCTTAATAGAACCTGTTGATGGTGTTGCTGTAATCGAAGTTGAGGCAGGAGCAGATACTGTTGAACCGCTTGAAGTCATTGACACAGCCTGCCCTTCCGGAACAACGGTTTGAGCTGAATAGGCATCACTAGACAATTAAATAGGGATCAAAAGAACTTACAAAGATTAGCTGGGGTAGATACTGTGGTTTTTACGCTCACGTTGGAAACACCGCTCAAGATAGAGCCAGTGGCAACAGACTGAGAAGATAGAGTACTTTGGCGAGTGATGGTAGAACTTGAGGAAAAATTAGATACAGCTAAAATAATAACAATTAAAAATTAAAATATAATTAGAAAAGCGAACCTGAGTTTTCAGAAAGACTAGACATAGTGGAAACACCAGATGTTCGAGAAGCAACAGAGTGCTGAGACATAGTTGAATCTTTCTTTCCTTAATAAGGAATGAATAATATTAAAAAACTAATAAACTAATAAACTAACCAAAAATGTCACTAGATAAAGCTGATAATGGGGTTTGAGGTGGAGCAAGCTCAGGCCTATAACCTTCAGGATGAGGTTTTAATCGTGCTACACCAACACTGGCAGCTTGCATGGGGGAACGACGAACATAGAGAACACAAGGATTTCCTTAAAACAATGCCAATTAGAAAATTAGAACGTTAAAGGATCATACCATTAGATAAAGCGGTGATGTGAGAAGCTTCGTGAAGTGATAGAAGTGTATCACCATTGACTAGAAAATGTTGGAATCTCGTTGTATCTATAGCAGAGGGTCCATATAAGTATAGCAATCTTCTCTCATCACATAATGCCCACCGGCAACCTCGACCCTAACAATAAAATATTTTTATATAAACTAGCTTTTGGTATATTACCACATTGCAAAATAATGAATACATCAAATACTCAGCTGCTTCAAGTACACGTTTACTGGCAGCCTTTTTCTCTTTCTCTTTATCTGTTTCCACTGACGAACTCTGAAACAAAAATATGAGGATTAAGCTTAAAAATAAATTTTCTTACATCATGTTTTTTGGATCCTGTTACTCCTAATTGCACAGCTTCTGCTACTGTATTCAAAACACCTTCGCATTCCGCAAGCAACGGTGCAGCACACAACCAAACGGAAATAGAGTTATAAGCTGCGACAACCTGAAATAGAGAATGTTCAAGTATTTAGAGATCATGAAGTTTTTTGATAAAAACTTTCAAACGTCTATCTGAAGTTTTCAAATAGTTCATCACGTTTTAGTTCACGTGAAACATTTCATTTTCACTTTTCACTAGCGCACGTTCGGTTACATACATATTGAATCATTAAGTAAATATTTTGATGTTTCGAATTCTAATATTTTAAAATAAATACCGTAGAATGTAAATCTTTCGAATGTAGTGGAGGAGGTTTCATCAGTTGCGTTTCAATGAATCGGCATAATGATGCTACTATGAGGAACCCAGTTGAAACATCTTCTAAACAGCCAAACCAAAATATAAAATTCAAAACAAAAACCTTACTATTATTGAACAGAACTGTAGGATGTACATGTGAAAGGGCATTTAGAAGATCTATAGCTGCAAGAGAAACAGAATGTTCACCAGCCCACTCAGATCGACAAATTCTATCACAAACAGCGGAAACAAGGCCGCGAACAAAAGAAACACAAAGCCCTTAAAGAAAAACTTTGAAAATGTAAAATAAGAAAAAATAAAACCTTTTTCAGGTTGGGACCCATTTTTGGACATAGTTATCCGCATCATTTCTCTAGTTTGCTCTTCCGTTAATCCCAAATCAAAATTGCAACTCTCTTCGATTAAAACGGTGCACATGGCTGCATGGTAAGGAAGTTTAATAAACATAATTCGGTTTAAGTATACCTAGCGTCATTTGAAGATTAAGAGGATCTGTTTCATTTCTAAGACTGAAAACCAACGTTTTGTAAATTCGAGAACGTAGATGTAAATAAGTTGCAGCGCTTGATTTTAAATTGGCGGAGTCGGATAATTCTGAATTTATAGTTTATACAAATATTGAGGTTTGATTCCTACGCGGTATTTTGCTCATGCCAAAGGTTGTTGGCCAACAAATAACAGAAGAAAGAGCCCTTAAGCAGCATCTTCTCATTTCCACCTCATGAATAGAAGGGTGAAGTCTTAAAACATTATGAATAAAAATAAAATAAAAATTTAAAACAAACCTGAGTTTAGAACTTTCTATTAAAATTATATCAAGGGCAAATAAATAATGAGGTAAAACAGCTTCTATGGCTGGAAGACCAAGTCTAAACAGGGAATGGCCATAGTAAAATAAGGAACACAATACAATACGATCCTTCTGAAATTTTCAAAATGAGGGAAATTTCACAATATAGAACACCTCTATTAGAGCTTGGTATAAAGTTGACATGTATCCAGCCAGCTGTGAATTAGGTAGCCTTTCTGTAGTTGATTTTGAGCAGACAATTCTTGTCAGAGCTGCTAAGGCTGCTGCCCGTCCGGCGGACACTCCTGAATTATTAAATTTGAGGTATTTTATCTTGTATTAAGCGCGAACCATCCACTGCTAGCAGATCTGGCGAAGAAGCTATGACTTCAGAAGTTGAAGCTGCATCTCCGGCTACGGAAGACGAGGAACTTCCTGAAATGAATCTCTTCCGTTTTCTAAATTTTTAGAAAATGTTACCAAAACTTCGACGCTTCTGATCATAAGTTCGTTCTCCTACTACGCTATTCATTGCATCGGGTACGTCGTCTAGGTCTACAGAATGGAGCGACAATCCCGAAATCACATCTGAAAATCTCGCATTAAAAGGAATAACTAATAAACGTTAATGTGGAATATAGGGCTGTCGATTGTAGACGCAGACAGATAGATAGACACATACAATAATGACAATCAAAAGGACATAACAATTAGATGCATATACAAAGAATGTTGCGCATTTGCTACTTACAAATATCCGAATTTTGAATTAAGCCAACAGGTGACAACCCCCATATCTTCCCAAACATGGGGTTTATAGCAGACAAGATAGCTGCACATGACACAGTGGAAATAGAGGAATCCGATTGTCGTGGCATATCATGATTTGGGAGAAGATGAAGAGCAAATATAGGAATTCGGTGAAGCTATATATGGAAAACTAACAGGTGGGAAGGTAGTAGAAAACGTTGTCCATATATGTATGTATGTGGGGATGAAATCGAGTAGCAAGAGAAAGATGGGGCTGGCTGGCGATTAAACACGCCGCAACCGGTTACAGAAGTGAATGCCTAGTGGGGAACACATGATTATTTATGTCTAGAAACAAAGTTTAGAAAATTGTAAATCAAAAACTTGTATTTTGGAAAACGCTGAGTATGATGAAAAGAAATCAAAATATTTGATTATGAGGAATGATATATTTAAACCATTGCTAAACACTTGGAAGAAGGTTCTTGAAGTTCATGAAGGTCAGAAATATAAGCAATAATGCAAACTTTAATGGACATTACTACCTGAATTAATCAAGAAGGAAATATATGATGAATTTCCCACTATCTAAATTAAAAACAATGAAAATGTTGCAAGCAGCATAAGGAGATGCTTATTATTGCTGAGAAATTTAGAGAACACTACAGTTTCGACTAATCAATGCTCAATGATTGCTCAAAGGATCTATAAGAGGAAGGAAGACTAAAGTGACAATAGACAAATAACAGGCGGCGACAAATATGAGACGACTTAGTAGCTCTCGAAAAAAAATCTGAAGTTATCAGAAAAGTTTGCAAAAAGACCCAAAGAATTGCCTTTAGCTCCAAAATTTAGAGGTTCTCAGTGACGACTTCATCTTATTCATGGCTTTAGTTACATAACGAAGGCTAAGAAAAGGCAGACGACTGGTGGAAATGTTGAAAAGCAAACAGAAGACAATCGAAATCTTGGTTACTGACATTATTTGAGGAAGAGCATAGAGAATCAGGTGTTGCAAGTCAATCAATATAAGGAATGACCATGACTATCTATTACTAACACGACGAGGACATGGTAGTTCTAATCTGGGATCGTTTTGGTCAGGTTAAGTTAGAATATATTTATGTCGCCGTAAGAGTAGAATGTCAGTTTCTGGTTGCCGCTGTCAGTGACAGGGCTTTATTTGGAATATGAATACGCGGTTTCCAATTCTGTTGTCTATGAGGCACATCGGTCTATAGAAAGCTGATCTACTGTCATACATTGTGAGAGTAAGAGAAAGATATATATGAAGAGAATTAGAGGAAGAGATGGAACAGGAAAAGGGAAAAAGAGAGGTCGGATATAAATGTTAGAGAGATGAGGGCTAAACTTAATGAAATAGAGATAGTGAAAGAAAAAGATAGATCGAAAATCTGCCACGTAAAGAGAAAGGCTGAGCAAACATATAGATAAAGGTTGAATAACTGTCAATAAGGCAGGTAGAATTGTATGTTACTGTTATTCATAATAATACCATATTAAAAAGAAATAAAGAGCTTATTGAAAGAATGTTTCCAGAGTGAAATCAACGAATCCTGGCGAAGTGAAGAACATCCCGCTGGTATGTCCCAATATAGAGTAAAGAAGAGGAATTATTGAGGACTTCAAACAATGGAACGTGCGCATACAACATAAAGGTCGCGCCTAACCCAATCTTGATATTCTACCTCAATTGAACAAGATGAGCAGAGCTTCCAAAATCGAAAACGGGAGAGGAAGGTCGTCAGCGGAAACATATGAAACGAAAAGTTTTAAATTTTCGCTTGTGAGACGATTATGCAAATCATTAAACAACCATGATGAAACGCGGGAACAAGATAGAAGGTGAGGAGGAATTGAGAAAGAAAGAATGATAGAGAGTAGTGGGAGTAGCAGCGAAACGAATAGTATAAAGTACTGATGTAGAGATAAAAACTTGTTTGATATAAAAAGCTTTCGGGCAAAAAAGGAAAGAACAGAGGAAAAAGTAACAAACACTGGAAAGAAAAGTGACTAGAAAAGCGCAACCCAATCATATTAGGAAAACAAAATGCAAAACAGGAAAAAGATAACATCGATGTGTTATGTCCACTAGTGTTATAACATACCGTCTGTCACATCTCCACCACTTGTTCGTTCTTTATCCTGACGCCCTGCGGTACTAGCTTCAAGTAACCAATTCATAGTAAGATTTAGTAATCTCTCGCTTTTTGGACCACGTTCACCTACATATGCGGGGTATGCTGGGTTTGCTGTATATACAAATATTAGTTATGTAAGCTGATATTACGGTTACCATTTAAAGCATGTCCAACAAAGTGAGAAGCACATGGACGAGCATTTCCGCATGACGTTAAACTAGCCTTTCCATTTACATCAAAACGTGTACTTACACTTTCGCCTGTCCGACTCACTTGAGATCCCGAAGTGACCTGTATATATGCTATTCAAGAGGGTTTTTTCTATTGAAATACCTGTAAAGGTGGCAATGAAGTTGCATGTTGGCTCAATGATGGCTCGGCACGATTATAATGGGGTTGCACTGTTTGTGAAGCACTTTCATTCTTGCCACTACGATCTGAAAAAATTATATAACGAAACTCGTTTAATACATCATAGTATGCCTGAATGTCTTTTTTGCGTTTTCCTACTCATTTCTGAAGACAAACGAGCATCACGGCCACTAACAGATGATGAGCAAGATCCACGACGTTCACCCGTCAGTGTTGAATCCGTGCATTGAGTATCCTTGGTGTGGTCAGTTATTCCACTGGCAGCTTCTCCCCTCTGAGCAGTAATTGTAAAAATCAAAGGTGAAAAAAACATACTTCGCTCCTGTGGCGATAGCTTGTTGTGTCCTCACTGCCTGCTGCAGAAGAAAGAGTCCACTTTCTTATTAATATGTCGGACTCTTTAAATTCTATGGGGACTCTGTTATCACCTGGAAAAAAAACTTGCATAATTGGAGGATGACAGAGATATACCATAGAATACATCTACCATTCTCTGAATTGCAGTAGTGGCTAAGAAGAAGCACAAAGGTAGAGCGGCAATATATCCTTCACTTGCACCCACTGTTATTTTTTCTCCGTCATCTGCAAAAAAAACCATATTCATTTAACAAGAAATAATTATAATTTTCTAAGATAACTCTTAACTCTTTTACAAAATCAAAACAAAACTTTCATAAAGAAGTGTAACTAAGCATAAAAACTAATTTGTGTATGACAAAAGTGAAATAATAAGTATGCTATTTTGCTCCAAGAAATGGGTTGAGTGGTTGGTTGCATTCGAAATGGCAAAGCAAGTATTTAAAAACTAATTTAACTCTTTCAGCTTATGATCGTGTAAAATAACTCACGGATAGGTTTATTTTGTGAAGGATCGTGCTTAAGAATAGTAGCAGGACTACCGAGCAACGACAAAAGATTAAACCAGCTTTGATATAACAAGTCAATCTCTCCTTCGTCAGTAGCCGGCAATAAACCGAAAGGAATAATACTATCATCGTCTGAAAAATAAATAAATGCGAAACCGAAAAGTGCAAATGTATATACTTACGTATAAGAACTCTACTGTATTCATCTCCATACATTTTTCGACAAACTAATACTGTCATTGATAAAAGCTTGCGAGCCCACGACTCAATAACAGTTACCTATAATCAAACGTATTCAAACTAAATTGCAGGCACACTAACATGATGTCGCCATCTCCGACATAATACAGATAAAGTTCTCCAATAGGTAGGTGATGGAATTTCTTCATTTAATACTGCTCGGAACCATAATTCAAACAATGTGTCAACTACACGAGAACCTACCCTGATTCCCATCTCTTCTAAACCAATCATAACTGCACATATCTACGACAAAAGCATACCTGATGATAAAGGATCGGATAACAACAGATCAGCAGAGTTCAGCAAGAAGCTTAAAGATCGAGCCCAAACTTCGTTTTGATATTTTCTACTAGCAGATTGAGTAAGAGCTTTAACAGTATCTAAAATTATTTCTATTTCTGTAGCTTGTCTTTCAATAGCTAGTCCTCGGGGGACATTAGATACTTCTCCCTAAAAAACAAAAAAATATACTCGTTAAGCATTTAGTGTTAAACCTCTTTTCTCTCATCAATAGATACGTCGTCCCTCCTACAGAAAACACATCGTAAAGCCTCGATGATGGTTCTGGAAGTTGATAGTATTTATCAATTTTTTAATTTATATCAAGAACCTAAAGTATTTTTCAGGAGTATCTAACAATGGAGTTGGAATAGTTCCATCAGGCAGATCAGTTAAAGCTCGTAGCCAATGAAGATATATTTTAACAGCTCCACGTATGGTGTTATATTCACGATTAGACATAAACGAAAATGTCAGAGCATGATTAAGAACCTAAGCAATGAATATGATTCAAAAATTATAAATTTCAATTACCTGCATGGACCAACGTAGTTGATCCTCTGTATTAAGACGTATAGAAGGAACATCTTCAGTTTCTTCCCTTGTTAATTCATAAAGTAAGAAAGATGCTACAGATTCACTGGTGTTTCTAAAATAAAATTTCAATTATTTAGCGACTATGCTTGAGCTCACTTGGTAAAAAGACCCAAAATACTAGCACCAATGTCAGGAAATTCTAGGATGGGCCATTCCTCATACATTGTGTATCATATAACTAACAGTAAGACCGGACCCCAAAGGATGAAGCCGGCTTTGTTTCGCTCTGGAAATAAAAAAAATGGAATCTGTTAAACAAGGAAAAGCACAAGAATAAAAGAAGAACAGAGAAACAAGTCAATCAATTGGGCTAAATGCTCATGATAGTGAATTTTCACTGTTTTTCATGTTCATGATTGTATCCCGCTGTGAAAAGAAATGAATGCACCTGCAAATTGCTTCATACAATCTTCCATGAGAAGACTAGATAAGAATAGGACGAAACGGGAATTTGTAAATTAAAAATCATCGTGAAATTCAGTAGAAGTATAAATACAGTGCGAGAACTGTTTCAAAAATTAAAATAAAAACAAAAAAAAATTCCTGTATAGTTATGTGACAACATAAGCACAATATAACAAGCGATTGCTACTGAGACCCTCATGAGAACAATGTTATGGATGATGACTAAGATGCGACAAGAAAATGTTATTATGAACACTAACAATTCTAGGCTAAATTTCAAATAAGAACATATATGTATTATATATATTTATATATAAATATATTTATATATATATATATATAATACATATATTTAGAGTATAAATACATAATAATAAGAATATGTAACTAAAGATTAAAAGAGAGAACACAATATTAATGCCACTACTACTTGTCTAGAGATGTATGACCTTGACAGCGTATCAGCTATGTTATCCCTACTTTGATCGAGAAATCTTCACAACGGATTTTTGAAATTCACCACCTTCAGGCGAGTTAATGACAACAGTTCTTATAACGTTGCACATGTCGGAGTTGGACTGAATATCATTGTACGTTTTGGTGTTGAACCGTTTGAAACTTACATTATTTCGCGAATGGTCACCGCTGAAATCGAGGTTACCCTCGGCGTCTGACAGCACAAGGTTCCCGTTTCCTATCGGCAATGTATCTTTCGATGAATGATGTGAAACACTGACTTCTTAAACAAGCATGTTGACTGTTAACTTGATGAAAATAATTAAAACCTCTATTCGCTTGTAAGATTTGAGTGTCTCGATTAGTTTCGATCAAACTTCCATTTTCTTCGGGTAAATTAATTTCTTCATATACTTCTGTTGGTTCAACTGCCTCATCAGCATCAACAACTGCATATTCTTGGCCATCAATGATAACAGTACAACCACCCATTATCTAAAAATGGTCAACGGGTCAGATTATGTAGTGAGTCATAAACAAACCTCATTATTGGAAATCATTGAAAATGATGTTGTTGGGACCACATCATCTTCCATGGGGTGTAAGTCTGCTTCCATCATAGGTCTAACATCATATTGTGACCATCGATTTCTTAAAAATAGCAATGTTTGATAATCAAAAACAGCTTAGAGGGTAACCTTGCACTAGGATCAATAGTGAATACTCTATCCTTGTGTGTGATAATGGGTCGTGTCCTGGTTCGTGGAATACTGAAGAGAAGGTAAAGTAACTTCGAAAGCTAATCAGAGCAAACTTTCGCGAATGTGAGTCGAAAGACAAATTTGGCCATTTTTGGCGAACAGCTGGGGATCGGCCTACAGCTCCAATAGGGTAAACTATTCTATAATAACTTGCTTAACTAATAATAAATAAGTTTAAAAAGCCGAGAAACGCATAAAACTATAAATCAGAACTACCCCAAGATGAGATCAAATTGGCAAGTGGGTCTTTGCCCACATCTTGCTCGTCTTGGCCAAACAACGCTAAGTAAATATGGTCACAACAGAAAAAGAACAGCACCATTTAGACTGGGGAAACATGGAAAAGACATCAGTCAAACAATACCTTTTCGGGCGACTCTCATTTACTCCTATTGGGCGACTGACAATTCTAGCTTTTTTAAAAGGTGAACATTTAGGCAAGTCCCTTGCTCCTAAATTTTTTTGTGAGAATTTCACCTGTGTCACTATTTGTCAAACCGACCTTCGACTGAAGAGCCTAACTTCATCGCACTAGACGATGGTTTGTCATCTATATGAGCCATATTGACTAAATCGGGTTTGCTTTCGGAGCTTTCAGCATGCAACTCCTCGCTAAGAAAAATTTTAATAACTTCAATACAAATATAACGTACTAGTTTGCAACATCTTCAATATCTACTGGCTCTTCCTCGGCATGTTTCACGCCATTCATTAGTTTCAAAAAAGTACGATAATGCTGTCTTACACCATTAAGTACCAAAAGAATCATAGCTTTTCTATTTTCAAAAATTCTAGTGGAGTCTGAATGAAATGATATCATACAAGTTTGTTATTAAAAACTTACTTTGCTCGGTTAAACCAGCAATATTGCCACATAATAAAGAACCATATTTTACATCTTTAGGCCAATAATCAGGTTTTGGTCGAGGAGAACATCCCTGAAATAGGAATAATATCCAAAAAAAAGAGCAGTGCTGGCGAAAAATCATAACATAACATAGCTGATAATAATAAATGAAGAGGGTTTCACAAAGTACTGTTTTATACTTTTGAAAAATGAAATAAACTAACTCGACTTCCTTTCGATTTATAACTGAAATGTTCGCGAGCTGGGTAGTTGTACAAATCAAGAAGCCGCAGTATCTAAAAAACCAAATAAAGTTATGACAACAATGTCTGCTTTATTACTTTTGAATATAGTTGACTTTCTGATTGCATATACTCGTTGGGTTCTTTACGGATATTAGTGAAAGGCATATAAATAGAAGCCTAAAACCAAAAATAATTCAAGAAAACGCTTCAGAATCTTACCTTATCGGTTGCTGGGAGATTCTCCTTCAACTTTTCAACAAAGTCTGAGGTGTATAGTGCTTTGACAACAGGTCTCGATCCATAAAAAGACACATGTTTTGATGTATTCTAAAAAGATATAAAGATCAAAAAAATATGAAAAGAACTATACAGGGTTAACAACAGTAAGAACGAAGTTTTCTTCAAATAACTCATTCATCTCATCAATTATTCTACGCAACCGTGTCATACTTCTTGCCTAGATTATATTATAAATGAAGATCATTGTTAAGCATAATTAAACCTTTTCCCCATTAGGAACTTTCTTTTCATGAGTTGATGTAGATATTGGGCAAGGTACCAACTACAAATAGTTTAATCTTGAAGAACCTTGACCAAAAAAACCTTACCAAATCACCCTCATCAATGGCAGACGATGTAGAAGGGAAGGACTCCATGATTAATTGTTACAACACTAAGATGTATTTGTATGTTAAAGAAAAACATTTGCGTACTAGCCGTAATAATCGTTATCTACGAAAATAAAATAAGTTAACAGCTTATAATCAATGCTTTAATTAGTTTTAAATTGCATACAATAACACAATATAAAAATTAATAACATAATGATATATGTTTTCATAGGGTTACAAATAATTGGGTTGAGACCTAAGAAACCAGCGTTTTTAATCTAATTTGTGCACCAAGCAAAAGTTGTTAACCTATTGCAGTAATGAAGATCACGAAAGTCGAATGATTAATATGAGAATCAATGCCAGAACCGTAAAACTAATAGTAATTAATAGCAAATCCAGCAAACATGTGTGAAAAAACACATTATGACATCTTCGTCCGAAATTATATGAAATATTAACACTTAGAAAACAAAAAACAATCATTTATCGCCGTCGTATTCTCTTATTATCAAAAACTTCTTTCATGTTATCATCGAAAAATATCTCCATTTGAACAGCGCACTGTAAATTGATTTCAAACTAAACAAATGGAGTCTGTAAACGATACCTCAAATATCTCACTGCCTTCTTCATTATACAATTTACAATTGCTAACAAGAAGTGCCATGTCAGACCGTACATCTTCTGGAGCATCGTAATTATGATTTTTTATTTTATTCATCATAGTTCGAAGATCAATAGGATTTTGAATAATATCATAATAGTCCGGTACCTTGAATTGAAAAAAACGTTTTAGTTAGATATATGCAGGAAACAGTACCTCTTTTGCATTAACAGGTTCTAAAAATGGCCATGCAAAGTCCTGCTTCATAGCTGCCCTTATACTCTGTTCAAGGCGAATCATTTTTTCTTTAGAATTCGAATCTTGTTCCCGTAGGCCTGTGGATGCTGTTCGGAGAGCAGATTCTCTGGAGAGCTCTTCTACAATACATAACGTTTGAAACGAATTTGGTTAGCTTCAAACCTCGTTTCCTCTTATTGTTACGAACGATTGTAGCATCATCTTCCTCATCTTCATCCACACTATCGTATATATTCGATTTAGCTGATTGTCGGCGAGATGATTTGAGAGGTGGAGTATTGTGAGAAATATAACTTGTTTTATAAGTGACCCGTTTAACAGTTCTTCCACTACTAGTCCTGGTGATATCACCCTGCTCTCCACTAAACCAATATGCTTATTACAGAAGAATAACTTGAAAACTTACTCATTTTCCCAATTCTCATATATACTATCATCATTCATATCTCTTTCACTAGCAGCGAGAATAGCAGCTTCTTAAAACAATTATTAATCTTGGTCCTTTATATAGAAAAAATACCTCTAGTTGCTTTGCGCTTCTCAACAGCTGCCTTTTTTTTCCTGAATGATTCACAATCGAAGCATGCCCATGTTTTAGGAATGTTATTCTGGGCAAGCCTGACACATGTAGGATGGAAACATTTATTACAATCAACACATAACACCAACTCTTCGGCTGCAGCCTTACGTCGGCATGTGGTGCATTTCCCCTGAAAGAGATTATTTTACAAAGACAACCCATCGTGTTTTCTTACTTGGAGTCGACTTTTGTCCCAAAGGATAGAAGGTTCTAATGTAGATAAAAACAGAGATAAAGCAGATGCAGATTCGCAGTTCATTAAACCCTTTTGCCAACTTAAGAAACATTTAGTAGCGTTAACCGTTCCAGCTAAATGTTGAACAATTAGCGATGCTTAAATTTGATAAACTTACGCTCTGTTTGAGAAGGATGAGTGAATGGATTGCGGAAATATTTCAATCCTATGCCCTGAACAAGCTGTAGAAAAGCTATACCAAGCCTGTAAACAAAACGTTAAGTACACAAAGTATGTATAAAACACACTTTTTAACGTTTGATGGATTTATTTTATCACATTCAGCTGAGAAAACTAATTCATCACGAAGATACATATCGTCAGATACTGTACACAAAATGTCGCCGGTATCCAAGAGTTGTTGTCTCCACTCCTCTCTATCAATACCACTTGGCAAATGGCCAACTAAACCTTGCTCCATCTTAATAAAGAAAAAATTAAAAAGAAAATACGCATGAAAATAACCTTTTCTTCTAAATCTAATAATAACTCTCTCATTTCAGTCTCAAAATTAATAGAATTTGCTTGAAGATTAGGATCTTCTGCTTGGCATAGAACAGAAAGGGAAAATTGGTTATTATTTTTTTTCGTTTTCTGAAAACAAACTATAAAAATTCGTAAAACTTGGTGAAGCCCTCACCATTTTATTTATAACTTCAACAATTCTTCTTTTATAGTAGTTGAGCTCTTCAACTAGCTCAGATTCTCGGTGACCACGAGGATTACAAGCGCTGATAATCTAGAATAGAATAAAATATTTTGATGAGCAAGGTCTAACATACCTGATCTAAAGATTCAACATCCTGAATATAATGCCACCTGGATACTTTTTTATTTTCATTATCATGTACAGGGCAAGAATGAGATTCACCAGTACAACCCAGCACCATTTCTCTCGCTTCCGTGTCAGATTTAAATCCATTCTAAAGTAAACCCTGTTTGCAAAATAAGGATAGTTGTTTCTTACAGATTCTTGTAAAGGTGTAGGTTCTCCGCAACATCCTATTTGATCGCGTTCAGTTGGGCTTTCAACTAAAACAGCAGGAATAGACTCTATCAAAAAATAGTTTCGGAAAGCTCTATCCCGACCAAGATAAATCTGACCACAAGCAGCTAAAAATGAAATAAAATAAGCAGAACAAAATCCATAATTCTTACTTGATAAATCATATACAGCGGTTAAAAGTTGTAATTCTACTTCTTTCATACTTTCCTTCTGATATTCTCGAGTAGTGATAATATCTTCAAGATTCAATTCTCCATATTCGACTCCATCAAGTAAAATCTAAACAAACCATTAATAAATTTTAAATTAAACGGATATTACCTGCTCAAGTTCATCTCTGTCAACTCTCTTATTCTCTTTTACTGCCTTCAAATGGGCCTTCAATCTAGTGGTTTCTTTTCCTATAAGTTGAGAAAATGAAAGTGGTATGTTAGAAACTAAAAGTACCAGCTGTGCGAGGTTTCTGCTTTCCTTCCTTCTCTATTTCATATTCACAAACAAGTCGAGCTTGGGTAGCTTCCTGAATACACTTAATATAAACATTTCGGATTTTTGAAAACTAACTTGATCCTGAGTTTGATCCCATTGCCGTAGCTTTTTTAATTCACGTTTAGTTTCATAGAGCTGAGCAATACGTTCTTCTTGAACAGTGCGAAACTAAATTAATTTTAAAAATCTAGAAACTTATACTAGTAAGACCTAACCTTATTATAAGTTAAAAGTTGGTATATCAAAGTTTGCATTAAAGCCAATCGTTCTGCAGGAGTTAAATCAAATACAGTACCCTGGAAATATTCCCTTTTAAGAAGACAAATCATATTTCTACTAACCGTTCGTAATTTCTCCATAGTTTCGGGATTATCGTTACGGAATTGGAATCCAGGATCCTCATATCTGAAAAAAAACATAATTCAAAATTTCTTGTAAAATATGTAATTACAAACCCTCGATAATTACCACGAGCAAATAATCTGTGCCGGTGAGTAGAAGAACCAGTATAATACCCTGATGTGAGTAGTAGCAGTCGGAGAACTTCAGATAAAGTCATCCAATCAACAGGTAAATGTCGAACAGGTTCACCTAACAAGAATTTTAAAATGTTTTTAATATATTTCAGACTAAATACCATGAGTTTTACGAATATCTCTATGTAGACGAGTGATATCCTTGATTTCTTCTCCATAGTCTGGATGCACAGGATCACAATTTTGTAATTGAATTAGTTGAAGCTCTTCCCGACTATCTATTTCAGCTATAAAACTTATTGAAGATGATTTAACAACTGAATCTGATTCTAACCTTCATTTCCATCTTCTTCGTCAGCTCTTTCTGATCTAGCAGATAATAATATTCTCATTAAATCACAGTAAGGACTCTGCTGAGGATCATTGCATCTGATAGCCACAACTATTTCAGATAAAGATATGTGTGAGGTACCTAACCACAAAATTAATAACTGTATGTAATATTATCAAACCTCGTATTTCTTTAATTGGCAGTAACTCCAAAAACCCATTAAAAAATTGTAAAATTGCTAAATACTCCGCAAAATCCTCATCGTTCATAAAGGTGGGCAATTCAAGGCTGGATAAATACGGTAATGGCTAAAAGGTATAGAGTAGATAGTAATTGACTGCACTCTACTACCTTAAGATCATCACATTCAAGATCATCTCTTTTCTTATTCCACTCAAACTTCGCTCTTAACTTCAACTTCTTTTGTTCCTTAGCAGCTTCACGATTCTTAAAACAATATATGAAGAAAATATAGAATAATAATAATAAAAACCTGTTCTTTTGCTGTTTTGATCTCCTCTTTCAAATCATTAATCTCACTGCTACTAAGTAATCGTTGAGTTTGCTCGTATCTAAAAATATTTTATTTTCTGATATTTATTTGTTTTTCTCACTTGACAAGATCAACATTGAAACGTTTAGCTGCTTCAAACATATTAGATAGTTCTTCTTGTTGCAACATAATCTGAAGAAAAAAATATTTTCAATTACTTAAATGGCACACAAACCTGTTGTTTCTTCTTTTCACTCATTCCTTTTCCTCCTGTTGACTTCCTTTTAACAGCTGGTTTAGTTTCTAAAAGTGACCACAAATATACATATCTAATTGGAAAATCATACCGGGTGTAGTCATTCCTGCAGGTACGGCTGCAGGAGCCTTAGGTTGTCGGCCTCGTTGAAGCACTGGAGTTTTGGGGAATAAAGGCTGTGGCCCTCCGATAACTGAGTCCCATTTTAAATTATCAACAACCTCGTCTTTAAGATATTTTTCCTAAATTAAGGAGGAATATATATATATATTTGAATTCTTTCCAAACCAACCTTTACTTCGTACATTGTACCATTTAAATAACAAAAATTTTTCAAAAATAATTTTAGTTTAGGTTTAGAAGCTATTTGTTTATGACGTGAAAGGGTAAAACAAGATACATATTCCCTAATTCCATCATCATCTTCAACAGGGGTGTCTTCTAGGAGCTGAACTATATAACGATAAGATTCAACAGCTGGGATGATAGCTTCCTTTTTAGGTCTTAAAAAGGAACATTACATTACAAGTTCAAGCAGCATCTTACACATCCTCATTATTAAGCTGAGTTCTTTCAGCATTGACATGACAATCTAAAACTTTAGCAGCTCGTTTAACTCCATCTTCTAAAAATAAGCATTTTTCTCCGATGAAATATCGATCCTACAAGAAGAAATTAAATACTGTCAAGAATATAACCAAAAACACCTTCATGAATAAAGCAATATCATTTAAAAGATCATCAAATCTTCCTCGGCATGTGAAGTTTTTAATTATATACAAAATAGGAATTTCCAAATATCTAGGAAAATCATCTAAAGCCTTCTGTAATAGAAGAACTTATTGTTAACAATCAAAAATTAGCTAATCATACCATGGCTTCCAGTTCAGACTGCTGAGCTTCAAAAAAGGTTAATCCGGTTTTACCAGTGAATTCACAAGACCACTGCGTGGAGTTAAGAGCAATTACTCGTTCAAAAAAATCACTAAATCACAGTTAAATAATGAATTTGAAAGCTATATCTTACTCATAATTCGTAAAAATTTCGTTACTTAATTCCAGATAGTATACTTTGGTATTTGGATTAACACCAGTCGGAATATCATTTTTTTCAAACTGTTTCTTATGTAACAAGGGCATCGCGTCTGAAAAATTGATTCAATTTAAAGAAATTAAGAGGAGACACAAAATATCCTCTGCGTCACTATATGTCATGCAACGAACATAAAAAATTTTCAACGATGTGAACAACTAGAAATTCTATTAGACTTGAAAATATGCTGGATGGCAACTTATACATAAAATTAAAGAAACTATCTACTTATTTGTAGGTTAAACGGCAAGACAGAATTATATTTTAAAACAAAATAACCCCAAAATATTTTAGAGGAGAATTCAAATATGCGCCCCAGCAGGTGGCGTCCAAAGACAAACATATTTCGTTTATTGATCGCGCGCAGCAATTGAAAACCTTAATGTCTCAGAACATCTAAAAATCTATTATTTAATGCTCTGTAGATGTATATAAAATATTTATAGAACACAGTAACAATAAAAAATTTAATAGAAATGTATTCTCTAATAAGGAAATATTATATCACAATTGTATGAAGAACAAATTAGTATACATTCGCGACTCTTGGAGACATTGACAACTTAAGTAAAATTTGGTACCCTGGGTTCACATTATGTCTATATGTTCTCTATTATTGGTTGAGGGGTGATTGACCCATCTCCTTCAGGTCAGGTGAAATCTGAAAAGTGCCTGTGAACAACAATTTATTTTGCTTGTGGCAAACCTTGAATGTAGCATCAGTCTTTTTCTTAATATCATCAACAGTCAAATCCTTGCGATGTTCAATAAGTACTAATCCACCATCAATAACATCGAAAACAGCCTATTAAAATCAAATTCACCTTTCCTGGACACTACTGATAAATCCTACCATATCAGTGATGATGCGAGAAACAACACCCTTTCCAGTTAAAGGCAATTCACACTGAGGTAAAATCTTAGATTTACCATCCTTTGAGCAATGCTCCATTACTACTACAACTTTAGCTCCAGGAGCTGAGACAAGATCCATAGCTCCACCCATGCCTTTTACCAATTTCCCCTGAAATTTTATTATTCAAGAAAACAAAGGAGATATTTATTAACTCACTGGAATCATCCAGTTTGCAAGATCTCCAGTAGCAGAAACCTGGAGAGCTCCGAGAATAGTAATGTCCATATGGGATCTACATTTTCAATTATGATAAATCTACGTGAAAAACTACAGACCCTCTAATCATAGCAAAAGATTCATCACTTCCTACAATTGCTGCACCTGGCAATAATGTAACTGGTTCCTTTCCAGCATTGATAAGATCGGCATCTTCAGTTCCTTTCTTTGGATATGGCCCCTTAAAATGGGCAAATATATTACAACTTCTATTTCACTATTACTCACAACTCCAATAATTCCATTTTCACTTTGAAGATGAACAGTCACTCCCTTTGGAATGTAATTTGGACTTAATGTTGGAATTCCAATTCCAAGATTGACTAAAAGCGTGTATCATAAAATTACAACAAAGATAAGAAATCACTGACCATACATGCCATCTCTGAACTCTAGAGCAGCACGTGAAGCGATAATTTCTCTAACAATAGCAGCTGGGCTTGAAGGCTTCTTAGTAGTTTCTTCCTGAAAAAAAAAGCAAACAATAAACAATATAAAACAGCAACTGTTTAGCAATGAATAGAAAAGAAAAGAAAATAAAAACTATACCGAAGCAAACATTGGTCGTTCAATGGGTTTTACATAGTTTTTACCCAAAATAAGTCGATGGCAATAAATAGATGGGATATGAACCTGAATAAAGCATGTAACACCATATTAAAAGTGAATCGCGACTAACATCATTTGGAGGTATAACTCCTGGTTCAACGATTTCCTCAACTTCTACGATGGTACATTTGCTGGCTTTACACATAGGATTGTTGAAATTTCCAGCGGAATGACTAATTTTTGATATAAAAAGTTAGTTTCAGCTAATTTCTTACCGAAATTGAATGTTTCCCAATTTATCAGCCCTCCAGGCTTTAATTAAAGCGTAGTCTCCCCAAATGGCATCTTCCAAAACATAATTGATGCCATTATATTGACGGGTCTATAGATAAGATCAGTAATTGTAAATATCGTAACATTCGAAGATATACCTCGCGGGGTTTACTGTAAATTTCAATTTCACCCTTCTTAGTTTGACTATATTTGATGGGAGATCCACCTTCCTGAATTAAAGTTCCATACCCCGTAGGAGTATAAAACGCAGGAATACCAGCTCCTGCGGCCCTGATTCTTTCGGCTAATGTACCCTGAATAAATAATGAAATGTGATTGAATGAGAGCAATTATGTGTAGTTTCATACACGGAATATTTGATAAAAGGTCATCGAGCAAGAAACAGATAACAGATCAAATTACCTGAGGTGTAAATTCAAGTTCTAATTCTCCGGATAAGTATTGTCTTGCAAATTCATGATTCTCGCCCACATATGATGAAATCATTTTTTTGATCTAGATTACGAAAAATTTATAAACAAAGTTTGAATAATAATTACTTGTTTCTTTTTTAGAAGCATGCCTAAACCAAATTCATCTGTTCCTGCATTATTAGACACACAAGTAAGGCCAGTTTGACCAGATTCAGCTAAAGCACTGATCAGATTTTCCGGAATACCGCAAATACCAAATCCTATATATGTTTAACAATAAATTTTAAATCCAGTGAAAATTATATCAACCTCCGACAAGTAACTTAGCATTATTAGGAATATCTTTAATTGCATCTTTCGCACTATCAAAAATTTTAACGTTTAAAGCTGATGATGTGGATAAGTTCCTGGTCGCTACAAGCTAAAAAAAATAAATGTTGTCAACGAGAGAGGATATGTGAAACCTTATATGGAAGTGTACTGCGTACACAATATTTAAAGAAAGTAACCATCCTGAGAAACTCTGAAATAAATGACCTCAGAGAATTAGTCGTAAGAATCGGGAAACAAATGGAGTACAAAGAGAAAGAAAATGCGTGCTACTATCATCTGACTAGCATGAAGTAGAATGAAAACAGAATTTAAAGACTAGGAGCTGTTGGCAACTGAGATACCGCCCGCTTCTTGATGAGAGAACAACAGCGTATGCAGAGGCATTGATGTATGATGTGTGTGAATGCTATGAACACATATCATTCCAATGTCAATTTCATCTCAAAAAAGCATCGGCCCCGATTAGGAATAGAAAACAAAGAGAAGAGAAGCAGATGCAGATATGACGTGAACTGATAACGAACCGACCGCTTCTTTCAATTGAAGAAAATATAAATTTCAACACTTTCCCTATACACCTTGAAATTTTTGCATACCTCAAATCCAGATAACAATATAAAGAGAAATAACAATGAAATAAACTCCTAAAGCATTTGTATCCCGGTTAAATTCTTTTTAATTTATAAGATTTATCTTTTAGTCGATTTGCAAACAGTCTTAATATAATGTTTTTTTTTACATCTTATCTCTTCCTCTTCCTTCATTAATGTTTACAATCGTGCTCCAATAGTAATTTTCCGTGCGGGAGCCAAAACCAAAAAGACCGTTCGCATTGACCGCCTCGCATCGAACTGCCCTCGGCTTCTCTGAGTTTTTTCGAATTTCGAAACCGGCGCGCAAACAGGGCGCGCTGTCATTGGCCTATTCCATTTTCCCGCCTCTCTTCCCATCTAATTGGCCTACTCTGCACCACACTCATTCTTGCTCACTCGCTTCTATTTGAAATCAATGTTTTATTTTTTTGTTTAAATTATGTAACTTTAAGAAACCTTCGTTTCGGTCCATTCTTATATAGTTTTATCGATAGCGCGCGGTTATGTTCCTGGCTTCCATTTTTTTAAACGTTTTCTCTCTTTTATTGATCGATATTTCAGATTTCTAGAACAATATGCGCGAGATCGTTCACGTTCAGGCCGGTCAATGTGGTAACCAAATCGGTGCTAAGGTAAGCTATATTTAAAATATATCGATTTTGTTTATCCTGATTTTCCAGTTCTGGGAGGTTATCTCCGATGAACATGGAATTCAACCCGATGGAACTTACAATGGTGACTCAGACCTCCAATTGGAGCGTATCAATGTTTACTACAATGAGGCTAGCGGTATGTGTTCAAAACTTTATTTTAAAATTATATGTAAAATTCAGGTGGAAAGTATGTTCCACGTGCTGTTCTTGTCGATTTGGAACCAGGAACCATGGACTCTGTAAGATCTGGGCCATTCGGACAACTTTTCCGTCCAGATAACTTCGTCTTCGGACAATCCGGAGCAGGAAACAACTGGGCTAAGGGTCACTACACTGAGGGAGCCGAGTTGGTCGATAATGTTCTTGATGTTGTCCGCAAGGAAGCTGAAGGATGTGACTGCCTCCAGGTATGATCAGCATATATTAAAAGCTCTTATTGAATGCTGTACAGGGATTCCAACTTACACACTCCCTTGGAGGAGGTACCGGATCCGGTATGGGAACCCTTCTCATCTCCAAGATCCGTGAGGAGTACCCCGATAGAATCATGTCTTCCTACTCTGTTGTTCCATCACCAAAGGTATAATTTATTCTTTTAAACATTTGATATCTTTTTTTTTGAGGTTTCCGATACCGTTGTCGAACCATACAACGCTACTCTTTCTGTACATCAATTAGTTGAAAATACTGACGAAACATTCTGTATCGATAACGAGGCTTTATACGATATCTGCTTCCGTACCTTGAAGCTTCAAAACCCAACTTATGGAGACTTGAACCATCTTGGTAAGCAATGTCTTTTTTTGGATGCCTTTTTCGAGTAGCGCTGGCTCGCTCATATTGATTTTTTGGTTAATGGTCGGCATAGGGGAAATTACCCATTGAGGCTAAATTAACTCTAGCACTAAAACATTAAAATGGTAAATTTTAGTTTCCGTAACCATGTCTGGAGTTACCACTTGCTTACGTTTCCCTGGACAGCTCAATGCTGATCTCCGTAAGCTCGCTGTTAACATGGTTCCTTTCCCACGTCTTCACTTCTTCATGCCTGGATTCGCTCCTCTCTCTGCTAAGGGAACTCAAGCATACAGAGCTCTTACTGTTGCTGAGCTTACCCAACAGGTTAAAAAAAAAACAAATGTTTTAAATATATGTTATTTTTAGATGTTCGATGCTAAGAACATGATGGCTGCTTGTGATCCACGTCACGGACGCTATTTGACTGTAGCCGCTATGTTCCGTGGACGCATGAGCATGAGAGTACGTGAGAATAAAGAAAGATAGTTATAAAAATGCTTGTTTAGGAGGTCGATGACCAGATGATGTCCGTCCAGAACAAGAATTCTTCTTACTTCGTTGAATGGATTCCAAACAACGTCAAGACCGCTGTTTGCGATATCCCACCACGTGGATTGAAGATGGCTGCCACCTTCGTTGGAAACTCCACTGCTATTCAAGAGCTCTTCAAGCGCATCTCCGAGCAATTCACTGGTAATTAGTATTAAAATTATTTTGAAATTAATTTAATAATTCCAGCTATGTTCCGTCGTAAGGCTTTCTTGCATTGGTACACTGGTGAGGGTATGGACGAGATGGAGTTCACTGAGGCCGAGTCCAACATGAACGATCTCGTTTCTGAGTACCAACAGTACCAAGAAGCCACCGCTGACGATGAGGGAGAGCTCGAGGGAGGAGTCGAGGGTGAAAGCTACGCTGATCAGGAATAGATCTCCGCATATGCACAATCGACAATAAATTATGTTGCTTCCTGATCTATGCTTACCTTAATGTTTTATTTATTGCAATGTTATCTAAATGAACTGGCTTAACCAAAGCACTTGTTTATGCATTCTTACACAACAATACTGCTATCGGCACGCACTTTCACAACACAACGAGTGGGCTTAATATGACGAATAATCAATCATGGTTTCTGTCTGATCAACGAAATAAAATGTTAATGGTATTAATGTTAAAGCAACAAGTATATAAGAAATCTGTAAAATTCTACATAATGATATATGTTGTGAGCGTGTACTTTGTACTGGCTATCACAAAATAAGCCGGTCTGTGCTATTCCTGTACTTTGAACCCTATTGGCTTGTTGTGTTGTGTTGCGGTCGCTTTTCATATTTCTTTCATTTTCATGAAACTAACGGCCTTTACTTGATATTTATTATATTAATAATTTATATACCGTTGAAAAATTTAGATGATTCGTCGTTTTGTTTCCGCCTTGAATAACAATTCATCCTTGGCAGCAAATTTGTCGCGCAGGTCTTATAATTCAGCTTATTCTTTGAACTATTTATTTCAAGACAATTCTCCAGTGCCCAAGATCAATTTGATAAAGCTCAATCTCTTCTTAAAACTTTGAAAGAAGAACCTGATGTTGAGAACAAACTTAAAATTTATGCTCTTTATAAACAGGTTTTGTTTTTCAAATTGTGCCATATTTACTTTACTGTTTAGGCTTCTGCTGGTGATGTAAGTGGAAGTAGGCCCGGTATGATGGATTTTGCAGGCCGTGCTAAATTTGACGCTTGGAGCAAGAACAAAGGAATGAGCCAGGTAACGGTAACAATTCATATAAATTATTTTTTTTACTGTTTTAAGGATGACGCCAAAGTTGAATATGCTAAGTTTGTAGCTTCTTTGGTTGGTGCTGAGAATAATGCTGCGCCATCAGCCACAGTAGAAGGCTTAGCTCCCGTCAATGGATTAGACGTAAAAATAGAAAGAAGATTATAAGTTTAATGATAGAGTTTAGATTACTATTGAAGGAAAAGTTTTCAAAATGACTTTGAATAGACCACAGAAATTTAATGCACTAACTATTGACATGTATAGAGGGATAATTGCTGGTTTGCAAGCATCATCAGAGAATAAGTCGACTTCAGTAACAGTTATAGCTGGTTCGTTTTTTATTATTCCATATATATGTGCATGCACAGCACTAAAACTTTATGAATCATCTATGTTATATTTCGTAATCCAAGTTTGAAAACAATGAAATTGATTGTCATCTTGCTAGGATCTCCTAGTGGGGATGTCCAAAATTTCTAACAAATGCGGAATTATAGAACATTTTTTTTCATTTCTTCAGCGTATTGTTTAGTTTTGACCATTTGTAAGCTCTTGACTAAAAAAACATATGGATGTATGAAATCTCGCTTATTTCAAGAATATTTCAGCTAATGGACCCTATTTCTGTGCTGGTAATGACTTGGGAAATTTTGCCAAGGCAGTCTCAGCCTCAAGGGAAGAGATCAAGAAAATGGCTGGAGATGCCGGCCAAGTGCTTCAGGAATACATCAATGTCAGAGGCTGTCGCTAAAGTTTAAAAATTTTTTTCTTTTAGGCTTACATAAACCACGAGAAACCAATAATAGCTTTGGTTAATGGTCCAGCGATAGGAATTGCAGTCACTGTTCTTCCTTTGTTTGAGTATGTTCTCGCATCCGACAAGGTTGAGTTTAAAGCTAGATAATATAGTTTTTCACATGTTCGTTTTAGAGTACATTCAATACTCCGTTTGCTACTCTAGGTCAATCCCCTGAGGGTTGCTCGTCCTACACTTTCCCTCTATTAATGGGTCAGATGAGAGCCGCGGAGGTTTTACTCTTTGGAAAAACTTTAACAGCTGCAAAGGCTCAAGAATACGGATTAATTTCTGAGGTTGCTATATAGTAGATGAATAGAGTGATTAAACCAATTTTAGGTTGTTGCTGACACCGAATTTTCATCGGCTTCCGAAAAAATTATCAATAAATTCGCTTCTCTTCCACCAGAAAGCTTAAGAATCAATAAGATGCTTCTTCGCAGAATGCACAAGGACGCCCTTTTGAAATGCAATGAGGTAAGATATTGAGAAAAGAAACATGTATTAATACTTTCCAAAGGATGAATGCCGTACCATCGTAGAAAGATGGCAATCTAAAGAATGTGCTCAAGCTATTGCCAGTTTCATGGCCCGCTCAGCCAAGAAGTAAAGTACGTGTTAACCATTCTGTATTTATTTAAAACTTGTAAATTTGACGAATAAAGAATAGAAATGATAGGTTTATGCATTTATTGGCATTGGGATCAGGAGAATATATATATACAACAAGCTTCGGGCTTAGAAATAAATGCTATTGCATGACTCCACTTCCACCACCTCGACCCCTATCATCTTGATCATCCAGGACAATAATTTTTTCCCTAGTGCAAGCATCACAAGCTGGGATTCGAATTACAATATAAGCGGGTTCTTTTTGATGAACCTGATAAAAAAAGATACTTCAAAATATTTGTTATATCTCACCTTATTTTCACATATAGGGCAACAAAAGTTCGGTTCTAGATGTTGCCGCTTCGCACCTGAAGGGGATCCTTCCGGTAAAGCGGAACGTTTTAAACAACTAGGTAATGATGATGAATGTATTACACGAGGAGCAGGTATCGTTGTTTCGTTGTGATAACTGAAAAAAAGGAGTGAGCTAGAGAAGAACAGTAGAACACGCCTTTCATGATCACTTCGCCGTGTCCCTCGTAATGTGATTTGTTCGTCTGTTATCCATTCAAAGTGTCCATCTTCGAATTGAACCTAAAATGTATTTCTGTAAACAGTAAAATGACATTGTTCAAACCTTATAGCTACCACCATTCCTTACATATCTTATTGTGGCTATTACAGGCCTGCCTTCTTTTCGAATTTCTACCTGCTCTCCTATTAACTGTGATGCTCGTAAAACTTCCTGCTTAATTCCAGAAGATGAACTAGGTTGCATAAGATCCTAAAATATAGCAAAAATCACGAATTGAAATTAAAGCTAAAAATTTACCATGGAATGATCAAAAAGTACTTCATCATTAGCTTTAGGACGAGATATTCCTTTACTATCCCTTAAAATCGTTTTATTTTGAACATATCCTCAGAATAACTTGACTTACACATTTATAACTGGCATGGCCATTTGCACAATTTGTTGAATACTCTCATCCGTTAAATTATTTACGTCTATGTTCATTTCAGCAAGTTGTTCGTTTGAAAACTAAAAAGTTTCATTTCCCTTGTACATAAAACTGATTTAGTTAAACTTACAAAAAAATTTTGATTACTAGCATCGGTTAGTTTAAGACTTCCATCATCTGTGATTATCATTGTGATGGCATCATTGTTTAAAGCTGCATTAGATTCTACATTTTCTGCTATAAATTGAAACATTAAACAGCTTAAACATTGAATTATATATTACCATTGAAAGGTTCTACATGTTGGGGAGTTGTTTCTGCTTCCACTTCTTCATCGTTTACCACACCTGCTGTTCTTTGCTACAATTTTAAATTTCAATAAAAGTCACCAGTTTAGTTAGTAACTTACGACTCTTCTCTCTGCTATAATCATAAGTGTATTTAATTGATCTTCAGTTAATTCATTTAAATTGTCCATATCTAATCCTGCTTCTTCTAAATCTTCAGCAGAAATCTTAAGTGTTCAGCATGTTATCCTTATATATTGCATTGTTTTCTTACCATAATTGTATTTAATGCATCAACTTGTTCAGGCTCTTGTATTACATTATTAACTTCAAAATTTGTGACAGGTTCTTCCCGAGTAAGCTGTGGTGGTTTCATATCCTACATGTGAATCAAATTTATGTATCTCTTTTTAATTGAAACGAACTTCGTGACTATCATCATCTTCGTCGCATTTCAAAACATCAGCATGTGTTATGGGTTTTCTATCCCCATCACCGGTAGTATCGATTAATACAGAAACATTGTCTAGATTTAATGGCGAATTCCTACAACAAATATAATGAAAAAACAAATGAATACTGAAAATTCACTCTATCCTGGATGCTACAGAGTCAGCAGCATTGTCATTACTACTTGAATCACCTGGCGAACCACCGATAACATCGAGAGCTGCCATGCTTAAAAATTGCACAGTGATTGAAAGTAACACTTCTAAGTACTTCTAAGAACTAACTTCTTACTGTTTGAACACCTTAAAAGACATTTTTTCACGTTTATATACAAAAACATAATGAGAGAGAAAACAACAACAACAATAACAACTGAAATTAAAATATTTTTATTGAGCTACAGCTTTGGGTGGTGGAAGCGTTTCAGTAATAATCTGAAATGAATCATTTATATATTCAGTTCTGATTGAAGAGATATGTGCTTACTTTCACTATGTTTTCTAATTGTTCTTCAGTTTTGAAGCGTTCTTCTGATTCTTCAACAATCAACTGTACTTCAGTTGCAGTAGTTGGTCTCAGGTTAATGATTTGCATAATTTCAGCAGCTGTGAGCTAAATGATTTTCTCAAAACTAATTTATAAACTATTACAATAATACATTGAACTTTTTCATTTCTCTGATCAAATTGGAGATACATTCAGGACTTTGACTAGAACAAGCTGTAGTTCTTAGGTATTTCGAAGTCTATAATTAGAATAAAGTTTGACAGAAAAATAAGCAAGAAAACCTCAAATAAAACTGTGCCTAAAGCTTGGGATTTTCCTTTGGATTTCTTATCTTCCATTTTCTTTGTTTCTTGAAGAATATTTAAAACTTCATAATTAGAAAGTAGAGTAACCCGGTCATTTAATACTTCCATTCTATAAATTTATCATAACTACAAAACAAAATAATCATTCAAATATTTTAGGTAAATAACCAATAAGCCATAAGAATAACTGATATGAAGATTTATTACGTTTTAAAACCTCCAATGTTTACTGTTTTTTTTAATTTTTCTTAAAATTACCAATTGGCGATCAGCTTAAAAAGCGACTATAAAACCTGGGTCAAACAGAAATACTACCAAGTTGTGGTCTATTATACAAGAAAGAATTAATTACACGAAAGTAAGTGTAAGATTAATAGAAATCTATCGATCATTTAAATCTACAAAGCATACAAATAAGTGATTGAACCTATACACGAACCATCATTTTCCCGATATTTTTTCCGGCCATCATATCAACAAAAGCTGCGGGAGCTGTTGATAAACCAGAATATATTGTTTCGCGAACCTTAAGCAAAAATAATTGAAAAAAATCTTAATATAAGTCAAACTTTGAGTTTTCCTTCTTGGAGCCAAAGAGAAAGTTGGGCTACTGCACTGTCCATTTCTTCCTTGTAAGCCAAGCAAAGAAATCTCTCACTGTGAAAAAATTGAATACAAATAAAATATGAAAATAAGCAAACCGCATAATGTTCCGCTCATGAATAATTTGGACAGTTTCAGCGGGAATAGGAGGAGGGTAGGGTAAATCAGTATTATAAACGGCTATTTGCCCACAAAGAACAATTCGGCCACCAGTATTCATCTTTAAAAGAAAAGGAGAAAAACTGAACAAAAAATGTTTTTCACTAACTTTTTGGATCACAGCATCGCTAACAAAGCCTCCTACATTGTCCCAATATATGTCTACACCTTCAGGAGCAATTTGATTTAACTTGTCGCCGATAGCTTCTGCACGGTAATTGATAGCAGAATCAAATCCCAATTCATTTACCTATATGAAAATAAAAATAATAATAAAGTTAAATTAATACTTACAAGCACATCACACTTTTCTTCTGATCCACAAATTCCAATAACTTTTGTACATCCTTCAAGTCTTGCAATCTATGCAATAAACATAACTCTAATACTGTTAGTTAATTTCTCACCTGACCGGCAAGTGTTCCACAACTACCAGCAGCACCAGAAATTATAATTGTTTGAGGCATTGTTTTATCGATCAATGCCTAAATCATGTGAACTAAGAAGAAATAATAAAATATCATTTGAGTATTAATATTTTTAACATTCACGTGGGTGTTTCACGTGAGCTTCCAAATTCATTTAGAAATTAAATAATGATTAAACGGTTGTCATCCTAACCAATTAATGGTTAACAAATTAGTGAATTAAAATTGTAATTGCAGAAAAAATAAAAACAATGAAAATAAAACAAACCTTCTTACGAATTCCAACTAGAGCAGTCATTCCTGAAATTCCAGCACAAGATAGTATGACTGAAGGAGAAAATCCAGGAGGTAAGTTCACCTAATAATAACGAATAGAATACTTGATAAATGCTCACTAACTTTAACTAAGTCCGATGAGTCGGCAATGAACTTGCGTGTCCAAGGCCATAAGTGTGCACATGAAGTTACAATATCGCCTTCAGACAAGACGCAACCAGTTGAAGCAGTCTTAACAAATCTGATTACTTTTTTAAGACCAACTGAAATTACTTCTACTACACCTACGCCTTCAAGGCCATCAACCAGCTCTCCTGGTTCATAAGGGGCAAGATAATCAACACCTGTAGAAGGATTCATTCTGCATCTCTACAATAGGTTCATTTGATCAGTTAATAAAAAAAACAAACCTGTGCAGGATCAACAGAAAGAAACAAGGTTCGGATAATACATTGGTCGGGTTTCAGTTCCGCTGGTAGAGGAACATGGCAAGGCTCGCAACGGAAGCAATCAGCAGATGGTGGCGAATTTTCACCTCAAACATCGAAAAGTTAAAAACATAAAATACAAAGCTTACCGGGTCTTCTAACAAATACAATTCTTTCATTACCAACACTGCTTCCTTCCATATTCATATAACATTAATATTTCCTTATTTGTTTATTTATACAAAACTGAAACTAACTTCTTTTATATATATATAAATTCCAATCAATTTCTAACTATATTTAAATAATAAATAACCTTTATTTTTTTATAAACAGCTACTGAAGTATGGTTTAGAAATCAAAAAAGTCTGTTTCTAGCACACTGTTCTCATATTTTCGATTTGACGTCTATTGTATGACTACTTTATACTATTAGCATATGATTCATTTGTTTTGAAGTTCCATTTAAACTATGATTCGTATCTAGCTTGATAATTCTTTTATTTTTTTCATAAACTTTAACAAACAATATTTGAATATATCCTGGACAGATGTAAAGTGAAGTCGAGTATTACAACTTCGAAAAACAACATTCTTTGCAATAAATCACATGTAAAAAATATTTTATAATACATAGTTCTTAGATAGAATGATTTTATTGATCTAAACAAATAATGCACAGAAAATGAGTTTCTCAATTAAAACTAAAAAATCTCATGAAGCATTCTAAATTTATCCACTACGTTGTAGTTCCAGGTATTATTAAATAGAAATCGAACAAATGCAGTAATTATTAAATCTAGAACGTTAATATGTCTACAACAAGTTAACATCACATACTTTTCCGTACACAAAAGTTAAGGCACATGGAATGTAGAACTATAGGCTTCTCAATTTAACTGAAAGGCAAATCAAAATGCGACGAGTCTGATTTTAGAAGTTTAAAAAGCATTTTATGGCCGTAACCATATGCACCCCGTATACGAGACAAGTAATATATGCTAAGTCAAGTGCCTATTCAGTAAACCACAAGTTTTAATTTTACAAAGTAATTGTGTTTTCGCTTAATAATTTCGTGAGTTACTAGAAAAATAATAAAGCGTTTTAAAAATATTAGGATTGCCAAAGAAAAAAAACTATTCCCATTCTGTAGTACCGGGAGGTTTGCTGGTCAGATCAATCATTACTCTAGATGTACCCATGACACGCGAAGCTATTTCTTCTGCCATCATTATCACAGACTAAAACGAACCATTATATGTTGCAGAATAGGCTTAAACTGATACCTTTTCAGGAATGTGTTTTCCTGGAATTGCGGCGATTCCTGTCATAAAATCGGCCGTGATAAATGGTCTAATAACAAAAGAGTGTTGATAGGAATTAGGTTCTAAGATATGATCTCTATCAAAATGGATAGGAAGCATAACGACTGGCATCTATAAGCAAATAAATGTTAATTAATACATTACATTCAAAGTACCTGTTGAATTTTCTTACTACAATCTTCCAAAACTACAGGTTTGCCATCAATGATGGCATGACCAAAGAGAATATCAGTCGCAATTTTATCAGCTTTTTGTAATTTTCTAACAGAGAAAGTGCTCAGATAAGTTGGAGTGACGGAAAAAATTGGATGCTTTACAACAGGTCCAAACACATACACAACTCTTTAAAACATACAAATATAATTATATCAGATTTGAAAAAAAAACCTGTTGATATTATGCATAATTTTGGGAATAATTTGGGCATAACTAGCCAAATAATTCCAAGGAATTGGTCTTTGATCAGTTGACAGAGCAGCTACATAAGAATAAGATCTTGAAAACGTTCCACTCTATTTTATAAAAAAGATGGCTAAAAACCTGCTGTCTCCTTGAACACCAACACTCTTAACGGGCAGAAGAGTAGCAGAAATTTCAAACTTCTGATTGAGAAGATTTTCTACATTCCAACCGGACAAAGCATTCATGATCTGAATTTTAAATAAGAATAAAGTACATTTGTGATATAGGCTACTTACAGATGTACGATAACGTTGATCTTCAGGTAAAGTAGGAACTTTATGAATATTAGTAATAATATTCAATCGCGCATGAGTAGTTTCGAAATCAGCACACTTATATGGTTTCTAAAACAAGCATAACCATAAAATACTTTCAAGAATATTAAATACGTTTGCACAGAGAATTCTTATAGACAGGCCAGGACCAGGGAAGGGCTGTCTTTGTACAATCTCTTCAGGTAGTCCGAGACTAGCGCCAAGTTCTCTGACTTCATCCTTGTGAAAATCTTTTAAAGGTTCAATAACTCTACCCTAAATTACAAAAAATAATTCAAAATTTTTAATCTTATACTAACCGCTTCTCTCAACTTTCTAACTAATTCGGTATCATTGTGATGAGTTTTAATAGTATCGGCATGCCCACTAGCTAGAGAACTGGCACTCTCAATCAAATCAGGCCTAAGTGTGCCTTGTGCTAAGAAGTATTCGTCTTGATTAAGTTTAAGCTGAACAAGAACAATAAGTAAGAGAAACAAACAGTTGAGTACCTTTTCCATAACTCTGTCTTTAACTCTGATGAATGTATTTCCAACAATTTGACGTTTTGTTTCAGGTTCAAGAGTGCTTTCCAACTTAGTCTCTTCTTTTAATCCGTTTGCGGTTCCTTGCATAAAATCTATTTCACAGTTGAATCCTAGGAATCATATTCGTTTTTGTAGTTCATAAACAGTTTGTTATTACCGTGTACCTTGAGATTCAAGGCATTCAGACTGGAGATAACAGCTTCACTTTCATTTTCACGCATGAACCCGTTATCTATATGAACTGCTGTAACTCTCTCATTTCCAACTGCTTTGTGCAATAAAGCTGCACATACAGTAGAGTCTACTCCACCAGACACCATAACCTTAATGAAAAAAAAAAGTAATTAGCTTAGTTCTAATGTGTACTTACCAATACTTTTTTATCTCCTACTATCTTTCTTATCTCCGAAATACAAACTTCCTCGCGATTGTGCATTGTAAAATCGCCGCGGCAATTAGCCACACGATAAAGAAAGTTTTCAAAACTAAATTTTGTTTAATATTATGATTTATAATTGAATAACCTACATGAGACGTCCATTGGTTGTCAAATCAACTTCTGGATGAAATTGAACTCCATAAAGCTTCTTTTCTTCATTCGCGATAGCTAAAACATATGTTACACAGAAATGTCAACTTATCGAACCTGCAACATGAGAACCACTTCTCGCGATAACTTTAAATCCTGGAGCAACCGAAGATTCAGATACTGAGTCTCCGTGTGTTAAAAGAACTTCTTCTTTAGGTTGAAGTTTATGAAAAATAGGAGAAGATGTATCCAAATCAACCAAGCATTGACCATCCTCTCTAATAGGTTCAGCCATAACGCTTCCGTTATGACCTTTGTTTAAGAGCTGAAGATCTATAGCAATTATACATTTGAATAAAATGATAAACCTGAAATCCGTAACATATCCCCAACACTGGCAACCCACAGGAGAAAATTTCAGGATCAACCTGTGGTGCATCAGAGGCATAAACTGAGCTTGGCCCACCAGATATAATAATGCCTCTATAAATAATATATTCCCAAAAAAAAACTTTCAAAATTAACATACGCGAAGTTGCCTTTGGCTAAGATCTCCTTTGCCTTTATATGCAATGGGAACATTTCAGAACATACTTTGGCTTCTCGGACGCGACGGTCAATTACCTGAATTTTAAATATTAATATGATCATAACAGAGAGCAATAAAACCTTTCCATACTGAGCACCAAAATCAAGAATAGCTATTTTTTGAGTATCATCATGGGTGAGTCCATTAACAATGTCCATTTTTTCTAATCGAGTCACTTCAATGTCGTCTAATGCTGATCGTCTTTTTGGTGAAGGGGAACGTTTCTAAACAGAATATAAGTTTTAACTGGGTAGAGCAAACTCAGTAGGAAAGTAAATATATAACAACTGGGTGTATATCAGATATTTCATAAAGGGCGGTTGAAAGATAAAATATACAGATAAAAAAAAAAAGATGAAAGAACAGAAATGATGATAGCAAACACTCACAGACAAGCTGCAAAATCAATATGAGCAAAAGCAACTGGCATTTCAGGATCATGTTGAGAGAGTAAAGTGCATGAAAACTAATAATTAATTTTCCTATTAAGAAATTAAAAATGTATTCTTCAAAGAAATATTATTTCAGCCGATAAGGAGCGTCATAGAAACGAAAACACAAACCATTCGTTCAAACTTGGAAAAATAGATAAGAACATCGATAGATAGTCAAAGATAGATAGCAAGGCTAACAATTTGGATATCTTATATATCCCAAATTGATTTAAAACATAGAAACACACACCTCAAAGCCGTTAATTCCAATACTCTCGTTTTCGTCTCGATCAGATCCCCGTTTCATATCACTGATCCTACTAACTGCAGCAACTCGCGAGCTTTTCTAAACCATCATATAACAGTAACAAAACAATTGAACAATTAGTATAGGGATGATATATAAACCTTAGAAAAGAATGCATACGAAACATCAAATTTCATGAATACATTGAAAAACCACAAAATTACAAAAAAATGTTTAAAAAACAACGCAAGAAACATAAAAACATTAAATATTACCTCTTCCAAAGTACGTCTGGAATGACGTTTACTGGAATTGCCTCCAATTTTGAACAATCGATTCCAAACTCCAATTAAACTGAAACAATTTCAAAATAATATGAGGAAAATTCAAATAGTTGAAGTCTATTCCATGGATTTCAAAAAAATTGTTGATATTTGAATGTTTGAAATACTATTAAAGGACTCTTATTGTAATTGTGCGTAAATGGTCCCACAAGGAATTTCCCTCTTAACGAATCCATACTCTGTTGACTAATGCTTGTGTTTGCCTGTTGCTCATTTGTGCTCTAATCTTATTTATTTTATTTTATTATATTATTTTTTAATTTTATTAATATTAGGAGCACCTTTCTATTTACTAAAGATCAGAAGCGTTAATCATGGTAAGCAACATCAAATGAATTAAAAATAAGTTAAATGTGTGTCTATGGTTCTAGAGTGACCAACAGTTGGATTGTGCTCTTGATTTAATGAGGCGTCTTCCTCCTCAAGACTGTGAGAGAAATTTGATAAGTTTAATTGAGCTTACGCCTCATTTAACCGAAGATTTACTTGGTAATTTTTTAAAATTGTGTTGTGATTAGTATTTAATATAAGCCGAAATTAATAAAGGCACTGTGGATCAACCGTTGAAGGTGGCTAAAGATAGAGAAACGGGCAAAGAGTATTTAAAATGTGATTATAACAGAGATGGTGATAGCTACAGGTAATCTATCTCATTCGTATTTTTTTAATTGTTTTTATTCAAGATCACCATGGACTAATACTTATGACCCACCTGCTGAAGATCCTGCATACCCAACTGAAAAACTTCGTAAACTTGAAATTGAAGCAAATGCTGCATTTGCCAGTTACCGCGACATGTATTTTAAAAAATATTTGTTATTTTTGAACTTCAAAATGTTTAAGGTATTTCGAAGGAGGTGTATCCTCCGTGTATATTTGGGATCTCGACCATGGATTTGCTGCTGTTGTTCTTATTAAGAAGGTTACAATTATCCCATTTCATCATTGTGAAAATATTTTCAGGAAGGAGACGGCGCTAAGAATGTTCAGGGATGTTGGGATTCTATTCATGTCATGGAGATTGTGGAAAGAGTGAGTAAAAAATTGTTAAAGTGTATAAAAGCGCTGTTCGTGTTAGGGAAGCCGACAAGCTCATTATAAGCTAACCAGCACTCTTATGCTTTGGCTTAAAACTGTAAAGAATGGAAGCGGTGTTATGAATCTAGGAGGATCCCTAACCCGCCAAATAGAAGTAGATTGTCCATTGAATGAACAAAATCCTCACCTTGTTAATATGGGTAGATTGATTGAGGTTGATCATTTGATAAATATCAATATTAATAAAATGTTTAGGACCTTGAAACTAAAATGAGATCCACTATCAATGAAATTTATTTTGGAAAAACTAAGAAGGTGAAGACATTGTTATTAATTTAATTCATTTATAATTTTTTAGGTTCTTGGTGATTTACGATCATTGGAAAAAGCTTCAGATAAAGAGAAACAGGGAGAAATTGTTAGAGAAATTGTAACAGCTGTAAACAGTCGCGGCCCTTCTATTTAAAGGGAAGTTATCGCAATGAACTTAACTTATAATTGTATTCCTAATTCTTGTCATGTTACGATTAACTTTTGCATTAGCATAAATAGCATAACATTTAGTCAGAATGAAAGAGCTCAGCCTCGTTCAATCCTGTTTACTTCACCCTTCGTCTCTCTTCAGTTGTTCTCCAATCTGGGGATTCAATTTTATAAAAAAATAAATTGTTTTGATTAAGGACTTCTGTTCTTAATTGAAGGGCCGAAATAGCCTGCTTGCATCAGTTATTTGTCTGTTTCTTGATAAGATCATTCTTTATAGCTGATTTGTATTTTTTGGGGATTGTTCTTTACTTCTAGTGGAAGACATTGCTTTAAAGAATTCTGCAAAACCATTTGGTTTGGCTGGATTCAAAACTACTTTTAAAAACAACAACTAGATGCTAATGTATTCTGTTATTGCTACTTGATCAGCTTCAATTTCATTTCTAATCCTATTCCCTTGTTTCATAAAATCTCCAAGTACTCTTATCGTGTGAGACGGCATAAATATAACCAAAACTTTACCAGCTTAACACCTGCTGTAATATTCATGTAGGATATGATTATGATAACTTTGCTATAGCATTGTATGTGTTTTTAGTTTGTATGAAATATATTGTAATTGTAATTTATCTGAATTATCGGCATGCTTTCTAAGTTAAATTCAAATAAATCATATTTATTGCTATATACATAAAATTTTCTACAGTTTTTGAGATTCTTTTGAGGTCCCTGGCAAATTTTCAAGAGATCATAGTACTTTTCCATAATTGGTTACTTGGAGAAGCCGATAGCCCCAACTCGGGCGTGTATGGAGTGTAGGGCGTTACGCATCCTATCATATGATGCTTGGTCAACTGTGTCCAGATCAACATTTTCCGAAACAGCTCGACTGGAAAGAATATAGATGAATAAAAATTTAGAAATGTTTAATATTTACCTGTCAGAATCATAATCGTCATCGTCCAGATTTGCTCTCAATGCTTGAAGTTGTTTATATGGAATCCATCGGGCAGCAACAACAGAGAAGATAATAAATAACAGAAAAAGCTTCATGACAGCCATATTATATAGTTACAAATTTTGAAATATTGGACAGAGTACTGCTTGAATAATGTAATTTCTCAGTTCCTTTTATACTCACTTCTTTGGGAGGGGCCACAGCTGGGATCAAACAGTTGATAGAATTGGCTGCAGTTGTATGGGGTGGAGCTGAAATTGTTGTAGTGAAGGGTCTACCGTGACGATGCAAGAACAGAGAGTATGTTAGAGAAAGCCCGGCTTTTGTAGAGCGAACACTAATGGTACCAGATTTGCAAGGAAATTTTGGCCCACGATGTAATCACGTGAATTGAATTCAAAGAAATCAAAAAAAACTGAGGGTAATCACGGTTAAGTAAAATGTAGCCTTGTTCCGAAAAATCGAGATTTCTTATTTCTTTTCTCCTAATGATAGCGTCTGAGCGTACTAAAAGGAAAATTAAACGGCTCTAACTATTCAATATATAATATCTTCTGAACAAACTTTCATAATTATTTGTTAGTTTCCTGTCGAAAAAAATTGAACAAGATTTTTTTGTTTTCCGTGCTTATTCACGTGAATGACGATTATAAACTTGAAAAGGTACCTCGATGATGATGTAATGACCTCTACGGAAGACCAAGCAATCACCACTAATTTCTACTGCCTTAATAAGATCAAAAAGAGAATAGTAGTCTTTCAAAAATGATATCTGCAGAAAAACTATTTTTAGAAGCTTCATTTCGAAAGTACATTAGAAACATTTATTTCCGACAATGATTACAAACTTTTTTAACATCACATATTAAACTAAATGATAATGTGAAAGATCATGTAGTTTTAAGTTTTCAATAGCCATTAAGTTAATGCTTAATCTCAACGTTTGTACTGAACACAACATGACAGAAACTACAACCCCCCAAAAGACTAGTGTTGATAGTGTAACTACTTAATATCGCCACGCTTGATTGAATGCTACCGTTGACCAAATTCATATATAAAGATCAAAATTTTCCCTTTTTTTGTGTTGAATTAAGGTATTATTGTGAAAAGTTGAACACTATAAAAATATTGTTTATCTTCCTTGTTCTATTAAAAAACTTTGTTCTTTATCATCATCATATTATCAAATTTACTGATTGAAAAAATCATAACTGGTCATATTTTCCAACTTTGACATAAGACATAAGAAGAGATCACGATGTAATAGGCCTACGGGTGCAACCCGGGTGCGTCATGTACCTAATAGAGAAAAAAATTAGAAAAAGGACATGAACATTGAGCGTTTTCTGATAATGAAAACCTCGGATCTGTTTACATTCTTCTGATTTTCCCGTATTTTTCAATATTTCAAAGAAAATTTTTTAAGAAAGAACCACTCACTTATTGTTTTAAGTGATAAACCAAAAGTATAAACGATATATTAGCTAAATAACAGGTAACATTGATCTTCTTTATCACAAAGATTCTTTGTTCCACTAAAAAGCACAGGTATAGAAACAATGCCCAGAGGGGTTTTTCTCGTGTCCTTGTTTGTTAGTAACACGTAGATGTTGATGTAGCACAAAAGATTCCTGAAGAATAAAGAAACTGATTGTATTGTGTTGTAGTTTTTTTGACAAAAATGTTATACAATTGTACTTTGGTATACAAACAGAGTGTTGCATTCCTTTAATCCCGAAGTAAATAACTACTTTGTTTTGATTTGAATTCTCTGCTCCATAATTCTTATAGTATAGTATAGATATGGAACTTATAAAATATATATAGTATAAATAAATAAACAAATTTTCATATATTCCATAGAGAATATTAAGTGGTTATCAAGTTATCGTTTCAATATATTATATTATGCTTATTCTCTACTGGAATGGAGTTAAAATGTATTTTACACTATCTCAATATTTCGTAAACAATTTAACAAAAAGATAATCAAACATCACTGTGAAAGGAGCTTTACAACAGTTTTATTGTTGTCTAATTCTCATTGTAGTAACACTTCTCTTAATGAAATATGGAAGACCAATCAAAAGTTCATAATAGAAATGTAGTTAGCAGATATGTTTTTCATGTTATAATATGTATTTGGATCATAAGAAAATTTATCTATTTCAGCTTAAGATCAACCGGGTCAAACATCTTTTGCTTTCACAATATGTTACGACGCCCATCACATGGATGACACATGCGCCACACGTGCACAATAGAAAACTTGAATAGATACGGAATATATGCAAATGGTAAACTATGAAGTATAGATTATTGATTGAATAACTGGGAATAACAAGTGAAGTGAACGGAGTTATCGACTGAGTACATATGACTTTTCGATGATATCTGAATATTTTCAATTTGCTCTGAATGATCAAACTGTTCAATGATTTATGTAGTGTAGACAACTATCTTGTGTCCGAATATGACTATTAAATTCAAAATCTGTAACCGCTAGGATTTTGTTTCTCTTTGCTGATTTATCATTCATTACGAAAATCTGTAAACAAAAATTTCCACTTTGGTTTGATTTAGTGCAGATTTACTTACGGTGGTGAAATAACAAATATTATATATGCTTTTTGACTTTTCGGTAATCGAAATACGTATGTGATGTAGGTCTAATGTTCTTTTCAACATCTTTGTCAGTGTTTAATAGTATCGGAAGAAAAGGTCAGTTAGTTCGATCAATTCGATTAGTTGTTAAAACCATTAGCTTTATTATAAGATCATTACTTTCATAATTTAAATTCGCATATCATTTATGATTCATATTAAACAAGTTTAATCTTGATTCATCTTTTCGTAGTATGACCTGAGACAACTGACCAAATACATATCACCACAAAGCATCCATTTGGCTGATATTGATGTTTTTCAGTTTGTTTAATAGTCTTTCCAATAGCATCAAAGCTGTCATTATATTCTTTGAAAACTTAAGCTCACGTTATTTTGAAATGTTGTGAACGTATTTTCTTATTTTAAAAGTCAACTAATCGTTTAATGAAGCGATGAATTGTTTGTTAAGAATATAAGCTTCCTTATCTAACGGTTCGCAACAAAATCACCGGTTGGTTCTATGGACCCTGTGTGATAAGTTATCAAATTGTTTTCATGTTGTTTGATATGTTCATTTTTTTTCACATTCATAAGCTCTTGCTTATTCTTCTTCTCTTCTAGATGTCATCACTTGGGTTTTTCATCAAACGGTCTTATAGTGCAGTTTCTCCACGATCGGTTGGTCGTCTTTTAGCCAATCCTGTCAATGGAGCTCCTTTACCTCGCATTGTTTCAGCGCATGAAGCAGTTTCTTTCATTAAATCGAGTTAGTTTAATCAATTAAGGTTGTATCATAACAATCAATTTGTCAGATACTGATATCTATATTCATTCCCATGCTTCTACTCCAACAGAACTTATGAACGCCCTGTGCGATCATGTCGAAGAGAAAAACTTGAACAGTATCGGTTTAAGTCATATAATTCTTCAAGGACCAATTCCGTGGGTCCAAGAGAAATTCTGGGGTTAATGGACACAAGCCCATTGTTAAATTTAATGTTTCTGGTTAAGGCAAAATGCGTTCTAATTGTCTGTTCATTGATGGAAATCTACGAAAACTTGTGAACGCCGGTAAGGCTATTAAAATGTTTTTTAAAGAATACTGCTAATGACTACATGTTAAGGGTACGCTGATTATGTACCTGTTTTCCTATCGGATATTCCTCGTTTATTTGAGTCTGGACGGGTTCCTGTTGATGTAGCCTTTATTTCTGTTAGTCCTCCAGGTATGAAAACTCTTGAAGAGAATATATTTAGTAATAATTATTTCTAGACGCTAGAGGATTTTGCACTCTAGGTGTAGATGTAGATTGTTCATTCGCAGCTGCTTCATTTGCGAAAAAAATAGTGGGTATGAATAGAATAAGCTAATCAGATTTACGTCCTATTCATTTGAAGCTATTATCAATCCAACAATGCCATCTACTTACGGAGCTGGATTGATACATAGCTCTCATATAGATTATTTTGTACACACAGATAGACCAATATATTCTAAAAAAGATGACATACCACCGTCGGAAGTAAGGTTTTTTCTCTTATAAATAGTGATCAAATTATCTCTCTTAGAATGAAAAGAAGATTGGCGAAATAATTGCTGAAAATTTAGTTGACAATGGCGCCACTTTACAATTAGGTAATAGATGATTAGTTCTGAATTTTAAAATTTGTATCTCAGGGATTGGGGCTATTCCTGATTCAACATTAGCTGCTATGCACAATCACAAAAATCTTGGAATTCATACTGAGCTTGTTAGTGACGGAGTGATAGACTTAATTGCAACAGGAGTTATTAATAATTCTAAAAAGACCGTTTTACCTGGAAAGGTAAAGCTATCTTTGTTTCTGAAATCACCGTATTTTCATTAAGTGTGTAACGAGCTTTGCATTCGGAACTGAAAAATTCTATGAGTTATTGACGAATAATCCAGTATTCTGTGAGTTTTCTGCTAAATATTGCTGAACATGGACATTTTAGATTTCGAATCTTGTGGTTGGACTAATCACGTTGATATCGTCAGACAGAACTCAAAAATGACTTGTATTAACTCTTGTTTGGAAATTGATTTAACAGGCCAAATCGTATCGGATTCGATTGGATCCAATTTTTACTCAGGTTCGATAAAATAAGATAAAATAATTTAACTTACTATTTTAGGATTTGGTGGTCAGGTAGATTTCATTTTTGGATCTTCAATCGCTACTGATAACAAAGGAAAAGCTATAATTGCCTTAACATCCAGGACGAACAAAAACAAATCAAAAATAGTACCATTCCTTTCTCAGGTATCAAAAGTTATTCGCTATCTAGGCCCAATCATTCATTTAGGGTGCAGGAGTTGTGACAACTAGAGGGCACGTCAACTATGTGGTAACAGAGTACGGCGTGGCGAGCCTTTGGGGCAAAAATGTGAGAGAAAGAGCCCGTGAACTTATAAACATCGCTCATCCTGACGATCGGGAGTCTTTGGAAAAAGCAGCCTTTGAAAGGTTCAAGTGTATTGTGTAATAAAAAATAAATATTGTATAATTTATATAATTAGCATAACAACAAAGCAATTCTCTCTCATTGTATTAATTACAAAATGTACCTTATTAGGGGGTACGGTACACGCCAAAAGATAAAAACTGTACTGATAGATTCCTTAACCGGAATTAACACCACTTTTTAAGTTAATACATACATTAGCCGTAAATTAAGATCCATTTAAACACAAATTAGCTTTAAAACTGCAAAACACAACAAGCATCCTAAAAACAAAACAATTCAAAACCTGTGACCTCTTGAAACCGGATAAATTTATAAAATCCTAATACAAAATTAATTATATAATTCAAGTAAATCGCGAATGTTTCTGAGAACATCCTTGGATGACCCTTCTGTTGGACTGAAACAAAAAAAAAATATTTGAAACATTAAGACCAAAACCATACTTTGCAGTAACATTTTTAACGAATTGTATCAATTGTTCATCTGTTGCAGCTAATCCTCCTCTCGGTAACTGAGCTGTTGCCTCTTCTAACCATTTCCTTTGAGCCTAAAAAATCTGTATATAAGAGTTTCGATAAAAAATATTTACCACAGGATCATATTTGCCAATCCAATAGATTATTTCAGCCATATTCCTTCTTAAATTCCTTGAAACATGAAATAAGGCGGAATTCAAGCTAGATGTCATAATCGTGGATCCCTTTGCATGAAATAGACGATGAGCAGCTTCTACAGCAGGGTCGCTATATTGTCTCTAAAATTAGATCCAAAGTAACATTAAACAGCAATTAACCTTAGAACAAAATACTTGTCATAAAGTAATAAGAATGATGAACGGTAAACGAACATTTCTGGCAGAGATTAATTGCCGAATTATGTTGCTGATGAACTTTGTGACAGTTCCCGTAGCCTCGTCGTGATCGATTTCCAATGCTACCACTGCACAGTCAACGATAGAATCCACAACAGGACTGACAAAAAGATGAGATGGGCATCTTTCAATAAATCTTAAAGTTACTTATAACTAATATGACATTCTGATACAAAGTTACCTATCAGCCAATCGGAAAAAGTCATCAATGGATCCAGGATTATGTTTCATCATCGATTTCACGTTATTTTCTTTCGTTAGGAAGGCAAAAGTTTGCTGGGCTAACACCTTTAATAGACAAAATTATATACATATACTTTCAGAAGCAAACCTCAAGCATTCGTATTAGAACATCTCTAGATTCCGGTAATTCTCCATATTCATCAACTAAAATTGACGCCAAATACAGTAGACAAGAGTGAGGTTGAACTTCATAAATTTCGAGGATCTGTAGCGAATGATAAATTAACCAAAATACCGCGTGATATACCTGTGCTAGCATTCGGCCAATAAAAGCTTGTGATTGCAAACCAAGTGAACGAATAATATACCTATTGAAGGAACTATACTAAAGGATTCATGCTGATGTTATTACCTCAAAGCTCTACAACAATATTCAGTAACTCTAGTTTTATGCTTGTAATGATTAAGCGTTGCAGATACAACATCGAATAGAGCATGGGATGTTTCCAACCACGGGGCAGGTATAGTAGGATTATTATTGAGTTTCTAAACAGCATTTATAAAGCGTGAACAAGAAGCCTCTAAAATACCTGCCAAGGAGGAACATCTTTGAAAACAATAGCAATACGATTCAGCCACAGAATTGGATCTTGAGATATACGAATCCATGAATCGTTCCGTTTATCATTTTCATTATTGGCAGGATTGTTAGAATTCGCAATGATCTACAAAATTAAAATAATTGAAAATAAATGAACAAATAAAGTTGTCTACCCCAAGAAGTCTTTCGATAATAGGCTTGCACATAACACCAATTCGCATGGATATTTCATCAGGGTGTAGGTTAGGAATAATCATACAAATAGCTACAATATCGTAATAAAAACAAATAAAAAAGAAAAACTTACTTTTTAAAAGTTCACACACAGCTTTTTCAATCTTCTTTCCATGTGATGGATGACTTTCAAGTGCAGGAATAATCGCCACCAGGCTAGGCAGATGGCCCATCATCTGCTTGTGGCATTTTAAAGATATCTAAAAAATTAATTATTAAATAACAAAAAATAAACTCGAAAACCTCATAGATAGCTTCAGCACAAATAGGGGCAAATAATGGATTATTTATCAGTGAGCCCAGCCAATTGACAACAACTTCTATAAAAATACAAATTACAGTAGCGCTATAAAACAACTGAATTTAGGATATTTTAACATATAAATTAAACCAATCAGCTAACATGCAACTTACCCACGTACTCTGAATGCTTACTAAGCCATTCATTGCAAGCGCCCAATAACTTAATAGAAGTAGCAAATAGAATAGGATGGGAATTAGATGGTAGATTCGTTATCGAAGTCATCAGTTGAGGAAGAACTGAATCCTCTTCCCTGAAATAATATGTTAAATAGCATATACTCTTAAATATCTTACGGAACAAGATTATGAACTACGCTGCTAATCAAGAAGAGGGCTGATTCCATTTCATCCCAAGTTCCATTTGAACAAGATGTCAGAATATCACACATCTACAATTATTTCATGAAGCAAATTCAATGTTATGAAACAAGCATACATTACGAACAGCCGTATCTGTTCCAACAATATAGACAACATCCTTCAGTGTTTCCGATACCTAGAAAAAGTTATAATCAACACATAAAAAAAAAGGAAAAATACTTTTGCTCGAAACTCCATAAAATCAGAATTTTCATCTGGTAACCCTTCCTCATCGGTATCAAATCTCGAGTGACGGTACAAGGTAGAAATATATCTAATAATAGAGACATGTAATGCAATATAATACTTGTCAGATACCTATTGATATATGGACGGAATTTACCAATATGGCAATCATCTTCAATCATGAATAAGGCTTCTGATATCCTATACCAAACGTTAAATGTTCGTTCAATAAGCTAAATTAATTAACATGAATGCTATATATTATAAATGATAATACCGCATAATCATGATGACCAGCTAATAACAATAATAAATCTAAAGAATGTAAACTGCCCAAATCATCTATATTATCAGATGTTTCGTTTACAATTTTTTCCAATAAAGTTTCCGTTAATTCACAGAATAAACGGGCAAAATTTTGCAATCTTAAACATATAAACTAAATGATATAAAAAAAACAAAAATATTACTTTCCAAATTCTTCTAAGCTTACGGCTACATTGAAAGGTTCAGCTAAACTGAAGATTGATTTTTGAAGAGAATGTGCTAATGCCAAATGATCACAATAGTTATCAGCTAACAAAGTTGCTTGTACAATACATTCTGTGACCGTGTCGTGTAATGTGGTACTGACATTAGGCATAGCCTTAAATTTTTCGAAACAATATAATAGAATAATGATCAATAAACTCACTATAATGACAAAAGCTGTTTGAAGCAAAGGACTGTTGACGAATGTATCAGTCGACATAGCGGGGTTACCCAGGTAGGCTCCTAAGCAGCTATATATTCTTTTAAATGTATCCTGATTTGGATTATGGCTGAGTAAAGTAGTCTACACAAACATAGGTTAAAACAGCAAACAAATAAATAATATCACCAAATATTCAATAACATGAGGAGCACTGCTCGCTAGTTCGTCCTGTATAACTTTTCTTCGATTATCACCCACTCTTATTTCTTGAACTTCTTCTGGAAAAACTTTAAGCAACGTTAACATCATTTTTGTTTGATCCCCTTCGAAGTTATTGCATCTATAAAGTACATTCAAAAACCGGGATATAAGCTATACAAACCTTTGAAGAAATTCAACTATCCAATTATTCCAGGATGGAACTTGAATGTACAAATCAGCAATAGCCAGACAAAGTTGGGTAACAATGGATTCAATTTGATCACTACCAGTGGCCGAATGGAAATAACTGAAAGCTAGAGTTCCAATTTGTAAACATAAACACTATTCACCCAATATGATTAATTAATGATTCTCTAAGAGACAAGAAACTTTCTTCTGGAATTTCCTTAAGTGATTTCAGAATTTTCTGTCGAATTGTTTGGGCAGCAACCCAACAATGCAGATTACTCTTTCTATCATGTAAAATACGATCACATATTGTCCATGCTTGAAGCTAAAATAATATGACGGTCCCAATCTGCTAATTATAAAAGAGCTTACGGAATTGGAAAATTCGGTTAACCATCGCTGACCTTCAGTTCGTCCTGATGGGTCATTACCATTGTAAAATATTTCTATATACTTATAAGCTTCTTCTATGTCAGACATCACTCTATCATGAACCCGTGGAGCCTATATGAACAAAGTGAGTTTCATATTCGACAATAGGTTGAAATATCGCATTGCTCAAAACATGTATGATAAAATAACAAAATACGGGAAAATATTTATGAAAAAGGTTAACATCTAAAAAGATAAAAGATCTACTCTGCTCTCGAAAAGTGCTCGTTCTAGGCCCATATGAGCTGTGTAACCACCAGCAAGACGATGCTACAAATTCATAATAAATATTTTAACAACGCTGAAACTAACTTTGCTGGGTGCTTTGATATGAGAAAGATATCCCTTAGATTCTAGTATATCGCGATGAATGAGTGGAGGACCGTTGTATACAAGACGTATAGGACAATATTCGTAGGATCGACCGGGAACTCTCTGAGCTTGATGTCCAAATGATAATTCGGCAGGTCTTCTGTGACTTTGAGCTTCTGGAAAAGATGAGAGATACGGTTGATCGAGATATATAACAATACTACCTTTCTGTCTACGCTTGCGATCAGCGGCTTTCTCCTTTTCTTCCATATCAATTTCAATCTGACGTTTTCTTTCTCGATCAAGAATAACTTCAGCAGGCACATCAGAATCTTTGATCTCGTCGATAATAGCCTTAGTATCACGAACAGCAGTAAGCTCAACTTCTTTCTGAAACCGGACATTTAATACTAAAAAAAAAGTATTTTTATAAACGTTTTCTTGTTGATGAACAGTAGACATGCGGTTTTTCATATCTCGTTCTTCTTTAAGATTTTCCAAAACCCACAGAGTATCACCATCATTCCTGAATATATGGATAGAGTGAAATTCTGTAAATACTAAACAAACTTTCTTCTATTTCTTTCAATGAGCTCAGAGTTTCCCTCACGGAAGGCATTAACTTCTGCTTCAGTTTGTTCAACATCAATCTCTTCAGTCAAATTAAAAACAATATGTTCAAACCTGAAATGAATGTATTCTTTTGAAAAATAAAACTAACTTACCTTTCCAAATAATCATTGAAGTCACGAAGAGAAGGGAAGTCTTCTAGCTTCAGGTTGTAAATCTAAAATAATAATCAACAATGAGAAAACCAAACGAGAAAAGAATAGAGTACCTTTTTCAGGCGTTTACGAATATGGTTTTCTTTTTCAATTATAGGATCGTCGAAAATCTGTTCCCAAAAATTATTTTTTTTTAAAGTTCTCCCACACATATGGCATGGGCCTGCGTTACGGGCAAAAAGATTATCTACACAATTTCTAAATTAATATAATTTAATTCTCGCATTTAATGTAAATACTTACTTGCACAAAGGATGACCACACTCATTGATCATCATAACTAGATTTTTATTAGTGTATTCACTCGACTTACACTTCGAGCACTCCCTCATTTTGAGCAGATTTAATGGGATGATAAAGAAATTTTAGATTCAACAATAGTTTGCTGATGGGGGAACAAATGACCGATCGTGGCTTGTCTGCGAAGAGTATTCAGGCTTTCCTTTCCTTTCTATACTGATATCAGTAACTGGTATAAGATTTAAGATATACCTCTAACAAAGATTGAAGAACAGCTGGGTCGGTTACCTGACGATTTTTCTCGAAGTGATCTCTTATGCGACGTTGAGCAAAAAGACGATAGTTGTATTGTGGAAGCTAAAACTGACGTTACTCATTTTTCATATAAGAAAGAGCATACTCTCTTAGCTTCGGATTGCAGTTCTTTATATAATTTCAACCACACCGAGCGGTTAATAACAGATGACATTCAGTTAGATACCAACTACCGGAAATAGAAATCAATGAAAATATAACTAAGTCATCCAATATACAAAATTAAAAGATATACAAGATTTCGTTTAAAAACTTGAAAAACTATCGTCGCAACAAAAATACTATTAAATTTTGAAAAAATTTTCGTTTGCATTTTTAACCTCACGTAACAAATTTTGTTGTAAGCTGAAAAGAAGGTGGGTATATTTTTACTAATATAGCTTAGTAAATTTTTTAGGAGCTTGCAAAATGGTAGATACTAAACCTAGAAATATTGTAAATGATGCACTAGCTGTTCCCTCTTCTAGTAATTCTTTTTTTGATAAATTATCTGATAGTCTCACTAGCAACCCTTATTTCAATGCTGGAGCTGGGTTAGCTGGAATGGGTAGGCATCCCAAGGAAAATAAATATACTGTTAAATTTGATAGGCTTGGCCATGGGGGTCTTGAAGAAGTTTTCTATCATAGCTAATACCGTTTTCCGAAGGAAATTCATCATTTCACTTGAAATTAATAATCAAGATCCGTAAGAAATCAATAGGTTTCTCTAAGTTTGCTCTTCTATAGATCGTATCAATGGCTTCTTGACTTTGTAAATCGAAAAAGCGCTTCCCAAACGCGCAAGTTATCTGTGTCAACTAATATAAGTCAAACGGAGAGTGGAAAAACTGCCGTAAATGTGTCTTATCTTCCCGGACATGGTCAACATTTTTTTGTTCATAGTTATAGGTAATACATATTCCCCTTACTTATATCTGATAAATTTTAAAGATGGATTAAAGTGGAAAGACAACGTGAAAAGCATACTGTGCAACAAGCCGGTGGAAATCGGACACCATTTGAAACAGTTACTTTGTCAACTTTGGGAACGGATCCGAAGTTTTTACAAGATATGCTAAAAAATGCTACGCTTGAGGGAGTTTCCCATGTTGGTACTTCATTTTTTGACGTATATGAATGCTGTTTTAAAGGCTCAAACGGGATTAGTAATATATCAAGCAATTGGTCCGCAATGGGTTCGGTTTGGAATGCCACGACGAAAAAGAGAGGTTGATTCTGTAGTCTTAGATTCAAATATTGCCGAAGAACTTTTGTCGGATTTGAAGCAATTCTTTGATTCCGCTTCATGGTACACATTCAATAGCGTGTGTTCAGACGAAAACAATTATTAAGGTATGCAGATAGAGGTGTTCCCTATCGAAGAGGTTATCTTTTCTATGGTCCACCGGGTACGGGGAAAAGTAGTTTTATATCTGCTCTTGCTAGTCATTTCGGATACAGTGTATGTATGCTATCACTTAGTGAAAGAACCTTGGATGATGATAGGTTAGATATTCTTATGAAACTGATTTAAATTGATTTATTTAGACTAAATCATTTAATAAATACTGCTCCTCCAAATAGTATAATAATTTTAGAAGATATAGATGCTGCATTTTCTAGTCGAGATGATCCCATGAACAATCATCCTGCTTATCAAGGATTAGCTAGGTTTTAAAAATTCCAAAATAGTTTGTTTATATGTTTTAATTGTTGTTAGAGTAACCTTATCGGGTCTACTTAATGCCATAGATGGCGTAGGAAGCGCGGAAGAGAGAGTTATCTTTATGACAACTAATTACATCGACAAGCTTGACAAGGCCCTAATCAGACCGGGCAGAATTGATGTCAAAAAATATTTTGGAAATCTTTCTGAAATAATGATTAGAAGGGTTAGTGACGTGCTTATTGTCAATGTTATACTCTGTTTTTGTAGATGTTTACAAAGTTCTATAGTAATGAAGCTACAGAACAGCTAACTGAAGATCTTCTGGCGAAAATTCAAAAATTCAATATCGAGATTTCTCCCGCAACTTTGCAGGGCCACTTTTTACTATTTAAAGATAGTCCAAAGCAAGCAATAGAAAATATTGATAGTTTAGTTTTCAAACCATAGTTATAGTACTTTGAATAGAGATAGAAACGAAAGTTAGAGATAAATATTAGTTTTTGTTATTTTTTATATTAATTTTCATATTCTTTCTATATGACACATCTCAACAGTTTTTTATATAAATTTCTATGTATTTATTCATTTTAAATATTGCTGTCTATGTTTCCTTTCATGAGTAATTTTTGGCCTTGTTACCACTTTTTAAGTCTGACAGAGAGCAAAGGTTTGTTTCTGTTGGGTCTTTTCACTCATTCATCCAAAAATTGTATTTTGGAATTGTTAATGTAGCAAAATGTATCATAGATGCCAGCCATTTTTCAGAAAAGAAGTTAAATGGGTGAATAAGTGAAGGAAATCGTTAGATACAGTGTATTCTACAGTTTCGATTATCGTTAGATGGCACTTTCTTGCGAAAAGTAAAGAACTAACTTCTCTAATACGCAACTGTTATAGGTGAGACAGACAGGCTTGAAGAATACAAATATTGCATTCAAAGTATCGAACTGATATGAAGTTTGCGTTGTAAGCGATGGTAAGGATTATCAAATGACACCTATATTTGAAATTCTTACAGAAAGTGAGAAATTTATCCAAAAACATCGATAATTCCGTGTTTATCTGTTATTTATACGCTATTATCAGTTAATTCATCTCTATTAAACCCCTTTTAAGTTCCGAGTTTGTTCTGCATTATTGATATTCTAGATAATGAACGACAATAGTCGTCCATGAGAGATCTCAGCATGTGTGCTAGCCACCAATTACTAAGCCTCATGGAAACAAGTGTTCAGAATGTAGTCATACATCCTGGTACTACTTACCAGATGTTGGGATCAGTCATGTATTCATAATTCAAATTTAATCTTTATGATAGTTTTGACTGTTTTGCTTCTCTTTGCTTTTCTCCGTCTGTATCCAATGTCTCTCTATTCTTCTATTACTCCCATTCTCTCTTTATTTCCTCTTCTCTTTCTTCTTCTTTCCTTCTTCTCTCTCAGACACATACATAGTTAGAAAATCTTTAGATCGTTTTCGTGCTATTCTCTTTCTGTCTATCTTCGTGTGTCCCATATCCGCTAATGTTAGTTGACCGAGAGACAGCCAGGGCCGCTCGCGAAGTGTTGTGTGTGTGTATGTCACTCCCTCTCTCTCTTTTTCTCTTGTATGTGTGTATGTGTGTGTGTGCCCGATTGATCGAGTCCGCTCATTCGTTCTCGCTCCGCTTTTACATCTCTTCATCATCCCCATATGTTTGCTTCTTTTCCATTTTACTTACTGTCATTCACCTCTTCTATTCATTTTACGTGGAATATGGGGAAATGCTTTAACTTTTCTAAGCTGTCATGTTGTGGTCATTTTCGATTTCTCGCCTGTCAGCAATAAGAAGACTGAATTTTCCTTTTCCCAGTTCTAGATATCGTTATTGAATTGGTATGTGTGTATGAGGAGGCTCTTCGTATTTTTGCTCATCTTCAACATTGAACAAGATTTTTCTATTGTATGCCGGATGGATTTTCATTTGTATTTCATTTTAAATGTCCAGTTCACTCTGTTTATTTGCTTAGTGAAATTGTCTTTCAGATTTATTTTTCTCAATTTTGTTTAAAATTCTACATTTTTAACCAATTATTCCAATTTTTATTCTAGAATGAGGGTTATTATACTTTTTGTTCTTATTGGTATAGCGATTGCTGGTGACGTATCGACCTGTAAGTCGAGATGCTCAGTCAAATATGAAGAAGCCAAGATCCCTTTGGTTGGTTCTTTTTCACTTCAAGTGTCTCCACTTATTCATTTTCTAAACAATTCTGTTTCTATTTAAGGAAGCTTGTAACTTTGGTTGTGAGTCTCGCGGATCCATAAGTGATGGCTTCAAGGCTTTCTTTGATTGCCGTTCTAAGTGTGATACCAAATTTGAAAATTCTACTGATGAGGATGCAGCTTGCCGTTATGCTTGCTCTCTTCCAATGTCAACTAGCGTTTTCGTGAGTTAATTCACTAATTCTATAATAATGTGCTAAATATGGTTTTTATCATTTTTATCTTTTTTTGGTTCATAATCATGGTGGTCTTCTCGTTTTGTTTTCCACATTTTTATGATAAAAGCAAAGATAGCTATAGGGATTTAATCCTTTTCAATCATTTATAGGCATAGCTTCAATCGTTTTTTTCAGATGACAATGGACTATTCTGGAAAAGGACGGCCACAGTGGAAGGTTTATTATTTTTATTTGTGAGTCTAAATATTTTTTGAATTTAGGTAGTAAAGCAAGAAGGAACTATTCCATCAACATTCTTGGATATTCTTCGTCCTTCCGATGTCAACGGAAATCTTCTTGCCCTTAAAGCGCCAGCTAGTCAAGAAGATGCATCTGAAGACAGCAGAGATGATGATTCTGTTGTAGCGTAAGTGTTTAACCGATTTACCATAACAAGTTTGTATTTTCAGTGCAGAAAGATTCAACAGTATGGATCATTTTGATAAGGTCATGCAAGCCTTTGCTAATGATTTCTTGAAGCGGATCAAGGCAGAAATGGAAGGAAAGGAGAACATTCAGATCAGCAGACCACAGAATCACAATCCCTTTGCTTTCGGAAGTACTTTATTCTTTATATTGCTGATTTTAGTTTACATTTTATTACAGATTCTCCTGTTGATAATATTGCTGAAGATGGATCACCAATTATCCTCAGCAAGCCAGTCAGCAGTGACTTTACAGATGGAAGACAACTCTGTAAGTGAAACCTTTTTATCTTTTCTAGAGTTTTAATTTCTTGATCCGAATTCATTCAAATATTATAGTTCTCGAGATCAGAGGTAGTGATCACCCTCGCAGATGGTTAGCTACTCTTCACTGGGTTCTGATTGGAGTTGGGGCAGCTGCTTTATTGACCACAATCTTTGCTGGATTGCTTTTCCTTCACAACTTCAAAAACAACAACTATCGCAGAATGAGGGTTTGTTTACGAGATTTAGCTCAGAAATTTGGTTAATCCTACATTGTTTAGGGCGATCAATTCTTCCCAGTTTTCGGTCGTGTTCAAGGAAACGCTCCACCATGCCCAGTTAAAAAGGCTCCTGAGGAATGGGTTGAAAACAGTAAGCCCTCTGGAGTACCTCCTCCTGCGTATGACCAGGTAAGTAGTCTATTAAATGTATCAAAGTTTAGTTTCTTTGTTTTCAGGTGTCAATTCATGAAGAGAAAAAGACATCCGAATAATTTGAAATAACTTAATTCTTGTTGATTGTTTATATCTGTATATTGCCCTTAGTTTAGAATGTAGTGTTGACTACTACTTCTTGGGACGTTTTTATCTGTTGTAATTAGTTTGTTTTGGCATCCCACAAATTATTCAAAATTGTACTGTTGAATTGACCCTAGAACCAAAATTCCCTTCCTTCTCATTCCTGAGGGATATGTCGATACGATCGCGATTCCTGATGCGGTGTTCACTCCTTACATGTATATTGTGGTCAAAATTGCAAATCAACCTGAATCAATCTGTGTGGGACTATATTTTTTGTTGTAAATAAATGAATTTTAAGTGGATTCACATAGAATAAGTGTCAGTAAGAACCATCATAAACATTTTTTTACCGAGAAAACACTTATAAAATTGCCGCTAATTCATAATATAAAAAGAACCGGATAGTGCAGCCGGGGAACTGTGATAGAACTGAAGACATTTTGAAAAAATGTGCAAAGTTATGAATAATAGCTTTTGAATCAATTTATATGATCAACTAACTTGCAGCATCATTGTTTATAAATTATAAATTATAACTTTATTCTTTTGTTTGTTCCACGTATCTTTCAGAACTTTTTTTCTCTAATTACCTTATACCTTCGTTATTTCTTCTGCAAATTTTCTACTACTCGTTTGTGAAAGTTGTTATCATACGTCCGTTTGGCATAGCTTCTTGGTATCTAAACATGTTTTTAATCGTAAGTCATGGAACCCAAAGACCGTTGTCAATTGTGGCTACTCAAACAATTGAAATTTCCTATAAAAGGCAATGAAGCTAACAGTCTCATTCATAACAGCTTCTCATAACTTTCTATTACATTCTAACTGTTTTCATTTATTTTGTTCTTGTTTTCTATTTACTTTGATTTCGTTCAAGCCGACCGCGTTTAACAGTAATTACTCACCACACATGTGAAAAATCTTATTTTAATTCGATTTTGATGGCAGAACGGTTGCATATACATATGTCCCACATAAATCAAACCGTTTTTCAGTTTTTCAACATGCAATATTAAACTTCATGTTTGAACATAAGAATCTTTATACTTTAAATTCAATCATCACTATGTCTATTAAAATTACTTTTTGTATTTGTCTTTCACCTTTCTTTCTTTCTCTCTGTCTCTCCTTCTTTTGATTTTCATTGAAAAAAATCGTTTTTTGATCAATTAGTCAATGCAATTTTGAAGGAAACGATCCAAGATATATTTTATCAGTTGTTTATATAAATAGAAATAGTTTTGTTTCAAAATTATATAAACAAAACAAGATATAGACAAATATATAATCGTAAAAGTAACAATCCCATAAAGCAAAATGGAAAACATAAATTTTTCAAGCAATAGGCAAAAAAAACATTAAAATTATATATTCAAAAGATAAATTTTAGGTTAAAAAAATCAATTTATAATCCCAATACACATTTTTAGCTTTAATTATGCATTTTTTTTGAAACAGCTAAGTACTTGCTCTATTTCTTGTTTTGTTGGTAAATTGATATTATAAAACACTGTAATTAGGTTGTTTTTGAGTATTACATGATTGTACAGAAATGATTTTCAGCTCTTGTACAAGATGCTAAGCTTACAATAGATAATTACAGTAGAAACAGTTTTTTTCTATCGTTCTTTCGTAAAGTTTATCATTGTTCGAAGTTTTTTTTCAAGTAATTTAATGACAGTTTTCTAAAGATGAATTGAAAACTGATTTGAGTTATATTATAAAGAAAAAAAAGATGATGAGAAAACAAGCTTGAAATGTTTTGTCCTTCTTTGATAGTTTTATAGATGTTTACATTTCAGTGTCCTTCAGTTACATGTTAAAAAAAATTAGAAAATAGGTTCTATTTTAAAATTGTTTTTTGATTACCGGAAATAACAATTTCCATGAGTTTTACAAATTGAGCGTGAGTGAAAAAGATGAATTAGGCGAAATAGGATGAAGTCAAGTATTCGAACTTTGAGTTTTTAGGTGTTATCACATCAAATAACAGAGTATTGTGACAGGAATGTCGAATTTAAAGCTAAAGAGATTTAAGCGATTTAGCCCAGCTTTTCTCTAGAAACAGAGTTTTATTGGCTGAACAGACTAAAATAAGCAATGAACTTCAAATAGCTTGTAGAGAGTCTATTGAACAAAATAAACTAGATAGAGGAAAAGTTGCTGCCAATCGTTACGACTATATATTTCGATTTGTTTGATTCAAAGAAACGAATAGGAACACGTTTAGCCAATTGCGGTCTCTTTTTCAGAGGCAAAGGTAGTGGATGAAATGGTGTTATCGGTTAAAGTTGAAGAGTTGAGTGCTTAGATGAGGATGGGATAGGCTGATTGAAACACAGTGTCATGCTTTCAACCCCTCTTGTTTGCTTCTCTCATGATCAGTGATAGATTTCTTTTGAACAAGTAGATGATAAGAGAAATTAGAAGAAAAAAAAAGATAATTCTCGTAGCTAGTTAGTTGACCTTCTCAACAGTCTCTTTCTCTTTCTCAGATGTTTCTCTTATTTCCCCTCCCATTCAATACACCCCCTTTTTGGCATCAGACTTTCTGTTTCTACAGGTCTATCTGCTACCATAAATGGGCTTGATGTGTTCTCATCAATGTTGAGTGTTATGCCATCTTATTCGTGTAATATCCACTCTAACTGTCGATCTGAATTTCTTTTCGTTTTTTTTTCAAATCTACGTATTAGAGAAGGTGAATAAGCAAAAATATACAAATATGAATTAATGAATAAGTCTCACCCCATCTTCTAATTGCTGTAATTGTAACTGTTTTAATGAAAAATAAAAACTGTTGTAGAAGCCTGTTGTATCATTGTACGATTGGCTATAAGTTCTCTTTTTAGTCTTTTTCTCTTCAATTTATTAGTTCAATTACATCAATGCAAATCCATTTGTGTCGTTTCTTGCTACTTCTTTATCATTTTTTTTGATCGTCAAGTAATTCCATTGCTTTTCAGATATAAAAATGGTACAAATCTGGCAAATGGAGCCTTACCCATGTGGAGATCCAAGACTTCCACACCATCTTTTCCCACCAAAAATGATTAACCCTGATGAGCTTGCCAAGAGAACTGGTACTCTGTACTGGAAGGTCAGTCAAATTCTTCTCTCATAGAAGTTAGGCAAACGATTAGACTAAAGAAGAAAAATGCAAACTTCGGTCTATGAAAACGGTTAGAAAGACTTGCGGCGATGACGACCACAATTGCTTTAATGGATCAGAAATCAAAAATGCTCAAAGAAATTCAACGAATTAGTCTTACATCATCTCATAAAAACTTTTTTCAGTTAGATATTACTGATCAAGTTGGTTTATCTAAGCGTTTGACTTTGTTGAAAAAGGAAAGATCATTCAAGAGAGAAGATATATTCACTCTTGATGCTGAAACTACGGCCAACTTCCAAGACAAGGTAACTTCGTCTTTCTCATCCAATGCTAACTGATCTTACCATCATCAGATTGAGGAGCTCTTTGAAGAGTCCTGCATCGCTGAGGATCAAGCTCGTATGATTATTGATGGTTGTGCTTATTATGATGTCGAAGATAAGGTAAGTAAACATGTTTTTAGTTTATTCCTTAATATTCCAACCAACTTTTTCGTCGAATTTCCCAAAGTTTTACTATCTGACGTACTACTTTCGGCAGAAAAAAAGTTTTAAAGCTAATGGTTAAAACTTCAAATTTTGAATTCTCAAGTTTTCTTGATATATCCATGTTGTGGTGGTAAAACAGGTTCTCTTTAACTTAAAGGAAATTTTCAAAAAAAAAAAAAAAAAAAAAGAACTTACGTCATCGCTAGTTTAGTTTATCTTTTTCTTATTTTTGTTGTCAATCTGACATCATAAAGTATCTTGTGAGAAGGGGGAATGGTCTTGCCACATGATCTTTAGTTAGACAGATAGATGAAAAGAAGAAAGAAAAGATACGAAAAATCTAATTTTCCTAAAATATTTTTATCAAAACATTACATCATTTCAATTTCTCTTTATCATCTCATATCTTTTCCTTTTTTGAAATTTCATTATCACTGAATATCCTAAGAATTTAATGATTTCCTCTCAGCTTACTTTTCAATTATTTTCAGGACGGCCATTGGGTTCGTATTCTATGTGAAAATGGTGATCTCATTCTTATTCCAGCTCATACAAACTTCCGATTCACTACAACTCCAAAGGTTTGTTCATATGCGTCTCAGATATTTTCTCAAAATATGTTTACTTGTATGATAATTTTTCCAGAACTTCGTGAAGATGCGTCGATTCTTCAAGGACACTGATAACAACACTGATTGAATTCAGAAGACTCACTATTGATTTCTTCAAACTGTACATTATAATTACAAAAACAAGACCTATAAATATGAAATTGTATTATAAAATTGAATAATCAACAATCTTTCTGTCTCCCCAATAAACGTTTTTAACTATTTGTTTGATATTTATTTGGAAAAAAAATTAAATAATTTGTCATCAATCATTATTCGTCTTTCTTTTTAGCATATTGCTCTCCAATAGCTATAACATCTATTTCAGGCTTAACCTTATCATATAAACGGGGAAAAGCGTCTTTGCATGCATATTTCTCTCGAACCTAAAACAAGAAAAACACTTATTCAAATCATAAAAAAACTTTGAGAAAAATCACCTTTTCATATAGAGTCATATCAAACATAACATTGAATTCATCTTCATTCATGAAGATATCAGCATATAAGAAGGAATATCCGCCAACATCACGAGTGAATCTGAAATTTGTTACTTTTTTGAATGAAAAATGAAAAGAAATTCTTTACTTTTCCATTGCTCTCATAGCATATGTTGGATTATAATCTTCTCTTCTTTTTACAGGACCTGGAGTACCATAGACTCCAAGATCATTGAACATTGAATAATTTGTTCCGGGCACAAGACGACTTGAAGGTGGTGCCCTGAAACAACACATCATATTCGGAAAAAGGGATGCGAATAAAAGAATGCAACTATTCTTATAACATATTTTGCGTAATGTGAGCGTGTAGAAAGCATATCAACGTGAAACTCACGTGGAAATTACGTGCACTTCACGTAAAATTTGTCTAACAAATGAATTTTCATATTACATACCAAAATTAATTTTTAACCAAATTTGTTAATGAAGTTAAAAGATTCTTTGAACATTTAACGATTTCTCACCGTAATTGTCCTTGAGGTCCCATCTGATGATCATAAACACGGCAAGGATAGACTAGAAGAGGATAGGTGTCAAACAGCTTAACAGCAGTGTTAACTTGATCAGCTAATGTATCTAAGGGCATGACAATATCTTGGAAAACCTGAAACATTTTGATGAAAAATGATAAAAACAACTGTTTGTATAGTAGCAACCTGCTTAGCAAAAGTCATTTCTCTAATAGCTTGAGTTGTTGTGAACTTCAAGAAAGCTGGCTTAGGAGGACATAACCATCCCATTATAGCTCTGAATGTATTATCAGATTGATAATATAAATCATAACTATTACCTAAAAACTGGGTGATTTCCAAATGGAATCATGCTTTCAAGTACCCAGAATATGGCACGATTGTGCCGAAGTAAGTAAGATTTCAAGGGAATGTATTCATAACCACCTGTAACATGAGATCAAACTTCAATATAAACTTGAATATAATTACCCTCTTCATATTTTGTCTCAACATGCTTATAGAACCATGGTTTCCACCAACGACAAACATCATTGACCTTAAATACAAGAAGTATTTCAAACTTCAACATCCTGTCTTCAGTATACTTTTAACCATTTTTCAATGCTATCAACTTCAACAAAATTTCCGACCATAATAACAGCTTTATCTTTATCATAGATAGTAGCCTCAAGGTAATCTGGAACCGTTTTATCCTACAAAAAAAAGAATTTTAAATGATTCAATAAATTTTAGTTATTTTGCCTTATCTAATGCTCCTGATAAATCCATCAACTTATCACAATATTCTTTTTGACTATGACACTTAAAAATAATTATTATAATTATGATAATTATTACTTACAGGAATATATTCCATTTTAATATATGGCTTAACTTTTATAATTTTTAACTTCAAGCCAACTAGAAAGCCAAGAGTTCCATGTGACCTAAATACAAATATAAATATTGTTGAAATGATTATTGAATATGATAACCATGGTAAACAATAATATAATTCTTTATGTTCGTTCTCCTTATTCACCATAATTGATTCTCCTGTTGATGTAACTATTTCATATTCTTCAATAGCTTCTTGATACAATCCAACCTATATTTTTATTTTTATTCAAAACTTATTAAACTTGATTATAAAACCTTATGAGAATATGTGGTCATTCCAACACCAAACGCTAATCCTCCTAAAGTTGCATCACCAAATTCTAATGTAACAGCTAAGGTATAACCCCTAAAGAATTTGAGAATTAGCTTTATTATTAGAAAAACAAATCATTTACTTGGGAACAAGATATTGACAGATTTCATGAACTGTGACATTAGGTTCAACAGTTACAGTGAGATTAGCTTCATCTAGACTCAAAACATCATGCAAGTCAATTGGAATTTGATGGCATTTAGTCTGAAAAATAATGAAAAAGAGATAAAAACTGCTCAATCTAAATTATATTGTATCCTATATAGTAGACAAACTGATTTATGCTCACCAATTTATTGAACTTTTTTCTATTTTTAGTGAGTTTTCGTCATGAAAGCCTCGGTATATGTTACTAGACTACGATATGAATCTCCCCTTCGTCTTAAGTTGTTCGTTTCATCTTATACGGAAATCATTGTCCCCTCGTTTCCATCTATACATATCGCCTACGGTTCTATATTTCAAACATTTTCACATCAATGAGAATGTATTGTCAAACATCGTTTACAAACTTGTAATAGCTCAAAATTACATTTTTTTTTGAAATTACCTTGCTTGATGTTCATGCTTTTTCCAGGTAATTCAACCACTTTCTCAGAAAATTCAAGCAAAAATCACGTTTTTTCAAGTCAACTGGTTTACTTTTCGTACTAGTTCAAACAGTCAAAAACTTGTTGTAATTCAACCGATTCAATAGTTATAACTGGAAAAAACGTGTTTTTCAGAATTGTTTCAAATTTTCCATATAAAGCTAAATTTTGGTTCATTTTGATCTTTTCTAACTCATAAATTCTTTTTTTTTCTCTCTCTCTTTTACCTTATCGAAAAATGTTGTTGATAAGCTGAGCCAATTCGGCCTTGCAGTACAAAGAAGCTTTTTATCCTTTGTTGGTAATTGTTGCCATTCTTTGACCTTAAAATAGATTATTTATTTATTTTTAATATATAATTAGAATAATTAATATTCTTACCCGATCTTGTATTTCTTTAACTTTTTCTTTATGACTTAAATGTGTTTGGAAGAATGTACGATTAAGCCATATACGGAATTGAATAAAACAGTCGAAAATCTAAAAATCAAAGACATTTTCTTTTGCAAATCAACAATTTTTTAAAATTAAGAAAAATGAAAATTGTATTTAGAACTTACAAAACTGGCTGGCAGACAGAAAGCTACAATAACCAATCCGCGATTATCCTCTAGCCATCGTATCGCTTTTGATTTTAACGATTCCATTACTTAAAATTAAAAATTAAAAAATATAATTAATAAGAAGAAGAAATCGAAATGCTAACTATATCATATAAAACTCAGCACATACTGATAAATGAATTTTTAGAAAAAAGATATAAATGAATCAAAATTTCAGATATTCAGCAATAAATAGCAGGCAATAGCAGAAAATGTGATAAGAATTCTGATAAAGTAGCAATACAGAAGAAAATAGCACAAAACGCAAAAAATACAAAGGTCAAATGATAACATTACTTTTACTATTATCATTCATATCATCAATTTATATTTATTTATAAATAGATATATCCTAACTAACTATTATTTTATTTCTTTTCTTTTTTTGAAAAAAAAAAAATTATTATGAATTTTCGTACAATCAATGACTTATGTGCTATTACTTTGGATTTACTTTCTTTTTTTTTCACGTGAAATACACGTGAAATAAACTCATTTTCTCATGTATTTTTGAGCAGAGCAGTTGCAGGTTGCCTACTTACCATAAAAGAGTTACAAATATTGTTTTTTTGTATTATTTATTGATTTTTTTAATATTTCTATAGTAATTCAACGATTTGTTTGGTTTTTTTACATTGAAAAATAATTTTCTTTTCTTATCTACCGTTTATATCGCTCATCTTTTGTACTTGTTCCAAAGATGGATCTTAGATTAAGAAATTGAAATTGGAAAGAAAAATTTTGATACCCAGAACTTTCAAATTGGAAGTTTTCATGTTTTTCTTTTTGTGTGTTGTAAGGTAGTATGAAAGGGAAAGAAAGAGATATTAAGAGAGTACGACACACAGACACACACTAGAAGCAGTTTTGAACTTTATGAAATTAGATTGAAAAGAAAAATAGAAATTCTTGAAGTTGAATGTCAAACAACCATTTTTGGGACATTTGTGTTCGTTTTTCTATTTTGCTTCAATAGTACTGATCGTGATTTTCTTTTTTTATCTCTCGCTTAACCATCCACTTGTTCTTCTTATGTTTAAGCTAATGATCTCAAAAGACAATGCAAAGCTTCTTTTCTGATTTGCTTCAGTAGTGCTTGTGTGATCTGAGGTAGGTGGGTGCGTCTGTTTTTCAGTTAAACTTCTTAAATTTAAATCAAAAAATGAGAGCACCGTAAATGGGCTGACTTCTGCAGAATAGCAAATTTCAAATCAAAATGTGCTTATTCCGAACGAGAGAGATCGGAATCGCTAGAGTAAAATTGAGAGGGATGGAGGAAAATTTGAACAAAAAGGAGAAGTGTAGTGGTCAAGATGGACACGAAACAACTTATGCTACAATCAGAAAGAGAGCAAAGGAATTAGATAGAGATATGGAGAAATGAGGAGATGAAAAGATATAAAGAGACAGAGAGAGAGAGGAAGAGCTGGAGAGGGATGAGTTGTGGGATAGAAATGAATGTCTGAGACGATGAGCAAACATATAAGAAAGAATGAGAGCAGCGAACACACATCTGAAAATCATGTTGACCCTAATCGCCTCTGGCACTACAAAAGAGGTCTAGGTCTGTGACTTGACTTCTCCAGACTTCATTTACCGTTGTCTGGTACAGCAGATGCCTGACCTCTATATCTAAACCCTGATAATAGCAATATAATATCAATATTTGTCAACTTTGCTCATGTATGTTTCATGTAATTAAGTAGTAAAAACTACTCAATTCTCTAGTTATAATCTGAATATTTTATGAAAAAGCTTATTCTATTATGCCTTTACAATGAAATTCCTTCAAAATCTTGCATAAAAATGGATTTTCTTACTGTAGATAAACATCGAATGTTAAACAGATTATAATCGTTTTATGTGACTTGTCCTTGTATTTTATCCAATTTTTTTTCTTTAAAACATTAATTAATTACTTCTAATTTTTATTTGTTGGACAAAAAAATTAGAAAATCCTGCTTTGTTTAATCTTTTCTTATAATCTTATACATCAATGAGCATTTTTCTGTTCTTTTTTTTATTTTAATTTTAAAATAGTTTATAAGAGCAAAATTACTTTTCTTATTCCCCTTATTCTGTTTCTTCTTCTTTTTGTTTCTCATGAAACTCATTCTTCTCATGATGCTGATGATGATGATGACGACGTCGATGTTGAGCAAATGGCCACACCACTCGGATCTACCAGTAGAAGGAGGTTTAAGGGCTGGCAATTGCCAGAATTGCCTTCATGGATGTGTGAATCCGTGTGGGGAGAAGACTCGGTTGCCGTTTTTCGTTTCATCATTCAGCATCATCATCGTAGTATTATGGTTTCTATACCAAATTTAAGCCTTTATATAGTATTGTCTTTGTGTTACATTTATATGTTTTTTATTTTTCAATTATCTCTTTTTGTTCTTGTCTTCTTGCCACTCCCTTCATTTTTTTCTCTCTTTCACTCTTTTTCTCTTCATTTCTCTCTCTCTCTCTCTTTGCTCTTTAGTTTTTATTTATCATACATAGTTATAGTTATGTCGAAAGGTTATTTGATAATAGCAAGGTTGAACTGTGTTGTACTTCAAAACTACTTTACTACTCTTATTCTCTTTTGTACTATTTTTATATATTTTCAATGAAAATATTATTTGTTCAATGATTTTCGGTACTAAAAAAGTGAAAAACTTGTTGGTCAAGGAACTCAGTTTACTGCATTTTGGAGCTATTTCACCTTTCCAGCTTTTCGTTCTTCACATTGTTAAGCTTCTAATGGTATTTAACAAGAAAAGTACATTTAACCTTGTTGTGGTTGTATGCCAACCATCTGTATGCTTAAGATAAAATTTTCCTTAAAATAGTTGATTAGTTGCTTATAAGAACAGTTGAGCAACTGAATTCTGTGTGACCTATCATGACTTCAGCTTCAGATTTGACTACTTACTTGTCTTTCTCGTAAATTTTTTTGATAAATTCAGTCTTTTTCTCTTTATTTCTTCGTTATTATCAGTTACAAAACGGAAAGAATAGCACTTAATTCCGTTGTTTGTTTTCATTTCCTTACGTGATCTTCTCTCTGTGAAGTGGATATCTTATAAAGAGGAAGAGATAGAGAGAGAGAGAGAGAGAATGGAAAGGAGAGTATAAGATTTGTATTGTATGTTTCATGAGAAATTCTTTAACTGATTAACCATCAAATAATAAATTTTTGATTTTCTCATATTGTGCTAAAATATTTTTCTATTTTTCCAATTCGCTTTCGCATTAAGATGAAATGAATTGTTTTTAGAATAAAATATATTATTTCTAATTAAGAGTGAAATAGAAAGAAATAACAAAATTGCAAAAAACAGTTTTAAGAAGAAGATGAAGAAGAAGCTGAACATCATCGAGAATGATGTGCATCAGAGGGGGGGGGGGGTTGGAGGCGGAGTAGTAGAGCAATAAAATGCTGTAGAGAGAGAGAGAGATGAAGAAGAAGGGAGTGGAAGAGGAGGGGGGGGAATGGAGGGTTTATAGTGGGTTTTCCTTAGATTTTTTTCTTGTCTTGACTTGTATAATCGTCATGCTTGTTGTAAGCGTGTATTGAATGTTTGTATGTATGTTGTGTGTTGTCGATTGAGGTAGAATAGTTAGCTGAAACGATAATGATAGCTATGTTATCGTTATATATCATGACCTATTATATTATATTGTTTTATAATATAAAATAAATAAGAATAATATTTACAAAGATCATTGAAAATGATAAAAAAGATCGAGATGAATAGAAAAAGTTGTTTCCTTTCATTCATATTCTGTTCCACTTTTTCATTCTTTTGTATGTTTATATATAAGGTTTACTATCTCATTTTTCTCCATATTTTGTTTAAATAATATAGTTCATTGTCTATTTTATTCCATCAAATGTATTCACTTTTAACTTTTTTTTTACTTACTTTTATGAGCATGTTTGTTTAGAATATCAGAATATATAAGAAGACAACGTTGTTTCTTTTCCTTCATCTTCTTCTCCTTCTATTACTATTCGTTTTCTTCTTCTTTTTCTTATATTCAGTATATTTTTCTTAGTTTTTTTTTCTTTTTATTTACTATATAAGACATATACATCTACATATATGTACATCTATGAATTATATCTTTCAAAAACAGATATATGTATGTTTTTCTTTTTGTTTCTTCGTCTTCAATTTACTTTCAACTCTTTTACTTTTCACTTTCTCACAATTTTGTTTCCTTTTCCTTTAAACCTAAATTATTTTTTTTTTCTTAGAGATGAAGAACATTGGGGTAATATTATTTACGTTGCCTTTCACAATAGCGGTTCCGTTTATGCCGATTTTGGCTAATGATATACATCCAACAGGAGATTCTCCTGGATATACAGAAGCTTCAAAGCATTTAAAACATGCTCTAAACCTTACAGTAATTATAAAACATGTTTATAATGTTTTTAATTAAATTTTGTTTAAAGGCTGACCCATGCGATGATTTCTTTGAATTTGCTTGTGGTCAATGGGTTTCTAACAATCCTATTCCTAAAGACTTAACTTCATATGGAAATTTTCAAAAACTTAGAGAAAAAATTCAAATGGAAATGAGAGGTAATTTTTTATAATTTGAACTATTAAATTATTTTCTTTTTCTTTTTAAGATTTATATGAATCTGATAAGAAGCCAGCATCAAAAGCTATTGATATGCTAAGATCAATCTATAAAGGATGCATGGATGAGAGTAAACTGAATGAAGTTGGAGCATCCGAGCTTTTAGAATCTCTTGTTGTACGATCATCAACCGTTCTGATTCAGTTGAAATCACATATTTTTCTTTTTAGACAATGAACTATTGGCCAATGTTACATACACAACTATGGGAAGAATCTCATTTTGATTTAACTGACCTACTTATCCATATTGCCGGCTCTCGAGGTTTCTATTGAATTTTCATTAATTTTTTTATAAAAAAATATATTCATTAAGGTACTGATGTATTCATTGATATATATGTAGGAACTGATATTAAGAATGTGACTAGACGTCTTATTCAGGTATTTCAATTTTTTTTTTAAAATAAAAATAAATAAATAAAATCCTGTCTCTGAATTTGAATGCTACTGTTACATTTCATTGAACTATGTGTTTATATTTGAGTTGTAGAGAAAGAAAAGGGCATATTGAGAGAGAGAAAGAAAATGAGAGAGTTATAAATCTATATTACTCTTTTCTTTATCATTTTTTCAAATAAAATCAAAATATTCTGCCTTTTTCCGTCTATTCACGAGTTCAAAATGTAATTTTATTAAAAATATATATATTTCTTCTCATAAGAATAGGCTATTATATAATATTATTTTTAAAAAAACAGGATCTAAAAATGTTTTAAGACAATTCTGAAGGAATACGAGGTAGGGGAGGGGTGCCGAAATTGGGCTGAGAGAATTGGGTAGGTGGGTGGGATCAAAGTTTGAATAAGCATGTCGTGCGAATTCAACCGATTATCAACGTCATAACAACATAAAATGAAATAAAAAAACTTATGAAATATGCTAATTATGATGAAGTTAACTAAAAATTAAAAAAAAAAACTTTTTTTTCTTTTCAGTTTGATCAATCAAGTCTTGGACTTGGTAGTTCTACTCGTGATTATTATCTTAATCAAGATAAATATACTAAGCAAATTCAAGCATATCGAACATTATTAGTTAATAAAACTAAATTGTTAACTGCTGATAATGGTCTGGCTGTTAATGAAACTAAAATTGAACTTGAAGTTGAGGAATTATTACAATTTGAAACAAAGTTTGCTAATATTACTGTAAGTTGATCTGAGCAATTGTATCAACTTTTTATTTTTCTTCAAAGGTTCCTGAAGATGAACGTCGTAACTTCTCAGCACTTTACAACTTAAGACGGCTCTCTGATCTGAACGAGCTGTTCCCATTGGTAAATGAACATTTTGATCTATCTAACTATATGGAAATAAAACTTTCAGTTGGATTGGAACAGATATTTCCGTGCTGTTATGCCATTTGAAACTCATGAATATCTTGATACAAATCCAGAAATTGTTATAACTGAAATTGATTACTTCAGAAGGTTTGAAGATATTATGCTATATGATATAGTTAAAACAAAATTATTTTGAAGACTTGCTGAATTACTTCAATCTACTGATCCAAGAATTATTACTAACTACGTTTTGATGAGATATACATCTTCATGGAGTATGCAAATAGGATCAAAATATGAAGATATTGCTCAGGTTTTGAATTTTTTAAAATTTGACCATGTATAATGAGATCATTTTGAAGGATTTCGCTCGTGATATGTATGGACGTAAGGAAAAAGCTCCAAGATGGAAGGATTGTGTTTCTAGCACAAACGGAAAGATGATGTTTGCTTCGGGTTCCATGTACGTCAGAGGTCACTTCGATAAGGTAATGAGATAGTTTAAAGGAGGAAATCATTTCGTTTTCGTTTAGGAATCCAAAAATACAACATTGAGCATGATCGGTGACTTACAAGAAGCTTTCCATAACATGTTAGTTGAGAATGAATGGATGGACAAAAATACTAAAGAGGTTTTCATTATAAAATATTGTTTGGGGGAAAAATGATGAAATATTTGTAGTTCGCCAAGAAAAAAGCTGAAGAGGTTATTAAACAAATTGGATTCCCAGATTTCATTCTTGACGATGAAAAACTTGATGACTGGTACAAGGATGTATGTTACTTCGTACTTTTTTAAATTTACATTTCAACTAATTTCAGCTTCAAATAGAGCCAACTGATTCATACAGTCAGATGCTTAACAAGCAAATTCGTTATGCCAGTAACTTCCAATACAAACGACTTTTGGAACCAGTTGATCGCACTGAGTTCGGAGCTAACCCTGCTACTGTTAATGCTTTCTATTCCAGCATTAAGAATGCCATCAGTAAGTATTATGATGAATTAATTGAAAACTTAATTGCTTATCATCTAGTGTTCCCTGCTGCTATTCTTCAAGTTCCATTCTTCCATCATACTTATCCAAAAGCCTTGAACTACGGAGGAATTGGAGCTGTTATTGGACATGAAATCACTCACGGATTTGACGATCAAGGTATTACAATTTATTCATTAAAACAATTTCTACATACTAATTCAGGACGTCAATTTGATGATATTGGAAATCTTCGTGATTGGTGGGATTCTAGTACTTCTGAACGTTTTGACGAAAGAGCCAAGTGTATTGTCGAACAATATGGATCAATTGAAGTACCAAATACTGGATTGAAAATCAATGGCAAGCTTACTCAAGGAGAAAATATTGCTGATAATGGAGGAATCAAAGAAGCTTACAAAGTATTTCTGTATGAAATTTCATAATTAACTCATTTGTTATTAGGCTTACAAAAGATATTTGGAGAGAAATGGAGCCGAAGAACGTATTCCAGGACTCGAGCAATTCGATAATGATCAGATGTTTTTCATTGGATATTCACAAGTATGTCGAATGCTTATCGTATCATTCTAAAAATATTTAAATTTAGACTTGGTGTGGTCATATGACTCCTGAATCCTCAATTCGTCAGATTCTTACGGATCCTCATTCTCCAGGAAGATACAGGTATAGTTTGAAGTACTTAAATAAGAAAAAAAAGAAAAGAAATAGCAACCGTTCGCATAAAAAATGAAAATTAAAATGAAAAAAATGAACTGCTCACGAATTGTGCTCTGTTCACGTGAAAACCAGTAGCAGTGTTATATGTAAATTAGCAAACAACAACAACAACAACCTATATACATTATTCTAATTAGCATATTTATATTTTTATTGTTTTTCAGAGTAAATATTGTTCTTCAAAATCAACCAGAATTTGCTGCTGCTTTCAAATGTGCAGCTGGTACAGCGATGAATCCATCAAATCGTTGTTCAGTATGGTAAAAGAGAAAAAAGAAAAAGGCAAACGGAAACAAATATTTTTAAGCATCATTATTAGAAACTCTAATTAGCTTATTTATTCTTTATTAAAACATACATATCGTTTTTTGATCCAAAAAAATTATATGTTTTTGGATTTGTTGTTCTAAAAAAGTTGATTACAAATCATTATTAATCATTATAGTTCTTGTGCTTCACATAATTTTGTGCAATTTACATAATGATCTTTCCTTCTAATGGTAATTATAAGAGAAAAAAGTATATCATATTGATAGGTATACATATAACTTTAATTTTTGAACTTTACTAACTACATACATATTATATTTTATATTTATAATCTTGAATATCGTATATTATAACTTAATTTCTATGTATAGTATATAATTTCTTTTGCTCTTGATTGTCTCATTCTTTGTTTTTCTGTGTGTATTTCTTATAACAAATGGCAATATTATCTTTAATAGATATGGCATCAATGAGAATAAAACAATTTAATTTTTAAAATATGTTTTTTAACTATATGTATATAGTTAAGATAGATATACATATATAGATAGTTGTGTACAGACATAGTTGACATATAAAGAAGAATTAGGTTGAAAATGGAACAGATATCTTGATATAAGGAAATGACTATAACCTCATATCTACAGATAATCAATGAGAAATTCAAAGTAAATTGAGGATAACGATAGAGAAACAGATGAGAAAGTACATGGATAGATGCGAGGATATGAGATAGTAACAAGATTGACAACAACATTCTCATCACACAAGGTCATTCTCGTCTTTAAGATTTTCTTCATTTGCATAACTAATTCTTGGCGTATTCTCTTGTTTTACTACATTTTTCCGTTTAAAACCATTTTAATTTTAATTTTTAAGTTTTTAAAAAATATTTTTCATTAAGAATATGTCCCGTACGGGACTTATCGTTTCGACGGTTTTTTCAACCGTTTGTCTTATGACAATAGTGGTCGTTTTACCATTATTTTGCATGAGAGTTCAATGGATGAATAGTATTATGAGAGCTCAACTTCATAAGTGTCAAGTGAATATTCTTAATTCTTCTTGTTTTTTCAATAACAATCATCGCATTTAGACGGATAGTAATGAAATTTGGAAGCAGATTGCTCAAGAAGGAACTCGATTCAAAAGACAATACAACTATGGACGACCAGTGTCTGGTAAATGTGAGTTTTACTTTCAGTACTTCGTTTAACAAATAATTCTAATTGCAGGTTGTAGTTGTCAACAAGGACCTCCAGGAGCACCTGGTACTGTGGGTGAAGATGGAAAACCAGGTCGATTTTCTAATTTCATGATTTGTTTAATCGCTTTTTGTAGGATTCCCTGGATTTGTGGGAGCCAATGGACGTAATGGAATTCCTGGAAAATATGTCATGCCTAATATGCCTAATGAGCCCCCATGCCAGAAATGCCCTCCAGCTCCTCCAGGTCCCCCAGGACATCCTGGACCCAAAGGTTTCCGTGGACATGCCGGGTAGCTAGCAGTTGCATTCATCATCATCCGAAAATTAATGTTTTCAGTACCCCTGGTATTCCGGGAACACCAGGTATTCCAGGACGCATCGGGCCACCAGGACCAATGGGTATTCGTGGTGTGCCAGGAGATTTCGGAGATCAAGGACCACCAGGAGATATGGGAAAAGTTTTGAACGGAGCTCCACCAGGACCGCCAGGAAGACCAGGTATTGAAATAACATTTTTTTATTTTGCAAAAACTTGAAAAATAGCAAAGTATATATGATTATGTGATTGTTTCTAATTTCAGGACAGGTCGGTCCAAGAGGAAAGGCAGGATCACCTGGAAGGTTAGTAATGTGTTGCTTTTCTTTCTTTTTTTTTAAAAAAAAACATGAGAAGAAAGAAAAAACATCAGAAAAAGTAAGAACAAGAAAAGAAAGTTTGATGGCTTCTCTTTACCTTAGTTTCACTTAAACGAAAGAAAAACAAAAGAAGAGGAACGCTAGTGAAAAGAAGAAAATCATTGAGATCTTGTTTGAAATCTATCTATCATCAAGATCTTATATAATAAAGAAAATAAACTAAAAAGACAAGATAGATGAAAACAAAATTTGAAAACTTAAAACTTATTTCTTCATATCGTTTTCTCTTTTTACAACAAATATTAGAGTTAAATCGTATCAATCTTGCTCTTTAAACCTGTTTCTTTTGATAATTTACTCTGAATTAGCGACAGCTGTCATCTAATTTTTCAAAAATAAAACAAAAATTGAAAGTAATAATAACATTACTGATCTTATTACTTTTTGTTTTTATGAAGAAACACTCATTTTGCTCTATTTGATCTCTAAAATCGTTGGATTTAGGATCTTTACCAAAAAAAATTTTATTATCTTATCTCTCTCTCTCTCTCTCTCTCTCTCTCTCTCTCTCTCTCTCTCTCTCTCTCTCTTTCTTTATCTCACTCTTCCCTCCACTCCTTTCTCTCTCTCTCTCTCTTTTGCTCTCTCTCTTTCCTACTCTTTCCATCACCAACTATTGGTATTTGCCTATTTGAATCAAAGTTGTGATCAATTACTTCTTCAAATCTTATTTAGAAATGCTTTACTATTGATATCAGCTGATACGATTCCTACCAAAAGTAATCTTCATAACCGACTTATATTATCTCTCTATATATATTTCGTTTGTTTACAAGCTGATAATTGATTTTAATCAATTTATTATAGTTTGTTCTTTGTATTTTATTTTTCTACATATTCTAACCTATTTTATCAACTTTACCAACTTTACCAACTTTGTCAATATACATATTCATATAGTTTGTTATACTTAACTATAGCTTAACTATATCAAAATTCATCAAAATAAAATAGAAAATATTTATATTGAAATATGCCTTACTGTGCTCTTCAATAACCGTTAGTATAGGAACGAATGTATGTTCTATTTTTTCTGTATTGGGCTATTTCTATCAATTGAAAACTTGATAAAAATATTGTTTGTTATTGAAATATTCATTTATTCATTTATCTTTTTTATATTTAATGCTCTTTAGTCTCATTTTTCAAATCTTTTTAAACTCTTCTTTCTTTGTTTTGACCTTGATTAACAAGGAAATTCACACCGGTTTTTTTTGCCACAGTCAGGGCTGTATGTTGCCAGATGAACGCCGGCTGTGTGTCTAGTTCAGACTATGAAATGCAAGCATAACAGGTTCAATCGTTAATCGAAAACAAGCAAACTACTACTAAACTTATTTCTTATCCTAGTCAGCTTAACTATATATGTATTCTATTTACTATTCTTTGTTTAAAATAGCATTCAGTATTCTTCTATCTCTTCAACATCCTCGTCATCGTCATCATCATCATCATCATCACCATCATCATCACCATCATCATCATCTTTCAAAGCTTACTTCAGCTTCTTATAGTCCATTAGCATATTATGTTATTATAATGTGGGAAAACTGATATAGCAGCTGAAGTAGTATCATTTGTTGAATGTCATAAACGGTGAACGGTTGCATTTGCTCATCTCTCTCTCTCACTCTCTCTCTCTCTCTCTCTCTCTATATATATATATATATATATATATATATCTTTCTCTTTTTCTATTTTATATGTTTTTATTTTATTTTTCCATTACCTCATTGTTCTTTTTTTTTGATTTTTATTATGAGTTCAAGATCAATCAAAAAATATAAAAAATCATGATTTGACTATAGTAAATACATATAAAGTTGATAATGAAATATCTTTTTATCTATTGAGTTTATGAATACTATGCGTTCAACCTTTTCTGATACACTCGTAACAGTAAAAAGACGAATAAACAACCAACTATATATGGTTTTGATATACTTTTACACCATTTATTTCTATTTTTCACTTTTCTTTTCTCCTCTTTCTCTCTCTCTCTTATAGTTTTCATTATCATTTTCATTTCATTCTCTCTATTAATACATTTATTTCTTTTTTAACTATACAAACATAATTATTTTCAATAAGATAAATAATACTTTTCCTGACAAGATTTTCTTTTTTTTCTTCTTCTATTACTCTCTTACTCTCTCTCTCTTTCTCTCTCTCTCTCTCTCTCTCTCTCTCTCCCTTTCTCTCTCTCTCTCTCTCTCTCTCTCTCTCTCTGTTTCTTGTGTATTTGTCTTCTTCTATTGATAACAGTCTCTTTAATGTATCAAAGAACATAAGATTTAAACATGAAACTATTCCATTCTCTCCTTTATCTAGTTTTATATAATTTTCATCCTCTTATGCTTTTGCTCCTGGTCCTGACGCATCTTCTTCTGTTTCTTCTTCTTCATCATCATCATCTCTTCGTACTCAAAATCTAAACATTCTCAATTTTTTATGGAAAACTGCTCCAGCTCTCACGCTGTTCCAGATTAAGTCACATCTCTCTCTCCCTCTCTCTCTATTTCTCTCTCTATATAATATGCTCATTCTTTGTCCCTCTCTATCATACCCTTATCTATCATCATGTTTTCGTCCATCTTCATTTCTTTTTCCGTTTTTTATTCTTTCTAGACATAACGAATTATGTCCACTCTCAACAGCTCTTTCCACTTCTGTCATTTTCAAACAGTTCTTCTCTCCTGCTCTCCTCATCCTCTCTATCTGTTATTCTCTCATCTCTCCATACTATTCTCTCAACCAAAGTCTGCTTCTTTCTTCTATTCGTTTGCAAATAAGCATCATCGTAGCTTTTGTCTTTTGAATTTCTCATTCAATTCCCAACTATACATTACAAATCTATCATCATTTCCAATCACAGCTCATTCCAAATGGCTTTTTTCTACTTTTCCATTTCTACAGAACAACATCCACCCCCCCCCCTTGTCATCCTGGACCACTTCAAATTTATAGCTAGAATCCCTATTTATGGCTTGATATTGACATTAAAATATTTTTTTACCAACTGTTTGCTATGATTTCAGTTATATTTTTCATTTTCTACAGTGATTTACTATAGCATATTGCTTTTAAAAGTGACTTTGATCAATCTATTCTTTGAGAATTCGTTTACATTCCAAGAAAAAATAACAACTTCAGTCTGTTTTCCTTGACTATTCACATAATTTGTATAAACAAGTAATGGTATCAGCCAAAAAACTGTTTCTCTTCAATGCTATCGACTGGTTTTGACCATAAAATTCACTAAATCAGCGAAATTGTCTTGAAGATTGAAAAATGATTAATTTCATTTCAAGTAGAAATTCGACATAATTTCATTAGATCAAAACAACAGTAACAATATTTGAAATGAAGGCAAAGAAGAAACAAATACACTCCTCCCATTTACTTTTAGTCAACTTCAATCACTTTTTGTTTCATTTTTACTTGGATCAAATAGGAAACATACATATGTTTGAATCGAACAACTTCGTATTGACTTATGCCATCAGAACGAACTATGTGTTTGCTTTGAAGTTGTTTGTAACTATTGAAAAAAACCTTTTTGACTTTGAGCATTCTTATATTCATTCATTCAATGTAGTCTTTAAAGATTTTCTAATCGCTCATTCTCTTTCAGAGACGGTAGTCCAGGTATCGCTGGAGTTTCAGGACCAGTTGGAATTGAAGGCGAACGGGGAGCAAAAGGAGTAAAAGGACCACCAGGACCACCAGGACCGAAAGGACATCGTGGTAATCAAGGTATAAATCAGACGTTTCTCTGAAGCATTGTATGACTATGTGTTTACTTGTAGGTACTTGCTCTCATTGTGCCCCAGTTTCGGACTACCATCCCAGTCCCGCACCTAAGTCAGCTCCTGCTGCTGAGCCAGTAGAAGTTGAAGTATCACCAAGCTCGTCATATACCGAGGTTTATTTAACACATGTTTACAAGTTTCAAATCAAAGAAATTACAGGAAGATCTCCCATACGACTCTAAAGTCGAAAATCAGGAATCCAACTATCAGGCATCATCTTATTCTACAAATACAAAAGAAACTTACCAGCCATCACCTGCCGCTCAACAGCCGTACCGCCAGAAAGCAGCCCCTATTCAAATAGCTCACACTCCAGGTCAATAAACTTCTATGAAATCGAATATCTTTTGAATTCAATGTTTCGTCTAGTCAAATTTTGCTGTTTCAGTCCATATACCTGCAACATCGGTAGCAGTTGATTTCCAAAATTCACAGCCTCCACTACGGGTTTATTCCGCTTCTGCTCATCGTCCACGGGTTGCTATAGATGTCAGCGGTGACGAGTCTGAAACCCTCTACCGACCGACTCCCGAGGAGGTATTTTCTGTTTCTGCCTCTAATATTATTGCAATATTCAATCTAGGTCAAGCCTGCAGGATATTCACCAGAACAGCTGTCTAGCTTCTCCCGACCATCGGCTCAGGAATTTGAAAGACGAATGGCTGAATTCAGAGCTGGTGTTGCCGAATTCCAGCGTGGAGCTGAGAGACAGAGGAATCAGGCTCACGGTGTCAAGATGGTCACCACAAATCAGGGATACAATGTTGAATTGGTCGGTGGATATGCCAACAATCCGTCCGGCAGACTTCGGGATGAGGTCGAACCTGACGAGAAGATCTAGAAGATTACGGCCAACAGCAATTGATAGAAATTATATAAATTATTATAATCATACAGATGATGATGAAGGAAGTACAAAAGATATGATTGTATGGTATTGTATATTTGCTAAATTCATTTATATTTTGTATTTTATTGCTGGAGCTAAATAAATTTTTGTTGTTATATCAATATTTTATTTGTTTATTTGTTTATAAAAAAAATGTTAATTATTTATTTATAATATTGATTGAATACAATCAAATTTATTTTGGAAATATAATGAAATTCAATCAATATTATGCATAATTAGCATAATAAATTATCAAAAATCTTTTAAAATAATAGAAAATGAAGAGCGGTTGTGTATGTTGTGTTTCTAAAAATATTTATAATAACTTTTTTAATTTATTTTAATTCAAGTTTTATAATATTATTTGAAGAAAGTTAAAAGTTTTTTTTTCTCAATTCATACCATTTCATACCAGATTTTTGATTAAATTAAACTATTCCAATATTTTAATATATATTTAAATATTTTTTTAAGAAATTCGCTAATTTAGCTATTTTATCTGATGCTAGCGGCATATGCTGACTAAATGAAACTTGCTTCGTTAGCTTAAAGCTTGATTAAGTTTTAATAATTGAAGAAAAATGAAATTTGTAATAAAGATGAAAGAGAAACTTGAAACTTGAAGTGTTAGCACTTGTTCTCCATGAAAGTTTGGAAGAATTTTGGAAAACGTGCCGATTGGATGCAATTATTTATTTTGATCATTGAAATCATTAAGATTCTATTAAGAGTCTGATATGAAATAATCAGGTTGAAAACACCAGAAACTGGTTGAATCCGGAGCTGAAGCTGACCTCAACTACCCTCCAACCCTTTTCTTTGTTTTGAACTTCGTTTTGATTAAAGGTGTGAATAAGAAAAGCAATGAAATCAAGTTCAAAGAGATAGATTAGAGATGGGAGCCGAAAAAACGGATCATCTAGTGGCTTCTCCTCAATTCTGTTTATATTTGATTTACGGTTTTTCGACGGTCAATGCTCTGCCCTCAGGGGAGGCAATTGAAGCGTTCATTCATATCATCATCAGCTTTGAAATCTACAGTTTTCTCTTATACTCATCTTTAGTCCTAAAATCATTTCGTATAACTTTCTCATCAAGTTAGTAGTTCATGTCTATGATTGATTTCAAATTTGTAATTTCAGAAGAATATGCGTCCAATACTCTGCTTCTCATTTCTTATTATTTTATCAGTAGTACATGTAAGATTTGTTTGATATCAGTGTGTTTTTTTCGAAATTCTATTTTCAGTCTTTTGACAGTAATAGTCCAAAAGTTCGAACTAAACGTCAATGTGGCTGTGCTAGACAGCAACCTTTGACATGTTCTTGTCAACGTTTTGGTATTCAACAGACTTGTGGATGTTCACCATTCAAGTATACCTAGATTGTTATCGTCCCTATTAGTTGTTTCTTCGTTTTCTTGCAGTCCCTGCAGTTGTGCTTCGTCTCCAATTCAATCGTCTTGTCCTGTTGCTTGCCAACAGCGTTGTGTGTCTTCTTGCACTTTCCAAGGGCTTCCGGCCTATTCTTGTCAAAGAACGTGCGCTAATACATGCGGATCAGCATGTTCAACAGCAAGGTTTGCAAGTGTATCAAAGCATCTCAAGTATCTGAATTCAAAACTTTAGAAACTTCAATCCGATTGTTATAAACGTTGGCACAACGCCAAAGCCTAAATCGCTAATTATAACTCCGAGTATCGGATCAAATTGTGTATCTGATTGTTCTAAGCAGGTTTATCTAAATTTTCAATACATACGCAAGTAACATAAGAAAAATTTAAGTGTTCATCTGCATGTATTCAACAACAGTTCTCAAATTCTCAATGTAATTCACCATGTCAAAATTCGTGTCAGCGTGTTTGTGATAGAGCAGCAAATCCCGTGACAACAACAACAACAACAACGAAAGCTCCTTTAAAGGTAGCTTTAATATCAAATAAATCAGTTAGTGATATTTAATAGATAAATTTGGAAGTTTTGGATGCTTCATCAGCTAAGTGCATGCCCGTATGTCGAACGTCATGCCAAGCTTCTTGTTCGCCAAGTATAACTAAGGTAGTTCAGATGTATACTTCCGAATTTACTAAAACGTTTCTTAAAGAATGATTGTTCACGATCATGTAATACCACTTGCAATGGACTATGTCCTTCATCTCCTCAAGCAGCGCCAGCCACTCCCCCACAGGCTGTTGCATCACCAATATCATTGCCTCCATCTTCCAGTCAACTTTCTCAAAATTCGCCATCAACTTATCAGAGCGTGCAAATTCCAATTCCATCCTCAAATGACCAACTTAAGGTCAATATTCGGGTATCTCTAGATGTTTCTATGATTCAAAACTAAAATATTAAAGATATCTACTGATTATCGTAATCCATCTGAACCTCCTCAGCTGGTTAATGGACAGTTCATGTCTAGTCAATGCTTAGCAGATTGTAATGTTGGATGCAAGCAATCATGCCCACAAAGAAATCCTCAGCCAAAGGAAGGCTGTCCCACCAGTTGTGTTCATACGTGTCAAGAGGTTTTTCCATTTGTTTGGGTTTTTTATTTTATTCAAAATGTCTTTGTCAGGTTTGTGCTCCATCCCAACCAACTCAAACAAGCAATCGTGATGTCTCATCGTATCCGGTTCGATTAGATCCTAAACAACGGTTTGTTGTCCTTATTTCTTCATGCTCTCTATTGCTCTAACCATATCATATAATATGAACTGTTTAGTTGTTCATCTGAATGTCAATCGGTATGTCAATTGGCTTGTATCAGTCAAAAGGCTCAACCAAATGCTTGCGTTGATCTATGTACACCTCAATGCGATTCAGCTTGCACTTCCGAGCAGGTATCGCTTGTACAGCTGCAATGCGTATTTCCTTTGTCTCATTCAGGTTCAAAAGAATTCTGCTCAATTATTTGGAACAGTAGCAAATGATGATACATTATCTACACCAAAAATTAATATATCTGTTATGGATACAACACAATCATCAGCTGCTGTTAAAAGGTTTTTTTCATCCATTCGGGACCAAAAAATAAATAAATTCAAGCTTAAATCTGGATGAATGCTCAACCTTCTGTCAACAAAGATGCTCAGATCAATGTACCAATTCTGCAAATTCTCGTCAATGTATGGCACCGTGTCAGAATCAATGTCAAAAGGAAATTTGTCCTTAATACAACACAACAACTGTTTTATTTTTGTTTTATAATTTCTATTCAAATTTATAATTTTCAAAGTTCAACTTGGTTGACAACTTCACAGAGTTTTATATTTATTTGCCAAAACACAAGAGAGAACTAGACTAAGAAGAAAGAATGTTTGAGTTTGTTTGAAACTATTACCACGGTGATAGAATATATGTTTTCTAAATGAATTAGAAAACAACAATTAAAAGAAATATGTCAATTATTAATTTAATTAATAATAATAATAATTATAATAAAAATATAAAACATAACATTTGTTTTTTTTTGTAAAAATAAATATAACAATATAACATGCAAATGATATTTTGGATGAATATGGCACAGGGTCAATTGAAATCACATAATAAACCAAATACTTTTGATTATCTTTCTATCTTTTTTTTAAAAAAAAAAAGAAGATAATATTGATTGAAACATATTTTTAAAAAAAGGAACCGGCTTATATAATATAACAATAATGATCTGATAACATATACTATGCGTATGACATCATAAAAAAAACAAAATATAAAAATAGATTTTGGAATGTATGCTAGCAGCTACCAGAAGTATTGAGACCAGGTTAGAACTGGATGTTTCGAGACACTTGGTGATAATCGTACAAGTGAATGTCTGATTGAACTAAGTGCTCCTATATGAGATATGAGATTTGTATCGGATGTTAAACCATATAATGATGATTCATCCAACAAATGATCTTTAGCTTTTCCATTAACTAATGGAATAGTATATAATTCATTTGATAATGATGGTACAGATGAACTACGATATAATACAGCTGGCATACAACATGATTCAGGCATAGATAGATAGACCTGGTTAGTTATATGATAACGTACATCAGCAATGAACTGAAAAAAAAAAGAAAAAGGATAATATATCAAATAATGAATTAGAAAAAGATTTAAAGTATGTGAATAATTTATATAATTAAAAGAATAAATGATTACCTGATAACCATATGAATGTATATCAGCATATATGAATATAAAGGATATTACGAATAAAATAAAATATTTGCCACCCAATAAGTACCAATATAGGAATATAGAGAAGAATAATGATATACCTATAGCCTAAAATGAAAATGATATACATATAGATAGAAGAGATATAACATACTATTGGAAGAGATGGCAATTTACGAAGTGCTGTTGGATGATAAAGCTTTGCATAATCAATATAAGTTCTTTCATCAAATTGTCTAACAAGTGATTTTAAATATTTTGGAAATTGTGGTATAACTAAAGCATCATCTTCAAATACAAGCATATATCTATAATATTATATAAGATATAATATATAATATATAATAAATAAATGAAATACCTAGCTGATGTAGTAATATTAATACATTTCCAATAATCTGATGATTCTTTATTAAATGTATATAAATAATCATCTTTTTTATTATCAACTGATAGATCTATAATATAATTATATTAATTTTATATTATAATTTATATTAATTTACATGAAATATTATAAATTAAGAATTTATTATTAAATTCTTTTAATTCTTCCATTAAAAATGTTCCAGCATTACAAATTGTTATTTTAGGAATTGTTGTACTATTCGAATAATTATGAATAAAATATCCTATAACCTATAACAAAAAATCAAATAATTATAATTTATATGGTATAGTTAACCTGAGTTAAGTAATGCATTGGCCTATCTGATGCCATGATTCGTAATTCAACATCGTCATCAATTGGCTTCAAATATGATACGATAGTTATTACATATGATTAAGTTGAAATAAGAAAAACTTACCTTAGGCTTATAATCTAAAATATATTTTGAAGCTTCTTCATATCTGGCTGTATTAACTGTGTCATCTATAGCAATACTGTAGTTTTCAGGAAAATATCTCCAATCTCCTGATATAGTTGGTGTTAAATGACGTAGTGCTTTGATAGTTAAATGTATTTTAATTATATATAATATAAATATAATAATAGATTTTCCATGATGTGACAATATAGTTTTAATCCTCATTAAAATCAAGCAGGGACCCGTGTGCTACAAAGAAAATATGTTAATTTAGAAAGAGAATATCTTCACATTGAACTTCAAAAGCATAAATTACAGAGAGAGAGAAAGAGAGAGCGATAGAGAGAGAGAGAGAGAGAGAGAGAGAGAGAGAGAGAGAGAGAGCGAAACAAGTAAATGAAGAAATCAAAGTAACATGAGAAGTAACATAAGCAAGATAGTTCGTTTACCACACAGTTCAATGCTAGAAATCGATATTCTCTGTTCAATCATGACGATTTCCTACTTTGTACAGATTATGAAATGGTCTGTATAAGAAGATTTGTTCTGAATGAATGACTGAATGAATGAAATATTTCTTCATTGAACTTTCATTCGTTTCAATATTCATTTAATCATAAAAATAATTTAATATATAAGTAATATAATAATATTTAAATATAATTATAAGATGATAAGATATAGTATATAGTATATATATATATATATTATTTCTCTGTATATCATTTGAATTTTTTTTAAAAAAAAAAAGATGAAAAAGCGATGAAAATGAGCGGCGCATGGAGAGCAGATGAGAAGTTGAATTCGCAAACAGTCAGAAGACTTTTGATGAGAAAGAATTGTTATGTTTACTCGTGAATATTCGCTAAAAACGTAACAAATAATTCTCAAAATACCTTTAAAATAAAAAAAAAATGTTAAAAATTCATAAAATGAGAATATCATAGAATATAATTTAATAGTTTTTAACTAACTTTATAAAAAGAAAAGGTTGAGTTAGATACTGTTATTGCAAATTTTATTGAATTCAACATATTGGTCTCAGATGTTAGAACCGGCTTCAGGGCGTACATCTCTGCATCGTTTCCTCAATTTCAAAAAAAAAGATACTTGTAAAAACTTTATGACATTTCTTGGTTCAAAATAAAAAAAAAGATTTGCTTTTTTTCTTCAGTTTTGTCATCCTATTTTGGAAATATGGGAGAATAAGAGTATAAGGTTATGTAAATATTATATAATAGTTAAAATATGAAATAATAATAATAAATTGTATTAAATATAAGTTATATCAATAGGACAAAAGCTTGAAACAGCACTTTTTCTGAAACTGTAGCAACAGCTGAATAATTTTCAAATTTGAATATAAAAGTTCATATAGTTAATGAGATAACATAATAAGATAATATAATAAAAATCGCTGATTATTAATTAATCTGCTTATTATTTATTCAAACAATATAATTAGAATAGTTAAGTGAATGTAAAAACTTGCTAAACCGAGCATGGAACATAGATCGATGCCGTCGCTCATAGAGATGGAAGCCTGCCGGTGCGGTGTGGTATTGCCGGCCGGTGTATGCATAGAAGCTATATCTATTTAACCAAGCATAGAGCATGCACATTTCATCCAGGTGATAAGAGAAACAGAGACAATCAATAATACCTTATCTGGTTCTATAGTATATATATAGTTTATAATAGGTTAGATAATATAGTAAAAAGGGGGGGGGGAAGGGTGAGGAGGTAGAGGAAAGGGGGGTGGAAATTATAATTTATAGATCTATCTACGTATATACATATGTATCTCTTATATTATATATATATGAGATCATTGAAAGCAAGCACAATGACTATAATTATAAATTAAATTTATGATTTCTTCAAAATTATATTAAAGATATTATATACAATAGCTATGTAACATACATGTATCTATCACATATCTATGTAAACATACAAATAAATATTTTAAAAATTTATACAATGATCTATTTAGCTAAGAATGAATATACAACCGATAATCATGTATCTGACTAAAAGAAAATAAACCTATCCATATGCTATGGATTATACATATAGCCTCGTCTACATATTAAATGACAGGTGAAACACACGTACACACGTATACACGTGTATCTCTCACGTAATTCATATATGTATATGCAAATATTAATATATGATTTTTAAAATTATATGTTAAGAATAAAATATATAACTATAACTATATATATATATAATTATAATAATATGTATGAAAATTAAACTATTTATCTAGCTATCTAGCTAGCTATATATCTGTCTATATAGTATGTTATTTAATCTTAATTATAATAATAATTGTAACCATTTATGATCAACAAAAATATAATTAATATGCTTCTATAATACATATATATCTATATCTATCTATATAATATAATTAGAATAAAGATTAATAGCTTTATAGTTATGTTTATGTGTTTATATATAGTTAAAGAATATAAAACTAAATTGAAATTAAAGTAATATACTATAGTATTATAAATATTTTCATATATCTTTATGAATCAGTGGCTTTTCTGATTTATTTTATTACTTATATGCTTAAGTATTTGAAATTTTATTACAATTTCAGTTCAAAAAATCAAATATATAGAGTTAGTTCATTAACTATAGTATCCGTATTTGGTTACAAATTCGTTTTTCTCACATACATAGAAAACTGATTAGAGAAACTGTTATTACAGACACTGCAATGACAGTTCTGTTCGTTGTAATCGGTACATTTAACTTAAAGAAACCTTGATAGACTGTCTGTGTTATAAAGTATTACATGAAAAGAGAATAGAGAGAGAAAGAGAGAGAGAGAGAGAGAGAGAGAGAGAGAGAGAGAGAGAGAGAGAGAGAGAGAGAGAGAGAGGGATTCTACTGTGAGAGAGAAAACTATGACAAAAATGAAAATAAAGGAATAAGATTTGAGAAAAGAAAGGAGAGAAAGAAGCGAGAGAGGAGTTTACTTTATGTTTACCAACCCATCTTTTTCAAAAACTTTTTTCAAATCAGAAGATCACTTAGTATAGAAGAAATCAACTATACCACATAACGCTTCTATGTATTACCATCATCATATGATATTCATATGTTTTCTTTTCCTTGTTTCAACGGTATGTGCTCAAAATCGATGTGCTGATGCTCCAGATGAAGGTCGCAGAGAAATTTGTCGTCAAATTGAAAAATGGGATAAAGATTCTAGAGTAAGTAATTTGTTTTTGAAACATTTTTATTGATATTCTTGATTTTATTAGACTGTTCCGCCTAATCTACGTCCACTTAGTACAGTAGAATCCACTCATCCATCGGGCTCAAACTTTCCATCTCCATCGTTACCACCAAGGATGTATGATTGTATGGATTTTGCCTGTTTCTGTTCATTTCTCAATGGTAAAAGAAAACAAACATATATAATCTTTATAAATTATATAATTTATAAAGGTTCTATGGTTGATAAATGGTGTAAACTTCCAAATGGCCAAATGATGGGCAAACCTTTGAGAAAGGAATATCGACAAATGACTGATCAGGAAAGATCTAAGTAAGTCTTAGACTTAAAAAGTTGAAATCGAGAACCAACTTATTGAAGCTATCATGCTGCAACATGGAAAATGAAACGTGATGGATCATACAGTGAGCTTTCACTAATCCATGCTGACTATCAGATATCGGCTGGAGCTCATTCTGGACCAGCATTTCTACCATGGCATCGAGAATTCATCAAAAGGTCAAACTTGTTATAGAACTTTTTTGGAAATTCGAATTTTCAGAATGGAATTTGCTTTACGAAAAGTTGATCCAACAGTATCATTACCTTATTGGGATTCAACATTAGATAATAATATTCCAAATCCATTAGATTCTATTCTATGGGGTGAAGAGCTAATGGGTTATCCAAGTATAGATAATTCTTTATTAAGTGGTTCATTTGCAAGATGGACTATTGATGATGTGAGTTACGCTTTTGAAAAAAAAAAAAGTAAAAGAAAAATCTGAAAAAGAAAAAAGAAAATTGGAAATTTTCGTTTTCAACGATTTAAACTAAAAATTCCATATTTAGAATAGTCGATATGTGAGTCGTCGTCTAGGTGAACAAGCAGCTCTTATGAATGAGGATCATATAAAATCTTTTATGGGTTTCAACAACATAAATGATGTTTTGGCTTCAACAGCTGCTCGAACAGTATTCATTACTTGTTCAGAATTCTTGTCATATTCTCAATTCCTTATAGGGTTGTCCAAAAACAGCTTCATGGAATGCTTTAGAATATACACATGGAAATCCACATGTTTACGTGGGCGGTATGATCAAAGAGAACAATTTAAGATTTACAAACATAAGTTTCAGGTGATATGCTTATCTCCACCAATTCAACGAATGATCCAATCTTCTTTTTACATCATTGTTTTATTGATTTAGTTTGGGAAAATTGGAGACAATCTAAGCAGGTATACCAAATGATCTGTTATCATACTGACTTCTGACATTCTTTTCGATAAAAATGTTTTGTGTGATAACTTGAAACATGAAATACTAGCCATTATCTCTCTCTCTCTCTCTCTCTCTCTCTCTCTCTCTCTCTCTCTCTCTCTCAAAACTTTTAACCTTATAACGATTTCGACAAATATGTTATTTGGTAAAGTCTTAAAATTTATTTTGAAATAAAAAATAAGTTTTAGTTAGCCATTTAATAAGATTAACTTTATTTCATTGCAATGAAATCTCTTTAAAAACTTTAAAAACTTAAGTTTTAAGTTTTAAAAAATTGTTTAAAATTACTTTAATTCTTATTTCATAAAATTTCTTAAAACTTTAGAATGCTACTGAAAGGGAATCTCAATATCCTGAAGATAATCTTGCATGCAATAGTATGTCTCATTTCGGAATTTCGATCATGCAGCCATTTGAGCCATTAACCAACATTGATGGTCTTTCCAATAAATATGCTGGTAATATTTCTTTATTTTTCATTTCAAAAACTGATTATAACAACTGAAAATCTGATTTGTTCTTCAGAATTAGCCGATTTCCAAGCTCGTCCAAGTTGTACAGTCTGGAATCCTGATTGTGCATCAAGGTTCATAAACAACTACAACAACTTGCCTTTTGCAAAGTTATAGTTTTTCAGATTTTTATTTTGTGATTTATCCCATGGAGAAGCTAGATGTGCTTCCAGAATTCGTCTTGGTGGCGATTGCACTGGATTTAATAAAGGTTTCATAACACAGTATTGGTTAGTATAGTTAACGGTAAATACTTTTTTTCAGGAGAATTTCCATGTTATGAAGGCATCTGTATTAACAATCGTTGTGCTCATACTGTTTGTCAAATCACATTTGCTGAATGAAAATCTTATTTTTCATTTTTTTAAGGAACCATCTACTACAACAGGTCCAACGACCACCGGATTCCAATCATCTACAACTCTCCGTACAACATTACCACATACAACACCTCCAAGTGTAACTCCAACAACTTCTCATACTACTACTAGTAGTACTACATCTCCTACTAGACCATCTACAGTATCAACTGTTCGACCTACAACAACAACGACCAGACGAACAAATCCTCCTACACCTACAAGACCAACCACAACAGAAAAACCATCAGAAGAGGTAGAATTGAATTGAATTCTATTTCTAAAAATTAAAAATTTCAGCTTTGCTTGAATGAACATCATTGTTGTGAAGGTTGGGCAAACTATGGTGAATGTGAAAAGAATCCATTATATATGAATGTTTACTGTAGTGCTTCATGTAAATCATGTAAACCATTATTTGATGTAACTAAAGGTAAAAATGATATTTTACTTCAAAATGAAGTTTCAAAATTCAGAAGAATGTGTTGATCGTGCAAACAATTGTGATCAGAATTATGCTTCAACCGGATGTACAACACCTTGGATGTATGAGAATTGTCGTAAAAAATGTAATTTATGCCATATGACTAGACATCATCAATGTATTTGTGAGTATTTTTCTTTTGTTTATTTATTAATTTGTATGTTCTTAGTTCCATTAGATGATAATTCAACTACAACAACAACAACAACGAGAACTTCAATGAGCACCAAAACAACAACAACAACAACATCAAGACCTACTACACCTAATAAAGTTACATGTACGTTTCATTGAAATATCATATTCTTAAACTCAAAGATCTTGTCGTTTTCAAGGTTTCAATTATCATTATTGTTGTGAAGCATGGGCTCAGAAATCATATTGTACTTCAAAGACACACATGACTTATATGAAATCATCATGTGCTCCATCATGTAATAGTTGTCAGAATAGTATTCGTGATTCATTCTGGAATGGCCCAGGTATTCATTGCGTTTCCCTCTCTTTCTCACTTCTTTCTTTCCTTATTTAATTTCTTTTTTGTAGATTGTAAGGATATTCATCCTTCGTGTAAATATTGGGCTTCAAAGAATGAATGTGAACTTAGTTCAGAGTTTATGCATGAGAATTGCAAGTTATCCTGCGGGTAAATAAAAATAAAAAACTGTAAAATGCCTCATTTATCTATCGAAATTGCAGAAAATGCCAACTTCTTGATCTCGAACATCGATTGAAAGTGTGTGGTCATCATGCTTCAACTAATAAACAATCAGATCCTCTTGTTTTATTCTCATTAGATACATTTGATATCAGGTTTAAATATAGATTAAATATATATTTATTTAATGTTTTTCTTCCATTTTCAGTCCACAAGATATTCCTCGTGACAAGCTAATGCCTAATATCTTGGAAAAGATTGCAAAACCTTTCGCTGGCAATGAATTGAAATCTTGAAAAGTTTATATTATTATTATTATTATTCTAATTATATGTATGAAAATGTTGTTATTCTTGAAAAATAGTTCCTGTATGTTCTATAAATTTCTTTCAATAATTGCTAATTCATACAGAATCAAAGTAACAATCGTGGTCAACGGCATCATACTTCATGTATGATGAACTCTAAAGCAAGAGGGCATAGAGCTAAGAGAGAAGCAGCAGATGACGTGAACATGACACAGCCGCACACATCTTGACACAGTATGATGAAGTATAACCGCAACATAGAACTAACGAAGCTACATATATAATTTGTGAAAAACAAACAGTTAAGAGGAAAATTGATTTTATGTATCTTTAATCAACGAATTTGATATTTGATCTTTGATTTTCTTATATTATATGTATATATGTATGTTATCGTAGTGATTGAAAAGCATAATGAACTTTATTTTGTAAATAAAAGTTATTTTTTAAGCGAAAAGAACAGTGAAATAATCTTAATTACTCGTAACAATGTAGGAGGGGTAAAAAGAGAGAGAGAGAGAGATAAAGAGAGAGAGAGAGAGAGAGAGAGAGAGAGAGAGAAAAGGAAAATAAGAGAAACAAAAGGAATGCAATAAACACTTAATCAATCACATTATCATAACAAAAATTACATTTATGCTGATGAGAAATTAAAGTAAAATTTCTGAATTATGATAAAAGTTTTCAGAAATTTTAAACATTTGATGATCTAATAAATATAAATTATATACATATAAAGGCATAATATTGATAATATATCATTGGAGGTAATGAGATTAAAGTGATAAATTGAAATGTTTCTTTTTTTGGAAGGGAATTCGGCTATATCTCTAACTATATATAACTGCCTTAACCCATATCACATATTGCATGATATAATCTATGTATAATACGTATCATAAACTATCAAAACTATATAAATATTATATTATTCCTCTGCGTTAAGTATATCCTCTAACATGCTTAACCCTTTAAGTGATCCTTCATCTGCACCGTCGTATGTCTGATCGCCTAGGAATCCGGGACATGTGGCATTGGCGAAGTCAACAAGTCGACATTCAGCTGATGGTGGCAATGAGCTATCACCTGCAACAAACGAGAAAATACAAACTTGCTCAAGTAAATGGCTGTTGCTGTACCTTCGACGACGATTAAGATTGAAGAACCAAATAATCGAACACCACTTAGAGATTGTAAAACCTGCAAGAGCACAATGAAGAGATTCGTCAGATCTTTTTGCAGGCTTACTTCTTTTATTTTTTGAATTTTGTCCAAGACAATTGGAATGGATTCAGTTGAAAAACTAAAAAAATTCTGAATATCTTCCCTAAGTTCTTCGTCAGTTAGTAAGCGACCAGCATATTTATCCTTAGTTATAACATCACCGGATGGATCTGATATGTACATTCCTGAAAACAAAAAGACTTAGTTCAATCATCAGGAAATATGAGCTGTTACCACATAAGCGTATTCCCATTCTTGCAGAAGTTGTTTTAAAGCATTTTTCGATCTGTGAAGCAGCTTTAGCTGCTGATGCTCCATCGCCATGCTGTCGAGTGCCAAGTTTTAAATCCAAAACACAGGGCCTAACGAAATCACGTGTGAGATCATTAAGAACAAGAAAATTTCTGAAAAGAACACAAACGTTATCAAGAACAGCGTGGGTTAAAAACATTTTTTCTTTCTTTTTTTAAAAAAAAAAGAGAATCAGAGATTGAAAAAACATTAAGTTACTACTGAATTGAATTCAAACTACAAAAGTCAATTATACATGAAAATTATATTTGAACAACAAGAACATTCATAGCATTCATGGCAATGAAATTTATTTTGAAGAAAATAAAATAAATTGCAACAAGATTCTTCAGTAATTTGTATTTCATCGTTCCCTTTCTTTTTGCAAAAAAAAACGATGAATTTTTGGAACTTTCTTAGCAATTTTTGGGTCGAAAAATGATTTTTGACTCCTTCTTGAGCATTTTCTGCTTCTTTTTTTTTTGGTCTATTTGTAAAGAATAAGTAATATGTACCTGGATAACTTTCTTTTTTTCTGAGTTGTTGGAGAATGTGTGGCTTTTGGAATGACGACATTCTCATCACATTCTTTTAAACACAGTGAGCAAGGCTGTGATGAAAATTCGAACCCTGAACCCTAAAATAGGAAAATAAAACTTTTTGTTTTAAAAAGTAAACAACTAATAAAAGAAAAAAAGTGAAATAAGAGACAAAGAGACGGAGATAGAGAGAGATAGAGAGAGAGATGAAAGAACAACCGTTCAACACATCTTTTTTGGTTTGGAATGATTTTAAATTATTACGTCAACGTGAACATTTTTTACGTGAAAAAAATATTCTAATTAAGTAATGCTTTAACATCGAAATTTACCTGAATTGTTGAGCAACAAGCTGGAGTAACTGGAAGAAGTGAAGATGGCATCATCCTATAGAAAAGTAGCTCACGCTCATCACATGGCTTCAACAGATGACCATTAGGTAGCATACAGAAGGGTGTATGTCCAGCTACCTGAATATAGCAAATTGTCTTGAGAATTGCAGTTGAAACAAGTGTTTTTCAAGTTGTTATGAGCAGTTTTATTCACTCTAATTCAACTTTGTATTTGAATTTCTTTCAAATTTTATACAAATTCAATACTCATTGACCTCATTTCTTTATTTTTAAAATCATTTCATTTCAAATAAAAGAATTTAATTCGAATTATTGCATTGGCTACATAGAAGCGTTGCAAATTTGGCTACACACGTGTAACTAAGTTGATAAGCTTTCATTTGTCTTTAAAACTTTTTTACGAAAAGAAAAAAAAAGAACAAAAGGAGATAAAGCTTAAATATGATAAAACCAAGTAAATCAGCATATGAAATGGGAATATTTTATATATATATATGTATCAGCATAGTTAGCATAATTAAGAAAATACATCAAGGGCATCATCATATCATATAAAACAATTTTTTTGTACAAAATTAAGCATAGGTAAAGATAATAATCTATTAAAAATCGTTGAAGATAGTAGTAATACTAACCTGATAACGGAAAGGCTTAACCACAACTCCACCGCATTTCGCCAAATCACCTGCCTCATCAGTTGAGCAGATTCTTTTAACGTTTAGAACCATAACTTGTTGAAAAAAATTGAAAACAAAATAGAAAATATCTGAAAATAAGATGAAATAATTAGAAGAAAAATAGAAAAAGAAGAAATAATTAGAAGATTAATTGACGACAAGAAATATATAATTTTTAAAAGTCGAAAGAGAGAAAGTGGCAAAGAGAAAGTGGTCAATTGGATAAGAAAAGTTGAATTTAGACAGATTATATAGACAGAAAATGATAAAATATTGATAAGAAATGATATTTGACTCATCATTATCATGATAATTACTTTGATGGAGCGAAATAAAAAAAAACGAAGAATGATTAAAACAAGATGGCAACGAAAGAGAGACTGAGTTGAAACAATAGTTGTACTGAGTAACGCCCACAGCCGCCTTGTTCGAAAGGAACTATTCTGAGCATAAATCAGGTTTCAACTGGTGGTGCTGTAGATACACCCACTGCAGGCTGCTTCATGTTCGACACGGTGTGTGCGGTAGAGGATAAGAGAGAAACAAAATGGAACTAATGAACTTGCTTGGCTGTATGTTGGGTCGAAATTGGGTTTCATATTAGTAGATAGATTGATAGAGATCATTAGAGCAATGACCTTATAAAAAGAAAAAAAAAACTTTAATAATCGATAAAATATCTGAGGGAAAGTGCTAAAGAAGAAAATATTTGATTATAAACATTTGTACCAAAACTAATATAGATAAGTTCAAGTGATGAATGGTTTTGTATCATTCGTCCAGTCCTCTGTAACCAAACAATTTCAACTTTTTTACTGGATCTTTGTCTTTTCAACAATTTTTTTTGTCAACTTTTGTGATTCAACTTCCATAAAGTAAAACAAGATTTGATTGTAATAACGGAAGACATATTGTCTTGTAATCTGTGAGCATATTCACTGAAATATTCTGAAGAAAGTCATTTTCCTGAAAAGTATTAAATCCTAAGAAAAGAAGGAAATAATATATTTTTGATTGTAGATGATGTTAATGCTGCTGCTGATGATGATGATAATGATGATGATAAGCCAATTATTCGTAGAATTCTACTACGACATTCTTCAAAACAAAGTCGACATTTTATTCAAATTGTGAAAAAAACAGAGAAAAAATACAAAAAAAGAGAGAAGAAAAGAATATAAATCTGTAAATATTTTATATAAATATTAGAAGAATAATAAGAATTACCTGTTATATATATATTATATTATTTATATTATAAACTATATTCAATGTTCATACATTGGATATTATGAGAAATAAGATACAGACAGGGAAAGAGGGACGGAAGGAGGGAGGATAGGGAGGATAGGGAGGGAGAGAGGGTAAGAGACAGAGAAAGAGAAAAATATATATTCTTGTAAAGTACAAAAATATTCGTTTGATCTTTCTATTCACATATGTCCTTTGTACTTGTTGATCTGACTTGAACATTTTGGATTTATCAAGAGAAATCATTTGAAATCAAAACTCAACTAATGAAGTTTTTGCTTAAACTTTTCTTTAAAAAAGCCAAAAAATTAAAAAAAAAGAAGGAAATTGAATAAGGATGAAGTTTTAAAAGGCCGTTTCTTCATTTATCATATCGTTAGATTTCTTAAATGACAATCATCATATCAATCGATTTGAAGAAGAAGAAGAACGACGACGACGACGATGACGACGACGACTATGATGGTGATGAAGATATAGACGAAGGGTGACAATGGGTGTGAAAAGTAAATGACAAATCGATTAATGAAAATGGTTAAAAATGATCTTTTTTTTAATTTTTTTTCGTTGAAGAAAAGTTTTTTTAATTGGAAATCTATAACACATCATCAAATCTAATGTTTAATGAAGATAAAGTAAATGAAAATATAAGCTAAAAAGCAAAAAAATCATTTTTTTTTACAAGAAATATTAGAAAATATCATTGAAATACCGTATTTTTACTTAAAATGGATCAAAACATCTCATTTTTTCGTAAAATTTAGAGAATATTATACGGAGAAAGAAGAAACAATTGTGATGTTAAAGAGGAATGAGGAAGAAGTAGAGGGGGAGGGCAGATAAGATGATGAAATAAAGTGGAAAACTCTAAGGAATATCATTAACAGTTGTTCAAAAAAAGTTTTTTGTTTTCTGAACTCAAGCTTCAGTATTAAGGCGAATAAAAGGTCAAAAGTGTGATTAGGCATAAAGCAAGAGAGAAAAGGTTAAAAAGAGAAATGTGAGACGAATGTCACATACACAATCATGAGATCACCAAATTAGAGACAAAAACAATGCTTCTTCTATTTTTTGTGTATGTTTAAAGAAGGAAAACAATGGAAAAACAGATACATTTTGGTTTATAATCTATTAAAATACAAATATTTGTTATTAAATGAATAAATTATTAAATGTTTTAATCAAAAATTAAAGAAAATGCTTTAAATCATCATAATGCTTTAAGTTTAAAGTTTTAAAAGTTAATTTGTACATGATCTTTAGACATAAAGTATTGTATAGATATTGGAACTGATTTTGAATGAATATAGACAAATAGAAAATGAATAAAGAACATCATGAAAGAACATGTTTTCTCTTAGTTCTATCTATCAGTCTGTCTGTCTTTCTGTCTAGTGAAGAAGTGTTGTTGAAACCGAACAGAGGTTATGACTGATGATGACAGAATTTCACAAGAAAATATCAAATTTTCACTGTAATTCATCGAATGTTTGAAATACTTTATAAACGAATATAATGACTATATATGGGAAATAGTACATATTAGAGATAATATTCAGAAATTTGAAAAAAAAAGAACTAAAAAACGAGAGTGGAGAGAGATAGAGAGAGAGAGACTGATAGTAATAGAAAGAGAGGGGGGGGTAGCAAGAGTGCAGATCAAAATAAGAGAGTATTAGAGTTATATACAAATGTTCAGGTACATTTGAACCTAAGTGAAGAAGCACAGACCAGACACCACATGCATGGGGGGGGGGAAGTGAATGGAACTAACATGATTTGGCTTTGTGATGATGATGATGATAGTGGATATTACGTTAAACACAGAAAAACGAGTTGGATATAAAGAAAAGTAATTGTATTTATGAATGATATTCAGTTATGAAACAGTGAATTTGAAAAATTTTGACAAGGTTGAAAAGGAAGTTTTTGAGCATTTTTATCAAATAATATGGAAAATTAAATGATTACAAGTGCATGTCTAGATTGAAATATAGTTCGATGGCGATGGCTATTATGGCAACTACAACTACCAACACAGCAGCTGATTGATAGGGAAAAGCATAAAGACGGCAAATATAGACGTCAGAAGGAAAAGTTAAAGATGATGATGATTGCAATGAATGGAAAGAAGAAAATATGAAGCAGAACCTAGAGAGATAAGAACACAGAGAGAGAGAGAGAAAGAAAGAGAGAGAGGGAGAGAGAGAGAACAGTCTATTCAAGAAACTGATGACTGTGACGGTCAAATGACGTTCAGTGTGTCTATATGAGTAAGAATACCGAAGACGATGATCACGTTCAAAGCTTATTTTTAGTTATTTTCATTAAAAGACTATAAAACAATTACATAGCTACTACACCACACATGATGCTATCAAATTGAAAAATTGGCCGGAAATACAGATAGTTTGTTGAAGAATGATTGATAAAAATATTAGGAGATAAACGCTACTTTTTTTCCCAAAATGATGTTTTAGAACTCTCCACCCAATACCCCCACACACAACGAATACTTTTAACTATCTCTCTCTCTCTCTCTTTCTCTCTCTCTTTCTCTCTCTCTTTCTCTCTCTCTCTCTCTCTCTCTCTCTCTCTCTCTCTCTTTCTCTCTCTCTGTCATCATACATCTCTCGTTTATTTAAAACAGTTCAATGTATGTCATCATCATGAAGGAAAACATCTCACACATCAAACTACCATTTTTATTACTAAAAAGCATCACACGCACTCGTACTCACAACTGAATAATCTTAACTAAAAACTACATGTTTCCATCTCTTTATAACAAAATTATTTAACTCAAAACTCCGCCTTTTTTTTCAGGAAATAATTAACTTTTTGATCTTTTTTCTGCAAAAAAATGAAGTTTACGGGGTAGGAAGTTGGAAGTAACGGATTATTTTTTAAATGTTTCACTTATGATTATTGGTGTTATTAGCAGTAGACTGTAAATATCTGAAGAAGACAATTTGAAAAAAAAATCAAAAACGGAACATCTATTCATGATATGTAACTCTATTCATATTAATATTAATATTAATATTAATACTAATCATTTAATATTAATTTCAATTAATATTTTAAAAAGTAAAATTATAAAAACTCAATTCATTCATTTAGTATACAAGGAAAAACAAATGTTATTCACATTAATGACACGTGGAAATAATAGAATTACGTGAATTTCACGTGTATTAAATGCCATTTCTTGCGTTGACTTCCTATAGAATGGTTGTATTGGCTTGTTTGAAATAAACAATAAATTAGTTTTGGGTACGAGAAGAAGCGGATTTGAAGTTATAATTCTTTTTTTTTTTCAAGAAAATCTTGTTTTCTCTTCTCTCATTTTTGAAATTAATTAAAATTGAATGACCATTCAATTAGTTTTATTTATAAACTTTGTAAACTTAATTGGTCATTAAATAAACTATTATACAACAGGTTTATATAGTTTTCGTATGCTAACCTGAAGTTTGGTCATAATTAACCATATTTCAGTTCAATTAGAGTTCAATTGTACCCAAAACTATTAACAAACTTAATTAAATGATGAAATAAATGTAATTAATAATACTTTGATGATAATCAAAATGTATTTTTTTATTACAATAATTTGATTAATATTGTTTTTTAACATAAATTTTTAAAATAAAATTTAAAAAAATAATGTAGCTATGTATATATAGAATATTGATTTAACGATTAGATAGATGATTTTTAGAATGTTTCTTTAAAATTAAACGGAAATAATATTTTGGACAGGAAAATATAAGAAATGTTTAAATCATTCGATTTCATATTTTAGCAATTTTAATGTTTTTTTCTTTATTCAAAGAAAAATAACAAAATAGATAAAAAGGATTTTGAAGATTGAAATATTTGATTTGTGATCAGTATAGATGGTCCTATAACGATAAGCAGACTGAAAGACTAACAGTATTCTTCGTAAAGAAGATGATCAAGAAGTGAAGATCCAACTCTTGAATGGATCATGTGTATATACACGGAGAAAACCGTAAGCGTGGGTGAGGTTGACATGTGATGTACATGAGTTGTATGTGTGAGTGAGTGAGTGAGTACATAGGAGTATAAATGAGTTTTGAATTGAAAAAGAGGCTGTAGTAGTTTCATTTGATTCCTAACAGAGGAGGAAAAAAGGGGGGGGGGGGTCGAATGGGGATGGGAAGGGAATGTGTTGGTGGAACGGAGAGAGGAGTAAGCGGGAGGGGCGAGAATCATATGAGAACTGAATTTGTAAAGAGAGAATATATGAAATATCAATGAATATTTAGAAGAAAATATTATGTTTTATTAATATGAAACATGAATAATGCTTGAAGCTTAATCATAATAAACTTAAAACTTTTTTTTTTCGAATGAATAATAGGTTTTGAACTAGTTTTTTTCGTATTAATCTTTTAATGATTTGAACTTAGTGAGAAAAGACTAAAGAATCGGATGACAGTGGTTATATGTGTGACAATACGCACGTGATTAGAAAATAAGGTGATGAAAAGAAAAATTACAAAGAATTTAAGGAATTTAAAGGAATATCCGAAGATTCTAGAAGAAATATAATTATATGAAATGAGAATAATGACACTTTATATACATATATACTTTGGAAATTATTATCAAAGTGATTAGTAAGAAAATGGTAAAAACGTTTGTGACAATGAAATCTTTGAGGAATAACGATGACAGAAGGAAGTCAAACAATGAAAAGATAATGATGATAAGCTGCAGAATCTGAACTGAATTCAAGCTTCATATACATGAAACTATGAAGAATATCAAAGAATCAAAGATCTCAAATAGTTATTTGATGAAAGAAAGCTCATAAAAGTCCACTTAAATCCATTAAAACCAACAAGATATCTCATATTTTAGGATCAAATTCGAGGTGGCTCAGTTAGAGTTATTGCTATTTCGATTACAATTTGAACTGCCTGGTTGAACGCTTGAGGCTTTTCCAGATGATTGCGTAATAGCTTAGATATGTTTTGAAACTCTTAAAAATTTTGGGGGGAATTCCGTTGAATTTCACATTGAAAAGAAATGCAGTTCACATGTAATGCTTGTTAGTGTGAAAAAACCATTGTTTGATATAAAGAACAGTTGTTCTTGGATTCTGCAAGTGATAATATCAGAAAGTTTCTGACATTCCGATAAGAATGATCGTTTTGGTTTTGACTATCGAAGCTTATATGACAATGTGATTCATATTTCTTCCTCATCTCATGATAAGTAGTAACAAGATATAAAGTTTGATAAGAAATCAACTCATTTCACTGAAATATTAAAATAAAGATAAAGTTGGTAAAGTTTTAAAGTTTAATAAACTAAATTTTTCAATGATTAGAATAGGAAGCTTTTCAGTTAGAACATCAAACTGACACTATATTCATTACATATTCCGAGTATTTCAAGTATTCTTTTCTCAAAGTTCGAAGATGAGAAAAATAGAAAGAGCAAACACCTGATTGTAAAAAAATTCTATTTTTTTCTTTTAAAAAAAGCACAATATCTTTATTGATATTGATCTATTTCTAAAGATAACAATGATTTAAGAGTGGAAAATATTTCTGCTTTACATACATATCTTCTGTTTCTACTTCTTCTTCAGATAGTTGAGGTCAAAATAGAGAATAAGGTAAATACATAAGAAGACCAACATATGAAAATAGAATTATGAAATAACTAATCCATTAGCTATGATTCATATCAAAAAATCTTTTTTTTTTCATTTGTTCAGTCTTTTCCCATCGAGACAATTGTTCTTTGTATTTACCATATTCAACATTCTTCTCAGAGGTATGTGCTGTTTCCACTGCTACTGTTGATCCTGCGATGCTACTACTGATGCTACTGCTGCTGCTGCTGTTGCTGCTGCTACTGCTTCATCTCAGTTTTTTTTTTGCTGAGAAAGAGAAAAGAAAAAAGACTTTTTTTGCTGGAAGATGTGTTTGTTTATGAGAAGATATTGAGTATTGAGGATTGAGTAGAAACTCTTGAGCTTTTTGCTTCTGACCAGGTCATGAACGTTGTTTTGCTCCTACCAATCATCATCATCAATATCATCATTGTCATCATCACATACAACCCAACTAACACATTCTATCTGTTCATTCTGTGGTATTAAGCTTTAAGCTTTGCGAAGAAAACAATTCTTAGAAAAGATAAAGGAAAATTCGAGAATTTTTCTTTATTCAGATTCAAGAAATATCTTATAGTTTACAAAAAATGGTGAAAAACATATAATAAAAGTATCTAAAATCTGAAATAAAAGGAATTTGCACACAGCACACAGCACACAGCACACAGCACACACTAACTCAATCCGTATTATTTACTGAAATTTGTTACGTACATCCTTCATTCTGAAACAGTTATTAGAACGTTTTCGAATAGTAAAAAACAAAAATTAATTTCAAAAAAAGGAAAATTTTTTTGAAAAAATGGGAGAAAAATATGAATAAGTTTGAAATGTCATCAGGTGTCTGTGCCTCATGACTTGACAAACAGCTTCGAAATGGTTGGAAAATAACACATGTGAAGAGGGGGAGGGAATGAGTAACAGATGAAAAAATTTGTTGGGGAAAAAACTTCAAGAGGAAGTTTTAAAGCTTTAGGTGTCTAATTTGGTACAACGGTTCATCAATTTTTGTAATTTTCAGGTATTTCTGAAGAAAATATAGACAATAGTACAAGACAGTTGATGAGAAAGCACAGAATAGGCATAAGCAACCGCTCAGTACGCAATAAACGAATGAAATGAACAGGATGAATCACGTATGAGACTTGTTGGTGGGATGGAACTGTGAGAGAATCACTACACATCATGATGATAAACGTATGGAGCAAACATGAAAACTAGAAATTTTCCAAAAAAAATCATCACAAAGAGTTTCGAAATAGGTTTTGTAATCTTATTCAATGTTTTAAATGAGACGAATACACAAAACAAGCAATCATAAACGAAATTTGCTTAGGTTTCCATTGAAAACAACACAATCTTTAAGGAGAAATCCCTTCTGTTCCACATAAAAATGGAAAAATAATCAAAAAAAAAAGGAATAGAATGACAAGTCGACGTGAAAAACAGCGGGACCTTGCTTCAAGCTTAAGATAAGTGATGCCATCTATCTTCATCGTTACTGCTTCTTTCTCCCTTTTTTTTCTTCTTTTTTTTTGTGAAAAAGAAAAAACGAAAACAAGCATGAGGAAATAGAGGACCCAAAGGACATATGCTTATGAGGTTGAGGGAGGAGAAAAACACATTGTTTAACCAATCTTTGACATTAAGAAAATGAGGAAAGGTTCATCACTATCATCACTGTGACAGGACTCAATAGAGCACAAAAAAAGTTTTTTTAATTCTTATTGACTTATAAAAAGGAAAAAAAGAAAGAAAGAAGAGAATGAAGAGAACGAGAAAGAGAGTGAAAAACAGTTTTTCAGCTAATCGATAGGAAATTTTAATGAGAAATTTAATTTTTACAACAAAAACTTTAAAAAAAGCATAAATCCCATTGTATTTTGGATATATGGATGAACATACATATGTACATATGGAGCCTGTGTAGACAGATGTTTGCTTTTGGATATGAAAATGAATCAGATGACGTCAATAGATGAGAGAAACTAAGTTGAAGCAATGAGATACATATGGACATGTCTTGGGATTAAATGGATAAGTTGTCTAAGAAATGACATGTGGATATATATATATAGTTTAAGGAAATATAATATTAAAGAAATCAAAATCTTGTATGTTGTATATTATCGAAGACTGTCGTTCTTCATCGTCGTACATAGTCGTCGTCGTCGTCATCAGCATCGTCCGTAGTTGACGATAATGTACGTTTCAAGTGGCTCTATGGTACACAAGCCCCCCTCCCTCCAACCCTCCCCTCTCATACAGACAGATCTTTTCAATTTCGTACTTCAATCGTATTATGTATACAATATTTAGAAAATACGTGCGAACACTAGGAATTGCGTTTAATAAATTAGATAAGAAAGCACCCATGTGAAGAAGGATTTAAAGAGAATTAGAACGATTTAAAAAGAGGAAAAGAGAGGCTAAGAGGGAGGTAGAGAGGAGGAAGAGAAATAGAGAGAACGAGGGACTAATAGAGATAGGGAGAGAGAGAAAAACGTAGAATAATAACGATCGAACTAGATACATTATAGAATTCGAGTGAAAGAAGAATGCGTGAAATCAAGAGGGAAGAGAAAATTTTCAAAGTGCTCATTGTCAGTCAGAGGTCTTTGAACGCAAAAAATAAAGAAAAATTCCTGCATTCCTGAGAAGTAAATCGTTATTGGAAAATCAAATACAAAACGGATTAATCCACCAATAATCAACCATCTGACATCTGATTTGTTTAGCGTAACGTCCACTTATTCTCATTCATTCTCAACATACTGAGTAAATTTTACAACTTTACCGACAAAAGAAATATCTGTGGAAGTATAGAATAGAATATCTGTGAGAGAGTAACTGATGAGGATGATGATTTGAAAGTGAGAGGAGGAGATTTGTTGGAAATATTTTGAATTAAAGATTTCGTAGATTGTTTTGCCTTTTTTGTATATTTACTACCAAATTATTTGGATAACAGAACAGTTTTTTGACACTTATTCAGCAACATCAAGTAGCAAATGTAGCGAAATTTCTCGAAAATCGTTGTCAAGACTGAAGAATTTGATTTTTTTTTTGTAATTCTTTTTCACTTTCACACAAGACTTTTAGCTCTTCTTCCTCAGTTTTTGTCAGTATTTTCGTTCATTTTCTATTTCTTTCTTTCTCTCTCTCTTTCTTCTATTTGACAACGATCTATCTTCTGAGAAAGCGGAAATTTTTTTTTTCGACAGGAATTTCCTGAAACGATTTGCAGCAGAGAGACGAGGAAATCCAGTCCGTTCCTGTGCTTATCACCTGAGAAGATGATGTTGTACGTGAAGTTCAACCGGTCTACATGATCTAACAATTTAAAATGAAATTTTAAAATATTTCAAATAATTTTTATTCTAATTATCTAACAAATTATTTTAAAGCATAATTATATGTATATATATATATATATATATATATATTAATATTTACATTTAAAATTATTTTCATCCGATCATCGGGATTATCCCATTAAACGCAATAATGGGCAGACATCTTGAAGTCCTCTGCAAAATTCAATTTGATTCAATAGTTTCAAAGAAAAAATGAAAAAAAAAAAAAGATTTTAGATCAGTAGATTACTCACTGGACTCCAGCGGATTGTGCACAAGTACAAAGTCCACCGGCATGAACTTTCCAGTTCAGTACTTTTCCACAGGTCTTCATTGATGATTGTAAAGCTAACTTTGTGATTTTTGGCTGACAGCTGAAGATGAGGGATTGAAAACTTTTTTTTTTCAAATTTGGCTATCAACTGACCCTAATCTGTCATAACAGAAACCGTTGGCGTTCTTGTTTACAAAGCAGCTTTCAAGACAATCTCCATAAGACAGAACTGTTTCAGCAACTGGTCTATAATCATATGTTTTTGTAAATAAGGCTTCGAGCTGATGCTGATATGTGATTGAGCTTACCTCATCTTAGCTGCAGGTCCTTGACTAAGAATCTTTCCTCGTTGTTTAGACATCATCTGCTCTCCCAATTGGAAAAGACGACGCATATCATGATATGGAATAGTTGGTCCATTTTTAGTTGGAACACATCTATAAAACAGAATATTTTGTTTCTATAAACACAAAAATATTCTTTGAGCAACTTACGAATGAAGGTTGGTTTGCATACAATCAATGAACTTGTGAATAACTGGTTGAACTTTCTGGATACATGGTCTCAAACGAGATGGATCCGAAATAATCTGAAATACAAAAAATGAATTTTCTTCAAATTTTCATGAAAAAAAACGGACTTTTTTGAATTTATAATAGCATTCATTGGAACAATCATTCATCTGAGTTTCCATGTTTTCACGACATTCGCTGAAAAAAAGTTCAAAATAAAGTTTCAAATGAAGGACAAGCTTTTACTTTTCTTCGTTGCAAGAACATTGACGAATATCACGACCAGGTACAACAGCGTTGTCCAAAATCATATTAGCACTTGGAGTTAGCTAAATGTAAACATTATATGAAACATATACATATATGGTTAATATAGTATTATACCTGAGAAACAGAGAAACCAGCATATGCTGTTGTTGTTAGAGCTAGAATAGCTACAAAGCTGAATGTGTTGCAGACCATGTCAAGCAGTCAAGTCAGCAAGAGATAGAGAGAGAGAGAAGACAAAGGTTTGATATAGAACTAATGAGAAACTTACCTTATATAGTGTACTTTTAAACTAAATGAAAACTTGTTTTCTCACATCTTAATAAAAGTTTTATACGATGAGCATTGTTTAGTCAATTCATTAACAACCCACTACGTCATAATCTGACCATTTGAACCTAATTTCTCGAAAAATTTGATGAATCACCTTGGCTAGAGGACATATGATTGTAAGAAGTGAGAAGAAGAAGAAGAAGAAGAAACAAACGAAACATCATTTCATTTCTAATCAAACACCAAATTCGGAGAATAACTAAAAGAATAAAAAAAAATCTTTTTCTATCTTTGTTCTGAAAAACAAGAAAAAGATCTTTTAAAACCGTTTTTACCTAAAACATCTCTTGATCATTGGTCAATTTGGTAAATTGTAAATGAATCTTTCAAACTAACTGATTTTCAGACTAAGATGGCTAATGTATTAAGTCTTCTGTTTAACGAACAACTTTTTTTGTTCACCTACATTGGTTCATTTTAAGATTATCTTACTATACAACTTTGAATTTTCACGTCTCTTTCGGAATTTTCGTATAAATTTCATAATTAAATGAGCTTTTCCTTCTCTCCCTCTCTCTCTCTTTCCCTTTTTTCGCATCTCTCTCTCTCTATAACATATATTGAAAATAATATTTTGTTATAGGCAAGAGGTCAAAATGAGATATATGTATGCATATGTAATAGAAAAAAATAGGGAAAGATGCTGAAAGATGATAGAGAGAGAGAGCAAGATATCTAGAAAAAGAAATATAGATTTGAAGAAAAGAGACAAAAAAGGAGGGACTAAGAGAGAGAGAGAGGGAGAGAGAGAGAAAGAAAAAAATCATACACAGAAGTAATAATAGGTGAATATAGAGATTCTAAGAAGCACAACAAAACGGAACATGTAAATGGGCATTTAGAGAGATAGAGAGTCTAAACAGGGTGAGAGAAAATGAAAAGAGATTTGCTTTTTCTTCACTCTCGCGGATCTACAAAGAGAAATAGGACCGATCATATGGATGAGTGAGCTTATGCTCTGTCTAACCTTCTGGCATCCATTTGTTTCATACCGCATGAAGCCCTTGCTGAGCTCAGATATAAGCACTCCTGCTTCGGTTCGATCCGGTCAGCTGGTTTCCGAAATAGGAAAGTTCTCTCAATTGAGCTCGAAAAAGGAGCTTTTCATTCATTTTACTATATAAGACGTAGAACTTGTTTTTTTTTTGAATAAAATTTGTAGAAGTTTTGCAAGTTTTCAATAGCCCAAGGACATGTCATATTCCTTCTTTCATCAAAATACTTATGTCTTTTCATGTCAAGCTTCATCTCAAGTTTTAGAGTTGGTCAAGCATCTTGTGTGACATGTCACTATAAGTCTTTCTTCTCCTCCACATCTGCCTCCATCGGTCTTTTTCTAATTCAATTTCCTTATCGGCAATTCTTAAAATATATTTTTCATTTTAATTGCTTTTGTGGAAATGAAGAAAAAAATGAAAATAAAAAAAAATTTCTCTCTTTTTCTCGTTCCCCGTCTCCTCCCTCTCTCTCTCTCTCTCTCACCCTTCTTTCTCTCTGTAAATCTCACCGTCTAAGCTAAAGTTAGATTTGAAACATCAGGTGCACCGAGAAAAGAATTTTGTCGTTTGATATTCATTCTAATATGAATCAAGAATTCTCAATGAAGCATGGAACAACATAATGTATCGAATATTTGAATTTATGTCCTTCTTAATGCATTTTCAATAACTTTTTAAAGAATTAAAATTAATTTTCTAATATTCATTCATACTTTACCAATGATGTTAGGTGATGATGATATTGATGGCAAAAGATATGTTCATATTGTTCTTAAATTCTGTTTGAAAGAGGCAAAAACTTTGAAAATTTTATTGAAAAACCTTTTTTCAAACATTATTTCTTCTTTTTCTTTTTTTTTCTTCTAGCTCATATGATCATAAGATTCCATTGACATCATTTTTGAACTTTTTAAATAAATGGTATCATTGATCATATCGGGACAATATGTACTAACATAGCTATGAACGGGGAGAATTTTTTTGTGAGAAAAGAAACTTAAAAATTCAAAGATTATGGCTATTTCTTGTAAGTTTCTTGCCAAAATGTTTCTGAACAGATAAGAGCTTCTTCTATCAATCCTAAGAAGCTTTTCATCCAGTTACTACTACTACTGCTGATGTTACTGCTTCAGGCACAGCTTCTGCTACTTCGGCTTCTACTGCAACAACCGTTGTATGGTTGTTCTTTTGGAAAATGATGTAAAGCAATGAATAAAGAGTTTGCTCTTCAATGTTGTTCGGACATTTCATTGTTTTCTCCAATTTTTACTTCACACTTGAGTCATCTTGCTTTTGACACATAGACATACTCAGATTAAATCTTTTGAATTCGTTGTGCTTAAGTGAGAAATCGTTGTTCATATCGTGCCATACGTCTCATATCCTTTAGTAAAGAAATTGCTTTAAGGCATACTATGCGCTTCTCAATCATCAAGAGAAACGAGGTGTGACATACGAGGAGAGTAAGAGGGAAGAGAGAGAGCAACTTAGAGAGATAGGTCAGTACACATGCATTTTTAGTGAAGGCTAGATCAAGAGAAGAAGTAAAAGGGTGGAGAGGTTGAAGCACAAGCTACTTATTGTCCATCTATCATCTACATCAACATCATCACATTCTTCACCAACTTTCACATTTCTGATGACTTTTTCAAACAGAAAAGTAAAATTATACACATCCATCCATCCTTCCAATATACAAATTTCTTTATTTCTGAAGTCATTATGTCAATTTAATAATCTCCGACGACGTAATATCTATATTATACTTCCTTTTACTTTTTCTTCTTTTTTTTTCCAAAATACTTTCAGATTTTTATGTTCAAAATGTTAATCCGACAAAGCATTTTTCATATATTCTGTAGAGAAAACATAGTAATCCAAGTATTGTGTGATATTTTCATTTTCTTTTCTTCTTCTCAGCTGTTTTTCTTGTATCTTTTTTCTTATTTCTGATTTTAATTTCACCTCCCTTTCAATAACCATTCATGGTAATTTTCTTCTCACACATATCATCAAACGAGTCTCTCTCTCATTCTCTCTCTCTCTCTCTCTCTATCTTTCATTCCTTCTTTGATTTTCTTCTTCTTATTTTTTTCTCGAAATTTCGTGTGGCAATTTATAAAGAATACAGAGAAAAAGTGAAAGAGAGAGAATTCTCTGTTTAATGTTTTCCCTGGAGACAAGTAAATTGAAGGTAAAGCTTTCAAGCTTTTTCAAGTACTATGCAGCACAAAAATCATTGAAAAACTTCCACTATTCCATTACCTTTTACTAATTTTTCCAAACGTCCAGTAAATAGAAAAGTTCGCTTCATTGCTCTGACTCTATTCATTGCCACCCCATTCTATACCACCCATGTCCACCGCTACCACCAACATAAAAAACACATTATCTCTTATTTATATTTAGGAAAGAACAAAAAAAGAAAATAAAAAAGATTTGTCGACCACCCCTTCATCACGATGTCCATTAATCAAATTTCATGATAAGATCTTTTAAATTATTTATTTTCATCCTATTAATCTATACTATATGTATGGATAAATGCATATAACAGCCACATCATGAGGCTTTCAATATCTGACAACGGCTCCAAGAATTTCATTCGTTCATATCTAGTTTCAACAGTTTTTATTTTCTTCGATTTCTCGTATTTTCAATGTTACAACGAAGAAAAAAAGCTTTTAGACTATTCGTATTCGTATAAAATACTATTTTTCCATGTATTTTCTTCTTCTTTTGTCTTCATTCAAGCCTCTATTAAATGAATATTATAATCGTTTTGGCAGCTGTCCTAAGAGATGAGCTCATTCACTTCAATGATCTGAAGTCTAACATGGCTATATGAATCTGAACTTTAAAAAAAAAGAAAGAAAATACAAAGAAAATATATTTCTATTTCTATTTTATTATAAATACATATAGTTTATACTATACAGTCATGTGCAAAAAACCTCGGACAACTTTTAGAAACCCTTATACCTTCTCAGACAAACTACAAAAAATCAGAAAAAATACATTTTGAGTGTTAAAAAACGATAATGAATTCAGAAAAAATCTTCAAAGTTTTAAAAATCATGTTTAAAAGTATTTTTTGGAGTCTCCGAAATTTTCATAAACTGCTAGAAGTCTTCTTTCTTGAATTTCAGAAGTATCATCAAGACTTCAGAAATGATCTTTTGATATAGTGTTAGGAGTACACTAAACGTCTATTTTTCTTTTAAACGGGAGAATTTGGTTGTATGTTAACCAAGTTATCTTCATAGATATTTGCTAAGATTCAGTTGCTGAAGCTTACTTGTTTGAAGCTATGCCATAGGAAAAACATAGTTATTGATCGAGCTTTGTGCTAAGAATCATTTTAAAATATTTCTAATGAATTAACTTTTTCCTAATCTCAAATTTTGTTAAATCAAAAGAGATTATTCAAAATAGTCAAAAAACACTAAATTTCCTTATAAATTTAGAAATCTCATTGAAATCAGTTTTAGTTATATTAACATATATTTTGACTGAATATATACTATGTTACTTTACGAAACTTATGAAATGAAAAAAAATAATTTTTTTGTAGTTTGAAGGGGTTTCTGGGGCCTCTAAGATATTTTTGTCCGAGGTTTTTTGCACAGGACTGTATATTATAATGATTATGACAGCTTTATATGAAAAAAAAAGTTTTTTTTCCTTTTCATTGCGACTATTCTCTCAATTTTTCTATTGGCTCATTTGCTGGAAAATTACGTTTTTTATTGTTCTATTGGTCTTTCTCTACCACAAAAATTTCCATTTCTTTTAGTTAAAATACAAATAGCAATGTCTGTCCTTCAATTTTTTTTGTTAAGTTAAAGATATAATATTATAAAATATATTTCATATATATATATATATATAAAATTAAAACTTTTATTGTTTTATACATTATTATTTATAATAATTATCATAACATTTCTTATTATGATTTATAGCTTATTCTTTCTTTCGTTAACCTTATTACATTGCCCTTTTATGGCTATTTCCGTTGACTAAATGAACCGCAAAACTAGAACATTTTTAAAATATTATAATATATAACATGAATATATACATAATAATATATTATATATATACTATATACTATATATTATTATTATTATTATTATTATAGTTATAATATTTTCTTTTCTTTTCTTTTTTCTTTGATTGAAAAACAAGGTGGTCCTAGTCACTTTTTTTTAATATGAAGCCGTATAGCATACATGTATAGAATCATACCATTTATGCACGTATATATATATATATTATATACATAATTAGCATAAAAATTTGTGAAAAAAAAAACAACCGCTTATCACTATTGTTCAAACTAAAATGAAATTTTTTTCTATTTTTCAATAATTTAAATATTTAAATTTGCTTTCATATTTATATAATTATTATTATATATTATGCTTGATCATAATCTCGTTTTGATTTAATCAAATTTTTATTTGCACCTGTCAAAAATTTTACTTTGGCACACAACGAATTCTAAAAAAATTTGTGGTGACAATACAAGCTTATTGATATTATTTTAAAATAAAAAAAAATACATATAATATAAACTAATTTATACCATATAATCTTTCTAATAATTATTTATATAAAGTATATTGTCGTTTTGTTTTATGTATTTCGTCATTTTCTTCACGTATTCTTCGATAAAACGAGTAAAAGATGCTCGATTACTCCCTAAGGGCATTCTTCTGTGTAAATAATCTCATATTTCAGATGATGATATCTTCCATCTTCCTTTACCTTCTATTATAGCTCTCTTCCTCTCTCTCTCTCTCTTTATAGCAAAAAGAGTTCAAATCCAAATAGAATTCTTCATTTGCTTCTACAACTTGACAAGTTTTCTTCTTCAGCATCTTCGTCGTCTATTTTACATTTCTTTTTCAATATGGTTAGTTTGTTGTTTATATTTACTTTATATTTCCAAAAAAAATTCTATATCTTGAAAAGTTGGTCAGCCTTCCTCTATTTTCTACTTATTTTCTAATCAAACAACCTCGTCTTCAAGTTCTTCCTCGTTTTTTTAGTTTTAACAGAAATTTATTTTCCAACTATAAGTTTCAACCATAGATATACTCATATCTCATAAAAGAGCTCTTGATATCTTTCCCTCAGGCTATATTCAATCATCCTCCATATAAGGCTTGTATGATATCTTTAAATGTAGTTCACTGCCATATAAGCATTACAACATCTACTAATATCGAATAGACGGCTTGAAAATTCTTATTTTTTCAGTTCAAAACTTGAATAAAGAAATTGAATCTGCTTTTCACAGTTTTTTTCTTTTTCTCAACCATCTCGATATGTGCTATCCTTTAGTTGTTGCTCTGGCTTCGAACGCCATCTATTTCCCACACCTTGAGCAAGAAAATGAAATATTCATTTAGTTTATTTATCTGAAAATTATTAAATAATTTATTTTAAATAAAGAACATTTAAACTGAAATTCAGTATGAAATGTCGTCTTTTTCATCTTCATATTCATCTTCAACGTGGTGCCATAAGGGCATATTACATTGAAAGTGAAAGAGAGCCAAAGGGAAGTAAAAGGGGAGAGAATAAGGGGGGAAGGGGGGGGAGTAGGGTTAGTTAAAAGAGAAAAGAAGTTGACGTTAAGAAATATAAAGGGATTACCATAAAGGATTATTTTGCTTAATAACCTCCATTCGTCTAGCCAGATTTATAGTCGGTTTATGCTACGTTTGTCTTAAAGTCGGTGGCCTAAGCACATCAAACCATCATTTTCTTCAATCTCTTTAGTTCTAACTTGAAGAAGTGTTCCTTTTACTTTTTCTTTCTTAAACTTTAATATTTTCAGATGAAATTGGCATTATTTTCAATTTTAACTACTATTATTGGTATAAATGCTGGATTACTATTTCCATGGACATTTGATAGTGATGCATTTGGAGGTATTTTATTTTTATTTTTTAAATAAAAATAATAATATAAATATATTATATATTATATAATATATAGTAAACTATATAAATTATACAGTCACGTGCGATGAAAGTCGGAAGCTCACTAGAATACTTCATATCTTCTCACACAAACTACAAAAATTCAGAAAAAAAAATATTTTGAGTGTCGAAAACCGATATAGAACTTAGAAAAAAAATTTTTTTAAATCGTGTTTAAAAGTATTTTCTGGGATTCTCCGAAATTTTCATAATCTGCTTTAACAAGTCTTCTTTCTTGAATTTCATGAGTTTGATTAAGACTTGAGGTATAATTTTTTTAATTTCATATATACTATATGAATTCTCAAAATTTTTTAAATTAAAATTTTTTTTTATAGTTTGAAGGAGTTTTCTGGAGCCTCTAAGGTAGGGGCGTCCGACTTTCATTGCACATGACTGTATATGTATGTGTGTGAAGAGTTAATAATTTAATTTTTTATAAAAATAATTTTAATCAAAGTCTAATATTAAAATTTTTTTTATATTTTCTTTATTAAAATTAAATAAATTGCTAGTTTGACTAGTTGCTAAAGTTGTTTAAATCATCAATGTGCCCTTAAGAGGATACTTTCACTCAATTTCTGGAATTTAAAGAAGATTGTCTATTAGGTATTCACATGAAATAGGAAATTGAGCTTAAGATGAAACAGAGAATCTGAATGAAAGAAGTTGTTCTATTGAGAATGAGAGTAGTTAGATAGATAGATAGATGGATGGAATGTTTAGTAATATGGTCCTAAAGACATGCTCGAATGTACTCACCTATTCCAAACTCGTGAGGTTAGATGAAGTCTGATTCTCTCACGCGCATCTTCCATGAATCCCTTAGATGCAGCATATTCTGCTTCAAGGCCCCCCCCCCCTCATCCTCATTTTCAAGTCCTTCCAAAGTCAGAGAACTTGTCTTTTTCTATCAAATTTCCCAAATAATAGTTACATTTTTATATTTTTTTCTATGATTGAGAACAGATGTCAGCTTTTCTTACTCAAGAAAATTTATTTTAGAAAAAACAATTCCATAGATGAGAATTCCGAAATCTTGTTTATATAAACACCATAATTTAATCAACAAATTTTCAATTTTATAACATATAGAGAATTTAAAAAGTACTTAAATCTTGTATCTTTCACAACAACTTGTTCAAATTTCTTTTATTTTTCTTCCTACTCGCTCAATTTCCTTCTTTTTCTTCTTTTTTTCCTCTGCCAACTCCGTGAGAATTTTTCATTTTGTTTTCAAATTTGTGATCTTTTTTTCAGTTCATACTCGAAAATGGTTTGAAATTAAAAGAAAATAATTATCAAAATTCTATGGTTTAACTAGAAATTATCATTCCATCTTCATCTTTCGTCTCTTTTTTGAAATATAACTAAAGTAGAAAAGAATTGTACAATACTACGACATCATTGACAATTTCTTTCAAATGGCCACTTGTCAACAACCTTGTATTTCGAGGATTTTTTGAATCAAATGAACTATCCTTTTCCTAACTCTTTTTCCGTCACTCTCTCTCTCTCTCTCTCTCCCCTCTCTCTCTCTCTCTCTCTCTCTCTCTCTCTCTCTCTCTCTCCCTCTCTATTACCCGTTTACCTCTATCGTCCATCTTAATCTTTTTCTTTTTTTTTCAAAAACTTTTTCTCATCTTCTTTATATTTATACTTCGATACTTATTCGTTACGCATTCTGTTTCTTTGTGAAGACTTAAGCCAATCTATTTGATGATTCGATAAGGTCCATCCTTCTCGTTTAAATGGCAACTTGAGCTTGAAAGAGGTAACTAGATATCAGAAGAAGAATTATTTGAAAACTTCTTTCTATAACATGAACTTATACATTCATTCATTCATTTATTACTAACTATTTATTATTATTATTATTAACTATATTTTCTAATTATTAATTATAATTAAATTTTTTTTAAAAATACCCTCTTCTATAAAAACAAACAGAGTACCAATTATTCTTTCAAAATCCGTTGAATTAACCCACTCGTATATAGCTTCTTCTATTTTTATTTGAAAATTGCCCTTACTAGTCCTCTCTTTCACAGTTTATTATTTAATTTTTTCTTCTTTCTTTTCTTTTTTTAAATTCTAATTTGAGAACAAATTAGCGCTATTTTACTTTGATTTTAACTAATTCATTCTTTCTTCACAACTCTCTCTCTCTCTCTCTCTCTCTTTCTCTCTCTCTCTCTCTCTCTCTCTCTCTCTCTCTCTTTTCTCGCTTCCTCATCAGCTATCATCATAACAATTCAATGGTTGTGGTCAAAATCTCCAAAAGGTGGGAAGCCAAACTCTTAATTTTGATCAGATTAAGCTTACCAATACAACTTACATTCATGGTTCTCATACTCAATATGCTCATATCTGGGAAAAACGTTCCTGCAAAATAATGAAAATTCTTACGTATTCACTTAATTCTTACGTTTTCAGAGAATTTCAAATGAAAATTCCTTTTTTTTTTCTCTTCTCAGATTTTTCTCAGCGTATCCATGTAAAACTATTTATTTTGTTTATCTAGTAAAATTTTCACAGCTTTATTCTAAATCGTCTGTCGTTTGAAAACGGAAATGTCATTTGCTATCTTGTGACATGAAGTTTTTGTCATCTAGCACCTCGCGATTTCTTCAGAATTTTTTGGTACGCAGTTCTATTCCATTTACTTATTTGGGCACAACGAGTTAAATCAGATTTCGTCGAAAAATGATGAAAAAGAAATGAAATTGTAGATTACATCATGTTTTTCTACTACTTTCTGTTGCAATATTTGTATTTTTGTATGAAACATTTGAAAATAAAAATTAATTTGAAAAGCATAAGGAAAATTAAAAATTCATTTGTTAAAGTATCTTACTTCTTTAATGATTCTAAAATGTAAGCGGACTGAATTGGAAATGATTGTCATGAGTCTGCCTCAGCTCACCCCCCACCAGTCACCCACTCCTGTCCTCTCTCTCTCCTCTTTCTCTTTCTCTCTCAATTTCTCAAAGTCTCTGCTGATTATTTGACTTTTTACTCTTTCTGCCCTTATTTGGGCAACAAGAATCTACCGAACATACATATACATAAGAGCTTTTAGCAATTGAAGATAATTGTGGTAATTAGATAATGTACATATGTACTGAAGCTTGAGTTGCACGAATTATTTGATAGGCATGAACATTGTTCTTCAGCCAGCATTCCCATACAGAACAACTTGTGTTCATATCTTTACTCCTTTTCAATATATATTTAACTATCTAACTAACTATATATAGATAGATAGATAATATAATAACGTTTTCCTTTTATTAACGAAGCTCATTTGATTGTTTTGAGATGTGACCGTGTGTGTGCCGATGATCATCTCACATTCATATCATCTGCCTTCTGTTAAATTTTTAAAAAAACAAATCCAAAATGCTTGTAAGTAAGATAATCGTTGTTATATCCAACTTCTCCATTTTCCTGCATTTCATTCAATACTTCTATCAAATTTGAATTTTCTTCTCAAAAAAAAACAACAGAAAAGGCTATTTGTTTTACTTTTTCTTCTTAATTTCATTGAAATTCCTATACTTGATCAAGCTATGTTGTATTTAATTGAATCGTGAATGCTTCATTACGGTCCACAGTTCACGTTTCAACGTGAAAATTCAAAATTTCATTTCTGGACACATGAAACGGTTGCATTTCATCTATTCTATTGTGTTGCCGTAGGCTATATTTATATTATTACTCCATATAAAAAGTATAAATGAAGTTTAAAATGAAGAATAATTTAAATTTCATTGAATTATAATGAAATGTACTTCATCTTCATCTTCTTCTTTATTTTGGAGCATATTTTTGATTCTTTTTCTCTTCTTTGAAGAACCAAAAACATTACCTTTCTGTATTTCATTCTCTTCATCTTCACTTCTACGTCTTTTCCATTCACTCTCTTTTCCTCTCGTTTATCTTCTTGGATATTCTATCTTTCTTAGTCAAAATCTCTTATTCTCTTCTCTTTACCCTACATCTCTCTCTCTCTCATCCAAAGACTTCTTAATCTATCTGATATCTCTCATAAACATTCTATTTTATCCATGAGAGAGATTCATGCTTGACCAAGAGTAGCCTTGCTTGAGGGCATAGCTCTTCATGAATTAGCATAAATGCTTCACGGATGTTGAGACACACTAATGACCTAGCATGGATCGAACCACTTAACGTCATGATTTGCTCTTGTTATAACCTAGATTTCTGTTGTTAACTGACCATTACTTTCATCTATCAGTATTCAATTCGACCTTATTGCTCATGTTTTCCTTCATGATCTCAGCTTGTTCTCCGTTACTTCCGAGCTCCTTCAAAAATTGTTTTTCGAATTACAAATACGTTTATGTGATCTGAATTTGCTCAAATATGTTTTTGGAAAAGAATGCTCATACATTATCATCATTATATCAATTTTCAAAACATTAATACCTAATGCTGATGTTAAAAAAATCAAAAATTCGAAAACTTTCATGAATCTTCATTCTCGGCTATCTGATGACCTCCGATGTCTTCACTTATGAATATTTCCAATCAACTCTCTTTACTCTGTATGCATTTTCTAAATCTCTGGGCTCAGGAAGTCTTCGTTTTCCGGAGATGCTAACTCTCACACCAACCTCCTACTCCTCTTTTTCCATTTCCCTTCATTTTCCTCTTTTCTCTTTATCTTGTTTTTTCATTTTTTTTTCATTTTACTCCCTAATCTGATTTTGGTTAGCTTAATTCATATCTCTTATTAAATTTTATAATAATTTTATATTTTATTATAAATTATAAATTATAATAATAATAATATATTTTTACTTTTTTTAGCTGTTCAAATTTTATTTTTTTTTTCTCTAAAATAAACCCTTCATTAACAAATTTTACAAATAAGAAATCTTATAAGAACTGAAGCCCTTTCAGTCAATTCTATTGCAGAAGCACAATAGAGAATGTGTCAGAGCTCACACGCTACCAAGGTTTCCCATAGATACATTTCACATAGTACATTTAGCTCTTGTCTTATTCATATAGCTTTACATCATTTTAATTGAATTTCATTCATTTTTTTTTCTTAAATTATCTTGTATGATTATATGATGTAATCTTACATCATCAATATCAATATCATGATTTCTTCTTTTAATTTCATCAAAATATTTCATATTCTAGATATTTCGATATAATATTCATCTATCCTGAATATATATATATGAGAATAAGACGAAGTGAGGAATAGATTGAGTGGAAATAGAGATAAACATACAGTTGATTTGATCAACTTCTTCAATCATGTGGCCATGGCTTATGACCGCTTGTATCTATCCCTGTATTGTAGGACCAGATTTTTGGGGTCTTGTCCACAAAGAATGGAAGATGTGTACAGCTGGTCAGTTACAATCGCCTATCAACATAGAGCCTGATAAGCTATTATTTGATCCGCATTTGGATGCAATTAAACTAGATGATGTTCAGGTAGTTAACTATAATAATAGTTTTTTGAGCAAAATTTGATGTTTTAGATTGAAGGAATATTTGAAAATATTGGACAATTACCGATTGTAACCTTAAATGAAACAAAACAAACTATAAATATAACTGGAGGCCCAGCTTTTCCATATACATATAGATTAAATCAGGTTTTTTTCATTTGTGAACTTGAATAGGATTTTCATTGCTTTACAATTCTTCAGATTATTGTTCATTTTGGAAAAGACTCTGAAGAAAAAGGCTCCGAACATACGGTTGATCGTGTAAGATTTCCTGCTGAGGTAATTTATAATAATTTATTGAAATTATAAATTATATTCTGTTTAGATTCAATTTTTGGCATATAACAGTGATTTATATACAAATTTTACTCAAGCAATGACTCAACCTAAAGGACTATTAGCTATTGCTATAATGGTTGATGTAAGTTAAAAACAAATAAAAATTAGAAATATTATTATATTTATATGAAAATAAAATAAAAATTACATTTTTAAATATTTTAATTGAAAAAAATAATCAATATTACATGATTATCTAATTGATATTCATTATGAATTAGCATAATGATTAATATTACACGTAACGTAAAGTTCAATTTACTTTTATTTTTCATTTATAACGGAAGTTGATCGGTTGTTAACAGATTATACAATTAAAACACAAAAATATATATATTTATATATATATAATACACTTTACTTGTAGATTGGATCAACAACAGAAGTAGAATTACGTAGATTAACAGTTGCTTCACAAAGTATAACATACAAAGGTATGTTCAAACATTAATTTTTTTTTATTAAAATATGAATAAAAAAAACTTTAAATATTTAAAATTTTTATAATTATTTTTAGGTCAAATAACACCTTTAAGACGATTACATCCATATGCATTGATGCCAAAAACAACTCATTATGTAACATATGAAGGTTCATTAACATTTCCTGGATGTCATGAAACTGTTACATGGATTATAATGAATAATCCTATTTACATTACTAAAGAAGATGTAGGAATAAGAGATTGTTAAACGTTTTCATATTATTTTTTTATATTTCAGTTAAGTATTTGGAATGAATTACAAAAATCAGAAGCTAAACAAGCTGAACCTGTGTATATGACACCATCTTATAGACCATTACGTAACGGACGTGGTAGAACAGTTCGAACAAACATTAACATAGCTTTCAAGGTATCTATTGCTTAAATTCGAGATTATTATCATTTTACTTCTTCAACTTGAAATAAACTTTATGCTTTTATCATTTATTAATATTTATTGTTTCAGCCTCAATCAAGCTCTACTTGTGTTTCAAACCGTTATACTGATCTCGGATATAGGGCTAATCCACATCGAGCAAATTCTCATAATCAATCTTTATATAAACGAAGTACACAACAACTTCATGATGATGATGATGATGATGATGATGGTAATGATGTTATATCCACTGATACAAGAATTCATAATAACAATAATAATAATAATATAGAAGAAGCTTATCATAATCATCATGATATTTTAAATTCAAAACATATAGAAGGATTGTAAAACTAAAAGTTTGTATTATTTTCATTCTTTTAGGATATTAAAACTGATAATTTATGTTTTTAACACTCAAAGAGTTTTTTTTTTTCAGAGTTTTGATGTTTTTTTTTGATTATTTTTCATATATTATAATATTAATTATTATTATTATTAGTCTACCAACGGCACTTCTATCAATTACGGGTATCCTCTTTTTTTTTCAAAATTTAAATATATATATGAAATAATATTATATGTTGTTTAACACACATTTTTACATATTCAATAAAAACATTTGTTTTGATTTCTTAATTTTATTTTTTTTAAAAATAAACATAATATTATACATATTATACATATAATATATAATATATTGAAACAACTTTACCCCAATCTAAAAATTATTTAAACATTTCAATGAATATCATCAATCATCTTCATATTTTATATTTCAATAGAGAATATTGACAGTATATTCTATTCTCAAATTTTCTAACCACGCTTTTTCATGAACTATGATCAATTTGAAATATACATATAGTATATTATGTATTTTATTTGAATTATTATCTATGATATGAAGCCTGTAAGATAATATTTTATTGGAAAAAAAAAGAAATAATTTAATTTCTTAACTATATGTATAGGTTTAAGGTATAATTAGTATATTTATAGAACAATTATTTATTTTTAACTATGTGTATGATGCATGAAGTATCAAGGAACAAACGACTTTGTTGTTTTATTCGTTATTCTCTTATAATTTTGCTTTTTGAATGCTTCGGAATGAAAATAATCATGACGTATTTCTAGATTTTTGGACATTTCCGCACTCAAAACACGATCAGCAGCTGATCATCTTGACTCTAATAGAGCAGATACAGCTGACTATCTCAATCACTAAGTTAATCGTGAGTATATTGAATCTGAAAGTCTTTCCAAGCTATCACTTTTCTATATCATTTCTATCTTTTCTCTTCTTTCTTGTTCTTTTTCATCTTCATTCACACTACTCCACCCCCGTCTCTGGTTCCTCCATATCTTATTTTTACTTTTTTTCTCTTCATTTCATTACTTATCACATCAGTCTCTCATTTGATTCAAACTGATCAGTCTCGTGTTTTACAACTTGAACCTATCGTTCTTCAATTCTCTCTTCGTCTCCCACTCGGTTCCTCCTAGCTTTTCCCTCGCTTTATCTTTCTTAATTGTTTCCGAATGACGAGATAGTATAGAAAATAACGTATGAAATCACGCAGAGAGTATGAGATCACATATCATTTTTAAATTTTCAAAATATTCCTCAATCTAGATCTCTGGAACTTAAAGATCAGAACTAGTCGTTGGGATTGTTTTTCTCTTCTCTAGTCCATCAGCAATTCATCTGATCTTGAAGGACTATCTAACAGCTCTTCTTTCCAATCATTTTGTCAAGTTCAAGCTCCTCAAATATTACCATAACATCCTGAAATTTTGATGAACAAAAAGATTATTCAATATGCTTGAGCTTTGTTATAAGCTTGTTCCAATCTTGATATCATCAAAACATATCTTAATCTATCCATATTACTTTTTAATTCTTTACAAGTTTATAAGTTCCAATTTATTTTATCATTTTTCTCATTATATTATGAAAAACATATGTCTATTCTGCTTCTTCAACTATATTTTAAAATTTAAAATCTATCTCTACATATACGTCAATATTTCTTGACATTTATACAAAAAAAAAAGAATTGAATACAAGAATAATATGAAGCGAATGTTAAGACATATAGATATTCGTTCTTTCTTCTTTCAAAAAAAAAAAAAGATTTTTCTTCTTTTTTTTTTTTAATTTTATTTATTCATCATATTCACAACATATATATACATATATACATGTATATGTTTGTCTTCAACCTGAACAAAGAAAGCAAATTCAAAGCGTCGTTGGGAACTAACTGACACACTAGATAGTAAAATAAAATATTTAAAAAAAAAAAAGAAACTTCTACTCTTATTTCAATATTTAGTTTTTTCTTTTTCAATTCCAATTTTTTTTCACTTCAAATTGCCTTAAATAGTTCAACAGCTATTCACCAGCATTTAATTATAAATCTCGATTTTTCATGATAGTAATAGTTGATAATAATGTTGATGATCGGCTTATCTTCTTTATTATCCAGCCGCTAGTCGTAGTCTTTTCCATAATCGGGCCGAACATGTCGTCCAACATCAACTCTTCATTTCTTTCATTTTCGATCTCTCTCTCTATCTCTCTCTATCTCTCTCTCTCTATCTCTCTCTCTTTCTCATTCTCTCCCTCTCTATTTAGTACTCATTCTCTCTTTTTAATTGTATCTTATATTATCTCTCTTTACCCTCTTCAATTCTCTTTTATTCCTAACACCAGCCCTACCCCGCCACCTCGTGCCAATCCTTTTTCGATCTACCAAATGATCACTATACATCATGTTTTAAAAAAAAAAGTCAACTATATACCCATCCATCTAATGATTAATAAACATTTTACAATCATATTCATTTGACATAATGAAGCATTTTAACGTGAATGAATTGAAATTGAAGTTGTTTCAATACAAATCATCAAATCATTTACTTTTTCTTAATAAACCATTTCAATATTCAAACTTAAATGAATAAGTAACATAAACAGTTTTTTTACTTTCTCTCTCTTCTCTTTCTCTTTCTCTCTCTCTCTCTCTCTCTCTCTCTCTCTCTCTCTCTCTCTCTCTACTTCACTTTCATTATTAATTTTAAAACTTTTTGCAGTTTATATATTCAATATAATTCCAACTAAACTTATTTTATTACTAATGAGCTAGCTATGGATGAACAAGCGACTAACAACTCTTTATTTCAATTTTCACGTCAAGATACATAGTCTACTCGGTATCTCACGTGAATTACGCAGTAAGAAGTTTGTTATTTTAGTCTCATCAGGCGTTCTTAACGGTTTCACTTCTTGTTCCTTTTTTTTTGTTTCAAATAATTCATCACCATCATCTTTCTTTTAGCTTCTTGTGCCTCACTTGATATGCTTTCGGTTCTTTCATCTAAAGCCTATCTTTTTATTTTATTTTTTCTGCCCATATATAGCCCTTTAAGTGAACTTGTCCAATAGTTTTAGATGTCGGTTTCATCGGCATTTTCTATTATTATTAATTATTCATAGATTCTCTTTTAGTCAGTTTCATTTCTCTAGTTGAACTCATCCCTGTTCTCGCTCATAACTTTCAAAAAAGCTTGTTCATCATTCTATTTCTACGCATTACTTACCTCAAAATCTAAATTTTATGCTTGGATAGTAATAATACAGACGTGATATATCTTATAATCATGTTCTGTCATGTATAATACGCCGTTTTTTTGAAATACAGTTCATCCATTGTAATCAATATAATCTCATCATCCTGTCATTCTTTAACGCTATTTCATGAAATAACATTTTGTTTCCTTTAATTTGTAATAGGTGACAATCTCTCGTTTTCTTCTTGTTCTTCTTTATTGTCGTTGTCGTCGTCGTCGTCTTCTTCTTCTTCTTTTTCTTCTTCGTCGTCATCTTTTGACAACAACCGCTAAGAGTTGAAGAATATCATCCATCCAGCCTGCGCTACTTCAAGCCACATGTTGACCATTATCTTGAACTATATAACGGTTGTGTTGCAATTCAAAATTGCCACTTAAATGAGCAGCTTTTCAGCTTTTTCTTTGCTCACTTGATCCAGTTGCTCATCTTTTGTGCCTGGATTATCTTAATATTCTAATATTTTGCATACTATTTAGCCTGTCTTCTTTCATAGATTTGCTTTCAATGTATTTATTTTTTTAAATATTTTTTATGATTTCATCATACTTTAATTTTATCATTGAAGGTAATGGGGATATGATTTAAAAAGCTTATAGCTGTATTCCCTTTGTCCCCAAATACCAATCACTCTCATTGAAGCAAGCACATAGCAACGAATCGTCTTTGCCTTTCTTCATTTCGCATTTTCAAAATTTTTTATATAATTACTATGTCTGTAAAGCTACTTCAACTGCATCAATGGCAGTATCACTATAGCAGTATTACATGTATTTTTAATATTTAACAAATAAAGATCATTGATTTCTTTACCTACTAAATACAACCAATTGTACGGCATTTTGAAATAAAAATAAAAATGAAATGACGTGAAAAGGGGGCCGTACGTTCACGTGACTTTCTTAATCGGATTGCGAACTTTTCAATTGTTGTTTCTATGATAATGATATGAGTGGTGTTGGCTTCTACAAGAAGATCTCTTCTCAGAATCCAATGAATGAAATATCTTTTAATCTCAAATCAAAGATGCAATTTTAGAATCATTTTGACTTTCGGATGAAATAAAACAAGTAGGCAAAGAATATATCATCTTATCATCCGTTTATTGAATTTGTTGTCCGATTGTTCATCTTTTTCACGTATCAACTTGTTGATCATTTAGTGAACCGCCTACTAAAATACATATTAGCTTATCATTTTCTCCTTTATTTATATTATTATATATATGTATTATATATATTATATTATATTATATTTGATTTTTATTAATATTAATGATTTGTCTACTGTATTAACAAAAAGTTTTTTGTCTAAAAAAATGCATTTTGTAATCAACATTCAGTAAAAAGAATTTCTTTCCGCTTTTTTTTTTCAAATAAAAACTAAATTTGTGACTTGCAATTGTGACAGTATGAGGCTTCAGACGTGTATGTATATCAATAAGTAGCCGGAAGAAGAAAAATGTGAATCTAGTTGTTCATACTCAAAGATCATCTACCAAATGCTTTTCTGATCTTTTTTATTTTTTTTTGCCCAATTCCCAAATTCATCTTAGCGCTATGTATCTGATAATAATTTTTGAAAAATGCTCTGGAAAATCATATCTAGTTCTGATTCTTATCAACTAATCAGCTTTTATTAAAAATTTTGACTTAGTAGTAGTATTTGCCATTTTTTCGGGTTGTCAACGAAAAGTTCATTGTAGCTTATTATGCTTTTCTTAAACTTATCGTCGTTTCAACATTGTTTTTTTCATAATTTTTCTATTGTTTAGATCGTATTATCAATTAGAATGGGCTATTGGCAAAAACTATTCCCTCCATATTATAAATATTCTGTTTTTTTATTTGTTGGATTTGAATTCATTTACTCGGCTGTTGTTCTGGCTATAAGTGAAGGTAAGACACTATTTGAATGTTTGAAAATCCCATATTTTCTTTACTTATGCCTAGATTATGAATTCATTATTATATGATGCAATTGATTAGAAAGTTTATTTTCATAATGATAATAAAGAACTAAAAAATCAACTTAAAATCCTTAATGAGGAAGCCTAATTTTACGGGTAACATCTTGAGGCTTCTTATCAAACCTGTCGTTGAGAAGTATATGGTGATAACAATTTTTGATCCAGCTCATCAACAATAAATCACTTTTAAACATAAAAATAGCTGTATATTCTTGAATAATTTCCGAAAAAACATTTGTTTAGCTTATTACAAGTCGGCTGCACTTGTGCTTCCTATCGCATATGATATCTTCGATGATACCGTTCAGAAGCAGGTCCCTGATTTTGATTGGACCGAAGATGAACGTCATCAGCTGGAAGCGGTACATTCATATTCATAGGCATATTCCTATTTTGAAACACGATGAATCTTTCAGTATAAAATGAAAATGCTTGTAATGTGGGCTATATCAACAATAGGTGTTATACTATGTATGCTCATTATTATTCCTCAATTCTTCGATTTCAACGATAAGCGTGGAAATCCAAGTCATTTGGTGAGATTCTCAGATCAGATTTCTACTCAATCTTAATTTTCAGTGCCTTGTCCGACAGAAAATTGGTTGGATTCTATTCTATATCATGGCTGTCTTTGTTCTAGCTCTCGGGTTATCTGTATATTGGGCTTGGTTAGATTGTGGAGATGCAGTCAGGAGCTTCCACGACCATTTCACAAAATCAGAAAAAGAAGAACATTTCTTAACTATCTTAGAGGAAAAGTTGGAATGTACAACAGATGATGACAAGGAGGTTCCTGCTGCGCATGTTAGTGTGTTGTGTTTCCTTTTCTTCCTTTCTAACTCAAAGTTGAACAACCGAAAAACAGGACATTTATAAGCAAAATCTGAAGAACACATAGATTATTTTCATTTGATAAAAGAGGAAGAAATAGGATAAGTCATCTTGTGTGATGTGTTGTGTGGTGCTATTTTCATTCTTTGATTTAACCTTTTTTCATTTCTAAACCGATTTTATCTAAAGTTCCTGTTTTATGTTTGATTTTGAATGTTTTATTGACTCACTGATAAGGTTAACCTCATCAGGTCATAGTCAGATAACATTTAAACGAGCATTAATAACCTCAAACTTATCTATGAACTTTAAAGAACATACATATCTTTCAAACTCATTTTCCAATTCCTCCCCATATAATACTAGAGTATTTCAAATTCATAATTCAATTAGATTTTTTGATTGAAAATACTTAAAAATACTAATTTCGCATGATTATCGATGATACGTTTAAGAATGTGTTGAGCTGCTTACAACTAATTCTTTTATTTTTCCAGTTATGCGAGCAAAACATCCGAATGAGCTTCATATCTGATTTGTGGATTGATTTACTGTTTTATACTTATATTGCTGGTCATACTATTGCTTTTCTTGCTATTCCATTCTTCAACAAACGTACGTTTTCTTACAAACCTCATGATAATCCAAATATTTCTTTTTCAGAATTAATAAAGCCAGATGATGATGAGATTTTCGTGACTGATGACAAGAAGCTCATTGAAGCTTAGGTTGTTATCACATTTTCTGTTGATATTATGCCAATTTTGACCAAATTAGGTCTGTCATCAGATGGGTATCTTCTTTTTTCTTTAATTTTTGTTTAGTCGTTTATAAAACTAATGTACATTGATGTTTAAAATTAATTTTCAAGTTCTATGTACTTAAACTGCTCAGTATTTCTTGAAAACAATAATAATAAATAATTTTTTAAAATATTTGTACAAAAAAAAGTAAAAAAGCAAAGAGATACAAAACCAATCGTACACGCTTTTCTAACCAAAACTTTACAATAGCTACGAATGAGTAGTTGAAGTCAGAAAATGAAAGCAAACGTTGATATCTTTGTTGGCAAAATTGATTTTATAAAATTTCGGCTATTAGAATGTTAATGTAATATTCTGATTAAAGTGTTATCATTAAAATTGCATTTCGTTTAATGATTTAATAATTATGTTGGAATTGGCAGATGTTTTCATTCAAAAAAATTTAACAAATAAAGAAATAAAACTTTATAATTCCAAAATTGAATTAGTAATTTCTCATTATTGATATCTTCATCCTTTGTCATATAAATAAAATAAATTACAGCACATAACAATTAAAAGTTCTCGAGATCATTCCTTTGCCAAGAATGGAACAAGGATGACATAGCCTAATGATTCTTGTGGAATAATGCTCATCGGTGGGAAGATTATCCTATCACCACTTTACCGGTGTCTTCTTTACCAGCTCTTTTAGGCTTTCCAACCGTGAATGGAATATATTTATATTTAATCATATGCTGAAATCAAGAAATAAGTTCAAAACAAGTTCTATAGACTTACCATAATTTGCCGTTTCATAGTCAGACAGAAGAGAATGATGAAATACATTACGAGGATGGGCCAGAATACAGGAACATTGAAAAACTCGAAAAATGTACATCCGCTAGCAACCAATGTTGCTTTCATAGTCGAATGCCTTAATAATAAGTTACACAAAGAGACCAAATAATCAATATTACCAGAATTTGAACTCAGGTAAGCGTCTCATAAAGGGACGGAACTCATCATTTGTTTTCTGAGGTAGAACTGGACCATCGTCATCATCATCATCAAACTGAATATTCAAATTACAAAAACAATCAATAGTAATATTTTTAAAAAAATAGAAAAAAGTAATATCAAAGTAATTAGTAAAGTACGCACCTGTAAAGCCGGATCGATTGAAGGAGTTAAGAAGAGTAAGAACAGATTTAAATAGTAGATTCCAACAGCATAGCAAACGATGTAGAAGCCCTGAAAAATATATATAAAATCATCTTTTTTTTAAAGATCACACCTGAAGATAAAAGATTCTCAACAAAAAGAAAATGATAGCTGCCACAGCCATCACCCATCGTACTGCTACCAAAGGTGTTAAGCGATCAAGATAATACTGATATTTCTAAAAAATAATAATAAATCAAATTCAAAAAATATTAAATTTTAAATCCACGTACCACTTCTATTGAATGGAATAATCGGGAGACGAATCCAGGTCTATCACGTAAATCGTCTGATCCGTCCATGTTTGAGATTTTTCTAAATTAAGCAGAGTGTAATTAGAGTTTTATAACAACGAACAAATTTAAAACTTAACAAATTCAATAAAAAAAAAGAAATTTTATATCAACCCTTTAGAATGACCATCGATTCATATGAGAACACGTCAGAATTTTGTAAACAGCATGCATAGCAATAATTTGAACTGAGTTAACGTTTAGAAGAAGCGAAGCAATATAATCTATATTATAATAATATCCAATTTAAGACATTTTCGATAACTGAATACTTAGGAAATTATTATACTTCTTATTTAAATTAAAATAAGCCTGAAAATAAATTTACTCGAGATTATTGAAAAATGTGTCTTCCTATGTAAAATGTTAATGTAATTTAGGTATTATCTCATTATTGATATTGAAAAAAATTGTTGAAGAAACTTTAATTATAGGATGATTAATCTTCAAGCTTTGGAGATGGAAACCCTTTTTGGGTGTCTTGTTGCAATAATTATACTTATGGGAACAACTATTTTATATTTGAGGAGTAAGGAAAGTGAAAGAAAAGAATCGAGGTTTGAAGAAGTTATTGATTCAAAGCTCATTATAGATATTTAGATTAAATGAAGAGGAGTGTGAAAATGATAGTCAAACGGAATCTGAAGAAGAAAATAAAAATCGGGGTGGTAAACCGAAGTTTAAGAATCGCACCGAAGCAAAGAAGGTAAAAGACCATTGACTCGTAACAAACATTCAGTTTCTTAGAAAGCTGGTTTGTTCGAACATCCTTGGATTGTGACCACATTGCGAGGACACACTGCTAATGTAACCAATGTAGATTTTTCTCAAGATGGCAAGAAGTTCATCAGTGTCAGCATGGACTCTTCGGTTATTATTTGGAAAACAGCAGTGAGCGAATAAATTACATTATATCTGGAGGAATATAAAATTTTAAAGGATTTTAACAACAAAGAACATAAATTCATTCGTCAACCACTAGAGTTCGACACAGCTACGAATGTTATGTGTTCGCCTGACAGTAAAAGTATTGTATGTAGCATGAAAAGAGATAATAAGGTATGCATTTGATTAAAATTAATTTTATATTTATATTTTAGTTGGTCGTATTTAAATTAGTTCGTAAAGATGACGGTGGATCTGTTCGTATTGTTAAAGCTGATGTAGATTTTCCAAAGAATCATCAATTGGATATTTCGGCAATGGGTATCTCTTCTACTGGTAGCTTTTCTTATTGTTTATTTAAATATACATATGTTTTAGGCAAGTTTTTAATGACTGCTTCTACTGACATGAAAATAATTTTGTACAACATTCGTGGAGAGGTAAGAGTTTTAATGCTGACCACATTAGCCTATTTTTTCTTAGGTTTTGAAAATTATTGAGCCGAAAGTTAGCTCGTTGTTTGATTGTCGCATATCTCCAGATGGAAAATTTGTAGCAATCGCTGGATTTACTCCGGATGTCTTTGTTTATGAGGTTTGATATATACAAATTTTCTCTTGGATGTAGTTTACTTTAGCCTACGTTCAATAGAGAAGGAGGGTTTATCGACTGTAAGAAAGCGTTTGACTTGAAGGTTTAACTCTTTGAGAGCGTTATAATTTTTTATTATTATTAGGGTCACAGCTCTGGTGTTTATGGAGTCTGTTTCAATCAAGATTCAACTAGAGCTGCTACAGCTTCGCGTGATGGTCACTGGAGAGTTTTTGACACCGATATTCGCTATGCTCAAGGACAAGATGCAACCGTAATTAGAAAGTATGCTGAAATATTAAAAAAAATTTTATTTGATAAAAATTTGTTTAGAGGCTCCTGGGCATCTTTGAAGGGAGCTACTCCAGACGATATTAGAATAGCTTTCAGTCCTTCTGGCTTATCAGTAGCAGTTTCTCGTGGTAGCACAATAAAGTTCTTTAGTGCTGAAGATGAAAACAAGGATTTCCCAGAAAGTTTGTAATTTCTACATGCTTTTAAAAAAATATTTCTCTTCAGTAGTTGATATTCATTCTTGCGCAATCACTGGTTTACGTTTTTCATCCTGTGGAAAATATTTGGCCAGTTGTGGAGATAAATATATCAGAATTTTCCATAATGTAGCTGAACCTTTTGGGCTTGCCACTCGTTTGAAGAAGGTAATATTGTTGTTCTTACATTTGTTCAGATAAAACTTGTTCAGACAATTGGTGAAGCTAATGGGGATGCCCAGCGGCGTCGCATTCAGGAACAGATTGAAGATGCTCAGTTGATGGCTTCACAATTCGAAATCTAATGTTAACTATAAGTTATATTTTCTAGTTGTTTTCTTATATGCTGGTATTCAATTGTTGTCATTCCAGTTTCATGCATACTGTGTTTTATGCTCGTTTTGTTATGCTCTTGTCATTCAAGTTTTATCGGGTTAATTCAATTGTTTGATTTCATAAAACTATATAATGTATATCTTTCTTATAAACTTGATGCTCACTAATTTAATTACACTACATAAGTTTATAAAATTGAGTCATGCTATTCTTGAGACAATGTGATTTAATCTAGAACCTTATTCCTTTAGAGCGAGGGGGTAAATTTACTCAAATATTGAAATAAACTCAATACGTAGATATTTGAGTGTACAACCGCTTGAATCTGCAAATGTTTTAAACAACAGATACGTGAAGCTCACGTAATACGCTAATTATCAAATGTGACGCCCTTGAAAAATTACTTGCATGCCTCATTAAACTATGAAACAGGTAATTCATAATTGTGGAGACAACATCTATATATATTTTGAAGGTTTTGGATTCCAATACCACGACACCTTCAAAGGAATTTGGGTACCCTTGCACTCAGACATTATACTTCTTAGAGTGGACTGTAAAACTTGAAATTTCGTGTAAAGTGGAAAAAAATTATTTGCAGAAATCAGCGTTTCATGCTTGTAGATTAGTCGTGAAAGAAATTTATCTCAATCCTTTGAATGAGCATTGCAACAACCGTAAATCATCAGATAAAGGTTTGTTTTGTTCATATTGATAGCATATTTCTAACATCTTTTTAGAGAAAAAACAAGAATCATCTCGTCATCATTCAGATGCCAAAGATGAAAAAGAGAAACTTGCTAATCCTCATGATCGTTTCCGGGATGCTATTGCTAAGATGAGCTATTGGGACGACGATAATCGAAGCTGTTTCATGGTGTCAAACAAATCTGTTTGTTTGATTTTCAAATCTATAGTTTGATTCTGATTTTTAAAGGTTGCGTTTGCTGAACTAGCCGTTTGTTATAGGCTATCTTCTTTATTGAAATTAAGTGGGCAACTAATAGAAATATTAGAGCGTCTTCTCGATTGGCTGGCGAAAAACAGCGCGGTTCTTTTTTTATTTAAAAAATAGCTAATAACATATAATCCAGGTAATAAGTGGCAGTAAAGACAAAACAGAAGAATCTATATCATACGCAGTTACTATGTTCAATTGTGTCTGTTCATTTGCCGAAATATTTCGATTAACATCTATTCAATCTCAAAACTGTAAGGTTTGTACTTCTAATATGGTTATATACATTGGATTCTAATATCTACAGCCATCTTTCAAAAAATATCTTAATGGAACAACAACCTATATCAAAAAAGAAAATTCCAAATTCAAGATATCTGATGTCAATTCCTATATTCCACGAATGGAAGCTAGAATAAACTATTTTCGGTTTGAAAATACCAAAGTTAATATATATTTTCAAATTTAGAACAATTGTGTATATGCTTGGTTCTTACCTTATTTCTATTATTCAAACTTGTCTTCGAGTTGTTAAACCTGAACAGCTTGAAGTTAAAGTTAGGTAATTTCTTTAATATATTTCAATTAATCCTAATGTTGTAATGATGTTTGAAGAGAAGTTCAAGAGATTCTTTCAAAACTCCCTCCGATGTATTTGAGAGTAAAAAAATTAGAATTATCTAAAGAGACTGTAGAATTGTTAAAAGATCCACCACCAAATAAGAGAACGTGGTCTTTAGTTCCTAAGGTTAGATGATATCTAATAGAATCCGCATATCGTTTTTTCAAGGCGTCTGCTGATATTTCACAAAATACTAGCAAACATGATGCTCAAAACGTTGGACAAGAAGTAATGAAAGCTTATCAAAAGAAATACAGGAAGTAAAAGCTTAGTGTTTTTATTGCAACAAGAAAAAATTATTCAGCCCAATTAATGAGGAAGTTGGTGAAAAGGAGAAGAACAATGAATCAAAATTAGGGTAAGTGATGAAAGTTACAAAACTTTGAAACTTTGTGATATTTTGTACATCGAGCATTGATCAGAATGCTGAACAAATCTAAATCGAAGTATATATCATATATCATTTGCTTAAACGCATGACGCAACTTGTGATTTTTGAAAATAGTCCAGATAGCAAGAACTATACTAACTCAAGTTCTTATATCATTCTATTTATTGTTTTTTATTATTCATAATATAAATTTATATACAAAAAGGGGGGCTGAAGGATATTTATGATTTATACTGTATCTGTCAATGGTTCTATTTTAATTACTTATCAATATTTAGAAGAAAAAAATCAGGACGATCTCTATCTATCAGTCCCCAATCATCCAAGGTTCACTAATGAATAAAGAAAACATAGTGATTTCTTTGACAATTTTTTTCAGGCTACGCATAGTTGTCAATCAAGCTCATTAAGCTTGAACGCTTGAGTTAAGAAAATTGTGAGGAGGGTAATGTTGACGGTGATCAAAACGACAGTGTATTTCCATTTATTGTATAAAAAAATAAATTTTATTATGGATTTAGGTATTTGTTCTATTTCGAACGAATGAATTAGCTAAATAAATGCAGATTGGATAAACCCAGGTCAATATACTTAATCCAGTAATGATAAATCCGAATCTTGAACTGGTATAATAAAATGAAGTGACATCTGTAATACTGGTCAGTTGGCCATGAGAATGGCGTCGAAATAGGTCATGTTCTCTTCTGTCGTGATAGGCAATTGATGGAAAAATTGTAAGGATTCTTTAGAATTCTCAATCATGTCGTCAGAATTTTAGCTTTGAAGCTCAAATGGGAAGATAATAGTTAATTAGCAAAACACATAGCTTAAACCTTTGAAGAATATTATATGGTGGTTGAAGCATTGTTCTACCAAATGATGCCACATTTGAAATGCGAAGATATTGAAGATATCAGATGATAAACAGCTTAACGAATATTAGGTTTTTCTATCTATGGAAGCATAGCTTTCCAAGTTTTTCTCGGTCAAAATCCTTTAATCATCAATTCATAACTATAATTTTATTTTCTGATTATCTAGGAAGAACATCATGTTGGAGATTGTTTCTGCCAGTAGTTAGACTCACAGTCTCCTCCTCTAACCATCTATCTTATCGGTTGACTTTGTCGTCATCGTGGAACGAATGGTTGCCTTTTACGGAGCGTGACCCATTTCTCCGTCGTCTTCCGACGACTCAGACCATAGCCTATAATCCATTCCAGATGTCATCTTCTCCACACATACACTCGCACATGTCGGCGTAGTCTGTGATGTGATAGTGGACGTACTCTGATGTACTCAACTGATCTATACAGAATGCAGAATTCATACTTCGTACTTATCATCATTTAGCTGTTCGCATTGGTGTAGTGGACACGTCTGTGCCCATGTGCCATGCTATCAGCCTTTCTCCAACCAAATGATCTCCTGATTTCCCGTAAGGTTTCAGAGCAAACTATCCCATTTCTGTTCTTATAGTGTTCAAAAGCTTTCTATACATATATTTATTATTTTCCTTATTAGTTAAAGATGCCGATCACATCCGAATCTTCTCAAACACCTCATATTCTCGTTCTTTATGATGCCCGGCAGGTTTTTCAGTATTCATCAAAGAGCTTTCAATGATCGTCACCAGTCCATCAAAAAACGTCGTTTACTAGCTTGTCCAATATCAGCTTTTCTTCTTTTTTTTATCTTTCTTTTCATATTTTTAAGGCTATGGAGTTCCCGCCCATGACTGTTATCGTATCCTACCTGATGATCAACTCAGAATTCATTGTATTTGCAAATGATCCGATGATGTTCATTCATTCTTTATCGGAACAATACACAAGTCTCTGTCTGCTAACCTCCATTCAGCTATTCACAAATGCTTGTTCATCGTGAAATTTTAAAATTTCTTGTTCAGGTTGATTGCAGAAGGTCATTCCTTGTAATGAAAGTAGGCTAACAACCGCTTACGACCCAATGCAAACCGCCCTTTTTTCTTTTTTTCCAAGAAAGGTTTCAATTCTAACTCACGGTGTTTCAGAGGTTTTTCACTTAAATAATTTGCTGAAATATCAAATCATCAGCTAAAATTTGAGAAACGTGGTCGATGATATGCAGCTAGCTAGTTATCTATCTAATGTAGCAAACAAAGATCACTCTCGAGATCGTTATAGCGATATTCCCTTTTAGATTTTCTTTTTTTTTGTTTTCTTTCTTTTCCAATCTTATACTAACTTGCCCATTAACATACCATCTTATCCTCAGTTATCTTCGCCGGTTTCTTTTACCCGCCTCATCTCTATCTCACTGACCGTCTATTCATCCCATCAAAGTTCCCGTTTACTGCATGCTCATCTTGAATATCCTCTTCTACTGATAGCCATCCTCGCTCATCACAAATCGTTGTCATTCGTTTTCTCATAATACTCTTTTCCTATTTCTCTTATGTCCTTGATCTGAGAGAACAGATCTCTGTTCATTCCCCAAGTAAATACTTCAGACGAACCCCGTCATCCAGTTTCTGCTTTGTCTGTTAATATATCTTATCATTTTCTTGTTCACCAATAACGTCACAACGTGGATAATCTTGTCATCTTGTTGTATATCGTTTTCTTTTCGTTTTCCTCTGAACATTGTCCTTTACCATACCTGTATAAATTAACTTTTCCTCAAGCCCCATCTTTTTCAGAATGCAAAATCTCAATCTTGTCACGTTGCTTCTACTTTGTAGCGGTTCTGTTCTGGCTCAGAACCCTTTGTCCAAGGCCTGGAATGAGGCTCTTCCAGGAGTCCAGCCCTTCTGGGAGAAATACCAAACTGGACCTCATGGAGTTGTTATTCGTGGATGGCAATTCAGTCGTTGTGCCAGTGAGCAGGTACAATTTGAAATCTACCGTTTTGCTAATGTTATATATTAATTTTCAGTGGACTGATTACGTTGTAAATGTTTCCAACATCGTTATCTGGCCAGACTACCCAAGATTCCCAGGACCAATCTTCTTCAATGTTACCATGGATATTTCTGAAGACTTGCCAATTGACAAGATTGAAATGGACCTTGAGGTAAAAAGAAATTGAGTGCTCCAAAGCATGATAATGTTTTTTTAAGGTTCGTCATGCTGTTACTAACAAGGCTGGATCTAAGGGATGGCAAGTTATTCCATGCCAAGGATGGAACATCATCGACGGATGCGACGGAGTTGGATCCTGGTCAGTTATTCCACGTTTGATGCTTTGATTAAATGTGATATTTTCAGCCGTTATTGCGATATGCTTGACAAGTGTAATGAAGCTATCAAGGGAGCTCACAAATACATCAAGGATAAGAAGGCTAATGACTTCCTTAACCAAAACAAGGTTAGATCTGAAATTCTAACAGTTAATAACATTACTTTTCAGCTTTGCCCACCACCAAAGGGTCACTGGACAATGACCTTCTCCAAAGTTTTCTCATCTGAAGATCTTCCAAAGTCCTTCTTCGGACCACTCCAATCTGTATGTTTTTGATTCAAGACCATAAATGACAGAAAATTTGCAGAACGAGTACTGGCTTACTTTCTCCTTCACCGATGGACGTGACAAAAAGCTTGGATGTGCCAGGTAAATCAATATAAACAAATGATAGTGTAAAGAAGTAATTTTAGACTCTGGGTTGATGTCTGTAAGTACCATCTCCAAGATAAGGCTCAAAAGTGCTTGAGAGATCCTAATGCTTTCAAGAACTTCATCAATGAAATTTCTTCCCAAGCTGAGCAAATCCGTAATCGTGGATAAGAATCTCTTGCTCACACATTGTTCTACGGTTTCTCGAAGATGTCTTTCATTAAGCTTAACTATCTAATTATAACGCATAATTACTAATTATGCTTCTGTTCTTATTATTTTTTGTTATTATTTATTATATTTATATATCATATAAATATAAAAAAATCTATATACTATATACATATATATATAATTATTTATAGCTTCAAATCATTCATTTTAATATTGAATTCATCTGTTTTTAGAAGATTGACTTCTTTTTCATTACAGTATTTAATAATATTTTCTGATAATTTATTATTTTTGATAAATTATTATTAGTATTACTATTAAGTTATTTTGATTCAAGTTTTCCAATCATTACTTCTCTGTATGAATCACGTTTTTAAAAAAAAATAAATTTTAAAATATTAATTATTTCATAATAATGAATACAATTATATGTAACCCGTTAGAAAATATATAATAGATAATATAGTTAATATTCTTGGATTTGTAGCTTTTTTAGTTGTTGTTTCAATTGGCATTGGTGTTGTCGTCTTTGTTCCCAGCGGTAAAGATGTCGTTTTATTCGTTGTTCCCGGCTTCGGAGTTGTGACTGAGAATGATGGTTCAATCTAGAAATTTAATATATATTTTAAAAAACTTTAGAACTTTCTAACTCCTAGAAGCTTATCTATGTCTAGCTCTGCTAAAAGGTTCGTTGTGACGTTCTTGAATGTATGAACCATAGGAAGAGTATTGCAATGATTTGATATACAAGCACATAAAATTCTTCAAATGAACGAAAATTGATGAAAATGTTGTTCTCGTTGAGGTCCCTACCTTCCTTTGTTATCAGAATAGCAATAATCTGATGTCTGAAGCGATTTCGGATAACAACCGGCGACAAATTCTGATGATGGCGATTCGAAATGAACTGTAAGTACTCTATGATAATATGTCATATATGAAGGATAAAAATAGAAAACACTATAGTTCAAGGTAACAGAAAAGAAGAAATGTTATCGGTACGTTTGGAAAATCAAAGAAAAAATGCTCCAGACCTATGAAACAGATTGGGCCTGAACATCCAATAGATGGTGAGCAAACAGTTCGCTCATGTCGATAATCTCGACACTCGTGGCACATCATAGCTGTCACCGAATGAATAATATGTAGAAATAGTACAGAAGATAACCAGGATATACTTCCATTCCATAAGAACATTTTGACCTGTACTTCGATATGATTAAAAGCTAAAAACACATAGTTTTGTTAAGTGAATGTAGAAAATGAAGAAATCTCATAGTTTGCTGAGAAACAGTTTATTAATCGAAAGAGCCGAGCATAGTAACGCATAGCAACCAAACGATGTGGATGTGCAAAAAAAAAGATTGATGAGAAATATATTTTTTAATTTTAATTTATTTCATTTGGTAAATATTTTACAAAAAAAAAGTTTTAAACTTCAAAACTTGAAAAACTTTTTTTATTTCCACGGTATTGAAAAATGCAAAATAAAATAATAGAGTGAAGTTGATCGCCAAAACGAGTAGTATGTTTAGAAAAAATATTAAAATAATGATTATAATTGACATAGTAAGCTTCATTTCGTTTCTATAATTTAATTCTGACTAATACTATTCAAAATTAAGTTTAAATTAATATATATGTATGTAATCGACCAATGATTCAAAGCTGAGGTGAATGAAAACCTTTGTAAAATTCTCATTCAATGTTAATTTCCTTCAACCAACGCATTATCCGGAAAATTTTTGAACAAACGTTTTATAAAAATAACAAATTCTATGGAATATCTATTTATACATAAAAAATTTCATAAATATAAAGCTATATATGGCTCATCTCTGGAATTAGAATAAAAGGAACAAATTCACGTGTCATTGACGTAGATATGAAATCACTCTTTAGCAGTAATTATGGGCATACATCGGTTGCAGTTTTAGAATGATCAACTTCTCTTGATGAAAAGTTGGACAACGGAGGGAACACGACATATCCCACGTTGTTTCCCGTGTTTTGTACAGATATATTGATAAGTGTTTTCATAATTTTATAAGAGAAAAACAAGCAAGAGTTACTGAAAATATTTATAACTCAATATTCACATATTATACCGATTCGACTTCTTCATGTTATCAACAAACCCATGCCTCATGTAGATCAATAACTAGAAAACATGAAAAAGTCAATTTTATTATATTAATAGAAAACAAAACATTAAAGACACAACGGAATTAGCACGTTTACCCTTAATTAGAAGACTAGAGGTTCATACTTAGAGTAATATACATCTCTAGCACCAGTAGTTGAAAACGAAACACAGATAGTGGAAATAAATCGACGACGTTCAATGATACAGCAACACATCATTCTAAAGTTGAAGCAGTTCTGAAAGAACAAATAGTTTTACGGGCTAAATGAATGAAATTATATTTAAAAGTGTTTTTAAATGGGAAGAAAATTGAATGAGTTTTTCCTCAGCAAAAACGTTTGATTCGTTGTTACGAAAAGATTTTCAATTTGCCTATGAGCGATATTGACACCTATGCAACGGGAGGGAATATTGAGTCATATAGTTGTCATCAGCTTCTACATCGCTGAGAATCTCGTACGATGGAGGGTCCATCATCAGACGACGACATTACGAATCGTGTCCTACCGAAATGAGACAGCGGTTGACATATATGGGAAGGTGTGTGTGTGTGCTTCCTTAAATCTTCTTACTCAGCACATTAATGTGCTCTTCTTCTGTCGCAAATGGCGACATTTCGAAAGAACTGCTCGTGCTAGGCGCACTACTTCGACCTATGAAACTTTAAGTTAACCTTTTTAAAGTTCTAATAAGGTTATATGTGTGAGAAAATTCGTATTAACATTAAAACCCATTTTGGAAAAAAATGTCGATGAAGTGAAAAAAGGGAAAAGAAAAGGCATTTACCTTGTTGTTCAGTTACCTTCCTTGTAGTCGTTCTCCTCAGGATTTCTGATTTCATTCACATAATCGTCTGAAGGAAGAAAATTATCAAACTCATAATACATACACAAGTGCCAAACCATCTTTTTCACGATCATCTGGATGAAGATCCTCATCTTTGTTCTCTTCTTCTTTCCTTTTCTTAGCGTCATCTAATTTCTGCATCAATTCAGGGCCCCGTAGAATCTTCAAAGGACTGTGCTCTTGTATAGCACCCCGATCAAAAGATAAAGCTTGGCCAACCTGAAGCATAAAACATTAATGCGAATTGAAATTAAAAGCCTCAAACCTTGTGCTTGCGATTGAAAAATGCTGTCTCATTTTGCGTATAATGAGCAATCGGAACTACCTAAAAATAAGACACATGAAATAGTTTAATAAATAAAGAATGTAAAAGTTAAATTACTTTCTCTCAAAAAGAAAGGAAAATCAATGTTTGAATCAAAAAGATGATCGAGGGATGAGGAAAAAGAAGAAAAGAAAATCTATTCTTGAGCATCATCTGACGGTACTTTGTTCAAAATGAAAGAAGCAAATCCATTGATTTTGATTCTGATAATCGAAAAGTTAGATTAGAAAGCATGATAACTTAAAGCCAGCATGGCAGAGACTGTACATATGGAAGAGAGCACAGAAAATGGAATGGTCCGGGAACACCGTATTTTCGGTGGTCGCCCCCGCCTCCGAGCGTTGTGAAGACGTTGAGGTCCCTAAACCATCATTCGGCATGTCGACTTCACATCGAATGGATGAAATAAACTTTGAAGTCAAGTAAGGTTCTTTTTATTTATTTTTAAGAAAATAATATTTTCTTTTCGTGAAATGTCTCGATTTTTTGAAAAAATGCCAATCAGAAGCAATGAGTTGAATCGGATGCTGATGTTGGCTTCTTTGTTTAGAAAATAAAAAGGATAAATATTCGAAGGCCGAACAAAAACTCTGCAATACATAACCCTGCCGAGAAAAGTTAAACCATTCTTTTCAATCTTAATATTATGAAAAAACATTCAATGATATACTATCGGCTTTATATTTTTCTCTATTTTAATTACAAAAATCGGATGAATTTGTGTAGAATTCAATTATCTAATCTTATTCAATGTTTGAGCCAAAATTATTCTATCTATTTTCAGTGAAGAAGGCTCTGAACATGAGAAGCCTCCTTACAGCTATGTGGCTTTAATAGCTATGGCTATAGACTCGTCACCAGAGAAAAGACTTACATTAGCTCAAATTTATAAAGTAAGTTTGATTTACATGTCTTCTTTTTTCCTTTTTTTGTATACCTTTTTCAATTTAACTGTAAAACATTCATTGATTGTGTATGTATCTTTGTGTGTAAGGGTGAGGGGAGAGAAAAAGAAATGAGGAAAATGGCAGCGTACAGTTTAGCGAAATGGCGAGGATGGAGAATTACGGAATTGAGATAAATTTACTTTTTTGATGCAAAAATTAGAAAAAAAATCGACTAAGAACGAGATAAGCACATTGAATTTTCCAAAAAAAAATGAATGATCCTGTGATTGCCAGATTACAACTTAAGATAACCATTTGAAAAATTCTTGCTTGTATCTGTATCACTTTACACCAAGAAATCTCTAAATCCTGATATTATCAACCATTTATTTCTACATTTGAATTCAAAACTTTAGTTTATATCATTTCGTTATAACTCATTATTGAAACTTTTAAAAACATATGCATATTTTGAACAAATGACCAGACAGTCTGTTAAATATTTTCTAGTCATTCCAAAGTAAGTGTTATGTCTCATACTGCAGACCAAAACAATTTTCTTACTAACTATATGTTTATGTAAAGTTTGTCTCTATTAAAACTATACAATGACGAATCAAATCATGTTGACGTAAAGACACGGCTCTTACAGTGGCATATGAACATAGGTTCTGAGTCATGCATGGAAAATGTGGTCCGAATAAGGGTTTTGTCGAAACTTAACAAACCTCAGTTATGTTGAAATTAAAAAAAAATCATATATTCTGTTATGTCTGATTCGCTTGTTTAATAATAATGAAAATGTACACTTGTTTGCAAGACTCATGACATTTACGACACATCTTTGATTACATTTCGTGTAATGAGGCAAATCAATAATATTATTATCATCATTCATCGTTTTCAGTACATTGACAAAAGATTTCCATATTATCGCAAAGCTGATATGAAGAAGAGACAAGGTTGGCAAAATTCAATCCGTCATAATTTATCTTTAAACGATTGTTTTGTGAAAAAGGTTAGCGTCTTCAGTTCTTAAAACTAATTCTCTTTTCCAAAATAAGTTAATATGCTTACATAGTTGCAGGCACGCGACGGCTTGAGTAAGCCTAATGATCGTAAAGGTAATTATTGGACATTAACTCAAGATTGTTCTCTTATGTTTGATAATGGTAACTTTAAACGAAGGTAGGCATTTATTCTCCCTCGAGCATCATTTACACCTATTCTATTCAGACGGCTGAAGAGAACAACTACAAAACCACCAGTATATCAAACACCAGAGGCTCCTAATCACCTAAATTATTGGAAAGCTTTTCAAGTATCTCGAATGGAATCCGCTCGTTTAGTTCCTAGTATATTGATGCCTAATGTTCCAACATCTCTACCTCAAGTAGCGTACGATGTTTGTTCTCTAATTTCCAATCATTAACATATCAAAATCCATTTTAGAATATCGCATCATATGGCACTGATCTCAATGTCTCAAACTTTGATAATTTGACACAAAACCAATACAATCAGGCTAGTGCTTTCTATCCAACAACAACTCATGCACAACCAGTAAGTTCTAGTTTCGACTTTTAGAACAATAGAACAGAGGTATTCAAAGGTACCCGTTCCTATATCACATGTACCTAATCATCATGATATGGGTGTAGCAACACCTAGTGAACATATGATGGATTGCTTAGATGTTAAGCCTGATATTAGGAACTTAAGAATGGAACAATTACAAATGAATACAGCAGGACTAGAAACAGTTAGTTTACGAATGCAATATTCAACCAAAGATCTTAATCGAAAAAACCAACCGAGTCACAAGTCACGCGAAATAAAAATGAAAAAGTGTGCGAGAGATAGATGTTTTTTCAAGTAAAACATAGTAAAAAAGAATTTTCAGTCTGGACTATACACTGGTCAAATGGTTCCAAACTATGTACCTGCGTGGCCGATTGGAGAAGTAGAGAATGAAGTCCAACATGGATATATGCCGTATACGGATAAATAGAATGAATTTCAAAATTGACTCGCTCAGGGAGTTTAAAAGCTTCATTCAAACACGGTTCATATGTAACAACTTAGCTAATATTTCCTTAGGACATTCTTTAAAAATTTACATCTAATTGAAACTATGCTTCATTAAATGTTATATCCCTTGTATATTTAGTGTTAAAGTTTTACCCGTCCAACAGGACATAATTTCTCTACCAAAAAATATTTTCCTTCTGCCATAATAATTACTAAAACTAGTATTTTCCTAATGTATATTTTTTTCAATCTTCTAGGTTATTTTGAATAAATCTTTAAATATTAAAGAATAATTGTGCGAAACATACCCCAACATACTGTTCGATGGTCTTCTGACAATCAACTAAAGATTTCTAAAATATTAAATATTTATAATTTCTTCAAAAAAAAGTTAGAGATCGTACCTTTACACTAGAAAGCTCAACATTTATATTCTTTATGATATCTTCTTTATCAGATAATTGATTCTTCAGTTCACTAATCGAAGCTTTTAATTTCAAAATCTCTTCTGTTAAAGAATCTTTGATCAATAGGAATTGAGATTGTTTAGAACCTATTTCAGAGTTTTTAACTGGATTTGAAGTATCGTTTTGATTAGTCCACGTCTTTTCTAACTCATCAATACGTTTCTAAGAATACAGAATATAAAAAATCAGTCAAAAAACCCTAACCTTATCGCTATCGGAGGAATCCTGACAGGATTTCAGTTTACTCTTCAAATCTAAAATATATTATATTTACAAATTATAAACTTAGTCGATAGCTTACTTTCCATATCTCTACTACTCTTCTCTGTTAGCCTATTATATAAAGTGTCAAGTCGTAATTTATATTTGTGAAAAACTGCAAAATGTAAAATTAGAAACAACTTTGAAACCTGAATACCTTGTAAAGAACTCAAAATACTCAGAGCATTTGCATGGCATTCTTCAAGATTTGCTCCTGCAATACTAAACAAAGTAAAAATATAGAATTAGCAACGAACTTGAATCTTCTACAAGGTTGGCAATATTATCCGTAAATGAATAATAACCATATAGAGATATTAAAAGTATAATGGCTATAACAGCTCTGTGGGCTAATATACCAATAGATGAGACATATCTAGCCATTGGAATAGGTTGTGGTCACTTGCATCGCCTAATATGAATATACACAAGTTTGTAATAACCAAATTGACGGTTTAAGCTGAAATGAAGAATGGAGATATTTTAAAAATTAATGAAAGAAATCCCATATTTAGAGAAAACAACGAAAGGGATGCATAAATATTTGAATAATTTGAGGAAGATTCGTGCATAATCCTATATAAACTTATGAAAGTATAATAATATGTATGACAATTTTAAAAAATAACTTGATTTTGAAGACAACCTAACAATGATCGAAGAAAACTTTATATAAAAATACAATTTTTATGATTGCTTTGTTTTCTATGCTATAGAATGACAATGATACTTCAGGTCATAATTATTTCAAAACAAATATTCATCTAATGAAAACGAAAAAAGAAAAAAGAAAATAATGAAGATATATATAAAATTAATGATTTCTGATGTTTGTATACTATCGATTCTATTTGCAATGCACCGATAATGAGCAAAGAGTCTATAAAATCGAAAGTTTGGAAGGGGCACTCCAGGCCATTGTGAGAACGAGCCCGATCTGTAGTTGTCACATAACAAATAGATTTAGAACAATATGTCAAAATACAAATATTTTATCCATATATCATGCGAAGCTTCAAACCATCAGTAAACCAGAAAGCAAAACTACATACAAAATATGTTGAATCTCTAAGATGAGTTAGAAAAAGTCAATAAATTTAGGAGAAGTGACTGCTAAAGCAAATCAGAAATTACGAAGACTTCCCTATAATAGAGAAAATAAACGAAGAAAAATCGTTAAGACTATTGGGCATGTTGAGATTCTAACACGATAGAAAAACAGATCGATTCAATAAAATGTGAGAAACAGAATCCGTAATGCACACATATTGCATAGCATCTTCTATATTTACTATTCTAGTTGGTACTGCAATGTCCATTTACTTTGTTTCGCGAAAAGAGTAGAAAATTTAAGATAATTCCTTGAAATAGTACGGCCAGGTTACTCTATGCATAATATCTGATGAAGAAATTGAAGAGAAAAAACAAAAGAAGAAATTGATGAGAAGCGAAATAAATAGAAGACTTAAGATATAAGATGATAGTTAACGAGAACAGAGAAAATGAGAGACAAGCAAGCAAGAGAATGAAAATAAGCACGAAGAGCCATTAGTTGTTGGACTTGAGGTAATCTGCTTATCGAACAGCCGTCTACAAATGACCATTTCAGTCATGGTCTTCATCCAATATCCAAGCGATGATTTGTTAGATGTATAAGACAACTCAATTTAATTTCATCGTCTTCTAGAGCTCATTATATCCCCCCGGAAACGTCTTTAATTAATAAATCGATTTTGCGTATAAGGCCAACAGGCATATATATATATATATATATAGAAGTTTTCAAACTATATCTTCATTAACACCATATGTACTTCATGTTTGTTAAGAATACGTTTGGTAATATGCTCACAGAGCCTATAAAGAATACAAAATAAAGAAGAAATCAAGTTATTAAATAAGTATGTGTAAAGCATACACAGCAGAAGTTACTATGGCTGGCTCTATTAAAGCTGTCATTAAGAACAACCATTCTTTTGCATCTGATGAATTACAATGAAAAAACAGCAATTTGATTCTAGCATCAAGTTCACCGAGATTAAAAACAAACAAAAAACAGTTACTATAATGAAAATATATACTAGCTTTGGAATTGAAGCTGCCACGACATATAAAGTAGTCCATTGACTGAGGGTTCTGAGCAAATAATGTTATTACTTGCACTAGGCGAAGCCCTTCAACTCTATTATCCATATGAATACAAAATGTACGAAGAATAATATATTAAAACAACCATAAAACATAATTTGAAAAAAAATTATGGAAGTTTAACGATTAAAAAGAAACCAAAAATAAATTAGCAATCGGCAAAACTTTTATTATAGTTCCATACGTGATACAAGAGTGCGAAATAACAAAATACTTGTAAAGAGCATCAACCTATAACATATGAAATAGCATTAGCTTCGACTAAATGCCATCGATTTTGCTCGCACTTGTAGTATTCAAAAGTGACCAGAATAGTTCAGAATCTGCAAGATGATTTCATGCTTCATTATAAGCTATTTTATTCAATACGAGCTTTCATTAGAATATTTGCAACGAAGTTTGGAATAAATTATTGGTCCCAATGCGAAGAACCCGCCTTTAATAAGTCCATAGAACTCTATCCCACTGTTTCCCTTTAAGCAAGATCAAAAGCTGTTCTTTAACATTAGTTATCAATAGTGCTGATGACTTCTTAGCAAATATTATTCCCATGTGACAATACCAGCGCCCAGATTATGAATGGTTTGCCCAGAGCTTTATTAAATCAGTCTACTAGTTTAAGAAATTTCATAGTTTCAGCGTAAGCTGTTCTGCAAGCGCCGCATGAAAGGCCACTATTAAATATGATGAAAAGCCATGCTGAATGATCAGTGTAATGAACATTAGAACCTGCCGAAACCTAAATGTTCGAATCATCTCCGTTCTTGATATCGAAAGATGTTCTCTGTTTCTAAAATGAAACAATCAAACTGACAGTGAATAATTCAAATCTGTTTCTGCCTAATCAGTCAGGTATCTCATGATATTTTATATTTTATCAATATTATATTATGCAGTTATGTCTAATGAAACACATATAGATGAAAAATACAATTGTAAATTGAAGTTTAAAATAGAAAACATTCATTTCTTTGAACGACTTAGTAAGCTCAAAGAAGAAATACATGTAAAATATTTAGTTGAAGAGCTGCAGATTAGACCGAAAATTTTAATCCTGTTCTTGAATATTAGAAAAAAAATATGTTCAGTACTTCTTTCATTCCAAAAAGAAACGATAGACATACTTAAAAAGTACTCTTAATAACCCAAGATAATCCAATAACTATTACTCCATTCGAACCACTTAGATGCTCAGGTTCATCGCCTTAGACCTGAAGGCGCAGCCGTCGAGCGTGCGTGCGCGCTGCGTACGAAAAGAGTTCACTATAGTAAGAGGAAAGAGAGAAAAAGAAGGTACAGAGAGATCATGTGTGAAACAGAGGGTCGTCTTGTGACAAAACCATATCCCTCTCAGAACAAAGCATTGGTTGGACTGTGTCTGGACCAGTAGCTCTTTCCATCCATTTAGCTTCAACTTCTACTCCTTCAAAGGTTCTTCCAAATGAACACAGTGATAGTACCAGCATCGGTTTTGTTGAAATGCAAAGGAAAAGGACGTCGATAAATCGTGTTTACCCTTCCACTACAACGCTTCTCCATTCGCCCTTTTCTGAAAAAGTCAACCACACAAGATGTAGATTTTTTTCATTTTGGGTTCATTGATGACAATGTGGAAGGTATCAACCTTATTTTTATTAATTGTTTTTGAACTATTTTTAAGTTTATGTTTTTTTTTTAAGATTTATGACCCATCTTATTCTTGCTTTATTTTTTTTTCATATTTCTTCTTTGTTTTAAACTTTATGATTTATAATTCCATTTTTAATTTTTCTTTTTTTTTAAATATATCTTGGATTCTTTTTTTATAGAAACAATAGGATAATGAAACTGTGAAGTATGTCTGTAAAATGGATGAAGCTCCTTTAATATTGTTCCTCTACTCCCTTTTTTTTAGATAGATTTTATGAAAAATAACACTTAACAAAGATATTTTGTTCATACATCTCCAGTTGCCAATGGAAAAGTAACTCGTCCTGTATACAACAGACAAAACAATCGCAAACTACTACATAACTGAATGATTTCCCGCCCTCCACTCCTTCCAAATATCGTTTAATTAATTTTTTATTTCATAAAAAAGATATTAGTGATATTTTGTCTTGAATGACACCTGTCACAACGTGTTTATCATTTTCCGCGAAATTCTGTTGTTTGTATATCACACGTGTTCTTCTCTGAATCTTCGTCCGCTTCGAAACAATTTTACAATGATTTTCTTTCAGTATATCATCTATGAATAGGTGATATAATCAAAAAAAAAAACGTATGAGTTCTGTAGCGACTGAACGACGACCACCTAGCCAACATTCTTTTCCACTCTCCGTATCACACAACAACACCATTATCAACGATAACGAGTTTCCAACGCTCGGCGCGCGAGGTACGTGAAATGGGTCTGAGCAGACCGAGATTACTCAACGTTACATGTTCGAAAAGCATTTAAACTGTTCAAAATTTGGCGCCAAAACGTGTATTTGAGTCTAACTTGTGAACTATATGTGGTGCAAACTGTTGAATTAATTCTCGTGAATGACAGGTACAGCGTCGAGTGGTGGCTTCTCGCCACTACCAACAACCAGTGGTAGTCACACTTCCCAATCTCCATTGCCAGGAAAGGAACGTAATTATGGTAAGCAAGTTAGAGATGAAATTTCATGTTTTGGCAGAGGTTTTTCCTTGAAAATGTTGTTACGAAGTTTTGCGTACTGTATTCTTGTGGAACTTTCGAGGAAGTGCGTACAATATTTTCAATAAGACGATCGAAATATTTAACTTTGCCTGTATATTAAGACTGCTTGTTTTTTTATTATGAAAGGGCTGCCTAAGCGAATTGGTCTTTCAAATTAATTGAAAATATTTGAAATTTTATTAAGGGGACCTGAAGCAAACCCTTATAATCAGAAAACGTTATTTTATTGGTTAATCAGTGTCCTTCGTTTATGTTTTTAAAATAATTTTTAATTTACCATATTTTCTTAATACGTTAGAACATCGTACGATTTTTAAACAGACTAACTTTTAGATAGTTTTTGCGGTAATTAGAATTCATAGAAATTATTATAAACATTGCAAAGTTCCTGGTTAGATGGAGCCTCCCTCAGAACATTGTAAGGCAAAAAAGTTGAAAACCCAAGTTAAAACATATAACTTTTCTAAATTTTTCAATTGTTTATCAGTCTTTTTCAGCCACTTTGATGCGGGGAGTGGATCCGTCGATGAGCAATCCCGAGTTTCAAATTCAGAATGAGGATTTTCCTGCGCTGCCTGGAGCAGTTGCGGGATCTGACTTAATGAATCATTCTACTCAGAGTTCTTTGGTAAGCTGTTTTTGCATTTTAACACAAACTGGTTCTTGCGTTTTTTTCTCTGAACAACAGGTTTTGAAGTTCAACTGTTAGTGTTGTTTGAAAACTGAGCCCAATTGATAAAATGTCTCTTATTAAGATTTTTCGATTCTTCTGTTTAGCTTTTCATTGATTTTAAAATTAACGTCGTTCACTTCGGTTAGTCATTCAGGTGTCTAAATAGCCAGTGGACAGTGTTGATTTTCTGAAAAAAATCGATTGATATTAAATATTGACAACATAAACGTGCACAATTTATCAACTCATTGCTATGATTTTGTTTTTAGTTTCAGCTCAGTGCGACTTCTGAAATGCTGTCGTCTGCTGGTCAGACAGTAGATTCACGAAATGGAACAAAACAACCTGAAGGCTCTGCTGCAAATAGGGGAATTATTACTCATCCAGACGGTAACTAATTTTCTTCTTAGCTAGCTTTATTCCATTATATATATATTGAATGTTGTTAATTTTTAAATTTTGCAGGCGAAGTGTCGAACATTCCTTCCTCTATGTTAGCTGATCAGTTTGGTATGGCTGGCTTGGTGACGTATTTGAGAACCGTGGATAACCCTTCTATCGTCAGTTTAGCTCTAGGATATGATCTCACAACTCTGGGGCTTAATCTGAATTTATCCGAGTAGGTTTTTCTATTTATTTCTTGAGTAGCTGGGTAGACAGTAGAGTAGTTAACTCACGCTCTTGAGAGCATGTGTTTCTAATATTACTTTCCTTGAGAAGGCAGTTATATACAACTTTTGGTGGACCGTGGGCTGATACTCCAGTTCGGCCGCATGAATTAGATGTGAAGGTAAGTATTGCTAAATAATTACACTTAATTAGTTGCTTATTCAGGTCCCCGAAGAGTACATGACTAATGCTCATATTAGGGAAAAGCTACCTCCTGTTAAGTTGAATAAACTTTCAGAAGACGTGCTATTTTATCTGTTTTATAATTGCCCAGGTGAAGTATATCAATTAGCTGCCGCTTGTGAATTGTAAGTTTTTCTTTATTTTTCATAGATTATTTTTTTCTTTATATAGATATTCACGAGATTGGCGGTTTCACAAGGGTGATGGTATATGGTTAACAAGGTCCCAGTATGGAGGTGTTAAAGAACAGACAACCACTTACGAAAAAGGGCAATATAATGTTTTTGATCCTCTTCAGTGGCGAAAAGTATGCAAAATTATCATTTTTATAATTTTTTTTGTCTTATAGATTCCTAAAGAGTTGAAGTTGGAGTATAAAGAGCTAGAGGATCGGGCCAAACTGCCAGCAATATTTGGCACCACAGGGACGTTACCAACTCAACGACCCGCTTCATAGAATGTAGTCAGCCCGCCCGGTGAGCGCTGCAACTGTTGTGTAGTTCCGATCAGCCTCAATCCCTTAAACTCGTCATCTGTTTATAATATTTTCCACTTGCGCCTGTGAATACGTGTGCCTGATCGTCTTTAGCGTCGGTGCGGAGCACCCAAATTTGTCATGTACTGTTATCAAGGAGATCTTCGGGTTGCTCCATTTTGTATTGTACTGCCTTATGTGACGTTCATGCTCTACGATCATATGCATCCGTATGGTCTTCTATCCCAATTCTATTCTCTATATCTCACTACCTGGCACTGTATCCCGTGCATTGTTTTCATTGATCTTTCGTCTCGGGTTCTTAACTTCCCGGCGTTTTAATGTATTATCAACTCTAAACGAATCCCACAGGATTGGAACAGTGTTGTGTAGCCGAACGTATTGTTGTATCTATTCTTATTACGTCTCCGTAATTTGACTTAGTTTTAGGACTGGCTACCGAGAACATTAATTTATAGTTTTTCTCCGGTAGTTGAACTGAGTTAATGTAAATATTGACTTGTCTCGAGCAAGCGGTCCTATATCAATCCTTTTCCGTTTTGTCCCAGTTTCCTCCTAGACCATACGAGTCCCCTTTTTCCTTATTACCCTTCATTTTCATAGTCGTCTCGATCTTTGCCCAATCATAATTCCTGATCCTGTTTAACCTGATCGGCGCTCCACTGCACTTTTTTTCCACCTAGTCGCGTGCGCCTCCCTGTCGGGCCGCCAGCCCTTTGTTACATTTTTAATAAAATGTTTTAATCGGTATTTTTAAAAATATATTTATTCATTACGTATTTACAAGCTAGGGAATTGCACTAGGTAAATATATTAAATTAAATATAATTTAGTTAGCGCGCGTGCGTGCGCTCATCTGCGTTTCATTATTTCTGAGCATTGAATCATACACGACGTGTCCTGAAATATATCTGTTTCTACCTTTCAATTTCACAATTCGTACCTTGGATATGTCTGTTAAGAGATATTTGTGAGACAATTTTTCGCAGCTGTCAATTGTTCTTGGATGGCAAGTAATCTGAAAAACAAATTTTTGTATTTATGTTACTACAGTTCATTTTTTTCTAGTTAAATTTGGATTTTGTTAAATAATATTATAAATTGTAAAAATGGAAAGTAACGTACTCCTTCTAAAGTACATGTACATGTAACACATGGTGTCATATGAATTGATTCTCCCATTGGTATCGTTCTTCCGTCCATTTCACAGCTCTCTGAAGTTTGTAAAAATTAATAGTAACAAAGAGAACAAAAATTACTTCTATCCTTCCATAGGCTTAAATCCATTTGAGGAATGTCTTCACATCGTAATTGTGCATTCCTAAAAAAAATTTAGCGAATTTAAAAATCAAATATATCTTTTTACATGAGATCATCAGGCTGATCGAAAACATTTGGTTGAATTGTTTTCAAATACTTGCTATTGGCACAGAAGATTGAGGAAAGTTTGACTTTTCTAATTTCATTGAGTTGAGCTGAAATGTCATATTAATTGGTATATTGATCGTTATAACATACATGGGGTGAATCTCGCTGCTGAATTATCATTATCATAGAAGAATCGGTCACAACGCTTCAGACGACCAAACTGTTCAGCAAGAATACATGACATGGTAACTCCCAGCTACAAAATATTTTAAAATTTAGTAATTAACAAACACACTCACCAGAGCTCCTGGTCGTGGTCTCTCAGATACAAGACCTGGGAAGAGATCAATGTCATCTACATGTTGGTAAACAGATTTCAAAGCTTGAATAGCATCTTCATTCATTTCGCTCTAGAAAGAAATTAATGCATCGTGCATCTTCATAACTTCTGATACAAACCTTGAGATCTTCAAATGTTTTAGCTCGTTTAAGTCCACAGAACTCCCGAAGATCATTATATGGTTGTACGCCATGGTCTCTACCTCGTAAAATATTCAGAGCTAAACACAAGAGCTTTAGGAAGTTCCGCAGCAAGGAACTTACCGATTAAATCCATTCCACTTGTCTTCTCCCCTCTTCGCATGAAGAGATGATTACGAACAGCATCAGTAATGTGACGATCGAATGCCATAGATGGAGTACCCAAAAGACCCATTAACATTGTGTCAAGACCTGCAACTAGAATAAAGCCAAGGAAGTGTTAATGAACTGAGAAAAGGAGTAGTTGAATGAATTAAACCGATTTACGAGCATAATTTACCTCCATTTTCCTTATCGTAGAGAGGTCCAACGTGACCGAAATGGTTGGCAAGATCGACAGGTTCGCTCATATTCCTGAGAATATACAGTTAAATTTTATTGACTTTGGAACACAACCTATAATCTGAATTCATTCTTGGGAACATTCTTCTGATGAGGGTATGACCGAATCTGAATCCAGCTGTGGCAAATGGTTGGGATATAGAAGCATCGCAAGTTGGATCATACCCTTAAATATGTTATTTATTGTTAATAAAACAGTTGATTAATTCTAAACACAAAATTTTGCAATAAACTTCAAATATAAAAATGCAAAAGAAATTAGGGGGCACGCGGAGTTGAACCACGGACCTCTCGATCTGCAGTCGAATGCTCTACCACTGAGCTATACCCCCATGAAACAACTTTATTAAACCATTGCATTTCCCCCCTCGCACCCTTCTTGACATCCATTTAACTATTCGAAAATCCACCGTTCTTCTCCCATTTTTCTTATTAAAAACGAAATGATTAATAATTACGAACCAGTAAAATATCCTGTTTTTAATGGTAGTAACTTTTCTTGATTCATCAAATCCAAACCAATAACTTTTGGTAAAAATTCACCGAAAGCTATATGTTGCAGCTCGGCAACAACAATACGACGAGCTTCCTTAATGTGTTTTTATGTATATTGTCATTTAAACAACAATTGTTTACCTGGTAAACAATCTCATCTGTCCAATGGGGATTCAATGTGGATAGTTGCATGGCAACACGATTGTGTTCTCTCATAAAGAATGTGTGCATAACAGTTAATCCAGGTTGATGAGAATTTCTATCATTTGCCCAATTAATTTAATAGAAAAAATAAAAAACAACCTCTCATCTCCAGCCACGAAGCAGGGTTGTCTCGGAGAAGAACGGCAGTCTTTCTCTTGATTACCTTGGGGAAGCATCATCTGTCCATTTCCTGAACAAGAAAGTAGTCTGTTATATTGACTATATGCTCACCAAAATCAGTGAAATTAAGAAGTCCTCTGGTGAACAAACGAAGATTCTTTGCTTCGCAAGAAGTAGATCCATAAACTACTGATCCATCAATGTAAGCAGTCAACTGATTGATTTGATTACGATATCCAAGATTTAACTGCCCAAGCAGAGATCGAGCAAATGGAAGACATCTTAGGCATAATTATTGCAAGAATTTCAAATTACTAATATTTTACCTAGGTTCGCCATTTGGATAACGGGAGGGGAAGAAAGGGTCATTTTCTTCAACTTTCAAAGGAACGCAATGAACTGATATAGTTTCCGGGGAATCACATCTAAAAACTTTTTTAAATATTATTCTATTCTATTGAATACTCCAAGTAACCTTGTGCAATTTAAAATTTCGTCATTAGGACCACGTGCTACTGGGGAATGAGTCATTTCATGGTCTAATAATTGACCAAATTGCATTACCATGTGAGTAAACTTAACATGTGACACATCACGGTCTTCACAAACAATATTTGAAATCTAAACAGTTTTCTTATCTGACCAATTCTATACAAAATAACATACACGGCGAGCATTTGGTAAGGGACTACCACTTTTCGCTCTAGACCTTGGGGCATCGAAACCGTCTTCATAAGTAGGTGGAAGAAGATGTCGAAGAGGAGAAAATGCATTTCCATAATTAGGATAACGTAGATTATTACACCAGGCAGAATAAGTACGATATCTTAACATTAATAGTTTGTATTAATTATTCCTTAACAGCACACCTTGTCGTATGATCACATGGAAGCATTTTGGGTAAACATTCTTCTTGTGATGTTTGGCCGTCTTCTGATAAGAAAGCGGTAAAATTATTAACAAATTTAGAAACATCGATTTCTGGTAAAATTCTTTGTAATACATGTGTTTCGAGAGAAGGTAATTTCTCGTCTTCCGCTAGAATTTCACTAAAAAATAACAAGAATGATAACTAGTCTGATAAACACTTCATACCCTTTAAGCAAAAGCTTGGTTGATTCTAAAAGAATAGCCGAAATCTGAGAAACATGCTTCGAGTGTGGTTTTGCTCTCATCATGTTAGCATATGCAAATAAGGGATCACCTCTTTGGAAAGTATTTTGGTCTATAACACGAATTAAAGGTTCAAATTAAAATAGCTTAAGTACTTTTCCTAATGTTTGTGATATCACGTTTTCTTTGATCTTTCAAGTTTTTAATTGCCAAGCTGATAATCTAAAGTTATCAGTATTAAAATAATATACATATATATATATATATATATATATATATATATATATATATAAAACCTTTTCGATTGTTTCCTGACGAACTGGGAAAGTTGGACGTCCTTCATAATCTCTCCAGTGTTCCAAATTAACAGATTCAAATACAGATGAATTACATGACACAGGCATATTACTGCAAATCAGATCTAATAAAGAATTGAATTCAAACAGCTTACTCAAAGCTATCTTCGATAAGGAAGGTATTTTTCTGAATTCTGGTGAAATCGGAATTTGAGCAGATGATACCGGAGAGACTTGTTTTACGAATTTCCATCAATTGATCTTCGGAAAATCCGGAGGGTGAGAAATAGTTTTCGTACCAGAACCTATCTCCTCTACGTGTCTGAAAGTTGAACTTCATATAAGTAATAAATAGAGAAAACAAACCCGTTGAAATTGTTTGCTAGCGATGCAAGACATAGTGGGTCCCAAAAGAGCACCCTAAATGTTATTTCATATAAATTTGTAAATTATTTAACCAAACCTTTAATGGCTGTTCAGCTAAAACTCCAACAAGCAGATCAATATCATCAACACTCTCGTAGATGGAAGTTATATATTCTATTTTGACATCTTGGAAATGATTTTTCAATTCTTGGAACGATCGAATCTGGAAAAAAAATCATCAGCTTTGTTAAATATATAAATTAAACCTTTCCTAAACCGCATTGAGCTCGTACGATTGTATATCCAGGAATTCCATGATCACGACCTTGCTTAAGAGCAATAGAAATTAAATCCAGACCGATATCACGATTGTCACGGAGGAATTCGCTTTTGACCTGAAGAAAGTTGTATTAAAGCAATGCATTAAGACAGGATTACCTCGTCATTTACACGTAGAGCAGGTTTTTGAATTCTAGTAGTTAAGATATGTCTAAAAATAGTGATTTACAATAGATACTGTCAATGTCAAATTTACTCACTTCAACAAATTAGTAACTCCTCTGGACTCAAAAGCTCGACTTGGATTATTGAAAGAAGAAAATAGTGGATCATTTGGTGGATATAAAGACCACAACACATAAGGAAATGTTACAGCAAATTCGTTGAGTACTGCTCCGTCAATTCCCAAGTCATAATCAGCATCAAATCCGCTTTCATGTAGTTTCAGGCCAAACTTCCTGCAAAAGTTTTTAATAACTTAAGAAATATTAATAAAAAATCCTACTTGGCATTTTCTTGTCCGACAAGTATTGGAATAAATTCATTGTATGTTATATGTTGGAGTTGAGCGGAGACAATTTTACGAGATTCATCGTAAAGCTTATCATCACTCCAGTGACGGTTCATATCCTGGAAACAGAGAGAAAAAATCAGTTTATGAACAGAGGGGTATTACCTTCAGCTCTGTAGCAATTCTATTGTGTTGTCGAATGAAAATAGCATATAATGAAGTAATACCAGGAAGTAAATTTACTTCATCTGATCCAGAAATAGCACATCTGAGAACAGATTGTTTGAGCTTATTAAATGAAATATTTTCTTTACCTTCCAACATCAGCCTGGCATCTAACAGAAGCATCAGTACCTGGTAAGTCCCCAACATTTCCAGCTGTACGTAGAAGTCCTGTAAATATAGGTACTTAATCGAAAACCACTTTTAAGTTAATACCTTTTCTAAATTGGCGCAACTGGCGTGCTCTTTCTGAATTTGATCCGTAAATGAAGGAAGCATCGAGAAAAGATGAAGCCAAATTGACTTGCTCTCGAGGTCCCAAACTACATGACGGGCGTGGACATATTAGAGAGCGACTGTGTGGAATACAAGTAACGCGATTTCTATTGTTAAAAAAAGACATGAAGCAAAAAAAAAACAAAAACAAGTTACCGATATGCGGGATCAGCAGGTGGAATTTGAATCGAATCACATTCAGGGTGACTGTACCCATCACGACAACATGGAAGAGCTCTTGGTTCACCTGAATCAATTCAATGAAAGTAATGTAATTAGTTAACATGAGCTGAACAAAAAAAATTAAATTAAAAAAGAGATCACTATTAATATGCAATGGTAGAATGAAGTAATTGAAAGTTATAATAAACTGAAACAAACCATTCAGAACAGCTTGATGTGGTACAATAGATATCATGTCAGATGCAACAATTTGCCACCAATGTGGGAGCATGGTGGTCACACTGCTATGAGGCTAAAATGAACGTTTTCAAGTTTTTTTTTTTTACAAAATCCTTACTTCGCTTTTAGTTGTGAATAGGGTTAATGCCAATCCACGTACTGATGGCAGAGGTCTACCAGACAAAGCTTCTCGTGGTTTAGATACACCTAAAATACAAAAAAATAAAACCGAATAGTATCAAGCTATTACCATCTCCGTATACTGGTTTCAACAATCTGCTGAAAGCAGTGCTACTGGCACCCCATTCAGGCTGAGCAACATTGTTACAAATACCAGAGAAAGATCTTAAAATAGAAAAATGAGACTTAAAAATGAATATAACATAAAACTGAGTTTTTTTAAAATATCTGAGCTCGATGCAAATCAATATAACAGAACGCTACTAGTTATCATGTATTTGAGGGGGAAATGTATTTGAATATTCAAAAATTTGAATTTCGCTTGTCAGCTTAGCGCACTATCAGCATAAAGTACTTAATTTTTAAGAAAATGATAGTATTAGTTTTTATGAATATTGCCCAATTTATATTTCCTTTCAATATACTTATATTCGAATGCAAGGTGCTTATCACCCATATAGAACAATTGTAATTTCTAACTGTCATCTGTCTCAATAATTTAGATGAGAGTATATATATATATATTATATATATTTTCTTAGTTTAAATAGTAGAATATTCTAGCGAATACAATATATTGACTTATTATATTATACGTGAGAAATAATTATTAAAATTTCTGAGAAATTGACCTATAAGAGGTAGCTTGACAGAAATCTATTGGAGGAATTGGGCAGTTTCCTATGGCATTAGCAACTTGATTAATGCCAACTCCAAATCGCAATTCGCGTTCTCTTAATCCCAACCTGAAAAATATTAAGTTTACGTTGAAGTACCTAAATAGACAATTTACAATGTAAGTCTTTTTGTGATAGCAATAGATGTATAAGCAGCCCGACTTCGTTCAGCTGCTTTTTTATCCAAACTATGAAGCTCTGTCCACTGGTTGACACTAGTGGATAGATAATGTCCTTAAAATAGAAATTGAATAAAAATTAATATATTACTTATTACCGGAATATTGAAAACCGGGATCTGTATAGTTGAATAGGCTATTGACTTCTTTAGTAGCTTCATTAGCCGCTAAGAAGAACAGACCATCAGGTATTCTATGAGATACAACGATATCTATAAATTGTAATATTAAAAAAATTGAATTAGATGCTACTATCTGAGAAATTTCGTTTTCTAATTTAATAAAAACTATTTCATTCAATTGAAAAAAAATTTTTTGGAGGCTAATAGTTCTTGACATTCGCCCTCTTTTTCTGGATTACTTCACTTTCATATATAGAGTTTGAATGTACCGGCACAGTAGTATATAGAAAACGAATATATACATACATAAATTAATGAGTTAGAATAAAAACAAAACTTACTACTATCTCTAGAGAACGCTATATGGTCTGATTTTTGAGCTTCATTTGCACACGGTAAAAATGACTTGCCACATGGAATATTACTAGCTATGGCTAGGGCTATCACACCAAGCCCTATCACAAGCGGCCCAATTGCCATCTATAAGATTAGAATAGACGAAAAAACTGGAGGCAATTTGGACGTAGAGTTGCAAGAATACGAGATTATGAAGACAATCAGATGAAACAATAACAAAATGCCTAAGAAATTAAAGAAGTAAATGAAGACAACACAGTATCCCAAATGACAAGTATAAAAACTGGAAAATCGAGATTTTAAAATGAAAAATCATGCCCAAACTTCAAGTTTTAAATTGTTTAAGCTATTGTAAGTCCGGTTTTCGCACTTTGTCAAAGAATATCCTGACAGACAGATTGGACATAGACTAAAATGAAGAGGTGAGTGTCAAGTATCCGGGCTGGTTTAGAGGTATGACTGAAGACGTCAGACCTCGGATGTGAAAAGATTTGGCTTATTCGAACCATAAAGAGAGGAGGAGCGATTTTCGGGATGGTGTGGAAATGCCAAATAAGGAAGATTCAAAGATAACGTCCGAACAGGTTGTTGCGTCGTGGTGCTTTTGGCTAATGCAAACGAGATTCATCACTGATCCACCGTTGTAGCAGACGCCATTGACGTCGTGATAGCCGTTGAAGGACCTCTCTGACGTCAACTTTATGTTGTCGTCTATGGGAACCGCTGAAAGGCGTTAATTGCGATGAGATTGTTGAAGGTGAAACAATTTTTTTATGGACACATTTTTTACAACAAAGGACTAGATATTCAGCGATTGCAAATCTCGATATCTTCATTAATCAGCTGAATTTTGGAAAATGATGTTCTGATCGTAGAAAGAATAATTAAGATTCATACTCACAGCGCTCAGCTTGAATAGAACAATTGAATGACAAGAATTAAAGAAAAAACTGTGTAATTACACAATTAATTAAAGTTTCATAAACCCTAATTGAGTTATGTGTTTCAGTCTGGAAAATCAAGTCACAATTGGAAAAAAACTAATTTTCATTTGCTTGACTACGCTTACTGAGTTTTCCAGGCTTATAATTGAAACACGATATTAATAATCTAATGTAAATGTGCTGCCGGAGTTAAAAAAAATTCTTTCTCCGAAATCTAGTAATCGTTTATTCGAAGATTTTCAGAAGTAATAAAAGGATAAGATTGATTTTACCAGTTTTGTTTATCATAAAACATCAAACCCATCTGCTTATTGACCTGCTTCATATCATCGTTTTATGATTCTCTTTTGAATTTACAAATAAAAAAATCATGTGAAATAGAGAATTTAATGATGCATGACAATGCTCTTTCTACGTTTTACTAAACTTCTTTACCATGATCTTTACAATTTTTGAAATAAAAAAAAGATTTCTCTTGATGAATTTTGGTTCATGACTATATCAGAAATTGATTTCTAAAAATACAATGCCTTTACGTGAAACATACGTGGCTCTGTTTATTTTACTGATTAATAATGCAACGAGCGGTTGTATGCATTTGCCTCTCTAACTCACTTACTTAGTTCGCTCTCTGATCATTTCAAATACTTAAAAAATTTCCGTTTAAGCCATATACATACATATATATATCTTGAAAGAACATAAAAATATTCCAAGAAGGCATATGTATATGCTTTATATGCAAAATTTATTCAAATACGTTGATTTTCTAGTTTTTCGATGAATTGTTCTGACTTGCACACAGACGAGAAATAATGCGGATTGTATAAAACCAGGAGAGATAGATAACGAACTGAAAAATGATGAATATCTCTATATTCAAATTATTTAAAGATTTCAAATATTTCTATGTGAAGATCAAAATTAATGTGAAAGTTGCAACTGACTAAGAGTTGTTTAAATCTGTCAAATACCTCAAAATATATTTATTTCGCTATTGATGACAGTTTAATACTGGCACTTTTCCTCTTATTTGGTCACGCATTTACATAGAGTTATAGTATAGATTTGTATAAAAAGAATAGAGAAATATGGTAAAAACAAAACAAAAAGAATACGAAGCTAACAGAAAGAACAGAAAAAAAGAAGAAATTAAAGCAAAAGTACATGAATACTTCTGAATGGATATACATACTTATCTCTTCTTTAGTGTCTTGACTGATTACAGATCGTGCTTGTCCATTGTATTGCGCCAAGTTAGCATGATGAACCGGTTAATTGCGCTGAATGAATAGCAGATTTTATCAAAGACTGGATAAAGACTTGGCTATTTGAAATAGAAGAAATGACCATAATTAGAAAACAGAACAAGCAACTTACAAGTAGAAACATTTTTTTAATGTGGCTTATGTGATTAACTAAGATGAAATTATGATTTGCCAACAGGAAAAAAAGTGCTTCTCTTAAAAATGACTAGAAACCTGCAGAAGAAATCCGGCTGAAAGAGGGAATTATATTAATTCACTTATATGTCTTATTTTCTTTTAAAATTCAAGATTAAAATATGTATATTAGAATCTTACCAGATTTTATTTTAGCGAAAAACTATAATTGTCCAGATTTGAATGATAATCTTAAACAAGGATGGGTATACTGAAAAATACATAAATATGCTTTAACTAGTTAGAGACTTTTTTCATATCTTCTTTAACTATTCTTTCTCTTATTACGATAATGTCTTCCTCTTTCATCCTTTCTCTCTCAATAGAGATTGCTTGTGATTTATGTATGTTCTTCTGTATTTACTAACGTCACAGTCAGTCATAGCAATAATTTAAGCTTCAAAGTTTTGTATTCGGAAGTTAAATACAAGATTCAAATAATTATTGAAGTTGAAAGTTTCTTTTTAGGTTTTGATTAAAGTCCACTAAACAAGCTTCGAACAGGAAATTGTCTTTGATCGTTCGTTGATCATCGAGTTCAGATAGATGTGTATTTCCGTCGCTTGATAATCACAAATCCTCTTTCACAGACGATTGAAGCTATATATAATCAGTGTCTTTATCCAGGACATTGATATATTTCCATAAATTATCCTTTCAAAACAGCATAACTGTACTTGGTTTCAAGTTTCAGCCTGGTCAAGCTTGATATCCAAACACAATAGGTGACGTATATATCTAAGAACATAAATCATATCATATAAAAATCCACATCATTCCGTAGATATACTCAATTATTTTATTTATAGAAAGTTCTGCTAGACGATGAATATTGACAGAAAATTCTACATCCAAGCCATTTAGCTAACAACTTGAAACTGGTTAATGAATGTTAGGAAGCAGTTAATCTCACTATTCTTCTTTTATATTTTTTGAATACAGAAACAGCTTGTGTTTGTCTCAAAAATGTTGTAACCATACAGTAATCACAATAAAACTTTGGCAACTTATCAAGTAATCATATTATCCTTTATTCAATGTTTCAGTCTAATTATTTCTTAAGCTTAAGGATACTTCAAGAAATCCCATATCCATGTGCCTTTGTTTATTTTCGTGACAGAAATTGAGCTGAACTGGTCAATTTCTTTGAATGCTTCGACTATCGCCAGCCATCAGCAATTCTTCAAATAGACCATTCATTTGACTCTTTGTTGATACCTCACAGATTAGAAAGAAATCGATTTTTACTAAATACTTTATCTGTAATTTCATTCAGAAGTTGTTGTCAAATATATAAACATTTACATGTACATCAATACTATGTTTAAAATTCTCTTCTTCTCTTTTTTTGTTATGAAATTTCTAAAATAATATTTAATTTAGAAACATCAACATGAACCGTGAGTGAGTTATGAAGTGATGTGGTGGCACACAGCTACGTGTATGTAACGCAAGTCAAAATAATATAATTATAATCAAAACAAATTAGAAGAGGGCAGTTGATTTTATTTGATTATCATCTTTATTTATCATTTTTCCCGCAACTTTCATCATTTTGTCTTAAGTATTCTGTAATTCAGAATATATAATAATCAAAATATACAATAATTAGTTAAATAATATCATAGAGTCAAAATATTTTCAAAGAAAATCAGCTGATCTAACAAAACAGATTCATACATATATTGATTGACAATTATATTTTTTTTTCTGTTTTAGACACAATTTGTTTCGATTCGTGTGGTCGTGGATTTTTTTTATTCTGTGGAGAAAAAATCCTATAAAGTTATTTCTTTCCAACAAATTCACACTTTTTTCCTCATTCTGCTATGTTTTCCTCAGCATATTTTAGGGAAACTGTCTTTAATCCGTTGTGCACACGATTCCTTTTATGTCCCGACCCTGTTCAACAAGTATTCAGCCAATAGCCAATATTCACAACTATTTCTGAATTCCGACTCAATCGTATTCACACATTGTCTTGCTCTTTCACTAATATGTGGCCTCCTTTTCCGAATAATTGTTGTGTCTCATGTCATTCAAGAACATTTGTCCAGTTTCCAATTGAGAACTTTTTTAATTTTTCTCCCGTGAAAGCTGAATGTCTTGAATCCAGCTCTCTAATTTCTGATTAATGATCATGAAATAAAGGTTATATGTATGCCTTCAATTGAAAATACAAAGGTCGGTATTCGGCAAAAGACAATTGAGAATTTAACGATGTGCACACGACGAGCACAGCAGCCTTGAGGACAATATTTGAACAGTTGATTGACTTCTGTTGGAGGAACGAGAATGATCAACTACTGAGATTGACAGAGTCTGAGTGAATCAAAGAGGAGAAGAGGGAAAAAGAACTTCGCTTGTGGCATACCTGCTCTTCTGAATGCTCGAACGCGTGTTGTGTCTGATCATCCTGATCGTTTACCCTCTTGCCTCTTCACATTTTAAATTTTACGTTCTATCGTTTATGTAAGAACTGGCTCCAATCTTGTCCATAACTTTTTCTTAAAATATTAGTCTATTCTAAGAGAGAAAACTTTGATTTTCGCTCCAGCTCCGCACTAAATCTAAGAAGCTTTTCGGGTTAAAGCTCTTTATATTTCAAATGTGTTCTTGAAAAAGTGTTAGAAAACGTTGAAATGTTGTCTCCTGATCTGTGGCATATAGCAGTGAATGAACAACTCATAATTAAAAAATTTATTTGTTAAACAGTTGATTATCACAAGTCCTTCAACATCCATCTTAATTGACTTTTTCGACTAGTTTAACTACTTTTCTTCCACATTTTTTCAACCTATGCCATCACATATTCTTTTTTTTATCTAACTTCAACTTGCCTCGAAGTTTACTTTGTCGGCCTCCTCACCACTATTCTTTTCGATGTGAAGAATACGCTGCCGAAGATCTTTACGCAACCATCCGTCTTCCTCTTCTTCTGACGCCCACATCTTATTGTTCAAACCTTTGCTTCTTATCATCGGTAGCTTCATCATACTTCTTCACTTCAATTTATTCTCTAATGCATGAACTATACCGTTTGATCCTAATTATTCTTCAATTATGTTTTTTCTTTGATAATAAAAAATTCAACTTATTGATGTTCGTAAGTCTGGTAGCCATATAAGGTTAAGGTTTATTTGCTTTCATCCTTCTCTCACTTCATCGTGCTTATCTACAGAAATGAAGATGAGGTTACAGGCTCTTGTACTTTACTTCCTCACACTTTAAGCATCTTGAACGCCAAAAAGTAAAGATCTCATAGAGATTGAAGAACGATTTACTATCGTTGCCTGTTGAACAAGTGTCTATTCCGAAGTTTTCCTGAAACTTGCCTCCTGATACCTGCACAGTACCAGGATTGTAGTTCTAATTCAATGTAACTATTGACCAAATTATTTTTGCCGATTAATGACAGTGCACGACAAATTCATAAGTTGTTCAACATAAAAACTATGCCTTCAGACTGTTTCAAATTCTGTTGACGATGTGCCTGACAAACGTTTGATTCTGTTGATTTCTCTCATTGCTTTATACTATCTTGCTGTGCAATATATTTGCAGTGCCGTCTGTCGTCATCTGCATGCCTTGTTTCCTTCACTCCTATTCTTTCATTCAACAACAGTTCTCTTTTACAGTCCTCATTTTCTGTTTTTCTATATTTCTCTCAAATTTCTCAACGTTCCACCCGTTCTTCGGCTCCTGCTATCTTCTGAATTCTCTTCAACAGTCTTTTCTCGTTGTCTAGTCCTCGTTCTTGTCGTCAGTCGGAGCCACTAAGCTCTCTCCTTGATCTGTATTTCTCATCACATTCTTAGCTTTGTCTTATTTCTTGTATATACACATTTCTTTATGTATATGTTTTTATGTATTTTAACATTGTTGTTTCTTGTTATTTTTTCTTCAAGAATTCGTTGTTTTTAATTTTTTTTATTGATTAGATCGCTTCCTGAATTAGAAGTTTTAGATATGAAGGAACCTTGCTTTCGTTGTAAACGCCCAACATATTTTAATGATAAGGTTTGTCAAATATAAAAAAATGAAACAACTGAAAAACTGAATGCTAATTCATTTAGATGGGCCCGTTAAAAGATGGAGCTATGTTCCATAAAGGTTGTTTCAAATGTTGGATTTGTGGTACTCGACTTTCTCTTAAAACTTATCATAATAACCGTAATGACACACAAGATTTGGAGGTAAACATTGCCACCTTTTTGAAAATAATTGAACTAACCATTTTACTTAGGTATATTGTGCTGGGCATGTACCTACCCCTGGACCTCATGATCCGATTCCTCACAGGTAAATTGAAGATATAAACTTGGTTTCTCTTTATTTATTCTTTTTCAACCTTTTCAGGTCAAACTTATTGTTCTCTCCTAAGACTAAGGGTGAATATCCACATAACTTGATGCGACCAGCTGGACCCACCTAATATACCTGTTTCTCTATATGTTATTTCATCCGAACAAATTTTCAACATTGTATATTGAACATAACGTTTATAAATATATCAATTTCTATCGGAACTTTTTCTTCACAACACATAAAACGGTCCTAAGGAGATACTTCAAATTTTTTCTCGAATAAATCATGCGAATAAGACGATCGTAAAGAGTTATTGTTTTAAGAATTCTTTTAAATTTTCTGAAGTAACTTCGAAAATTTTGTTTAATGTAGCAATATTATCATAATTGAGTTTCCGGGCTACTTCTGAAGCAGTTTCTACATCTAATCTTGTTTCAAGAAGTTTAGATGTTTTTTTGAATATCTTCTCCATCTCATTTAATGAATCTCTTAAATTGGAATAAAAATTTTAAAAAATTAAAAGAAAACAAACAAAAACGTTGAAACGGAAAACTTGGAATCATTGGTGAAATCTTAAAGATATTTAGTATTTAAAAACAAAAATGTGAATCATACTTGATAAAGCTGAAAAGTTTAACTCATCGGTTTTATTTATATCTTCTATCGCAAAGTGAGAACTACATGGTTGCGATGTTGTCGTTTTCTAAAAGTCGGACTGTGTTAATAACTTAACAATACGATATTCAAACACAATGTCATAGACACAATGCAAATTTGAATTGAATGTAGGGCTTCAGAGAGATGGCAGTGTGATTACATAGGTCATAAAATAAAAACAAAATCAACTAACCTCTATATCATTACGATTTTCTTGAGTCTGTAAATTATCTGGATTACATGAATAAGAACTCAAAAGTGAATTGTTATCGATATCAGATATATAGATATAACTCGAAGATAATGCCTTAAATATAAATTAAAACATCTAAAAAATGTCTAATATCATACCTGGCTGCCGTGTTGAGTGTTTTTGCCTACTGTTGAAAATGCATCATCATTCGCAGACAAATCCTTAAATTATTTATTTCTTAGTTTAATAAAAGATCAAAGATACCACATACCTCGTGATATAATGTATCATTATTAATTTCTATGGTACTCTTTTCACGAAGAGTAGTATCTTTTTCGAAAAACTGAATTACTGAGTGTACAAATGGAGCAGAAGATTTTAATATACCTGATGATTTACTGTTGTAGAATTTGGAGATTCCGGTAAATTGAAAAATTCTTTCACATCTTCATTTCCATCAATTTCCCATTCTGATGGGATTACGTAAAGATCAGCCTGGGATGCCCCAATATGCTTCTCCATAAAAACACGTCCAACAGGTTCCTTAACAGTTATTTAATGATAAAAACAGTATAAAGAAGCTACATTAACAGATCCTAAAGCTATATGTAAGATTTCGGTCCATCTTTGGCAATCCTTTTTCTGATCATAATGCAGTTTGGACCATTGATAAAGAATATGTTTTGAACATTCTCGGCACAAATATATTGCGGCAACTGCATGCAAAATACATTTATCCCAATCATCTTCTCCTACTCGAACAACTTTGCGAAAAATTCTGTGTTTTTTCTCTGTTGGAGAACTATAAAACGAAACATGATTAGTTAGTTTTATTAATAGGAACTTACTGATATTCTTCCGCAATTTTAAAAATTTGTTCAGAATCGAATGTTGCAGCTGACTTCGAATTTTCAATCAAACATTTGCCATTAGCGACTATCTGCAGAGTTGAATCTTCTTAAAATGTAAAACATTGTTACTGACTGAAATTACTGAATTATCTCCCATATCATACCGCCCTTTCATTTTTTTCATAAATGGAAATTCAAAATTTGGCTTTTTAAATGAGGAAGTACAAAGTATTATTCTAGGATCAAACAGAGGATATTTAGCTAATAAAAAAAATTCTAATGTTGGCAACAACTGAATTCCATTAAAGCACTGAAACATTCTTAATTTATAAATTATTCCATTGGTACGTACTTGTTCTGAGATTTTTTGTGTTCGCACTGAATTTATTTCAGTCGCAATTACGAATATTTCATATAATCGTTGAAGTGAGTTATGATCGTTTCGATATGTTTTACATCTGGGTGACGTCTGAAGATGAACATACATTAAAGTTTGATCGCTAAAGTACCTGTGGTCTCATAAGCAAACGTTTAAATATTTTGTCTACTCCAGCAATGCCAATTCCAGGCTCCCAAGATTTTACTACAATTTCAATTAAGTCGTCATCTTTATCATCAAAATGGGCTGGAACATAACCCATTTGGCTACTCTCAAAACGATCATATAGATCAGACTCATTATTAGTTTTTCGTTTTTTAGTGAGGTCATGCTTATGGCTAAATACTGACGGCATTTCTATAATCACAAAGAATATACACATCTAAAACGAACTTTAAAAAACAAAACGAAATTATGAGCATATCAATTTGAATAGGTTTTAACAAAAGAGACTTCGAAAAATACAATAAGGATATGAATTATTATATGGTCATATAATTAATTCATACAAAACATTCCTTTTCTTTCAAACAGAAATCTTAAACAAGTTGTAAAATACCCACCAGAGTAATAGATAAACGAATAAGTTTTAAATTGTGTACTTGTGTCAAATTTGTAACGTACTTTGTGATTATTCCAGAAATATAGCTCAAACTATAATAAACAAATTGATTTTAGATGATCACTACTTTTCTTAATTTTTCGTAGATTTCATTTCAATCAATAACTCATCAAATAATTAGCATATTGTCAGTTTGATTGATTTAAGTTACATTCATCTCATATATATTTCGTAATTTGAAAAACTTATCTATCTGGCACTGCAAAACATCTTTAGATATATCTCTTCTATGTTTGAAGTTATTTTTTAATAAATTGAGCTTCTAGTTTATCTATGCAAAGCTATATTCACACTACTGATTCTGCGTGCTGTATGTCCGTTATACCATTTTCAACTGTTTGTGAAATATTTATCAAATGATACATACAATGAATTTGGTTTGTTATTTTCCTTTAGCTGAAAAACGTTTAGATTAATCATAAAATAAAAAAATATTTTTTAAAATTTTTAATATCAGAATTTTCGTTCTTTAATTATTCCGTTTTCATATATTTTCCTCATATTTTATCGTTTCTTTGAAAAAAATAAAAAGATTTGTTTTTTTTTCAAATCCAAAAATCTAAAAAATATGACTGTGTTGCTTCCGTTTTTTAATTACACTCATTAAAACTGCTAGTTTAGTTTATGCTTAGACCTTTATGTTGACATATAAATCTTTTTTTATTTTTAAAAGAGACAATGGAATATTGGATTAAACTAATATATATGTGTATGTGGATATATAAAGCTTTCAGTTTGAAAATTATAATTTTCTTGAGTGATTATTGTTTTCTAATACCAATTCGCAAGATTTATCTTTATAAATCAGCAAGATTCTTTCTACATGTCTGCATGTTAAATGTTATCTTTATCATGCTGTATGAGAATCATGAGAATCATGAGCTTCATTCTCCATATTCTATAGCTTCTTCCTACTCTACCTTGCATACTCTAGATGTCTGACCAGAAGCCTCTTTCAATCTTCATACTGCATCCATATCTAACTATATATATCTATATAGTTATCTTTTATTTTTGAATTATTATTCATAAGTTTATTGGATTCTAATCCATTCTTTGTTGCTTTATCATTTTTTGTTTGTGAATCTTTTATGTTTCTAATTAGAAAACGCCTGATCTGATTGCTTTGTTATTCATTCTTCCGTTAATATTTTCGCAAAATACTTTGAATCTTGTGGTTGCATTTGATTAGTTCTAAAGTGAACTAATTTCTTAGTAGAAAACATTACTTTGCATATCTTTGATAAAATTGTTTTTTCTGTTTTTTAGAGATCTATAAGTTCAACGCTGTTTTTACAGCCAAATTCGGTCGCTTCGATTTGGCATGTTTCGTTTCACCCGTCGAGGGTAAGTTTTTCAAGTATTTAATGAAAAAAATATTTTACCATAGTGGAAATGCTTTTTGAACGGAATATCATGAAATTTAGATGCAAACAGGTTTTCCTCAAACATTCAAATAATTTGCAATGAAATAAGACCAAAAATGTAATTTTCACTAAATTTTTAACCTTTGACAGAATTTTTTTTTGTGAAAAATAGTTCTGCGTGAGCAACACACGTTCAATTTCAACGCCAAATGACCAGGCGCTGGTGAAGCTGATAGAAGGCTTACGAGACAATAAAGAGTATTTTAGAATTCAGTTTTTGCTTCATAAGTTCTATAATCTCCATACTGAAAATAAAAAATTCTCTTTGTTCTGAAGAGATTCAAAGACGCCTTGGTCAGACTAGGTGACGAGCAGAAAAAGGCTTTTCGTTGTGAAATCTGAAGCGCTAATGTTGAAAAAAAAGTGTCAGAACCTTTGTTTTCATGTGTGATACATGCTGAGAAAGCTGAATTAATTCATGTGTGCATCGTTTAGATAGGATAATCAAAGTTCGTTTTCTAATAGAAGAAATTTTGGTTCAATTACGTTGCTTCTTAACTAATTTTTTTTCGAACTTTCGATATACTCTGAATTTCCAGCTGAATTGAAATTCAGGAATTTCACCAAAAACCAAATTACATCGAAAGCGCTTGGCTCACACGCAGGTACAAGATGAGAGATGAAGAAGAAGATGAAGAAGAAGAAGGAGGAGCATAAGATGATATTAGTCAGATGCTTCTCAATAGAATGAATAGAGAACATGATTTGTAGTATAATAACTAGAAAAATAAAAAGTTAGAATCCATAATTGATTAAATATCAATTGTTTTCTGATCATAGCATAGTATTAATGTATTAAAAAATGATAATTATCCAATTATTTTAATGAGCTTCACACATGCAAATCTATCTTTCTATCTCATTCCATAGATAATATATAATCTGATAAATTCCGAATAAAATATAATTAGTTATCTAGATTGATGAGCATTTATCATTTATTTTCTAATTTAAAACATTTCTCTCTTTATATATATTATATCCGAATAACTAAATATGTACCTGTTGCTCATTTACTTCGTTGTTTTGGCATAAAATCTAATTTTTTTGCTGGTTTTTTGATGATATCAAGGAGGAGCAAAGTCATGTAGCTTTAGATCAATCATGACATCAGAAATAATGAAAGAAATGTTGAGATGAAAAGAAAAAAATGAAGAAGAATTGAAGAAGGAGAATGACTTAGGCAGCTGCTCATTTCAATGAAAAATTTTTCCATCCACTTTTCTTTCTTATTATTTTCACGGAAAAGTTAGACAGATAATCGATTGGATAGATCTTAAAGTACTGAGATTCAACCAGCTCATGCATAATTTTCTTTTGTTTCAATGATTAATGAAATTAAAATCTTATACAAGTTATGAGTTATTGAATACGCCTTCTCAGATTTCAACTATTCTGGAGACGTTTTGTTTCATTTCCGTTATCTTTCTATCTTTTCTTCTCTTTCTCTCTCTCCCTCTCTCTTTCTCTATCCGTTTCATATGTTGTAATGATATGTATGGAAATACCAGCTATTCAATCGGTTGAGCTATTTTTTGATTTTCCCAATCATAAACCTCACGTTCATTTTGTTTTTCATGTTTTTATCCTATTGTACATCCGTTGTTGATCACTTTACGTGTTCTCTCCCCCTCGGATGTATGTTGTGCACTTTCGGCATAGGTTGCAAATTGAACACCGCTTTATTTCATTATTTTTGACTGACAAAGCGGATATGTTTCTATCTTCGTTTGTACTTCCTGGAAATTTTTTTTCAATATGTATAAGTCGATGATCAAGAATTTAGTATTTCTCAAACTTTTCCTTTATTCATATTTGGCTAATTTTCTCTTCTTCTTTTTTTTTCATTTGAAAACTCAAACATAACTAAGTGCATCGTGGGATTTTTGCGACTATACTTATCTCTTCCAATTATATTTAGACGAATATTCTATTGCATCATTGTAACCGACTTACATCAAATATTGATGTATCCTTGGTTTCATCTTACAAATTCCCAATAATTCACCTGAAATCATAATTTTCTTAAAAATCTGATATTATTATGTATTTAAGCATGATACTATGAAGTTTATAACTAAACATATTAAACTTGAAATAAGCAAATACACAGTTTTATACAGAGAGAGAGAGAGAGAAGGTTAATCCCATTTTCTGCTTAGTTATGAGGCAGAGTTTTTTCATGTTTTCCTGATATTGCAAATACTCATTTGAGCCAATTTGAAAAATAGTACATTGGCACTTTTTAAGACAAATGTCATTTTAAGCTTATAAAGGAAAATATGGAAAAGCGAAATAAATAAAAATTAAGACAGCAGTTGTCATTACAAAATAACTTGACAACAGGGTGGGATGTGAAAAAAGTATTTTTAATGAATTTTGGCTCAAACCTTTTAGGTTCAAGATGAATACAGAATTACAGCATATAATGAAAGTAAAGAAGTATTGTGATTGAATGTGTAATCTGTATACATATATAAGTTTTAAAAAATTTTACTAAGATGATGAAGAGAGAAAGAAAGCACATGGTGTCATCTCTGTCAAACCCGTTAGTGCTGTTCAGTTCTTTTCTGATATTGTTCTTCATCCGCCTACACAATGAATATTTCTTTGTAAGATGAATTTGAAGTTTTGAGTATTGTGCTTGGTAAATATCTTCATCTATTCCTTGAAGTTATCGATAATAGGAAGGAAACGGTACATGCATGTAAGAATTCAAACCACCAGACAGCAGACATTATTTGGTCCAACATAAACTTAAGATTTAGGGAAAAAAATTTTTTTTTTCGAACTTGTAAACAGAAAACTACATGAAAATCTTTTTTATATTCACGAACAGAAGAGGGATAATCTGATTTATTCTCATCAAGATCTATTATAATTCTCGAGAGAATAGAAGTTACAAAAGAATTTTCGAAGAATCAATTCAAAAATTCATGCGAGAAAAGATTTTTCCTTGAAGAAAGAATAGCATCGACATGCATCATATTCAATTTTTTTTGTCTTGTGATGAACATTCAACCTAATAGCTTTACTATAATTATATTAATAACTATATTCAGTGGTTTTCTTTTATTTTCAATTTCATTAAAGTTAGAAGATGAGGAGAAATAATAGGGAAAAGTAATCCATCTAATGTGTATTCTAAAAAAAAATTCTAATATCTCTCTCCCTTTCTCTCTCTCTCTCTCTCTCTCTCTCTCTCTTTCTCTCTCTCTCTCTCTCTTTCTCTCTCTCTTTGTATCTTTCATTTTGCCTGTTATTTTTTATTTTCATCATCTCAAATATGTGTAAATTAACTTAATTCAATTCAACTTTTCTTTCATTTTTTAAAAAAATTATATATATATCAATATAAATATATATATATATCTAATGTATAAATATGCATATATAATAGCAACAGAAGGCCATGGGTACACGGAAGACCAGTGTATATAGTGAGAAATCAAATAACGTACGCGATAGCGAATGGCATCAGAAGCTTTATAGGTAAGTGCAGACTTGTTCGATGATTTATTACTGTCATCTCCATTATACATAGGCATCAATGCTTAAAATATATTCCTTAAAACTTAAAATTGTGAGCTATGACGTCATTTGTGCTCGTGATGTCTACCTCAATTGTGTGATGATGATGAAGATGACGATGAAAAACCAATCACACTGATGTCGTACATACACTAACTTACTATGCATACACTTGAAATATTTATATTTTGCTATATAACATTAATTTTTTTCTTTAAAAGTCAAAACTTCTACAAAAGATGTTCGTTTTGATGAATCTTTATACTTATGATTCAACAATAATCTCTTGGCTCTTCTTAATAGTTTGCAACATGTATCTGCTCGTTTAAAAGCATCTAACAGCCTGCATAAAGTTGAGAAAATGCGCAAAAACCTTTTTGACTCCTATAAACACTGCCACTAATCGTCATAAATGGTCAGGCTATGTTCCCTTATTGCATAGGCTCAAAAGGGGAGACCTCAAGTCAACTTCTCACTCACAGCTCATCTTTCTGCTTACCCTCAGGAAGGCTCAGCTCCATATCTAATTATATTGGCAAAGAGCATCTGGTCATGAGAGGATAGGCATCATATTAATTTTCATTTTCAATCCAATCATTATAATGCTATTTCATTGTGAAAATTGCGTTCAATGTGAATTTTCATCTCAATTCAATTTTCAAAATATATTTTCCAGATATGGTTTTCTCGTGCAACTCACGTGAGTGCAGTACACACGTGAATTTATTTAATTTGTTGCAACAACGATGACCGGTTGCTTTTATTCACTTTTCTTTTTTTCTTCTCTCTGTCCTTCACTCGTTCTCTCTGTTTTTGTCTGTCGTCTCGTATACAAGTTTCCAGTGTTTCCCTTTCTCTTTCTCTCTCAGCCTCTCTCTCTCTTTATTTCCCTCCCCTTTCACTCTAATCCCCTCATCTCTCATAACTGCGTCGTCACCTCATTCTCCCCTTTCTCTTCCCTGGAGATCTGAACGTTTTGATAGTGGACTAAACTACCAGGCCATCAATACTATTCGTTTGCATCTCTTCAATCTATTTTCCATCAGAAAGGGGCGGTCCATGCTACATGCTCTGAGGCATTATTTCAAGTCACCTCTATCTCCTTTTCTCGAAACCACAGAGAGCTGAGCTCTTCACAGCGTAAGCTTGTGATCCGCCTACTCGGTGTTTGAACCTAATCTTCTTACACTCCAAAAGTTCTGACAGACCACCCATTTCCGGAACTTTTAACCTATTTACGCCTAATTTCCTTTTTTGAGGTTAAGCATACCTTTATTGGACACCAATACACATGCTCAATGGTCTTATCAGGTAAGCATTTGGAGCCAAAAAAACGTTTTTCATTTCGTTTGCATTTCCTCAAATATTTTTTCCTGAATTCTCCCCAATTTCGAGATACGTACATAGATTCTTATAAAACGTTGAGTTTAAGATTTTCGTAGTTAAAGTGAGCTAGATTAATTATTCTTTTTCGATTTCCTTCATTTTAAGCGAATTGTTATTTTTCTTTTGAGCACAAAAAAAAAATAAAAAAATGGGGAGCGAATGTATATTTAAAGATTTTAATGTATGTATATATATTTTTTTTCTTTTTTCAAATAATACTTTCTATTCGTTTTTTATCATTTTAGTTAATTTATCATAAATGATTTCTTACTGATTTAATCTGACAGCTTAATTATGTCAATTATTATTTATTATTTTAAAAATAATTTATATTATTTGATTTGATGTGTGAAAATGACATCATAATCAGTTAATGTTAAAGAGAACCCGATACTTTGCTTTCAATCTTGTAAACTAAAGTTCATTTTAGCCTTTTTCTCTGACCCGTATCTTGGGGGGAAACTATCCTTATTTGCCATCTGTCTCATCAAGCTGCTTTCTTCAGTTTAATGAAGTCTTATTAGATTCAAACGACTTTATTTTAAACAAAATTAACATAATTCAAATATTCAACTTGGAAGCCTGAATGTTTCGTACAGCCTTAGCACATCGTTTTTGAAATTTAAAAGAAAAGGCTTCTGAATCTGTCTGCAAACTTGCAATCAGTTAAAGGCATATGAAATAAAACTTGAAACTTCAAGAAGTAATGAGAATGAAATCATATAGCTGCTCTGTTATTGTTTTTCTCTTCTCCGTCTAGAATTCTTGTAAAAAAAGTGTAAAATCTCGGAGCAGACAGCAACCAAAAACACAAAAAAATAGTTGCCTTTGGTAAAAGTTTTTTTTTTGCAAGGAAAAGTCAGAGACAACTGCATGTCTTATATTCTCATTAAATCTTATTTTGGGTGTTACCCTTCGCTTTTTCTTTAAGTAACTCATGTGTTTTCATCAGAAGTTCATGTTGTTCCTTAGATGAACTAAGCAAAATATGTATTTAAGTTGATTCGTTTTCTGTCATTCAGATCAACTTCAATCGACCATATATGGCAATAATATATCAAAATAATTTTTATTTAACAGCAATGTTTATCATATAACCAAAAAAAGGTTAAATTTTTTTTGTGATAGTTTACAACAAAAAAATAAGATAGAAAATGAAAAATGTTTATTATCCAACTATTTTTAAAGTTTATTAGCTCACCAATGTATAATTACTTTTTTTTTTCTCACGTCTTTCCAAAAAAATAGCCAAAGCACTCAGATTTTTTGGTGTCTATTTTTCTATTTTATGGGGTGATATCTCAAGTCTTTTTTTTCTTTTTCTTTTTCTGTGATATCTTTGTGCTGACATTGAATTTCAAAACAAATTCTTTCGTAGTAACTGAACATCGATATTTAGATATTTATTCGATAATGAAACATTTGAAACCGAAAGAAAATTTCTGTTTTTTCCTCTGCAAAAAAAAAGATTAACCGCCAATTTACAGAACTTATTCTCTGTTTAGAGCAGATGTGCTTCAATTCAGTTCCGTTTATAAGCGCCATATATAAGCTCGATTGAGTGATGAGCTTAGTCTCTTATCCAAAATTTAAGCCATCAAGGCCTTAAATCTGACTGATTCTCACTCTAGAAAACATCTCAGTTCAATTTAGAAAAGGAGCATTTTGAGATTTTTTTTGAAAAACCTGAATGACAAGCTTGTCTTTCATAATACATGTGTTGAGGATTACCATGAAATCATCCTATTATCTGACATGTTGGTCAAAATACATAAATGCATACAAACTGATTGGATTTGAAGGGAAAAGCACACATTCCTCAAATTACTTGTAGAATATTTGCAAGATGAAGAAATTTTCTAAGAAAATATCAAGCATGAAAAACGAAAAAATTTCCTCAAATTATTTCATTCAACTAAGATTGTTTGTTTTTCAAAAAAAAACGAAAAAAAAAGGAACTTTTTTCTTTTTAAGTGTAGACAAGAAATTTTGAATATTTACAAGAATTATACAGATCAATTTAAAGAAAAATGCCATCTAGTATGCAAGTTTGAACTAAAAATAAATTCAAAGATGATGCAAAACTATATAATTTAGCTAAGAAACCAAAAATATGAAAACTAAAGAACCATTGAATCATATTTCCATGTCAAAAGGCAATTTTATTTTATATATTATACTATATGAATAAGTTATATAAAATGATATAAAGCATGACTATAATTCTTCTTTTTTTTTGGAAACATACCCACAGAAGTTTATTCCTATGAAAATTATACAAAAGAAAGAATATTTGAAAAAGAAAAATGTTGATTGAAATACTTAATAACTTGCATATCCTAAACAAATTTTTGTTTCAGACGTCTCGAACAAGCACTGAACGTGCATCCTGAAAAGTACCAACAGCAAGAACAGCGTAGACGACGACAACCGAATGAAATCAGCCGGTCAACACGTGTATCACGTCACACAACGCCAGTGCTCGTTCCTGAGGAACAACAACAAGTTCGAGCGCAATCTGTGGAGCCTGCACTGTTAGTTTTTAATATTCATAGAACATACATTTGAGAAAAACATACAAAAAAAATAGAATATATGTACATAGGTACATGTATACGCATTCATTCTATTAATTTGATTGCAATTATGTTCGAAATGTACACGCTGTATGTTCATTGAGCTCAGAATTTTCTGAAAAGAAAAATTGTCATTTGCATGATGTCAGATGACTACAACACCATATATCCCAAGATAGAAAATCGTTGGCTTTTCCCTCCAGTTTCACTATTGCTTTGTCATCTGCCTCATCAGTATGTAATAGCATTTGACTTGAAGCAGCAGAGCTCTCTGATCTTTTACTGCGTCGGTAATCTATCTACTTCCTTCAGAATTTGAATGACATCAGTGGTTAGCTGAAGTTGAACAAAAAAATGAAAAAGAACTTCCAGTACTCAAAGTACGCAAAAAAAAATTAAATCCGATGTTAATTCTAAAAATATGAAGAGGAACATTTGTTTTTCAAATTTTCATTACCATCTCTTGAGATGTTTGATTCCACGATGGGATTATATAATACGTCGGCCCGTATTCCATGTGTGGTCGACTAGGATTTCTTTCGTAGGTGATCAAGTCATTTTAAGTTTCATTAAAGCGGGTGTACGTGCTGGTTGCATGTGGAAAAACAAATCAAAAAGCCATGATGATACCGGAGCTAAGCTGTTACTACTTCACAACATTTTCGTTTTCTTGAAATATATATATATATATATATATATATATATATATATATATATGAATATACACTACTATAAAAACTAAAGCATTTGACCCTATTCAATACTAATAAATATGAATTTTTCTAAAGTTTCGCCAATATTTTATGATGACATGCAGCATATCAAGCCAATCCGCATCACATCACATTTTACTTATATCTATTTGGGCATCAATAAGATCCATATGCATATACATTCATTTGCTATTATCTTCTTTTGTGTTTATCTCATTTTGTCGGTTTTTCAGCTACCTAATGCTCTTCTCATCATCGTTCCTTCATGTTTCTTCCTTTTTATTCTGCACAAAGTTTTTTTTTGCGTTTTTTCATTCTTTCATAACAGGAAACAATTATATTGAATTAATGATACTCTTATTGAATGCCTTAGAAGCATTTGCTGAATCATTAAACTCTTAAACATTGCACAATATAGCCTTTTACGTGTTAGCTGCAACTTTTAAATCCTCTTCTTTACACTTTTCTCAACTTTATACCGATTTCTATTTTGAAATGCTTAATAGTTTCCTTTCTGAGAAGTTAAGTGGAAATATTTTCATAATCGTTGTATTTTTCCACAAGAAAAAAAGAAAGAAAAGAAATTCATATGTCGACTGGACTAGACACTAACCTAATAAAAGAAACATGAAATGTCTCGAAACAAGATCCAAAAAAAAACGAAGGAAAAGAGGAAGCTTGTATCGATATTTATGTGTTGGCCAATAGCTTCATACATATCAATGTCCTTAATATAATTAGTCTGACTTCTAATAGATGGCTTGTCTTTACTGATCTATCGGAAAGATAGAGATGAAGTTAATGGTTTTTATCTGCCATTTTACTTTTTTCATTTAGGAACTTCAATCACTAGATTCTTTGATAATCTAATGTTTTTCATTTCGTCATCTCATGCTCATTTTCAGTAAAAACAAAGAAAAAAAACAAAGACATAACATTCATTTTCATACTAGCCCTTCTTATATAAAAAACAGAGGAAGCAAACAGTAAGCCTCTAATTATTAAAAAATGTATGCATTTGACGTAAATCAATCAGTAACTTGAGCTGATTTCTCTACTGTCCATGCTTCAAACCTATCTGCTAATCATTTGAATTGCTTTTCTTCTTCATTATCATCAAATCTAATTAAATGTTTGTGTGTTACTAGAAGAGATTGAGAATAAGAAATGCTTCTAATATCAAAATAAAACCTTTAATATATAGCTTGTTTATAAATATATTCATCTATATAGATCTATATATATATATATATACATCTATGTATATATAGGAATGACGGTCGTTTTCCTCCTTCTTTCTTTTCTTCTTATCCGCCTATGAAGAGGCATCATGAAAATTGAAAAAAAACATTCAGAATCAAGCATCGCAAACGAATTCATTTTGCTTTGCGTTTCGTAGTAGTTGGATTGAAATCAAAGCACTAGTTTATCCCCAAATATAGGCAGGAGAAATCAACAGTGGTAGAAGCATCGGAGGAGGACAAAAAAAAAGAAAAAAAAAGAAAATAAAGAACAATAGAATGAGAAAGACAGCCCGATGCCATGTTATCCATCATGTCAAGCGTTAGGCGTCGTCATGTATCGCCTGTCTGTGAAAGGCCCGTTCCCGACGGATGACCTTCTTGTCTCCGGAAGCTTGTTTCAAAAAATCTGATATCTGTCTGAACTTTATCTTCAAGTTGAGGAATGTTCTTATAAAGCTTCACATGCTTAGCATAGTTAAGTACGAGCTAACGTTCTTAATATTATTTTATTTTTCCATTCTATTTTTCGAAATTTCTATATCTCCTTCGCCGATTATTGCATGAAGCTTTTCAAACTCTACTATTCTCACCTCCATAGCAACTAAATATAAATCATTCGCCAATCGCCAATGAGCAGAATGAGTACTTTCACTGACAAAAGTTTTTCGTTGATTATTCAGTTCATATTCCTTATTAACTTTGTGTAAAAAAACTTTTAAAAGTTGAAATTATAATCAAATGCAAAATTCACGTTTTGGGTATTCGCTAACTATGTACTATGCTTTTAATTTAATTTTTATTTCATCTTCTTGTCATTCATAGTATTTTCAGAGAGAGAAAGAGAGAGAGAGAGAGAGAAAGAGAGAGAGAGAGAGAGAGAGAGAGAGAGAGAGTTAGAGGGAACGAGATAGAGATCCAGATAGAGAAAAAGAGAGAACGAGAGGCTCGCTCTCCTTTCTATGTTTTACTTACTTTCAAAAGCATATATGATATGTCTTCATGCCTCTATTTCTTACTCTTTCCCACTCTTTCTCTCAGTTCTCTATATGTTTTCAACTTTGCAATCTTTTAAAGACATTCATTCATTCCAATCTCCAGTCCTTATACATTTATATCCACGATCTCATCATTTTACAACAAAAAAAAAGATTATTTTAGATTTTTAATATGACTTCTGTGTAGAATGACTTTCGTTTAAATCGTTACTATGTCCTATATGGGCTTATGACGGTGATGGGGAAAATTCATTCCGCTTCACGGCATCTTGCCAAATACGCTTAGATTAGTTCATATACTCCTGTTAACAATGCTTCAACATCTGTATATCTTAATACTACTTTGTTATATTCATTCATTTTTTAACTATATAACTAATAGAATTATATATCTTCTTTTATATTACATTAATTTAATTTATTCAGTTCTTTTATTAGTTTCTCGAACGAAATTTCTATATGTGAACTTGCTCACGTGACCATAATATGTGGAAGTTTGGCAGACGTCGTCCCGGAAGGTCTGAAAATTGAAACTTGAAAGAAAATATTTCTCTTTTAGCAAATAACTTATATTGTTACATAAAATATGAAAAAATGTAAACATATACACATAAATGCTGCTAATAGCTGAATGAGATAAATCCCAGATGAGCAGCTAACCATGTATTTGAGTTTTTTATCTAATGCTCACGTCAAACAAGCCATACTTTATAGCCTCGACCGATCAAACTTAGTTGATATCTCTTTTTTTGGAATTTTTTATTTGAGTTCCGACGATATTGAAACATAAAAGGCTTATTGTATTGGTGTTTTACTCAAACTTCGTCTAGTAATATGATGAGTTGGCGAAAAAAATGAGAATCAGTTGCTTACTCATGTGAAACGTGAAATGCAACATGATTTCGTATTGAGTTGACTAATGATTAGTATGGGATCTAGAGAAACTCGGGAGATAAAATTGAAAAGAGAGATGAGACTGCAGCTGTGATGTCAGTCATTTTCACCGCCTGTTCATCCTCCCGGATGAGCCTGAACACTCGCAGCTTCAGTTGTTTCACTTTTCCTCTTGTTTCTTTGCCTAAATTGAATTCTTGCAAGAAAACAATCCTAAAAAGTAATCGCATTCTTGATGGATGTATTACCAGAAGAGGTTCCGTCAGATTCTTTACCTCAGGACAACTCAGAATCTGAAGTTGCATCCAGGTATGAAGAGGATTTACAATTATCTTTTACAACTAATATTTGTTTTTATTTCTCACTAGAAACTACTTTTCTCTTGTTTTTTGTTAATTGTTTCAATTTAATTTGCAATGAATTAACTAGAATTCAAACATAATAACATATAGTAAAGCATCTAAAAACACGTTACATTTTACTATTTTCATGTCGTTTAGGATTTTATTTTGTTTATTTGTTTTCTTCAATTTTTTTTTGCAAATGATATACACGAAATGTTAACAACAGTAATATGATATAGCATTTCTTTAAAAACTTAAATATATTAATGGTTTAAATGATTTGCAAAGTCTAAGACATCATCTGTCTTCAACTTTTTACGTCAGCAAATTGTTTTTTCTTACTTCTAAGTGCCAGCTGGATATGCTAACTAGATATTTAAATGTGATGCTTTACGTTTTTCTTAAAGATACTTCCGATAAAATCTCAAACACACACACACACACATACACACAGACAGTAGTAACTGTTCTTGAGCTACATGGGCTGTTAAAGTTTTGAACACATTGCCTATGCATGTGGACATCAGAAAGCACATCTAATACTTCCTCTTTTACGTCAATTTGTTTTGTTGTCTTAAAATTTTAATCGAGAACAAAAATTGGACATTGTTTCGAGGAACAACAATAGATCAAGCTTGAATATTAATGAAAAAAAGATTCTTGATATCCACACCAGTTCCTTCTCTTGTCAAACAAAGTTAAGAAAGATTGAAGAATAATATTATAGTATGTTATATCAACATATGAACGAATGAGATATTTTAAGAAACCTTTTTTTTACTTTTTTCTTGTCAATTTTTTTGAAAAATTCTCTTCAAAATTCTTAAACATTGTATCTCACATGTTTGTTCGTCTCATGTTGTATTTCTTATGTACATACATGCTATATCTCTCACCTTTATGTTAGACAAGTATCTTATACCTATGTGTTATCCACCATTCTACATACATATCTTCTTCGTTTTGCCGAGGCTATTACCCTTCTTTATCCATTTCAAGTCATGTTTTCGACATCCGTTTGCGCAGATATACATGATTTTTTCTCGTAAGTCAACTCTAAGAGTTATTTAAAGATGAATTCTTTGATTATAAAAGCAATTTAGCTTTCTTGTAATCAATTAATAATCCCGGAATCTTAAAACACTTCCACTTTACTGCTGTACAAAAACAGTTGTCTTCATGACGCTTTATATAAGCTTAATCCATTTTAATTTACTTAAAAGACTCTTGGCGACGCTTCAATTTCAAGAGTTATCTAGAATGGTTGTTCGTGGCAATTCGTGTAAAAGCATCATTTCAAAATGTGTACTACGAAGCAGCGGTTGCTGAAAATCCAAGATTCTAATTGTAAACGAATTCAGAGAATGTTTCAAATTTTTTAAAAAGATTTTGTGATACATGATGACACCAAACGATGTTTACATTTAAAAAATAATTGGTGTTGATGTTCGTGTGAGTAAACTTTGTTAAATAGTATAGTAGTAAGAAGCTTTACAATTTTTGTCAAAAATGTCACAAAATATCTAATTAGCATACAGACTTATTATGCAAATCATACTCAAAATTCAATAAATTTCATATAAAGGCATATATGTATGTTTACTCGTACTTATGAAATGTAACTTATGAAATTTATATAAATAAAACAAAAATATTTTTAATCAAGTTATTTATATTCATTCTATTTGAATTTTTCTTATTTCAGACGTCCTATTATGGACGAGACAAATGGTATCTTGTTGGTGAATGATGATGAAAAGAGCAGTAGTCCTCAACGAGGAACTCCATTCTATGATCATGTGTAAGAATATCTGATGAAAAGAGTTCTTATTCATCAAATTTTGCTATTTTAGCCTCTCATCAAATGAGCTTATTACAATAAATGTGTCAGGCTTGCGATTTCAAACGTTCGAATCCACGTTAGCAAGGTAAATTTGAGATAATTTAATTTATTTACAGTACAACTGTAAAGATATAGTTTATTCAATTATTCCATGAGCTTCTTTTCAGATATCCAAATACATTACTTGGTGATCGATCGAAACGAGAACATTATTGGGTGGAAGATACCAAAGAATTTTTCTTTGACCGTCATCGATCAACGTGAGTTTGTTTTGAAAAGAAACTACTTGATATACATATGTCAAACTATACATTTCGATTATACGATAAGCGGGGAGAAGGGAGTGAAAAGAGAGGGAAAGAAAGAAAGAAAGAGAGAAAGAGAGAGAGAGAGAAAGAGAGAGAGAGAAAGAGAATTCAAACATAATTTTTTCTATTGGAATATCAAAAGTGTAAAAACGTTTAGTTATCTAGTCTAAACTCCATGTGATTGATCACATAAAAGCGATTCATCTGTCAGCTGTTGCTCTGCTATGTGAGGTCCTACGATTTGCATATAATCATTGCCTCTAAACACTATAGAGCAATATTTAAAGAATACCAGTTGATTTCTGACAATCAAAATGATTAATGAACTTAATAGATATTAAAATTATAAATATATATATTATCTTTTATAATATATCACTTTTAGGCTAACCTGATTAACCTTTCAAAAACTTTGATAATAAGGGTTGAATAATAGAAAATATATAGTTTTTCTTATGCTTTATATGAATTATATAAAATTTTTTGAAATTATATTCTTTCAATTTTTATATACATTATATAAAATATATAATGTTTGCGATAAAGAGGAGAGGGGTTGTTGGATAAAGTGTTAAATCGAATATCTCAAGATTTAAACATTAAATATACATCTATCAGAGATTTTATTTTAAATCAATGTCATTTCACTACTAATTATTTTATTCATTTGTTTTAGATTTGAATCGATTCTCTATATCTATCAGAGTCATGGCCGAGTTAAGCGACCAGAAGCTGTGCCTATTGATGTTTTTCTCTCCGAAATGCACTTTTATCAGGTAAGTATTTATTATCGATGCAAACTATTGACATAAATTAGATTCTAAAAGTTCAAATAACTCGAGTTTTGTAGATGGGAGAAGAGCTTTTGGAAGAATTTTGGATTGCTGAGGGATACGAGAAACCTCCTGAAGCTAAGATGCCTCATAATCCTACTATGAGGCGAATATGGGAATTGATGGAATATCCAGACTCATCGTTATCAGCAAGAGTTATAGCTTTTATTTCGATTGCGGTTATTATCGTGTAAGTTAACATATCATCCTCATAAGTGCTTCATGTGATGAAATTACAGTTCAATTGTTTCATTCTGTTGGGAAACTGTACCATCATCAGTATTATCACCAACCATGCCGTCTATTGATGTATTACATCCATCAGATTCTACTGAAAAGGAAGATGGACGATTTAATAATCCATTCTTCTGGATTGAGCTTGTTTGTATCTTATGGTTTACCATAGGTCAGTATAAACAATGTTTACATCAGTTTATATGAAATTTCATTTCAGAATTATTTTTACGATTCATCAGTTGTCCTTCAAAATATTCTTTCATGACATCATTTTTAAATATTATTGATTTTGTTGCCATAGCTCCATTTTTCGTGAATTTATTTTGGTAAGTTATATTCATTTTAATTTAAATATCGTGTTGTGATTCCTCAACTGATATGTTATCAGTGCTTTAAGGGCTGACATGAATAAATCGAGTTCGTCAATGTCATTTGCCGTACTTCGAGTATTAAGATTGGTTCGAGTGTTCAGAATCTTCAAATTGAGTCGGTATGTTTTGCCTTTCACAATTTAATACGCTTTTCGATATGCACAGACATTCTGTTGGCTTGCAAATTCTGGGAAAAACATTCCGAGCATCAGTACAAGAATTTTGTCTGCTCATATTCTTTATGGCTATTGCTCTTGTTCTGTTTGCTTCCGGAATATATTTTGCAGAACAGGGAGATCCGAATACAAAATTCACTTCTATTCCAGCTTCATTTTGGTTTGTACTGGTATGTTTGTTAAATATTATGCCAGTATCTCAAGTTATACATGGTTATAGGTTACAATGACAACTGTTGGATATGGTGATTTAGTACCTATTAGTCCACAGGGAAAAATTGTTGGTTCAATGTGTGCATTAATTGGTGTGCTCACATTGGCTTTGCCCGTTCCTATCATCGTGAGTAGAATTCTTCTTTATAAACATCATAACTTGGTTACAATGATATGATTTATTTCCTTTTCGTAGGTTGCCAACTTCAAACACTTCTATCGTCAAGAAAATCGTCTGGCTACTATGCGTTCAGTTGGGAAAGATGTCGATGACATTGAACAAGGAGGTGATAATGATTCCATAAATGGAGATCGAATGGGCTCGACGGACAGCTGACTACCACGAGGACTGAGAACAAGCTGTCATAGTGGGGTAAGATATCATGATTTTACTTTCCTTTTTTCGAGTTTATCATTGTGTACCTGAAGTAGATTCAATGTAGATTCAACAGATTGATAAGCAAACTAATTTTTTTCAGCTATTTGAAGATGAGCAGATGGTGGGTAGAGTTATACATAGTGTTGTATCCTATTCCTCCGTTTTGCATTTGCCTTTGTTATTCTATAATTTCCCTTTGATTGAGCTTACACTTGTGTCCTTGTTAGTGTTTGTAAAGCACAAAGCACGCGCTCGTAAAGAACAAAGCCTATGTCCTACCTTCACCAGCTTTCCGATACTTGTTCTATAAGCTATTTTCAGGTAATCAAGATATCTCCAAGCAATTCAGAAGAATGTATTGATGTTCTCGGTCCTCTGCCTCTTAGCTGTTCAGATCTCCCACCTCGAAAAAAATCCGGTAACTTGAAGTCTCACCTCATTATTTAACTTCACCCGCCATAATTTCATTATGAAATAATCTCAAACTTCGATTACATTCCATATCGCTTTAGATGAATATCCGGGTATTATTCATATCCGGTGAAATTAATTGGCCATAATTATTATATGTATCTTTTTAATCCAAAACATTTAGCTGTATATATCATGTGCTGATATGTTTTAGCATTTTTCTCAGTTCTGTGATACCATCTTTCGAGAATGGAAATTTCTTTGTAATGTAATAAATGTTTAATATGACAAGCTTGCTACTTATATGACCCACAGATCGGTTGCATACAATAAACAGGCAAATTGGTTGCTTCCATTAATCCACTGAATTACAACGCTCAAAAAATGTTATACTCTTACTTTTATTCAAACGTGATAAAATTCGTGGGTTCACGAATATTCATTCATTCACTACCGGTTGATTAATTGGGATATCACTTCGATTCAGATTTACAGAAAGATCACACCCGTGAGGCGAAGTAAGAAGAGATCGTGTCGACCATTTTTAGGTTATGAAGAGTTATAACTTATAAATATACTAAATATGAAACATGTAACTTTTCACGGCTCAAAAATTTCCTCATTTGTTAGTTCGGGTTGTTGGGACACTAAATTGTGTTGTTGAATGTTAAGATTTTGAGGATGAGGATTATGAGAGTGAGAATGTGAGTGAGAATGTTGGTGGGTCTGTTGCATACTATTTGATTCGATGACATCCATATCGGCACCGTGCTGATGCGGCACAATATGTCCGCCTTGATCAATGTCATCACTCATAAACACAATTTGCTGGAAAAATAGATGATAATTGTTATAGACATACAAGCAAATACCAAATCATTGAGATCATCTCCATATTGTTCTCGTAGTTGTTGGTATTGTTCTTCAGTAATAGCAACAGTATCGGCCTGAAAAGATATTCAAACATCATACCATTAAAGCAATTTACCTCGTCGTCGATTGTCATTTGATGTTCGCCTTGAATTTGGATAGCCTCTTGGGAAGAAGAAGCATTCACATCATATGAAGTTTGAGGATTCTGAAACTTGAATAATTAGAATAAAATGAAAAAATTAGATAACCTTTGAAATATCCATATTCTCATCCAGCATAACAACATAGATATCGCCAGAAGTATCAATACCTTCAGGGAGAACAACCTAACAAAATAAATAAATAAAAATATAATAACTGAAAATCTACCTGCATTGATCCATCTTCGTTATGTACAATTTGGCCAGTGTACGCTGCTGTTCCTGGTTGAATAGGCAGTTCAGAGGTGGTAAGATCTAAAAAAGGAATGTCCCTCACCAAAACTAAAAACAAGTTACCATTAATCGCTGGAGCTTCTTGAGGCATAATTTGTTTTTCAGATTGCTGAGCTTGAGACATTTTTTCTAGATGCTCTGTTCGCCTGTGGAAATTAAACTCCTGTCTGAAACAATAAACAAGCATAATTTTGCATATTATCATAAACAAACTTGTCAATATATTTAGCTTCACAGCAAACCCATCGTATCCTAGCCTGATCTACTTCTATCCGGAATGGTTCAACACCCGAAGTTTCAATCTAAAACATATTCTATTACGAAAAAATTGTAAAATTACAAACTTTGCACGAGAAGGATTCCTTGGAATGAACTCTCAGCATATGCCTTATGAGTAGGGATGGTCGCAACAACCTAAGCCCACATTCTTCACAGTTAGTTCTAACAAGGAATTATTTAAAATAAAATACTAAAGAAATATCACCTGCACACAGCATCTTCTGAACCAGGTCCGTAACATCTCTCAATAAATTGTTCTGCTCGCAAACGAGCTCGTGCTCTTATGGCATTGTTTCTCATTATTAACTAAAATAGGATTGCAGTATCTAAAAAGTTTCTTCAAAACTATATACCGCTCTTTCTTGTCGACTCTGACAAGCTGGCATTGCGTGAACATCAGCTTTATGATTATTCAAATCGGTCATGGAAGCACATAGATGCCCGCACCACTTACATACAAATCTCCGCCTTCTTACATGTGTATGTTCTATATGCAAAGCTAATTTACTGTCATCCGTGAAAACCAAATGGCAATCATGACACGTTAACCTGCCAACAATCTAGGAGAAACATTTGAACGATGTAAGATTAATTTCCAATACCTCAGAGCCATATTCGGCTAACAATTGGCTTCGCAGTTCGTCGTTTTTTTTGTGTGCTCTCAAGTGATTTTCCATTGCAGTGGGGTGGTTGGAGTTAATCAAAAGGGTACATATCCTGCAAGCTTCGAAATGCTCCTCTTCCGGTTGGTCTGATATAGATATCTCTGAAAATAATTGTTAAAACTTGAATAAATTATATCGAACAAAATAATTTCTTTCTTTGTTTCGAAAAAACAGTTGATGATTACCTTGCCCAACTTCCATATCACCTAGTCGTAACGCAGAGTTTCGAACCGCAGCATGGGCTATTGACTCTTGCCGTATTTTAGCTAACTGTGCTCGTTCACGTTGTCGAGCACGTTCTCTTTCTCTTCTTATCCATTCTTCTTGTATTGTATTCATATATTCCATTATCTATAATTCTTCAGTAGGAAAATAAAAATTGAGGGCAAACCTCTTGTAGTTGTTCAATATGAAATTCTCGAGCATGCTTCTCTAATCCTAATGTAGTTAAGAATACGTGATTGGGACAGTATTTACAAGGGTAAGATTCAACTTCATCTGCACATCCTTCAAAAATATTAGATTCAGAAATATTATTTCTGTAAATTACTAACCAGGAAGAGGAGTTTCAGTGTACATATCATGCTCTTGAATAGGCAGGCCTGCATCAATAATAACTCTCCTACTGGAATGGCTCGAAGTATGCTGAAGAACAAATACAATTACAATACAATACATTACGTTAAAAAATGATAATGTGAATAACCAGATGAAAATGAACTAAACTATCGGTAAGTTCAAAAATGAATAAAACAGTACATTAATTCTACCTACCGGTCTTTCTTTATCCAAATGTTGAACTGCCACAACAACACCATCTCTTATAACCACTTTCTCGGAATTTAATTCATCAACTAATTGTTCATTCCTAACTAAGTCTGTATGATCTCCCCGTAAAAGATCGCTACGATCTGCAATTTGAAAATATTCAAAACTTCACATGATAACTCAGTATATATTATTTCCTGTTCGTTGCTTTACATTTGTATAATCATATATATTTCTTATTACGAACTTAAGAATTATTTATACATGATCCTACAGTAGATAACTTTTATTTTCAAGGTATAAAAGCGTTTTGAAAATTTCGTCACCATCTTGCGCTTACAGCATGTTCGATACTGTTTTTTTCACTTTATCAATTATTACCATTGCAATCCAATTTCTGTTCTGATTTATTCTTCACCCGTGATATAATTCTAGGAATTTTCCTTGGTGGAACTTGGGACATAATATACCTGTAATTCAAAAAAAAATTCTCGCGCCTTACCGCACCTGAGCATCAAACGTTTAAAAGAAATACAACAACTAGCAAGATTATAATTATATAATTGAAAATATAATTTACAATGCCCGAATAAAAGATCAGATTGTGATACAGAACATCCAAAAAATAATTTGAATCATAATTTAACACAATTGGTCGTAATATCGATTGGGACTCGCGTGTTTCTCTGCACTCTCCTCGACGAGAGAGAAATGGCTTGAAGGTATGGCGAACACCCAACGCACTAATTCCCAAGACTCAAGTCAAATAAAATATTTATTATGTAACTTAAAACTCTTTAACAAAGCTATTAAACAACATGCAAAAAATTAACAAAGACAAGTGAGGATCAAACATTATTTTCATACAGTTTTTTCAGACATATCTTCGGATTCCTCAGGAACAGGAGTGTCCTCTGTGGTAATTAAGTGTTTTTTGGTTAAAAACTTGGGCTCCTCTTTGAAATACACGTCTATTGGTCTCTCGAAGCCTGTAACATAATAAATCTTGAAATGGCAGGCGTGTTAGATAGATTACCTTTAGACTTAGCATTAGGCACTCCAAGATGTTCAACTTTATGAAAACCTATTTCTTCCAACAGATACATTTCAAAATCGTCAGGTTTAAACTCAATAGCATCAAAGTTTTTCTTTAGCGTTTCCTATAATGTATAGAATAGATATAAGAATTCGAGATGCATAGTATATATACCGTCATTTTAGCTCTTTTTCTGTATGACTCATAAGGTTGAGGCTCAATAATAAATTTTCCACCAGGACGAAGATGTTTAAATACACGTTTGAAAAATCTTCTCATTCCATCATCTCCCCAATTTAGGTGTATCCATTTTGTAATGGAAAGGGCAAGAATAACGTCAAATTCTTCAATAACCTGTTAATCATTTCGGATAAGTTTCAGTATAAATTAACAATAATAACACTTACTGTGTCTACTAACTCATCAGAATCAAGAACATAATTTTCTGTTCTAAACCAAACATTGTCTGGGAATTTATTTTTGAAAAAAGTTGACTGTTGCGATACAGGACCAAATGAATTACAGAAAGAAGCAGGAAACTTTCCATAAAACTAGAAAAGAATGAGGACTAAAATGAGGTTAAAGAAAATTTTGTACCTCTGTATTTTTGTCGCAATAATGTCTGATATTCTTACGAGCTACGCCAATCAGATGTTCATCAATATCAATACCCAAAATTCTTCGTGGTTGGAAATCTCTAGCAATTGATAATGTTAAAAATCCAACATTGCAGCCTGAATTTAGAAACTATTAAAAATTTTTTTTTTTAAATCATGTTCACCAATATCAAGCACTGTTTGTCTTTCAAACCAATCCCGTTTTAAAACAGTTAATCTAGTATCACTTCGGCCAGGATCTAATCTAGTACCGTAATAACGATCAAAGTTACCATATGAATACCTGAAGGAGAATATAAGAAGTACTTCGAAGAAAACGATAGGCTTACTTTTTATTGTAATACTCTTTCTTTGACTTCTTGTCAACAGTTGGATTAGAAGATGAGGCAGGTTTAGGTGATGAAGCGGCACTTGCAATTTTTGCTTTCATTGGACTATTACTACAGCTGCGCCCCTACAATTGAATAAGTCCATAACTAAGGTTTGCAATTAACAAACTTTTTTGGCCACAGGAGATAAAGTATCGTTTGTTTTCGATCGTTTTCTGGATTTATTTTCTGTATCATTCGAAGTAGGTATAGCAATCTAAAAAGCTGTTATATAAAGAAGAACTTCAAAGAACTAGTACAGATAATTCTTTCTGGCACTCTTCTGGTACAGGAGCATTTTTCAAATTAAGAGGATCTTCACGAGAACCACCAGGGTAATAGTGTTCACCATGCCTTCTGTTATCACCTAAGTTTCAATATAAGCTTCAAACTTGAACGTAAAACTTACGTTTGCCCCTACTCCCAAAACTTCCTTTTCTTGGACTTCTGGTGGAGCATTCCGCTGACATATCTGATTATGTTATTATAATACGAAGATGTAATATGTGAACCGCTTACTTCAAACTGAACTGAAATTTTCAAATTCGAAAAAAAATGCGTTTGACTAAAAATGGTGGATTACCGTACTACCGAAATGAGCTTTGCTAATAAGAACTTTTGGGAACAACAATTTATTCTTCGGGTTAATAATTAAAATAGTAATCTTAAATAATTCCAAATGTCAGCAGCTTCAAGAGCAACAGTAAGTAGATATAGTCCTATTGAAATTCTCTAGAATCTGATTTTAATATTAGGCAGACATCCGTGAAGATGAAGAGCAACAAATTAAATTCCAAGACTGCATTGATCTCCTAGTTGCTTGTGGGTATTTTCGTGCTCGTATTAAGGGCCTCGCACCGTTCGATAAAGTGAATCAAATATATAAAAAATATAAATATAGAAACTGAACAAGGAACTTTCAGATTGTTGGTGGAATCGTATGGTGCATATCGATGTGCAATTATTCTGTAGATGTTGATTTATTACATTCCGAAAATTCAACAATAGGAGAACGAATGTGATAACTTCCTGAAATTTCATTATCTGATACTCTTATTATAGTAATTTAACTGAGAAAATAGTTGAGGTTTTAAATTTATTAAAATGCCCGTTTGCCATTCAACCTCATCAAATCCAAGGCCTTGATTTTATTCACATTTTCCCCGTGATTCAGGTATTATCAAACTTTGTGGGTTGAAGTAATGAGTATTATAGTGGTTAGTAAAGAAAACAATTGAAGCTAAAAAAGAGCATGGGGATGATTTGGAATCCTATTCTACATTTAATTATAAACAAACGAGTCATGAAAATGACGAGGTATTTCATTATATTATGAAATTATACATTTGCTTGTTATTTCAGAACGAAATTAGCCATTATACTACGTTACTCTCTAAATCATACCCTGAGAGATATTTCAAAAGAGGCCCTAATACGGTTACTAAAGATATCTTAGATAATGCTCTGTGTACTTTAGCTGAATATTCAAGGTTGAATTATTAAACATTTTTAAAAACTCTGATGCATTCAGATCCACATTTTCAAAGCCTGATACTTCAGAGAATCCTACAATGGAAGAGGCTCTTGATACAATGGAAGAATCAGTTACAAGAGATAAAGTCTCAACCAAAGTTTTAAAAAAAATTTTCGATAATGTGGTAATTTCGGATGATAATGCTGTTAGTATATTTTTTGATCATAAACAATATACATTATTTTTTGGTTTAGTACGGAATGACAGAAGAAGAAATTTTAGATATGAAGATTAAAAAGGTGAAAATGTTAACCGGATGTTTTCTTAGTCATTAAATTCAGGCCACCAAACAGAATGAAATATTGGACCAGGAAATAGAGAAGGAGAAAGAAGAAATTGAAAGGCTTCAAGAAAAAGTTAACATTTTCCGTTCGGAAACTCAGAAAATGACGGACTTCATTCAGAATGCAGATCCAAAGTAATTATTCAAACTGTTTCGGCTGTATTAAATTTCTTCAGACTGGTGAAAGAGTTTCAAGAGCTGCTCGATGAGCATGATTTGCAAGTTTTGAAAGATAAAGAATTTGAGAATTCATGTAGTGCTGAAGTAGAGAAATTAGAAGAAGAACTTGAAAGAACTGAAAAGCTTTTGTCCGTCGGTCGACTGGCTAGTGACTCTATTTGGCTTTGTGTATTTAATGTTTTTACAATTTAGGATGATCGTATTATTCAACTTAAGGCAATCTTGAAAATTAAAGAAGAGGAACTAGTGTCACAGCGATCAAGTTATGCTGAGGTAAAACAAGAGACATATGGTATTATACAAACTACTACCAATTCAGACTGCAAAGAGGTTCTATGAGCTGCAGCAACAGGCTGATGAAATTCCGTCTCATACAGAAATTGCGCAATATCAGCAACGATTTTTGGAACTGTATAATCAGAGTAACTTGATAATATGTTGAGTTCATGATATTTTTCATTTTTAGTGTCCAACAAGCATCTCCAAACAAAGGAGTATTATTCTGTTTATAACACAATACTTCACGTAAAAAATTTTACCAAAAAACAAATAGACTTATTATCAAATATCGAAGATATTTTACCTAAGTATGTATAAGCTTTCTATCTTTATTAAAAACTATCCCAGGGCCACATCGGAGCCTTTTCAAGACTCATTCATTCAAAACCTACAAAATATTCTGAAAGGAATTGAATTGAACATGGAGAAGGTACATTATAAGATTTTAAACAAAAAACATAACATTATTAATTCAGATAGAAGCTAATTCGAAGACTTTAGAAAAGGAAAAAAGTGACCTCGCAGAGGAATACTCGCAACTTAAAGAAGATCAGAGAGCCTTCATAAGAGCTACAGAAGAATTTGAACAGGTAAGATTCGATCTTAACAAAAAGTACAGGAAATTTTCAGTTGTGCAAAGAGAATGCAGATCTAAAAAAACAAAGGAAAAAAAAGGAAAAACAATAACAGAAGTAAATACTGTAAATTTTTTTTGGATAAAACGGTTTTGTACTATGCAATATTATATTTTATTTTCTTAGCTATGTTGCTAAGACTTGTCGCAGCTTCCTGCACTAAGCTTCCCAATTGTTGAGAAACATAGGAAGTATGCTCAAGATTTTCACGAGTTGGAGCCCTTTTTGAAACACAAGCGAACTTGACAAACCTTTAAAAAAAAAGTTTAACAGTTATACTACATAATACCCACTTCATATGGAATTCCAAAAGAAAAGCTTCAATCCCCATTAAAATTTTGGGTTGAGTTATCATTTGAATACTGGTACGTAAAACCTAAATATTGATGCTTTAACGGATAAATATTTGCGTTTTACCTCATATGCGAACAACCAACGTCTAGAAGTGCTACTGATATGTGAAGAATGCTTTATGAACTTCAATAAAATTGTTTTTATAAAGGTCTCTATCTCGTGAGCAGCCGTCTAAATCGTATCTTAATGAACATCACATCGAAAATCGCTACCATATTTCCTCTAGAAGTTTCTATATCAAATAGTTTCATAGTGTTAACGAGAACTGAGGTAAGTGTATTGTGCATGTTAAATGTATTAACCTGAACAATATATTCTTGAAATTAAAATGATAGTTATAATTACTGTAAGAGAACAGCACTTCGCAGCCACAAAATTAAACCAAATTGATATATGTTCCGTAATCTCTTTCTGAGTAGATGAGCCCTCAGTTAGTTTTCTGATTCAAATAATGATATGATTTGAAAAATTTAGGATATTACCTCATAAATTCTTTTTGATAGGTGAGCACACTTCTGATATCGGTACCTAGTCTAGTGCAGCTCTTTGGTGGCAATTTGCTTTTCTAATCTTTTAAAAAATCAAAATACTACTAAATGAATTACTAACTTTTGTTTTGCTCTTATTTTTCTTGCGTCGCTTCACTGCATAAGCTCCTGATTGAGAGTCAGAAGATGAAGCTGGGCTCTGACTACGAGATCTGCGGCTAATAGTCGAAGTCCGACTTACACTCCGACGGATAGAAGCATCAAGACTGACCGCATCAGGAACGGCCGATGATCTTCGACTATTCATTGTTCTGAGTGACGTTCTACGGCTAAGCGAAACCGTCTGACTACTAGAGTGTTCCCTTTCCATTCTAAAAATAGAATAACATTCAAGAAAAATAAGTATGAAAGCTACCTATCACAACTGGATCTTGAAGAAGATATCGTATTATCCCCTTGTATTGTAATAGCATCTATAATGCGCTTCTATTTGATTTTATAAAAATATGCCAACTAACCTGTAATACTTTCAAATGTTCGATCAGCAAGAGAATCTTGTATTGAAAAACTATCAACATCATTGTTGGTGCTAGCGAACACATAAGGATCTTGAGATGCTGGAGAAGGTTTCAACTCCTGAGCCATTAATAAAAAAATAAATGTATCATAACACTTAAACTTACATGAAAATTTTTTTCAGTTAATTGAGCTAAAAATCTTTTATCTTTCAATATGCCTTTCTTATTAAGAGCCAAAACAAGAGCAAAAACGCTGTCAGAATTGTACTTCTCTGGAGAGAAAAAACAGTTCTTTCCGTACTTTTAAAATAAAACTGACTTTTAATAAGATGCTTTTCCCGACGTTCATTCTCATTACTCGCACAATTGCAGGTATCCGGACTTAAGCAAAGTGCTTCACTCATATCTTCAAAGACAATAATTAAATAGAAAAATGCGAATATGCAAGACAATTAAAAATGCGATGAATATATCAATCAAATCTTAATGCTTCTGCACTCATTACAGTTAAATTCGTAAACAACTTACACATTTAAAAATGCCCCCGGTCCGTTTATCGTATGCTAATGAACATTTGAAATAGTTTCCTATGTACTTTAAAATTTTCAAACATCCTTTCATATCTACAATTATGAAATTTATTTAGAATTTAAATAGTAATAATACAAAGAGCAACCGTACGTTTATGACGTAGACATATTATATGAGATGTATTACATTGACGGAAAACCCATAGCCTGTTTATACTTAGCTTGATTTTTGAAACAAATTGATGACGCGGATTCAACAGTTGTATAAAGCTGCATTGTTAAGATGATTGTTCAATTTTGCAGAAAGTTATTGTAGTACTTGCTATTATCAGAAATTAGTGTTGCACGTGATCGAGAATTTCTTATTCAATGTAAATGTAGCTACTTTGTGGGCGTTTACAGTGAATGATATACTTGTTAACAAAAGTTATTCACATATTACCGTTTGTTTGAAAACATTATGCTGAATGTTTTGCTTATCATCTAAAAACTTTACACATTCATGCTAACGTTTTCTACGAACATAAGTTAGTAAGTAAGAATATGATTAAAATATTAATTCTTTGAAAGATATGATTGAAAAACATCATTATAGTGTCTGAAAGGTAAAATAATAATAGTTATCAGTATCTGAGATGAAAACGTTATTATTATTATTTTAGATTCAAATCTAGCATTCAACCCAGCTCCCACCTCCTATTTCATTCTGCGCTGTTTCGCTAGAATGATTTCTTCATTGCAATTTGAGAAAAGATATAATTAAAGTAAATTTTGATCTTCCTTCTCTTTCCACTTCTTTTCTCTTGAAAGTAAATTGTATCAAAACGTTTCTCATAATGGACTATTCAGATACGAAATGATTTAGTTTATTCTAAAGTTATAGCTAAACTTTTTTTATAATTTCAGAGCTATAACGTCGTTGCTATCTGTTAATTCTATTATTATTTTTATGATGTAATTCCAGTTATAACGTACATATATTAAATATATATAAATATATTTGTTTTACATACCTTAATTCTTCAAATCACCTGCTTAATTTGTTAATTCGCTTCTTTTCTTCGACACTTTTCATTCGTTGCATATGATCTTCTGATATAGAAACTTTACTCCATATGTATCTGCATCTATTTTTCATTTTATTTCTCTTTTAATACTTCGATATGTTACCATATAACATAACATATATAACTCCAATTATGTAATATAGAAAATCATTTGATGTCAGAATAATTCAAATATAGTGTGCTCTTTGAGATTTTCTTTACCATACAACTTGCATTCCTGTTTTGATTCCATATCAGTTTGTTGTCAAAGTTTGATAATTTTATCCCAATTTTACCAAACAAAAACTACTCTTTTAACTCTTTTAACTCATTGGCTATAATTTTGTTTTCATCAAATATAAAAAAAAATTAAAATGCTATATATCTCAGTATTTTGAATAGTAGCTATTATCAACCTACAAACTTAATAAGCTAATATAGTTGAATTGTTTCCTCTATTTATACTTTTTATAATAGAAAATTATAAGACTACATTTATTAATTTAATTGTATTTGTTAAGTTGTTCTTACACTTTAATTGATACAAATTTAAACAAATAATCAGTTTATATCGTTTTTGTATATTTTGCAGTCTGTAATATACGTGTCCATAGCTTAACATCAGATTTCATAGAGATTTCGTAAACATTCTGAAACAAATTTGTAAGTGTTTGTTATTTTCGTATTTACCGTACTTCATAGTAATGCTCTATTTGCTTATTACGTTTCAGCAACTTTCCGTCATTTTTTGAAACGCCGTTTATCATTACTCGGTTAAGCCTGTGGCCCGATAGCACTTATTCGGCTGATCAGCCGATTACAACCAGAAACAACGGTTTTGTTGTGACTGAAGAAAAGAAGCCAGGTACCCGGAATTCAAGTTAATCTTAATGATTCATAAGTTCTATAGTTGATTTAATTCAAAATCAAGGATCTTCTCAAGCTTCATCCACTTTCAATTTTCGATTGCTTTTTTGTGGAATGCATTTCACTGGACAATTTTCAAATAAGTTAGCTTAATTAATTTATTTTTTCCTATTATTTTATAATTTTTTTATTATTTCAGTTTATCCACTTCCTATGTTGACCCTCGGAAGCTCGTCCAGAAATCAATAGAAATTGACAATGAGATTGAGCAAGCTCGAGTTAGAATGCGCAGAACTTATAAAATTTTACTTCTAGGTAGTTAAAAAAAGTAAAAAAAAAGAAAAGCAATTGAATTCTTTTAGGGGGACCTGAATCTGGCAAAAGTACTATTTTTAAGCAAATGAGGTATATCATTTTTAAATTGGATGTCCACACCTAACAAAATTTGTTTTTCTAGAATTCTTCATTTAGATGGATTCAGTGATTTGGATTTTTTAAATTTTCGGTATCTGGTACAAGCCAATGCAGTAGAGTCTTTGGAGCAGTTGTTGTGTGGAGCTGAAAAATGTGATATTGAGATGGATGAAGATCTAAGCATCAGAGTAAATTAAAGAAATTTTGAGAGTATATTTAACATGGTTGGATATTTGCAGCAGCATGTTGAGTACTTTAAAGCCTACAAGCGACAAGTTCAAAAAAATGAAATTGAAATTTCATATGAATTAGCAAGGAGCATACAAGCTATTTATCATTCTGATTTTATCCAGAAAACAATTGAGCGCAAAGATGAAATAGACTTGCTGGATTCAGCATTATAGTAAGAATGAATGCTCATTTGTTCATTTCATACGGTTTTTTTAGCTTTTTGGATGATATCGATAGAATTAGTGCTCCTGAGTATAGGGCTAATGAGCAAGATGTACTACGTGCACGAGCTGCAACTTCAGGAATTAATGAGATAGAATTTCCGTTTAAACAGTATATTCTAAGGTATTGAATATAATCTTGATACTTTGAAATATGCATAAATAATGTTTTTTTTTCTATTTGTAGAATGGTTGATGTTGGTGGCCAGAGAAGTGAACAACGAAAATGGATCCACTGTTTCGATAACGTAAACGGAATATTGTTTATTGCAGAAATTTCAGCATATAATATGAAGTTTGCTATTCCAAATTTGATAAATAAACATAATAATTTTAGAATAGATGATGGAGATGAAATCATGAAAGTTCTTACAAATGGCAAGAAAACATCCGAAATGGTAAATCCGATTGACTGCTTCTCCCCTATTAAGCAATTTGTTTATTTTTTTTAGAATCGATTGAAGTACAGCATGAGATTATTCAAACGCATATTCAATAATAAGTGTTTTGGAAAAAAAACTGCTATGATTCTGTTTTTAAATAAAATTGACATATTTCGAGAAAAATTAAAGAAAACAAGTATTTCTGTTTGTTTTAAGGATTACAAAGGTAATATGAATTCGAAAATTTGAAAAATTTAACCTTTGCTTTCTAAGGAACTAACGGCTTTGATCAAAGTGCTTCGTACATACAAGACAGATTCTCGAGGTTGGTAAGCTCTGATATTCAAAGAGATCGTCCTGTTTACTGTCATTTTACAAATGCAACCGAAACAAAAAACATTGATCGTGTAATTGAGTCATGTGTGGAAACAGTTTTCAAGACGAATATGGAGAAAGTTGGATTTATATAAGAGAATCTGTGTATTTTTTTCTAAGTTGTTGTTTCATTATTCAGCTCATACCTTTGTTGTCATGCAAAAGAAATATAAAAAAGTTATTATTATCTATCTATCTACTATACACACAACCTATAATAATAAATTATTTGATAAAACAATATCTTCTTCTTTCTTTTTGTTTAAAAAAATGAATTTGAGATGTTTCTATCTCTGGAAAAAACAAGTATTCGATTGTACATATTGTGTATTTGGCTATAGGAACAGATGCCAGATGTCATACGATTTGTTGCCATGGCAACCGGGGAACCAATTATATGATATTACATCTAAACATACATACTCGATTTTAGATTTCTTATTTAATTTCAATTTTTCAATTAATTTCAATTTTTATTACTATTATCGTATTCGTAAGTGGATAACTAGCTGTTTGAATAGTTGTATACTGTGAACACTAATTATATGAACAATTCTGAAAATATAACGCTCAAATTGCCCAACTGGGAGCTTATAGGTTAGTGCTTATACACAGTGCTTATACAAAAGATAAATGGCTTTGACTATACAATTAATTTAATTGTAATCAATATAATTCTAAGTATTTTATAGATGAAGTCAGTTTGCCTCTTCTTGAGCAAGGGATTGCTCGATTCGAAACTCTGCAAGCTCTGTTGCCCAGCCTGTTATCTGTTGATCCCCTAAGCTTGAGCTCAGATCAGAAAGAGAAATTACCGAAACTACTGCGTATAGCACAGATGCAGATTGAACATGCTTTGGTATATCTTGATTCGAATTAAGAAATGTACTTCTTTCCAACTTTCAGAAATCGCAAAGCCAACTTGTAGCAGAATTAGAAACGAAGCAAACAGAACTAGCTTTACGCAAAAAGGAAATTCGATGTTTAAAGGCTAAATTGGAAAAAGATGAGAATCAGGAGTTATATAAGGTAAATGGAGTTTAAAATGAGTGAATTCAATCAAAACGGTATATCTGTATTTCAGTGTTGGGCTTGCAGCAAATTTTTTCTTACTCAAGAGTTTCTATCAGGACATATTGAAAAAAGGCATTCAAGTAAATAAATGTTTTATTAATAAACATTATGAAAAATGAAAATGTAAATAGATATCCTATCATATAAAATGAATAAATTGCAGAAAAAAAAGTTTAAAATGATATGAAATAATGAGAATAAGCTCTAAACATTCAAAGTTTTCTAGTTAAAACATTCATCTATATAATTCCTGATGTAATACATTTCTCTTCTGAATTTAGTTTGAAAGAGAAAAAAGATTTTTAATATAATCTTTAATAAGCATATTATATTTTATTAATTACTCATTAGGTAATTGTTTATATGTTTGGAAAGATTTAAGTTGACATTCTTGTGATTTCTTGAATAATTCCTGCTTTTTCTTCTTAATTTCTGCATATACGTCTGAAGTACTAACACTACGATGACATCTGTAAATACAAGATTATGGAAATGGAAATTGGATTCGGTAATACTGTGATGAAGCAGTACAACAAGCTGATAATTTTTCGCAATGTAAATTCAAATATAGAAGCCTGTTTGCACATTCTGATAGATGATCGAAATGAGGTAGTGAAGGAATATCATCTGAACACGTAGCAATCTGAAAGGGAGAGAAACCAGAAATTTATAAAAACTTAAACATTGGATCTACTTTCGTTCCCTGTGTTGTTTGAAGGCAATTAAGAATTTTTTCATCCAATGTTTTGGTTAATTGCTTTAATTCCTGAATATAATGAGAATTATGACTTTCATCTAATATTTCTTTACTTGATTCTCAGGAGAAAGTGTAGAACTACACTTCGAAAAACGTAGTTTCTTTGTTATATCTGGGATAAAAATACTACTGGCAGGTGATTCACAATTATATTTTTCTTCTGAATACAATTGTTTGCAAGCTAGTGTGAGATCACAATGAGTAGATTTCTAAAAATGTTTTATGTTTTTGAAGCCTTGGACATGTAATACATACTTGAGGATTTCTGAGAATATCTATCCATTTTGCCTTTTTATCGTTATCATTCAAACTTTTTCTAAAAATATAAAATAGTATTAGAGATTGTTTTAGATTCATACCCATCTTCAATACGTGTGCCAAATAGTCGTCGATGTCTTATGAATGGCCATAGATTATCATTTGTCTTCTGAAAGTAAGCTCAATTACTTAAAAAATGCTGATAAAGCTGCAACCTGTTCAATGTTACTTGTTTTACTATCAATAGTTAATATAGATTTTCGAGTAGAATCATTTTTGGATAAGTCAAACTTTGCTTTAGCATTTCCTTCAACCTAAATATTCTCGAATGCTCAACAAAAATTGAAAAGAAAATCTCATACCTCATTGCGTATATTGCTCAATGTCGAACGATCATCAACTAATATTGGAAGATGAGTATTAAGATCACTAATATCAGCTACATTCATCTTTTCTTGTTCAATGAAATTTTCTAAGGGACTGCCACCCGTTGGACTGAATGAAGAGTTATGAAATACTTCAAAACAAAACAACATCTACCTGTCTGTTGTCGGATACTTTGGAATCATTGTCCATGTACCACCACCATCAATTACTGCTTCCATATCAGTTTCAATATTATTTGGACCTGATCCTACAAGTTATTATTCGAATTAAGTTCACTGCTTTCTCCATCATTACCTCCATTATTTATACTATTTTTCATTGGTAATGGAATAGCATTCTTGGCAAATGTGACTAAAGTATCTGAATTCTTTTGTAAATTCTTCTCAAAATCATCCTAAATACGTGATTATAAGAAATATAATAAGCATAAACAATGAGATTTTATTTTTTAAAACAGAACACCATACAGCGGATGTTTTTGCATATTTTCTTTGATTTTTGCCAAAATTAAATTTGATTGTTATATTTCTGAAAAAAAACTTACTTCATTATCTATTTGATAGTCAATAGTATGTTCTAATGACTTTTTCTCCAATACAAGTATGTCTAAAATATCTTTTTCCAAATCATTCAGCTCCGAATCTTCAAGTTTCTTGTTTGATCCAGGCGTTGGCTTTATACTCTTAGGTGCTACAGGCAAGTTTGTTGTTGAATCTTCATCCTGTGAACTTAAAGTAATCCATTCTTTTGGTTCATGTTTTGTTTTGATTGGAAGATGTCCAGTATAAATAGTTTTTGTCTAAAAAATATTTAAATAAATGAAGAAGCATATCTATATCCTCACAGCACGAGATGGCTTTTTGGAGTTTCCCCTTGATGTAGCAATTTGTCGACTTGATGACCACGGTCTTCTTATTGTAAATACACGATGCTACAAATGGTTATATATGAAATACATTTGGAAATGTTTACCGGATCTTTTGATCGTAAATAATCCTTCGATTTCTTAGTTTCTGTAAAAGTTTGAAGTTATTACTGTGAATTATTAAAGGAAAAACAATATTACTAATAGTAGTTGGATGATAATTTGAAAGCGAAACATCTAGTTTCGCAGGAGAATTCGTGATCTTTTCACTGCGATGTCTGTATGATTTCATCTGACCACTCATCATATCCTTTGTTCCAGCGGAATCTGATGATTCTAATCGCAATAGCAAAGCTGTTCCTTCAGAAGTTCCAATAATAAAACATTATACAATCAAAATTCAAACCGTTTCTATCAGTGTCAGAGGTATTCTGCACATAACTACTTCCATTTAGTAACGGTGTACCAAAAATTTTATCCAGCGAATCTCCACGTTCTAGTCGTGGTGGCTAAATCTCATTTTCGTTTTCAGAACCGCAATGTTTGAAACTTACAGTTTTTAGTGTCATTGTTTTTTTCATATGTTTAGACATAGATTTCTGAAGATTTATAAAGATAATATAGTCAAGATTTGTAGTTTCACTTACTTTCTTGGCAATATGGCCGACTTCAACAACCATTGCAATAACGATTTCATTCGAATCCATGACATTAACAGCAATATCAGTATCATCTCTAAAGTTTTTGGGAATAAATACAAAGTTGTGAAGGAAATTGAAAGTAAACCTGGACATATTAGCTGAAACAACTTTTTCCATATCATTTGAACACTTATATAACTGCTTCAATACAATATCTTTCTTATCTTTCATTTTTTTGGATAAAAGTTTGAAAGAGGCAGTATGAGTACATCTGAATTTGCAAATTTTTGAATCAAAAAAGATAAAAGTAAATTACTTACTTATTGATTTCTGGGCAACAATCTCGTAATTTCATACAAACTGCTTGATGACTAACTATGGATGAGCAATTATCAAATGCTGGCCATTCAGTTTTTTCAACATTACAAACCTTTATTGAATAATAAAACTTTATTAAATTTATATTTAGTTGAATATTACCTTTGTTTTACGTATTATAGACTTTTTGGCTAAATGACATTTTGTTAAAAATTTTCCTTTAGCTATAACACTATCATAAAACTCTCTGAAAATGATGGTATTAACAGTTTTTCGGAAATTTTCATAAACTATATACTATACTCTAAGTCAATTAAATCTTAACAAATAGAATTTATAGGATATGGTTATATCCTTTGTTGTTATTCAATATTGATTGTCTTTCTTTAGATTTATATTTATTTTTTTTTTTCAGAGAAAGTGAGTGACATCGAATGACCGCATAGATAGCGATCTAACTATGTCCTTTTTAGAAATTATGCTTGAAATTGAGGAAATAACATACAACATATCTCACTAATCTTGTGAAAATGTAAGAGAATAAAAAATATTATTTGCTAATCTTGAAGGAAAGTTGTGAAAAATGTTGAAAAGGATCTGTGTTTACAAGTAAAATGCATTTAAAGACTTACTCTATTAGTAGTTGACTCTTACAAGCATATTGAGAACCTTTCCGAGCTTTATTAGAACAATTCCAAATTTTTTCTTCTAATTCACGACGGCAATTCAAATATTTTTCACAAACAACTTCAAGCTTATTTTGCTGGATATATAATGAAAGTGAATCTTAATTAGTAAATGAACTTACCTGACATGAAATTTGTTGAAAATAGCTAATAAATGATAAAATAATAAAAAAATTTGAATATATTCTTACATTAGCTAGCATTTGTTAAGAAAATAAAATAAAAAAGTCAATTAGATCAAATGGAATATAATGATTTAACTCGTTCTTTTAGTCGTGAACTAGCTAAAATGGTCCTATCCAGATAAAATCTGCTTATACTTCTAGACGACCGTCCTCTGTGAATCTGTATGCATGTGGTAGCTTGAGGGCGGAGAGGAAAATCTTATGATGACAGGAAGAACAATTCGGAAATCGAAGAAGATTATGAGCGTTAAAGAGAAAAGAGATGGCCGAACAACAGAAATCTAATTGAGTAATCAGTTCACCTCATCTAAATATTTATTTTCATCAGAAGATCCTTTTATGTCTGTTCAAATATCTTTGGGATTTAAGAAGAAATTATGATTGTTTATTCTGAAAATTTAAAATTATTTAATACAAATAGTTCATCTTCTTCCTATCTATTATTGAAATCTGTCTTTTGAGTTAGCTTGCAAGTTTTATTAATTTAAGTTAAATAGAAACTAAGTAAATTAGATAATGAATGTAAAAACTGGATTATAACATGAAAAAACAAGATGCCAATTCATTATTTGCTTTCGTAACTTTTACTTTTTTTTTTTTAATTTTATTATAATTACTTTGATAAAACATTTGAAAAGTTGATGAAAAATGTTTCAAACTAGTTGAAATCTCTGAAGAACACGAAGGACAAATATATTTGACCTATCATACTTTCATTTAAATGAATGGCTAGTGAATTTCCAATGTTTGTTAAAAAAAAATTTTGTTGAAAAGAGAGAGAGAAAAGTAAAAATGTTCAGTTGCGCATAGCTAGAGAGTTGTATGAATTTTTATTTGAACTGTCATAAATAGACTGACGGATGGTCAGACATGTATTGAATAAGAGAGTAAGAAGAGATTTAACTCAAATTATCCTATCAAACCGAAAACCCACAATGTATCTAGAGTGACTTGATTGTAAAGACGATCTATACGTAAATTGATCATAAAATTGTGAATTAGTTGACTGAAATTCATTGTTGAAAAGGTAACAAATGATTATTTATTTAATTTTAAAATAGATGTATACATGAAGATTTTCAATTTATGCACTGAATTCTAACAATACTTTTGTACAAATGTTTTTTATCTTGGAATTGAGGTTGAATTCAAATTAGACATTCATTCATTGACATGAATGTCTTGGAATTTATGGGTTTTTAACAACTCGTATAACATTCAATAAACACATAAGTATACATATACATATAAACATATATATATATTTATGTATATATATACATATATTAATTTTTAGGATTTTTAATTGATGATGGTAGCGGTTTTTTATTCGTTTCTGGGAGAAGGAATGTTAATAATCCAGCTAAAAGTGACATTGTAAAGAAAACCAGAGTAGGTAACGTTGCTGAGAAGCTTGACTGAAAAGATAAACACATTTATATTTTTTGAAATTCATATAGCAAAAACTTACCAACAGACGCACATATGGAGCCAAAATACCGCCAATTCGTGCTAATACCGAACACATACCAATAGAAGCATTTCGGATATTAGTAGGAAATACTTCACTAGCATATACAAATAAGGACATAAATGAACAAGATATAGCAAATTTGCCTATAAACCAACAGGCTAAACTCAAAACATGATTTTCTGCAAAGCAAGAGTTGAATATGTTTGAATTATGTATAAAGATTTACCAGGTAAGAAGAGTAAAATTAAGAAACATTTAGCAGCTATTAAATGAGATCCAGCTACAATTAATTTTCGACCATATCTTAAGAATAAAAATTAATTTGTTTTTTTTAAGTTGTAACATATAATTAGATTGTTGTCTATTTTTAATTTACTTATTGTATTATATGCTTTTGTACTTTTACACATATCAATGGCTACTCAAACCGAAGAAATTTTTGAAAATGAGAGAGTTGAATCCGGATTTTCAAATTTTCAACAGCCCCAAATATGGAATCGAATCATTTTTTAAAAAAAAAGGTTACTCGTAGCCCAAATTAGATAAAATTTCTTTTATTTTAAGAAAAGTTACGGTGCTTTCATTGTTAAAAACTTCATTCTGAACCCAGACAAAAGCTTCGTTTTCCGAGTACCACTTACAACAACGGAATTTCCGGGTATATCGAACTAGTTAGTCGTGTAACCCCTAATACAAACACATTCACAAATTCGTTTAAAATATTTAATTGTTTTATGAGAAAATCTTTAAGAAAATTAAAAACAAACTCACTTATCCAAACTATAAGGAATAATAATATAAGCTGGTAATTCAACAAGACCCATTAAAATATAATTGACATAAATATTTCCAGCTAATTGTGTACTGTATAGAGATAATCCAAAATAAATGAAATTATCACATGTCCTAAAGAAATAATTATAATAATAATAATTATATATTATATATATATATTAACCATAAAAATAATTGAACTAAACAGTAGACAAGAAATTTCTTATTTTCCCAAATTTCATGAAGAAATGAGACTTTTTCACTGAAATTAAGAAATCAAATAGAAAATTCCTTCTTCACATACTTCTCTGATTCATCCTGAAGTTTTTGTTTTTGTAATAACTCTAATTCCATGTCAAGATTAGCTGATTTATCTATTGATTGGATGAATTCATATATTTCTTTCATTTTATTTTTTGAAATTAAGAAATGAAGAGTTTCTGGTACAAATCTGAATATGCTTATATGAAATGCTTTAAGTAAAAATTGATAATTCTTACAAAAATCCAATTATGGCATAGATTACTAGAGGAGCTGCACCAAAAAACATGAGATATCTCCATGATGATGATACATATGCTGTTGGAGCTACTAAACAATACCCTATAACCCAAGCTATTCCAAAAAGTAAGGTTGTATGAGATCGAAAATCGATGCTTGAATGCTCATAGCCGAGAACCCAAGCTATTAGTGATGTACCCTGAAAGATCAAGTGTTGTTAATGAGATGCAATATTTTGAAATAGAACTATACCAAATATGTTGCTCCTTGACAGCCTCGTAAGAATGTGAACATCCAAAAGTTGGTAGAAAATGCTGCTAATATACCAACTATTGATTGTATTACAGCACATGTAAGAAATATAGGCTTTCGTCCTAATCTTAAAATCAAAAATTAAAAAACACTCACTGATCTGAACGCATTAACCTATCGGATAGATGTGATAACACTGCTCCACCGATCATGTTGCCGATCATGAAAGCTGACGTACTCCAATCAGCTAGATAAGCTCGTTCATTTCTCAAGTCAAACTAAGTTATTGAAGAGATATAAGGAAATTTATATATAAATTCATACTTCATCTACTACAGTATACATGGAAATATTTGTATGCTGAGTATCTATTGAGAAAAATGCGCTTGTCATTAAAGATGAAGCTCCAAAGCACCATGATAGAGATGCAAGTACAACAACTGATCGAAGTTTCCAATTACTGCCTGAAATGCATGACGCATACACATGCTACACGTACAACTACAATGTCCCACCAAGTTTTGATAAAATTGAATCTGGTGTGACGGGCGAATCAAATACTTCTGGACTTTCATGAAAGCTAAGGAGTGACTGGTGAAGCTGTACTTTAGCCATGTTCTGAAAAACAAAAGTTCAAAATTGAAATTTGAAAAAAAAATATTTGGAGATATCCACAGCCGACTATGCAAACTGTTGCAGTTCAAATGAAAAATGAAAAGTTAAAATAACTTGCGTGGCAATTCACGTCAAAATGATGTTTTTGGAGTTACAACACGAAAATTTATATGATATAGTAAAGAAAAAATGAGTAAAAAATAAATATGGACGTATAAATACTTATATTAAAAAGCTTTTGAATTATTAAAGATAAAATCACGATAATATAAAGTTGTATCACGTAGTAGTAATAAAGAAGTAAGAGAGAGAGAGAGAGAGAGAGAGGGGGCATGAAGAAGTGAAAGAGAGAGTGGTTCTTCTGTATTTATTTCAGAGGGACGTTCTACTAAAGTAAACATATTACATATGGTTGAATGAATAGAAACAGAAGAATGGATGTTTTTTGGAGGAAAAAAAACGTTGTTTGATGAAATGTGAAATGATGAGTGCAACTGAATACCAAACAGGGTCATTTACTTTAGAATTAATAATGTAAGCTTTTGGTGTTTAAGCAGTGTAAATGACGTTCATCAACGATCTGACCATTATGTTTCATGGAAGATTTTAACAAGAACCAAGCTACAAATAAGGAAAAAGAAGAGAGAGAATGCTATCGAAATATAAGCCGTTCTACAATGGCATGCCACGCAAATTTTTTTATTGAGGGGTTGAAGGAGCAAAGTTCAGAAGCTAGTGAACTTAAGATCGACATGTTTTTCATTCATGAAGCTTGTGATGGTAAAATAAAAGAAATGTTTTGTGAAAATCCGAAGTTAATAACTAAATAAAGTGAAGAGAATATGCTCAAAAGATTAAGAGATTAGGAGTAAAAAGTACATGAAGGATACATTGAATTGAAAATGAGAGGAAGAGAAAAGAGATTGAGAGGGTGAATGCAGAAAGAGAGATGTGAACAGTTGCTTCGAATGAAAAATCAATGAGAAAAATTGAAATGATTTCTTTTAAATGTTTAAAAAATGTTCAAGAAGATGAATATAGAGGAAGAAAATGGATAAATTTTGATCAAAAACAAAAGTGATGCGACTAACTGCTGCTGATCTTAGTTCGGTATTTCAACAAGTTTCATGTGGTTGACTGCTTCTAATCATACTCAAAAGCAAAATATGAAAATGTTTCAAATAGAATAATTTCTGTTGAATAAACTATAAGGAATATTTAAAAAAAATGTTTTTTTCTTCTCATTTTCATGAGAATTCACAAACTTTTTACAGAAAACTGATAAATTGATATGATTTTGACAAACTGCTTAAATATTTTGTAGTTATTTAAACTTTGAATATGTACATACATATACACATACATGCATATATGGGATAAAAAGTTTAGGTTTCATCTACTGAAGGGAATGTAATGCATGTCTTGTGCTCAGAAAAAAAAACGGAAGCACAACTGAGCGAGTTGCGTTTGGGAATGTGGTCGATTTGGTGTTTCATCCACATTTCGGAGGGGGCATTTTCGGTGCTCGAGCACGTAGATTGATCCGAAACAACGGCGAATGTATTCCCAGAGTGAGTCTCTTTCTTCCCAATTTCCGAGCCGCTTGTTTTATAATGGAACACAAAGAATATTTCTGATATATAACAACGAATACTTCTGTTTGATGAACAAAAAAAAAGATTACTTTGACATATACTTTATATAAAATGAAAATATCAACTTGATTAGTATATTTCGGGATTATATTAGTTTATTATAGATTTTATAACCTTTTTTTTTAATTTAAAAAAAGAAATTTTTAAAAAGAATTATTGAATGAATCTTATTTTCGAGATTTATTAATATATCTGGTTCATATATATTCAAAGAGAGAGAGAAAAGTTTTAATGATACATGTTATAATCTATGATTCTTCTTCTTCTTCTCCTTTTTTCTTCTTAGTTGCTTAATACCAGGCGATTTCAAATTCCATAACAGATGTGTATTCGTTGTTTTCGTTGAAACATATGCAACATGCCATGTAGAAAAAATGAAAATCTTGTTGTTGTTCTGAAGAGAAAAAAAAATTTGGTGGAAGAGAGAACGTTTAGAGAGATGGTCTTTGAATATTTTCGTGGATGCTTCACAAAATTCCTTGTACATCTGCACAGGTTGAAATAGGCTGGTAGAAATGCTGAAATAGTTGAATGATATGGCTGTTTTGTTTTAGTGGTTTATGTCTTAAGGACAGAGGATTGAAATCTATTAGTTAACCATGAAAATCTATTGTTAACTTTTATTTCTTTCATTGATGATCAGAAAAAAAATGAAATGACAAGTTTGTACTTAATGTATTTCTCTTTAAACTTTCAGTTTTATGGAGAATGACCGAATGAATATGTGAATAGGGAAATGAAAAACATTAAGAAATCAGTCAAATGAGTCACATCCATCAAAGCAGATCCCTCCAAATAATAAACTGTCTGACATAATTATCGGGTAGGCTAGATGACATAGTTATATTGTCGGGCACATATCTAATTTAGTTACTTCTTTGACTATCTGGCAATTGTTTCAACTTTAGCGTTAACCCAAGCAGGTCAAGTGAGTGTTATAACTTGAAGCAAAACTCAAGGTTAAAAAAACTGTTGAAGTGTTATATATACAATAGAATAAATTGTATATTTTATCGAAATAACTCTATTAGGCTTATAGCCGAGCTAATTATAACTTTCAATCTACCTATTCACATAAATCTCTATTCATACTTTTTCTATAAACAATCAGATCTTTGTTTAGCTTTTCTCCTAATTTAATTTTTTATTTCAATTATTCTAATCACATTTCAGTTATATTTGTATTTCAATCTTAAATATTCCAATTTGTACGACAAAGCATGTTGACATGATCTCTACGATGTTGACGTAACACTTATTCACGTGAAAGCGAATTAATTTTATGATTTCATGCTCAAAGATCGGTTGTATTTCTAGGATAAAATTACTTTAATCATTTTTTTTAAATATAAATATATATTTATGTGTAAATGTATGTATATATTTTATAAATAAGTGTGAAAAACATAGAGGACAGATTCATCAAGAAGATTTTGAGGAGATAAACTCATCCGTCAGGACAACTTGTCGTTAAATAGTCCTTCGCAGATCAACAAAAACACATCACCGCCAAAAGAAAAGAATAGATTTTAGATGGAGTGGAGGATAAATTAAGTAAAAAAATGAAAAAGTTATTTCTTTTCGAACAATTTTCCTTTTCTCATTAAAAAATATGAAAATCGTCTAATCGGATACTGTCAATTGATCTGTCACATTGACGATGATTTAGCAAATTTTCGCGAAATCTACATTCAATTTTCTTTTATTTTTTTAAAGAATAAGCTTATTTGAAGTACTATATATCTTTGTTTTTGTTATAAAAATTTCCAAATAATCTCATAATATAACATTTTTTGAACAGATAATGATGTTCTTCATTACGTTATAGAAGGTCATTATTATCCAACATCATATATTTACATTCAAGGCTATCGACAAGATAACTTAGCTCTTTGTGCACTTCTAATTCCTTTTTTTCCCTTTCAAGAAGTTAAAAATGCCCTCTGTTTCTTCAAACTTTCCTGCCTTTTGGTAGTGTCTTACGAACCCTCCAGATAACAATCTCTTTTTCATGTTTACCGATACAAAGCGGATACTTTTAACTATCTGTCTACTAATTGCCATCACAAAATGGTTAATTTCTAAATTGAATAGGTATGATTGGCCAAAGTTCACAAGCCATCCGATGACCAAAGTGTCTATTTAACTCATCATATTCATTACAAATTTTGAATGAAAAATTTACGTTAAGACGTTTTTTTTTTATTTCAAATCTTCTTTCAAGTCACAAAATGTAAATTAAATGGAAAAAACAACAAAAAAATGATGTCAAATGAAAAAAGTGATACAACTGATAGCATTTCAAAGTCTTTTCTCAGACTTAAAGAAGTTCAAAACCTGACAGCTTTATGACTTCAGAAGACCGCACGTGAGATAGTTTTATGAACTTGTCCTATCTCTAAACACGGTGTTCGAACAATTTAAAACTTCAAATTGATAACCACTGATCATAAAATTTATCATTTACTGCTGACGTTTTTTCGCTAAAAATTACATTAAATAAACTGCAATTAAACTTCAATTTAATCTCTCACTTTCTTTAGTTTTGCCTCATTTCACGTCTTGACGTTATTAATATGAAATGAAAATTTTACTGTATCTGACATCATTCAGATGCAGACGTTTACGTTCGTATTGTTTCGTTTTTCAACAAGTTAATTATTGAAGAAATCAAAAATGGCAATGATGACGACGACGACGACAACAACGACGGTGGCGGTGGCTGCGGCGGCGGCGACGTTGACGACAATGATATTATGTATACGATATTTTGACTGACATATAACTGAAGTCGTCTGCATATCCACATTTCATCGGATGATTCCTCCTCAGCCACTCTGCACCAAATTATCTTTCCAGCGTTTTCCTTTTCAACTTCCTTTAATGGATCATAAAAATAGTATTTAGACAGATGCTGAGCGCCGTCGTCGTTGTCGTTCTTCGTGTATTCGTCTAACATTCACCGTCGTAACCGTCGTCCTGGCTGTGTCCCCGTAGCCATCGTCGTCATCAACCTCGCCTCGTCCATCTTCAATCTATCGTCTTCTCATGTCGTCTTTTCATTCTTTTATATATTTATGTATGTAAAGATACCTTTTGATTCTGGGAATGAAGAGAATCAGATGAGAAATAGACAACGACGAAAAATTTTTATAGCTTTTCGAATTATCGTAAGGACAAATCGACAAACTTCTTATATAAACAGCCATAAAAGGTTACTATTGTTATACACAATTTTGCTTAATTTTCTTTTTTAAAGAATTTAATAAACTTTATTACATTTTGCAAGAATCTTGGCATTCAATTTATTTTCTAAAACTTCATTATATCAAATATATAAACTATCACGATATACTCTTCGTATATCTTTTGATTTCATTCTCTCTTTCTGATTATAGCCTAATTCAGCTTATTCATAACATTATATTTCTATTCTTTAACTATATTTTTCTAAAATTATGCTGTTGGTGATGTTTGAATTCAAGTTATACTCTCGTTTTCATCCGTTTTCAACCATTTTTTTAAGCTTTCAAATGCTTCTGTATTTTCTCTAATTTTCCTGATAACATCGTTAAATTCTATTAAAAAAACTTTGATAAATGATGATAAACCATACAGAAATATAATTTTGGCAAGTTCCTTTGTAAAGCTTTAAGTTTATTTAATCTAAAACATTATTTGTTTGTTTAACCCTTTTTGACCATAATTATATAAAAATTGAATACAGAATACATCTTTAAGTGTTAATAATCTTTTCTTCAAACAACTTTCATCAAGTTTTTATTGAGAAAATCTATTGTCGGTTACTTAATCAAAAGGATTAATATAAGTGGTTTTCTATCTAAATTTTTGTTCACTTACCCACAAAAACTTTGATTTTCTCCTGCCATCATCTCAAGTACTTGTGTTGATGTCGCACAGGTAGCCTACAATCTAATCCGCTTTTTATTTATTTTCACCGACCACAACTCTAATTATACTGTACAGAATATTTTGTTTAAAAAACGAATATATCGCATGTTCGATGATATCTGTCATGCTTGAGACACATCTGGAACTTTCCCATCGGCTTGTACATGACAGTGCTGCTCCACATGAATATGATTAGCCGTTTATCCATGAAGCTTGACCTCGCATTGTGCATGGATTGTGATTGAAAATCCTTTTAAGAATCACTCAAATCTTGTTTGCTATTCGGCTTTGACCTTTCTCATTTCTTATTTTCATGATATAGGTTTGCAGCTTTAATGAAAAATCTATGATGAATATGAATGAATGAACTTGCCAGCAACATCTTAAACTTGGCTTTTGATCACGAAAACAAAGTCGACTGAAATTTGGCAAAAAATATTTTCTTTTCATGAAAATAGTAAATATTACAGTAATTAATAAGATTTTTTACCATTTGTTAGAATAGTTAGTAAGATGACAGGAAGATGACTGACCGAGATAAAACTTCCGCTCTTCGCTCCTCATACTAATCCCAGCTGACATTTCGTATTGAAATCCCGCAACCAAGGTCATCTGATAAAAGATTTGTTTTTGTTTTTTTTTCATCCCCCCAGAAAGAGTTAAGTATTTAATTTCTTTCTTAGTAATAATACATATATATGATATGACAGGTTAATTATTCCGTTATGGATACGTAGACATGCATGAATGACATAACTAACTAACTACTTAACTATACGTAAAGTTTTTGAGTAGTGGATAAGATCTTTTTGAAGAGTAAAAAAGTTTTTTTGATGATGTTTTATGTTATGATATGAGTAGAAGAGGATCAAGTATCAATTTTCTTAAACAAAAAATCATTTCATGTGTTAAGAAAAGAAACTGAACACTTTGAAAACAGGCCGACGTAATCAGGAGAACTATAGCGAAATAGTCATTTTCACAAATTTTTTTTGCTTAAGAAGTTACTAACAAGTTGAAAATTACTATTAAACTTTGTACCTATCTATAACAATATGTTCCGATATTTTACTCACAAAAGCCTACTTAAAAGCCCCATGAATACTGGAAAAGAAAATTCTTTTCAATTTGTTCTTATTAGCCAGTTTAGATCTCGATTTTAGCAACAAACAAACGATCTCATATATAGAATTTGTGAATAATTTGTTGAATTTCTTATCTTCCTAGTGGGAGTATTGGCTGGATGAAGCATTTGTTAGGACTATTGCACCAATCTCACAGTGAGAACATACTTGAATCATAATATTTATGAAAATTTGAAGATTCATTACGAGAAAGAGAGAGCTTCAAAATAATTTTTCTCTTCTAACTAATATATATATCATGCGAATAAATTAGATAATTTATGTTCTTCTCTCCATCTTTATCGTCAGCACTAATACAGACAGGAGGCTTACTCAGTCAGCCATCTTATCGTCATCGCCACTACCGTCGTTCTGCTCTCTGTCCAACAATCTTTCAGTTTTGTCTCCAATTACATAAACACAACTGGTACGTGGCAGGTTTAGATGGCTCATCTTCGTAAATATCGTTCGTTTTTTCTTCATTCTGTGAGTTTGTGTTTGAAGGCTCGTCTTCTTAACTTTTAGTATTTCCATAACATCATCATTCCGTTAGAAAGCAGGCTGGCTTTCAGTAAAATATTCTGCGCTTAGTTCAATTTCTCTCTCTCCCTCTCTCTCTCTTTCTCTCTGTCTTTCTCTCTCTTTCTTTCTTCATATATGTATATAAATCCATTTTCATTCAGTATAATTCTTAAAGTTTTTGTATTCGATTAAGATATTATTACAGTATATTATCAAGACACATATATTCTTTTCTGATTCTTTTTCATGCAAATAGCAATCATTCTCACTGTACTTTGTCTTATTTTCCATTTAATATTTGCATTTTATCTTGTTAGTATCTATAAGCTAAATTCCATAAATGGGATCTAGATACCAGCCGATATTGACGTCAAATTAACACACCTGTCCTCTGTGAATGTCTGTATGTGTATGTGTGTATGTGTGTATAGACAATCTTGTTTCCATCTTCCAATAATACGTCAATATTTCATATTTCAATCTTACCATGATTAACAAATCAAAATGAATTAAATTAATTGTCTAATTATAACATTAGTTTTGAGAAAACTTTTTTGTTCAAAAATACGAAAACTTGACTAACAAGACACATACATATTCACACAATCGCTCGTTATTCCCTATTTCTCTTGCTTTGTCTCTTTCTTTCTCTTCCTCTCTATTTTAACTTTTCTTAACCCCCCCCCTCCTAACCTTTCTTATCTATGTATTTAATTGAAAATAAAATTAAACATGAGCTATGATCATGATGATGATCTACTTAATATTTCACGTCAACATTATTCTAACTTTGAGTTCATCAGTAGAGCGGCATCCTTTTCTAAAAATATGAAATTCCCATCCTCATGAGTACTTAACGGAAAACTTTTAATAAACGGAAATCCGGCAGTGAACTAACTGACTGTGTGATTTCTCTTCCAACCGCATAATCTATCTTCTTTTCCGTTTTTGTACCGACTTCTGACCAAAGATGGTAATCTTGGATGTGAAATAGATGAGCTTGTGTTAGATTAGCGCCGACATGACAGGTACTGTCAACCAATTCTTTTTTTCTCTGAACTCTCCACTAACTGCATGTTCTATATATGAAAGTGAGAAAGGTTTCAAAGAGGTGTGTCTTAAGACATAATCTATAATTCGGTATCTCTAGTGGATAGGTTAGGAAGAAGAAACAATATAAGGATATGACTATGAATTAGAGAGTAATCGGTAACTACTTGATGAGTGAGAGAATTAAAGATAAAGAGAGCGTAATAGAGAAGTTTTGAATAGAAGAGATACAAGAGAAACTGCCATTCTCAACATCTTTTATCTAACCGAATCTAACCAAGTACTTTTAGAAATCTCGAAGAAGGTTGGTTACAATCTAAGACAGATGATTTACAGTTTGTTTATACAGCTGTTTGTATTCCTAAATTCACAACACGTATGTAACGATGTACCTTTTGCCTAAACTACTTACCAAAATCTTTATAATCAATCTGGGTCCAGTAAAAAAAAAAAAACTAAATAAACGTTTGAATTTTGAAATATGATAATCTATAACCTAGTACTACCAGCCAACCATTTATTTTACGAAATTTATTTTGATAGACACATACTATATCCGATGAAAGTTATCAAATTAACTAGCATAATATAGGTAATAGTCTAAGCTTAATATGGCTGTTTTTCCTTGAATATCAAATTAATGTAAAGAGAAAATACTGAAATAAAATTAGCAATTTAAGTCGTTATGATTATCAACTTTATTTATTTTAATTATTTATTATAAAAATTCTATATATATATATATATATATATACAAAGATATATGATCGCAAAATAATTTGTAATATGCAGTTATGGTTCATTTATTATAAAACTTTGCCACATTATTATTATTTCTTATATGATAACAAAAAATTCTGTAAATAATATTATCCAAAAAGCTTTTTATTATTTATACGAATATAATATACTTGAAATTTATTTGAAATTCTTAGCATTTTAAGTGAAAATCTTATAATATTGTTCAAATTTTCATCCCATTTTGCTTTTTTCGAACGAATATTCTTCATTTCTTATTCTTTTATCTCACATGTATATTTTGGTGTTTTCGTTTTTTCCTTCAACATTTTTCTAATATTAAGGGAAAATTTACTTCCATTTGTGAAAAAATTCAATGAAAAATCTTAAAATATTTGAATTTCCTACCAACATCTGATGTTGAATATGAAATTATTGTCATCATTCTTATACGTAGATTACTTTCCTTTCTATTCTCTCTTACTTATAAACCTTCTACCGTATTTGAACTGTAAATATACGTCTCATTTCCATAATCTGTTTGGGATTCATTATATATGTTTCCGGATTCTTGACCGGAATATGAGAGATTAGGTGCATACCTAAGGATCGCTACCAATCCGTCACCATTTGTTCAATTTCTCTTGCTACGTCTTCTCATCACTGTCCTCATCATCATCATCATCTTCATCATAGTCGACGTCGTCGTCGTCGTCCCTTCCAGTGTATTTGAGAGAAATAGTGATAACATAACAGAAATAAGGTAAGACTAAGAGAGAAAGAGAAAGAGAAAGAAGAGAGTGAGAGAGAGAGAGAGAGAGAGAGAGAGAGAGAAGGGAGTGAGTGAAAGATAGGGTGGGGTCTCCTTGCTCGACCGATTTGTCGTGTCGCGGTGATTAGATGATGAATGAGTCAGATCTCTGATTGCTGCTCCAGCTCAATTGAATTCATTGGTCTAAGCTTTATCATCAATCTCTTCGGTATCTATACTATTTCATTAAACTATCTTTAGATATTCTCGTCAATTCATATGTTACAATAAGCTGATTGTTTTGGCAACAGTTGCCAATATCACGATGACAATATCATCATCACCTAATAGATAGATTGTATGAATTAGGAGAATAAAAAAAACTTTTGCCAATCTTTCTGCCTCAACACACAATCTGTTACCAATCAGTGTTATACTTTTTAAAATATTTTCTTTTCATCTTAATGCTTTATGCAAACAATCTTCTTTTTTTCATGTTAAATCAACAAAAATAAATTAAAACCAGGAAGAAAGGTTGCAAAATTATTATATTTATTCGAATTATATAACAAAATTATGAAAATTTCTTTTTTTCATGTATTGTAATAAAACAATTGAAAACTCTGAGTCCTGAATGACAAGACTCAGAAGAAAACTGGCTGTCTGTCACATCACATATCATCGTTTTTCTCTTCTTTTTCAGTCTATTCATCGAATCATTTGCTTCAACTAGCGGTCAGACCTCCTCTATATGTGTCTGAATTGCTTCGTACGGTCTGATCTGATTATCAGAATCAATCAGCCATGTTGCCAATTACGTTGATCAGTGCGCTAGATGACATTCAACCACAGTAAACAATACGTCTTAACAATCAGTTCCATCACTAATCATATTAACAAAAAAATTTATTTTTTTTAAATTTTAATTAGTTAGTCATGTTTATAAGACTAAAAGAATAATTTTATTGTTTTTTAAAATCTCAACCGTTTCACTTTCAAACAAACATTTAAAATGAAATTTGCTGTATGTGTATACGTGTATGTACGTGTACGTAAACGTGTTATCACACGAAATTAACATAATATTTGCGTGAAAGTTTCATAATTTAGAATTGTGAGAAGCGGCATTTATTTTAAAATTTCTAGACTATTAGCCATGTACTTTTTCTTTAATGTCTCTAATCTTTATGACAAATCTGTTTCATCAACTAGCACATCGTGTGGATTTACTCGAAAGTGCAGTAGTTCATCGGTTTTTTTATATTTCACAGATCAAATAGTTATAATGTATTCTGTTTTTTAAAAAAAAAAAAAAGAGTGTTCTCGAGATAACATACCTGATTCTCATCGTATCGTTCTATCTTTTCATTAGAAAGTACAAACCCAACAACGTTTTCATGAACAAAAAAAAATGAAATGAAGTTTCAACATCTCGTACTCATCATGTTAGATATCCTAACGTCATCCGGAAATTGAAAAAAAATTTTGAGCGAGAGATGGGGGGAAAGCTGATGAAAAGTGATTGTTTTACTAGATCCCCTGGATAAATGTTTTGCCTGAGCCAACTGATATTTTACATTTCTACCTCTCCAGCCCTCTCCACACTTGTCTCATTGACTTTCGCCCTGTTGTAGAATGATATAGCCATTGATGCAGTTATACTATATATTATTTCATTCAGCTTATTCATCCTTCATTATTAATTTCTATTTTGCTAACATACTTGTATTTTCGCTGTATTTAAAAATAATTTTTCTTTTCCCAACGTCTACCGTAGTAGGTGACAAATATAAAAAAAAGGATGACATTCGATTATTATTCAGAAATATTTCTATTTCTTTAGTATAGTACGTCTATTTTGGGTATTCAGAAATGAGATGACAATGTCTCTTGATGATGACATCTTGTCTTTATATCATATCAGCACCTCTTCTTCACCTCGTAGTGTGTAGAGCAGATATCAGAGACACATCATATACTAGATCGTAGATGGTTAAGCAATACTGACGTCGATGAATCTATTCAGAATGCATTTACGTCATCATCTTTTAGCAAGATTACCTAATAGCCGAGGTCATTTTTATTATAAAATTATAAAGTTAATTTGTAATACGTTATACTTAAGCCTAATTATAAACTTTAAGTTGCCGTATCAAGTTTATACGAGAATAAAAGAAAAATCACTCTTGTTGTCTCAAGAAGTGATCGGCAACGAGTGAAAATCGTCCTCGGTTTTTCCTCATTTCTTCCGGAGTACTGTGTTTCTATGAGAAGTGTGACCGGCTTTTGTTGATTTTACCATGATGACAACCGATTGCTGACTTCGATAACTACGATGTCGACAAGACAATCAGAAGACATTCAGGTCGATTATACGAAAACTGTTTCGAAATAGAAGAAGCAATTCGTCTTATATAAGAAAACAAATCACAAATTAGTTCAGTACATTACAAAATTACATTAAAATTGAAAATACGATTCATTATTTTAGCAGAAAATCTTAATTCAATACATACGATAAGAAAAAAATTATATTCAAAATATAACTTATCGACAATGTATTTTTCACATAATAAATAGACAATTTTCTACATATTCTCTTAAAAGTTTAAATAATCGATCTAGCTTTCCTTTGCTTTGCAAATTGAAGTTAAAAAAGACCAAACCAATGGCTGGCTTGTGTGATTGTTGGTGCTGGCGCCACATAAGTGGGCGGGCTCAGGGCCCAGTAGGCGTGGCACAACGTATCGTCTTCATCCAATTAGCAGCGTTGGCCACGCCCACTGTAAGGTTTTACGTCCGAAGAACAGCAGACATCTTCTTTCTTCTATGTTTCGATTAACAGATTGACAACATCTATTTTGTTAAATAAATATTTATGTGTGATTACGGTAATACAAGTAAAACTTATCGGTTGCACATTCTAAGTTGTAGGTAAAGCTCAATGTCTGTATCATAGACATACTCAATCTATCATATTCTATTCTACTGAAAAGGGCTAGAATTACATATTCTTTCTATTTTCTCATTCTCTTATATATTGGTATTCATGCTATATATTCTCTGAAAGTTTATTTTATAACATTAATTCACAACTTTATGTACAAAATAATGATAAGAAAAACATTTTTCAATCAACCCATACAACATTGAACCTTATTTTCCAGCAATTATATTCAATTTGTAACTATATATAGATGATATATCATTTTAATTATATTTTTAAATTTATATATTATTACAAGATGTTTATAGATTTACATATAATCCATTAATTTTGTCATTTCTTTTATTTATTTTTTCTTTTTTTTCCAAGATTTCTATGTCTCTTTATATGTATTTTAGATTGCTTTTTCATCTTTTTATATTTTCTTATCAGTTATGAAGAGACTCTGTTAGTTTGTCCTATTCACGTTTAGTGCTAATCTAACCACCACTTATACACACATATATTAGACGTATAGCTTAGCTACTTAAAATCTTTTCTTTTCGTTTTTTTCCTTCTTTTCATTACCAATTTTGAGATAAAAGACATGATGAAAAGCTTACGATATCTTCGGATTGTTAGAGATTTGATGGATCAAATAAACAAACAAGACGTCTAGCCAACAAGCAATTGGCTTTACTGATGAAGAGCCTGACAAGTTTATGTCTTGATCAATCAGTAACTGAAATTTATTGGCTGATGCGCATACACGAAAATATTTCTTTATAATTGTATTGTTTCGTTTTAAACAAAATGTTTATTTTTTCATTGTGCTTCATCGTTTTCTTCAAATTGTTTCAGCTATTTCAACTGATTTATTCGTTTATTTCTAGAAATGACGACACAAGTTCGTTTCTCAATGGATTCTATTCTATCAGCTTCAAAAGATTCACAGTCCAGAAAACGACATCTATCTCTTCAACTTGATGATGAGGAAGAAGAAGTTGTTCATAAACGTGTAGCTAGAGCAGATTTTGGTTCGGATTCGTTTTCCGCTAGTTCACGTGAAGTTAGCTACTCACGAGAACCATCCACATCATCAAATGAAGATGTGAAAAGAGATGATGAAGAGGAAGATGATGATGAACTGGATGAAATTGACGACGAATTGGATGAAGAGGATGATCTGCATTCAGCTACCTTTGTGAATTCTGTAGTTTACAAAGAGGATTTGCATGAAGCTTCCTCAGCAGTAGACGATGACAAGAAGGATGGTGGAGATTTATCAGATGATGATTCACCCAGGTACTATTTTCTATCCACAAAACTTAATTGTGAAAGTTACGCCAACCGAACTTTAAAGCATTTTTAAAATGAAATAATATAAAATATTTTATTACACAATAATTTTACAGTCCATGTACAGTAACGTCGCCAGCTAATAGTGCTTCTGGAGTTGATCCAACCGGTCAAATGACATCAATGTCAAACGGAAATTCGGTTACACCTGATAGAAAATCCGGTGGAATGTCATCGCATCGTTCAAAGTCTGACGGATCGAAACCACCATATAGTTATATAGCCTTAATAGCAATGGCTATTCTAAATTCACCCGAAAAGAAACTGACACTCAGCCAAATATGTGATTTTATCATCAACCGCTTCCCATACTATCGGTAAATTTAATTTTTTGATCAACATAACTATCATCATCAATCATTTAACTATCAATTCACATGATTAGTATACATGATTTTCATTAATTTTCTAAATTTTTTCTCTCTAAGGGGAGAATCTTAAACAGTTACTATACTTAGAATTTAATTTTCAGTGACAAATTTCCGGCATGGCAAAATTCCATCAGGCATAATCTAAGTTTGAATGACTGTTTCATGAAGGTAAACATTTCTTACTATATATATTCAATAATGATTCTTATCGTAACTATTTCCAGATTCCACGAGAGCCAGGAAACCCTGGAAAGGGTAATTACTGGGGATTAGATCCCAAATCCGAAGGAATGTTTGATAACGGTTCATTTCTACGTCGACGCAAACGGTTTGTTCATTTCGTGTTACTATTCCTTGTTACTTCATATTTTCTTTATTATGCTCATGAAAGGAATGACAACTTTCATCATATTTCGAGAGCATCAACGTTACATAAATCATTGAAATCTCACAGAAAAGTCATATATATATATATATATATATATAGTTATAGTTATATATATATATAATATGATTATATGATAAAAATGTCTTTTCTAATATAATCTATAATGACCTTTTATCATTCATATCGCAAAATTGTATCCTATGGATGATAATTTTCGAACATTCTACCGTAATCATCATCATTGGATGACAGTATTTAAAATATATATACATATACATATACATATATAGAAATATAAATATATATATTCTGTATTTGTATATTATCTTATAATCCTATTCACTTTTATAATTTTATTTCAAAAGAAAATTTATTTCCAACTTCAATAGTTATGACTTTGGCTTAAAGGTGTGAATGGTTGTTGATTTCGACTACCGTATGCCAACTTGCTTGAACAACAGCCACATAGACAACACACAGATATACACATCACATACACTCAGATATACACATACACACTCACATACTGATCCTCGTATACTCATCAAATGACATATGTTGTATCTGCTTAATTCATTTCAATATGTGCTAAAAATATGTAATTTTTCATGTTTTCTCATTTTTTTACGAATATCTTTTCATCTTTTCTCTTTTAAATCTTCTCATTTTTTGCTTCTTTTATAAAGCTTACACATATATACATATATCCAATATATCGAAGCAATGTTAAATACATTAACACTTGCAGCTTCTAAAAAGAAAAATCAAAAAACATTTTATTCCAAGTAGCGAAGTGATCAGTTGAATTTACTTTTTTCAGCTAATATACTCACATAAATTATATTATGAATTGATAGAATAGTTGTTTGGTTAGTATAGTTAAATTATAATCGAATCAATAGTAATAATAATAATATGAAAACAATTATTTCAAAGAAAAATAACTTATCTCTATTATCGATTTTATTTGATTTTTGCCCACTTCTTCTATATTTATTCAATTTTCATTCATTTATTTTCATTTATTTCAGATTCAAGCGTCAACCTGATAATTCTGACTTACAAGGACTTCAGTTCAGCAGCTTTCTTCCTGGAATGCCCGCAATGGTAGCTGCAGCTTCTGGCCCACGTGTGCCTATGATGCGCCCAATCCTTCCGGTTGTACCGTCTAACATAGGAACAAATCTTTCCCCTCCGCTGGCACCGCTAAATCCAGCAGCTGCTGGACCGGCTGCAGCGGCTGCCATGGCTATCGGTGGTCTAGGACCACGTCATCTGCCCTTTTTCTTCCCAATGGTCAATCCCATGGATCCACAAGAATTCTTAGCTGCCATGGCTCGAATGCAGCAGCATCCAAGTGCTCAGACAGCAGCATTATCCACATCCGATTTACCTGATACTACCTCAGTTAGCGTTCCCGATCCGAAAATCGCTTAACTCTTTCGTTGAGAATATCATGTGGAATAGTGGTCCATGAGAACATGGAACTTATGTTCACGTGATTTTTTCATTTTTTCCCTTAAAACGATTATCGTCTCCAGTTGAATGTAGGAATCGGCCAGGTTCGCTGAATCGTGTCAAGTTTTTTGGTGAACTGAAGTGCAATATATTTTATTGTTTAAATATAACATGTCAGCTTTTTTTCATGAAAAAACTTTCCACTACTCCATCCTCCCACCCAAAAACAACACGTGTATTACAAATGATCTTCTTCTTTTTTTATTATTATTTAAAAAAAACTTTTTTTCATCTTTGAATGTTATATAAATATATTTATATCTTATATACTATGTGTTCAAATTGTATCTTCATTATCACATTTCTTACATTTGTTTTGTGAAATTCATCGAATATTCTGGTACATGCAATGATATTTCCAACAATTGCAAATCTTACACAATACCTTCATCTACTTTCCAAAAAAAATAATAATTTTATTGAAACAGAGAAAATAAAACCTCTAGAGCTTCTTATTCTTTCTCAGTCTTTGCTTCTTTCCATTTGTTTTCCGGTTGCATTTCATATTTCCAAATCATTTTTTGGGCTTCACAGTTTATTTCTATCATACTGTAATGTTTTATATGTATTTGATGTATATTTATGTTATATTTTTGGCAAAAAAAATGTATGAAAACAAGAAAAAAAGGAAAACTCTGTTGCCATCTTCATCTCTAAATTTTTTCCTTCTATATTATAACACGATTGACAATAAATTGATTTACTATCTGTTCTTTCTACATTTCTGTTGACAAGGTCTAGCTGGTGGCGGTTGAGATAAAAGAGGATGACAACTGATGGTATACGTAGATATAGATGTGCATTGAGCACTTCAATTGAACATTTTCTTTAGACTCTCTGTCATTAATAGGTAATAAAAATAAAAATAAAATTAGTTTGTTATGAATATTAAAGTTGGTTTACATACTAATTATATGCCGTCATATAGTCTTTGATCATAAACATATCAGCATATACCTTGAAAGTTTTTTTTTGTTTTGTTTCTTTTTTCTTGATTTTTATTATTATATTGTAACTGTTAAAGAATATCATTAATCATTTATTAATTTTGTTTACATGAACGATTAACTGATAGTTGATTTTGCGCCCGTTTTCATCATACCGACTGTATACAGAAGCCATCTGGAAATCAATTTGGCAAATCAACTGATGTCCTATTCTGGAGTCCACGTCTTGCATTTTATCAGTGTGTTACGGTCGGTCTTGATGAAAGAAGGAATTCCGGTCAATCGGTTAAATACACAAAGCAGCTGGTCTTAAGACATCAGAAGCCCTTATCATTATATCAACTGTTTGTTCAGCAGCTGACAATCACTAATGAGCAAGTGAAAAAAATCCTTTGAAATGTCTTTTTCTTGGTTGAGCTCAGTTGATGCACGTCAATTGCACGTGAAGTGCCATCTAGGAATAATATCATTTCTAACTGTAGCAATTAGATGACCGGTTGATTTGTATCTCTTTAGCTATTCAGGTAATTTGATTATGAAAAACGATGATGATAAGCAAGAATTTTAATAATAAGAAGAAGCATATTGCAACCTTGTTTATAAACATTAAAATTAGAAAGAAAAACTTGAGTCATGTATGCTACATTTTCTCTTTATGTCATGTTCTTATTTCAATTGTAACGACAAATCAGGATGCTAAATGATAATCTAATTAGTGAAATGACAAAGAGAAATATTTATTTGTGGAAAAAATCATATAATACTTTACATTAAACTATAAACAATGCATAATAATTATATAGTTTTGACTTCTAAATTACTAAAAACGATGAAACAACTTCCTGGTTAGAACTGTGACGATAATGAACAGAATAGAGCAAAACTACAGTAACCTCAAATATCATTGTATTCGGTATAATCAAAGTTTTGAGAAGTACTTTGAAGATAACCACTTAACCTTTTCAGAGTTACTTATGTATTTCACTCCTCACTGACAACTTTTTCTACTCTCCCCCTCTTTGCCTATCTTTCTTCATCTATCTCTCTCTTCCTCTCATCATATCTCTCTGTATATCCGTATATCTCTCTCCGTTTCTTCAAACGTTATTAAGAAATGAATAAAGAGTGAGAATGAAGAGAGACACCCAACTATAAGTTAGAGAGGTGCTAGGAGTAATAGTTACGTCATTATCTCATTCTAATGATTGTTAAAGAGGAGTAGTTGGTGTGTCCTAGCAAATGAGGATGAGTATCAGTAGCAAGAATCTAAGTCTCTTATCCCCTTAGCCTTATCCTCTTCAAGTCTGTAATACTCTATATATGGGTTGCGTCATTCGATGAGTTGGACACTGTAATTGAGCGGACTACGTCGGATTAGCCGACAGATACATACATATTGTATGAACAGAAACATTATCTTGTTAAACTAAAAAATTGGGAAACAAACAAATTTTTTAATGATAAACTAGAGTTTGAACATAGGACATTTGCAAATGTGAAAATCAAAAAATCAGAAAAGCATATCTTAACTCCGTGATGCTTGTCTAATCATCATATTAATCACAAAAGTTCAAAGTCATTCGTGCTTGTTATGGATGGTAGCGAAATGAAGATGCAGACCATGAAGACATAAATATAGATTATGTACAAATCAATTTATTTATAATTAAATAAAATTTCACGAAACATATTCTCTTCTGTTGTTCTGTTTCTTATCAGATTTTCAGCTTTTCATCTCAAACTTTTCTCATTAGAACTTGGCCTGAAGAGAATGACGATAAGCATATAAAGACTGACGACGACACAAAGTTCTACCGTATACCTTTGGGAAGGGGGGGGGGTCGACATGTAAAGGCCATCCAACGGTAAACTACATAAATTGAATCAAATTAAGATTTTTTTAACAAAAAAATTGAAAATCAAAATAATAAATAAATAATAATAAATAATAAAATTCATCTATAAAGTGTGTGATACATATATCAGTTCATTAACTTTTCCAAAGCATATATAACGATGAAAATTTTGAGAAAGACCAACATTTTCCTTAAAAGTTTGGGAAAAAAATGGAAATTCTATTAAAATTATCAAAAATTTGAAAATTATTCACAATTATATAAATTTTTTTACTATTTTTATTATAATTTTGTATGTTTAATTTCAATAAATATTTATACAGATAGCTAAGATTATTGTTGAAATTTCAAGTTCTTGTCCTTTTGTTCATTGAATTATAACGATGAGTTAACAAGACAAATCATCTGATTATTCGACGTTGTAGGAACGTTTTCTTCCTGGAAGTCATAAGAGAGAACAATGTAATTTTTTTGTAGTTTTCTGTAGATTTTAAAAACTTTTATTTGAAAAAAACATATTTTCCTAATCTACGATAAGATTGTAAGATCATATCGGTCTATTAAAGAGGATAGGGATCGTTCATTGAGCATGCTCAATGAAGCGAAACACAGACGATCCCTATCCATACAAATCGATGCCATCTGATCACGTTATCTTTCTGATATACGTTTGGAACAAAATGTTAACAAACATACAAGTTCAGGGAACAACTGATAGTTTTGCTTGAAAAATCAGAAGAAGTTGAGAGAGTGTTGGCCTAGTAAATGTTTTCATACAGAATTTGGTTTCATAAAATTAGCTTGAAAAACAAGGTAGAATTAATGAATCAATAACAAATTAGGAACAAGTCTCTAATGAAGAAGTTGTCGATTATTTCGTATTTAAACATTCGTTTATAAACTATATTCTAATTATGTATTTTTACTATATGTATAGTTATATATATATATATACATATATAATCTACTATTTGTCTTAAGAATGCCGTAAGACAGAGAAGAGGTGGAAAAGAGAGAAGGTTTTGATCTAATTACGAAAATATTTGCTTCATGCACCGGTGGCCGCTAATTTGATTAAGAAGGGGGGGGGGGTTGAACGTTTGGTTTTTCTGGTAGATTTATGACAGAAACACAGAAAATAGATAGATAATAAGAGAATGATTACTATCAATACACACATATATGAATTAAGAAATCAAAACGAGAAAATTATTTATTCAAAAAATATCAAAATGACAGTAGAACTGTAGTTTCAGAGTTGAGGTTTGACTTTAATGGACAAAGACAAGTCAAGATAATACATTAGAATGTGGAGATTATCATCACATTGTAAACAAAATTTAGTTTTCAATTATTTTTCCTTATTTGATAGATGAAAGCTGAAATCTATGAAAACTACATATATCGCTTTCTTTGTTTGTCGTCTGGGGTGCTCCTCACAGTCGTCAGCAAGTTGTCAGCCTGTCAAATCCAATTTGTACATTTCTTTATAACATATAATACCTTTCTTTCTTTTTTTCTTATTTCGCCTCTTTCTCTCCTTATATCTACTTCTCCTTCTTACTCTTTTTCTTTCGTTCTCTTCGCAGTTTTCTCGTTGTCTTTCGAATTCTATGTATATGCATCCATCTCATATTCATGCTACCGTAACCCGCAACTATGCTACGTATGGTAGTGTTGAATTGAAGATGAACGATGAACAAATCGGTTTTGACACGAATTCTAGTTGACACTGTCGAGAGTTGCCAGAAGAGGGTCGTTATTCGTCATCTGGACACTATCATCCTAATTTTTTTCAAACATTCAAACCTATTACAAGAATGAGGAGCGATAAAAAAAGCTGAATTAAATGATTTGTAAATGTTATTTTGAAACGTTTTATCCAAATTTAAAATGATAAATCAAAGATAAAACATTGATACAAGAATATTTAAACAGACATTTAGTTCGCTTTGAAACCAATTTCATTACATTTTTTTCAAAAATTTATTTGAGGTTGGAAGGTTCGTCGGTTTAAAACATCAAATAGTTGTACCGATGACGTTTAGAAGACAAATTATTGTATTTAAGAGCCACAATGTCTGGTCTGAAATATCTTCTAGCTATCCCAGGAAGACAATGATAGTAGGAAGATTAAGATGAGAGAGGACAAGCATCTGTCGTATTGCTTTCAGAAGCAATCAATTCTAATTTGTCAACGAGTCATCTACAAGAGAAGTTTGTATTTTGGTGTAACAAGCAAGCTCAATAGAATCAACAGTTGAAGAATAATGAAAATTGCAAAGATAATTCAAAAAGAGGAGAAGAAAAGAGGAACAGAGCAGATGGACAATCGAAGTAGCAGACGACTTCTGAAAGCATTTCGACCACCCACATCATACATGCCAATTTAACTCTGTGGGATGCATTTGTTTTAATTGAGTAAAGAAATCAAAAAAAATTTTTTTTTAAAAGTTAATTTTTTTCGAATTTCATTTCCGTTTCACAACTTTTCAAATAATGTTTCTCTTCTAATGTTGCTTTCTTCAATTTCAATTGAAACTGTAGCAGCACAGATTTCATATAACGATAAGAAATTAAGATGATGGGTATATGTTTAGACGTTGAACAACCTCAGATACCCACAGTATACATATAAATATCCTGTTTAGATTTTTTTCGTTTTTTTCTTGGTTTTAACATCAAAGTTTCGATTTAAAACCGATAACCCGAATTTTAAATTACAAACTCTTAAAAAATCTTTTTTGAAGGCAAAAATCATCGAAACTTTTATCGCTTAAAGTTTTTAAAAGTCAAATATTATAACATTGTCTATAATATAATAAATTATGATATATATTAACTTTATTTATTACCGTAATGGAAGCAAACATATGGAAAGTTCGATAGAATGGAATATGTGGACATTGAAAAAACAATATTAGAAATCTAATAGATATCAATTAAAACATTTTCCAAACAATTGCTTACGGTATGTTATACTTTTCTTATACTATCTTGAAAAAAAGCCGAAAAAAACTACTCAAATCATAAATCAATCTGGCAATTTGTAGTTGTGGTGGCCGTTTGACACTATCGACCTCTCTGACAGAAAGCTCATCCGACAAGTTTTATACAACTACAACAAAGCTTACCGACTGAGCAACTGCTACAAGTGGCAAGTTGTCTTCACACCTGTTGATTAGGTGAATTGCGCAAATTCTGTTTCGGATGTTTTAAATTGTAATTACAGAATTGTAATATCGTTAGAATAGACATAAAAGTTCAAAAGGTCACAGCAAGGTGTTATGTTCAAAAATTCAAAATATGGGAAGCTGGGGAGGAAGGGGGGGGGGAGAAGGCTATTATAGAAGAGCATCATTATACTCTGATTAAGATTAAAACTATTATTTTATTAAAAAACATTATAAAATAGCCTAACAACAGCTTTTATCTCACTTATATATAAGATTAAAGTATGTAAGTATGTAAAAATATTGCTTTCGAGCTCTAGATTGAACTGACAAAAATGGCGTTATCACTAAAAAATGTTTAATGATTATATCGAAGGTGAAGAGAAAGTAATTGAATTCATAATAAATAAATTATATGATTAATAATATTATAATTGCCTATCAATTAATATATATATTTACATAATTAACCATAAAAGAGGTTTTGATGGGAGAATATCGTATCAATTGATAAAACAGTAGCTCTCTAATGATGGGTTATTGCCTGTCAATATTCCAGCTAATCGATTTACAATCATGGAAAAAAGCTCTTGAACAACTTTATTCATTATATGAAAATCGAAAAAAGAATAGTATACTTAAGATTAATTTATTTTATTAATTAATTAGTTTATACATTTCATATTAATTCTTGAATAAAGGTGAATTCAATGATAAAATGTTGTAAAAATTAATTTCTGATAAGGAAAATACGCAACAGCAAGGTAAACTCAAATGAATATCTACAATAAATCATAAAAAAATCATTGTTGATATCAATACAAATACATTTTATAGTATTATATAATATTTATATAATATTCTGTGAAAATTTGTATAATTATATTATATAATTAGCATAATATTTATATTCTTTTAATATAATGGGGGGGGAGGGAATGATATGACTATAATTGTTTTTATTTTTAAAATAAAAATTACATCTTATTTTAATTTCTAAGAAGAAAATTAAAGATTTATATTTGAAATAAACTTTAATTGTTTTATCGAATTTAATGATGTGAGAAAAGGATTTTATTATCTTTTCACGTACAACTTTCATTGTTTATTGAGATCGTTTAGTAGAGTTGTTGGCAGAGCACTACCACCCAGATCTTCGTTTCCACATTCTCAGCTCATCCTATTTACCGTAATCTTCTGAAAAGAGATTTCGAGAAATCAAAAAAAAAAAAAGAGTTGAAAGTGTGATGATATGCTTCATAAAACTCATCAGCTGACACATTTCATTTTTATTCATTTGACTATTAATGACCATGTTTCTAGTGGTAAATTGTGTCTATGATCAATTGAATGGTTATGAGCATTTTTCGACAAATTATTTTCACACAAAATCCATAAAACCGTCAATTGATTAGTAAACTATATTGCTGCCTCATTTCTTCTCTTTCTCAGTTTGAAGTTTATGGGCTCATCTCTTTAAACTCAGTGGGAACGTAAGAAAAGGAGCCGAGTTGTCTAATCTGCTATGTCACAAATCACTGGCCACCACACAAGTTCATATAAATTCTAAGACAAAACGAAATATTTGCCTGTCAACTGACATTCACATTCAACATAAACATTAATTTTTGAAAAATCCATTGGGGATTTGGAAGACAGTCAGTACTTTTCTTTTGTGAATGTCGTTAGTTGAAGAATAAGGTTTGAAATTTAGCCCCATTCAAGTCAGCAGATTTGAAACTTTGACCAAAAATGAAAAATTGAATCATTCAGTTTTCCTGTACTCATTGAACCTTCTACGTAAGTTATCATTGTTGCAAGAATGAATTGTCATTTTTACATTTTTGGATTTTTGGGTATCTAGCCTTTGAAATTGAAACTGATCTCTTAGTACCACAGATTTTGAAACTTGCAAATTGATTTTTAACTGCACTTAGTCATCGCTAACTGGTTCTCGAAGATTCGCTAGTGGAAATTTTGATTATTGTCACCTGCAAGAACAATGTAAACCTCTTCACACTACATCTTACAATAACAGTGAGTTAGTGATTTCATTTCAATGCTTTTTCAAACAAATGAAATAAATCTTTTAACTTCATCAATTTGTGAGCAAAATGTTATTTCTTCCTTTATCGTGCTTTGCATAGAATCATTTATGTTCACATATTCCATTCTGTATATTGCAATAAATTCGACTAGTTTGGTTCTTGCAATTCCAGACTTAAGACTATGTTGAAAAAATAACCGAAAGAAGCCACATTTTACCTATGCGCTTACAGAACAAAGTATAAGATTATTAATATATTTGTTATTTACTTTTGCAACAATACTTTACATAAAAAATAATGAAATATGACGAAGCAATTAGGCGGATGTGATTTTTCAATCCGAATTGAAATCGCTTATCAGCATAAATCGCAAATCTAATCAAATTATTTTACTAAATCTATTCTAAGAAAGTAAAGCAAAAAAATTGTAAATATTTTTAAGTAATAAAAATATAACCTTCAGCCATAATATATGTAGCAAAATTAATTACAACAAGTGTTTTCTTTTCCAGGAATATTTCTAAGCTTTTTGCCAAATTAAAGTTTTTTTAAGATTTATAGAAATTGGTCACTAAGTTAAAACACAAGTGATCAGCAAACAAATACATGTTTCACTTAGAAAAGCAGATTTTCAAAGTTTGAAATTCAAACATGTGTTTCCGAGATAGTCCGTAACTACTTATTTAAAAATTCTTAATTACGTACAGTTTATCACGTACTTTCTTTGTAGACAGTCGGTAATACCAAATTTCTTTAATGCTTTTATTGAAAGCGAGAGTATCAATCGTTGTAAACGTTTATCAATCCACTTCAAACTATCATACATGCAAATACTATAACACGAAAGAGTCGAACTCACGGATATTATGTTAGATCTTAGCCTAAATTTTCGTAAAACATGCCAAATAAAAGTTTTAAATATACAATAATACGACTAAAAGGTGAAGTTGATGTTGTTAAAAAGTCAGTCAGAGAATAATATAAGTTTGAGATCAATGAACTTAAGTTAAACATTAAGTTATATGTGCATATTCTGAAGGAAATTACGAGCATGGGTTACTCCTTCAATTGGTTTCTCATTTAAACGCGGTAAATGGCTGGACTCGGCAGCTCTACTGAATGCTCTATTGATATCAGATTGGTCGAATACTTCCATTGGCATACTGAAAGAAATAACAAAATATTTTCAGTATATAAGCACAAAAAACCTTTGGTTCAAATTGAATCGACCAGTAGTGTAGCTGCGGAATCTAGCGTTTGGAATTTCTGTTCCAATGTTTTCCTAAAATAACCACTTCCTCTAGATAAATTATAAATTTCTCACTTTGTCAGGAAAATCTCTAATTCTAACACGTTGTTGAAGAATGACTGGATTAGTGATCTTGTGAATGAATTGACACCTTGAAAAAACAAACTTTTACGAACGCATCAGGATTTTAATCAAACCTGGCACCATACTTGCAATGCCCGCTACTAGAAAACTTGTCACACAACACAGTCTTATACTTTGGATGATTACGACCACGGGGCTAGAAAATTAAATAAGAAATGAAGATTAGAGATCAGATATCAAAAACCATGAAGCTGCATGAAGCCTAACTTATTAAAATTAATACCTGCGATGGTAAGCGAAGTTCTTCAACCCCATGAGCAAATCTACACCCAGCTCCATATGAGCATTCTCCATTTCTTCTGTAAGATTCACAAAGCGCTGTCTTGAAAGCATCTTCCTAGAAAAGATATAAATTATTTTTTCAATCGAAAATTAGCAGACTTTTCTCTTCTTTCTAAGAAGAATTTCCCTTTCATCATCAGCTAAAGTACATGGATCTTGGGCAATTATAGCACTGGTAACAGAACGATCAAACTCTTTTTGAAACATAACATCACGAAGAGAAAGTGAATGAATGAATTGCTAAAAAAAGAAAAATAACAAACTAAATTTAGAAACTGTTAACCTGATCAAAACCACCAATTAAATCAGGTGGACATGTTTGGTTCATCTGATCGTCCATCTCATACATAGATTCAGTAAGTTTATCGAGCTCAGTCTTCTTACTTGGAACCATAAGAAGTCTCTCAGTCATTTTATGAAAAAAAGAGTTTTTCCGCGCGTAAAGCTATCTAAAAGTATAAAGAAGTTTTATATATATTACTTAACATATCCAAATAAATAGATATGACATACTAGATACTAAACCAAAATATGATTGGAAGACAATAATGGCATAACTGAATAGACTTTTCTTATTTCCTTAGAATACGCGCCAAATTATGATCTCTTAGATCTAAACAGATGATCAACTTTATAGTCTATCCTTACTTTTTGCAAAAAAATACAGAAAAAAGGTATCTAGCCTACAAACCTATAAACGTTTTCCTACTTAATTCTCTGTTGTGCATGTAAAGTAGTTTATGTTTTTTATCTTTACAAATAAAAATAGAGTTTAATCAATTTATCATATTATTTTATGAACAGAAATGTAAATTAAGTCATTGTGTAAGAGATCAAATTTATAAAGTTATATTTCCTCTAAGGAAATGAACTCCTGGAAATCAGAAAAATTTTTGCGTTATCATCTCCCATCCAAACACTTCCTTTGTCATCGGTTTCATATCCATATCTCTGAAATCAAATGCTAATTTAAGATTTTTGAGTTTGAGCACAAACCTTAAACTGTTCTACATAAGCAGGAGTAGGTGCAGCTGTAGTAGTAGCAGGTTGAAAATTAAAAGGACTGAAGAACCATTGACTGTGTACGGATAACACTGCGAATATTAAGACGATGATGAAAACTCGAAGCATGTTAGAAACTTATTAGAATTTGATTACATCAGTGCGACTGATACCTTATATAGTCTACCTGAAGTTGACCGGGCACTGATCAAACTGTTATCAAAGAATCTACATGGCTCGGAACTTATGTTATAAAGAAGAGACAGATTCGTGAAATTTGCTTCCAGTGATCGGAAGGATGCGAAACGTGGGTCATTACACGCTGAAAAATGATTGGAGAGACATTAAAAGACTAAACGGAAACTGGAAATTCTTGAAAGGTGGGGAAATAAACACTTTAACTTAGATCAAAAGGTCTTAATTACAATGTTCATCGTATGCGTGTTCTTCAGCGTACAAATTGTATTCTAGATCTCTTAATTATCACAAAAAGTTTCCTTGACAGCTAAAAATAGATTTTGATGGCGTTATATGTCACTAAGACTCCTGCCATGATGTATTTAGCTAGGGATTCCAGTAATTCTAACATTTCACTAGGTATGCCACCTGTTTAGGTTCATTTGGAATCAGAATAACCGGTTTCTGCAGCTCAATATGAATATCATAATATCATCCAATCCCTTTATTGTATTTAAAATCCGGGATTTTATCAAGTTACTTTTAGAAATCAAATCGTCATTGCATTTTAAAAAAGTATTTGAACATTAGTATTACCGTGGTAGTAAATAATAGCTTTTGACTATTATGTCCGGTGTTTACAAGACGACTGCGCCTTGTTCATATTCATGCGCATTGTAGTCCCGCCCACAAAACATCATCTGATCTTTATATTAAAATCATTTTTTTTTGTTATAACAACTTGTAATGTTTCATTTTTCCAATTTGAAGGGATACGGAGGCGATAAAATGGATCCCAATGGTATGAATGGAATGAAAGGTATTGAAAGCTGAGTTTGAGGGTTTTTAATTCGCGATTAACTTCAGATTGGAACGCTCGTTATCGAGCTCCCTATAATCCAATGGATTACCCTCAAGTTCCTCTGCAAAACAATCTTAATCATCATGCTCAGCATGGTCAACGTCCTATGTCTTACATGCAACAACATAATCCTTATAATCAAAGTATTTTCACAATATTGATATATTCATTGAATTATTCTTAAGCTGTCCACCTCAATCCTAACGCTGAAGTTTTCGTCCCACGCTCACAATACAAGAGACAGCCACAGGTACTGAGCTAATTAAACTTTTCTGAGTTATAACAATAATACTTCAGTTTAATGACTGTTATCCTAACTATAGTCAACCAAATTACGGTGGTGGTCAATCTAGCTATCAGCAGCAAAATTATGTAAGTGTTCTTTATCTGAAGTTTTTTCTAAACCATGTTTAAATGAACGTGGCCTTCTCCGCAATGTTTAACGAAGCGCTCAAATTTCCCACTGTCCTCGTACTATTGTCACTTGAAATGCTACATCGTCCTTAGTTAGCATTCCTTCCTCTTCTTTCTAAATATGAATTTCGCACTCTTTAATTATTATATTCATATTATAGTATTCGAAATATTTCTTAATTTTAAATTTTTTTTGGGAGATCTTGTTTAAAGTTAAATCGATATATTACAATTGATTTTATTTTTTCAGCTTTTTTTTATTATAATCCACGTTTAATAGAAATTGATACAATGTTTTCTGATTAATAATGCATTGAAAAAAAAGTATATTTTGATAGTTGTTCCGATGTTGATTTGCTCTCTCTCTCTAATGCAAACTTTTGGCAATCGATACAATCGGTGGATAGTTAATTTCCCCGACCCACGATTGCATTCCCCTTCTCGTTTTTTTCCACAGAGTATAAGTTAAGTTTTTCTTTAAAATAGTTATTCAGAATTCTAACAACATGGCTAATTATGAAAATGAAGAGGCTGTCTATGAAGCTATGTACGGACAGGTTGTGTTTAGTTTAAAATTAAAATCAATATGTATTCTTTCAGTTTGGGTGTGAAATGGCTTCGGCTCTTTATGTGCCAACACAAGATCTCCAATATAAGATGAGTGAAAGCCAAAATTCTACGCAGTTAAATGAGGTATCCAGTGAATTAAATTTATTAATTGTTGATTTCGATTTTTAGATTCAAGTTGGTTTGGAACAACTTGTTTCTGGTGATGATTTTGATTCCTGGAGCTTAGCTATTAAAGATAGAATGGCTTGTCCTAATATGTCGGACGAAAGTCGAAATATTGCTATTGCTATCGCTTGTGAAATGGTTAACATTAGATTATGGCATTTTTTTCATAGAACTTTTCCTTAGGCAATTGCTGTGTCTCCTAATTCGTCAAGGGGACCTTCACCTCAGTTCATTTTTGCTCGTCTACTTGCTTATCTTGATGAAGAAGTACTTTTAAAAGTAGTCTTCTTCTAAAAAAATTATTAATTTAGATACCAGGGTGTAAGACAACCAATATATTCCCTACGCTTCAGAAGATTCACACAGAAACAAGAGCTTTGTTCGATATTCAAAAAAAATGCGACCTATTAATGTTTTTCGGCGAAGTTTTTCTGAATTTACGATTGGTTTATTAGAGTATTTGAAAATCTTTCAACGGTTTGTCTTCTTACAGGGAAATGGAGCACCTGTTGAACGTCTTGGCGGTGCCGTATTTGAGCAAATAGAAGACATCATAAAAGTACATTTTATTTTTGACACTTGTCGTACTTTGCTTTTAATCAGGAAGCTGTTACCAATGAGTCTATGAACGCTATAACTCAAGTTTTGAAATTATGTGGTTCCGATCTTGATTCCATGAAAGGGGGAGAAGCAACGGTTCGATCTAAATTGAAGTTCTTTCCTTAATTAAAGTTTTCAGATGAATCAAATTCTCACAAAACTCAGCGGATATGTCAACGGATCTCGTCAATTGGATGATGTAGTTAAAACTAAAATGACTAATGTGATAGAAACTCGACAACGTGGATGGGTAAAACCAAATAGAGTGAGCTTCAATTTCTCTAAATTAGTGTTTATAATTTATTTCAGTCTGGTACTGGCTCTTCAACTTCTTCTTCGATGTCTGCCCCCGTTGGAGCAATAATTGGGCCTGACGGACATGTCATCGATCTGACGGATGAAGAAAGGATGTTCCTAGAATCACAATTCAAAGAATTGGAGGATAAAAGTATTTAATTTTTTAAATTAAATTCTTTATCATATGTATTGTTTTGAGATTCTGCTCAATCAGCTGAACAAGATCCATGCATTGATGAAAATGATTTTCTGGACGAGTATGGGCAATTTATTGCTGAAGAAAAGCTACATCTCCAAACTGAAAATGCAACTGTCCTTTTACAAAATCTTTTGATACCAGATGAAACAAGTAATCAAGAAAAAGTGAAAAACGAAGGTTTTTTTTAGAATAAATTGAACATTCTTCAAACCTTTTATTTTAGATAATAAAGGAAGTGAGAAGAATGACCAAGATATTCCACCTGGAATAGAAAAAGAAAAGAAATCAGACGAAACTAATTAGTGCTCTCGAAATTTGCTGCTTAGTTGTTCTCATTCCTTTTCATTACCTCTTTCTACGTCATTTAGCTTGTATTGGATTACATAATAGTCTTATTTAGTGATCAGGAGGTTCGGGTAGAAGGTTAAGTTTTGAAACACTTGATTATGTCAATGCTACTTGTTTTTATTATATTCTGATATTTCGAAACAAAGCTGTGAGGTGCATCACGTCTGATCTCTACAGTTATTTGATCTTTGTATAATTTGATTGTCAATGTGACCACCCTGTAATAAATAGCATTTTTAAAAATATATGTATTTTGTTTTATATATTATGTTCATATCAAAGCCATATCTGTTTTTGTCGAATTGAAATCAACCCAGTAACGCCTAGGCTGGGTACATTTTTTGGGTATTATTTCAAGCATGAATGGGATTGTACCAGGTAGTGGAATACCACTTGAAGAACTGTTCGGTAATCCTTTCGCTACTAAAAAAGAACGAGAGCCGGAAAAACCGTTTGAGTATAAACCTTCTGCGTATGTTATGTTGATTGACGAAATGTTGGGTTCTAAAACCCGGCCATGGAATCCAGAACGTACTCCAATAAAACCTAAGCAGGTAAGATTCTGCTGGTTATGAACAAAGAATAGAATAATTAATAATTGTTAAGATGCTTTCTTTGCCTGAAATGACAAAAGAGGAACTTTTGATTTCCCGTGCCATGGAAAACTGTTTTGTTAAAGCAACGATTTCGGGAGTTCTAGGATATGGAGTTGGTTTGTTAGAACTGTGTGAATTTGATGTTAAATGCATTTTCAGGAATTGCCTTTGGATTGTTCACAGCATCTGTTGATCCTTCGTTGAGTATGGTAGGAGGTGACCCAACCAAACAGGTTCGTTTCTATCTATGTGATATTTTGATTTCCTCTCTCCTAGCTAACATTTAAAGAAACTTGGAAAGAGATGAGAGGGAGAATGTCATCTTATGGTCGAAATTTTGGCTCAATCGGTTTAATGTTCTCAGGTTGTATTGATTTTATGATTTCAAAAATTACCTTATGAACTGCAGGAACCGAATGTATATTAGAGACTTGTAGAGCTAAAAGTGACTGGAAAAACGGAACTTATTCAGGAGGTTAAAAAAACTTGTGAACATAAATATATTTTTTTTATTTAGGTATTGTCGGAGCAGTTTTAGGTCTCCGTGCTGGTATTAAGCCTGCCATTTGGGGGGCTGCAGGATTTGCTGCATTCTCAACGTTAATTGACCACTACATGAGAGGATGAGCTTAGAAAAATACTTTAGACCTAGCATTGTTAATTTCGAATACTCACAACTTATTAGTTTTTGTTATTTGTTTCTTTTGTTTTCTACAACGGGTAAACCGATTAATTAGTTTTTTATTTTTGACAACATAACTGTGCTGCAGAATGAATATATTCATACGAGTTATTACACTGGAAACAAAAAAAATGATAAGAACCTTCAAAAAGAAGTATCAACTTTGCACATATAATATACATTATTTTCAATAAATTAGATCAGAGATCATCGAATAAATTGGTTGGAGATGGGTGCTGCTTATATGGGCTTCTTTCTAAATTTCTAGATGTCATGTTGTCAGTATAATCAAGAAGAAGGCCAGTTTCCACATCATCTTCTGTATTTCCTTTTATGATAGGAACTCGGTCCTCATCTACATGCTTGTCTCTATTTCCTAAATAATGTTAAAAAGTAGAAATAAATTTAAAAACAGTAAAATATACTTCGGAATGGCGATCTGTGGTCCCGGCGTTGTTCTTCACGATTTATTCTGTTGATTGATCTAATAATGGTATTACGCTCAAGTTGGACAAGGGCTTTTCCAGCAGCAACCATGTCCTGTTAAAATATTTTTAAAGTCAAGAACGCTAAAATTTTTAGCGAACCTGAGTGAATTCATTATCAGCTATGAATTGGTCGAACCCTAAATTATGCATAATATAAGATCCCAGCCTAAAATAAAACAGATCGCAAATTGAAGCTGTATAAGCAGTTATACTTATAATAATTAACAGCACAGAATATTAGGATACAAATAGGCAGATATATATTAATACCCTTAGCAAGAATAGGAATAACATCTAAATGACCCATAAGCTAGAAATTGAAAATGATTAATGCCTGATTAATTACAGTACCTTGGTAAACTGTGTTTCAACACCGTAGTCCTTAGCCATTGTAATATGTGAATCAAGATGAACCATACCCAAAAAGTTCAAGCAAATCGGAGGGGTTAAGCGACATAGCAATCTAAAAAACGAGAATATATTGGAGAATCACCTATGATAAACTAACATTGCGCTGAATAGTAAACTGTTTTCATCAGTGTTCCTATGTGGATCCAAATGATAATATTTATATATTTTCAAACGAAAAACTGTGAAATAAGCACAGAAACAGAGATAACAAATAATTCCAATAGCAACAAACTTAAATGTTTTAGAATTTAATATGATATTCATTTGCATACTACCTGAGTATACTTATAATGAAACCTTGTAGCCGCATACTCCATTATCAAAGCTGCAGGAGAAAGGGTTGGATGAACGATGAAGAATGTGCATTCAGAGATTAAAATCAAAGCTGTCATTGCAGATAGAATACAAGAAAAAAACTTAAACAAAAGTACATTTCAGTGTTCTGTAGTCCAAAACTTACCCTCGTGACGGTTTTACGAAATTTCACATACCAGAGATGCTGAAGTGAAGCAGGAATGAAAGTATTGGGAATAGGTTGCAGTTTCGCGCCGTGCTCAGCCCTTGATATATCTTCAATAAACAATGCTTTATTCAATAAGGAGCTGTAATATATCTGATACAGTCGGAGTTAATATAGCCATGACCTACCTCCACTGAGTTTTTGTTCGATGATGTGATTGCACTGCAGCTATTACTTCTTTATGAAGTGAAACCTACAAATAAATAAGTGACGGAACCAAATGGATGTCATACAAGAAATTTTTCGCTGGCCACTGAACCAACATCGGCAATACCAGAAAATTCTGAAGCACTTCTTACTGGAAAAATTTCGTCCAAAACCTGCAACTATTACTGTAATAGACAGAAAGAAAAAAATTTACCTCGTTTGGAAATTTTGACAAGATAATTTGTGCCTTTTCCCGTTTTCCATGCTCATTTTGCAATGAATTCAAAACTTTACGAGACTCTCTGCAATATTAAAATAGCATATATCATAAGCAATTGCAATAAAGTGGTCTTACCTATACAATCTTTTAAGATTATCTTCAGCCTCACTTTTTTCAGAAGACAACTTATCTATATTAAAATAAGTTTTATTTAGCCTATACACTGCAAGCATGAATTTATATTTAATACTATCAGTATGCTCAATTTTACTTAAATTCCCCTTGTGCCATAAGCTACGTGGCAATTCCACTAATCCATACCCCAATAGCAATACCAATAAAAACAATCCCCAGGTATTAGAAGCCGATACTAAGATAACTTTGAGATGCTCACTAAACAACAAATTATATAAGAAACTGCAATGTGCTAACCTGTTTATGACAACTCCTTTGATCATTGCATAAAACAGAAGTAATACGAATATCAGCGCATATATACCATAATATATTATATTGTTCAATAAGGCAGATCGAAAGCGAGCTCCAGTTGTAAAATCGCCGACATTTGAATAGGATTGCAACAATGGTAAAACAATCCTACACATGGTTATAATGAAAAGAACAAATATGGTAACAAAATAAACCATGTTAAAGCTTGAGCTGTCCAGTATACAACTCTCCACAGGCGCAAAAGAACGCCATCACGGACATAGCCATCGGGTTGCTCGCAAATCGTTACATTTGTCAAATCATTTGATGTACCTGGTGTTGAATGTTGACGGTCCAATTCACACTTATTATAGAAAGTCTGCAAAGCTAGAAAATTGTCTTAGTCAAATATGAAAACAGTTTCTCTTTTGAATAAGAAAATAATAAATACTCAAACATCTTTGTGTTTCACAACTAGATTCAAAATATTTTAGTAACGAACAATAGCAACATCCAAAGGTAACACAAATATTATGGTAAACGAGAAAAACCATCCAATAAATGTTGATAATGTTACAACTATATGCTGTTTCCTCCAATTGCCGTACTGAATAGAACAAGTAAAGAATTAGCAAGTACAATTGCTAACTTACTTTATTTAAAAGGCATGAAGTCAAAATAAAAACTAAGAAGAGCTCAGAAGTAAGCAAAAATGCACCCATCTCAACACCAAACAATCATCATTTTCAACTTTCTGAACTTCAGTAATAATTTTATGAAACCAGGCAAAAAACAGATATGGCTTTGATATGAACATAATATATAAAACAAAATACATATATTTTTAAAAATGCTATTTATTACAGGGTGGTCACATTGACAATCAAATTATACAAAGATCAAATAACTGTAGAGATCAGACGTGATGCACCTCACAGCTTTGTTTCGAAATATCAGAATATAATAAAAACAAGTAGCATTGACATAATCAAGTGTTTCAAAACTTAACCTTCTACCCGAACCTCCTGATCACTAAATAAGACTATTATGTAATCCAATACAAGCTAAATGACGTAGAAAGAGGTAATGAAAAGGAATGAGAACAACTAAGCAGCAAATTTCGAGAGCACTAATTAGTTTCGTCTGATTTCTTTTCTTTTTCTATTCCAGGTGGAATATCTTGGTCATTCTTCTCACTTCCTTTATTATCTAAAATAAAAGGTTTGAAGAATGTTCAATTTATTCTAAAAAAAACCTTCGTTTTTCACTTTTTCTTGATTACTTGTTTCATCTGGTATCAAAAGATTTTGTAAAAGGACAGTTGCATTTTCAGTTTGGAGATGTAGCTTTTCTTCAGCAATAAATTGCCCATACTCGTCCAGAAAATCATTTTCATCAATGCATGGATCTTGTTCAGCTGATTGAGCAGAATCTCAAAACAATACATATGATAAAGAATTTAATTTAAAAAATTAAATACTTTTATCCTCCAATTCTTTGAATTGTGATTCTAGGAACATCCTTTCTTCATCCGTCAGATCGATGACATGTCCGTCAGGCCCAATTATTGCTCCAACGGGGGCAGACTTCTTCATTTTCATAATTAGCCATGTTGTTAGAATTCTGAATAACTATTTTAAAGAAAAACTTAACTTATACTCTGTGGAAAAAAACGAGAAGGGGAATGCAATCGTGGGTCGGGGAAATTAACTATCCACCGATTGTATCGATTGCCAAAAGTTTGCATTAGAGAGAGAGAGCAAATCAACATCGGAACAACTATCAAAATATACTTTTTTTTCAATGCATTATTAATCAGAAAACATTGTATCAATTTCTATTAAACGTGGATTATAATAAAAAAAAGCTGAAAAAATAAAATCAATTGTAATATATCGATTTAACTTTAAACAAGATCTCCCAAAAAAAATTTAAAATTAAGAAATATTTCGAATACTATAATATGAATATAATAATTAAAGAGTGCGAAATTCATATTTAGAAAGAAGAGGAAGGAATGCTAACTAAGGACGATGTAGCATTTCAAGTGACAATAGTACGAGGACAGTGGGAAATTTGAGCGCTTCGTTAAACATTGCGGAGAAGGCCACGTTCATTTAAACATGGTTTAGAAAAAACTTCAGATAAAGAACACTTACATAATTTTGCTGCTGATAGCTAGATTGACCACCACCGTAATTTGGTTGACTATAGTTAGGATAACAGTCATTAAACTGAAGTATTATTGTTATAACTCAGAAAAGTTTAATTAGCTCAGTACCTGTGGCTGTCTCTTGTATTGTGAGCGTGGGACGAAAACTTCAGCGTTAGGATTGAGGTGGACAGCTTAAGAATAATTCAATGAATATATCAATATTGTGAAAATACTTTGATTATAAGGATTATGTTGTTGCATGTAAGACATAGGACGTTGACCATGCTGAGCATGATGATTAAGATTGTTTTGCAGAGGAACTTGAGGGTAATCCATTGGATTATAGGGAGCTCGATAACGAGCGTTCCAATCTGAAGTTAATCGCGAATTAAAAACCCTCAAACTCAGCTTTCAATACCTTTCATTCCATTCATACCATTGGGATCCATTTTATCGCCTCCGTATCCCTTCAAATTGGAAAAATGAAACATTACAAGTTGTTATAACAAAAAAAAATGATTTTAATATAAAGATCAGATGATGTTTTGTGGGCGGGACTACAATGCGCATGAATATGAACAAGGCGCAGTCGTCTTGTAAACACCGGACATAATAGTCAAAAGCTATTATTTACTACCACGGTAATACTAATGTTCAAATACTTTTTTAAAATGCAATGACGATTTGATTTCTAAAAGTAACTTGATAAAATCCCGGATTTTAAATACAATAAAGGGATTGGATGATATTATGATATTCATATTGAGCTGCAGAAACCGGTTATTCTGATTCCAAATGAACCTAAACACGTGGCATACCTAGTGAAATGTTAGAATTACTGGAATCCCTAGCTAAATACATCATGGCAGGAGTCTTAGTGACATATAACGCCATCAAAATCTATTTTTAGCTGTCAAGGAAACTTTTTGTGATAATTAAGAGATCTAGAATACAATTTGTACGCTGAAGAACACGCATACGATGAACATTGTAATTAAGACCTTTTGATCTAAGTTAAAGTGTTTATTTCCCCACCTTTCAAGAATTTTCAAAATTAGAAAATATAGCCCGGTTAGCTCAGTCGGTAGAGCACCAGTCTCTTAATCTGGCTGTTACGGATTCGACCCCCGCATCGGGCTTTAAGTTTTACCTTTTATTTGAAATTATAACGTTTATTTTGAAAATTTATTCCTAACCTCTTTCTGATCAGATAGAATTCTGTAGATGTAACATTGTTTCAGTTCTTAGAACTCTGTTTAAGTGTTTTCAAACTTTGTTTAGATAACAAGAAAAATGAAATGATAGAGAGAGAACACTTCTAAGATCTCTATTCAAGGTTTTTCTGACGGACTGATCCATTAGAACCAAAGAAGACAAGAACTATTCTGATTTCATCTGCATAAAGATCCAATAGAAATTTACCTTTTGCTCTGAACATCTAAATGATTCAATACAATATTAGAAATCACAGCCCGGTTAGCTCAGTCGGTAGAGCACCAGACTCTTAATCTGGCTGTCGCGGGTTCGAGCCCCGCATCGGGCTTTAAGTTTTACCTTTTTTTTGAAATTATAACGTTTATTTTGAAAATTTATTCCTAACCTCTTTCTGATCAGATAGAATTCTGTAGATGTAACATTGTTTCAGTTCTTAGAACTCTGTTTAAGTGTTTTCAAACTTTGTTTAGATAACAAGAAAAATGAAATGATAGAGAGAGAACACTTCTAAGATCTCTATTCAAGGTTTTTCTGACGGACTGATCCATTAGAACCAAAGATTACAAGAATTATTCTGATTTCACCTGCATAAAGATCCAGTAGAAAATTACGTTATGCTCTGAACATCTAAATGATTCAATACAATATTAGAAATCACAGCCCGGTTAGCTCAGTCGGTAGAGCACCAGACTCTTAATCTGGCTGTCGCGGGTTCGAGCCCCGCATCGGGCTTTAAGTTTTACCTTTTTTTTGAAAATTAAACGTTTATTTTGAATATTCTTTCTTAATCTCTTTCTGATCAGATAGAATTCTGTAGATGTAACATTGTTTCAGTTCTTAGAACTCTGTTTAAGTGTTTTCAAACTTTGTTTAGATACCAAGAAAAATGAAATGATAGAGAGAGAACACTTCTAAGATCTTGATCTAAAATTTTTCTGACGGACTGATCCATTAGAACCAAAGAAGACAAGAACTATTCTGATTTCACCTGCATAAAGATCCAGTAGAAAATTACGTTATGCTCTGAACATTTAAATGATTCAATACAATATCAGAAATCACAGCCCGGTTAGCTCAGTCGGTAGAGCACCAGACTCTTAATCTGGCTGTCGCGGGTTCGAGCCCCGCATCGGGCTTTAAGTTTTACCTTTTATTTGAAATTATAACGTTTATTTTGAAAATTTATTCCTAACCTCTTTCTGATCAGATAGAATTATGTGGATGTAACATTGTTTCTGCCCTTTGAACTTTGTTTTAGTCTTTTCAAACTTTGTTCAGATAACAAGAGCCATTTTAATAAAACAAGTAAAAATATTTATTTACAAGGAAAAATTTGTTCACATCAAATGAGACTGTAGGAAAAAACCACGATGGACCAAAAAACCTACAATCAAATTTAATCTAACAATTTGAAAATTAAAAATTATAAAAAAATTATGTAAAATACCACGAAAACAAAATGTGAGGTTATTCTTCTGGTTCTTTTTTTGGATATCCTATTGGTTGTTCTCCTGGTACTTCTTTTGTTTCTTCTTTTTGGGCTTCTCCGCTTTTTAGTTTTGCATTGCAGTATCCTTCGCAGTAGCTGCGATTCCGAATAGTGTGAACTATGGATAGAGTTAGACCCGCTTTCCCCGTCACCTTTGGACCTCTTCTGTCAAGATTTGCAACGTTCTCTGGATGTTCCGACTTCGTTCTGTTGTCTGCTTCTGGGAGAGAAGTAAGCGGGAATAATATGAGTCCTACAATTTCTACACAAGTAGTTTCTTTTTTATTTTTTTTATAGTTTTGCTCCCAATCATTTGCTTCTTTTCTGATCTCGTTGTATCTTTTATAGTTTGGACCGCAGACGACATAACCTTTATCTCCTAATAGGTTCAAAATAACATCATTTTCCATTTTCTGGAGTTCGTCAGAAAATTCTTTAATTTCTTTAGCAGGAATTGAATCGATAAGATTGTTAAAAGTATTTGGAAGAATGTGCGTTCCTCGTCCAATAAACAATAATTCTGCATCATCTTTTTCTTTCGACTTTGAATTTCCACCTTCTTTCTTAGGTTTTCCCATCGCAATGCTGAAAAGAAATTAGTAAAATTTCTTTATAATATTAAAGACAAGACAATATAGGTATCAAACCAAAAGGAAAAATGAAAAAGAAAAAGTAACGACAACTAGGGGGTCATTGCCGAACGCTGCTAATGATGGCGTACTGATCAGATATTAATTTCAACTATTATTTATAGACAATGCTTATACTTTTGATCTCCAATTTCCATCACGTTATCAAATCAAAATACTATCATTTCTTAATCAGAAATCATAGCTTTATACTAGATGACTTAGCTACTTTTACTCAAAAACATGAAAATTGGCTGGTACGGTTGAAACTTAAAAGAGAATTTCGAAAGCTTTGTATAATTGAATTAATTTCGGGCTGTTTTTTGTAAATTCAATCGTCATACTTTCTTAAAGTGATCGGACTCCTAATACTTTTATATTTATTCTAATCCGAATATAATTTTAATATTAATATAAAATGAAATAAAATAACTATTAATTCTTTATTTATTAATTGTAATAATTAAACTAATATGAGATACTTGAACAATTTTTATTTTTTTATTCTTTTTCATATTTTTCAGCTAATTTATAATAACATCAAAATTTTTTTTGACATTTTTCATAGCAGTTTTCAGCATTTTCTTCATTTTTACTTATGAGTCCAGAAAACGATGTACTTTATTATATTTACTTTTATTTCCTGCATAATATAATCCGTTTGATTAATCGGAACCCTGATTAACTTAATTTTAACACTACAATGAGAAAATCCTTGCTTGCTATAAAAATTATTTGATAAAAACTATGATAACATGAAAGTATTTGTTTAAAAGCTTATATCGAAGATTGAACCTGTGAATAATTTTATTCTTTTACAACATAATTGTCTTTTACATTGCAAATGTATCAAGAATGATTCTAAATATTATCTTTGTCAATAAAGTTTCAGAGCTGCTCAATAAATAAATGAGGGTGTGACTATTCACAGTTAATTTAATGCTTTAAGAAAAAGAAAGAAAATAATGTAAGAAATGCTTTATTCAATAAAAATATTAAAATATCTTGTGAAATTCAAATTGAAAAAGAAATTATGATTTTTGCTGTACAATTGTTTTTTATCCACACAAATTCTAATGAATCAATGAACTAAAACAAGACAGGAAAATTAAGATTCATATGTAGAAGAGAAAGACCCATAGATTGCTTAGGAAAATTTAGTAATTTGACTGAACGTAGAGAAAAAATGAAATGCTTATATCTAAAGCAAGATATCTTTCCGCATCCTGGTGAACATAAGCTGATTTCACCTGCATAAAGATCCAGTAGAAAATTACGTTATGCTCTGAACATCTAAATGATTCAATACAATATCAGAAATAATAGCCCGGTTAGCTCAGTCGGTAGAGCACCAGACTCTTAATCTGGCTGTCGCGGGTTCTGTAGATGTAACAGTCTTTTCCAACCTTGTTTAGATAACTTAGTCTTTTCCAACCTTGTTTAGATAACAAGAAAAATGAAATGATAGAGAGAGAACACTTCTAAGATCTCGAACCAAAGTTTTTCTGACGGACTGATCCATTAGAACCAAAGAAGACAAGAACTATTCTGATTTCACCTGCATAAAGATCCAGTAGAAAATTACCTTTTGCTCTGAACATCTAGATGATTCAATACAATATCAGAAATAATAGCCCGGTTAGCTCAGTCGGTAGAGCACCAGACTCTTAATCTGGCTGTCGCGGGTTCGAGCCCCGCATCGGGCTTTAAGTTTTACCTTTTTTTTGAAAATTAAACGTTTATTTTGAATATTCTTTCTTAATCTCTTTCTGATCAGATAGAATTCTGTGGATGTAACATTGCTTCTGCCCTTTCGAATTTTGTTTTAGTCTTTTCCAACCTTGTTTAGATAACAAGAAAAATGAAATGATAGAGAGAGAACACTTCTAAGATCTCGAACCAAAGTTTTTCTGACGGACTGATCCATTAGAACCAAAGAAGACAAGAACTATTCTGATTTCACCTGCATAAAGATCCAGTAGAAAATTACGTTATGATCTGAACATCTAAATGATTCAATACAATATTAGAAATCACAGCCCGGTTAGCTCAGTCGGTAGAGCACCAGACTCTTAATCTGGCTGTCGCGGGTTCGAGCCCCGCATCGGGCTTTAAGTTTTACCTTTTTTTTGAAAATTAAACGTTTATTTTGAATATTCTTTCTTAATCTCTTTCTGATCAGATAGAATTCTGTGGATGTAACATTGCTTCTGCCCTTTCGAATTTTGTTTTAGTCTTTTCCAACCTTGTTTAGATAACAAGAAAAATGAAATGATAGAGAGAGAACACTTCTAAGATCTCGAACCAAAGTTTTTCTGACGGACTGATCCATTAGAACCAAAGAAGACAAGAACTATTCTGATTTCACCTGCATAAAGATCCAGTAGAAAATTACGTTATGATCTGAACATCTAAATGATTCAATACAATATTAGAAATCACAGCCCGGTTAGCTCAGTCGGTAGAGCACCAGACTCTTAATCTGGCTGTCGCGGGTTCGAGCCCCGCATCGGGCTTTAAGTTTTACCTTTTTTTTGAAAATTAAACGTTTATTTTGAATATTCTTTCTTAATCTCTTTCTGATCAGATAGAATTCTGTGGATGTAACATTGCTTCTGCCCTTTCGAATTTTGTTTTAGTCTTTTCCAACCTTGTTTAGATAACAAGAAAAATGAAATGATAGAGAGAGAACACTTCTAAGATCTTGATCTAAAATTTTTCTGACGGACTGATCCATTAGAACCAAAGAAGACAAGAACTATTCTGATTTCACCTGCATAAAGATCCAGTAGAAAATTACGTTATGCTCTGAACATTTAAATGATTCAATACAATATCAGAAATCACAGCCCGGTTAGCTCAGTCGGTAGAGCACCAGACTCTTAATCTGGCTGTCGCGGGTTCGAGCCCCGCATCGGGCTTTAAGTTTTACCTTTTTTTTTGAAATTTAAACATTTATTTTGAATATTATTTCTTAATCTCTTTCTGATCAGATAGAATTCTGTAGATGTAACATTGTTTCAGTTCTTAGAACTCTGTTTAAGTGTTTTCAAACTTTGTTTAGATAACAAGAAAAATGAAATGATAGAGAGAGAACACTTCTAAAATCTCGGACCAAAGTTTTTCTGACGGACTGATTCATTAGAACCAAAGAAGACAAGTACTATTCTGATTTCACCTGCATAAAGATCCAGTAGAAAATTACGTTATGCTCTGAACATCTAAATGATTCAATACAATATTAGAAATCACAGCCCGGTTAGCTCAGTCGGTAGAGCACCAGACTCTTAATCTGGCTGTCGCCTGATTTCATCTGCATAAAGATCCAGTAGATAATTACGTTATGCTCTGAACATCTAAATGATTCAATACAATATTAGAAATCACAGCCCGGTTAGCTCAGTCGGTAGAGCACCAGACTCTTAATCTGGCTGTCGCGGGTTCGAGCCCCGCATCGGGCTTTAAGTTTTACCTTTTTTTTGAAAATTAAACGTTTATTTTGAATATTCTTTCTTAATCTCTTTCTGATCAGATAGAATTCTGTGGATGTAACATTGCTTCTGCCCTTTCGAATTTTGTTTTAGTCTTTTCCAACCTTGTTTAGATAACAAGAAAAATGAAATGATAGAGAGAGAACACTTCTAAGATCTCGAACCAAAGTTTTTCTGACGGACTGATCCATTAGAACCAAAGAAGACAAGAACTATTCTGATTTCACCTGCATAAAGATCCAGTAGAAAATTACGTTATGATCTGAACATCTAAATGATTCAATACAATATTAGAATTCACAGCCCGGTTAGCTCAGTCGGTAGAGCACCAGACTCTTAATCTGGCTGTCGCGGGTTCGAGCCCCGCATCGGGCTTTAAGTTTTACCTTTTTTTTGAAATTTAAACGTTTATTTTGAATATTATTTCTTAATCTCTTTCTGATCAGATAGAATTCTGTGGATGTAACATTGCTTCTGCCCTTTCGAATTTTGTTTTAGTCTTTTCCAACCTTGTTTAGATAACAAGAAAAATGAAATGATAGAGAGAGAACACTTCTAAGATCTTGATCTAAAATTTTTCTGACGGACTGATCCATTAGAACCAAAGAAGACAAGAACTATTCTGATTTCACCTGCATAAAGATCCAGTAGAAAATTACGTTATGCTCTGAACATCTAAATGATTCAATACAATATTAGAAATCACAGCCCGGTTAGCTCAGTCGGTAGAGCACCAGACTCTTAATCTGGCTGTCGCCTGATTTCATCTGCATAAAGATCCAGTAGATAATTACGTTATGCTCTGAACATCTAAATGATTCAATACAATATTAGAAATCACAGCCCGGTTAGCTCAGTCGGTAGAGCACCAGACTCTTAATCTGGCTGTCGCGGGTTCGAGCCCCGCATCGGGCTTTAAGTTTTACCTTTTTTTTGAAATTTAAACGTTTATTTTGAATATTATTTCTTAATCTCTTTCTGATCAGATAGAATTCTGTAGATGTAACATTGTTTCAGTTCTTAGAACTCTGTTTAAGTGTTTTCAAACTTTGTTTAGATAACAAGAAAAATGAAATGATAGAGAGAGAACACTTCTAAAATCTCGGACCAAAGTTTTTCTGACGGACTGATTCATTAGAACCAAAGAAGACAAGAACCGTTCCATTCGGACTCCCCATATATGTAGCTGAAGGGTTAGAGCCAGACGACCAGAGGACCGAGGAATGGCTCCGCCTTCCCTCGTTCCCTTGGTCGGGAGTTCGCCTCTTAGCAAGCTCATGGACGGCTTGTAGTTTAGTCTTTATACTTATATTTATCTTATTGTATTGTATCTTTATCTTTGTATATTATTGTTGTAGTTTCATGCTAATAAATCTTTCTCTCTTTTATCTTATGATTGACCTTATGCTCTTTATTCCTTACCGCTACACCAAGGAATACTATGCGCGTCATAGTATAAACTACAATGGTTTATATTATCGACGCAGGAGCATAACGGAACGTGGAGGTTCCACCTCGAACTCATCTTTTGAAAAAAAAAAAAATTTTTTTTTTATTGTAAAAGTCCATTTTTGCATGCTAAATTATAAATTCCTCCACTTGAAACAACAAAATGAAGGCGCCAATTTGTTTTAAGGTACAGATACAAGGGATCTCGCTTAAATGCGAGATAGGACCAATAAAATTTTTGCCCGCCGTCCTCAATTTAAAACCGTCTGAATGTCCACCCTTTTCTTATCGTATCTTGTACCGCTTCTCATGCCATTTTGAGGACGTTTGGTTTGAAATAGAGGACAATTTCGCCAAACGAGAAATTATAATTGTTCACATTTTTTTTGGGCATAGAGAAGTTTGATTATTGGAACAAAAATTTATAAGACGCGCGCAATTGATTATAGTTTGTATATTTTGTGGTCAGGACTAGAATTTTGAAAAATTATTATATTCAGACGTAAAAGATCATTTTACATATTATTTTGCGGGAAACCAAAAACGGTTACATAAATTGAATTTAAAAAGAGACCACACTAGTCCGAAAAAGCCTGGTAAATCTGCAATAAGACTTCTCAGCTCTTATTTGACAGTCAGGTCAAGTTGGCGGAAGCATAACTGCTACGGATTTTATCCCCGTAGATTATTTCACCTTCCTCAAATCATTTCGTTGTTTCAACTCATAAGATACCCCTTATCTCCTACAGTAATCCTAAGTAAATTGGAAATGTTTAAAAATAGACGTATTTTTCTCATTTTCAAAAAGAAATTCGCTTAGGAAAACGCACTTTTGCTTATTTTGATCGAGAAAAGGGACAGCCTTTTCAATAACTCTCCTCAAACCTCATTAGCATGCACAATGTCGAAAACATTTTGAGCAAAACATGCTATTTAAGGAAAAAGGAATGAGGAAAAGATTGAAAACATAAGTCCATTTTCTTGACGAAAACAGAGCAAAGCGCATAAAAAAAAATAAATAGAAAAAAAAAAAAAAAAAAAAAAAACAGAGTACAAGCTTTATTCAGTCAAAAACCCCACTTGAAAGCTAGCTGTCTTTCAAACTCTGCAGCAAGAGAGATAGGCTCTTAACTGGGGGAGAGGTATTCGGGATACTCTCTCCCCAGTGAGGTCCTCAGCTGCAATCCAAGCGAAGAGCTATCATAACATACATAAATTTTAAACAAAATTTTACATAATAATTCATAGAATAAAGGCTGCCTCTCGGTATACCATCTCCAGGGACTTCCTACAAGTCCACACAGGAGAGCGGCATAAAAATGCGCGCACAGGTCACGGAGACAGAGACGCCCTACGAGCTCAATCTCGGGCGCAATTTCCGCCATAGCGGAAAAATTAACGAGGCCCCTGCCCAAATAGAACATTTGCAGATCCTCAATAAACTAAAATAGAAAAAAGAAAATACTGAAAATTGAAATTGACTAATGCACCAACCATTAATATTATATCAGGATGGGGCCTATAAGCCAATCTCTCTTCAGCATCATAAAAGACAATAACGTCATACAGCTTTTGCATGACAAAGGTCATTCCAGTAGGCTAGACGCTCATTTTTAAGAATTCTTAGCTCTCAAAAATAATAAAATCTAGCTTGGTAAACAAGAGAAAAAAGGGGGACAAAAACATGATTGAAAGCTACTAGTGAAGAGAGAAATTAAAGGAAGTACAAGCGGAAAGTGCAAGAGCGGATAAAAAAAAAGTTTTTGAGAAGAGATAAACACCATTAACTATAATAAGCTTACGGTAGATAGGCGGAGTCAGATTGTTGGCCAAGATTTGGAAAACTCCCTCTCATTTACCCTCCGCATCGCCCAGCAAAGCATGACTATCCTATTGCTCCCGAATCTTTCTCTCTCCCAACACACATCTAAAAGAATCTTACGCACCTTACGTCAACATCCCACACGTAGCTCACCATTCTCGGTTTTTCCAAACCAAGAGTCCTATAAAGGTGGCCAAAAGATTCTCATCGGCTTTCCGAGCCCTTTACCCGTCCGATACCAACAGTGACGCTACTGTCGCAAGTCGTCGCAGAAGCCGTACCCGACTTCTTAGTGTTCAAATAGAAAAACCGCACCAACCAGCCGAGAAGCCGAAGCCGCAAGTCGACCAGTTTTATACTCCCCGAGAAGGAACATATTCACCTTCTGACGACACCTACGAAGATCCGGACTTCATCATAGCCGACGACAGAAAAAATTTTTATATACATTCTTTTCTTTTCTGTAGATTGTAAAATGAAAGTAACGGTGAATTAGAAAAATTTTGATGAGAGATTAAGAGAATAAACAACCAAAAATAAGGAATAAGTGAAAATATAATATAAATAATAGGCTACCGTACTCCTTTACGACGATAGAGATAGTCTATCGCACTAAATTGAGCTCCATATGTATCTCCAAGAAGAGACGAAAATTGGCAGGCGCCTAAGCCACACCCCATCTGAGTGGTAGCCTCCATTAGTACTCAAGGATTCATTCAGAGAGACACATGAAGACGAAAACAATTAATAACTAAAAATCTTTATCCCCATCATCATTAGGATACGAGTAACCATGCACGCAAAAAGTTGAATAATTCCTTATTATCTCACATAAATCTCAAATTCATGGAACAATTTTTTTTATTACAGTACTACAATGACTAAATTTATTTTTCTAATCCTCCGTTACAAAATAACATAAAACCCATTATTGTATTCAAATTCTATCTTAATACCATAAAGAAACCTATTAATACCATTTAAATATTTTTCTACATGTAGATTTTAAAACTTTTAATTTTAATTGTAAACTCCTAGACTCTGAAACTCAGCTACATATACACTAAAAACTCTTTATATCGCGCGGACGCGAAAAATCTTTGAAAAAGGGCACGTTCCATTCGGACTCCCCATATATGTAGCTGAAGGGTTAGAGCCAGACGACCAGAGGACCGAGGAATGGCTCCGCCTTCCCTCGTTCCCTTGGTCGGGAGTTCGCCTCTTAGCAAGCTCATGGACGGCTTGTAGTTTAGTCTTTATACTTATATTTATCTTATTGTATTGTATCTTTATCTTTGTATATTATTGTTGTAGTTTCATGCTAATAAATCTTTCTCTCTTTTATCTTATGATTGACCTTATGCTCTTTATTCCTTACCGCTACACCAAGGAATACTATGCGCGTCATAGTATAAACTACAATGGTTTATATTATCGACGCAGGAGCATAAAGGAACGGAACTATTCTGATTTCACCTGCATAAAGATCCAGTAGAAAATTACGTTATGCTCTGAACATCTAAATGATTCAATACAATATTAGAAATCACAGCCCGGTTAGCTCAGTCGGTAGAGCACCAGACTCTTAATCTGGCTGTCGCCTGATTTCATCTGCATAAAGATCCAGTAGATAATTACGTTATGCTCTGAACATCTAAATGATTCAATACAATATTAGAAATCACAGCCCGGTTAGCTCAGTCGGTAGAGCACCAGACTCTTAATCTGGCTGTCGCGGGTTCGAGCCCCGCATCGGGCTTTAAGTTTTACCTTTTTTTTGAAATTTAAACGTTTATTTTGAATATTATTTCTTAATCTCTTTCTGATCAGATAGAATTCTGTAGATGTAACATTGTTTCAGTTCTTAGAACTCTGTTTAAGTGTTTTCAAACTTTGTTTAGATAACAAGAAAAATGAAATGATAGAGAGAGAACACTTCTAAAATCTCGGACCAAAGTTTTTCTGACGGACTGATTCATTAGAACCAAAGAAGACAAGAACTATTCTGATTTCACCTGCATAAAGATCCAGTAGAAAATTACGTTATGCTCTGAACATCTAAATGATTCAATACAATATTAGAAATCACAGCCCGGTTAGCTCAGTCGGTAGAGCACCAGACTCTTAATCTGGCTGTCGCCTGATTTCATCTGCATAAAGATCCAGTAGATAATTACGTTATGCTCTGAACATCTAAATGATTCAATACAATATTAGAAATCACAGCCCGGTTAGCTCAGTCGGTAGAGCACCAGTCTCTTAATCTGGCTGTTACGGATTCGACCCCCGCATCGGGCTTTAAGTTTTACCTTTTTTTTTGAAAATTAAACGTTTATTTTGAATATTCTTTCTTAATCTCTTTCTGATCAGATAGAATTCTGTAGATGTAACATTGTTTCAGTTCTTAGAACTCTGTTTAAGTGTTTTCAAACTTTGTTTAGATAACAAGAAAAATGAAATGATAGAGAGAGAACACTTCTAAGATCTTGATCTAAAATTTTTCTGACGGACTGATCCATTAGAACCAAAGAAGACAAGAACTATTCTGATTTCACCTGCATAAAGATCCAGTAGAAAATTACGTTATGATCTGAACATCTAAATGATTCAATACAATATTAGAAATCACAGCCCGGTTAGCTCAGTCGGTAGAGCACCAGACTCTTAATCTGGCTGTCGCCTGATTTCATCTGCATAAAGATCCAGTAGATAATTACGTTATGCTCTGAACATCTAAATGATTCAATACAATATTAGAAATCACAGCCCGGTTAGCTCAGTCGGTAGAGCACCAGACTCTTAATCTGGCTGTCGCGGGTTCGAGCCCCGCATCGGGCTTTAAGTTTTACCTTTTTTTCGAAATTTAAACGTTTATTTTGAATATTATTTCTTAATCTCTTTCTGATCAGATAGAATTCTGTAGATGTAACATTGTTTCAGTTCTTAGAACTCTGTTTAAGTGTTTTCAAACTTTGTTTAGATAACAAGAAAAATGAAATGATAGAGAGAGAACACTTCTAAGATCTTGATCTAAAATTTTTCTGACGGACTGATCCATTAGAACCAAAGAAGACAAGAACTATTCTGATTTCACCTGCATAAAGATCCAGTAGAAAATTACGTTATGATCTGAACATCTAAATGATTCAATACAATATTAGAAATCACAGCCCGGTTAGCTCAGTCGGTAGAGCACCAGACTCTTAATCTGGCTGTCGCCTGATTTCATCTGCATAAAGATCCAGTAGATAATTACGTTATGCTCTGAACATCTAAATGATTCAATACAATATTAGAAATCACAGCCCGGTTAGCTCAGTCGGTAGAGCACCAGTCTCTTAATCTGGCTGTTACGGATTCGACCCCCGCATCGGGCTTTAAGTTTTACCTTTTTTTTTGAAAATTAAACGTTTATTTTGAATATTCTTTCTTAATCTCTTTCTGATCAGATAGAATTCTGTAGATGTAACATTGTTTCAGTTCTTAGAACTCTGTTTAAGTGTTTTCAAACTTTGTTTAGATAACAAGAAAAATGAAATGATAGAGAGAGAACACTTCTAAGATCTTGATCTAAAATTTTTCTGACGGACTGATCCATTAGAACCAAAGAAGACAAGAACTATTCTGATTTCACCTGCATAAAGATCCAGTAGAAAATTACGTTATGCTCTGAACATCTAAATGATTCAATACAATATTAGAAATCACAGCCCGGTTAGCTCAGTCGGTAGAGCACCAGACTCTTAATCTGGCTGTCGCCTGATTTCATCTGCATAAAGATCCAGTAGATAATTACGTTATGCTCTGAACATCTAAATGATTCAATACAATATTAGAAATCACAGCCCGGTTAGCTCAGTCGGTAGAGCACCAGACTCTTAATCTGGCTGTCGCGGGTTCGAGCCCCGCATCGGGCTTTAAGTTTTACCTTTTTTTTGAAATTTAAACGTTTATTTTGAATATTATTTCTTAATCTCTTTCTGATCAGATAGAATTCTGTAGATGTAACATTGTTTCAGTTCTTAGAACTCTGTTTAAGTGTTTTCAAACTTTGTTTAGATAACAAGAAAAATGAAATGATAGAGAGAGAACACTTCTAAAATCTCGGACCAAAGTTTTTCTGACGGACTGATTCATTAGAACCAAAGAAGACAAGAACTATTCTGATTTCACCTGCATAAAGATCCAGTAGAAAATTACGTTATGCTCTGAACATCTAAATGATTCAATACAATATTAGAAATCACAGCCCGGTTAGCTCAGTCGGTAGAGCACCAGACTCTTAATCTGGCTGTCGCCTGATTTCATCTGCATAAAGATCCAGTAGATAATTACGTTATGCTCTGAACATCTAAATGATTCAATACAATATTAGAAATCACAGCCCGGTTAGCTCAGTCGGTAGAGCACCAGTCTCTTAATCTGGCTGTTACGGATTCGACCCCCGCATCGGGCTTTAAGTTTTACCTTTTTTTTTGAAAATTAAACGTTTATTTTGAATATTCTTTCTTAATCTCTTTCTGATCAGATAGAATTCTGTAGATGTAACATTGTTTCAGTTCTTAGAACTCTGTTTAAGTGTTTTCAAACTTTGTTTAGATAACAAGAAAAATGAAATGATAGAGAGAGAACACTTCTAAGATCTTGATCTAAAATTTTTCTGACGGACTGATCCATTAGAACCAAAGAAGACAAGAACTATTCTGATTTCACCTGCATAAAGATCCAGTAGAAAATTACGTTATGATCTGAACATCTAAATGATTCAATACAATATTAGAAATCACAGCCCGGTTAGCTCAGTCGGTAGAGCACCAGACTCTTAATCTGGCTGTCGCCTGATTTCATCTGCATAAAGATCCAGTAGATAATTACGTTATGCTCTGAACATCTAAATGATTCAATACAATATTAGAAATCACAGCCCGGTTAGCTCAGTCGGTAGAGCACCAGACTCTTAATCTGGCTGTCGCGGGTTCGAGCCCCGCATCGGGCTTTAAGTTTTACCTTTTTTTTGAAATTTAAACGTTTATTTTGAATATTATTTCTTAATCTCTTTCTGATCAGATAGAATTCTGTAGATGTAACATTGTTTCAGTTCTTAGAACTCTGTTTAAGTGTTTTCAAACTTTGTTTAGATAACAAGAAAAATGAAATGATAGAGAGAGAACACTTCTAAGATCTTGATCTAAAATTTTTCTGACGGACTGATCCATTAGAACCAAAGAAGACAAGAACTATTCTGATTTCACCTGCATAAAGATCCAGTAGAAAATTACGTTATGATCTGAACATCTAAATGATTCAATACAATATTAGAAATCACAGCCCGGTTAGCTCAGTCGGTAGAGCACCAGACTCTTAATCTGGCTGTCGCCTGATTTCATCTGCATAAAGATCCAGTAGATAATTACGTTATGCTCTGAACATCTAAATGATTCAATACAATATTAGAAATCACAGCCCGGTTAGCTCAGTCGGTAGAGCACCAGTCTCTTAATCTGGCTGTTACGGATTCGACCCCCGCATCGGGCTTTAAGTTTTACCTTTTTTTTTGAAAATTAAACGTTTATTTTGAATATTCTTTCTTAATCTCTTTCTGATCAGATAGAATTCTGTAGATGTAACATTGTTTCAGTTCTTAGAACTCTGTTTAAGTGTTTTCAAACTTTGTTTAGATAACAAGAAAAATGAAATGATAGAGAGAGAACACTTCTAAGATCTTGATCTAAAATTTTTCTGACGGACTGATCCATTAGAACCAAAGAAGACAAGAACTATTCTGATTTCACCTGCATAAAGATCCAGTAGAAAATTACGTTATGATCTGAACATCTAAATGATTCAATACAATATTAGAAATCACAGCCCGGTTAGCTCAGTCGGTAGAGCACCAGACTCTTAATCTGGCTGTCGCCTGATTTCATCTGCATAAAGATCCAGTAGATAATTACGTTATGCTCTGAACATCTAAATGATTCAATACAATATTAGAAATCACAGCCCGGTTAGCTCAGTCGGTAGAGCACCAGTCTCTTAATCTGGCTGTTACGGATTCGACCCCCGCATCGGGCTTTAAGTTTTACCTTTTTTTTTGAAAATTAAACGTTTATTTTGAATATTCTTTCTTAATCTCTTTCTGATCAGATAGAATTCTGTAGATGTAACATTGTTTCAGTTCTTAGAACTCTGTTTAAGTGTTTTCAAACTTTGTTTAGATAACAAGAAAAATGAAATGATAGAGAGAGAACACTTCTAAGATCTTGATCTAAAATTTTTCTGACGGACTGATCCATTAGAACCAAAGAAGACAAGAACTATTCTGATTTCACCTGCATAAAGATCCAGTAGAAAATTACGTTATGCTCTGAACATCTAAATGATTCAATACAATATTAGAAATCACAGCCCGGTTAGCTCAGTCGGTAGAGCACCAGACTCTTAATCTGGCTGTCGCCTGATTTCATCTGCATAAAGATCCAGTAGATAATTACGTTATGCTCTGAACATCTAAATGATTCAATACAATATTAGAAATCACAGCCCGGTTAGCTCAGTCGGTAGAGCACCAGACTCTTAATCTGGCTGTCGCGGGTTCGAGCCCCGCATCGGGCTTTAAGTTTTACCTTTTTTTTGAAATTTAAACGTTTATTTTGAATATTATTTCTTAATCTCTTTCTGATCAGATAGAATTCTGTAGATGTAACATTGTTTCAGTTCTTAGAACTCTGTTTAAGTGTTTTCAAACTTTGTTTAGATAACAAGAAAAATGAAATGATAGAGAGAGAACACTTCTAAAATCTCGGACCAAAGTTTTTCTGACGGACTGATTCATTAGAACCAAAGAAGACAAGAACTATTCTGATTTCACCTGCATAAAGATCCAGTAGAAAATTACGTTATGCTCTGAACATCTAAATGATTCAATACAATATTAGAAATCACAGCCCGGTTAGCTCAGTCGGTAGAGCACCAGACTCTTAATCTGGCTGTCGCCTGATTTCATCTGCATAAAGATCCAGTAGATAATTACGTTATGCTCTGAACATCTAAATGATTCAATACAATATTAGAAATCACAGCCCGGTTAGCTCAGTCGGTAGAGCACCAGTCTCTTAATCTGGCTGTTACGGATTCGACCCCCGCATCGGGCTTTAAGTTTTACCTTTTTTTTTGAAAATTAAACGTTTATTTTGAATATTCTTTCTTAATCTCTTTCTGATCAGATAGAATTCTGTAGATGTAACATTGTTTCAGTTCTTAGAACTCTGTTTAAGTGTTTTCAAACTTTGTTTAGATAACAAGAAAAATGAAATGATAGAGAGAGAACACTTCTAAGATCTTGATCTAAAATTTTTCTGACGGACTGATCCATTAGAACCAAAGAAGACAAGAACTATTCTGATTTCACCTGCATAAAGATCCAGTAGAAAATTACGTTATGATCTGAACATCTAAATGATTCAATACAATATTAGAAATCACAGCCCGGTTAGCTCAGTCGGTAGAGCACCAGACTCTTAATCTGGCTGTCGCCTGATTTCATCTGCATAAAGATCCAGTAGATAATTACGTTATGCTCTGAACATCTAAATGATTCAATACAATATTAGAAATCACAGCCCGGTTAGCTCAGTCGGTAGAGCACCAGACTCTTAATCTGGCTGTCGCGGGTTCGAGCCCCGCATCGGGCTTTAAGCTTTACCTTTTTTTTGAAATTTAAACGTTTATTTTGAATATTATTTCTTAATCTCTTTCTGATCAGATAGAATTCTGTAGATGTAACATTGTTTCAGTTCTTAGAACTCTGTTTAAGTGTTTTCAAACTTTGTTTAGATAACAAGAAAAATGAAATGATAGAGAGAGAACACTTCTAAGATCTTGATCTAAAATTTTTCTGACGGACTGATCCATTAGAACCAAAGAAGACAAGAACTATTCTGATTTCACCTGCATAAAGATCCAGTAGAAAATTACGTTATGATCTGAACATCTAAATGATTCAATACAATATTAGAAATCACAGCCCGGTTAGCTCAGTCGGTAGAGCACCAGACTCTTAATCTGGCTGTCGCCTGATTTCATCTGCATAAAGATCCAGTAGATAATTACGTTATGCTCTGAACATCTAAATGATTCAATACAATATTAGAAATCACAGCCCGGTTAGCTCAGTCGGTAGAGCACCAGTCTCTTAATCTGGCTGTTACGGATTCGACCCCCGCATCGGGCTTTAAGTTTTACCTTTTTTTTTGAAAATTAAACGTTTATTTTGAATATTCTTTCTTAATCTCTTTCTGATCAGATAGAATTCTGTAGATGTAACATTGTTTCAGTTCTTAGAACTCTGTTTAAGTGTTTTCAAACTTTGTATAGATACCAAGAAAAATAAAATGATAGAGATAGAACACTTCTAAGATCTTGATCCAAGGTTTTTCTGACGGACTGATCCATTAGAACCAAAGATTACAAGAATTATTCTGATTTCATCTGCATAAAGATCCAGTAGAAAATTACCTTTTGCTCTGAACATCTAAATGATTCAATACAATATCAGAAATCACAGCCCGGTTAGCTCAGTCGGTAGAGCACCAGACTCTTAATCTGGCTGTCGCCTGATTTCATCTGCATAAAGATCCAGTAGATAATTACGTTATGCTCTGAACATCTAAATGATTCAATACAATATTAGAAATCACAGCCCGGTTAGCTCAGTCGGTAGAGCACCAGACTCTTAATCTGGCTGTCGCGGGTTCGAGCCCCGCATCGGGCTTTAAGTTTTACCTTTTTTTTGAAATTTAAACGTTTATTTTGAATATTATTTCTTAATCTCTTTCTGATCAGATAGAATTCTGTAGATGTAACATTGTTTCAGTTCTTAGAACTCTGTTTAAGTGTTTTCAAACTTTGTATAGATAACAAGAAAAATGAAATGATAGAGATAGAACACTTCTGAGATCTTGATCCAAGGTTTTTCTGACGGACTGATCCATTAGAACCAAAGATTACAAGAATTATTCTGATTTCATCTGCATAAAGATCCAGTAGAAAATTACCTTTTGCTCTGAACATCTAAATGATTCAATAGAATATCAGAAATCACAGCCCGGTTAGCTCAGTCGGTAGAGCACCAGACTCTTAATCTGGCTGTCGCGGGTTCGAGCCCCGCATCGGGCTTTAAGTTTTACCTTTTATTTGAAATTATAACGTTTATTTTGAAAATTTATTCCTAACCTCTTTCTGATCAGATAGAAAGCTGTAGATGTAACATTGTTTCAGTTCTTAGAACTCTGTTTAAGTGTTTTCAAACTTTGTATAGATACCAAGAAAAATGAAATGATAGAGATAGAACACTTCTAAGATCTTGATCCAAGGTTTTTCTGACGAACTGATCCATTAGAACCAAATATTACAAGAAATATTCTGATTTCATCTGTATAAAGATCCAGTAGAAAATTACCTTTTGCTCTGAACATCTAAATGATTCAATACAATATCAGAAATCACAGCCCGGTTAGCTCAGTCGGTAGAGCACCAGACTCTTAATCTGGCTGTCGCGGGTTCGAGCCCCGCATCGGGCTTTAAGTTTTACCTTTTATTTGAAATTATAACGTTTATTTTGAAAATTTATTCCTAACCTCTTTCTGATCAGATAGAAAGCTGTAGATGTAACATTGTTTCAGTTCTTAGAACTCTGTTTAAGTGTTTTCAAACTTTGTATAGATAACAAGAAAAATGAAATGATAGAGATAGAACACTTCTAAGATCTTGATCCAAGGTTTTTCTGACGAACTGATCCATTAGAACCAAATATTACAAGAAATATTCTGATTTCATCTGCATAAAGATCCAGTAGAAAATTACCTTTTGCTCTGAACATCTAAATGATTCAATAGAATATCAGAAATCACAGCCCGGTTAGCTCAGTCGGTAGAGCACCAGACTCTTAATCTGGCTGTCGCGGGTTCGAGCCCCGCATCGGGCTTTAAGTTTTACCTTTTATTTGAAATTATAACGTTTATTTTGAAAATTTATTCCTAACCTCTTTCTGATCAGATAGAAAGCTGTAGATGTAACATTGTTTCAGTTCTTAGAACTCTGTTTAAGTGTTTTCAAACTTTGTATAGATACCAAGAAAAATGAAATGATAGAGATAGAACACTTCTAAGATCTTGATCCAAGGTTTTTCTGACGGACTGATCCATTAGAACCAAAGATTACAAGAATTATTCTGATTTCACCTGCATAAAGATCCAGTAGAAAATCACCTTTTGCTCTGAACATCTAAATGATTCAATACAATATCAGAAATCACAGCCCGGTTAGCTCAGTCGGTAGAGCACCAGACTCTTAATCTGGCTGTCGCGGGTTCGAGCCCCGCATCGGGCTTTAAGTTTTACCTTTCATTTGAAATTATAACGTTTATTTTAAAAATTTATTCCTAACCTCTTTCTGATCAGATAGAATTCTGTAGATGTAACATTGTTTCAGTTCTTAGAACTCTGTTTAAGTGTTTTCAAACTTTGTATAGATAACAAGAAAAATGAAATGATAGAGATAGAACACTTCTAAGATCTTGATCCAAGGTTTATCTGACGGACTTATCCATTAGAACCAAAGATTACAAGAATTATTCTGATTTCACCTGCATAAAGATCCAGTAGAAAATTACGTTATGATCTGAACATCTAAATGATTCAATAGAATATCAGAAATCACAGCCCGGTTAGCTCAGTCGGTAGAGCACCAGACTCTTAATCTGGCTGTCGCGGGTTCGAGCCCCGCATCGGACTTTGAGTTTTACCTTTTATTTGAAATTATAACGTTTATTTTGAAAATTTATTCCTAACCTCTTTCTGATCAGATAGAAAGCTGTAGATGTAACATTGTTTCAGTTCTTAGAACTCTGTTTAAGTGTTTTCAAACTTTGTATAGATAACAAGAAAAATGAAATGATAGAGATAGAACACTTCTAAGATCTTGATCCAAGGTTTTTCTGACGGACTGATCCATTAGAACCAAAGATTACAAGAATTATTCTGATTTCACCTGCATAAAGATCCAGTAGAAAATCACCTTTTGCTCTGAACATCTAAATGATTCAATACAATATCAGAAATCACAGCCCGGTTAGCTCAGTCGGTAGAGCACCAGACTCTTAATCTGGCTGTCGCGGGTTCGAGCCCCGCATCGGGCTTTAAGTTTTACCTTTTTTTTGAAATTTAAACGTTTATTTTGAATATTATTTCTTAATCTCTTTCTGATCAGATAGAATTCTGTAGATGTAACATTGTTTCAGTTCTTAGAACTCTGTTTAAGTGTTTTCAAACTTTGTATAGATAACAAGAAAAATGAAATGATAGAGATAGAACACTTCTAAGATCTTGATCCAAGGTTTATCTGACGGACTTATCCATTAGAACCAAAGATTACAAGAATTATTCTGATTTCACCTGCATAAAGATCCAGTAGAAAATTACGTTATGATCTGAACATCTAAATGATTCAATAGAATATCAGAAATCACAGCCCGGTTAGCTCAGTCGGTAGAGCACCAGACTCTTAATCTGGCTGTCGCGGGTTCGAGCCCCGCATCGGGCTTTAAGTTTTACCTTTTATTTGAAATTATAACGTTTATTTTGAAAATTTATTCCTAACCTCTTTCTGATCAGATAGAATTCTGTAGATGTAACATTGTTTCAGTTCTTAGAACTCTGTTTAAGTGTTTTCAAACTTTGTATAGATAACAAGAAAAAGGAAATGATAGAGATAGAACACTTCTGAGATCTTGATCCAAGGTTTTTCTGACGAACTGATCCATTAGAACCAAAGATTACAAGAATTATTCTGATTTCATATGCATAAAGATCCAGTAGAAAATTACCTTTTGCTCTGAACATCTAAATGATTCAATACAATATCAGAAATCACAGCCCGGTTAGCTCAGTCGGTAGAGCACCAGACTCTTAATCTGGCTGTCGCGGGTTCGAGCCCCGCATCGGACTTTGAGTTTTACCTTTTATTTGAAATTATAACGTTTATTTTGAAAATTTATTCCTAACCTCTATCTGATCAGATAGAATTCTGTAGATGTAACCTTGTTTCAGTTCTTAGAACTCTGTTTAAGTGTTTTCAAACTTTATATAGATAACAAGAAAAATGAAATGATAGAGATAGAACACTTCTGAGATCTTGATCCAAGGTTTTTCTGACGGACTGATCCATTAGAACCAAAGATTATAAGAATTATTCTGATTTCATCTGCATAAAGATCCAGTAGAAAATTACCTTTTGCTCTGAACATCTAAATGATTCAATAGAATATCAGAAATCACAGCCCGGTTAGCTCAGTCGGTAGAGCACCAGACTCTTAATCTGGCTGTCGCGGGTTCGAGCCCCGCATCGGGCTTTAAGTTTTACCTTTTATTTGAAATTATAACGTTTATTTTGAAAATTTATTCCTAACCTCTTTCTGATCAGATAGAATGCTGTAGATGTAACATTGTTTCAGTTCTTAGAACTCTGTTTAAGTGTTTTCAAACTTTGTATAGATACCAAGAAAAATGAAATGATAGAGATAGAACACTTCTAAGATCTTGATCCAAGGTTTTTCTGACGGACTGATCCATTAGAACCAAAGATTACAAGAATTATTCTGATTTCACCTGCATAAAGTTCCAGTAGAAAATCACCTTTTGCTCTGAACATCTAAATGATTCAATACAATATTAGAAATCACAGCCCGGTTAGCTCAGTCGGTAGAGCACCAGACTCTTAATCTGGCTGTCGCGGGTTCGAGCCCCGCATCGGGCTTTAAGTTTTACCTTTTATTTGAAATTATAACGTTTATTTTGGAAATTTATTCCTAACCTCTTTCTGATCAGATAGAATTCTGTAGATGTAACATTGTTTCAGTTCTTAGAACTCTGTTTAAGTGTTTTCAAACTTTGTATAGATAACAAGAAAAATGAAATGATAGAGATAGAACACTTCTAAGATCTTGATCCAAGGTTTTTCTGACGAACTGATCCATTAGAACCAAATATTACAAGAATTATTCTGATTTCATCTGCATAAAGATCCAATAGAAAATTACCTTTTGCTCTGAACATCTAAATGATTCAATACAATAACAGAAATCACAGCCCGGTTAGCTCAGTCGGTAGAGCACCAGACTCTTAATCTGGCTGTCGCGGGTTCGAGCCCCGCATCGGGCTTTAAGTTTTACCTTTCATTTGAAATTATAACGTTTATTTTAAAAATTTATTCCTAACCTCTTTCTGATCAGATAGAATTCTGTAGATGTAACATTGTTTCAGTTCTTAGAACTCTGTTTAAGTGTTTTCAAACTTTGTATAGATAACAAGAAAAATGAAATGATAGAGATAGAACACTTCTAAGATCTTGATCCAAGGTTTTTCTGACGAACTGATCCATTAGAACCAAATATTACAAGAATTATTCTGATTTCATCTGCATAAAGATCCAATAGAAAATTACCTTTTGCTCTGAACATCTAAATGATTCAATACAATAACAGAAATCACAGCCCGGTTAGCTCAGTCGGTAGAGCACCAGACTCTTAATCTGGCTGTCGCGGGTTCGAGCCCCGCATCGGGCTTTAAGTTTTACCTTTCATTTGAAATTATAACGTTTATTTTAAAAATTTATTCCTAACCTCTTTCTGATCAGATAGAATTCTGTAGATGTAACATTGTTTCAGTTCTTAGAACTCTGTTTAAGTGTTTTCAAACTTTGTATAGATAACAAGAAAAATGAAATGATAGAGATAGAACACTTCTAAGATCTTGATCCAAGGTTTATCTGACGGACTTATCCATTAGAACCAAAGATTACAAGAATTATTCTGATTTCACCTGCATAAAGATCCAGTAGAAAATTACCTTTTGCTCTGAACATCTAAATGATTCAATACAATATCAGAAATCACAGCCCGGTTAGCTCAGTCGGTAAAGCACCAGACTCTTAATCTGGCTGTCGCGGGTTCGAGCCCCGCATCGGGCTTTAAGTTTTACCTTTCATTTGAAATTATAACGTTTATTTTGAAAATTTATTCCTAACCTCTTTCTGATCAGATAGAATTCTGTAGATGTAACATTGTTTCAGTTCTTAGAACTCTGTTTAAGTGTTTTCAAACTTTGTATAGATAACAAGAAAAATGAAATGATAGAGATAGAACACTTCTAAGATCTTGATCCAAGGTTTATCTGACGGACTTATCCATTAGAACCAAAGATTACAAGAATTATTCTGATTTCACCTGCATAAAGATCCAGTAGAAAATTACCTTTTGCTCTGAACATCTAAATGATTCAATACAATATCAGAAATCACAGCCCGGTTAGCTCAGTCGGTAGAGCACCAGACTCTTAATCTGGCTGTCGCGGGTTCGAGCCCCGCATCGGGCTTTAAGTTTTACCTTTCATTTGAAATTATAACGTTTATTTTAAAAATTTATTCCTAACCTCTTTCTGATCAGATAGAATTCTGTAGATGTAACATTGTTTCAGTTCTTAGAACTCTGTTTAAGTGTTTTCAAACTTTGTATAGATAACAAGAAAAAGGAAATGATAGAGATAGAACACTTCTGAGATCTTGATCCAAGGTTTTTCTGACGAACTGATCCATTAGAACCAAAGATTACAAGAATTATTCTGATTTCATATGCATAAAGATCCAGTAGAAAATTACCTTTTGCTCTGAACATCTAAATGATTCAATACAATATCAGAAATCACAGCCCGGTTAGCTCAGTCGGTAGAGCACCAGACTCTTAATCTGGCTGTCGCGGGTTCGAGCCCCGCATCGGACTTTGAGTTTTACCTTTTATTTGAAATTATAACGTTTATTTTGAAAATTTATTCCTAACCTCTATCTGATCAGATAGAATTCTGTAGATGTAACCTTGTTTCAGTTCTTAGAACTCTGTTTAAGTGTTTTCAAACTTTATATAGATAACAAGAAAAATGAAATGATAGAGATAGAACACTTCTGAGATCTTGATCCAAGGTTTTTCTGACGGACTGATCCATTAGAACCAAAGATTATAAGAATTATTCTGATTTCATCTGCATAAAGATCCAGTAGAAAATTACCTTTTGCTCTGAACATCTAAATGATTCAATAGAATATCAGAAATCACAGCCCGGTTAGCTCAGTCGGTAGAGCACCAGACTCTTAATCTGGCTGTCGCGGGTTCGAGCCCCGCATCGGGCTTTAAGTTTTACCTTTTATTTGAAATTATAACGTTTATTTTGAAAATTTATTCCTAACCTCTTTCTGATCAGATAGAATGCTGTAGATGTAACATTGTTTCAGTTCTTAGAACTCTGTTTAAGTGTTTTCAAACTTTGTATAGATACCAAGAAAAATGAAATGATAGAGATAGAACACTTCTAAGATCTTGATCCAAGGTTTTTCTGACGGACTGATCCATTAGAACCAAAGATTACAAGAATTATTCTGATTTCACCTGCATAAAGTTCCAGTAGAAAATCACCTTTTGCTCTGAACATCTAAATGATTCAATACAATATCAGAAATCACAGCCCGGTTAGCTCAGTCGGTAGAGCACCAGACTCTTAATCTGGCTGTCGCGGGTTCGAGCCCCGCATCGGGCTTTAAGTTTTACCTTTTATTTGAAATTATAACGTTTATTTTGGAAATTTATTCCTAACCTCTTTCTGATCAGATAGAATTCTGTAGATGTAACATTGTTTCAGTTCTTAGAACTCTGTTTAAGTGTTTTCAAACTTTGTATAGATAACAAGAAAAATGAAATGATAGAGATAGAACACTTCTAAGATCTTGATCCAAGGTTTTTCTGACGAACTGATCCATTAGAACCAAATATTACAAGAATTATTCTGATTTCATCTGCATAAAGATCCAATAGAAAATTACCTTTTGCTCTGAACATCTAAATGATTCAATACAATAACAGAAATCACAGCCCGGTTAGCTCAGTCGGTAGAGCACCAGACTCTTAATCTGGCTGTCGCGGGTTCGAGCCCCGCATCGGGCTTTAAGTTTTACCTTTCATTTGAAATTATAACGTTTATTTTAAAAATTTATTCCTAACCTCTTTCTGATCAGATAGAATTCTGTAGATGTAACATTGTTTCAGTTCTTAGAACTCTGTTTAAGTGTTTTCAAACTTTGTATAGATAACAAGAAAAATGAAATGATAGAGATAGAACACTTCTAAGATCTTGATCCAAGGTTTTTCTGACGAACTGATCCATTAGAACCAAATATTACAAGAATTATTCTGATTTCATCTGCATAAAGATCCAATAGAAAATTACCTTTTGCTCTGAGCATCTAAATGATTCAATACAATATCAGAAATTACAGCCCGGTTAGCTCAGTCGGTAGAGCACCAGACTCTTAATCTGGCTGTCGCGGGTTCGAGCCCCGCATCGGGCTTTAAGTTTTACCTTTTATTTGAAATTATAACGTTTATTTTGAAAATTTATTCCTAACCTTTTTCTGATCAGATAGAATTCTGTAGATGTAACATTGTTTCAGTTCTTAGAACTCTGTTTAAGTGTTTTCAAACTTTGTATAGATAACAAGAAAAATGAAATGATAGAGATAGAACACTTCTAAGATCTTGATCCAAGGTTTATCTGACGGACTTATCCATTAGAACCAAAGATTACAAGAATTATTCTGATTTCACCTGCATAAAGATCCAGTAGAAAATTACCTTTTGCTCTGAACATCTAAATGATTCAATACAATATCAGAAATCACAGCCCGGTTAGCTCAGTCGGTAGAGCACCAGACTCTTAATCTGGCTGTCGCGGGTTCGAGCCCCGCATCGGGCTTTAAGTTTTACCTTTCATTTGAAATTATAACGTTTATTTTAAAAATTTATTCCTAACCTCTTTCTGATCAGATAGAATTCTGTAGATGTAACATTGTTTCAGTTCTTAGAACTCTGTTTAAGTGTTTTCAAACTTTGTATAGATAACAAGAAAAATGAAATGAGAGAGATAGAACACTTCTAAGATCTTGATCCAAGGTTTTTCTGACGGACTGATCCATTAGAACCAAATATTACAAGAATTATTCTGATTTCATCTGCATAAAGATCCAGTAGAAAATTACCTTTTGCTCTGAGCATCTAAATGATTCAATACAATATCAGAAATTACAGCCCGGTTAGCTCAGTCGGTAGAGCACCAGACTCTTAATCTGGCTGTCGCGGGTTCGAGCCCCGCATCGGGCTTTAAGTTTTACCTTTTATTTGAAATTATAACGTTTATTTTGAAAATTTATTCCTAACCTTTTTCTGATCAGATAGAATTCTGTAGATGTAACATTGTTTCAGTTCTTAGAACTCTGTTTAAGTGTTTTCAAACTTTGTATAGATAACAAGAAAAATGAAATGATAGAGATAGAACACTTCTAAGATCTTGATCCAAGGTTTTTCTGACGAACTGATCCATTAGAACCAAATATTACAAGAAATATTCTGATTTCATCTGCATAAAGATCCAGTAGAAAATTACCTTTTGCTCTGAACATCTAAATGATTCAATAGAATATCAGAAATCACAGCCCGGTTAGCTCAGTCGGTAGAGCACCAGACTCTTAATCTGGCTGTCGCGGGTTCGAGCCCCGCATCGGGCTTTAAGTTTTACCTTTTATTTGAAATTATAACGTTTATTTTGAAAATTTATTCCTAACCTCTTTCTGATCAGATAGAAAGCTGTAGATGTAACATTGTTTCAGTTCTTAGAACTCTGTTTAAGTGTTTTCAAACTTTGTATAGATACCAAGAAAAATGAAATGATAGAGATAGAACACTTCTAAGATCTTGATCCAAGGTTTTTCTGACGAACTGATCCATTAGAACCAAATATTACAAGAAATATTCTGATTTCACCTGCATAAAGATCCAGTAGAAAATTACCTTTTGCTCTGAACATCTAAATGATTCAATACAATATCAGAAATTACAGCCCGGTTAGCTCAGTCGGTAGAGCACCAGACTCTTAATCTGGCTGTCGCGGGTTTGAGCCCCGCATCGGGCTTTAAGTTTTACCTTTTATTTGAAATTATAACGTTTATTTTGAAAATTTATTCCTAACCTCTTTCTGATCACATAGAATTCTGTAGATGTAACATTGTTTTAGTTCTTAGAACTCTGTTTAAGTGTTTTCAAACTTTGTATAGATACCAAGAAAAATGAAATGATAGAGATAGAACACTTCTAAGATCTTGATCTAAGGTTTTTCTGACGAACTGATCCATTAGAACCAAATATTACTGTTCCATACGTGTCTTATAAAGAAGGCGGTTGACAACGTCAACCGACTTTTGGTTAATAGAATTCAATAAGAAACTAGACCTGAACTACTTTTTGTATAAATTCAATTATATTTGTAATTAATATTTTGCTATATAAACCCCTGAGAAAGCAACTAGGTTGGCTTTCTCATAACATGTAGTTTCATTTATCTTATTATTATATTTTTGTTTTTCTGCTACCCAAACCACAAAAACAATGTTTTCCCCAATCATCAATCTTAATATCTATGTATCACAAAATATATACTTACCTATTTTTTTCACCCTATATAAGCTCAAAGTTCACCTCAAGCAGAAAAACTCCCAGCACCACAAGAATGACACTCGTCTTCCCTCCACCAGCCTGCGAGACACCCATCGCGATGATCAAGGAAAAATGGATCAAGATACATTCGCTCCAGATAGAACTATAACAACTGGAGACAACAAACAACCGTACTAAAAAGATAAGAATTCTCCAATCATTTTCGGAGAATTTAGCCAGAGTTACTCTATCAATAGAGACTCTGGAAAGGTTACAATGTTCATGTAACAATGATGAAGAAGAGATGGCCAAAATGGCGCAAAACTGGTCCGAGGCCACTGCCCGCACCAAGGCCACCATCAACAAACTACGCGAAGAACTAGGATATCCAGCCTCCGAAAATGTAGCTAGCGCGGATCTCATCCCAAGATGGGCCGCGAAAGAGATCCACAAGAGCTGGACAGAAGAAAGTATGATGGAATCGACCAACCAGTCGATTAGGAAGGCGGGAGACCTGATCAGCCAGGCCTTAAGGATACTAATGGCGTCGCGCGCCACCACTCCGGACCAGAAAAGAAAGAAAATGATGATAGCAGGCCAGGCGACGGAACTGCTGACAGATGTCAGCCTGTTCCACATATGGACGGTCGCCGACCGACAACCCGCGACCGACTTCCAGCTGGGACAAATCGAGGAGGAAGAAGGATAACAGCTGCACGAGGTGAATTCATAGTTTTTTTTCTCTCCTCTTTTCTTTTCTTTTTTCTTTTTATATTGTTTTCATTTTTCTTATATTATTCCTATTACACTATTATTCCTATTCTAGTATTCTAATTCTAATTCATTTATATATATATTTTTCTCTTTTGTTTCTTTTTCTTAAAATGTCTAATTTCTTATAGCTGAGGTCAGCTACTTTTTCAATATAAGGCATGTTCCATACGTGTCTTATAAAGAAGGCGGTTGACAACGTCAACCGACTTTTGGTTAATAGAATTCAATAAGAAACTAGACCTGAACTACTTTTTGTATAAATTCAATTATATTTGTAATTAATATTTTGCTATATAAACCCCTGAGAAAGCAACTAGGTTGGCTTTCTCATAACATGTAGTTTCATTTATCTTATTATTATATTTTTGCTTTTATAATTGTTATTCCATATTCTGAATAAACTTCTTTCCTCTACTCTCTGTTACTTTTACAATGGCATTCACTCTATTAAAGTCCATATGGTTACCTAGCCGGAACCCTAGGAACCAATATGGAACGAATACGCGCGCTAAAAATAGCACGCCCACCACAACATCAATCTCTGATTCAGAAAGCGACAACGAGGACGAATTCTACGAACAAAGCCGACCTTCAATAACACCACAAGAAACAATAGCACCACAGGAAATTACGCGGGAAACACAACAGGACAATTACCAAGCAGAAACCGGACCGAATACGACAGACAAGTCAGCTACGGACAAAGACGAAAACAACTTATTTCAACAACTTGTCGATAAAATTGGAGAAGAGACAAGAAAAGAGCTCTATGAAGAAAGACGTAAAGAGATACCTACAAACAAAAGATGGAGCTCAGCCCTCAAGTTGGCACTTGGAATAGAAGACAAAAATCCTATAACCGCTCCAAAAACCATTTCACGTACCAATAAGGTACAACAGTGTGATACCCACCTTAGAGTCTAAAAACAGGCTCACACGCTCTCAGATACCTGATGCTCATTTCAACTCACCAAAAACACCGGTTGTACGAAAGAAACGACCTTCAACAGTGATTGGAGCAACAACAACCATTTAATCAAAAATAGAAACTTTTTTGGGAAAATAACTTTATTCATTAATTTTTTTTTATTATATTACAATAATTCATTCTATCTGCTACCCAAACCACAAAAACAATGTTTTCCCCAATCATCAATCTTAATATCTATGTATCACAAAATATATACTTACCTATTTTTTTCACCCTATATAAGCTCAAAATTCACCTCAAGCAGAAAAACTCCCAGCACCACAAGAATGACACTCGTCTTCCCTCCACCAGCCTGCGAGACACCCATCGCGATGATCAAGGAAAAATGGATCAAGATACATTCGCTCCAGATAGAACTATAACAACTGGAGACAACAAACAACCGTACTAAAAAGATAAGAATTCTCCAATCATTTTCGGAGAATTTAGCCAGAGTTACTCTATCAATAGAGACTCTGGAAAGGTTACAATGTTCATGTAACAATGATGAAGAAGAGATGGCCAAAATGGCGCAAAACTGGTCCGAGGCCACTGCCCGCACCAAGGCCACCATCAACAAACTACGCGAAGAACTAGGATATCCAGCCTCCGAAAATGTAGCTAGCGCGGATCTCATCCCAAGATGGGCCGCGAAAGAGATCCACAAGAGCTGGACAGAAGAAAGTATGATGGAATCGACCAACCAGTCGATTAGGAAGGCGGGAGACCTGATCAGCCAGGCCTTAAGGATACTAATGGCGTCGCGCGCCACCACTCCGGACCAGAAAAGAAAGAAAATGATGATAGCAGGCCAGGCGACGGAACTGCTGACAGATGTCAGCCTGTTCCACATATGGACGGTCGCCGACCGACAACCCGCGACCGACTTCCAGCTGGGACAAATCGAGGAGGAAGAAGGATAACAGCTGCACGAGGTGAATTCATAGTTTTTTTTCTCTCCTCTTTTCTTTTCTTTTTTCTTTTTATATTGTTTTCATTTTTCTTATATTATTCCTATTACACTATTATTCCTATTCTAGTATTCTAATTCTAATTCATTTATATATATATTTTTCTCTTTTGTTTCTTTTTCTTAAAATGTCTAATTTCTTATAGCTGAGGTCAGCTACTTTTTCAATATAAGGCATGTTCCATACGTGTCTTATAAAGAAGGCGGTTGACAACGTCAACCGACTTTTGGTTAATAGAATTCAATAAGAAACTAGACCTGAACTACTTTTTGTATAAATTCAATTATATTTGTAATTAATATTTTGCTATATAAACCCCTGAGAAAGCAACTAGGTTGGCTTTCTCATAACATGTAGTTTCATTTATCTTATTATTATATTTTTGCTTTTATAATTGTTATTCCATATTCTGAATAAACTTCTTTCCTCTACTCTCTGTTACTTTTACAATGGCATTCACTCTATTAAAGTCCATATGGTTACCTAGCCGGAACCCTAGGAACCAATATGGAACGAATACGCGCGCTAAAAATAGCACGCCCACCACAACATCAATCTCTGATTCAGAAAGCGACAACGAGGACGAATTCTACGAACAAAGCCGACCTTCAATAACACCACAAGAAACAATAGCACCACAGGAAATTACGCGGGAAACACAACAGGACAATTACCAAGCAGAAACCGGACCGAATACGACAGACAAGTCAGCTACGGACAAAGACGAAAACAACTTATTTCAACAACTTGTCGATAAAATTGGAGAAGAGACAAGAAAAGAGCTCTATGAAGCATGATAAAGTATACAAATTACAATAATAAAAGTTACATAATGATTCCTAGTCGCAGCCCAAAGGACTCGTAAGGAAACCTTATATAGTTTTCCTTACGAGCATAAAAAGTCGTTATATCAGGTCCGCGGAACTTGGTTCCGCTTGAATTGGGCTTTCTTTGATTAAACTTAATATGAAAAAGTGTTCGTTCTTTATTGCATTGAATTCCTGTTTCTCAAATGTAGCGTCAGCTATTTGTTTTTATAATGTTCCGTTTTAGAAGCGATTGACGTTGTCAATCGCTCTACTTATAGGACACGTATGGAACATGGATCTTTATGCAGGTGAAATCAGAATAGTTCTTGTCTTCTTTGGTTCTAATGGATCAGTCCGTCAGAAAAACTTTGGTTCGAGATCTTAGAAGTGTTCTCTCTCTATCATTTCATTTTTCTTGTTATCTAAACAAGGTTGGAAAAGACTTAAACAGAGTTCTAAGAACTGAAACAATGTTACATCTACAGAATTCTATCTGATCAGAAAGAGATTAAGAAAGAATATTCAAAATAAACGTTTAAATTTCAAAAAAAAGGTAAAACTTAAAGCCCGATGCGGGGCTCGAACCCGCGACAGCCAGATTAAGAGTCTGGTGCTCTACCGACTGAGCTAACCGGGCTGTGATTTCTAATATTGTATTGAATCATTTAGATGTTCAGATCATAACGTAATTTTCTACTGGATCTTTATGCAGGTGAAATCAGAATAGTTCTTGTCTTCTTTGGTTCTAATGGATCAGTTCGTCAGAAAAACTTTGGTTCGAGATCTTAGAAGTGTTCTCTCTCTATCATTTCTTTTTTCTTGTTATCTAAACAAGGTTGGAAAAGACTAAAACAAAATTCAAAAGGGCAGAAGCAATGTTACATCCACAGAATTCTATCTGATCAGAAAGAGATTAAGAAAGCGTTCCATTCGGACTCCCCATATATGTAGCTGAAGGGTTAGAGCCAGACGACCAGAGAACCGAGGAATGGCTCCGCCTTCCCTCGTTCCCTTGGTCGGGAGTTCGCCTCTTAGCAAGCTCATGGACGGCTTGTAGTTTAGTCTTTATACTTATATTTATCTTATTGTATTGTATCTTTATCTTTGTATATTATTGTTGTAGTTTCATGCCAATAAATCTTTCTCTCTTTTATCTTATGATTGACCTTATGCTCTGTATTCCTACCGCTACACCAAGGAATACTATTCGCGTCATGGTATAAACTACAATGGTTTATATTATCGACGCAGGAGCATAACGGAACGTGGAGGTTCCACCTCGAACTCATCTTTTGGAAAAAAAAATTTTTTTTTTTATTGTAAGGTGTTGTTTTATCGGCGGAACAGCAAAACCCCGGTTTTCTTCACATAATCCTAATCTTAACAGATCAGATAGTGCGATCCCTAGCTCACGATCAACTGATAGAACATTGCCTCAGGCATCTGGTAAAGTCATCCAGGTTCCAAGAGCCCGTTTCGCAACAACTACACCTATAATAGGCTCCTCTAGCAGGAACCCGAAGGCAATAGAAAACACTCATCAAGATCCAACAAGGAGCGAAGTGATAATATCACCTATCACATACCCTGAGGGCATCTCATCCGAAATGACCGAAACATCACGGCTTCCAGGAGCGGGTAAATCTACCATTGCTCAGGCATTAAGCTCCCCATATTGCCCTATATACGACGGAAGTCGCAACTTTAGAGACTTTAGAGTTCAACACCTTTGCAAACGCCTTAGGCTTAGTTATGCCCGAAAGATTAACAATCTTACCATTACTTCTCAAAAACGAACGAGCTGAAGAAGCTTATACACAGCTTAGCGATACTATCAAGACATCTGGCTCGTGGAATACACTCATCGAAGAACTTACCTCTAGGCTATGCCCAGAGTATAATCAAGATCCGGCGCTGATAACGCTACAGAATTCCACCCAAGGCGAGCTATCAGTGGATGGATTCGCACAAACTTTACGAAGCCTAAGCTTAAACGCTTTCTCACATACAGACCCACACAAGGACCATATTCTTAGATCCACCTTTCTACGCGGTCTCAAAAACACAATACGCCCGGGGGTAATCAGAGCTAAACCAAAAACGTTTGCCGAGGCAATTGATAATGCCAGATGGGAGGAATCAATTGCTAACCAAGTAGCCGACCCTCAGGCGCTACTGGTTAACGCAATCGATAGAACATTCCCTCCCAGGCGCGACACCGGAAGGCGAGGAATCGGCAGAGGCTATCAATCATTTAACAATAGAAACTACCAAAATTATCAAAATTATCAAAGTTATCAAAATTCATCAAATAATCAGAAACCACAAAATTTGCAAAATTCTTTCGCAAGAAACCGCAATTTTGGTAATCGCGGTAGAAATTTCTCAAATCCAAATTGGTATCAAAGAAATAACAACTTATCACGTAATCAGGAGAGTGATAGCCGTCAACGCGGTAATAATCCCTTCAGGGGAAACAACAATAATAGAGGTAGAGGAAGAGGCTCAAGAGTCAATAATTTGACCTTGATATCCCCCTTAACACTAGCAGTAGCTTTATCAGTGATCTTATCACTAATCACCATAACTGATGCACAATACCACCTACCAAACTTGTCCTCCGCACAAACATACATCTGTATACCAGAAACCAGACGGCTCACGAATGGGATTCATGGCGATGTTCAAAAGAAATACATAAAATATGCATCAGGGATTTGCTATTTTTAAGGGATCATAACTCCTCCATTGTTCGAATTGAGCCAACAACAGAAAACGAATGTAGACTGGCTGTCCGCGACCGTAAATGGAAATCAGAAGACCTGGTTAAATTGGATAGCTTGACATACGCGACAACCGAACCTACATTCTCTCCAGCGCGCTCATTCAATTACGAACAATGCGAAGAAAAAGAACGACTGGTTTTGGAAAGAGGCGTTATGACCAGGATGCCAGACGACACCATATTGGCAAATCTATTACTCAATACGGAAGGCTGTCTTGCACATCATGGCGAATGCGCATCCAATACTTCAATGATCATCTGGGAAATCCAATCATACGAACAGAGATGCAACTACATAGACATGAGTGAATACGATGCCATCATTGGAGACAGCATAATACTAATTCCCAATACGCAGTCAGCCCTTGTTATCGACAATAAACAAATTCCAAAACAGATTACATCATGTTTTTCGCAACCTATATTTCAATCAACCACGGGCAATTATATACTTTTTCCAAAATATCCAAATGACAATAATATACACAACTTAATTGAAAGAGAATATAAAAAGTTGCCAGCTAAGCGTCAAAAAAGGGCTATAGCGCAATGCGCACTGCAATTGAACGAAAGCTGGATAAAAGAACAAGAAGACTACGAAACTTTAACATTGAACATATGCCCATACCCATTTTTACGTCCAGTAATGAGTAACCCTGGGATATCACAAATAATTCCTATAATTCGAGCCAGACGGACAATGGATCCAACATATTCTATTGTTAAGTGGATCTCAGCACATTCCGAGCGGTTCAAATTCTTCCTACGAAGCACTACTTCGAATAGATCAATAGAAAGATTCTTAAAAATATATGAATTCTACGACCCGGAAGAAGAAATGCTTCAATTCTTCGCCCAAAAAGAACTGGCAGCTACCACAAGAGGAGCCGTTAAATACCTCACCTCCCTGCAACTTTTAGAGCAGATAGGCGACAGATTAACAGCAGAAGAATTTGACGAAAAAATACTCACAAAAGAAGGAAGTTATCGAGAGCGAACCGAAAGTATAGCGCTCGAGTTGGCATTTACACCGACCATTTTCGCACAAAACAACATGTCGGTGCCATCAAAACAAGAAGTTTTGAAAGCATTTGTAAACATGCCGCCAATCAGGCCCGTATTATCAACTAATAACGAAAAGGAACAACTGATTATTAAAGAAACAATTGATCTATATCACCAAGTTCTCAAACTACGTACAATAAAACCCAATCGAACAGCGGCCAGAGCCGACGATGAAAGATTCCGACATCTGCCTGTACCAACTATCATCCTGCCAGATATAGAGAAATTATATCGAGATATGAAGAATAATTTTGGTTTACCTGTTGGGCCCCATCAACAAACAAATAGCCCCAACAAATATACACGAAATCTTCTCATTCAAACCTTTCTACCGCTACTAGAGGATAAAAGAACACCTCCCTACTTAACCAGACGCCTGACAGACAAAAATGAATATATAACGACAACAACGGAAGTAACAAAGCTAATCCAGGACCCTCAAACAACGCCAGAGATCGATACAACTCAAGCCATAACATCCACGCGCGCGCCAACAACGGTTACATTAATATATGGTGTTCACAAAGATCGCAAAGAAAGCAGAGAACGCAATAAAAACAGAGAACGTCATCACCACCTTTGGAGATTGAAACGAAAGCAGTACAAGCGCAAGCACATTATATAGGCTCCAAAGTAAACAACGAGATACAAGAATGTATCTCAGAGAATAGCGCAAGATCATCTACAATATGCAACCACTCTTATACAGGAAGAATTGCAAAAGCATTTTATGGAATCTTACGAATCCATATGCGAGATACAAAATAGATATCTCGAATTGTGGCGTTTAATTCTCCAAATAGAGCCAACCATAGCAATGAGAACAATCCTTGGTAGAGAAGACATAGCAGCGCGTTTCGTGGGCAGCGAAATAGTTCGAATCATTTAGATGTTCAGAGCATAACGTAATTTTCTACTGGATCTTTATGCAGATGAAATCAGAATAGTTCTTGTCTTCTTTGGTTCTAATGGATCAGTCCGTCAGAAAAATTTTAGATCAAGATCTTAGAAGTGTTCTCTCTCTATCATTTCATTTTTCTTGTTATCTAAACAAGGTTGGAAAAGACTAAAACAAAATTCGAAAGGGCAGAAGCAATGTTACATCCACAGAATTCTATCTGATCAGAAAGAGATTAAGAAAGAATATTCAAAATAAACGTTTAATTTTCAAAAAAAAGGTAATCTGTGATTTCTGATATTGTATTGAATCATTTAGATGTTCAGAGCAAAAGGTAATTTTCTACTGGATCTTTATGCAGGTGAAATCAGAATAATTCTTGTAATCTTTGGTTCTAATGGATAAGTCCGTCAGATAAACCTTGGATCAAGATCTTAGAAGTGTTCTATCTCTATCATTTCATTTTTCTTGTTATCTATACAAAGTTTGAAAACACTTAAACAGAGTTCTAAGAACTGAAACAATGTTACATCTACAGAATTCTATCTGATCAGAAAGAGGTTAGGAATAAATTTTTAAAATAAACGTTATAATTTCAAATGAAAGGTAAAACTTAAAGCCCGATGCGGGGCTCGAACCCGCGACAGCCAGATTAAGAGTCTGGTGCTCTACCGACTGAGCTAACCGGGCTGTGATTTCTGTTATTGTGTTGAATCATTTAGATGTTCAGAGCAAAAGGTAATTTTCTATTGGATCTTTATGCAGATGAAATCAGAATAATTCTTGTAATATTTGGTTCTAATGGATCAGTTCGTCAGAAAAACCTTGGATCAAGATCTTAGAAGTGTTCTATCTCTATCATTTCATTTTTCTTGTTATCTATACAAAGTTTGAAAACACTTAAACAGAGTTCTAAGAACTGAAACAATGTTACATCTACAGAATTCTATCTGATCAGAAAGAGGTTAGGAATAAATTTCCAAAATAAACGTTATAATTTCAAATAAAAGGTAAAACTTAAAGCCCGATGCGGGGCTCGAACCCGCGACAGCCAGATTAAGAGTCTGGTGCTCTACCGACTGAGCTAACCGGGCTGTGATTTCTGATATTGTATTGAATCATTTAGATGTTCAGAGCAAAAGGTGATTTTCTACTGGATCTTTATGCAGGTGAAATCAGAATAATTCTTGTAATCTTTGGTTCTAATGGATCAGTCCGTCAGAAAAACCTTGGATCAAGATCTTAGAAGTGTTCTATCTCTATCATTTCATTTTTCTTGGTATCTATACAAAGTTTGAAAACACTTAAACAGAGTTCTAAGAACTGAAACAATGTTACATCTACAGCATTCTATCTGATCAGAAAGAGGTTAGGAATAAATTTTCAAAATAAACGTTATAATTTCAAATAAAAGGTAAAACTTAAAGCCCGATGCGGGGCTCGAACCCGCGACAGCCAGATTAAGAGTCTGGTGCTCTACCGACTGAGCTAACCGGGCTGTGATTTCTGATATTCTATTGAATCATTTAGATGTTCAGAGCAAAAGGTAATTTTCTACTGGATCTTTATGCAGATGAAATCAGAATAATTCTTGTAATATTTGGTTCTAATGGATCAGTTCGTCAGAAAAACCTTGGATCAAGATCTTAGAAGTGTTCTATCTCTATCATTTTATTTTTCTTGTTATCTATACAAAGTTTGAAAACACTTAAACAGAGTTCTAAGAACTGAAACAATGTTACATCTACAGAATTCTATCTGATCAGAAAGAGGTTAGGAATAAATTTTTAAAATAAACGTTATAATTTCAAATGAAAGGTAAAACTTAAAGCTCGATGCGGGGCTCGAACCCGCGACAGCCAGATTAAGAGTCTGGTGCTCTACCGACTGAGCTAACAGGGCTGTGATTTCTGTTATTGTATTGAATCATTTAGATGTTCAGAGCAAAAGGTAATTTTCTATTGGATCTTTATGCAGATGAAATCAGAATAATTCTTGTAATATTTGGTTCTAATGGATCAGTTCGTCAGAAAAACCTTGGATCAAGATCTTAGAAGTGTTCTATCTCTATCATTTCATTTTTCTTGTTATCTATACAAAGTTTGAAAACACTTAAACAGAGTTCTAAGAACTGAAACAATGTTACATCTACAGCATTCTATCTGATCAGAAAGAGGTTAGGAATAAATTTTCAAAATAAACGTTATAATTTCAAATAAAAGGTAAAACTTAAAGCCCGATGCGGGGCTCGAACCCGCGACAGCCAGATTAAGAGTCTGGTGCTCTACCGACTGAGCTAACCGGGCTGTGATTTCTGATATTCTATTGAATCATTTAGATGTTCAGAGCAAAAGGTAATTTTCTACTGGATCTTTATGCAGATGAAATCAGAATAATTCTTATAATCTTTGGTTCTAATGGATCAGTCCGTCAGAAAAACCTTGGATCAAGATCTCAGAAGTGTTCTATCTCTATCATTTCATTTTTCTTGTTATCTATACAAAGTTTGAAAACACTTAAACAGAGTTCTAAGAACTGAAACAAGGTTACATCTACAGAATTCTATCTGATCAGATAGAGGTTAGGAATAAATTTTCAAAATAAACGTTATAATTTCAAATAAAAGGTAAAACTCAAAGTCCGATGCGGGGCTCGAACCCGCGACAGCCAGATTAAGAGTCTGGTGCTCTACCGACTGAGCTAACCGGGCTGTGATTTCTGATATTGTATTGAATCATTTAGATGTTCAGAGCAAAAGGTAATTTTCTACTGGATCTTTATGCAGATGAAATCAGAATAATTCTTGTAATCTTTGGTTCTAATGGATCAGTTCGTCAGAAAAACCTTGGATCAAGATCTCAGAAGTGTTCTATCTCTATCATTTCATTTTTCTTGTTATCTATACAAAGTTTGAAAACACTTAAACAGAGTTCTAAGAACTGAAACAATGTTACATCTGCAGAATTCTATCTGATCAGAAAGAGGTTAGGAATAAATTTTCAAAATAAACGTTATAATTTCAAATAAAAGGTAAAACTTAAAGCCCGATGCGGGGCTCGAACCCGCGACAGCCAGATTAAGAGTCTGGTGCTCTACCGACTGAGCTAACCGGGCTGTGATTTCTGATATTCTATTGAATCATTTAGATGTTCAGAGCAAAAGGTAATTTTCTACTGGATCTTTATGCAGATGAAATCAGAATAATTCTTGTAATCTTTGGTTCTAATGGATAAGTCCGTCAGATAAACCTTGGATCAAGATCTTAGAAGTGTTCTATCTCTATCATTTCATTTTTCTTGTTATCTATACAAAGTTTGAAAACCCTTAAACAGAGTTCTAAGAACTGAAACAATGTTACATCTACAGAATTCTATCTGATCAGAAAGAGGTTAGGAATAAATTTTTAAAATAAACGTTATAATTTCAAATGAAAGGTAAAACTTAAAGCCCGATGCGGGGCTCGAACCCGCGACAGCCAGATTAAGAGTCTGGTGCTCTACCGACTGAGCTAACCGGGCTGTGATTTCTGATATTGTATTGAATCATTTAGATGTTCAGAGCAAAAGGTGATTTTCTACTGGATCTTTATGCAGGTGAAATCAGAATAATTCTTGTAATCTTTGGTTCTAATGGATCAGTCCGTCAGAAAAACCTTGGATCAAGATCTTAGAAGTGTTCTATCTCTATCATTTCATTTTTCTTGGTATCTATACAAAGTTTGAAAACACTTAAACAGAGTTCTAAGAACTGAAACAATGTTACATCTACAGCTTTCTATCTGATCAGAAAGAGGTTAGGAATAAATTTTCAAAATAAACGTTATAATTTCAAATAAGAGGTAAAACTTAAAGCCCGATGCGGGGCTCGAACCCGCGACAGCCAGATTAAGAGTCTGGTGCTCTACCGACTGAGCTAACCGGGTTGTGATTTCTGATATTCTATTGAATCATTTAGATGTTCAGAGCAAAAGGTAATTTTCTACTGGATCTTTATGCAGATGAAATCAGAATATTTCTTGTAATATTTGGTTCTAAGGGATCAGTTCGTCAGAAAAACCTTGGATCAAGATCTTAGAAGTGTTCTATCTCTATCATTTCATTTTTCTTGTTATCTATACAAAGTTTGAAAACACTTAAACAGAGTTCTAAGAACTGAAACAATGTTACATCTACAGCTTTCTATCTGATCAGAAAGAGGTTAGGAATAAATTTTCAAAATAAACGTTATAATTTCAAATAAAAGGTAAAACTTAAAGCCCGATGCGGGGCTCGAACCCGCGACAGCCAGATTAAGAGTCTGGTGCTCTACCGACTGAGCTAACCGGGCTGTGATTTCTGATATTGTATTGAATCATTTAGATGTTCAGAGCAAAAGGTAATTTTCTACTGGATCTTTATGCAGATGAAATCAGAATATTTCTTGTAATATTTGGTTCTAATGGATCAGTTCGTCAGAAAAACCTTGGATCAAGATCTTAGAAGTGTTCTATCTCTATCATTTCATTTTTCTTGGTATCTATACAAAGTTTGAAAACACTTAAACAGAGTTCTAAGAACTGAAACAATGTTACATCTACAGCTTTCTATCTGATCAGAAAGAGGTTAGGAATAAATTTTCAAAATAAACGTTATAATTTCAAATAAAAGGTAAAACTTAAAGCCCGATGCGGGGCTCGAACCCGCGACAGCCAGATTAAGAGTCTGGTGCTCTACCGACTGAGCTAACCGGGCTGTGATTTCTGATATTCTATTGAATCATTTAGATGTTCAGAGCAAAAGGTAATTTTCTACTGGATCTTTATGCAGATGAAATCAGAATATTTCTTGTAATATTTGGTTCTAATGGATCAGTTCGTCAGAAAAATCTTGGATCAAGATCTTAGAAGTGTTCTATCTCTATCATTTCATTTTTCTTGTTATCTATACAAAGTTTGAAAACACTTAAACAGAGTTCTAAGAACTGAAACAATGTTACATCTACAGAATTCTATCTGATCAGAAAAAGGTTAGGAATAAATTTTCAAAATAAACGTTATAATTTCAAATAAAAGGTAAAACTTAAAGCCCGATGCGGGGCTCGAACCCGCGACAGCCAGATTAAGAGTCTGGTGCTCTACCGACTGAGCTAACCGGGCTGTGATTTCTGATATTGTATTGAATCATTTAGATGTTCAGAGCAAAAGGTAATTTTCTACTGGATCTTTATGCAGATGAAATCAGAATAATTCTTGTAATCTTTGGTTCTAATGGATCAGTCCGTCAGAAAAACCTTGGATCAAGATCTCAGAAGTGTTCTATCTCTATCATTTTATTTTTCTTGGTATCTATACAAAGTTTGAAAACACTTAAACAGAGTTCTAAGAACTGAAACAATGTTACATCTACAGAATTCTATCTGATCAGAAAAAGGTTAGGAATAAATTTTCAAAATAAACGTTATAATTTCAAATAAAAGGTAAAACTTAAAGCCCGATGCGGGGCTCGAACCCGCGACAGCCAGATTAAGAGTCTGGTGCTCTACCGACTGAGCTAACCGGGCTGTGATTTCTGATATTGTATTGAATCATTTAGATGTTCAGAGCAAAAGGTAATTTTCTACTGGATCTTTATGCAGATGAAATCAGAATAATTCTTGTAATCTTTGGTTCTAATGGATCAGTCCGTCAGAAAAACCTTGGATCAAGATCTCAGAAGTGTTCTATCTCTATCATTTCATTTTTCTTGTTATCTATACAAAGTTTGAAAACACTTAAACAGAGTTCTAAGAACTGAAACAATGTTACATCTACAGAATTCTATCTGATCAGAAAAAGGTTAGGAATAAATTTTCAAAATAAATGTTATAATTTCAAATAAAAGGTAAAACTTAAAGCCCGATGCGGGGCTCGAACCCGCGACAGCCAGATTAAGAGTCTGGTGCTCTACCGACTGAGCTAACCGGGCTGTGATTTCTGATATTGTATTGAATCATTTAGATGTTCAGAGCAAAAGGTAATTTTCTACTGGATCTTTATGCAGGTGAAATCAGAATAATTCTTGTAATCTTTGGTTCTAATGGATCAGTCCGTCAGAAAAACCTTGGATCAAGATCTCAGAAGTGTTCTATCTCTATCATTTCATTTTTCTTGTTATCTATACAAAGTTTGAAAACACTTAAACAGAGTTCTAAGAACTGAAACAATGTTACATCTACAGAATTCTATCTGATCAGATAGAGGTTAGGAATAAATTTTCAAAATAAACGTTATAATTTCAAATAAAAGGTAAAACTTAAAGCCCGATGCGGGGCTCGAACCCGCGACAGCCAGATTAAGAGTCTGGTGCTCTACCGACTGAGCTAACCGGGCTGTGATTTCTGATATTCTATTGAATCATTTAGATGTTCAGAGCAAAAAGTAATTTTCTACTGGATCTTTATGCAGATGAAATCAGAATAATTCTTGTAATCTTTGGTTCTAATGGATCAGTCCGTCAGAAAAACCTTGGATCAAGATCTCAGAAGTGTTCTATCTCTATCATTTCATTTTTCTTGTTATCTATACAAAGTTTGAAAACACTTAAACAGAGTTGTAAGAACTGAAACAATGTTACATCTACAGAATTCTATCTGATCAGATAGAGGTTAGGAATAAATTTTCAAAATAAACGTTATAATTTCAAATAAAAGGTAAAACTTAAAGCCCGATGCGGGGCTCGAACCCGCGACAGCCAGATTAAGAGTCTGGTGCTCTACCGACTGAGCTAACCGGGCTGTGATTTCTGATATTCTATTGAATCATTTAGATGTTCAGAGCAAAAGGTAATTTTCTACTGGATCTTTATGCAGATGAAATCAGAATAATTCTTGTAATCTTTGGTTCTAATGGATCAGTCCGTCAGAAAAACCTTGGATCAAGATCTCAGAAGTGTTCTATCTCTATCATTTCATTTTTCTTGTTATCTATACAAAGTTTGAAAACACTTAAACAGAGTTGTAAGAACTGAAACAATGTTACATCTACAGAATTCTATCTGATCAGATAGAGGTTAGGAATAAATTTTCAAAATAAACGTTATAATTTCAAATAAAAGGTAAAACTCAAAGCCCGATGCGGGGCTCAAACCCGCGACAGCCAGATTAAGAGTCTGGTGCTCTACCGACTGAGCTAACCGGGCTGTGATTTCTGATATTGTATTGAATCATTTAGATGTTCAGAGCAAAAGGTAATTTTCTACTGGATCTTTATGCAGATGAAATCAGAATAATTCTTGTAATCTTTGGTTCTAATGGATCAGTCCGTCAGAAAAACCTTGGATCAAGATCTCAGAAGTGTTCTATCTCTATCATTTCATTTTTCTTGTTATCTATACAAAGTTTGAAAACACTTAAACAGAGTTGTAAGAACTGAAACAATGTTACATCTACAGAAATCTATCTGATCAGAAAGAGGTTAGGAATAAATTTTCAAAATAAACGTTATAATTTCAAATAAAAGGTAAAACTTAAAGCCCGATGCGGGGCTCGAACCCGCGACAGCCAGATTAAGAGTCTGGTGCTCTACCGACTGAGCTAACCGGGCTGTGATTTCTGATATTGTATTGAATCATTTAGATGTTCAGAGCAAAAGGTAATTTTCTACTGGATCTTTATGCAGATGAAATCAGAATAATTCTTGTAATCTTTGGTTCAAATGGATCAGTCCGTCAGAAAAACCTTGGATCAAGATCTCAGAAGTGTTCTATCTCTATCATTTCATTTTTCTTGTTATCTATACAAAGTTTGAAAACACTTAAACAGAGTTCTAAGAACTGAAACAATGTTACATCTACAGAATTCTATCTGATCAGAAAGAGGTTAGGAATAAATTTTCAAAATAAACGTTATAATTTCAAATAAAAGGTAAAACTTAAAGCCCGATGCGGGGCTCGAACCCGCGACAGCCAGATTAAGAGTCTGGTGCTCTACCGACTGAGCTAACCGGGCTGTGATTTCTGATATTGTATTGAATCATTTAGATGTTCAGAGCAAAAGGTAATTTTCTACTGGATCTTTATGCAGGTGAAATCAGAATAATTCTTGTAATCTTTGGTTCTAATGGATCAGTCCGTCAGAAAAACCTTGGATCAAGATCTTAGAAGTGTTCTATCTCTATCATTTCATTTTTCTTGTTATCTATACAAAGTTTGAAAACACTTAAACAGAGTTCTCAGAACTGGAACAATGTTACATCTACAGAATTCTATCTGATCAGAAAGAGGTTAGGAATAAATTTTCAAAATAAACGTTATAATTTCAAATAAAAGGTAAAACTCAAAGCCCGATGCGGGGCTCGAACCCGCGACAGCCAGATTAAGAGTCTGGTGCTCTACCGACTGAGCTAACCGGGCTGTGATTTCTGATATTCTATTGAATCATTTAGATGTTCAGAGCAAAAGGTAATTTTCTACTGGATCTTTATGCAGATGAAATCAGAATAATTCTTGTAATCTTTGGTTCTAATGGATCAGTCCGTCAGAAAAACCTTGGATCAAGATCTCAGAAGTGTTCTATCTCTATCATTTCATTTTTCTTGTTATCTATACAAAGTTTGAAAACACTTAAACAGAGTTCTAAGAACTGAAACAATGTTACATCTACAGAAATCTATCTGATCAGAAAGAGGTTAGGAATAAATTTTCAAAATAAACGTTATAATTTCAAATAAAAGGTAAAACTCAAAGCCCGATGCGGGGCTCGAACCCGCGACAGCCAGATTAAGAGTCTGGTGCTCTACCGACTGAGCTAACCGGGCTGTGATTTCTGATATTCTATTGAATCATTTAGATGTTCAGAGCAAAAGGTAATTTTCTACTGGATCTTTATGCAGATGAAATCAGAATAATTCTTGTAATCTTTGGTTCTAATGGATCAGTCCGTCAGAAAAACCTTGGATCAAGATCTCAGAAGTGTTCTATCTCTATCATTTCATTTTTCTTGTTATCTATACAAAAGTTTGAAAACACTTAAACAGAGTTCTAAGAACTGAAACAATGTTACATCTACAGAAATCTATCTGATCAGAAAGAGGTTAGGAATAAATTTTCAAAATAAACGTTATAATTTCAAATAAAAGGTAAAACTCAAAGCCCGATGCGGGGCTCGAACCCGCGACAGCCAGATTAAGAGTCTGGTGCTCTACCGACTGAGCTAACCGGGCTGTGATTTCTGATATTGTATTGAATCATTTAGATGTTCAGAGCAAAAGGTAATTTTCTACTGGATCTTTATGCAGGTGAAATCAGAATAATTCTTGTAATCTTTGGTTCTAATGGATCAGTCCGTCAGAAAAACCTTGGATCAAGATCTTAGAAGTGTTCTATCTCTATCATTTCATTTTTCTTGTTATCTATACAAAGTTTGAAAACACTTAAACAGAGTTCTAAGAACTGAAACAATGTTACATCTACAGAATTCTATCTGATCAGAAAGAGGTTAGGAATAAATTTTCAAAATAAACGTTATAATTTCAAATAAAAGGTAAAACTCAAAGCCCGATGCGGGGCTCGAACCCGCGACAGCCAGATTAAGAGTCTGGTGCTCTACCGACTGAGCTAACCGGGCTGTGATTTCTGATATTCTATTGAATCATTTAGATCGTTACATATTGTTTCTTCCCGTCTTTTCATGGTCGGAAGATATATGTACTTCTACCTTGTTCCTTAGGTAGGCAGACCCGAACGCCCCGATTTCCTTATTAAGACAAATACTTAAAGAGAAAAAGATTCATTATCAGATAACAAGAAAATACAATATAAGAATTACATTAAGAAAGAATATAAAGAGATCTAATAAAGTATTAAATAGAGTATATATATATAGATGATATAGAGATGAGACTCACATGGCTATAAGACAACCTATCTGGGTTAGGCCAGAAGCAAGAGTGCCATGTGTGTCCCATGTTGTGGGCGGGGCTTGTTCAGGCTCCCGCTATTTGAATTGCGCGCACATGTTTACCATGTGCTTGCAGATGTGACATCCCCCCACCTTAAAAAGTTGAACGTCCTCGTTCAAAAACAAAATAAATTAATTCACTTTTCAAGATAGTTGGATGTTGGAAAAAAAAATCATGGTGTAGTGGATAAAAAAAAAATGTATACAATACGATTTGAAAGTTTAGCTATTGTCTCTTCAAGTTTGTTGAATTCGAAATGTAGTATCGAGTAGATTCTATTTCATTCACTTGAGTAGTGAAATGCTTGCAAACGAGAGCTTTGCTTCTAAACCATTCGACTGTGATATAGTCGTTCATTTTCTTGAGTTGTACAGGTACGGTGTTACCCTGAGAATAGGTCGAGCTCGTTTTGTACAAAAAAATGAAAACTCGTTTAACCCGTATGACTAATGTCCATAAGGTGAATACAAGTAATGATTAAGCATAAAAAATAGCATGATTCACAAGAGAATGTTGAAAAAAAAATCTACTCAATGAGAGTTGGAGTAATAAAACAAAACCTTGTAAAACAATAGCAGACTTCTCAGAGAAAATCAATCAACAACAAAGAAGTGTTACAATTAGAAATGGCACAAAATAAAATAAGAAAAATTTCAACAATTTGATTTTGTTAAAAAAAAAACTACCTTCAAGAAATTGTGATAACCGGAATAGATGTTGTCCGTTGGTAAGGTTTGACGAAGTCCTTGTGTACTCTTCTGCTTTTTCCTTTATCTGTTTGAACCACGACGAAAGATCTTTGAACTGCTGTAACTAAATAAGGCCTTTCGAATGAAGGTGTTAGTTTGTTTTCGTGTAGAATTCACTTTTATCATAACTAAGTCATTAACCGTTGTTCATTCTTCTTTGTTGTTGTGTGACATACAAAAGGTATGGCTCTGGTGATCCTTGTTCCTAATCTTTGTTGTCCTCGCTGATGTCCGAGTCCGACATGGTGGCTGGTGAATACAGTTAGATGAATATAAGAGCGCGTACTGGAAGCAACTAGACTCCAGTAAAAACGTTTGTGACAATGGCGTCTGATGAAGGAGGATCGTTGAAGCTTCAAGCTCCGCCTCCAGCCATGTGTCACGACACCAGATGTTAGCGCTTATGGTAAACAACCATTGACCGTCTGTCGTGATATTTGAATATTATAATCACTAATGTCAGCTTAGAGACAAATTAGGAATCACAGATGGTGCCTTAAGCCTGTTTGAAAACTTTTGAATTTTAACAGCTGTTATTGACTACACATGTCGAACAGCTGGTACGCGTGGGCCAACTATTTGAATGTGAGTAAGCTTAAAGTAAACAAAAATGTCTCATCTCGTATATTAAGTTCAATTTTATAAAGTTTATTAAGATTTGTAGAAAGAATTTCAAAATAAATCTTAATTAAGATAATTTTTAATTTAATTTCAAAAGATTTAGAAGGTAATTTAAGATTGATATAGGAATTTAAATTCAGTAATCTGTCAATAATATAGGAAAAAGGAAACGTTGGCAGACGTAGAGTGGACTTGGGTGGGTAGGAATTTAAATATTCTTATTATCTCTGAACTAATAAGAAAAGAGTTAACAGGAGTAGAACCCTGATGAACCCTTGGATGTGAATCAAAATCAAAAAATCGTAAATAAAATTATCCCAACAGCCTCCAGCTTCCAAACAACTCAGCTAAAAAGTGAGCTCTGTTGCCACACTGGACATTCACATCATAAAGTAATGAATCAAAATAGCACGCGCGTGCATAACAAAAAGGTAACGCTCGTCAAAACTATTGTCTGATAGTTTCCCCAAACGTCTCAGACACCTCCCAGTTTTCGTTGAGCGGAGGAGAAGTGGTAGCCAAAATAATTTTTGGGGAAATCATGGTGCACGGCTCGGTTACTCCTCACTGTTGGGTAATTAAGTCCAAAAGTCTCGTAAACTTGCTGTCAATAAATTAACAGTAAAGTAAGCAAGGTGGAACCTCCACGTTACATATTGTTTCTTCCCGTCTTTTCATGGTCGGAAGATATATGTACTTCTACCTTGTTCCTTAGGTAGGCAGACCCGAACGCCCCGATTTCCTTATTAAGACAAATACTTAAAGAGAAAAAGATTCATTATCAGATAACAAGAAAATACAATATAAGAATTACATTAAGAAAGAATATAAAGAGATCTAATAAAGTATTAAATAGAGTATATATATATAGATGATATAGAGATGAGACTCACATGGCTATAAGACAACCTATCTGGGTTAGGCCAGAAGCAAGAGTGCCATGTGTGTCCCATGTTGTGGGCGGGGCTTGTTCAGGCTCCCGCTATTTGAATAGCGCGCACATGTTTACCATGTGCTTGCAGATGTGACAAGATGTTCAGAGCAAAAGGTAATTTTCTACTGGATCTTTATGCAGATGAAATCAGAATAATTCTTGTAATCTTTGGTTCTAATGGATCAGTCCGTCAGAAAAACCTTGGATCAAGATCTCAGAAGTGTTCTATCTCTATCATTTCATTTTTCTTGTTATCTATACAAAGTTTGAAAACACTTAAACAGAGTTCTAAGAACTGAAACAATGTTACATCTACAGAATTCTATCTGATCAGAAAGAGGTTAGGAATAAATTTTCAAAATAAACGTTATAATTTCAAATAAAAGGTAAAACTTAAAGCCCGATGCGGGGCTCGAACCCGCGACAGCCAGATTAAGAGTCTGGTGCTCTACCGACTGAGCTAACCGGGCTGTGATTTCTGATATTCTATTGAATCATTTAGATGTTCAGAGCAAAAGGTAATTTTCTACTGGATCTTTATGCAGATGAAATCAGAATAATTCTTGTAATCTTTGGTTCTAATGGATCAGTCCGTCAGAAAAACCTTGGATCAAGATCTCAGAAGTGTTCTATCTCTATCATTTCATTTTTCTTGTTATCTATACAAAGTTTGAAAACACTTAAACAGAGTTGTAAGAACTGAAACAATGTTACATCTACAGAATTCTATCTGATCAGATAGAGGTTAGGAATAAATTTTCAAAATAAACGTTATAATTTCAAATAAAAGGTAAAACTCAAAGCCCGATGCGGGGCTCAAACCCGCGACAGCCAGATTAAGAGTCTGGTGCTCTACCGACTGAGCTAACCGGGCTGTGATTTCTGATATTGTATTGAATCATTTAGATGTTCAGAGCAAAAGGTAATTTTCTACTGGATCTTTATGCAGATGAAATCAGAATAATTCTTGTAATCTTTGGTTCTAATGGATCAGTCCGTCAGAAAAACCTTGGATCAAGATCTCAGAAGTGTTCTATCTCTATCATTTCATTTTTCTTGTTATCTATACAAAGTTTGAAAACACTTAAACAGAGTTCTAAGAACTGAAACAATGTTACATCTACAGAATTCTATCTGATCAGAAAGAGGTTAGGAATAAATTTTCAAAATAAACGTTATAATTTCAAATAAAAGGTAAAACTTAAAGCCCGATGCGGGGCTCGAACCCGCGACAGCCAGATTAAGAGTCTGGTGCTCTACCGACTGAGCTAACCGGGCTGTGATTTCTGATATTCTATTGAATCATTTAGATGTTCAGAGCAAAAGGTAATTTTCTACTGGATCTTTATGCAGATGAAATCAGAATAATTCTTGTAATCTTTGGTTCTAATGGATCAGTCCGTCAGAAAAACCTTGGATCAAGATCTCAGAAGTGTTCTATCTCTATCATTTCATTTTTCTTGTTATCTATACAAAGTTTGAAAACACTTAAACAGAGTTCTAAGAACTGAAACAATGTTACATCTACAGAAATCTATCTGATCAGAAAGAGGTTAGGAATAAATTTTCAAAATAAACGTTATAATTTCAAATAAAAGGTAAAACTCAAAGCCCGATGCGGGGCTCGAACCCGCGACAGCCAGATTAAGAGTCTGGTGCTCTACCGACTGAGCTAACCGGGCTGTGATTTCTGATATTGTATTGAATCATTTAGATGTTCAGAGCAAAAGGTAATTTTCTACTGGATCTTTATGCAGGTGAAATCAGAATAATTCTTGTAATCTTTGGTTCTAATGGATCAGTCCGTCAGAAAAACCTTGGATCAAGATCTTAGAAGTGTTCTATCTCTATCATTTCATTTTTCTTGTTATCTATACAAAGTTTGAAAACACTTAAACAGAGTTCTAAGAACTGAAACAATGTTACATCTACAGAATTCTATCTGATCAGAAAGAGGTTAGGAATAAATTTTCAAAATAAACGTTATAATTTCAAATAAAAGGTAAAACTCAAAGCCCGATGCGGGGCTCGAACCCGCGACAGCCAGATTAAGAGTCTGGTGCTCTCGTTACATATTGTTTCTTCCCGTCTTTTCATGGTCGGAAGATATATGTACTTCTACCTTGTTCCTTAGGTAGGCAGACCCGAACGCCCCGATTTCCTTATTAAGACAAATACTTAAAGAGAAAAAGATTCATTATCAGATAACAAGAAAATACAATATAAGAATTACATTAAGAAAGAATATAAAGAGATCTAATAAAGTATTAAATAGAGTATATATATATAGATGATATAGAGATGAGACTCACATGGCTATAAGACAACCTATCTGGGTTAGGCCAGAAGCAAGAGTGCCATGTGTGTCCCATGTTGTGGGCGGGGCTTGTTCAGGCTCCCGCTATTTGAATAGCGTGCACATGTTTACCATGTGCTTGCAGATGTGACATCCCCCCACCTTAAAAAGTTGAACGTCCTCGTTCAAAAACAAAATAAATTAATTCACTTTTTAAGATAGTTGGATGTTGGAAAAAAAAATCATGGTGTAGTGGATAAAAAAAAATGTATACAATACGATTTGAAAGTTTAGCTATTGTCTCTTCAAGTTTGTTGAATTCGAAATGTAGTATCGAGTAGATTCTATTTCATTCACTTGAGTAGTGAAATGCTTGCAAACGAGAGCTTTGCTTCTAAACCATTCGACTGTGATATAGTCGTTCATTTTCTTGAGTTGTACAGGTACGGTGTTACCCTGAGAATAGGTCGAGCTCGTTTTGTACAAAAAAATGAAAACTCGTTTAACCCGTATGACTAATGTCCATAAGGTGAATACAAGTAATGATTAAGCATAAAAAATAGCATGATTCACAAGAGAATGTTGAAAAAAAAATCTACTCAATGAGAGTTGGAGTAATAAAACAAAACCTTGTAAAACAATAGCAGACTTCTCAGAGAAAATCAATCAACAACAAAGAAGTGTTACAATTAGAAATGGCACAAAATAAAATAAGAAAAATTTCAACAATTTGATTTTGTTAAAAAAAAAACTACCTTCAAGAAATTGTGATAACCGGAATAGATGTTGTCCGTTGGTAAGGTTTGACGAAGTCCTTGTGTACTCTTCTGCTTTTTCCTTTATCTGTTTGAACCACGACGAAAGATCTTTGAACTGCTGTAACTAAATAAGGCCTTTCGAATGAAGGTGTTAGTTTGTTTTCGTGTAGAATTCACTTTTATCATAACTAAGTCATTAACCGTTGTTCATTCTTCTTTGTTGTTGTGTGACATACAAAAGGTATGGCTCTGGTGATCCTTGTTCCTAATCTTTGTTGTCCTCGCTGATGTCCGAGTCCGACATGGTGGCTGGTGAATACAGTTAGATGAATATAAGAGCGCGTACTGGAAGCAACTAGACTCCAGTAAAAACGTTTGTGACAATGGCGTCTGATGAAGGAGGATCGTTGAAGCTTCAAGCTCCGCCTCCAGCCATGTGTCACGACACCAGATGTTAGCGCTTATGGTAAACCACCATTGACCGTCTGTCGTGATATTTGAATATTATAATCACTAATGTCAGCTTAGAGACAAATTAGGAATCACAGATGGTGCCTTAAGCCTGTTTGAAAACTTTTGAATTTTAACAGCTGTTATTGACTACACATGTCGAACAGCTGGTACGCGTGGGCCAACTATTTGAATGTGAGTAAGCTTAAAGTAAACAAAAATGTCTCATCTCGTATATTAAGTTCAATTTTATAAAGTTTATTAAGATTTGTAGAAAGAATTTCAAAATAAATCTTAATTAAGATAATTTTTAATTTAATTTCAAAAGATTTAGAAGGTAATTTAAGATTGATATAGGAATTTAAATTCAGTAATCTGTCAATAATATAGGAAAAAGGAAACGTTGGCAGACGTAGAGTGGACTTGGGTGGGTAGGAATTTAAATATTCTTATTATCTCTGAACTAATAAGAAAAGAGTTAACAGGAGTAGAACCCTGATGAACCCTTGGATGTGAATCAAAATCAAAAAATCGTAAATAAAATTATCCCAACAGCCTCCAGCTTCCAAACAACTCAGCTAAAAAGTGAGCTCTGTTGCCACACTGGACATTCACATCATAAAGTAATGAATCAAAATAGCACGCGCGTGCATAACAAAAAGGTAACGCTCGTCAAAACTATTGTCTGATAGTTTCCCCAAACGTCTCAGACACCTCCCAGTTTTCGTTGAGCGGAGGAGAAGTGGTAGCCAAAATAATTTTTGGGGAAATCATGGTGCACGGCTCGGTTACTCCTCACTGTTGGGTAATTAAGTCCAAAAGTCTCGTAAACTTGCTGTCAATAAATTAACAGTAAAGTAAGCAAGGTGGAACCTCCACGTTACATATTGTTTCTTCCCGTCTTTTCATGGTCGGAAGATATATGTACTTCTACCTTGTTCCTTAGGTAGGCAGACCCGAACGCCCCGATTTCCTTATTAAGACAAATACTTAAAGAGAAAAAGATTCATTATCAGATAACAAGAAAATACAATATAAGAATTACATTAAGAAAGAATATAAAGAGATCTAATAAAGTATTAAATAGAGTATATATATATAGATGATATAGAGATGAGACTCACATGGCTATAAGACAACCTATCTGGGTTAGGCCAGAAGCAAGAGTGCCATGTGTGTCCCATGTTGTGGGCGGGGCTTGTTCAGGCTCCCGCTATTTGAATAGCGCGCACATGTTTACCATGTGCTTGCAGATGTGACAAGATGTTCAGAGCAAAAGGTAATTTTCTACTGGATCTTTATGCAGATGAAATCAGAATAATTCTTGTAATCTTTGGTTCTAATGGATCAGTCCGTCAGAAAAACCTTGGATCAAGATCTCAGAAGTGTTCTATCTCTATCATTTCATTTTTCTTGTTATCTATACAAAGTTTGAAAACACTTAAACAGAGTTCTAAGAACTGAAACAATGTTACATCTACAGAATTCTATCTGATCAGATAGAGGTTAGGAATAAATTTTCAAAATAAACGTTATAATTTCAAATAAAAGGTTAAACTCAAAGCCCGATGCGGGGCTCGAACCCGCGACAGCCAGATTAAGAGTCTGGTGCTCTACCGACTGAGCTAACCGGGCTGTGATTTCTGATATTGTATTGAATCATTTAGATGTTCAGAGCAAAAGGTAATTTTCTACTGGATCTTTATGCAGATGAAATCAGAATAATTCTTGTAATCTTTGGTTCTAATGGATCAGTCCGTCAGAAAAACCTTGGATCAAGATCTCAGAAGTGTTCTATCTCTATCATTTCATTTTTCTTGTTATCTATACAAAGTTTGAAAACACTTAAACAGAGTTCTAAGAACTGAAACAATGTTACATCTACAGAAATCTATCTGATCAGAAAGAGGTTAGGAATAAATTTTCAAAATAAACGTTATAATTTCAAATAAAAGGTAAAACTCAAAGCCCGATGCGGGGCTCGAACCCGCGACAGCCAGATTAAGAGTCTGGTGCTCTACCGACTGAGCTAACCGGGCTGTGATTTCTGATATTGTATTGAATCATTTAGATGTTCAGAGCAAAAGGTAATTTTCTACTGGATCTTTATGCAGGTGAAATCAGAATAATTCTTGTAATCTTTGGTTCTAATGGATCAGTCCGTCAGAAAAACCTTGGATCAAGATCTTAGAAGTGTTCTATCTCTATCATTTCATTTTTCTTGTTATCTATACAAAGTTTGAAAACACTTAAACAGAGTTCTAAGAACTGAAACAATGTTACATCTACAGAATTCTATCTGATCAGAAAGAGGTTAGGAATAAATTTTCAAAATAAACGTTATAATTTCAAATAAAAGGTAAAACTCAAAGCCCGATGCGGGGCTCGAACCCGCGACAGCCAGATTAAGAGTCTGGTGCTCTCGTTACATATTGTTTCTTCCCGTCTTTTCATGGTCGGAAGATATATGTACTTCTACCTTGTTCCTTAGGTAGGCAGACCCGAACGCCCCGATTTCCTTATTAAGACAAATACTTAAAGAGAAAAAGATTCATTATCAGATAACAAGAAAATACAATATAAGAATTACATTAAGAAAGAATATAAAGAGATCTAATAAAGTATTAAATAGAGTATATATATATAGATGATATAGAGATGAGACTCACATGGCTATAAGACAACCTATCTGGGTTAGGCCAGAAGCAAGAGTGCCATGTGTGTCCCATGTTGTGGGCGGGGCTTGTTCAGGCTCCCGCTATTTGAATAGCGCGCACATGTTTACCATGTGCTTGCAGATGTGACACTCTACCGACTGAGCTAACCGGGCTGTGATTTCTGATATTCTATTGAATCATTTAGATGTTCAGAGCAAAAGGTAATTTTCTACTGGATCTTTATGCAGATGAAATCAGAATAATTCTTGTAATCTTTGGTTCTAATGGATCAGTCCGTCAGAAAAACCTTGGATCAAGATCTCAGAAGTGTTCTATCTCTATCATTTCATTTTTCTTGTTATCTATAAAAAGTTTGAAAACACTTAAACAGAGTTCTAAGAACTGAAACAATGTTACATCTACAGAATTCTATCTGATCAGAAAGAGGTTAGGAATAAATTTTCAAAATAAACGTTATAATTTCAAATAAAAGGTAAAACTTAAAGCCCGATGCGGGGCTCGAACCCGCGACAGCCAGATTAAGAGTCTGGTGCTCTACCGACTGAGCTAACCGGGCTGTGATTTCTGATATTCTATTGAATCATTTAGATGTTCAGAGCAAAAGGTAATTTTCTACTGGATCTTTATGCAGATGAAATCAGAATAATTCTTGTAATCTTTGGTTCTAATGGATCAGTCCGTCAGAAAAACCTTGGATCAAGATCTCAGAAGTGTTCTATCTCTATCATTTCATTTTTCTTGTTATCTATACAAAGTTTGAAAACACTTAAACAGAGTTCTAAGAACTGAAACAATGTTACATCTACAGAATTCTATCTGATCAGATAGAGGTTAGGAATAAATTTTCAAAATAAACGTTATAATTTCAAATAAAAGGTTAAACTCAAAGCCCGATGCGGGGCTCGAACCCGCGACAGCCAGATTAAGAGTCTGGTGCTCTACCGACTGAGCTAACCGGGCTGTGATTTCTGATTTTGTATTGAATCATTTAGATGTTCAGAGCAAAAGGTAATTTTCTACTGGATCTTTATGCAGATGAAATCAGAATAATTCTTGTAATCTTTGGTTCTAATGGATCAGTCCGTCAGAAAAACCTTGGATCAAGATCTCAGAAGTGTTCTATCTCTATCATTTCATTTTTCTTGTTATCTATACAAAGTTTGAAAACACTTAAACAGAGTTCTAAGAACTGAAACATTGTTACATCTACAGAAATCTATCTGATCAGAAAGAGGCTAGGAATAAATTTTCAAAATAAACGTTATAATTTCAAATAAAAGGTAAAACTTAAAGCCGGATGCGGGGCTCGAACCCGCGACAGCCAGATTAAGAGTCTGGTGCTCTACCGACTGAGCTAACCGGGCTGTGATTTCTGATATTGTATTGAATCATTTAGATGTTCAGAGCAAAAGGTAATTTTCTACTGGATCTTTATGCAGGTGAAATCAGAATAATTCTTGTAATCTTTGGTTCTAATGGATCAGTCCGTCAGAAAAACCTTGGATCAAGATCTTAGAAGTGTTCTATCTCTATCATTTCATTTTTCTTGGTATCTATACAAAGTTTGAAAACACTTAAACAGAGTTCTAAGAACTGAAACAATGTTACATCTACAGAATTCTATCTGATCAGAAAGAGGTTAGGAATAAATTTTCAAAATAAACGTTATAATTTCAAATAAAAGGTAAAACTCAAAGCCCGATGCGGGGCTCGAACCCGCGACAGCCAGATTAAGAGTCTGGTGCTCTACCGACTGAGCTAACCGGGCTGTGATTTCTGATATTCTATTGAATCATTTAGATGTTCAGAGCAAAAGGTAATTTTCTACTGGATCTTTATGCAGATGAAATCAGAATAATTCTTGTAATATTTGGTTCTAATGGATCAGTCCGTCAGAAAAACCTTGGATCAAGATCTCAGAAGTGTTCTATCTCTATCATTTCATTTTTCTTGGTATCTATACAAAGTTTGAAAACACTTAAACAGAGTTCTAAGAACTGAAACAATGTTACATCTACAGAATTCTATCTGATCAGAAAGAGGTTAGGAATAAATTTTCAAAATAAACGTTATAATTTCAAATAAAAGGTAAAACTCAAAGCCCGATGCGGGGCTCGAACCCGCGACAGCCAGATTAAGAGTCTGGTGCTCTACCGACTGAGCTAACCGGGCTGTGATTTCTGATATTGTATTGAATCATTTAGATGTTCAGAGCAAAAGGTAATTTTCTACTGGATCTTTATGCAGGTGAAATCAGAATAATTCTTGTAATCTTTGGTTCTAATGGATCAGTCCGTCAGAAAAACCTTGGATCAAGATCTTAGAAGTGTTCTATCTCTATCATTTCATTTTTCTTGTTATCTATACAAAGTTTGAAAACACTTAAACAGAGTTCTAAGAACTGAAACAATGTTACATCTACAGAATTCTATCTGATCAGAAAGAGGTTAGGAATAAATTTTCAAAATAAACGTTATAATTTCAAATAAAAGGTAAAACTCAAAGCCCGATGCGGGGCTCGAACCCGCGACAGCCAGATTAAGAGTCTGGTGCTCTCGTTACATATTGTTTCTTCCCGTCTTTTCATGGTCGGAAGATATATGTACTTCTACCTTGTTCCTTAGGTAGGCAGACCCGAACGCCCCGATTTCCTTATTAAGACAAATACTTAAAGAGAAAAAGATTCATTATCAGATAACAAGAAAATACAATATAAGAATTACATTAAGAAAGAATATAAAGAGATCTAATAAAGTATTAAATAGAGTATATATATATAGATGATATAGAGATGAGACTCACATGGCTATAAGACAACCTATCTGGGTTAGGCCAGAAGCAAGAGTGCCATGTGTGTCCCATGTTGTGGGCGGGGCTTGTTCAGGCTCCCGCTATTTGAATAGCGCGCACATGTTTACCATGTGCTTGCAGATGTGACACTCTACCGACTGAGCTAACCGGGCTGTGATTTCTGATATTCTATTGAATCATTTAGATGTTCAGAGCAAAAGGTAATTTTCTACTGGATCTTTATGCAGATGAAATCAGAATAATTCTTGTAATCTTTGGTTCTAATGGATCAGTCCGTCAGAAAAACCTTGGATCAAGATCTCAGAAGTGTTCTATCTCTATCATTTCATTTTTCTTGTTATCTATAAAAAGTTTGAAAACACTTAAACAGAGTTCTAAGAACTGAAACAATGTTACATCTACAGAATTCTATCTGATCAGAAAGAGGTTAGGAATAAATTTTCAAAATAAACGTTATAATTTCAAATAAAAGGTAAAACTTAAAGCCCGATGCGGGGCTCGAACCCGCGACAGCCAGATTAAGAGTCTGGTGCTCTACCGACTGAGCTAACCGGGCTGTGATTTCTGATATTCTATTGAATCATTTAGATGTTCAGAGCAAAAGGTAATTTTCTACTGGATCTTTATGCAGATGAAATCAGAATAATTCTTGTAATCTTTGGTTCTAATGGATCAGTCCGTCAGAAAAACCTTGGATCAAGATCTCAGAAGTGTTCTATCTCTATCATTTCATTTTTCTTGTTATCTATACAAAGTTTGAAAACACTTAAACAGAGTTCTAAGAACTGAAACAATGTTACATCTACAGAAATCTATCTGATCAGAAAGAGGCTAGGAATAAATTTTCAAAATAAACGTTATAATTTCAAATAAAAGGTTAAACTCAAAGCCCGATGCGGGGCTCGAACCCGCGACAGCCAGATTAAGAGTCTGGTGCTCTACCGACTGAGCTAACCGGGCTGTGATTTCTGATTTTGTATTGAATCATTTAGATGTTCAGAGCAAAAGGTAATTTTCTACTGGATCTTTATGCAGATGAAATCAGAATAATTCTTGTAATCTTTGGTTCTAATGGATCAGTCCGTCAGAAAAACCTTGGATCAAGATCTCAGAAGTGTTCTATCTCTATCATTTCATTTTTCTTGTTATCTATACAAAGTTTGAAAACACTTAAACAGAGTTCTAAGAACTGAAACAATGTTACATCTACAGAAATCTATCTGATCAGAAAGAGGCTAGGAATAAATTTTCAAAATAAACGTTATAATTTCAAATAAAAGGTTAAACTCAAAGCCCGATGCGGGGCTCGAACCCGCGACAGCCAGATTAAGAGTCTGGTGCTCTACCGACTGAGCTAACCGGGCTGTGATTTCTGATATTCTATTGAATCATTTAGATGTTCAGAGCAAAAGGTAATTTTCTACTGGATCTTTATGCAGATGAAATCAGAATAATTCTTGTAATATTTGGTTCTAATGGATCAGTCCGTCAGAAAAACCTTGGATCAAGATCTCAGAAGTGTTCTATCTCTATCATTTCATTTTTCTTGTTATCTATACAAAGTTTGAAAACACTTAAACAGAGTTCTAAGAACTGAAACAATGTTACAACTACAGAATTCTATCTGATCAGATAGAGGTTAGGAATAAATTTTCAAAATAAACGTTATAATTTCAAATAAAAGGTTAAACTCAAAGCCCGATGCGGGGCTCGAACCCGCGACAGCCAGATTAAGAGTCTGGTGCTCTACCGACTGAGCTAACCGGGCTGTGATTTCTGATTTTGTATTGAATCATTTAGATGTTCAGAGCAAAAGGTAATTTTCTACTGGATCTTTATGCAGATGAAATCAGAATAATTCTTGTAATCTTTGGTTCTAATGGATCAGTCCGTCAGAAAAACCTTGGATCAAGATCTCAGAAGTGTTCTATCTCTATCATTTCATTTTTCTTGTTATCTATACAAAGTTTGAAAACACTTAAACAGAGTTCTAAGAACTGAAACATTGTTACATCTACAGAAATCTATCTGATCAGAAAGAGGCTAGGAATAAATTTTCAAAATAAACGTTATAATTTCAAATAAAAGGTAAAACTTAAAGCCCGATGCGGGGCTCGAACCCGCGACAGCCAGATTAAGAGTCTGGTGCTCTACCGACTGAGCTAACCGGGCTGTGATTTCTGATATTGTATTGAATCATTTAGATGTTCAGAGCAAAAGGTAATTTTCTACTGGATCTTTATGCAGGTGAAATCAGAATAATTCTTGTAATCTTTGGTTCTAATGGATCAGTCCGTCAGAAAAACCTTGGATCAAGATCTTAGAAGTGTTCTATCTCTATCATTTCATTTTTCTTGGTATCTATACAAAGTTTGAAAACACTTAAACAGAGTTCTAAGAACTGAAACAATGTTACATCTACAGAATTCTATCTGATCAGAAAGAGGTTAGGAATAAATTTTCAAAATAAACGTTATAATTTCAAATAAAAGGTAAAACTCAAAGCCCGATGCGGGGCTCGAACCCGCGACAGCCAGATTAAGAGTCTGGTGCTCTACCGACTGAGCTAACCGGGCTGTGATTTCTGATATTCTATTGAATCATTTAGATGTTCAGAGCAAAAGGTAATTTTCTACTGGATCTTTATGCAGATGAAATCAGAATAATTCTTGTAATATTTGGTTCTAATGGATCAGTCCGTCAGAAAAACCTTGGATCAAGATCTCAGAAGTGTTCTATCTCTATCATTTCATTTTTCTTGGTATCTATACAAAGTTTGAAAACACTTAAACAGAGTTCTAAGAACTGAAACAATGTTACAACTACAGAATTCTATCTGATCAGAAAGAGGTTAGGAATAAATTTTCAAAATAAACGTTATAATTTCAAATAAAAGGTAAAACTTAAAGCCCGATGCGGGGCTCGAACCCGCGACAGCCAGATTAAGAGTCTGGTGCTCTACCGACTGAGCTAACCGGGCTGTGATTTCTGATATTCTATTGAATCATTTAGATGTTCAGAGCAAAAGGTAATTTTCTACTGGATCTTTATGCAGATGAAATCAGAATAATTCTTGTAATCTTTGGTTCTAATGGATCAGTCCGTCAGAAAAACCTTGGATCAAGATCTCAGAAGTGTTCTATCTCTATCATTTCATTTTTCTTGTTATCTATACAAAGTTTGAAAACACTTAAACAGAGTTCTAAGAACTGAAACAATGTTACATCTACAGAATTCTATCTGATCAGATAGAGGTTAGGAATAAATTTTCAAAATAAACGTTATAATTTCAAATAAAAGGTTAAACTCAAAGCCCGATGCGGGGCTCGAACCCGCGACAGCCAGATTAAGAGTCTGGTGCTCTACCGACTGAGCTAACCGGGCTGTGATTTCTGATATTGTATTGAATCATTTAGATGTTCAGAGCAAAAGGTAATTTTCTACTGGATCTTTATGCAGATGAAATCAGAATAATTCTTGTAATCTTTGGTTCTAATGGATCAGTCCGTCAGAAAAACCTTGGATCAAGATCTCAGAAGTGTTCTATCTCTATCATTTCATTTTTCTTGTTATCTATACAAAGTTTGAAAACACTTAAACAGAGTTCTAAGAACTGAAACAATGTTACATCTACAGAATTCTATCTGATCAGATAGAGGTTAGGAATAAATTTTCAAAATAAACGTTATAATTTCAAATAAAAGGTTAAACTCAAAGCCCGATGCGGGGCTCGAACCCGCGACAGCCAGATTAAGAGTCTGGTGCTCTACCGACTGAGCTAACCGGGCTGTGATTTCTGATATTGTATTGAATCATTTAGATGTTCAGAGCAAAAGGTAATTTTCTACTGGATCTTTATGCAGATGAAATCAGAATAATTCTTGTAATCTTTGGTTCTAATGGATCAGTCCGTCAGAAAAACCTTGGATCAAGATCTTAGAAGTGTTCTATCTCTATCATTTCATTTTTCTTGTTATCTATACAAAGTTTGAAAACACTTAAACAGAGTTCTAAGAACTGAAACAATGTTACATCTACAGAATTCTATCTGATCAGATAGAGGTTAGGAATAAATTTTCAAAATAAACGTTATAATTTCAAATAAAAGGTTAAACTCAAAGCCCGATGCGGGGCTCGAACCCGCGACAGCCAGATTAAGAGTCTGGTGCTCTACCGACTGAGCTAACCGGGCTGTGATTTCTGATATTGTATTGAATCATTTAGATGTTCAGAGCAAAAGGTAATTTTCTACTGGATCTTTATGCAGATGAAATCAGAATAATTCTTGTAATCTTTGGTTCTAATGGATCAGTCCGTCAGAAAAACCTTGGATCAAGATCTCAGAAGTGTTCTATCTCTATCATTTCATTTTTCTTGTTATCTATACAAAGTTTGAAAACACTTAAACAGAGTTCTAAGAACTGAAACAATGTTACATCTACAGAATTCTATCTGATCAGATAGAGGTTAGGAATAAATTTTCAAAATAAACGTTATAATTTCAAATAAAAGGTTAAACTCAAAGCCCGATGCGGGGCTCGAACCCGCGACAGCCAGATTAAGAGTCTGGTGCTCTACCGACTGAGCTAACCGGGCTGTGATTTCTGATATTGTATTGAATCATTTAGATGTTCAGAGCAAAAGGTAATTTTCTACTGGATCTTTATGCAGATGAAATCAGAATAATTCTTGTAATCTTTGGTTCTAATGGATCAGTCCGTCAGAAAAACCTTGGATCAAGATCTTAGAAGTGTTCTATCTCTATCATTTCATTTTTCTTGGTATCTATACAAAGTTTGAAAACACTTAAACAGAGTTCTAAGAACTGAAACAATGTTACATCTACAGAATTCTATCTGATCAGAAAGAGGTTAGGAATAAATTTTCAAAATAAACGTTATAATTTCAAATAAAAGGTAAAACTCAAAGCCCGATGCGGGGCTCGAACCCGCGACAGCCAGATTAAGAGTCTGGTGCTCTACCGACTGAGCTAACCGGGCTGTGATTTCTGATATTCTATTGAATTATTTAGATGTTCAGAGCAAAAGGTAATTTTCTACTGGATCTTTATGCAGATGAAATCAGAATAATTCTTGTAATCTTTGGTTCTAATGGATCAGTCCGTCAGAAAAACCTTGGATCAAGATCTCAGAAGTGTTCTATCTCTATCATTTCATTTTTCTTGTTATCTATACAAAGTTTGAAAACACTTAAACAGAGTTCTAAGAACTGAAACAATGTTACATCTACAGAATTCTATCTGATCAGATAGAGGTTAGGAATAAATTTTCAAAATAAACGTTATAATTTCAAATAAAAGGTTAAACTCAAAGCCCGATGCGGGGCTCGAACCCGCGACAGCCAGATTAAGAGTCTGGTGCTCTACCGACTGAGCTAACCGGGCTGTGATTTCTGATATTGTATTGAATCATTTAGATGTTCAGAGCAAAAGGTAATTTTCTACTGGATCTTTATGCAGATGAAATCAGAATAATTCTTGTAATCTTTGGTTCTAATGGATCAGTCCGTCAGAAAAACCTTGGATCAAGATCTCAGAAGTGTTCTATCTCTATCATTTCATTTTTCTTGTTATCTATACAAAGTTTGAAAACACTTAAACAGAGTTCTAAGAACTGAAACATTGTTACATCTACAGAAATCTATCTGATCAGAAAGAGGCTAGGAATAAATTTTCAAAATAAACGTTATAATTTCAAATAAAAGGTAAAACTTAAAGCCCGATGCGGGGCTCGAACCCGCGACAGCCAGATTAAGAGTCTGGTGCTCTACCGACTGAGCTAACCGGGCTGTGATTTCTGATATTGTATTGAATCATTTAGATGTTCAGAGCAAAAGGTAATTTTCTACTGGATCTTTATGCAGGTGAAATCAGAATAATTCTTGTAATCTTTGGTTCTAATGGATCAGTCCGTCAGAAAAACCTTGGATCAAGATCTTAGAAGTGTTCTATCTCTATCATTTCATTTTTCTTGGTATCTATACAAAGTTTGAAAACACTTAAACAGAGTTCTAAGAACTGAAACAATGTTACATCTACAGAATTCTATCTGATCAGAAAGAGGTTAGGAATAAATTTTCAAAATAAACGTTATAATTTCAAATAAAAGGTAAAACTCAAAGCCCGATGCGGGGCTCGAACCCGCGACAGCCAGATTAAGAGTCTGGTGCTCTACCGACTGAGCTAACCGGGCTGTGATTTCTGATATTCTATTGAATCATTTAGATGTTCAGAGCAAAAGGTAATTTTCTACTGGATCTTTATGCAGATGAAATCAGAATAATTCTTGTAATATTTGGTTCTAATGGATCAGTCCGTCAGAAAAACCTTGGATCAAGATCTCAGAAGTGTTCTATCTCTATCATTTCATTTTTCTTGGTATCTATACAAAGTTTGAAAACACTTAAACAGAGTTCTAAGAACTGAAACAATGTTACAACTACAGAATTCTATCTGATCAGAAAGAGGTTAGGAATAAATTTTCAAAATAAACGTTATAATTTCAAATAAAAGGTAAAACTTAAAGCCCGATGCGGGGCTCGAACCCGCGACAGCCAGATTAAGAGTCTGGTGCTCTACCGACTGAGCTAACCGGGCTGTGATTTCTGATATTCTATTGAATCATTTAGATGTTCAGAGCAAAAGGTAATTTTCTACTGGATCTTTATGCAGATGAAATCAGAATAATTCTTGTAATCTTTGGTTCTAATGGATCAGTCCGTCAGAAAAACCTTGGATCAAGATCTCAGAAGTGTTCTATCTCTATCATTTCATTTTTCTTGTTATCTATACAAAGTTTGAAAACACTTAAACAGAGTTCTAAGAACTGAAACAATGTTACATCTACAGAATTCTATCTGATCAGATAGAGGTTAGGAATAAATTTTCAAAATAAACGTTATAATTTCAAATAAAAGGTTAAACTCAAAGCCCGATGCGGGGCTCGAACCCGCGACAGCCAGATTAAGAGTCTGGTGCTCTACCGACTGAGCTAACCGGGCTGTGATTTCTGATATTGTATTGAATCATTTAGATGTTCAGAGCAAAAGGTAATTTTCTACTGGATCTTTATGCAGATGAAATCAGAATAATTCTTGTAATCTTTGGTTCTAATGGATCAGTCCGTCAGAAAAACCTTGGATCAAGATCTCAGAAGTGTTCTATCTCTATCATTTCATTTTTCTTGTTATCTATACAAAGTTTGAAAACACTTAAACAGAGTTCTAAGAACTGAAACAATGTTACATCTACAGAATTCTATCTGATCAGATAGAGGTTAGGAATAAATTTTCAAAATAAACGTTATAATTTCAAATAAAAGGTTAAACTCAAAGCCCGATGCGGGGCTCGAACCCGCGACAGCCAGATTAAGAGTCTGGTGCTCTACCGACTGAGCTAACCGGGCTGTGATTTCTGATATTGTATTGAATCATTTAGATGTTCAGAGCAAAAGGTAATTTTCTACTGGATCTTTATGCAGATGAAATCAGAATAATTCTTGTAATCTTTGGTTCTAATGGATCAGTCCGTCAGAAAAACCTTGGATCAAGATCTCAGAAGTGTTCTATCTCTATCATTTCATTTTTCTTGTTATCTATACAAAGTTTGAAAACACTTAAACAGAGTTCTAAGAACTGAAACAATGTTACATCTACAGAATTCTATCTGATCAGAAAGAGGTTAGGAATAAATTTTCAAAATAAACGTTATAATTTCAAATAAAAGGTAAAACTTAAAGCCCGATGCGGGGCTCGAACCCGCGACAGCCAGATTAAGAGTCTGGTGCTCTACCGACTGAGCTAACCGGGCTGTGATTTCTGATATTGTATTGAATTATTTAGATGTTCAGAGCAAAAGGTAATTTTCTACTGGATCTTTATGCAGGTGAAATCAGAATAATTCTTGTAATCTTTGGTTCTAATGGATCAGTCCGTCAGAAAAACCTTGGATCAAGATCTTAGAAGTGTTCTATCTCTATCATTTCATTTTTCTTGGTATCTATACAAAGTTTGAAAACACTTAAACAGAGTTCTAAGAACTGAAACAATGTTACATCTACAGAATTCTATCTGATCAGAAAGAGGTTAGGAATAAATTTTCAAAATAAACGTTATAATTTCAAATAAAAGGTAAAACTCAAAGCCCGATGCGGGGCTCGAACCCGCGACAGCCAGATTAAGAGTCTGGTGCTCTACCGACTGAGCTAACCGGGCTGTGATTTCTGATATTCTATTGAATCATTTAGATGTTCAGAGCAAAAGGTAATTTTCTACTGGATCTTTATGCAGATGAAATCAGAATAATTCTTGTAATATTTGGTTCTAATGGATCAGTCCGTCAGAAAAACCTTGGATCAAGATCTCAGAAGTGTTCTATCTCTATCATTTCATTTTTCTTGTTATCTATACAAAGTTTGAAAACACTTAAACAGAGTTCTAAGAACTGAAACAATGTTACATCTTCAGAATTCTATCTGATCAGAAAGAGGTTAGGAATAAATTTTCAAAATAAACGTTATAATTTCAAATAAAAGGTTAAACTCAAAGCCCGATGCGGGGCTCGAACCCGCGACAGCCAGATTAAGAGTCTGGTGCTCTACCGACTGAGCTAACCGGGCTGTGATTTCTGATATTGTATTGAATCATTTAGATGTTCAGAGCAAAAGGTAATTTTCTACTGGATCTTTATGCAGATGAAATCAGAATAATTCTTGTAATCTTTGGTTCTAATGGATCAGTCCGTCAGAAAAACCTTGGATCAAGATCTCAGAAGTGTTCTATCTCTATCATTTCATTTTTCTTGTTATCTATACAAAGTTTGAAAACACTTAAACAGAGTTCTAAGAACTGAAACAATGTTACATCTACAGAATTCTATCTGATCAGATAGAGGTTAGGAATAAATTTTCAAAATAAACGTTATAATTTCAAATAAAAGGTTAAACTCAAAGCCCGATGCGGGGCTCGAACCCGCGACAGCCAGATTAAGAGTCTGGTGCTCTACCGACTGAGCTAACCGGGCTGTGATTTCTGATATTGTATTGAATCATTTAGATGTTCAGAGCAAAAGGTAATTTTCTACTGGATCTTTATGCAGATGAAATCAGAATAATTCTTGTAATCTTTGGTTCTAATGGATCAGTCCGTCAGAAAAACCTTGGATCAAGATCTCAGAAGTGTTCTATCTCTATCATTTCATTTTTCTTGTTATCTATACAAAGTTTGAAAACACTTAAACAGAGTTCTAAGAACTGAAACAATGTTACATCTACAGAATTCTATCTGATCAGAAAGAGGTTAGGAATAAATTTTCAAAATAAACGTTATAATTTCAAATAAAAGGTTAAACTCAAAGCCCGATGCGGGGCTCGAACCCGCGACAGCCAGATTAAGAGTCTGGTGCTCTACCGACTGAGCTAACCGGGCTGTGATTTCTGATATTGTATTGAATCATTTAGATGTTCAGAGCAAAAGGTAATTTTCTACTGGATCTTTATGCAGGTGAAATCAGAATAATTCTTGTAATCTTTGGTTCTAATGGATCAGTCCGTCAGAAAAACCTTGGATCAAGATCTCAGAAGTGTTCTATCTCTATCATTTCATTTTTCTTGTTATCTATACAAAGTTTGAAAACACTTAAACAGAGTTCTAAGAACTGAAACAATGTTACATCTACAGAATTCTATCTGATCAGAAAGAGGTTATTAATAAATTTTTAAATAAACGTTATAATTTCAAATAAAAGGTTAAACTCAAAGCCCGATGCGGGGCTCGAACCCGCGACAGCCAGATTAAGAGTCTGGTGCTCTACCGACTGAGCTAACCGGGCTGTGATTTCTGATATTCTATTGAATCATTTAGATGTTCAGAGCAAAAGGTAATTTTCTACTGGATCTTTATGCAGATGAAATCAGAATAATTCTTGTAATATTTGGTTCTAATGGATCAGTCCGTCAGAAAAACCTTGGATCAAGATCTCAGAAGTGTTCTATCTCTATCATTTCATTTTTCTTGTTATCTATACAAAGTTTGAAAACACTTAAACAGAGTTCTAAGAACTGAAACAATGTTACATCTACAGAATTCTATCTGATCAGAAAGAGGTTAGGAATAAATTTTCAAAATAAACGTTATAATTTCAAATAAAAGGTAAAACTTAAAGCCCGATGCGGGGCTCGAACCCGCGACAGCCAGATTAAGAGTCTGGTGCTCTACCGACTGAGCTAACCGGGCTGTGATTTCTGATATTCTATTGAATCATTTAGATGTTCAGAGCAAAAGGTAATTTTCTACTGGATCTTTATGCAGATGAAATCAGAATAATTCTTGTAATCTTTGGTTCTAATGGATCAGTCCGTCAGAAAAACCTTGGATCAAGATCTCAGAAGTGTTCTATCTCTATCATTTCATTTTTCTTGTTATCTATACAAAGTTTGAGAACACTTAAACAGAGTTCTAAGAACTGAAACAATGTTACATCTACAGAATTCTATCTGATCAGATAGAGGTTAGGAATAAATTTTCAAAATAAACGTTATAATTTCAAATAAAAGGTTAAACTCAAAGCCCGATGCGGGGCTCGAACCCGCGACAGCCAGATTAAGAGTCTGGTGCTCTACCGACTGAGCTAACCGGGCTGTGATTTCTGATATTGTATTGAATCATTTAGATGTTCAGAGCAAAAGGTAATTTTCTACTGGATCTTTATGCAGATGAAATCAGAATAATTCTTGTAATCTTTGGTTCTAATGGATCAGTCCGTCAGAAAAACCTTGGATCAAGATCTCAGAAGTGTTCTATCTCTATCATTTCATTTTTCTTGTTATCTATACAAAGTTTGAAAACACTTAAACAGAGTTCTAAGAACTGAAACAATGTTACATCTACAGAATTCTATCTGATCAGAAAGAGGTTAGGAATAAATTTTCAAAATAAACGTTATAATTTCAAATAAAAGGTAAAACTTAAAGCCCGATGCGGGGCTCGAACCCGCGACAGCCAGATTAAGAGTCTGGTGCTCTACCGACTGAGCTAACCGGGCTGTGATTTCTGATATTGTATTGAATTATTTAGATGTTCAGAGCAAAAGGTAATTTTCTACTGGATCTTTATGCAGGTGAAATCAGAATAATTCTTGTAATCTTTGGTTCTAATGGATCAGTCCGTCAGAAAAACCTTGGATCAAGATCTCAGAAGTGTTCTATCTCTATCATTTCATTTTTCTTGTTATCTATACAAAGTTTGAAAACACTTAAACAGAGTTCTAAGAACTGAAACAATGTTACATCTACAGAATTCTATCTGATCAGAAAGAGGTTAGGAATAAATTTTCAAAATAAACGTTATAATTTCAAATAAAAGGTAAAACTTAAAGCCCGATGCGGGGCTCGAACCCGCGACAGCCAGATTAAGAGTCTGGTGCTCTACCGACTGAGCTAACCGGGCTGTGATTTCTGATATTGTATTGAATTATTTAGATGTTCAGAGCAAAAGGTAATTTTCTACTGGATCTTTATGCAGGTGAAATCAGAATAATTCTTGTAATCTTTGGTTCTAATGGATCAGTCCGTCAGAAAAACCTTGGATCAAGATCTTAGAAGTGTTCTATCTCTATCATTTCATTTTTCTTGGTATCTATACAAAGTTTGAAAACACTTAAACAGAGTTCTAAGAACTGAAACAATGTTACATCTACAGAATTCTATCTGATCAGAAAGAGGTTAGGAATAAATTTTCAAAATAAACGTTATAATTTCAAATAAAAGGTAAAACTCAAAGCCCGATGCGGGGCTCGAACCCGCGACAGCCAGATTAAGAGTCTGGTGCTCTACCGACTGAGCTAACCGGGCTGTGATTTCTGATATTCTATTGAATCATTTAGATGTTCAGAGCAAAAGGTAATTTTCTACTGGATCTTTATGCAGATGAAATCAGAATAAATCTTGTAATCTTTGGTTCTAATGGATCAGTCCGTCAGAAAAACCTTGGATCAAGATCTCAGAAGTGTTCTATCTCTATCATTTCATTTTTCTTGTTATCTATACAAAGTTTGAAAACACTTAAACAGAGTTCTAAGAACTGAAACAATGTTACATTTACAGAAATCTATCTGATCAGAAAGAGGTTAGGAATAAATTTTCAAAATAAACGTTATAATTTCAAATAAAAGGTAAAACTCAAAGCCCGATGCGGGGCTCGAACCCGCGACAGCCAGATTAAGAGTCTGGTGCTCTACCGACTGAGCTAACCGGGCTGTGATTTCTGATATTCTATTGAATCATTTAGATGTTCAGAGCAAAAGGTAATTTTCTACTGGATCTTTATGCAGATGAAATCAGAATAAATCTTGTAATCTTTGGTTCTAATGGATCAGTCCGTCAGAAAAACCTTGGATCAAGATCTCAGAAGTGTTCTATCTCTATCATTTCATTTTTCTTGTTATCTATACAAAGTTTGAAAACACTTAAACAGAGTTCTAAGAACTGAAACAATGTTACATTTACAGAAATCTATCTGATCAGAAAGAGGTTAGGAATAAATTTTCAAAATAAACGTTATAATTTCAAATAAAAGGTAAAACTCAAAGCCCGATGCGGGGCTCGAACCCGCGACAGCCAGATTAAGAGTCTGGTGCTCTACCGACTGAGCTAACCGGGCTGTGATTTCTGATATTGTATTGAATCATTTAGATGTTCAGAGCAAAAGGTAATTTTCTACTGGATCTTTATGCAGATGAAATCAGAATAATTCTTGTAATCTTTGGTTCTAATGGATCAGTCCGTCAGAAAAACCTTGGATCAAGATCTCAGAAGTGTTCTATCTCTATCATTTCATTTTTCTTGGTATCTATACAAAGTTTGAAAACACTTAAACAGAGTTCTAAGAACTGAAACAATGTTACATCTACAGAAATCTATCTGATCAGAAAGAGGTTAGGAATAAATTTTCAAAATAAACGTTATAATTTCAAATAAAAGGTAAAACTTAAAGCCCGATGCGGGGCTCGAACCCGCGACAGCCAGATTAAGAGTCTGGTGCTCTACCGACTGAGCTAACCGGGCTGTGATTTCTGATATTGTATTGAATCATTTAGATGTTCAGAGGAAAAGGTAATTTTCTACTGGATCTTTATGCAGGTGAAATCAGAATAATTCTTGTAATCTTTGGTTCTAATGGATCAGTCCGTCAGAAAAACCTTGGATCAAGATCTCAGAAGTGTTCTATCTCTATCATTTCATTTTTCTTGTTATCTATACAAAGTTTGAAAACACTTAAACAGAGTTCTAAGAACTGAAACAATGTTACATTTACAGAAATCTATCTGATCAGAAAGAGGTTAGGAATAAATTTTCAAAATAAACGTTATAATTTCAAATAAAAGGTAAAACTCAAAGCCCGATGCGGGGCTCGAACCCGCGACAGCCAGATTAAGAGTCTGGTGCTCTACCGACTGAGCTAACCGGGCTGTGATTTCTGATATTGTATTGAATCATTTAGATGTTCAGAGCAAAAAAGGTAATTTTCTACTGGATCTTTATGCAGATGAAATCAGAATAATTCTTGTAATCTTTGGTTCTAATGGATCAGTCCGTCAGAAAAACCTTGGATCAAGATCTCAGAAGTGTTCTATCTCTATCATTTCATTTTTCTTGTTATCTATACAAAGTTTGAAAACACTTAAACAGAGTTCTAAGAACTGAAACAATGTTACATCTACAGAATTCTATCTGATCAGAAAGAGGTTAGGAATAAATTTTCAAAATAAACGTTATAATTTCAAATAAAAGGTAAAACTTAAAGCCCGATGCGGGGCTCGAACCCGCGACAGCCAGATTAAGAGTCTGGTGCTCTACCGACTGAGCTAACCGGGCTGTGATTTCTGATATTGTATTGAATCATTTAGATGTTCAGAGCAAAAGGTAATTTTCTACTGGATCTTTATGCAGGTGAAATCAGAATAATTCTTGTAATCTTTGGTTCTAATGGATCAGTCCGTCAGAAAAACCTTGGATCAAGATCTTAGAAGTGTTCTATCTCTATCATTTCATTTTTCTTGGTATCTATACAAAGTTTGAAAACACTTAAACAGAGTTCTAAGAACTGAAACAATGTTACATCTACAGAAATCTATCTGATCAGAAAGAGGTTAGGAATAAATTTTCAAAATAAACGTTATAATTTCAAATAAAAGGTAAAACTCAAAGCCCGATGCGGGGCTCGAACCCGCGACAGCCAGATTAAGAGTCTGGTGCTCTACCGACTGAGCTAACCGGGCTGTGATTTCTGATATTGTATTGAATCATTTAGATGTTCAGAGCAAAAGGTAATTTTCTACTGGATCTTTATGCAGGTGAAATCAGAATAATTCTTGTAATCTTTGGTTCTAATGGATCAGTCCGTCAGAAAAACCTTGGATCAAGATCTTAGAAGTGTTCTATCTCTATCATTTCATTTTTCTTGGTATCTATACAAAGTTTGAAAACACTTAAACAGAGTTCTAAGAACTGAAACAATGTTACATCTACAGAATTCTATCTGATCAGAAAGAGGTTAGGAATAAATTTTCAAAATAAACGTTATAATTTCAAATAAAAGGTAAAACTTAAAGCCCGATGCGGGGCTCGAACCCGCGACAGCCAGATTAAGAGTCTGGTGCTCTACCGACTGAGCTAACCGGGCTGTGATTTCTGATATTGTATTGAATCATTTAGATGTTCAGAGCAAAAGGTAATTTTCTACTGGATCTTTATGCAGGTGAAATCAGAATAATTCTTGTAATATTTGGTTCAAATGGATCAGTCCGTCAGAAAAACCTTGGATCAAGATCTCAGAAGTGTTCTATCTCTATCATTTCATTTTTCTTGTTATCTATACAAAGTTTGAAAACACTTAAACAGAGTTCTAAGAACTGAAACAATGTTACATCTACAGAATTCTATCTGATCAGAAAGAGGTGAGGAATAAATTTTCAAAATAAACGTTATAATTTCAAATAAAAGGTAAAACTTAAAGCCCGATGCGGGGCTCGAACCCGCGACAGCCAGATTAAGAGTCTGGTGCTCTACCGACTGAGCTAACCGGGCTGTGATTTCTGATATTCTATTGAATCATTTAGATGTTCAGAGCAAAAGGTAATTTTCTACTGGATCTTTATGCAGATGAAATCAGAATAATTCTTGTAATATTTGGTTCTAATGGATCAGTCCGTCAGAAAAACCTTGGATCAAGATCTCAGAAGTGTTCTATCTCTATCATTTCATTTTTCTTGTTATCTATACAAAGTTTGAAAACACTTAAACAGAGTTCTAAGAACTGAAACAATGTTACATTTACAGAAATCTATCTGATCAGAAAGAGGTTAGGAATAAATTTTCAAAATAAACGTTATAATTTCAAATAAAAGGTAAAACTTAAAGCCCGATGCGGGGCTCGAACCCGCGACAGCCAGATTAAGAGTCTGGTGCTCTACCGACTGAGCTAACCGGGCTGTGATTTCTGATATTGTATTGAATTATTTAGATGTTCAGAGCAAAAGGTAATTTTCTACTGGATCTTTATGCAGGTGAAATCAGAATAATTCTTGTAATCTTTGGTTCTAATGGATCAGTCCGTCAGAAAAACCTTGGATCAAGATCTTAGAAGTGTTCTATCTCTATCATTTCATTTTTCTTGGTATCTATACAAAGTTTGAAAACACTTAAACAGAGTTCTAAGAACTGAAACAATGTTACATCTACAGAATTCTATCTGATCAGAAAGAGGTTAGGAATAAATTTTCAAAATAAACGTTATAATTTCAAATAAAAGGTAAAACTCAAAGCCCGATGCGGGGCTCGAACCCGCGACAGCCAGATTAAGAGTCTGGTGCTCTACCGACTGAGCTAACCGGGCTGTGATTTCTGATATTCTATTGAATCATTTAGATGTTCAGAGCAAAAGGTAATTTTCTACTGGATCTTTATGCAGATGAAATCAGAATAATTCTTGTAATCTTTGGTTCTAATGGATCAGTCCGTCAGAAAAACCTTGGATCAAGATCTCAGAAGTGTTCTATCTCTATCATTTCATTTTTCTTGGTATCTATACAAAGTTTGAAAACACTTAAACAGAGTTCTAAGAACTGAAACAATGTTACATCTACAGAAATCTATCTGATCAGAAAGAGGTTAGGAATAAATTTTCAAAATAAACGTTATAATTTCAAATAAAAGGTAAAACTTAAAGCCCGATGCGGGGCTCGAACCCGCGACAGCCAGATTAAGAGTCTGGTGCTCTACCGACTGAGCTAACCGGGCTGTGATTTCTGATATTGTATTGAATCATTTAGATGTTCAGAGGAAAAGGTAATTTTCTACTGGATCTTTATGCAGGTGAAATCAGAATAATTCTTGTAATCTTTGGTTCTAATGGATCAGTCCGTCAGAAAAACCTTGGATCAAGATCTCAGAAGTGTTCTATCTCTATCATTTCATTTTTCTTGTTATCTATACAAAGTTTGAAAACACTTAAACAGAGTTCTAAGAACTGAAACAATGTTACATTTACAGAAATCTATCTGATCAGAAAGAGGTTAGGAATAAATTTTCAAAATAAACGTTATAATTTCAAATAAAAGGTAAAACTCAAAGCCCGATGCGGGGCTCGAACCCGCGACAGCCAGATTAAGAGTCTGGTGCTCTACCGACTGAGCTAACCGGGCTGTGATTTCTGATATTGTATTGAATCATTTAGATGTTCAGAGCAAAAGGTAATTTTCTACTGGATCTTTATGCAGATGAAATCAGAATAATTCTTGTAATCTTTGGTTCTAATGGATCAGTCCGTCAGAAAAACCTTGGATCAAGATCTCAGAAGTGTTCTATCTCTATCATTTCATTTTTCTTGTTATCTATACAAAGTTTGAAAACACTTAAACAGAGTTCTAAGAACTGAAACAATGTTACATCTACAGAATTCTATCTGATCAGAAAGAGGTTAGGAATAAATTTTCAAAATAAACGTTATAATTTCAAAAAAAAGGTAAAACTTAAAGCCCGATGCGGGGCTCGAACCCGCGACAGCCAGATTAAGAGTCTGGTGCTCTACCGACTGAGCTAACCGGGCTGTGATTTCTGATATTGTATTGAATCATTTAGATGTTCAGAGCAAAAGGTAATTTTCTACTGGATCTTTATGCAGGTGAAATCAGAATAATTCTTGTAATCTTTGGTTCTAATGGATCAGTCCGTCAGAAAAACCTTGGATCAAGATCTTAGAAGTGTTCTATCTCTATCATTTCATTTTTCTTGGTATCTATACAAAGTTTGAAAACACTTAAACAGAGTTCTAAGAACTGAAACAATGTTACATCTACAGAAATCTATCTGATCAGAAAGAGGTTAGGAATAAATTTTCAAAATAAACGTTATAATTTCAAATAAAAGGTAAAACTCAAAGCCCGATGCGGGGCTCGAACCCGCGACAGCCAGATTAAGAGTCTGGTGCTCTACCGACTGAGCTAACCGGGCTGTGATTTCTGATATTGTATTGAATCATTTAGATGTTCAGAGCAAAAGGTAATTTTCTACTGGATCTTTATGCAGGTGAAATCAGAATAATTCTTGTAATCTTTGGTTCTAATGGATCAGTCCGTCAGAAAAACCTTGGATCAAGATCTTAGAAGTGTTCTATCTCTATCATTTCATTTTTCTTGGTATCTATACAAAGTTTGAAAACACTTAAACAGAGTTCTAAGAACTGAAACAATGTTACATCTACAGAATTCTATCTGATCAGAAAGAGGTTAGGAATAAATTTTCAAAATAAACGTTATAATTTCAAATAAAAGGTAAAACTCAAAGCCCGATGCGGGGCTCGAACCCGCGACAGCCAGATTAAGAGTCTGGTGCTCTACCGACTGAGCTAACCGGGCTGTGATTTCTGATATTGTATTGAATCATTTAGATGTTCAGAGCAAAAGGTAATTTTCTACTGGATCTTTATGCAGGTGAAATCAGAATAATTCTTGTAATATTTGGTTCAAATGGATCAGTCCGTCAGAAAAACCTTGGATCAAGATCTCAGAAGTGTTCTATCTCTATCATTTCATTTTTCTTGTTATCTATACAAAGTTTGAAAACACTTAAACAGAGTTCTAAGAACTGAAACAATGTTACATCTACAGAATTCTATCTGATCAGAAAGAGGTGAGGAATAAATTTTCAAAATAAACGTTATAATTTCAAATAAAAGGTAAAACTTAAAGCCCGATGCGGGGCTCGAACCCGCGACAGCCAGATTAAGAGTCTGGTGCTCTACCGACTGAGCTAACCGGGCTGTGATTTCTGATATTCTATTGAATCATTTAGATGTTCAGAGCAAAAGGTAATTTTCTACTGGATCTTTATGCAGATGAAATCAGAATAATTCTTGTAATATTTGGTTCTAATGGATCAGTCCGTCAGAAAAACCTTGGATCAAGATCTCAGAAGTGTTCTATCTCTATCATTTCATTTTTCTTGTTATCTATACAAAGTTTGAAAACACTTAATTAGAGTTCTAAGAACTGAAACAATGTTACATTTACAGAAATCTATCTGATCAGAAAGAGGTTAGGAATAAATTTTCAAAATAAACGTTATAATTTCAAATAAAAGGTAAAACTCAAAGCCCGATGCGGGGCTCGAACCCGCGACAGCCAGATTAAGAGTCTGGTGCTCTACCGACTGAGCTAACCGGGCTGTGCTTTCTGATATTGTATTGAATCATTTAGATGTTCAGAGCAAAAGGTAATTTTCTACTGGATCTTTATGCAGATGAAATCAGAATAATTCTTGTAATCTTTGGTTCTAATGGATCAGTCCGTCAGAAAAACCTTGGATCAAGATCTCAGAAGTGTTCTATCTCTATCATTTCATTTTTCTTGTTATCTATACAAAGTTTGAAAACACTTAAACAGAGTTCTAAGAACTGAAACAATGTTACATCTACAGAAATCTATCTGATCAGAAAGAGGTTAGGAATAAATTTTCAAAATAAACGTTATAATTTCAAATAAAAGGTTAAACTCAAAGCCCGATGCGGGGCTCGAACCCGCGACAGCCAGATTAAGAGTCTGGTGCTCTACCGACTGAGCTAACCGGGCTGTGATTTCTGATATTGTATTGAATCATTTAGATGTTCAGAGCAAAAGGTAATTTTCTACTGGATCTTTATGCAGATGAAATCAGAATAATTCTTGTAATCTTTGGTTCTAATGGATCAGTCCGTCAGAAAAACCTTGGATCAAGATCTCAGAAGTGTTCTATCTCTATCATTTCATTTTTCTTGTTATCTATACAAAGTTTGAAAACACTTAAACAGAGTTCTAAGAACTGAAACAATGTTACATCTACAGAAATCTATCTGATCAGAAAGAGGTTAAGAATAAATTTTCAAAATAAACGTTATAATTTCAAATAAAAGGTTAAACTCAAAGCCCGATGCGGGGCTCGAACCCGCGACAGCCAGATTAAGAGTCTGGTGCTCTACCGACTGAGCTAACCGGGCTGTGATTTCTGATATTGTATTGAATCATTTAGATGTTCAGAGCAAAAGGTAATTTTCTACTGGATCTTTATGCAGATGAAATCAGAATAATTCTTGTAATATTTGGTTCTAACGGATCAGTCCGTCAGAAAAACCTTGGATCAAGATCTCAGAAGTGTTCTATCTCTATCATTTCATTTTTCTTGTTATCTATACAAAGTTTGAAAACACTTAAACAGAGTTCTAAGAACTGAAACAATGTTACATCTACAGAAATCTATCTGATCAGAAAGAGGTTAGGAATAAATTTTCAAAATAAACGTTATAATTTCAAATAAAAGGTAAAACTTAAAGCCCGATGCGGGGCTCGAACCCGCGACAGCCAGATTAAGAGTCTGGTGCTCTACCGACTGAGCTAACCGGGCTGTGATTTCTGATATTGTATTGAATCATTTAGATGTTCAGAGCAAAAGGTAATTTTCTACTGGATCTTTATGCAGATGAAATCAGAATAATTCTTGTAATCTTTGGTTCTAATGGATCAGTCCGTCAGAAAAACCTTGGATCAAGATCTCAGAAGTGTTCTATCTCTATCATTTCATTTTTCTTGTTATCTATACAAAGTTTGAAAACACTTAAACAGAGTTCTAAGAACTGAAACAATGTTACATCTACAGAAATCTATCTGATCAGAAAGAGGTTAGGAATAAATTTTCAAAATAAACGTTATAATTTCAAATAAAAGGTTAAACTCAAAGCCCGATGCGGGGCTCGAACCCGCGACAGCCAGATTAAGAGTCTGGTGCTCTACCGACTGAGCTAACCGGGCTGTGATTTCTGATATTGTATTGAATCATTTAGATGTTCAGAGCAAAAGGTAATTTTCTACTGGATCTTTATGCAGATGAAATCAGAATAATTCTTGTAATCTTTGGTTCTAATGGATCAGTCCGTCAGAAAAACCTTGGATCAAGATCTCAGAAGTGTTCTATCTCTATCATTTCATTTTTCTTGTTATCTATACAAAGTTTGAAAACACTTAAACAGAGTTCTAAGAACTGAAACAATGTTACATCTACAGAAATCTATCTGATCAGAAAGAGGTTAGGAATAAATTTTCAAAATAAACGTTATAATTTCAAATAAAAGGTTAAACTCAAAGCCCGATGCGGGGCTCGAACCCGCGACAGCCAGATTAAGAGTCTGGTGCTCTACCGACTGAGCTAACCGGGCTGTGATTTCTGATATTGTATTGAATCATTTAGATGTTCAGAGCAAAAGGTAATTTTCTACTGGATCTTTATGCAGATGAAATCAGAATAATTCTTGTAATCATTGGTTCTAATGGATCAGTCCGTCAGAAAAACCTTGGATCAAGATCTCAGAAGTGTTCTATCTCTATCATTTCATTTTTCTTGTTATCTATACAAAGTTTGAAAACACTTAAACAGAGTTCTAAGAACTGAAACAATGTTACATCTACAGAAATCTATCTGATCAGAAAGAGGTTAGGAATAAATTTTCAAAATAAACGTTATAATTTCAAATAAAAGGTTAAACTCAAAGCCCGATGCGGGGCTCGAACCCGCGACAGCCAGATTAAGAGTCTGGTGCTCTACCGACTGAGCTAACCGGGCTGTGATTTCTGATATTGTATTGAATCATTTAGATGTTCAGAGCAAAAGGTAATTTTCTACTGGATCTTTATGCAGATGAAATCAGAATAATTCTTGTAATCTTTGGTTCTAATGGATCAGTCCGTCAGAAAAACCTTGGATCAAGATCTCAGAAGTGTTCTATCTCTATCATTTCATTTTTCTTGTTATCTATACAAAGTTTGAAAACACTTAAACAGAGTTCTAAGAACTGAAACAATGTTACATCTACAGAATTCTATCTGATCAGAAAGAGGTTAGGAATAAATTTTCAAAATAAACGTTATAATTTCAAATAAAAGGTAAAACTTAAAGCCCGATGCGGGGCTCGAACCCGCGACAGCCAGATTAAGAGTCTGGTGCTCTACCGACTGAGCTAACCGGGCTGTGATTTCTGATATTGTATTGAATCATTTAGATGTTCAGAGCAAAAGGTAATTTTCTACTGGATCTTTATGCAGGTGAAATCAGAATAATTCTTGTAATCTTTGGTTCTAATGGATCAGTCCGTCAGAAAAACCTTGGATCAAGATCTTAGAAGTGTTCTATCTCTATCATTTCATTTTTCTCGGTATCTATACAAAGTTTGAAAACACTTAAACAGAGTTCTAAGAACTGAAACAATGTTACATCTACAGAATTCTATCTGATCAGAAAGAGGTTAGGAATAAATTTTCAAAATAAACGTTATAATTTCAAATAAAAGGTAAAACTTAAAGCCCGATGCGGGGCTCGAACCCGCGACAGCCAGATTAAGAGTCTGGTGCTCTACCGACTGAGCTAACCGGGCTGTGATTTCTGATATTGTATTGAATCATTTAGATGTTCAGAGCAAAAGGTAATTTTCTACTGGATCTTTATGCAGGTGAAATCAGAATAATTCTTGTAATCTTTGGTTCTAATGGATCAGTCCGTCAGAAAAACCTTGGATCAAGATCTTAGAAGTGTTCTATCTCTATCATTTCATTTTTCTTGTTATCTATACAAAGTTTGAAAACACTTAAACAGAGTTCTAAGAACTGAAACAATGTTACATCTACAGAAATCTATCTGATCAGAAAGAGGTTAGGAATAAATTTTCAAAATAAACGTTATAATTTCAAATAAAAGGTAAAACTCAAAGCCCGATGCGGGGCTCGAACCCGCGACAGCCAGATTAAGAGTCTGGTGCTCTACCGACTGAGCTAACCGGGCTGTGATTTCTGATATTGTATTGAATCATTTAGATGTTCAGAGCAAAAGGTAATTTTCTACTGGATCTTTATGCAGGTGAAATCAGGCGACAGCCAGATTAAGAGTCTGGTGCTCTACCGACTGAGCTAACCGGGCTGTGATTTCTAATATTGTATTGAATCATTTAGATGTTCAGAGCAAAAGGTAATTTTCTACTGGATCTTTATGCAGGTGAAATCAGGCGACAGCCAGATTAAGAGTCTGGTGCTCTACCGACTGAGCTAACCGGGCTGTGATTTCTGATATTGTATTGAATCATTTAGATGTTCAGAGCAAAAGGTAATTTTCTACTGGATCTTTATGCAGGTGAAATCAGGCGACAGCCAGATTAAGAGTCTGGTGCTCTACCGACTGAGCTAACCGGGCTGTGATTTCTGATATTCTATTGAATCATTTAGATGTTCAGAGCAAAAGGTAATTTTCTACTGGATCTTTATGCAGATGAAATCAGAATAATTCTTGTAATATTTGGTTCTAATGGATCAGTCCGTCAGAAAAACCTTGGATCAAGATCTCAGAAGTGTTCTATCTCTATCATTTCATTTTTCTTGTTATCTATACAAAGTTTGAAAACACTTAAACAGAGTTCTAAGAACTGAAACAATGTTACATCTACAGAATTCTATCTGATCAGAAAGAGGTGAGGAATAAATTTTCAAAATAAACGTTATAATTTCAAATAAAAGGTAAAACTTAAAGCCCGATGCGGGGCTCGAACCCGCGACAGCCAGATTAAGAGTCTGGTGCTCTACCGACTGAGCTAACCGGGCTGTGATTTCTGATATTCTATTGAATCATTTAGATGTTCAGAGCAAAAGGTAATTTTCTACTGGATCTTTATGCAGATGAAATCAGAATAATTCTTGTAATATTTGGTTCTAATGGATCAGTCCGTCAGAAAAACCTTGGATCAAGATCTCAGAAGTGTTCTATCTCTATCATTTCATTTTTCTTGTTATCTATACAAAGTTTGAAAACACTTAAACAGAGTTCTAAGAACTGAAACAATGTTACATCTACAGAAATCTATCTGATCAGAAAGAGGTTAGGAATAAATTTTCAAAATAAACGTTATAATTTCAAATAAAAAGTAAAACTCAAAGCCCGATGCGGGGCTCGAACCCGCGACAGCCAGATTAAGAGTCTGGTGCTCTACCGACTGAGCTAACCGGGCTGTGATTTCTGATATTCTATTGAATCATTTAGATGTTCAGAGCAAAAGGTAATTTTCTACTGGATCTTTATGCAGGTGAAATCAGAATAATTCTTGTAATCTTTGGTTCTAATGGATCAGTCCGTCAGAAAAACCTTGGATCAAGATCTTAGAAGTGTTCTATCTCTATCATTTCATTTTTCTTGGTATCTATACAAAGTTTGAAAACACTTAAACAGAGTTCTAAGAACTGAAACAATGTTACATTTACAGAAATCTATCTGATCAGAAAGAGGTTAGGAATAAATTTTCAAAATAAACGTTATAATTTCAAATAAAAGGTAAAACTCAAAGCCCGATGCGGGGCTCGAACCCGCGACAGCCAGATTAAGAGTCTGGTGCTCTACCGACTGAGCTAACCGGGCTGTGATTTCTGATATTCTATTGAATCATTTAGATGTTCAGAGCAAAAGGTAATTTTCTACTGGATCTTTATGCAGATGAAATCAGAATAAATCTTGTAATCTTTGGTTCTAATGGATCAGTCCGTCAGAAAAACCTTGGATCAAGATCTCAGAAGTGTTCTATCTCTATCATTTCATTTTTCTTGTTATCTATACAAAGTTTGAAAACACTTAAACAGAGTTCTAAGAACTGAAACAATGTTACATTTACAGAAATCTATCTGATCAGAAAGAGGTTAGGAATAAATTTTCAAAATAAACGTTATAATTTCAAATAAAAGGTAAAACTCAAAGCCCGATGCGGGGCTCGAACCCGCGACAGCCAGATTAAGAGTCTGGTGCTCTACCGACTGAGCTAACCGGGCTGTGATTTCTGATATTGTATTGAATCATTTAGATGTTCAGAGCAAAAGGTAATTTTCTACTGGATCTTTATGCAGATGAAATCAGAATAATTCTTGTAATCTTTGGTTCTAATGGATCAGTCCGTCAGAAAAACCTTGGATCAAGATCTCAGAAGTGTTCTATCTCTATCATTTCATTTTTCTTGGTATCTATACAAAGTTTGAAAACACTTAAACAGAGTTCTAAGAACTGAAACAATGTTACATCTACAGAAATCTATCTGATCAGAAAGAGGTTAGGAATAAATTTTCAAAATAAACGTTATAATTTCAAATAAAAGGTAAAACTTAAAGCCCGATGCGGGGCTCGAACCCGCGACAGCCAGATTAAGAGTCTGGTGCTCTACCGACTGAGCTAACCGGGCTGTGATTTCTGATATTGTATTGAATCATTTAGATGTTCAGAGGAAAAGGTAATTTTCTACTGGATCTTTATGCAGGTGAAATCAGAATAATTCTTGTAATCTTTGGTTCTAATGGATCAGTCCGTCAGAAAAACCTTGGATCAAGATCTCAGAAGTGTTCTATCTCTATCATTTCATTTTTCTTGGTATCTATACAAAGTTTGAAAACACATAAACAGAGTTCTAAGAACTGAAACAATGTTACATCTACAGAATTCTATCTGATCAGAAAGAGGTTAGGAATAAATTTTCAAAATAAACGTTATAATTTCAAATAAAAGGTAAAACTTAAAGCCCGATGCGGGGCTCGAACCCGCGACAGCCAGATTAAGAGTCTGGTGCTCTACCGACTGAGCTAACCGGGCTGTGATTTCTGATATTCTATTGAATCATTTAGATGTTCAGAGCAAAAGGTAATTTTCTACTGGATCTTTATGCAGATGAAATCAGAATAATTCTTGTAATATTTGGTTCTAATGGATCAGTCCGTCAGAAAAACCTTGGATCAAGATCTCAGAAGTGTTCTATCTCTATCATTTCATTTTTCTTGTTATCTATACAAAGTTTGAAAACACTTAAACAGAGTTCTAAGAACTGAAACAATGTTACATCTACAGAATTCTATCTGATCAGAAAGAGGTTAGGAATAAATTTTCAAAATAAACGTTATAATTTCAAATAAAAGGTAAAACTTAAAGCCCGATGCGGGGCTCGAACCCGCGACAGCCAGATTAAGAGTCTGGTGCTCTACCGACTGAGCTAACCGGGCTGTGATTTCTGATATTGTATTGAATCATTTAGATGTTCAGAGCAAAAGGTAATTTTCTACTGGATCTTTATGCAGGTGAAATCAGAATAATTCTTGTAATCTTTGGTTCTAATGGATCAGTCCGTCAGAAAAACCTTGGATCAAGATCTTAGAAGTGTTCTATCTCTATCATTTCATTTTTCTTGGTATCTATACAAAGTTTGAAAACACTTAAACAGAGTTCTAAGAACTGAAACAATGTTACATCTACAGAATTCTATCTGATCAGAAAGAGGTTAGGAATAAATTTTCAAAATAAACGTTATAATTTCAAATAAAAGGTAAAACTTAAAGCCCGATGCGGGGCTCGAACCCGCGACAGCCAGATTAAGAGTCTGGTGCTCTACCGACTGAGCTAACCGGGCTGTGATTTCTGATATTGTATTGAATCATTTAGATGTTCAGAGCAAAAGGTAATTTTCTACTGGATCTTTATGCAGGTGAAATCAGAATAATTCTTGTAATCTTTGGTTCTAATGGATCAGTCCGTCAGAAAAACCTTGGATCAAGATCTTAGAAGTGTTCTATCTCTATCATTTCATTTTTCTTGTTATCTATACAAAGTTTGAAAACACTTAAACAGAGTTCTAAGAACTGAAACAATGTTACATCTACAGAAATCTATCTGATCAGAAAGAGGTTAGGAATAAATTTTCAAAATAAACGTTATAATTTCAAATAAAAGGTAAAACTCAAAGCCCGATGCGGGGCTCGAACCCGCGACAGCCAGATTAAGAGTCTGGTGCTCTACCGACTGAGCTAACCGGGCTGTGATTTCTAATATTGTATTGAATCATTTAGATGTTCAGAGCAAAAGGTAATTTTCTACTGGATCTTTATGCAGGTGAAATCAGGCGACAGCCAGATTAAGAGTCTGGTGCTCTACCGACTGAGCTAACCGGGCTGTGATTTCTGATATTGTATTGAATCATTTAGATGTTCAGAGCAAAAGGTAATTTTCTACTGGATCTTTATGCAGGTGAAATCAGGCGACAGCCAGATTAAGAGTCTGGTGCTCTACCGACTGAGCTAACCGGGCTGTGATTTCTGATATTCTATTGAATCATTTAGATGTTCAGAGCAAAAGGTAATTTTCTACTGGATCTTTATGCAGATGAAATCAGAATAATTCTTGTAATATTTGGTTCTAATGGATCAGTCCGTCAGAAAAACCTTGGATCAAGATCTCAGAAGTGTTCTATCTCTATCATTTCATTTTTCTTGTTATCTATACAAAGTTTGAAAACACTTAAACAGAGTTCTAAGAACTGAAACAATGTTACATCTACAGAATTCTATCTGATCAGAAAGAGGTGAGGAATAAATTTTCAAAATAAACGTTATAATTTCAAATAAAAGGTAAAACTTAAAGCCCGATGCGGGGCTCGAACCCGCGACAGCCAGATTAAGAGTCTGGTGCTCTACCGACTGAGCTAACCGGGCTGTGATTTCTGATATTCTATTGAATCATTTAGATGTTCAGAGCAAAAGGTAATTTTCTACTGGATCTTTATGCAGATGAAATCAGAATAATTCTTGTAATATTTGGTTCTAATGGATCAGTCCGTCAGAAAAACCTTGGATCAAGATCTCAGAAGTGTTCTATCTCTATCATTTCATTTTTCTTGTTATCTATACAAAGTTTGAAAACACTTAAACAGAGTTCTAAGAACTGAAACAATGTTACATCTACAGAAATCTATCTGATCAGAAAGAGGTTAGGAATAAATTTTCAAAATAAACGTTATAATTTCAAATAAAAGGTAAAACTCAAAGCCCGATGCGGGGCTCGAACCCGCGACAGCCAGATTAAGAGTCTGGTGCTCTACCGACTGAGCTAACCGGGCTGTGATTTCTGATATTCTATTGAATCATTTAGATGTTCAGAGCAAAAGGTAATTTTCTACTGGATCTTTATGCAGATGAAATCAGAATAATTCTTGTAATATTTGGTTCTAATGGATCAGTCCGTCAGAAAAACCTTGGATCAAGATCTCAGAAGTGTTCTATCTCTATCATTTCATTTTTCTTGTTATCTATACAAAGTTTGAAAACACTTAAACAGAGTTCTAAGAACTGAAACAATGTTACATCTACAGAATTCTATCTGATCAGAAAGAGGTTAGGAATAAATTTTCAAAATAAACGTTATAATTTCAAATAAAAGGTAAAACTTAAAGCCCGATGCGGGGATCGAACCCGCGACAGCCAGATTAAGAGTCTGGTGCTCTACCGACTGAGCTAACCGGGCTGTGATTTCTGATATTCTATTGAATCATTTAGATGTTCAGAGCAAAAGGTAATTTTCTACTGGATCTTTATGCAGATGAAATCAGAATAATTCTTGTAATATTTGGTTCTAATGGATCAGTCCGTCAGAAAAACCTTGGATCAAGATCTCAGAAGTGTTCTATCTCTATCATTTCATTTTTCTTGTTATCTATACAAAGTTTGAAAACACTTAAACAGAGTTCTAAGAACTGAAACAATGTTACATCTACAGAAATCTATCTGATCAGAAAGAGGTTAGGAATAAATTTTCAAAATAAACGTTATAATTTCAAATAAAAGGTAAAACTCAAAGCCCGATGCGGGGCTCGAACCCGCGACAGCCAGATTAAGAGTCTGGTGCTCTACCGACTGAGCTAACCGGGCTGTGATTTCTGATATTGTATTGAATCATTTAGATGTTCAGAGCAAAAGGTAATTTTCTACTGGATCTTTATGCAGATGAAATCAGAATAATTCTTGTAATCTTTGGTTCTAATGGATCAGTCCGTCAAAAAAACCTTGGATCAAGATCTCAGAAGTGTTCTATCTCTATCATTTCATTTTTCTTGTTATCTATACAAAGTTTGAAAACACTTAAACAGAGTTCTAAGAACTGAAACAATGTTACATCTACAGAAATCTATCTGATCAGAAAGAGGTTAGGAATAAATTTTCAAATTAAACGTTATAATTTCAAATAAAAGGTAAAACTCAAAGCCCGATGCGGGGCTCGAACCCGCGACAGCCAGATTAAGAGTCTGGTGCTCTACCGACTGAGCTAACCGGGCTGTGATTTCTGATATTGTATTGAATCATTTAGATGTTCAGAGCAAAAGGTAATTTTCTACTGGATCTTTATGCAGATGAAATCAGAATAATTCTTGTAATCTTTGGTTCTAATGGATCAGTCCGTCAAAAAAACCTTGGATCAAGATCTCAGAAGTGTTCTATCTCTATCATTTCATTTTTCTTGTTATCTATACAAAGTTTGAAAACACTTAAACAGAGTTCTAAGAACTGAAACAATGTTACATCTACAGAATTCTATCTGATCAGAAAGAGGTTAGGAATAAATTTTCAAAATAAACGTTATAATTTCAAATAAAAGGTAAAACTTAAAGCCCGATGCGGGGCTCGAACCCGCGACAGCCAGATTAAGAGTCTGGTGCTCTACCGACTGAGCTAACCGGGCTGTGATTTCTGATATTCTATTGAATCATTTAGATGTTCAGAGCAAAAGGTAATTTTCTACTGGATCTTTATGCAGATGAAATCAGAATAATTCTTGTAATATTTGGTTCTAATGGATCAGTCCGTCAGAAAAACCTTGGATCAAGATCTCAGAAGTGTTCTATCTCTATCATTTCATTTTTCTTGTTATCTATACAAAGTTTGAAAACACTTAAACAGAGTTCTAAGAACTGAAACAATGTTACATCTACAGAAATCTATCTGATCAGAAAGAGGTTAGGAATAAATTTTCAAAATAAACGTTATAATTTCAAATAAAAGGTAAAACTCAAAGCCCGATGCGGGGCTCGAACCCGCGACAGCCAGATTAAGAGTCTGGTGCTCTACCGACTGAGCTAACCGGGCTGTGATTTCTGATATTGTATTGAATCATTTAGATGTTCAGAGCAAAAGGTAATTTTCTACTGGATCTTTATGCAGATGAAATCAGAATAATTCTTGTAATATTTGGTTCTAATGGATCAGTCCGTCAGAAAAACCTTGGATCAAGATCTCAGAAGTGTTCTATCTCTATCATTTCATTTTTCTTGTTATCTATACAAAGTTTGAAAACACTTAAACAGAGTTCTAAGAACTGAAACAATGTTACATCTACAGAATTCTATCTGATCAGAAAGAGGTTAGGAATAAATTTTCAAAATAAACGTTATAATTTCAAATAAAAGGTAAAACTCAAAGCCCGATGCGGGGCTCGAACCCCCGACAGCCAGATTAAGAGTCTGGTGCTCTACCGACTGAGCTAACCGGGCTGTGATTTCTGATATTCTATTGAATCATTTAGATGTTCAGAGCAAAAGGTAATTTTCTACTGGATCTTTATGCAGATGAAATCAGAATAATTCTTGTAATATTTGGTTCTAATGTATCAGTCCGTCAGAAAAACCTTGGATCAAGATCTCAGAAGTGTTCTATCTCTATCATTTCATTTTTCTTGTTATCTATACAAAGTTTGAAAACACTTAAACAGAGTTCTAAGAACTGAAACAATGTTACATCTACAGAAATCTATCTGATCAGAAAGAGGTTAGGAATAAATTTTCAAAATAAACGTTATAATTTCAAATAAAAGGTAAAACTCAAAGCCCGATGCGGGGCTCGAACCCGCGACAGCCAGATTAAGAGTCTGGTGCTCTACCGACTGAGCTAACCGGGCTGTGATTTCTGATATTGTATTGAATCATTTAGATGTTCAGAGCAAAAGGTAATTTTCTACTGGATCTTTATGCAGATGAAATCAGAATAATTCTTGTAATATTTGGTTCTAATGGATCAGTCCGTCAGAAAAACCTTGGATCAAGATCTCAGAAGTGTTCTATCTCTATCATTTCATTTTTCTTGTTATCTATACAAAGTTTGAAAACACTTAAACAGAGTTCTAAGAACTGAAACAATGTTACATCTACAGAATTCTATCTGATCAGAAAGAGGTTAGGAATAAATTTTCAAAATAAACGTTATAATTTCAAATAAAAGGTAAAACTCAAAGCCCGATGCGGGGCTCGAACCCCCGACAGCCAGATTAAGAGTCTGGTGCTCTACCGACTGAGCTAACCGGGCTGTGATTTCTGATATTCTATTGAATCATTTAGATGTTCAGAGCAAAAGGTAATTTTCTACTGGATCTTTATGCAGATGAAATCAGAATAATTCTTGTAATATTTGGTTCTAATGGATCAGTCCGTCAGAAAAACCTTGGATCAAGATCTCAGAAGTGTTCTATCTCTATCATTTCATTTTTCTTGTTATCTATACAAAGTTTGAAAACACTTAAACAGAGTTCTAAGAACTGAAACAATGTTACATCTACAGAATTCTATCTGATCAGAAAGAGGTTAGGAATAAATTTTCAAAATAAACGTTATAATTTCAAATAAAAGGTAAAACTTAAAGCCCGATGCGGGGCTCGAACCCGCGACAGCCAGATTAAGAGTCTGGTGCTCTACCGACTGAGCTAACCGGGCTGTGATTTCGGATATTCTATTGAATCATTTAGATGTTCAGAGCAAAAGGTAATTTTCTACTGGATCTTTATGCAGATGAAATCAGAATAATTCTTGTAATATTTGGTTCTAATGGATCAGTCCGTCAGAAAAACCTTGGATCAAGATCTCAGAAGTGTTCTATCTCTATCATTTCATTTTTCTTGTTATCTATACAAAGTTTGAAAACACTTAAACAGAGTTCTAAGAACTGAAACAATGTTACATCTACAGAAATCTATCTGATCAGAAAGAGGTTAGGAATAAATTTTCAAAATAAACGTTATAATTTCAAATAAAAGGTAAAACTCAAAGCCCGATGCGGGGCTCGAACCCGCGACAGCCAGATTAAGAGTCTGGTGCTCTACCGACTGAGCTAACCGGGCTGTGATTTCTGATATTCTATTGAATCATTTAGATGTTCAGAGCAAAAGGTAATTTTCTACTGGATCTTTATGCAGATGAAATCAGAATAATTCTTGTAATATTTGGTTCTAATGGATCAGTCCGTCAGAAAAACCTTGGATCAAGATCTCAGAAGTGTTCTATCTCTATCATTTCATTTTTCTTGTTATCTATACAAAGTTTGAAAACACTTAAACAGAGTTCTAAGAACTGAAACAATGTTACATCTACAGAATTCTATCTGATCAGAAAGAGGTTAGGAATAAATTTTCAAAATAAACGTTATAATTTCAAATAAAAGGTAAAACTTAAAGCCCGATGCGGGGCTCGAACCCGCGACAGCCAGATTAAGAGTCTGGTGCTCTACCGACTGAGCTAACCGGGCTGTGATTTCGGATATTCTATTGAATCATTTAGATGTTCAGAGCAAAAGGTAATTTTCTACTGGATCTTTATGCAGATGAAATCAGAATAATTCTTGTAATATTTGGTTCTAATGGATCAGTCCGTCAGAAAAACCTTGGATCAAGATCTCAGAAGTGTTCTATCTCTATCATTTCATTTTTCTTGTTATCTATACAAAGTTTGAAAACACTTAAACAGAGTTCTAAGAACTGAAACAATGTTACATCTACAGAAATCTATCTGATCAGAAAGAGGTTAGGAATAAATTTTCAAAATAAACGTTCTAATTTCAAATAAAAGGTAAAACTCAAAGCCCGATGCGGGGCTCGAACCCGCGACAGCCAGATTAAGAGTCTGGTGCTCTACCGACTGAGCTAACCGGGCTGTGATTTCTGATATTGTATTGAATCATTTAGATGTTCAGAGCAAAAGGTAATTTTCTACTGGATCTTTATGCAGATGAAATCAGAATAATTCTTGTAATCTTTGGTTCTAATGGATCAGTCCGTCAAAAAAACCTTGGATCAAGATCTCAGAAGTGTTCTATCTCTATCATTTCATTTTTCTTGTTATCTATACAAAGTTTGAAAACACTTAAACAGAGTTCTAAGAACTGAAACAATGTTACATCTACAGAATTCTATCTGATCAGAAAGAGGTTAGGAATAAATTTTCAAAATAAACGTTATAATTTCAAATAAAAGGTAAAACTCAAAGCCCGATGCGGGGCTCGAACCCGCGACAGCCAGATTAAGAGTCTGGTGCTCTACCGACTGAGCTAACCGGGCTGTGATTTCTGATATTGTATTGAATCATTTAGATGTTCAGAGCAAAAGGTAATTTTCTACTGGATCTTTATGCAGATGAAATCAGAATAATTCTTGTAATCTTTGGTTCTAAGGGATCAGTCCGTCAAAAAAACCTTGGATCAAGATCTCAGAAGTGTTCTATCTCTATCATTTCATTTTTCTTGTTATCTATACAAAGTTTGAAAACACTTAAACAGAGTTCTAAGAACTGAAACAATGTTACATCTACAGAAATCTATCTGATCAGATAGAGGTTAGGAATAAATTTTCAAAATAAACGTTATAATTTCAAATAAAAGGTAAAACTCAAAGCCCGATGCGGGGCTCGAACCCGCGACAGCCAGATTAAGAGTCTGGTGCTCTACCGACTGAGCTAACCGGGCTGTGATTTCTGATATTGTATTGAATCATTTAGATGTTCAGAGCAAAAGGTAATTTTCTACTGGATCTTTATGCAGATGAAATCAGAATAATTCTTGTAATCTTTGGTTCTAATGGATCAGTCCGTCAAAAAAACCTTGGATCAAGATCTCAGAAGTGTTCTATCTCTATCATTTCATTTTTCTTGTTATCTATACAAAGTTTGAAAACACTTAAACAGAGTTCTAAGAACTGAAACAATGTTACATCTACAGAATTCTATCTGATCAGAAAGAGGTTAGGAATAAATTTTCAAAATAAACGTTATAATTTCAAATAAAAGGTAAAACTTAAAGCCCGATGCGGGGCTCGAACCCGCGACAGCCAGATTAAGAGTCTGGTGCTCTACCGACTGAGCTAACCGGGCTGTGATTTCTGATATTCTATTGAATCATTTAGATGTTCAGAGCAAAAGGTAATTTTCTACTGGATCTTTATGCAGATGAAATCAGAATAATTCTTGTAATATTTGGTTCTAATGGATCAGTCCGTCAGAAAAACCTTGGATCAAGATCTCAGAAGTGTTCTATCTCTATCATTTCATTTTTCTTGTTATCTATACAAAGTTTGAAAACACTTAAACAGAGTTCTAAGAACTGAAACAATGTTACATCTACAGAAATCTATCTGATCAGAAAGAGGTTAGGAATAAATTTTCAAAATAAACGTTATAATTTCAAATAAAAGGTGAAACTCAAAGCCCGATGCGGGGCTCGAACCCGCGACAGCCAGATTAAGAGTCTGGTGCTCTACCGACTGAGCTAACCGGGCTGTGATTTCTGATATTGTATTGAATCATTTAGATGTTCAGAGCAAAAGGTAATTTTCTACTGGATCTTTATGCAGATGAAATCAGAATAATTCTTGTAATATTTGGTTCTAATGGATCAGTCCGTCAGAAAAACCTTGGATCAAGATCTCAGAAGTGTTCTATCTCTATCATTTCATTTTTCTTGTTATCTATACAAAGTTTGAAAACACTTAAACAGAGTTCTAAGAACTGAAACAATGTTACATCTACAGAAATCTATCTGATCAGAAAGAGGTTAGGAATAAATTTTCAAAATAAACGTTATAATTTCAAATAAAAGGTAAAACTCAAAGCCCGATGCGGGGCTCGAACCCGCGACAGCCAGATTAAGAGTCTGGTGCTCTACCGACTGAGCTAACCGGGCTGTGATTTCTGATATTGTATTGAATCATTTAGATGTTCAGAGCAAAAGGTAATTTTCTACTGGATCTTTATGCAGATGAAATCAGAATAATTCTTGTAATATTTGGTTCTAATGGATCAGTCCGTCAGAAAAACCTTGGATCAAGATCTCAGAAGTGTTCTATCTCTATCATTTCATTTTTCTTGTTATCTATACAAAGTTTGAAAACACTTAAACAGAGTTCTAAGAACTGAAACAATGTTACATCTACAGAAATCTATCTGATCAGAAAGAGGTTAGGAATAAATTTTCAAAATAAACGTTATAATTTCAAATAAAAGGTAAAACTCAAAGCCCGATGCGGGGCTCGAACCCGCGACAGCCAGATTAAGAGTCTGGTGCTCTACCGACTGAGCTAACCGGGCTGTGATTTCTGATATTCTATTGAATCATTTAGATGTTCAGAGCAAAAGGTAATTTTCTACTGGATCTTTATGCAGATGAAATCAGAATAATTCTTGTAATATTTGGTTCTAATGGATCAGTCCGTCAGAAAAACCTTGGATCAAGATCTCAGAAGTGTTCTATCTCTATCATTTCATTTTTCTTGTTATCTATACAAAGTTTGAAAACACTTAAACAGAGTTCTAAGAACTGAAACAATGTTACATCTACAGAAATCTATCTGATCAGAAAGAGGTTAGGAATAAATTTTCAAAATAAACGTTATAATTTCAAATAAAAGGTTAAACTCAAAGCCCGATGCGGGGCTCGAACCCGCGACAGCCAGATTAAGAGTCTGGTGCTCTACCGACTGAGCTAACCGGGCTGTGATTTCTGATATTGTATTGAATCATTTAGATGTTCAGAGCAAAAGGTAATTTTCTACTGGATCTTTATGCAGGTGAAATCAGAATAATTCTTGTAATCTTTGGTTCTAATGGATCAGTCCGTCAGAAAAACCTTGGATCAAGATCTTAGAAGTGTTCTATCTCTATCATTTCATTTTTCTTGGTATCTATACAAAGTTTGAAAACACTTAAACAGAGTTCTAAGAACTGAAACAATGTTACATCTACAGAATTCTATCTGATCAGAAAGAGGTTAGGAATAAATTTTCAAAATAAACGTTATAATTTCAAATAAAAGGTAAAACTTAAAGCCCGATGCGGGGCTCGAACCCGCGACAGCCAGATTAAGAGTCTGGTGCTCTACCGACTGAGCTAACCGGGCTGTGATTTCTGATATTGTATTGAATCATTTAGATGTTCAGAGCAAAAGGTAATTTTCTACTGGATCTTTATGCAGGGGAAATCAGAATAATTCTTGTAATCTTTGGTTCTAATGGATCAGTCCGTCAGAAAAACCTTGGATCAAGATCTTAGAAGTGTTCTATCTCTATCATTTCATTTTTCTTGGTATCTATACAAAGTTTGAAAACACTTAAACAGAGTTCTAAGAACTGAAACAATGTTACATCTACAGAATTCTATCTGATCAGAAAGAGGTTAGGAATAAATTTTCAAAATAAACGTTATAATTTCAAATAAAAGGTAAAACTTAAAGCCCGATGCGGGGCTCGAACCCGCGACAGCCAGATTAAGAGTCTGGTGCTCTACCGACTGAGCTAACCGGGCTGTGATTTCTGATATTGTATTGAATCATTTAGATGTTCAGAGCAAAAGGTAATTTTCTACTGGATCTTTATGCAGGTGAAATCAGAATAATTCTTGTAATATTTGGTTCTAATGGATCAGTCCGTCAGAAAAACCTTGGATCAAGATCTCAGAAGTGTTCTATCTCTATCATTTCATTTTTCTTGTTATCTATACAAAGTTTGAAAACACTTAAACAGAGTTCTAAGAACTGAAACAATGTTACATCTACAGAATTCTATCTGATCAGAAAGAGGTGAGGAATAAATTTTCAAAATAAACGTTATAATTTCAAATAAAAGGTAAAACTTAAAGCCCGATGCGGGGCTCGAACCCGCGACAGCCAGATTAAGAGTCTGGTGCTCTACCGACTGAGCTAACCGGGCTGTGATTTCTGATATTCTATTGAATCATTTAGATGTTCAGAGCAAAAGGTAATTTTCTACTGGATCTTTATGCAGATGAAATCAGAATAATTCTTGTAATATTTGGTTCTAATGGATCAGTCCGTCAAAAAAACCTTGGATCAAGATCTCAGAAGTGTTCTATCTCTATCATTTCATTTTTCTTGTTATCTATACAAAGTTTGAAAACACTTAAACAGAGTTCTAAGAACTGAAACAATGTTACATCTACAGAAATCTATCTGATCAGAAAGAGGTTAGGAATAAATTTTCAAAATAAACGTTATAATTTCAAATAAAAGGTAAAACTTAAAGCCCGATGCGGGGCTCGAACCCGCGACAGCCAGATTAAGAGTCTGGTGCTCTACCGACTGAGCTAACCGGGCTGTGATTTCTGATATTGTATTGAATCATTTAGATGTTCAGAGGAAAAGGTAATTTTCTACTGGATCTTTATGCAGGTGAAATCAGAATAATTCTTGTAATCTTTGGTTCTAATGGATCAGTCCGTCAGAAAAACCTTGGATCAAGATCTTAGAAGTGTTCTATCTCTATCATTTCATTTTTCTTGGTATCTATACAAAGTTTGAAAACACTTAAACAGAGTTCTAAGAACTGAAACAATGTTACATCTACAGAAATCTATCTGATCAGAAAGAGGTTAGGAATAAATTTTCAAAATAAACGTTATAATTTCAAATAAAAGGTAAAACTTAAAGCCCGATGCGGGGCTCGAACCCGCGACAGCCAGATTAAGAGTCTGGTGCTCTACCGACTGAGCTAACCGGGCTGTGATTTCTGATATTGTATTGAATCATTTAGATGTTCAGAGGAAAAGGTAATTTTCTACTGGATCTTTATGCAGGTGAAATCAGAATAATTCTTGTAATCTTTGGTTCTAATGGATCAGTCCGTCAGAAAAACCTTGGATCAAGATCTCAGAAGTGTTCTATCTCTATCATTTCATTTTTCTTGTTATCTATACAAAGTTTGAAAACACTTAAACAGAGTTCTAAGAACTGAAACAATGTTACATCTACAGAAATCTATCTGATCAGAAAGAGGTTAGGAATAAATTTTCAAAATAAACGTTATAATTTCAAATAAAAGGTAAAACTTAAAGCCCGATGCGGGGCTCGAACCCGCGACAGCCAGATTAAGAGTCTGGTGCTCTACCGACTGAGCTAACCGGGCTGTGATTTCTGATATTGTATTGAATCATTTAGATGTTCAGAGGAAAAGGTAATTTTCTACTGGATCTTTATGCAGGTGAAATCAGAATAATTCTTGTAATCTTTGGTTCTAATGGATCAGTCCGTCAGAAAAACCTTGGATCAAGATCTCAGAAGTGTTCTATCTCTATCATTTCATTTTTCTTGTTATCTATACAAAGTTTGAAAACACTTAAACAGAGTTCTAAGAACTGAAACAATGTTACATCTACAGAATTCTATCTGATCAGAAAGAGGTTAGGAATAAATTTTCAAAATAAACGTTATAATTTCAAATAAAAGGTAAAACTCAAAGCCCGATGCGGGGCTCGAACCCGCGACAGCCAGATTAAGAGTCTGGTGCTCTACCGACTGAGCTAACCGGGCTGTGATTTCTGATATTCTATTGAATCATTTAGATGTTCAGAGCAAAAGGTAATTTTCTACTGGATCTTTATGCAGATGAAATCAGAATAATTCTTGTAATCTTTGGTTCTAAGGGATCAGTCCGTCAGAAAAACCTTGGATCAAGATCTCAGAAGTGTTCTATCTCTATCATTTCATTTTTCTTGTTATCTATACAAAGTTTGAAAACACTTAAACAGAGTTCTAAGAACTGAAACAATGTTACATCTACAGAAATCTATCTGATCAGAAAGAGGTTAGGAATAAATTTTCAAAATAAACGTTATAATTTCAAATAAAAGGTAAAACTCAAAGCCCGATGCGGGGCTCGAACCCGCGACAGCCAGATTAAGAGTCTGGTGCTCTACCGACTGAGCTAACCGGGCTGTGATTTCTGATATTGTATTGAATCATTTAGATGTTCAGAGCAAAAGGTAATTTTCTACTGGATCTTTATGCAGGTGAAATCAGAATAATTCTTGTAATCTTTGGTTCTAATGGATCAGTCCGTCAGAAAAACCTTGGATCAAGATCTTAGAAGTGTTCTATCTCTATCATTTCATTTTTCTTGGTATCTTTACAAAGTTTGAAAACACTTAAACAGAGTTCTAAGAACTGAAACAATGTTACATCTACAGAATTCTATCTGATCAGAAAGAGGTTAGGAATAAATTTTCAAAATAAACGTTATAATTTCAAATAAAAGGTAAAACTTAAAGCCCGATGCGGGGCTCGAACCCGCGACAGCCAGATTAAGAGTCTGGTGCTCTACCGACTGAGCTAACCGGGCTGTGATTTCTGATATTGTATTGAATCATTTAGATGTTCAGAGCAAAAGGTAATTTTCTACTGGATCTTTATGCAGGTGAAATCAGAACAATTCTTGTAATCTTTGGTTCTAATGGATCAGTCCGTCAGAAAAACCTTGGATCAAGATCTTAGAAGTGTTCTATCTCTATCATTTCATTTTTCTTGTTATCTATACAAAGTTTGAAAACACTTAAACAGAGTTCTAAGAACTGAAACAATGTTACATCTACAGAAATCTATCTGATCAGAAAGAGGTTAGGAATAAATTTTCAAAATAAACGTTATAATTTCAAATAAAAGGTAAATCTCAAAGCCCGATGCGGGGCTCGAACCCGCGACAGCCAGATTAAGAGTCTGGTGCTCTACCGACTGAGCTAACCGGGCTGTGATTTCTGATATTGTATTGAATCATTTAGATGTTCAGAGCAAAAGGTAATTTTCTACTGGATCTTTATGCAGGTGAAATCAGGCGACAGCCAGATTAAGAGTCTGGTGCTCTACCGACTGAGCTAACCGGGCTGTGATTTCTAATATTGTATTGAATCATTTAGATGTTCAGAGCAAAAGGTAATTTTCTACTGGATCTTTATGCAGGTGAAATCAGAATAATTCTTGTTATCTTTGGTTCTAATGGATCAGTCCGTCAGAAAAACCTTGGATCAAGATCTCAGAAGTGTTCTATCTCTATCATTTCATTTTTCTTGTTATCTATACAAAGTTTGAAAACACTTAAACAGAGTTCTAAGAACTGAAACAATGTTACATCTACACAATTCTATCTGATCAGATAGAGGTTAGGAATAAATTTTCAAAATAACCGTTATAATTTCAAATAAAAGGTAAAACTCAAAGCCCGATGCGGGGCTCGAACCCGCGACAGCCAGATTAAGAGTCTGGTGCTCTACCGACTGAGCTAACCGGGCTGTGATTTCTGATATTGTATTGAATCATTTAGATGTTCAGAGCAAAAGGTAATTTTTTACTGGATCTTTATGCAGGTGAAATCAGAATAATTCTTGTTATCTTTGGTTCTAATGGATCAGTCCGTCAGAAAAACCTTGGATCAAGATCTCAGAAGTGTTCTATCTCTATCATTTCATTTTTCTTGTTATCTATACAAAGTTTGAAAACACTTAAACAGAGTTCTAAGAACTGAAACAATGTTACATCTACACAATTCTATCTGATCAGATAGAGGTTAGGAATAAATTTTCAAAATAACCGTTATAATTTCAAATAAAAGGTAAAACTCAAAGCCCGATGCGGGGCTCGAACCCGCGACAGCCAGATTAAGAGTCTGGTGCTCTACCGACTGAGCTAACCGGGCTGTGATTTCTGATATTGTATTGAATCATTTAGATGTTCAGAGCAAAAGGTAATTTTTTACTGGATCTTTATGCAGATGAAATCAGAATAATTCTTGTAATCTTTGGTTCTAATGGATCAGTCCGTCAGAAAAACCTTGGATCAAGATCTCAGAAGTGTTCTATCTCTATCATTTCATTTTTCTTGTTATCTATACAAAGTTTGAAAACACTTAAACAGATTTCTAAGAACTGAAACAATGTTACAGCTACACAATTCTATCTGATCAGATAGAGGTTAGGAATAAATTTTCAAAATAAACGTTATAATTTCAAATAAAAGGTAAAACTCAAAGCCCGATGCGGCGCTCGAACCCGCGACAGCCAGATTAAGAGTCTGGTGCTCTACCGACTGAGCTAACCGGGCTGTGATTTCTAAAATTGTATTGAATCATTTAGATGTTCAGAGCAAAAGGTAATTTTCTACTGGATCTTTATGCAGATGAAATCAGAATAATTCTTGTAATCTTTGGTTCTAATGGATCAGTCCGTCAGAAAAACCTTGGATCAAGATCTCAGAAGTGTTCTATCTCTATCATTTCATTTTTCTTGTTATCTATACAAAGTTTGAAAACACTTAAACAGAGTTCTAAGAACTGAAACAATGTTACAGCTACACAATTCTATCTGATCAGATAGAGGTTAGGAATAAATTTTCAAAATAAACGTTATAATTTCAAATAAAAGGTAAAACTCAAAGCCCGATGCGGGGCTCGAACCCGCGACAGCCAGATTAAGAGTCTGGTGCTCTACCGACTGAGCTAACCGGGCTGTGATTTCTAAAATTGTATTGAATCATTTAGATGTTCAGAGCAAAAGGTAATTTTCTACTGGATCTTTATGCAGATGAAATCAGAATAATTCTTGTAATCTTTGGTTCTAATGGATCAGTCCGTCAGAAAAACCTTGGATCAAGATCTCAGAAGTGTTCTATCTCTATCATTTCATTTTTCTTGTTATCTATACAAAGTTTGAAAACACTTAAACAGAGTTCTAAGAACTGAAACAATGTTACATCTACAGAATTCTATCTGATCAGATAGAGGTTAGGAATAAATTTTCAAAATAAACGTTATAATTTCAAATAAAAGGTAAAACTCAAAGCCCGATGCGGGGCTCGAACCCGCGACAGCCAGATTAAGAGTCTGGTGCTCTACCGACTGAGCTAACCGGGCTGTGATTTCTGATATTGTATTGAATCATTTAGATGTTCAGAGCAAAAGGTAATTTTCTACTGGATCTTTATGCAGATGAAATCAGAATAATTCTTGTAATCTTTGGTTCTAATGGATCAGTCCGTCAGAAAAACCTTGGATCAAGATCTCAGAAGTGTTCTATCTCTATCATTTCATTTTTCTTGTTATCTATACAAAGTTTGAAAACACTTAAACAGAGTTCTAAGAACTGAAACAATGTTACAGCTACAGAATTCTATCTGATCAGATAGAGGTTAGGAATAAATTTTCAAAATAAACGTTATAATTTCAAATAAAAGGTAAAACTCAAAGCCCGATGCGGGGCTCGAACCCGCGACAGCCAGATTAAGAGTCTGGTGCTCTACCGACTGAGCTAACCGGGCTGTGATTTCTGATATTGTATTGAATCATTTAGATGTTCAGAGCAAAAGGTAATTTTCTACTGGATCTTTATGCAGATGAAATCAGAATAATTCTTGTAATCTTTGGTTCTAATGGATCAGTCCGTCAGAAAAACCTTGGATCAAGATCTCAGAAGTGTTCTATCTCTATCATTTCATTTTTCTTGTTATCTATACAAAGTTTGAAAACACTTAAACAGAGTTCTAAGAACTGAAACAATGTTACATCTACAGAATTCTATCTGATCAGATAGAGGTTAGGAATAAATTTTCAAAATAAACGTTATAATTTCAAATAAAAGGTAAAACTCAAAGCCCGATGCGGGGCTCGAACCCGCGACAGCCAGATTAAGAGTCTGGTGCTCTACCGACTGAGCTAACCGGGCTGTGATTTCTGATATTGTATTGAATCATTTAGATGTTCAGAGCAAAAGGTAATTTTCTACTGGATCTTTATGCAGATGAAATCAGAATAATTCTTGTAATCTTTGGTTCTAATGGATCAGTCCGTCAGAAAAACCTTGGATCAAGATCTCAGAAGTGTTCTATCTCTATCATTTCATTTTTCTTGTTATCTATACAAAGTTTGAAAACACTTAAACAGAGTTCTAAGAACTGAAACAATGTTACAGCTACAGAATTCTATCTGATCAGATAGAGGTTAGGAATAAATTTTCAAAATAAACGTTATAATTTCAAATAAAAGGTAAAACTCAAAGCCCGATGCGGGGCTCGAACCCGCGACAGCCAGATTAAGAGTCTGGTGCTCTACCGACTGAGCTAACCGGGCTGTGATTTCTGATATTGTATTGAATCATTTAGATGTTCAGAGCAAAAGGTAATTTTCTACTGGATCTTTATGCAGATGAAATCAGAATAATTCTTGTAATCTTTGGTTCTAATGGATCAGTCCGTCAGAAAAACCTTGGATCAAGATCTCAGAAGTGTTCTATCTCTATCATTTCATTTTTCTTGTTATCTATACAAAGTTTGAAAACACTTAAACAGAGTTCTAAGAACTGAAACAATGTTACATCTACAGAATTCTATCTGATCAGATAGAGGTTAGGAATAAATTTTCAAAATAAACGTTATAATTTCAAATAAAAGGTAAAACTCAAAGCCCGATGCGGGGCTCGAACCCGCGACAGCCAGATTAAGAGTCTGGTGCTCTACCGACTGAGCTAACCGGGCTGTGATTTCTGATATTGTATTGAATCATTTAGATGTTCAGAGCAAAAGGTAATTTTCTACTGGATCTTTATGCAGATGAAATCAGAATAATTCTTGTAATATTTGGTTCTAATGGATCAGTCCGTCAGAAAAATTTTAAATCAAGATCTTAGAAGTGTTCTATCTCTATCATTTCATTTTTCTTGTTATCTATACAAAGTTTGAAAACACTTAAACAGAGTTCTAAGAACTGAAACAATGTTACATCTACAGAATTCTATCTGATCAGAAAGAGGTTAGAAATGAATTTTCAAAATAAACGTTATAATTTCAAATAAAAGGTAAAACTCAAAGCCCGATGCGGGGCTCGAACCCGCGACAGCCAGATTAAGAGTCTGGTGCTCTACCGACTGAGCTAACCGGGCTGTGATTTCTGATATTGTATTGAATCATTTAGATGTTCAGAGCAAAAGGTAATTTTCTACTGGATCTTTATGCAGGTGAAATCAGAATAATTCTTGTAATCTTTGGTTCTAATGGATCAGTTCGTCAGAAAAACCTTAGATCAAGATCTTAGAAGTGTTCTATCTCTATCATTTCATTTTTCTTGGTATCTATACAAAGTTTGAAAACACTTAAACAGAGTTCTAAGAACTGAAACAATGTTACATCTACAGAATTCTATCTGATCAGAAAGAGGTTAGAAATGAATTTTCAAAATAAACGTTATAATTTCAAATAAAAGGTAAAACTCAAAGCCCGATGCGGGGCTCGAACCCGCGACAGCCAGATTAAGAGTCTGGTGCTCTACCGACTGAGCTAACCGGGCTGTGATTTCTGATATTGTATTGAATCATTTAGATGTTCAGAGCAAAAGGTAATTTTCTACTGGATCTTTATGCAGGTGAAATCAGAATAATTCTTGTAATCTTTGGTTCTAATGGATCAGTCCGTCAGAAAAACCTTGGATCAAGATCTCAGAAGTGTTCTATCTCTATCATTTCATTTTTCTTGTTATCTATACAAAGTTTGAAAACACTTAAACAGATTTCTAAGAACTGAAACAATGTTACAGCTACAGAATTCTATCTGATCAGATAGAGGTTAGGAATAAATTTTCAAAATAAACGTTATAATTTCAAATAAAAGGTAAAACTCAAAGCCCGATGCGGGGCTCGAACCCGCGACAGCCAGATTAAGAGTCTGGTGCTCTACCGACTGAGCTAACCGGGCTGTGATTTCTAAAATTGTATTGAATCATTTAGATGTTCAGAGCAAAAGGTAATTTTCTACTGGATCTTTATGCAGATGAAATCAGAATAATTCTTGTAATCTTTGGTTCTAATGGATCAGTCCGTCAGAAAAACCTTGGATCAAGATCTCAGAAGTGTTCTATCTCTATCATTTCATTTTTCTTGTTATCTATACAAAGTTTGAAAACACTTAAACAGAGTTCTAAGAACTGAAACAATGTTACAGCTACACAATTCTATCTGATCAGATAGAGGTTAGGAATAAATTTTCAAAATAAACGTTATAATTTCAAATAAAAGGTAAAACTCAAAGCCCGATGCGGGGCTCGAACCCGCGACAGCCAGATTAAGAGTCTGGTGCTCTACCGACTGAGCTAACCGGGCTGTGATTTCTAAAATTGTATTGAATCATTTAGATGTTCAGAGCAAAAGGTAATTTTCTACTGGATCTTTATGCAGATGAAATCAGAATAATTCTTGTAATCTTTGGTTCTAATGGATCAGTCCGTCAGAAAAACCTTGGATCAAGATCTCAGAAGTGTTCTATCTCTATCATTTCATTTTTCTTGTTATCTATACAAAGTTTGAAAACACTTAAACAGAGTTCTAAGAACTGAAACAATGTTACAGCTACAGAATTCTATCTGATCAGATAGAGGTTAGGAATAAATTTTCAAAATAAACGTTATAATTTCAAATAAAAGGTAAAACTCAAAGCCCGATGCGGGGCTCGAACCCGCGACAGCCAGATTAAGAGTCTGGTGCTCTACCGACTGAGCTAACCGGGCTGTGATTTCTAAAATTGTATTGAATCATTTAGATGTTCAGAGCAAAAGGTAATTTTCTACTGGATCTTTATGCAGATGAAATCAGAATAATTCTTGTAATCTTTGGTTCTAATGGATCAGTCCGTCAGAAAAACCTTGGATCAAGATCTCAGAAGTGTTCTATCTCTATCATTTCATTTTTCTTGTTATCTATACAAAGTTTGAAAACACTTAAACAGAGTTCTAAGAACTGAAACAATGTTACAGCTACACAATTCTATCTGATCAGATAGAGGTTAGGAATAAATTTTCAAAATAAACGTTATAATTTCAAATAAAAGGTAAAACTCAAAGCCCGATGCGGGGCTCGAACCCGCGACAGCCAGATTAAGAGTCTGGTGCTCTACCGACTGAGCTAACCGGGCTGTGATTTCTGATATTGTATTGAATCATTTAGATGTTCAGAGCAAAAGGTAATTTTCTACTGGATCTTTATGCAGATGAAATCAGAATAATTCTTGTAATCTTTGGTTCTAATGGATCAGTCCGTCAGAAAAACCTTGGATCAAGATCTCAGAAGTGTTCTATCTCTATCATTTCATTTTTCTTGTTATCTATACAAAGTTTGAAAACACTTAAACAGAGTTCTAAGAACTGAAACAATGTTACAGCTACACAATTCTATCTGATCAGATAGAGGTTAGGAATAAATTTTCAAAATAAACGTTATAATTTCAAATAAAAGGTAAAACTCAAAGCCCGATGCGGGGCTCGAACCCGCGACAGCCAGATTAAGAGTCTGGTGCTCTACCGACTGAGCTAACCGGGCTGTGATTTCTAAAATTGTATTGAATCATTTAGATGTTCAGAGCAAAAGGTAATTTTCTACTGGATCTTTATGCAGATGAAATCAGAATAATTCTTGTAATCTTTGGTTCTAATGGATCAGTCCGTCAGAAAAACCTTGGATCAAGATCTCAGAAGTGTTCTATCTCTATCATTTCATTTTTCTTGTTATCTATACAAAGTTTGAAAACACTTAAACAGAGTTCTAAGAACTGAAACAATGTTACAGCTACAGAATTCTATCTGATCAGATAGAGGTTAGGAATAAATTTTCAAAATAAACGTTATAATTTCAAATAAAAGGTAAAACTCAAAGCCCGATGCGGGGCTCGAACCCGCGACAGCCAGATTAAGAGTCTGGTGCTCTACCGACTGAGCTAACCGGGCTGTGATTTCTGATATTGTATTGAATCATTTAGATGTTCAGAGCAAAAGGTAATTTTCTACTGGATCTTTATGCAGATGAAATCAGAATAATTCTTGTAATCTTTGGTTCTAATGGATCAGTCCGTCAGAAAAACCTTGGATCAAGATCTCAGAAGTGTTCTATCTCTATCATTTCATTTTTCTTGTTATCTATACAAAGTTTGAAAACACTTAAACAGAGTTCTAAGAACTGAAACAATGTTACAGCTACACAATTCTATCTGATCAGATAGAGGTTAGGAATAAATTTTCAAAATAAACGTTATAATTTCAAATAAAAGGTAAAACTCAAAGCCCGATGCGGGGCTCGAACCCGCGACAGCCAGATTAAGAGTCTGGTGCTCTACCGACTGAGCTAACCGGGCTGTGATTTCTAAAATTGTATTGAATCATTTAGATGTTCAGAGCAAAAGGTAATTTTCTACTGGATCTTTATGCAGATGAAATCAGAATAATTCTTGTAATCTTTGGTTCTAATGGATCAGTCCGTCAGAAAAACCTTGGATCAAGATCTCAGAAGTGTTCTATCTCTATCATTTCATTTTTCTTGTTATCTATACAAAGTTTGAAAACACTTAAACAGAGTTCTAAGAACTGAAACAATGTTACAGCTACACAATTCTATCTGATCAGATAGAGGTTAGGAATAAATTTTCAAAATAAACGTTATAATTTCAAATAAAAGGTAAAACTCAAAGCCCGATGCGGGGCTCGAACCCGCGACAGCCAGATTAAGAGTCTGGTGCTCTACCGACTGAGCTAACCGGGCTGTGATTTCTAAAATTGTATTGAATCATTTAGATGTTCAGAGCAAAAGGTAATTTTCTACTGGATCTTTATGCAGATGAAATCAGAATAATTCTTGTAATCTTTGGTTCTAATGGATCAGTCCGTCAGAAAAACCTTGGATCAAGATCTCAGAAGTGTTCTATCTCTATCATTTCATTTTTCTTGTTATCTATACAAAGTTTGAAAACACTTAAACAGAGTTCTAAGAACTGAAACAATGTTACAGCTACACAATTCTATCTGATCAGATAGAGGTTAGGAATAAATTTTCAAAATAAACGTTATAATTTCAAATAAAAGGTAAAACTCAAAGCCCGATGCGGGGCTCGAACCCGCGACAGCCAGATTAAGAGTCTGGTGCTCTACCGACTGAGCTAACCGGGCTGTGATTTCTAAAATTGTATTGAATCATTTAGATGTTCAGAGCAAAAGGTAATTTTCTACTGGATCTTTATGCAGATGAAATCAGAATAATTCTTGTAATCTTTGGTTCTAATGGATCAGTCCGTCAGAAAAACCTTGGATCAAGATCTCAGAAGTGTTCTATCTCTATCATTTCATTTTTCTTGTTATCTATACAAAGTTTGAAAACACTTAAACAGAGTTCTAAGAACTGAAACAATGTTACAGCTACAGAATTCTATCTGATCAGATAGAGGTTAGGAATAAATTTTCAAAATAAACGTTATAATTTCAAATAAAAGGTAAAACTCAAAGCCCGATGCGGGGCTCGAACCCGCGACAGCCAGATTAAGAGTCTGGTGCTCTACCGACTGAGCTAACCGGGCTGTGATTTCTGATATTGTATTGAATCATTTAGATGTTCAGAGCAAAAGGTAATTTTCTACTGGATCTTTATGCAGATGAAATCAGAATAATTCTTGTAATCTTTGGTTCTAATGGATCAGTCCGTCAGAAAAACCTTGGATCAAGATCTCAGAAGTGTTCTATCTCTATCATTTCATTTTTCTTGTTATCTATACAAAGTTTGAAAACACTTAAACAGAGTTCTAAGAACTGAAACAATGTTACAGCTACACAATTCTATCTGATCAGATAGAGGTTAGGAATAAATTTTCAAAATAAACGTTATAATTTCAAATAAAAGGTAAAACTCAAAGCCCGATGCGGGGCTCGAACCCGCGACAGCCAGATTAAGAGTCTGGTGCTCTACCGACTGAGCTAACCGGGCTGTGATTTCTAAAATTGTATTGAATCATTTAGATGTTCAGAGCAAAAGGTAATTTTCTACTGGATCTTTATGCAGATGAAATCAGAATAATTCTTGTAATCTTTGGTTCTAATGGATCAGTCCGTCAGAAAAACCTTGGATCAAGATCTCAGAAGTGTTCTATCTCTATCATTTCATTTTTCTTGTTATCTATACAAAGTTTGAAAACACTTAAACAGAGTTCTAAGAACTGAAACAATGTTACAGCTACAGAATTCTATCTGATCAGATAGAGGTTAGGAATAAATTTTCAAAATAAACGTTATAATTTCAAATAAAAGGTAAAACTTAAAGCCCGATGCGGGGCTCGAACCCGCGACAGCCAGATTAAGAGTCTGGTGCTCTACCGACTGAGCTAACCGGGCTGTGATTTCTAAAATTGTATTGAATCATTTAGATGTTCAGAGCAAAAGGTAATTTTCTACTGGATCTTTATGCAGATGAAATCAGAATAATTCTTGTAATCTTTGGTTCTAATGGATCAGTCCGTCAGAAAAACCTTGGATCAAGATCTCAGAAGTGTTCTATCTCTATCATTTCATTTTTCTTGTTATCTATACAAAGTTTGAAAACACTTAAACAGAGTTCTAAGAACTGAAACAATGTTACAGCTACAGAATTCTATCTGATCAGATAGAGGTTAGGAATAAATTTTCAAAATAAACGTTATAATTTCAAATAAAAGGTAAAACTTAAAGCCCGATGCGGGGCTCGAACCCGCGACAGCCAGATTAAGAGTCTGGTGCTCTACCGACTGAGCTAACCGGGCTGTGATTTCTAAAATTGTATTGAATCATTTAGATGTTCAGAGCAAAAGGTAATTTTCTACTGGATCTTTATGCGGATGAAATCAGAATAATTCTTGTAATCTTTGGTTCTAATGGATCAGTCCGTCAGAAAAACCTTGGATCAAGATCTCAGAAGTGTTCTATCTCTATCATTTCATTTTTCTTGTTATCTATACAAAGTTTGAAAACACTTAAACAGAGTTCTAAGAACTGAAACAATGTTACAGCTACAGAATTCTATCTGATCAGATAGAGGTTAGGAATAAATTTTCAAAATAAACGTTATAATTTCAAATAAAAGGTAAAACTCAAAGCCCGATGCGGGGCTCGAACCCGCGACAGCCAGATTAAGAGTCTGGTGCTCTACCGACTGAGCTAACCGGGCTGTGATTTCTGATATTGTATTGAATCATTTAGATGTTCAGAGCAAAAGGTAATTTTCTACTGGATCTTTATGCAGATGAAATCAGAATAATTCTTGTAATCTTTGGTTCTAATGGATCAGTCCGTCAGAAAAACCTTGGATCAAGATCTCAGAAGTGTTCTATCTCTATCATTTCATTTTTCTTGTTATCTATACAAAGTTTGAAAACACTTAAACAGAGTTCTAAGAACTGAAACAATGTTACATCTACAGAATTCTATCTGATCAGATAGAGGTTAGGAATAAATTTTCAAAATAAACGTTATAATTTCAAATAAAAGGTAAAACTCAAAGCCCGATGCGGGGCTCGAACCCGCGACAGCCAGATTAAGAGTCTGGTGCTCTACCGACTGAGCTAACCGGGCTGTGATTTCTGATATTGTATTGAATCATTTAGATGTTCAGAGCAAAAGGTAATTTTCTACTGGATCTTTATGCAGATGAAATCAGAATAATTCTTGTAATCTTTGGTTCTAATGGATCAGTCCGTCAGAAAAACCTTGGATCAAGATCTTAGAAGTGTTCTATCTCTATCATTTCATTTTTCTTGTTATCTATACAAAGTTTGAAAACACTTAAACAGAGTTCTAAGAACTGAAACAATGTTACATCTACAGAAATCTATCTGATCAGAAAGAGGTTAGGAATAAATTTTCAAAATAAACGTTATAATTTCAAATAAAAGGTAAAACTCAAAGCCCGATGCGGGGCTCGAACCCGCGACAGCCAGATTAAGAGTCTGGTGCTCTACCGACTGAGCTAACCGGGCTGTGATTTCTGATATTGTATTGAATCATTTAGATGTTCAGAGCAAAAGGTAATTTTCTACTGGATCTTTATGCAGGTGAAATCAGAATAATTCTTATTATCTTTGGTTCTAATGGATCAGTCCGTCAGAAAAACCTTGGATCAAGATCTCAGAAGTGTTCTATCTCTATCATTTCATTTTTCTTGTTATCTATACAAAGTTTGAAAACACTTAAACAGAGTTCTAAGAACTGAAACAATGTTACAGCTACAGAATTCTATCTGATCAGATAGAGGTTAGGAATAAATTTTCAAAATAAACGTTATAATTTCAAATAAAAGGTAAAACTCAAAGCCCGATGCGGGGCTCGAACCCGCGACAGCCAGATTAAGAGTCTGGTGCTCTACCGACTGAGCTAACCGGGCTGTGATTTCTGATATTGTATTGAATCATTTAGATGTTCAGAGCAAAAGGTAATTTTCTACTGGATCTTTATGCAGATGAAATCAGAATAATTCTTGTAATCTTTGGTTCTAATGGATCAGTCCGTCAGAAAAACCTTGGATCAAGATCTCAGAAGTGTTCTATCTCTATCATTTCATTTTTCTTGTTATCTATACAAAGTTTGAAAACACTTAAACAGAGTTCTAAGAACTGAAACAATGTTACAGCTACAGAATTCTATCTGATCAGATAGAGGTTAGGAATAAATTTTCAAAATAAACGTTATAATTTCAAATAAAAGGTAAAACTCAAAGCCCGATGCGGGGCTCGAACCCGCGACAGCCAGATTAAGAGTCTGGTGCTCTACCGACTGAGCTAACCGGGCTGTGATTTCTGATATTGTATTGAATCATTTAGATGTTCAGAGCAAAAGGTAATTTTCTACTGGATCTTTATGCAGATGAAATCAGAATAATTCTTGTAATCTTTGGTTCTAATGGATCAGTCCGTCAGAAAAACCTTGGATCAAGATCTCAGAAGTGTTCTATCTCTATCATTTCATTTTTCTTGTTATCTATACAAAGTTTGAAAACACTTAAACAGAGTTCTAAGAACTGAAACAATGTTACATCTACAGAATTCTATCTGATCAGATAGAGGTTAGGAATAAATTTTCAAAATAAACGTTATAATTTCAAATAAAAGGTAAAACTCAAAGCCCGATGCGGGGCTCGAACCCGCGACAGCCAGATTAAGAGTCTGGTGCTCTACCGACTGAGCTAACCGGGCTGTGATTTCTGATATTGTATTGAATCATTTAGATGTTCAGAGCAAAAGGTAATTTTCTACTGGATCTTTATGCAGATGAAATCAGAATAATTCTTGTAATCTTTGGCTCTAATGGATCAGTCCGTCAGAAAAACCTTGGATCAAGATCTCAGAAGTGTTCAATCTCTATCATTTCATTTTTCTTGTTATCTATACAAAGTTTGAAAACACTTAAACAGAGTTCTAAGAACTGAAACAATGTTACAGCTACAGAATTCTATCTGATCAGATAGAGGTTAGGAATAAATTTTCAAAATAAACGTTATAATTTCAAATAAAAGGTAAAACTCAAAGCCCGATGCGGGGCTCGAACCCGCGACAGCCAGATTAAGAGTCTGGTGCTCTACCGACTGAGCTAACCGGGCTGTGATTTCTGATATTGTATTGAATCATTTAGATGTTCAGAGCAAAAGGTAATTTTCTACTGGATCTTTATGCAGATGAAATCAGAATAATTCTTGTAATCTTTGGTTCTAATGGATCAGTCCGTCAGAAAAACCTTGGATCAAGATCTCAGAAGTGTTCAATCTCTATCATTTCATTTTTCTTGTTATCTATACAAAGTTTGAAAACACTTAAACAGAGTTCTAAGAACTGAAACAATGTTACAGCTACAGAATTCTATCTGATCAGATAGAGGTTAGGAATAAATTTTCAAAATAAACGTTATAATTTCAAATAAAAGGTAAAACTCAAAGCCCGATGCGGGGCTCGAACCCGCGACAGCCAGATTAAGAGTCTGGTGCTCTACCGACTGAGCTAACCGGGCTGTGATTTCTGATATTGTATTGAATCATTTAGATGTTCAGAGCAAAAGGTAATTTTCTACTGGATCTTTATGCAGATGAAATCAGAATAATTCTTGCGTTACATATTGTTTCTTCCCGTCTTTTCATGGTCGGAAGATATATGTACTTCTACCTTGTTCCTTAGGTAGGCAGACCCGAACGCCCCGATTTCCTTATTAAGACAAATACTTAAAGAGAAAAAGATTCATTATCAGATAACAAGAAAATGCAATATAAGAATTACATTAAGAAAGAATATAAAGAGATATAATAAAGTATTAAATAGAGTATAGATATAGATGATATAGAGATGAGACTCACATGGCTATAAGACAACCTATCTGGGTTAGGCCAGAAGCAAGAGTGCCATGTGTGTCCCATGTTGTAGGCGGGGCTTGTTCAGGCTCCCGCTATTTGAATAGCGCGCACATGTTTACCATGTGCTTGCAGATGTGACATCCCCCCACCTTAAAAAGTTGAACGTCCTCGTTCAAAAACAAAATAAATTAATTCACTTTTTAAGATAGTTGGATGTTGGAAAAAAAAAATCATGGTGTAGTCGATAAAAAATAATGTATACAATACGATTTGAAAGTTTAGCTATTGTCTCTTCAAGTTTGTTGAATTCAAAATGTAGTATCGAATAGATTCTATTCCATTCACTTGAGTAGTGAAATGCTTGCAAACGAGAGCTTTGCTTCTAAACCATTCGACTGTGATATAGTCGTTCATTTTCTTGAGTTGTACAGGTACGGTGTTACCCTGAGAATAGGTCGAGCCCGTTCTGTACAAAAAAATGAAAACTCGTTTAACCCGTATGACTAATGTCCATAAGGTGAATACAAGTAATGATTAAGCATAAAAAATTAGCAAGATTCACAAGAGTTGAAAAAAAAAATCTACTCAATGAGAGTTGGAGTAATAAAACAAACTTTTGTAAAACAATAGCAGACTTCTCAGAGAAAATCAATCAACAACAAAGAAGTGGTACAATCAGAAATGGCACAAAATAAAATAAAAAAAAAATTTCAACAATTTGATTTTGTTAAAAAAAAAACTACCTTCAAGAAATTGTGATAACCGGAATAGATGTTGTCCGTTGGTAAGGTTTGACAAAGTCCTTGTGTACTCTTCTGCTTTTTCCTTTATCTGTTTGAACCACGACGAAAGATCTTTGAACTGCTGTAACTAAATAAGGCCCTTCGAATGAAGGTGTTAGTTTGTTTCGAGTAGAATTCACTTTTATCATAACTAAGTCATTAACCTGAATTTCTTTATTTTGTGTTCTATTTCGTGTATTGTACCGTTGTTCATTCTTCTTTGTTGTTGTGTGACATACAAAAGGTATGGCTCTGGTGATCCTTGTTCCTAATCTTTGTTGTCCTCGCTGATGTCCGAGTCCGACATGGTGGCTGGTGAATACAGTTAGATGAATATAAGAGCGCGTACTGGAAGCAACTAGACTCCAGTAAAAACGTTTGTGACAATGGCGTCTGATGAAGGAGGATCGTTGAAGCTTCAAGCTCCGCCTCCAGCCATGTGTCACGACACCAGATGTTAGCGCTTATGGTAAACAACCATTGACCGTCTGTCGTGATATTTGAATATTATAATCACTAATGTCAGCTTAGAGACAAATTAGGAATCACAGATGGTGCCTTAAGCCTGTTTGAAAACTTTTGAATTTTAACAGCTGTTATTGACTACACATGCCGAACAGCTGGTACGCGTGGGCCAACTATTTGAATGTGAGTAAGCTTAAAGTAAACAAAAATGTCTCATCTCGTATATTAAGTTCAATTTTATAAAGTTTATTAAGATTTGTAGAAAGAATTTCAAAATAAATCTTAATTAAGATAATTTTTAATTTAATTTCAAAAGATTTAGAAGGTAATTTAAGATTGATATAGGAATTTAAATTCAGTAATCTGTCAATAATATAGGAAAAAGGAAACGTTGGCAGACGTAGAGTGGACTTGGGTGGGTAGGAATTTAAATATTCTTATTATCTCTGAACTAATAAGAAAAGAGTTAACAGGAGTAGAACCCTGATGAACCCTTGGATGTGAATCAAAATCAAAAAATCGTAAATAAAATTATCCCAACAGCCTCCAGCTTCCAAACAACTCAGCTAAAAAGTGAGCTCTGTTGCCACACTGGACATTCACATCATAAAGTAATGAATCAAAATAGCACGCGCGTGCATAACAAAAAGGTAACGCTCGTCAAAACTATTGTCTGATAGTTTCCCCAAACGTCTCAGACACCTCCCAGTTTTCGTTGAGCGGAGGAGAAGTGGTAGCCAAAATAATTTTTGGGGAAATCATGGTGCACGGCTCGGTTACTCCTCACTGTTGGGTAATTAAGTTCAAAAGTCTCGTACTTGATGTCAATAAATTAACAGTAAAGTAAGCAAGGTGGAACCTCCACGTTACATATTGTTTCTTCCCGTCTTTTCATGGTCGGAAGATATATGTACTTCTACCTTGTTCCTTAGGTAGGCAGACCCGAACGCCCCGATTTCCTTATTAAGACAAATACTTAAAGAGAAAAGGATTCATTATCAGATAACAAGAAAATACAATATAAGAATTACATTAAGAAAGAATATAAAGAGATATAATAAAGTATTAAATAGAGTATAGATATAGATGATATAGAGATGAGACTCACATGGCTATAAGACAACCTATCTGGGTTAGGCCAGAAGCAAGAGTGCCATGTGTGTCCCATGTTGTAGGCGGGGCTTGTTCAGGCTCCCGCTATTTGAATAGCGCGCACATGTTTACCATGTGCTTGCAGATGTGACACTTGTAATCTTTGGTTCTAATGGATCAGTCCGTCAGAAAAACCTTGGATCAAGATCTCAGAAGTGTTCTATCTCTATCATTTCATTTTTCTTGTTATCTATACAAAGTTTGAAAACACTTAAACAGAGTTCTAAGAACTAAAACAATGTTACATCTACAGAATTCTATCTGATCAGAAAGAGGTTAGGAATAAATTTTCAAAATAAACGTTATAATTTCAAATAAAAGGTAAAACTTAAAGCCCGATGCGGGGCTCGAACCCGCGACAGCCAGATTAAGAGTCTGGTGCTCTACCGACTGAGCTAACCGGGCTGTGATTTCTGATATTGTATTGAATCATTTAGATGTTCAGAGCAAAAGGTAATTTTCTACTGGATCTTTATGCAGATGAAATCAGAATAATTCTTGTAATCTTTGGTTCTAATGGATCAGTCCGTCAGAAAAACCTTGGATCAAGATCTCAGAAGTGTTCTATCTCTATCATTTCATTTTTCTTGTTATCTATACAAAGTTTGAAAACACTTAAACAGAGTTCTAAGAACTGAAACAATGTTACAGCTACAGAATTCTATCTGATCAGATAGAGGTTAGGAATAAATTTTCAAAATAAACGTTATAATTTCAAATAAAAGGTAAAACTCAAAGCCCGATGCGGGGCTCGAACCCGCGACAGCCAGATTAAGAGTCTGGTGCTCTACCGACTGAGCTAACCGGGCTGTGATTTCTGATATTGTATTGAATCATTTAGATGTTCAGAGCAAAAGGTAATTTTCTACTGGATCTTTATGCAGATGAAATCAGAATAATTCTTGTAATCTTTGGTTCTAATGGATCAGTCCGTCAGAAAAACCTTGGATCAAGATCTCAGAAGTGTTCTATCTCTATCATTTCATTTTTCTTGTTATCTATACAAAGTTTGAAAACACTTAAACAGAGTTCTAAGAACTGAAACAATGTTACATCTACAGAATTCTATCTGATCAGATAGAGGTTAGGAATAAATTTTCAAAATAAACGTTATAATTTCAAATAAAAGGTAAAACTCAAAGCCCGATGCGGGGCTCGAACCCGCGACAGCCAGATTAAGAGTCTGGTGCTCTACCGACTGAGCTAACCGGGCTGTGATTTCTGATATTGTATTGAATCATTTAGATGTTCAGAGCAAAAGGTAATTTTCTACTGGATCTTTATGCAGATGAAATCAGAATAATTCTTGTAATCTTTGGCTCTAATGGATCAGTCCGTCAGAAAAACCTTGGATCAAGATCTCAGAAGTGTTCAATCTCTATCATTTCATTTTTCTTGTTATCTATACAAAGTTTGAAAACACTTAAACAGAGTTCTAAGAACTGAAACAATGTTACAGCTACAGAATTCTATCTGATCAGATAGAGGTTAGGAATAAATTTTCAAAATAAACGTTATAATTTCAAATAAAAGGTAAAACTCAAAGCCCGATGCGGGGCTCGAACCCGCGACAGCCAGATTAAGAGTCTGGTGCTCTACCGACTGAGCTAACCGGGCTGTGATTTCTGATATTGTATTGAATCATTTAGATGTTCAGAGCAAAAGGTAATTTTCTACTGGATCTTTATGCAGATGAAATCAGAATAATTCTTGTAATCTTTGGTTCTAATGGATCAGTCCGTCAGAAAAACCTTGGATCAAGATCTCAGAAGTGTTCAATCTCTATCATTTCATTTTTCTTGTTATCTATACAAAGTTTGAAAACACTTAAACAGAGTTCTAAGAACTGAAACAATGTTACAGCTACAGAATTCTATCTGATCAGATAGAGGTTAGGAATAAATTTTCAAAATAAACGTTATAATTTCAAATAAAAGGTAAAACTCAAAGCCCGATGCGGGGCTCGAACCCGCGACAGCCAGATTAAGAGTCTGGTGCTCTACCGACTGAGCTAACCGGGCTGTGATTTCTGATATTGTATTGAATCATTTAGATGTTCAGAGCAAAAGGTAATTTTCTACTGGATCTTTATGCAGATGAAATCAGAATAATTCTTGCGTTACATATTGTTTCTTCCCGTCTTTTCATGGTCGGAAGATATATGTACTTCTACCTTGTTCCTTAGGTAGGCAGACCCGAACGCCCCGATTTCCTTATTAAGACAAATACTTAAAGAGAAAAAGATTCATTATCAGATAACAAGAAAATGCAATATAAGAATTACATTAAGAAAGAATATAAAGAGATATAATAAAGTATTAAATAGAGTATAGATATAGATGATATAGAGATGAGACTCACATGGCTATAAGACAACCTATCTGGGTTAGGCCAGAAGCAAGAGTGCCATGTGTGTCCCATGTTGTAGGCGGGGCTTGTTCAGGCTCCCGCTATTTGAATAGCGCGCACATGTTTACCATGTGCTTGCAGATGTGACATCCCCCCACCTTAAAAAGTTGAACGTCCTCGTTCAAAAACAAAATAAATTAATTCACTTTTTAAGATAGTTGGATGTTGGAAAAAAAAAATCATGGTGTAGTCGATAAAAAATAATGTATACAATACGATTTGAAAGTTTAGCTATTGTCTCTTCAAGTTTGTTGAATTCAAAATGTAGTATCGAATAGATTCTATTCCATTCACTTGAGTAGTGAAATGCTTGCAAACGAGAGCTTTGCTTCTAAACCATTCGACTGTGATATAGTCGTTCATTTTCTTGAGTTGTACAGGTACGGTGTTACCCTGAGAATAGGTCGAGCCCGTTCTGTACAAAAAAATGAAAACTCGTTTAACCCGTATGACTAATGTCCATAAGGTGAATACAAGTAATGATTAAGCATAAAAAATTAGCAAGATTCACAAGAGTTGAAAAAAAAAATCTACTCAATGAGAGTTGGAGTAATAAAACAAACTTTTGTAAAACAATAGCAGACTTCTCAGAGAAAATCAATCAACAACAAAGAAGTGGTACAATCAGAAATGGCACAAAATAAAATAAAAAAAAAATTTCAACAATTTGATTTTGTTAAAAAAAAAACTACCTTCAAGAAATTGTGATAACCGGAATAGATGTTGTCCGTTGGTAAGGTTTGACAAAGTCCTTGTGTACTCTTCTGCTTTTTCCTTTATCTGTTTGAACCACGACGAAAGATCTTTGAACTGCTGTAACTAAATAAGGCCCTTCGAATGAAGGTGTTAGTTTGTTTCGAGTAGAATTCACTTTTATCATAACTAAGTCATTAACCTGAATTTCTTTATTTTGTGTTCTATTTCGTGTATTGTACCGTTGTTCATTCTTCTTTGTTGTTGTGTGACATACAAAAGGTATGGCTCTGGTGATCCTTGTTCCTAATCTTTGTTGTCCTCGCTGATGTCCGAGTCCGACATGGTGGCTGGTGAATACAGTTAGATGAATATAAGAGCGCGTACTGGAAGCAACTAGACTCCAGTAAAAACGTTTGTGACAATGGCGTCTGATGAAGGAGGATCGTTGAAGCTTCAAGCTCCGCCTCCAGCCATGTGTCACGACACCAGATGTTAGCGCTTATGGTAAACAACCATTGACCGTCTGTCGTGATATTTGAATATTATAATCACTAATGTCAGCTTAGAGACAAATTAGGAATCACAGATGGTGCCTTAAGCCTGTTTGAAAACTTTTGAATTTTAACAGCTGTTATTGACTACACATGCCGAACAGCTGGTACGCGTGGGCCAACTATTTGAATGTGAGTAAGCTTAAAGTAAACAAAAATGTCTCATCTCGTATATTAAGTTCAATTTTATAAAGTTTATTAAGATTTGTAGAAAGAATTTCAAAATAAATCTTAATTAAGATAATTTTTAATTTAATTTCAAAAGATTTAGAAGGTAATTTAAGATTGATATAGGAATTTAAATTCAGTAATCTGTCAATAATATAGGAAAAAGGAAACGTTGGCAGACGTAGAGTGGACTTGGGTGGGTAGGAATTTAAATATTCTTATTATCTCTGAACTAATAAGAAAAGAGTTAACAGGAGTAGAACCCTGATGAACCCTTGGATGTGAATCAAAATCAAAAAATCGTAAATAAAATTATCCCAACAGCCTCCAGCTTCCAAACAACTCAGCTAAAAAGTGAGCTCTGTTGCCACACTGGACATTCACATCATAAAGTAATGAATCAAAATAGCACGCGCGTGCATAACAAAAAGGTAACGCTCGTCAAAACTATTGTCTGATAGTTTCCCCAAACGTCTCAGACACCTCCCAGTTTTCGTTGAGCGGAGGAGAAGTGGTAGCCAAAATAATTTTTGGGGAAATCATGGTGCACGGCTCGGTTACTCCTCACTGTTGGGTAATTAAGTCCAAAAGTCTCGTACTTGATGTCAATAAATTAACAGTAAAGTAAGCAAGGTGGAACCTCCACGTTACATATTGTTTCTTCCCGTCTTTTCATGGTCGGAAGATATATGTACTTCTACCTTGTTCCTTAGGTAGGCAGACCCGAACGCCCCGATTTCCTTATTAAGACAAATACTTAAAGAGAAAAGGATTCATTATCAGATAACAAGAAAATACAATATAAGAATTACATTAAGAAAGAATATAAAGAGATATAATAAAGTATTAAATAGAGTATAGATATAGATGATATAGAGATGAGACTCACATGGCTATAAGACAACCTATCTGGGTTAGGCCAGAAGCAAGAGTGCCATGTGTGTCCCATGTTGTAGGCGGGGCTTGTTCAGGCTCCCGCTATTTGAATAGCGCGCACATGTTTACCATGTGCTTGCAGATGTGACACTTGTAATCTTTGGTTCTAATGGATCAGTCCGTCAGAAAAACCTTGGATCAAGATCTCAGAAGTGTTCTATCTCTATCATTTCATTTTTCTTGTTATCTATACAAAGTTTGAAAACACTTAAACAGAGTTCTAAGAACTAAAACAATGTTACATCTACAGAATTCTATCTGATCAGAAAGAGGTTAGGAATAAATTTTCAAAATAAACGTTATAATTTCAAATAAAAGGTAAAACTTAAAGCCCGATGCGGGGCTCGAACCCGCGACAGCCAGATTAAGAGTCTGGTGCTCTACCGACTGAGCTAACCGGGCTGTGATTTCTGATATTGTATTGAATCATTTAGATGTTCAGAGCAAAAGGTAATTTTCTACTGGATCTTTATGCAGATGAAATCAGAATAATTCTTGTAATCTTTGGTTCTAATGGATCAGTCCGTCAGAAAAACCTTGGATCAAGATCTCAGAAGTGTTCTATCTCTATCATTTCATTTTTCTTGTTATCTATACAAAGTTTGAAAACACTTAAACAGAGTTCTAAGAACTGAAACAATGTTACATCTACAGAATTCTATCTGATCAGATAGAGGTTAGGAATAAATTTTCAAAATAAACGTTATAATTTCAAATAAAAGGTAAAACTCAAAGCCCGATGCGGGGCTCGAACCCGCGACAGCCAGATTAAGAGTCTGGTGCTCTACCGACTGAGCTAACCGGGCTGTGATTTCTGATATTGTATTGAATCATTTAGATGTTCAGAGCAAAAGGTAATTTTCTACTGGATCTTTATGCAGATGAAATCAGAATAATTCTTGTAATCTTTGGTTCTAATGGATCAGTCCGTCAGAAAAACCTTGGATCAAGATCTCAGAAGTGTTCAATCTCTATCATTTCATTTTTCTTGTTATCTATACAAAGTTTGAAAACACTTAAACAGAGTTCTAAGAACTGAAACAATGTTACAGCTACAGAATTCTATCTGATCAGATAGAGGTTAGGAATAAATTTTCAAAATAAACGTTATAATTTCAAATAAAAGGTAAAACTCAAAGCCCGATGCGGGGCTCGAACCCGCGACAGCCAGATTAAGAGTCTGGTGCTCTACCGACTGAGCTAACCGGGCTGTGATTTCTGATATTGTATTGAATCATTTAGATGTTCAGAGCAAAAGGTAATTTTCTACTGGATCTTTATGCAGATGAAATCAGAATAATTCTTGTAATCTTTGGTTCTAATGGATCAGTCCGTCAGAAAAACCTTGGATCAAGATCTCAGAAGTGTTCAATCTCTATCATTTCATTTTTCTTGTTATCTATACAAAGTTTGAAAACACTTAAACAGAGTTCTAAGAACTGAAACAATGTTACAGCTACAGAATTCTATCTGATCAGATAGAGGTTAGGAATAAATTTTCAAAATAAACGTTATAATTTCAAATAAAAGGTAAAACTCAAAGCCCGATGCGGGGCTCGAACCCGCGACAGCCAGATTAAGAGTCTGGTGCTCTACCGACTGAGCTAACCGGGCTGTGATTTCTGATATTGTATTGAATCATTTAGATGTTCAGAGCAAAAGGTAATTTTCTACTGGATCTTTATGCAGATGAAATCAGAATAATTCTTGTAATCTTTGGTTCTAATGGATCAGTCCGTCAGAAAAACCTTGGATCAAGATCTCAGAAGTGTTCTATCTCTATCATTTCATTTTTCTTGTTATCTATACAAAGTTTGAAAACACTTAAACAGAGTTCTAAGAACTAAAACAATGTTACATCTACAGAATTCTATCTGATCAGAAAGAGGTTAGGAATAAATTTTCAAAATAAACGTTATAATTTCAAATAAAAGGTAAAACTTAAAGCCCGATGCGGGGCTCGAACCCGCGACAGCCAGATTAAGAGTCTGGTGCTCTACCGACTGAGCTAACCGGGCTGTGATTTCTGATATTGTATTGAATCATTTAGATGTTCAGAGCAAAAGGTAATTTTCTACTGGATCTTTATGCAGGTGAAATCAGAATAATTCTTGTAATCTTTGGTTCTAATGGATCAGTCCGTCAGAAAAACCTTGGATCAAGATCTTAGAAGTGTTCTATCTCTATCATTTCATTTTTCTTGGTATCTTTACAAAGTTTGAAAACACTTAAACAGAGTTCTAAGAACTGAAACAATGTTACATCTACAGAATTCTATCTGATCAGAAAGAGGTTAGGAATAAATTTTCAAAATAAACGTTATAATTTCAAATAAAAGGTAAAACTTAAAGCCCGATGCGGGGCTCGAACCCGCGACAGCCAGATTAAGAGTCTGGTGCTCTACCGACTGAGCTAACCGGGCTGTGATTTCTGATATTGTATTGAATCATTTAGATGTTCAGAGCAAAAGGTAATTTTCTACTGGATCTTTATGCAGGTGAAATCAGAATAATTCTTGTAATCTTTGGTTCTAATGGATCAGTCCGTCAGAAAAACCTTGGATCGAGATCTTAGAAGTGTTCTATCTCTATCATTTCATTTTTCTTGTTATCTATACAAAGTTTGAAAACACTTAAACAGAGTTCTAAGAACTGAAACAATGTTACATCTACAGAAATCTATCTGATCAGAAAGAGGTTAGGAATAAATTTTCAAAATAAACGTTATAATTTCAAATAAAAGGTAAAACTCAAAGCCCGATGCGGGGCTCGAACCCGCGACAGCCAGATTAAGAGTCTGGTGCTCTACCGACTGAGCTAACCGGGCTGTGATTTCTGATATTGTATTGAATCATTTAGATGTTCAGAGCAAAAGGTAATTTTCTACTGGATCTTTATGCAGATGAAATCAGAATAATTCTTGTAATCTTTGGTTCTAATGGATCAGTCCGTCAGAAAAACCTTGGATCAAGATCTCAGAAGTGTTCTATCTCTATCATTTCATTTTTCTTGTTATCTATACAAAGTTTGAAAACACTTAAACAGAGTTCTAAGAACTGAAACAATGTTACAGCTACAGAATTCTATCTGATCAGAAAGAGGTTAGAAATGAATTTTCAAAATAAACTTTCAAATTTCAAATAAAAGGTAAAGCTTAAAGCCCGATGCGGGGCTCGAACCCGCGACAGCCAGATTAAGAGTCTGGTGCTCTACCGACTGAGCTAACCGGGCTGTGATTTCTAATATTGTATTGAATCATTTAGATGTTCAGAGCTTAACGTAATTTTCTACTGGATCTTTATGCAGGTGAAATCAGAATAATTCTTGTTATCTTTGGTTCTAATGGATCAGTCCGTCAGAAAAATTTTAGATCAAGATCTTAGAAGTGTTCTATCTCTATCATTTTATTTTTCTTGTTATCTATACAAAGTTTGAAAACACTTAAACAGAGTTCTAAGAACTGAAACAATGTTACAGCTACAGAATACTATCTGATCAGAAAGAGGTTAGAAATGAAATTTCAAAATAAACGTTATAATTTCAAATAAAAGGTAAAACTTAAAGCCCGATGCGGGGCTCGAACCCGCGACAGCCAGATTAAGAGTCTGGTGCTCTACCGACTGAGCTAACCGGGCTGTGATTTCTAAAATTGTATTGAATCATTTAGATGTTCAGAGCAAAAGGTAATTTTCTACTGGATTTTTATGCAGATGAAATCAGAATAATTCTTGTAATCTTTGGTTCTAATGGATCAGTCCGTCAGAAAAACCTTGGATCAAGATCTCAGAAGTGTTCTATCTCTATCATTTCATTTTTCTTGTTATCTATACAAAGTTTGAAAACACTTAAACAGAGTTCTAAGAACTGAAACAATGTTACAGCTACAGAATTCTATCTGATCAGATAGAGGTTAGGAATAAATTTTCAAAATAAACGTTATAATTTCAAATAAAAGGTAAAACTCAAAGCCCGATGCGGGGCTCGAACCCGCGACAGCCAGATTAAGAGTCTGGTGCTCTACCGACTGAGCTAACCGGGCTGTGATTTCTGATATTGTATTGAATCATTTAGATGTTCAGAGCAAAAGGTAATTTTCTACTGGATCTTTATGCAGATGAAATCAGAATAATTCTTGTAATCTTTGGTTCTAATGGATCAGTCCGTCAGAAAAACCTTGGATCAAGATCTCAGAAGTGTTCAATCTCTATCATTTCATTTTTCTTGTTATCTATACAAAGTTTGAAAACACTTAAACAGAGTTCTAAGAACTGAAACAATGTTACAGCTACAGAATTCTATCTGATCAGATAGAGGTTAGGAATAAATTTTCAAAATAAACGTTATAATTTCAAATAAAAGGTAAAACTCAAAGCCCGATGCGGGGCTCGAACCCGCGACAGCCAGATTAAGAGTCTGGTGCTCTACCGACTGAGCTAACCGGGCTGTGATTTCTGATATTGTATTGAATCATTTAGATGTTCAGAGCAAAAGGTAATTTTCTACTGGATCTTTATGCAGATGAAATCAGAATAATTCTTGTAATCTTTGGTTCTAATGGATCAGTCCGTCAGAAAAACCTTGGATCAAGATCTCAGAAGTGTTCTATCTCTATCATTTCATTTTTCTTGTTATCTATACAAAGTTTGAAAACACTTAAACAGAGTTCTAAGAACTAAAACAATGTTACATCTACAGAATTCTATCTGATCAGAAAGAGGTTAGGAATAAATTTTCAAAATAAACGTTATAATTTCAAATAAAAGGTAAAACTTAAAGCCCGATGCGGGGCTCGAACCCGCGACAGCCAGATTAAGAGTCTGGTGCTCTACCGACTGAGCTAACCGGGCTGTGATTTCTGATATTGTATTGAATCATTTAGATGTTCAGAGCAAAAGGTAATTTTCTACTGGATCTTTATGCAGGTGAAATCAGAATAATTCTTGTAATCTTTGGTTCTAATGGATCAGTCCGTCAGAAAAACCTTGGATCAAGATCTTAGAAGTGTTCTATCTCTATCATTTCATTTTTCTTGGTATCTTTACAAAGTTTGAAAACACTTAAACAGAGTTCTAAGAACTGAAACAATGTTACATCTACAGAATTCTATCTGATCAGAAAGAGGTTAGGAATAAATTTTCAAAATAAACGTTATAATTTCAAATAAAAGGTAAAACTTAAAGCCCGATGCGGGGCTCGAACCCGCGACAGCCAGATTAAGAGTCTGGTGCTCTACCGACTGAGCTAACCGGGCTGTGATTTCTGATATTGTATTGAATCATTTAGATGTTCAGAGCAAAAGGTAATTTTCTACTGGATCTTTATGCAGGTGAAATCAGAATAATTCTTGTAATCTTTGGTTCTAATGGATCAGTCCGTCAGAAAAACCTTGGATCGAGATCTTAGAAGTGTTCTATCTCTATCATTTCATTTTTCTTGTTATCTATACAAAGTTTGAAAACACTTAAACAGAGTTCTAAGAACTGAAACAATGTTCGTTCCATTTAGATTCTCAATGGTTCCAAGTTGAGATATCCAAACAGACTATGAGACGATGAGTATGATTTTAAATATAAGTGTGTAATGTAAGGTGAAATAAGAAACAAAAGATGAAATGTATAAAGGTTTATTGTTCGCATTATAATATAATTATACAAAGATTTAAGCTAGAGTTAAGAAAGAGAATATAAAGAAGATAAAGAGAAAGTAAGATAATGAGATAATGAGATGCCTGAGTCTTGAGGACTCAGGTTTATATATCCATACAACTCCTACTCAGTTTACACAAATTGTTACAAAGCTTATAAAAAGTGCATCTAGAATATTCTCAGAATTGCTTAAAAACTATCTGCATTAGTTTAATAATAGCAGCTGCCATGGTCAGCTGCTTTCCTTTGAGATATGTATGTAACATGCCCCAACGGATACAAGTCAGCTGACCTCAGCTGTTATATGCAAATAATAATTAAGAGAGAAAAATAAAAATTAAAAAAAATGGCATGAGATAAAGCAAATTTTTCAACAAACTATTGATAAAGAGAAAAATTTTAAGAGATAGAATTTTATAAATGATTTAAACCTTTCCTCTCTTCTTTAATCCGCCAGTTGGTCAATTTCCTGGATCATTTCCGTCATTGATGCTAGTCCAAGCAGCTCCATTGTTCTGATGGTTTGGCTAACTGCTTTTGCCTTACTTTTTGATGCGGACGTGTTGGTAGTCCTTTTTGTCAGTAGTTTTTCGATTACTACTGATAGGTCTTGCCCTATCTCTATCCACGATGCTTCTTCTTCGGTTCCGCTATTTCCTACAGCTTGTTGTGTCATCTGTGTTGTCCACGTCGGCATTGCTTTGTAGATGTCAGCTGTGGTCTGCGTTCTGGCGGGTTGTCCCAGCATTATGTGTCGGATTCTGTTCTCTTTCTGGCTGAGAGAACATCCTTCTGTCCATTTCTTTTGATGCTGGCGAAGCTCCTTCAGATCGTTTTCCTTATAGTTTTTGGTTTTCTCCTCCAATAGTTCCATCATAAATAGGATGTGCTGTGTCTTCTTTTCCAATTTGCTCGTTTGGAGGCTTATTATTGGTCCTAAGTTGGGCTTCATGCAGTTGATAGGTAGAAGACCTTCACGAAGGTTTTCTACCTCTATCCATTCTTGTTCAATAGTGGTCGCTAGAGGGACCAGTGGTGTTGGAGTTGCGAGGAATGTAGAGAGTGTGACGTTGGCGAGAGAGGAGGTCATTTTGAGTAAGAAAAGTGTTATTGAATTTTTCTCTATCAAAATTTTCTCTTTATATAGTTTGTTTTTCAGTGATTGTTACAATTTGTTAAAATTAAAGGATAGAAATTAGAATTTCGGTGGTTTTTGATCTATGTCTTATGTTTAATGTACTATACGAAAGAAAGAAAAATTATTTTTACAATTCTACGATTTTTGTTAGTTAATTAAAAATTTCGTACTTGTTCTCCTTTGTTTTGCGTTGGAGATTTATTCTGCTGCTTTTTGCTTTGATCCGCTTTTCCATGTAGTTCCAATTCTCCATTACTTCTGATTTCTTCGTCTTGTGTTTTTCTTTTGGGTTGTAGTTTAACATGATACGGGCGTGAGTTTTCATTTCCTATTCCTAGTGCTGCGGCAAGTGTAGTGTTCCAATTTTTGATTGCTGGTGAGTTTCTGTTTCTGTCCTCAAATAGCTCCTTTCTGTTTTCATTCTTGAATTGATCTCGTAGCTTTTCGTATGTTTTTGCGTTATTATCTTCTATATCGTTTTGATTAGGACCTTCTTCTTGAGAGAAAGGTGTCAGCTGTCTGAGGTCCTCTTGAATTCTGTCGATTGTTGTTGATTCATTTTCTAATTGTATATTAGAATTTGTTATTCTTCTTGCTGTAGCAAGGTCGTCAGGTGTTTCTGAATTATGTTCAATTTCTTCTTCGTTTACTCCTCTGTTATTCCCTGTGATAGGTAACAGTTGCGCGAGAGTATCTGGACTGCCTGTTGGGTAACAGTTGTTGTTATTTTCCGTATTATTGGTTTGTTCCCATTCATCCAGATTATTCCAACTTGTTTCTTCTTCTTCTTCTTCTTCGTTTGCTATGTCTTGGTCCTCTTCTTCCTCTTCTTCATTATTTCTTGTTGATATAAGATTATCGTCTGGTGGAAAATAACGTATGTTATTTTTGTGAGCTTTTATAATATTTCCATCTTGGTCCGTTATGCTGATGTTGTTTCCTTCAATTGTCACTATCCGGTAAGGTCCATCTCTTCGTATTTGTAATTTGTTGCTTGGGTTCGCTCTTTGTACAAATACTCGATCTCCTATATCTAATATTCTTTCTTTTGTCCTATGTGCTTGATCGTATTTCTGCTTCATTCTTTCTTCGTTGGTGGCAATCTTTTCCTTGACTTTTTCTTGAATATCTCTTAAGTTTTTGAGCTGATCCGTGATATTTTGTTCTTCCGGTGTTTCCAAGTTTTTGTCAATGGGTAGACGTGCTACTTGTCCAAACAAACATTCGTATGGTGATGTTTTAGTGGTGGCGTTTGGTAATCTGTTGAGTGTAAAAATAATCTTCGGAAGTATTTTATCCCAATCGTTTTGTTCGTCGTTAACGTAGGCTGTTAATGCTTCTTCGATCGTCCGATGCAATCTTTCTACTTGTCCGTTAGCGTTTTTGTAATACGGCATAGTAGTGTGGTGTGTAGTTCCAAAATTACTGCACATAGTAGTGAAATCGTTTGAAATAAAATTAGATCCATTGTCTGTGATGATAGTAACAGGTGGTCCAAAAACATAGAAGAGATATTTTTCGATAGCTGATATAATTTCTTCTGATGTTTGTCTGATTAGCGGAATTGCGATTATCCATTTTGAAAAAGAATCTTGAATTGAAAGAACATATCTGTTTTCTTGTTCTGTCCTAGGTAATGGTCCGAGTATATCCATGTGTACTCTTTGCCATGGTTTTGTTGATGTTGGAAAATTTTTCATTGGTTCCACCGTTGCTTCGTGAGGGTTGTTCTTTCTTTTCGCACAAGCAAGACATCTGTTGATGTAGTTTGTAATGTCTTCTTGCATTCCAGTCCATGTAAATCGTCTTGATATTGAGTCCATTGTTTTGTTTATTCCTAGATGAGCTCCGAGTGTCGGATCTTCATGAAATTTCTTCATAATTGGATTAATTATGTGCTCTTCTCGTGGTAAAATTGTTCGTGGTACTTGTAGGCTTCTTTTTGGTTTTGAGTATAGTACATCGTTGTACACAATATATCTGTCCGTCAGTTGTCGTCCAGCTGTATTATTCTTTATTTTATCCATAGTTTCTTTTATCCAATTTGATTGATTCTGAACTGATCGAATATCTGCTATCGTGAAGGTGTTTATCTGATGAATAGTATCTTCCGTCGTTTTTCTTTCGTTTTTCTTCTTTGCTGGTGGTTTTGCTTCGTTGATTTCATCTTCAAAATATCGTGATAATGCGTCACATACACTGTTTAATTTTCCTGGTCTGTAGATAATTTCAATATCGTATTCTTGTAAAACAATTTGAAATTTTGCTAAACGACCTATTAAATCCTTTCTAGTCATTAAACTAGTAAGTGGTCTATGATCCGTGATAATTTTGGTTGCTGTTCCTAGTATGTAGGTGCGAAATTGTTTGACGGCGAATGTAAGAGCTAATGCTTCTACTTCTATTGGTGGATAATTCCTTTCAGCTTTGTTGAGTTTCCGACTAGCAAAAGCTATTGGATGTAATGGTTCTTGATCGTCTTTCGCTTGAAGTAGTACAGCGCCAACTGCTATCATACTTCCATCACTTTCAATAACATATGGTCGTTTCGGGATTGGTGCTTGTAACACAGGTGCTTGAGTCAATGTTTTCTTCAAAGTATTAAAAGCAATTTCTTCTTCTTCTGTCCATTTGAACGGAGTGTCTTTCCGAGTGAGGTTGTAGAGTGGTGTTGCTATTCCTGCAGCGTTCTTTATGAACCTTCTGAAGTAGTTTACTACTCCCATGAAAGCTCTTACTCCTGTTGTTGATTTTGGTTGGGGATAATCTTGTATTGCCTTGATTTTATGTGGGTCCGGTTTAATTCCTTCTTGTCCAACTATGTATCCTAGAAATTTTACTTCCTTTCTTGCGAATGCGCATTTCTTCAGTTTTATTTTGAATCCTATTTGAGTTACTGCTTCCAAAACTTCTTCAATATCTTTTAAATGTGCTGTCGTAGATTCAGAGATTAACAGTAAATCATCTAGATATACGAATAGCTTGCATTTAACCATTGATTGCAGGTATCGTACTGCGTTTTGAAAAGTATGGGGTGATCCACATAATCCCATCGGCATTCGACAATATTGATAAGTTCCACTTGTTGTTGTGAAAGCTGTAAGATGACGATCTTCTTTCTTAAGAGGTATTTGGAAAAATCCAGATACTAAATCAAAGTTGCTGAAGATCCTTGCTCCAGCGGCCAAATCTAGGATGTCCTGTATGTTTGATATGACATATACTTGTTTCTGAGTGATTGCATTCAGAGCTCGAAAGTCCGTTACAAATCTATAAGTTTTGTCTTTCTTCTTCACCAAAATTACTGGACTAGTTGTCATTGAGTTTGATGGTTCAATGATTCTTTGTTGTAGCATTTCTTCTATTTGTTTCTCCACTTCTTCTTGTTGGGAGAGTGGTATACGATAAGTAATTTTGAATGATGGTGTTTTTCCTGGCATGATTGGAATGGAGTGTTCAATTGGTCCTAGGAAGAGTCCGATATTTCTATCTTCGTTGAGAAACGCTTGTTTATGTAGTAAAATTATTTCTTTCAGTTGCTGTTGTTCGATTTGTGAGAAGCAGGCTTCTGAAAGGTCAAGCTCATTGATGAAATTGTCTGGAAAATATGGCAGTTGCTCTTCCCATCGAGCTTCCGGAGGTATGTATTGTCCTTCGTATTTTTCTTGGTTGTCCTTTGGTATCGCTTCTGCTATCCCTATTTCTTGGTTCATTTGAATTTCGAGTGGCTGTTTGCATATGTTCGTCGCGTAAATTTGTACTCCGTATCCAGTGGGCGTAAATATAGTAGGCGTGAAAGAGAGTTTGTTGCCTGGTTTCTTACAATCTAGAAACGCCTGTTCATAGCTTTCTGGATCGTGTACTTCTAGCGTGAGCGTTCTTGTTTCTCCTGGTCTTAGCGTTTTGTTTTCTAAGCTAACCACATATGCTTTTGTGGTCTGGTGTTCCCACGGAGATGTTTCTCGTGCTAGTGGAACATGTGTTGTGCCGATAACAATTGTTTTATCCAGCGGTCGAAGTGAGGTGTAAATTCCTTGTTGATGTAATGCTTCCATGAAGTCTATTCCAAGTAACACTGGTGCTGGACAGTAGTTATCTTCTGCTACATAAAATTTGTGTTCTGTTTCTGTTGTTCCTATTGTTATGAGGATCCTTGTGTATCCCATAAATGAGAATTTAGATTTATTCGCGACTATCGCTGTTGTTTGTTTTAGTACCATCGTTGCAGCGGGCAGTTGTTTGAAGGTGGATTCTCGCATGTATGATGCTGATGCTCCCGTGTCCCATAGTGCCTTAAAAATGTGATTGTGGATTGAAATCGGGACAAACGGTAATTGTGATCCTCCTACGTAGTTTATGTTTTCTTTCTTCATGCTTGTAGGGAAATAAGCTTCATAAATGTGTTCAGGAATTGGTGCTGAAGGATCATACAATGTGAGTTGACAGCTGTTGTGATGGTTGTCGACGTATGGAGCGGACGGAGAAGGATGAGATGTTTCTGTTCTTGTGTTCTCAGTTGATAGTGGTTGTAAGTATTCTGCTTCCCATTTGACATTGTTGATGGGTATCCTTGAGCTACATGCGTATATTTTTATTATCCAGGTGGCGAGTGTGATTATGCCAATTGTTATGATGATTGATCCAATGATAGCAAGTACGCGTAGTGTCCAGGTTTGAATCTTTTCCCATATTGGTGACAGAAAGTCAAACATTTTCCAAGTTATAGCTTCTTTTGTATGTTCGTAGCTGAGTAGTAAGCTGCTGGCTGCTCCTGCTGTTAGGGTAACAGGGTTCATGTTAGGAATTAATCTTTGTTTGATTACAGGTTTTATTCTTCCTGGTAAAGTAGCCTGTAGCGTTGCTAAGCTGGATCCATATGATATTGCTAGTGCCATAGAAAACGTTGATTCTGTTAGATTGTTGAAAATGTTGCTTCCATTAAACTTGATATGTTCTAGGTTGATTGATCCTAACTCGTCGATGTATGCTGGTGATGTTACATTTATTGATTGGTTATTATTAGTCCATTGATCGTTTTCTTTCCAGGGATCCTTGATTGTGAATCCGCATGGTATGGCATGTGCCATCGGTGTGAGGTCTCTTGTACCTGGTAGGATGAACAGTTGGCCGTGATGTTCCGTTTCGACTGGGGTTTCCAGAAAACACGTGCTGTTGACTTTGTGATCACGGTATGTTTTTGTAATTTGAATTGGTGTGCATGGCATTACATAAATTAGTTTATCATTTATGAATCTTGCAGATATATCCTGTCGTCGTAGCATTGTACGCATCCCTATAGTAGGATTTATTTGAAGAATAGCCCACCAGGTAAGTAGTTGTTTATTTTGTACGTGGCAGATGTTGTTTCTGTTTGTTGTGAACGTACGTATGATATCATCTTCCAGATTGGTAGTGGCATATTGTAGATGAGATTGCGTTTCTTGTTGATGAAGATGTTCATTCCATTTTTGGACGATATCGTTCTTAGCTTTAAGGTAGTCTACGTGAGCTTTCTTACCAATATGTGATGATATTTCTTCAGGTGTGCTGCGAGTGGTAGTGATAGATCTTTTTGTAGTTCTTGGAGGCGGTGACTTGGTGAGTGATTCTTTCCTATTGTATTCCTGGCTTGAGGTGATTGTGATTGGGTTTGTAGTAATATTGAATGTAGATTGGGGGGTGGAGAATGATTGTGTTGGTCGATGAGTGGTGAATATAGTTGTGGTTGTTGTAGGTGTTGTGGTTGTTGTTGATCTGGGTCTAGCAGTAGTAGAAGTAGTAGTAGTAGTAGTGGTAGTAGTAGTAGTAGTTGATGAAGACGTGGGTATTGTTGGTTTGGGTCTAGTTGTTGTGGATATATGTGTTTTGGGTGTGATTGTCGAAGTGATGACGTTCCTTATGGTTGTAGGCTTAGGGGTCGTGGTAGTGGTTGTAGTAGTAGTTTGTAGGGGGGTCGAAGTGCTTCTAATTGTGGTTGCAAAAGGTCGTGTTCCGGGAGTACTGATAAGGGGTAGATAATGATTATAAAATTTTTCACTATCCTCTTGTGTAATGCTATAATTTGTAGGATTTCTTTTCCGGAAGCCGTAGAATATATCGTCGCCATCGAAGATAACTGTGTAGTTTGGCAGTTGTAATGGTGGTAAGTTCAGTTCTTTTTCATATTTGATCCATTTCTTCATTTCTGCTTCGTATTCTTCTTTTGAATGTAGCTTCTTCGGATTATTTATTGCGTTCAGGATAATTTTTGCTTGTGCTAGTTGTTCGTACAGTTCTAAATCGTTTCGTGTCTTGGTGAGTCTTGGTTTTCTTGGTGGCATGAGTTGATATAAGTATTCTTCTAAAGATGGTGTTGTTTCTCCTGTAGCTAACGTAGTAGGTATTTCCGCAAGTGAGTAAGCAATTTCTTTCGCGATTTCATAGTAGTCTCCTGTTTTGGTTGGTAGTATCTTCTTAAAATCCTTAATTGTGATCCGTTTGCTAAGTTTATGCGTAAGTTCCTTATACGATAGATTATCGATCGCGATTTTTGTTGCTTCTCTTATTTCTGCTTCTCCTAGGGCGTGTAGAATGGCTATGTTGACGTCTTCATATTTGTGCCATATAAGACGATTTTTGATAACATCAAAATTTATACCTAGGTGTTTGAAGATTGCGATATACTTAGGTAACATATTTGTTATGTTATTGAGATTGTAATGGATGTCAAGTCTTTTCCGTTGAATATAGGTTGTATATAGTAGAATAGTTCCGGTTTTGCTGGCTGAATATCTTAGCGAGGGGTATTGATGAACTGTCAAGAATCCTTTAGGGTATTCCGTGATTGCGTGTCTTCTTGATCGTCCTAAGCTTGAGGTTGAGTTGAAGGAGATTAGAGTTCCGCTATTTGTAGTAAATATCTCTTTTTGTAAGCATGAGGAGGCTTCTTTTTCCGGTGTTTTATTGTTTAGAATAAAAGCACTTTGAATTCCGGGAATCAATATGGTGTCTTCTGATATAAAAACTTCGTGAGAGCCTAATGAAGTGTACGAGCAACTATGTTTTTCTGATGGTGGGGTCCATATGATGAGAGCGTTGTTGGTTAGGCATTGTCCTTTGTCACTGGTGCATCCGTTGTCGTTTATGAATATATCTGAGAGTACTGTATTGTCTTGTAGGCTGGTCATGTGTCCTCGTTCAGCTATGAATCTGGTACGTTGTTCGCATTCCTGTTTCCATATACCATTAGTAATAGTTGTATGTGGGAATGGAGTTCCATAGAGTCCTGGTGCTTCTCTTTGAAGGTTGGTACCGTTGAATATTCTTTCTTTAATAGCTGACGAACATTCTTGCAGTGTTGTTGGTGAAACTTTTGCTAGTGAGACATTAGTTTCTCTGATGAAGAAAACGTCGTGAATGCAGAGTTGGTAAGTTTCAATTGCACATTTCCATGCTTCCCATTCTTTTGGTTGTAGGTTTTGGATGAACAATTCTGCTGTAGTCTTCTGGATATGGTTATTAGTTGGTGCGATGAATCGGCAAGCTGTTGGAGATGGCGGCTCGACATATATTCCTCCTCTGTTTCCTGTGCATAACTGGTACGTTGTTTCTGCACTGCATGTGTTTATAATGAGTGCGATAATTGTGATAAAGAGGGGTAGGAATGGTGTTGATTTTCTTTTGTTGTTCGGTACTTCGTTTTCCGTGACGTTGTTGACTTGAAAACGTACTCCTGGGCTCTGTGTGCGTTCTCTATACCGTTCCGGTCCATTGGAGGTGCTGCGCGGGCGACTTCTATAATTGTTGTATTGGCTTCGATTGTATTGAGAGGGGTATTGTTCGTGATTATTTGATTGTCGCCGGTTGTTGTGTCCGCTATAGTTTTGGTCGCGGTTTCGATAGTATGGTCTTTCTTGGCTTCTGTTCCGTGATCTGTCAAAGTAGTTTTGTCTTGATCCCTTATTTTGAGAGAATCGTGAGTTATGGTTCCTGTATTGGTGTTGATGAGGCCGATATTGGTTGTTGTATCTGTCCGGATATCGGTTGTGTGGTTTGCCATTGCCATTATACATCGGTTTGGTTCCTTTGAAATCCTTAGATTCGTTTCTCTGGTATTGATTGTTGTTCTTCGAGTCTCGAATGTTGAGGTTGTTGAACGACCTCTCTATATTGTTGACAAACGATGTTGGTCTATTTTGTATAAAGAGTTCTTCTCGTAAGGCCATTTCGTAAGCTTCCTCAAAGTTTGGTGGGTCTAGACGACTAACGTGTTCGCTTATTTCGGGTCTTAGTCCCCAGGTGAAGGTGGATCGGAGCATGTTAAGCTCACTTTCGTTGTTCATGTCCATAGCCGAGTAGGCTTCGTTAGAACATCTTGTTGCAAAGCTTTGTACCGATTCCGTTGGTAACTGTTTCAAGCCATGTAGGCGGTGCATTGCTCGTTCTCTCTGTTTTTTCGGTGTGATCATTTCTGAGAGTCGCTTCTTGACATGGTCCCATCCAAGTCGCTTATCTTCGGTTGTGAGTTTTCTGTACGCTTCTCTTGCTCGATCATCTTCTAGCAGTAATTGTATGCTTTGAAGACGTTCGGGCATAGTTGTTCTTGTAGCGTTGAAGTGTTCATCTAGGTATAGTAGATAGCGGTTGAATGGTGTTTTTCCATCGTAGCGTGGAGCTTTTATATCGCGTATGGCGGACGGAATCGCTGCTGGTTGAGGGATGATTGTAGTTGTTGGAACAGGTGCCCTTCCCGAGGTTTGCGTAAGTGGTGCGCCTTCGTCCATTGGGTCCATTCTTGGGTTAATTCTCTTGTTTTCTGCAACAAAAGTATTTGCTTGATTAGTTTGCGATGGAAGAGACGGAGATAGAGAATGCCCGGATGTAGAATGATCAATGGATGAAGGTGAGTTTCGTAGAGGTGGGGATGAGCTTACTGCGGGTGTGGTTGAAGAAAGTGCGGGCGTAGGTGATTTTTGTGTGGTTGGTGTATTGCTTCTTCTAGGGGTGGCTATTAAAGGATTGATTGGGTTGATTGTATTTGGTATGGTGTTGGTTGGGGGGTTTTGAGGGTTCCCTTTGCTTGCTATGTTTTTAGGAATAGGTTTAATGTTTGGGATAATTTTCTTTTCTAAGGTGTTTCTTTCGACTATGTCTGTTTTTTGTTTCTTCGTTTTTTCATGTGATTTGGGATTGGTGAATTGTTTTTGAATGCCGCGATGTCTTGGGGTATGTATTACCATTGACTTTGTTTTAATGCTTAACTTTGCTTGTTTTGCAGAGGGGGGAGAATATGTTGCGGGCGGTTGTCTTTTTCTTCTTATAATATTTGAAGTGGCAGCAGGGTCCAGCGGAGGTTTTGGACCAGTATTGGGCAGCATCGTTGGTATCCTGTAAGGAAATTTGTTATATCCAACGTGTGCCAAAATAATTTTATATATAGAAAAACGTAAAGAATAATGTTGGGTTTGTGTGCGCGATTCTTATGAAGGTAGCTAGTCTTGCAAGTAATCTCTTTACCAATATAGCTCGTCCGGGTCTAACACAGGTTTGAAACTAGTGTGCCTTTTCGAAGGGACAAGTTCTATATTGTGAAAAAGGCATGAAATGAAAGTTAATAGTTCGCCAGTCTTTTGGGACAAGGATACAAAAATAGAATTTTCGCAATCATTTCATTTTCCCAGACCTCATTAACCTATCTGAGTCACAGGTATGTCAGCTGCCTTCTGCATCCTGCTCCCTGACTCTATGATGGCGAGACCACTCTTATTATTTATATCAATGTGGGGCAGATTTCAATTCAAAAATTCTCTAATTATTTCATGGGGCGTACGTCTTATCCTGAGTGTCGGCCTCCGCTCGAGTCTCTTGAGTGTCTGGCATTATTCTTAACGAGGGGGGATGGTTTTTGCGTATGAGTTAAAACTTATTGATTAATTTAATTATTTTTCGTATTTTCAGGTGCTAAGGTAATCGGAATTTGGATACGCTGCGCCTAATAAATATTTTTACTGTCGTGTTTAACACGGGATTTCTTGTTTATGAAATTACGGGGGGGGGGGGGGGAGGGGTGGGTTTATGAGAATACAGTGTAGTAGCATACGAATAATAGTTTTATAAACGAACATAAAGAAAATAAAAAAAATATGGTATGATAGGATGATTAAGATAGTATGATAAGATGAAGATTCAGATAATATGATAAGATGATTAAGATTGAGAGGTATAGAAGCAATATTCTTTTTTTATTTCTTAATTCTAAATTAATTTTATAAAGAACTTAACTATTTTTGTTCAAAAAATGTGAAAATAAACTTATAATTCTTAGAAAAGTTAATTATTGAATTTGAATAATTTTCGTATATAGGATTTTGGATAGAGAGAATGATAAATGATATAAGTACTCTTATGAATAATTGAAAATGATTTATGAGAATATAATGAATGGAAAACTGAGTTTTTGTAAAGAGTTTTTGGATATAATTTTTAATAGAAAAGTTTTAGAGTTTTTAAGAAAATATTATAAGCTAACTTTAAGAGAGAGATAAGATTTTTAATTGAATAAGAGATGTAGACGGTAGCGCTTGAGTTCCTTTACGAGATCCTGTCCAAAAGGAAGGATCTCGGCGGAACCTCCACGTTCCATTTAGATTCTCAATGGTTCCAAGTTGAGATATCCAAACAGACTATGAGACGATGAGTATGATTTTAAATATAAGTGTGTAATGTAAGGTGAAATAAGAAACAAAAGATGAAATGTATAAAGGTTTATTGTTCGCATTATAATATAATTATACAAAGATTTAAGCTAGAGTTAAGAAAGAGAATATAAAGAAGATAAAGAGAAAGTAAGATAATGAGATAATGAGATGCCTGAGTCTTGAGGACTCAGGTTTATATATCCATACAACTCCTACTCAGTTTACACAAATTGTTACAAAGCTTATAAAAAGTGCATCTAGAATATTCTCAGAATTGCTTAAAAACTATCTGCATTAGTTTAATAATAGCAGCTGCCATGGTCAGCTGCTTTCCTTTGAGATATGTATGTAACATGTTACATCTACAGAAATCTATCTGATCAGAAAGAGGTTAGGAATAAATTTTCAAAATAAACGTTATAATTTCAAATAAAAGGTAAAACTTAAAGCCCGATGCGGGGCTCGAACCCGCGACAGCCAGATTAAGAGTCTGGTGCTCTACCGACTGAGCTAACCGGGCTGTGATTTCTAAAATTGTATTGAATCATTTAGATGTTCAGAGGAAAAGGTAATTTTCTACTGGATCTTTATGCAGATGAAATCAGAATAATTCTTGTAATCTTTGGTTCTAATGGATCAGTCCGTCAGAAAAACCTTGGATCAAGATCTCAGAAGTGTTCTATCTCTATCATTTCATTTTTCTTGTTATCTATACAAAGTTTGAAAACACTTAAACAGAGTTCTAAGAACTGAAACAATGTTACAGCTACAGAATTCTATCTGATCAGATAGAGGTTAGGAATAAATTTTCAAAATAAACGTTATAATTTCAAATAAAAGGTAAAACTCAAAGCCCGATGCGGGGCTCGAACCCGCGACAGCCAGATTAAGAGTCTGGTGCTCTACCGACTGAGCTAACCGGGCTGTGATTTCTGATATTGTATTGAATCATTTAGATGTTCAGAGCAAAAGGTAATTTTCTACTGGATCTTTATGCAGATGAAATCAGAATAATTCTTGTAATCTTTGGTTCTAATGGATCAGTCCGTCAGAAAAACCTTGGATCAAGATCTCAGAAGTGTTCTATCTCTATCATTTCATTTTTCTTGTTATCTATACAAAGTTTGAAAACACTTAAACAGAGTTCTAAGAACTGAAACAATGTTACAGCTACAGAATTCTATCTGATCAGAAAGAGGTTAGAAATGAATTTTCAAAATAAACTTTCAAATTTCAAATAAAAGGTAAAGCTTAAAGCCCGATGCGGGGCTCGAACCCGCGACAGCCAGATTAAGAGTCTGGTGCTCTACCGACTGAGCTAACCGGGCTGTGATTTCTAATATTGTATTGAATCATTTAGATGTTCAGAGCTTAACGTAATTTTCTACTGGATCTTTATGCAGGTGAAATCAGAATAATTCTTGTTATCTTTGGTTCTAATGGATCAGTCCGTCAGAAAAATTTTAGATCAAGATCTTAGAAGTGTTCTATCTCTATCATTTTATTTTTCTTGTTATCTATACAAAGTTTGAAAACACTTAAACAGAGTTCTAAGAACTGAAACAATGTTACAGCTACAGAATACTATCTGATCAGAAAGAGGTTAGAAATGAAATTTCAAAATAAACGTTATAATTTCAAATAAAAGGTAAAACTTAAAGCCCGATGCGGGGCTCGAACCCGCGACAGCCAGATTAAGAGTCTGGTGCTCTACCGACTGAGCTAACCGGGCTGTGATTTCTAAAATTGTATTGAATCATTTAGATGTTCAGAGCAAAAGGTAATTTTCTACTGGATTTTTATGCAGATGAAATCAGAATAATTCTTGTAATCTTTGGTTCTAATGGATCAGTCCGTCAGAAAAACCTTGGATCAAGATCTCAGAAGTGTTCTATCTCTATCATTTCATTTTTCTTGTTATCTATACAAAGTTTGAAAACACTTAAACAGAGTTCTAAGAACTGAAACAATGTTACAGCTACAGAATTCTATCTGATCAGATAGAGGTTAGGAATAAATTTTCAAAATAAACGTTATAATTTCAAATAAAAGGTAAAACTCAAAGCCCGATGCGGGGCTCGAACCCGCGACAGCCAGATTAAGAGTCTGGTGCTCTACCGACTGAGCTAACCGGGCTGTGATTTCTGATATTGTATTGAATCATTTAGATGTTCAGAGCAAAAGGTAATTTTCTACTGGATTTTTATGCAGATGAAATCAGAATAATTCTTGTAATCTTTGGTTCTAATGGATCAGTCCGTCAGAAAAACCTTGGATCAAGATCTCAGAAGTGTTCTATCTCTATCATTTCATTTTTCTTGTTATCTATACAAAGTTTGAAAACACTTAAACAGAGTTCTAAGAACTGAAACAATGTTACATCTACAGAATTCTATCTGATCAGAAAGAGGTTAGAAATGAATTTTCAAAATAAACTTTCAAATTTCAAATAAAAGGTAAAACTTAAAGCCCGATGCGGGGCTCGAAACCGCGACAGCCAGATTAAGAGTCTGGTGCTCTACCGACTGAGCTAACCGGGCTGTGATTTCTAATATTGTATTGAATCATTTAGATGTTCAGAGCATAACGTAATTTTCTACTGGATCTTTATGCAGGTGAAATCAGAATAATTCTTGTTATCTTTGGTTCTAATGGATCAGTCCGTCAGAAAAATTTTAGATCAAGATCTTAGAAGTGTTCTATCTCTATCATTTTATTTTTCTTGTTATCTATACAAAGTTTGAAAACACTTAAACAGAGTTCTAAGAACTGAAACAATGTTACATCTACAGAATACTATCTGATCAGAAAGAGGTTAGAAATGAAATTTCAAAATAAACGTTATAATTTCAAATAAAAGGTAAAACTTAAAGCCCGATGCGGGGCTCGAACCCGCGACAGCCAGATTAAGAGTCTGGTGCTCTACCGACTGAGCTAACCGGGCTGTGATTTCTAATATTGTTTTGAATCATTTAGATGTTCAGAGCATAACGTAATTTTCTACTGGATCTTTATGCAGGTGAAATCAGAATAATTCTTGTTATCTTTGGTTCTAATGGATCAGTCCGTCAGAAAAATTTTAGATCAAGATCTTAGAAGTGTTCTATCTCTCTCATTTCATTTTTCTTGTTATCTATACAAAGTTTGAAAACACTTAAACAGAGTTCTAAGAACTGAAACAATGTTACATCTACAGAATTCTATCTGATCAGAAAGAGGTTACAAATGAAATTTCAAAATAAACGTTATAATTTCAAATAAAATGTAAAACTTAAAGCCCGATGCGGGGCTCGAACCCGCGACAGCCAGATTAAGAGTCTGGTGCTCTACCGACTGAGCTAACCGGGCTGTGATTTCTAATATTGTATTGAATCATTTAGATGTTCAGAGCATAACGTAATTTTCTACTGGATCTTTATGCAGGTGAAATCAGAATAATTCTTGTTATCTTTGGTTCTAATGGATCAGTCCGTCAGAAAAATTTTAGATCAAGATCTTAGAAGTGTTCTATCTCTCTCATTTCATTTTTCTTGTTATCTATACAAAGTTTGAAAACACTTAAACAGAGTTCTAAGAACTGAAACAATGTTACATCTACAGAATTCTATCTGATCAGAAAGAGGTTAGAAATGAAATTTCAAAATAAACGTTATAATTTCAAATGAAAGGTAAAACTTAAAGCCCGATGCGGGGCTCGAACCCGCGACAGCCAGATTAAGAGTCTGGTGCTCTACCGACTGAGCTAACCGGGCTGTGATTTCTGATATTGTATTGAATCATTTAGATGTTCAGAGCAAAAGGTAATTTTCTACTGGATCTTTATGCAGATGAAATCAGAATAATTCTTGTAATCTTTGGTTCTAATGGATCAGTCCGTCAGAAAAACCTTGGATCAAGATCTTAGAAGTGTTCTATCTCTCTCATTTCATTTTTCTTGTTATCTATACAAAGTTTGAAAACACTTAAACAGAGTTCTAAGAACTGAAACAATGTTACATCTACAGAATTCTATCTGATCAGAAAGAGGTTAGAAATGAAATTTCAAAATAAACGTTATAATTTCAAATGAAAGGTAAAACTTAAAGCCCGATGCGGGGCTCGAACCCGCGACAGCCAGATTAAGAGTCTGGTGCTCTACCGACTGAGCTAACCGGGCTGTGATTTCTGATATTGTATTGAATCATTTAGATGTTCAGAGCAAAAGGTAATTTTCTACTGGATCTTTATGCAGATGAAATCAGAATAATTCTTGTAATCTTTGGTTCTAATGGATCAGTCCGTCAGAAAAACCTTGGATCAAGATCTTAGAAGTGTTCTATCTCTATCATTTCATTTTTCTTGTTATCTATACAAAGTTTGAAAACACTTAAACAGAGTTCTAAGAACTGAAACAATGTTACAGCTACAGAATTCTATCTGATCAGAAAGAGGTTAGAAATGAAATTTCAAAATAAACGTTATAATTTCAAATGAAAGGTAAAACTTAAAGCCCGATGCGGGGCTCGAACCCGCGACAGCCAGATTAAGAGTCTGGTGCTCTACCGACTGAGCTAACCGGGCTGTGATTTCTGATATTGTATTGAATCATTTAGATGTTCAGAGCATAACGTAATTTTCTACTGGATCTTTATGCAGGTGAAATCAGAATAATTCTTGTTATCTTTGGTTCTAATGGATCAGTCCGTCAGAAATATTTTAGATCAAGATCTTAGAAGTGTTCTATCTCTATCATTTTATTTTTCTTGTTATCTATACAAAGATTGAAAACACTTAAACAGAGTTCTAAGAACTGAAACAATGTTACATCTACAGAATTCTATCTGATCAGATAGAGGTTAGGAATAAATTTTCAAAATAAACGTTATAATTTCAAATAAAAGGTAAAACTCAAAGCCCGATGCGGGGCTCGAACCCGCGACAGCCAGATTAAGAGTCTGGTGCTCTACCGACTGAGCTAACCGGGCTGTGATTTCTAATATTGTATTGAATCATTTAGATGTTCAGAGCATAACGTAATTTTCTACTGGATCTTTATGCAGGTGAAATCAGAATAATTCTTGTTATCTTTGGTTCTAATGAATCAGTCCGTCAGAAAAACCTTGGATCAAGATCTTAGAAGTGTTCTATCTCTATCATTTTATTTTTCTTGTTATCTATACAAAGATTGAAAACACTTAAACAGAGTTCTAAGAACTGAAACAATGTTACATCTACAGAATTCTATCTGATCAGAAAGAGGTTAGGAATAAATTTTCAAAATAAACGTTAAAATTTCAAGAAAAGGTAAAACTTAAAGCCCGATGCGGGGCTCGAACCCGCGACAGCCAGATTAAGAGTCTGGTGCTCTACCGACTGAGCTAACCGGGCTGTGATTTCTGATATTGTATTGAATCATTTAGATGTTCAGAGCAAAAGGTAATTTTCTACTGGATCTTTATGCAGATGAAATCAGAATAATTCTTGTAATCTTTGGTTCTAATGGATCAGTCCGTCAGAAAAACCTTGGATCAAGATCTTAGAAGTGTTCTATCTCTATCATTTTATTTTTCTTGGTATCTATACAAAGTTTGAAAACACTTAAACAGAGTTCTAAGAACTGAAACAATGTTACATCTACAGAATACTATCTGATCAGAAAGAGGTTAGAAATGAAATTTCAAAATAAACGTTATAATTTCAAGAAAAGGTAAAACTTAAAGCCCGATGCGGGGCTCGAACCCGCGACAGCCAGATTAAGAGTCTGGTGCTCTACCGACTGAGCTAACCGGGCTGTGATTTCTAATATTGTATTGAATCATTTAGATGTTCAGAGCATAACGTAATTTTCTACTGGATCTTTATGCAGGTGAAATCAGAATAATTCTTGTTATCTTTGGTTCTAATGAATCAGTCCGTCAGAAAAACCTTGGATCAAGATCTTAGAAGTGTTCTATCTCTATCATTTTATTTTTCTTGTTATCTATACAAAGATTGAAAACACTTAAACAGAGTTCTAAGAACTGTAACAATGTTACATCTACAGAATACTATCTGATCAGAAAGAGGTTAGAAATGAAATTTCAAAATAAACGTTATAATTTCAAATAAAAGGTAAAACTCAAAGCCCGATGCGGGGCTCGAACCCGCGACAGCCAGATTAAGAGTCTGGTGCTCTACCGACTGAGCTAACCGGGCTGTGATTTCTGATATTGTATTGAATCATTTAGATGTTCAGAGCAAAAGGTAATTTTCTACTGGATCTTTATGCAGATGAAATCAGACTAATTCTTGTAATCTTTGGTTCTAATGGATCAGTCCGTCAGAAAAACCTTGGATCAAGATCTTAGAAGTGTTCTATCTCTATCATTTTATTTTTCTTGGTATCTATACAAAGTTTGAAAACACTCAAACAGAGTTCTAAAAACTGAAACAATGTTACATCTACAGAATTCTATCTGATCAGAAAGAGGTTAGAAATGAAATTTCAAAATAAACGTTATAATTTCAAATAAAAGGTAAAACTTAAAGCCCGATACGGGGCTCGAACCCGCGACAGCCAGATTAAGAGTCTGGTGCTCTACCGACTGAGCTAACCGGGCTGTGATTTCTAATATTGTATTGAATCATTTAGATGTTCAGAGCATAACGTAATTTTCTACTGGATCTTTATGCAGGTGAAATCAGAATAATTCTTGTAATCTTTGGTTCTAATGGCTCAGTCCGTCGGGAATATTTTGGATCGAGATCTTAGAAGTGTTCTATCTCTATCATTTTATTTTTCTTGTTATCTAAACCAAGTTTGAAAACACTTAAACAAAGTTCAAAGGGCAGAAGCAATGTTACATGCACAGAATTCTATCTGATCAGAAAGAGGTTAGAAATGAATTTTCAAAATAAACTTTCAAATTTCAAATAAAAGGTAAAACTTAAAGCCCGATGCGGGGCTCGAACCCGCGACAGCCAGATTAAGAGTCTGGTGCTCTACCGACTGAGCTAACCGGGCTGTGATTTCTAATATTGTATTGAATCATTTAGATGTTCAGAGCATAACGTAATTTTCTACTGGATCTTTATGCAGGTGAAATCAGAATAATTCTAGTTATCTTTGGTTCTAACGGATCAGTCCGTCAGAAAAATTTTAGATCAAGATCTTAGAAGTGTTCTATCTCTATCATTTTATTTTTCTTGTTATCTATACAAAGTTTGAAAACACTTAAACAAAGTTCTAAGAACTGAAACAATGTTACATCTACAGAATACTATCGTTCCATTATGCTCCTACGTATATTGAACAGACCATTGTAGTCTGCTCAACTACGCGTATAGTATTCCATAAGTGTAGCGGTATGGAAACAGAGCATAAGGATTACATAAGATAAGGAAATATATAGGTTTATTATACACAATACAATATCATTACAATACAATAACACAAGGATAAAGTAAACTACACTTACAAGACAAAGACTAATATATAAGATTAACTAAGTTAGATGCAAACCGTCCATGGGCTTGCAAAGGGGCGAACTCCCGAATAGGGGCATGAGGGAAGGCGGTGCCATTCCACATTCCTCTAGTCGGTCTGGCTCTAACCCTGCAGTTACATATATAGAGTCTCCGAATGGAACGCTATCTGATCAGAAAGAGGTTAGAAATGAATTTTCAAAATAAACTTTCAAATTTCAAATAAAAGGTAAAACTTAAAGCCCGATGCGGGGCTCGAACCCGCGACAGCCAGATTAAGAGTCTGGTGCTCTACCGACTGAGCTAACCGGGCTGTGATTTCTAATATTGTATTGAATCATTTAGATGTTCAGAGCATAACGTAATTTTCTACTGGATCTTTATGCAGGTGAAATCAGAATAATTCTAGTTATCTTTGGTTCTAACGGATCAGTCCGTCAGAAAAATTTTAGATCAAGATCTTAGAAGTGTTCTATCTCTATCATTTTATTTTTCTTGTTATCTATACAAAGTTTGAAAACACTTAAACAGAGTTCTAAGAACTGAAACAATGTTACATCTACAGAATTCTATCTGATCAGAAAGAGGTTAGAAATGAATTTTCAAAATAAACTTTCAAATTTCAAATAAAAGGTAAAACTTAAAGCCCGATGCGGGGCTCGAACCCGCGACAGCCAGATTAAGAGTCTGGTGCTCTACCGACTGAGCTAACCGGGCTGTGATTTCTAATATTGTATTGAATCATTTAGATGTTCAGAGCATAACGTAATTTTCTACTGGATCTTTATGCAGGTGAAATCAGAATAATTCTTGTTATCTTTGGTTCTAATGGATCAGTCCGTCAGAAAAATTTTAGATCAAGATCTTAGAAGTGTTCTATCTCTATCATTTTATTTTTCTTGTTATCTATACAAAGTTTGAAAACACTTAAACAGAGTTCTAAGAACTGAAACAATGTTACATCTACAGAATTCTATCTGATCAGAAAGAGGTTAGAAATGAATTTTCAAAATAAACTTTCAAATTTCAAATAAAAGGTAAAACTTAAAGCCCGATGCGGGGCTCGAACCCGCGACAGCCAGATTAAGAGTCTGGTGCTCTACCGACTGAGCTAACCGGGCTGTGATTTCTAATATTGTATTGAATCATTTAGATGTTCAGAGCATAACGTAATTTTCTACTGGATCTTTATGCAGGTGAAATCAGAATAATTCTTGTTATCTTTGGTTCTAATGGATCAGTCCGTCAGAAAAATTTTAGATCAAGATCTTAGAAGTGTTCTATCTCTATCATTTTATTTTTCTTGTTATCTATACAAAGTTTGAAAACACTTAAACAGAGTTCTAAGAACTGAAACAATGTTACATCTACAGAATTCTATCTGATCAGAAAGAGGTTAGGAATAAATTTTCAAAATAAACGTTATAATTTCAAATAAAAGGTAAAACTTAAAGCCCGATGCGGGGCTCGAACCCGCGACAGCCAGATTAAGAGTCTGGTGCTCTACCGACTGAGCTAACCGGGCTGTGATTTCTAATATTGTATTGAATCATTTAGATGTTCAGAGCATAACGTAATTTTCTACTGGATCTTTATGCAGGTGAAATCAGAATAATTCTTGTTATCTTTGGTTCTAATGGATCAGTCCGTCAGAAAAATTTTAGATCAAGATCTTAGAAGTGTTCTATCTCTATCATTTTATTTTTCTTGTTATCTATACAAAGTTTGAAAACACTTAAACAGAGTTCTAAGAACTGAAACAATGTTACATCTACAGAATTCTATCTGATCAGAAAGAGGTTAGGAATAAATTTTCAAAATAAACGTTATAATTTCAAATAAAAGGTAAAACTTAAAGCCCGATGCGGGGCTCGAACCCGCGACAGCCAGATTAAGAGTCTGGTGCTCTACCGACTGAGCTAACCGGGCTGTGATTTCTAATATTGTATTGAATCATTTAGATGTTCAGAGCATAACGTAATTTTCTACTGGATCTTTATGCAGGTGAAATCAGAATAATTCTTGTTATCTTTGGTTCTAATGGATCAGTCCGTCAGAAAAATTTTAGATCAAGATCTTAGAAGTGTTCTATCTCTATCATTTTATTTTTCTTGTTATCTATACAAAGTTTGAAAACACTTAAACAGAGTTCTAAGAACTGAAACAATGTTACATCTACAGAATTCTATCTGATCAGAAAGAGGTTAGGAATAAATTTTCAAAATAAACGTTATAATTTCTAATAAAAGGTAAAACTTAAAGCCCGATGCGGGGCTCGAACCCGCGACAGCCAGATTAAGAGTCTGGTGCTCTACCGACTGAGCTAACCGGGCTGTGATTTCTAATATTGTATTGAATCATTTAGATGTTCAGAGCATAACGTAATTTTCTACTGGATCTTTATGCAGGTGAAATCAGAATAATTCTTGTTATCTTTGGTTCTAATGGATCAGTCCGTCAGAAAAATTTTAGATCAAGATCTTAGAAGTGTTCTATCTCTATCATTTTATTTTTCTTGTTATCTATACAAAGTTTGAAAACACTTAAACAGAGTTCTAAGAACTGAAACAATGTTACATCTACAGAATTCTATCTGATCAGAAAGAGGTTAGGAATAAATTTTCAAAATAAACGTTATAATTTCAAATAAAAGGTAAAACTTAAAGCCCGATGCGGGGCTCGAACCCGCGACAGCCAGATTAAGAGTCTGGTGCTCTACCGACTGAGCTAACCGGGCTGTGATTTCTGATATTCTATTGAATCATTTAGATGTTCAGAGCAAAAGGTAATTTTCTACTGGATCTTCATGCAGGTGAAATCAGAATAGTTCTTGTAATCTTTGGTTCTAATGGATCAGTCCGTCAGAAAAATTTTAGATCAAGATCTTAGAAGTGTTCTATCTCTATCATTTCATTTTTCTTGGTATCTATACAAAGTTTGAAAACACTTAAACAGAGTTCTAAGAACTGAAACAATGTTACATCTACAGAATTCTATCTGATCAGAAAGAGGTTAGGAATAAATTTTCAAAATAAACGTTATAATTTCAAATAAAAGGTAAAACTTAAAGCCCGATGCGGGGTTTCGAAGATAGAGGGCTCTTCAAAAAGCCTCCCAGGTTCACACTTTCTATTCTATGCCCTGTTAACGTAAAAGACTATTAGAGGAAGGAAGATTCATTCATATGCCATTCAGATATACATAATACAGAATATAAGGACTAGAAGATATATAATAAGACTAGATAAAGTACATAGAAGACTAGAGTGAATGTAATAAGACTAGATATACATCACTAATGAGACTAGAGATAGTCTTACTAAAGGACAAGGATAAAACGGTGGTTCAGACTAGATGAGTCATAAGATAAAGACAGCAACGAGGAGAGAGAAAAGCGACCGTCCGCGACGGTGGTATAAAAACAGAGTGCCCGTGAATCTCATCAGCCAACGTGATGAGATTGCATCGATTGAATGATGAATAATCGCATTCGCGATATTCCGGGCCAGGAGAGAGAAATCAGAACTGATTTCATTCTGCTAATTCCTCCGCAAACTGCAGCTTGCATAATACACCAGGATGATCGTGGTCCAGTCCGCTTCCTTTGCACACATGACATATTTTCTTCATCTTCTCCACACACGGTTTTCCAAAGTGGTTCCGCAAACACTTCAAGCACATGTTGATCAACTTGCAACGCTTGACGCGTTGTGCTGCAGTCTTGTAGACTGTGCATTTTCCCATGGTGTGGCCCTTCTTCCAACAGAGTTGACATTTCATGTCTTCTTCCATTTTTCTGTACTTCACTTTAGAGTTGTTCTGCTTTTTTGGTGCAGACATATTCTGACTTTTGTTAGGCATCTTTGCGTTGCCGTTATCCTGGAGTTGATCAAGGGAATCGCTCCATTCTTTGATGTTATCAAGACTGAAATAATGAAGGTTTTTATACATAGTATACCTCCCCCCGGCGAAATGATAAATTGTGTAGGATTGGTGTAAATCAAATTGAACAATCGTTTGCTATGATAGGGAACTAAGAAATCGAGAAAATAAATCGAGGACTCACTGGGTATTGAACCCGTCATCAATCACTGAGAGTGTGTACCTTTAGCCACTGCGCTATGACTGGCTCGAACTACAATCTTGAACAACAAATGAATTGTGAAAAAAATGATGCGAAAAGGAATTGCGAAGATAATAAGTATTTGTATGGGTAAATATGCTAAGAGAGCGGGTGTACTTGACAACTGGAAGACGCGGTCAATTACGGCGGTTACAAAGCCGAGTACTGTGATCAAAACACTCAATAGTATTACAATCGTTTTAAGGTAGTCCGAGTAAAACGAAACAAGTGAGTTGATTAAGTGAGTGGGTACAAAAAAGCTCGGTATGGTAAACTCGACGTTCAGGAGACTGAATGAACTGTTTGTAATCTGATGAGTGGACTGTTCAAAACCTATGTATTCGTTCACGTAGTACAAGTTGCCTTTGAGATGTAATGTGGCGGAAGTGCACGGATGAGTACACGTTATAGACGGTGTTGAAAAATTGCTCTGTATGCGAATAGAGTTGTTGTAACCCTGAGAATTGCATGTAAGCAGAAATTCTTCATCGTCGCACGAAATTCGAATGTGGAATGATGTACTGATGCAAGTAATGATTGTTGTTGCTCCAGTAACACAGTCAAAACATCCAACTAGGTCTTTGGATTTTAGCTCGCAAATAGTAGGACTATTGTCGTATTCATAAGTGACATCTGAGATATTTGTCCACATTTTAATGTCAACAGCGCTTATGGGATGAGCAAAAATGAGATTGTTTTTTGGGATCATGGTCAGAGATGGAAGAGATAATGGTAGGGTGTAGTTATTAGTATAGAGCTTGTTAGGATTGTTGTCCTGACAATAGCAATTTTCGACTGTTTCGGCTGGTCTGCATGAACATGTGTCTGTTGCAGTACATTCGGAGAATGGGTCAGCGGTTTTAACTTTTCCGCACGAGTATGAAAATGTAGCAGAGTGAGGTAAAACTGCAATTCTCGAGTTGGAAGTAATGTATCTTCTATGGAGGATTTCATTATCAGAATATGTTATTCTCCCAAGAGTAATATGGTACCCGTTAATGACTTTTGTAGAGTGTGGTAAAAAGGGGACGTGCGAGATCGTTTCAGTTTTGTTCGCAATAGCTGTATGGATGCTAATCTGGAGAAAAACCCTAGGTGTCCATCGTGAGCAGTAGAAAACTTCGTGGGTGATATTGTCATTGGGAACATGAAAGTTGCGATAGAAGAGACAACCAGAAGTTGGCAACGCACAACCGCATGATAGAAATCCACAGCTTTCTGAACAATAGCTGGTACCTGGATATTGGTTGGCTAATGAGAGTTCTGAGATTGATGTATTGGGTCGAACGTTCGCACAAAACGATCCTACACAAGAGCCCATATGGGGACACCGTTTTGCGGATTCAGTTTTTACGATGGTGTGACGTGTAAAAAATAAGGATACTTTCGTGCACAGTATACGTGTATACATAAGTTTGATGCGCAGGTGTGAGTTCGTGAGGGGATTGGCGTATGATCGGTTTGAATGTGAAGTTGTAAAACATACCTCATTATCGTAAGTATGGAGGGTGGTGGAGCTGCTGACTTGGTTGACTTGGTGGGTAGGTGATAAGTTCGAGACGGAGTTGCCTGGAACATGTGATATATTCGGAGGAACAATAGTACATGCATTAACTACAAGAGATTCAATCAAAAAAATGACGATTATTGCAACAAAAAGATACCCGACTCGGTGAACTAATCGGTCACGTTGTCGTGATCGTTGTGAGGGTGTAGACTTCTGCCATCGAGGTAGCTTGTGAGAACTGAGCGGGACGTACTCGAGTACCGATCGTTCTTCCTGAATAGAGATATGAGATCTTATATGAGAGGGGAGACATTGAGTGATCATACGCCAAACGGAAAAAAGGGTGTATTGTGCAATATGAACAAATTTTTTAGAACAAATTCGAATGACTATGATGCTTAAAAGAATGCTAAATAGAATGAGCCATATGATGAGTGCGGTCGCCGAGAGTGCTGCGTATGGGAAACAAGATGGGTTGTGGAGTAGTTCAAGACAGAACAGACATTGAATCATATCGCAAAACGGAGTTGCTGGACAATCAAGTTGATGCAATGCAAATGTGTCATTTTTATCGATAATATGTCGTGAGATGAATGTGTGGTCATGCAATACAACATGAGCCGGAAATACTATGGTGAAGTTGGGAGTATTTGGGGTGTACTCTACACATGTTTCCCGGGCACAAACTCGGATGGGATGTCCAGTACCGCAGTTTGATATGCCTACTCCTCCTTTGATGCAAGAGAACTGGCAGATGTTGGTTGCGGACATTGGATTGACGAGAATACCCAGTATCATGGCTATGAAAAAATGTGTGTAACTGGGGAGACGTCGTCGTTTTCGAGGTTGTGGTTCATTTTCACCTTCATCATCTGCAATGGTGATCACTTCGATGTCATCATCATCGTTGATAGTGATAACGTTTGGGTCTATCACGTTTTCAGTTGTATTGGGTCCGGTCGATGTGCTGGTTTCCACAACGGTGGATACTTCGTTATCGAGTAAAATGACCTCTGGAGGTTCTTTAAACGTGACAGTTTTGTCTGATTTGTGTGGGGACTGCGTATGCCTGTTTTCCGTATGATGCTCGTTGTCGGAAGGAATTTCAAGGGGAATCAGGCGATTGATGGGTCTAAATAGTTTGTGTCCATCAGATGTACGGACTTCTGCAACTCTCACAGATTCCGTGTTCTGTATGCTTGTTATTAAACCCATTTTCCACTGGTTTCGTTTCGTATTGTCATCTGACATTAGCACTACTGTGCCTACTTTTGGTGTAGCTGTGGAGAAATGTCCTTGCTTGTGATCCAACATGTGTGTTGCTCGAAGGGCGACGACATATTCATTATGCCATCGTTGCCAAAATTTGTCAAGTGTTTTCTGAATGTTGTTTAACCGATCTATGCAGTCTCGCCTGGATCGTAAATGAGTGGGCAGTTCACTGAGTTCTATGTCGGGGATTGTAACTGATGTGTTCGTTTGTAGAAAGTCGATCGGTCGAATGGGAGATAGATCGGTTGTGGTATTAAAGGTGTATGTTAATGGTCGAGTATTTACAATTTGTTCAATCTCTGTCACAATCGTTGAAAACATGTGGGCTTTACATGATGTTGTTAGACTAGTTCTAAGAGCCGATTTCATGATACCGACCATCCTCTCGTAAAAACCACCTTTCCAAGGTGCCAACGGAGTGATGAACTTCCAAGTTACCTTGTGATGCGTCAGATACGTGTCGACGTTTGGATCTTGTATGAGAGCAAAGATTTTCTGACAGAGGGTAAAATTAGACCCGTTATCGCTCCAGATGAGATCAGGAGAACCTCTTCGAGAGATGAATCTGCGAAGTGCTAACAAGGTTTCGGATGCGGATAGGTCTTGTACCACTTCAAGATGGATAGCGCGTGTGGCCATACAGGTGACAAGCATAATCCATCTTTTCTCTGTGATGTGACGTGTGTCATCGTGTATGTTGAAGGGACCAGCAAGATCAATGCCGCAATTTTGAAAGGGGTTACTGCGTTGTACTCTCTCAGGAGGAAGTGAGGACATGTTGGGGTATTTGAATGGTCGTCCATGAAGTTTTTTACAAACCGCGCATTGTTTCAAAATGTTCTGTACCTTGCGGGGAAGTCTTGGTAACCAAAATCGTCGTCGTATTTCGGAACGTAAATGATTACCACCGGCGTGGAAAAGTTTGGTGTGCATGTCTCTTATCATGATAGAAGCAAATGGGTGATTATCCGGTATGAAAATAGGATGTATACAATCCTCCTCAGCTTTCATGTGTTCCAGTCTACCTTTGCATCGAATAACACCCATTTCATCGTGATAGAGGCCAAGGTGTTTCCATCTCTTGTCTTCTATATCTACTGTACTCTGTACATCAATATAAGTAACTCTCTCTGCCTCCTTATATTCGTCAGCTGATATTGTTGAAGGGTTTAGAGCAATCTCGTTGTCGTTGTTGATGCGATGTAGACGTCGTTGTTGTAAGAGTTGTATAAACCGAAGTACGTATGCGGTTGTTCGTATAAGACATGTTAATCGCGAGCTTTGATATCGGAAAATTGATGGATCGTCGACAAATGTAGTGATGGAGGTACTAGCGATCAGTACTTGTGAGTCGTCCTCTACATAAGTATAGGGTCTGGTCATCTCCCATTCTTTGTCGTGCGTTTGTAAGAATTTCGGTCCTGTGAACCATGTGGATTTGTCAATGTTTTCCCTTGTAAGTCCACGCGTTGCGTGATCAGCTGGGTTGTGGTCTGTATCGACGTGGTAAATAAAGAAATTATAACTGTCTTTGACTTTATCAATGATAACGCGACACGATCTAACTCGGTTATCGACGAATATTCCTGCATCAGGATTTGGTTTGCATACCCACGCAAGTGATATTTCCGAATCTGAGAAGATTCGTACGATCGATATGTTCAATTTACTTTCTTGTAACAGAAACTCAATGATGTGACATCCGATAAAAAATGAAAGTAGTTCAAGTCTAGGAATAGTGAGCGGTTGCTTTTTATTTTTATCTGTTTTCTGCGATTTGCTTTTGTTCTGTGGCGCTAATCGCTGTTTCGCCATGAGGAAGTGTACTCCGGTAACATGAGATTTTTGGTCTAGTGTACGTAGATATCCTACCGCACCGTATCCGATAGTACTAGCATCTACAAAAATGCAGAGTTCGTTCACGTGGTCATTGCGAATGTTTCGAGGTACGTGGTATCGGTATCCATGAACCGAACTGCATATCTGTTTCCATTCACGTTGAAGGTCGGGAGAGATTGGTTCATCCCATGCGTAACCAAGTGTCCACAGTTTTTGTAAGAAGTGTCGTGATAATAAGATTAAAGGACTCAACCATCCTACTGGATCAAATGTTTTGTGCGCTGTACTGAGTACCAGTCGCTTGGTTATACTGTCACCTGTATAATCCATTTGAAGTGCAAGACTGAATGTGTCTAGGTGTGAGTCCCAATAAATTCCCAAAACTTTTTGCAGTACCTTCTCTGCTTTGTCATGTTTTGGAATGCTTTTCATAGTGTTCTTGTCATTAGTACAAAATTCTCTCAAGTTCATCTTCATATCGTTGAACGCAGACTTACACTGTGTGTATAACATTACTCCCTGTGAGGTCTCATCAAATGTGAGAATGAGATTGTCTACATAAAGATTATCTATGATACAACTCGTAAGTTGTGTGTCTGAATGGGATTTCAGCCCAAATTGGATTGCGCCAGCGAGGAGGAATGGAGAAGCATTGACTCCGAATGGTACTCTGTTAAATCGGAACACCCGTATATTATCCTGTTCAGGTGGTAACGAAAGATCGTGAAGCCAAAGGAATCGAGTGGCGTCTTTTTCGGTGTTATTAAGATGTACCATGTGAAAGGCCTTCTCAACGTCACTGATGATCATGTATTTTCCAAACCTGCATCGTAACAATAGACCTGTTAGATTTGGTAAGATTGTTGGACCCTGATGTATAACATCATTCAATGATAGTTCTCCTCGTCGATGAGAGGATGCATCAAGTACTATACGTACTTTGGTAGTGTTACTCGACAACTTAACTACCGCTTGATGCGGTATATAATAAGTTGGGGAGCTATCAGGGTGAATTGGAGCGTCTTCAATGATATTACTCTCCAATTGTTGTTGAAAAATTTCATTGTATTTTGCCCACATCTCGGGATTGCTCTTTGCGTGATTGAATTGTTGTCGCAGTCTAGCTAATGCGATACTGTAGTTATCGGCCAGTGCGTGTTTGTTTTCCTTCCACGGAAAGGATACGTGTACGCCTTCCCATGTCTTTCTTACTTGTTCATTGAACTGGCTCAGTACCCCTTGTTGTTCTTCTTCGATTGATATGTTGTCTCGAATCCCAATAGATTCCATGGACCACATTTTTGTGAGATCAACATCGTCATGTATTTTTGTTGTGCATGTGATTACATTATCCGCGTATGTGGGGTTGTTGTCATCTAAGTCATACCTTCCCGATAGTGTATATCCAAAGAAAGTGGGGTGAGCGACTAGATTGCAATCGGGCAATTGCATAATTGGTTCATCATAGATGGTACTCGCATGGACCTCAGCAATGCCCAAGATGATATCAATCTCTATAGGATCATTCAATTTGCGAGATAAGTAGCCAATGTTCTGGCGTATAAAACGCTGATCGGCATTTGTCAGTCTTAACGGTTGTATGGCTGAAAGAACCTTATCCATTATAACACATGGGGCAGATATGCACTCTCCATCGTTATTGTAGAGATCGATCATAATAGCTTGCGTGTCTTTAAGAAGAAATTGTTCCCCCGCGGTTTCCATTCTCATGCGTACATCTTCATCGAATGGTAATCCCAAGCGGTTGATCAACTCTCTACGTACGATAGCTACTTGTGAACCCGAATCCAACAAGGCGTATACATGATGTGGATTATCGTGGCAATCAAATACTGTCACACTGACTACTCCGACGTGGTTTCTTCTGAATTCAAAGGCCTTGTCATTGACTGGTCCTGATGTATTTGAAATGTGGTCGTAAGGGTAAGTGAGTGCAGTAGCAGTCGAGATATGTTGGCGTGGGGAGTGAGCTCTGTATTGTCTTCGTTGTGGGTAAGGTGATCTGCTCCGTGAATATGAGGGTGATTTGCTTCTCGATGAGTGTCTCATAGACGCACTGCGGTCTTTTCTGTTGTTTTCGTTGTTCCGATGAGGTGATCTTCTTGTATTAGCCTCAAAACCTCTGTGCGTTTGTGGTGGATGCCGATTCATCCTATCCTTCGAGTGAGTTCTAGTCCTACTATTACTCCGGGATTGAGAATCGCGTTGACACAGAGACTCATGATGTGTTTTGTCACAGCGGTGACAATTCGGTGCGTGACATCCAATGGCTGAGTGTGTCTTCGAAAAACATTTGAAGCATAGCTGTTTGGATACAGCTATCTTCTTCCTTTCTTCTACCGATTGAATAGAATAACATTTGGTGGGAGAATGATTGCCAAGACAGAGATTGCATTTCTGGTTATTGAACTGTTCTCGCCGACTAGTGTGTAGTTGTCCTGCTGCAATATGAACAGTATTGCTATTTCTCTGACTCATTGCATTTTTATCGGCTTCTTCAAGCTGCAATGCTTTTGCGGCTTCCGTGATGTATTCAATGATTGACGTAATTGTAGTATGTTGTTTCGATTTGTATATGCTGTTATAGATGTGTCGAGGTAATTTTGAGAAGAGTATGACGCGAAGCCCTGTGTGATCTACATTAGGACTGTATCGTATCCTCATCGATATGATTTGATCAGCTTTGCGGATCGTATGTAGTATCGAAGCACTATTGTCTAGTGCTGCCGGTAAGGCTCTCAGTGAATCGTATAGTTTAGAGTCTAACATAGAGGGGTTCATGTACTCTTCCATGAGGATGGTCTTTGCCTTACTGTAACTCTCACCAATGCGTGGCAAGCACAGTAAACATTCTTCAGCTGGACCAGAAAGTCTGTCGAGCAAAATGGAAAACTTTTCAATCTCTGACAAGGGTTGAACATCAATAACTGCTGTGAACAACTCCCAAAATCCAAGAAAGTCTTCTGGATTACCGTTGAAATGTGGTACTTTAACTGTTGGAAGACGAGGCGTGAGTATTGATGTTTGTACAGTAGGTGGGATCGAAGATTGTCGTGCTATGTTCTGTTGCATAGTTGACCAATGATCGGGAACATTGTTTGTATGTTGTTCGACTGTAATTGGTCGAGAATCGTAGTGCGCGTGTCTCAATGGTGAGAGAGCTTTCCGCTTATTAGCTGCTCCAAGTGGGGTTCCAACATTGTCAGCATCAGCTCTAGCTCTTTCCAAGCTATGAGAACCAGTACTCAGATTGTTAAAAGAATGAACAAGATCATTTTCTGATATCGGCATTAGGTCATCGTTCAAAAGAGTGGAGTTACTGTTTGGTTCAAGCATTAAAATATCGTGCTGAGGAGATGCGATCATAACGTCACTATTGTTTGCTCGAGTAGTGTACACTCGTTTTTGAGTAGGTTGTCTTTGTGTGGAACCGATTTCATCAGAACTTGTGCTTTGTGTTCTGTGTCGTCGTGTTCTATCTGGTGTGATGTTCAAATGTTTTTGTATTCCAGAAAAGAAACTCATCTCTAAATTTTTTCTGGAGTATTTCATTCTGTTCATGTCATTTTGCAATGTTGTTGAGTCATGTACTGTAGAGTCAAATGAACTCTGATAGTCATCGAGTTCATCTCGGCGAAGTTGGATAAGTTGAGTATATTCCTCAACTTCGCCTGTGTTCACCATGAGATCTCTCTCATCACAATAGTCCAAAATGCCCTTGATCAGTTTTGCAACTGTGGGCGGATGTTCTTCGCCAATGTCTTTGGTGACAAGTTGGTCGATTTCATGAGCTTTCATGGTCTTATGGGCTTGAGGGTGTTTGGCCAACATCCTTTTATAGCTACCTTGGTATAATTCCAACCAAGTTGCTGGGTAGTCCACATGGGTGCGTTCCTCGAGCATCACTCGATGTTCGTCTAACTGATCTCGTAGTGAGCGGAAGACGTCCCCAACCGGGATGGCTTTATAATATATACGCATCAAGCTAGGCTTGTGCGTATGTATGAACTCTCGACATCTGTCAATGTCATCAACCGGGGGGAAGATGAATGCTTGATGGTACGGGAGGATGTCCTCCTTCACCGTGTTGAACAACTTCAACGCGTGAGTTATATTTCTTTTTAAACAACTTAACTGTCTTGCTAAGGCAGTCAGGTTACGAGTTTCCTTTTCCGATGGAGAAGAGGGACTCATAATCATTTTGTTTGAAGAGAAATATTATTGTTCAAGTTAATTTTGTGTTTAATCTAGCTAATTTGTGGATTGATTATTAAAATCAACTGAATTAAAGTCCGAATATAATAGCTGTCGATAGAAGGAATAACAATATATAATATGAATAGGAAAAAAAAATGCGAAGATAAGAAAAGATATGCAAGTAATATAAGCAAATAAGATAAGCAAATAGTTCACTATTAGAAGGTACAATGAATATTTAGTTGAATATTTGTTAACAGTTTTTTCTTTGGAGAGTTATACTGTTAGTTTTTTCGTGTAGTTGTTACTGTTGCGTTAAATTACGTGTGTGAAATCTTTTATAAAAAAGTGTATGTTTTATCTTTTTATCAGGAATATATATATAATTTTTTTTTTTTTTTGTTAGTTAAATTAGTATATTTTTAAATTTTTTAAAAATGGAGATTGTTCAGGCAAAGATAATTCAATAAGTTTCTTTCTCTGGTTAAAAAAAAGAAAAATTGGATGATTCACTAGATGAGAGAACAATTCAAGTTGAGAGATTACTTTAGGAAATAGAGAGAAAAATTGATTTCCCAAAATCGATCAAAAAATGTGAGCAAACTAGCTTGGATAAATTCAGTAAAGTTTTCTGAGTAATTTGATACTAAATATGCTGTTGTTTTTTATCAAAAAATATAATATCAATATTAATATTAATTGGTTGAAATATAATAAGGATATCCAAAAGGTATTCAAAATATTATTGTTTGATTGATCAGAAAGTATGTGTATGAAAAGGATGAGTACTTTGAGACAAAAGATTTATTTCTGGACAAATGAACAAAGGAAATTGTATAAGATAACAGATGTGAATGAAATATAAACAATATAAAATGTGAAATAATAAAATTAAAATAAAACAAATTGAACTTATAAAATAACTTACCAACTTAATGTAAATGTATAAAGGATACCAGAGAGTATCAATTCAAATTCAATAAGCGGTTAAAGTGTTAATGCGAACAAATGAAAACTAACTTGATTCTCCTTGAGGATCCTTGATGTCGATTGTCCTTGTCTGGTGAATAAGTTAGCAGATGGCGTCGGGTGCTGTGGCTGGTTGTAGCGGCGGAATGAATGACCTGTCTGGCAGCTAGGCCGTGTGGGATGTTAATAGGGAGGAGCTAATCTGCAAAAAGTATATGTAAGATTATTAAATGAGATAATTTAATGGATTTGAAACAAAACGAGTGGGTTAACTTCTCATAACATTTTAAAATGTTTTGATATTCCATGTCATTCGATGATGACCTAGATAATGTGTGAGAGATGTTTGCGTGGTGCTAATGGCGCCGCACCAGGTCAATGAACAGATGGCAACCTCTTTTGTCTTTTTTCGCGTATCTTGTCAACATATTTGCTAAAATCGACTTTTTGGTGCAAAATGTTGGAAAAATATCTCATTTAAACTTTGCTGAGATTTATATTTTATGCTTTAACATGCGTAGGATGATAATTCGTAGCTCTTTCGTGTCTTATTATTATCTCATCTATGTAGGATGGGATATTATGATGTTTTGTGATTTTTCACAGAAATTTTCATCTGCGTAGGATTTTAACAAAATAGTTAATGTATTTTGTCCTATAGAACGTGGGTGATGATCTTATATAAGATAAAATATATAAATTTTATGAATTTCATGATTTGGACTCTGACCTTTCTCATTGACCCGTTGGTCGTTACATATGACTCATATGGTTGGAAACAATAGATTTACAGACAATGGATGAATAAAGAAATTTAAAAACTATAAAACAAGCCGTAAATAGTAAAAACTCGGAACTCTTTCGCATTTTTATATAAACAACACCTACCGAGAGTGCAAGGGTACCAAACAAACATCAACAAGTAGGTCAACAGACGTTCCTTGTTGATAGGCTCCTTCCACACATGTTCACAAATAATCGTTGATCTCTAAGATACTGACTCCTTTACAGATGAGGAAACAGACAGCATTACTCATATAGCAAGGAGACATTGGTCTAAGATGCCTTTTAGTCACCTATTCAATTGATTCACAATTGTTAAAATCACTTTTGCACTCGAAGTCTATCAAAACTGTTTGCAATGATTATTGAAAGTTACGTAAAATATAAAAGATATAAAAAGGTCTCAAAATCAAAGAATAAATGAATAAATAGCGTTTTTAGACGGTAGCTCTGCTAATGCGTAATTCATATCATTGTTTCTCACTGTCCTCAGTCAGTAAAAATAAGATCGCCATAAAATGTGTTTGTTGGTACTTTGTCTGCATTTTTCTCGTACTCTCGCATATTCTTCCTAGGAAAATACTGTGAAACATAATAAGGGGTGATCAATCCCAGCTGAGTCACTGCCGGCAAGTTAAAGGAAGTAGCCATTGGGTAATCCAATAGAGTTTATATAGCGAACAACCCACTATGTTACTTTCTGTAATCATGTGGTACAAAAATATGGTATCAACCAAAATTTTAAATAATGTTTAATTATCACTGATATCTAGACAATATTTAACAACCAATTATGTCGTACTGACATACGATTCCTTTAGAGTATTTAGATCATTGAACTTATACTGTAAAGGACATCCAACGAGTCACTATTAACGAGCAGACTGGCTTGAAGAAAAAAAAGAAAAAAGATAAAGTAGCGCAATAGAAAGGTCATAGAGTAGAAAGTGATGCCGATGCACCATTTTCAAGATAGAGGGCTCTTCAAAAAGCCTCCCAGGTTCACACTTTCTATTCTATGCCCTGTTAACGTAAAAGACTATTAGAGGAAGGAAGATTCATTCATATGCCATTCAGATATACATAATACAGAATATAAGGACTAGAAGATATATAATAAGACTAGATAAAGTACATAGAAGACTAGAGTGAATGTAATAAGACTAGATATACATCACTAATGAGACTAGAGATAGTCTTACTAAAGGACAAGGATAAAACGGTGGTTCAGACTAGATGAGTCATAAGATAAAGACAGCAACGAGGAGAGAGAAAAGCGACCGTCCGCGACGGTGGTATAAAAACAGAGTGCCCGTGAATCTCATCAGCCAACGTGATGAGATTGCATCGATTGAATGATGAATAATCGCATTCGCGATACGGGGCTCGAACCCGCGACAGCCAGATTAAGAGTCTGGTGCTCTACCGACTGAGCTAACCGGGCTGTGATTTCTAATATTGTATTGAATCATTTAGATGTTCAGAGCATAACGTAATTTTCTACTGGATCTTTATGCAGGTGAAATCAGAATAATTCTTGTTATCTTTGGTTCTAATGGATCAGTCCGTCAGAAAAATTTTAGATCAAGATCTTAGAAGTGTTCTATCTCTATCATTTTATTTTTCTTGTTATCTATACAAAGTTTGAAAACACTTAAACAGAGTTCTAAGAACTGAAACAATGTTACATCTACAGAATTCTATCTGATCAGAAAGAGGTTAGGAATAAATTTTCAAAATAAACGTTATAATTTCAAATAAAAGGTAAAACTTAAAGCCCGATGCGGGGCTCGAACCCGCGACAGCCAGATTAAGAGTCTGGTGCACTACCGACTGAGCTAACCGGGCTGTGATTTCTAATATTGTATTGAATCATTTAGATGTTCAGAGCATAACGTAATTTTCTACTGGATCTTTATGCAGGTGAAATCAGAATAATTCTTGTTATCTTTGGTTCTAATGGATCAGTCCGTCAGAAAAATTTTAGATCAAGATCTTAGAAGTGTTCTATCTCTATCATTTTATTTTTCTTGTTATCTATACAAAGTTTGAAAACACTTAAACAGAGTTCTAAGAACTGAAACAATGTTACATCTACAGAATTCTATCTGATCAGAAAGAGGTTAGAAATGAATTTTCAAAATAAACTTTCAAATTTCAAATAAAAGGTAAAACTTAAAGCCCGATGCGGGGCTCGAACCCGCGACAGCCAGATTAAGAGTCTGGTGCTCTACCGACTGAGCTAACCGGGCTGTGATTTCTAATATTGTATTGAATCATTTAGATGTTCAGAGCATAACGTAATTTTCTACTGGATCTTTATGCAGGTGAAATCAGAATAATTCTTGTTATCTTTGGTTCTAATGGATCAGTCCGTCAGAAAAATTTTAGATCAAGATCTTAGAAGTGTTCTATCTCTATCATTTTATTTTTCTTGTTATCTATACAAAGTTTGAAAACACTTAAACAGAGTTCTAAGAACTGAAACAATGTTACATCTACAGAATTCTATCTGATCAGAAAGAGGTTAGAAATGAAATTTCAAAATAAACGTTATAATTTCAAATGAAAGGTAAAACTTAAAGCCCGATGCGGGGCTCGAACCCGCGACAGCCAGATTAAGAGTCTGGTGCTCTACCGACTGAGCTAACCGGGCTGTGATTTCTAATATTGTATTGAATCATTTAGATGTTCAGAGCATAACGTAATTTTCTACTGAATCTTTATGCAGGTGAAATCAGAATAATTCTTGTTATCTTTGGTTCTAATGGATCAGTCCGTCAGAAAAATTTTAGATCAAGATCTTAGAAGTGTTCTATCTCTATCATTTTATTTTTCTTGTTATCTATACAAAGTTTGAAAACACTTAAATAGAGTTCTAAGAACTGAAACAATGTTACATCTACAGAATTCTATCTGATCAGAAAGAGGTTAGGAATAAATTTTCAAAATAAACGTTATAATTTCAAATAAAAGGTAAAATTTAAAGCCCGATGCGGGGCTCGAACCCGCGACAGCCAGATTAAGAGTCTGGTGCTCTACCGACTGAGCTAACCGGGCTGTGATTTCTAATATTGTATTGAATCATTTAGATGTTCAGAGCATAACGTAATTTTCTACTGGATCTTTATGCAGGTGAAATCAGAATAATTCTTGTTATCTTTGGTTCTAATTGATCAGTCCGTCAGAAAAATTTTAGATCAAGATCTTAGAAGTGTTCTATCTCTATCATTTTATTTTTCTTGTTATCTATACAAAGTTTCAAAACACTTAAACAGAGTTCTAAGAACTGAAACAATGTTACATCTACAGAATTCTATCTGATCAGAAAGAGGTTAGGAATAAATTTTCAAAATAAACGTTATAATTTCAAATAAAAGGTAAAACTTAAAGCCCGATGCGGGGCTCGAACCCGCGACAGCCAGATTAAGAGTCTGGTGCTCTACCGACTGAGCTAACCGGGCTGTGATTTCTAATATTGTATTGAATCATTTAGATGTTCAGAGCATAACGTAATTTTCTACTGGATCTTTATGCAGGTGAAATCAGAATAATTCTTGTTATCTTTGGTTCTAATGGATCAGTCCGTCAGAAAAACCTTGGATCAAGATCTTAGAAGTGTTCTATCTCTATCATTTTATTTTTCTTGTTATCTATACAAAGTTTGAAAACACTTAAACAGAGTTCTAAGAACTGAAACAATGTTACATCTACAGAATTCTATCTGATCAGAAAGAGGTTAGGAATAAATTTTCAAAATAAACGTTATAATTTCAAATAAAAGGTAAAACGTAAAGCCCGATGCGGGGCTCGAACCCGCGACAGCCAGATTAAGAGTCTGGTGCTCTACCGACTGAGCTAACCGGGCTGTGATTTCTAATATTGTATTGAATCATTTAGATGTTCAGAGCATAACGTAATTTTCTACTGGATCTTTATGCAGGTGAAATCAGAATAATTCTTGTTATCTTTGGTTCTAATGGATCAGTCCGTCAGAAAAACCTTGGATCAAGATCTTAGAAGTGTTCTATCTCTATCATTTTATTTTTCTTGTTATCTATACAAAGTTTGAAAACACTTAAACAGAGTTCTAAGAACTGAAACAATGTTACATCTACAGAATTCTATCTGATCAGAAAGAGGTTAGGAATAAATTTTCAAAATAAACGTTATAATTTCAAATGAAAGGTAAAACTTAAAGCCCGATGCGGGGCTCGAACCCGCGACAGCCAGATTAAGAGTCTGGTGCTCTACCGACTGAGCTAACCGGGCTGTGATTTCTAATATTGTATTGAATCATTTAGATGTTCAGAGCATAACGTAATTTTCTACTGGATCTTTATGCAGGTGAAATCAGAATAATTCTTGTTATCTTTGGTTCTAATGGATCAGTCCGTCAGAAAAACCTTGGATCAAGATCTTAGAAGTGTTCTATCTCTATCATTTTATTTTTCTTGTTATCTATACAAAGTTTGAAAACACTTAAACAGAGTTCTAAGAACTGAAACAATGTTACATCTACAGAATTCTATCTGATCAGAAAAAGGTTAGGAATAAATTTTCAAAATAAACGTTATAATTTCAAATAAAAGGTAAAACTTAAAGCCCGATGCGGGGCTCGAACCCGCGACAGCCAGATTAAGAGTCTGGTGCTCTACCGACTGAGCTAACCGGGCTGTGATTTCTAATATTGTATTGAATCATTTAGATGTTCAGAGCATAACGTAATTTTCTACTGGATCTTTATGCAGGTGAAATCAGAATAATTCTTGTTATCTTTGGTTCTAATGGATCAGTCCGTCAGAAAAACCTTGGATCAAGATCTTAGAAGTGTTCTATCTCTATCATTTTATTTTTCTTGTTATCTATACAAAGTTTGAAAACACTTAAACAGAGTTCTAAGAACTGAAACAATGTTACATCTACAGAATTCTATCTGATCAGAAAGAGGTTAGGAATAAATTTTCAAAATAAACGTTATAATTTCAAATAAAAGGTAAAACTTAAAGCCCGATGCGGGGCTCGAACCCGCGACAGCCAGATTAAGAGTCTGGTGCTCTACCGACTGAGCTAACCGGGCTGTGATTTCTAATATTGTATTGAATCATTTAGATGTTCAGAGCATAACGTAATTTTCTACTGGATCTTTATGCAGGTGAAATCAGAATAATTCTTGTTATCTTTGGTTCTAATGGATCAGTCCGTCAGAAAAATTTTAGATCAAGATCTTAGAAGTGTTCTATCTCTATCATTTTATTTTTCTTGTTATCTATACAAAGTTTGAAAACACTTAAACAGAGTTCTAAGAACTGAAACAATGTTACATCTACAGAATTCTATCTGATCAGAAAGAGGTTAGGAATAAATTTTCAAAATAAACGTTATAATTTCAAATAAAAGGTAAAACTTAAAGCCCGATGCGGGGCTCGAACCCGCGACAGCCAGATTAAGAGTCTGGTGCTCTACCGACTGAGCTAACCGGGCTGTGATTTCTAATATTGTATTGAATCATTTAGATGTTCATAGCATAACGTAATTTTCTACTGGATCTTTATGCAGGTGAAATCAGAATAATTCTTGTTATCTTTGGTTCTAATTGATCAGTCCGTCAGAAAAATTTTAGATCAAGATCTTAGAAGTGTTCTATCTCTATCATTTTATTTTTCTTGTTATCTATACAAAGTTTCAAAACACTTAAACAGAGTTCTAAGAACTGAAACAATGTTACATCTACAGAATTCTATCTGATCAGAAAGAGGTTAGGAATAAATTTTCAAAATAAACGTTATAATTTCAAATAAAAGGTAAAACTTAAAGCCCGATGCGGGGCTCGAACCCGCGACAGCCAGATTAAGAGTCTGGTGCTCTACCGACTGAGCTAACCGGGCTGTGATTTCTAATATTGTATTGAATCATTTAGATGTTCAGAGCATAACGTAATTTTCTACTGGATCTTTATGCAGGTGAAATCAGAATAATTCTTGTTATCTTTGGTTCTAATGGATCAGTCCGTCAGAAAAATTTTAGATCAAGATCTTAGAAGTGTTCTATCTCTATCATTTTATTTTTCTTGTTATCTATACAAAGTTTGAAAACACTTAAACAGAGTTCTAAGAACTGAAACAATGTTACATCTACAGAATTCTATCTGATCAGAAAGAGGTTAGAAATGAAATTTCAAAATAAACGTTATAATTTCAAATGAAAGGTAAAACTTAAAGCCCGATGCGGGGCTCGAACCCGCGACAGCCAGATTAAGAGTCTGGTGCTCTACCGACTGAGCTAACCGGGCTGTGATTTCTAATATTGTATTGAATCATTTAGATGTTCAGAGCATAACGTAATTTTCTACTGGATCTTTATGCAGGTGAAATCAGAATAATTCTTGTTATCTTTGGTTCTAATGGATCAGTCCGTCAGAAAAATTTTAGATCAAGATCTTAGAAGTGTTCTATCTCTATCATTTTATTTTTCTTGTTATCTATACAAAGTTTGAAAACACTTAAATAGAGTTCTAAGAACTGAAACAATGTTACATCTACAGAATTCTATCTGATCAGAAAGAGGTTAGGAATAAATTTTCAAAATAAACGTTATAATTTCAAATAAAAGGTAAAACTTAAAGCCCGATGCGGGGCTCGAACCCGCGACAGCCAGATTAAGAGTCTGGTGCTCTACCGACTGAGCTAACCGGGCTGTGATTTCTAATATTGTATTGAATCATTTAGATGTTCAGAGCATAACGTAATTTTCTACTGGATCTTTATGCAGGTGAAATCAGAATAATTCTTGTTATCTTTGGTTCTAATTGATCAGTCCGTCAGAAAAATTTTAGATCAAGATCTTAGAAGTGTTCTATCTCTATCATTTTATTTTTCTTGTTATCTATACAAAGTTTCAAAACACTTAAACAGAGTTCTAAGAACTGAAACAATGTTACATCTACAGAATTCTATCTGATCAGAAAGAGGTTAGGAATAAATTTTCAAAATAAACGTTATAATTTCAAATAAAAGGTAAAACTTAAAGCCCGATGCGGGGCTCGAACCCGCGACAGCCAGATTAAGAGTCTGGTGCTCTACCGACTGAGCTAACCGGGCTGTGATTTCTAATATTGTATTGAATCATTTAGATGTTCAGAGCATAACGTAATTTTCTACTGGATCTTTATGCAGGTGAAATCAGAATAATTCTTGTTATCTTTGGTTCTAATGGATCAGTCCGTCAGAAAAACCTTGGATCAAGATCTTAGAAGTGTTCTATCTCTATCATTTTATTTTTCTTGTTATCTATACAAAGTTTGAAAACACTTAAACAGAGTTCTAAGAACTGAAACAATGTTACATCTACAGAATTCTATCTGATCAGAAAGAGGTTAGGAATAAATTTTCAAAATAAACGTTATAATTTCAAATAAAAGGTAAAACGTAAAGCCCGATGCGGGGCTCGAACCCGCGACAGCCAGATTAAGAGTCTGGTGCTCTACCGACTGAGCTAACCGGGCTGTGATTTCTAATATTGTATTGAATCATTTAGATGTTCAGAGCATAACGTAATTTTCTACTGGATCTTTATGCAGGTGAAATCAGAATAATTCTTGTTATCTTTGGTTCTAATGGATCAGTCCGTCAGAAAAACCTTGGATCAAGATCTTAGAAGTGTTCTATCTCTATCATTTTATTTTTCTTGTTATCTATACAAAGTTTGAAAACACTTAAACAGAGTTCTAAGAACTGAAACAATGTTACATCTACAGAATTCTATCTGATCAGAAAGAGGTTAGGAATAAATTTTCAAAATAAACGTTATAATTTCAAATGAAAGGTAAAACTTAAAGCCCGATGCGGGGCTCGAACCCGCGACAGCCAGATTAAGAGTCTGGTGCTCTACCGACTGAGCTAACCGGGCTGTGATTTCTAATATTGTATTGAATCATTTAGATGTTCAGAGCATAACGTAATTTTCTACTGGATCTTTATGCAGGTGAAATCAGAATAATTCTTGTTATCTTTGGTTCTAATGGATCAGTCCGTCAGAAAAACCTTGGATCAAGATCTTAGAAGTGTTCTATCTCTATCATTTTATTTTTCTTGTTATCTATACAAAGTTTGAAAACACTTAAACAGAGTTCTAAGAACTGAAACAATGTTACATCTACAGAATTCTATCTGATCAGAAAAAGGTTAGGAATAAATTTTCAAAATAAACGTTATAATTTCAAATAAAAGGTAAAACTTAAAGCCCGATGCGGGGCTCGAACCCGCGACAGCCAGATTAAGAGTCTGGTGCTCTACCGACTGAGCTAACCGGGCTGTGATTTCTAATATTGTATTGAATCATTTAGATGTTCAGAGCATAACGTAATTTTCTACTGGATCTTTATGCAGGTGAAATCAGAATAATTCTTGTTATCTTTGGTTCTAATGGATCAGTCCGTCAGAAAAACCTTGGATCAAGATCTTAGAAGTGTTCTATCTCTATCATTTTATTTTTCTTGTTATCTATACAAAGTTTGAAAACACTTAAACAGAGTTCTAAGAACTGAAACAATGTTACATCTACAGAATTCTATCTGATCAGAAAGAGGTTAGGAATAAATTTTCAAAATAAACGTTATAATTTCAAATAAAAGGTAAAACTTAAAGCCCGATGCGGGGCTCGAACCCGCGACAGCCAGATTAAGAGTCTGGTGCTCTACCGACTGAGCTAACCGGGCTGTGATTTCTAATATTGTATTGAATCATTTAGATGTTCAGAGCATAACGTAATTTTCTACTGGATCTTTATGCAGGTGAAATCAGAATAATTCTTGTTATCTTTGGTTCTAATGGATCAGTCCGTCAGAAAAATTTTAGATCAAGATCTTAGAAGTGTTCTATCTCTATCATTTTATTTTTCTTGTTATCTATACAAAGTTTGAAAACACTTAAACAGAGTTCTAAGAACTGAAACAATGTTACATCTACAGAATTCTATCTGATCAGAAAGAGGTTAGGAATAAATTTTCAAAATAAACGTTATAATTTCAAATAAAAGGTAAAACTTAAAGCCCGATGCGGGGCTCGAACCCGCGACAGCCAGATTAAGAGTCTGGTGCTCTACCGACTGAGCTAACCGGGCTGTGATTTCTAATATTGTATTGAATCATTTAGATGTTCAGAGCATAACGTAATTTTCTACTGGATCTTTATGCAGGTGAAATCAGAATAATTCTTGTTATCTTTGGTTCTAATTGATCAGTCCGTCAGAAAAATTTTAGATCAAGATCTTAGAAGTGTTCTATCTCTATCATTTTATTTTTCTTGTTATCTATACAAAGTTTCAAAACACTTAAACAGAGTTCTAAGAACTGAAACAATGTTACATCTACAGAATTCTATCTGATCAGAAAGAGGTTAGGAATAAATTTTCAAAATAAACGTTATAATTTCAAATAAAAGGTAAAACTTAAAGCCCGATGCGGGGCTCGAACCCGCGACAGCCAGATTAAGAGTCTGGTGCTCTACCGACTGAGCTAACCGGGCTGTGATTTCTAATATTGTATTGAATCATTTAGATGTTCAGAGCATAACGTAATTTTCTACTGGATCTTTATGCAGGTGAAATCAGAATAATTCTTGTTATCTTTGGTTCTAATGGATCAGTCCGTCAGAAAAACCTTGGATCAAGATCTTAGAAGTGTTCTATCTCTATCATTTTATTTTTCTTGTTATCTATACAAAGTTTGAAAACACTTAAACAGAGTTCTAAGAACTGAAACAATGTTACATCTACAGAATTCTATCTGATCAGAAAGAGGTTAGGAATAAATTTTCAAAATAAACGTTATAATTTCAAATAAAAGGTAAAACGTAAAGCCCGATGCGGGGCTCGAACCCGCGACAGCCAGATTAAGAGTCTGGTGCTCTACCGACTGAGCTAACCGGGCTGTGATTTCTAATATTGTATTGAATCATTTAGATGTTCAGAGCATAACGTAATTTTCTACTGGATCTTTATGCAGGTGAAATCAGAATAATTCTTGTTATCTTTGGTTCTAATGGATCAGTCCGTCAGAAAAACCTTGGATCAAGATCTTAGAAGTGTTCTATCTCTATCATTTTATTTTTCTTGTTATCTATACAAAGTTTGAAAACACTTAAACAGAGTTCTAAGAACTGAAACAATGTTACATCTACAGAATTCTATCTGATCAGAAAGAGGTTAGGAATAAATTTTCAAAATAAACGTTATAATTTCAAATGAAAGGTAAAACTTAAAGCCCGATGCGGGGCTCGAACCCGCGACAGCCAGATTAAGAGTCTGGTGCTCTACCGACTGAGCTAACCGGGCTGTGATTTCTAATATTGTATTGAATCATTTAGATGTTCAGAGCATAACGTAATTTTCTACTGGATCTTTATGCAGGTGAAATCAGAATAATTCTTGTTATCTTTGGTTCTAATGGATCAGTCCGTCAGAAAAACCTTGGATCAAGATCTTAGAAGTGTTCTATCTCTATCATTTTATTTTTCTTGTTATCTATACAAAGTTTGAAAACACTTAAACAGAGTTCTAAGAACTGAAACAATGTTACATCTACAGAATTCTATCTGATCAGAAAAAGGTTAGGAATAAATTTTCAAAATAAACGTTATAATTTCAAATAAAAGGTAAAACTTAAAGCCCGATGCGGGGCTCGAACCCGCGACAGCCAGATTAAGAGTCTGGTGCTCTACCGACTGAGCTAACCGGGCTGTGATTTCTAATATTGTATTGAATCATTTAGATGTTCAGAGCATAACGTAATTTTCTACTGGATCTTTATGCAGGTGAAATCAGAATAATTCTTGTTATCTTTGGTTCTAATGGATCAGTCCGTCAGAAAAACCTTGGATCAAGATCTTAGAAGTGTTCTATCTCTATCATTTTATTTTTCTTGTTATCTATACAAAGTTTGAAAACACTTAAACAGAGTTCTAAGAACTGAAACAATGTTACATCTACAGAATTCTATCTGATCAGAAAGAGGTTAGGAATAAATTTTCAAAATAAACGTTATAATTTCAAATAAAAGGTAAAACTTAAAGCCCGATGCGGGGCTCGAACCCGCGACAGCCAGATTAAGAGTCTGGTGCTCTACCGACTGAGCTAACCGGGCTGTGATTTCTAATATTGTATTGAATCATTTAGATGTTCAGAGCATAACGTAATTTTCTACTGGATCTTTATGCAGGTGAAATCAGAATAATTCTTGTTATCTTTGGTTCTAATGGATCAGTCCGTCAGAAAAATTTTAGATCAAGATCTTAGAAGTGTTCTATCTCTATCATTTTATTTTTCTTGTTATCTATACAAAGTTTGAAAACACTTAAACAGAGTTCTAAGAACTGAAACAATGTTACATCTACAGAATTCTATCTGATCAGAAAGAGGTTAGGAATAAATTTTCAAAATAAACGTTATAATTTCAAATAAAAGGTAAAACTTAAAGCCCGATGCGGGGCTCGAACCCGCGACAGCCAGATTAAGAGTCTGGTGCTCTACCGACTGAGCTAACCGGGCTGTGATTTCTAATATTGTATTGAATCATTTAGATGTTCATAGCATAACGTAATTTTCTACTGGATCTTTATGCAGGTGAAATCAGAATAATTCTTGTTATCTTTGGTTCTAATTGATCAGTCCGTCAGAAAAATTTTAGATCAAGATCTTAGAAGTGTTCTATCTCTATCATTTTATTTTTCTTGTTATCTATACAAAGTTTCAAAACACTTAAACAGAGTTCTAAGAACTGAAACAATGTTACATCTACAGAATTCTATCTGATCAGAAAGAGGTTAGGAATAAATTTTCAAAATAAACGTTATAATTTCAAATAAAAGGTAAAACTTAAAGCCCGATGCGGGGCTCGAACCCGCGACAGCCAGATTAAGAGTCTGGTGCTCTACCGACTGAGCTAACCGGGCTGTGATTTCTAATATTGTATTGAATCATTTAGATGTTCAGAGCATAACGTAATTTTCTACTGGATCTTTATGCAGGTGAAATCAGAATAATTCTTGTTATCTTTGGTTCTAATGGATCAGTCCGTCAGAAAAATTTTAGATCAAGATCTTAGAAGTGTTCTATCTCTATCATTTTATTTTTCTTGTTATCTATACAAAGTTTGAAAACACTTAAACAGAGTTCTAAGAACTGAAACAATGTTACATCTACAGAATTCTATCTGATCAGAAAGAGGTTAGAAATGAAATTTCAAAATAAACGTTATAATTTCAAATGAAAGGTAAAACTTAAAGCCCGATGCGGGGCTCGAACCCGCGACAGCCAGATTAAGAGTCTGGTGCTCTACCGACTGAGCTAACCGGGCTGTGATTTCTAATATTGTATTGAATCATTTAGATGTTCAGAGCATAACGTAATTTTCTACTGGATCTTTATGCAGGTGAAATCAGAATAATTCTTGTTATCTTTGGTTCTAATGGATCAGTCCGTCAGAAAAATTTTAGATCAAGATCTTAGAAGTGTTCTATCTCTATCATTTTATTTTTCTTGTTATCTATACAAAGTTTGAAAACACTTAAATAGAGTTCTAAGAACTGAAACAATGTTACATCTACAGAATTCTATCTGATCAGAAAGAGGTTAGGAATAAATTTTCAAAATAAACGTTATAATTTCAAATAAAAGGTAAAACTTAAAGCCCGATGCGGGGCTCGAACCCGCGACAGCCAGATTAAGAGTCTGGTGCTCTACCGACTGAGCTAACCGGGCTGTGATTTCTAATATTGTATTGAATCATTTAGATGTTCAGAGCATAACGTAATTTTCTACTGGATCTTTATGCAGGTGAAATCAGAATAATTCTTGTTATCTTTGGTTCTAATTGATCAGTCCGTCAGAAAAATTTTAGATCAAGATCTTAGAAGTGTTCTATCTCTATCATTTTATTTTTCTTGTTATCTATACAAAGTTTCAAAACACTTAAACAGAGTTCTAAGAACTGAAACAATGTTACATCTACAGAATTCTATCTGATCAGAAAGAGGTTAGGAATAAATTTTCAAAATAAACGTTATAATTTCAAATAAAAGGTAAAACTTAAAGCCCGATGCGGGGCTCGAACCCGCGACAGCCAGATTAAGAGTCTGGTGCTCTACCGACTGAGCTAACCGGGCTGTGATTTCTAATATTGTATTGAATCATTTAGATGTTCAGAGCATAACGTAATTTTCTACTGGATCTTTATGCAGGTGAAATCAGAATAATTCTTGTTATCTTTGGTTCTAATGGATCAGTCCGTCAGAAAAACCTTGGATCAAGATCTTAGAAGTGTTCTATCTCTATCATTTTATTTTTCTTGTTATCTATACAAAGTTTGAAAACACTTAAACAGAGTTCTAAGAACTGAAACAATGTTACATCTACAGAATTCTATCTGATCAGAAAGAGGTTAGGAATAAATTTTCAAAATAAACGTTATAATTTCAAATAAAAGGTAAAACGTAAAGCCCGATGCGGGGCTCGAACCCGCGACAGCCAGATTAAGAGTCTGGTGCTCTACCGACTGAGCTAACCGGGCTGTGATTTCTAATATTGTATTGAATCATTTAGATGTTCAGAGCATAACGTAATTTTCTACTGGATCTTTATGCAGGTGAAATCAGAATAATTCTTGTTATCTTTGGTTCTAATGGATCAGTCCGTCAGAAAAACCTTGGATCAAGATCTTAGAAGTGTTCTATCTCTATCATTTTATTTTTCTTGTTATCTATACAAAGTTTGAAAACACTTAAACAGAGTTCTAAGAACTGAAACAATGTTACATCTACAGAATTCTATCTGATCAGAAAGAGGTTAGGAATAAATTTTCAAAATAAACGTTATAATTTCAAATGAAAGGTAAAACTTAAAGCCCGATGCGGGGCTCGAACCCGCGACAGCCAGATTAAGAGTCTGGTGCTCTACCGACTGAGCTAACCGGGCTGTGATTTCTAATATTGTATTGAATCATTTAGATGTTCAGAGCATAACGTAATTTTCTACTGGATCTTTATGCAGGTGAAATCAGAATAATTCTTGTTATCTTTGGTTCTAATGGATCAGTCCGTCAGAAAAACCTTGGATCAAGATCTTAGAAGTGTTCTATCTCTATCATTTTATTTTTCTTGTTATCTATACAAAGTTTGAAAACACTTAAACAGAGTTCTAAGAACTGAAACAATGTTACATCTACAGAATTCTATCTGATCAGAAAAAGGTTAGGAATAAATTTTCAAAATAAACGTTATAATTTCAAATAAAAGGTAAAACTTAAAGCCCGATGCGGGGCTCGAACCCGCGACAGCCAGATTAAGAGTCTGGTGCTCTACCGACTGAGCTAACCGGGCTGTGATTTCTAATATTGTATTGAATCATTTAGATGTTCAGAGCATAACGTAATTTTCTACTGGATCTTTATGCAGGTGAAATCAGAATAATTCTTGTTATCTTTGGTTCTAATGGATCAGTCCGTCAGAAAAACCTTGGATCAAGATCTTAGAAGTGTTCTATCTCTATCATTTTATTTTTCTTGTTATCTATACAAAGTTTGAAAACACTTAAACAGAGTTCTAAGAACTGAAACAATGTTACATCTACAGAATTCTATCTGATCAGAAAGAGGTTAGGAATAAATTTTCAAAATAAACGTTATAATTTCAAATAAAAGGTAAAACTTAAAGCCCGATGCGGGGCTCGAACCCGCGACAGCCAGATTAAGAGTCTGGTGCTCTACCGACTGAGCTAACCGGGCTGTGATTTCTAATATTGTATTGAATCATTTAGATGTTCAGAGCATAACGTAATTTTCTACTGGATCTTTATGCAGGTGAAATCAGAATAATTCTTGTTATCTTTGGTTCTAATGGATCAGTCCGTCAGAAAAATTTTAGATCAAGATCTTAGAAGTGTTCTATCTCTATCATTTTATTTTTCTTGTTATCTATACAAAGTTTGAAAACACTTAAACAGAGTTCTAAGAACTGAAACAATGTTACATCTACAGAATTCTATCTGATCAGAAAGAGGTTAGGAATAAATTTTCAAAATAAACGTTATAATTTCAAATGAAAGGTAAAACTTAAAGCCCGATGCGGGGCTCGAACCCGCGACAGCCAGATTAAGAGTCTGGTGCTCTACCGACTGAGCTAACCGGGCTGTGATTTCTAATATTGTATTGAATCATTAGATGTTCAGAGCATAACGTAATTTTCTACTGGATCTTTATGCAGGTGAAATCAGAATAATTCTTGTTATCTTTGGTTCTAATGGATCAGTCCGTCAGAAAAACCTTGGATCAAGATCTTAGAAGTGTTCTATCTCTATCATTTTATTTTTCTTGTTATCTATACAAAGTTTGAAAACACTTAAACAGAGTTCTAAGAACTGAAACAATGTTACATCTACAGAATTCTATCTGATCAGAAAGAGGTTAGGAATAAATTTTCAAAATAAACGTTATAATTTCAAATAAAAGGTAAAACTTAAAGCCCGATGCGGGGCTCGAACCCGCGACAGCCAGATTAAGAGTCTGGTGCTCTACCGACTGAGCTAACCGGGCTGTGATTTCTGATATTGTATTGAATCATTTAGATGTTCAGAGCATAACGTAATTTTCTACTGGATCTTTATGCAGGTGAAATCAGAATAATTCTTGTTATCTTTGGTTCTAATGAATCAGTCCGTCAGAAAAACCTTGGATCAAGATCTTAGAAGTGTTCTATCTCTCTCATTTCATTTTTCTTGGTATCTATACAAAGTTTGAAAACACTCAAACAGAGTTCTAAGAACTGAAACAATGTTACATCTACAGAATACTATCTGATCAGAAAGAGGTTAGAAATGAAATTTCAAAATAAACGTTATAATTTCAAATAAAAGGTAGAACTTAAAGCCCGATGCGGGGCTCGAACCCGCGACAGCCAGATTAAGAGTCTGGTGCTCTACCGACTAAGCTAACCGGGCTGTGATTTCTGATATTGTATTGAATCATTTAGATGTTCAGAGCATAACGTAATTTTCTACTGGATCTTTATGCAGGTGAAATCAGAATAATTCTTGTTATCTTTGGTTCTAATGGATCAGTCCGTCAGAAAAACCTTGGATCAAGATCTTAGAAGTGTTCTATCCCTATCATTTTATTTTTCTTGGTATCTATACAAAGTTTGAAAACACTTAAACAGAGTTCTAAGAACTGAAACAATGTTACATCTACAGAATTCTATCTGATCAGAAAGAGGTTAGGAATAAATTTTCAAAATAAACGTTATAATTTCAAATAAAAGGTAAAACTTAAAGCCCGATGCGGGGCTCGAACCCGCGACAGCCAGATTAAGAGTCTGGTGCTCTACCGACTGAGCTAACCGGGCTGTGATTTCTAATATTGTATTGAATCATTTAGATGTTCAGAGCATAACGTAATTTTCTACTGGATCTTTATGCAGGTGAAATCAGAATAATTCTTGTTATCTTTGGTTCTAATGGATCAGTCCGTCAGAAAAATTTTAGATCAAGATCTTAGAAGTGTTCTATCTCTATCATTTTATTTTTCTTGTTATCTATACAAAGTTTGAAAACACTTAAACAGAGTTCTAAGAACTGAAACAATGTTACATCTACAGAATTCTATCTGATCAGAAAGAGGTTAGGAATAAATTTTCAAAATAAACGTTATAATTTCAAATAAAAGGTAAAACTTAAAGCCCGATGCGGGGCTCGAACCCGCGACAGCCAGATTAAGAGTCTGGTGCTCTACCGACTGAGCTAACCGGGCTGTGATTTCTAATATTGTATTGAATCATTTAGATGTTCATAGCATAACGTAATTTTCTACTGGATCTTTATGCAGGTGAAATCAGAATAATTCTTGTTATCTTTGGTTCTAATGGATCAGTCCGTCAGAAAAATTTTAGATCAAGATCTTAGAAGTGTTCTATCTCTATCATTTTATTTTTCTTGTTATCTATACAAAGTTTGAAAACACTTAAACAGAGTTCTAAGAACTGAAACAATGTTACATCTACAGAATTCTATCTGATCAGAAAGAGGTTAGGAATAAATTTTCAAAATAAACGTTATAATTTCAAATGAAAGGTAAAACTTAAAGCCCGATGCGGGGCTCGAACCCGCGACAGCCAGATTAAGAGTCTGGTGCTCTACCGACTGAGCTAACCGGGCTGTGATTTCTAATATTGTATTGAATCATTAGATGTTCAGAGCATAACGTAATTTTCTACTGGATCTTTATGCAGGTGAAATCAGAATAATTCTTGTTATCTTTGGTTCTAATGGATCAGTCCGTCAGAAAAACCTTGGATCAAGATCTTAGAAGTGTTCTATCTCTATCATTTTATTTTTCTTGTTATCTATACAAAGTTTGAAAACACTTAAACAGAGTTCTAAGAACTGAAACAATGTTACATCTACAGAATTCTATCTGATCAGAAAGAGGTTAGGAATAAATTTTCAAAATAAACGTTATAATTTCAAATAAAAGGTAAAACTTAAAGCCCGATGCGGGGCTCGAACCCGCGACAGCCAGATTAAGAGTCTGGTGCTCTACCGACTGAGCTAACCGGGCTGTGATTTCTGATATTGTATTGAATCATTTAGATGTTCAGAGCATAACGTAATTTTCTACTGGATCTTTATGCAGATGAAATCAGAATAATTCTTGTAATCTTTGGTTCTAATGGATCAGTCCGTCAGAAAAACCTTGGATCAAGATCTTAGAAGTGTTCTATCTCTATCATTTTATTTTTCTTGGTATCTATACAAAGTTTGAAAACACTTAAACAGAGTTCTAAGAACTGAAACAATGTTACATCTACAGAATACTATCTGATCAGAAAGAGGTTAGAAATGAAATTTCAAAATAAACGTTATAATTTCAAATAAAAGGTAGAACTTAAAGCCCGATGCGGGGCTCGAACCCGCGACAGCCAGATTAAGAGTCTGGTGCTCTACCGACTGAGCTAACCGGGCTGTGATTTCTGATATTGTATTGAATCATTTAGATGTTCAGAGCATAACGTAATTTTCTACTGGATCTTTATGCAGGTGAAATCAGAATAATTCTTGTTATCTTTGGTTCTAATGGATCAGTCCGTCAGAAAAACCTTGGATCAAGATCTTAGAAGTGTTCTATCCCTATCATTTTATTTTTCTTGGTATCTATACAAAGTTTGAAAACACTTAAACAGAGTTCTAAGAACTGAAACAATGTTACATCTACAGAATTCTATCTGATCAGAAAGAGGTTAGGAATAAATTTTCAAAATAAACGTTATAATTTCAAATAAAAGGTAAAACTTAAAGCCCGATGCGGGGCTCGAACCCGCGACAGCCAGATTAAGAGTCTGGTGCTCTACCGACTGAGCTAACCGGGCTGTGATTTCTGATATTGTATTGAATCATTTAGATGTTCAGAGCAAAAGGTAATTTTCTACTGGATCTTTATGCAGATGAAATCAGAATAATTCTTGTAATCTTTGGTTCTAATGGATCAGTCCGTCAGAAAAACCTTGGATCAAGATCTTAGAAGTGTTCTATCCCTATCATTTTATTTTTCTTGGTATCTATACAAAGTTTGAAAACACTTAAACAGAGTTCTAAAAACTGAAACAATGTTACATCTACAGAATTCTATCTGATCAGAAAAAGGTTAGGAATAAATTTTCAAAATAAACGTTATAATTTCAAATAAAAGGTAAAACTTAAAGCCCGATGCGGGGCTCGAACCCGCGACAGCCAGATTAAGAGTCTGGTGCTCTACCGACTGAGCTAACCGGGCTGTGATTTCTAATATTGTATTGAATCATTTAGATGTTCAGAGCATAACGTAATTTTCTACTGGATCTTTATGCAGGTGAAATCAGAATAATTCTTGTTATCTTTGGTTCTAATGAATCAGTCCGTCAGAAAAATTTTAGATCAAGATCTTAGAAGTGTTCTATCTCTATCATTTTATTTTTCTTGTTATCTATACAAAGTTTGAAAACACTCAAACAGAGTTCTAAAAACTGAAACAATGTTACATCTACAGAATTCTATCTGATCAGAAAGAGGTTAGAAATGAAATTTCAAAATAAACGTTATAATTTCAAATAAAAGGTAAAACTTAAAGCCCGATGCGGGGCTCGAACCCGCGACAGCCAGATTAAGAGTCTGGTGCTCTACCGACTGAGCTAACCGGGCTGTGATTTCTGATATTGTGTTGGATCATTTAGATGTTCAGAGCATAACGTAATTTTCTACTGGATCTTTATGCAGGTGAAATCAGAATAATTCTTGTTATCTTTGGTTCTAATGGATCAGTCCGTCAGAAAAACCTTGGATCAAGATCTTAGAAGTGTTCTATCTCTATCATTTTATTTTTCTTGTTATCTATACAAAGATTGAAAACACTTAAACAGAGTTCTAAAAACTGAAACAATGTTACATCTACAGAATTCTATCTGATCAGAAAAAGGTTAGGAATAAATTTTCAAAATAAACGTTATAATTTCAAATAAAAGGTAAAACTTAAAGCCCGATGCGGGGCTCGAACCCGCGACAGCCAGATTAAGAGTCTGGTGCTCTACCGACTGAGCTAACCGGGCTGTGATTTCTAATATTGTATTGAATCATTTAGATGTTCAGAGCATAACGTAATTTTCTACTGGATCTTTATGCAGGTGAAATCAGAATAATTCTTGTTATCTTTGGTTCTAATGAATCAGTCCGTCAGAAAAATTTTAGATCAAGATCTTAGAAGTGTTCTATCTCTATCATTTTATTTTTCTTGGTATCTATACAAAGTTTGAAAACACTCAAACAGAGTTCTAAAAACTGAAACAATGTTACATCTACAGAATTCTATCTGATCAGAAAGAGGTTAGAAATGAAATTTCAAAATAAACGTTATAATTTCAAATAAAAGGTAAAACTTAAAGCCCGATGCTGGGCTCGAACCCGCGACAGCCAGATTAAGAGTCTGGTGCTCTACCGACTGAGCTAACCGGGCTGTGATTTCTAATATTGTATTGAATCATTTAGATGTTCAGAGCATAACGTAATTTTCTACTGGATCTTTATGCAGGTGAAATCAGAATAATTCTTGTTATCTTTGGTTCTAATGGATCAGTCCGTCAGAAAAATTTTAGATCAAGATCTTAGAAGTGTTCTATCTCTATCATTTTATTTTTCTTGTTATCTATACAAAGATTGAAAACACTTAAACAGAGTTCTAAGAACTGAAACAATGTTACATCTACAGAATTCTATCTGATCAGAAAGAGGTTAGGAATAAATTTTCAAAATAAACGTTAAAATTTCAAGAAAAGGTAAAACTTAAAGCCCGATGCGGGGCTCGAACCCGCGACAGCCAGATTAAGAGTCTGGTGCTCTACCGACTGAGCTAACCGGGCTGTGATTTCTAATATTGTATTGAATCATTTAGATGTTCAGAGCATAACGTAATTTTCTACTGGATCTTTATGCAGGTGAAATCAGAATAATTCTTGTTATCTTTGGTTCTAATGAATCAGTCCGTCAGAAAAACCTTGGATCAAGATCTTAGAAGTGTTCTATCTCTCTCATTTCATTTTTCTTGGTATCTATACAAAGTTTGAAAACACTCAAACAGAGTTCTAAAAACTGAAACAATGTTACATCTACAGAATTCTATCTGATCAGAAAGAGGTTAGAAATGAAATTTCAAAATAAACGTTATAATTTCAAATAAAAGGTAAAACTTAAAGCCCGATGCTGGGCTCGAACCCGCGACAGCCAGATTAAGAGTCTGGTGCTCTACCGACTGAGCTAACCGGGCTGTGATTTCTAATATTGTATTGAATCATTTAGATGTTCAGAGCATAACGTAATTTTCTACTGGATCTTTATGCAGGTGAAATCAGAATAATTCTTGTAATCTTTGGTTCTAATGGATCAGTCCGTCAGAAAAACCTTGGATCAAGATCTTAGAAGTGTTCTATCTCTATCATTTCATTTTTCTTGGTTTCTATACAAAGTTTGAAAACACTTAAACAGAGTTCTAAGAACTGAAACAATGTTACATCTACAGAATTCTATCTGATCAGAAAGAGGTTAGGAATAAATTTTCAAAATAAACGTTATAATTTCAAATAAAAGGTAAAACTTAAAGCCCGATGCGGGGCTCGAACCCGCGACAGCCAGATTAAGAGTCTGGTGCTCTACCGACTGAGCTAACCGGGCTGTGATTTCTGATATTGTATTGAATCATTTAGATGTTCAGAGCAAAAGGTAATTTTCTACTGGATCTTCATGCAGGTGAAATCAGAATAATTCTTGTAATCTTTGGTTCTAATGGATCAGTCCGTCAGAAAAACCTTGGATCAAGATCTTAGAAGTGTTCTATCTCTATCATTTCATTTTTCTTGGTATCTATACAAAGTTTGAAAACACTTAAACAGAGTTCTAAGAACTGAAACAATGTTACATCTACAGAATTCTATCTGATCAGAAAAAGGTTAGGAATAAATTTTCAAAATAAACGTTATAATTTCAAATGAAAGGTAAAACTTAAAGCCCGATGCGGGGCTCGAACCCGCGACAGCCAGATTAAGAGTCTGGTGCTCTACCGACTGAGCTAACCGGGCTGTGATTTCTGATATTGTATTGAATCATTTAGATGTTCAGAGCAAAAGGTAATTTTCTACTGGATCTTTATGCAGATGAAATCAGAATAATTCCGTTCCGTTATGCTCCTGCGTCGATAATATAAACCATTGTAGTTTATACCATGACGCGAATAGTATTCCTTGGTGTAGCGGTAGGAATACAGAGCATAAGGTCAATCATAAGATAAAAGAGAGAAAGATTTATTGGCATGAAACTACAACAATAATATACAAAGATAAAGATACAATACAATAAGATAAATATAAGTATAAAGACTAAACTACAAGCCGTCCATGAGCTTGCTTAGAGGCGAACTCCCGACCAAGGGAACGAGGGAAGGCGGAGCCATTCCTCGGTCCTCTGGTCGTCTGGCTCTAACCCTTCAGCTACATATATGGGGAGTCCGAATGGAACGTGCCCTTTTTCAAAGATTTTTCGCGTCCGCGCGATATAAAGTGTTTTTAGTGTATATGTAGCTGAGTTTTAGAGTCTAGGAGTTTACAAATAAAATTAAAAGTTTTAAAATCTACATGTAGAAAGATATATAAATAATTTTAATAGGTTTCTTTATGGTATTAAGATAGAATTTGAATACAATAATAGGTTTTATGTTATTTTGTAACGGAGGATTAGAAAATAAATTTAGTCCTTGTAGTACTGTAATAAAAAAAAATTCTTTGTTTCATGAATGTGTGATTTATGTGAGATAATAAGGAATTATTAAACATTTCCGTTACATGGTTACTCGTATCCTAATGATGATGGGGATAATTTTATTTAATAATTTACTCGTCTCCATATGTCTCTCTGAATGAATCCTTGAGTACTAATGGAGGCTACCACTCAGATGGGGTGTGGCTTAGGCGCCTGCCAATGTTCGTCTCTTCTTGGAGATACATATGGAGCTCAGTTTAGCGCAAAATATTATCTCTATCGGTCGTATAGGATTACGGTAGTCATTTATTTTTATTATATTTTTGCTTATTCCTTGTTTTTAGTTGTTTATTCACTTAATCTCTCATCAAAAATTTTCTAATTCACCGTTACTTTCATTTTACAATTTACAGAAAAGAAAAGAATGTATATAAAAATTTTTTCTGTCGTCGGCTATGATGAAGTCCGGATCTTCGTCGGTGTCGTCAGAAGGTGAATATGTGCCTTCTCGGGGAGTATAGAATTTGTCGACTTGCGGCTTCGGCTTCTCGTCTGGTTGGTGCGGTTTTTCTATTTGAACACTGAGAAGTCGGGTACGGCTTCCGGTACGACTTGCGACAGTAGCGTCACTGTTGATATCGGACGGGTAAAGGGCTCGGAAAGCCGATGAGAATCTTTTGGCCACCTTTGTAGGACTTTTGGTTTGGAAAAACCGAGAATGGTGAGCTACGTGTGGGATGTTGACGCAAGGTGCGTTAGATTCTTTTAGATGTGTGTTGGGAGAGAGAAAGATTCGGGAGCAATAGGATAGTCATGCTTTGCTGGGCGATGCGGAGGGTAAATGAGAGGGAGTTTTTCAAATCCTGGCCAGGAATCTGACTCCGCCTATCTACCGTAAGCTTATTATAGTTAATGATGTTTATCTCTTCGCAAAAACTATTTTTATCCGCTCTTGCACTTTCCTCTAATTTTGTTTTCTTACTGCTCTAGAATCTTTAAAAAAAACTTTATTCATGTCGTCCCCTTTGTACTTTTGCGGCCTTTGGACATTTATTTTAAGGTTAGAAACAAAAGAAAAGAAAAGATAGAAAGAAAAAAATGGATTTCCAACGTTATAATCCCACTGGCATGACTTAAGTCCTGTGGAAATTATACGAATCCATCGTTGAGTACGATGGAGAAGGAGTTTTGGCTTATAGGCTAAATCTTGATATAATTTTAATGGTTCGTGTATCTCCATTTTATGTTTGATTATTTGATTACTTTAGTTTATCGAAGATTTTCAAATGTATTATTTGGGGCAGGACCATATAAACTTTGCCACCTTCGTAGATGTAGCTCCCGAAGTGGAGCTTGTTGGTCGAAGGTGCTAAGTTGATCTATGCGCTCATGTATATAATGGTAGGGCCGGTTTATTAACCGCACGTCCTTGGGCCTGGTACCAGGAAAAGAGTCATTTTTATTAGTATTTATTATATAGATTATTGTTTAAAATCTATATTGTTTATGATGACTCATTATTTGGTTTGGAACTTAGAGTTTCGCGAGGTTTAGAATATAGTGAAGATTTAATTGCGAGCGAAACTCCTATGTTTCTTGCCTCTGAGTTTCGAACTCGGATGCAAATCAAATATGGGTATTGACTGAATAAAGTTTGTACTCTGTTTTTATTTTTGTGCACTTTGCTCTGTTTTCGTCAAGAAAATGGACTTATGTTTTCAATCTTTTCCTCATTCCTTTTCCCTTAAATAGCATGTTTTGCTCAAAATGTTTTCGACATTGTGCATGCTAATGAGGTTTGAGGAGAGTTATTGAAAAGGCTGTCCTTTTTCTTGATCAAAATAAGCAAAAGTGCGTTTTCCTAAGCGAATTTCTTTTTGAAAATGAGAAAAATACGTCTATTTTTAAACATTTCCCATTAACTTAGGATTACTGTAGGAGATAAGGGGTATCTTATGAGTTGAAACAACGAAATGATTTGAGGAAGGTGACATAATCTACGGGGATAAAATCCGTAGCAGTTATGCTTCCGCCAACTTGACCTGACTGTCAATTAAGAGCTGAGAAGTCTTATTGCAGATTTACCAGGCTTTTTCGGACTAGTGTGGTCTGTTTTTATATTCAATTTATGTAACCTATTTTGGTTTCCCGCAAAATAATATGTAAAATGATCTTTTACGTCTGAATATAATAATTTCAAAATTCTAGTCCTGACCACAAAATATACAAACTATAATCAATTGCGCGCGTCTTATAAATTTTTGTTCCAGTAATCAAACTTCTCTATGTCCAAAAAAAAATGTGAACAACTATAATTTCTCGTTTGGCGAAATTGTCCTCTATTTCAATCCAAACGTCCTCAAAATGGCATGAGAAGCGGTACAAGATACGATATAGAAAAGGGTGGACATTCAGACGGTTTTAAATTGAGGACGGCGGGCAAAAATTTTATTGGTCCTATCTCGCATTTAAGCGAGATCCCTTGTATCTGTACCTTAGAACAAATTGGCGCCTTCATTTTGTTGTTTCAAGTGGAGGAATTTATAATTTAGAATGCAAAAATGGACTTTTACAATAAAAAAATTTTTTTTTTCAAAAGATGAGTTCGAGGTGGAACCTCCACGTTCCGTTATGCTCCTGCGTCGATAATATAAACCATTGTAGTTTATACCATGACGCGAATAGTATTCCTTGGTGTAGCGGTAGGAATACAGAGCATAAGGTCAATCATAAGATAAAAGAGAGAAAGATTTATTGGCATGAAACTACAACAATAATATACAAAGATAAAGATACAATACAATAAGATAAATATAAGTATAAAGACTAAACTACAAGCCGTCCATGAGCTTGCTAAGAGGCGAACTCCCGACCAAGGGAACGAGGGAAGGCGGAGCCATTCCTCGGTCCTCTGGTCGTCTGGCTCTAACCCTTCAGCTACATATATGGGGAGTCCGAATGGAACGATTCTTGTAATCTTTGGTTCTAATGGATCAGTCCGTCAGAAAAACCTTGGATCAAGATCTTAGAAGTGTTCTATCTCTATCATTTTATTTTTCTTGGTATCTATACAAAGTTTGAAAACACTCAAACAGAGTTCTAAAAACTGAAACAATGTTACATCTACAGAATTCTATCTGATCAGAAAGAGGTTAGAAATGAAATTTCAAAATAAACGTTATAATTTCAAATAAAAGGTAAAACTTAAAGCCCGATGCTGGGCTCGAACCCGCGACAGCCAGATTAAGAGTCTGGTGCTCTACCGACTGAGCTAACCGGGCTGTGATTTCTAATATTGTATTGAATCATTTAGATGTTCAGAGCATAACGTAATTTTCTACTGGATCTTTATGCAGGTGAAATCAGAATAATTCTTGTAATCTTTGGTTCTAATGGATCAGTCCGTCAGAAAAACCTTGGATCAAGATCTTAGAAGTGTTCTATCTCTATCATTTCATTTTTCTTGGTTTCTATACAAAGTTTGAAAACACTTAAACAGAGTTCTAAGAACTGAAACAATGTTACATCTACAGAATTCTATCTGATCAGAAAGAGGTTAGGAATAAATTTTCAAAATAAACGTTATAATTTCAAATAAAAGGTAAAACTTAAAGCCCGATGCGGGGCTCGAACCCGCGACAGCCAGATTAAGAGTCTGGTGCTCTACCGACTGAGCTAACCGGGCTGTGATTTCTGATATTGTATTGAATCATTTAGATGTTCAGAGCAAAAGGTAATTTTCTACTGGATCTTTATGCAGATGAAATCAGAATAATTCCGTTCCGTTATGCTCCTGCGTCGATAATATAAACCATTGTAGTTTATACCATGACGCGAATAGTATTCCTTGGTGTAGCGGTAGGAATACAGAGCATAAGGTCAATCATAAGATAAAAGAGAGAAAGATTTATTGGCATGAAACTACAACAATAATATACAAAGATAAAGATACAATACAATAAGATAAATATAAGTATAAAGACTAAACTACAAGCCGTCCATGAGCTTGCTTAGAGGCGAACTCCCGACCAAGGGAACGAGGGAAGGCGGAGCCATTCCTCGGTCCTCTGGTCGTCTGGCTCTAACCCTTCAGCTACATATATGGGGAGTCCGAATGGAACGTGCCCTTTTTCAAAGATTTTTCGCGTCCGCGCGATATAAAGTGTTTTTAGTGTATATGTAGCTGAGTTTTAGAGTCTAGGAGTTTACAAATAAAATTAAAAGTTTTAAAATCTACATGTAGAAAGATATATAAATAATTTTAATAGGTTTCTTTATGGTATTAAGATAGAATTTGAATACAATAATAGGTTTTATGTTATTTTGTAACGGAGGATTAGAAAATAAATTTAGTCCTTGTAGTACTGTAATAAAAAAAAATTCTTTGTTTCATGAATGTGTGATTTATGTGAGATAATAAGGAATTATTAAACATTTCCGTTACATGGTTACTCGTATCCTAATGATGATGGGGATAATTTTATTTAATAATTTACTCGTCTCCATATGTCTCTCTGAATGAATCCTTGAGTACTAATGGAGGCTACCACTCAGATGGGGTGTGGCTTAGGCGCCTGCCAATGTTCGTCTCTTCTTGGAGATACATATGGAGCTCAGTTTAGCGCAAAATATTATCTCTATCGGTCGTATAGGATTACGGTAGTCATTTATTTTTATTATATTTTTGCTTATTCCTTGTTTTTAGTTGTTTATTCACTTAATCTCTCATCAAAAATTTTCTAATTCACCGTTACTTTCATTTTACAATTTACAGAAAAGAAAAGAATGTATATAAAAATTTTTTCTGTCGTCGGCTATGATGAAGTCCGGATCTTCGTCGGTGTCGTCAGAAGGTGAATATGTGCCTTCTCGGGGAGTATAGAATTTGTCGACTTGCGGCTTCGGCTTCTCGTCTGGTTGGTGCGGTTTTTCTATTTGAACACTGAGAAGTCGGGTACGGCTTCCGGTACGACTTGCGACAGTAGCGTCACTGTTGATATCGGACGGGTAAAGGGCTCGGAAAGCCGATGAGAATCTTTTGGCCACCTTTGTAGGACTTTTGGTTTGGAAAAACCGAGAATGGTGAGCTACGTGTGGGATGTTGACGCAAGGTGCGTTAGATTCTTTTAGATGTGTGTTGGGAGAGAGAAAGATTCGGGAGCAATAGGATAGTCATGCTTTGCTGGGCGATGCGGAGGGTAAATGAGAGGGAGTTTTTCAAATCCTGGCCAGGAATCTGACTCCGCCTATCTACCGTAAGCTTATTATAGTTAATGATGTTTATCTCTTCGCAAAAACTATTTTTATCCGCTCTTGCACTTTCCTCTAATTTTGTTTTCTTACTGCTCTAGAATCTTTAAAAAAAACTTTATTCATGTCGTCCCCTTTGTACTTTTGCGGCCTTTGGACATTTATTTTAAGGTTAGAAACAAAAGAAAAGAAAAGATAGAAAGAAAAAAATGGATTTCCAACGTTATAATCCCACTGGCATGACTTAAGTCCTGTGGAAATTATACGAATCCATCGTTGAGTACGATGGAGAAGGAGTTTTGGCTTATAGGCTAAATCTTGATATAATTTTAATGGTTCGTGTATCTCCATTTTATGTTTGATTATTTGATTACTTTAGTTTATCGAAGATCTTCAAATGTATTATTTGGGGCAGGACCATATAAACTTTGCCACCTTCGTAGATGTAGCTCCCGAAGTGGAGCTTGTTGGTCGAAGGTGCTAAGTTGATCTATGCGCTCATGTATATAATGGTAGGGCCGGTTTATTAACCGCACGTCCTTGGGCCTGGTACCAGGAAAAGAGTCATTTTTATTAGTATTTATTATATAGATTATTGTTTAAAATCTATATTGTTTATGATGACTCATTATTTGGTTTGGAACTTAGAGTTTCGCGAGGTTTAGAATATAGTGAAGATTTAATTGCGAGCGAAACTCCTATGTTTCTTGCCTCTGAGTTTCGAACTCGGATGCAAATCAAATATGGGTATTGACTGAATAAAGTTTGTACTCTGTTTTTATTTTTGTGCACTTTGCTCTGTTTTCGTCAAGAAAATGGACTTATGTTTTCAATCTTTTCCTCATTCCTTTTCCCTTAAATAGCATGTTTTGCTCAAAATGTTTTCGACATTGTGCATGCTAATGAGGTTTGAGGAGAGTTATTGAAAAGGCTGTCCTTTTTCTTGATCAAAATAAGCAAAAGTGCGTTTTCCTAAGCGAATTTCTTTTTGAAAATGAGAAAAATACGTCTATTTTTAAACATTTCCCATTAACTTAGGATTACTGTAGGAGATAAGGGGTATCTTATGAGTTGAAACAACGAAATGATTTGAGGAAGGTGACATAATCTACGGGGATAAAATCCGTAGCAGTTATGCTTCCGCCAACTTGACCTGACTGTCAATTAAGAGCTGAGAAGTCTTATTGCAGATTTACCAGGCTTTTTCGGACTAGTGTGGTCTGTTTTTATATTCAATTTATGTAACCTATTTTGGTTTCCCGCAAAATAATATGTAAAATGATCTTTTACGTCTGAATATAATAATTTCAAAATTCTAGTCCTGACCACAAAATATACAAACTATAATCAATTGCGCGCGTCTTATAAATTTTTGTTCCAGTAATCAAACTTCTCTATGTCCAAAAAAAAATGTGAACAACTATAATTTCTCGTTTGGCGAAATTGTCCTCTATTTCAATCCAAACGTCCTCAAAATGGCATGAGAAGCGGTACAAGATACGATATAGAAAAGGGTGGACATTCAGACGGTTTTAAATTGAGGACGGCGGGCAAAAATTTTATTGGTCCTATCTCGCATTTAAGCGAGATCCCTTGTATCTGTACCTTAGAACAAATTGGCGCCTTCATTTTGTTGTTTCAAGTGGAGGAATTTATAATTTAGAATGCAAAAATGGACTTTTACAATAAAAAAATTTTTTTTTTCAAAAGATGAGTTCGAGGTGGAACCTCCACGTTCCGTTATGCTCCTGCGTCGATAATATAAACCATTGTAGTTTATACCATGACGCGAATAGTATTCCTTGGTGTAGCGGTAGGAATACAGAGCATAAGGTCAATCATAAGATAAAAGAGAGAAAGATTTATTGGCATGAAACTACAACAATAATATACAAAGATAAAGATACAATACAATAAGATAAATATAAGTATAAAGACTAAACTACAAGCCGTCCATGAGCTTGCTAAGAGGCGAACTCCCGACCAAGGGAACGAGGGAAGGCGGAGCCATTCCTCGGTCCTCTGGTCGTCTGGCTCTAACCCTTCAGCTACATATATGGGGAGTCCGAATGGAACGATTCTTGTAATCTTTGGTTCTAATGGATCAGTCCGTCAGAAAAACCTTGGATCAAGATCTTAGAAGTGTTCTATCTCTATCATTTTATTTTTCTTGGTATCTATACAAAGTTTGAAAACACTTAAACAGAGTTCTAAAAACTGAAACAATGTTACATCTACAGAATTCTATCTGATCAGAAAGAGGTTAGGATTATATTTTCAAAATAAACGTTATAATTTCAAATGAAAGGTAAAACTTAAAGCCCGATGCGGGGCTCGAACCCGCGACAGCCAGATTAAGAGTCTGGTGCTCTACCGACTGAGCTAACCGGGCTGTGATTTCTGATATTGTATTGAATCATTTAGATGTTCAGAGCAAAAGGTAATTTTCTACTGGATCTTTATGCAGGTGAAATCAGAATAATTCTTGTAATCTTTGGTTCTAATGGATCAGTCCGTCAGAAAAACCTTGGATCAAGATCTTAGAAGTGTTCTAACTCTATCATTTTATTTTTCTTGTTATCTATACAAAGTTTGAAAACACTTAAACAGAGTTCTAAGAACTGAAACAATGTTACATCTACAGAATTCTATCTGATCAGATAGAGGTTAGGAATAAATTTTCAAAATAAACTTTCAAATTTCAAATAAAAGGTAAAACTTAAAGCCCGATGCGGGGCTCGAACCCGCGACAGCCAGATTAAGAGTCTGGTGCTCTACCGACTGAGCTAACCGGGCTGTGATTTCTGATATTGTATTGAATCATTTAGATGTTCAGAGCAAAAGGTAATTTTCTACTGGATCTTTATGCAGATGAAATCAGAATAATTCTTGTAATCTTTGGTTCTAATGGATCAGTCCGTCAGAAAAACCTTGGATCAAGATCTTAGAAGTGTTCTATCTCTATCATTTTATTTTTCTTGTTATCTATACAAAGTTTGAAAACACTTAAACAGAGTTCTAAGAACTGAAACAATGTTACATCTACAGAATTCTATCTGATCAGATAGAGGTTAGGAATAAATTTTCAAAATAAACTTTCAAATTTCAAATAAAAGGTAAAACTTAAAGCCCGATGCGGGGCTCGAACCCGCGACAGCCAGATTAAGAGTCTGGTGCTCTACCGACTGAGCTAACCGGGCTGTGATTTCTGATATTGTATTGAATCATTTAGATGTTCAGAGCAAAAGGTAATTTTCTACTGGATCTTTATGCAGGTGAAATCAGAATAATTCTTGTAATCTTTGGTTCTAATGGATCAGTCCGTCAGAAAAACCTTGGATCAAGAGCTTAGAAGTGTTCTATCTCTATCATTTTATTTTTCTTGTTATCTATACAAAGTTTGAAAACACTTAAACAGAGTTTCAAAAACTGAAACAATGTTACATCTACAGAATTCTATCTGATCAGATAGAGGTTAGGAATAAATTTTCAAAATAAACTTTCAAATTTCAAATAAAAGGTAAAACTTAAAGCCCGATGCGGGGCTCGAACCCGCGACAGCCAGATTAAGAGTCTGGTGCTCTACCGACTGAGCTAACCGGGCTGTGATTTCTGATATTGTATTGAATCATTTAGATGTTCAGAGCAAAAGGTAATTTTCTACTGGATCTTTATGCAGATGAAACCAGAATAATTCTTGTAATCTTTGGTTCTAATGGATCAGTCCGTCAGAAAAACCTTGGATCAAGATCTTAGAAGTGTTCTATCTCTATCATTTTATTTTTCTTGGTATCTATACAAAGTTTGAAAACACTTAAACAGAGTTCTAAAAACTGAAACAATGTTACATCTACAGAATTCTATCTGATCAGAAAGAGGTTAGGATTATATTTTCAAAATAAACGTTATAATTTCAAATGAAAGGTAAAACTTAAAGCCCGATGCGGGGCTCGAACCCGCGACAGCCAGATTAAGAGTCTGGTGCTCTACCGACTGAGCTAACCGGGCTGTGATTTCTGATATTGTATTGAATCATTTAGATGTTCAGAGCAAAAGGCAATTTTCTACTGGATCTTTATGCAGGTGAAATCAGAATAATTCTTGTAATCTTTGGTTCTAATGGATCAGTCCGTCAGAAAAACCTTGGATCAAGATCTTAGAAGTGTTCTATCTCTATCATTTTATTTTTCTTGTTATCTATACAAAGTTTGAAAACACTCAAACAGAGTTCTAAAAACTGAAACAATGTTACATCTACAGAGTTCTATCTTATCAGAAAGAGGTTAGAAATGAATTTTCAAAATAAACTTTCAAATTTCAAATCAAAGGTAAAACTTAAAGCCCGATGCGGGGCTCGAACCCGCGACAGCCAGATTAAGAGTCTGGTGCTCTACCGACTGAGCTAACCGGGCTGTGATTTCTAATATTGTATTGAATCATTTAGATGTTCAGAGCATAACGTAATTTTCTACTGGATCTTTATGCAGGTGAAATCAGAATAATTCTTGTTATCTTTGGTTCTAATGGATCAGTCCGTCAGAAAAATTTTAGATCAAGATCTTAGAAGTGTTCTATCTCTATCATTTTATTTTTCTTGTTATCTATACAAAGTTTGAAAACACTTAAACAGAGTTCTAAGAACTGAAACAATGTTACATCTACAGAGTTCTATCTTATCAGAAAGACGTTAGGAATGAATTTTCAAAATAAACGTTAAATTTCAAATAAAAGGTAAAACTCAAAGCCCGATGCGGGGCTCGAACCCGCGACAGCCAGATTAAGAGTCTGGTGCTCTACCGACTGAGCTAACCGGGCTGTGATTTCTAATATTGTATTGAATCATTTAGATGTTCAGAGCATAACGTAATTTTCTACTGGATCTTTATGCAGGTGAAATCAGAATAATTCTTGTAATCTTTGGTTCTAATGGATCAGTCCGTCAGAAAAACCTTGGATCAAGATCTTAGAAGTGTTCTATCTCTATCATTTTATTTTTCTTGGTATCTATACAAAGTTTGAAAACACTTAAACAGAGTTCTAAGAACTGAAACAATGTTACATCTACAGAATTCTATCTGATCAGAAAGAGGTTAGAAATGAAATTTCAAAATAAACGTTATAATTTCAAATAAAAGGTAAAACTTAAAGCCCGATGCGGGGCTCGAACCCGCGACAGCCAGATTAAGAGTCTGGTGCTCTACCGACTGAGCTAACCGGGCTGTGATTTCTATTATTGTATTGAATCATTTAGATGTTCAGAGCATAACGTAATTTTCTACTGGATCTTTATGCAGGTGAAATCAGAATAATTCTTGTAATCTTTGGTTCTAATGGATCAGTCCGTCAGAAAAACCTTGGATCAAGATCTTAGAAGTGTTCTATCTCTATCATTTTATTTTTCTTGTTATCTATACAAAGTTTGAAAACACTCAAACAGAGTTCTAAAAACTGAAACAATGTTACATCTACAGAGTTCTATCTTATCAGAAAGAGGTTAGAAATGAATTTTCAAAATAAACTTTCAAATTTCAAATCAAAGGTAAAACTTAAAGCCCGATGCGGGGCTCGAACCCGCGACAGCCAGATTAAGAGTCTGGTGCTCTACCGACTGAGCTAACCGGGCTGTGATTTCTAATATTGTATTGAATCATTTAGATGTTCAGAGCATAACGTAATTTTCTACTGGATCTTTATGCAGGTGAAATCAGAATAATTCTTGTTATCTTTGGTTCTAATGGATCAGTCCGTCAGAAAAATTTTAGATCAAGATCTTAGAAGTGTTCTATCTCTATCATTTTATTTTTCTTGTTATCTATACAAAGTTTGAAAACACTTAAACAGAGTTCTAAGAACTGAAACAATGTTACATCTACAGAGTTCTATCTTATCAGAAAGACGTTAGGAATGAATTTTCAAAATAAACGTTAAATTTCAAATAAAAGGTAAAACTCAAAGCCCGATGCGGGGCTCGAACCCGCGACAGCCAGATTAAGAGTCTGGTGCTCTACCGACTGAGCTAACCGGGCTGTGATTTCTAATATTGTATTGAATCATTTAGATGTTCAGAGCATAACGTAATTTTCTACTGGATCTTTATGCAGGTGAAATCAGAATAATTCTTGTAATCTTTGGTTCTAATGGATCAGTCCGTCAGAAAAACCTTGGATCAAGATCTTAGAAGTGTTCTATCTCTATCATTTTATTTTTCTTGGTATCTATACAAAGTTTGAAAACACTTAAACAGAGTTCTAAGAACTGAAACAATGTTACATCTACAGAATTCTATCTGATCAGAAAGAGGTTAGAAATGAAATTTCAAAATAAACGTTATAATTTCAAATAAAAGGTAAAACTTAAAGCCCGATGCGGGGCTCGAACCCGCGACAGCCAGATTAAGAGTCTGGTGCTCTACCGACTGAGCTAACCGGGCTGTGATTTCTATTATTGTATTGAATCATTTAGATGTTCAGAGCATAACGTAATTTTCTACTGGATCTTTATGCAGGTGAAATCAGAATAATTCTTGTTATCTTTGGTTCTAATGGATCAGTCCGTCAGAAAAATTTTAGATCAAGAACTTAGAAGTGTTCTATCTCTATCATTTTATTTTTCTTGTTATCTATACAAAGTTTGAAAACACTTAAACAGAGTTCTAAGAACTGAAACAATGTTACATCTACAGAATTCTATCTGATCAGAAACGTTCCATTCGGACTCCCCGTATATGTAGCTGAAGGGTTAGAGCCAGACGACCAGAGGACCGAGGAATGGCTCCGCCTTCCCTCGTTCCCTTGGTCGGGAGTTCGCCTCTTAGCAAGCTCATGGACGGCTTGTAGTTTAGTCTTTATACTTATATTTATCTTATTGTATTGTATCTTTATCTTTGTATATTATTGTTGTAGTTTCATGCTAATAAATCTTTCTCTCTTTTATCTTATGATTGACCTTATGCTCTTTATTCCTTACCGCTACACCAAGGAATACTATGCGCGTCATAGTATAAACTACAATGGTTTATATTATCGACGCAGGAGCATAACGGAACGTGGAGGTTCCACCTCGAACTCATCTTTTGAAAAAAAAAATTTTCTTTTTATTGTAAAAGTCCATTTTTGCATTCTAAATTATAAATTCCTCCACTTGAAACAACAAAATGAAGGCGCCAATTTGTTTTGAGGTACAGATACAAGGGATCTCGCTTAAATGCGAGATAGGACCAATAAAAATTTTGCCCGCTGTCCTCAATTAAAACCGTCTGAATGTCCACCCTTTTCTATATCGTATCTTGTACCGCTTCTCATGCCATTTTGAGGACGTTTGGATTGAAATAGAGGACAATTTCGCCAAACGAGAAAATATAGTTGTTCACATTTTTTTTTGGGGGCATAGAGAAGTTTGATTATTGGAACAAAAATTTATAAGACGCGCGCAATTGATTATAGTTTGTATATTTTGTGGTCAGGACTAGAATTTTGAAATTATTATATTCAGACGTAAAAGATCATTTTACATATTATTTTGCGGGAAACCAAAAACGGTTACATAAATTGAATATAAAAAGAGACCACACTAGTCCGAAAAAGCCTGGTAAATCTGCAATAAGACTTCTCAGCTCTTATTTGACAGTCAGGTCAAGTTGGCGGAAGCATAACTGCTACGGATTTTATCCCCGTAGATTATGTCACCTTCCTCAAATCATTTCGTTGTTTCAACTCATAAGATACCCCTCATCTCCTACAGTAATCCTAAGTAAATTGGAAATGTTTAAAAATAGACGTATTTTTCTCATTTTCAAAAAAGAAATTCGCTTGGGAAAACGCACTTTTGCTTATTTTGATCGAGAAAAGGGACAGCCTTTTCAATAACTCTCCTCAAACCTCATTAGCATGCACAATGTCGAAAACATTTTGAGCAAAACATGCTATTTAAGGAAAAAGGAATGAGGAAAAGATTGAAAACATAAGTCCATTTTCTTGACGAAAACAGAGCAAAGCGCATAAAAAAAAAAAAAAAATAAAAAAAAAAAAAATAAAAAAAAACAGAGTACAAGCTTTATTCAGTCAAAAACCCCACTTGAAAGCTAGCTGTCTTTCAAACTCTGCAGCAAGAGAGATAGGCTTGTAACTGGGGGAGAGGTATTCGGGATACTCTCTCCCCAGTGAGGTCCTCAGCTGCAATCCAAGCGAAGAGCTATCATAACATACATGAATTTTAAACAAAATTTTACATAATAATTCATAGAATAAAGGCTGCCTCTCGGTATACCATCTCCAGGGACTTCCTACAAGTCCACACAGGAGAGCGGCATAAAAATGCGCGCACAGGTCACGGAGACAGAGACGCCCTACGAGCTCAATCTCGGGCGCAATTTCCGCCATAGCGGAAAAATTAACGAGGCCCCTGCCCAAATAGAACATTTGCAGATCCTCAATAAACTAAAATAGAAAAAAGAAAATACTGAAAATTGAAATTGACTAATGCACCAACCATTAATATTATATCAGGATGGGGCCTATAAGCCAATCTCTCTTCAGCATCATAAAAGACAATAACGTCATACAGCTTTTGCACGACAAAGGTCATTCCAGTAGGCTAGACGCTCATTTTTAAGAATTCTTAGCTCTCAAAAATAATAAAATCTAGCTTGGTAAACAAGAGAAAAAAGGGGGACAAAAACATGATTGAAAGCTACTAGTGAAGAGAGAAATTAAAGGAAGTACAAGCGGAAAGTGCAAGAGCGGATAAAAAAAAAAGTTTTTGAGAAGAGATAAACACCATTAACTATAATAAGCTTACGGTAGATAGGCGGAGTCAGATTGTTGGCCAAGATTTGGAAAACTCCCTCTCATTTACCCTCCGCATCGCCCAGCAAAGCATGACTATCCTATTGCTCCCGAATCTTTCTCTCTCCCAACACACATCTAAAAGAATCTTACGCACCTTACGTCAACATCCCACACGTAGCTCACCATTCTCGGTTTTTCCAAACCAAGAGTCCTATAAAGGTGGCCAAAAGATTCTCATCGGCTTTCCGAGCCCTTTACCCGTCCGATACCAACAGTGACGCTACTGTCGCAAGTCGTCGCAGAAGCCGTACCCGACTTCTTAGTGTTCAAATAGAAAAACTGCACCAACCAGCCGAGAAGCCGAAGCCGCAAGTCGACCAGTTTTATACTCCCCGAGAAGGAACATATTCACCTTCTGACGACACCTACGAAGATCCGGACTTCATCATAGCCGACGACAGAAAAAAATTTTTATATACATTCTTTTCTTTTCTGTAGATTGTAAAATGAAAGTAACGGTGAATTAGAAAAATTTTGATGAGAGATTAAGAGAATAAACAACCAAAAATAAGGAATAAGTGAAAATATAATATAAATAATAGGCTACCGTACTCCTTTACGACGATAGAGATAGTCTATCGCACTAAATTGAGCTCCATATGTATCTCCAAGAAGAGACGAAAATTGGCAGGCGCCTAAGCCACACCCCATCTGAGTGGTAGCCTCCATTAGTACTCAAGGATTCATTCAGAGAGACACATGAAGACGAAAACAATTAATAACTAAAAATCTTTATCCCCATCATCATTAGGATACGAGTAACCATGCACGCAAAAAGTTGAATAATTCCTTATTATCTCACATAAATCTCTAATTCATGGAACAATTTTTTTTATTACAGTACTACAATGACTAAATTTATTTTTCTAATCCTCCATTACAAAATAACATAAAACCTATTATTGTATTCAAATTCTATCTTAATACCATAAAGAAACCTATTAATACCATTTAAATATCTTTCTACATGTAGATTTTGAAACTTTTAATTTTATTTGTAAACTCCTAGACTCTAAAACTCAGCTACATATACACTAAAAACACTTTATATCGCGCGGACGCGAAAAATCTTTGAAAAAGGGCACGTTCCATTCGGACTCCCCATATATGTAGCTGAAGGGTTAGAGCCAGACGACCAGAGGACCGAGGAATGGCTCCGCCTTCCCTCGTTCCCTTGGTCGGGAGTTCGCCTCTTAGCAAGCTCATGGACGGCTTGTAGTTTAGTCTTTATACTTATATTTATCTTATTATATTGTATCTTTATCTTTGTATATTATTGTTGTAGTTTCATGCTAATAAATCTTTCTCTCTTTTATCTTATGATTGACCTTATGCTCTTTATTCCTTACCGCTACACCAAGGAATACTATGCGCGTCATAGTATAAACTACAATGGTTTATATTATCGACGCAGGAGCATAACGGAACGGAAAGAGGTTAGAAATGAAATTTCAAAATAAACGTTATAATTTCAAATAAAAGGTAAAACTTAAAGCCCGATGCGGGGCTCGAAGCCGCGACAGCCAGATTAAGAGTCTGGTGCTCTACCGACTGAGCTAACCGGGCTGTGATTTCTAATATTGTATTGAATCATTTAGATGTTCAGAGCATAACGTAATTTTCTACTGGATCTTTATGCAGGTGAAATCAGAATAATTCTTGTTATCTTTGGTTCTAATGGATCATTCCGTCAGAAAAACCTTGGATCAAGATCTTAGAAGTGTTCTATCTCTCTCATTTCATTTTTCTTGGTATCTATACAAAGTTTGAAAACACTCAAACAGAGTTCTAAAAACTGAAACAATGTTACATCTACAGAATTCTATCTGATCAGAAAGAGGTTAGGATTATATTTTCAAAATAAACGTTATAATTTCAAATGAAAGGTAAAACTTAAAGCCCGATACGGGGCTCGAACCCGCGACAGCCAGATTAAGAGTCTGGTGCTCTACCGACTGAGCTAACCGGGTACATACACGGGCCTGTGACCGGTGCGCCCTTTCTAGGATCAAGTTCCCATCTCTCGAATAGGCGTGAAATATACGACGGTGATCTAAGCAGTATTCCCTTTCAGTCTTTTGACAAGATTAGGTGCTCAGGCCTCGTACATTCACTTTCCCAGACTTCTCTTGCCTATGAAAAATCACAGAAATCGCTCCCTTAACGAAATTCTGCTCCCCTGATTTTCATGGTGAGACCACTCTAACACTTTCATTCTCGACTAATTCTGTCGTAATTTTCAAATTTGCAAAAATAGGACCAAAAAAAGGGATCTTCAAAATCAGGAATGCGTACGTCTTATATCAAAAATAGTGGTTGCCTCCGCTCAGTTCTCGAGACAGTCTGGTATTGCTTCTCACGGGCTACTTTTAGGATCAAAATGCAAAATTATAAATCTTAGTTTCGGGATTCAGATAAAAAAAATTTCAAAATTATTTGACTGTTTTCTGGGTTATATTAGGAAGAGGAGAAAAAATAATAGTAATAAGAGAGGGAAAAAAAAATTTAAAAGAAGATAAAAGAAAAATAAAATAGGAATATAGTAGGAATATAGTAGGAATATAGTACTAGTATAGAATAGTTTTGTACATAAATATATATATATATATATATATATAAATGAGTAATACATTTTTAAAGGATAGAATAGAAATTAATGAATTTTAATATATATAAAACAATGAATTTTGTGATGATTCATGAAAGAAATTAATTCATTTTTGATTCAAAAATTGTTTGAAACTTTATAACAAAAATTTATGAGAGATAGAATAGATTTTGATTAAAAAAAACAGTAAAAGAAAAGATTGACAGAAAAAAAAATATCGAAATACCTTTCTTTAAATGAATAAATATAAAAGAATTTCAAATTAATTTATGATAGTTATAAACAAAGTTTTTCCTCAAAAATGAATGAAAGATCTTAGAATATGGATAAAAATCGAAATGTTTCTTTTAAATGAATGAATATAAAATTTCAAAATTAAGTTGTTTCAAAATATATCTTTTTAAATAAATGTATATAAGATTTCAGTATTAATTTATGAATCAAAATCAAAATAAAGTTCTTTGAATGAATGAAATAAAGAAGAGAAAGATTTCAAATTAAATTCATATAGCATAATCGAAATATAATTCTTTAATTAGATGTATGAAAGACAACAAAATTAAATTTATGTAGCGAAATATGGTTCTTAGAGATTCGTCGGTTATAGACGAATCTCGGCGGAACCTCCACGTTCCATGGTGGTTCCCCAGGGTTCCGGCTGGGTAACCACATGGAATTACTTTCTTTTCTTCCAAATATAAATGATAAAGAGTATAGAGAGAAAGGTTTATTCATGATAAAGTATACAAATTACAATAATGAAAGTTACATAATGATTCCTAGTCGCAGCACAAAGGACTCGTAAGGAAACCTTATATAGTATTCCTTACGAGCATAAAAAGTGGTTATATCAGGTCCGCGGAACTTGGTTCCGCTTGAATTGGGCTTTCTTTAATTAAACTTAATATGAAAAAGTGTTCGTTCATTGTTGCATTGAATTCCTGTTTCTCAAATGTAGCGTCAGCTATTTGTTTTTATAATGTTCCGTTTTATAAGCGATTGACGTTGTCAATCGCTCTACTTATAGGACACGTATGGAACATGCCTAATATCGAAAAAGTAGCTGACCTCAGCTACATCGAGAAAGTGAAATTCCATGCAAATGTGAAAGTTGTATGAAATGTTTCAAAAAAAATAAAAGAATACTGATAATACAGAACAATTTTATGAGAAAAAATAAAGGAAAACAATGTAATTACAAAATAATATATCATATATCATACTGGGAATCTTTCAAAAGTTCTTTTTAGTCTTCTTCATAATACTGGTGTATCTCTGGTAATGGTGATGATCCTAGGTCGTGGAGAAGATCCATAGTCTTGTTGCATAAATCCGTTTTTCTTTCCATTTCTTCCTTAGTGGTTGCTGGTGATGCCAGAAATATTTGTAGAGCATTTATAATGCTTTTTCTTGCCTCTGTGGATGGCAGTTCGCTGCAATGTTGCAGGCTCCATTCTTGATAGGCCGAATGGGTCTCGGCAATAATCCAGTTTGGTGTCTGCTGTTCTGGTGAATCGCAACTAGGTGAATAACCTAGTTGGTCCCTTAGTTCAGCAATGGCATCTCGGATGACTCCTGCTATGTTGGTCCATGGTCCTATGCAGTGGTCAACCTCCGACAGTTGATCCTTGTCGTATTGGTAACATAGGATTTTGAGCGTTTCAGTACTGGTGTTCGCTCTTGTTAGTCCTTGAACTAACTCTTTCAGGATCTTCTCTTTCCTGGGGCGGTTGGCGATGGTATTGGCGCCTAGCTGCTTCAATTCTCTTACTAATAGTTGAATTGAAAGCCATCTCTTTTTGGCCATCATGAGGGGAATTTCGACGGCTTCAGGGAGTTGGGTGGACATTGTTATCTTTGTTACTGTTTTCTGTCCTTTTATCCTTTTTAAAACTAGGTCGGTCTGTTCCTTCCTTTTTGTCGCCTCCTTTTTGACCAGTTAGGTGAAAAAATGATGAAGATTGTTGATTAAAACTTTGCGGTGATTTTTGAAAGATTCCAAGTATGATATATAATTTAATTTTGAAATTTTGGTTATTGATACAATATTTTTATGAGAGTGAAAAATAAAAATGTACAATAATTTGTGTAGAATTTCATGTATTACTTAAATGAGAAAAAAAATTATATATATAGGTTCAAGTTTAGATGAAAATTATGAAAATGGTATTATACTTTTTGTGATTTTTATATAGAAATTATGGATTTTTACTATTGTTCTAGCTTCTTACTTGTAGTCCCAATAACTGTTGACGGTCTTTTCTTATGGATGACTGGTACTGTTGGTGCCACGAAGTTTGGGTCCGGGATCTGACTCTTCGAAACTCTCTTCTTCGGCTCTGTTACTGGTATGGTGCTGTGATACCTTATCGGCACATGATAAGGTTTTGCTGGCGTTGTAGGAGAATTATCTTCTAATCCCAATGCCAATTTAAGTGCTGAACTCCATTTCTTAATTGTGGGTGGCTCCTTCTTCCGTTCCTCATACAATTCTTTTCTTGCGTTTTCTTCTATTTTCTCTGATAGTTTGGTGAATTTCGAGGAAGAGGAGAAGAAAGAATAGCAGTATTTGGGTATGAAAATGATATTTGAGAATAATCTTTACAAGGGGAAGTATTTGTGCTAACATAGCTAGAGCTTTTGATAACGTTAGAATTGCGTTTAGGAGTTTGTTTGTTAATAGACGTTTTAATTTTACTAAGAGTAATAGCGTGGCGAGAAGTTTTGATAGCTGTTGTGCCTATTTTTTTCGCGGGGGTACCCGGTATAGCGGGTGGTTTCTTTGCAGCAGTAGGTCGGCGCTTCGTGTCCGGCTCATAAACATTTGGAGGTCCTCTTTTTCTTTGATTCCGCTCGAGTACTGGCTCGACGTGCGTATCATTACCGGGGGCTGCGCTCTGTGGATTTGTTTTATCCTGCGGAGGATTTTTACTCTTCGAGTCCGTCATCTTGTTGGTTTTCCTGGAAAGGAAATTATTATACCAACGATGCGAATCTTATAAAAATATATATACAACGTGAGAGGCAATATGGGGTTGTATGCGTGACGCTTGCTAGGGGGCCAGCCTGCAGCGAATCTTCTAACGGAGAATTGCTCAATCGGGTACATACACGGGCCTGTGACCGGTGCGCCCTTTCTAGGATCAAGTTCCCATCTCTCGAATAGGCGTGAAATATACGACGGTGATCTAAGCAGTATTCCCTTTCAGTCTTTTGACAAGATTAGGTGCTCAGGCCTCGTACATTCACTTTCCCAGACTTCTCTTGCCTATGAAAAATCACAGAAATCGCTCCCTTAACGAAATTCTGCTCCCCTGATTTTCATGGTGAGACCACTCTAACACTTTCATTCTCGACTAATTCTGTCGTAATTTTCAAATTTGCAAAAATAGGACCAAAAAAAGGGATCTTCAAAATCAGGAATGCGTACGTCTTATATCAAAAATAGTGGTTGCCTCCGCTCAGTTCTCGAGACAGTCTGGTATTGCTTCTCACGGGCTACTTTTAGGATCAAAATGCAAAATTATAAATCTTAGTTTCGGGATTCAGATAAAAAAAATTTCAAAATTATTTGACTGTTTTCTGGGTTATATTAGGAAGAGGAGAAAAAATAATAGTAATAAGAGAGGGAAAAAAAAATTTAAAAGAAGATAAAAGAAAAATAAAATAGGAATATAGTAGGAATATAGTAGGAATATAGTACTAGTATAGAATAGTTTTGTACATAAATATATATATATATATATATATATAAATGAGTAATACATTTTTAAAGGATAGAATAGAAATTAATGAATTTTAATATATATAAAACAATGAATTTTGTGATGATTCATGAAAGAAATTAATTCATTTTTGATTCAAAAATTGTTTGAAACTTTATAACAAAAATTTATGAGAGATAGAATAGATTTTGATTAAAAAAAACAGTAAAAGAAAAGATTGACAGAAAAAAAAATATCGAAATACCTTTCTTTAAATGAATAAATATAAAAGAATTTCAAATTAATTTATGATAGTTATAAACAAAGTTTTTCCTCAAAAATGAATGAAAGATCTTAGAATATGGATAAAAATCGAAATGTTTCTTTTAAATGAATGAATATAAAATTTCAAAATTAAGTTGTTTCAAAATATATCTTTTTAAATAAATGTATATAAGATTTCAGTATTAATTTATGAATCAAAATCAAAATAAAGTTCTTTGAATGAATGAAATAAAGAAGAGAAAGATTTCAAATTAAATTCATATAGCATAATCGAAATATAATTCTTTAATTAGATGTATGAAAGACAACAAAATTAAATTTATGTAGCGAAATATGGTTCTTAGAGATTCGTCGGTTATAGACGAATCTCGGCGGAACCTCCACGTTCCATGGTGGTTCCCCAGGGTTCCGGCTGGGTAACCACATGGAATTACTTTCTTTTCTTCCAAATATAAATGATAAAGAGTATAGAGAGAAAGGTTTATTCATGATAAAGTATACAAATTACAATAATGAAAGTTACATAATGATTCCTAGTCGCAGCACAAAGGACTCGTAAGGAAACCTTATATAGTATTCCTTACGAGCATAAAAAGTGGTTATATCAGGTCCGCGGAACTTGGTTCCGCTTGAATTGGGCTTTCTTTAATTAAACTTAATATGAAAAAGTGTTCGTTCATTGTTGCATTGAATTCCTGTTTCTCAAATGTAGCGTCAGCTATTTGTTTTTATAATGTTCCGTTTTATAAGCGATTGACGTTGTCAATCGCTCTACTTATAGGACACGTATGGAACATACTGGATCTTCATGCAGGTGAAATCAGAATAATTCTTGTAATCTTTGGTTTTAATGGATCAGTCTGTCAGAAAAACCTTGGATCAAGATCTTAGAAGTGTTCTATCTCTCTCATTTCATTTTTCTTGGTGTCTATACAAAGTTTGAAAACACTTAAACAGAGTTCTAAGAACTGAAACAATGTTACATCTACAGAATTCTATCTGATCAGAAAGAGGTTAGGAATAAATTTTCAAAATAAACGTTATAATTGCAAATAAAAGGTAAAACTTAAAGCCCGATGCGGGGCTCGAACCCGCGACAGCCAGATTAAGAGTCTGGTGCTCTACCGACTGAGCTAACCGGGCAGTGATTTCTGATATTGTATTGAATCATTTAGATGTTCAGAGCAAAAGGTAATTTTCTACTGGATCTTTATGCAGATGAAATCAGGCGACAGCCAGATTAAGAGTCTGGTGCTCTACCGACTGAGCTAACCGGGCAGTGATTTCTGATATTGTATTGAATCATTTAGATGTTCAGAGCAAAAGGTAATTTTCTACTGGATCTTCATGCAGGTGAAATCAGAATAATTCTTGTAATCTTTGGTTCTAATGGATCAGTCTGTCAGAAAAACCTTGGATCAAGATCTTAGAAGTGTTCTATCTCTATCATTTCATTTTTCTTGGTGTCTATACAAAGTTTGAAAACACTTAAACAGAGTTCTAAGAACTGAAACAATGTTACATCTACAGAATTCTATCTGATCAGAAAGAGGTTAGGAATAAATTTTCAAAATAAACGTTATAATTGCAAATAAAAGGTAAAACTTAAAGCCCGATGCGGGGCTCGAACCCGCGACAGCCAGATTAAGAGTCTGGTGCTCTACCGACTGAGCTAACCGGGCTGTGATTTCTAATATTGTATTGAATCATTTAGATGTTCAGAGCATAACGTAATTATCTACTGGATCTTTATGCAGATGAAATCAGGCGACAGCCAGATTAAGAGTCTGGTGCTCTACCGACTGAGCTAACCGGGCTGTGATTTCTAATATTGTATTAAATCATTTAGATGTTCAGAGCATAACGTAATTTTCTACTGGATCTTTATGCAGGTGAAATCAGAATAATTCTTGTTATCTTTGGTTCTAATGGATCAGTCCGTCAGAAAAATTTTAGATCAAGATCTTAGAAGTGTTCTATCTCTATCATTTTATTTTTCTTGTTATCTATACAAAGTTTGAAAACACTTAAACAGAGTTCTAAGAACTGAAACAATGTTACATCTACAGAATTCTATCTGATCAGAAAGAGGTTAGAAATGAATTTTCAAAATAAACTTTCAAATTTCAAAAAAAAGGTAAAACTTAAAGCCCGATGCGGGGCTCGAACCCGCGACAGCCAGATTAAGAGTCTGGTGCTCTACCGACTGAGCTAACCGGGCTGTGATTTCTAATCATGTATTGAATCATTTAGATGTTCAGAGCATAACTTAATTTTCTACTGGATCTTTATGCAGGTGAAATCAGAATAATTCTTGTAATCTTTGGTTCTAATGGCTCAGTCCGTCGGGAATATTTTGGATCGAGATCTTAGAAGTGTTCTATCTCTATCATTTCATTTTTCTTGTTATCTAAACAAAGTTTGAAAACACTTAAACAAAGTTCAAAGGGCAGAAGCAATGTTACATCCACAGAATTCTATCTGATCAGAAAGAGGTTAGAAATGAATTTTCAAAATAAACTTTCAAATTTCAAATAAAAGGTAAAACTTAAAGCCCGATGCGGGGCTCGAACACGCGACAGCCAGATTAAGAGTCTGGTGCTCTACCGACTGAGCTAACCGGGCTGTGATTTCTAATCATGTATTGAATCATTTAGATGTTCAGAGCATAACGTAATTTTCTACTGGATCTTTATGCGGGTGAAATCAGAATAATTCTTGTTATCTTTGGTTCTAATGGATCAGTCCGTCAGAAAAATTTTAGATCAAGATCTTAGAAGTGTTCTATCTCTATCATTTTATTTTTCTTGTTATCTATACAAAGTTTGAAAACACTTAAACAGAGTTCTAAGAACTGAAACAATGTTATATCTACAGAATTCTATCTGATCAGAAAGAGGTTAAAATGAATTTTCAAAATAAACTTTCAAATTTCAAATAAAAGGTAAAACTTAAAGCCCGATGCGGGGCTCGAACCCGCGACAGCCAGATTAAGAGTCTGGTGCTCTACCGACTGAGCTAACCGGGCTATGATTTCTGATATTCTATTGAATCATTTAGATGTTCAGAGCAAAAGGTAATTTTCTACTGGATCTTTATGCAGGTGAAATCAGAATAATTCTTGTAATCTTTGGTTCTAATGGATCAGTCCGTCAGAAAAACCTTGGATCAAGATCTTAGAAGTGTTCTATCTCTATCATTTCATTTTTCTTGGTATCTATACAAAGTTTGAAAACACTTAAACAGAGTTCTAAGAACTGAAACAATGTTACATCTACAGAATTCTATCTGATCAGAAAAAGGTTAGGAATAAATTTTCAAAATAAACGTTATAATTTCAAATGAAAGGTAAAACTTAAAGCCCGATGCGGGGCTCGAACCCGCGACAGCCAGATTAAGAGTCTGGTGCTCTACCGACTGAGCTAACCGGGCTGTGATTTCTGATATTGTATTGAATCATTTAGATGTTCAGAGCAAAAGGTAATTTTCTACTGGATCTTCATGCAGGTGAAATCAGAATAATTCTTGTAATCTTTGGTTCTAATGGATCAGTCTGTCAGAAAAACCTTGGATCGAGATCTTAGAAGTGTTCTATCTCTATCATTTCATTTTCTTGTTATCTAAACAGAGTTTGAAAACACTTAAACAAAATTCAAAGGGCAGAAGCAATGTTACATCCACAGAATTCTATCTGATCAGAAAGAGGTTAGAAATGAATTTTCAAAATAAACTTTCAAATTTCAAATAAAAGGTAAAACTTAAAGCCCGATGCGGGGCTCGAACCCGCGACAGCCAGATTAAGAGTCTGGTGCTCTACCGACTGAGCTAACCGGGCTGTGATTTCTAATATTGTATTGAATCATTTAGATGTTCAGAGCATAACGTAATTTTCTACTGGATCTTTATGCAGGTGAAATCAGAATAATTCTTGTAATCTTTGGTTCTAATGGATCAGTCCGTCAGAAAAACCTTGGATCAAGATCTTAGAAGTGTTCTATCTCTATCATTTTATTTTTCTTGTTATCTATACAAAGTTTGAAAACACTTAAACAAAGTTCTAAGAACTGAAACAATGTTACATCCACAGAATTCTATCTGATCAGAAAGAGGTTAGAAATGAATTTTCAAAATAAACTTTCAAATTTCAAATAAAAGGTAAAACTTAAAGCCCGATGCGGGGCTCGAACACGCGACAGCCAGATTAAGAGTCTGGTGCTCTACCGACTGAGCTAACCGGGCTGTGATTTCTAATCATGTATTGAATCATTTAGATGTTCAGAGCATAACGTAATTTTCTACTGGATCTTTATGCGGGTGAAATCAGAATAATTCTTGTTATCTTTGGTTCTAATGGATCAGTCCGTCAGAAAAATTTTAGATCAAGATCTTAGAAGTGTTCTATCTCTATCATTTTATTTTTCTTGTTATCTATACAAAGTTTGAAAACACTTAAACAGAGTTCTAAGAACTGAAACAATGTTATATCTACAGAATTCTATCTGATCAGAAAGAGGTTAAAATGAATTTTCAAAATAAACTTTCAAATTTCAAATAAAAGGTAAAACTTAAAGCCCGATGCGGGGCTCGAACCCGCGACAGCCAGATTAAGAGTCTGGTGCTCTACCGACTGAGCTAACCGGGCTATGATTTCTGATATTCTATTGAATCATTTAGATGTTCAGAGCAAAAGGTAATTTTCTACTGGATCTTTATGCAGGTGAAATCAGAATAATTCTTGTAATCTTTGGTTCTAATGGATCAGTCCGTCAGAAAAACCTTGGATCAAGATCTTAGAAGTGTTCTATCTCTATCATTTCATTTTTCTTGGTATCTATACAAAGTTTGAAAACACTTAAACAGAGTTCTAAGAACTGAAACAATGTTACATCTACAGAATTCTATCTGATCAGAAAAAGGTTAGGAATAAATTTTCAAAATAAACGTTATAATTTCAAATGAAAGGTAAAACTTAAAGCCCGATGCGGGGCTCGAACCCGCGACAGCCAGATTAAGAGTCTGGTGCTCTACCGACTGAGCTAACCGGGCTGTGATTTCTGATATTGTATTGAATCATTTAGATGTTCAGAGCAAAAGGTAATTTTCTACTGGATCTTCATGCAGGTGAAATCAGAATAATTCTTGTAATCTTTGGTTCTAATGGATCAGTCTGTCAGAAAAACCTTGGATCGAGATCTTAGAAGTGTTCTATCTCTATCATTTCATTTTCTTGTTATCTAAACAGAGTTTGAAAACACTTAAACAAAGTTCAAAGGGCAGAAGCAATGTTACATCCACAGAATTCTATCTGATCAGAAAGAGGTTAGAAATGAATTTTCAAAATAAACTTTCAAATTTCAAATAAAAGGTAAAACTTAAAGCCCGATGCGGGGCTCGAACCCGCGACAGCCAGATTAAGAGTCTGGTGCTCTACCGACTGAGCTAACCGGGCTGTGATTTCTAATATTGTATTGAATCATTTAGATGTTCAGAGCATAACGTAATTTTCTACTGGATCTTTATGCAGGTGAAATCAGAATAATTCTTGTAATCTTTGGTTCTAATGGATCAGTCCGTCAGAAAAACCTTGGATCAAGATCTTAGAAGTGTTCTATCTCTATCATTTTATTTTTCTTGTTATCTATACAAAGTTTGAAAACACTTAAACAAAGTTCTAAGAACTGAAACAATGTTACATCCACAGAATTCTATCTGATCAGAAAGAGGTTAGAAATGAAATTTCAAAATAAACGTTATAATTTCAAAAAAAAGGTAAAACTTAAAGCCCGATGCGGGGCTCGAACCCGCGACAGCCAGATTAAGAGTCTGGTGCTCTACCGACTGAGCTAACCGGGCTGTGATTTCTAATATTGTATTAAATCATTTAGATGTTCAGAGCATAACGTAATTTTCTACTGGATCTTTATGCAGGTGAAATCAGAATAATTCTTGTTATCTTTGGTTCTAATGGATCAGTCCGTCAGAAAAATTTTAGATCAAGATCTTAGAAGTGTTCTATCTCTATCATTTTATTTTTCTTGTTATCTATACAAAGTTTGAAAACACTTAAACAGAGTTCTAAGAACTGAAACAATGTTACATCTACAGAATTCTATCTGATCAGAAAGAGGTTAGAAATGAATTTTCAAAATAAACTTTCAAATTTCAAAAAAAAGGTAAAACTTAAAGCCCGATGCGGGGCTCGAACCCGCGACAGCCAGATTAAGAGTCTGGTGCTCTACCGACTGAGCTAACCGGGCTGTGATTTCTAATCATGTATTGAATCATTTAGATGTTCAGAGCATAACTTAATTTTCTACTGGATCTTTATGCAGGTGAAATCAGAATAATTCTTGTAATCTTTGGTTCTAATGGCTCAGTCCGTCGGGAATATTTTGGATCGAGATCTTAGAAGTGTTCTATCTCTATCATTTCATTTTTCTTGTTATCTAAACAAAGTTTGAAAACACTTAAACAAAGTTCAAAGGGCAGAAGCAATGTTACATCCACAGAATTCTATCTGATCAGAAAGAGGTTAGAAATGAATTTTCAAAATAAACTTTCAAATTTCAAATAAAAGGTAAAACTTAAAGCCCGATGCGGGGCTCGAACACGCGACAGCCAGATTAAGAGTCTGGTGCTCTACCGACTGAGCTAACCGGGCTGTGATTTCTAATCATGTATTGAATCATTTAGATGTTCAGAGCATAACGTAATTTTCTACTGGATCTTTATGCGGGTGAAATCAGAATAATTCTTGTTATCTTTGGTTCTAATGGATCAGTCCGTCAGAAAAATTTTAGATCAAGATCTTAGAAGTGTTCTATCTCTATCATTTTATTTTTCTTGTTATCTATACAAAGTTTGAAAACACTTAAACAGAGTTCTAAGAACTGAAACAATGTTATATCTACAGAATTCTATCTGATCAGAAAGAGGTTAAAATGAATTTTCAAAATAAACTTTCAAATTTCAAATAAAAGGTAAAACTTAAAGCCCGATGCGGGGCTCGAACCCGCGACAGCCAGATTAAGAGTCTGGTGCTCTACCGACTGAGCTAACCGGGCTATGATTTCTGATATTCTATTGAATCATTTAGATGTTCAGAGCAAAAGGTAATTTTCTACTGGATCTTTATGCAGGTGAAATCAGAATAATTCTTGTAATCTTTGGTTCTAATGGATCAGTCCGTCAGAAAAACCTTGGATCAAGATCTTAGAAGTGTTCTATCTCTATCATTTCATTTTTCTTGTTATCTATACAAAGTTTGAAAACACTTAAACAGAGTTCTAAGAACTGAAACAATGTTATATCTACAGAATTCTATCTGATCAGAAAAAGGTTAGGAATAAATTTTCAAAATAAACGTTATAATTTCAAATGAAAGGTAAAACTTAAAGCCCGATGCGGGGCTCGAACCCGCGACAGCCAGATTAAGAGTCTGGTGCTCTACCGACTGAGCTAACCGGGCTGTGATTTCTGATATTGTATTGAATCATTTAGATGTTCAGAGCAAAAGGTAATTTTCTACTGGATCTTCATGCAGGTGAAATCAGAATAATTCTTGTAATCTTTGGTTCTAATGGATCAGTCTGTCAGAAAAACCTTGGATCGAGATCTTAGAAGTGTTCTATCTCTATCATTTCATTTTCTTGTTATCTAAACAGAGTTTGAAAACACTTAAACAAAGTTCAAAGGGCAGAAGCAATGTTACATCCACAGAATTCTATCTGATCAGAAAGAGGTTAGAAATGAATTTTCAAAATAAACTTTCAAATTTCAAATAAAAGGTAAAACTTAAAGCCCGATGCGGGGCTCGAACCCGCGACAGCCAGATTAAGAGTCTGGTGCTCTACCGACTGAGCTAACCGGGCTGTGATTTCTAATATTGTATTGAATCATTTAGATGTTCAGAGCATAACGTAATTTTCTACTGGATCTTTATGCAGGTGAAATCAGAATAATTCTTGTAATCTTTGGTTCTAATGGATCAGTCCGTCAGAAAAACCTTGGATCAAGATCTTAGAAGTGTTCTATCTCTATCATTTTATTTTTCTTGTTATCTATACAAAGTTTGAAAACACTTAAACAAAGTTCTAAGAACTGAAACAATGTTACATCCACAGAATTCTATCTGATCAGAAAGAGGTTAGAAATGAATTTTCAAAATAAACTTTCAAATTTCAAATAAAAGGTAAAACTTAAAGCCCGATGCGGGGCTCGAACACGCGACAGCCAGATTAAGAGTCTGGTGCTCTACCGACTGAGCTAACCGGGCTGTGATTTCTAATCATGTATTGAATCATTTAGATGTTCAGAGCATAACGTAATTTTCTACTGGATCTTTATGCGGGTGAAATCAGAATAATTCTTGTTATCTTTGGTTCTAATGGATCAGTCCGTCAGAAAAATTTTAGATCAAGATCTTAGAAGTGTTCTATCTCTATCATTTTATTTTTCTTGTTATCTATACAAAGTTTGAAAACACTTAAACAGAGTTCTAAGAACTGAAACAATGTTATATCTACAGAATTCTATCTGATCAGAAAGAGGTTAAAATGAATTTTCAAAATAAACTTTCAAATTTCAAATAAAAGGTAAAACTTAAAGCCCGATGCGGGGCTCGAACCCGCGACAGCCAGATTAAGAGTCTGGTGCTCTACCGACTGAGCTAACCGGGCTATGATTTCTGATATTCTATTGAATCATTTAGATGTTCAGAGCAAAAGGTAATTTTCTACTGGATCTTTATGCAGGTGAAATCAGAATAATTCTTGTAATCTTTGGTTCTAATGGATCAGTCCGTCAGAAAAACCTTGGATCAAGATCTTAGAAGTGTTCTATCTCTATCATTTCATTTTTCTTGGTATCTATACAAAGTTTGAAAACACTTAAACAGAGTTCTAAGAACTGAAACAATGTTACATCTACAGAATTCTATCTGATCAGAAAAAGGTTAGGAATAAATTTTCAAAATAAACGTTATAATTTCAAATGAAAGGTAAAACTTAAAGCCCGATGCGGGGCTCGAACCCGCGACAGCCAGATTAAGAGTCTGGTGCTCTACCGACTGAGCTAACCGGGCTGTGATTTCTGATATTGTATTGAATCATTTAGATGTTCAGAGCAAAAGGTAATTTTCTACTGGATCTTCATGCAGGTGAAATCAGAATAATTCTTGTAATCTTTGGTTCTAATGGATCAGTCTGTCAGAAAAACCTTGGATCGAGATCTTAGAAGTGTTCTATCTCTATCATTTCATTTTCTTGTTATCTAAACAGAGTTTGAAAACACTTAAACAAAGTTCAAAGGGCAGAAGCAATGTTACATCCACAGAATTCTATCTGATCAGAAAGAGGTTAGAAATGAATTTTCAAAATAAACTTTCAAATTTCAAATAAAAGGTAAAACGTAAAGCCCGATGCGGGGCTCGAACCCGCGACAGCCAGATTAAGAGTCTGGTGCTCTACCGACTGAGCTAACCGGGCTGTGATTTCTAATATTGTATTGAATCATTTAGATGTTCAGAGCATAACGTAATTTTCTACTGGATCTTTATGCAGGTGAAATCAGAATAATTCTTGTAATCTTTGGTTCTAATGGATCAGTCCGTCAGAAAAACCTTGGATCAAGATCTTAGAAGTGTTCTATCTCTATCATTTTATTTTTCTTGTTATCTATACAAAGTTTGAAAACACTTAAACAAAGTTCTAAGAACTGAAACAATGTTACATCCACAGAATTCTATCTGATCAGAAAGAGGTTAGAAATGAAATTTCAAAATAAACGTTATAATTTCAAAAAAAAGGTAAAACTTAAAGCCCGATGCGGGGCTCGAACCCGCGACAGCCAGATTAAGAGTCTGGTGCTCTACCGACTGAGCTAACCGGGCTGTGATTTCTAATATTGTATTGAATCATTTAGATGTTCAGAGCATAACGTAATTTTCTACTGGATCTTTATGCAGGTGAAATCAGAATAATTCTTGTTATCTTTGGTTCTAATGGATCAGTCCGTCAGAAAAATTTTAGATCAAGATCTTAGAAGTGTTCTATCTCTATCATTTTATTTTTCTTGTTATCTATACAAAGTTTGAAAACACTTAAACAGAGTTCTAAGAACTGAAACAATGTTACATCTACAGAATTCTATCTGATCAGAAAGAGGTTAGAAATGAATTTTCAAAATAAACTTTCAAATTTCAAATAAAAGGTAAAACTTAAAGCCCGATGCGGGGCTCGAACCCGCGACAGCCAGATTAAGAGTCTGGTGCTCTACCGACTGAGCTAACCGGGCTATGATTTCTGATATTCTATTGAATCATTTAGATGTTCAGAGCAAAAGGTAATTTTCTACTGGATCTTTATGCAGGTGAAATCAGAATAATTCTTGTAATCTTTGGTTCTAATGGCGCAGTCCGTCGGGAATATTTTGGATCGAGATCTTAGAAGTGTTCTATCTCTATCATTTCATTTTTCTTGTTATCTAAACAGAGTTTGAAAACACTTAAACAAAGTTCAAAGGGCAGAAGCAATGTTACATCCACAGAATTCTATCTGATCAGAAAGAGGTTAGAAATGAATTTTCAAAATAAACTTTCAAATTTCAAATAAAAGGTAAAACTTAAAGCCCGATGCGGGGCTCGAACCCGCGACAGCCAGATTAAGAGTCTGGTGCTCTACCGACTGAGCTAACCGGGCTGTGATTTCTAATATTGTATTGAATCATTTAGATGTTCAGAGCATAACGTAATTTTCTACTGGATCTTTATGCAGGTGAAATCAGAATAATTCTTGTTATCTTTGGTTCTAATGGATCAGTCCGTCAGAAAAATTTTAGATCAAGAACTTAGAAGTGTTCTATCTCTATCATTTTATTTTTCTTGTTATCTATACAAAGTTTGAAAACACTTAAACAAAGTTCTAAGAACTGAAACAATGTTACATCCACAGAATTCTATCTGATCAGAAAGAGGTTAGAAATGAATTTTCAAAATAAACGTTATAATTTCAAATAAAAGGTAAAACTTAAAGCCCGATGCGGGGCTCGAACCCGCGACAGCCAGATTAAGAGTCTGGTGCTCTACCGACTGAGCTAACCGGGCAGTGATTTCTGATATTGTATTGAATCATTTAGATGTTCAGAGCAAAAGGTAATTTTCTACTGGATCTTTATGCAGGTGAAATCAGAATAATTCTTGTAATCTTTGGTTCTAATGGATCAGTCTGTCAGAAAAACCTTAGATCAAGATCTTAGAAGTGTTCTATCTCTCTCATTTCATTTTTCTTGGTGTCTATACAAAGTTTGAAAACACTTAAACAGAGTTCTAAGAACTGAAACAATGTTACATCTACAGAATTCTATCTGATCAGAAAGAGGTTAGAAATGAATTTTAAAATAAACTTTCAAATTTCAAATAAAAGGTAAAACTTAAAGCCCGATGCGGGGCTCGAACCCGCGACAGCCAGATTAAGAGTCTGGTGCTCTACCGACTGAGCTAACCGGGCTGCGATTTCTAATCATGTATTGAATCATTTAGATGTTCAGAGCATAACGTAATTTTCTACTGGATCTTTATGCAGGTGAAATCAGAATAATTCTTGTAATCTTTGGTTCTAATGGCTCAGTCCGTCGGGAATATTTTGGATCGAGATCTTAGAAGTGTTCTATCTCTATCATTTCATTTTTCTTGGTATCTATACAAAGTTTGAAAACACTTAAACAAAGTTCTAAGAACTGAAACAATGTTACATCTTAAGAATTCTATCTGATCAGAAAGAGGTTAGAAATGAATTTTAAAATAAACTTTCAAATTTCAAATAAAAGGTAAAACTTAAAGCCCGATGCGGGGCTCGAACCCGCGACAGCCAGATTAAGAGTCTGGTGCTCTACCGACTGAGCTAACCGGGCTGTGTTTTCTAATATTGTATTGAATCATTTAGATGTTCAGAGCATAACGTAATTTTCTACTGGATCTTCATGCAGGTGAAATCAGAATAATTCTTGTAATCTTTGGTTCTAATGGCGCAGTCCGTCGGGAATATTTTGGATCGAGATCTTAGAAGTGTTCTATCTCTATCATTTCATTTTTCTTGTTATCTAAACAGAGTTTGAAAACACTTAAACAAAGTTCAAAGGGCAGAAGCAATGTTACATCCACAGAATTCTATCTGATCAGAAAGAGGTTAGAAATGAATTTTCAAAATAAACTTTCAAATTTCAAATAAAAGGTAAAACTTAAAGACCGATGCGGGGCTCGAACCCGCGACAGCCAGATTAAGAGTCTGGTGCTCTACCGACTGAGCTAACCGGGCTGTGATTTCTAATCATGTATTGAATCATTTAGATGTTCAGAGCATAACGTAATTTTCTACTGGATCTTTATGCAGGTGAAATCAGAATAATTCTTGTTCTCTATCATTTCATTTTTCTTGTTATCTAAACAGAGTTTGAAAACACTTAAACAAAGTTCAAAGGGCAGAAGCAATGTTACATCCACAGAATTCTATCTGATCAGAAAGAGGTTAGAAATGAATTTTCAAAATAAACTTTCAAATTTCAAATAAATTTTTCGTAATTTTCTACTGGATCTTTATGCAGGTGAAATCAGAATAATTCTTGTTATCTTTGGTTCTAATGGATCAGTTCGTCAGAAAAACCTTGGATCAAGAACTTAGAAGTGTTCTATCTCTATCATTTTATTTTTCTTGTTATCTATACAAAGTTTGAAAACACTTAAACAAAGTTCTAAGAACTGAAACAATGTTACATCCACAGAATTCTATCTGATCAGAAAGAGGTTAGAAATGAATTTTCAAAATAAACGTTATAATTTCAAATAAAAGGTAAAACTTAAAGCCCGATGCGGGGCTCGAACCCGCGACAGCCAGTTTAAGAGTCTGGTGCTCTACCGACTGAGCTAACCGGGCAGTGATTTCTGATATTGTATTGAATCATTTAGATGTTCAGAGCAAAAGGTAATTTTCTACTGGATCTTTATGCAGATGAAATCAGGCGACAGCCAGATTAAGAGTCTGGTGCTCTACCGACTGAGCTAACCGGGCTGCGATTTCTAATCATGTATTGAATCATTTAGATGTTCAGAGCATAACGTAATTTTCTACTGGATCTTTATGCAGGTGAAATCAGAATAATTCTTGTAATCTTTGGTTCTAATGGCTCAGTCCGTCGGGAATATTTTGGATCGAGATCTTAGAAGTGTTCTATCTCTATCATTTCATTTTTCTTGGTATCTATACAAAGTTTGAAAACACTTAAACAAAGTTCTAAGAACTGAAACAATGTTACATCTTAAGAATTCTATCTGATCAGAAAGAGGTTAGAAATGAATTTTAAAATAAACTTTCAAATTTCAAATAAAAGGTAAAACTTAAAGCCCGATGCGGGGCTCGAACCCGCGACAGCCAGATTAAGAGTCTGGTGCTCTACCGACTGAGCTAACCGGGCTGTGTTTTCTAATATTGTATTGAATCATTTAGATGTTCAGAGCATAACGTAATTTTCTACTGGATCTTCATGCAGGTGAAATCAGAATAATTCTTGTAATCTTTGGTTCTAATGGCGCAGTCCGTCGGGAATATTTTGGATCGAGATCTTAGAAGTGTTCTATCTCTATCATTTCATTTTTCTTGTTATCTAAACAGAGTTTGAAAACACTTAAACAAAGTTCAAAGGGCAGAAGCAATGTTACATCCACAGAATTCTATCTGATCAGAAAGAGGTTAGAAATGAATTTTCAAAATAAACTTTCAAATTTCAAATAAAAGGTAAAACTTAAAGCCCGATGCGGGGCTCGAACCCGCGACAGCCAGATTAAGAGTCTGGTGCTCTACCGACTGAGCTAACCGGGCTGTGATTTCTAATCATGTATTGAATCATTTAGATGTTCAGAGCATAACGTAATTTTCTACTGGATCTTTATGCAGGTGAAATCAGAATAATTCTTGTTCTCTATCATTTCATTTTTCTTGTTATCTAAACAGAGTTTGAAAACACTTAAACAAAGTTCAAAGGGCAGAAGCAATGTTACATCCACAGAATTCTATCTGATCAGAAAGAGGTTAGAAATGAATTTTCAAAATAAACTTTCAAATTTCAAATAAATTTTTCGTAATTTTCTACTGGATCTTTATGCAGGTGAAATCAGAATAATTCTTGTTATCTTTGGTTCTAATGGATCAGTTCGTCAGAAAAACCTTGGATCAAGAACTTAGAAGTGTTCTATCTCTATCATTTTATTTTTCTTGTTATCTATACAAAGTTTGAAAACACTTAAACAAAGTTCTAAGAACTGAAACAATGTTACATCCACAGAATTCTATCTGATCAGAAAGAGGTTAGAAATGAATTTTCAAAATAAACGTTATAATTTCAAATAAAAGGTAAAACTCAAAGCCCGATGCGGGGCTCGAACCCGCGACAGCCAGATTAAGAGTCTGGTGCTCTACCGACTGAGCTAACCGGGCTGTGATTTCTAATATTGTATTGAATCATTTAGATGTTCAGAGCATAACGTAATTTTCTACTGGATCTTTATGCAGGTGAAATCAGAATAATTCTTGTAATCTTTGGTTCTAATGGCTCAGTCCGTCGGGAATATTTTGGATCGAGATCTTAGAAGTGTTCTATCTCTATCATTTCATTTTTCTTGGTATCTATACAAAGTTTGAAAACACTTAAACAAAGTTCTAAGAACTGAAACAATGTTACATCTTAAGAATTCTATCTGATCAGAAAGAGGTTAGAAATGAATTTTAAAATAAACTTTCAAATTTCAAATAAAAGGTAAAACTTAAAGCCCGATGCGGGGCTCGAACCCGCGACAGCCAGATTAAGAGTCTGGTGCTCTACCGACTGAGCTAACCGGGCTGTGTTTTCTAATATTGTATTGAATCATTTAGATGTTCAGAGCATAACGTAATTTTCTACTGGATCTTCATGCAGGTGAAATCAGAATAATTCTTGTAATCTTTGGTTCTAATGGCGCAGTCCGTCGGGAATATTTTGGATCGAGATCTTAGAAGTGTTCTATCTCTATCATTTCATTTTTCTTGTTATCTAAACAGAGTTTGAAAACACTTAAACAAAGTTCAAAGGGCAGAAGCAATGTTACATCCACAGAATTCTATCTGATCAGAAAGAGGTTAGAAATGAATTTTCAAAATAAACTTTCAAATTTCAAATAAAAGGTAAAACTTAAAGCCCGATGCGGGGCTCGAACCCGCGACAGCCAGATTAAGAGTCTGGTGCTCTACCGACTGAGCTAACCGGGCTGTGATTTCTAATCATGTATTGAATCATTTAGATGTTCAGAGCATAACGTAATTTTCTACTGGATCTTTATGCAGGTGAAATCAGAATAATTCTTGTTCTCTATCATTTCATTTTTCTTGTTATCTAAACAGAGTTTGAAAACACTTAAACAAAGTTCAAAGGGCAGAAGCAATGTTACATCCACAGAATTCTATCTGATCAGAAAGAGGTTAGAAATGAATTTTCAAAATAAACTTTCAAATTTCAAATAAAAGGTAAAACTTAAAGCCCGATGCGGGGCTCGAACCCGCGACAGCCAGATTAAGAGTCTGGTGCTCTACCGACTGAGCTAACCGGGCTGTGATTTCTAATCATGTATTGAATCATTTAGATGTTCAGAGCATAACGTAATTTTCTACTGGATCTTTATGCAGGTGAAATCAGAATAATTCTTGTAATCTTTGGTTCTAATGGCGCAGTCCGTCGGGAATATTTTGGATCGAGATCTTAGAAGTGTTCTATCTCTATCATTTCATTTTTCTTGTTATCTAAACAGAGTTTGAAAACACTTAAACAAAGTTCAAAGGGCAGAAGCAATGTTACATCCACAGAATTCTATCTGATCAGAAAGAGGTTAGAAATGAATTTTCAAAATAAACTTTCAAATTTCAAATAAAAGGTAAAACTTAAAGCCCGATGCGGGGCTCGAACCCGCGACAGCCAGATTAAGAGTCTGGTGCTCTACCGACTGAGCTAACCGGGCTGTGATTTCTAATATTGTATTGAATCATTTAGATGTTCAGAGCATAACGTAATTTTCTACTGGATCTTTATGCAGGTGAAATCAGAATAATTCTTGTTATCTTTGGTTCTAATGGATCAGTTCGTCAGAAAAACCTTGGATCAAGAACTTAGAAGTGTTCTATCTCTATCATTTTATTTTTCTTGTTATCTATACAAAGTTTGAAAACACTTAAACAGAGTTCTAAGAACTGAAACAATGTTACATCTACAGAATTCTATCTGATCAGAAAGAGGTTAGAAATGAATTTTCAAAATAAACGTTATAATTTCAAATAAAAGGTAAAACTTAAAGCCCGATGCGGGGCTCGAACCCGCGACAGCCAGTTTAAGAGTCTGGTGCTCTACCGACTGAGCTAACCGGGCAGTGATTTCTGATATTGTATTGAATCATTTAGATGTTCAGAGCAAAAGGTAATTTTCTACTGGATCTTTATGCAGATGAAATCAGGCGACAGCCAGATTAAGAGTCTGGTGCTCTACCGACTGAGCTAACCGGGCTGTGATTTCTAATATTGTATTAAATCATTTAGATGTTCAGAGCATAACGTAATTTTCTACTGGATCTTTATGCAGGTGAAATCAGAATAATTCTTGTTATCTTTGGTTCTAATGGATCAGTTCGTCAGAAAAACTTTGGATCAAGATCTTAGAAGTGTTCTATCTCTCTCATTTCATTTTTCTTGTTATCTATACAAAGTTTGAAAACACTTAAACAGAGTTCTAAGAACTGAAACAATGTTACATCTACAGAATTCTATCTGATCAGAAAGAGGTTAGAAATGAAATTTCAAAATAAACGTTATAATTGCAAATAAAAGGTAAAACTTAAAGCCCGATGCGGGGCTCGAACCCGCGACAGCCAGATTAAGAGTCTGGTGCTCTACCGACTGAGCTAACCGGGCTGTGATTTCTGATATTGTATTGAATCATTTAGATGTTCAGAGCAAAAGGTAATTTTCTACTGGATCTTCATGCAGGTGAAATCAGAATAATTCTTGTAATCTTTGGTTCTAATGGATCAGTCTGTCAGAAAAACCTTAGATCAAGATCTTAGAAGTGTTCTATCTCTCTCATTTCATTTTTCTTGGTGTCTATACAAAGTTTGAAAACACTTAAACAGAGTTCTAAGAACTGAAACAATGTTACATCTACAGAATTCTATCTGATCAGAAAGAGGTTAGAAATGAATTTTAAAATAAACTTTCAAATTTCAAATAAAAGGTAAAACTTAAAGCCCGATGCGGGGCTCGAACCCGCGACAGCCAGATTAAGAGTCTGGTGCTCTACCGACTGAGCTAACCGGGCTGCGATTTCTAATCATGTATTGAATCATTTAGATGTTCAGAGCATAACGTAATTTTCTACTGGATCTTTATGCAGGTGAAATCAGAATAATTCTTGTAATCTTTGGTTCTAATGGCTCAGTCCGTCGGGAATATTTTGGATCGAGATCTTAGAAGTGTTCTATCTCTATCATTTCATTTTTCTTGGTATCTATACAAAGTTTGAAAACACTTAAACAAAGTTCTAAGAACTGAAACAATGTTACATCTTAAGAATTCTATCTGATCAGAAAGAGGTTAGAAATGAATTTTCAAAATAAACGTTATAATTTCAAATAAAAGGTAAAACTTAAAGCCCGATGCGGGGCTCGAACCCGCGACAGCCAGATTAAGAGTCTGGTGCTCTACCGACTGAGCTAACCGGGCTGTGATTTCTAATCATGTATTGAATCATTTAGATGTTCAGAGCATAACGTAATTTTCTACTGGATCTTTATGCAGGTGAAATCAGAATAATTCTTGTTATCTTTGGTTCTAATGGATCAGTTCGTCAGAAAAACCTTGGATCAAGATCTTAGAAGTGTTCTATCTCTATCATTTCATTTTTCTCTGTATCTATACAAAGTTTGAAAACACTTAAACAAAGTTCTAAGAACTGAAACAATGTTACATCTTAAGAATTCTATCTGATCAGAAAGAGGTTAGAAATGAATTTTCAAAATAAACGTTATAATTTCAAATAAAAGGTAAAACTTAAAGCCCGATGCGGGGCTCGAACCCGCGACAGCCAGATTAAGAGTCTGGTGCTCTACCGACTGAGCTAACCGGGCTGTGATTTCTAATATTGTATTGAATCAGTTAGATGTTCAGAGCATAACGTAATTTTCTACTGGATCTTTATGCAGGTGAAATCAGAATAATTCTTGTTATCTTTGGTTCTAATGGATCAGTCCGTCAGAAAAACCTTAGATCAAGATCTTAGAAGTGTTCTATCTCTATCATTTTATTTTTCTTGTTATCTATACAAAGTTTGAAAACACTTAAACAAAGTTCTAAGAACTGAAACAATGTTACATCCACAGAATTCTATCTGATCAGAAAGAGGTTAGAAATGAATTTTCAAAATAAACGTTATAATTTCAAATAAAAGGTAAAACTTAAAGCCCGATGCGGGGCTCGAACCCGCGACAGCCAGTTTAAGAGTCTGGTGCTCTACCGACTGAGCTAACCGGGCAGTGATTTCTGATATTGTATTGAATCATTTAGATGTTCAGAGCAAAAGGTAATTTTCTACTGGATCTTTATGCAGATGAAATCAGGCGACAGCCAGATTAAGAGTCTGGTGCTCTACCGACTGAGCTAACCGGGCTGTGATTTCTAATATTGTATTAAATCATTTAGATGTTCAGAGCATAACGTAATTTTCTACTGGATCTTTATGCAGGTGAAATCAGAATAATTCTTGTTATCTTTGGTTCTAATGGATCAGTTCGTCAGAAAAACTTTGGATCAAGATCTTAGAAGTGTTCTATCTCTCTCATTTCATTTTTCTTGTTATCTATACAAAGTTTGAAAACACTTAAACAGAGTTCTAAGAACTGAAACAATGTTACATCTACAGAATTCTATTTGATCAGAAAGAGGTTAGAAATGAAATTTCAAAATAAACGTTATAATTGCAAATAAAAGGTAAAACTTAAAGCCCGATGCGGGGCTCGAACCCGCGACAGCCAGATTAAGAGTCTGGTGCTCTACCGACTGAGCTAACCGGGCTGTGATTTCTGATATTGTATTGAATCATTTAGATGTTCAGAGCAAAAGGTAATTTTCTACTGGATCTTCATGCAGGTGAAATCAGAATAATTCTTGTAATCTTTGGTTCTAATGGATCAGTCTGTCAGAAAAACCTTAGATCAAGATCTTAGAAGTGTTCTATCTCTCTCATTTCATTTTTCTTGGTGTCTATACAAAGTTTGAAAACACTTAAACAGAGTTCTAAGAACTGAAACAATGTTACATCTACAGAATTCTATCTGATCAGAAAGAGGTTAGAAATGAATTTTAAAATAAACTTTCAAATTTCAAATAAAAGGTAAAACTTAAAGCCCGATGCGGGGCTCGAACCCGCGACAGCCAGATTAAGAGTCTGGTGCTCTACCGACTGAGCTAACCGGGCTGCGATTTCTAATCATGTATTGAATCATTTAGATGTTCAGAGCATAACGTAATTTTCTACTGGATCTTTATGCAGGTGAAATCAGAATAATTCTTGTAATCTTTGGTTCTAATGGCTCAGTCCGTCGGGAATATTTTGGATCGAGATCTTAGAAGTGTTCTATCTCTCTCATTTCATTTTTCTTGGTGTCTATACAAAGTTTGAAAACACTTAAACAAAGTTCTAAGAACTGAAACAATGTTACATCTACAGAATTCTATCTGATCAGAAAGAGGTTAGAAATGAAATTTCAAAATAAACGTTATAATTGCAAATAAAAGGTAAAACTTAAAGCCCGATGCGGGGCTCGAACCCGCGACAGCCAGATTAAGAGTCTGGTGCTCTACCGACTGAGCTAACCGGGCTGTGATTTCTGATATTGTATTGAATCATTTAGATGTTCAGAGCAAAAGGTAATTTTCTACTGGATCTTCATGCAGGTGAAATCAGAATAATTCTTGTAATCTTTGGTTCTAATGGATCAGTCTGTCAGAAAAACCTTGGATCAAGATCTTAGAAGTGTTCTATCTCTATCATTTCATTTTTCTTGGTATCTATACAAAGTTTGAAAACACTTAAACAAAGTTCTAAGAACTGAAACAATGTTACATCTTAAGAATTCTATCTGATCAGAAAGAGGTTAGAAATGAATTTTCAAAATAAACGTTATAATTTCAAATAAAAGGTAAAACTTAAAGCCCGATGCGGGGCTCGAACCTGCGACAGCCAGATTAAGAGTCTGGTGCTCTACCGACTGAGCTAACCGGGCTGTGATTTCTAATCATGTATTGAATCATTTAGATGTTCAGAGTATAACGTAATTTTCTACTGGATCTTTATGCAGGTGAAATCAGAATAATTCTTGTTATCTTTGGTTCTAATGGATCAGTCTGTCAGAAAAACCTTAGATCAAGATCTTAGAAGTGTTCTATCTCTCTCATTTCATTTTTCTTGGTGTCTATACAAAGTTTGAAAACACTTAAACAAAGTTCTAAGAACTGAAACAATGTTACATCTTAAGAATTCTATCTGATCAGAAAGAGGTTAGAAATGAATTTTAAAATAAATTTTCAAATTTCAAATAAAAGGTAAAACTTAAAGCCCGATGCGGGGCTCGAACCCGCGACAGCCAGATTAAGAGTCTGGTGCTCTACCGACTGAGCTAACCGGGCTGTGATTTCTAATCATGTATTGAATCATTTAGATGTTCAGAGTATAACGTAATTTTTTACTGGATCTTTATGCAGGTGAAATCAGAATAATTCTTGTTATCTTTGGTTCTAATGGATCAGTTCGTCAGAAAAACCTTGGATCAAGATCTTAGAAGTGTTCTATCTCTATCATTTCATTTTTCTTGGTATCTATACAAAGTTTGAAAACACTTAAACAAAGTTCTAAGAACTGAAACAATGTTACATCTTAAGAATTCTATCTGATCAGAAAGAGGTTAGAAATGAATTTTCAAAATAAACGTTATAATTTCAAATAAAAGGTAAAACTTAAAGCCCGATGCGGGGCTCGAACCTGCGACAGCCAGATTAAGAGTCTGGTGCTCTACCGACTGAGCTAACCGGGCTATGATTTCTGATATTCTATTGAATCATTTAGATGTTCAGAGCAAAAGGTAATTTTCTACTGGATCTTTATGCAGGTGAAATCAGAATAATTCTTGTAATCTTTGGTTCTAATGGATCAGTCCGTCAGAAAAACCTTGGATCAAGATCTTAGAAGTGTTCTATCTCTATCATTTCATTTTTCTTGGTATCTATACAAAGTTTGAAAACACTTAAACAGAGTTCTAAGAACTGAAACAATGTTACATCTACAGAATTCTATCTGATCAGAAAAAGGTTAGGAATAAATTTTCAAAATAAACGTTATAATTTCAAATAAAAGGTAAAACTTAAAGCCCGATGCGGGGCTCGAACCCGCGACAGCCAGATTAAGAGTCTGGTGCTCTACCGACTGAGCTAACCGGGCTGTGATTTCTAATATTGTATTGAATCATTTAGATGTTCAGAGCAAAAGGTAATTTTCTACTGGATCTTCATGCAGGTAAAATCAGAATAATTCTTGTAATCTTTGGTTCTAATGGATCAGTCTGTCAGAAAAACCTTGGATCAAGATCTTAGAAGTGTTCTATCTCACTCATTTCATTTTTCTTGGTGTCTATACAAAGTTTGAAAACACTTAAACAGAGTTCTAAGAACTGAAACAATGTTACATCTACAGAATTCTATCTGATCAGAAAAAGGTTAGGAATAAATTTTCAAAATAAACGTTATAATTTCAAATAAAAGGTAAAACTTAAAGCCCGATGCGGGGCTCGAACCTGCGACAGCCAGATTAAGAGTCTGGTGCTCTACCGACTGAGCTAACCGGGCTGTGATTTCTAATCATGTATTGAATCATTTAGATGTTCAGAGCATAACGTAATTTTCTACTGGATCTTTATGCAGGTGAAATCAGAATAATTCTTGTTATCTTTGGTTCTAATGGATCAGTTCGTCAGAAAAACCTTGGATCAAGAACTTAGAAGTGTTCTATCTCTATCATTTTATTTTTCTTGTTATCTATACAAAGTTTGAAAACACTTAAACAAAGTTCTAAGAATCATGTATTGAATCATTTAGATGTTCAGAGCATAACGTAATTTTCTACTGGATCTTTATGCAGGTGAAATCAGAATAATTCTTGTAATCTTTGGTTCTAATGGCTCAGTCCGTCGGGAATATTTTGGATCGAGATCTTAGAAGTGTTCTATCTCTATCATTTCATTTTTCTTGGTATCTATACAAAGTTTGAAAACACTTAAACAAAGTTCTAAGAACTGAAACAATGTTACATCTTAAGAATTCTATCTGATCAGAAAGAGGTTAGAAATGAATTTTCAAAATAAACGTTATAATTTCAAATAAAAGGTAAAACTTAAAGCCCGATGCGGGGCTCGAACCTGCGACAGCCAGATTAAGAGTCTGGTGCTCTACCGACTGAGCTAACCGGGCTGTGATTTCTAATCATGTATTGAATCATTTAGATGTTCAGAGCATAACGTAATTTTCTACTGGATCTTTATGCAGGTGAAATCAGAATAATTCTTGTAATCTTTGGTTCTAATGGCTCAGTCCGTCGGGAATATTTTGGATCGAGATCTTAGAAGTGTTCTATCTCTATCATTTCATTTTTCTTGGTGTCTATACAAAGTTTGAAAACACTTAAACAAAGTTCTAAGAACTGAAACAATGTTACATCTTAAGAATTCTATCTGATCAGAAAGAGGTTAGAAATGAATTTTAAAATAAATTTTCAAATTTCAAATAAAAGGTAAAACTTAAAGCCCGATGCGGGGCTCGAACCCGCGACAGCCAGATTAAGAGTCTGGTGCTCTACCGACTGAGCTAACCGGGCTGTGATTTCTAATCATGTATTGAATCATTTAGATGTTCAGAGTATAACGTAATTTTCTACTGGATCTTTATGCAGGTGAAATCAGAATAATTCTTGTTATCTTTGGTTCTAATGGATCAGTTCGTCAGAAAAACCTTGGATCAAGATCTTAGAAGTGTTCTATCTCTATCATTTCATTTTTCTTGGTATCTATACAAAGTTTGAAAACACTTAAACAAAGTTCTAAGAACTGAAACAATGTTACATCTTAAGAATTCTATCTGATCAGAAAGAGGTTAGAAATGAATTTTCAAAATAAACGTTATAATTTCAAATAAAAGGTAAAACTTAAAGCCCGATGCGGGGCTCGAACCTGCGACAGCCAGATTAAGAGTCTGGTGCTCTACCGACTGAGCTAACCGGGCTATGATTTCTGATATTCTATTGAATCATTTAGATGTTCAGAGCAAAAGGTAATTTTCTACTGGATCTTTATGCAGGTGAAATCAGAATAATTCTTGTAATCTTTGGTTCTAATGGATCAGTCCGTCAGAAAAACCTTGGATCAAGATCTTAGAAGTGTTCTATCTCTATCATTTCATTTTTCTTGGTATCTATACAAAGTTTGAAAACACTTAAACAGAGTTCTAAGAACTGAAACAATGTTACATCTACAGAATTCTATCTGATCAGAAAGAGGTTAGGAATAAATTTTCAAAATAAACGTTATAATTGCAAATAAAAGGTAAAACTTAAAGCCCGATGCGGGGCTCGAACCCGCGACAGCCAGATTAAGAGTCTGGTGCTCTACCGACTGAGCTAACCGGGCTGTGATTTCTAATATTGTATTGAATCATTTAGATGTTCAGAGCATAACGTAATTTTGTACTGGATCTTTATGCAGGTGAAATCAGAATAATTCTTGTAATCTTTGGTTCTAATGACGCAGTCCGTCGGGAATATTTTGGATCGAGATCTTAGAAGTGTTCTATCTCTATCATTTCATTTTTCTTGTTATCTAAACAGAGTTTGAAAACACTTAAACAAAGTTCAAAGGGCAGAAGCAATGTTACATCCACAGAATTCTATCTGATCAGAAAGAGGTTAGAAATGAATTTTCAAAATAAACGTTATAATTTCAAATAAAAGGTAAAACTTAAAGCCCGATGCGGGGCTCGAACCCGCGACAGCCAGATTAAGAGTCTGGTGCTCTACCGACTGAGCTAACCGGGCTGTGATTTCTAATATTGTATTGAATCATTTAGATGTTCAGAGCAAAAGGTAATTTTCTACTGGATCTTCATGCAGGTAAAATCAGAATAATTCTTGTAATCTTTGGTTCTAATGGATCAGTCTGTCAGAAAAACCTTGGATCAAGATCTTAGAAGTGTTCTATCTCACTCATTTCATTTTTCTTGGTGTCTATACAAAGTTTGAAAACACTAAAACAGAGTTCTAAGAACTGAAACATTGTTACATCTACAGAATTCTATCTGATCAGAAAGAGGTTAGGAATAAATTTTCAAAATAAACGTTATAATTGCAAATAAAAGGTAAAACTTAAAGCCCGATGCGGGGCTCGAACCCGCGACAGCCAGATTAAGAGTCTGGTGCTCTACCGACTGAGCTAACCGGGCTGTGATTTCTAATATTGTATTGAATCATTTAGATGTTCAGAGCATAACGTAATTTTGTACTGGATCTTTATGCAGGTGAAATCAGAATAATTCTTGTAATCTTTGGTTCTAATGACGCAGTCCGTCGGGAATATTTTGGATCGAGATCTTAGAAGTGTTCTATCTCTATCATTTCATTTTTCTTGTTATCTAAACAGAGTTTGAAAACACTTAAACAAAGTTCAAAGGGCAGAAGCAATGTTACATCCACAGAATTCTATCTGATCAGAAAGAGGTTAGAAATGAATTTTCAAAATAAACGTTATAATTTCAAATAAAAGGTAAAACTTAAAGCCCGATGCGGGGCTCGAACCCGCGACAGCCAGATTAAGAGTCTGGTGCTCTACCGACTGAGCTAACCGGGCTGTGATTTCTGATATTGTATTGAATCATTTAGATGTTCAGAGCAAAAGGTAATTTTCTACTGGATCTTCATGCAGGTGAAATCAGAATAATTCTTGTAATCTTTGGTTCTAATGGATCAGACCGTCAGAAAAACCTTGGATCAAGATCTTAGAAGTGTTCTATCTCTATCATTTCATTTTTCTTGTTATCTATACAAAGTTTGAAAACACTTAAACAGAGTTCTAAGAACTGAAACAATGTTACATCTCCAGAATTCTATCTGATCAGAAAGAGGTTAGAAATGAAATTTCAAAATAAACGTTATAATTTCAAATAAAAGGTAAAACTTAAAGCCCGATGCGGGGCTCGAACCCGCGACAGCCAGATTAAGAGTCTGGTGCTCTACCGACTGAGCTAACCGGGCTGTGATTTCTGATATTGTATTGAATCATTTAGATGTTCAGAGCAAAAGGTAATTTTCTACTGGATCTTCATGCAGGTGAAATCAGAATAATTCTTGTAATCTTTGGTTCTAATGGATCAGTTCGTCAGAAAAACCTTGGATCAAGATCTTAGAAGTGTTCTATCTCTATCATTTCATTTTTCTTGTTATCTATACAAAGTTTGAAAACACTTAAACAGAGTTCTAAGAACTGAAACAATGTTACATCTACAGAATTCTATCTGATCAGAAAGAGGTTAGAAATGAAATTTCAAAATAAACGTTATAATTTCAAATAAAAGGTAAAACTTAAAGCCCGATGCGGGGCTCGAACCCGCGACAGCCAGATTAAGAGTCTGGTGCTCTACCGACTGAGCTAACCGGGCTGTGATTTCTAATATTGTATTGAATCATTTAGATGTTCAGAGCATAACGTAATTTTCTACTGGATCTTTATGCAGGTGAAATCAGAATAATTCTTGTAATCTTTGGTTCTAATGGCTCAGTCCGTCGGGAATATTTTGGATCGAGATCTTAGAAGTGTTCTATCTCTATCATTTCATTTTTCTTGTTATCTATACAAAGTTTGAAAACACTTAAACAGAGTTCTAAGAACTGAAACAATGTTACATCTACAGAATTCTATCTGATCAGAAAGAGGTTAGAAATGAATTTTAAAATAAACTTTCAAATTTCAAATAAAAGGTAAAACTTAAAGCCCGATGCGGGGCTCGAACCCGCGACAGCCAGATTAAGAGTCTGGTGCTCTACCGACTGAGCTAACCGGGCTGTGATTTCTAATATTGTATTGAATCATTTAGATGTTCAGAGCATAACGTAATTTTCTACTGGATCTTTATGCAGGTGAAATCAGAATAATTCTTGTAATCTTTGGTTCTAATGGATCAGTTCGTCAGAAAAACCTTGGATCAAGATCTTAGAAGTGTTCTATCTCTATCATTTCATTTTTCTTGTTATCTATACAAAGTTTGAAAACACTTAAACAGAGTTCTAAGAACTGAAACAATGTTACATCTACAGAATTCTATCTGATCAGAAAGAGGTTAGAAATGAATTTTAAAATAAACTTTCAAATTTCAAATAAAAGGTAAAACTTAAAGCCCGATGCGGGGCTCGAACCCGCGACAGCCAGATTAAGAGTCTGGTGCTCTACCGACTGAGCTAACCGGGCTGTGATTTCTAATCATGTATTGAATCATTTAGATGTTCAGAGCATAACGTAATTTTCTACTGGATCTTTATGCAGGTGAAATCAGAATAATTCTTGTTATCTTTGGTTCTAATGGATCAGTTCGTCAGAAAAACCTTGGATCAAGATCTTAGAAGTGTTCTATCTCTATCATTTCATTTTTCTTGGTATCTATACAAAGTTTGAAAACACTTAAACAAAGTTCTAAGAACTGAAACAATGTTACATCTTAAGAATTCTATCTGATCAGAAAGAGGTTAGAAATGAATTTTCAAAATAAACGTTATAATTTCAAATAAAAGGTAAAACTTAAAGCCCGATGCGGGGCTCGAACCCGCGACAGCCAGATTAAGAGTCTGGTGCTCTACCGACTGAGCTAACCGGGCTGTGATTTCTAATCATGTATTGAATCATTTAGATGTTCAGAGCATAACGTAATTTTCTACTGGATCTTTATGCAGGTGAAATCAGAATAATTCTTGTTATCTTTGGTTCTAATGGATCAGTTCGTCAGAAAAACCTTGGATCAAGATCTTAGAAGTGTTCTATCTCTATCATTTCATTTTTCTTGGTATCTATACAAAGTTTGAAAACACTTAAACAAAGTTCTAAGAACTGAAACAATGTTACATCTTAAGAATTCTATCTGATCAGAAAGAGGTTAGAAATGAATTTTCAAAATAAACGTTATAATTTCAAATAAAAGGTAAAACTTAAAGCCCGATGCGGGGCTCGAACCCGCGACAGCCAGATTAAGAGTCTGGTGCTCTACCGACTGAGCTAACCGGGCTGTGATTTCTAATCATGTATTGAATCATTTAGATGTTCAGAGCATAACGTAATTTTCTACTGGATCTTTATGCAGGTGAAATCAGAATAATTCTTGTTATCTTTGGTTCTAATGGATCAGTTCGTCAGAAAAATTTTAGATCAAGATCTTAGAAGTGTTCTATCTCTATCATTTCATTTTTCTTGTTATCTATACAAAGTTTGAAAACACTTAAACAAAGTTCTAAGAACTGAAACAATGTTACATCTTAAGAATTCTATCTGATCAGAAAAAGGTTAGGAATAAATTTTCAAAATAAACGTTATAATTGCAAATAAAAGGTAAAACTTAAAGCCCGATGCGGGGTTCGAACCCGCGACAGCCAGATTAAGAGTCTGGTGCTCTACCGACTGAGCTAACCGGGCTGTGATTTCTAATATTGTATTGAATCATTTAGATGTTCAGAGCATAACGTAATTTTCTACTGGATCTTTATGCAGGTGAAATCAGAATAATTCTTGTAATCTTTGGTTCTAATGACGCAGTCCGTCGGGAATATTTTGGATCGAGATCTTAGAAGTGTTCTATCTCTATCATTTCATTTTTCTTGGTATCTATACAAAGTTTGAAAACACTTAAACAAAGTTCTAAGAACTGAAACAATGTTACATCTTAAGAATTCTATCTGATCAGAAAGAGGTTAGAAATGAATTTTCAAAATAAACGTTATAATTTCAAATAAAAGGTAAAACTTAAAGCCCGATGCGGGGCTCGAACCCGCGACAGCCAGATTAAGAGTCTGGTGCTCTACCGACTGAGCTAACCGGGCTATGATTTCTGATATTCTATTGAATCATTTAGATGTTCAGAGCAAAAGGTAATTTTCTACTGGATCTTTATGCAGGTGAAATCAGAATAATTCTTGTAATCTTTGGTTCTAATGGATCAGTCCGTCAGAAAAACCTTGGATCAAGATCTTAGAAGTGTTCTATCTCTATCATTTCATTTTTCTTGGTATCTATACAAAGTTTGAAAACACTTAAACAGAGTTCTAAGAACTGAAACAATGTTACATCTACAGAATTCTATCTGATCAGAAAAAGGTTAGGAATAAATTTTCAAAATAAACGTTATAATTTCAAATAAAAGGTAAAACTTAAAGCCCGATGCGGGGCTCGAACCCGCGACAGCCAGATTAAGAGTCTGGTGCTCTACCGACTGAGCTAACCGGGCTGTGATTTCTGATATTGTATTGAATCATTTAGATGTTCAGAGCAAAAGGTAGTTTTCTACTGGATCTTTATGCAGGTGAAATCAGAATAATTCTTGTAATCTTTGGTTCTAATGACGCAGTCCGTCGGGAATATTTTGGATCGAGATCTTAGAAGTGTTCTATCTCTATCATTTCATTTTTCTTGGTATCTATACAAAGTTTGAAAACACTTAAACAGAGTTCTAAGAACTGAAACAATGTTACATCTACAGAATTCTATCTGATCAGAAAAAGGTTAGGAATAAATTTTCAAAATAAACGTTATAATTTCAAATAAAAGGTAAAACTTAAAGCCCGATGCGGGGCTCGAACCCGCGACAGCCAGATTAAGAGTCTGGTGCTCTACCGACTGAGCTAACCGGGCTGTGATTTCTGATATTGTATTGAATCATTTAGATGTTCAGAGCAAAAGGTAGTTTTCTACTGGATCTTTATGCAGGTGAAATCAGAATAATTCTTGTAATCTTTGGTTCTAATGGATCAGTCTGTCAGAAAAACCTTGGATCAAGATCTTAGAAGTGTTCTATCTCTCTCATTTCATTTTTCTTGGTGTCTATACAAAGTTTGAAAACACTTAAACAGAGTTCTAAGAACTGAAACATTGTTACATCCACAGAATTCTATCTGATCAGAAAGAGGTTAGAAATGAATTTTCAAAATAAACTTTCAAATTTCAAATAAAAGGTAAAACTTAAAGCCCGATGCGGGGCTCGAACCCGCGACAGCCAGATTAAGAGTCTGGTGCTCTACCGACTGAGCTAACCGGGCTGTGATTTCTAATCATGTATTGAATCATTTAGATGTTCAGAGCAAAAGGTAATTTTCTACTGGATCTTCATGCAGGTAAAATCAGAATAATTCTTGTAATCTTTGGTTCTAATGGATCAGTCTGTCAGAAAAACCTTGGATCAAGATCTTAGAAGTGTTCTATCTCACTCATTTCATTTTTCTTGGTGTCTATACAAAGTTTGAAAACACTAAAACAGAGTTCTAAGAACTGAAACATTGTTACATCTACAGAATTCTATCTGATCAGAAAGAGGTTAGGAATAAATTTTCAAAATAAACGTTATAATTGCAAATAAAAGGTAAAACTTAAAGCCCGATGCGGGGCTCGAACCCGCGACAGCCAGATTAAGAGTCTGGTGCTCTACCGACTGAGCTAACCGGGCTGTGATTTCTAATATTGTATTGAATCATTTAGATGTTCAGAGCATAACGTAATTTTGTACTGGATCTTTATGCAGGTGAAATCAGAATAATTCTTGTAATCTTTGGTTCTAATGACGCAGTCCGTCGGGAATATTTTGGATCGAGATCTTAGAAGTGTTCTATCTCTATCATTTCATTTTTCTTGTTATCTAAACAGAGTTTGAAAACACTTAAACAAAGTTCAAAGGGCAGAAGCAATGTTACATCCACAGAATTCTATCTGATCAGAAAGAGGTTAGAAATGAATTTTCAAAATAAACGTTATAATTTCAAATAAAAGGTAAAACTTAAAGCCCGATGCGGGGCTCGAACCCGCGACAGCCAGATTAAGAGTCTGGTGCTCTACCGACTGAGCTAACCGGGCTGTGATTTCTAATATTGTATTGAATCATTTAGATGCTCGGAGCATAACGTAATTTTCTACTGGATATTTATGCAGGTGAAATCAGAATAATTCTTGTAATCTTTGGTTCTAATGGCTCAGTCCGTCGGGAATATTTTGGATCGAGATCTTAGAAGTGTTCTATCTCTATCATTTTATTTTTCTTGTTATCTAAACAAAGTTTGAAAACACTTAAACAAAGTTCAAAGGGCAGAAGCATAGTTACATCCACAGAATTCTATCTGATCAGAAAGAGGTTAGAAATGAATTTTCAAAATAAACGTTATAATTTCAAATAAAAGGTAAAACTTAAAGCCCGATGCGGGGCTCGAACCCGCGACAGCCAGATTAAGAGTGTGGTGCTCTACCGACTGAGCTAACCGGGCTGTGATTTCTAATATTGTATTGAATCATTTAGATGTTCAGAGCATAATGTAATTTTCTACTGGATCTTTATGCAGGTGAAATCAGAATAATTCTTGTAATCTTTGGTTCTAATGGCTCAGTCCGTCAGAAAAACCTTAGATCAAGATCTTAGAAGTGTTCTATCTCTATCATTTTATTTTTCTTGTTATCTATACAAAGTTTGAAAACACTTAAACAGAGTTCTAAGAACTGAAACAATGTTACATCTACAGAATTCTATCTGATCAGAAAGAGGTTAGAAATGAATTTTCAAAATAAACTTTCAAATTTCAAATAAAAGGTAAAACTTGAAGCCCGATGCGGGGCTCGAACCCGCGACAGCCAGATTAAGAGTCTGGTGCTCTACCGACTGAGCTAACCGGGCTGTGATTTCTAATATTGTATTGAAGCATTTAGATGCTCGGAGCAAAGGTAATTTTCTACTGGATCTTTATGCCGTTCCATTCGGAAATCAATGCGTAGCAGGCGGGTTAGAATCAGACGACATGAGGCTGAGAGAGGACGACACGCCCTTCATATGGAACACAGACTTCAGCTTTGCCTTATGGAATGACTATGGATGGTTGGTCTTCCTTTCTTAGCTCTCTTTCACTTTATATCTTTATGTAGACTTATATAACGTATTGTAATCATGTAGACATAATAAACCTTTCTTTCTCGAGTCTTATGTTTATCCATTATGCTCTTTATCTACCGCTACATCTGGAATACTATCACACTCATCTTGTAGGCTTTATTGGTCTATAGGATCGATGTGAGAGCATAACGGAACGTGGAGGTTCCACCTCGAACATTTTTATCTTGATTTCTTGACTATTTTCTCTTATATTTCGTTATTTTTACTACATTTCATTGAATCTGAATTCTCTTATATCTCTACACCATCTACTCCATGTCTTAACACAATACGGTGGGGCCAACAACGTTTAAAAGGGAACAGATGCAAGGACCACTCCTTTTGGAGATGGATTTTATATTTTTTGAAACTGAAGTTATATTTTCCCGTTTGTTCACAATTTTCTGTCTGTCTGAACCCAACAATTTTTATATCCTTGCTGTTAACATCAAATACTCTGTTACCCGAACTCGAAGCATTTTTGAGGACCCTAGGATGAATTAGTGAACAAATTCACCCAAGGATAATTTTTATTGAGATTTATGCCCACACTTTCCCCTTTTAAGGATTGATTTTGGCTTCGAGGAAAGAATAGCCACGGTTATTTCTTTATTTTTGTGGATGAAACAATTTTGCGCACCAAATTGAGATTATTTCATATTTTGCGATCAGGACTATTTTATTTTGCGTTACATTTCTGTTCAGACAACTTTTTGCCATTAACATCCGAAAATATTTTGATAACGCATTGAATTTACACGGGAAACCTCACCTAAATGGGAGGAATATTATGAAAAGTGAATTTTAAGATCGCTATAGTCCGAAAAATCCTGTACAATTTTACGAACTGAATTATTATTAGTGATTGTCTATCAGGTCGTGTTGGCTTAAGCATATCAGTTTGGATTTTCTCCCCTTACTATATGTCACCTTCCTCATACCGTTATTGTTGTTTTGAAGCATAAGACTCATTCCTAAACACCATAATTCTTTAAATATAGTTATTGTAATCTTTAGTCATCTATTCCTAGCCATAATTTTAAAACTAGATTTCTGATCATGATGGGACTACGGTACTCATTCGTTTTCCAAATTGCTTCCTTAAAAGAGTAATGCTATTACGAATGTACATTATGAAAACCGCTAAAATCCTTTGAACATTTACCAAAGTCCATTTTCGTGGCATTTTCGATCACTCGTGAGTCCAAGAAGATCAGAATCGTCAGAAAAAGAAAAAAAATGGGAATAAGGACTAATGAGATTGCTCAGGCATCAATCAAGTAAGCACTGAACATTTTTTGAACATATACAAACTGGTTGAATTATATACATTTAAGAATATTAAATTGGAAAGCGAACAAAGTCCAAATTTTCATACGGTAGTAGGCGGATCTCTGTTAAAGGCCACAACTTAGATTCATTCCTTAACGCCGACTATACAAACCAGTTACTCACAGCTTTCTCACCCCTTTTCCAAAACTCCTTATCCATAACACTCATTAACGTCTCAAAATCCCCCACGTTACTAAACACTCAAGGTTTTTCCAAACCAAGAGCGCTACCAAAGTGGATAAGCGATTCCGATCAGCTGTACCTCTCAGTACACGAACTGATTTTGATCTGCGAGACTCAGCTCCACTCACCAGAAGCCGAGCTCGCGCACAAAGCATCGCTATAATCGAAGACGAGCAGAAAGCCGAGCACAAAACCGACAAGTTCTTTACTCCTCGTGCAGGCACTTATTCACCTACTGAACGATTAAGCGACGAGGATTACGTACCACCAGGAGGAGAAGAAACATCCATCATAGTGGAAGAACAAACACCAGTTACTGCTAAAAAGGTACGCTCCTCTAATTCAAATAAAAATAAGAAAAATAAAAATAAAAACTCAAGCAAATCGGACGCATCTCTCTCTCTGTCCATCCCTGAACCAACAGTTTCACCTTCAGTAGCCACTACTAGTGCAGGCGGTTTACAAACTTTTAAAAACATAGTTTCTGATCTCTTCAATCGTTCACCAAAAGATCGAAACTTGAACACCAGCCACACGAATAGATACTCGTCGGTTCCAAACATTAATTTATCTCCCATACAACCACCCGAACATACACATCTTGCTATTACTGATAACCAAACTTCAACCCCAATTTTACCAAATACAACAACAGGAAGTTCAAAAGCACCAAACCAACCCAGCCGCTCAGTACACACAACCCCTGTGTCTGAGAACTCATTAACAACAGGCAGAGTGATAAAAATGCCATCTGCCCGTACAAATAATATGGCAACTGAACCTTCTTTACCTGGGGCAGGGAAAACTACCATAGCGCAAGCCTTGTTATCACCCTACTGCCCAACTTATGATGGCAGTCGCAACTTTCGAGATTTCACGGCTAAATTCAACCTATTTGCCAACGCTGTAGGTCTGGTAATCCCGGAGAGATTAGCCCTTCTACCTTTGCTTCTTAAAAACGAAGCAGCGGAAGAAGCGTACAGGCAAGTACCTGAACAATTAAAAACCACCGGTTCATGGAATGACCTGTTAAGAGCTTTAACATCTAAGCTGTGTCCTGAATATAATCAGGACCCCGCGCTAATCAATCTCCAAAATACAACCCAAGGGGATCTGACAATTGACGCTTACGCTCAATCACTGAGAACGATTGCACTAAGCGCTTTTGCCACGGATGACCCTCACAAAGATCACATATTAAGATCAACTTTCCTCAGAGGACTGAAAAATACTCTGAAACCAGCTGTGATTCGAGCGAAGCCAAAATCCTTCACGGATGCGATTGAGGCCGCTCGCTGGGAAGAATCGATAATGAACCAGACAACAGACACGCAGTCCATGCTAGTCAATGCTGTAAACAAAGCACTAGCTCCTTTCGCGCGCACAAACGAGAGACGAGATAACCGAAATTTCGACCGTAATTATCCACGTGATAACCAAAACAATAAAAATTATCATAATTATCAAAATTATCAGAAAAATAAAAACTTTTCAAAATATAATAACAACCAAAATCGTAACGGCTCTTTTGCTAATTATCGCCGTAACAATAATTATGAACGAAATTCGGGACGATTTAATAACAACTGGCATTCAAACAATTTTAATCCTTCAAACAATAGTAGAAGAGGAAGGACTAATGAACATAACGGACAAAGAAGAGTCCATTTTAACAATCAAAGAGATCAATCAAGAGGACGAGATAGAAGCACACCACGAATTAACTCTGTGACCCTTTCACCGTTATCACTAACGGTTGTAATGGCAATCACAGTAGCAATTTTCCTGCCATGTGTAACTTCATATCAAATTTGCACAAAAGCAACTGGAGGAGCCTTATTAGTTCCACCAGTAGTAAAGAAATGTAAATTAACAGAAACAAATCATGTGCTACGTACACAAATCCATTTATACACGCGAAACCACACGGCTCACGAGTGGGACGCGTGGCGCTGCTCGAAGGAAGTACACAAGCTGTGTGTACGCGATTTGTTATTCCTCCGCGACACAAACAGAACAATCGATAGGGTGCAGCCTATAGCGGCGCACGAGTGCAGGCAGGCGATTCGCGATCGCAAATGGAATAACATGGAGCTGGAGAGAATCGATAGTATAGCACAAGCAACCCCAAAGCCCTCCTATGATCCGGCGCGCGCGTTTAGCCGCGACGAGTGCGAGGAGCGGCCGCGTTTAGTACTAGAGCGCGGAGTCATGACCCGCATGCCCGATGATACAATATTATCCAATTTAATACTAAACACTGAAGGTTGTAGTGCTCATCATGGTAATTGCAAATCAAATACATCAATAATTATATGGGATCCCCAAACATCGGATTCCCGTTGTAATTATATCGATATGCATTACTACGATGCTATAATAAGCAAAGAAACTATTTTGATTCCAAGTACACAATCAGCGCTTATCCTTTCGAGTAAAATAACACCAAAACCAATTGCATCCTGCTTTAGACAACCAGCATTCCATACAACATCAGGAAATTATATAACATTCCCCAAATATCCTAATGATAACAATATCACACTCCTAATTGAACGAGAATTTAAGAAATTGCCGTTCAAAAGACCTAAACGCGCAACTTCTACAAAATGCTCATTCCCATTCGATCAGGATAGAATAAATGAAGTTGAAGATTTTGAAACGTACACGCTTCGAATTTGTCCATATCCATTTTTAAGACCACTTATGAGTAATCCAGGAATTACACAAATTATTCCTCTAATTAAAGGAAGACGTATGGTAGACCCTACATATTCCTTGAAAGAATGGATAATAGCCCATCGTGAAAATTTTGAATTTTTCTTTAAAATTCAAATTTATGAGAAATCTTTAAGACATTTTCTCAAGCAATATGATTTCCGTGATAAAGACGAAGCCATTTTACAATATGTTGCTCAAAGAGAATTAGCTTTAGCTACAAAAGCTGGAATATCTTATTTAACATCCAGGCAACTTCTTCAACAAATATCAGATCGTTTGACCGTTATTGAATTTGATCGGTTAATTCGTACAAAAGAAGGCACTTATCGAGAGCGTGCTGAAACTATTGCTCTTGATTTAGCCAATACACCAGTTATAATTGAAGACAAATTAACAGTTCCATCAAGACAAGAAATATTAAAAGCATTCGTAAAAATGCCACCAATAAGGAAACAATTATTAACTGATCAAGAAGAAAGAAACAGCAAATTTATAAAAGATACAATTGACCTTGTACATGAGCTAAAAACTCTCGTTACGCTTAGAAGAAATAAAACAGCAGCTGATATTGATGACATAAAATTTATAAACCTTCCATCTTCACGAATGTTTGTACTTGATACTGATAAATTGTTCTATGACATCAAGAATAATTTTGGAATACCAATTGGACCACATCCCAAGCTCATAGAGCCCAACAACATCTCTAAGGACTTATTATTGGAAATATTTTTACCACTACTAAACGATAATATTTTGCCTAATACATCTAGTAGAATATCATCAGAACAGTTAAAAAGATTAATGACAGAGAAAATCCATCTTAAATCGTTGCAAACCACGACGCGTGCGCCAAGCAACGCGGCAGGCGGCGCGGCCGAGATGGCAGCCCTCCCTATAATCGATCGTGAGGCGCTGATCACAACAGATCCCGCAATACTGCCGCAAACATCTACAAGCCCTCGGGCAGCCGCAGCAACTACCGCGCGCGCGCCTTCATTGATGGCCCAGCCCGAAACAACGGCGCGCCATACAACCGCAACGACAACCGCGCGCGCAACAATATCGACCCGCACGCCGCCAACTACTATTCTCTACGCTGTTCATCAAGATCAACAAATTCCAATAATGGAAGAAACAACATATACACCAATATCTTTGATTCGTAAACATAGAGCATCATCAACGCCTACAGCCACCGATATAGAGTCTGTACAGGCTAATGCTCAATACATTGCCACAAAAGTTGACTCTGAACAACAGTTTCGCCAAAACATAACAAGCAGAATTGCACAAGATCATTTGCAATATGCTACAACTATGATTCAAGAAGAACTGCAGAAACATTTTAAAGAGTCATACGAATCAATATGTGAGATCCAAAATAGGTATCTTGAATTATGGAGATCAATTTTACAAATCGAACCAACAATAGCTATGCGTACAATACTGGGAAGAGAAGATATAGCCGCAAGATTTGTAGGCAGCGAGATATTACATATACATGTTTGCCCGGTAGTATTACAAAAGACTATATATCACAATCACACTGTGAATGGCACATGTTATCTCGAAACCCCAGTATTAACACAAGAAGGACAATTACTGTTTGCCGCACCAGGATCGAAAGACCTATTACCTCATGGTAAAGAAATTAACTGTGATCACGTACCAACAGACGTATGGTCAACAGACGGTGAATGGAAAGGAATTAATGGTACTGTAGACGTCAGTCTTATATCCATGTGGGACGGACTTCATCATGAAAAGATCACGCCATTAAAATTCACAGGAGCACACTTATACACCAACTTATCATCTCGAGTGTACTCAATGACAACAGCCATTGCTTATGGTGCTAGTTTAGCATCGATTCGTCAAAATCACGTGCTTCACACAATTCATCATGATCCAAAAATATCATCAGCATTCAGCATATTGAAGAAAAGTAGTGATTACATCTCCAAAGCCAATGAATTCACCAAAAGTACATGGAATTCATTTGTCGATACAATAGCAGGAACGATTGAACGAACACTCATCACTATTGGAGCAATTACAATTATTGTAGTTATACTGATCGTACTAGCCTTCGTTGCGAAAATATATTTTTTCAAACCAATAGGCATGCAAGTTATGCATATCGAACTCCGAGATCAAACCAACGATCTTCCCACATACGAAGAAACATTAGAGCTAGTAAGTCAACCTGATCAGCCAATACCAAGGAACATAATGAAACAGTACTATCCATCGTTTCTCACTTTAGTTCCACTAGCTATGCCCATAGTTTGTTCAGTTTCCAATCGCAAAGACCAAACTCTACCATTGTTATTGATGACTGTTAACGATAGACTAATCCTAACTCTTTGGGATTCAGGATCATCGATTAGTTATATCAGACTCTCGACATTACATTACTTAACTTTGAATGATTTTGTAAAAAAGGATAAATCAGTTGCAACGACAGCAAACGGATCAGAATTTCGATTTCTGGGAACAATTGATTTAACCGTAGAAATCGCTGGATATGAAATAGATCATACATTCTTCATTTCAAGAGATGAAGACTGTCCATCACCAGCATTAAGTGGATTAGATTTTATGAAAACACTCGATCGTCAAAATATCGGTATGAAACTTCGACCATTCAAACAAACGTTAGAAATCGGAAACCGCGTAGTACCGTTAGCCAATGGAAATAACGGGAATATCAGAAAAACATCATTTGCCATTAATTTGATAAATTTAAATCCACAATGTATCTTTCCTCATCAGACCTGTAGAATACCAGTAAGGTTAGCTGAACCCATATCACACAACGAAGTCGCCGTGCTACAACCCGATGAAGAAAAGACGATATCTACCACCTACGAAACAGCATTTCGAGACGTCAATTCAATTACCATGCCATTCAAAAACAACACTGATCATCCTATAGATCTATCACCCGGAAACATTATTGACAAAGCAAAAATAGGCGTACTGCCACAATACGAGATCTTTACGACCGAACACAATCCAGACTATATACCACCAGAAGCAGATTGGGAAAATAAATTACCTCATTTTCCTCAGGACTTTATGAACGATCTTGATTTAAAAGACGCCGACCTAACTAAAGAACAAAAAGATCTTCTTCAGCTTTGTATTCTCCGTAATAGAGATGCATTTTTAAATGAGGATAAACAAATAGGACTATTTAAAGGACCTGTAGAGCATTCAATACCTCTAAGAACAGATATGGACATGCCTAGACCGCGTATAACGCGTATCCCTATAGGCAAACAAGAAGAAGTCGAAAGACAGGTACAGGAGATGCTGAAGCAAAATATAATTGAACCATCCACATCTCTTTTCAATAGTCCTGTAGTTTTAGTCAAAAAGAAAGATGAAACATTCCGTTTCGTAACCGATTTCCGTGCTCTAAATAACGTCACTCGCAAGCAAACGTACATCATACCTAACATCTCTGACATTGTCGATATGGCAGCCGGATCACAATATTTTTCTAACTTTGATTTAGTATCCGGATTCTTCCAAATAGCATTAAAGGAATCAGATCGACCATTAACAGCATTTACAACAAACACCGGTACTTATCAATATAGAAGGATGCCTATGGGGTTATGTGGAGCGCCACATACCTTTCAAACAGCAGTACGATACCTTCAAAGCCGATGTAAATGCCGACTCTTTGTTTATTTGGATGATCTACTCGTTATATCAGACACTGCAGAACAACATCTTGACGATATAGCTGAGATTCTCAGAGAAGTAAAGAAATTAGGCATGAAAATAAAACTCAAGAAATGCGTTTTTGCAAGACCTGAAGTAAAATTTCTTGGTTTAATTGTCGGAAGAGATGGGGTCAAACCAGATCCACAGAAAGTCTCCGCCATTCAAGACTATCCTGCTCCAAAGTCACCTACAGGAGTAAGAGCATTTTTGGGAATGGTAGGATTCTTTCGGAAATTTATTAAGGATTTTGCACACATCGCAAGCCCTTTATACGACCTTACAAAACTTGATGTGGAATTTCAATGGAATGACAAAAGTCAACAAGCTGTTGATACACTAAAAAGAAAATTGATCCAAGCACCGGTCTTAAAACCACCAAGATCAGACCGTATGTTCATTATAGAAAGTGACGGTAGTAATATCGCAGTGGGAGCAGTGTTATTACAACCTGAAGATCCCAATGAACCACTCAAAAATTTACATCCAATTGCATTTGCAAGCCGTAAACTTGTAAAAGCGGAACGCAACTATGCTCCTATTGAAATAGAAGCGTTAGGACTCGTATACGCTTTAGCTCAGTTTCGAACATATATACTTGGATCACATACAATCTGTATCACAGACCATCGACCATTAACAAGCTTATTGACTCGTAGAGACCTTTTTGGAAGACTAGCAAAATTTCAATTAGTCATACAGGAATACGATATCGAGATAAGATACCGAGAAGGCAGACTAAACAAAGTCTGTGATGCTCTCTCACGATACATTGGAGATGAAGCAAACGATCCTAAACCGGAAAAGAAAAAGAAAACAAAAGAAATTCCGAAAGCTCAAATTAATTTCGTTAATGTACCTGACATTAGAGCAATTCAAGAGGATACACCTTGGATAAAGAGAACTATCGCCGAAATAGAATACAGAGCGAAAAAGAACATGCTTTCTAATGATCGTTATTGTGTTATTGACAACATGTTATACACAAAACCAAGCAGAAAACGACCACACCCAGCTTTGATTTTACCAAGGGAAAGCGAACTTATCAACAAGGTTATCGAAGAATTTCACGAAGACCCAGCAATTGGAGCACATCAAGGAATTAACAAAACTAAAGAAGCCATACTACGAAGATTTTGCTGGACAAATATGCAAACGGACATAGCAATTTTTGTGAAACAATGCGTTAAATGCGCACAAAGGAAGAAAGATCCTCACGCTATGACCGTTCAGCCTATGGGTCAATTTGAAATACCATCAAAACCATTTGAGAGAATACATATGGATATTATGGGACCATTCCCTACTTCAAAAAGAAACAACAATTATGTCCTAACAATACAAGATTCATTCTCCAAATGGGCGACAACCATCGCTATACCAACAATTGTCACCGATGTCATCATTGATAGATTCCTCAGGAATTTCGTATATATTTTTGGACCACCAAATCGTTTAATAACCGATCGTGGATCTAATTTTGTATCAAAGAAATTTGAAGAAATGTGTGAAAAACTTGGCATTAAACACGAGCCAACACTCCCTCATCAGAAAAACTCTAATGGACAAGTCGAAAGACTACACAGAACGCTAGAAGAAGGATTAACACACTATCTCAACGAAGACGTAACTGATTGGGACATGTATTTACCAAAAATTACTTTTGCGTTAAATACAATAACACACGCAACCACAGGAATCTCTCCATACATAGCATTATTCGGAAAAGAAAGTCGTATGAGATTAGACAAAGAATTATTCCCCGAGACATTACAACCAGAGATCTTGGAAGAAATTGAGAATACCGAATATATCAGAGGAGAAAGAAGAACCATCATTCAAGAAAATCTTGCAAAACATCAAGAAACCGCGAAGAGAAAACATGATGGACGACAACGAATAGAAGAAAGAGATATCCGAAAAGGAGACCAAGTTATGTTAGCAATTAAAGCGCATAAACCAGGTCAAAAGCTTCGCAAATCATATGATGGACCATTTGAAGTCATCAACGTTGAAGGAAACATGGTACAACTCAAGAATCCATTTGGAAAAATTCAAGACGTACACAAAGACAATCTCAAACTTTTTGAACGCAAAATGGAGCATACAATCGCTCAAAACACGCGATCAAATACAACGACTTATGACACGGACGACGACAGCGATATTGAGATCATAAAAGTCATAAATGGTAACGATAACTATGACTCTACTGAAGAAACAGAACCAGAAGACCCATCGGACCAAAATTGGCTACCACCAAGAAGAAGACGATGAAAGAAATAACTTCGAGATTGATAAAATTATTGTAAAACCTTGTATCAACTCTCTTTTAAAAAACCAGAGCTATTCATATTATTATATCATTGAAAAACTTGAGTAAGACGAGATGTAAGCTAATAATCAAAAAGCATTTCAGTTTCAAAGCATATATGATTATAAAACTTCATCAATTTCAAATAATTTCCCGTAAATAAAGAAGAAATGAAAGATAAGAGACATTATATTGCATATTCATCTGAGCAACAGTCCTTATCAAGTAGTTAATGATTCAATTCCGGAAATTATATGGGATTTAATTTAATTTTTTTTATTATTACAATTCGCTTTGAATACGCTGAGGAAACATGCTAGCTCCATCGATAATATAGCATGACTCTCGTTTCTCTATACTCAAACAAGTTAGACATGCAGCGTCGTGCCTAAAAAGCTATTTTGCGCACTCTCGCTGACAAAATATAGCCCTGGTATTCTAAAAGATTGTTTTATTCCTTAATATTCATGTATTTTCAAATAATTTTTATTAAATTCTTTTCAGATAATATTGTTTAACATTATATTGTAATTTATCTTTACTATTTTTATGTTAACATTGTAATTTTTATTTTTTAAAACTAAACCTTCTGCTACGATTGGAACAAGCCACATATTTTGCTATTCGCGAGGACGCGACATAAACTCGAAAAAATGGCACGTTCCATTCGGAAATCAATGCGTAGCAGGCGGGTTAGAATCAGACGACATGAGGCTGAGAGAGGACGACACGCCCTTCATATGGAACACAGACTTCAGCTTTGCCTTATGGAATGACTATGGATGGTTGGTCTTCCTTTCTTAGCTCTCTTTCACTTTATATCTTTATGTAGACTTATATAACGTATTGTAATCATGTAGACATAATAAACCTTTCTTTCTCGAGTCTTATGTTTATCCATTATGCTCTTTATCTACCGCTACATCTGGAATACTATCACACTCATCTTGTAGGCTTTATTGGTCTATAGGATCGATGTGAGAGCATAACGGAACGATGCAGGTGAAATCAGAATAATTCTTGTAATCTTTGGTTCTAATGGATCAGTCCGTCAGAAAAACCTTAGATCAAGATCTTAGAAGTGTTCTATCTCTATCATTTTATTTTTCTTGTTATCTATACAAAGTTTGAAAACACTTAAACAAAGTTCAAAGGGCAGAAGCAATGTTACATCCACAGAATTCTATCTGATCAGAAAGAGGTTAGAAATGAATTTTCAAAATAAACGTTATAATTTCAAATAAAAGGTAAAACTTAAAGCCCGATGCGGGGCTCGAACCCGCGACAGCCAGATTAAGAGTCTGGTGCTCTACCGACTGAGCTAACCGGGCTGTGATTTCTAATATTGTATTGAATCATTTAGATGTTCAGAGCATAATGTAATTTTCTACTGAATCTTTATGCAGGTGAAATCAGAATAATTCTTGTAATCTTTGGTTCTAATGGCTCCGTCCGTCAGAAAAATTTTAGATCAAGATCTTAGAAGTGTTCTATCTCTATCATTTTATTTTTCTTGTTATCTATACAAAGTTTGAAAACACTTAAACAGAGTTCTAAGAACTGAAACAATGTTACATCTACAGAATTCTATCTGATCAGAAAGAGGTTAGAAATGAATTTTCAAAATAAACTTTCAAATTTCAAATAAAAGGTAAAACTTGAAGCCCGATGCGGGGCTCGAACCCGCGACAGCCAGATTAAGAGTCTGTGCTCTACCGACTGAGCTAACCGGGCTGTGATTTCTAATATTGTATTGAATCATTTAGATGTTCAGAGCATAACGTAATTTTCTACTGGATCTTTATGCAGATGAAATCAGAATAATTCTTGTAATCTTTGGTTCTAATGGCTCCGTCCGTCAGAAAAATTTTAGATCAAGATCTTAGAAGTGTTCTATCTCTATCATTTTATTTTTCTTGTTATCTATACAAAGTTTGAAAACACTTAAACAGAGTTCTAAGAACTGAAACAATGTTACATCTACAGAATTCTATCTGATCAGAAAGAGGTTAGAAATGAATTTTCAAAATAAACTTTCAAATTTCAAATAAAAGGTAAAACTTGAAGCCCGATGCGGGGCTCGAACCCGCGACAGCCAGATTAAGAGTCTGGTGCTCTACCGACTGAGCTAACCGGGCTGTGATTTCTAATATTGTATTGAATCATTTAGATGTTCAGAGCATAACGTAATTTTCTACTGGATCTTTATGCAGGTGAAATCAGAATAATTCTTGTAATCTTTGGTTCTAATGGCTCAGTCCGTCAGAAAAACCTTAGATCAAGATCTTAGAAGTGTTCTATCTCTATCATTTTATTTTTCTTGTTATCTATACAAAGTTTGAAAACACTTAAACAGAGTTCTAAGAACTGAAACAATGTTACATCTACAGAATTCTATCTGATCAGAAAGAGGTTAGAAATGAATTTTCAAAATAAACTTTCAAATTTCAAATAAAAGGTAAAACTTGAAGCCCGATGCGGGGCTCGAACCCGCGACAGCCAGATTAAGAGTCTGGTGCTCTACCGACTGAGCTAACCGGGCTGTGATTTCTAATATTGTATTGAATCATTTAGATGTTCAGAGCATAACGTAATTTTCTACTGGATCTTTATGCAGGTGAAATCAGAATAATTCTTGTAATCTTTGGTTCTAATGGCTCCGTCCGTCAGAAAAATTTTAGATCAAGATCTTAGAAGTGTTCTATCTCTATCATTTTATTTTTCTTGTTATCTATACAAAGTTTGAAAACACTTAAACAGAGTTCTAAGAACTGAAACAATGTTACATCTACAGAATTCTATCTGATCAGAAAGAGGTTAGAAATGAATTTTCAAAATAAACTTTCAAATTTCAAATAAAAGGTAAAACTTGAAGCCCGATGCGGGGCTCGAACCCGCGACAGCCAGATTAAGAGTCTGGTGCTCTACCGACTGAGCTAACCGGGCTGTGATTTCTAATATTGTATTGAATCATTTAGATGTTCAGAGCATAACGTAATTTTCTACTGGATCTTTATGCAGGTGAAATCAGAATAATTCTTGTAATCTTTGGTTCTAATGGCTCAGTCCGTCAGAAAAACCTTAGATCAAGATCTTAGAAGTGTTCTATCTCTATCATTTTATTTTTCTTGTTATCTATACAAAGTTTGAAAACACTTAAACAGAGTTCTAAGAACTGAAACAATGTTACATCTACAGAATTCTATCTGATCAGAAAGAGGTTAGAAATGAATTTTCAAAATAAACTTTCAAATTTCAAATAAAAGGTAAAACTTGAAGCCCGATGCGGGGCTCGAACCCGCGACAGCCAGATTAAGAGTCTGGTGCTCTACCGACTGAGCTAACCGGGCTGTGATTTCTAATATTGTATTGAATCATTTAGATGTTCAGAGCATAACGTAATTTTCTACTGGATCTTTATGCAGGTGAAATCAGAATAATTCTTGTAATCTTTGGTTCTAATGGCTCCGTCCGTCAGAAAAATTTTAGATCAAGATCTTAGAAGTGTTCTATCTCTATCATTTTATTTTTCTTGTTATCTATACAAAGTTTGAAAACACTTAAACAGAGTTCTAAGAACTGAAACAATGTTACATCTACAGAATTCTATCTGATCAGAAAGAGGTTAGAAATGAATTTTCAAAATAAACTTTCAAATTTCAAATAAAAGGTAAAACTTGAAGCCCGATGCGGGGCTCGAACCCGCGACAGCCAGATTAAGAGTCTGGTGCTCTACCGACTGAGCTAACCGGGCTGTGATTTCTAATATTGTATTGAAGCATTTAGATGCTCGGAGCAAAGGTAATTTTCTACTGGATCTTTATGCAGGTGAAATCAGAATAATTCTTGTAATCTTTGGTTCTAATGGCTCAGTCCGTCAGAAAAACCTTAGATCAAGATCTTAGAAGTGTTCTATCTCTATCATTTTATTTTTCTTGTTATCTATACAAAGTTTGAAAACACTTAAACAGAGTTCTAAGAACTGAAACAATGTTACATCTACAGAATTCTATCTGATCAGAAAGAGGTTAGAAATGAATTTTCAAAATAAACTTTCAAATTTCAAATAAAAGGTAAAACTTCAAGCCCGATGCGGGGCTCGAACCCGCGACAGCCAGATTAAGAGTCTGGTGCTCTACCGACTGAGCTAACCGGGCTGTGATTTCTAATATTGTATTGAAGCATTTAGATGCTCGGAGCAAAGGTAATTTTCTACTGGATCTTTATGCAGGTGAAATCAGAATAATTCTTGTAATCTTTGGTTCTAATGGCTCAGTCCGTCAGAAAAACCTTAGATCAAGATCTTAGAAGTGTTCTATCTCTATCATTTTATTTTTCTTGTTATCTATACAAAGTTTGAAAACACTTAAACAGAGTTCTAAGAACTGAAACAATGTTACATCTACAGAATTCTATCTGATCAGAAAGAGGATAGAAATGAATTTTCAAAATAAACTTTCAAATTTCAAATAAAAGGTAAAACTTGAAGCCCGATGCGGGGCTCGAACCCGCGACAGCCAGATTAAGAGTCTGGTGCTCTACCGACTGAGCTAACCGGGCTGTGATTTCTAATATTGTATTGAATCATTTAGATGCTCGGAGCATAACGTAATTTTCTACTGGATCTTTATGCAGGTGAAATCAGAATAATTCTTGTAATCTTTGGTTCTAATGGATCAGTCCGTCAGAAAAACCTTAGATCAAGATCTTAGAAGTGTTCTATCTCTATCATTTTATTTTTCTTGTTATCTATACAAAGTTTGAAAACACTTAAACAGAGTTCTAAGAACTGAAACAATGTTACATCTACAGAATTCTATCTGATCAGAAAGAGGTTAGAAATGAATTTTCAAAATAAACGTTATAATTTCAAATAAAAGGTAAAACTTAAAGCCCGATGCGGGGCTCGAACCCGCGACAGCCAGATTAAGAGTCTGGTGCTCTACCGACTGAGCTAACCGGGCTGTGATTTCTAATATTGTATTGAATCATTTAGATGCTCGGAGCATAACGTAATTTTCTACTGGATATTTATGCAGGTGAAATCAGAATAATTCTTGTAATCTTTGGTTCTAATGGCTCAGTCCGTCAGAAAAACCTTAGATCAAGATCTTAGAAGTGTTCTATCTCTATCATTTTATTTTTCTTGTTATCTATACAAAGTTTGAAAACACTTAAACAGAGTTCTAAGAACTGAAACAATGTTACATCTACAGAATTCTATCTGATCAGAAAGAGGTTAGAAATGAATTTTCAAAATAAACGTTATAATTTCAAATAAAAGGTAAAACTTAAAGCCCGATGCGGGGCTCGAACCCGCGACAGCCAGATTAAGAGTCTGGTGCTCTACCGACTGAGCTAACCGGGCTGTGATTTCTAATATTGTATTGAATCATTTAGATGTTCAGAGCAAAAGGTAATTTTCTACTGGATCTTTATGCAGGTGAAATCAGAATAATTCTTGTAATCTTTGGTTCTAATGGATCAGTCCGTCAGAAAAACCTTAGATCAAGATCTTAGAAGTGTTCTATCTCTATCATTTTATTTTTCTTGTTATCTATACAAAGTTTGAAAACACTTAAACAGAGTTCTAAGAACTGAAACAATGTTACATCTACAGAATTCTATCTGATCAGAAAGAGGTTAGAAATGAATTTTCAAAATAAACGTTATAATTTCAAATAAAAGGTAAAACTTAAAGCCCGATGCGGGGCTCTAACCCGCGACAGCCAGATTAAGAGTCTGGTGCTCTACCGACTGAGCTAACCGGGCTGTGATTTCTAATATTGTATTGAATCATTTAGATGCTCGGAGCATAACGTAATTTTCTACTGGATATTTATGCAGGTGAAATCAGAATAATTCTTGTAATCTTTGGTTCTAATGGCTCAGTCCGTCAGAAAAACCTTAGATCAAGATCTTAGAAGTGTTCTATCTCTATCATTTTATTTTTCTTGTTATCTATACAAAGTTTGAAAACACTTAAACAGAGTTCTAAGAACTGAAACAATGTTACATCTACAGAATTCTATCTGATCAGAAAGAGGTTAGAAATGAATTTTCAAAATAAACTTTCAAATTTCAAATAAAAGGTAAAACTTGAAGCCCGATGCGGGGCTCGAACCCGCGACAGCCAGATTAAGAGTCTGGTGCTCTACCGACTGAGCTAACCGGGCTGTGATTTCTAATATTGTATTGAAGCATTTAGATGCTCGGAGCATAACGTAATTTTCTACTGGATCTTTATGCAGGTGAAATCAGAATAATTCTTGTAATCTTTGGTTCTAATGGATCAGTCCGTCAGAAAAACCTTAGATCAAGATCTTAGAAGTGTTCTATCTCTATCATTTTATTTTTCTTGTTATCTATACAAAGTTTGAAAACACTTAAACAAAGTTCTAAGAACTGAAACAATGTTACATCTACAGAATTCTATCTGATCAGAAAGAGGTTAGAAATGAATTTTCAAAATAAACGTTATAATTTCAAATAAAAGGTAAAACTTGAAGCCCGATGCGGGGCTCGAACCCGCGACAGCCAGATTAAGAGTCTGGTGCTCTACCGACTGAGCTAACCGGGCTGTGATTTCTAATATTGTATTGAATCATTTAGATGTTCAGAGCATAACGTAATTTTCTACTGGATCTTTATGCAGGTGAAATCAGAATAATTCTTGTAATCTTTGGTTCTAATGGCTCAGTCCGTCAGAAAAACCTTAGATCAAGATCTTAGAAGTGTTCTATCTCTATCATTTTATTTTTCTTGTTATCTATACAAAGTTTGAAAACACTTAAACAGAGTTCTAAGAACTGAAACAATGTTACATCTACAGAATTCTATCTGATCAGAAAGAGGTTAGAAATGAATTTTCAAAATAAACTTTCAAATTTCAAATAAGAGGTAAAACTTGAAGCCCGATGCGGGGCTCGAACCCGCGACAGCCAGATTAAGAGTCTGTGCTCTACCGACTGAGCTAACCGGGCTGTGATTTCTAATATTGTATTGAATCATTTAGATGTTCAGAGCATAACGTAATTTTCTACTGGATCTTTATGCAGGTGAAATCAGAATAATTCTTGTAATCTTTGGTTCTAATGGCTCCGTCCGTCAGAAAAATTTTAGATCAAGATCTTAGAAGTGTTCTATCTCTATCATTTTATTTTTCTTGTTATCTATACAAAGTTTGAAAACACTTAAACAGAGTTCTAAGAACTGAAACAATGTTACATCTACAGAATTCTATCTGATCAGAAAGAGGTTAGAAATGAATTTTCAAAATAAACTTTCAAATTTCAAATAAAAGGTAAAACTTGAAGCCCGATGCGGGGCTCGAACCCGCGACAGCCAGATTAAGAGTCTGGTGCTCTACCGACTGAGCTAACCGGGCTGTGATTTCTAATATTGTATTGAAGCATTTAGATGCTCGGAGCAAAGGTAATTTTTTACTGGATCTTTATGCAGGTGAAATCAGAATAATTCTTGTAATCTTTGGTTCTAATGGATCAGTCCGTCAGAAAAACCTTAGATCAAGATCTTAGAAGTGTTCTATCTCTATCATTTTATTTTTCTTGTTATCTATACAAAGTTTGAAAACACTTAAACAGAGTTCTAAGAACTGAAACAATGTTACATCTACAGAATTCTATCTGATCAGAAAGAGGTTAGAAATGAATTTTCAAAATAAACGTTATAATTTCAAATAAAAGGTAAAACTTGAAGCCCGATGCGGGGCTCGAACCCGCGACAGCCAGATTAAGAGTCTGGTGCTCTACCGACTGAGCTAACCGGGCTGTGATTTCTAATATTGTATTGAATCATTTAGATGTTCAGAGCATAATGTAATTTTCTACTGGATCTTTATGCAGGTGAAATCAGAATAATTCTTGTAATCTTTGGTTCTAATGGCTCAGTCCGTCAGAAAAACCTTAGATCAAGATCTTAGAAGTGTTCTATCTCTATCATTTTATTTTTCTTGTTATCTATACAAAGTTTGAAAACACTTAAACAGAGTTCTAAGAACTGAAACAATGTTACATCTACAGAATTCTATCTGATCAGAAAGAGGTTAGAAATGAATTTTCAAAATAAACTTTCAAATTTCAAATAAAAGGTAAAACTTGAAGCCCGATGCGGGGCTCGAACCCGCGACAGCCAGATTAAGAGTCTGGTGCTCTACCGACTGAGCTAACCGGGCTGTGATTTCTAATATTGTATTGAAGCATTTAGATGCTCGGAGCAAAGGTAATTTTCTTCTTGTAATCTTTGGTTCTAATGGCTCAGTCCGTCAGAAAAACCTTAGATCAAGATCTTAGAAGTGTTCTATCTCTATCATTTTATTTTTCTTGTTATCTATACAAAGTTTGAAAACACTTAAACAGAGTTCTAAGAACTGAAACAATGTTACATCTACAGAATTCTATCTGATCAGAAAGAGGTTAGAAATGAATTTTCAAAATAAACTTTCAAATTTCAAATAAAAGGTAAAACTTGAAGCCCGATGCGGGGCTCGAACCCGCGACAGCCAGATTAAGAGTCTGGTGCTCTACCGACTGAGCTAACCGGGCTGTGATTTCTAATATTGTATTGAATCATTTAGATGTTCAGAGCATAACGTAATTTTCTACTGGATCTTTATGCAGGTGAAATCAGAATAATTCTTGTAATCTTTGGTTCTAATGGCTCCGTCCGTCAGAAAAATTTTAGATCAAGATCTTAGAAGTGTTCTATCTCTATCATTTTATTTTTCTTGTTATCTATACAAAGTTTGAAAACACTTAAACAGAGTTCTAAGAACTGAAACAATGTTACATCTACAGAATTCTATCGTTCCATTCGGAGACTCTATATATGTAACTGCAGGGTTAGAGCCAGACCGACTAGAGGAATGTGGAATGGCACCGCCTTCCCTCATGCCCCTATTCGGGAGTTCGCCCCTTTGCAAGCCCATGGACGGTTTGCATCTAACTTAGTTAATCTTATATATTAGTCTTTGTCTTGTAAGTGTAGTTTACTTTATCCTTGTGTTATTGTATTGTAATGATATTGTATTGTGTATAATAAACCTATATATTTCCTTATCTTATGTAATCCTTATGCTCTGTTTCCATACCGCTACACTTATGGAATACTATACGCGTAGTTGAGCAGACTACAATGGTCTGTTCAATATACGTAGGAGCATAATGGAACGTGGAGGTTCCACCTCGAACTCATTTTTGTCGCAAAAACTCGCATAAAAAGTCCTTATTTTGATATCTAAATTAAAACTTCCTCCACGGTTAGCAACATAATGAGGGCGCCAACTTGTATAAGGTGCAGGTACAAGGGATCTCTCTTTTAGAGAGCTAGGACTATATAATTTTGAAATTTTACCCGCTGTCCCCACTCATAAAACCGTCTGAGTGTCCACCCTTATAATATCGTATCCTGCACCGCTTCTCTTGCATTTTTTTTGAGGACGTTTGGATCGAAATAGGGGACAATTTCACCAAACGAAATTTTGATTTCATTATTATTTGGCAACGAGGAGTTAGAATGAAATTTTGAAAGCGCACAAAGTTTAATATTTTATTGTGGTCAGGACTAGAGATTTGAAAGTTAAATTCAGGCGTAAAAGAGCATGCTAACTAAATATTTTTGCGGGAGCCGTTATTCGGTTTTTTATTTTATTTTATTTTTTTTGATTGTGAGAATAGACCACACTAGTCCGAAAAATCCTGGCACAAATTTTATTGCCTGTCAGGTCATTTTGGCGAAAGCACATGGGCTACGGATGTTTTCTTCTCCGTAGAATGTGTAACCTTCCTCAGCTCATTTTTGTTGCTAACATCATAAGATATTCCCACACACCTACCGTAGTCTTCATATTGTAATATTCTATAAATTAGTAAAATGGTTTAAAGAAAAAAATTGCGTTTTATAAACGAGCTTTGGTCTCAGTCCATTAGTAAAATGAGCAATCTTTTTAAATATTCTCGGAATCTCATTAGCATGCCAAAATCATTCCGGAAAAGAATCGCCCACGGCTTTTAATAATCAACGTGCACATGAGCCATTTTCCCAAGGCGCACGCACTCCTTCTTTATTAATAAGCTCGACCAAAGTTTGTGTTATGAAAAAAAAAAAGAGAGAGAGAGAACAAATGAGTGAAATTAAGTATTTATTATATATAAAACAATTGTTAAAAGCCCCATTTAAAATGCAACTGTCTCACAAATTCTATAGGCTGTGAGATGGGCTCATTGCTAGGCTCTAAATACTGCGAATACTCTGAATCCGCAGAGGTCCTTAGCAATAAGCCCATAGGAGACTGTTCATAAAACAAATAAATTTTAAACAAAATTTTAGACATATAATCATAAAAATCATGAGGCTTATGCTCATACCAATTCCAAGGGGATGCGATTAAATTGGGGTTTTCATACCAATGCGCGCACAAATCGGTGAGGCACCATCGCCCAATAGCTGCAACCTCATCCGCTATTTCTTGCATTAGGGAGAAATTCACTAATCCCCTCCCCAGATAATGCATTTTTAAATCCTCGATAAACTAAAATTTTTTTTTATTATTAATATAACATGTTTCTTTGTTTTAACCAACCATCTTAATCATGTCTGGGTGAGGCCTATAAGCTAACACTTCGTCTTGATCATACAAGACGAGGTCAGCGTACAGCTTTCTCAAGACAAAAGTCATTCCCGATAGACCTTCATAAGCCATTCTTTGATTTTTTTTTTTTTTTCCTTCTTCAGCTCTACAAATATAAAGAATCTTATGCATAAAAAGGGGACATAAAACGACTGAAAATCTCTCTCATACTTTCAAAAATTTAATTAGAGTAAAGTATTAAGATTGAGGCTGGAAAGAGCGAAGACCAACAAAATTTATAATTGATGAACATCTGTGAAAAAGAATAAAGAAAAGAGAATACGGTAGATAGGCGGAGCCAGATCTCAGGCCAAGATTTTAAAACTCTTTCTCATCTAATAACGACTCTCGGCGAAAGACGCCACGTCTCAATCTTCAAACTTTTCTTACTTTTCCCTATAACCGACCTGAATTTCTTGTCACTCATTCAACGTCAACATCCCCCATATAACGAAACACTCGCGGTTTTTCCAAACCAAGAGTGATTCCAAAGTGGCACGAAGATACTCTTCGGCCGTCCCTGCTCTATACCCTTCTGAGTCCAGTGACGACATCGCAGTCGCCAGTCGAACCAGAAGCCGCACTCGACTCCTCAGTGTTCAGATTGAAGAGCCTGAACAAGAGGTAAAACCCAAAGTCGAGAAAACCTTCATTCCTCGAGAAGGCACGTATTCACCTCCGGACAACACCGAAGAGGACCCTGATTTCTATATTCAGGACTACAATATTCAAACTTCAGCTTCAACTCCAAAGGTACACTCTTTTAAAAGTAATAAAAAGATTCAAAAAATTCAAAAACCAAAACAAATAACCTCTAATACTTCACCAGCCACCCCCCACCTAAACTTATCAACTTTATCAGTTAATACTGATAACGATCTTGCATCTTCTTTTGAACTAACTCTAACACCGCAGGCATTTTCCACTCCGATAGAAAACTCACAACTTAATAAAACCTCATCTCTCACTATTCGCAAATCACCCTTATCAGTTATCACTGATAAGCTTGATTCGAAAAAGCTTGATTCTAAAAAGATTAATAAAAGAAAAACTAATACACCGCGTAGGCGCTCAACCTCTAATAATCCCGTAGAACCAAATCAGGAAATTACCGAAGTTTTGCCCTTATCACTAACTACTGATAAGTTCAAAAGTAAGAAATCTTTAACAGCTCGCTTAATAAAAGTTTTGAATTTGTCTCCAGGGGAGGTAACAACAGAACAAGTTGATAACTCTCTTCACGTATCCTCCAACCCAGCCCTTAATAAGTCAGATAGCGCTATACCCAGCTCAAGCGTTTCAATACATTCGACGCCTCAGGCAACGAGTCGAGTTATCAAACTCCCAGGGAAGCGGTTCTCCTCAGCCGCCCCTACCATTAGTTATCCAACATCTGGTAACTCGAAAAAGGGAGGTAAGAACTTAACGGCGAGAAGCTCAGGCAGTAAAGGGATTACGTCATCTCGCACATACCCTGAGGATATACCAACCATGACGGAGACACCACGTCTTCCGGGAGCTGGTAAATCTACCATTGCGCACGCATTAAGCTCACCTTATTGCCCCATATACGACGGAAGTCGTAACTTTAGAGATTTCGTGGCAAAGTTTAATACCTTTTCTAACGCCTTAGGCTTAGTGATGCCCGAAAGACTAACTATTTTACCATTACTATTGAAAAATGATAGAGCAGAGGAAGCTTATTTAGAGCTACCTGACAAGGTCAGAACAGCTGGACCTTGGGTTACCCTAATAGAAGAGTTAACATCCAAGCTGTGTCCCGAATACAATCAAGACCCTGCCCTTATCACACTTCAAAACAGCACTCAAGGCGATTTATCAATTGATGGTTTTGCACAAACGTTAAGAAACCTCAGCTTAAATGCTTTCTCTAATAGTGATACTCATAAAGATCACATTCTGAGGTCCACATTTTTGAGAGGCTTGAAAAATACGATACGCCCAGGGGTAATTCGAGCAAAACCCAAAACTTTTGCTGAGGCTGTTGATAGTGCTCGCTGGGAGGAATCAATTGCAAACCAAGTAGCAGACCCTCAGGCGCTATTGGTTAACGCAATTGAAAGAACTTTCCCCCCGCGCAGAAACAATGGTGGGAGAGGTATGGCAAGAGGTTATCAATCTTTTAATAATAAAAATTATCAAAATTATAATAATTATAACAATTATCATCCAAACTTTCAAAACAATCAAAATTATCATAAATTTTCAAAAAATCAAAAAGGCTGGAATTTCCAAAACCCATTTGCTAGGAACCGCAATTTTGGTGACCGCGGTCGAAATTATCAGAATCAAAATCAAAATGGGTATCAAAGAAGCCATAATGCATCACAAAATCAAGAAATGAGCAATAATAGACAGAGAAATAACAGTACCTTTAGGGGAAATAACAACAATAGAGGCAGAGGTAGAGGCTCAAGAGTCAATAATTTGACTCTGATATCTCCTTTGACTTTAGCCGTAGCTTTATCAGTAATCTTATCACTGGTTACAACAGCTGAAGCATACCAGCTATGTACTAAAGCTACTGGAGGAGCCCTTCTCCGTCCCCCATCTCTCCGAAAATGCTTATTACCACCAATAAAGCATATCTTACGAACAAAAGTTCATCTTTATACAAGGAATCAAACGGCACATGAATGGGATGCATGGAGATGCTCCAAAGAAATTCATAAAATGTGTATCAGAGACCTTTTGTTCCTTAGAGATACCAATACAACGATAGCGAGAATTGAAAAGATACCAGCTGCAGAATGCAGACTGGCAGTGAGAGATAGAAGATGGAATTGGAGTGAATTAAAGAAGATCGACAGCATAACATATGCAACTGACGAGCCTTCCTTCTCGCCAGGCCGATCTTTTAATAATGAACTATGTGAAGAGAAAGCCAGATTGGTTATCGAAAAAGGGGTTATGACACGGATGCCAGATGAAACTATAATCTCCAATTTAATACTAAATACTGAAGGATGCTTAGCGCATCATGGAGAATGTGCATCAGATACCTCAATCATCATATGGGAGAAACAGCCTTATGAATATCGATGCAACTATATCGACATGAGTGAATATGATGTGATAATTGGAGACGGCATTATTCTGTTACCAACCACTCAATCAGCCCTTGTAATCGATCAAAAAGAGATACCGAAGCAAATATCTTCTTGTTTTAAACAGCCAATCTTCCACACCACAACTGGCAATTACATTCTCTTACCACAGTACCCAAATGACACCAATATCCATGTTTTAATAGAGAGAGAATATAAGAAACTTCCGGCGAAAAGAGATAAAAGAGCAATTGCGGAATGCACGGTTGAATTAAACAAGGAGTGGATACAAAAACAGGAAGATTTTGAAACTTTAATATTAAATATTTGTCCTTATCCTTTCTTACGACCGGTGATGAGTAATCCTGGTATTTATCAGATAATACCGCTTATAAAGGCCAGACGAGCTGTCAACCCTTCATATTCAATTATTGATTGGGTTTCAGCACATCCCGAGAAGTTTTATTTCTTCTTAAGAAGTCCCGTATCTGATAAATCCATACAACGTTTCCTTCAAACATACGAAATACACGACCCTGAGGAAGCAATACTTTATTTTCTTGCGCAAAAGGAACTGGCAGCAACCACTCGCGGCGCTATACGGTATTTAACCTCAAAACAATTATTAGAACAGATAGGTGACAGATTAACAGCACACGAATTTGACGAAAAACTACTAGAAAAGGACGGATCCTACCGCGAAAGAGCCGAAAGCATAGCGATGGAGCTAGCTTATACACCGGTAATATTTGAAAACAATCTGTCGGTACCATCAAGGCAAGAGGTTTTAAAATCCTTTGTGAACATGCCGCCTATCCGACCAACTTTAACAACTGACAATGCTGATGAGCGTATAGTACTTAGAAATACACTTTACTTATACCATAACTTGATGACATTGCGAGTAATAAGGCCAAATAAAACAGCAGCAGCCGTAGATGATGAAAAGTTCCGACAATTAACAATCAATGTGCCAGATACCAACAAACTATATCGAGATAAAGATTCTAACTACGGTATATCGATGGGCCCCCACCCTCGCATTCAAACCCCAAGCGCGGATACACGCCAGCTACTTATAAAAACATTTTTACCACTGTTAGAGGATATTGAAACACCGCCTTATCTGACTAGAAGACTGTCATTAACGACAACAACGGACAAACCCGCTTCACTAGTTCAGGAGACAACTATAAGCTATACGACTCGGATTCCGACGACAACCATAGTTGACACGATAACAGCCGTGATAACTACGACTCTCTCGCCAACAACATTAGCAACAGTCACTGACACGGCGTCACGAACCTTAAGGAAACAAAGAACATCATCTCCACCCGTAGAAACCAGAAAAATTCAGGCTCAGGCAACGTATACAGCGTCAAAAGTGAACAACGAAATACAATTCAACCTCAACGTATCTCGCAGAATAGCTCAAGATCATCTACAATATACAACAACACTCATACAAGAAGAGCTACAGAAACATTTTATGGAATCTTATGAATCCATATGTGAGATTCAAAATAGATACCTCGAGCTATGGCGTTCTATTTTACACATAGAACCCACAATAGCAATGAGGACTATTTTAGGAAGAGAGGATATTGCAGCCCGTTTCGTAGGCAGCGATATAGTTCATGTTCATATATGCTTACCTCTTCAACCTAAAGCTGTTTATCATAATCATAAGATCAATGATACATGCTATTTGGAAACACCAGTAATAACAGAAGATGAGAGATTATATTTTGCTGCTCCAGGATCAAGAGACTTATTAACACATGGAAAAGAGATAGATTGCGAACATGTACCAACAGATGTGAACTATCAAAATGGAGAATGGATAAATATAAATGGATCGGTTGAAGTAAAACCAATATCACTCTTTGATAAAGCGCAATACCACCAATTAACACCTTTAAAGTTCACAGGCGCTAACTTATACACCAATTTATCATTGAGAGTTTACTCAATGTCAACAGCTATTGCATATGGAGCAAGTTTAGCATCCATACGACAGAACCATGTTTTACATACTATTCACAACGATCCAAAGATTACGTCAGCCTTTAATCTTTTGAAAAAGGGCAGTGACTATATCTCTAAAGCAGCTGAGTTCACAACTTCCGCCTGGACTAGCGTAAAACAATTTCTAATAGGTTCAATTGAGAGAACACTCATCTTTATAGGATCAATAGTCACGATTGCCGCAGTATTAATAATTTTTTTCGTTGTTGCTAAATTTTGGTTCTTCAGAGCCACTCCACTAACCGTAATGCATGTCCATGAAATAGATAATGAGCCCCCAGGCTATGAAGAAACATTGGAACTTGTAAGCCGCCCAGACCAACAGATGCCAGATAACATCATGAAGCAATCCTATCCTGCTTTAGTAACATTTATTCCAATCGCAATACCATTTGTTGCTTCTATTGCATCAGCGGAAACAAAGTTACCATTAATATATATATCAGTTGAAGATAAACTGATTTTAGCTTTATGGGATTCAGGCTCATCAGTGTCATATGTTAGGCTCTCCACCCTCAAATATCTGAACATGGCCGAAAATGTCAAGAAGAGACATTTAGTAGCGATGGCAGCCAACAAGTCCACTTTCACATTTTATGGAAAGATAAATCTTGTAATTGAAATTGCCGGCTACGAGATCGAACACACCTTTTTGGTCTCAAACGATCATGACTGTCCTGCTCCCGCTTTAATTGGACTAGATTTCATGAAAGCGCTTGACAGCGAAAACATCGACGTCAGCCTTAAACCATCCAAGAAGAGGTTGGAGATTGGAAACAATGCCATCCCATTAATAGGAAACGAATCTATTAAGCATACGGAGATAACTGTGAATATCATTAATTTAAGAACAAAAACATTAAAGCCTGATGAAGAGGCACCTATCCCAATAAAGACAGATAAACCACTAGAATCTAACGAAGTGGTTGTCTTAGGGGATAGTGGAAGCGCATTAAAATCATTATATCCAACTGCGTTTCGTGATACCAGTGGAGTATATGTTATGTTCCGTAACGATACCGATGAAACAATAGCTATGGAAGCTAATTCAGTCATTGGACAGGCAATAATTGGAGAAATTCCGGCTTGTGAACCCTTTAAGCATAAGCCAATTCTACCATATGTTCCGCCAGAAGCCGATTGGGAGAGTAAACTACCATATTTTCCAAGAGACTTCATAAAAGATCTTGATCTAGAGAATGCTGATCTCACGAAAGAAGAAAAACATGAGCTTACAAAAATAATTGAAAGCTATCGTGAGGCATTTCTTAACGAGGACAGGAAAATAGGCTTATTTAAAGGTCCTATAGAGCATACCATACCATTGAGAACAGATATGGATATGCCAAAGCCGAGAATAACACGTATTCCCTTAGGAAAACAGGAAGAAATTGAAAAACAAGTCAAAGAAATGCTTGAGCAAGGCATAATAGAGCCTTCTACATCTCTATTTAATAGCCCTGTAGTACTAGTTAAGAAGAAAGATGACACGTATAGGTTTGTGACAGATTTTCGAGCTTTAAATAATGTCACACGCAAGCAAACTTATGTCATTCCAAGCATTTCTGACATAGTTGATTTGGCAGCAGGCGCCCAATTTTTCTCAAACTTCGATTTAGTGTCAGGATTTTTTCAAATATCCTTGAGAAAATCAGATCGACCACTAACAGCATTTACGACCACATCCGGCACATACCAGTACAAACGGATGCCGATGGGCCTTTGTGGAGCCCCTCATACCTTTCAAACAGCAGTAAGGTATTTGCAAAGTAAATGTTCTTGTAAACTATTTGTTTATTTGGACGATCTATTAGTTATATCTGATACAAGAGAACAACATCTCAAAGATATCGATGATTTACTGCAAGCAGTAGAAGAATTGGGAATGAAGATAAAGCTTAAGAAATGCGCTTTTGCTCAACCAGAAGTGAAATTTCTAGGACTTATTGTAGGACGTCAAGGTATAAAACCTGACCCTCAAAAAGTCGCCGCCATACAAGATTATCCGGCACCAAAGAATGCAACAGGTGTACGAGCATTCTTGGGAATGGTTGGATTCTTTCGCAAATTCATGAAAGATTTTGCACGTATCGCAAGCCCTTTATACGATCTGACAAAGGCAGATACTGAATTCAAATGGGAAAACAAACATAAAGAAGCTTTAGACCTCCTTAAAAGAAGTTTAATACAGGCACCCGTTTTAAGCCCACCTAAATCGGACCGCTTGTTTATAGTTGAAAGCGACGGTAGTAACATCGCCATAGGTGCTGTATTATTACAACCGGAAGATCCAAAACAACCTCTGAAAAATCTACACCCTATCGCATTTGCAAGCAGAAAACTAGTTAAAGCCGAACGTAACTACGCACCAATCGAGATAGAAGCATTAGGCCTTGTATATGCATTAAATCAATTCCGTACATACATTCTTGGAACTCATACTATATGTATTACGGACCATCGACCCCTTACCAGCTTAATGACACGCAGAGACTTATTTGGTCGTCTTGCGAAGTTCCAGCTGGTCATCCAAGAATATGATATTGAAATAAAATATCGCGCAGGCCAATTAAATAAAGTATGCGATGCTCTATCTCGATATATAGGTGAAGAAGCTAACGATGCTAAGCCGGAAACAAAGAAGAAGAAAATAGAAGAAATTCACATTAACGCCATAAATACACCAACAATAAAGGAAATTCAACTAAACACCCCTTGGATTAAACGGACGATAGCGGAGATTGAATATAGAGCACAAAAGAACATGACAGCTAATGACAGATATTGTGTCATAAATGACTTGCTCTATACAAAACCAACAGACAAAAAGCCACAACCCGCTATCGTAATACCACAAGAACACCCCATAATTGAGGAAATAATCAAAGTTTTTCATGAGGATCCTACAATTGCAGCACATCAAGGAATTATTAAAACAAAAGAAGCAATTCTAAGAAGATTCTATTGGACAAATATGCAGAACGACATTACTATATTTATCAAGAACTGCATTAAATGTGCTCAAAGAAAAAAAGATCCACATTCCATGACGGTACAACCAATAGGTCATTTTGAGATACCAAGCAAGCCATTTGAACGAGTCCACATGGACGTAATGGGACCATTTCCCCCTTCAAAAAGAAACTGTACCTACGTCATTACCATGCAAGCCCCATCGCTTGATCACCGATAGAGGTTCGAACTTTGTATCTAAAAAGTTCGAAGAAATGTGTACTAAACTTGGAATCAAACATGAACCAACACTACCACACCAAAAGAACTCAAATGGACAAGTGGAAAGACTTCACAGAACCCTCGAAGAAGGATTAACCCACTACTTAAAAGAGGACCTTAGTGACTGGGATACTGTATTACCAAAAATCACTTTTGCTATCAACAATATTCAGCACGCGACTACAGGGATTGCGCCATACATTGCATTATTTGGTAAAGAATGCAGAATGTCAATGGACGCTGAATTACCAGAAACGATCACTCAGATTCAAGAAATTTCTGAAGAATTACTCCAAAGAAGACCAGATATGGACAAGAGAGACGAAATAATAAAGAACCGCATAGCTAAAAATCAAGAAAATGCAAAAAAGAAGAAGGATAGAACGCAAAGAACACACCATAGAGACATTCAATCGGGCGACATGGTGATGACGACTATAAAATCACACCAAATCGGCCAAAAGCTTCGGAAAAGCTATGATGGACCATACGAAGTCATCAACGTAGAAGGATCAAAAGTTCAAATCAGAAATTCATCAGGAAAACTACAAGATATCCACAAAGATAACTTGAAAATCTTCTCTCCTGCTTCACAAAACATCTCTTACAACACTCGCGCAAGGTTTCGAGAAAGTCAAGCAGAAGAAGATAGCGACATCGAAATAATAGAAGTGATCAACAGGAACAACAAGGATAGCATAGATACAGAGCCAGAAGATGAAAATGAAGACGAAATATGGCTTCCGAGGAATGAAGAAGAATAACAACAAGATAATGCTACGTTATTTAAATTATTGTAACAAAATAACGATGAATTAGAAAAAAAAAATTAATGCTAAATAACATTCAAAATAAAAATAGCATTTAATAGAGATTGAGAAAGGAAAAATAAGGCAAATTCTAAACGAGGAGATGTTATGACTAATGGTTCCAAGTTACCGTAATCCTATGCGGACTAGAGGACATTTTGACAACCTTCCGAGCTCCATGTGCCTCTCCAAATAAGATGAGATAAACACTGGTAGGCGTATCAACCACAATTTCATCTTAAGTGGTAGTCTCCATTAGTAATCAAGGATTCACTCTGGGAGACATATGGAGACACATTATTAAATCATAATCTCGGTTCAATTTAGAAATGAGTACTTCTTGAGACCATTAGTCAAAATAATAACATATTCCCATTCATTACTAGACCCTTATTCTACAATCTCTATTAGGAAATGCTTCAATATTAAGAGAATTAATTTATGAAATTAATAATATTCTAATTCATCGTTACTTTATATTATATCGAACCCTTCTTATAAATTATTGTAATTTTGTTTTTATACTAATTAAAACTCTATCATACTATAGTTATTGTGAAGCTAAAACAATTGAACTCTAAAACTCAGTTACATATAAGCCCAAATTTTTGTTTAAAATATCGCGAGGTCGCGACAATCTTTGAAAAAGGGCACGTTCCATTCGGAGACTCTATATATGTAACTGCAGGGTTAGAGCCAGACCGACTAGAGGAATGTGGAATGGCACCGCCTTCCCTCATGCCTCTATTCGGGAGTTCGCCCCTTTGCAAGCCCATGGACGGTTTGCATCTAACTTAGTTAATCTTATATATTAGTCTTTGTCTTGTAAATGTAGTTTACTTTATCCTTGTGTTATTGTATTGTAATGATATTGTATTGTGTATAATAAACCTATATATTTCCTTATCTTATGTAATCCTTATGCTCTGTTTCCATACCGCTACACTTATGGAATACTATACGCGTAGTTGAGCAGACTACAATGGTCTGTTCAATATACGTAGGAGCATAATGGAACGCTATCTGATCAGAAAGAGGTTAGAAATGAAATTTCAAAATAAACGTTATAATTTCAAATAAAAGGTAAAACTTAAAGCCCGATGCGGGGCTCGAACCCGCGACAGCCAGATTAAGAGTCTGGTGCTCTACCGACTGAGCTAACCGGGCTGTGATTTCTAATATTGTATTGAATCATTTAGATGTTCAGAGCATAACGTAATTTTCTACTGGATCTTTATGCAGGTGAAATCAGAATAATTCTTGTAATCTTTGGTTCTAATGGATCAGTCCGTCAGAAAAATTTTAGATCAAGATCTTAGAAGTGTTCTATCTCTATCATTTTATTTTTCTTGTTATCTATACAAAGTTTGAAAACACTTAAACAGAGTTCTAAGAACTGAAACAATGTTACATCTACAGAATTCTATCTGATCAGAAAGAGGTTAGAAATGAATTTTCAAAATAAACGTTATAATTTCAAATAAAAGGTAAAACTTAAAGCCCGATGCGGGGCTCGAACCCGCGACAGCCAGATTAAGAGTCTGGTGCTCTACCGACTGAGCTAACCGGGCTGTGATTTCTAATATTGTATTGAATCATTTAGATGTTCAGAGCAAAACGTAATTTTCTACTGGATCTTTATGCAGGTGAAATCAGAATAATTCTTGTAATCTTTGGTTCTAATGGCTCCGTCCGTCAGAAAAATTTTAGATCAAGATCTTAGAAGTGTTCTATCTCTATCATTTTATTTTTCTTGTTATCTATACAAAGTTTGAAAACACTTAAACAGAGTTCTAAGAACTGAAACAATGTTACATCTACAGAATTCTATCTGATCAGAAAGAGGTTAGAAATGAAATTTCAAAATAAACGTTATAATTTCAAATAAAAGGTAAAACTTAAAGCCCGATGCGGGGCTCGAACCCGCGACAGCCAGATTAAGAGTCTGGTGCTCTACCGACTGAGCTAACCGGGCTGTGATTTCTAATATTGTATTGAATCATTTAGATGTTCAGAGCATAACGTAATTTTCTACTGGATCTTTATGCAGGTGAAATCAGAATAATTCTTGTAATCTTTGGTTCTAATGGCTCAGTCCGTCGGGAATACTTTGGATCGAGATCTTAGAAGTGTTCTATCTCTATCATTTTATTTTTCTTGTTATCTATACAAAGTTTGAAAACACTTAAACAGAGTTCTAAGAACTGAAACAATGTTACATCTACAGAATTCTATCTGATCAGAAAGAGGTTAGAAATGAATTTTCAAAATAAACTTTCAAATTTCAAATAAAAGGTAAAACTTAAAGCCCGATGCGGGACTCGAACCCGCGACAGCCAGATTAAGAGTCTGGTGCTCTACCGACTGAGCTAACCGGGCTGTGATTTCTAATATTGTATTGAACCATTTAGATGCTCGGAGCAAAGGTAATTTTCTACTGGATCTTTATGCAGGTGAAATCAGAATAATTCTTGTAATCTTTGGTTCTAATGGCTCAGTCCGTCAGAAAAACCTTAGATCAAGATCTTAGAAGTGTTCTATCTCTATCATTTTATTTTTCTTGTTATCTATACAAAGTTTGAAAACACTTAAACAGAGTTCTAAGAACTGAAACAATGTTACATCTACAGAATTCTATCTGATCAGAAAGAGGTTAGAAATGAATTTTCAAAATAAACTTTCAAATTTCAAATAAAAGGTAAAACTTAAAGCCCGATGCGGGGCTCGAACCCGCGACAGCCAGATTAAGAGTCTGGTGCTCTACCGACTGAGCTAACCGGGCTGTGATTTCTAATATTGTATTGAATCATTTAGATGTTCAGAGCATAACGTAATTTTCTACTGGATCTTTATGCAGGTGAAATCAGAATAATTCTTGTAATCTTTGGTTCTAATGGCTCAGTCCGTCGGGAATACTTTGGATCGAGATCTTAGAAGTGTTCTATCTCTATCATTTTATTTTTCTTGTTATCTATACAAAGTTTGAAAACACTTAAACAGAGTTCTAAGAACTGAAACAATGTTACATCTACAGAATTCTATCTGATCAGAAAGAGGTTAGAAATGAATTTTCAAAATAAACTTTCAAATTTCAAATAAAAGGTAAAACTTAAAGCCCGATGCGGGGCTCGAACCCGCGACAGCCAGATTAAGAGTCTGGTGCTCTACCGACTGAGCTAACCGGGCTGTGATTTCTAATATTGTATTGAACCATTTAGATGCTCGGAGCAAAGGTAATTTTCTACTGGATCTTTATGCAGGTGAAATCAGAATAATTCTTGTAATCTTTGGTTCTAATGGCTCAGTCCGTCAGAAAAACCTTAGATCAAGATCTTAGAAGTGTTCTATCTCTATCATTTTATTTTTCTTGTTATCTATACAAAGTTTGAAAACACTTAAACAGAGTTCTAAGAACTGAAACAATGTTACATCTACAGAATTCTATCTGATCAGAAAGAGGTTAGAAATGAATTTTCAAAATAAACTTTCAAATTTCAAATAAAAGGTAAAACTTCAAGCCCGATGCGGGGCTCGAACCCGCGACAGCCAGATTAAGAGTCTGGTGCTCTACCGACTGAGCTAACCGGGCTGTGATTTCTAATATTGTATTGAAGCATTTAGATGCTCGGAGCAAAGGTAATTTTCTACTGGATCTTTATGCAGGTGAAATCAGAATAATTCTTGTAATCTTTGGTTCTAATGGATCAGTCCGTCAGAAAAACCTTAGATCAAGATCTTAGAAGTGTTCTATCTCTATCATTTTATTTTTCTTGTTATCTATACAAAGTTTGAAAACACTTAAACAGAGTTTCAAAAACTGAAACAATGTTACATCTACAGAATTCTATCTGATCAGAAAGAGGTTAGAAATGAATTTTCAAAATAAACTTTCAAATTTCAAATAAAAGGTAAAACTTAAAGCCCGATGCGGGGCTCGAACCCGCGACAGCCAGATTAAGAGTCTGGTGCTCTACCGACTGAGCTAACCGGGCTGTGATTTCTAATATTGTATTGAATCATTTAGATGTTCAGAGCATAACGTAATTTTCTACTGGATCTTTATGCAGGTGAAATCAGAATAATTCTTGTAATCTTTGGTTCTAATGGCTCAGTCCGTCGGGAATATTTTGGATCGAGATCTTAGAAGTGTTCTATCTCTATCATTTTATTTTTCTTGTTATTTATACAAAGTTTGAAAACACTTAAACAGAGTTCAAAGGGCAGAAGCAATGTTACATCCACAGAATTCTATCAGATCAGAAAGAGGTTAGAAATGAATTTTCAAAATAAACTTTCAAATTTCAAATAAAAGGTAAAACTTAAAGCCCGATGCGGGGCTCGAACCCGCGACAGCCAGATTAAGAGTCTGGTGCTCTACCGACTGAGCTAACCGGGCTGTGATTTCTAATATTGTATTGAACCATTTAGATGCTCGGAGCAAAGGTAATTTTCTACTGGATCTTTATGCAGGTGAAATCAGAATAATTCTTGTAATCTTTGGTTCTAATGGCTCAGTCCGTCAGAAAAACCTTAGATCAAGATCTTAGAAGTGTTCTATCTCTATCATTTTATTTTTCTTGTTATCTATACAAAGTTTGAAAACACTTAAACAGAGTTCTAAGAACTGAAACAATGTTACATCTACAGAATTCTATCTGATCAGAAAGAGGTTAGAAATGAATTTTCAAAATAAACTTTCAAATTTCAAATAAAAGGTAAAACTTCAAGCCCGATGCGGGGCTCGAACCCGCGACAGCCAGATTAAGAGTCTGGTGCTCTACCGACTGAGCTAACCGGGCTGTGATTTCTAATATTGTATTGAAGCATTTAGATGCTCGGAGCAAAGGTAATTTTCTACTGGATCTTTATGCAGGTGAAATCAGAATAATTCTTGTAATCTTTGGTTCTAATGGATCAGTCCGTCAGAAAAACCTTAGATCAAGATCTTAGAAGTGTTCTATCTCTATCATTTTATTTTTCTTGTTATCTATACAAAGTTTGAAAACACTTAAACAGAGTTTCAAAAACTGAAACAATGTTACATCTACAGAATTCTATCTGATCAGAAAGAGGTTAGAAATGAATTTTCAAAATAAACTTTCAAATTTCAAATAAAAGGTAAAACTTAAAGCCCGATGCGGGGCTCGAACCCGCGACAGCCAGATTAAGAGTCTGGTGCTCTACCGACTGAGCTAACCGGGCTGTGATTTCTAATATTGTATTGAATCATTTAGATGTTCAGAGCATAACGTAATTTTCTACTGGATCTTTATGCAGGTGAAATCAGAATAATTCTTGTAATCTTTGGTTCTAATGACTCAGTCCGTCGGGAATATTTTGGATCGAGATCTTAGAAGTGTTCTATCTCTATCATTTTATTTTTCTTGTTATTTATACAAAGTTTGAAAACACTTAAACAGAGTTCAAAGGGCAGAAGCAATGTTACATCCACAGAATTCTATCAGATCAGAAAGAGGTTAGAAATGAATTTTCAAAATAAACGTTATAATTTCAAATAAAAGGTAAAACTTCAAGCCCGATGCGGGGCTCGAACCCGCGACAGCCAGATTAAGAGTCTGGTGCTCTACCGACTGAGCTAACCGGGCTGTGATTTCTAATATTGTATTGAATCATTTAGATGTTCACAGCATAACGTAATTTTCTACTGGATCTTTATGCAGGTGAAATCAGAATAATTCTTGTAATCTTTGGTTCTAATGGCTCATTCCGTCAGAAAAACCTTAGATCAAGATCTTAGAAGTGTTCTATCTCTATCATTTTATTTTTCTTGTTATCTATACAAAGTTTGAAAACACTTAAACAGAGTTTCAAAAACTGAAACAATGTTACATCTACAGAATTCTATCTGATCAGAAAGAGGTTAGAAATGAATTTTCAAAATAAACTTTCAAATTTCAAATAAAAGGTAAAACTTCAAGCCCGATGCGGGGCTCGAACCCGCGACAGCCAGATTAAGAGTCTGGTGCTCTACCGACTGAGCTAACCGGGCTGTGATTTCTAATATTGTATTGAAGCATTTAGATGCTCGGAGCAAAGGTAATTTTCTACTGGATCTTTATGCAGGTGAAATCAGAATAATTCTTGTAATCTTTGGTTCTAATGGATCAGTCCGTCAGAAAAACCTTAGATCAAGATCTTAGAAGTGTTCTATCTCTATCATTTTATTTTTCTTGTTATCTATACAAAGTTTGAAAACACTTAAACAGAGTTTCAAAAACTGAAACAATGTTACATCTACAGAATTCTATCAGATCAGAAAGAGGTTAGGAATGAATTTTCAAAATAAACTTTCAAATTTCAAATAAAAGGTAAAACTTAAAGCCCGATGCGGGGCTCGAACCCGCGACAGCCAGATTAAGAGTCTGGTGCTCTACCGACTGAGCTAACCGGGCTGTGATTTCTAATATTGTATTGAATCATTTAGATGTTCAGAGCATAACGTAATTTTCTACTGGATCTTTATGCAGGTGAAATCAGAATAATTCTTGTAATCTTTGGTTCTAATGGCTCAGTCCGTCGGGAATATTTTGGATCGAGATCTTAGAAGTGTTCTATCTCTATCATTTTATTTTTCTTGTTATTTATACAAAGTTTGAAAACACTTAAACAGAGTTCAAAGGGCAGAAGCAATGTTACATCCACAGAATTCTATCAGATCAGAAAGAGGTTAGAAATGAATTTTCAAAATAAACGTTATAATTTCAAATAAAAGGTAAAACTTCAAGCCCGATGCGGGGCTCGAACCCGCGACAGCCAGATTAAGAGTCTGGTGCTCTACCGACTGAGCTAACCGGGCTGTGATTTCTAATATTGTATTGAATCATTTAGATGTTCACAGCATAACGTAATTTTCTACTGGATCTTTATGCAGGTGAAATCAGAATAATTCTTGTAATCTTTGGTTCTAATGGCTCATTCCGTCAGAAAAACCTTAGATCAAGATCTTAGAAGTGTTCTATCTCTATCATTTTATTTTTCTTGTTATCTATACAAAGTTTGAAAACACTTAAACAGAGTTTCAAAAACTGAAACAATGTTACATCTACAGAATTCTATCTGATCAGAAAGAGGTTAGAAATGAATTTTCAAAATAAACTTTCAAATTTCAAATAAAAGGTAAAACTTCAAGCCCGATGCGGGGCTCGAACCCGCGACAGCCAGATTAAGAGTCTGGTGCTCTACCGACTGAGCTAACCGGGCTGTGATTTCTAATATTGTATTGAAGCATTTAGATGCTCGGAGCAAAGGTAATTTTCTACTGGATCTTTATGCAGGTGAAATCAGAATAATTCTTGTAATCTTTGGTTCTAATGGATCAGTCCGTCAGAAAAACCTTAGATCAAGATCTTAGAAGTGTTCTATCTCTATCATTTTATTTTTCTTGTTATCTATACAAAGTTTGAAAACACTTAAACAGAGTTTCAAAAACTGAAACAATGTTACATCCACAGAATTCTATCAGATCAGAAAGAGGTTAGAAATGAATTTTCAAAATAAACGTTATAATTTCAAATAAAAGGTAAAACTTAAAGCCCGATGCGGGGCTCGAACCCGCGACAGCCAGATTAAGAGTCTGGTGCTCTACCGACTGAGCTAACCGGGCTGTGATTTCTAATATTGTATTGAATCATTTAGATGTTCAGAGCATAACGTAATTTTCTACTGGATCTTTATGCAGGTGAAATCAGAATAATTCTTGTAATCTTTGGTTCTAATGGCTCAGTCCGTCGGGAATATTTTGGATCGAGATCTTAGAAGTGTTCTATCTCTATCATTTTATTTTTCTTGTTATTTATACAAAGTTTGAAAACACTTAAACAGAGTTCAAAGGGCAGAAGCAATGTTACATCCACAGAATTCTATCAGATCAGAAAGAGGTTAGAAATGAATTTTCAAAATAAACGTTATAATTTCAAATAAAAGGTAAAACTTCAAGCCCGATGCGGGGCTCGAACCCGCGACAGCCAGATTAAGAGTCTGGTGCTCTACCGACTGAGCTAACCGGGCTGTGATTTCTAATATTGTATTGAATCATTTAGATGTTCACAGCATAACGTAATTTTCTACTGGATCTTTATGCAGGTGAAATCAGAATAATTCTTGTAATCTTTGGTTCTAATGGCTCATTCCGTCAGAAAAACCTTAGATCAAGATCTTAGAAGTGTTCTATCTCTATCATTTTATTTTTCTTGTTATCTATACAAAGTTTGAAAACACTTAAACAGAGTTTCAAAAACTGAAACAATGTTACATCTACAGAATTCTATCTGATCAGAAAGAGGTTAGAAATGAATTTTCAAAATAAACTTTCAAATTTCAAATAAAAGGTAAAACTTCAAGCCCGATGCGGGGCTCGAACCCGCGACAGCCAGATTAAGAGTCTGGTGCTCTACCGACTGAGCTAACCGGGCTGTGATTTCTAATATTGTATTGAAGCATTTAGATGCTCGGAGCAAAGGTAATTTTCTACTGGATCTTTATGCAGGTGAAATCAGAATAATTCTTGTAATCTTTGGTTCTAATGGATCAGTCCGTCAGAAAAACCTTAGATCAAGATCTTAGAAGTGTTCTATCTCTATCATTTTATTTTTCTTGTTATCTATACAAAGTTTGAAAACACTTAAACAGAGTTTCAAAAACTGAAACAATGTTACATCTACAGAATTCTATCAGATCAGAAAGAGGTTAGGAATGAATTTTCAAAATAAACTTTCAAATTTCAAATAAAAGGTAAAACTTAAAGCCCGATGCGGGGCTCGAACCCGCGACAGCCAGATTAAGAGTCTGGTGCTCTACCGACTGAGCTAACCGGGCTGTGATTTCTAATATTGTATTGAATCATTTAGATGTTCAGAGCATAACGTAATTTTCTACTGGATCTTTATGCAGGTAAAATCAGAATAATTCTTGTAATCTTTGGTTCTAATGGCTCAGTCCGTCAGAAAAACCTTAGATCAAGATCTTAGAAGTGTTCTATCTCTATCATTTTATTTTTCTTGTTATCTATACAAAGTTTGAAAACACTTAAACAGAGTTTCAAAAACTGAAACAATGTTACATCTACAGAATTCTATCTGATCAGAAAGAGGTTAGAAATGAATTTTCAAAATAAACTTTCAAATTTCAAATAAAAGGTAAAACTTCAAGCCCGATGCGGGGCTCGAACCCGCGACAGCCAGATTAAGAGTCTGGTGCTCTACCGACTGAGCTAACCGGGCTGTGATTTCTAATATTGTATTGAAGCATTTAGATGCTCGGAGCAAAGGTAATTTTCTACTGGATCTTTATGCAGGTGAAATCAGAATAATTCTTGTAATCTTTGGTTCTAATGGATCAGTCCGTCAGAAAAACCTTAGATCAAGATCTTAGAAGTGTTCTATCTCTATCATTTTATTTTTCTTGTTATCTATACAAAGTTTGAAAACACTTAAACAGAGTTTCAAAAACTGAAACAATGTTACATCTACAGAATTCTATCAGATCAGAAAGAGGTTAGGAATGAATTTTCAAAATAAACGTTATAATTTCAAATAAAAGGTAAAACTTCAAGCCCGATGCGGGGCTCGAACCCGCGACAGCCAGATTAAGAGTCTGGTGCTCTACCGACTGAGCTAACCGGGCTGTGATTTCTAATATTGTATTGAATCATTTAGATGTTCACAGCATAACGTAATTTTCTACTGGATCTTTATGCAGGTGAAATCAGAATAATTCTTGTAATCTTTGGTTCTAATGGCTCATTCCGTCAGAAAAACCTTAGATCAAGATCTTAGAAGTGTTCTATCTCTATCATTTTATTTTTCTTGTTATCTAAACAAAGTTTAAAAACACTTAAACAAAGTTCAAAGGGCAGAAGCAATGTTACATCCACAGAATTCTATCTGATCAGAAAGAGGTTAGAAATGAATTTTCAAAATAAACGTTATAATTTCAAATAAAAGGTAAAACTTCAAGCCCGATGCGGGGCTCGAACCCGCGACAGCCAGATTAAGAGTCTGGTGCTCTACCGACTGAGCTAACCGGGCTGTGATTTCTAATATTGTATTGAATCATTTAGATGTTCAGAGCATAATGTAATTTTCTACTGAATCTTTATGCAGGTAAAATCAGAATAATTCTTGTAATCTTTGGTTCTAATGGCTCAGTCCGTCAGAAAAACCTTAGATCAAGATCTTAGAAGTGTTCTATCTCTATCATTTTATTTTTCTTGTTATCTATACAAAGTTTGAAAACACTTAAACAGAGTTTCAAAAACTGAAACAATGTTACATCTACAGAATTCTATCAGATCAGAAAGAGGTTAGGAATGAATTTTCAAAATAAACGTTATAATTTCAAATAAAAGGTAAAACTTCAAGCCCGATGCGGGGCTCGAACCCGCGACAGCCAGATTAAGAGTCTGGTGCTCTACCGACTGAGCTAACCGGGCTGTGATTTCTAATATTGTATTGAATCATTTAGATGTTCACAGCATAACGTAATTTTCTACTGGATCTTTATGCAGGTGAAATCAGAATAATTCTTGTAATCTTTGGTTCTAATGGCTCATTCCGTCAGAAAAACCTTAGATCAAGATCTTAGAAGTGTTCTATCTCTATCATTTTATTTTTCTTGTTATCTAAACAAAGTTTAAAAACACTTAAACAAAGTTCAAAGGGCAGAAGCAATGTTACATCCACAGAATTCTATCTGATCAGAAAGAGGTTAGAAATGAATTTTCAAAATAAACGTTATAATTTCAAATAAAAGGTAAAACTTGAAGCCCGATGCGGGGCTCGAACCCGCGACAGCCAGATTAAGAGTCTGGTGCTCTACCGACTGAGCTAACCGGGCTGTGATTTCTAATATTGTATTGAAGCATTTAGATGCTCGGAGCAAAGGTAATTTTCTACTGGATCTTTATGCAGGTGAAATCAGAATAATTCTTGTAATCTTTGGTTCTAATGGATCAGTCCGTCAGAAAAACCTTAGATCAAGATCTTAGAAGTGTTCTATCTCTATCATTTTATTTTTCTTGTTATCTAAACAAAGTTTAAAAACACTTAAACAAAGTTCAAAGGGCAGAAGCAATGTTACATCCACAGAATTCTATCTGATCAGAAAGAGGTTAGAAATGAATTTTCAAAATAAACGTTATAATTTCAAATAAAAGGTAAAACTTAAAGCCCGATGCGGGGCTCGAACCCGCGACAGCCAGATTAAGAGTCTGGTGCTCTACCGACTGAGCTAACCGGGCTGTGATTTCTAATATTGTATTGAAGCATTTAGATGCTCGGAGCAAAGGTAATTTTCTACTGGATCTTTATGCAGGTGAAATCAGAATAATTCTTGTAATCTTTGGTTCTAATGGATCAGTCCGTCAGAAAAACCTTAGATCAAGATCTTAGAAGTGTTCTATCTCTATCATTTTATTTTTCTTGTTATCTATACAAAGTTTGAAAACACTTAAACAAAGTTCAAAGGGCAGAAGCAATGTTACATCCACAGAATTCTATCTGATCAGAAAGAGGTTAGAAATGAATTTTCAAAATAAACGTTATAATTTCAAATAAAAGGTAAAACTTGAAGCCCGATGCGGGGCTCCAACCCGCGACAGCCAGATTAAGAGTCTGGTGCTCTACCGACTGAGCTAACCGGGCTGTGATTTCTAATATTGTATTGAAGCATTTAGATGCTCGGAGCAAAGGTAATTTTCTACTGGATCTTTATGCAGGTGAAATCAGAATAATTCTTGTAATCTTTGGTTCTAATGGCTCAGTCCGTCAGAAAAACCTTAGATCAAGATCTTAGAAGTGTTCTATCTCTCTCATTTCATTTTTCTTGGTATCTATACAAAGTTTGAAAACACTTAAACAGAGTTCTCAGAACTGAAACAATGTTACATCTACAGAATTCTATCTGATCAGAAAGAGGTTAGAAATGAATTTTCAAAATAAACTTTCAAATTTCAAATAAAAGGTAAAACTTCAAGCCCGATGCGGGGCTCGAACCCGCGACAGCCAGATTAAGAGTCTGGTGCTCTACCGACTGAGCTAACCCGGCTGTGATTTCTGATATTGTATTGAATCATTTAGATGCTCAGAGCTTAACGTAATTTTGAACTCGATCTATTAACAGGGGAAATCAGAATAGTTCTCTTAATAATGGCTTCTAATGGCTCAGTCCGTCAGAAAAACTTTGGATCGAGATCTTAGAAGTGTTCTATCTCGATTATAAATTCATTTCTCTTCTCTCGAAACGGCGATATTCAGATTAAGCTCGAAACCGCGATATCCAGATTAAGCTCGAAACCGCGATATCCAGATTAAGCTCGAAACCGCGATATTCAGATTAAGACTCTGGTGTAAACATTTGCTGAAAAATTTAAAAAAAAGAGGGCTGACATAAGACCGATTAGCGCCTCAAATAATATTTAAAGTTTAAAGTAGTATATGTTACATATATAAGAGTTTAGCGTAAAATTGTCAAGCGTGAGTATCAAATTATTGTTTCACGTAATTTTAGTATCGGATTAGTTTTCATTCGTTGTTATCGATATGTCTTCACCGGTCTGTGATATGAACAACCATATTCAAAGATTAATTCCTTTAACTATTAGTGGAGATAAAATGGTTACATATCCACCTCAGAAGCTCGTTTTCAAGCTTAAAAAACCTGATAGTTCGTCTTCAAGCGTCGACAAGAAACTTCTAAATAGAACTTTCACTGTTCGAAGAGCATGTCAAAGAAAGAGTATAGGCCATGAAGTTTTTAGTGTTGACGATGTAACTAGGTCTTGTCAATGTGATTATGTACATACATTTTTCCACACTATTTTTTCAGACCACGTGAAGCTTCAAGAGATAAATCAATGTATCGCGCTATTCCTTCCCGGTAAAATCAAAACTTAATCATTTATCTTTTTCTTAGAGGACGTTCTGAGGTTCCTACTCAACTATTCAATGCTTCAATAGCCACATGTTCTAACTGCAGGTTGTGAAAAGTGTCATTTAAATATAATATATAAGAAGATGTTTCATTGTTTTAATCGATATCTTATAGATGCAAATCAAATGCGCCAATCACAAGAGTTAATATTCCATTTCGGTTAGAATTCTAATACTTTTATTTCAATATTATACATTTCAGAGGGCGGTCAGTCGCCCCCTCGTCTCTCAGTTTGAAGAACGACAAACCTATTACTAAGCTTAGGTTTTTTCTTCAGTTTTATCAAACTGAATGTATATCTTTTCAGAGGAAAAACTGTTGTCCCCCAGAGCACACGCAGAACTTGTGAAGAAAACAATAACGTACAATATAGGTTGCTACATACGAGAAGGGTGATCTAAACTTTTTGAGCCTATTTCAGTACACATGTGGAATACCAAAGAAAAAAAAATGAAATCATAACTAACAATACAGATATTCTTCAACAAAACATAAAACGTCGAAATGATGAATCTAGAAAAACAAGGCATTTGTCGTTGGTTTAGTTTAGCTATTTTATTGTTCTAATTTAGGGAGAAAAATAGAAATACTATTATAGAGAAAAGAGTAACCGAAAAAATAATTTCGAAGTAATTTTTCAAGCCATAGTGGAACATTAAAAAATTTTTAAAACATGTTCAGAAATCTTATTAAACCTGTAAATGTTCAAGTAGTTCCGCTGAACTCTTCACCAAATAGGTTAGAAATAAGCATATGTGAATAACTTTGAAGATATATCATTGTTATAGACGCACCTTCCATGTATCACCACATCAGAAGTGCCAAAGGTATTTATTTAGTTTAATAAATAAAAGCGTCAATCTTATGTTTAAAGTAGAAAATCGTTTGGAAACAGTTCAGTGTCAATATCAGCAAGGTGTTCATTTTCATTTCAATCATTAGTTATTTTTTTCCAGACAAACACGAAAAAACATGAATTCTTGTAAATCTGAAAAGTAAGAACTTATTGACGTTGATGTGTTGAACTGTTTCTCATTCAGGACTTCCAGTTTGAAAAATGAAAACAAAGTAAAAACAAAACCAAACTCTTGGTAAGATGACTATTATGTAGCTTGCGATCATATGAATTGATTTCAGTAATCCTACTAGAGAAGACGAATTGAAAATTGAAAAAGGAAAAACTACTAATAGGTTTTTAGAACTTTTTTTCTAGATGTATATCCAATATATTATAGTAAGATTGAAAAAGACGTTCCAATGAGACAACTTCGTCCTCGTACTGTAGGAACTAAAAAATAAACATTTTTCCATAATTTAAACATTTTATTGATATATAAACTTCGATTTCAATATATTCATATATAAATTCAATAAAATATAGTTGATTATAGGAAAACGTTTTATAATATTCTGTTGAAAAAAAGATGATATTAAAGAAGGGAAACAGGAATTACTAAATTAGATATGAAATAATTTCATTGAAAATAAAGAGATTTGGATTAGAAATAAAAACATAATATCTAAATGATCATTCTATATGTATTAATGAAGGAAGATTAAAACTAACTGTAAAGCTTTCTTGTTCCCAATTAAAGTAGATTAACTGAACACCTGATACATATATAAAAGAATATTTGTGTCTAGATGATATACCAGTTCTAGTTCTTCATTTATTTGCCTAACTGTTATTTTAATATTTTATCGGCTTCGTTAAATAAAATAAACAAAATAGTAGTAATATTTTCAGATAATGAAGTTTGTTCTTTTGGCTCTTGCTCTTGTTGGAACTATATGTGCAACTGAAGAAGAACTTACTAAGTTAACAAACCAAATCCATAGCGATCTCAGCACCTACCTGGATGATGCTCAACTCAAAAAGGTTTTTTTTCTTAATCTTTCCAAAACAATAAGGTTTCTTTCAAGATTTTCACAGATCTTCTCCAATACTATGAAAGTACCGTCGACATTAAAACTGCTGCAATTGGTGAGATGCTTAAAAACGTTCTTGTATATGTACTAACTTCTGTTTCAGATCTTTTCAAGAAAGTGAGGGATGAAGTAATTACTTCTGAACAAAGAATTCAAGTCACCAAGAGCATTTCTGATGCAGCAGAAGCGTAAACTTTTTCTTTAATTTCTTAAAAACTAAGCTTAATTTATTTCAGACTTGGAGGTGTTGACAAGCTCCGAGATTTGGTTTTCCGCACTCTTGACAAGTTCATTGAATTCTTCAACCCACAACTCACACAAGTGAGTTACATATCTAATGTATAAACTTTTATTATTCAATGTTTCAGGATCGCGCTGCAATGACAGATCTTAGGACCAGTGGAAAAGAATCTGAAATCAGCAGTTTCACTTTCAAAAAATTCGAGGAATATTGGAGCAAAACTTACGGACAGAAGGTTGTTGATTTGGTTAAGTGCTCGATGTCTGAAAATGAGTGGAATATCGTTTCCAAGGATGCTCCAATGTACATGCTCATTAATAACTTCGATATGGCTTATCATTGTTAGATGTATTTGAGGAATAATCTCAATATTAGATAAATATAATCTTTCAGTTCTTTGGTATATAATGCTACATGAAAATGAAAATATTGACATTATTAAAATAGTGATGACCCTTTTAAATTTGTTATTATTTATATACAATTTATCTACAAGCAAACACAAAACAACATATTTACAATTAAAAAAAATAATTTTTGAGCTTGAATAGATATTTGTCAGCATATCTATTCTGCTTTGTTCTCCATACAATGAATTGATCTAAGAGGATGAATAACGATTCACATATAGCACACACGGCAGGTAAAATTACTAATGCTAGAAATGCTGTTTGCTTTATGTTCGTACATCGTATATCGCTGAAACTAGTTTTTATAAAAGCATTGGAACAAAATGAGCTTACAGGTCATTAATGGACATCACTCCTGTTGGATGGAAATCATGCATTTTCATAGTCGGTGTATTAGAATCAGGCCAACAATAAGTTTTAAATTCATTATAGGCGCTTGTTTCCAAAATTCCAAGTATTACAACCGATGCAAATTGATCAGCCGGTTTAGTGAATAAAGTTTTCAAAGTGAAAATTATAGTCGAAAAGGGAAGTCTGAATAATTTTAAATTGCGCTTGACAATAAATGTTTATATTACTTTCTATGATAAATCTCACGATCTGCATCAATAACTTCTCCAGATATAATCATATAGAATCCTTGCCATCCACATCGTGATAAAGTACTGAAAACAATATAATATATTTCTCGACTCTCCATTGATTCAGAAATGGAATTGAAATTTTCAAAATTTATATTTTATTAATTTACTTTTCAATGATGATGAATATAGCTATGAACCAGAAATTATTTGATCCTGCCATATAAGCCACAAAGCAATTAATCAGTGTGACTAAATTGATTCCTTGTATGACCCATTGACATCCAAGTTTATTAACTGGGATCCATAACAATAAAAAAAGAATCTAAAATTCCATTGTATTATGTAATAAACTGAACTTTACATACATTTCCTAGAATTCTCACAAAAACATAATACAGTCCAAGTTTTGTACTTCCTCTTTGTAATATTCCGTAGTCTGCAAGGAGAATTTCCACATAAATTAGTAAAAATTGCTCGTTAGCCATATATCTGAATTTTTCCAAATTACAAAAAAATATTTATTATTCATACCTAAGCATTTTAAAAAACTGTGAACCGACTAAAGATATGAACCGAAATTCTTTTATAATTTGCCAGGAAATTTGAACGACAGATCTCCAATGTTGGCCAATATCTTCAACATCCTACAAGGTTAAAAATATTTTTTTTCATAAAATTAAAATTAAGGATCATACTAAATCTTCCTCTTCCTCATCTTTTTCTTCATTTTCGGTGTTCTTGAGGTTCCATGAACCGAATAATATACAAAAGCCTGATATCAAAGCAATTCCAACAACGAATACTTGAAAAACGTTATATCTTTCAAGGCTGTCGGTTAGCGTTTCAATTGGTAAAACAACAAATCCAGCTGAAAAATATTTGTTTGATTAGATTTTATATGTACATTGATAGAAGCATAATTTTGACAATTATGAAAAATAAAACACACCCAATCCTGCAATCATTTCTCCGTAAACGAAAATTCTTACACGATCCTCATGTCCTCGAAATTTTTCGACACATAGCCCGAAGTATGCGGACATAATCAGAACTTGGAAAGCGTCAAAGAAAAACTGACAAAAGAGTAATTGAAAAGCAACTATCAACCCATCATCTCTAAATAACTTTAAATACTGGGAAGAAAAATTATTTACTAACATAGCCCATGGAAACCAAAAAATTAAAAAAGATATAGACAAAGCTGGTCCGACATATAAAAGAACTTTTCGTCGACTTGTTATCCATTTCATTCCACAGAAGCCAAGATCCTTAAATATATTAATTTAAAATTTAAAAAATAAAAAAAGCAAGTTCTAAATAGCAATGAGTAAAATAGTAAAATGAGAAAATACCTGCATGAACCCTAGAATAGGATCATTAAATGTAGTCCAAAATAATAAAAATGACTGTATGTAATCAAGATGATGTGGATTAAATATAAATCTATCAGGTATCAACTATAAAAGTTTAATTTTTTACTTAGGAAAGTAAATTAAATGTTATAAATACCTTTTCTACGTTAAATGAAATTGAAAAGTCAACACTTTCTAACCAGCCTGGGTCCATTTTAAATTTATCTAAATATACCTTAAAAGAAGTTTAAAATAATATTTTTTCACTAGACCATACCTTTATGTAATATATCATGTAAACATTCATAAGTAAAGTTGCTCCAAATATACAATTTATCAACCATATTACAGACCATGGTGTATACGATTTCTTTGTATACATTATCTTATTTTTTAGATTATATATTTTATAACAGTTATAGCATAAATATAATATGAATATTTAGAATGTTAGTGAATATTTCGAGCCAAGTTGAGGATAGTTCAATTTACAAATCGTATGTATCGTTGAAACTGTCTTGTAGAAGCTGGCACGCCTACTTCGCCATACATAGCTCAAATCATTATAAATGAGAAGTCTTCAACATACCTTACATACATAAAAGAATTTAAACAATAAATTCTCAGCTACAAATGAAATTTTAGTTTTCATGGTGTAAAAAAAGTGCTTATTCTTCCAGATATTTTTAGAGTTTTGCAATTCTGTTTTAAAAAATCAAATTTCATAAAGAAATTAATTTGAAATTTTAACTGTCTTCAAAGTTGTGATATCTTATTGGATAGTTCAATTACTTCTAACCATATACATACATATATGGTTGGATATTAATACAGTTCAATATAGTTAGAAGCCAAAGAAGAACTTCTTAGCTCTATAAATATTAAGTAGCAATCTACATAAGCAAATATGCAATGTTAGAACTTCCTAAACAAACACAATCTATATTCAGAAGAACATAACAATCTTCACAACATAAGCTATTTCTTTTAAATCAGTTATTTGTTTGAAGTAAACTTTAAGGGAAATATAAGTAGCATTCGACAAATCATTGATAGGTCAAGTTTTGAGTCTTAGATAGATCAAATTCTCGAAAAATAAATTGATATAGAATTTTTAATGTTTATTGGGTAACAATTTACAATTTAATGAAGCATGAATATACTTTTAACTAAGATTAATACACGTAGAACTGATATTATTGAGATCACAGATTTATAAGAAGTTTAGTATGAAGATTTGTTGTTGTAATTTATTAATGGAAAGGTAATTATTCATAATCAGACTACTGTTGTTGTTCTGTGTGGTCTGCGAGGGCTGTGTGCATATTCTTCTAAACCACCTACAGTACTTTCCAAGGTACTGGATTGAGATCGAGCTTGTATAGTTGGAACAAGATTCGGAGCAAGTTGAGCAATAGATGGCTCTCTAAAATAATTTTAAAAAACTATGATAACAAAAATTAACAGCTCACACTCTAAAACATTGAACTTGAGGATGATATATAACAGTTGTTAAGGGAAAGGCGATAAAGTACAAAATAACAACTGCGTCAAACATATATAAGAACACAGTTGATACTGTATCTCCCAGGGAATCCTACAACAGTTTTTAATAATTTATTAAGAATATTGTATAAGCTAAACCTGAATCCCAACCATATAAAAAATAATTCCGCAGTTGATAGCAGAGCATATTCCATAGCATGCTATAAGTGGTATTGTAGATCGAATAAAAGTGTTCATAGCACTCTTTGTTTTTTACAAACAGAAAAAAATTGAGATATTCAATCAATTTCCTGTACAACAAGAAGATACGGTTTTGTATAAATATGTAGTGTTGCACAATTTGTACACAACAACTGGTTACTCATATATTACTAACGTATATGCAAATTATATATTCTACTTTATAACAACAAAAGCAGTATGTTATAACGTTGTAAAGATTTTTTTTTGAAAATAAGTTTTTTTTAACTTACTGAAAACTCTATATATAGTTTGTCCTATCATTTTGCGAACATGAGCAGCTATATCATGCTTCATCTTAATGGTTTCGTCATCCGACTGTGGTAAATTACAGACAGTCCAATTTTCTGATATAGTTAAGCCAAAAAAACACTAAAATGTTTAGCAATCAGCAGTCGTTTGTGTTAGAAAGATCTTACAATAAGTTGAAATAGAGCAAAAACTATAAAGGCTGCTAAGGACACGCCGTAGTGAAAACCATCTTTTCCTATTCGCCTATTAGCTTTCCCTTCACAAGAAGGATGATGATATGTGTGATCAGGAACTAACAATGAAACTAGACGTAAATATAGATATTCCGTAAAACCAATTAAATACTGAAACATTCAAGTTATTTCTTCACAACTTATTGAACTCACAGCTATTATGACCAACGAATAGGCTATTGTATAGTAATGTTTGTGAATTTGCTCTTCTAGCCTAACGTGAAGACTACGAACACTTCCGGCTGGTGAATGGACTATTCCAGACTCTTCGTCGATTTCCTAAAAACTAAATGCTGAATTGAAAAATTACTTTGGAAATACCTTGTTCACTGATGGATCATCAAATTCTTTACATTCTCCTATTCTTTCTAAGCAACCAGCTCTGTCTCTGCACATTTTTGTTTAATATGAAAATTAAAAAAAGGAATACCCTTGAACATATGGCTGAAGGTCTCTACCAACTGAAATTCTCAAATTCTTTAACGATCTTCTTGGAAATTGGGTCCGTTTATTTGGTAACGAGGAAAAACTTCAAATAAAAGGTTAATTAATGTGTATATTGTTAATTACCTCTCTGGGCAACTTCTAGTAGAGTTCCGAGTATTATCAGCATCTCTGATATCATTGGAATTATTCATTCTAAAATTAGAATTTACTATTAGAAACAAAAATGAAGAATTTAAAGTTTGCAAAGGGCATTCATTCATCGAGTTTTCCATAAAACTAAATGTCGAGGAAAGAAAAAGAAAGACTATAGAATATAATGAGATTTTACAGTGAGGTTTTTGTCGTCAAAGATCTTTTTTCGTTAAAAGTCATAAAATTCTTCATGGACAAACATGCCCTTTATAAAAAATGAAAAGTAATTGCGGTTTGAAATTTTAGCATCTTACATACAACTTCAAATTTCAAACATGAATTCAAATCTTAAAGAGAAGTGAAAAATTGAAACAAATTCTACAAAATGATTGAAAATATTTAATGAGAGACGACTCAACTCAAACAAAAATTTAAAATGAATGAGAGATGGCAGCAAATCGACGATGACAATAAGCGGCTTAGATCAAGTCTCTGTGAAATCATTTCAGCTGCCAATGATTTCAAATGCTATCTGAACAAACAAAGTATTTGGTGAAATGAACTTCAATTTGAACTTGTTCAGAGTTTTCAATCTTTAAAATCGATGAGCATATTAATCCTATTGGAAAATAATGATCATAGTACATGAAAACATTACTTAAATACCTTAAAATAAGCTGAAGCAATGGTTTAAAAAATAAATGAACGGCATACAGCAGAAAATACAGAAACATATGTTTTGAGAAAAAAAGAAAAGATATGCAGTATGAAGTTTAAATTTTGAAATATTTACAGAACACTAATATACAGTTATACAGTAATTGTATATGAAATTATTAAATTTTTTTATATTATATATTAAAATATTAAAAATGGAAAAAGTAAAAATAAGAAAATCAAAAGAAACGCAAAATGGTCAACTGTCATTGTTATTACAATCTCAAATATCTAAGCAAACATACAGAAGGGTACATAGTACTTGGCTATTTTATAATTCAAAAGGAGGAAATAGTAAAATATTGATATGAATATTCCATACAAAACGTTTTTTTTTCTCCAATGCTCAACATAGTTATGATTAACGCATAAAATGCCAAAATAGAAATAGTTCATTGTGCTTGTCACACCTCAGCATGGACATTATCATAAATATTTTCATATATAAGACAAAAGAATATAGTTAGTAAAGTTATATAGCAAGGCAATAAGAAAGTGATCCGAATGCTGGGTTTGAAAAAACATTGGGCAGCTTCTTCTATCATTCAGGTAATATTGTGTAAATAGCAGGCTAGTATTGAAGAAAACATACTCGAAACACATACTAGTTGTATTATACAAAATGAAAAAAATCATAAATAATATTTGAAAAAAAAATGTATAGCAACAACAAAATTATCATATAATTGTATGTTTTCCAAGAAATAAAGCACGATTCATAAAAAACTCACTTCATAACTTATATGTTGTATAGTTAACGATTCATATTTACATACAAAGCTTCAAATTGATAAGAATTATATGTATATACATATATAAAATTCGAAATGAATTGATGATTAGAAGAGAACCGCTCTTCCAGCCGTTCACTATAAGCTTGATTTTATTATAATACTAGTACAATTTATAAACAAGCTATTTTTTTTGTAGAAATGGCATTAAAGCATTACTTGCTGTGACGCAGAAATCTATTCATTTTTAGATTTCCTCAGCAACACAATTATGCAGAAGAAAAGTTTTTAAGCAATTTTGAATCAATAGCAGTGACTAAAAGCAAATGCGGTTCACCAAAACTATTTCATCCGTAAATGGAAGATTATAGTAGCTCGTAATACATACGTTTGGATTAGCATAATAATGATAACAATGATATAGAATAAATAATACACTTTTTTTTTTCGAAAAATAGTATTAATTTAATTTTGTGCTGAGCTAATAAAATGTTTCCACTACTCTCTTAAGCAAAGTGAAGATGAGTTCAAGGACATTCATATATGTACGTATGTATGAATGTAAGTCAAGTCAGTCCAGCGACTATATGTGCAACTAGGTAAGAGGATGTTGATTGAAAAAAATACCCACACAATACTATGCTATTAAATGGAAGCAAATGATGGAAGGCGAGATCTCGACAAAAAAAACAATGGAGTTTCAAGATTCAAAAAGCAAATTTGTATCTGCGTAAATATTATATATTGCAATTTGGCTTCATCGCTATAACGAGATGTTTAATGCAGAGAAATACATGTTGAATTCATTTTTCAAAGAAATAATTATATTATTTGATGAGTTGTATGTGAGTAGATAAAATTCAAATATTTTTGCACAAATCAAAAATATATTAATTTAAATATATGCAAAAAAATATATAGAACTGGAGATAGAACTAGCATTATACCATCAGAATGAAAATATCGTACAGTTTGATGAGTGAGGATGACCTTGTTTTTTTTTTCTTGTGAGAGAACTGCGTATTGACCGCTATTTTAAAGAAGAAATAAGAAGAATATCAAGATAAAGAAAATTAATAAAATATATATTTTGTATTATTATTGTTATATTAAATAATACCGACACATGTGTAGATATTCGTATTTGTACATACATACATGTATATACACATTATCGTTGTTAGTTTTGTATCACAGAGGAATTTACTGTCCGGAGGAATGAGTCATTTTCAAAACGATGAAGTGTAATTCTAACATTGTGCGTGAAGTAGGCATAGACAGAGAGTAGAAGTATATGGAGGAGAGAGCATGTAAAGGAAACAGTTGAGGAACAAACGATTCATGTAATGTCGAGCAAGTAAATGAGGATATTGTCTGTGATTTGTTATGTCAAATTTTATGTAAACAAATGTGAATATAAATGCGTGCGCTATTGGAAAAAAGAAAGTGTTGCACGGGATATTGAGAGAAAGGTGAAAGGAGGAATTTCCTCATAAATTGGAGGTTTTACTAGTTTTAACAAATAAAGTTTAATTCCCTTATAAGCTGATTCTGATAATCATACTGTAAAATATTATTAACAACAGAAATAATAAAAAAACATGTTGTGCCACGTTTTTTACGTCATCACGAGGTAGAAAATAGAACCAAGACTGGCATATGTTTCCATGGACCAGGCATACGAGAAAGGTCGTATAAGCTTTGTGAGAATTAGACAGCCAGGTGGACTAAGACCATTTTCAAGCGATGAAGCAAGGCCAACAGTAATTAGCATAATTCTCTTCAGGAGAGAAAAGCTTGCCTTGCTCAATCTACTAACTCAAATCACATGTAGCGTACACTTATACTATATATGTGCATTTAGTTCACAATATATATTATACAAATATTTAAAAGGTTTTTATTTCCGATTTTTTAATAACATACTACTAAATACGAATTTTTTTCAAAACTGATTTTTTTAATATTATTATTATTCTGTGTTAAAGAAATAGTGTGTTGAATGAAGAAATATCATAAAAAATTGCAATGCTAATTGCTAGAAACTATAACGGAAAGGAAAAACAAATCTACTATGCATAATCTCAACTTTCAAAAAATCTATACCATAGCAACGACAATAACGATAAAGCTAAAAGTGGTCGAGAATAGATGTTATATAATAAAAACAAGTGAAAGCAAATATATATATATATACATATATCGAGCATTTTTCTAAGTCAATTCTAATAGTTCATTAAAATAAGTTATGCAAATAGCGTCTTGATTTTTCGGGCATAAAGATTTTGTTTTAGTACTATTTTATTTAATTTCTGCTCAAGGCCATACTATAAAACAAACAAGCAATAACCTAAAATATGTAAATTCAACTATTTTTTTTTCTGTGTTCAATGTAACGTAAGTATGAAATTGATTCAAACAGACGTGGTTGGTTTTCTATTCGAGCATCATGCTTGGAGAAACTTTATATGAAAACAAAATAGGTTTTGAAAAAAATTGTTGGTTTCTATTTGAAATAATAGAAAGAGATTCCTTACATCATTCACAGAAAAAAAACTCTTTTATCTATATTTATTAACATAGGTTTTTGAGATTGTTGATACAGCTGAGATATATACATGTTTCAGGTATTGTAGTGGTTTCGTAATAAACGTGATCATATACCTGATAATTTTTGGTGTTTTAAAAATGGAATAAAAAAAGTAATAAACTCCAAATAAACTCCAAAACTGTTTAAGTGGTAGTCGATTATTGGGGCGGAATGCAGCATTCATTGAAGAACTAGTCAGTTCTGTCTTCATCGTATTAACATCAAAAAGCCTGTAGTATAGGAATACAATGTGAGAGATTAAAAGAATGGAATTCTTTGAAAGAAAATATTTTAAAATATCAGCCGATAAGTACAACTATGGAATTATACGAGTTTCATATTCTCATGCATTCAAGGTTTCAATATATTTTCTCATTAAACGCAGCATGAGCATTGGTCTTGTAACCAGTGATCATGAGCAGTTCTAATTAAATCTATTTATTTATTAAGTGGACTAGTGTGTTTTCATATGATATCTGCCTAACTATTCTGTTCCGACCCACAGATTAGTGTCCTGTATTTCTTATCTTAGTCGTTGTTATCAACCTCCTCTATTTTCACATCCTTCACTCTCTCATGTATTTATCTCTCTTTGTCTAGTTCCTCTCACTAATTTTTCTTTTTTTCTCCATTCTCTCCTCTGCCTTTCAATACTACTGAATGGTAAGGAATTTCTCTGTGTAAGCTACCTATTCTTAACACTTTAACGGTTTTACACCCCAACACAAAAAAAATCTTTATATCAGAGAAGCAATGTTAAGACACAAAAAAAACGAAAATTCGAGATAATCTTCTCAATTATCTTTTAGCTACAATTCGCTATTGATAAGGAAATAAAGTATCATTGTTGTTACTACTGTGTGCTATCCTATTCTCAAACATATTCCTTTGAAGTGGTTACATCAAACTTTATTTTACCGTGCTGAACTTTGCTTCTATAACATTTAATATTGAACTGGCTAAAACTGATAAACCAAACGAGGAGAATTGTTGACATTGTTAGACATTCAAATCAAAAACAACATTAGTTTTCACTTTCTCCTTTTGAATCACACTATTATTTTGAAATTACTGATCCCGTGAAACTTTACTTATGTCACATGTTAGTATCATACTTTTACTCTTATCAGAAATAAATATGTTCCCTTTTATAAGAAGGACAATGTGATTTTTTCCTAATTTACTGACCACTGCTTGTTCAAAGCTTTCATTCCATTTCTTTAATAATTTAATTACAGAGTATTTTATCAATTCTTAAATTTGATTGCATCTTATTCATTATAGCATTACTGTAAAATGTATCAAATAATCTCAATCGAATATGATTACATGGTTTTCTTTATTATGTTTACTTACATTCTGTTTGTATTAGTTATGTGAGCATCTTATTAGGCACAGTGATGATACATAACTTTACAATCTTATCAAATTCACTTTCCAACCTAGCTTATATGTTTCTTTACAGCATACAGCATGTTAAACGCATTTTCTGACGATGAGTCCACAACATCATCTAATGCTGATCGTCCTGATTCTCCCGATGTGAGATATCCACAATTACATCAAGAAGCCACATGTTATCCAAAAACAGAATTACCAAAAGAGGAAGAAGTAATGGTTTGCCATATGTCATATCATCAATATAATAGGTACTACTTCTAATTCTTATCAACCCCGCATTAATATTCAAATATAAAGTACGACTGAGAGGTCATAAAATTCTTTTCATTTCTGCGCTCCCGATCTTAATTTTGAAGTTCAACCTTTTTTTTCTCGAAGGTCTAGAGTGTCAATTTTTAATGATAAAATTTACTTGATAAAATAAATGTAGAGAGCTACTAAGGCTATCAATAATTCATTTTTCATGCATTTGGGAATGCACAAGAATTCTTCATAAAATCACAGTTACAGGCAGTATCAAAATACGGCAAATACAAGTAATTATGAACCTCCAATACATATTGTTAATGATCCTGCTTCCCTTCCAAACTATGCGGCTTGCCAATACTCACCGGAGTCAGGCACCCTCCAAAATCCAAAACAGTCTGGACCAATTAATTACGGTGTATTAAATGTAATTCAAGAAGGTCGATGGAATTTAACCAGGCCGGATTATGCAATTCTGCCATCTAACAGTAAAATAGAGCCACCACATTATTGGATCCCTCCACCTACGTACGGACATTCGAGTAGGCTTTTAAAAAACGTTTCAAAATTGTGTTGTTTTTGTAAAAAAATCACCTCAATTTAAATCAGATTAGATTCAAATGAGGTATACTAACTCATTCATTTAAGCGGTGAATTCTGGAGAAAGTGATAGTATAATCAGAATGAGCGTAGAAGAAGAAGCAAACCCCTTGCTAAAAGGATTAAACAGATGCCATTCATGTGTAAGTTTATTTTCTAATCTAGTTGTAAATAACCTAGCCAATATTCCAAAATACGGTTAGTAATATTTATTGTAAAAAAGCAAAAATAAAGAAGAGTGATGCATGGAAAATAAGCAAGAGATCAAAATTTATAAACAATTTTTTTCAGAAAAGAAGATTTACAGCACGTAGAAAAACTAATTATTGGGCTATTCTCTTTCTATTAATTGTGGCATTTTGTTTGATCTTATCTTTGTTCCCTTGGGGTATACTTAGTTTAGTAGCTCTGGGCTGTATACCAAGTCAAATTAATAAGCCTACTTGCAAAAAATGTCAGAAAAAATGTTGCTAGGTCCAGTTCAACAAATAATTCTTATTTGATCAATTCATCAAATCCAAGTTCTATAGAAAATAGCTAAGGACAGTAATATATTATATGTATGCATATAATTTTCCATGTTCATCTTACTACCAATCACACGTGCCGGAAATCAGGAGATAAACAGTTACTCTCCCTTTAGTTATTAAGATACTATGAAAACATTTATGTATATGCATCGATAACAATTCGTTTGTGATAGAGAACAGTAAATAAATTTTAACTTCAATATATTATAACAACGTAATAACCTTCTAATTAATTGATATCACACGATGAATTTAAGTTTAAATTCATATTCAGAAAGTTTTAAAAAAAGCATTTCATTCCTGCATATTTATATTGCTATATATTATTTCTTTGACGTCTGATTCAATTAGAACTGCTCGAAATTTCAAAGCTATGTCCTAATTAATATCACATGAAGAATTTGAATTTAAATTCATATTCAGAAAGTTTAAACCAAAAAATTTCATTCCTGCATATTTATAATGCTATATATTATTTCTTTGACGTCTGATTCAACTATAAATACTCGAAATTTCAAAGCTAAGTCCCACTGGCAAATAAATCTAACAAAACAATGGTTAAAACTTTAAGGAATAATTCGAAGTTGAAGAAAATGAAGTTCATTAATAATAAATTACAATATTTTGGATTGAAAATATATTACAATACTTTAATTTTAAAGGAAATGAAAACAAGAAATTAGATAAAGATGTTTAATTATTAAACCAGGTGAAAATGAAGTGTGACGCGAAAAAATGGATATCTAAATATATTTATATATTTGTTTAGCAAAGCAAATGTTTATCAACAAAAACCGTCTCTTTTAGACTTATTTCTTGCTCTAAAAAGAGAATAATATTGCATTATGTTAGTGAAAAAAAAACAAATAGCTTGAAGAGACATACATATATTGTCATTCTGCTACTGATTCCGAAGCTACATATATACATAGTTGTTAATGTTTATTTTTATTGAGGTTATTATTATATAAAGTTAACCTGTCAATAAACTTAATAAGAAAATATCTAATTTTTATTTCGAAGAAGAATGGTCAGAAAACACAAGTAATTTTGAATAGAACAAGCATGCTGCTACAAAAGGCTTCTTCTCCGATGTATTGTATTATATAACATTTGAAATGTTTTTACTAGTATTCTCAATAATCGTTCTAACTCTAAAACGATATTTAATGATGTATTGACAATTATTCAAATAATTTTAGGTAATGTGTAAAGTGAGCTTTATTAATTACCTTTCTACATTCATTTTATTTAAAATAAATCAGTTAACATATGCGTGAACTCAAAAGACAGCACGTGCAATTTGCATAATCCACGTGAAGCACTTTGAATGAAGATTTTACAAACCTGTTCTTATATCGTGTTATATTAAAAAGATTGAAAACCGCTTTTTGATAGGAAGGTACAATGTAAACAGCGTACATAGGCCCAATTATAAAGATTGTAACCATTGAGAGTAAAATAAAGTTTTGTACTTCTGAAAAGTTATGTTTATATAAACGAAACATTCGTGTATTGACCTGTTATGGAACTTTCGAAATATCCTAACACCCAAAATAATATACACAGTCCGGCACCAATTAGTAATGTAAAACCCTTAAATTCACATTCAGGAATTTGAAACTAAAACACTTAAGACCTGTATGAAAGTGACTTTAAGAAAAAGCTTGTGTGTATTCAATGTTTTCTCAGACATTGTCTTTTTTAGTAGGGTTAACCTGTTCATAATAAGCATTACTAGTATAATTATTTTAATAAAGAATATAATCATGGCACTAACACAACAAATGATATAAATAATTGCATATACGCCAGATTCGGACACTGATATAATTAAAGTGTCATCTCTTAAAATATCGTGTGGGTCTCCAGGATACTTCTAAATATTAATTAACTTTCAGCTTGATGTGAAACAAACCTTCAAACATTTCTGTTTGAGAGCTTCTACATTTTCAAATTTTGTGATTACACAAAGTATCCATGGTAATACGTAATATATCAGAAATGATGCAATATATGCAATGTATTTCATTTTTTCTGGTGGAAATATTATTAAAGCATGATATCGCAGATATAACAACATTAGAGTTAAGCCACCGTAATCTTAGTTCACTTTTTAATATATGTTATTTCTATGAAAGCTTACGATAAATGAACGAAATAATGACAAGAATTATTGTTGACATCGTTAAATCAAACAACGTCAAAAACCCTTCGCAATATCCACCAAAGCAAGGAGCGACGGTAATGGGGGTACCACCACAAGATACAAGGAAAACAAAACAAAAACCACTTCAAAAGTTATTTTTTAGTAAGGTGGATTAAAAACATGACTTACCAAAAACATTGTAAACATAATAAACATTTAAATTCCCTTCCCATACTTACAGGAGTATGACATAATATACAGAAAAAAGATATAAATAAACAGGCTACTGAAACAGCCCCACCAATTCTGAGTACAAGTAATAAGAGCATTTAATGTAAGTACTGAAAGTAAATATAATATTCTGATCAGACAAAGTTCATTGGAAAAGAGGATTTTCGTAGTGATCTTTTCGAGCTGAACGAATCATAGAAAGCTGGAATCATGAACAAGGATTAAAAATTTTTACAATTAAGCAAGTGAACAAATAGAATACATTTGTATTTCGAAAATATTTCATTCATAACCGATAGTTTTCACCTGTTTTTTTCTATAATCAACAATTGGGAGAAATAATGTTTCAGCGTGTGTCTGTAATACAACAGATATTGACGTAATGAGTATATTTTAATCTGAAAACGATATTAAACAAGGATGTACCAATCATCTCAATTTTAACAATAAAATATTAATGAGAGGTTTAACTTTTAAGGCAATAGCTTATTTGATCATTTGTCGTATGTCCGAAATCTTTAACAAAGATTTAAAGTGCTAGAGATTTTATAATCATTTCAATAATATCTTTAATATATTAAAAATCATAGTAGTATTTATTTCAATTTTGCATATCTATGTCAACTAGTATTTCTCAACTATAGTAAGAAATAATGGAATTCAGTTTTATTTCATTTTCAAAGTGCCTTTAGTTAGTTTCATGAGATCATCAATAGTCCACGCAATGCCTTAACCACAGTAATTTTATCTAATTTAAATTGTAAAAACACTACCATCTTCAACGGTGCTACCATCAGGATTAGAAAAATGACTGTCTACTTCCTTCCTAAGAACAACGTCACAATCCACTTGAGAAAAGAATGCTACTGTCTTAAAATAAATTTTAAGTAAATTATATATTGCATTTTTTACCATAGGTAATTGAGATATTCCAACTTTTTCAGTTATGAAAGCTCTCACATACAGATTACTTAACATTAATGCCAAACCAACACGAGCTGCTTCCTCATTAGGACAGAGATATCGTATCTAAAACGATATTAATTGAATATACAAATTTCAATTTTGGAATACCTCATCATGTATAGATATCACGAAACGGCATTTAATATCATATGTTGAACAAAATCCTTCCATGCAGAGGAGTAGCAAATGTAAGAAATCTACTGCAGAAGATTGCACTAGCTTAAAATTTATATTACAGTTTTTAAAACTATTCCTGAGTTACCCAGTTCATTACAGAGCGCTTATACTTAGCATTAAATGCATACCTATCTGGAACATCTTCTGATAATTGGGCTAATGAATCGCCTAATTGACAGTCCAGCACTGGAGTTCTTAATAATTTTTTTCTTGTTTCTTCTTCGAGGAAATTAAATGTTGCTGACTCGCTAAATAAATAAATAAGGAGGATAATAATATTGACTCACTATCCCCCGTAATATAATGAATATTCCTTTCCAAAATTTTCATAAATTAGTGGAAGAACATCTTCGGGATTGTACATGACCCCTCCCTCGTTCAACTTTGTTAATAACCAATCTTCAAATTTTATAACACCATCTCTATATTCAATAAATAACAAATGAAAGATATAGTTAAAACTCATACTTAAACATATTGGAATATGAAGGTAAATAGAAATTTCCATCAAACCCTAAAGTTGTAACAGTCCCTCCATCATGTTTAAATTGATCCAGCAAAGGTACCAAAGATGATTGCAGTCGACGCCAACTAAACATTAAACTTACATATTACGTTAAAAACAATAATATACAATGATATAGTCCCCTTTGTAAGAGCAAATAGATCTCTACTGATTTTTTTAGCATCGTTAGGAGGTACTCCACTTTGAACAAGTGAAAGCTCAGCATGACGTTGACCAGATCCATATAATCGAGCATAATTTAATATCTAAAACAGAATTGGGAATACAAAAATAACGAAATATTTTTGTAACTATTATATTGCAGATAATTTCAAAACTACCTAAAACTAGGAAAAAAACGTTCAGATTAGAACAGATTATTGATTTAAAGTTTCTTGGCTTTAAGATTTCTACTTTTTTTATTAACCTTGGCACTATTCCTATTTATACCCAATTGCTTTGCAACAACAGTATGCAAGTCAGTACCATCGTTCTTAGTTCCAACCAGCATCATCTTACTAAATGGGGTAACTCCTGCTTTTCTTTCTTCCAATGCTATAAGGAATATTATATTTTAATTTCTTGCAAATTGCATGTCTAACGTAAACATTTAGCGGCGCTAGCATCTCCAAATAGTCCAGCTAACCACTGTTCTTGAGAATCTACATCTGCACCCACGAGACGATACCCTGGTGGGGCTTGAATCATGCTCTTAATTCCTGTTCCGAAGTTTTTATCAGACTAAATAAAACTATCAAACAGTTTAGAAAATGGGGAGCTACCGCAGAGTTAGTAAGAGTAACCCAAAGTTTATGCACACTTCTTCGTGAAACTGTACCAGCTGGTACAATAGCTGGAGCAATAGCACCTATCATATTATCACTCTCGCCGCCGTCTTCATACCAAATAGGAACCTCAGAATGGTATCTTTCCCTTAAAAAAAATTTTTTTTTCACTGTTCATTTTTTTTTACCTGTAGCTAGTCCAAAATCTGGTGGAACGAAGAGATAGTAAAACCTTTTCAAATTCCTCTTCATACCTTGAAGCTCGAAGAACTTTTTCATCCAATTCTGCCGCGAATAATTTTGAGAGAATATCACCTACATTACCACTTCCACTCTTAAAAGAATGAGAGCAGATACAATTTAAAAACCACCATATCATACCGGGTGGGGAAATTTGTAAAAGTCAATTTCACCGAAATGAAGACTTGGATCATTTGTTAAGGGAATTTCACCATACTTATCCATGTTTTCGTTTACACATTTTTTAATATTTCTGTAGAAAAAGCCAAAAATATAACTATATGAGGAATATTTAACTCGATAGGAATAAGTAGTTCCTCGTCAGCAGTTTTCTTTTTATTGGCTTCTGAACATTTTTAGTGTAAAACTGTATCGAAACTGAATCATACTCTTTGTTGTAGGAACTAGGTAACCCCAGCCTTTAGTTTTACTTTTATAAACAGGATATGGGCCATAAATCATTCCAAAAATCCCAGGTATCATAGCACTTTTAGTGACGACATCTACAAAAAAAAAGAAAAATGATCGAAGATCAGCTTAAAATACCTTCGCTAATAAGATTTGTGATTTCGGAATCAGCAAAAACCCGTTTTCTGAACAACTTGTAAAACCATCTGAATGAACCCCAAATATTAGTTATTCCAGTAATAAGAAAATGGTTTTACGCCGGGTATTTTCCTTTTTTGTCTAAACTCCAATCATATGCCCACATCCAAGGATCGTCGACGGCTAATTTCGCATCACTATTTTCAATAGAACACATCTTAAGTTTAAACTATACAACTAACGTGCTTTCGATAAGAGATTTGGCGGATGAAGCGATAGCTTGGGCCGCTTGCAGTTTTTTTTCCTCACATGATATTTCGTTCACCTTAATGGAAAACAATCTAAACTACATTTCAAAAATATATAACTTTGAAAAACTCATTCCAATGCCGATTAATGGGAAGATAAGCATTGCCAACATTTAAAAAACCGTAAAGTGTAATAAGGCTAGGAAATCTGTTTAAAAAATCCAGGTTTAATACAACTACACGCGTATTTTGAGTGACCTTTCTTTGAACTTTGGCCATAATTTCGCATACACTTTCCCTGTTGCCACGCAATCCATTGCACAATATGTCATTAATTCCTATAAAATTGATTTAATTCGTTTGATTTAATTTCCTAACTTGGAATGAGGTACGAATATCAGAAATGCTGGCAGTTACAAAATACTTTTGATTTTCCTTGCTTAATTCTTCATTAAAAAAATGACTGTAGACATCAGCTAAAGAGTTCTTGCTAACTTTTTGTTTCCAAGAATCTCTCCAGGCTAAATTTTCGTCCATCTGTAATTTATTTTTAAACAAATTTTTTTTGTAAACAAACTTCGGCAATGACTAAATCATCAGCTTCATACAGAGATCTTTGGTGATCAGCCATTCCAGATATTGGGATCCACATAGACATTGTGTCCATGAAACGTAAAAACGTTTTCTACAATAACATATAAAATCAGAAAAATAATTTGAATATACTTCTCGAAAATATGGTTCTTGAGAACGTACTCTATCATAACCAACATTATGCCCAATTGCAATTCGCGGATGATCATGTCCTGAATTCTCGAAAATAATTTAAAAAAATGCTTTAGTAATACCTCCAAGAGGAATTAAATGTTCAATTTTCGCATTTGTGGGATAATCGCTTTCTCTGATTAAAAATTCGCTGCACCAGCCGTAGCTATAATGGAAGGTCCAGATTATTTCAAACTATTTCATTTACATTGCGGTAGGTGATAAGCATATAGCTAATGTAGGAAGTTGTCCCTTCGATACACAGGTTTCCACATCAAAAACCAGAACATCTTCTAAGGGATAAGGCACCTATATGTGCGAATACGTTAAACATTTACAAAAATTGATTATTCAGTTCAACTTATTATCTCTTCTGAAATCAGACTTACCTTCTCGGGTGGTCCACCATCTAAAGGGTACCTCATCCATCCTTCCACAAATTCCCATTCTTTCGGCAATACAATCTCTTTACTGAAGCATTCCATTCCCTCATCTAATAGATTGAAATATTTCCCTATATGGTTTTCCGCTAAATTACTTCAAAAAAACTTCAATTCTAAATTCTCATACTAAATATCATACTTAAAATGATCACGAAGGTTGTCTCCTTGTAACGGGGGAAGTATTAACTTATGTTCATATTGCGTAGAGGAGGATGGAGCAGCTGATCGAAACAGAAATTCATGAATATAACTTGGAATCGTTGCTATTGGCTTCTCATTTAACTAAAACACTAATCAATTTTTCACATTCGTGCGAAGACTTACTCCAGGAGAACTATATCTTCGAACAACACTTACAAGGACTTTTCTTACATTCATGTTTCTTAAACTAGAACTCCTTATTATCCCGAAAAGAATAAATTTAACCATATTAAAAGTAGATACAACATCCTAGAACAAATATCGACAAATTCAAAAATTTATTGAGTAATACAAAATAAATTAAGATATATATATATATATATGTACATCGGAAACTATCGGCCCGCTTCCATTAAAGCTGTTTCCCTAGCTAAAACACTTTCCTCGAATTGTATGACGTAAGCTGTTCCATTATGCCAATGGGCAGTTACTTTACATGGAAAATTACTGCTCTGTAAACAAATTTCAAAATAACTTTTTACAAAAAGCCTCCGAACCTCTAACATTCCTTCAATAATTCCTGCTACGAATGCAGCACAATTTAAAACACCTTTATCCTTAGGCACAGATATATAAGTATTTACAACGGGGTCCTTCTCAATTAACAAATCTATGAAATAGTTAAACATCAGGTACTATTTTTAACATTACTCACATGTAGAGGGATCATCATTGGACCTCTCTAACTTATCAGCTTCTTTGTTGAAAATGCTTTTCCAAACTGTGGATTTTATAAACATAAGCATTCCTAAAAAAAATTAGTTCACTAGCTATAAAGTATGTATTAATCTAACCTAAGTGCTTCGTTTCCCTTTTGTAGCCTCTTTCACGTAATGTTATCACATCAAGCAATCTTACGCCAACATTTTTCCCATAGGAAGCTAGCCTATTCAAAATTTCATACATATTCTAATATTGAGATCTTTACTTGTCATGTAGATCACTAACGGTATCAACTCTATTCTGAGCATATTTCACCATTTCTGAGAACAAAACGGCAAAAGTTGATAGGCTCACCTGGAGTTAACTATTGAGACAAAAGTTGTTCTGTATAACCCACTTCATTTTTCCCTCTACTCAATGTTTTATCAAGAATACCAACAGATTTGACCATTATTTTAAGTGTTCAAAATTAATTAAACAATTCGGCTGAAATAAGAATAAAGCAAATAACAATATATTTAGGAAGGCCAGTTTCATAAAAACAGCCGTGAGCACAAACAAATAGGCTGAAAATATGCTCACAATTGTTTCTTTTATTTTGAGCATCTTTGCAGATTTAATTTTCACATTTTAATAATTAAATTATTGAAATAAATTAAAATTTTCTTTGAAATGTTTTAAAAGCCAAGAGACTTCATCTAATTGGTCTTAGCACAGATACTACCGTACCAAGAACACGACGACTATCTTCTCCGCCCTTTAACAATTCTATGTTCTAGTAATGCCGAGTAATCAACAACCTATATATTAAGATACAAAGCTTTCTACAGTTGTAAAGCTGTTTTCTAAGATTATATTCATTATAGATAATATTTAATTTTTATAAAATATGTTTGTTACATTATAAACCCAGAAAACATTTTATCTAAAGTCATATAGCTCTGCTTAAATCTTTATACAAAATATTTTTTTATGAACTGTTGTTTTAGTTAGGCTAGAATTCGATCGACAGTGTGCGTTCCGACATGTCGCAATCTGTTGGGCATCGATGTAAAACGTGAGTTTTTCTTGCATATTTTAGACATAGATAATGTTTATCCCTAGTATTCAAACATTTATAAAAAAAAAATTCTTGCGTATTTCAAAGTTTAGGAAAATCAGTCGTGTCGAGGTTGCTTGTCAAACAGATGCTCCTTTTTCGGGAAATAACAGTAATAATGGTTCTACGCCAACCGTTTCACAGATAAAGTGCAACAACTTGGGGATTTCGGGATCAGGAAAACGTACTCATCTAACTATATTATTTTTTTTGAATTTAACATTCTAGCCATTGAGCTTTTACAAGAGCAGCCGAATGTTAATAAGAAAAATGGGCAAGTTGCAACAAAGGAAAGCAGTGTAGCTACTATCAGTTCCGCGAACACTTCGAATAGCGACGAATGTATGAGCTGAAATTATTTACATATTATTTACAATTCACAATTTTAGCTGGAGAAGGCACATTGGTTTTATGCATTACGGGATTTTCAAAAATGAGTGACACCATTTGCTCGCCGAATCAACGAATCAGAGGAGTGCCTTGGTTAGACATTGCGGACATTTTTTTATTACGTTCTATTATTTATTTTAGGAGGATTATGGTTATGCCTAAACAACATATGGTGCAAAAAAAATCACAAAAGTGTATGGGATTCTTTTTACAATGTTGTCCTGATAGAACTTATTCTGAGTTTGATTTGTCTAAATATGCATCAAATTATTTCGTTGATTTAGCTCATGGTCCTGCAAAGCAGATGCCGAAATGAGGCTCTTAGCTGTGAAACCAGGCGCTACCAATTTTGTAAGGAAAACAAGTCATGTTTATACTGCGAAAGAAAATGATTGGGGATATTCCTGCTTTATGACATGGGCGGTATGAGAATTTATTGAATATTGATATATTATTTTTTGAAATATAGGATGTGTTAGATGAAAGTCAAGGTTATATTCAGAATGATTATGTCACATTAGAGATTACTGTTAAGGCTGATTGGCCTAAAAATATGATGTGAGTTATTCTTTTTCATTTCTCTTGGATAAATCTTGCATTCCGTTACACATGTTTCTGTTCACAGGACAAGAGCAGATTTTTGTAAAAGCATCGATCAATGGTATAACCTGGCTGAAATGCAAATGGGTAGGGGGTTGGTAGATTTGTCGATTGAGGCTAATGCTCAGGTATCAAACCGTAATTTGTTATTTTACGATTTTTCCTGTTGCAGGCCCTCAAATTTTGTAAGGATAAAGATCTTGAGATGAAGGAAAAATTAGAAAAACAAAAAGAGCGTTTAGTAAAAAAGAAAGTATTAGATAGTATCAATAGGATAGAGAACAGTAAGTCATAGACATAAGTAACATGTATTTATATGTCGTACAGAATCTGAAGCTCCTAAACCTGTGGAACCTTTGAAACCAACATCCCTCAGACAAGCTTTGACAGGTGCTCAGAAAACTATTGCCGCGAAAGGGGGGTCAAAATCGACTGGAAAAAAAGACAAGAGAACTGCTATGCAGCAATTAAAAAAGAAGAAGGCGGAGATGATTAATAAGTTCGTTGTTAAAATATTTAGCTGGGATCACGTGTCCTTATCTTGTATCTTAGGGATAAAGAACTGAAGAAGCGTACTGAGTCAACAGATTGGAATGAGGAGATTACATCTATCAACTCTAGTTCGGAAGAGACGGGAAAATCCCCTCTATCGGCTTCGCCTCCAGTGTCACCGAAAGTCAGTTATTACCATCAACGCTACCAGTACTTGCTTGGTTTACCTATGTTGTTGTAATTTCTGTTTCCCTAATACTGCTTGCACATGCATGTGTGTCCCTGCTTTACAATCTGAATGGCGAGGAAATTATGATTTATCATACCGGTATGAACCACAGTTCAAAATTTTTTTGCGCCCAAGTAACACTTGCACTATTATTCGCCAAATCTGTTCCTTATCGTGATATTGCTGGAAAATATCAATCACAAATCTGTTGTCATGAATTTTGTAAAAAAATTGGTTCAGCTACAATTTGTCTGCTTGGGTGATTGTATTTTGAATAGTGTATGTAATTCCTAACCTCTATTGAATGCTTTTGCTTTGTTACTTGCTTGTGTGTCAAAATAATTAATAAGTCCATTGATCTTATTCTAGGAGAATGCTCCAAAGACCGAGGAACCACCGACAAAGTTTGGAAGGTTGGTTATGCAAATCTGTTTTCTTATTTCAAATTTGTTATTACAGAAAAAGACCGTCGGATGATTGTCTTTCGACTACTGGATGTGTAGGTGAGGATTGCAGTAGCGACTTGTCGGATGATTATCAGGAGGATGATAGTATACAAGGAAGTATGTCATGTTAATTTTTACTATTTGCTATTGCGATTGCGCACTATTCAGTGTGTGAACAATGCGCCAGTGGACAGTGTGACTCTATCTCTTCTTCAGAAGAAGCTATGGGGGCGATTTCTGTTACGGAACACGGTTGTCAAACCGAAGATAGCAATGACCAAATTATTGCTCCAACTACGGTTCAAAGCCAACCTTTACCCAACCCAAGACGAGAAAGGGTATTGATAATTTTATAATATTGTTTATGTTGTAATATGCTTACAGAGGTATGCTGGAAACAATCCGCAATTCGTGCAGAAACTTATTACGGAACAAATACAGAAATTTGGCCAAGCTACTGATGAAGTGTTGCAAACGATTTGTTCTACAGTGAGAACATATTATACGAGAAATGTTTACTAATTTTATGAATATTCAGCATGACGAGAAAACAGAACAGATAGAACGACAACGTCTTGCTAGGTTCTACAATGATGTATTTGGTGTTGATCATTTAGTGGTAATTTTTCAAATTAAAAAAAAAAAAGAACTTATTTTTAACCAGGATCTCGTGAAAGATCTTGAGCTGGCTCTCTCTGTTGTTGATAATGATAATCCCGCGATTTCAACTTTGTCAACGAGTATATTCAACAGACTGGATAACCTCTCTGATGTATTAAGATTTAGCAATATCAGATCATAGTTTTTCTGTTTAGGATCATGGAAGTTGCTGTCTTGCCGCTGGTCTTTGTACTGTTCATTCCCGAAGAATTTTACAAGCTTCTATGGAGTTCTGTAAAACTGTAGCTTTTCTTTATACTGATGAAGTGGTACCTATAACGCCTTACTAATTTTTTTACTTTTTGGTTTCAGGTTGAACAACTTATTGCCTTGTTTGATCGGTCTGGAGAGAAAGTTTCAAGTAAACAGATTAGTAGTCCACCACCTCCAGTGAATATTCATGGTAATACATTGCAATCGGTATGACCGTAAACAAACTGTTTTTTTAGGCCGGAAGTTGGCTACTGCGGTTCGTCGCCATAATAATCATAGCACACTTTCTTATGAAGCACTAAAACTACCAGAGCTAAGTGATATCGAAGTGGTTGTTGCTTTTAAAGACATTTCATAATAATATATTTATTTAGTCTCCCAAAAAGAGCGAAGCAAGTGATGATACTCAATTGGCAACTTCTGCTGTTGCAGCTGCTGAGGTATCGAATTTGTTTCGAAAACATAGAGGTAAATCTGTTCATTAATAGATTCATTCACTGTTTGACTTAGTTGGAGAGTTTGGATTGGATTTGGAGGAAGAGGATTGCGAAAAAAGCATTAAATCTCTCTTGGCGGATGTTGGTAGTTACCATGTGGATGAACTGGTATTATTTAGGAAATATCGTGTATTGTAGATTCTAACGTTTAGATTTTGGAGAAAATTCATCACATGAGCATCGGAGATAGCGAGTCAGCGTTGTTGCCAATCCTTCATCAACTTTTCGAATATTCTCAAGCACTCTCGGTAAAATTCTTTTTTTTTATGCCACAATTGTTTTGAGTTTTAGACATCTGGAGATCGTATGGAAGAAATGTTGGAAGCTGCTAAAAAAATGCAGAAATACCATCAAAACTCCACGGGACTCAGAGCAGTTGAAGCTATGCGCAAGAATCAGGAGAAGGTTACCGAACTTGAAGGACGCGTTCAAAAAGCTGAAGCCGAAATTAAGAAGAAGGATGAGCTGATCAAAAAGGTATAAGGCAAACAAGGTTCATTATCTTATTAATTTATTTCATAGTTGCAAGTTCAAGTTCAAACCGCTGAAACCGAGTTCAAGACCGAACATGAACGTGCAGAGCAGATTCAAACTCAGTTGAAAGATGTACGTAACCAATTGAAGAAGGTAGAGAAAAAAGTCAAAACTGAAGAGTGAGTGATGCATTTATTTGATTGTACTTCAATCCTTGTTTTCAGGAACCGTAATGCTGTTTTACAAGCCGAAAAGATCGAGAATGATGATAAGATCAAGAACTTCAAGAAGGAGATAGAGAGCCTGAAAAAGAAGAATATAGAGGAACGTGCTAAAGCTAAGAAAGAGAAGGTTGTAGCATTTCTTTATTTTTATTGTTCATGTTTTATATAATTTAGGACCGTGACGCGGAGTTGATCCGAAGAAACGAAACTGAAGCTCTTGAGAAGGAGAACGAGCGTGAGCGCGAAAGAGCTTCATATGAAGAAAAAATTCTGGCTGCCAAGAATAAGGAACTAAAATGGGAAAAGGTTTTGTATTGCTAAAATTATTATATATTTTATTTTCCTTCAGGAACGAAAAACTTTAACAGCTTCTCTTACCGCTATGACTGAACGAGTTCGAGCTTCAGAAATCAGTCAATTAGATTTAATGTTAAATTATGGACTGAATACTTTAAATAAAACTAAAGACGATTTCCATGCTGGACTATCAGATGCTGAAGAAAATCTTAAGCGGTACCCTATATATTTTTATAGTTGTTTATGCAATATCTCTAGCGCCCGAACCCACGCCGATATGGAAACTATGAAAAAGAGTTTGCTTGAATGGCGTGCCGCCTGTGAGGAAGTTGATCGTTTGATTATCGTCGCTAAAACTGACTACGAAACGACTCTAGACCAACTCACTAAAGGAAGTAAAACATTATGCCAGTGTGATTTCAAAGTAATTTTAAATTATTCTTTGTCCGATTTACTTCAATACATTTCAGACTCCTCTTCCCCCTTCTGCTCCCAAGACTGTTCGTGTACCCCCGGTTCAAGTTGTCCAACCTTCAACCTCCCTTATCCCTCCTCCTACTATACCCCCTGCCCCCGCCGGTGTTATTGGACAACCCCGTACACCACAGATTGGCCGTTTCCCCTCTGGTAAGAATAAATATGTTTCTATTTCTTATTTTTTTATTGTTTCAGTGGCAATGCGGGATGTTCATTCTCCAACTACTAGTAGCGCAGCTAATGCTCTATTCAGTGGCCCTTCTTCTCCCCCTTCTCAGCGAAAAGGCAGTGGATCTGTCCGCCCTGATGAAAATAGTTCTATACCAGCAACATCCCCGTGGTCCTCCTGGTCTACACCGTTAGGAAACCTTTCCGATATGATTCGTCCCGTGACGGACCATCATAATCATAATCAGGATTTGTGGCCTGGTGCAGACACACCGAATTCTGCTCAAGTAATATAAATATTATTTTATATTCGAATACATATTTCTTACAGATGCGTCCCATGTTTGCAGCCCAAGCCCAAGGTGGCTGGATGAATGGTAGTCCCCAAGGTAATTGGCGTCCTAACCAACCAAGAGCCCCAGGCATGCCTTTTTACGACAGCTAGTCGATTTCTATTTGCTCTACAATTAATTCATATTTCTTAATTCGTCTTTAAAAAGTCTGAGATGTATTAATAAATTTCATAGAATTAACCCGTAAACATCTTTTGCTTATTTTTATTGATGACCTTCAGGACAAAGGCATAAATCACCCTAAAACATTAGTTCTGCGTGAAACGTGAATAAAATAAATGAAGATTTAATAAATACTCTACATTATATGATAAACCAATAATTATATTGTTATTTGTGTTTACTTAATCGTAAAAACCGGACAAGACTAGCTACTTTAGGATTATTAAAGACTTTTGTACTCTCATTAACAGATGGTGTTAATTCGTCGTCATCTCTACGTAAAAATTGTCGAGTGCATTCTAAGGGAGAAAGAGCACCATTATTGGATAAGAGCCAAGCCTAAAAGGAGGTTTTACAACATAATAATAATATATTTACCTGATGAACAGTTGATTCACGTGTATTAATGATGGACTGAACTTGATTATATATATCAAGCGCGTCTTCTTTAGATTTGCACTCAACTTGAACAGATTTCCAATGATGCTTCTCAGAGCTCTGGAAAGCATGAAATGAATATCTCACAATCATAACTAACTTCAGTAAGATCTGGGATTGTGTTGGATTCAGATGGTAAGTCGAGAGACTCTTGTGTTCTATCAGTTGATAAGAAGGAAAAAGTAAGGTAGTAAGAAGTTTCTGAAGACATGGAGAGTCCTGAATAAGTTAACATACAACATACCTTTAGATGGCTTAAGTTTCTCTTTTTCAGAAAACTGAACATTACACATTAGTTCCCATGGTACTTTTGTAGATTTTTGGTACTGCTGTGGTAAAAATGATCTTCTCCTATCCATTTCACTAGTAAAAGGCACAATTTCAAAACAAGACCACCGTATAACTAAATTAAGTGTGTTAATAACTAAGTATTATGTTTTATTACTTAGATTAGCAGTCCAACGAAGTTTAAATCTATGTAATCTCATAACCTTGAAATAAGATATGGCTTCGTCTCCAGATTCATATGGTGATGAGATTGAGCCTATACCATCATGTACAGAAAAATCTAAAAAGAGATTAAAACGAATAATTAGAAACCCATACCGAATATGGCACTATTGCGATTTGTAGATAAAGCTGGACTAGTAGGGCACACAATACTCACTTGCGAGGAAAGCAACATAGGTTTCCTTGGATTAAAGCCAACACGAGAGCCTAATGAGTCAAAATATAGAAGGAAAGCATAATATTCACGTACTATTTTTTCTATAAACAACAAAGTCAGAACATCCACAAGTAGAAACATAAGTTTCATCAGAAAAAATTCGACCTTCATGATCTAATGATTCCACTATGTACACAGCATCTAAAGCATCTCTTTTTGGTACATTTAAACATAAATTTTTCATACCAGGCATCAACTCCGTTAAGTTTTTTCTTGCTTCCCTCCACCGCCTTAAAGCTTCTTTACATAACCAAGAAATATTAGTAGAAGGTCTGGGAATTTCAATTCCGAACTGTTCTCCAGATGTAAAAAAACTGAAATAATTATGCTTTGGGTTTCATATAAGAGTGAATTTGCATTTGAAATGGTACAAATACTTTTTCATTCGATAGTGATAATGAAACCTACACCGTCACCATCATTTTTCGATCAAACTTCGGAATGATTATAGCTTCTTCTGTTCGGACAAGTGCAAGTATGGGAAAACCCAAATCACAAACAACCCGATTTTTCTCTAGAGGTGGAAACTCTTGATCAATCTGATCGGTATCTTCATCTACTATATGAAGTGAATAATCTTCTACCTTGCCACTTAAACGAAATGTTTATTTCTTACTGTAGGCAAAGCATACGGTAGTTCAGCTGATGTATAAAGAAAATATTGCAAACAACACAAGCCCACGAATTCGAACACCATAGCTGTTGGAACAACGCAAACCTAATAATTAAAACAATTAACCAAAATTAAAAAAAAAGAAATTATACCTCGATCTCCACAGAAGATTTGTTAACCGGAGGGAATCGTATTTTGAAGAATTGACTGGACCGTGCCTCAGGCATACCTTTGAATTTACTAAATTCGTTTAAGGGATTTTGAAACTTTTTGAGATTTTTATCAATTTGCCTAAAATTACATTATTCTCGAATATTGAAAACTAATGAATACTTCGATAATTCTGATTCTGCTGGTTCAATTTTAGTAACCGACTGAGGTATACGAATGAGTACCGGACATTCCTCATTTGATTTTCTTTGCACTTAAGAAGATATGATACACAATGAATATTTAAGTTTGAACTAACATGCATCTATTCTCAGAGACTTATCACTCTCAACAGTTCGAGAACGCATACGAGATTCAATGATTTCCGTTGAACCTTTCGGTTCAGCTTCCAAAATCTTAGAAGAAAACAATAAAATATGAAGCAATATTTTCAGAACCTGAAACTGTTGTTCACAAAAGTAGTCCTCTTCCTCCTCTATATCGCTTTCTACGATTGACTGGCGAAAATTTAGTGGTAATCCACCATATTTTGCTCTTCTAGAATTTCTTCACTTTTAAAAGAAATAGGTTATGAAATAAACCTATTAGGGGGTTGAATGATTTTTGTAGTGAATCCTAAATCATCTTCAATCCTAAGTTCATGTCTTATGAGGTCGATGAGTTCTCGTTCATCAAAATACGCCATGGGACATGCTATCCATAAGAATGACTTATATTATGTATTTCAATTTGTAAAAATACGGGTCCCGAACCTATGTATTAGTAAAAAAATTAGTAAATACATTGATACACTTTATTAACAGATAGTTAAGCAAAAATTAAATTAAACAACAAATTACTTTTTTGACTTCTTCTTCTTTTCTTTCTTTTCTTTCTTTAGTTTCTTTGACTTGGATCTTTCTTTCTTCAATTCTTTCAAGGCACTGAGCATATCGGGTTTAGCTTCAACTACAGGTTCCGCTTCCAATACAGCTCCAACAACATCAGTTTTTTTCATACTGAAAAGTAAAATTTTTATCTACAAATTAAAAAATAATAATAAAGAAAATAACATACTTGTCCATAGAACTTCCAGGAACATAATCTGTTTTTAAACCAAAAGCATTACGCCACCTATCCCGACTCTGAAAGAAATGCATTCCCAGCAACAGAAGAAGAAAAATACTTACATTTTTAGCATAGCGCATTTTAGCATGACTATTTCGAATATCTAATTCTTCATCAAGATTCAGTTCACCGGTTTCTAACTGACTTAGTAACAACTTTCGATAGTCATTGGTTTTCTTTTGTATTTCTTCATCATCAAATCCCTAAAATATTTCAACAAAAAGTTATTGCCAATATATCTATAATTACTTTATCTTCCATAAGCATTTCAAATTCAGCCACTTTAATTTCTACTTGTCGTTTTCTCTGATGATTTAGTAGTTCTTCATTAGGAGCTTTATTAACTTCGGCTTCCATACGTTTGATATCATCCTCGGCATTATATTCAATTTTTTTCTGAATTCATTTAATTTATATTAATCTTCCTACATCAATTACTTACTTTAGAAAGTAACAAACTTGATAAATTTGCCTGAACATATCCATTAGTACCAGAACCTCTGGCGGTCTGTAATCCAATTCCGTTGTACGTCATTTTAAAAGATTTCTGCAACAAAGACTTGAATAATAGCAGGATTATCCTTTTTTGTATTTCAATTAAAAGCCAAAAAGGAAGTACATATAAAATCTAGTATGTATATAATAATAAATTGAACTGAAGAATAAAAGAAGTGAACAGTTCATTTAAAAAAAACCTAGAAATTAACGATAAAAAAAGAAATGCAATAAGAAGTAAATAATAAAATAAAGTTTTATAACTTTGTAAAAAATAATAATATAGGTTTTGAGCAAATGGAACCATTATACAAACGCCAAAATAAAATATTTGTATTTCAAAATTAAGTAAAAATATGTGCAACTGCAAAGCCCACAGTTCGGGAATTATGAAAAAATTAGACGTTTCATTCAAAACAACAAAGATATGATGATCGGTTGTATGTAAAATAATAGAGAATCTTATCCCTATAATCAGGAATTGGGTATTTAAATATTTGGTAAGATCAGATTTCGAATTTATTCACTGTATTTTAATTGATGATTAATTAATAATTTCGTCAAAAGAATACATTCACATATTAATATTTTGATCATAAACAATAACGAAATATACATGTGTGTAAGATATGAGTTAGATTTGGTTAAAATTATGCTCTTATAGATGGTATATTTAACCAACATTAAGCACAAGGTTTGATTTAATCATAAAGGGCGCTAGTTTGCGCGCCAGGATTAATAAATAAAATTTTAACCTGAGTGTGAGAGAGAATTACCATACCAGCTTAATGTAGGGATCTACTTGATCTTTTCAAAACTTACCGAACAACTTTATCAATTAGAATATATGGGTAATTTATCAATACATTTATTATATTACTTTTTTTTTTAATTGTTGTAGTATACATCAAAATTTTACATGAAACTGTTGGTTGTTTCTATTGAAGTTTGCAGTTGTACAGTTTTTTGAAATTGATTCAGCAAATGTGAATAAAATAGATATCCCTCACTCAATTGGCCAGATTTGGTCATGCTGATAATCTGCATTTTTGCCGGTGAGGTCACCTGGTAGGATTCAGTTATTAAATCGGCTTTATTAGGTGGATGTTGTTTACGCATTTGTTAAGCCAAACGTAGATACCTGCTGTCCGTTGAAGTCAAATACATAGCGTACGATGCATTATATCCCAAGGTCTTTGTTTTCCTACTAGGTTTCTTGTTTGTTCATGTCAAGTAGACTCTTCATCTAAGCTTTCCCTTCGTTACCATATTTGTAACACTTTGTCTTGTTACACGAAATGAAAGTTTTTGTACCCCCAGCTGCTCATTTATCGTTGCTCTAGTGATTTAAGATCGATTTCGTAAAATTTTCTGCATAAGGCATTTACATTCCGTAATGTTTGCTGTTCCTATCGTTTCGCGCGTGAATATTTCGCTACGCCCATATTAGTCAGGACTTTCCATCATATATTCCCAGTTTGTTTGCCGTTTTGAAAAATTAACTATAGATTGTCTCAGATCATTTCTCTATGTGAAATTTCAGTCTATGCAATATCCTGCAGGACTAGATGGTCTTCTTGGAAAGACCGTCACCACCGGAGCTCGGTATGTGGCTGATCCAAATGCAGGGAACACAACTGTGTTCGAAGATGCCATAATTGTATGTTTCATATGTTTAAATGAGTTTAATGTATTCTAACATGTAAATTAGGAAAATTAATATTTTTTATTTCTAAAAAGTGTGATTCTAAATTGATTTTCATATTTAAAGTGCTTGCTCCGGGCTCTTCCTTCAGTTGACCCTACTGCTCGACTCTCACTTGCAAATCCTGCTGTTGCGGAGCTTCTCAATAATGCGCTTTTGGTTTTATCGTCACCAACAACTTCTGCATCCACCAGGAGTAAGATGCATAGACTTCTGTTTAATATAGGTAAAAATCTCGTTGGCGAATTTTGTAGTGTAAAAATTGATTTAGCTATGCATAATATTCGGTTGAGACGATATATGGCAGCTGATCTTGAATTGTGTAATCCAGTATTTGAATGTCTGAAGAGGTCCTTGAAAGAGCAATTGGGTCCTCAAAATATGATTGATATTCTCAGACTTTTACAGGTAATTTTCTCATATTGTTATTTGTGCTGATTCTTACAGGTATTAACCTACGAGAAAACGATAGTCTTGGGTATTTGGGCAAATGACTTGATCTCTTTTTTGATGACAGAAGTGTATGCACGCAATAAAAAATGCAAACTTAAATAATTTCATTTCAGAAATCGAGAAGACGAAATGGAGTGGATGCCTTATTGTATCGCAATTTTGTGTAATTTAGCTTCTCGGTCTAAAACTGTTTGTAATCGAATCAAGCGTTCAGTAAGTTTAGTTTTACTATCTGAAATAATGGAAGAATAAATTTAGTCCTCATTTAAAGCATTTTGTCGCCGGATTGTTAAACTATTATCTCACGACTCTCGAGTTGTCGTAGTATCATGTTTGATCTTAGTTGGTTATTTAGATGAGAAAATCAGAGATATGGTACGTATTGTACATTATACTAAACAAACAAATCTTATTCTTCTGCAAATTATGTGTTAAGGTTTTTTGTCCTCTAAATATCGCGGAGACTTTCAAATGTGTTTTCAATGTTGTAGCTATGGGTGATGGAGATTGTCTTATGACCAGACAAATTGCTTCTGATTTATTGAAAAGACTTGTTGTATCGGATGCTCCAACTGTAACTGGATGATATGATTTTTATGATATCTTTTTATTTTAGTTATCATCTGTCCCTGTTATAACATCCACAGGCAAAGATGTGATGCATTATCCCTATTTCGAAAGCAGCATTCAACGGATAGCAGAACTTTTTGTAACTTTAGATCCTAGAATAGAAGAAAGCACTAAGGTCAGTTTATATTAATATTCTTCAAAATTGTTTTCTCGATATTCAGATTTATGATCTCTTTCTGTCATTTTGTAAATTGACTCAATTGAAAAGTCCCGTATGCTTAGCTATTGTAAGTTATTTCTGATTATGATATATGAATAATTCAAATTACAGATTAAATCTCCTCCAACAGAAGCTCGTTTAACGACTCCTGTATTAGCTGTTCTAAAAACTGCAGGAATGTCAGGTTCAGCAGCAATTGATTCCCTTATTCCTATTAAGGCTATGAGGTTACTAACCCTGTTGTGTAAAGTTCGAATTTTCTTTGGTTTTTCATCGCATAGTTAATTTCTTTATTTAGGAAATTGTTGATTCAAATCGGCCGATTTCTTCTTTTTTGCCACCGGATCAAGTAATTTCTATAATTGGTATTCTAAAAGTAATTGTAATTTTTATTCATTTTTCATTTTTCTAGCCAACGCTTTGAAAACTTCTGTGATAACCAGCGAAGATGAAGCTAACGCTCAGTGCAAACTTATAGTTGAAGGACTTCGATTAGCTGAAGGTAATTGAGTATAATGGGAAAAACAGTAACGTATAATACTTAGCTTGTTCCCACGAAGAAGATATTAGAGCTGAGCTTCTTAGCTTGGCTTCTGCTGCTCTATGTGGACACATTGCTGAGTTCCAACTTCTTACAAATCCTATAGTTGTTCAGATGGCAAAACCCCCGACGCAAAGGGCTAAATCACTTCCTGATTGGAGGTAAGGATGAATATATTTAAAAAAAGTAAATTGTTTTTAGTATTCATGGAATTTCTATTGTATTAGATCTGATAAAGCTGTTAGCTGTATTAAAAGATCATTCAAAACCGCATAAAATTCAATATTGGAACTCTTTAAAGGTTTGTCTCAATACTTTCTCAAACTTCTCTAAAAATGTTTCTTTGTCTAGGATGAAAGATTAGTTCCATTCATGGCTTATGCTATTGCGAATGGAGACCACGAAATGGTTCATGATGCTTTGCTTCTTTACACTCATTGCTCTCAAGTTCAAGCATTTCCTACTCAATTGTATAATTCTTTCTAGCAGTTTCGTTTGGAATTCTCCCATTTTAGACTGGGTGACTTGATAGTATCTTGCACTATCGCTAATCAACACCAAATGGAAATAGTGGCTAATCGGATAGCAAACTCTTCGAAACATTCTGAACGAGTATCCCCGGAGCAGATGGATTGTACAGATTCGAAACAGGATCTAGATAACACTCAGTATAATCCTGACAAGATTCGATCACTTGATGAAATTCTTAATAAACTTCGTCTAGGCCTTGAGGTTGGGAACAGTTACAGTCTTATTTGCTCATGTCATCTTGCTGGCCTTCGCTTTTGTTTTCTCGTTAGTCAGCTATATTCTTTCTTTTAGATGAAAGACCCGAAAATGTCAGATGTGTTAAAAGCTTATGACATTCAAAGATCTGTTATGAAGGTTGTTCTCTCATTTATTTCGTAGCATTCTTATTATTTTTTAGACCCGAATTCATCAGCTAGAGAATTTTATGATTTCTACTGAACAATTTAGAGTTCAGTCTAAAGGAAGTTCGAGCGGTACAGATGTATGTGTTAACATCTATTTTCTTCTTATATCATTGCTTTTTAGATAGTACGAATCCGTAGTTTAGTGGAAGAAACAGAGAATCTGACAACCAAGAACAAAAATTTGGAAGAAGAACTTCACTTAACAAAAGTTACGGGGGAACGCAGAGTCAAAGAGATGATGGATGAGTAAGTGATCTACTATTATCCCTTGTGAACATTAATTGCTCTTTCAGAATTATGAAAACTCGCCAAGAGAAAGATGAATTAAACGTTCAAGTTGCTGAGGAAAGAGAATTAGTTACGCAAGCTCGCAAACAGGCTGAAGATCAGAAAAAACGTTTAGAAATGTTTGTATAAATTAATAGTTTTTTTCTACGGCTTATGTTGCAGGGCTTCGATGACTTTACTTGACAAAGAAAAAGAGATTGATCTACTTTCAAAGTCTATTGAACGTATGTTGAGCAAAACTAAACCATTTCTCAGTGATTATTTTAGATTTAAAATTAGACCTTCTATCATTGAATCGCAAATATGATAAAGACTTGGAAAAATGGCGGAAAGAAAGTAAGGAGCTATCCGATGAGGTATAACTATAAAAATTGTCTTTCCTAAAATTGTAATATTATAGTTGGATTCCATAAAATCGCATGGGCAGAAGACAGCTCAAGATTTAGAAAAAATGAAGAAATTGAGAGAGGATATGCTCCGTCTCGCCGGAGGCTATGATTAGTTTATAAAAGTTTATAAAAGTTTCTAATTTTTAGTAATTTATATCGCTCGAATTTTTAATCTCTAATACATAATTCATTTTTTAATATGTGATATGACTCAAATATCTTGTGCTAAGCTTTTCTTCTTGTACTATTCTACTTCATATTATAAGGCAATTCATCTACTAATTTCTTTATTTTCCGTTTATGATCACTTAACGGGTTCAACTTTTCAATATCAAATATTAATATATTTCACTTCAAGATAATAAATCTATATTGTTTTAATAATCAAAGAGTTTTAATTTGTTTAATCTGCTTCTAATTGATTTCTCGTTGCCGGCAATGTAACTTCACTAACATCATATTCTTTTTGTGTCCTGAAATGAATATTTTTGAAACAGTTGAACAAATCTTTGGAAGATACCTTTGAATTATTGAAAAAATCAGAATTGCAACTAAGCCCGATAGTATATTCAAATATAGGAAATTAGTATATTGATCCTGCTCCGTGAAAACATGAAACACTATCGTTTGGCCAAACACTAAAGCGATATTGTTAGCTTGCCCTATCAACGGCTGGCAAATGGCAGTGACAGATGTCTGTAATTGGAAGGTATCTCAAGCAAGTTTCAGTTTCTTTAGCTTACCCATACGATAGGAATAACCCATTGAGTCTCTATTTTACTACTAGCCTTTTCTTGATCTAAATTATGCCTGACTGTGCATAATATACTAGTGCAGATTGCTTCTAATATGAAAGCCTAAATGATAATATTTCAAACATAAAAAGAACATTCATCAATAGAACCTGTAATCGCGAAACTTTTTCTATATGATTGTACGTCATGATAGCATTTGGTAAAAATGAATCTTTGAATACAAAATAGGAAACAATAGATCTGAATAGCACAGCACCGAAGAATCCTCCTAAAATCTGAGCAGCAACATAACACACAACAGAGTAAACCGGAAGGTTGCCATGCACGAATCGGCTAATTGTAATTACTAGAATATTTCATTTAAATATTTAAAAGATAATTTAGTGCAGAAAATAAAGCTTATAAAAAACCTGGGTTATAGTAGGCTCCACTAATATGATAATAACACAGTTGTGCTACAAGTAAAGATAACCCAGATAAAATAGGAAATAATGCAGGACCGTGATCGTAAGGTGAATAGCTCAATGAGGCTGAAAAGTTAATATCAAGAAGAAAATTTAAATTTAAAATCAAATTCTAAACTTAAAATACCGTACTTAAAAAAACAAATATTGTAGTTCCAACTAATTCAGATAGAAATGTACGAATAACATTATTATAAATATTAAAGTCAGCGTTTTTGAGTAAAGCCATCTTGTATGTCAAAGCTTGACCTGGCAATGACGGTCTTAAGGACTTATATGCGTTGCCATGACGATGAAGCACTATGTGGCATTTTCCGGAGATATGAGAAGAAGTAATGTCATCATCATACATTCATATATGTATAATATGTTTTTATTTTCATGCACAACATTTAAAACTTAAATAACAATCTTTCAAGTAAAATTATTATTTTATTTTTTATTTACTGTAGTTGCATATATCAATTTGTTTATTGTGATTTTCATTGCTTAATCGTAATTCGCGGTGAACGGTTGCACACAAGTAATGAAAGAAACAAATAGATATGAATAAAAATATTTGTATTAAAAACAATTCCAAACCAAATATTTATGCTCCTCTTCACTATTATACATATTATGAAAACTACACTGACATATATTCGAGATATGGTTGTTTAGGTTGGTTCGCACGATATGGACAACCAAAATTTCACATTTAAAACTGAATTTTCGAGTCAGTTTTGAAGTAAGGAAGGCCAGTTTTCATACACGTGGCAGGTAACCGGGGAAGGTGAGGGTTAAGCGGATTATCAATGTAGAAATCTTCTAATGATAAACAAATACATATACATGAATATAGGTAAGTATATATATATATATAAATTTTTTTATGAATACAATTGTAATGAAATTTGCTTAGTAGTAATTAGGACTACAATGGAATGATATTCAACAAATTTTCAAGATGATTAATATAAACAGAAGTAGATTTGAAAAAAAAAAGAAGAAACAAGAGTTAATAACGAAGAAATGAAACTAGTCTGCCCAATTCATTTCATCAGTTTAATAAATCATTTAAAAATTCACTTAATAAATATCTGACAACAAAATACACAGATCTGAACTGAGCTGTGAGGGGCCGTGGACTTAATTGATGAAAAGCAAAATTACCAGACTACACATTTCTTTTCTGGATTGAAAGCACTACCTTGTGGACAGCTATAAGCTTCGGAAAATTGCGCCAAGTTTGAAAGAACGCCTTTTACTCGGAAAATTTCAGGAGAATGTTCATCAGTCAGAACTTGTTGCATAGCAGCAGCATCTTTCTTCTGTCCACACCAGAACTAAATTTTTTTAATTGAAAAATCTTAATAAAAGTCAAAATATTACATGAGCGTAGCTTAAGAAAAATATTTGATTATTGGAATATTGCTCTAGTCCTGGTAATCTTTTTTCCTCTCCATTTGTTTTGACATAAGTTTGATAAGCCTGAATATATTTTTGCATATCAAAACTTGTTTACTTAGAAAAAACCAACATGATAAGCTTCTTTCAATCCACCATTGTCTGCAATATTCTCGCCCTGAGTTAGTTTTCCATTAACCTGGAATTAAATATGTGTATATATAACTATTTCAATTAATACAATATACCCTGTATGTTGTTTTAGGGACGACGTAATTACTGTACTGATCAACAATACATTGTTTTCTCTCATTGAATGCTGCCATAGACGTTGCGCTCCACCAATTTTCAAGATTTCCTGTTTTATCGTATTGACTTCCTGAATTTTAATAATTTTTAAATAAATTATCTTTAATAAATATGGAGTTACCTTGATCATCAAATCCATGAGTAATCTCATGCCCAATTACAGCACCCATAGCTCCATAATTGATAGCCTTAGGGAATGATCCGCTAAAGAATGGAGGCTGCAGAATTCCAGCAGGAAATGCTGCAAATATATTTTTCGAATAATTAACATATACTCCCGAGGCTGCTTTAAGAGTTTCCAAGAATACAGCAAAAGCTTACATATAGCGTTACGTTCAGGAGCGTAAAATGCGTTAACAACTGCTGGTGAGATATCAAACTCTTTTCGATCAAATTCCTTCAGTAGCTTCCTCATCTCTTTATTCTGCATCCAGAACACAGCTTTCTGCATTAGAGAATAATATGTATCAGTTGGTAGAATTTCCAGCTGAAATATTAGAATATGCTTATGAAAAGTTGTTATTTACTACTTCAGCGTATTCTTTGTCCAACTTAGCATTATCTTTTACAATCTCAGGGTAACCAATGTGATTGATCATAGAATTAGCCTGGAATATGTTTCCCACTTCATATCTCTCCACCAAATATTATATACCTTTTCAACAGCAATAACCTTTGTGTCCTCATCCATCCAATCACTTGTTCTAACTAATTCAGTGAATGATGATCTTAAAAGCTCAATCATGGCCTGTAAATGACGTAATAAATTTTTTTCTAGCTTTGAAGTTTCAAACCATGGCTTCCTTTTTATCTTCAGAAGCGAAGTGAGCATTGACATAAATGGCTCCAGCAGCTTGTGGTAGAATAGTACTTGGAACCTGTGCACAGTCCTTCCACCGCGGAGATCTTTGCATCTGGCCAGTCATAACACGAACAAAATCCTAAAATTAGCATATTTTGAGGATAGGCTGTTGAAAAAAGAGCAAACTTGTTTGATATCATCGAAACGTTCATCCAAATAACGAACATTAGTTTGAACAACTTTCCATAAAATATAGTTGACCAATAGTTCAGGTCTTGTATTTTTGATCAATTCAGAAACCTATTAATGAATTTTTCATTTTAATAAATAAATAACATTATAATAATTAATACCTTGGATAAGAATTCAACTTCACACACAATAATTTCTGTATCATTATTAAATAAATGAGCTATGTCATTTGGAGATATTGTTGTAAAGTATGCTACCCAGTCAACCTGTAGAATTGAATATTTAAAATTATCTGATTTAGCAAAGTTTTCTTCAAAATTCACTTCCGTTTCTTCAAAATTTTCTTTTATGAATCAACAAATTCCGAACAAATAAAATCGCACATTCCTTTCATATATGTATATGCCTATATTTTCTTGAAAATGGTTGAAAAGAAACCTGTGGCAAATATTCTGAAAGATCTTTGAGCGTTCGCTTGTTATACATTCTTGTATTATTCCTTCGTTCGTCTTCTGGTACTGTTATCTGTAATGCAAAAAATAAATTTTAGAATATTTGCAAGTTTATATAATACTTTGGCCAATTCTGTTTCAAATTGAATAATCTCATTGATATCTGAAAGCAAGCTCATATCGTTTCTTATAATATTCGTATCGGCTAAAAGCAATTTCAAGCCCTGCAAATGATGTTTCATCAGAATGTTTCAAAAAAAATTATTGGATTACTTCTAACATATATTGGCGATAGGCATCCACATGGTTAGCGAATAAGGTATTGTTCAGATAGTAATCACGAGAACCACGACCTAATGTCAAAGTGCCCTGATCAATCTAAAATATCAATTATGATTCCCCTATAAGACTTTTGTTTTATTAGATATTACATAAAGAACATTTTTTGTAGTTCTTTTAGCATCTCCATACACATAAACTTGGAAAAACACATCAGCACCTTCGTAACGTCTCACTCGTGCCAATAAATCTGAAATTGAAACATATTAAATAATGGTTTCTCAAATTATTATGTTAAATTACCTGTCAAAGAAAAATTTTCGTCATTCCATTTTTGAGTTTGAAGGATTGGCCAATTGCCTAAAACTTTCAATGACTCGATCAAAGGCCTGAAAAAAAGAAAATATAGAATTTGAACATTCCTGCAAAGTAATGGATTACGATGATTTCAATTCATCCAATTGTGTTTTATTCATGCATGTTTTATATGAAGCTCTGGCCATATTAATTGAATTTGATGGTGAGATCACCTCTTGTTCAAGCAGGACTGAAAAAGTACCAATGACCTCGAAACTCTCCGCTAAGCCGTTTGTTTACCTCTCAACTGTAATCGAACTTGTTCACGTACACTGGAAAACGTTCCGGAAGCGGGCATGTCGTCCGGAATAGGATTATTGGCATTCCAGGCTCCACAGGCAAACTCGTAAAAGTCTTCACAGGGGTTAGCAGACTGGTTCATAGCATTCAACTAAAAAAAAAACATAAATTTAACAAATAAAGAAAACTGATGTATGATTTTTCCCTCTTTGATGACATACCAGATTATTAGCTGCACGAACACATCCTGGCGTAGTACATATTTCAACTGTAGGTTCAATTTCAGTTACGACAGTAGTTGACGGCAAACTATCTGTAGCAGACGTCGTTGTAGACAAATTAATTGTTGAAATAGACGAACTATGTGGAGTAGTTGCAGTGACATTAAGATCAGATCCTAAATATACACATTCGATATTCCATGATGCTTTTGATTTTATTTTAAGAGTTCATCTTGTGTCTCTTCTCTTTGACATCAGCTTTACAGTTTTTTTTTTAATTTCAAAAAGAAATAATTGCCTCTTCGTCCATCCAAAGTCAGAATCACAACCACCAGTATAATGGAAAGTATCAAAAGAAGAAAAAAAGCTGGTAGAAGAACTTTTTCCAACGTTGTACGATTGCGCCACCATCTTGCAGTTCCCTGAACATGAAAATATTGGAGTTGCATAAAAGAATGAATGAAATTTCAGTGTATAACACTGATTTTCGGATGCGTTTTGCAGTTTGTTAAGTAATTTCCGCATCTAACTCACATGTAGTGCAGTTTGAGTCATGTTCCACTTCTAGATTGTGTTAAACTCTCGGCTTTAGTAAAATGGTTCAAAAATAAAACATTCAATTACAGCTTTTTGCACTTTCAAATCAGGAAAGTTTAGATTATGACAAGAAGAAGATTTGGAAAAGAATATTAAGTTTAAAATTTTAGCAATTTGGCTTGTAATACGAGATGAAATAAAACTATAGTGCTGAGCAATAAGCCAATATATCCAAGAACAGTGATCAGCTAAACAATATGAATTGATATCAATATCGTTTATAACGTTAAACCAACCAAGGGATTAACATAAAACTAGAATAGAAGGTAAAAACAAGGATAAGAATATTTGAAATCATGAATTTTTAAAAAAAAATACAAAAAACAATGTTTATGTTCGCCGTATCAACCGTTCATTGCCGTTTCTGAATATGAAGGTGAGGAGTGCATTTGATGTGAACGACACCAATATGTTAATAAAGAAGAGTATTGAAGCAGAAGTTTATGTATCACGTGCTTTAATGAAAATTTGAGAAAATCTATGAAGTTCGGAATAAGTTTCTAAACAATGAGATTGCTGAATAAATGACAAAATGACGAATACGAAATGAAAAGGGGAGGGAGGTGAGGTGAAATGAAGGAAGAAAGGAATGAAAAGTTTAAGACGAAAGATGATCCTTTATGTACAAAATGTGCTCATCATTAGCGTTATGTTGCTATTATTAGTGAAGAATATTAACATATAGTGAATATCTATTTGAAAAGAAATCATAATTCTAACCTTTTTCGATTTCTCATCCATATTTTTGACTGCAATTGATGTCGAATAGCAAGTTGGAACGAAAAAAGCGGATTGGTAGAATCAGGGCTCTACCGAAGGGAAGTCAGGCAGATTTGAAACACTGAAAAGGGGCGGACAGGCTGGTAGAATATGCCGGAAAAGACAGAGTGAAAAAGGGTGGAGAGAGGATAGTGAGGTCGGAAGAAATGAAGCAATGGGGTGGAGTGGGAAAAGACGAAGACGTTAAAGCAGAAGAAGAACGGACAAAGATGAAGCGAAACATTGTAGAATCACGTAGACGAATTGTGGAAGCGACATGACACAAACAGATTTGGAACGAATCCAATTTGATTATTTAAATTTCTAAAAATGGCTGTTTGATGCGAACAAACAGCAAACATTTTTACATAGCTATTCGAAACTACTTTGAACAGGTCTTGAGCATAATTATGAGAGAGAAGAAAGGTTAATGAAGTGCCTAAACGTGGGACCGATGTTTGGAGCTCAAACTGCTTATTGAAAATGAATTGTTTTTAATCCAAAGAAAACAAAAGGAAGGAAAAAATAGTTGAGAAACAATAACTAAATTCATTTTTGTCACGGTAAAAAGATAAACAAACAATCAAATTTTCAACAAGTTTAGTTGAAACATGTTGCCCAAGGTATTTGGGTAGTACATGGTTCTTGCTTAAAATTTCTAACAGAATATGCAGTTATAAGAAGGAAAAACAGTTTTTTTTCGTGTTTTGACTCATTCTCTAGTTATAGTTCCAGCTTTTTTTCAGATGTAGATTGAAGATAAAATCAAGATCGTTTACCTTGCCGGGAATAAATATCACATTAGGTGGTGGTTCTCGAGGTGGCGGTCCATTGAAACAGGGCGATGTTCTATAAAAATTGAACATATAGGAGCATATAACACATAAAATTATGATAATTTAAGAAAGAATATTTTCTTATTGTGCACTGCACACATTTCACTTTTTGCTTGTACACTTTCATTGTATTTAGAAAATTTCTTTTTCAAGGCAAAGTATGATTAACGACTTTTGCTCATGACCTTGAAAGCAAAAAAGGAAATAATATATAATTTTATTTTGAAGATAACTAAAAATATAAAGATAAGAGATCAACCTAGGAGTTTCACTTCCGTCCATCGAGATCAATTGCATATGACTCTCATTACTTCTTAGATGAACATAATCGATTGGTGGACTAAATGGCATGCTTTATCTCCAATAGATTTTCTGAAAAAAAATGTTGAAAGTAAAATGAAATGTTTAAAGCAAGAAAATCAAACAACAATGTTCGTTTTATACGATAAATAGAAAAATAGATTTGTTATAATGAGCATAATCGGCTAGATATTTGGTTAAATACAAAATTCAAGTGATAAATGTCATTAAATCTTCATGTTCATGGCATTGAAGATCAAAGAGAAGAAGATTAAGATTGCAGACATTTATTATTGAATAAAATATAAAAAAAAAGAAAAATGTTTCATGTATGTTGCGATTAAGTTCGCAACAAGCAGCAAGGAAATGACTTTCGGTAAAGATAATAGTTTATAAAAAAGGATTAGTTTACATACATGAAAGCGTTTTATATTATATAATTGAAATAGAGACAAGATGGATGAGCATTCAATTCGATTAAAAAAATTAAAAAAACAAAGTTGCGTGAACTCTTGACGTGAAATTCATTTTTAGATTATCTTTGATTGGGAATGGTTTCTTTTCATCTCCTTCGTCTTCTCTCCCCCCTCCCACTGTGCTATTCTATTCAGAAAATACATTTACTCGATATTAAGCATATAGCTTTTTGAATCTCTTAGCTAATATATAACAAAACCAAAGAAGTTCAAACATATGTTCTAACACATGCATTAAAATTGAGCAAGAATGAATGACATCAAACTATAATGAAGTTCATTCTCCACAGATTTTCAGCAATTTTTTTTATATGTAACATCTGGCACGGATCGAAAATGAATACTATACTTTATATGTTTTTATAGAATGGAAGATATACATTTGAACAATTATTTAATGAAAGAAATTTGTTTGTTAAATGAATACATAATTACTAGCTTGAATAGTTTTGAATGGGTTAAAATCGCTATGAAATACTTTCATATGTTTTGTCTTTTGTTTTTTTTTTCAAATTGAAAGCTTTCTGATAATCCAAAGTGTGGATGGTACTATGCTATAACCAAGAAACAATCTAAGGAATTATAATACAGACAAACAGTGGATTTTTTCGAGAAGAGTTCGGATATAAGAGAATAAGTAGAGAGAAAGAAGGAAGAAGAATGTTTTAACATAAGAGAGAGAGAGAGGGAGAGAGAGAGGGGAGGGGAGGGAGATAGAGACATATAAAAAGATGTAGAAAAAAGTTATAAAGATATAGAAAGGGAGAGATTTTAAGAGAAAGATGAGTGTTTCATTCTGAATTGGGAGCATACAACCGAAGAAGGCAAAGTGGAAACAAAATGTGTTTGTGGCAGAAAGCAATAACAGAAATGTATATGAATTTGCTGTATTGATAAACATAGCGCTTATTCTGAATTAAAGTTCAAATGAGGAAAAAAGGTTTTTTGTTGCCTTTTTTAAATGAAACTTAATGTAATTATGAATAACTGAATATGTTTTCATTCTCCCGAATTTAATAACAGTTTATAAATGATTATGTGAAATAGAAATCATTAGAAAACGTAAACGATATAATTAAGAACAGATAATTTAGCTGTAATTAAGAACGGATAACAAGCAATAACACACAAAATGAAAAAGTTGGAAAAGAGCATTAGTTTATTTATTATAAAATAAGAATATTTCTGCCAGGTGGTAGTCCGACATTTATAGTTATGCTAATAAAATAAATAATTTCATGAAGCTCGATGCGTGATGATGAGCTGCTGCTTCAAGACGAGCTAGTTGCAAACGAAACAGCTGGCTTCTCTATACTGGGCTCACACGCACATTGTAGACATGTTTGGTTAAATGTGGAGACCGACCTCAATCCCCCTTATAGCCAGAAGAGATACGTTTCAGAAATTTCGATCGCTTAATGTATGAAAACGATTCTCTTTTTTTGCGCGTGATGCCGTCTCCACAACGTTGACGACGACGTCGACATGGTTTCGTCTGGGGCCTCTCATGCCACCACAGTCTCTAGTCGCTCTGTGCTAGATCAATAAGCTGGAGAGTAGAATGGAGAGCATATAGGAGAAAGACGCAGTCGTCTGCAGCTCTGCCATAGTCAGCCAGGACATCTTATGACCAGCTGAACTTTGTGCCTTAAAGGCAGTTACCCAACTGTTTTTTTAATCGAAAATCATTAGTTAATTTACCTGAGCAATTATTGAAAGAAAAAAGACTGAAGAGAAACGTTTTGTGAATGCTTGAGCTTCGAAAGAGCTTTTGAGATCTGAAGCGCTATTGTCATCGGTTTTTTTCAAGCTTCATTCATTCCAAATCATATGTTTCTTTTTGAATATAAAAACTTTGTTACTTTACATATGCACATAAACTATTTTATTTGGTATAAGTACAAGATATCTCGTTATAAGAAAACTGAATACAGCAAAAAGTAAGAAATATATATACATAAAGCTTTTACGAATTGAAATATATGAATATAAATGATAAAATCATTTAGAGATCATTCATGATTAATAAAGTTCGGGGGATGTAAATGGGTTTTTCTCTTTCTGTTCCTTTTGCGATGAGTTTAGGGTAGACATGAGGTGATTAGTAATGAATAAACTTTGAAATGTACATAGAACTATGTATAATTCATAAAATTATGAAAACGATTCAAATATGTATATTCTAGGAATTAAAAGAACTAAAGAATGTGTATGTGTTAGAACATAATTTTTTTCTTTTTCTTCAATTAGCTTCTGTTTACAACTGAATTATGGCAATATTAGATAGATAGTTCAATCAAATTGAAATAGACTAATCAAACTTATATTATAATAACTTAAAGAAAAATAAAATAAATAAACAATCTCATATGTTTATTTCTTTAAATTTTATATATATTTTAGGTTAAGGTAATTAAGAGAGAAAAAAAATGTAAAAAGGAAAAATAACATTTGTGCCTGTTTGGAAATTCAAAAAGCTCCCCCAATGCAATTGTTTTTTTGAAGCCAAAGCCACATTCTATTTCAATCTTTTCAAAAACAACTCAACCGTTTAATGGTTCATATGGAAATGAATTTTATCGTTATTCACGTATTACGTGAAACTTTTGCATTCAAATATTTATATTTTTATGAAAACATCAGGAAGAAGACAGTATTTATGAAGAAAAAATTTATTGTACTCATTTCAAGACATCAAAATATACAAATATCTCATCAATTTGATGTAGATAGTCAAATAGCAGTAAGCTATTTTGATTTACTTGCGACAACATTGACCGTTACCGCAGGGGTTGTACTGAGGTTGGCATCCGCAGGATTGGCTAGGGCTTTGCTGACATGGCATCATAGCTGGTTGACAGCTACTTGAGCAGGAAGTCTGGCAAGCTGGAGCACATTGGGTTGGAGACTGTAAAACATAGCGTTAAAGATGAAAAATGTATATATCTTTCTCAGTCCATTGAGATTGCTTGGGCTTTCCACTTACTTGTTGGTTTTGAACGCATTGGTTGTTGCAGGATTGCTCACAGAGTGGCTGGCACTGTGGGTTCTGGGAGCTTACTGGAACGGTGATGCTCAATGTGTAGGATGGTTGAGCTGGCTGCTGTTGTTGTTGAACACAGGATGGCTGACAGGCTGGTTGGCAGGATGGTTGGCAAGCTGGCTGTTGAGCTGGGGCGTTCTGAATAACGATATACAGTTTACCAAGATTTGAAATATTGTGAGATAATATTGTTGGTTCAATATCTCAGGAGTTTATCAGGAGAAGTACAAACCTGGCACATAGGCTGGCACTGCTGGCTACATTGTTGGTTGCACTGAGGCATGTTCTGCTGTTGACAAGATTGAGTACATTGGTTCTGGCATTGTTGACAGACATTAGCTGGCTGCTGCTAAAAGATTGAAATATTAAATGCTGATAATATCTTCGAGAGTAACTACTTGTTGGTTTTGTTGGCAGGCATTCTGACAGTTCTGAGCGCAAGAGTTTTGGCAGAATTGTTGTTGTTGTCCAGAACTCATGCAGTCATTCATACAGGCGTTCTGGCATTGTTGGCATTGGTTATCATCACGGTATGGCTGGTAGTTGCTTGGGAGAGTGGTTGGGTAAGTGACTGGAGCCATTGTAGAAGAATAACCGGGGATTGGTCCAGGAGTGTTGTACATCTGCTGTTGCATCAGTTGTTGAGCGTATTGGTCGTTATTTTGGCTGAATACAGAACATATGAATGATACAGAAGTTCTTTAAAACTATACCAATTGGTCTGGCAAGCTTGGTTGCATTGTGGTTGAGCTTGTGGCTGGCATGCAGATTGGCATTGCTGAAGACATGGTTGCTGTTGCTGAACGATTGGTTGCTGCTGGATAGGCTGATATTGTTGGTTACAGGTAGAATCACAAGTGCTCTGGCAACTGGCTTGACACTAAAAAATTTTTATATTTTTTTAATTTGTACTACTTAAGATCTTACTTGAGGTGCAGGCTGTTGTTGAGCAACACAAGATTGCATGCAGGTTGATTGGCAAGCTGGAGCACATTGCTGAGTCTAAAACAAAACTTTAGAATTTAGTAATATTGAGTAGGAAGTGATACCTGTTGAGGGGCACAATCACAAGCTGGTTGTTGTTGTACTGGTTGACATTGGCACGATTGTTGTACAGACTGAGCCATCACAGGCTGGCAAGAGCAGACTGGAGCAGCAGCTTGAGGAGCACATCCACAGGCTTGGCGACGAGCACGGAGCTGTAAAAGTAATCGTTAGTTTTTAAAACACAATAAATCAAGCAAAGTAAATGTTGAAGATTCGAAATAGAATTTGCTTGTTGTAGTTTCTTACCGGCTCGGCGAAAGCAGTAGAAGCGAAGAGGCATAAAGCCACCAAAGCTACAGTGGAAGTTCTCATGATTATTGCTGCTGTATCAGCGACTGATGATTGTGGCATGCCCCGAGAGGCTTATAAAGGCTCTTCTTCCGTGTCACCTATTTCCGGTCTTTCGGTAAAGCCTCCTCGGCTTGATCCAACCAACTCCTCGGCATTCCGGTCGTCGCTTACAGTTGTCGTCATATCAGTCTCGTCCTCTCCGTTTTTTCTTCTCCGACTCCTTCAATCATACGATTTGAGCTCTTGCCTCAGGCATTCTTTGTTTGTCTGTCAACCTCTCAGTGATGTATACTCTTTGCGTTGTTTCTCTGTCAGAGCTTCATCTATCGTTGTTCATGCTACAGCTCGGTCCTGTTCATGTTTGTCCTAGATTGTGTGTTACGTGAAACTTGACGAAGAAAGGTAAAGATGACGTAAAAACGAAAATGATATCAGAAAGAACTTCGTTGGAGAAAAACCGGTAGAGTTGTCTACAACTTCTCTAAATATTTGCATTTTATCTTATCATTTCAATCATATCAATGTATTGAGCCTGATTACTACATGTTCTACTCTATCTGGAGGATGTGTTGAGAATTATCTCAGAAATCATATTACCTTTTCAACATTTTTATTCAAAAAAGATATGTTTTGTTGATTTAACTGAATGGACACTTCTTCCTCTTCTTTAAAAAAAATAAAAAAGCAGATGACGGGATGCAACATCAATCCTGATTTTACGGTTCTCCAATATTTCTAATTTGGAGTTTTCAGCATTGTCGCGAAGAGATCATCGGGGAAAAAATATTTTCTCATCAACTTCTTCTGATTCTAGTCTAATGAATCATGATATAGCAACTTGATATTTATTTTATTCAGACTATGAAAAGCTGAGAAATGTATGGAAAATTCAGGTGAATCATGCTGAGTAATCATGCTTCTGCGAAATTATATTTGAGCTTGTTGACGTACTCAACTCCCGTATAATCAACTTTGATCTTGTGTGTCATCCATGCTTAGTTACTGTGTGTTCCTCGGCAGATGTTGAAGTAACCGGAAGCAAAAAACTGGATAAGAATGAGCAGTGATGATTAATAATGGCGATCAATGGCAAACAAGCTGGAATCTGAATACTGTTGTATTCTTTATAGTATTTAGTACTTTCTTTCAGTCTATAAGAAATATGACAATCTAGTCTTTATAGATTGGAAGAAATCCTAAAATTCAAATACTAAGGTAGAACTACGGGAATAGTAACGGTAAATAGGTGAAAATATGTATTGAATGTTTGTTTTGTTCAAAAAACTATTAACTGCATTAGAAACAAACATCATATCAAAACAATATAAGAGCTTGAAGTAAGACTGTCAAGTTGGTGGGAAAGGGAAATATTCCAACCGCTATCTGGCTCATCGCATACAACTTCGCTAACAAAACACCCATCAAGGAAGAATTTTCCAGTATTATTACTTGCAATTGAAATATTTTATTTTGAAATTGAAGACTTCGAGATTCAATATAAAAAAATATCCATTTATTACTATTGTACTAAGTACTTTTATTTTTAATTTATACTATTCTTATTATTTATATTAAATGAGTTTCAGCCATTATTCAGAAATTATTAAAAGCTTCAAATCCATTATTAAGCTTGATACTTAATTCAAAATTCAAAATAAAATTCAAATAATAAACAAAAAATGATTATTATTATTTCGGTTTAAATAATTAATTGATTTTCTAATGTTCATTACATGATTTGCAAAAAAACAACCGTTTGTGCATAGGTTTCAATCAAAAATAAAAATATGCTGCAACAGTTTCCACGTAAAGTAACGTGAACACATTAAAACTCAAATATGTTCGGTAAAACTCTGAGACATCCTGGACAATTTGGACACGCAATGTTTTATTTTCAATATGGTCGTGAAGCTGAACAGACAGATTTTCTAACATTTTTGTTATTTTTGGAAACATTTTTTTGGGACAAAAGTTCAGAGAATAGCATGGTCTTAGCAAAGAAAAGAAATAATCAAAGCTGTGATGTATATTGCTCGTTGTTTGTGTAAGTTGTTCGTTCAGAAGCTCAATATCTTCATGAAGGCAGCGGGACACTATCTAGCGAAATGAAGAAATTTCTAAAAATCGTAACCCTCTTCGATGGCCACATTCTCTTTCGCATTTTGCAATGTTGGCCATCTCCCGCATGTAATTGTCTGTTTCGCCGTCCAAGTCCGACAATGAATGAATCCTGTTCTTGTATATTGACCTGCTATTTCTCACCTTGTTAAGCTTTGTAGACGAGAAGGAATTACGTAATTAAAAGGTCAGACAGAAAGAGAATAAGTCGTCATAAAGAAGAAGGAAAAGCTGGAATGGGAGAAGCAAAGAACGGTTAACAGAAATGCTTCAAGACAATTCGTACCCACCCACTTAGGCTCCTGTACTAAGCTGCAGAAAGGCTCCTATATAACCAGAGGATCCTGGTCACTTGACTGGTGACTGTCCAACAATGAAGCTATTAGTTTTATTTCTTGCTTTAATATTCGTAGTTTCTGCTCGAAATCCAGTGAGTTTTATTGAATTATGATTAATTGAAGGGAAGAGAAAAAACATCTCAAATTTTGATCTTGTTTCAGTTAGAAAGTGCTAGAAATAAACGACAAAGCTGTGAATGTACACCAGCTGAATCTCCTCGTTGCGGTTGTAAGGTATGATCAATCTTGTATACGTTGAATATACATAAAACTGTATTCTCCATGTTATAGATTGTGCCAGCTTCTGATCAGAATAAGAATGTTCAGATGGTATGTAGTTGTACGCCACCAGTCCCACCTAAGTGTGTTTGTAAGGAACCTGAAAAGGTATGCATTTTTTTCATAATAGAGCATTCTCAATAATTTTTTTTCAATCTAGGCTGTACCGTTACCTAAGCCTGAAAGCTTGAATGCTATAGCTTCTCCTTATAAGTGTACAGATGTTTGCCAGATTAGTTGTCTGGAACCATGTCAAATGCTACAGTCGAGCTCAAAATGTATCGACGTATGTTTTAAGCAAAGCTTATGTTTTTCTTTTGCGAACAAACTTATTGTTAGGTTTGCTCAAATGCTTGTCAATTTTCTTGCTCCAAACAAGAATCACCTAAAACGAAATCCTCAACTGTTAATGAGTATAAGTTCATAATTCCAAATGATGCAAAACAGGTAAGACAATTCTTTTTGCTGTTTAATATAATAAGAAATGTAATATTCTGTTTCAGGCAGTTCATACAGCCCCCAAAACCTTAGTGGTAACTGCTCCACCATCAACAACTCTAGCTCCTACGACAACTACTATCCAACTAACCACAGCACCTAAAGTCTGCGAGGCCGCTTGTATGCCTGAATGCTCATTCAGCTGTACAGCGTTAAAACCTGCTCTTCGTATGATTTCCGATGTACTAGATGGTAAATCATCAGATTCTGCTCAATGCCAGAAAACGTGTGCCGATACTTGTATCCAAGTTTGCCGGTAAATCTTGAATCATCGCGACGTTTTCTCATCAGACTAAAATGATTTAGATCATCGGGTGGTACAGCAGCGGAATGCAATCCAAACTGCAGTACTGCGTGTGCTGAAACTTGTGGTTTGATGGTCAAAAAGACTACCCCCCATCCTCAAATATCTTGTGTTCCACAATGTATGCCAGCTTGTAGCCCACAGTGTCAGGTAAATATCGGAAATTTTATGCAAATTCATAGTTCTTTTGAATAACGATTGACAAACAATATGAGCCACAGGGCGCAGTAGCAACCTGGACCTGAAAAGCTGAATGAGGTCGTCTCAAAGTTCACATACATCATTTTGTGATTCAAATTTCATTTCTACATTCAATTTCTAAAATTCGCTAATACATTTGCATTAAGAAAAATATTTATCATACAAAGGTGTAGTAACATAATAGTTCAAGCCTAACACAAGAGTGTAATAGAGAGAAACAGAAAGAAAGAGGGAAATATAGAAAAATAGAAAATAGAGAGAGAGAGAGAGAGAGAGAGAGAGAGAGAGAGAGAGAGAGAGATAGAGAGAGAGAGATAGAGAGAGAGAGAATAAGGAAAACAGAGAGAGATAAAGAGGGAAAGAAAGAAAGAGAAAGGGATAAGAGAGGGAGTGAAGGAAAGAGGGAGAGACAGAGAGAGAGAGATAGATAAAGAGGGAAAGAGAGAAAGAAAGAGAAGCCCCCCAAATGCTTTCTTTTGATATGTGTATATTGAAAAGACTTCAGATATTTTGAATAGAAAAGCTAAAAAATTCTGCGAATGTTAAATGTGAGCAGCTTGAGGACTTAAACCGTCAAGTTTACAAGCGTTCTATTGAAATTGCCTGATGAACTGTTGAACTTTCCTGTTTCGGAGAACAATTGTGGTCAAGAAGCGTGTTTTTTCTTTGACTGCATATAGTTAAAACAATCCATTAAGTGTTAAGAAAAGAAAAAAAACAAAAGGGTTGAGCAAACAAACTCCCGTTTGTTCCAAAGAAAACTAACTATAGTGTTGTATGTTAAGAGTATGTTTTCCAATATATTTCAGGCTGAAATTCTGATTTCTTTTGTAAATGAGCCGATGGTTGTTCCCCCTCTACCAAACAATCAACGTCCATCAATGATGCTTTCTGAAGTTGATACTATTCCAGTCAGCCCTCAAATTCAATCATTATGCCAGAACGAATGCTCCGTAAGTTGAAATTAAAATACAAAAATTGAAAATGATGGATATGAACAGATAGGAGAAGAATAAGCCTAAAACATTACTACTTCCAAAGTTTCTAAATATAAATATCTAAAATAAGTTGGACGGAAGATTATATGATGAAATGAAAAACTAATATTCTCTCACTTACTTGCTTATCCATAATGCGTGACACAATGCATTTTCATTCTCAATATATCGCTCATAGTCTGTATAAATATATTTTTCGGGACAGTAATAGTCTGGACAAGCATAGGCGACTGCGTGAGAAAAATTTTAAATGAAACACCCGATGTGCCTAAACATTAAAACTCAAAAATGGAACAAGTCTTCAAACATTCCTAATAGTACTTTTATTTGAATGAGAAAAAAAAAGATTATTTATAGGTTCAATGTGAGCATCAATGTGGAGTTCATTCATTAGCCGGACCTCAATGTTTAGCTGCTTGTCAAACTACGTGCTATCCAGTTTGTCAAGCTAAACTCCGAAGAAAACATCTGAGAGCAATGCGCCCAAAATTCGAGAAAAGATCTTAATTCATTAATATGTATTATTAAATTATTATGGCTTTTTGAAAATATTGATTTCAATTTTCTTGTTTTTAGCTGGAATTCTAAAACGGAAATAAAGAAAATGTTTTAATATTCTTATACTATTGAAAAGATGAAGAGAAATGTAATGTAAAAGGACTAAAGATGTAAAGTTTGTCTGATAATTCAAGATTAGTAGAGGAGATAGTGTTGCAACGGTACTTGTACCGAATACTCATAGCCGTTTAATGTTTGCATAAACTGTGTTACGATCAAGTTATAGTGAAGTTTGGTGAGATGATTATATAATACTGAGGTACATACTACAATTTAGATTTCATTCTCCTTTTTCCTTTAAAATCGTTTTACGTTTTCGGATAATTATGTCAATTTTATTTTTAAAATACAGAACTTTTTCATCCGATTCATCGTAAAAAGTGATTTCAAAATCATATTTGAATCACAGCTGTCTTGAAATAGTTCCAAATAGAATGTTTTTTTGCGTGAAATGACTATTCAATGTCTAGATATCTGACAGAAATTGTAACAAAAACTGAGCTCAAAACAGCACACTTGCTTAATCATGTATGATATGGAACAACATTGAATTGCTTCGTTCTGATTGTTTCCGAAGATAGATTTGATCACTGCTCAAGTGGGTTTGCCTTGTTCTGACTGGTCAGCTTATCTTGAAACGAACAATCGTTCTCCAAATCTTCAAGCATCGTCTACACTCCAACAAGCAGCAAAGTGCTCATTGTTTTTACAGCCTACAACTCCCTGAGGGGGTTTGAGCGTTGACAAAAGTTTAGAGGTTGCGAGATAGAATGACAAGAAAAAGAGTTCAAAAAGTTCATGAAGAACAAGAGAAGAGACAACATAAGAAGACAACATTCTGCTAGAAAATAGAATGAAAAACAATGAGCAACAACGGAGAAATACAGAATTTTCTTATGAAAAAGAGTGAGAAAGAGAGAGGGTTAGAGAGAATTAGAGAAATCGAAGGATAGAGCGTACAGGTATACAAGGATAGGCGGAGGACGAAAGTAGGAGGAGCTGCTAGAGCTGCTGTTGCTCTTAGCCATCACCTTGTCCGATTGCTGTCCCCGCTTTACGCCTCAAGGAACTCCACCTCCTCGTATCTTCAGTTCCATTACATCCACAGCTCATGAGATCTCTACTGATTCTATTGCTCTTATTTGGGCTCTCTCATGCTGTAAGTTTCAAGTCTACTTTAAACAAAAATTGAAATTTCTTCTATCAACGCGGTTCATTGATCGTACTAAATCTTCCTATTTCCAATATTAAACCTTTAAACATTCAATTGCGAATTAGTTTAGATATACCGTATTACCCAGTAGTATTTTTGATTTTAGATGACCAAATTCTCAAAGTAATGTTTTCTCTTTGAATTTTTACCCACGACATCCCATACCTATCAAACTGTTGGATGGGTTTGATCAAACAAATATGAGTAAACCAACTTATACTTTAGAACATTCCCATGCTTATTGAAGTAGACAAACCGTTTTCTATTTAAACCTTTGAGCCTTTTTCAAGAATATTCTCTGCCACCAAATTCTATTGATAGTGGAGATAATGTGCTTTTCTTGTTGAAAAACTTTGTTAAATCAGTGTCAATCTAATGGACAATCGTACAAATCTATTTGTCTTTCTCGTGTCCATTTAATTCAGCTTTTCCCTTCTTGTATATCTATCTATGTGGTTCCGAATAGGTATCTAGCAATCAAAAGCTCACCTACCTATCATCCTTGTCTCTCTATACATCAATATATTTCTCTTTTGTAAGCGTCATCACTCTAATAGTTCTCTCAATCTGCACATGATTTGAGCTTTTCTCTCATTGAACGTCATGTCCGAAGTCCAATGATGGCTGTTCGTGAGATTGAGTCAGAATTTATGCATTCAATTTTTAACTTTTCACTTAAAGCGTTTCTTTACGTACCATCCTATAAGGTGTGTGAATAGCTTTTATAGAAAATACGAATTTCATTTTGAAATTCTCCCACTCAAAACTTCAGCTTACAACTAAAAAAAGGGTTAAGCATTGCTTTATGAAAGATTATCTTTTCAAATCAAACACAAACACGTTCACATATTGTCGACATGGTGTAGAGAGCAGGTTCGTAGCTCAAAAACCTTCTCGAGCTGACCAGACAACATAATATGTGATAAACTACTTCATCTCTTCATCTTTTCAACCATTTTCTCAAGATATTCAAAATCGCGCCAAGTGCTAATCGTACAAGCTTTATCACTAAGTTTCAAGGGAACCCCACCTCAATCTCTCATGAAAACACCAAAGTTCGCATTCTCTCTAATGTTATTCTACAATATCTTTCATATCTTATTAAATCTGAATGCTTCCGACTACTTGCTTGTTTCATTTGGACTTGGTAGTTATCGTGTTAGTTGTATTTGTTTGGACATTGTTGGCGCCCAACGGCGACTAGGAATTGACTTCTCGAGTGCACTTCGAGATACATCACGCAACACAACTCTCAATAGAACACTCACTAGCTCACCAATAAGTTTGTTATATGATGAAGATAGAAACCTATTCAGATTACCCTCAAGGCATGTTCAACCATGTGTCACTCTAGTAGCCTCTCAGCTATTTGCTCCATTTCCTGCATAAGAGATGGGGGGGGGGACTAGAACGTGTGCATATTGCGAACCGAAGTTCAACAAACATACCATTTCTATCATCATTTGAATTATGCTCGAAAATCATTAAATTATGTTCGGTCGATGAGATTAAAGGATTATAATGCTAAGAATTACGAAAAGCTTAAGAGCTTAACAGCATATTCAAACTTCTGAAAGGTGATCCGAATGTTTCCTTCTCCGCAACACTTGAAGGACAACACCTAATTCCCGTCGCAATTATTTCTGATGATCTTTTTTGAAATTTTTAACGCAATGCAATGAATGACGATAAAAGGATTTAAGCAAAGCAAACTATTTTGAAATCGAATACGATTCCCGTCTTCTTAGCTGTTGTCAATGTTTTTTCTTTTCTGCTGACCTCTAACAGATCGTTTTTTGAGTCTCGTTTTCTTTTTGTTGACTTATCTGTTTGATGACTAATACTAGAGCAACAACTTGCTCATATAGATGGATACTACCTTGAGGGGGTATTATCACACTCAACACGTTTTGTTCACTCAAGTTACACCTTCAACCCAAATATTAGCAGAATATTGCTTATTGCGGGCAACAGATTAGTATAGAAGTGTTCGTGTAAGTGTGAAAATATAGAATTTTCGTTTAAAAATCAAATAGAACTGATAAGACTATAGAGATTAAGAAACATGCTTCAAATTTAAACTTTTATTTTTCATGAACAAATAGAATTACATCTTTTTCAACTAAATTTTCAACAAAAAATACAAATGACAGAGCTTTAGTGCTTCAACTTTTCAATTTTAAGATAAGAACTATGAGTTTACTCGTATTTGAATCTTACTATTTTATTAATTTATCTAATATTCTTTTCTTTAAAATATAACATAAAAATATAAGCGAAAAAAGGAAAAACAATGATCGACTGTAGAAATTTACGAAGTTTTTCAGCCGAACACCCATTAAGCATTAGTTAGTAGATTAGTTTTTGCTCGGCAAATAGCCTTCAAGACAGTGAATTGAAAAAGTTATTGTACAAGGCTCTTCTGGTTTAAAATTGCTCGGAACTCGGGGATTTTTGCTTTTTCTCGGCTCAAAGTTTTCTCTCAAAATATCCCGATTTCTTTTATAAACTTCTATGCGTACAGTTATTTGAATCTTTTTTTTTAAATCTTTTGAAGCAGCAATACCGCTCAGAAAATTTCACAAAGTCCTATCTTACCTCTTACGGACATGGTAGGTTTCATTTCTTTCAAGAATAGTGAACAAACAAGAGCTCTAACCCTATAAATCTTTCGTGAGACAGTTGCTCGTTGTATCAATACCATGTCCACATTAGAGGGACTGTGTTTAAATTATTTTCCGTTTCTTTCTCTAAATCTTCGTCTCCCTTATTTCCCTGCTTAGTCCCTTCGACTTATTTTTTATCTAGACAAATTTTATGAGAATAATCATAAGCCGTGAACAACAGACTATAAATAGAAATGTCGTTATGTCATTTTTTAATGACAATAGCTGAAGATGAACAAAGTGCAAATTGAGATTTTGGAAAAGAATATATATTGAAACTGTTCTTTTCCAAGAAACCACCCAAGTGTCTTCACGGCACAGCACACGATTATCCAAGCATGAAACAATAATTATAGAAAAAAAAATCATATTTAATCTAAGCATTCATCATTTTCAAGTTTCAATTTAATGTTTTTAGGCTAGAAGACCCAAACGAGATTGTGGATGCTCCTCATTCTGCAACTGTCAGCCACAAGTTTTCACAGCTAATGTAGGACCTTCAGCTGTTTGTTCTTGCCAACAGAGACCAAGTTGTCAGCCTTCATGTAGCAGAGGAGAACTGGTATGGTTTACGTTTATGAAGTAGGCTGCTTTATTTGTTTTTTTTTGTTTAGAAAACCGATTGCTCAACTACATGTGAACGTGCTTGTATACCTGTTTGTACTCGTAACACTGGGAACACTGGACAATGCGCTCAACAATGCTCGAGCACTTGTCAAAACACTTGTAGAGTAGCTTCAACCTATGCTGTTCAACTCAAGGTGATAATTCATTTGATCTATTATTAATGCTTGAAAGACATACCGAAGCCGCTGAAAATAAAACGCTTTGCTTACAGATTCCTGCCCAATCAGAAGTAGCATCTTGTCAGTCATCTTGTCAAAATGTCTGCCAAGCTGCTTGTGTCGCAAAGTCTAACTCACCAATATCTTTGTGTCAGAAGACTTGTGCTAATACTTGTCAATTTGGCTGCAATCAACCTGAAAATATGGGTACACCAGCGCCAGCGAAACCAATTCAGATCACCCTCGATATCAACGATAGTTATTTCAATTCGAACTGTCCAACGAAATGTAACCAGGCTTGTCACTCGCAATGTGTCAGTCAAGGAAATGCCGCCAAGAGCTGTGCAGGTTCCTGCTCAGATCAATGTGGCGCTTCCTGTTCGAGTCGTCAACCCACGAATAATATTCAGGTGCAAATTTCATTTCAACCTCACGTTTGTATCATGGGTTGCCGTGATAAATGCACAGCATATTGTGAAACTAGACCCACCAATACCATTTGTCAACCTACGTGTGTATCAGCATGTGAAACTGCTTGCCAACAATCTTCAACCACAGCCCCTGCTTTGCCAACACCAATCACACAATCGAATGTCAATTTAGGAAATTTTATTAACTTATTCAAGTTCACGTCTAGTTCTTCATCATCTACATCCTTCACAAATTCACCCAATTCACCCAATCCATCTTCATCGTGTATACCACCTTGTCAACCGTTATGCTTACCATCTTGTACAAATTCTATTTTAACACAACCTGGCCAACTTCCTACTGCCAGTACAGGGCTGAAACAGACAGTTACTCCGGCGACTCTATTGCCGAAGCAAAATTGTCATTTCGCTTGCCAACCTTTATGTTTATCAGAGTGTTCAGAAAAATATTCTGTTACTCCTGAGCCCAAAATTCAGATTATTTTAGCTCCTCCTGAGGGCTTGAAGACCACCACCCAATCCCCTACAATGATGCCTCAATTTACTTTCAAGCCTTTCACGACGGCTCCAACGTTATCAACTCCCGGTGATTGTATTGCGCCTTGTCAACCTCTATGTCTGACAAGTTGTCTTCAATCCAACACTCCAACAAATAAAGTACCTGAACCATACACAATTGCACCACTTCCGAGTAATTTCAATTTTTCGAACAACCCAAGCACGGAAAACATCCGTATCAATATAGTGACCATGTCCCCTCCTACTCTCCAAACAGAAGCTTCGACATCATCTGACTGTATTGCTGCTTGCCAACCCGCTTGTCTTCCGTCTTGCATTCAAGCTTTCAATACTATAAGCACCACATCTATGCCACATTTCACTTTCACTCCCTTGCCGAGTGACAACACCCAAACTCCAACAACGACACCTCAAACTCCAACAACTGCTATGCCACCGGTTGTACCTCCATCATACGAACCTCAGGTAGTTTCCAACTGTCCGAGTATCTGCCAACCAGCGTGCACTTCAGCCTGTGTTCAATACTACACTCAGAATCAGTTCTTTTCTTCTTCGGTTTTAGCACAACCACAACAGCAACCACAACCACAATCACAACCACAAACACAACAACCTACTAACATGCCTATATATCTAAATCCTGAAGGAAAACCACTTCATAACAAAATTTGTGTTGCTCCATGTATGCCAACATGTGATGAGAACTGCGTTCAAGCTCAAGAAATGCTTCAAATGATATCACTTCAATTAACGTTCACACCACCTCCACAAATACCCAAGAATCCAAAATTACAATGTCCTGATGCTTGTCAGCCGTCTTGTGATCAGGAGTGTATTCAAAATATGACAATGCCTATACGCCATTTTGATTACGATTTGAACACTTCTGGCAGTTCTTTGGAGTTTCAAAATTGTCCAATACCGTGTCGTCCAAATTGCGAATTAGATTGTATTCAACAAGTTCAACAGCGTAGCCAACAAGTGTACCAACTTAACAATGTCGTACAAGACCAAAATAATCCAGTCTATATCAGTCGTACTCTTTACCAAACTGGAGATGGCAAGCTATCAGCTGTTCAAAAGATTGTCTCAGGAAATCCTGTTTCTAGCTGGATAACTGATGTTCATTCGCAAAATACTGTTAATGATGTTGATGAAAATCTACCTTTTGATTTTAGCGATCAAGTTACAACTGAAAGTCCTCATACTGTAGAAGTAGATGACTTACCTTACACAGAAAATTGGCAACCTGTTACATCTATACCTTATCTTTCAACCACATCTATTGTCGGACTAAATCAAAATTTTGAAGCTCCTAACAACCAAGCTCCGCCTAACAACATAACGCCTACTCTTCCTGTATCGACTAATTCTGCGCATCAACAGCAATATCCACCAGCTCAAGAACCATTACAGCAACAGTTTCAAACTGTTCCTTTATCTACTTCCGGTTCAGCTGCAGCTAACAGTACCGACGCATTAACATCAGAATCATTGAACAACGACAATTCAGTAAACATTCCAGTAGCTAATAACCAAAGTTTACAACCTTCAGTTACATATAATGATCCTCATCTAATCAACTACACTTTCACTTCACCTAATTCATCACAACATCCATCACAAAATGGATCAAGCTTAACTAACTGCCCTGCCGTTTGTCAACCACTTTGTGACAATGCTTGTATTCAGGTGCAACTTTTGACGGACTCGTGTCTTCCTGCCTGTATGCCCGACTGTCAGCAGAGCTGCCTTCAACTTCACTCGACTGTACAACAGAATCCAATCTATCTTCAGCCTACTGCTCCAGCCACATGCATTCCATCATGTATGCCTGCTTGCGAGCCTCAGTGTGTGGCTGCAGTTCAGACTCCTGCAGCTCCAACGCTTGACTGCCCGGTAGCCTGTCAGCCAGCCTGCCAGCCTACCTGTGTTCAATTTGTCCAACAGCAGCCTCCGACACCTGTAGTTGCGCCCAACACTTGTATTTCGGCTTGCATGCCAGCTTGCGAGCCAACTTGCGTGCAAACTGCACAGAGTTCAGCTCCAGTCATTGTTACACCTGTTGTATCTACAGGAGCAGCAAGTGCTTCCTGCATTCCCACTTGTCAACCAGCTTGCGAAGAAAGCTGTATTCGTTCACAAATGGTACATATAAGTGTTACTAATAACGAAATTCAATGTGCTGATGCTTGTAAACCAGCTTGCCAACCACAATGCATCATTAATTACAACGCTGCTTCACAGGTTATCCTTGGTTTATTAAGTTTATACCTTTTCTGTTTCTATTCGCTTCGCTTTGATACTACTCCTTTTATTATTTTGCTATGCTTTTGCACTAAAAACAGCTTCTTCCAAGAAATAAAACCAAAAATTCAGTTATTTTCTCTGTTAGCATGTTATACACCAAACTTTTTTATCTAGAATTACTGTTTTCTTTAGAACACAGTCCAAGCTCCTGCTCCAGTAGCAACTCCGCCTCAATGTGTTCCACAGTGCCAACCGCAGTGTGCTCCACAATGTGTTCAACAGCAGGTTAATTCGCATCCTAGAATTATTATTTTTAATTGTTTTTAGGAGTCATTAAAGATTCATATAACTACTCAGAATACTGTACCTTGTCCCTGCGAAACTCAATGTCAAACTGGATGTAAACAGAATAATCCAAATCCACAACAGTGCCCAGCTATCTGTGTTGAGGTATGATTGTCAGCCTGAACAATTAATCAAAACTTTTTCTTTAAGGTCTGCGAGAACGAATGTCGTCCACAGGTAATACCTCAGCAACCAGTTGTGGCTCAACCTGCTGCTCCACAAATGACTCTCATTAACTTCCAAGTACCAGAATGTATTCCAATTTGTGAACAAGTACATTAACACAGTTTTCCAAATTTAAATTTTGAATTTACACTTTTAGACATGTAATTCTCAATGTGTTGAACGATTACCTCAAGATCATTGTGGAAAAGTTTGTAATGGCCAATGTACTACAGCGTGTGCTCAGGTAATCCTATAACTCAATTCTTATTTTTACGTTTACACTTTGTAGCCAACGATGACTGTTCCCGTGGCTAATGTAGCACCTGCACATGCACAATGTGCTCCAGAATGCATGCCCGCATGTGATTCAATTTGTATCAAGATTGTTAATGGAGAAGTAAGAATTTTATTTTGAAACATAGGATCACAAGAAACAACTAAAACTCAATTCAGATGTCTCAACAGCAAGCATGCCCTCTCATATGTGAAAAGACATGTGTTCAGAGTTGTGAAGCTAAAGGACAAACTGCTGAAGCATGTAAGCCAACTTGTGGTTCAAGCTGTGCCAATTTCTGTAACAATCCTCCGGCCACTTATATCGTTCCCGTTGTACAGGTTATTTTTACTGAAATTTAATATTTTTATCTTTCGAATGAATTTAGGCTGCTGCAGTACCAGTTCCAGTTGTAGCACCTGTTCAGTATGTTCAACCCGTTCAGCCAGTTCAATATTTGAATGTAAGAAAAATAAAAAAAGTTCAAAATATATCCATTCTTGAAATTACAGATCAAACAACAAGATTCTTGCTTAGTGCAATGCGAACCCGATTGTCAGAATAAGTGTCAAGCCGCTGGCCAACCTGTCACAGTTTGTCAGCCAACTTGTACTACACAGTGTAATGATATATGTTCTAAAGCTGCAGCCAATGTTGCAAATGTCCAACAGGTTTAGGCCCCCAATATTCTTGTTTTATCTTTAAACTTATAAAAAATCTTTTCAGGCTCAAACATGCGCACCAAAATGCATGACAGATTGCAAGAACCTTTGCCCTAGTCCGACCCCGCAATGTCACAATGGTATGTTTTCAGTAGCTGTTTTATTATTTAACATTGATATAATTATTTTTTCCGAGAAAAAAAAAGATAACAATTGTTTTCAGGATGTGAAGCAAGCTGCCAACAACTGTGTGGTTCAGCTCCAACTCCTGTGGTTCAGCTTACTGTAAATTACAACTGCAATCTACCTTGTGATGTTCAATGCACACAACAATGCACTGCAAAAGGTATTTCCCGTTTCTTTCGATAAAATAGCAAATTCTGTTTCAAGAACCAACTTGTGCTCCTGCATGTGTTGAGACTTGTGAAGCCGCCTGTCCAGTAGTAAGCTGCGAAAAGGCGTGTGAAACAGTCTGCCAGGGCCAGTGTGCTTTCTCCGGACAAAACTCAAGACAATGCTCTCCAGCATGCGCTCAATCATGCTCAGCTCTCTGTGCAAAACGACGTGTTAAGCGTTCATAACTTTGTTTTGTAAACTAAATGTTTCTTGTTTGCCCAATAGTTGCCTTTAAATTTATTTCTTTGGGTAGTATGTTGTTTCAAATGTCAATTATAATTTGTTGTGTTTTCTAATTGGACCACATCTTTCTGTTTTTCTTAATGAAATCCAATTCACTTCCCTCATTTTAGATTAGTTAATAACATATCCATTATACTATATAATATAGTATATGAGGTTATTATGCTTTCTAATAACATTTTTTAATTTTTTTTTACAAGGTAACTAAATAATCTTACAATCTCGGACTATAACAAAGAAAATATTTGTTTTCTTTACGCATAATTAGATGACAGATTCATTTAACTTTCATAACAAAGTAGTCACTGTGTGTCTGCCTATTTATTCAATTATAAATATATTATATATATATTATATTTTATTTATATATTCTGAGTATAATTATTATTATAAATTGCTTTGTAGTAAATTATTTACAAAACTTTATTTTTTTCTTCATTTGTCGTGAAGCATCATTTCACATAGATATTTGAAACGATTGTTTCTCACTGTTCTCTCAGCTTCAGAATCAAGCATCAATGATTATTATGATTAATATCAGAAAACAAGATCTATGAGTTATTATAAATAAAACTTCATTTTATAAAAAAAAAGTAGAAAACAACCTTTTCTAAGGGGATGCATATTCTACCGTATTTTAAGACTCGTAAAAAAAATAAGATAGAATGACTCGTCTTAAAATAAAAAAATATTTCTTGATAAAATAAAGGGAGTGTATTGGCAACAGTTCGACTGCTATGACATAACATAACTAGAGAAAAACAAAGAAATAACTAAACGGTACTATACATATAATACAATAACAGGCAATTATTAAAGGCACAAAGCTTATTTGTAAGAGTGGATACGGCTGAAATTAAATGCGAATAGGACTTCAACCAGGAAAAATAAAAACAAGAAATCCAAAAGATATTTGCTTCTGCATGGTTTCATGGAATAACACGTATATTACCCTTATCAAGAGCATGTGAAGTTTAAGCTGATGAATATGCTACAGGTGGTATGCATTAGTTAAGTAAATCAAGTTGATGTAAGTAAGATGGTTAAATGGTGTTACAGTTTGTTAGAGTACAGTTATATAAAATGAGATTCCTCCTTTTCTCAATCTTTCCATTCCAAATCTACAACATTATCCTTTAGTTGAGCCAGCATTTTAATACCATGTCCATTTGTACATGCTATTTCTTGCACGTGTTGCTTGCATAGTGTCTAAAACATAAATAATAGAAGAGAAAATTACTAACAGGCAAAAAATAAGATCTTTTTGTAAGTTTAAAGAACAAGACTGACCACTTTGCATTCGTCACATGTAGCTGCTTGATCACATACCACAGAACACTTCTCGCAGACAGCTGGCTTCCAACGAATGCGTAGTCTAATAAAAGGGAAAAATATATTTTTAGTTCACTGTCAAAGTATTAATACCTCTCCATTTTCAAAATATGGCCATTCATTGACTCATATTCTCTTAACTGTGACAGGTTCATAGAAGTAGACATGACGGCGCCATAAATCTGTAAAAGTCAATATGATTTAACAAAAAACTGTCCAGAAAGTGTCCAGAAAAACTGTAAGGGTGCTAAGCATACAATACTAAAACGATCAAATGAGAGAACAAATGGAAAAATCACACGGATAGAGTGGAGTACAATAAAACCGCGAAAAGACTACTTTTTTTCAAAGAATTTACAAACATAAAAGTACCAACCTGAGCTGGCAAAAATCTGCTAATTTTTAATCGTGTAAAGACAGTGTTGTTTTCGGCAGCCATTCTGCGTATAAGTTTAACCATTACGTCTCGATTGCAATGGAATTCATAAGCCGATATTAATAGTGACATGACTTCATCTGGCTGGAGCACACTGAAAAAGCAAAAAATGATTGTTCTCTTCCCAACACGTGTCTTGTTTCTAAACATACTCAAGATTTTGTCTTTTTATAAAATTCTGACATGATTCAATGACTGGCTGAACCATATATTTGTTGGATAATCGAAGAATTACGGAAAAGTTCGTCGCTGCAAAACAAAGATATATTTTATAAATACGACAATGAGAATTCAACATCAAGGATTTGAACTGTGCTTCATACTTTGTATTCAATATATCTTACTGATTACTTGATTTATTTTTTTTTCTAAGAAAAGCCCCGTATACTAGTTTGCACATTGTTTTAAGAAAAAAAGCGCAAATTCCTTTGTGCAAACAGATTCAAAAGAGAAGGTTTAAAAAAAGCTCATACAGGTTATTCTTAAGTGACTTCAAGTTTTAATACAAACCAACCATTTATGACACTTGGATCGTTCACTGCTCGAAGAAAAACATCTATGTCTGTGCATTTTTCATCCACGATTTCCCTGGATAATTCACGGCCATTTTCAAAATCTTTACCGTAACACATAACAGAGAATACCTGAAACCGCGAACATTATTGAGGAAACATTATCCGTAGAGCAAATTTTCTTTTCGAAACGTGTCATGCTTTCCGAACATACAGAAGAAGTTTTCTCTAAGTTTGCTCTCAAATATTATAAAAAAACTTACTGGAGACATTTTTTTCATATATTCGGAGTCGATTAAAAAAACTTGATCCTGAACAAGAATTTTGAATGGTCGATCAAAGTTAGATGGAGCAGCTTGGAAGCAAGGCTCTCGTAATACAACTTCTGTTCCCATATTTAGTAATCTACAATAAAATAGCTTAGACATTCGATTCAAATTGATACATGAACAGGTATAACAGAAGTCGAGCTTGACGAAAAGTGAAAAAGGAAACGATACACATACAAAAAAGAAATGTATTAAAACATTGATGCACCTTATCAATTCCTGGAAACAAATTCATGATTCAGCAAGTATAGCATCTTTTGCAAAACTTTAATGTATAATATACAGAATTATAAAAAAAAGAAATTAATGGGAGAGGCGAAGAGGGCAAGCCCTTAAATGGGAATACGAGCGGTACGACAACACTGCCCTACTGTAACGATAGAAGATCAAGTGGCCATTGTAATCAGGAAAGATGAATGGAGTGCATTCATCTGATAATGATGATAACGTCGAAATGTACCTCAATGAGGTAAGAACGAAGAACATATTTTAAGGACAAAAAATACCAAAAAGCCAATTTATAATGTGCCAAATTACGATGCTGTACTTGCAGCAACAACACAAGGTCACATATGGAAAAGGGTTATATTGTAAGAGAAGGCAATTTGGAAGAACAGTTGATGAGATGTAAAAAAAAACGAAAATTGTGTTAAAATGGTAGAAAGCGAACGATAGCAACGGACAAAGGAACACCGCTGCTAAGTGATGATGGGTACTATTTATCAATGAATTGAGAGGAGTGCCCAACAAATATTAACTATTGTCAGTACTCTGTATAAAATAGAAAGACGATAAGAACTGGTGGTAGGCAAAAATCTGAGAAAAAAAGAAAAACGAGAATATATAATAGGCAATGAAAAACCAAGTCCTCATTCGTGCCGAGAAATGACGACACACTACTACACGGAAAAGAGTGAGCGATCTATTCAATAGAACTGAAATCTTCCGACGTCGAGAGAATCGAATGAGCAAGCATAAGATTCGGTAAAAACAAAAAGGTAGACCTCTGATAAATCAATTAGGTAGAGATATTCTTGGACATTAGTTCTCTTCACGAGACAACTGACTACCACAATGCAAAAAAAACTTAAAAACTGGTAAATGAGAATATGAGACAGATGGGAAGCACGCAAGAAGCCCTCAGGCACTAGAAATATTGCAAACTTTCGTGGAATGAGATCTCAAAAGTTTGTTAAAAGTTGAGAGGAAAATACATAATGTTACTGTTATTTCCGAGAAATTACTGATGGTCAGTCGGGATAGCGACAAACTAACTAGGAAATAATGTAAACATATGATGGAAGATAGGACAAGAATAGCTTGATGTGCTAAACAAGCTAATTCATATACAAACTTTCCATTTCCGCGTAAAGCAATAAAGGAAATACACAACATGGTTGATGATAGCAAAGGCTACAAAGATGATATAGAGCAGATAGCGAGATAGGAAAAAGAATGTTTTTATGACTTTCATATGAACAAGAATAGAATCAGCTACTAAATGCATCTAATTCTTTGAAATTGCGCTGCGAATTCTCGACATGAGAGAATGAATCTCAAGAGCTAATGCTTACTGAAAAGAAAGCGGCAGGTTAGTTAAACTGTGAGACTAGAAGTACCGAAATGTCGGAGAATATAAAAGCTTCGAGAGAGATAAACTGTTGGATGAAACCTCGAAGAGAGATACTAGATACCTGAGAGGATATTAGGTTTGGTGCGGATGAACTTGGTAGATATTGGATAGGTTCGTTCAAACTGCCTTCGCTTAGAAATAAAGAGGAAAAGGGAGCAAACAGACGCGAAGGCAACAGATTCGCAGAACTTCGGACTCCCACACTTCTGTAAATAAGCAACATATATGAAATTAATGTGAGGTAGTTTGTGAAAATGTCAAAAGATTGCATAACTATCAAGTTACCTGAAGCTTGGCAGACGAAGATGCTAGAATACTTACCTTGTGAAACAGGTTTCTACTAAGAGAAGATTACACTTGCGGGCACAGAGAGCGTTGACAGCGAGAAAAAACAAGCCCAAGCAAAATATGATGAAGACGATAGATATGACATGCTGAGATTGGATGCAATGCAGCGAAGTTCGAGGTCAATTTGGAACGAAGTCTGAAGTTTGAGTATGTGGATGTAGTGTGGTGGTATTCCAAAGTTGAAAAACAAGGAAGAGACATGATCAACTCGCCAACGAACATAAGGGCGGAGATGGTAGAACAAGTAGAGTAAAAATAGCTGAGACCATCCAGATCCCTGTAAACCGAAACTTTCAACGTCATTGCAACAACAACATTAGGTGGAAAGTATCAGTATACCACAATAACATTTATGATATTAAAAAGAACTGTTGGCCGCAGAAAGGGTAGTAGATAGTGCAGGTTTCATTTGAAGAAATCATTTTTAACTGAAAAAACTTTAGTTCATGCATAAGAGCTGTATGTAACGTTGTACAAAGACCGAATGAGAAGAATATGCTGGAAAGAACTCTTCCGAATGCGTTTTTCGGGGACGAACCGTATCACGCGGCTCTCTATCGCCTGCACGTGGGCTGGCAATACGCCAATGCCTTATTTGCAGTTCAGAGATTCGCTCATTCATTCTTTCTATGTATGTTTCCAGTTTGTCTCATAAGTAACATCAACAATATGTGAAAAAAATGGTGTAACAAGATGCTAATAGTTATGTTGCGAGAAAATTAAAACATCAAACTAGGCTAAAAATGACAAAAATGAAATACAATGTGGTCAGTTGGTATCAAAAATCAAGAAATCAACGAAAAAGTCGCTAGATGAATAAAAACAAGAGAATGTGAAACCCAGATGGAAGAAATGGTATATGATGAGATGAATAACGAAGAATCAAAACTCACAAATGACTTGAAGATGACGTGACTAGCTAACCATATGACAAGATCAAAGTTGGGCCCAATACAATGAAAGATTATAGAAGTACAAAAAAACAATTTAATACATGAAAAGAGAAACGATTAAAAAAAATCCGAAGGAGAAACAACAAAGCAATAAAACGTTCGAGTGCACGATGCACCGAGTACCTTATGGCTTTTCTACTGTTCTATCTTGTTCTCCAAACTATAGATACACTTGTCTAGCGCACATGTGTGTTGATGTGTAATGCATGGGGCCAAGAAACAAACATAGTAAAGCCTTCATTCAGCGCACTGGTATTCTCTTGATTCTACTTTCACCCTCAATTGTCTGTTTTCCTAACAATATCTTTGTACCTCTCTCTCTTCAGCAGCGTTGGTACTGTCTTATTGTATTTTACATTCATCCATTACTCATAATACAAGAGAAGAGAACTTTTTTGCCATCCTATTCTCTCAATACGTCTTTCACTTTACTCTCTTTTGACTAAAAAAACAATATTTACTCAGGTGGAATAAGTAAGTAGTAAATAAATTGGCACAACAATGTTATAACGCATAATGGCATTCGAAAGTTATTATAAAATGATGAAATTGAGTTTCGCAATGATCACACGGGATATCGAAGAGGCACATTGCAATAGAAATAATTGTAAAGATGATTAAATTAAACTACATACATATTAATCTACACGATTTCAATTATTAAGTAGCTGAAATGATAAAAAGACTAGATATCAGCATTTTTAGAAACAGCTGCGCAACGAACGATCGGAAGACTTGAGACAAATACAATGAAATAAAATCAAGATACCCGAAACATATAGATAGATTTAAACCTCAAAATAATCATACGAGCGTGATAATAAATAAAATATAAAAGAAAAAACAACCTACCCCAGCAGAAAATTAATTTTAATGTGTTGCTATGGTGTCAAAGCAAATGAAAGTCGTGAATTTACGCATTGTGGCGCACACGTGAAACATTACACGTGTTGTTGCGTCCGTGCAAACGGTATGATAATTCAAAAATTAAAGTAATAAACAGCAGTTGCAACCACAATATTTTCCTACAAATATTCAACAAAGCTTATCGACGTATCCGGTCGCTCACAGATTCACACCTTCGCGATCTCGGCAGCCGAATTGCAATCTTGATAGTGGTATTCCTCTTTGCGTTTAAGTCTTGCTCACGCACTCTTATTGTTTATCGGATCTCTTGTTTCCCGATATTCATCCCAAATTCCCAGAAAACCGGTGAGAGCTAAATCAACTACTTGTTGTTGATTGTTGCAAGAAGTTGTCTTCTTCTGAATGTGTTTAGTCACTCGTTCATGTTATATCTGTTGCAAAATGTCAAATTTTCCGTCTCATTGTCTAGCAAAATGCTGGTGCTCCAGCTGATAAGAATGATCAGCAATCTGCTTTCATTTTCTTTGAATATAGGTTGATATAAAATGTAATTAAAGAAGATGCAAAAATATGTTATCAGGGAGCAGCTCACCAGACAGTAAAAACAGACCGCACAGATTTTCTTTATCAACATTGGCGAGAAAGAGCCAAAGATGGAGAAATCGTAGGAGAGAAAGAAGGAGAAGGCCCTCTGATAATTCTACCAAATTTTGTATTATCTAGATGAAACATAGATACATATGTATACCAGGCACGTACGGTAGTTGCTGAAGGTACTAAAGTGCAATTAAAATAACAACGTTGAAATCTTGATGAAGCCGCACGATATACAACGTAATATTCTAGCATATGAAAGTTAAATTCATATTATGTATTCCATAAATATGACGTAAAAAGCTAAAACATTGATGATCACTGAAAACAGCTACACACATGTATGTAGTACATAGGAACGAAAGAACAAGATAGCGAGAGAAAGAGAGATTCGGAATATTGTACACAGATAATTTGTTCCTTATGATGATGATGATGATGATGATGATGATGATGATTCAACGTCAGATCGTTTAAAGGACAGAGATGTGAATGATTTCATCAGATGATGTGTTCACGTCAATCAAACTGAAAATCGTTGACATCAGGATAAATCTTACAATACTTTGAAAACAAATATTATTCGCGTAAATATTTATTATTCAGCTTCTTCTATTGAAAATATTGTAACTGTAACTGTCTTTTGTTGAAATTTCAAAAAAAAATTTGATGATCATACTTCAAAGTTTTAAAATTCACAATACAAAAAGGTTATATATTAATATAAATATATAAGGATGTAGTTCCATATGAGATCAAAGTACACAAAAAATAAATAAATTGATTTCTGGTTTACAGCTTATGGCTATTTTGGGGTCGTCATTGTTCTATTCTCAAAAAAAAAGGAAAGATTTCTACAATTGTTGCGTGTAAACTGGGAAAACATCAATATGACATCATCAACGCCATCATCAAAGACTGGGGAGTTTCAGTTTGGCAAAGGCAATTAATAAAACTTTGTAAAATAGGATAATATAGTGTGGGAAAGGTCGTTTGATTATAAATATCTTTTAGAAATATATTTTTAGATTTTGTTAAGAGAAATGATATATATATATATATATATATATATATATATATAATAAGTAAAAGAATATGTATCCCTAATATGTATGTATATACACATACTATGCATGTTTGTATTCAACATGTTGATGTTGTGATTGATACTCGAGATAATACATGGAAAAAACAAAAAAAAGTTGCTTTCTCGATATGACAACTTCTTCTTTCTTTTGATTTAAAACAAAAACGTTAAGAGGAAATTATGCTGGAACGAAGTTGAATAGAGTTGTTGTGAGGTCAGCCAGATTAGCTCTATCTGAAAAATTAGTTTATGCTTCTTTCCTGTCGAGCGTGCGGAGGAGGAGAGGGAGGAACTGAAACCAAAAAACATGGAGAAGTCACAAATTGGAGCTAAGATCTTTGCTCATTGCTAAAGTTTAACCGGAGAAAATTTGCATGGAAGCGGAAAAATAGACGGAAAAGTGTGTTGAGTATTGTTTCCGCATATAAAACATCTGTGCATATGATGCTGTCGTTATTCTTCCCACCCCTTCCTTCTTTTTCAGATACCTTTATGAGATTGGCAATGATAGAAGAAAAATGTATTTGTTTGAGCTTAAAGTGTTAGAAAAATTGTCAGAAAGACTTAGGCGATTGTAAGTAAATTAAGAATGAATACAGATAATATGATCTGGATTTGCAACTAAAACTGAGAGATTGATGCAAATGGAGAAAGATAGCAGAAGCAAGCACATCAGAACAAACATATCATGTTGTATATATATGAACATGAATAGATATACAATAATTACAAACAAAATTATATGAAAATAATTGAAAAATTAAATGATAAACGTGATATTTGACTATAATGTCAGTGAAAATTCATTTTAGTTTCTTCTCTTCATTAAATGAGTTAACAGTTCAAAAAATCAAATAGAAAATTGAAAAAAAGGCTGATGATAGGAAATGACGATGATGTTGATGATATGAATGAATGATAACGATGACACAGAAACTGACGACGTATGTATGTATGTGATGAGTGTGTATGTGTGTTAGCTATCTAACTAGCTCTCAATAGCAAGATAATTGCACGAGTTTAATGAAGAGAGTGAAACATCTGCTAACTGAACTTTTTCAAGTTTAAATGATTTTATAATCATAATTAAGAAATATATTTTGCATATTAATTAACTTGATTTATCAGAAATGATTTGAAATTGATATATATATATATATATACATATATTCATCTAAACATGAAATATAATAAGATCAAGAAGATTAATACTTACGACATCTATTCTGAGCCGAAGATTGGATATGAAGTTTGAGAGCTATGGAAGGGTACTGCAAGCAGATGAAACATCAAAGCAGGTCAAAGTAACATATTGTTGATACATAAGCCGAATTTTGATTAAAGAGCAAAGTCTCTCATGATTTTCATAAACCGGAATCCAGAATATAAAAAAAAGAGAAAAAAAAAGAAACAAAAATATTTGGCCATCTGAAATAGTAGTTGAGAGAATGAAATTCAAAACATCAGGAACAATATCCTTATATCATTTTTAAAAAGAAATGTGTAAACGAGAAAATTTGAAATGATCAACACAACAAATCTTAATATTTATGTTTCATCAACTAAATATTATATGAACTTAGAATAGTATTTCATATACATTACCATGAATAAACACAAATTTTGTTCTGTGAATAACAATAAAATAAAAGTTCAAATATTTTAAAATGACACGAGAAATGCAATTAACTTTTGATGTTCAGACGCAAAACTGAAAAAACTAAACTATTTTTCTTCCACTATGCTTAAAGCTCGGCACAAATTTAACTTTCGGTTCAAGTACTGATAGAAGAAAACAATTTGTCTTCAAAACCTCTCCTAAAACAGCAAAAGCAAAAAAAAATAAATAAAAATAGCGTTGATTAAATCAGCAAAAAGAAGACGAAAGATGGAAGTAAGAGAGGAAGAGATAGGGAGGGAAAAAGAAAAAAAAGGAAAGAGGGAGCAAAAGAATAATGTGTTTGACTCGGAAAGTTTTCTTCTTCAATTCGACATCCGCGTTCCTGTCTAAAGTATCTGCTATCTGTTGGATTTTCATTATTTTCTTCAACGTTTCCTATCCCTCTTTCTTTATTTCTCTCTTTATCGCTTCTCTCTCTTTCTTTTCGGTTTTTTGCTTTCTCTCATTTGAATTTCCCCGCGAGCTTCACGTGTGTTATGTCATTTCTATGAGATTGCCTATGCAGAACGGTTGTGTTTGACTGCTCGCATCTTCTCGATCACCGTAAGATCTTCACAGACCAATAATGAAAATCTATTTTTTCATTTTTTTCTTGCGGTTTTCTCACTTGATGTGCTGCCAATGCTTTTATTCTTAAAGCTAGCATACATACACACTTATATATAGATTAGAACGCATACACACACTCACAGAAGCAACTGTTTCATCTACTTCAGAATAACTGAAAATCTCTTCTTACCTCATGATCTATGCATAGGACAACTGTCATATCTTACGTAGATATTGTCTCAGTTTTGTAACAGACACAACACAATGAAAGAAAAGTTGTTTTTCATGATCAAATGTCGTTATTCGTCTTGTATTGCAGATTACTCAGCTCAAAAGTGAATTTTCTTTTGCTTTTTCTTTTCAAAACTCAATATATCATTCGTTCGAAAAGAATTCCTATCAAATCAAATTAGAATTATAACTCTATTGTTGTATTTTAGATTGTTTATTCCGCTGAAGGTAGATTAAAAAAAAAAAAAGAAAAAAATCAAATAACTTCTCTCATCCGATCCATGTTATGAGAATTGCAGAAAAATGAAAAGAAAAAAAACTGTTCTTTACATGATATTCTCTCACACACTCTCACCTCTTCCTCTATTTCTTCAGTATTTAAATTTGTAGACAAAAAGTTCAAAAAAATAGTGAAAGCCTGTATAATCCGAGGGAAAAAAAAAGAAAAAAAATATTTTGTTTTATCTCAATTATATTGGCAGATTATGAGATGTACACACATGCACATGCATATAACACTCAATATATCTCATTCCAGGAAAAGCACCAAGCAAGGAATTAATCAGTAAATGAGGTACAAAATAGAAAGATTTTTCATAAAACATTTCTTGAATCATTTGATTTGATACTTAAAATAAAGAACAAAAGTAAAAGAGGAAGAAATTAATTGAAAAATAAAATAAAATAAAGTTAAGAGGACGAATGAGAAAAATAGAATAAGTGCCACCAAGATGATCATCAACAAAATGGACTTTGATTATTTTCTTTATTGTGCTTAAGAGTTATGTATAAATACATTTATAAAATTGAATAATAATAATATTAATAATATAAGGCAATAAGAATATAAAATACAGAAAAATAAGGAGATTAACGTCTGGACTGTACATAATCAAGAGTTTATATTTGAATTCCTTAAGAAAATGAGACGCAATTAGTACGAGATGTTTACAGAGAGGAAAGATTGAATTTTTCAGCGCGTATAGTACTTTGTGGTGATTTTTCATATTGAATCTAGTGAAAGGACAGATTGCTTGATGGAAGTTGTTTCATACTAGAACCATCAGACGAGAAAATGAATAGGGGTAAAAGAAGAAGCTATTCAAGAATGAGAAGAGTACTTCTGTGAAGATAGATCATCGAAACTTCCGTTCACGGAAACTGGTAGTACATGAATAACAGACTAAGAATTCCAGATTTGCAATCTAGATTATCATAAATATATAGAAAATCTAGAAAGTTCTATTTTAATTGAATTAAAGATGTTGCTTTAGAGAATTTTAAATAAATACAAGTACATATTTATAGAAATACATAGATGTATCTTCTTTTTGTGAAATATATTCTGAATTTGGAGAAGAAAACATTTTAAACTACATTAAAATTCTTATTTCGACCTTATTTGATCATATTTTAGATGATGAAAAGAAAAATAAATTATTCATTTAAATAAAAAATAATTTAATTAGATGAAATAAGACAAATTGAGATGAAAAAAGGTTTGTAATCCTAGAAGCTTTGCTAACAAAATAAAATTTGAAAAAGAACATTAGATGATACTCATGATGTGAACTTTTTTTTTGCAATTATTGAAGGGGGGCGAAGTCAAAATATTTTATATACAGAAATGATAAGAATATATAAAATACTAAAAAAAAAGAAGAAAAAATCATTGTTGGTTGTTCAAAATCATGAACAACCGTTTTCTTATCGGTTTTCTTCCTTAATTTTCATTTTTCCTCTGCTATACTTTACCATCAGCTGCAAGTCGGCTGACCCTCTCACTCTTCCGTTTGCCATCTTATCTGTTTTTCTTTAATTGAACTCTTGACAAGAAGCACAAAGATATATTATCAACGCAAAAAGAAATATATTTCTTTTTCAAATTAAATGGTTTATTTAACCCTCACTTGACAATAATTTAAATGAAGAATTTACTATATTGCTTTGTTTGTAGTTGTTAGAGATACTAGGCTGCTTGGAATGTGTTGAATACAATAGCTATCGTCTAGTATTTCTACTTACAAAACAAATATTAATAAAATAACAATAATTGACTGAATCACATGAAGATTGTGGCTAGAACGGGCAGCATTGATTGCCGCAAACCGCATATCCTGGAATGCATATGCACCCGCCGGACGGCCCATATTGGCATGGTATCTGAAAGAAAAAAGTATGATGTATGAGGTTGTCGATCAAGCTAAGTTTCATTTATGCTAAAGTGCTGGAAAATAAGTTTGTCTTCGACCGACCCGACATAATCGTTGTAGTCTGGAAGATTCGCTTGATGATTATCGTAATACATGTCGTCCATCATCTCAGCTGATAGCTGTGCAAGTTGTTAGTAGGGATAGATAATGTATGTAAATGTTTTAAAACTAAGGAAGTTTAGAAAATTTCGGAGAACAAGTTAGTGTCTAGATTGCTATTTAACAGTTGAAGTTTGAACTTTTCATATTTTTTTGAATAAAATGTTATTATTGTTATATATTGAAAAACAAACTTAATCTAATTTCCTATCTTGAATTGAAAGTTTTAATAAAAAAAACAGAATTGAAACTTACTGCCACCTGCTGGCATGCGTTCGAACATGTGTTAGCGCATTTTGCTTGACAGACTTGATATGGTTGAGTACAGGTTGAGTAACAGTTATTCTGGCACGTACGGCATTGAACCTAAAATTTAAAACAAAATGAGATGAAAGTTTGTATGTACACGGTGCATCTTTCGTGGTTGTTTCAATGCTTATTAATGTTTTTGGTACATCTTTGTAGTTGAAGATAAATGCTTTACCATTGGAGTGGCTCTCATTGTGCATCCAGATGAGCCACATCCATTTCCACATGTGTTTGCACAGTTATTCTGGCATGTCTTTAAAGGAAAGAACAGTTTAGTAAGAAAATCAAAACAAATCGAAATCTTACTTGTATACATGGTACAGTTGTGCAAATATTCATACATTGTTGCCTACATTCTGGAATACAAGCTGGTGGAGCTTGAGTTGGTACGATGATGACGGTTGGAGGTGTTGGTGGAGGTGAGCATCCGCACGATGTTGTACAAGCTATACGAGAGAGAAAAAATTATTTTTAGAATCAGAAGGAGAAAAAGAAGAAGAAGAGGTCACTCATTTGAAGGTTTTTTCCTCTTTGACTACTCAAAAAAAACCTAAATGTTCGCAAACATTGTTATGTGTACAACCGCTTCACACGTCTACACTACTTCACAATGAATTACGTTGGATTCTAACTTTCTATTTAAATTATCAGCTAGTCGTTAATCTTCGAAGCATGAACTAGGGAGGATATAAAATCAAAAATGTTTTCCAATTTTCAATGTTTTTCTTTTTATATATTGTATTCGCCATCTTCGAACTTTATAAAACTTAGACGTGCCTTGAGTACAAATCGGAGTTGCACATCGGGATTGACATTGGTTGACACAATTGGGAGAGCAAGATGTTGGGTTCTGAAGTATATTCAACAGTATTTGCGGATGTTATTGCTTAGAAAATTTACCGATCGGCATATATTTCCACAATTGTTCTGCTGACAAGTGCTAAAGCATATTTGTGTCCTGCATGTTTGCATGCAGTTATTTTGGCATTGATTACATGTTGGCATTACCTGAATATACTTCCTCATACTCAAAAACATCAGAATCAATTAAATGAGAATATAATATTACCTGAGTATTGAAACCACATTGCATTCGGCAACTATTCATACAGTTACTTCTACAAGGCATAACAGTACATGTTGATTGGCATTGTTGAATACATGTTGGAAGACATGGCTTTAGGATATATCATTAACTGTTAGATTCTATATTCAGAAACTTACAGGTGGTCGGGCTGGACAGCAAGACGTTTGAAATGCATTACAACATTGTCGTTTTGTACGAGTATGAGCTATTGTAGAATTCTAAAATACGAATACTTATTGACGAGTTGAGCACATGTTACAGCTGATAAATCTCTGAAATTGAGCAAAAGATATTTACCTTGATTCCTATCTCAGCATCAGCTAACGCTACGTATGTATGTAAAAACAGGAAGGAAATAGGCAAGATTATTCGAATCATGTTGAGACGAAAAAGGGAAAAATTGACCACACAACACGACAAGATACCTCATTTTCCTTTATATATCTGCTAACATACTGCTCCTTGTATTATGGTCAGTTGAAGACCGGTCATTGAGCATACTGTGACGCTCGTTGAGCCGTTACAATGACCTCTAGTGACGACTGAAGCCAATGAAGACTAGAAGAGAGCAAAATCGAACTTTTGAGCTGCCTCGTCCAGCTTAGGACAACTTTGCGCTCGTTTTTTTACTTTTCAGGTTGCTCTATATAATGACGTCATCGTCAGAAGTTTTTTTATAATTATAAAATATGATTATCCAATTATTATTAAAAAAAAGATTTATTTATTACAGTTTAATAATGAAAATAAATTAAATATTATGAATAAAATAAAGCGATTTACTACTATTTACTATGGTATTATTCAAGTTGTTTATTGATAATTGTGATTTCATTTGACGTGAACGTATAAGCTCTTGTCTTTGACGCATTTGCTTTTTCTTTCTTTTTTTCTAGGTATTCCCTTTGATTTTTATGCTCAGAAAAAAATAAAAAAGAAAAGAGACATGTTAGATAATCAGGTTATAATTCAATAGGATTCAACTGTACATTGACCAAGTTGACAAATAGCCAAAACAAACAGGAAAATGGAAAATAAATTTTTTTATGAAAGTCAAACGAATATTTAAAACAAGTTTTTCTAGAAACGGTCTGAATGTTAGCAAAAAGAATCATCGAGAAAAGTTGAAGATACATACATACATGTATATAAAAAGCAGAAAAGTGCACAAATTTGTCAAACGTTTTATGTTTCTGACGGAATAATATTGAAGATAATGTATTTGAAGATCTAGTGTGTCTATTGAATCATGCTAGCTTTCGAAGAATCATTGAGGATGACAAATTTTGAAAGAAAAAAAAAGGTTGAAGTGATTACAAACGATGCGAAATACGGAAAAGAGAGAGCAAAAAAAGCATAAAAACCTGACAATGTGTATGGAGAATGAAACCGACAAAGGTTAAATTCAGTCAATTGATTATATGTATAGTTTAGATAATGTATCTCAGATCTATAGCTGCTTGGCAACAAAATCATCATCACCAGCTTGCTTTCTTCTTGATAGTCCATGAACTCTCTTCTGAAATCATTTGAGATAATTCAGTGTCACGATAAATGTTTTTTATTGTAGTGTAACTAACTCTTTTCAAATAACTTTCTCTAATTTTGACCATGATGTCATGTGGTGGGGCAAAACCTGTAACACGTATTTTAAGGTGTGAATTTCATGAATTCTCTTTTTTTGTTCTGATTCAGAAACTTGAATGAAACCTGGTGGTCCGGAGTTATGAAGACTAGTCATATCTGGTAATGGAGCTAATGGAGGAGCATGTACAAGCCTCAGGTTGTCGTCATTCTAAGTCAAGAAAACTTAATTCACTACTTGAATTTCAAATCGTTGTTTTCGTTTTCACTAGTAAAAAGTTAAAATGATCACGATCAAACGAAATAAAATAAAAATATTTTGTCCTTGCATGGGCCACTACTAACTCTTGGTCAAAGATCGTGACATCCAAGGACATACCGTTTGAATTGATAAGCTTTAATACTTTTTTTCAATTTTTTTTCAAAATAATCAAATCATAAGGTTTAGATCAAAATTCAAATGATAACCTCAAATTCTTGATTTTCAGATCCTTGAAGGGCAAAAGCCAGACAGCATAAACCAACAAATACAATTAATGATCTCATGTTTTAGCTCTGAAAATGAAATTACTAACTAAATAATATAATTTTCTATAAAAACATGAATAAAATAAGAAGAATTTTAGAAAAAAACGAAACGAAATTTGAAAAAACTGAAATATTGTGATAACTTTTCTGTTGCCATGTGATAGTACTCTCAGATAAAAGTTTGTTGAAGTCTTTAATTACTTGGAAAAAACTAAAAAAACTCATAGCGGTAATGGTAAAGCATAGTAAAAAATCAGAAAGTTTTATTATTGAGAATGTATAGGAAACATTTTTGTTCAGGGATGAAGAAACGACGTCAATTGACGACGTCGAAGATGCGCCCAGAACTAAACTTTGAATTTGCCAAATCACGCCCTTTCTTGTCATGAAACATATAAGTAGTACGATAATTGGATGAACCAATTTCCAGATAAACTGTTCAGGAACAGAAAGTCAAATTAAAATAGTTCATCTTAGGTCAATTGATCTAAAAAAGTTAGTTTGTCGTCATTTATAACACTTTATTTCATTCCAATGTCATCAGATGTTGAGACGAAAAAAAAATATTGAATTCTACTAGTTACTGTAACGAAATAATAGTTTATTATAAGATTCAGTATAACATTTCTCGAGCATGAAGTTATAAAAACCTAAATAAAACTTAGACCAAGCTGGAATATAGTAGCATTAACAATGTTCTGTTTTAACTTGTCATATTGAGTTTTTGCCAGAAATCATTAGCAGATGAGGCTTCTGATTCTTTTTTTCTTTAAAACAGTTGAATGTAGTTTAAGCAGTTTTAGCTGAAAACTAATAAATCAAACATTGGCATGTTTGGCAACTGCTTAACCCAGTTCTTGATCTTATTGTTCCGGTCACCGTCATGACTGGCATGATCAACGAAGTTTATATTTCAATTTTTTCGAATTTCTCACTTAATCACACTCATAAATTAACCGCATTTTCAATGAAAATCATATTCACAATATATATTTTTCAGATATAGATACAGATACAGAAATCTCAAACTATCTCAAATAACAAATGAAATGAAGAGACATCATCGTGGCAACTGGTAATCGGACGGACTATGGAGAGACCTTGAAAACAAGGCTATTTCTCGAGTATCGCTAAATGGCAGACAATACTAGGAAAGCCAATTTGTGTCGTCCACTTGGCTTCTTTTTTTCTGAGAATTGAAACTAGTTTTACCCTCTGATAACTATTCTACTTCATTTGGTTAAAAAATTTTGATAAAAAAAATTGGAAGAGTTGTATTGAATGATGTTCGATTCTCAAGAGCTATTGTTTATATTTATTTTGAAGAAAAAAACATCAAATGTTCAGACAGAAATATAGTTAAATATAAGATTTATTATAATTTATTGAGGTTTTGATGGTATTGGTGCTCCAAAACCACGTATAGCAGAGAATAACCCTTCTAGAAATCCAACTTCTTTTCCAATTCCACCCTGAAACGTTGATAAGTTATTTGGTTTTTTAATCTCCAATTATCATCATTGAACAACTTTTTCTTATTTGATAAGCCGTATAGCAATTTTTTGATTTTGATGTTTGTTTCAAAAATGAAAAAAAACTCACAACAGCTTTCTGATTCGCTAAGGTCAGATTCGTTCCAACATCGATTCCTCGTTGTTTGTCAAATTCAAAAGAATTTGCTCCACCATATTCAGACCCATTCACATAGGCAGCATCTTCTTCTGAAACGATGTTGCAATAACGTTTAATGTGAAAAGAAAAGTTTTTTTTCACAACCAACTTTGTATATTAAATGTGCCATCACCAGCTACAAGTTTGACATTTCGTCTGCCACCCCATCCGAAAATGTTAACATCTTGTCCGCCAATGATTTCAACCTATTCAATTGAAAAGGTCATATGATGCTTATGAAACATTTCTTTATACCTTGCCGTCATCTCTTTTCTTGAATCCCAAGCCACCGAATGGCAATGGGATGTTAAAGATTTGAGCTAAAATAGAAAATAGTTTATCTTCATGCACGAGAGAATATATTTCAAGAAATACCTATACAAACTTCACTGAAGATAATTGCAGTGAATAGGATGAAACGCATATCTGTTGTGGAATCAATACACCAATTTCAATTGCTGTGGATCTGACTGACGAAAATAGCCAAAGAGAGATATAGCCAGGTACACGAGCCAGGCTAAGACTGACTATGTTGATGTTGGGCCTGACTGATGAAGCAAGGCGAATCTTCTTTGACGAATATAATCGTTTGGAATGCTGGATTCAATGAAGTTTATACAGGAATTGTGGCTATTTTTGCCGATTATCTGTTACTATTGAAAGGAGGACGTGAATAGAGTATGAACATATAGATATGTATATACATCTCATTCAATAGACTCAGACTCAGATACTTAAGCTTAAAGTGTGATTCAAACTTCAATAGATAGTTCTTGATCATGTTGGCATCCACTTACTTACGACATCTATATTTGGTTTATAATAACTTTTTATTTCTCATAAAGAAAATATACTTCAAGTTGTGTATTCTTATCACAAAAATGCATTATTTCCTGAAGAATTGTATCAAAACGGAATCTTTCTATGGGCAAATAAACGAGACTTATCACAACATTTGGCGTTAAGATCAGATCGACAAACTACTGAAAGAAGGTCTTATGATGAACGTCTTTTAAAACGGAACGTATCTCTCACTCTCTCATCATCGTCACTTTAAGACATCAATCACGACCATTCGTATAAGCTCAGCGGTCCCGTGGTGTAGCGGTTAGCACTCAGGACTCTGAATCCTGCGACGGGAGTTCAAATCTCCCCGGGACCTATCTCTTTTAGAAACCAGAAACAATTATTACTGATAAGAAAATTTTTTATGAAATGTTTGAAATTTCCTATTTCACAACAAGTGAGAATTCGTTCAGTTCCTCATAAGATTTATCTCTCGATTTCAAATAAGAAGATTTATTTATTTCAAATTTCGAAATGGACATTTTTGACATTTTTGAAATAAAAAATATTTTTTTGAAAAATTCAATAGCATTGTACGACACTTTATATAATGACAGAACAATTGCACAGCATCGCTTACGACCATACCACGTTGAAAGTACGCCATCCCGTCCGATCTGGCAAGTCAAGCAACGTTGGGCCCGGTTAGTACTTGGATCGGAGACGGCTTGGGAATCCCGGGTGCCGTAAGCTTTTTGTTTTCTTTAAAAACCGACAATATTAGTACACCCATATTAGATACGGTACAACTTTACACCAAGTGTCTTTACGTACCAAAGTTATGTATCCTCTGGTTCCTTTGCAATTCTCCGTGAAAATCTTTCGCCTTTTACTAAAGATTTCCGTGCATAGGGACGCATATGAGTAAATTCATTTTTTGGAATCCCCTCGAAAGAGCGGGATAATAATATTTTAAATGGTAATAGGGTTGAACTTTCACATTATCATGTTTTGATTTCAAAAAACAGGAAGAAAGATATCGAAAGTAGAACTTATAAAAAGAAAGTAAAAAATAGAAATTACAGTAAAAAAAAAGAGATAAGTTTCATAAGCGAAATATATTTAAACTCTTGCTCTTGTTATCTTGTAATCTTAATTGGACATGTTCATATCTCCAGGTCAGCTAGCTTAGTTACGTGACAACTTAATCACCGTGAGTATTTAGATCAAATCCATACATATACATACATATATGCCTATGTATATATTTATTTAATTTAGATTTTAGATAAAAACATTATTGTTAGCAGCATTTCATTTTAACAGTAAAATCATTAAAAAGTTAATTTTTTTTGATTTTGAATGATTTATTAGTTAGTTATCGTTTAATAGATCTATAAGAGTTATTGCTCTAATCGCCAGTTGTTTTAAGAGCACCAGCAGACTTATTGTTCTTAATCTAAGACTAATGATGACCCTTGTATATCTATATTTCTGTCTTATTTCCGTCACCTCTCTAATCTTTACTTCTGCTCTTTTGTCTTACTTTATCTGTAACTCTTTAGTATTTTTTCTTTCATCAGTCCTAAGCCTTTTCTTTGAACTTTTCAATATAGCGTTGGACAGCTGACAGCCAACAGCTGACTCCTAATTTTTCATCCAATCGTCTCAAAATACCGGCCAAAGCTAATTGTTGCAGCGTTGTCGCCTTTTTCCAATTTTTTCTGCATTTCACAACAACTTTGCCGCCTGCTCTTCAAAATCCTCATTTATCGTTATCACCTGTTGGCTACTCAGATGAAGGCGCTAAGCTTCAAGTTTTGAAATGTCTTTAGCTCTCTCAGAACTTTCAATCTTCAACTGCTTATTTATCACCGACTTGTAATCGTTTATCTAGACAATTCTAGGCTTTAAGCTTTTGCTTTAATACACTTGTCATTCAATTTTCTTAAGAACAGAAAGAAAAGATGGACAATCTGTTGAGCAATGTATAGTTCATCGTATCAGCCATCCATCTATCGTCGTCGTAGTTCACGTCTTCGCCATCTTCATTTCACAGCATTCTCTGCAATCCTCCCATTGTCCCCAGATGCGCAATAGGTTTTACAGCTAAGCCAGCCAGTAAACATGCTCCTACGCTCCACTCAGAAATCATTTGCAAAGTTTTAAAAGCTTCACAACTTCTCTTTAAGTTAATAGCTAACTAATTTTTATTTCAATTTCTCTCAATTTTACGATTCCATCTTCACCTTTCAAAACTCATTAAATCGTTCTCAACATATTGCTCTATGTTTTTGCGCCCTTTATTCTTCTTTTCATACAACAACTCTATTCTTGAATTATAATTGTTTCTTTTGACCTGAGTGTTACAATTGTTTCAACTAACCAACAAATGGCGCCTGACCGTCTGCTGACCATACACAGCCCTTCCAGACCCTCGTCATAGACTATTGAATCAGATATTCGTGCTGTCGCTATAGCAGCTATTTTTCCTAATATGTTTATTCATCTTTTCTTTATTTTTATTATTTCTACCACCTTAAATATAATATTTTTGTGTGATTGCACCGACTACATGGTCACAAATTCGAAACGAAAAGTATTTTTCTTCAATTGAAAACAGCCGTCGTCGATATTTGTTTTGTTAATTTTGTTTTATAAATTGCCCAGCTTTGTAGCTTTTTTGTAATAAATTGAAGAAAAAATGTGAACAATGTGAGTAAGAATTGAAAAGAAATTATAATATGAATGAAATATATTATTATTGTATATTAGTCTAGGTCATAGATTAATTCCATTTCTTTTGATTCTTTCGTTTAATTTATATCTTTTATTTTGTTTTTAAATCTTTATTTATGAAGATCTATGTATATATGATGATATGTATAGTTTATTGAAATATTATAATGAAGAAAGAGAAAGAAAGTTTTATTATTATAGCATATTTAAACATAGATTATAGTGAAAAGTTGACAGCCATGAGTGCTAAAATCTGCAAGGTCAGTTGTATTCATGAGCTAATGTTCTCTTGACAAGAATAAAGTAAAGAAGAGAGAGATATAGAAAGAGAATATGAGAGAGCAAAGAGATAACACTAGTAGAATAGGATAGCATACAGGTATAAAGAGCCTAAAAGGCATTTTGAGGTTAAGTGAGACGGTGAACAACAACCCAAAAAGAATCTTTTGATATGAAAACGGTATGTCATATATATTCATAAAGAGAAATAGAGGCAGGGAGAAAGAGAGAGCGAGAGAGATATAGAGAGAAAGATGGTGAGAGATCATTCATTAAAAGGAAAAACTATTATGAACGGCCTCAAACATTCACATATTCAAATACAATTCCTTTATGACAACTTCCGTTGTTGATAGATTTCTTAGACGATTGTAACATGCTAAGTGGGTTGTATTGAACTTGACAGAGCTATCATCCTAACCATATAGTATAAATCACGTAGTATACATGCATATCATATAATACCAATCGCCTCAATCTCTGCTTTCGATTACTTTTCATATTATTGTGGTTGAAGCAGTTCTATTTTACATTCCTATTCAATTCAATCCGTTTTTTGTATTTGATTCCCTATTACATGGCTTCTGTTTGACCTCAATGACAATGATATGTTTTTTTTTCTATTAATTTCAATTTAATCTATTTCTACATTATTCTTCAATCAAACCTTTATTTCCTCATGATTTATCTTATATTCAAAAAGGTTTTTCTTTTGTCGGTAGTTTGTTCCAAATTACGATCAAATTGAAGAAAAACAGAAGCATCTGACAGGCAGATGAGATTTGTTGCCCGAGCAACATAACTATGTGAATGTGTTCAAACCATAATGGCTGATTACATACACACATAATAACTTCAAAACCATAATTTCTTCTTTTAAATGTTATGAATCCCAATCAATTTCAAATTCTAATAATAATTATCTTAATCTTCATTCTAGTATAAGGAAAGTTATTTAGAGTTTATGACTATTTCTTTAATTTTCAAAACAATTTATATTAGTCATGCATAATCCTTCTAATGCTATTAGTTCATTCATCTATCAAATATGAATAGTTAAAACGTTATATTCATATAGTTATCTATATTATAATATTTTTTCTGAATATCATAGCTAACTAACAATTTATAAAATTTTATTATATATTAAGATTTTAATATATGCCATATTGCTATTCTTTCATTAACTATTTCTTATATTTAAAATATTATATTAAATTCTATTCTTACTATTCAGTAGATGACTTGTTTTACTTGTCTTCTATACTAGTAGTATCACTTACCAGTCTTCATCATCAAGTGTTTGCTTAGAGCTCCGGCTGAATTGAGAGAGCAGTTTCATTGAGTTTATTTGAAATGTATCAGATCAGCTTTACTAATAATTGAATTGAACATCTTTTTAGTTTCAATGTTTACTACTTTTCTTTCTTCATTTATCTTCAGTTTAATTTCTTTAAGATATAAATGATTTTCATTGAATATGTTCTACGATTTCAATGAGTTTTTAGAAATAAATTCGTAACTACAAATGCAGATTCTCGATAGTAAAATCAACCGGTTCATTGCTTTTATCAATAAAATATGAAAAGTAACGTGAAATTCACGTAACTATACCTCACATCTCATCTAATTATATGCTAATTGCTATTCTAATATAGAACTTAAACTTCAATAAAATTATTTTAATTCAATTTCATCGCATTTTAATCTTAAAAATATATAATTAAGTAATAAATAATTTATAAAATATAGTTACATTAAGTGATAGTTTTATGTGCCTTAAAGATAGGTTTGTAATATTGCATATTTTGCTCATTAGCGGCTTGATCTTAAAGTACTCTGATGGCTCTTATTTGAATCTAAATGACCCCTTTAGTATCTCTCATATTCTTCTTCAATCCAAGCTCCATCTTACACATACTCAAAGCTTTTAATCTGTTTTGATCTAAATGTATTTATGCGGTATACTTCATTGTGCAGCTTTTTTTTTGATAAAAAATATGAAATTTTCTTCTTTTACATTTCATCATTTTAAATAAAAATTTTAATAGTACATGTGTAAAATGAATATTAAACTCCGATTTTTTTTAAACTTTTATCTGTAATAATATCATTCAACAATTGTTTCTTTTCTATTCGTGCGTAGCTAAAATGTGAATTATCTTTTAAGCTTATTTTCAAGTTATTGCTCCATTTACATAAGGGAAGCCGTTCTCGTTTCAACTTTCTCAGTATCTAATTACAAAGTTTCACATCATTCATATTCCTCTTCTATCTTCATGATATTCATATTTCACTCGTCTTCCTATACTATATGTATCTTATATGCACTTGTTCATTATAAATATCTCTTTCTTCCTTATTCCTTTTGTGTGAAAAAAACTTGGAATAATTCAAAATTTATTAGCAAAAAAGCGTTTTTTCATCTTAAATATATAACTATATCATATACTTAATACATCTATCTACATATATAGTTATGGATTATAAACATTGTGTTTATTGAAAACATGATGGTCTTAGCATTGGTAAATCTTTTTCTGAGCTCATGCGAGTAGCATGTTCCACCATTTTCAGTATTTTAAGCTTCAATGTTTATAACTTTTTTTGTGTTTATTCTTTTTGAAAATGACAAACAATATTATTTCACATCATTTCATGTTTAATTTGTCTAAATCTTCTTGATGTAATACATATTTATATCCATTTCTCTTTATATTACAATTCAATTTCTTCAATTTTTAGATGTCATGATCTGTAACCGAGAAACTTTATTAACAGCCTGTGTAGCATTAGCTCTATTTGTGGCCATTCAAGTTTCTATATTCATTATTTCATATAAAAATCTTCGAAATGATGTAATACAAGAAGCTTATATAGGTCGACGTGTATATCCATATAGGTTTTGTTTGCTTTTATTCATTTTTGAACCCAAATTTTGATTGTTTAGGAATATTTCTGGCCAACTTCCGTCAGCTTTGATCATTGGCGTGCGGAAAGGTGGCACAAGAGCTCTCTTAGATGCTTTAAGTCTTCATCCAAATATTCAAACCGTTGTAAAAGAAACTCATTTCTTTGATTTAAATTATGAAAAAGGCTTGGATTGGTACAAGAAATGTATGCCTATAACTAATGACAAACAAGTAAAAATTGATTTTTATTTATATAGTTTATTAAAATTCTATTTTACAGATTGTAATAGAAAAAACTCCGGGATATTTTACGAGTCCGCTAGCTCCTAAACGAGTATTTGAGCTTAACCCCAACATGAAAATAATTTTGATTATCCGTGATCCAGTTCAAAGAACTGTTAGTGATTTTACCCAGGTAATGTTAAATAGAATCTTAATCTAAAATGAAAGAGATGAGAACAAATAGTGAAATTACAATCGTATTTCACGTAAGCAAAAAAGTTTTGAAATTTACTTGAAATTTGAAATAACGGATATGACGTAGTTAAATTTTTTTTATATAATATGCTAATTAAAACTTTTTTCAGGTTTATTATAATAAGATGAAAACAAATAAAAGTTTACCGATATTTGAAAAAGAAGTATTCATTCCTGGAACAACAGAATTGAATTTATCTTACAAACCAATCAGAAACTCAATATATCATATGCATTTGGATAATTGGTTGAAATATTTTCCTTCAAATCAGATATTGCTGGTGAATGGTGATGTATTTCGTGGAAATCCATTGAACGAGGTATGCATTGAAGAATAATGCTGAATAATCATTTTCATCATCCTTTTACAGATTCGCCAAGTTGAAACATTTTTAAGTTTACCAGCATCAGTATCCATTGATCAGCTGGTTTTCAATGAGAAAAAAGGATTTTTCTGTTTTCTTAAGACACCTACCAGTTCATTGAGATGTTTAGGCAATAGTAAAGGACGAACACATCGTCAGATATCTAGTAGTACTTTAGAAAGATTAAGAGAACGTTTAATACCACATAATAAGATATTTTTCCGTCAAATTAACCGAATGTATAGCTGGTAGATAGATAGATAGATAGCTAGATAGATAAATAGAGATGTATTCATTTAAGATATTCTAAGAAATGATATAGCTATAATCTATCGTCTAAAGTTCACTTGATACATCCATGTAGATGTATGTATATTTGACTTCTTAATCATTTTTTCTGCACATGTGATAAAGTATTTCCGATCAAAAAAAAAAGAAAAGAAATTTTGATGTTTTTTATTTTTTTCGGATATTAGCCTTCTGATTTCTAATTTAGTTTTTCATCTTTCAATCATTCTAGTTTTTTGGTCAATGCTCTTTAAGATCATTTATACATATGTATTTCTAAAAAGAAAAAAAAAAGAAAAAAATATCGGTTGTAATTAATTTTCAACACACGGGTTTACTATACTATATAAGCTTTATTGTTTTCATTTCATTATTTGTTTTTAAAATAAAATATTCTCATTTCTGATGTCTATTTTTTCAAACAATTTCTTAAAAATTTGGTAATTTTCTAGCACATCAAAGAAACAAAAAAAAAGACTTTAAATGAAAGAAAAACAATGAATTTCATATTTTTTGGTCAAAAATATTAGATGAATGATCAAGTGAGTTGCTTTAAAAAATTTTCTTTTGTTAATAAGTACTGAAGAACTTAAATCAAAAATAATTTCATAGAACATACTACTTCTAAAGGGTAAAATTAGTTAATTCAATTTATAAATTATTTATAATTTTCTGTATTTTATGAGCACTTTCTTGTTGAACTTTTTTGGACATGTTAGTACTATAACAAGGAGAATCCGAACACAAAGACATCACTGAAATCTGAAAGATCCGCCTAATTTTCTTTAAAACTCTCTGGTTTCATGGACAAAAATCAGTGAGACTGAGGGAAACATGTTCTTCTGCTTAGTTCAAATCTGTCGTTATTCCTTAGTTGGCTCCTTCAATCTTTCGAATGTTTCAGGTTGATTTTAGATACATGAAGTTATATTCGATACATATCGTTTGAAATGAGAATATAGGAAGACTCCCGAGAGTACTTTATATCATTCAGTATTTCTATGTGAATATACATTCCTTTTAGTCAAACAAAAAAAAAAGTTATTTTCAGCTGTAAATTGAGATCAAAAGTTCTCAAGTTGTTAAGTCTGAGCATATTCTCTCGTCATCTAAACGTTGAATAAGTTCCTTTCTGAGACATACAACTTCCTACCTAAAGTCATATGAAGCATTGGTCATCTAACATTGCAATCTTTTCAATTCCTAATTTCTATTCATATCATATATTTGAAAATATTTCTATCTGATCTTTACTTTACATAATCTCAATGCTTTTTTTCTTTTTATTCTCAAGTGTTTCTTAATGAAAAACTAACAAATGACATTGAATTTCGAAGAATTTCCTTGTATTATTCATTACTCGGTATCATGTACCAGTTCGAAATTCAGAAAACTTTCATTAACTCAAAATATTTTAAATTTGTTTATACTTCCTTTTTTGTTTTTTTTTAATTCTAAACAAAAACTACTGTCCATTCATTTTCTGAAGAAATTTCTCTTTCTTTCATTATTTTCGCCAGCATTTCTTAAACAAATTAATGTATAATACATGAAATTAAATATATTGTATTGTGCGAGTAGTTTTTAAATTCAAAACTTTTTTCTTTGCAAAACTCACAATAAAAATTAGAAAAATGGCAAGAACTAAGCTTCCGTCTTGCAGTCGCCGGAATTATTTTAAGTTTCCATGTACATCTGTTAAACGAATGAACAATGTCCTGATTTTTGAAAAAAAAACGAGGTTTTTGACAAATTCTGACATGCATACGTATGTATTTAGTCTTGAAAAATCCTTAAAACATTTACTTTATGATTTCAGAAGTAATTATGGTTTTTGTTCTCGTTTTTTACTTCTTTCTATTGCTTATTTCGAAAGTCTTGTCTATTAGAACAATAAAAGAAAGTTAATCCTGTACATATATGTATGGATCTGTTCTTGACCAAGCTTCTAAAAGACAAAAAAAAAAGAAATTAAAAACTCTAATATAAGCTTCTCCGAATTTTGCTATTTGAAGTTTCAACTGAAAAATTCTTGAGTTTTTGTGCAAAAAAAAAATAATTTTTTCATCTCCACCCTCCAAGCTCTATGCTGGCTTAATGGCCCTAAACCTCCGCAATATATTTTCTTACAAATGAACTTTTGAAGATCTTTTAAGATATTTATAGGCAATATAACATATATTAATATGAAATATTATGTAAATATAGTTATATAGAAGTTGTAATATGCAGCTATTTTCCAAATTATTTTATATGTTCTTACTACTATTTTTGAAAAAAAAAATAAAATGAAAAGACTTGGAATATTTTCTTTTTTTTTTCTTGGATGTATTATAACACAAAAACATATATATTTATTATATTTACATGACGTTTAACTACAACTTTTAATTTATATTTTTCTATAATAAAATATTTCAATATGAATATATATATATATTCTTTCTCTTCTTTTAAGATACTTTCTCAATCTTCTAAATCTTTTTTATGAATTTAGATCAATCGATCTGAGATATTGAAACCATGTGTATGTAGTCATCCAGTTCCTCTAAAATGCTTTAAGGTTTCATCTTTTCGTTCCGTCATCCTTCTATATAATCAGATGAAAAAAAGTCAATTGTAAAATGCTTACTATTCAGTTCACATAGTTAAAAGATTTCTCTTTAACTTATAATTTTTTAAAAAATTATTCAATTATAACTTTTTCTGAAACGTTGATCTTTCCAAATGTCTCTTTTATCTATTCGACAAGTTTTCGTTCACTTGTCCTTAGCTTATAACTAAATTAGGCTTTCCTATTTATTCTTTCTTCGTTCTTATTGGTTCTGGACTCATTTACTAATTTTCCATCATCAATTTCGAATGATCTTGTTGTGTTTAGGAACATTAACGTTTTGCTTCGTCTTTTCTGCAAATTTTAATTTTTTGCTTCTTCTTCCCTCCGTCCCATTTCTCTCTCTCCCTCCCTCACTCCCTCCTTCCCTTCCTTTCCTTATCTCTTTCACTTCTTCAATGTAATGTTGCAAAATCAAACTATTCACACAAAAGCTATTTCTATTCTACCTCATTATTATCTTTTCACTTTATAGCCGCATAAGGTCTCATTTACTTTTTTTTAATTTTGGTCATAAATTTTCAAAAATTGGTACATTTGACTGAAACTTTCTTACTGAGCCAAACTCTATAGAGCTCATTTACTGAATTAGACTCAGAGACTTGATATATATGAAGTTTGTATTCAACTTAAAAGCTTCAAGAATAGAAAATCTCATCCTAACTCGTTATATAAGCTTTTGAAAGCGGAATTTTTAAAAATTTTCACTAAGCCACCGTTCTTGTTCATCTATATGGCAACGTTGACACTCACAAAGTTGATTAGACATTCAGCTATTGTCAATTTTATCTATAATTCACAGAAAACATGTTACGGAAATAAAAAATCCTTTATAATTTTCAAAAAAAAAACTTTTCTCAATGTCAAAATCTTTTATAACTATTGAAAATTTGAATATATAACATGCAACTTGACTTTTCAACTTATTTTTTTTATAAATTAACATATGATTCGAAACTTTTCATGAATTCTTGATCATACAATCAATACGATTTTGTATTTCGTTTACATTATTTTAAAACAAAAAAAAAGCTGTTTTAAACATTAGACTAAACAAAGAACTATTTTAAGGTGTTAAGTCATCGTTTTCTCTTGTTCAACAACATTTTATTTGGTTTTTTGCCTTTTTTTTGGTGATAACGTACTCAAACAGATGTCTCCAATAGCCACTTTATCGAGCAATGCGATGAATGTGAAATCACACAGCTTTTCGATGAAAGAACTTTCGTATCTGAACCATGTTCTTTCTTTTTCGAAAAAAAAAATTTTATTCGTTTCACCCTATGTTTCTTCAGGAAACAGACATTAACTATACATACATATAGCATAACAAACGAAAACATTTACTTGTGAATAAAAGTTTTTATTTTTATTTTTTTAGGAAAATTAACTTAAATTTCAAACTTTCTAAACATATATGTATATGTAATTCAATGAATTACATATATTTGCATATGATGTCAGCTTACTTTCGGATAGCGCAACCTGATCGTTGGTTGCATTCCTTCTGATTTCTTTCGTTGTTTTTCGATCCTTGTTGATTTCTTTGAATTTTCTTTTTATTTATTTATTTATTTATTTGATATTTCTTTAGTTCCATGATTATTTTCTTGTTAATAACATTATTGGCAATAAGTGAAGCCAGTACGAAAACTGGTGGATACGCTAGGAAAACGGTATGTATCAAACTTACTTCCAGCTTATTTTCTCATTATATTTATTCTATATTAAGCCTGAAGACAGTAATGTTCATCAACAACACCAACATCATCAACAACAACAACAACAACAACAACAAAAACAAAAACAATACCAGCAACCACTATATGAAAATAAACAAAATAATTTATATGTTCCTGGAATTGATTATGACTTGGATGAGATAATGGAAGATGATGATCCAATTCATAGCTCTAGAAGTTTGAGGTATTTATCAAACAGAAATGAAAAAAAAAGAGGAAAATTCAAAAAATTAATTCATTTCTTCAGACGTGGCTTTCCAATGAGATCTCATCACCGTGAAGACGTCATGCAGCAACATCATGCTATGGGTGGTGATAGTGTTTTCGCTCAGAGTTATGGGTATGTATAACCATTTTATAAAAATTATATATATTTTGATGAAACATACATACGTGTATGTATGTAGGTATGAGTTTTGAACTTCAAATAGTAGTATATTAAAGAAAAAATCTACAAAAACCTGAAGTAATTTTGTAAATAGTCTTAAGAAATGTGTACACATTTTATGAATTTTGAAATAGTATTTTTGTAATAAAATCAACAAAAGTTACCTAAAAATGACTGAAAAAAATGAAAAACTAAAATATAAAAAGTAACATAAAAATTGCTTTAAATGGTAACAAACTTAAACTAATTGATGTATATACATACATACTTATATGTATTATTAGAAGGCTATTTCAATTCTATTGTATCTTAAAGAGAGCGATTTATCATTGACAAATGAGCTAACAAAACTTAAGAATCGTTACAAGGCAGTACTTTGAGCTGCTGAATTTGAGTGAACAATGACTGGATTAGTTTGATGTTCATGATCGAACGGGACATTGTCACATTCAAACTTTTGACGTCGTCGAGCTTGTTTTCATTCACTATCCATTCTAAATTGATGAGAATAAGTCGTCCATTCATCAGGAACGCGACGTGAGAGCTAGAGCAAACCAGATGGCAGGGCGAAGTATGACTGGACAGTCGAGTTTAAGTTTGTTGATGTTGGGATCATAGAGATTGAGGAAATGAATTGAAAGCATAAAACGATATTGAAGAAAAAGTGGAACAAAAAGTAAAAAGAGTTCGACTTCTTTAATTTTTAAAGAACTTGATTTTCAACTTTGAAAAGACGACTCTAGTTAAGTAAGTCTAGTTGATTTCCTTCTAAAGTATAATGTATATGAATGTTTTTTAACATATCGTTCGGTGTTAATGAAATAAAGGTAAAATCTAAACGATATTCATCAATTTCAGGGACGTCAGAACATTTGGGTATGTTAGCCTGACAGTTCTAGAAAAGCGTGTAGTGTAACATCTAAATAAATAATTGCATGAAGCGTTTGCATGAAAGCTATTTAGCTATTAATTTCAGAATTATAGAATGAAGTATAATTCTTTGATTTTAACTAATAATAACAACAATAAGCTTTTTCTTTTGTAAAGTTAAAATTATTATATAAAACTTTATAATTGCAGTGAAACACGTGATTTTCTACAATTCCTTCGTCGAATCAAGTATGATCATAGACAATGTCCTGAAAACAATAATGGACGTAAGTTTAAAAATGATTATTGAGTCAATGATCTATGTTTATGTGAGTACATAGTATGTTTCAGAAGCTGTAACTGTTGAAGTTTCTGTAGTTGTAAGCAATATTCGAGCTGTTTCAGAAGTTACTATGGTACTGTTTCGTAGACAGTAGATACTCTAATCAATCTGACAAATTTAGGATTATGCACTTGAGCTGTTTTATCGTGAATCATGGCTTGATTCACGTCTTCAATTTGATAAAACTTTATTCAAAAATAAAACGAAATTAGCATTACATGAGAGTTATACAAACTTTCTTTGGTTTCCGGATACATTTGTACCAAATGCTATAGCATCTAAGAATCCACAAAAGAATAGTATATCACATAGATCTTTATTAAGGTTAATCTGAAATCAATCAAAGTTAATAATAAATATAATTAAGATTGGAAGAAAATGGTCAATTGTTATATAGTCGTAGAATTTCATTAATTTGTGAATGTAGTAAGTTTTAATTATGTTTTAAGTTTCTAAGCATCATTATCATAAGAATTGTCATGAAATTTCTAATTTTAGCCATGGATTTAACTTTATTTCCGTTTGATAAACAACTATGTAAACTTGGAATCGAAAGTTGTACGTATATAATTGAGAATAATCAAATTTAAATAAACTTTTGATGTTATTCAGATGGATATACTGCTGATCAAGTCATGTATAAATGGTCAACGGGATCTAGAAGTGCACTGAAACTGATGAAAATACGATTACCTGACTTCACAATCAAAGAAGCTTATGTAACAAGTCAAACAGAAGTTTATGCTACGGGTTAGTTCACAATCGTTTGTGTTGTCTAAGTGCTTATACTCCTTTTACATCTTTTTAGGAAATTATTCTCGACTATATGTATGTTTTGTTTTTTCACGTTCATCAGGATTTTGTTTCTTGCAACTAATTATACCATCAACAGCTGTCGTTATAACATCATGGGTATCATTATGGATGGAAAGTGAAACAGAGTTTCAAGTTTGTTAATCAAGCTTAAAACATTTTTGAGCATTATTAATTAGGATATGATTTCAATAATTCTCGCAATAACCTTTTTGATATTCTCATACAATGAGATGATGCCGAGAGTAAGCTATATCAAAGCTATGGATATCTATTTAGGTAACTAACTATATCATATATTTTTCTTTCATTTTGGAGTTAAAAAATATTTTCATTTTCTTTCAGGAGTATGCTTCATGATTGTTTTTTTATCACTAATTAAATTAGCATTCGTGAAATATATGAGACAACGCATTAAGGTTGCAGAGTAAGTTGCAATGTTATTTTTTTCTTTTTTTTTCATAAATTTAAATTTAAGTGAATCACCACACAATCTTGTTAATCAAATGATGTTACATACGCGTACAGTAAATGGACTTATAGTTCCAGCAGCACGTGGGAATAACAATGTTATTCTACGTAACGGAAAGTAAGTTTATATTTATGTTCACGTGAATATCACGTGAAAGATTTGAAAACAAAATTTTAATTTTTAAATAATTTTATAAGAATATGGGTTGCATTCCATTTTCTTTTTGTCTGATTAATATATTTTATAATGAAAAAAATATAAATGAAATGCTTATAGAAAACACAAATGCGAATATCAAACAGTTTCAATTGGAGATGAAGCCGATTCAGTATCAGAAGAACAATATAAAGGAAAATGTATCTGATTAAAAAAGAAAAAATATTATTTCTTCTATTAATTTCAGTGGAACGATTGTTAGCTGGAATGGAATTCCGTTTCACAAAGAGATCAATGCACCGATTTCAATGGATTTCGCAGGTATGCTCTACACCAATCTACAAACAATATTATTTTTATTCCAAAAATTTCAGATGCTTTTCTTCTTTGGCTTCATCATATTCTGTTTATTCTATTTTCTCATTTATCCCAATTTACATATAGTTAGCATAGACCCAGCATGTGATAAGCAACTTGCTGAATGGTTTGCTGAAATAATTTGAAATAGTTGAAGCCAATTACAAATGTAACTATCAAGCTTGATACTCAATAGATTCTAGTCAATAATTAAAATATTTAAAATATCTTGAAGCAATTATTAACTATACAGGTTCTAATATACTGGTATTCCAACTATTTGATATATTGTTCTACAAATTATATTATATATAATACTTGCTAAATTAATATTCTTGTACTTATTCAGAGTTTCAATTCATTGTTTTAATTTATGATTCTCTTTAATAGTATTGTAAGTAAGTATTATACTGCTTCTTTCATTTAGCTTACATGTCAGTCTATATATAATTTATTTGTAAAATACATAGCAAATGAATAAAATAAGTTAACATCTTACAACATATAAATATCTTTAAATCTTATATGAAAATTAAAAAACAAACACTGATCTATAGATATTGATCAGTAGTCAATTTGTGGATGGAAAATATGCGTCGTCGTTCAGATGAATCCTACGCTGGTTGCAAGGTCAGATAACCTTCGGGATATTCATGTAAACTCAGAAAGTGGTGATTGTATGTATGTGGAGAGAAAAACAGATAGGATGGATGTGAATATATGGTGAGACGAAGAAAATGAAGAGAAAAGGTTCAGTATCATAAACATTGTCGAGAAGGAATTGCGTTTGAGATTCCGTCGTAATTTGGTATCTTCGATAGTAGAACCGCAGACATACGTTTTGTTCTTTTGTTGTTACCTTCGTATGGTTATCCTCGTCCTTTAACACAATAAATTAAAAATTTTACAAACAAATTATTAAAAAATCGGAAACAATTCTTAAATGGTTACAATGTTGCAACCGCTCGACGCTTTGATTTTGGTTCCCCTAACTCTCTCTCTCGACGAGCTTGTAGAATACCATGCTTTATCAAATAAATCTAAAAAATACTATATGTGAATTTATGAGTTTTACGATAAATTACTTTATAAGCTTCCATGAATAAATTGCCGGGAGTAATCCACGTATCAGCTGGATTAGCAGAAGCGTCTATGATTTCTTCTTCAATGATGTCACAATCATATTCCTTTGTGAGCCTTGGTTCTGTTGTTCTTGAGGATACCATAATACCGATAAGAGAGCGATCAGCAGAGTAGCATGGGCCTCCGGAATCACCCCCATCAATCGAAGAACTGGCCAAATAACGTCCTCTATAGTCCACGGTGTCAGAACAGATCCGACCAGTTCGATGAGTAATTTGCTGCCCAGCTTGAGTTTCATGACTCAGACCAAACCCAAGAAACCATTCGAAATTCTTAGGGGAACGCTTAGCAGACGGATAGTCTTTGAAAATCTCGCTTCCGTCCATTGAGTGAAGAATCACAAAGTCGTGATGAGCGTTACAATGTTGCAACCGCTCGACGCTTTGATTTTGGTTCCCCTAACTCTCTCTCTCGACGAGCTTGTAGAATACCATGCTTTATCAAATAAATCTAAAAAATACTATATGTGAATTTATGAGTTTTACGATAAATTACTTTATAAGCTTCCATGAATAAATTGCCGGGAGTAATCCACGTATCAGCTGGATTAGCAGAAGCGTCTATGATTTCTTCTTCAGTGATGTCACAATCATATTCCTTTGTGAGCCTTGGTTCTGTTGTTCTTGAGGATACCATAATACCGATAAGAGAGCGATCAGCAGAGTAGCATGGGCCTCCGGAATCACCCCCATCAATCGAAGAACTGGCCAAATAACGTCCTTTATAGTCCACGGTGTCAGAACAGATCCGACCAGTTCGATGAGTAATTTGCTGCCCAGCTTGAGTTTCATGACTCAGACCAAACCCAAGAAACCATTCGAAATTCTTAGGGGAACGCTTAGCAGACGGATAGTCTTTGAAAATCTCGCTTCCGTCCATTGAGTGAAGAATCACAAAGTCGTGATGAGCGTCGACTACAACGACCTACAATATATTGAATTAATTATAAAAAAATTCTTTTAAGATACCTTCATCATATGTCGAATAGTATGATCCTGACAATTTCGTATTTCCACAAGACTGTGCTGATTGATTTCATCATTCTGTCCTTCTTCGTACTCACGGAGAATTTTATGCGATTTGTGAGCAAATGTCACAGCAGCTCTCGATGAAATTGGGGATACGCAACCACCTTCAATGAGACAATCTTCTATAGGTTTAGCAAAAGTTTTCTTAGGATCTTGTAGAGCTATTTGTGCTCGAGGAACATAGAAGAGAAGTTTGCGAAGTCCGTCCGCTAGTTTCTCTAAAAACCAGCAATAAATTGTTAAGCTATTCAAAATATAATATAATACCATCAAAAACGTAAGGCGACAAAGGTCGATCCCGATCGTAGTCAGAAAATTGTGCTAAAATGAATATTTTAAGTAAAAATCCCTTTTGTACCAAACACACAAATTAATGTTGCTAATGAAAGATAATAAATTCAAGCGTATATCATACAAACCTTCTTTACTTAGTGAAGAAGCTGGTCGAGAAGGCATTTTGTTGGAGTCAACAAAAAAGTGCATCTCTTGGAGATTGTCCGGAAGTAAAAATGCCGTTCCAGCTTCGTTCATTCTTTATTCATTGGAATAAATCAGAAAAAATTCAAAATATGACTTACGGGCATCCTTTCCGACGGCCGTGAATTTCATAGCTCAATGACACAACTGCATTCCAAGGAAGAAGAAACTGGCTTTTGATGGTGTTTTGAGTCAAAACATTGCTCGACAATTCTACTTCCACCTCCTTGTCTATCATTTTAATATGAATGGTACTAGTCATTCTGAAAAGAAATGTGAAAAATAAGAATTAATTGCAACGTGCATCCTGTTAACATATTCAAATTATTCGAAGAAAAGGCAAACTACGAAAAGTTGTTAGCATTTTTAACTCAAAGTTACGGAAAAAGAAACAATGATAATCACGGATAGGAAATCACGAAATCGACGCGAACTGCAGAATAAAATGAAGTCTCTTTTCTAATAACCAAAGGTAGTGGAAGAATTCAAACGCGTTTGCGTGTCGCGTCGCGTGCGCCTAGTTCAACTGGAGCATGTGTGATTGTGTTCGGCCACAGTAAGGAAGAGAAAAGTAGGTTACACAAACCAGTTCGCAAGAATTACCCGAACCAAAGAGTCTACGTCAATGCAATAGATGAACAATGGCCATCTGATTTAGTAGAAATGATTCCTTATGTTGGTGAGAATGAAGGTTTTAGATATACAGTCCTGTGCAATGAAGGTTGCACATCCCTATGTTAGAGGCTCCAGAAAACCCCTTCAAACTACAAAAACAAATTTTTTTTTAATTTCAAAAATTTTGCGAGTTTATATAGTATATATTCAGTCAAAATATATGTTAATATAACTAAAACTGATTTCAATATTATTTTCTAAATTTATAAAGAAAAATAGTGTTTTTTGACTATTTTGAATAATTCATCTTAATATAACAAAATTTGAGATTAGGAAAGAAGTTAATTTATTAGAAATATCTTTAAATCATTCTGAGCACAGAGCTCGATCAATAACCAAGTTTTTCCTATGGCATAGCTTCAAACAAGTAAGCTTCATCATCTGAATCTTACTGAATATCTATGAAGAGAACTTGGTTGACGTACAACCAAATTCTCCCGTTTAAAAGAAAAATTGACGTTTAGTGTGTTCCTAACATTCTATTAAAAGATTATATCTGAAGTTTTTATGAAACTCATGAAATTCATGAAAGAAGACTTCAAGCAGTTTATGAAAATTTCGGAGACTTCAGAAAATACTTTTAAACATGATTTTTAAAACTTTAAAGATTTTTTCTGAATTCATTATCGTTTTTTAACATCCAAAATATATTTTTTCTGATTTTTTGTAGTTTGTCTGAGAAGGTATAAGGGATTCTAGTGGGTGTGCAACCTTCATCGCACAGGACTGTATATTTTTTTTTTTTATATTTATATTTTTTTAAATTTGAACTTATTGATTGTTGTTCAAAGTATGCTGAGGTAGTACCTCTTGAGAGTAATTGTGGTGAAGATGCTCTTTCTTCAATGTTTTCCCAGAGCAAAAGAAAACTACAGAAGATGCAGAATGATAATGGTAAGGAATACTACAATTCTTATATGCAAGTTTTTTTTAAATCATTAAGAATTAATCATTTTTCGACTTATTCTAATATGAAAGCTTCAGTAGTACTAAGATTTAACAGAACTTCGAAAGAAAAGACGTGGAAGGTGTTTGCTCATCAAGGCTTTTAGCGTTTACATCATTATAATCAGTAGTAAATTCACATGCGGTCCTAAGCGGTGAAGGTTGCACACCCACAAGAACTCCTTTTCGGACAAACTACAAAAAATCAGAAAAAATATATTTTGGATGTTAAAAAACGATAATGAATTCAGAAAAAATCTTTAAAGTTTTAAAAATCATGTTTAAAAGTATTTTCTGAAGTCTCCGAAATTTTCATAAACTGCTTGAAGTCTTCTTTCATGAATTTCATGAGTTTCATAAAAACTTCAGATATAATCTTTTAATAGAATGTTAGGAACACACTAAACGTCAATTTTTCTTTTAAACGGGAGAATTTGGTTGTACGTCAACCAAGTTCTCTTCATAGATATTCAGTAAGATTCAGATGATGAAGCTTACTTGTTTGAAGCTATGCCATAGGAAAAACTTGGTTATTGATCGAGCTCTGTGCTCAGAATGATTTAAAGATATTTCTAATAAATTAACTTCTTTCCTAATCTCAAATTTTGTTATATTAAGATGAATTATTCAAAATAGTCAAAAAACACTATTTTTCTTTATAAATTTAGAAAATAATATTGAAATCAGTTTTAGTTATATTAACATATATTTTGACTGAATATATACTATATAAACTCGCAAAATTTTTGAAATTAAAAAAAAATTTGTTTTTGTAGTTTGAAGGGGTTTTCTGGAGCCTCTAACATAGGGATGTGCAACCTTCATTGCACAGGACTGTATGTGTATCATTCAAAAATTGTTCGAAAATATTGGCTTTTTTAATCGTCTTCTATTTACAAAGTCAACTATGTGCGATTCTGAACTACTAGTTTGGCAGCCATTTCTGTTTTTACTAATTTTTTTTCGACTCCACAATCCTTCATTTCAGTTTGTGCAAGCTCCATTTACGGGGTTCACAAAGTTGTCATTATGGTTAGACAGATATATGAGTATAAGCATGGTTAAAATAATTTAAATACAAAAACACTTTCCAACATTTACAATGGTTAAACCAGCTTCAACAGACGCTATCACACATGAGTTGAGAATTTTGGCAGTTCTATTAGAAATAATATACATGAAGCATGGGCGCTTGTTTATTAGTTGCCACCCTCCTCTGTGGTGCATCCTTATGCTAATGTGTTGGCTCAAAATGTTAACAGAATAATTAAAGTTATCTGAATAAGATAAGAAGATGAAAAAGTTTAGATTTTATAAGAAATTTCGGGGTGTCCCCCCCTGATGTATAGAAACATACTTAAACATCAAAATATAAACATTTAATCGATTTTAAATTCTACAACGAAATCTAGCTCTTCCACCCATCATGAACCTCATGTTTTCAGCACAGCACATCTTTTTTTTTAGGTAAAATGTTATTTCATTTCATTTTTCGAATTATTGATAAAATTTTAAACTATGTATGTTTTGAAATTATCGTGCACGTGGAAGCGCAACAGCATTTGCATATAGAATATCCTAGCAAGCTAAACGATTCCCAGTTTTCGTTTCGCATCCTTCCTCTATCATATTTTCGATGATAAAATACACTATCATCGATTTCAACTGTTTTACTAGGTCCACCTATTTCAACTGGACATTTAAAGAGTTTTTTTAAAAAGTACATATTTCTTGGATCATGCTAGTCCAATCAACATAAGTTTTGCAACTGATGTTTAGTTGCTCTTTTGCAATTTTAACGGAATTATATTCAGCGGCCCAGCAGTAAATAAATTGAATAATTTTAGATAAAGGTAGCTTAGCATTTTGAAGCCATGTTTCTTCTAACATTCCTGTTTCCTTTTGGCATCTTTTAGAGCTACATCTCCATCGCTTTAAATTAGTTTTTAAGAACATAGAAGACCTAATTGAGAGCAATTCTTCAGAGAAAAGGAAATAAAAAATTTAATATTAAGAAGTTTGAATGAATTTACTTTTTCTTTCGGTAAAATTCCTTTTTCTCCTAAAAATTTAGGAGACTTCTCTTCTGTATTTGTAAGTTCAAATATTCCTTTCACAGATAGTTGTTGCATTGCTATAAGCAAAAAATTTCATTAATTTCGGAGAAAAACTGATTTAATATATTCAAAAATTCTAAAAGATATGCTGAAATTTGTTTTATGTGTAATTTGCCCCGTTCCTATTATAAATGTTATGATTTATTGACTGATCATCAATATGTTAGTTTGAGTATTTTAAAAAAGCGCCTATTCTTGATGGTCTCATTGAAGAAAAATCAAACATTTCTAAAACCTCTGGTTTTACAAAAATTCAAAGTACGGGACACTGTTAGAATAACTAAATCTACAGCTATTTTTGACAAAGGTTATGGATATCCGGATAAGTTTAATTCTTGGATTCCTGCTGAAGATTTGAAATTTTAAGAATTAAGCACTAACAACCTTAACTCTATTATCATTGACTTCAATAATGTTTGACTCAAAATTAAGCATTGAAACTTGCCTTTATTGTGACATCTGGTCTATCGAGTTTAACATAAATTTCCTTCAAGCCCACAATTATCGAACTTTACAGCATTGAGATGTTTCCTTCCATAAATTATTCGATTGTAACATTCAACAAATCTGAAAATATGAATTAATGGGATGTTTTTAGTTTCTAAAAATCAACCAAAAGTATTTTGTTTATTCATTGTTGAACTATAAGTGAGAAGTCCTTTCATCAGCGATGCTCTTCCAGGATCAATGACATTTCTCAACTTGCATACTATCTATACTATAAGTTGTTCTATCAAATAAGAAGATAGGACTATTGTTAGTCAGAGAGACTTCATCTGTATCAGTTAATGCACTAAAGTCTAATTTAGTCAATGATGCTTCTAAATAAATATAAGATTTATGAAGAAAGAGGTATTGATCACAAGTTTCAATTAATTTCTCCATGTTAATTAAAATTGATTTTCTTTGTAATATCTTTTTGCTGAGAATAAACTCGAAAATCTATTTGAATAATCTACTTCGACTTTATTGTTTGTACTCCACAATCCAGAGGTTCTAGGATTCTTTAAATCTGACATACCTCCAGAATTAACAAGTGTTCTATATTCACACTTCTTATTTGCATTCCATTCTCTACATTCTGCAAGACTTAAGTAACGATGATTCAATTCCTTTTCTAGTAAGTGTTCATATCCAGAAAAATCAGTAAACATTGTTACATCACTAATTAATTTCTTATACAATTTAGCCGTACTTGAGTATTCAATGATGTTGGGTTTGAAGACTTCATACCTTACTACTTCTGATTGAGGCGATAATTGTCTATGATAATTACATTTGTGTAATTTCGGTAATCTAAACTATTGAACTGGAGCGTCAGCAGTACAAATAATAGGTTGAATTTGAACATCAAAAAATTGTAAGTAAGTATTATACTGCTTCTTTCATTTAGCTTACATGTCAGTCTATATATAATTTATTTGTAAAATACATAGCAAATGAATAAAATAAGTTAACATCTTACAAAATAAATATCTTTAAATCTTATATGAAAATTAAAAAACAAACACTGATCTATAGATATTGATCAGTAGTCAATTTGTGGATGGAAAATATGCGTCGTCGTTCAGATGAATCCTACGCTGGTTGCAAGGTCAGATAACCTTCGGGATATTCATGTAAACTCAGAAAGTGGTGATTGTATGTATGTGGAGAGAAAAACAGATAGGATGGATGTGAATATATGGTGAGACGAAGAAAATGAAGAGAAAAGGTTCAGTATCATAAACATTGTCGAGAAGGAATTGCGTTTGAGATTCCGTCGTAATTTGGTATCTTCGATAGTAGAACCGCAGACATACGTTTTGTTCTTTTGTTGTTACCTTCGTATGGTTATCCTCGTCTCTCTCTCTCTCTCTCTCTCTCTCTCTCTCTCTCTCTCTCTCTCTCTCTCTCTCTCTCTCTCTCTCTCTCTCTCTGTAGCAGATACAAATGTTACATTTGAGAATTACCAACAGAAATATTCAGACTATAAACGAAGTGTCAGCTTTTCCAAGATTTATATCAATAGTTTTAAAGCCATAGTCACTGAATTATACTACAGACAATACAAAAATGAAGATGTATTGTTGTAAATGAGCACTGGGTGGATTACATATGAAGCTTATTCATATTGTTCATTCGCGCTGACGACTATGCAAACTCAAAAGCCGGTCAGCGCGTTCCAATTTGCAGGAAAGAAGAATAAGAGGGGAAAAGAGGAGAGAAGTATAGAAAGATTGAAAAAGAGAGAGAGGGAGAAAGAGAAAGAAAGGTAAGAATAAGATCGTGGAAAAGGAAACCTACAGAGAAAAAATGGATAAATTTACAACCAAAATGAAAATTAATGAAAATACAATATACTGTTATTTTTGTTGAAGTTAAATCAGATAATCATTATAATTTTGGATGAATTATATGCAAATTAAATTCTTTGAGTTGGAATAATTATTTGCAATTATTTTTTTTTTCATAATTAAAAATTCTTCGTTTGCAGTCTTTTGAAATTTATATTATTTTTATTCATTTTATATATAAAATTAGATTAATTAATTATACTTTTATAAAATTCGATTTTTAAACTGTTACTTGTTATGATATATTTTCAGAATTTTTTTTTGAGATTTCTTTCCCCAGAAGCTTGAAGATTACTGAAAGCTTCTTCTTCTTCTCTTTCTTTTCTTTTTTTTTGTTTTTTCTTCGTTTGCCGATTTTCAAATCAAAACAGTTCCTGTATGGGATAGGGCACACAGGCATTTTAGAAAAAAACGTTAGTGAGCATCGCAAAGTTTCAAGACGAAACGGCTCAGAAAGCTGAAGCGGACAGTGTGTGAAGGTGGACACAAACGGTCAGAACAAACGTAAGAACCGGCCAGAAGAGTATAGATGAATCGTCTCGATTTCCTCATCGGTTGAACAACTTTTCCCTTTCTCGTTTATACCCTCTCACTCATCATATCGTTCTCAATTTTCTTCTAGCTATCCTCTCTCGTTTTCTGTATAGCTGTCTCTGTATGTGTCAATCACTTCCTTCTTTCTTCATAAGATTATCCTTTGCTGACTTACGAGCTTTTACAGGCTCTAGCATTAGCCATGTTCAATGTATTGAAACATCACAACATTAACTTCTTTCCTATTTTTCTGACCTAGATGATGATTGAGTTCACCTATCACATCATCATTTCTCTTTCTTTCACCTTCGCTTAACTCCAATCTCAAATCTCATCTACTTTATGTATTTTACTTTTTCTTATCAGAAAAGAAAAATAAAATGAGTAAGTGAGTATTTTTCTCAGCTAAATGTGAGAAAATCAGAATTTTCTTTATCAAAAATTGGAGAAAAATCTTTTTTTGATATCATATTTTCAGCATTTACATCGACTATATGTATATATATTTCTCATCAAATCCTATTACACATTACTAAACTGCGCTATTGGCCTCAGATGATTTGCAGATGTAATCAAATGTTATAGATCTTTCCACACATAAGCTGCCATTCTTTCACATTTCAGGAAATCATTCCTTCAAATTACTCTTCTTATTCTACTATTCAGACACTTGTGCATCAGATAAACAAGGAAAATACATAGTTTTTCTCTTATTTTCTTGTTTTCCATTTGTGCAATCCAATACCTTATTCTACTACCTTTATCTGATATCTTATGATCTTCTAACATCGTTCTCTTCTCTGCCTATATTCAATCTATTTTGTCTATTATGTGTATATACATATATAGAAAATCATATTAATCTATTCCATCAACAACAACTTTTGAGCTGAACAGAGTTGAATCCAAATATTTTATTTGAAAGTACACGAGAATCTCTCATCTATTCATGTTATTCACTCCGATTCACTGTAAGCTTACATCTTCAAAATTCAATTTTTACATTTGACCTCATCGTCGTATTCGAAGATCATAGATGCCATAGACTTTTGTCTCCCATGCAATAACAGCTTCAAATGCCGACACGAGGACGATAACGAAAGGTAGTCTGGAAAAACATTGACCTGAATCGACTGAAGTACTACTTATGGGTTCAATTCCTGCCCAGCTATGTACTCGATCTTCAAACCGTCTGCTTTTCTCTAACTAAAATCATTCTTCATGTTATTCTGTTGTTTAAAAAAAACCTTACAAACATGAAGCAAATGTTTTAAATTATTTTTTTGCAACTTAACTTTGAACCTGGTTCTGAAACATTATCCTCATTCTACTTTGTTTTCCAACTGATGAAGTGTTGCATCATTACAAACTCTTCCAGGAGTCTCATTTCATTTTAGCTATGAAAACAGAGAAATGCTCATGCTGCTCAGGAGGTAAAAAAGTTGACACAAGTTGTTTCATGTGACATGGGAATATAAACAAAATCTTTTTTTTTTCAAGTTTTCAAATAATTTTATTTGTTTCTCTTAAAACTGATGGCTAGAAAGACATCGTATATCTTAGCAGACTAAGATACAAATTTACATGTTTCAGATGCCAAGCCTCTTTGTTTTTGAAACAATATCATTGTTAGATAATAGAAAAGCAACAACATCTATGATATAGTTAAAACTTTAAGGAAAATAACTCGTTTTTCCTAAAATCACATCTTCTCTTATCATCCTCCTATGTAGTTTCCGACGATTCTTATTCTCATATCTACATATCAAGATATTCTTCCATGAACTCATTATGATTTTAAGAAGAAATTCTCTTTGATTTTTCAATATATTCTGAATTTTTTCGTTATTTCATATGATCTCATCTTCGACTAATATATGCTCATCATTTTTCTCTTTAACTCTCATAGTAGCCAAACTCCCCCCAACCTCTCCTCTAACCTCTTTCATCCCCTAACATCTTCTCGTTCTTTTTATTTTTCTTAGAAACAGTTCATATCTTATTTTCTCTTCTTTTCTTCATCATTAGTCTTATTCCTTGTTTTGCTGATGTTGAGAGTTAATGGCTGTTGGCTGGTAGAGAACGATGTTTCAGTCAAGACTGACTGTTGTTGTCTCCAGTTCAGTTCATCCCTCCATAGATGGTACAATCTCTCAACCACATAGTTGACCAGGTAAACAATGCGATCTCACGTTGTCTATTCATTCTCTAGCTGTCTGTGACTCTCTGGTCAATCCGCTTGAAGGTGTTCGCTTTTCTACTCTTCATATCTGTTCTCTCCTCAATTCGTATGTATATGTATCATCATTCATATTCACATTATTCTCTCTTCCCAATCATATATGGTTATCCTTCTTCATACTGCTGTGGAACGCTATTCGAAACTTCTTAGGGCATTCTTGTATCATCTCCTGTGTCTAATCCAACTTACTATATTAGGATAAATATCCCCCCGAGGAAGATATTTCATAGCCTTTATCGCATTCCTTTTCAATATAGTTTGATATGACCATGAACATCTTTCATTATCTGTTATAGTTCACTGCAAATTCTGAATTATTTCATTACAATTCTTCAAGTTTGCAATAACTTTATGGAAAAATCTCCTTTCAGACATTTTTTATTCTTCTATCGCGAGTAATAATAACTATACTAACTATACTCCTTTACTCACCTTTCTTTTGTCGTTTTTATCTTTTCTCACACTTTTTCCGGAACTTTTGCCATTTTCAGTTGTTTTTTCTTCAACATTTCGGCATTTTCACTTGCAAATATAGTATGTTTGTACATTTGTTTGTCCTTTTCTTATCCTATTAAACCTCCAAACGTTTCCTATTTTTCTGGAAAGTTTTTAGCATTTTCAAATCCAAAAATATATTGAACTTCCCTACAATCAATCTTGGTTTAATTCTAATAAAAAGACAACATTTTCTATTTAATCATTGCATTCTCATTCTTCAAAATATCGCTTAACACTCTCAAATTATGTTTTGCCAAACGTTTACGATTCCATTTTCTCTTCTTACCGACTTCTTCTTCTTCTTAATTCTCATCCATTTTACTCGTTTTTTTGTTTGACAATTAAACCTGCCCGTTAGGTGTCCGAACCATATTCTTCAGGCTATTATCTGTAAATGAATTTATATAGTCATTCATGAACTGGTCGTGCCAGGTCCAACCTTCACCCTCAGATATTTTCGGGTTCCTGTCCTGAAATGACTGAAAGCCAGGCAATATATACCATCAAAACCAATGATTGCCATCGTTTCATCAAGTCTTCAAGGATCAATCATCATCCATTTCGATTTTATTATTATTTTTCTTTGTATGAAATAGACTAAAAGATTATATTTCTCCTTTCTTAATCATTAATTTCTTATCCGAACACTCCTGGAGTATATGTATTTACGATGAACATTGCTTTCCAACATTCCAATGTTTTGTTCTTTTCTTCAAACCTATGTGATCCATTGATTTTCTTCAAATATCAGATGAATCTTCATATTTCGTTTCAAATCTCAAACAAAGGTAGTTTCAAATCGAACTAACTGCCTTGAGTGCTTTATTCAATTCGTTTACTATCTTTCTTGCTCTTTCCAAGTTTTTAAGTTCAACGAGATCATAACACTTTGGGTTTTCTTTCGGAGCTTCACCCACAAAATACAATTTGCTCTCTTTTCCCTGTTAAAAAAGTTAAAAAAATGTTTTCAAATGAAAAGCAGATATACATAGTTGATTTGCTTCTTTACATATCGTTCTTTGGCATATAATTTCTAAATTTCTCATTTACTTAAGCTACATGCTCTAACATAGAAGTAGTAAAATATATTTATTTAGCACATTATGTTCTCAACAATGCTTTGAATATCTTCTTTTCCCCCTAAAAAGCCGAGAAAATTCTCAGCTTGCTCTCAATGATATGTCAAATATTGTGATGACTAGTTAAGTCGGCTTCATCTTTCGGTCCAGTTGATTGACTCTCATTCTATGGACAGTCTGAGACAGTTGACTGTGACATGTCGTCTCCTTCTATGTATTGTTGACATAGGTTTCCGATGACCTCCGTCGGCTGGCTGCCCCTTCGGCCTGAGTCTCTGCCCAGCCTTTCTTCTTCTTCATTACCATCTTCTTCTTCTTGTTCTTCTTCTCATTCTTCTTATTCATCTTCTTCTTCTTCTTCGACGTCGTTGGTCGTTGTCGTCGTCACAGTCATCGTCTCCATCCTTTTTATGAATTCTCGCCACCTCAACAAAGTATCCTATCCTTTCATTCTCTCACCTAATGCGCAGAATCTCCGACGTTCATCATCAGATGGAGCAATTAAAAGTTCATAACAACAAAATCATACTACTGTCAACGATTACTATATTACTATACACCATCTATAAGACAACTATAGATCTGATTGTCCTAATGAGGAGATATCAAAGCTTTATTATTTAATTTTTTATTGATATTCTATACATCCCAGTGATATATTCGTTTATATTTTACTTTTCATCCCACATCTTGCATATCATTTGCTCACCAAACAACAGTTTGTAGCTGGTGTTTACAACAAATTTTCTAAGGAATGTTCAAGTTTTTACAGATATGCAAGTCTTTTTCTAATATTTCATTTTCTATTTATAACATACTCTCTTGTTATTTTATCAAAATTGTTGAATATATTCATATAATATCAACTAGCTAATTCTTTATATTTCTCATGCTTAATATGTCAACTTGAGAACAATTGGCTTTTCCTTTGAAATCAAAATAAAAAAGTTTTTCTTCAAATTCAAAACTTATAAAACATGAAATATATTATTTTATCATCTGAATTGTTATTTCTCTCAGTCGGTATATGTATGTCCTGACAACTTACCAATTTTATAATCGTCTGTTGAATGTACACGATGATGCAAGATATGACCTGGAAAGATAACGAGATATTTGACTAGTCTCCAATCCGACAACCAGCCAACAACACAGGCATAACATCCCTATCCCTTTTCCGGATGAGATACAACTCACTTCTATTCAACCGAATATGCTTTTGTGATTTTTGATCCTGCCCACTGGCCCACCACTGAACATGTAGTTTTCCCCCTTTTTTTGTCTTCTAAAACAGAATATTCGAGAAATATAATTTTCGATTTTAATGAGCTATGATCTTTAAAGCATATTTCATTTAAGTTAAATTGACATGACTTATGGCTTCATACATACATACATACATACATACATGTACGGGAGAAACATGTATCTATACCTGATTTCAGTTTCTTTAAGACCATGGCTCAAAGAATAATATCAATTTGACACATGAATATACACAGAAATTAATAAATATAAGAATTTCATTTAAACTTTTGAGTCAAATTGATTATATTTACCTCAGTTTATGTCCAAATTATACAAAACTTCAACATAACCTATAGTATTGGTACACAGTATGTACATTATCTCTTTGTAATTATTCATTTTCTCTCAGATTTCACATGGCTTTATCCAAATATTTTTCTTTTATTCAATTATGACTTTTCGTCCCCTAATCTGTCCTCTCTCTCGCAAGGCACGTGTCCTCTGCTGTCAGCAAAAGGTCATCAACGTGTTATTAGACTCGAACGTCCGACTGACAGTTCCTTCAGATTAATTCAATATGATGATGATATACCATTATTTCATCAGTTAATTATTCATATTTTTCATGAAACGGAAGATTTTGGAAATTTTGTAAAGAAAGACTTCATCTATATAACTTGAAATTGAATTCAAATATATGAATAAGATAGAAACAAGACAAGTTAAATAAACTTTGTTTATACAAATGAAAACTTGATTGAAAACTTACTAACAATCACATAAAATATAATTTGAAGTATGTATGGTTCTCTTTTTATTTCAACTTTTAAAGAAAAGATAAGATGTTTGAGTTCACACGAGCTGATTACACAGCAGATAAGAATATAAGGAATGTAGTGGACAGCTACATGACTCATGACAAAAGTGATTAACTTGAACTGAAAATCTATTTGAGCTCAGGATTAGCTCGAATGAGAGGGTGAAATAACGTGAAGGAATTTAAGATTGCTCCTAGGCTGACAACATCACTTTCAAACTATGATGTGATAATATCTGTCTATGTTAACTATGTGGGCATGGTTATATCTGCTTTTAATGCTAATATCTCAAAGAGAGATGTTATAAGTCATCATCATGACTCTCAGTTTGAAGAAAATGATTGGTCAAGCTCTCCAATTGGGCTTTGTTCTCTACTTCTCTATATTACAAAGCCAATCTCAATACTGTTTTCTCTCTCAACCTCTCAAACTTTCTTCTTTTCTCAGCTCAACTCTTTAGTCCACCTTGTGCCCTTATTTGCCCTTCTTCTGTAAATAGTAATTGGCGTCTTTCTACTGACTTGATAGCATCTATTCGATAATTGTCTATGGTTATATCCATATGATATGCTATATTTTGCATGAATACATTCCTAAAAACCCTATATTCTACTAATAACTATAACTTATATTCATATAATCTTTCTAATTTTTGATATAAATATTCGTTTTTTCTCATTTAATATTATTCCTTTCTCATCTAGTTCACTCATGCTATTAGTAAGCTTATGTCATGATAGTCGTCATGAATATCGTATGCCCGTCACATGAACTTTCTGCAACATTTATCCGAAACTCATGACCTTATTCATCCCCTTTCCATCTTCCATCAATTGTTTTTCCCGTCGGTTACAGAAAATTACGGTGAATGTGCTGAATATAGTCCGAAATACCTCCCGGTTTATCCGGAGATCCTACATCAGAGATTGGATTTACTTGATGTTCTTCAAGTCTTTCGTCTTCAATCCAATCTAATGAGCGTAGCATTATGCCTACATGTTCGACCGAGGCTATTCTGTATGAGAACAACGTGAGGATAATGCATACGATGTTAACAACGAGTATGACGGCAACGGGAAACAGATGAGGGAGACAGCTGGATAGAGGGAAATGTTCGTCGCAAATCGGTCGCTCGTTAATCATAATTCGTCCTTGGACTCGCTCCTTCGTTTCCTTTTGTGGTTGGACGAACAACATCCTCACAATGAAGACGTCGTCGTCGTCTTCTCCGTCGTCGACGTAGTGGTGATGTCTGAATAACGGGGTAATCTAGAAAGTGTTGATGCCAAAGAAGGTGAAATTGCCTTAGGCCATCACTAACATGCTTGTAGAGTCATTATGGTCAGGTTGCATATACGGAAAGTAGAAATGGATAGTATCGTGACAGAAGCAAATTACAGACGACGTTGCTTAGTCCCAAATCCAGTCGTGCCGTACAGATAATTTCGTGACTTTCGTAATAGAACTACTTCTAACCTTGCATCATTATCCAATCTACAGGCAGAAATTGAATTTTCAACATCCTTTTTTTCCGTTTTGTACCTTCTTCTTCTCATTCCTTTTCATTTTTTGTCTTCCCTCTATTTTCTCTTTATTCTTAAAGTTTTTTATAATTTTTCGTGACTTCAAAGCTCAAACAGTAGTACATAGAACTTTGTGATCACTTCAATACATCATTCTTATTTTGTTGTTTCAACCTTAAAAACTGAACAAAATATAAAACAAACTAACTAACTAACTGATCTTATATTGTATTTCTATGAATTCAATTTCTTTATTTTGATCTAGATTTATAACTATATTTATGTATATAATTATATTTTATAATTAGTATTGTTACTTGTCCTCTTTATCATACCTGTCGTATTCGTTTCATAATACTATTATTATTATTATTTATATATTTCAACTATTTCAGAATTTTTTTTGGTACTTACCATCGGAAGTTCAGTTGACCTAGAATTTCCAAAACATTCTGGATACTTACATATGAACTGACAAGCCTGTTACTATTATATTTCTCTCTAATTTCCTCTCTCTCTCTCTCTCTCTCTCTCTCTCTCTTTCTCTCTCTCTCTTTTCGACAATAATTTTTTATAATTCTATATTTCTCTACAAATGCTTTTTTCTTTCCTCTCTTCCATGAACATCAAAGAGAGAGAGGGAGAGAGAGAGAGAGAGAGATTGAAAAAACGAGGATTTTTCTACAGATTTCTGGTCATTTATGATGTTCAGTCTATGATTCATCATCATCAGCTTAATTTTATATTAAATATGCTATATTATAACATCTGATTAGCTATAATCAACTTGTATCAGTTGTTCCTCATTCTTTCAATTTTACCAAATTTTTGCAAAAAAAAAAAGAAGAAAAATGAGAAAAAAATATTTTCCTTATCCAATCAAATACAAAAGTTACGAAACGTTTAAACGTTCTCCGTTCTTTATTTAGGTAACCAAAAAGGCGAAAAATCGAACTCTTCGTATTCGAACTTCACGTATTTCTTGTCTTTCCGGACTATCTAGCCATCTAGCAACGCAGAGAGAATTGGTGCTTCTGTACACATAAATCTTACAGATTGTCTGTCAAAGCTGTCCATATAGCTAGATGTATGTATATCTATGCTTATTCTGATTTACTGACTGCTATTAAGAAGATTATTTGCTTCAAAAATATTTTTTGGAAAAAAAAGTGTTGCTTATGATGACAAATGCTTAATCCCTTTTCTATATAGTATCTAATATGGTATAATATAGTATCTTTTGGTAAACATCACTTTTCTTCAGTCAAATTTGCTACAATTGAAGTTCTTTCAGAATAAAAATTGAAAAAATTATTCTTGAGCCAAAGAAGATAAATATATAGAGATGTTTTTTTCATAAGATACTTACCTTTACCGCATCTCTCTCTCTCTCTCTCTCTCTCTCTCTCTCTCTCTCTCTCTCTCTCTCTTCCCTCTCTCTCTCTCTCTCTCTCTCTCTCTCTCCCTCCTTCTCTCTCTCTGTCTCCTTTCCTCCGTTCTTTCACCTACCTACCTACCTACCTATCTACCTACCTATCTACTTACGAAGTACATATGTATGAAAGAATGAAAAAATGGTTGTTTGGTTTTAATAGAAGGTGGCGAGACGAGTTTCGAACTTTATATTCTTTGCCGAAAGGATGATCGGAGGTGGATGGTTTTTGGTGAATCGATTTCAACGAGTTTTAAGTTTGAGCATTCGAAATTGTATAAGCATCATCTGAAAATATAGATTTTCAAAATTATATCATACATACATGGTAGATATATTACAAATGGAATAACCTATGGATACTATTTCATTGTAATATACAAATAATATCATGTTCTAAGGTTAAATCTTTGCATAAAAGCTGAACAATCTATCTAATGTTTTTCTAATGTTAGTATAGTCTCCGGCTTTTGATTTCGCACAACTCTGTGTGAAAGTTCACGTCTCAATGAAAAACTGTTGTCCATTTCAAAGATCAAACTCCGTTATTAAATCTTTTAATTCTCCCAATTTCTCTCTGAATACTATGTTCATCTTTCCTCCATTCGTTCTCGGTGAAGGTACATCTGCATTAAAGCCTCATAGCGTGATTTCGATAATTTTCCCACCTTCTGATTGATGTTTCAGGACCAGATGTCACTCCCTATCTTAAGACCATCATCCTGGTTAGGGTTGACCAGCACAGTTTCATTTATATCCTGTCCAGTTGGACCGTATGGCATCTCTCATTAACTGGTTTTAGTCCAGACCGCCACTCTTCATCACTATCCTTCCTTCTCATCAGAATGTCTACCTCTTTGAACACCAACCTCATCCTCATCCTCATCTCCTCCTGTTCATTCCATTTAGGTAGACGATCTTCCCAATTTTCATATTTCTTCTGCATCAGTAAGTATCGGTGTGATGTTTAAAATCCGTTTTATCCCATGTTTTCCACCGCAAACCTTATTTGCCACACTTCTTTGTTGATTTTAGCCTCAAGACTAAGCAAAGTGATCTTGTTGGTTACTTATATCTCATTTCGTGTCAATCGGCTCAAAAGATTCATATGTTGTATGTGCCCCACCCTTGTTTGTTAGCTCAAACCTACGACAAAAAAAATTCATTCTCAACATATTGTATCGTTGCAATTTCTTTTCTGTTTTAGTTTTCTTCATCTTTTCTTCATTATCTTATTTCTAATTAATAGATATTCTTTTTGATTTAACCAACTTATGCTCGAAACTATGCCTGAAAGCATACATTGGCATAATATTTATTTAAACGCTATTCATCTTTTTCAACTTAAAAATCTAGTTTAATATAATTATCTGACGGTAAAACTTTCCTTCAATTCACTTCATTCTTCTTGTTCTCACTTACCTTTGTCTCATGATTTCCAAGATATATAACTAGTTAGAAGACCTTATAGAAATGTGAGAAGAAGCTAAGTACTCCACCATGAATTCATGCTTATCCTCATCTTCACAACAGCACCAACCATTACCTCTTCACCAAAAAAAACCGAAATAAATAAAATTTTCGACAATAAAATTAAAATTTTTTTTAGAATTTTTCATATTTTGTTAGTAAAAAACTAAAATATTATAATTTTTTGATTATAACACTTTTAAATGTGTATTTATACTTCAAAGAATATGTTCAAGTACATTTTTTCACTCAAATAGTTCTTTTATTTATTTTGAACATATCTTCTTTTCATTTTTTTTATTTCTTACTTCATATTCAACATTTAGATTTTTAAAATTTTCTAGAATTACTTCATATTTTATATATTATATATAGATATAGTTTGATGTATATATATATACACATATATATAGTTAGTTGAAATATTTATATTTTCATAAGAACTCCAATTTCACTCCTTTCAAAAGGTTGACCATCACTTTGTGTGAGATGTTCGAGAACTAGAAATGATGCTTATCGGACCAGCATTCCAGACCTCTGGTCTTCGTTTAAGTATAATGCCCTGAAGGTATTCAAATGTAGAGAAATCGTAAAAGGACAAGTTATGCTGATTCATTAAGTTCAACTTGTTCTTAAACGATTTCTAGTCAAAAACTGATAGTTGACAACATAATCTCAACATTCCATCATTTAGAGAGCATTTCCACGAATTGTACACGTATTAACTGAATATTTCTTTCTCATTTTCAGCATTTCGTACATAATAATCTTGTTTTAACTTTGTTTTGAACTTGTTTACCTTACTTTTCCTTTATTCAAAATGAATATACAGACAATAAGTTACGATATACCTTATCCTCTTCTGCCATCTATATTTCATTCTCTCTATAAACCGTTGTCATCATTGTCGTGTGGACGGCCACGATCTTAACGTATTTTCATTCCATTCTCATTTCTACTCATATCTTCTTCTCTTTCTTCTCATTCGCCTTATTCTTCTTCATCATCATCATCTTCTTCTTCTCCGTCGTCGTCGTCGTCGTCTTCGTTCGGCGTCGCCATCATCTCCGTCAAATTCGTGAACCCCTAAACTATCGTCAAGACTCCATTGACCCCTCGGATCTCCTCTCTCACCGTTTTCTTTCCTTCTTGTCTTTTTCTCTCCCATTTGTATTCTATCTTTCACGGTCTTTTCCATTTCTCAATCCTTCATTCCATACACAACCCATGTTATACATTCCATCTCTTCCAGATATTATACATACAAATGTCCTACCTATTCCTATTTATCCTATATTTCTTATATTATCTCAATATCCCCCTCCCAAAAGTCACTATTTCCATTCTTCATACTTCATTGCTACTATTTCTTTAGCATTTAATATTTATTTCATGTTTTCGTTTCATCATATCACCATGTAAATCTTGTTTTTTTTTCTTTTTTTTTCTCTTTTGCTTGCAAACCTTTAGGTTGCTGATTGTAAACCCTCACCCTTAGGAGGAAATCTTTATGCCAAACAAAGCCGATCCTCACCAGATCCACAGCTTGTTTGCAGTCTATTCTCAACATACTCATTCTTGTCTTGTCCTCAGAAACTTTTGTTGTTTGAAGAAAAAAGCAAAGCAACTTGAGTCGACTCATCGTTCCCGTTCACAACTCTTTTCAACAACCATGTCTTCCAATTGATTGTTCAAGCTATCAGATTGTTGCTCATTTTCCCTAGTCACTTCATATCCAATTCTGCTCAACTGTCAAGCCAATTTCCTTCTAATTCTCACGAATCGTTTTTCATAAGTCTATCAGTTCTAAATCTTTTATTCCTCAATTTTCATTCATGTAGATGCAATTATAAGAATTAAGGGAAAAAAACTTCTGAAACGTTCCGACGCTTGCTTTGTCTTTCCATTTTTCAAACAAAAAAACGACCAAAAAAGTTTTAATACATCATTTTCTATTAATTATGTTTATACCATATTCATTGAATTAACATAATTTTAAAATAGTTATTCTTGTTCCTTTTTCGTTGTATTCATCCTTTTTGCTCTTCTATTTCCAGTTACAGTTGACAGGTAACCGGAAACTCATCTGTTTTACTCATATAGCATCATTCTGTTAATGGCTTCTCGAATAGCTTAACTGGATTCAACCTGTTCTGTTCAAACCAGACTTCAAGAAAAACTTCGAAACTTCATATTCTTGTCTCTTATTCTTATAATTCATTATGACAATTTCTTGTTTATCTTGCAATTTACATAACTAACTTATTCACGTGAAATAGGCGTGAAATTTGAATATCATTTGAATTAGCAGACGTAAATTATCCGGTTGAGGTAATAGTCATAATACCAGCAACTTTCTCCTTCACCCTCCTCTCGTTTCTTAAATAATTTTAATCTTAATTTGTTTTTAATTAATATTCAAAAAATATGTTATGATGAAAGATGTTTAACTATGTTTAACTATAAATACACCCATAAATAGATATGTCCTTCTAGAATATCTTATAGCTTTTTGACTCATTGATGATGTTATACTATTTTCACCCATATCCATTACCTCTTTTTCAATCATTCTCATCATCTTTCTTCTTTCTTTAACTCTCTAACACTTCCTGTATTTCTTTAATCCTTTCATTATTCTGATCGTTTTAATCATTTTCAACATTTGCTTTCTTTCTCTTTCTCTTTCTCTCTTTCTCTTACCCTCCCTCCTCTTCGTCCTTTTTCTCTCTTTATCTCATTTCAATGTATCTTACTTTCATTAATGAATACTTTCTTTCTCTCATCACAACTTATTTCACTTAATTGTCTTTTTCCAAAAAAAAAAGCCTAATTGGGCAATTTCCGTTTTTATGTTGAAACGACCTAAACATACATACATGCATCTTTCTGAAGTGAGATTCAGGTAGTTCATCTGTGTAGATGACTGATCTCAATTGGCTTGTCATGTACAATCCAGTGATTTTCATGTATTTCAACGATTGTTTTGAATTAATTGATACATACATAAAGCCAATTTTCTGAATTACCTATCGTACCTATCAATCATGCCATGATATATACACGTAAATGTATCATATCACAACATCTATATACATCCATCTATGTATTTGATTCCTGATCATGTCTCCTCCACCATCCAATTTATGCGAACCCATCAAGTTCGTTTGCTATAACCAGCTTAATTTTTTTTTTACAAAATCTTATAGTTTATATAATTACTTGATCATGTTATATATTTAATATTTTTGCTTTTGTCTCGCAACAATGTTGATGATTCTGCCGTCGTTCATATCTATATTGATCATCTAATACTTCAGATTGTAAGAGAGAGCTGTACACCAAATTCCACGAATTTTAATCTCAAACTGAAGTGACCGAGACAGGTTAGTTTCTTTAAAATATTTTTTTTTCTCATGAAAATAATGTAACGTTGCCTACAAACTGTCTACTGGTATACTTCACTTGGATCATGTTGTGTATTTGACAATTTATTGTTGTTTTTTCACAATTTTTTTTCGCATAACTGACAACGCCCAGAACTCTAGTATATACATATATCCAAAATTTTTAGGATTGCTTTTATCTATGCTCAGTTTTTCCTTTTTTTTTATTTCCAGTGTTGCATCTGAAAAAAAATTTTTTTTATGCATAAGTTGCAGTTAGATCCATTTTCAGTTTAGTTTACCTATTCGTCTTCGTTTTCTCTTCTTTTTTTTGCTGGATAATTGTCTCTAATGAAGAGAGTGATCAGTAGCACGTATTTAGATGCAATTGCCTCTGGCTGTTGACCTCTGTTTGCTATATTCGTTCTCTTATTGTCTTCTCTCAGCAATTCTCCTATCATTTTGTACAGTCTCTATTCCATCTACTGTCGTCGTTACGATGATGAACCATATGTAGTCAACTAATTACCTCGACAAAAATCGTTCGGACGACAATATCTGTTTGGTTGCCGTTGACTTCTCGACTAGTTTCGACCAATTTGCAAGTTATACATCGTTATCCAATTATAATATTTCTTCTATGTCTATATGACATTACATCATTGTTTTCTTTCTCTCATTTACAAATTTTAACAATTTGAATGAAAGCGAATGGTATAAAATTAGTTATTCAAATGGTGTAGCAGTCCAAAAGATGAAAAACGTTTTCAATATTTTGAATTTTCAATTTGATAACATCCATGAAACTCCTCATACAAAGCTATCAGATTCAGTTCCTTGGTCTCTTACTGATTTTGATTCTTTAGATGATCATCAGAATTTTGAATCTTCTATTTGAATTATCCGTTGTGTGATATATCCTTTAGAAAGTACATCTTTATTTTATGAGATCCTATTAAAGATGATCAAAATGAGAAAAAGTTGGAGGTTTCAGCAATTAGCCTTTAAACCCTTTATCTTAAGTATTCAATAGTAGTTTATTACCCGATAATCGAATTACATTTACTCATAATTTCATTTAAATTCTTTAATTTTTGGATTCATGATCCCTACATCTATTCTTTCCTTTATTCTTTTAACCAAGTTTATAAGCTGGAATTAGAAAAAGTGAAGCAAAAAAGGAAGAAGACTTAGTATGAGATTGAAAATCAGAAAAAAAAAAGAGAAAGATTTGTAATAGAGCGCTAGAATAAAAGTTGAAAACGATAGAAGAAATAAGAGTAAAACCGAAAAAGGGTTCAATCAAGTGCGAATAAAGATTTTGTAAATATTATAAGCAAAACAAAATAATAAAAGTAAAAAAAAGTTGAAGTAAGAGATGGAATACATACTAATACGTCAAGTTTGAATCAACATTGTTGAAGAATATGCGTGGAAACACAATAAAAAGCGGAAAAGAAAGCAAAAAATGAAACAAAATAAGTCAAAATATCTCTAAAAAAATGAAAAAAAGTATAGATTTAGGCATATACACATAGCATAGCATAGTATAGCTTAGTTGTAGTAGTTAGAATATAAAATTTTCTTCAAATCTTCTCATGAGTTATGTGACAAGCTAGGCTATTGATATGAGAAAGCAACAGAGGAAAGGCTTTTTTTGAGAGAAGGAGAAAACTTTTTTTAAAATAGCTTGTCTGTTTTCAAAGACCCCCTCACTCCCTCCCTACTTCTCCCGATTTTACTTCTCTCCCCCCCCCCCCTAGTCTTGTTTCTACGAGACAGCATGCTTATTGTTATCTATCTAATTTCAAATTTCACGATACACAATATCATGTCTGTGGTGATATTAATGGTTTGGCTGTGATTTCTGCTGCACATCTCAGCTGAAAAAATTGAATTTTTGAATGAGAGGAGAATTCAGAAGCATATCAATGAATTCTGCCTGTTCATTCTGAATCGTTGTTCTTTAGACAGTCCCAGCTGATAATTGTTTCTTCTAGAGAAATTTAACTAGAGCTTGAAAGAGCTTGAAAAAGAGAGAAACAGTGGAAAATCAGTAGAGGGCATCATGTTTTTTCGAACAAACAATGCTTGAATCTAAAAATGAATTTTTTTTTCTCTTTTTTTCATTTTTCTGCCACTAATCTCTTTTACTGTTCAATATTCTTGTTCTCATCATTTCAGAAGTTCTTTACAAATTTTTTGAAAATCTTTTTTTTTTGTTTAAATAGAAAAGTATGAATGCCAAAAACATCAACAACACATAAACATAACATCATCTTTATTGAATCAGTTTCTCAATCTAAAATTAAAGACAACCAAACGTTGTAGTTTGTTATTGTGTTTGTAAGCTTTTGATGTTAGTAACCTGTTTTTACGCCAATCATTCTGCAACATTCGTAGGATACATTTCAAACCTTTCATTGCTCTCTCTCTCTCTCTCTCTCTCTCTCTCTCTCTCTCTCTCTCTCTCTCTCTCTCTCTCTCTCTCTCATTTCAATCATTCCTAAGTTTCAATCAATCTCCGAAAATAACTAAAATGCAGAACATTTTCGAATGAAGAAAAAAAATAAAGAGATTATCTCAATTTTTGATCAGTTTCCTTCACGTCCAGACAAAAAAAAGTTTCAACTGAAGTTTCAAGTTGCTTGCATTTGAATGATTTCGTATTCGTTCTAGTCGCGTTATGTTCGTTCAATGATTAAGACTTTGATTAGAAATAGAATAGAATAGACAAAGCCAATTGAATCTTCCATCATATTTCTGGATGTACGACCAATTGACTTTCGCTCAGATTTTTTTTTCGAAAAAAAAGAAAAGAAAAAGAAAAACTGCCAACAGCAACGTGTTGAGATAATTGGATTATGGAAAGATTATCTTTTGATACTTGTTAGACGTCGTGCATGTATGCCTGGGTCAGATGCTAATTCGATTTTGAAGCATTGGAGTTGCGAACGTAGTCCAACTGTTTGAGCTCAATTAGACGAATTGTGTTTATGTATTTGGAAGTCTCGAAGCTGTGAATGTCAGCGTTGACGTTTTCATCATTGTCTACACTGCCCTCTTTGGTCTTACCAAGAGCATCATCATCATTGTCAAGATTGTCCGACTTTTTGTCATCCATTTCATCGTTTATCTCGCTTCATTTTCTCAGAATTCGAAATCAGAATTGAAAGGCAAGGAAGTTAAGCAGGAGGAGGCGAAAGGAGCATCATCTGACAACAGAAGATCAGTCTTCATCTCTTCTCTCTTCCTCACCCTATTTCGTCATCAAGCTCACATGCAGATCACTAGTTGCTGTTTCAACTGCTGATTTAGTATTCGTCTCAACCGACTGCCTTTCAAAGCCCTCAGCTATCATTTTGTTAAGCGGAGAAAGCTCTTGGCAGATACCTAGTGTGTGTCTGTGTGTGTCTCGTTTGGCATTGAGCTGTAGTCAGTTCCAGCCAGTTGCTCTCTCACAGCTCTACACATTTTTTTTCTTTTCTAAAGAATTTAATTCCTGCGTCAATAGCTTTAACTTCACGTGTGAGTTCCAGCACTGCTGAACTACAACTCCAGATTGCTATTTCAACTCATAACCTAAAGCACACATACATACACCAAACGCGAGCCTGAGCTATATTTGCCCCCAGGGTATAGTTTGAATTGCCCAAAAACTTACCAGTAGTTTGGCAATCCATTCACGACGTTGAAGAGGACAGCGACGGCGAACGAGCTTTTGGCAATCTGCTGCTTCACCCATCACTGCCATTTCGATTTGTCTTCGTCTTCAACGTCCTGGCTGCTTTCACAAATTTGAGCATTGCTCATTAACATCGACATTTCTATTTTTGATCGTTCATTGCTAAGCACTACACGAATACCAGTGGTTCGAACGTCTTTTTGTCTTGTTGGCAAAGTAGTTGTGTGCTGCTGCAGATTTTCAGCTTCGTCTCTTCTTCGTCGCCTCACTGCCAGAATAGGCTGCTCCGTTCAAGAACTAACATCAAGCCTTTCGGCTATTGTCTGCTCTGGTCGTCCAACCTAGCTTGACGTGCCCCGCTCAGACTTCTTCATCCACTTCCGGATTCATTCTTTCAAACGTCTGCATAACTCGATAGCATCTCTATTCTAATCATCGGCACCTCAACTTCACCGCTTCATCCTTCTTCCGTCGCCTCTTTCCATTCTTTTCATCAGTTGAGACGGTTCAAGCATCCATACTGCTTGTACGTAAGCAGTGGCCAAAAGTTTCAAGTTTAAAATTCTGGAGATATTAAACATATTTTGAAACTTTTTTTCTATTTTTCTATAAAAATTCTCTGCATATTCAATCTATTATTCAAACCACATCTAAATCATGAGGATGCTCTACAAACGCAACTGCTCACAAGGGTATGACTCAAAACTAGAAGAGTTATCTAAATGAAATGAAATGAGCATATCACAAGCCTTTTTTGTCATTTATATATTTGGAGATCATCTTTCAATTTTCATTCTAAAAGTGTTCTCAATTCGGACTCGTTATTGGTCTTTCCGAATCCATAATTCTGCTTCCGCTCATCTGAATACTAGCTACTGAGTGCCATGTCTTCCGCTTTTTCCTCTTTTTTTATTCCTTTCAATAATCTTCTCAATTTGACTGTCTGTCATCTATCTATATATGGATATGAAAGATTTTTTTCGTTTAATGTCTCTTGCTCTCACACATATACATACATGTATGTACATACATATGTATATACGTATATAGATAGATAGCTAGATAGATTCTTGTTTCATGAAATCCTATGTCAAGTCATATTCTTTCTATTTACGGCCACAAAAATTCTTTTTTTTTTGTCATTCAACCAAGAATGACGTTATGCTGCTTGCCAGTAGCCTTATGAAACTTAGACACTTTTTAACCAAAACTTCCAGGAGCACATTCGTCGCAAATTCAATAGTTTCTTCATCTTCATTCTTCATTTTTCATTATTTCACACATATTATTCATTCCTTTTTCATTTTTTTTGTTTTAATCAAATCAGTTATGAGATTTAAATATTAATTCTTCTTATAGATAGATAGATAGATAAAATATTCATCAAGTCATTAAGAACATATTTCTTGCTTATCAAACTACTTTAAGTACTTGTTTTGAACCAATTGGAACATTACATTGACGGTCATTTTGTAAAATAAAAGAATACAAAACTACTTCATATGACGATAAAAGCCAAAAGAAAAATAAAACTTTTCTTCAACTTGTTTTCTATTCAGGAAGTGAGAGTATGAATTTGCAATTTTCTTTTGCTTAAAATCTATTGTTTGATTGTTAGCCGGCAAAAAAAAAGATTTTTTTTGTTTCATATATATATATATATTCATTCTGTGTTTTATTTTTTTTATAATCAATTTCATTTCTAAAAGTATCAGAAAAAAAAGACACAAGAAACAGAAGAAAAAAAACTCAAAAAGTCAACACATTTTGATTTTGAAGTTATCTCTCTGTTTTCCCACCACTTTTCAATGATTTCTTTCATTTTCGTTTGATTTCTGCTGCAAATTTTATTGTTTTATATTTATTTCTTTGACTTTTTTTTCTCATCAGTATATCAAATCAATATCCAATGAGATTGTTAAAAAAACACAGAAAAATGGATCCACACACAACTCAATGGTTACTTTTGCAACGGAATTGACAAGTATACCATCCAGGATGATCACTAACACTGATTATATCAGTAGACAGAGAATGTGCAATTACAAAAATCGACCTTTAATGAAACAGTAATATCAAAAAATAAAATTATTCTTATAGTTTTCATCAATTTTTATTTTAATTTATGTGATTGTATTTCAGTTGTCTACGGGAGCATCTTCCGCTATCACGTTTTCGCCGGCCGTCGCTGCCGGCTATACCACAAGAAGATATTCTAGAGATGACATCTACATCCATCGGACACCAACGAGGTCGACGACCGTCTCTTGCTGATTGGAATGACGCCATGGTACGGCAATTTTTTTTTTGTTTTATCGAAATGCTCCGTTTGAGTTTTATCTTTCAAACAATATAATCATCAGCATATGTGATGAAATATGAGAATAATTTGAAAGAAAAGAAATTTATAAAGATTCAAATATATTTAACTATATGTATAGCTTATAGAATATTTATATTTGAAAGATTTCTTTTCTTTTTTCTAAGATATCACATCATCTTCTTATATGTATATATACATATAGTTAAGTATATAGTTTGAATGAGATGATTATTATGTTTCAAGTAAATAATAGAAAGAAGAGAAACATACATACAAGGAGGAGAAAGTAAAAGGAAAAAACATAGAGAATCTTGAAAAAACCAAGTAGTTGAAATGAACAATGGAGGATTTGTCGGTTGCCCGGCTTCATAAATGTTATGAACCAGCTTTGTTTATTCAGCCGGTCTTATGAAAAAGCTTTTCCTTTTCACTTCTTTTGCAAATTTATGAACTTATCTTGACGTAGAATACAAAAAATGAACAATAAAACAAAGTTCGCAGAAATAAGAGAGAGAGAAAGAGAGAGAGAAAAGCCGTTGAGAGAGAAAGTGAACTAAATGTATTAATTTTCAAAGACTTATTGAAACTTCTTAAAGAACAGAAAATATATCTAATATAATGATAAATTCACCATTTTTTTCTATGTATGTTTAAGTATCAATAATAATTGAAAATGGGTAAAAAGAACAATCACACATGATGATTTAACAGAAATTGTGCCATGGTCACTATGAGAGAAAGGGAAAGAAGTAGTATTCTGGATGATCTTAACTACTGTCTTTTCCAAAAAGGAATAGTTCCTTTTCATTTTTATCAGTTTCTGTTCTTTCTCTTTCTCTCTATATCTCTCTCTCTTTACTTTTTTTGTGTCTTTCATCAATTTCTTTCTTTCCTTCTGATACTTTTTCACTTGATTAGCCCCGTTCAGTTGTTGTTCCGGGCCGTTGCACCTATGGTCAGGTTAAAATCATCCATTATCTAGTTCACTCTCCTTTAAAATTGATTACTCACCTGACATGCTTCACCAAAAAATGTGTAAGAGATTATCAGAGTGACAAGCTATGATGTCTTATCTACTTGTGATTTCATTAGCAAGGCTTGGATGTTGCCTTTTCCTTGATATTTTCTTTTATTTTCTTTAATCATTCATCACTCTAATATTCTCTCTCTCTCCTTATTCCTCTCTCTCTCCCTTATCCCCTTCTCTCTCTATCTCTTTCTTCTCTCTTTGTTGATGTTCATTTTTGAATTTTCTTTGATCTTGGGTGGGCTTTCAACAAAGTACAAAATGAATGACAACAAAAAGATTTTAGAAGATAGAGTCTACTTAAGTATGTTCGTTCATCTTTCATATGTTATCCAGTTAATAGACTGAATAGCAACTCTTTTGTATTCTCACAATTCAAAATATTTTGTTATCTTATATACATATAATCAAACAATTTTATGAAAATTATTGAAAAATAAAGAAAAAAAAGAAGAAAACATCTTTCTTATAAGTTAAATATATAATATATTTATATAAACTAGAGAAAAGAATAGAAGAAATAGAATAGCTTGACTAAACAAAAAGAAATAAAGTTTTCGTGTGCATTGAAACTTTATCAACTTTATAAGAAACTTATCCGATGATTGATATTCTTAAAAACATTTTTGAAGCTTTTTCTTTATGCAAACTTGAGATTGAATTCAAGTTTTTTATGATGACGATTGACCATCTTTTGGACAAAAAAAAATGTCGTCGATTAGGGACACGTACCTATTATCCGAATTAGCAGGAACAGTCCTACTACTACGAGAGTTAAGAGAAAAGATGAGATGGATGAATAAAAACATATTTTGGCTTTTCTATATATAGTTTATTAGAATTATATGGTATATTCGTGTATATAATTTATATTTTATACTATATATTTCAATAATTCTTCTAATTTCCTTGTAGTTTTTTTTAATTTTCTAAAAGAAAGAACGAGGAAGAGTAAGAGTCCAGATATAAGAAAATTACAAAAAAAAAGAAAATGAATGAGAGAGAAAGACACGAAAAAAGCTTGTAAAAGAATGATAAATTTTAAACTGTCATCGGTAGACAATTCATTTTCCAAGTTAATTTTTCTGTAACTGGAACGCACGCCTCTTCAGTTTTTTTTCTTCTAATGTTGTTTTTTCTGATTAGCTTTTCCGTTATGTGGGCACGTCCGCTTGCGCTTGTTGGTCAAGCTTTTCTCAAGTTCTAGGAACGATTGTTATCTCATGGCTCAGACATTCTATAGTCCTTAGCGAGAAATGCCGGTTTTGAGGTAAAAAGAGAAGCTGAAGCAGAGAAAGAAGGAAAGTTGTGAAGAAGCATGTTATGCAGCTTACATGAGATGTTCACGTGTCTCGACGGTATTCTACTATCATATGTGATATGAATTCACGAGACATTCATGGCAATTAGATCCAACTTCCCTCTCTCTCTTACCCTGTTTCGCTATCTTCTTCTCTGCTCATCTCATATTATCATTATCTTTGTCTCTCTCTTACACACACACTTATTACCTGTTTCATTCGCCTCTTTTTCATAGTATCAATTAAATTTTTCTTTTTCTTTTGCTCTCATTTCCTTCTAAAGAGAAAATTCTCTCGAATATAAACCTGCTGTAGTATCGTCTAGCTCCTTTCATTGGTATCTTCAGGGTGTTTTACAATTTTTCTCGTTTTTTTGCATTCTTGCTTAGATAAACAGCAAGTGATAAATGGCTAAGGTTATGCCGAGAACATCAGTTCGATCAGGGTATCATCAAGTATGTCTTCATGTCTATGTTTGTATGCGTCCTCGACAACCACGTATACAAAGTCATACTTTCATTCTATAGTCAGATTCAGGGTCAGTTCGTTTCAACTATAGCCTGAAACTCTTCGGGCCATCATCACAGCCTGATCGCAGTCGTAGACCTATGATTACGTCGAGCAAGAAAAGTTCGAACAGTCCCATTGACATTGACCCATACGCCATTGTCACTCTCTTGTATGCTAGCTGTTTCAAGCAATTTCTCACAAATTTTGCAGTCATTTGTTTTAAGCAATACGGATTGCTGTGAGTCATTTCGATGCTTCATCCTGAATTCCGGAGGCAATTGTTCAGCAAACCTTAGCATCCTAACGTACATAGACATGTTTTCCTTTCAATTTTTGGTCGTCAATTCACAGTGCATCGCTCACGATTGATTTCATCATGAACTTTCTTAAAGATCAATGTACTCAGTTCCTTGATGATATGTCCATCGTTGCCATTGTCTTCGAATGAATATGTCCTATAGTTACAATCTTACAGCTTTAACATCATTTTCTTTCTTTTATTGATATTTTACTTCTTCTTATTCGTCTTTCCTACGTCTCCCCCCTCTCTCTACTACTCTTTCTCGTTTTGTCTCTCACTCTCTCTCAGTCTCTCTCGCTTATAGTCTTTATTATTTCATTGTCATTGTAAGCTGTGTCATACAACTTGGTAACCTTGTCAATGATGCTGCTTTAACTGCATGTCCACTTTGCCACAGGGACATAGTAGTTTCAAAACTCCTGCACACAAGCTATTCCGCTCATTTTTTACTTCATCAACTAGCAGCCTATTTTTTCATTTTTTTTCATGTCTAATCAATGTTTGAACATTTTTCGGGGTGAATCAGAACAGATAAGTTTCCCGACGGTCAATACCTAGCAGTTCCAATGCGAAATACTTAATTTCTTCTTTTCCTCAATACAATGTCCATTTCTTTAGTGAAAACCTGAAGCCAATTGACCAATCATTTTAGAAGTTTTATTAGAACCCGACGACATCAATATTGACAACACGAAACTTGGTTAAAAACATTTTTTTTCGCAAAAAAAAGAAAGAAACCGTCTTTGCAACTTCCTTTTCATTTCTAAGACATTCACTTAACTACATCTTTTTATCATTTTGATACTCTTTTATTTCTTATTTCGTTCTTATAATTTGTGAAAATATGCTGAACGAGCTGTTAACAGACTACGTTTTTGATCGAAAAATCACCAATGAGTAGTCAGAAATCAAGTAAAAAGCATTAGCAGTAGCATGCATCAGCAGCAACACGCGCTTCTTCTTCTTTTTTTTTCTGTTGTCAGTCACAAAAAGATTTTTCAAACTGAAACACGTCAATTGCGTTTCGTTGAACGATATACGGTTAGCCCCTTGTTGTGCCATCATTACCCCCGTCTTCTCATCAAGCTTTACAGACAATATGAGCTGATTTTTCAAATTGACTGAGAGTAGTTTCAATTTCCAATTGACGATATTCTTCTATTCTCTCTCTCTCTCTCATTCTTTGAGAATTATATCACTCAATTCGTTTATACTGTAATCATATGAGCTATCTTATTATATTTATTTTTCAGATATTTCTTATCATTTTCTAAAACTATCTGGTTGAAATATGATTAAACTTCTTTCAAATTTTATTTTTAGAATTTTTATGTTCTGAAAATTACTTGTTAATGTCATATTATTGCTTAGCTTTGAAAAATTTTTCTCTTTCTCTCTCTCTCTTTCTCTTTCTCTCTCTCTCTGTCTCCCTCTCTCTCTCTCAGTTCAACATTTTCTTCCTTCTTTTTCATCTTCTTCTTATCACAAATTTTTCTTTGAAAATCAAGAATTGTGATAGACAGATGATGTTAAAGTTAGTTATACAACTGATTTCTGATTCATACTTCTCATATACAATCCTCTAATCACACATTTTCATCACTTTATTTGGAAAAAGATCTTGTGTATGTCATGTATCTATTACAGATTTATCTTTGTTTCAATGTCAAGAGCATTGAAAATACAAGTTTAATCAATTATTTTCTTTTTTATTTTCTTTTATTTAGTTTCATCAAACATATATTCATATTTCTGTCTATTTAACACCTATCTATAGATAATAATCGTTTTGACCACAACTACAAATGCTTGTAACTCTTTGACGATACACTGTTCTCACCTCTTATCTTAAGAGACAATGTTCAAATTTATGCTTTTAACTGTTCAATGTTCGTTTTTTTTTGTTGTAAAAATTTGTCTCTTTTTGAAATATTATTTATCTTCTATCATTATATATTATTCATTTTATCATTTTTCTTCATGCTTTTCATCATATAATTTTCTTAGAAAAACGAGATTTTCTTTGAAAAGCGTCAACGAAAGACAGTTTATTCGGAAATAAGTCTGCTGTATGCCTTCGGTAAAAAAAAAGTCGCTTAGGCGACAAAAATCAGCTTCAGTGCTCAGCGACTTTTCTGTGAGTCTGAACTAACATTTTCTTATTTTTTTACTTTTTCACGTTTTAGCTTAGTTTTCTTTTCAAACTGAATGAAGTAAAACATACAATTATCTTAAGATAAGCAGAAGAAAAACATGAATATCTGCTTCATATTTGATTTATTTCATTGAAATTGATGTATCTTCTCTTCGAGCTAGAAGACAATTGCATAACATGAATACAAACCATATAAGGTATTCATCTGATATATAGAGAGATCATCGTGAGAAAAACAGAAAGAGAGAGAGAGAGAGAGAGAGAGAGAGAGAGAGAGAGAGAGAGAGAGAGAGAGAGAGATAACAGTACGATAAATCCTCCTTTGATGCTACCTTTAGAGTATCTGTTTCAAATTTTGGGATTGGGGTCAAATAGCAAACGTTCTTCTGATAACAACAAACATCCCATGTGGTCCAATCAAACATAATGATCCACATCTATATATTATAGGATATTCAATAGAATATATACATATATAGTAAAGAAGAAGAAGAAGAAGAAGATATTACATTAAGATAATATCGTAAATATAATATTTGCCCGTAGGCAATCTCTCTATCTTCTTAATATGAATCATCATCATCAACATCATACACAACAAACTTAATTGAAATATTTTTTTTTTGAATCAGGGACATGATTGGAATAAATCTAATTTTCTGAATATTTTACAATTTCATATATACAAAATTAAAATCAAATAACATATGATGAAATAAGAATTTCTATGTTTATTTCTATGAAATAATTCCAAATATTTCACACAAAAAACAAATATATATATATATATATATATAGTGATTAACAATCTTTACTTTATTAGTTTATTATTTTTAATTTCTATCAACAAATCCTAAAAAAACATTAATACTGTTGATACATATAGTTTATATAGTTTATATAATATTATATTGTATTTGTATATATATATTATATTATATATTTATTGTTATTTAACTTTTAATCAAGTTGTTTCAAAAAATATTTTTAAAAAAATCAATCAATAACTGTCGAAATTGAACGAACTATTATTAGATGTCAATCATAAACTAGTTGTTATAGTTCGATAAACTATGAAATTAAATAATTTATATAATATAATAATAATTATTATTATTATAATTATATAATAATATATGTTAATTTATATTTAAAAAAAGAAAATTATAAATATAATTAGAGAATTCAAATGTTTTTTTCTTTCAGAATCGTTATCATAGCGTTGACATTGATGCAGCTACAAATCAGAATTTCATCTACGTTTCATTTCCGGTAAGATCTTTTTCCAATTTTTACTACTCTGAACTTATATGCTGAAAAAAGACTGATTTGCCTTTATTTTTAATTTTCTTTTTTTTTTTAAATTCCGTTCTTTTTTGTTTTTTTTCTGTTTTCTCATCTTCAATTCATCTTTTTTTTCTTTTCATCATCATCTTGCCAGTTATTTATCTATCAATTTTCTTTCTATTATCTTTCTTTACTTATTAGTTGTACAGTTCTACCTTTGAAATAACTATAGCTTGAACCTATTCATTGTTTCAATTCAATCACTTTGTATTGTATTAAGTTCAACAGTTTCTGTTAAAACTTCATTCATAAAACATCACAAAGCATCCCTATGCTGATCATTTGGCTTCCATTCCAAATGTCTCTCCATGATCCGGTTCTCCAATTTTTTTTTCGAACTGCTAGTTTCGTTTTGAGCATAATTATTGGAAATAGTAGTTTATTCTACGAAAAAAAAACAAGTTGAAATAATCAATTTGAGGATTGCAATGACAGATTCACCTCCCTTAATCATCTTCACTCGTTTGCTATTTCATCAAATTCAATCTATTGCTTCCTTATGCTATATATAGGATCTCCTCACTTTGTTGTCCTCAAATCTATCGAACAAACATAGAAGGTTATACCAATTTTCTACTTTTTCATTTATTTCCCTGTTTGATCAATCAAACCACCAATGTCTAAAATCATGTTCGAGTCAGGAAACATATTTTTTTCGTATTTTTTCAACTTGAATAAGCAACTTTGTATATTTTTTCTGTTTTTTTCTGGAATGCAAAAAGCAAATACCCAGAAGTAGTATGCTGTTGCTTCGATTTGGCATTATAATTCTTGAAACCCACCCTCGCTTCTTAAGAATTCCATATTTCTCTAATTATATACACATTTTTTTTACTATTATTACCAAATATAAAAGAGAAAATAATTAATATCAAATGGAATAGATAGAAACACAAAAAGAAAAAGAGAGAGAGAGAGAGAGAGAGAGAGAGAGAGAGAGAGAGAGAGTGAAGGAGAGAGAAAGGGTGGAAGCAGAGTAGAAAAGATGTAAAGAAAGATAGAAGAAGCAGCGGAGAGAACGAAAACGAAGAGCAAAAACTGTTGGAGAAAGAGAGAGAGAGAGAGTAGTAGGAGACAAGAATACCCATTAAACATCTCATTTTTTAAATATTTTCATCGTTTGTTTTCTCTCTATATATATACATATTCCAATGAAATATACAGTATTGATCATTCTCCCTTTCAACACCCCCGTAAAGCTCAATTTTTTATTTAAAAGAATGAAGAAAACATAAATTTATCTACAATTCAAAGACGCTTAATAAGTGTCTTTATTGAATTGAAAGAAAAATATTCTAGAGATACATACATGTAGATAGAGATACATGGGTTTATTTGCATCATTTCTCGTATACAAGCAAATCGTATACATAGTTTAAATTAGAATGTTTTCATTTTTTTGAAGCAGAAAAAGATAGAGAGAGGGGAAAGAGAGAGTAAATGAGAGAGAGAGAGAGAGAGAGTGAGGGAGAGAGAGGGAGAGAGATTGAGCAAAATAGATGAAAAAGAGTACAATCCTAGAAACCATAAGTGATTTTAATAGTTTTTTTAACTTTGTAATGCAGAATATAGTATACTATATAGATTTCTATGTATAGTAACATGTTCATCTCATTTTTATATTTATTACAATCTCTCATTGAATGCAAATCATTTTGAAAATGCATTTGTATTAGATTTTTTTCTTTTTATATTTCTTTTTCAAGTTATGCCAAAAAGTTATAAATGGCAAAAAAAATGAGAAAGAGGAATACAAAGATAAAAAAAACATTGAAAGTCGAATGATGATGAATAATTGTAGTTAGTAGTAGCAGAAGTAGAGTATATCTATGTATACATAAATAGAAAATAGATAAAATAAGAAAGAGAATAAAAGGTATATAGTTATCAAGAATATATCTAACTATACCATATAATATATAATACATAGATCAAAAATGATATTATTAAGCATAAATGTATTTGTAGTCAAATCATATGTATATATGCTAGATATACGTTGAAATGAAACCTTGTTTGTTCCAAAACATCTTCGATCACATTCTTCTTCAAGTATATTTTCAGGATGAAGGAGAAAAAAAATTAAAAGAATGAGAAAAAAATAGAAATGAATGAACGATTTCTCTCCTCTTGCTTATCGTTTTTTCATTTTTTTTCTTTTAATTTTACTTAGAAAATGAGAATTTTTTTTTAGAAAATTCTCAAACTGAAATAGTTCCTCATAGTTAAATATAAAAGAATAAAGTGCAGAACAAATAAAAAAAATTATTTTTTTAATAATAAAATTCTTTTTGTTATTCTCATTTCATATTAGTTCACTTTGTACTGTATTTATCATACTATATGTAGTTCACGTAATTCACGTGAAAACTTAATTTCATTTAAATTTTCTTGAATACGAGATTCGGTTGTCTTTTTTTTATTTATTCGAATTACATTTTTAACACTTCTCCTTTTTCTTCTTCTTTTTCTTTTTTTTTTTAATCTTTATCCTTTTTCAATTATTTTAAGTCCCATTCATTCATTTTTAGCTTTTCATGTATTTGCATGATAAGAAAAACAATTTTTTTCGGTTCTGTTTCATATGGAAAATGGCTTGCTTCTCAATCTCCCGTTTGCTTGTCACTTTCGTTGCCGTTCAAAGTTGCTTTGACCCTCATACGCACACATGTATTCGGATGGAAAGCAAACTTTAAGTTTCTACTAAAAATCATGTTTTTCTACATTCTAATCGTTTAGTAACTTTAGACATACTAACTATTTTCTGGTTTTTTTTAGAGCATTTTCATGAAATAGTTGTAACTTGATTATCATCCATGTCGTTTTTGTGAAAATAGCCATGTTTTTTTCTTGCTTTTCATGCCAAAGTTTGTATTTTTGAAGCAAAAAATGCATAATCTTTGCGTATTACTATTATAATTATAGCCTTAAATTCACTTCGATGTCTATCGATAGGTTTCGTTTATGAAAAAAAAATTTCAAACTTTCGCCAAGCTTGTTCATTTTCTTTTAAAACTATTTATGGCTTCAGGCTACCATCTTTTCATTCATCTCCATATAACTCCGGGCTTCACTTGCTCAATTGTACTCCAATCTCGCCAGAAGATACTCAACATACCTTCATGAGCATGCTCATTATCTGCTTCTTCCTTATTCACACCCACACTCTTGCGCTCCCTCTCTTCGTTCTCTTTCTCTCTATCCTTTTTCTCTCTTTCTTTCTTTCTTTTGCTCTACTTTTCAACTCTCTTCTCTTCCATTCTCGTCTTGTCTTCTCTGCATCAGTCCCTCTCTATTTTTTTTCCGAACTTGTGGGCAGTGAAGTAAGATTGTCAGAGATAGAATGAACAAATCAAGGTTTTGAAGTGCCGTGTATCGCTCTGTGCTTCAAGAATATCTCTCCAATTCTGATTTATTCTGTCACTCGAATGTCCTCGTTAACTTGTTCATGGTTCTATTCCTCTCTTCAACACTGCTTTATAGTTTTTTGAAGAAAGAAAAATTTTTCTGATCATATCCTCTTTTCAGCGCTACTTTAGTCTCTTGTACGTAGCCCTGTATTAAAGCTTTTCCCCCTTAAACTGCCTTAGCTTTACTCTAATAAATTCCAATATTAATGTATTTATATTTGCAGGAAATCGATGATGGAGGCCAGGAAACGGCATTGCTCGTCGAGCCTGGTGTACCACTTTATGAAGCTGTAGACGGTTTGTCACCATGCTTATTCAGAAATCAGAAATTAACTTTTCAACTTTTAAAACTCTAAATTCAAATAATTTGAATAATTAGTGATGTAACACTGAAAATGAAAAGGAAATTACAGGATTGCTTCGATCAAAGGGTATGAACATAAACGATATGCAGTTCTATGTTGATAAAAGCAATACTCCTATTCCGGAAACATCTGATACACGTTATCTCATTGGTCAGAAGGTTCTTATACGAGGTACGTCACTTTCTAACTTCCTCATTCATGCAAGAAATGCTGTTGTTTGATATAGGACGACAGCAGTTTTAGTTGTTTGAAAGAAAAAAAAAACAAAAAAATTCATTAGTTTATCTTTACTTTTCTCTTTTTCGAAGAAAAATTTGAACGTTCAAGTAAAGTTTATACATTGCTTCTCATATCCTAAAAAGGAACTCAGCATCTCATTTACAACTGTCAGATCAGTACTTTCAAAGTTTACGCTGAACTAACTGCTGAAACCTTCATTTAGAATTTTGGCTACTTCCATTTTCATCAAAGTATTCTTTGTTTTTTTTCTAATTTTTGTTTCAATTTCGTTACATCGCATCTGCTTTTGACACATTGCTTATTTTCTCATTCTATTAGATTTTCTTGATGATATATCATGAGATATTTGATGGGAATGGAAAGAAAAAAAAAGATCTGAAATGCTCAGCCATCTGTTGACATTCTCGAATCTGACCAAGAAAATTTTTTTCTCGTATTTCAAAGATTATACAGCTCGGTGATGTGAGAGTCAAGACTGACTGGATTAGCGTTTTTTGCATTGAGGGCTAACGAGAAAGATACATGTAAAGCTTCAGAATCATTAGATTCAGCTGTAACTCCCTTTTTCTTCAAATATTGTCGTTTTTACGTATTATATACATATGTATATACATACATATAGAAGAAAATAAACTTTTTTTTCAATTTTTGAGTTGGAAAATGAGTGAAACGAACTGATTTTCAATGATCAACGTCATGAAAACGATATATCATCACTGTGTCATCGTTTGCATCATCATTTCAATTCATATGTCGTCAACGGAATTAAAGTTTTGAATTGTTACTTCTTCATACGTCAAGCACTCACGATGCTTCATGCACACATACGCAAATGATGAGATGTTCTAATGACGACTCTTTAAAGCATACATCACCCATGTGCCCTTCAACTCTTTTGTCGCCCGTTTTGCATGGCTAATCCGGATATGAGTTGGCCTCGTCGATTAGGCTGAGGCCAGGCTGTGGGACAACCGGTCGATCAGTTAGTCGATCCATTCGTTCGTTAGTTATTGTCGGTTAAAAACGATTTAAAAAGGGTACGGAACATATTGCGGGACAGGCAAACGAACGAGATGTTCATTCTAGACATGGTGAGCTGAACAGACGGATAGACGGAGAGAACAGTAGAACGAAAGCAAAATCATAACAATCATCTGTGAGCTGATGTTCAATCTCGTTGTCCGTCAACGAATGCTGTGCTCTGAATATAACTGTGGATTGAAAATTACCGTCAGACCACATACACCGATAGATTATTACAAAGGGAGAGAAGGCCGAGAGATTGACATGAAGTCTGTCAAGCCGATCTCTTTATAATGGGCCGACGCAATAGCAATAGAGAAGGAGAGGAAGAGGGGGTGGAAAGAGGAGGGATACCACAACGACATTGTTTATGAAGGAGCCAAAATGATTCTGATGACACAAAGACTTCACAAAGTAGTCGTTGTTGATGGTGAATTTTTATTTAAATGTATATGACAGTTCCATTAATATAATGTCGTTTTATCCGATTTTCAACTATCTTTTCGCAACTTCAAGCTCTCCGTCGCCAGTTATCGGCATATCGTTTCTTCAGAACTTTTCATCAAAGCATTGATATGATGAGATATTCTTATGTGTACCCCTAAGCCCATGACTTCTATTAAGTAAATATGTGAAAGTCCTGGCGTCCTCTTTATTCCCTAAGGCAATATTCCTCAATATCTTCTCAACCATCCAACAAAAATAACAAAAGCAAAACGTAATGCTATATAAAGTGCTTTGTAATCTTTCTGATCTCATCTTCTAATTCAACTTTCATTTATTTTTTCTTCCATTTTCACTTAGTTCTAAGGTTCATCTTGTAATCCTAACTCTCTGTTCTCAACCGCGTCCGTCTCGGTTGCCCCTTGGGGCTTTACAATTAGCTTTGGATTTCTGCAAGAAGGTGAGCTCAACACAGCTCTTTTTTTGCTATTTCAATCACCGAATGCAAACTTATTGAAGCAGAAGCAGAGTTTTCCATCTAGTCTTGCATTTCTTTTCTCGTTTTTGTCTTTTTTTCTTTTTTTCTCCAGATGAAGTATGAACAATTGTAGACAAGACCTCCGCACAGGCTACCATAACAGATAACAAACTTCCTCATCTGGGTTCAATTTAACAAAAGAAAAACTGAATGTGAATCATGAATGACCATGCTTCTTCTTCTTCCTCAATAACTCTCAAAATCGAATTTACTTGAATTCTCTAAACAGTATTTCTTTTTCTTTTTCTTCTTCTTGTTTTCTATTCATTTCTAATCACAAATGAATGAGATTTTTATTTATCTTAACTATATAACAGCTGTGTTTATCGTTGTGGATAATCGTGTACGATTAGTTCATTTAATTGCTTCATCAAATAAATGAAAAAAAAATTCACAGCTTCTTTGATATTAAGAAATTCTTATTGTCATTTACTATGCGTTTCTTCAGTAATTTTCATGTTCACATCATCTTAATCTTTCTCTTCTTCTCTCTCGTTTCTTTTTTTTTCTTTTCCATAATCTCAGAAGCTTCAACCTCTTCTTCAATTTCTTTTCCTTTCCACTTCCATCCTCTACCAGGTCCCCTTCAGATATTTTTTCTTAAAATTTTATTGTTTCATGGTTGTCCTTCAGTTGTCAATTAGAAAAAAAAATGAAAAAAAGAAGAACTTGAAGTCAAACTCTTCTTCTTCTTCTTCTTCATCAAAACTTTTTTTCGCGAAAATAATTTTTTCTATTTCTTGGAAGTACTGAAAAATGAAATTCTTTTAACAGATGAACAAGAAACAAACTGTTTATGTTTCTCATCTCTCATACTTACTTATTCTATTTTCAATTTTATTTTTTTTTTTTTGAAAAAAAAAAAGGAAGAAAGCTCGGTTGTTTCTAGTTTTAAACTTCATTGCCGTGTCTCAGGCTTACATCTTCTCTTCGTTTCTTGTAATCATCATCTAACGACATTGTTATCATCGTCCTTATCTTTACCATCGTCATCAGTTAGCTTCTACATCTCCGTATGGTGTATTATCTGAATTTATTTTCGATTTACGAGCTGTTCATTCAGTGAATTTCTATATCTTTCTGATTTAGTAGTTTTGTGTTTCAACAAATATCGATTATATCGACTAACAATATAGTTTTCGAACAAAATATATTTTGAGTTGTATCATGAATATTCGTTTTTTTAAGGTTGGTAATCCTCTCTTATGATGTTTCAAAAAAAACATTTCCAACTTTCTTTTTTGATGTTTTTCTTTAGTTTGTTTCACTGATCCTTCCTCTCTTTTGTAAACATTTTTTTCTAAATGTTTCAATCAAAGTAAGTTCATAAAACTCATCTGCATGTTGTGTGGCTTGCGCTTGAACCACTTCCGATTGTCTGGCTTTTCTGCTTTTCCTATCTTGAAAAGAACAAAGAAAAGAAAAGAAGGTTGCATTAGAATGTTTGTCGGCTGTTTCTTGATATTTTCAAAAAAATGGAAAAATTTGAGCAAATTATAATGAAAAGTTGAGTTGAATAGACTCACAAAACTGTGTTCGTTATTCTATGTGAATGAAAAAATTTCTGATCAACCAAAAATACTTGAAAATACATGAGAAAGGTAACTTAGGGCGGAGCAGAGCTAAAGCAAAAGCGGGGGAGGCTTTAAGATCGAATGAGCTTTTGAGTTGTGTACAGCCAGAGCCCCTTTTTAGAGTTAGATCTCCGAGCTTAACTACGAAAGTGACAATATGAAGTTAATAGACTATGACTCAAAAGCATTGACAATTCGCCTTGGTCTCTTAATTACACTTTCTTTCATTTTATTTTGCGAAAAAGCAAAAGTTAAGATCTGATGGACATACATATACATATCTTTCTGCATCTGATCCACATGAGCTTGACTAATATGATTTTCTTACATAGAGATGAGAAACAGAAGCTTGAAACCCTGCGGCGAAAATTCAAGCTTCAGCTACCTTCTCCATTTGTACTTCAGCTACACATTCTGAGGTTGCTTCATTAATTCCCTTTTCGTGTGAATACCAATCTACTTGAAGAGATAGATATTCTGCAGTTTTCTTCGTGTAAATTCGAACCTATACTGCATACAAGCCATATCATTAACTAGCAATTATTTTTAAAAGGCCACCCGCTTTCTATATTATGCAGTCTACTCATAGTTGTCTGGAAAACGAATCTCTCTCTCTCATTCTCTCTCTCTCTCTCTTATTTTTTTTCGGTTTTTGGACTTTTGAACATGGTCGAGAAAGAAGATTAGAAAGAAGAACTCAACTCATTTTTTTTCTAAATCTAACTCTTCATTTCAAGTTTTAAAAAAAGAAAAAATATATATTCTCAAAACTATGATTACTACATATTTATGTATTTCTGAATCTGAATGTTATGCACATGCTTCTGCCATCTATTCTAAGCTTTTTGCTATCGAACATGATGCGATTTTCCTCATTTTCATTTTACTTTTCATCTCTTGTAATTCTATATATAAATACATATTTTTCTTATAATAATTATTATAAGAATATATTTATACACGTAATACTACACTATATAGAGACTAGAAGCCTTTTTCTACTATGAACAAAGAGATTTAAAGCGATTTATTATTTATTGTTCTTGAGATGTTTTAACTAAAAGTTCACATGCTGCTGAGTGACGTTGATAAGCTGACATCATCTGCTTATTTTTCCCATTGTCTCCTGTTCAAGCTCAAAAGTAAATCATCCCACTTCTGCTTCGTTGTCTCCACCTCTTTTCAAAATAGTTTTTCCACCTTTTGCCTTTCAACCTTTATCCGTTATCCTTTTTTGCAACAAATATTTAAAAAGGCGAAGCCAGAGGACTATCCTCTTTTCCACTTTTTGTTTTTCATTCATCACTGAACTGAAATTAATTTTGCTTTCATTTACTTACGGATTACTTGAATGTCTATTTACCACGTAAATTACGTGAAACACTACTTTCATTCATATTTCAGAAGGTTTGCACAAAGTGCTTTCATTCATATTCCTTTTTTGCTTCCTTCTTCCATTTCTCTTTTTCTCTTTTTACTCCTTTTTTTCACAAAATTTTTCATTATCATGTAGTCGCTGCTTGTCAGATTGCAATATTCAACAAGTCCATTATACTTTGGCACTTTCTTCATGTTTTAACTAGTGAGTTACTCCTCAGTATTAATCTTTGAATAATTGGAGGTGAAAGTCATTAGATATAGTATCTTTTCTCAGTTTTTTCTTTTTTTTGTGTTCTCTCTCTCTCTCCTTCAAATTGTATTACTTCCTCTTTTATCGCCAGCATACGTTTCATATGTAAAATTCTGAATTTTGTTGTTTCTTGTCTTTCTTTTCGAAAGATATACTTATATCTAGATTATTAAAGAATTTAGTCGTTTGTCCAATAAAAACAAATAGTACTTGGTTCCTTTTAAAACATTTAAAACCAAAAATATTATTTTTCAAATCAGCTTTGGCTTAACTCTCTTACTAAACATATAATACATAATTTAGCTAAAGAACTGACAATTAATTTTTTTTTTTTGGAAAATCATTGGCTAGTTTAGTTTAGTTTGGTAGAGATCTGAGACGATTTGAAATTAAAAATTGTAATGTAATACCAAGTGCTTAATTCAATCTGCTTTCAACAGATGTTTAATTAATGATTCAACAGCTTTTTTTTGCTCTTTTACTTTTATCCCTCAGGGCAAAGTTCTATGTCAAATATTCTGGTACTTTATGCTTCGAGACAATTAATTATCTCAATTTTCCTCTCACATTCCCGTATATCCTTCTCATTCACACAAATCTTCCTATATCTATCCCTTTTCTATCTGACTCCCTCTCTATCTCTCTTTCATTTTGCCTTTCTTGACGTATGTATGTATCTTAGCAGTTTTCATATTTTTTCCTTCTTCTTCTTCCTTTTTTCCTGCATCTGATACATTGCACCTCTTCTTCTCGTCACGATTAGGGATGTAACCATGGCAACGAATCTCGGAAACTATCATTTCCTCATTCTCTAACATCTTCATCTTATCTTCCTTAGACATCTAATAGGTCTCTTTTCATATTTTCATTTTCAAAACGACTGTTCCTCCTGTCAGAACCGACAACCATCGATGATTTAAGCCTTTGACTACACTCACCTTTTTCTATGACTGAATGATCTTTATCTCTGAGTGTAACGTTCAATAGCTTCATTCTTGTTGCGTTTCTATTAACTTACTTTCTACTACGCTATTCAAACTTAGTATTATTCATATTCATTCAGTTAATTCTTTATTATTTATATAAAACTTATATTTTCATATCATAGTTAAAGAATTCTGGAAGACGACGACGTCGGAGAAAATGCCTCCAAATAAAAATATAAACGCTTGAAAAGACATCGACTCATGAAAGATTCTATTCCCTCACCTATACTCCGCCCAACTCCAATTGCTCTGAATCTTTCTAATTTCATCATCGTCGTCGTCGTCGTCATCATCGCCGTCGTCTTCGTCAAATCTCTTAGCTTACTGATAGACGTTCTCTACCAAAAGAGCATCATTATCTCTTTGTTCATCAACATAAGGTGATCGTTTCTAGCCTCAGATTCATCTATTTTGAATCTTTATGATTCCATGAAATCTACGACGATAGAAAAATAAGCTGTGTTCATCTGTCTCTATTAACGGCATTCAAAAGCTTTGAACTTTCTATAGTATTCATCTTATTCACTTCATCTAATAATCCGATTCTGGAAACGTTTATTCATCAATCTCTACAACTCAGACTTCAAGAAACTGCTCAGCTTTTTTCAACTTGGAATTGTTTCTTCGAATTTCTATTGGAACATCTTCATCTCAAGGCAGTCGTTCTGGTTGACTAATTAGTTGTTCAGTCCGAATCTTCATTCTATACTTTTCGCCGTCGCAGATATCAGAAGTGAGAAGAAGACAGGCAAAACTGCTAGTTTCATCTCTACCCCTCAACACTGTCTTCAATTTAACTATCAATCGTCAAAGTTCTTCAGAATCGGAAAATTGCTCGAAGACATAACCAGGATTTTATCCTTTTCCGCTGAGCTACATATTTATTTCTTTTCCGTATTTATTCTCTTCCGTCTTCTCCTTCCTTCTCCTCCTCCCCCTTCTTCTGAATTTCATTGACGTCCATCAGTAATGTGTGACGACGAGGTTCTACTGTTCAAACGGAAACTGGGTAAGTCACACAAGTTCCGTATTTGAAACTTGGCACTAATTCACTCTCCCGTTTCTCTCTCTCTCTCTATTTTTTCTTTCTCTCTCTCTCTTGAAACTTTCTTTTATTCTTCAGAATATTCCCTACTACGCCATCCACAATTCGTCTTTTCACTTCGTTGATTTTTTTTTTGAAGAATTTTTGAACTTTCGAGTACAAATTATATTAATTTTTTTTATGAAAAACTTTTTCTGATCAAATCTTCGTCTCTTTCTGATTTTCAAAATTGAGTGTATGTAGGCGAAGACGAATAAGGAAAAAATGGAAAAGCATAGCAGAGTTGTCGAGAAAGAGAACGTCTCCATTTTCATCCACATGACCATCTCCTCATGGATACTTCCTTGTCTGTTTGAGACGCCTACACGAATATTCTTTGTATATATTAAGAAAAAAATTTAAAAAATGAAGTTGTTCAACTAAAAAAACTTCCAGCAGCGGGAATATTCATGGATTACTTTTATATTCTTGAACAGGTCGACAGAATAAGTTGAAGTTAGAAGATTCAATTCATGATCTGTTTTTAAAATTGAATTAATATGAGCTAAAAATCCAAATCTCTCTCTCTCTCTCTCTCTCTTCATCTCTCTCTCTCTCTCTTTAGCTCACTCTTCATCTATCTTTCTTTCTCGTTTTTTTTTGCTCTTTACCTCTTTGCTCTCGTTTTGCTCATATTTCAAAATAAAAAAATAATAAATTACATATGATTCATTGAAATAAATAATAAAAGAGTTTGAAAACAGATTATGTCATGAAATATCAATCCGGTTTTTCCTATAATCGTATATGTTTTTTTTTGTTTTTTTTTCATCTCCCTCTCTTTATTTTAATCAGAAAAACTGCCAATTGAATAGAGTCATCTAATCCTGTAATTCCTCAAAATTCCCTTTTGTATTATTGGCTGGAAACAGAGAGAATTTCTCTCTTATTAAGATGATATCTATTATATAAAGTTTGATGAGAGATAAAGAATTTAGGAGAAAATAAATGAATTCATCTATAGTTAGGCTTCCTTGCTAACAATTTTTGCTTCTTTGTGATGATGATTAGCTCTTGCTCCTTTTATTTCTTCATAGATATTCATATTGGAGATCTAATAGTTTCCAAGTTCGTGAGAAAATCTATTTGTGATAGTTTTCTTTTGAATTTTAACGAACAAAATACTAAAAAATAGTTTTTTCTCTATAAATTGTCATCGTTTCTCTTAGTTTTCTAGAGCTATCTCTCACTCTCTCTCCGTTCATATTTTTCTCAGATATCAGGCCGTAACTAAGAAAAATATGCAACCAACTTATTTTTTTCTTATTTGTTTTGACGTTTTTTCTTCTTTTTATTTATACATTTAGCAACTTTTAACTTTTCTTGCTTTACATACTCTCACATAACATATCCTCAAACCTTAATTGTACACATTGAAAGCTATTTCAGAGACATCAACGATCAGTTGTTGTCTTGAATTTCCTTTTTTTTGCGAAGATAGCTCTAGAACGAAGTCTACTACTGAATTGCAATGAAAATTGTTTTACACTCAATTCATCATCATACTTAAAGCGTTCCGGTTCTTTAAACTCTGATAATTGTCAGTCGTTGTATACTTCTTCTTCTTCCTCTCGTCATAATCCCGCTACATGGTAGCATTGTCTTTCATCTTCGTCTTCGTCAGACACATCATCATGAATGTTGTAAGGAGCCGTTCGTTCAGACCAACCGGACAGCTCAGCTGTTCTCAACAGACGTCGTTTTCACGTGTCGCATCATCGTCATCAACAACATCAATGCTTCCATAATCCTTGTGTTGGGTTAGTAGGATCCAAAAATTGCTTTGGTATTGTATGAAAGACAACGACGTCGTTGTCGTTGCTGCAGTTGCTGCTGCAGCCATCAGAACAGCCACATTGTCGGCACAGTAGCAAGAAAGCATGCGAGGATGTGAAGACATTCTGTTGCCAATCGTCTAAGTTTTTTGACAGCATTTAGCTGGTTGTTTGAGCTACATTGAGCATCTTGAACCTTATTTCGCACGACGAATTTCAATCTGTTGTTTCTCACGAATTTCCGTGAAAGAAATTTTCCATTTCAGATCTTAACGATGTTTCCTATTTATGATTTCATGTTTGTGTTACATCCTCGTCAATACTCTCAATAATATTTTTAGTAGTTATAAGTACTATATCATATAATATATTCATATATATATGTATATGTATATGTATAGATAAAGATATTTTCTTATCAATTTGACCTATATTATTATATTTTATTTTATTATAATTATATATTTATAATTCTAATAATAACTGCATACATCTACACAACTTATTAGTTTATACAAAAATTTGATATCAAATTTTTCATTAATCATTTTCAAATTGTGTTTCCCGGAAATTTCTTCTATTTTTCTGGTATATATTTAGAATTTTTTCTATCTTTAGTACTTAGCTGATGTCATTTTACTTAGTCAAGTAATCAGATGCAGACACACGATTCCGTACTTCGGAAGAAGACCTTTTCTGCTTCTGATCTAACATCAAAATTCCCACTTTACTTGATCTTGCATCATTCGAAATCTTCTTCTTCTCCTTCGTTTACTTCATCTTTCACCCGTCTTATTTCTCCTTCATCCATCTCATCTACTGCATCAACTCATTGCTTCAACAGAAAATCGTCAAGAAATTATTTATAGAATATTCTATGAATTAATCGTAACACAAAAAGTCAAATACTCCTTGATCTATTTCTTCTTTAAAACTTTTTTCCCGTCGTCTCCGAACAAAATACGAAAAACCTCGCCAGATATTCTGCTTTCCAATAATTTACTCAACGATTATTAGGTATTCCCTAATCTTCAGAGCTACTCTTATGTTCCGAAAATGTTCAAGAAGAATCCCAGAATTATATATGAACATCACATATTATACAATGAACTAACTATAATTCTTCAAAATCATATAATTCCAAATGAAAACAATAATATCCTATTATTGAACTTGCTAATTAAGCCACCCACAACTGACGTTGTCTTTATTTTCCAGTTATGAACCTCAGTTCTATTGAACTGTTTCAATTGATTTTCTTATTATCTATACTATTTATCAATTCAAGTTATCAGGTTCGGGTATTTGTAGGAAGATTAGAAATATGCGAATTGTACTTGTTGTTCTGATTTCCTAAACTTGAACTCTTCGAGTATAGTTCGAACGAAATTTGATCTTTACGAGAGCAACTTTCATATTCTTTGATGTCAAAGTAGAATAAAAATGAAAAGAATCTTACTTTACTCGTCAAATTCAATTGTTTGTTTTTTATTTTCTCTCCTTAACATATGTTTTTTCTTTAAAAAATGCCATAAAAGTATCTACGTATATTGAAGACTCAAGATATTGATTGTATTCAGCATTTTTTGTTCTTCTTGTTTTCAATTTGTGTGCTTCAACACGTGAAAAATCTCTTGTTCTTTCCTTCAACCTCTCTCTCTCTTTCGCTTTCTCTCTCTCTTAAATTCTTATTTGTTCTCAATCTCTCTATATTTACCTCTATGTTTATGTATATGATGATTTGAGGCTTTCAATTATAATCCCAATCTTGCTTCTTTTTTCCTTCTTATCTTCATCCTTATATCTCCATCTTCCTCCCCCCCCTGCCTCTCTCTCTCTCTCAACAGAAAATAGCATTAGATCTTAGGCTCAATATTCTTTTATCCTTCGGTATATTCCTCTTTAAGGTCTTCGTGTGTGCTTATTCTCGTATCTCTATCGCATTGTCTCCCATGAGGGATAATTCGAATTTCTTCAGTTGCTTCCATTTTTCCAGTCTTCTGTCTTCATCTACTGCATCATCTCTTTCCATATTTGTCAGATTTTTTGGCATCAACTCTTACATTCGATTACTTTCACACTTTAGCTTAACTCTGCCTCCCTCTTGATGAAGACAAACTCAAAACTACATGATAGTTGTAATTCAAACATGTACAAATCGGTAGTTCTTTATCAAATATTTTTACTTTCAATTCATCTGATTATAAGTCGCACTTTATAAAAAACAATTTATGTTTATACCAAATGTTTGCTGTTAGAAGGTTGTGTTCTTCTCGGCACTTCCTCACATACATTATCAAGCTGAAGTGTTCATGCCGCCCATACTTCTCAGGTTTCATAAGTAACTACCAATCAGCTTCTCGTTATTTGTCCGTTTGATTGTGCTTAATTTTTCCTCCAGGCAATTTGGATTAGCTCAAGCTCAAAAAGTGGTTTTGCCGGTCTTTCTTTTTCTTTTCCATTTATGATTATGAGCATATATTCATCCTGAGAAGTCTGACAATCACTTGAATTTTCACACTAATTAGCATATGATTACTACGTGATTTTCACGTGGAACATTCATTTCATTTGCTCTAAACATCACTGAACGCTTGCTCATTTCAAATTTTAATTTTCCGAACAAGCCCCCTCGCTTGTTCTTACTTCCTCTCACACATATATTCTCCTTTGTTTCTTCTACAATCTGTTCCTATTTTTTTTGAAAAAAATAAAATAAAATTTCAATTATTGGTCATTTAGTTTATTTGGATCAGATCATTCCTCAATGCTTTCTCTCATGTATCTCATATTCATCAACAAATTTGTAAATAATATCGCTCAATGCTGGACTATAAGCATTAATGGAAAACAAATAAAAAAATTGAAATAAGCATAACACAACACTTCTTTTTTCCAGCTTTTCTTATATGTATATATCATAATATATATTATATGTAAACCTATTAATATCATATAATCATTGAAAAAAAGAAAAAAAGAAGCTACATTTCAACTTAAAGTTCTAACTTCTCCCTCTTTCCGCCCCCCTACCCATTCTCATCCTCTCTTCTCCCTCACTCTTTTTCTCTCTCTAGCTTCAATTTCTCACATCACTTTTCTCCTCATCCTCTTCAACTATATCTGAATTTGGGAGAAAAATTCAAATCTACTTTGATTATTTGCTTGTTAGCTTACTAGTTAAACATCTTTTCTGCATCTTGCTGTAAATTTGATTTTACATTTCTATTATTATCTTCAGTCTTATTTGTATTATTACAATTTTAGATTAGAGTATGTATTATCTCTACATGTATATATATATATATATATATATATATATATATATATATATATATATATATTCATTTATTTTCTATTTTCTATATAATTAATAAAATAATAATTATAATAATAAAAAATAATATTAATTCATCAAATGGCTATGATTGAAGTCAACTTTTCAAATAGAATATCTCTCTTTATTCTATATAATGCATAGATACTATATACGATATGCTATGTACTTATACATTTACCATTTTAATTGGTTTCTATTAATTTTTATTTAATTGTCTTTCTTCGAAAATTCAAACATGTCTATCGCCCACACATGTATTCAATTATATAATTATATTAAACTTCATTTTCATCCAAACATTCACTTTTCCTATGTCCACACGAAAAATGCTCAAAAATGGCTGTTCTTCTGAGCAAATGTTGTTAAGCTCATCTTCGAGTTCTACACGACATACATATAGCTAATGATATTTGGAGCATTCTCTCTATCTCTGTCCCTCCCTCTCTTGAAATCTTAAAAAAAATTGAAAAGTATCCAAAATAATTACAACTATTTGCCTTTGTTTTTTCAAACAACTTCTTTTTTTCTAACTTTCTTGTATTTTCAGGACGTAGCGTGATGCGAGTGGGCTATCATAGTCGTAACACGCACTCAATGGATGAGTCGCCGGGAGACCGTCCAAGCCGAAAAATGAGTGCAGAAGCTATCAGTCGTAAATCCTCCTTTGTTAACAGTCGATTGGTAAGTTAAGTTTAGTACGTTTTGGCTTTTTAGGAAAAGAAGTAAATTTTTGAAAAGTAAATATGTAATGCTAAGAAAAATGTTCATGAGCATGATGAGCATGATGAGCATAAATATTTTTTTGATTTCTACAAAGAAAAAAAGCATTTCTATTGATTATTTATTTATTTTTCAAACATTTCTCTTGTTTCTTTTCATAACTTTACTATCTTCAGCTATCCAAATCACGACAGCATTCTGAGAATAAGCTGAATGGTAGTGACGACTTTTCTGAAGGAAGAAGTAATGATAGTTCAACAAAGTAAGTTACTTTCATCAAACATTCACATGATCAATCTATTAAAATAAATTTTTGTTCAAATAATACAAGATACGGAATTATAATCTGTTCTGACTGCAGTTTTTGATCTAAGAATTTGTGTGAGATCATGTAGCGAATGTCTGAGAACAAGAGCACATGACTTTTCATACATACATGTCTTGCATGTATGTAGATATTTGCTTTATAGATTATAGTTTACATATTTTTAATTTTATATTCTAGATATATGAAAATATCTGATATCAATTTGTTTATTTGTTTCAGAGAAATTAATATGTTGGATGATGGAGCATCATGCTCCGATATGTATCCAGATGATGGTGGCACTCGACGTGCTCGCTCACTTGCATCAAGTCGTATCAGCTTGTTTTTTGGCAAAGTATATCAGACATAATGTTCAAAAATTCATATATTCTATTTGCTTTTTTTCAGGAAAAGAATGATCTGATCAATCGGCTGGCTACAATGAAAGAAAACACAAATACGTGTCTTCCGTTTTTAGAATTAGAAGAACATTGGAAGATGATTGTATCAAATCATCAAGATTTATCTCGTAGATGTATTGAACAACAAGAAGCTATATGGGAACTAGTCACAACAGAATGTAGATATATTCAGGTAAACGAATATCATTCGTGCAACTTAAATAAGCTGTAAATCTCTTCCAGGTATTGAAGAACATGGCCGATTTGAAAGATTATTTAAAAGAATTACAACGAAGCGGGTTCTTAAAGTACAATTTGCAATGTTCTAATCGTTTAATTAATATTTTCTATTTCAGAGATATTCTTGTGGAAAAAGTTTTTCTTAATTATGATGAATTATTTGATAAACATAGAAGATTTTGGGAAAAGAATATATTGCCCATGCTTGAACAATCGCGATCTAAGGGATGTCCATTGAATCTGACGTATCTGAAACCAATGTTCTCATCCATTATGACATGGGCTCACTACTATACAGCATTCACTTCATCTCACAATGATTCTCTTTTGTATCTTCAGAAAAAGCAAAAAGATACTCATCTATTTGCTGAATTTGTCTCAGTAAGCTGCCTTCAAAACAGTCTTCGAATTCAAAAATTGTCTTATTTCAGTGGTCTGAGTCTCAAGATAGCATGAGACGACAGAAATTGTCGGATACTTTAACAATGCCCATGCAAAGATTAACCAGATATAGCTTGCTATTAAAGGTAAATCATCTGTTTTGTTTATGAGGAATTCTTTATAACATTTGTCTTTTTAGGCTATTCTTCGATCATCAACTGAAGCACAAGAGAAAGAGCTTGTTCAAAGTTTAATTGATCAAGTTGAAGAAGCAACACATATGCTTAATCTCGAGATGAATAACAATGATCTCCGACATCAATTGGAAGAAATTCGATCCCAAATTGATAGTTATGATTGTGTTGATCAAGATGAATTTGAGAAGGTTTCTATCATTAATACAGCTTATATCATAATCCATTTTTTACAGATTTTCTATGGTCAACGATGTTGTTTAGATTTAGTTCATCCAATGCCATACTTTCCTCCCAATGTTCAAGTTTATCGTCGTCTATTCCATCGAGGTGAATTGAAAGTGCGTGAAGGAAAACAAGGACCAAAGGTATATATCAATCTCTTTCTCAACTGTTTTTCAATAAATCTTTTTAGATGGAAATGTATTGTTTGGTTTTCACTGATATGTTTTTGATTTGCCGTAAGAAGGCTGATCGTCTTCGTATAGCCAGACCTCCAATGCATCTTACAAGTCTGATATGTCATCCATTTCCAGATGGAAGTAAGTTCACTTTTCAAATATCTTAATAATTCTCAAAAACAAATTAATAGAAATGAAATATTTTTATAATTAAATTCAGTTAAAAGGAAATACAAAAAGATATTTTAATTGAATACAATTCTTTTTTTTTGAAAACTCTTGCTCTCTCTTTTTCTCTAGATTTACTCTCTCCTCTCTCTCTCTCTCTCTCTCTCTCTCTCTCTCTATCTCTCTCTCATTCATGAACTTATGATTTAACATATCATTGTTTCAGCTGGTTTCTACTTGTTACATATGAATGTGTTCCATACATGCTCTCAGCTTTACATGATGCATACGGGTGGTGTGGAAGAAACTCGAAAATGGACAGAACTGTTGGGAATGGCTCGAGATGAGTTCCGGCATTTGCACAGAGCTTATACTCTTCCTCATGATAGCCCTATTGATGATGCTACTCGAGGGTATGTATCATATCTATTGATATGAATAGTATTTTATTATCTTTTTTCAGACCATTCACTGGTGTTGCTCAGAATCTGGCAAACATGTCAATAGTTCATCGTAAGAGCAGTAGCATGGACTCACAGACAGTTGCTATTGCTCATGCTCACGCGCATATGAATCGTATGATCATTTCATATATTAATGAACCTATATCATTTGGTTTCAGATATGCATAGAATGGGAACAGTATCATCTACTGAACAATTAAATCGTTATAACGATCGTTTGGATTCACCTCAGCGACTACCACCTCTTCATAAACTTAGTGTGGCTAGCTGTATTGCTAATCCATTAAGCACTAGTAGAAGCTCAGTTGATCTTCATATGGCTCTTGGAGCTGAAGCTCAAACTGTCACTTTTACCGAAGATAGGCCACGATCTAGGTCGAATTCTTCAGGACCTGAAATCGAGGGAGGCAAAAGTGTTTCACGAAGCCCATCACCATCTCGACGTGGTGATACCAGGTAACAGGCTTTTGAGCTTTCTGTCTTTATACTTGTCTTTTGTAGAGAAATTAACACTCCTGTTAACGGTCTAGAGGATAACCATAGCTCCCCGACTCTGCTTGTCACCGCAGACGAAGATCCTCCACTTCAAGGACGACGATTCGAAAAACGCTATCACACAGCTGATGCTATTGATATGAAGCCAAAGGGTGCTGCTGTAGTTCAGGGCGGAATCTTGAAAAGATTCTCATGGAATCACGTTAGTTCTGCCATGGGTGCCAGCAGCCGACGAATCACAGCAAAACTTGGAGAAGTGAGTATTTGTTCGAAGTTGAACGTAGCGTATATCATCATTTAGATTCAGCATAATCGACGTCATTCTCAAGCTTCGCAGACATCTATTCACTCTGTAGCCGCCTCATCAGAGTCTTTCGGAAGCTCAACATCAGGAATCTCCTCTGCTTCTGATGGCTGTCCATTAGATGTAAGTATAACATAGTTTATTCTCTCGAATTCAAAATTTCTTCGTATTTTCTTAAATTTTTCCAATATTTTTTGAAGAAATTTCTACACAAAATATCCTTAACTATAGTGAATCTTTGCATGTTTTTTGTGACTTTCTTTCTAATCTGTTGGGGTAGTGTTAGAGATTGTTTTCATTATTTTTACAACAAAAAAGGAAAAAGAAGTTTAATTTTAACCAAACAAGTTTCTATTTGTGCTCTTACGTTGCTTGGCTTAACTTTAGATGAATAGGACCCATATCTCTACTATAGCTGTCAATGAAAGTCCGAGCGAATCTACTATTAACATCAGTCTTGATTTACCCGAAGAATCAGATCAGGTACTAATAATTTTCTAGTTCTAATATATAGTTTTCTGTCCTTTTTCTTTTTCTTTTTTTTAATTATTAATTCATAATTTTGGGTTTTCTAATATCTTCAAATTAGACTAACTAGACATTTCGTTTGGTTATGGTTTTTTTGTGTTTTTCTTTTATTTTTGTTTTCTTTTTTCAAACTTATTTTTCACATTTTTTTATCAAATTAACTTTTATAATTCACAAATTACACGAATTTTTTAACAAAATTCAAGCAAAATTCAAGTTTTTTGTCTTAATTGTCCAATAGAATTTGTCTGCACAGTTCGATACAAGTTACAGATTTTTGGTTAACTTTTTCAGATTCAATCTAATAACCTTCTTTCTAAAAGCATCTTTGATTTCTATGACTTTTCCCATTCATCTTCTACATCTTCTTCTCAGTTTTCCTTTTCTTTCCCCTCCTAATCAATCATCTGCTTTCAAATCTAATAATCATTATTCTTCAATCATCCTTATCAGCTTTTGGCTTCAGTCTATATGCTCGGAAAATCGATCACCGCCGGCTCCACCACTACCGGATGCTCCGCCACCACCAACACCTCCGCCGATAATCTGCCAGACAGCATCAACGGCCAGCTGTAAGCAGCAGGAACTGCTCAAGTTCATACTTGAGAATCAGCTGGAGACATCGTCAGTTAACTTGCTCATCTTATTATGCTGATATCTCATTTGATCAGTTAATGAATTGAGTTGAATAAGGAAAATGATTGTGGATCAAGCTATTCGCCATTTAAGTTTCAATTAAGTTCGAATGAGCAAGCTTCAAAGTGAATTATGACGTGAAATCAGAAGACGCAAGTCATATATGACATCATATGCTCATTCATAAACATGTTACATGTGTAAAATATCCATATGCCTGTCTAATATGTCTTCAAAAAAACTATTATACTCTATGTATGTAATCTTATTTATGTCATAATCTCACCCAAGCTTACACTACCTACTAGTTACATATATTTCGATTGAAAAATAAATAGCTTCAATTGAGAATATTGCTAATCCATTTCCTTATTTTACCAATTAATTACTGATAAAATGAGTTTCAACATATAAAAAAATTAAATATATATACTTAACAAATGCCAAATTCTTGTAACAACATGGCCAAACATATGAACCAAAGCTCTTGGTGACGTGTCATAGCACATCCTATATGTTCTTCTACCTGATTCGTCCTTTGAAGTTATGAAATCATTTTTATTTGTATAATTATTTTATATAATATATTAGAATTTTAATAATTATAACTTCAAACACATAATTCAGTTTTGTCCATGTTTTTACAAGAATTTCACTGTAGCACAATGTCATTTTAACTATTTTTTTTTGAGAATTCAAATTAGAAAAAATGGTTTTTTTTTTGAAGAATTTTGAGTTTTGAATCATTCCAAAACTTTAATAACAATATATGTACATATATAATTAATAAACACAAAAAAACCATATAGTTAACGATCTTTTCATTTCAGTGATGTCTAAACTCTTCTTCACTATCCAGGATCATCAAAACACAAAACCAACTCCTTTCCTTGCTCAGCGATTTTGTATTGTTTTACCTGTATATCTTCGTATTCATCGTATTCATATTTCTATTCTTCAAATATTTTTTATATTCCAAATATAGTTCCGACGAGATTCTACAGTATTCTACTTATTCGTGTACATCTTCTCATTCACAAAAAGTATTGCTGTCACGGTTACTCATCTACGTATGTATTTTGCCTACACGTATAGGCTTCTTCTTTTTATTTTTTTACTATTTTCAAAAAAGTTTTTTTTTGGATTTGACGAGATTTCTATTTTTTGAAATTTTCTTCCCTTTTTTTTCTCATATAAAAACAACTTTATAGAAAACGCATGTAGTTAAACGATATGATTTTAAAAAAAAGAAAAAATGAAATATTGAAGCAATTCATGATGATCAAAACATGATTTTAAAGTCTTTTTTCACTAAATTAGTGTATTACATGTCTGTTGTCTTGCTTTATGAATTTCAATTTTTTTCTTTTTTTTTCTTTTTTTTTTTGGAAATATTGTCCTTCATCTTCAAACTTTTTCTTTTTCTGAAATGTGATATAGCAAACATTTATTATAATAATATCGTTTTCACTACTGTCAATGATTATCAACGACATGCATAAATATAATTTTATAATAATTATTATTGTAAATTAATTTAATGTTTTATAGATGATTGTATTATTATTAAATATGTATATGTATATATTCGTTTGAAACGTTTATAAAACATTTTGTTTTTTTGTTTGTTTTTTATTGACAGAATAAAGAGAGAGAGAGAGAGAGAGAGAGAGAGAGAGAGAGAGAGAGAGAGTGAGAGAGAGAGAGAGAGAGAGAGAGTGAGAGAGAGTGAGAGAGAGAGAGAGAGAGAGAGAGTGTTGTCGAATAAGTTACTTCTCGTTATTCGTAATCTATGTGATACGTAGAGTTTACTGTATCTTAGACGTTCTCGATGTCGAGAATCTCGATTGTTGGCGAATGTATTCGCACTACTCTTTTTATCTGTGTTAAAAGAGTGTTGTGTCTCCGTGTCTGACGGAATCTTAGGGTGTCTGCAGTCTTTCTAACTGCCACGAGCCTCGGAAAGAATAATCTTTCTTGACTAGAGCTCGTCGAGTTCGTGTTCTACCACAACGATCTCGGACAAACGGACCTCTGATACAGATCCGCCCTTATGAACCTACTAACGGCCTTTGCGATTAGTCTCAAGGAAGACAGGCTTTCTAACTGTTCCTTGACGAGTGCGTGATCTATTCCAACGCCCTCGGGTTCTTGCTGATTACGATGTTTAATATTTCGGAATCAACAAAGACACGGAAAAAAAAAAGGGCGGAAAAAAGATAAAGCTAAAAAAGGTAAGATTTTTACTAACGAGTATAGAAAAACAAACAAAACAAACAAAAACTAATAACTAAAAACCAAAAAAACCACAAACACAAAAAAACAACAAGATCTATTGGCCATCTTCCATCTTTCTTTTGAGCTTATTTCTTCTCATCATGCTTTCAAGTCCGGCTACATGACCCGGGCAGCAGCATAAGGCGTGAGCCCACACTCCAGAATTACAATGTCTGCACGGCGTTGGTTTCCGACATTGCCCTGTCTCGTGGTTGGTTTTTTAGCATTATAAACACCTTTTTGTTTCATGAGCGAAGTGGAGCCTCTGGGAGATTGTATTGACTATTCTGCATTGATCCGCTGGATGACATTCTTCGCAGAATGGGCAGAATCTTCTTTCCTCCTCCTTCTCTAAATACGTCCATAGCCTCTTGTCGTTTCTTCTTATCGTGTGAATAATATCTTCGAGCATTCTTTTGATTTGTTTCATCTCGATTTGATCAACGTTCACGTCCTTTTGCTTTGTTTCTACGCGATGCTTGTGGTTAACTGCTACCGTCGGACCTTTCGATGTTTTTATGTTTGTTTTTTATTTGACAGAATAGAGAGAGAGAGAGAGAGAGAGTGAGAGAGAGTGTTGTCGAATAAGTTACTTTTGTTTATTCGTAATTTATGTGATACGTAGAATTTACTGTATCTTGTACGTTCACTATGTCGAGTATCTCGATTGTTGGCGAGTGTGTTCGCACTACTCTTTTTATTTATGGAAAAAGAGTGATGTGTCTCCGTGTCTGACGGAATCTTAGGGTGTCTGCAGTCTTTCTAACTGCCACGAGCCTCGGAAAGAATAATCTTTCTTGACTAGAGCTCGTCGAGTTCGTGTTCTACCACAACGATCTCGGACAAACGGACCTCTGATACAGATCCGCCCTTATGAACCTACTAACGGCCTTTGCGATTAGTCTCTAGGAAAACAGGCTTTCTAACTGTTCCTAGACAAGTGCGTGAACTATTCCTACGCCTTCGGGTTCTTGCTGATTACGATGTCTGTTACTTCGGAATCAACAACGACACACAACAAATAAGTTTTTTTAACGACAAACAATATGAAAATATATGAAAGAATGTAACACGTTAAGACAACAGAGATCTATAGAGAATGACCCTGTGCAGTCCCTGCGAGATAGTATTTACTATCCGGCATTGGTCAGCTTGATGGGCTTCTTCGCAGAATGGGCAATATCTTCTCTCCTCCTCTTTCTCGAGATATGCCCACAATTTCTTATCGTTTCTTCGGATTGTGTGGATGATGTCTTCTAGCATTCTATTAATCTGTTTCATTTCCAAGTTGTCATTTGGTACTTCCCGTCGTTTGTAATCTTCTCGGTTAGTTTGATTAGTCCTTGTCGCCTGGTTTTGATGAATTTTCGGGATCTTTGACACCTTCGGAATAGGCTTTGTGGGAACTTGAATTCTTAGGTTGGTGGTATTCATGATTGTTTGATCCAGGTCGTCTAATATGGCATCGTAGTCAAGATCTATTGATTCCATTTCTTAACATAATTAGGTTTAGAACAGTAATGGTACAATACAATGAACTCATCTTCATTCTAATCCTATTGCTGTATCTCTAATGGAATGATCGTATGAATGGATCTCCGAAGGACCTCCCGGCAGAATGTAGTAGATCTACCGCGCGTGGAGATTGCTCATCGGGGTGCATTTTCATGATCTGGGCTAAGTGCCATCTTGTTCTATCAGTTTTTTGATCTGTGCAAAAAACTATATCTCCTATTCTTGGAACCGTAAGGGTCCAGTCAAAGTCCGCGAATAGGAGAAATAGTTTTTTGCACTGATCAAAAAACTGATAAAACAAGATGGCACTTAGCCAAGATCATGAAAATGCATCCGGATGAACGATCTCCACGCACGGTAGATCTTTTACATTCTGGCGGGAGGATCCTTCGGAGATCCGTACATACCATCGTACCATTAGAGATACAACAATAGTATCAGCAGTTCATAGATGCGATTGTTTGTTATCTTGTACAGTTTTTTCTTGTTCAACTTTGTTAAAAATAACTATTTAAGAATGGAGTCAATCGATCTGGATTACGATGCCATTCTAGATGATCTAGACAACACTATGACAAATTCCCGAAGATAACAAAGATACCAAAGATATCGAAAGGTCCGACGGTAGCAGTTAACCACAAGCACCGCGTAGAAACAAAGCAAAAGGACGTGAACGTTGATCAAATCGAGATGAAGCAAATCAAAAGAATGCTCGAAGATATTATTCACACGATAAGAAGAAACGACAAGAGGCTATGGACGTATTTAGAGAAGGAGGAGGAAAGAAGATTCTGCCCATTCTGCGAAGAATGTCATCCAGCGGATCAATGCAGAATAGTCAATACAATCTCCCAGAGGCTCCACTTCGCTCATGAAACAAAAAGGTGTTTATAATGCTAAAAAACCAACCACGAGACAGGGCAATGTCGGAAACCAACGCCGTGCAGACATTGCAATTCTGGAGTATGGGCTCACGCTTTATGCTGCTGCCCTGGTCATGTAGCCGGACTTGAAAGCATGATGAGAAGAAATAGGCTCAAAAGAAAGGTGGAAGACGGCCAATAGATCTTGTTGTTTCTTTGTGTTTGTGGGTTTTGTTTTTTAGTTATTTGTTTTTGTTTGTTTTTCTATAATCATTTAGTAAAAATCTTACCTTTTTCAGCTTTATCTTTTGTCCGCCCCCAGTGTCGATCTTAGGAACGAGATCAAGTAAAAAGAAACCAAATTTGCAAACTACTACCGCCAAGTAAACGTATATAAAATCCGAATGGCGAAGTAGTTGGGGTGATCTTTTCTGTGTGTTCTGATACTCACGTATTAGTAAAGGGCGGCTTCTTATAAGAGATCCGTTAGTCCAAGATCGTTGTTACGGAACACGACTCGACGAATTCTAGTCGATAAAGAGACTCAGAGGCTCGTGGCAGTTAGATAGACTGCAGACTTCTTAAGATTCCGTCAGACTCGGAGACACATCACTCTTCTGACATAGACGAGAAGAGACGCACAAACGTAACTACCAACCAACGGTATAGAGAACGTCAACGATACAGTAAATTCTACGAATCTCACCGACTACGAATAAAGCAAAGAAATTTATTCGACAGAGAGAGAGAGAGAGAGAGAGAGAGAGAGAGAAAGAAAGAGAGAGAGAGAGAGAGAGAGAGAGAGAGAGAGAGAGAGAGAGAGAGAATCTAGAAGAGAATATATTTTCGAAGTAGATTTAGAGTATCCTAATGTTAAGAAATTGTGTATGTAATGCCTTATTTGATAAAGAGAGGTAGTTTTCAAGATAAGTGCTGTATTTCTAAAGTAATCATTTTCCAATTGAAAGTCTCCAGTAGGTAGCAATTGACATATAGCCCAATCATTTAAATTATTAGCATTCAAGTACATTAGATAATTTGAAAGTATTGATAAACCGAAACCTTTAATATACTTATTGTTAACTTTGGCATATCTTTTCACAGCATTAACTATCCCGTTTCGAATGCCTTTCTCAATTACGAGATTGACCTCTATATCATAGAGAACTGTTAATTGTATTTTAGTCTTTTTTTACAAGACGTCCTAAGATAATCTTGGAGAAGTAAAGTACCAACAAGGATCGAGTTCATAAACAGTTAGACTCAATTTTTTAAAATTTTCAAAAACATCTGCTATACGAAGAACATCGTTGATCATATAAATTCTGGTGTAGCCTTCTAAACTAGTACTCTTCATTTTTTTCCAAACTTTTACTACATACCGATAATCCTTTCTTTTACATTTTTTATTATTGAGCTTGTCATCAAATTTGTCTCTATTTGGGAGTTTTGCTTTATCAAATCTTTTGAAAGAATCTATATATTCATATGGATAGATACCTTTCTTTCTCATCAATTGGAATTGTTGGGAGATCTAATAATTTCTACTGAGGCGAAGATTTTTATCACTCAAGTTTTCAACTAGTTTATCCAATGAGGAAGACATGAAAGAGAAAGAATCAAGAAATCTAATTTCTTTTTTGTAAAAATATTTTTCACCCTCCTTGTCAGAAGGTAACTTATAACTGAAACTAATACCTTTTTCTGTATTACTAGAATTTTTTTCCAATTCAATTCCTTTTTGTTTCAAATTTTCAGTACTATAATGACAACCAACAATCAGATGTGAATCATAAACTTTCAAATTGTGGAAAAAAACCAACATCAGCGGTCCGTGAATTAGATGGATCATGCAGGGCTTGTTTCTACCACAATCTTCGATTTGGCTATCATATTTCAATTTATTACTGTCAGGAGAATGTATACAAATTTTAGAATTTTTTTTGTAAATTATCCATATTCATTCGTAATTCTTGACATGCATGTTGATATCACTTTTCTCGATCTTCACCAATGCACAGTTCTTTAGTTTCCGATCTTACAGCAAATTTTTCTTCTATGGAGTTCGTCATTTGTTTGAACTCTAGCTTCAAATATATTTTGACTGTTGTATCACTCCGGATGTCATTGAGTACAAAATTTTTGCAATGATGATCTTAAAATAGTCTATTCCTCTTTATTCCAAAAAGATACAGAATATGATTTATTTACTTTATAATAAATGGCAATACAATATTAATAAATGCGACTGATCGCTATGAGAACACAATGGTGAACTGATTTAAAGTGAAGCATTCGGCATACATCAGTTCACGTAAATATGACGTTAACTGTATACGTCCGCTCACAGCAGAAATAAACTTTAAAATGAATTTACTCATTTTCTATTTAAAACCAATTTCCTTAATTTTTACTTAGTTTACTGATTAATTACTTATTTTTTCGTATATATACGAAACACTCTTTTATCAAAAATGTCAAAATATTTTTCGAAATTTATATCTTTTCCTTTGTTTCGAAAAGTTGTTGTTCTTACGACTCCTTTCTTAGTTTCTTTATAATCACTGAAAAATGAGATCTTCGAAAGGAAAAACATCCTTGAGATCAATTAGCTTAGCTTTTTGAACTTGCAAATGATTTTTTAAAAATGTTAAAAGATCTTGCTTTTTCATTTCTTTTAGCTCTTGAGAATTGAGAATTTGTTGACTTTTAATATTGTTACTCAGGATATCAAGAATACTGATGACTTCTTTACAAAGATCATCTCTTAACATCGAGTTTAAATGATCTATTTTAGAAGTTGTTTAGGTTACTTTTTGAGCAGAGTTTCAGAAGAAGACGAGAGACTGCCTGCATCACATTCTCTCTCTATTCGAGGATTAGTTGGTCAGCATGAGTGAACACAACAAGGTAGGAATACATTTATGTGTTTCTAAATTGATATTTCTTTTATTAAAGTTTGTCGTCAGATGAGTTTTGGCACAAGCTCGCTCTACCATACGATGAATTTGATGTTTTAGTCTCGGATATTAACAATGAAGAACTTGTTGAGGTAGGATGAATTTTTACTATTGCATCTAATAAAATTTTTGAAAAGCTTTGTTCTTCAGAGTGGGCTCAGCAAAAGTATTAAACACCTCAGCTCCGGAACTTTTCCTTCTTCCGCTTTTCCCGCAATGAGGACGGTTCACGGCAATAACCTTCGATACATGGTCCCTCTAATTTTCAGGCGCCGGTAAGCGAAATTCCACAGCCATGATCTTTTGGTTCCTCATCCAGGCAAGCCGAACTCCGTATTTATCTTGTTCTTGGTGGATACGGGTTTGCCCTTCACCTGCCTTAGCGTCAAGTCGCTGAAAAGTCACTATGGTTAAGGCAATGTAACTCATTCTTGCTTCGATGTGGCCGTCCAGGTTTGTTTTCTCTTTTGTTTGGAGTTTTATGAGTAATTTAAAATGTTCAGGATCACACGACTGAGATCGAATGTGAAGTCTCCAAAGCCCATTTCGCAGAAGTCAACATCCTTGGCGCGGATGCAATGCAACATTTGGAGCTATCAATCATCGTCGACTGGCGCAATAAGAACTTCAAGCTTGTTAAACAATGAATGTTCTTGTACGTTTATTATGGGATTCTCTTGTTCGCTATATAATTATTTATGGTAATAAATGTTATCTTTCTTTTTGGAATAACACCAGTGAGTTTCTTGATTATTTGAAGAATCTAAATTTACAATTCCGACTTCTTTTTCTTTAATTCCTTGTGGTGGCAAAGGGTCTCTTATAAATATTTCACGGAAATTTTTTATTTCTAATGTGTCTACTAATCTAAGAGTTCGAAGTTTGTTAGAGCTTCAAGCTCTTTTCTCAATTTTGTCATTTATTACCTTAAAATCGTTTGAAATGATCAAAAATTGTGAAATGAGCAAAATGGTCCAAAAAGTGGTTTTTTCAAGCATGTTATGTTTTTGTTCGAAGTAAACACATTTTTGGTAAAATAAAGCCTGAAAAATGACCAAAAAGTGTAGACATTGAAGATTGGGCAAAAAGGTGGTCTAGTAACAACATTTTATATACTACCTTGAGAGAGAGAGAGAGAGAGAGATAGAGAGAGAGAGAGAGAGATAGAGAGAGAGAGAGAGAGATAGAGAGAGAGAAAGAGAGAGGTAGAATGGAGAAAGAAAACTATAGATAATGATAATGAGGTAATAACATTATATTAAAATTACGCATTTATGTATATTATCATAATTCCTAAAACGAGAAATATCCTATTTATGAACATGTTTCAACATTATGCTTTGGCTTTTCGAGAAATATTTGATGGAAAATAGCTAGGCAGAGATGGCTTATGAGACAGAATGAGGACATATTCTGAATCTCAGATTATGATGGATGACAAGAATGGTTTTTGTTTTCATGAAAAACGAAAGCACATCAAGAGATGTGTCATATATAATGAAAGAATAGCCAATGTAAGTACATTATAAGTTCTTCTAATTGTTATATAAAGAGTTGTTTAACTATAAACTATACAATATGCATTATACTATGTATATATAGTATTCCTATTTCGTTTTTGATTTTATATTCAAAGCTAATGTCGCATTCCTATTATTTTCTTTTTCGCATTCAACTACAATTGCTAGCTATCTGATAATTATCGGTTCAATTTGGGTAAAAGAGCCAGAAGCAAAAGAGAGATGCATGTATGTAAGTAACGAATACATATAGAAAGATTGTCAGGTACATATTCTGATGCATAGAAATCACGAAGAATCTCATTATAAACGACAACTCAAGATTGAAGAACACGAGGACGATGAGCATGTTGCTTTGTAAATGCTACTGCTTTCACCACACTCCTGTTGTTGTTCGTTATTCGCTGTTTATGAACTAGTTCAACAAACAAATGAACCGACGATAACAATCATAAAAGTTTATTCGAATTAGCATATTTACAATCAGGTTACATCATACGTGACTCATCTTCACGTATTATCTCATTTGAACAAATTTTTTCATGTTGTTCACGTTTTCTTGCGTCATTTTCGTTTTTGAAATTTGATAATCCGGACGGTTGTGCTTCTTTCCTCTGTTTTATCCAACTTTTAGTTCTTTATCGGCGGTTCAACCTATTTTGCTCCTTTTTTATTTCCCTTTATCTCTCGTTTTCGTTTTCTTCTCATCTTCATTTTCCATTTCAAAGCTCAATCTTACTAGTGTTCAACGTTATTTCTTTTCCCCTTTCCTCTCTCTCTCTCTCTCGCTTTCTCTCGTTATACTTTCTATTCCACAAAGATTTTTTCTCTCTTTAGAATTACTATATAGTTTAATATATTCTCTATATTGATACTGAAATATCAGTTTGTTATAGCCTCCTATTGAGGATATCTCAAATCCATGACATGACCATGACATGTCAAAGCTACTGCTTTGTGTCGTTTGAAAACATTTTTTTTCAAATAGTTAATCATTTCTCTTGTCTCATACATATTATCATGAATAAGTTTAATTTTTCTTTAGAGATTATTTACTTATAAAGCGATGAGTATAGTATCCTGTTTATACTATGCATATTATTTAAAAAACAAACAGTTATTGATTGAATCATCTTTCAACATCTAATTATTCTGAAAAATATAAACTACATTCATTATATTTTCAATAAATTATCTTCAGTTTTTGACTTTCTATATGTATAATTTTTCTATTGTTTCTCAATATTATCCATAAAAACGTTGTTTCATCTGAATTCTCAAAGGAGTACTTTTCATGAGAATGAGAAGAAAATAAAGCGGAGGAACCAGACAATGAAGGAGAAACTGGAGGTAGGAATTCGCGCTTTATCTCTGCTTCTTATGCTCGTTGAATCTATCACAGTATTGAGTTGGCTAGCTCTTGTTATAAACGCTTCGTTCGCTGTGCACCCTCGCTCTTTCTCTTTTAACACGTCTCTCTCTTTCTCACTTCATATGGTCTTTTCTCAATTTTGTCGTCTTCTTTCATCTTCTTTTACCTCTCTATTTCTCTTTTAATCTCTTCATTTTACTCTCTATATCATACTCTTATTATTTTACCCTTTTATTGCTTTAACTACATCAAATGCGTGTCAAATTAATTATTTCATTTCATTTATTTTGAAAGAAAATATTTATAAATAGATTTCAAATAGAAGAATTGTTAGTATGACCTCTGTTCATATACAGTTTCATCATACTTTTGTACTTCACAATCGCATGAAGTACCATCAAACTTCTAGTCCGATTACGTAATTATCAGAAAATCTTTTTTTTTGTCTTTCAATAGGCTTTTCAAGCCTCTTTTCAGTTCGAATGTTTTCGCTTCAAATCGTTTACAAGTGTAACTTGCAACCAGAAGTATTCGTTTCTCAGCCATATGGTTCTATTTTTCCAAAAGATATGTTTGATAGCTTTCATCTGATCTAATTCTAACTTCAATCCTGGTTTTGCCTACAGCAATTTCATATAAAATTCACATTTTCGAGCAAAAAAAAGGTTTCAACAAGAAAATGAATTTTTTGTGAAGTCGGAGTATATTAATTCACTTTGTAATACTTTGAAACTTGACCTTCCGATACATTATTTTAACGTTTATTATGCAAAGCAGCGACAAATTTTTTATTCTCAATCCTCTCTTTATGTTCAAAAATCTGCTATTTCTCTCTGTTTTCCGATATTTTTTAATTTTTCTCAACTGACATAGTTTTCATAGTTCAGCAATCTCGTTTTAGAAAATGTCCTAAACTAAACTTTTTTTGGTCGTCATATTTTGAGCTAAAGGTCAGCACACATACACATAACAACTAACTATATGTATAATTAATTTAAATCAAAACAAATATTCTTTTTGTTGTTTTTTTGGGAATAAATTATGTAAAATTGACATATTAATAGATATTTTATGCGTACTAATCTCCTATACTAGTAGTTAGTTACATCTGATATTCCCAAACAAGTACACATGTAAGCATAGAATACATTTCAAATCATATTGTCTTATGATCAGTGTTTCGTAAAGTTTGTAGTTTTTCATGAAATTTTCAAGGAAATACCCAAATATATGCAGATATGTATGTATATAAAACATAATATTATATATAATATACATATATTCTTTATAAATTTTTTTTTATATATTTAAAAAATTTAAAACATCATAGCTCATCCCATTCTCATATATTCAAAAAAGGACAGACTTATACATACAGAAATAGGATTAGAATTCTATAAATCAATAAACGTGATGCATATATTAAAATTTTATATATTTTATAGTTAATAAAACTATTTTTTTTATTTTATTTAGTGCTAAAATCATTTTGTTTTATCATTTTAATACAGTATATTAGAATATATTCTCTTTCATTTTCTTTATAGTAATAATCAATATTAAATCAAAAATTTAACAATTTTTTAAATGAAAAGAGGATAAAGATAGATGATTAGATATCTAATCAAATATATTTATTTCTATTATAATTACAATTTTCATGACAACATTTTTGATTTCCAAAGATGGTTAAGACGTTATCGTTTGATGAAAAAGACGATTTTACCACTTTTTTTTTCGACATCAATCATGGAAAACATGCAAATATTTTAAAAAGAATGTTCATTAGTTCACAAATAAAATTAAAATTTTTGAAATAGTTTGTGATAAACTATTAAATTTTCCTATAATATCAATTAGAATTTAGATTTTTATTTCAATTATTTATATAAATACATATATATATAAAAAATCTTTTTTTTTTAATTTTTAAACCAACAAATTATAATATACAATAACTAAATCTAATCATATTTCTGTATTCTTATAGTTTTCTGCAACATTTTTATCTTTTTCTTCATTGTTTTTGTTTCTCATGTTTCTTTAAAACCGTAGCTTAAAACTGATTTTTAATTTCACTGATTGCTGATAAGGTGAGAAGAAGGGCGGAGTTGTTGAGTGCTTTGCCATACTATTCGTTTTAACACAGTGATCAATGCTTCTAAACTACTATATCCTTAATCTTTGTTTCAAGTTTTAATGATTTATTCTTTTTTCCATCATTTATTACTTAAAATCATTAATTTCTTTAGTATATATTCGCATAATATTACAGATTTATTCTCACATATCTGTTGTCATCATCTTCATCAGCTTCATTGACTGACGACATTAGGACATATAATGCAAGATTATTATACATTACCGAATAAGATGAGACTTCAACAACAAGATTCAATTACAAGTTCATTTGACTGTTCTTCTCCACCATCATCTCCAATTATTTCTTCATCTCCATGTGAAGCTGCAAGTCCAATCACTGCTACACGGGAAAGTGTAGACGTAGTACCTAAGAATCGTTTCAAAATTCTTCGTCGTCAATCAGATGTATTTCAATATAGGTTAGTTCATTCAAAACATTTTTTTTCTTAACTATCTTACACTATCTATTATATGTTATATATACCAATATATACTATATTATGATGTGCTTTTTACTTTTTTTTGTATCAAAAACACAAAAAAATACAATACAATCTTCAAAATGAACTCATAAACGAAATTCTATACGAATTCTCAATCTACCTACCAATCATACTATTATTCGTCTTCAATACTTATCTATTTTTATTTCCTTTCATACAGTTATATTTTATTGTTAAACAAGTTCAATATCATGCTGCCCATGTTATGATCTATGCTCTAATTTCAAATCTTAGTTTCCAAAGTTTGCTTTATCGATAGAGTCATTCACTAGCTTAGTATACTATATAATCGGATCATTCTTCTTTTCTTTCTATGATCTAGACACGAATCTTTATCAGATATATACATTGAGTATAATCTTATCATGCTTTTTAAAGTCATGTCATTCTGTATGGTGATACTTTAATGATTTGGTTATAATATATAGTTAAATTTGGGTCATAATTAAAGTTTGAGCAGACGGTCAAAGATTCCTTTTACAACTTTTATTTCGAGAGAAAAGATAGGAATTGCATCAATGTTGCTTCATTTATCCACGTAGACCTTAGGCGCATGCAATGACGCAACTTTCCACGTGAAAAAAACGTCAACAAAGTTTATCATTTCATCTAGTAAATAGCGGATGTGCGGTTGTGTTCATTTGTGTAGAAAACATTTTCTGCTCAATAAAACAATGATAATTGAAAAATGATTTGTCTTCAAACTATCATTAATTTGAAAAAAAATAATATTTATATATAATTATAATAATATAATAAATTAAAAGAACTGAAAAGAACTGTAGAAACTTATTGAACTGAGTGCAACTCAAAATCATTCGGCTCTTATCACAGTATCAGTCACAATTAACTTCAGTTACACCTGTAGTATGTATACATGTCTACGTATATATACATAGAGCTTTTTGATAATATCAAAATTAAAAGAATTCATTTTCAATTCGAGGAAACAGTTGTAGCGAATGAGTAAATTATTCTATTTCTGGTTAAGATAGGCAGGTTAGCCTGGATTAGACTAAAAACATCAAAAAGGCAAATTAACATTTCTAAACACATTTGATGTATATGAATGTTCGTGATCAAACAAACCTTTTCGTATTCTTAGTGTTTTCTTTGAGTAAGAATTAAAAATTAATAAAATATTGTGTTTCAGCTTGACTTATTCAAGTTCTTCATGTTTTTTTCTGATTAAGTTTGCTGGAAATATAAAAAAGAATAACATTACTATTGAGTAGGAGTTAACAATGTCTTTAAAGGCTAAAACTTAACTTTGCGGATATTAGTTTAGAAAAAAACGAAACTCAAGACGATAAATAGATACAAGTCATGTGCTTGAGCTGCAATTCTCTTTCGCTCATCTCATTTTAAGTTAATCACCGCTGAAAAAGACGAAGAAATAAGCTGAAATGAAGAATTAAAAGCCACACTTGATGATACTTTAAAGCTTTTAATGTTTCGGTTCTAACTCTTTCTCTCTCTGAATATTCACATGCTGTTAAGTTTTGAAAGACTTTAAACGGAAACAGCAAAATCAGGCAGTTTTCCTGTCGTTAGGCCCACTGTGAAGTTGTTCACATTTCCTTGTTTCCCATCCTCTTCATCTGTTCAAAAATTCTATTTTTTGGCTTCCAGGAGTCAGTCTCCCTTCGTTCACTGGTTTTCTATCGACAACGACAAGCTTTCTTCTCATGAAACTAATTCTACTTGTTAGCTAAATTTGTAAATTTTTGCCTCCTCTATGCTATCTTCATTTCATCATCATCATTATCTCTCTTTTCTTCTATCATGTTCTCTCTCTCTCTCTCTCTCTCTCTCTCTCTCTCTCTCTCTCTCTCCAGCTCTCTTTCTCTCCTTCTCTTCTTCCCTCTTTCTCTCTCTCTCTCTCTCTTACCCTCTCTTGCTTATGCTTTCGTTTTCTCCCTTGTGCACTGTTCTTCTGGCTTTCTCACCCTATATCGTTTCAATCAGCTTCTCAGTCATTCTCATCAATTTTTCTTCATCGGCTGTCTACAACTTAAGGATTTTTTTCCAAATGCTGCTTACCACCCAAACTCTAAAATGAAAAAAACTTGAAGAAGAAACATTTTGATCAGCGAAGCGATCTATGTGGAAGAATTTTCGCATTTCTTTTGTTGGATAATTTTCCTTCAGTTCAATATGCACATGTATGAATACATAATAGTTTGGTGGTATATAAGCGTTTCGCCATTTGAAGGGAGGAGAGGGGGGGGGGGGTTTATGCGCTAAATCATGTTCTGCACTCAATTAAATTGACACCAAAAACCTAACAACCTTCTTACCTTAAACCTCCATTGAATATTTACTTCAAAAAATAAAAGAAAACCTGCCACCTCCAATGTTAATAAAGGGCAAAATGTGAATTGTTGTTTTACTTTTAACCTGAAATAGCAATTTATCAACATGAAGAATATTATGCGTTAATGCTATAGATGAAGACGATAAATGAATAAATTCAAATGAATAGTATACACAGCGGACACATTTTCAACAATGAAAAACCTTCGTTTTTTTTTATTTTCTCTTTTTTGCTTATTTCAAGTCACATAATAATTCTGTGCTATACCAATTTATTTTCCTCTTCATTCGCATATGCACTTGATTACGTAATTTCTTTAAATTGCTTCCAGCACACTATTCGAAGCTTCATGTTGCAACTCAAAGTTTTCATTTTAGCGCACCAGCTTTATTCAAAATGTTTAAACATTTTTTTTTGTTGGCGTTGTTCATTAGCTATATGCACATATGCATACTCTGTTGTGTCTTCACCTTAAATTCATGTCTGCATTTCGTTACCGAATTCGCTTTCTTATTGATCATCCTCATTCAAGATTTCATGTGTTTCGTCAGTTTTTCACTTAAAATTGTTTTTAACACCTGCTTTTACATGTCGTTTTGTTTTGTATCTCAAAAAAAACCTAAGAAAACGGCTTCTGTCGTTGCAGCCGATTCGAGTTGTTACATGCTTTCATACCAATCGTTTCACATCTTACTTCTCAGTCACCAATTTGTTCGTTCAAATCATTTCCATTTTTGCGAATAACGAATGTTTCTATACATCAAATAAATTTAAAAAAAAACAAAAAATCGGTGTAACATTTTGATTTTTCACCAATTCCTAATGTATTAATTCATTTGCTATACAAGTAGTTTCATGAATTTCACTTCTTTTCTTCTGAAACACATGCTAGTAATGCATGTACTTGATGAACTTGTCCTTTCTTAGCTCATTACAATAATTATTGTTTTTAAATATTTTATCCTTCAAAAGCTCATTGTTTAGAACGATATTTTACAATTTTCTAATTTTTCCACTGAAACATTCTTAATTTTAATGTTTTTCCTCCAAATTCTTTTTTTTTTTTTGCTTTCCGTTTCGTAAACTTTTATTCTTTTACAGCTTAAAGGTACTACCATTTTCTCATTTCTTTTTGCTTAAAAACAGTTGTTCATGTTATTAAGATTTTTTTTTTTGAAAAAATGTTTAGAGAATATGAAATTTTGGTAAAAAAAAAGCTGCTTCTTTCTGATTTTTATCAGCATTTGTGTAAAAAAAGCCTACTACATGACAATTTGATGCTGAAAATCCATTTTTCATCCTGAATTATCAAGAGATTAATGACAATTTTTAACTGAGAACATTAACAGCTAAGTCTAAAATATTAAAAAAAATAGTGTAAAATGAGGAAGTTAATTGATTATTTCTTAAATTCTATTCATACTTTTTTGAAAATTTCATTTTTTTTTTCGCAATTTTGTTATGAAAATTGACCTAGAGCTATAATGCTTTCGGACTTTTGGAGAATATTTTTTACTTGAATGTTCATTTAATATAGTAAATTATTATTTATTATAATTATTTCAAAAAAAAAATGAAATTCATATTATCTGGATGGTCAGAGGAATCCAGATAGTCGTACCTTGCCAGTTGTTTCAACAATTTCAAAAAACAAATTTTTCATTTTTCTTATTTATGTGAATGAAAATAGAAAATATCTAAATATATTTAATATTCTTATACATTCTGAGCTTAAAATATTCATCTTCAAGAACACCAAACCAGTTACATCCTTAAGACTTGTGTGGGAATACATTCTACTACATCCATGAGAAATTGCATCTTCATATTTCATGGAAAAACACTTTTGAAGCACCTCGGCATTGGTGGTCTTTTATTCTTGTCAAAGACATTTTACTTGAAATCTTCCAAATATCTCACTCTTTTACTCTGTTGTGAATGAGGAATTTCTGAATGAACATAGACCAATCTCAAGTTGAACTTGTAATTCATGCTGTATGAAACGATGTAAATAAATTCTTTTGGATTAGACATGACGAAAAATCTATTTGTAGCTGATTAGATATACTTGATATACAACCACAATTTTTAAAGTTTCTACTAAATTTGATTCATGTATTGATCAAGCATTTACAGCATCAAGCTTGATTCTGCATGAACTTATTTTTATTTTCTAACTATATAACCGCAAAAAGCTATTATTCATCTGTAGCACCGTGAACTATATGAATATTCTGTCAACACATTGAAGAGCCGATCGCTCGTATTCTAATGTGTCAGCTGCACCGTCCTTCATAGCTTATTCTTCCAGTTATTGATGAACGAAGCATATATTATTTTCTAAGATCCTCCTTTTCTCACGAAATCTAAGAACTGTAACTGAATTAAGCTACGAAGAGCAGACAGACCCATCAACATGGGTCACTCCCTGTTCTTCCTGAGTTGTTGAGCATTCAAGTATTTGATGTTCTGTGACAAATCAATTGAACTTTGAGGCTTTTGACCAATTTAAATATAAATTTAAATATTTAAATTATTATTATTATAATATATAGATATAGATATATATAATAATAATTTTCATTTCTTAAAATAAGTAAATTTAGATTATTTTACTGAAACTATACATAGATAACATTGTCATTTGTTTCTAATTCTATTATGTAAACTATATTATTTGCTAATTTAATTCTTTTTTTACTCTATTTTCATCAATATCTTATTCATAGATTTCGAGAAGTATCTTCATTTTCACTGATTTCGTAAAAGCTTCATGTTCAAACTATCAACACGGTATGAACTATTAGATAGTAGATATGAGCATGCATCCATGTATTTTCCATTTACTAACTCAATCTCTCAATTTTTCTCCAACTAGTTATCTCTTCTAATCTTATATGTATATCTTTGTATATTTTTTATCAATTGTTGTAGCTTTTCATCTAATTTTATGTTCCCAAAAATAGACTTTTTCATTTGATTAACATTAAACAAACAGATTCAGATTATACATATATTTTTTCTTATTTTATAGTTAAATATATGATTAGTTAATTATTAAATTGTAATTTTCTATAAATTTTAATTATTTCGAATATTTAACTATAATTATTATACAAAAATGATGATAAATGAGACTGTTCTTTGAATGAGATGAACACACAACCGTTTTCACATATCTGCTTTATTCAAATATCTTTCTTTAAACTTTCTTATAACTTATTATATGAAATGAAAATAATGAAATAATCAATATATCATTGACTATGTGAGAATGATCACGTCGTCACGTCATCACGTGAATTGTAATTATAATTAGCATATAATAATGTATCTTAAATCATATATATCTAGCTTTTCCGGTTAGAAGCATACGGCCAATTGATTAGCATATGAAAGAAACGACTTCATGCTCATTTGCATAATCTGGTCTACAAGTCAAGTTAAAGCTAGGCCTCCATCAAATGACGTTCTCAGAGAGTTCTGACTTCAGAAGAGCAAAGATGAGAACATAAAGCGTATTTTCTTTAAAGTTTGTATTTCTTTACATGAAAATCACTCTCGTATCACAATATGTATAATACATCCTCATTTTCAACCATTTTAAGCAAATTTCAAGCTTTTTCTATTATTTTGGCTCTTTACTCGCTTTTTCTCCCGAATCTCTTTTCTTATCTTCTTTATTGTTCAGGAAAATCTGTTATAGAAAAGCCTTTTGCAAGCCCAGCTGAAAAAAAATCATAGCATTAACATTCAGTTAGTTTTCATATATATATTTTCCCTCTTTAAAAGATTAAAATTACTATTTTTTGCGTAGAAAATGACTTTATTGCATCATATTTGAAATTAATAGTCATGTTTATCTCTATATTTCGTATAAGATTTATTGGCTTTTTTTGGATCTTAAATAAGGTTATGCCATTAAGAATATTATGAATTTTTATTTATACTATTATTTTATATCAAGTATGATGCTTCAAATAAGGAACAAGTAGAGAGGGAGATAGAGAGAGATAGAGAGAGAGAGAGAGAAAGAGAGGGAGAGAGGGAGATAGAGAGAGATAGAGAGAGAGAGAGAAAGAGAGGGAGAGAGGGAGATAGAGAGAGAGAAAAAAAGAGGGAGAGAGAGAAATAAAGAGGGAATGAAAAAGAGAGAACTATAATCAGATTTCCTGAATGAAAAAAAATGTCTTTTTCATCATCTTATTATTCTATCCTTTCGTTTGTGAGGCCATAATTTCTGTTAATTATAATTTTTTTATTCATACAAGAAAAACTGGCTCTTCATTCAGAAAAAAAAAATATAAATTGATGTGTCTAATATATCTATATATATTACTATATTACTATATAATATATACTATATAGTATACATAATATTAAATTAATCAATATATTTATATAAATTAAGTAGAAAAAATAGAAAAAATAAGATATATATACTATATATGTATTTACATATTCGGATATACTTCTGTTTTAGCGACTAGTTTTTCTGTCTTTTCATTTTCAAATGTTTTTTTCTTCAAACCCTTAGGTTTGACGAGAGAAACTTGAAGCTTGGGATGATGTTCTTGTATATGATGCTCATGCTACACAGCTACTTGTTTCGTCTTGTTCTTCTTATACTTATACGTCTTCGTCGTCCTCTTCTTCTACTTCTTCTTCGTCATCATCTTCCTCTTCTTCCTCTTCTTCTGCTTATGTTCATCTTTCGTTACTGAATCTCCAGAACATGCACATACACATGCATACACACATTTGGAAAATCATGAGCTGTTGAGAACGATTTATCTTCCTTATATGGATCAGAGAACTGAAAAGATAAATCTAAACAGGCTGACATCTTTTCAAAGTTTACATGGAAAAGACGCCAGAAAAAGACAAAAAGTAGATGCAAAAGCTTGCAGCACAAAGTTGGAAACAAGTGGATTTATCATTCTTCTTCAGCTGCCACAACAGCAAAATTTTCTCATTCTTTAGCTGATATATGAAGATAGTTCAAATGTAAAGATATCTTAATGAATTTTTAAAATGTTTGAATAACTCAGATGATTTTCAGCTTCAACTACTGAACATTGAACTCTCAAAGTGCATCTGATCCCATAATTTGTAGAAAAAAACCCAATGTGTATTGTATTCGATTTCAAATTGAAAGAAGGAAGAAAAGAAAAAAAAGATAAAAAAGATTTATCTCTTCCTCACACTTATACCAAGCTCTAAGAACTAGCATAACACACTTTGGTGTATATCGTTCATCCACTCTCTATCTTTCTGTTCATCTCCACTCTCTCTATACAATGTCTCATCTCTCGTTCCTCATTTTCTCTTTTTGAAAAAAAAAATCCTTCAACTGACTCTTCATCTCTTTTTTTTCTCTCTCTCTCTTTCTCCTTATATTTTCCTCTAACTCTCTCTTCCACTCTTCAGTGTTCTTACTCTATTTTAACTCTCCTCTTTTCTTTATTCTATTTCACTCATAACTTCCTCTATCTTTCTGTCTATCTATCTTTTTTTTCTCTTCATGTTCTTTTGCAAAAGAGAGTATACACTCAGAAAACATGAAATAGATCCACATGAAACTTGAAATGACGGAGAGAGTGAGAGATAGATAACTGAAAGAGAGAGCATTGGAAAGGCTGCCTGAAACAGCCTATCCATAGAGCTTGGTTTGACCCAGTGCTCAACATCTCGCTCTTTTTCTCTCCTCGTCTGAGCCAACCCCAGATATTCTCCTGTTGTCAAATTCTCCCCCTCCTCCTACCCCTCCTCCTAGTTCGTTTTCTATCTACTCCCTGCAACTTCTCTCCTTCCTTCTTCTCCCTCTTCGTATTTCTTTGCAGTTTATCGGGTCTCTCCTTGGATTTGGTGCTGTCGTCATCAGCTTTTCCCTCCGTAAGTTAACCTCATATACGGCATATTATCGCCTTTCCTGGACAATTATTCTGAGCTAAAACTAGACCTTTAACACAAACGTCATAGCACGTACGTGTTCTCATATTTCTTCTCTTAAACTAAGTATTTCTTCTAAACAAGAGATCATAACGAACTCTGTTAAATCTGTTCATCCATCTGTCGACACAAATCCATTCGGACGACCAGCTGAACTATCCAAAATCCAGGAGAGAAGTTGATTCAGTGTGCTCACAAAGACATATCTCTGTCTATACTATACACACACTCACACACCTGAAACGAAAGAGTCGAAGACAATAATTACGAGTTGACGTTCATCAAGTCGTCATCGCGTTTGGTGTCATGAATTGATGGCCGTCGCGACTGACGACAACCACCTTCTGTATTCGTCTGAACACGAAAACTCACCTATATTTTCTAATCCGTCTAGCCAACAGCTACAGTTACTCTTTGCCAAAATTGGAGCCCATCTCTCCAATTCCTCCCACAGGTAGCTTTATGTTTCTCGTCTTATTATTGTTAATTATCAGCCTAACATTGCGTAGTTATCATATGTTAGATAATATGTCAAAAATTCATGATCATCTATCATTCTCTTTCTTTCCCTCTCTCTTTCTTTCTTTCTTTCTTTCTTTCTCTCTCTCTCTCTCTCTCTCTCTCTCTCTCTCTCTCTCTCTTTCTTTCTTTCTCCCTCTTTCTCCATCTTATTCCCTCTTTCTCCCCCCCCCCCCCGATCTATCTCTCTCTCTCTAAACTTGTAAGAAGAATACCTTGGAATATTCATCATGCATTTCTCTTGTAGAACCAATGTAGTTCATCAGATTATTTGAGATTGCTCTCATTCAAATTTGCGTTGGTGTTCATTAGTAATTCAAGTTGTCAGACAATTATTTCCATAGAACTCATCCCAATTTTCATATATGTCTTACAATTCCAATACCGCCATCACACACAATACACAGAACACCAAAAAAAAGAAGAGTAATGCCAATCAATTTGTGAATGTAGCATTCATTTTCAATTTTTATTCAATTACTTTCATATATTTTTGTTCAATTAGACAAACGAAACAAATATTTTGCTGTCAGTCGACATTTAATTGATTGCTTCCAAGTTTTTGGTTCGGAACACAGAAGACAAAAGTTGATGATGAAGTTGAAAAATTTGAAGAAGAAGAAGATAGAGAGAGATGTAACCCAAAGATTCGGACATGTGCTCTTCCATTCCATTTTTCTATCTGTTTCACTTTCTTTATATTCTCTCTATATGAACTTCTATCTAGCAGTTTTTGTCTTTTCCACATTCCACCACCACTACCACCAACCACCACCCATCCTCTACAATTCCCTCCCCCCCCCCACCATCCCCGTGATCGGTTAGAGAGGCTTAGAGACAAGTGTATGATCCATTGTTTTATTTAAAAAAAAAGTTTAAAGAACATGCTGAAATAATTTTTTGTTGGATTTTCAAACTATATTCTTTAACTAATGCATAAGAAATTTATAACGATATATTCCAAGGCTTTTCAAGTTAATAGGAAGCATACTTAAACTTGACAAATAGTTTTCATAGCTGAAAGTTCAGCGATTGAATTGAATTCATTTTTTAGTCTTAAAACGCCTTAAAACGAGATACTTTCGAATGCCCGGAATATCATCATGCTCTTCGTTGTCATCGTCATCTGAGCATCTCAAAAGCCATTTTGCCGTATATGGTGATGATATTGACGACAATTTACACTTTGTATACATACATATCTATACATCTGAATACATATGTATGAATATGTATCTGTCTATATCGGTGAAATTATGGATTTTTCACTTTTCACAGCAAAGTGCTAAATGAAACAGAAGAACAAAAATTTATTTAAAGTAGTGTATGTCAGAAGAAAAGAAAATATTCAAAAAGTGCAAATATATTGAAAAATATCATGATTCTCTCAAAATTTCTAATTAAAATCGCAAAACAATTTGACGTAACATTCACATGAGGTCAACATGTACACGTAATTTGCTTAATTAGTTTTTCTACTTTTTTATTATTTAAAGAATAGTAAACAGTTGTATTTTCACTTTTTCTTTGATTTCTTTGTTGAAACTTTCTTACTTAGTAAAGTAGTTTGTTGGTCATGAAAGCCTTTTTTGTGTATTTACTGCAAGTTTGAGAAATGTTCAACTTTCGAGCTTTGCTCTTTCTTTTCATCCTCAACAAGTCGCCAATACCCAGGGTCAATATCTGTCTAGAAGTTCATACTACCTTCTGGTTATATAGGGAAGGGGGAGGGGGTTTAGGAAATGTATAAGGTGCAGGGAGGTTTCGTCCTGGTTAACAGTTTCATATGTTGATAATAAACTCATCACAGTTTATACATGTTGAAGTAGCTTGCCGAAAAAGGCCCAAAAGCATCTGAATATTGAATATCTTTAAGAATTTCTAAGAATACCTTTCCTATTAGTATATTGCCAAATATAGCGCTTTCATATCTATTATGTTCATTTTTTGGTGATGATTTAGCCTGAACATCAAGCTCAACTTGTTGTTTATAATGGAGCATTGAGAAATTAGCATATGGAAAATCCAAAAGTGAGAGAAAGGTATCTAGAGATATGGACAGAGCAAGAGAAAACGAGGGGTTAGACAATGGAAAACGAGAGATTGAGGAATAATAGAGAGCAACAAAACATATGAAACAGGGAACTGGAAAGGAAAAGAGACATGCATAGGTACAGCTTGGACAATCGAAAGCATCTAAGCTGCACTGGCTAGCTTTATTCAAGACCCCCAAGCTTACACAAGCATCAAGTTTATAGTGCTACAGCATAAAATACGAATATTGTTTTGCAAAAGAAAAAAAAACAATTTTTGGAGTCTTTCAGCTTTGTTCACAAGCCTAAGACGACAAGTTTGCATGAAAAAACTTTAAAATTTTATTTATAACAAACAAATTATAAAGAAATCAAAAATGACAATGTTGTTCTAGTTACATTATGAAACATGGCATCATGGCTTGTCTAGAATATACTATATGTATGTGTTATCTATTCATATACAAACTCTAAAGAGATACATATACATCTCTAAGTATATATAGAATATATAGTTTATAAATAATATTATATAAATAAGTTATAAATTACATAAAAAAATTAAAAATAAACAATAGAATGGGCCTTGACTACTACAATGTATGCACATTTATTTCTAATCATCCTCAACATTTTTTGGGAGAAACAATTCAATTTCAAATATCATTATATTAATTTATTTCATATTTTTTAAAAATTATATTTGAACTAATTAATTAAATTAAAATTTTAAAAATAATCTTATAAAATATTTATAATAAATTCCATTTTTGTCTCTTTCTAATAGATTTCTTGTTCAAATTTAAATTATTTGTTTATTCGTAACATCTATAAAGCACGTGTTCCTATTGAAGATAAAATAGAAATATCATATGTAAAGCTGATTCCTTCATCAGATTATCACTCTTGGCTTCTTATCATCTTACTTACAAGCAATAGCACATGTCCTTGTTCAACATCATCATCACCACCACTACCGCCATCATCATCATCGTATATGTCTCCACATGATGTTTCTTTTTTGATTTTCATTATTGAAAGCCAGATATACAGGATGTATATGTAGATGAACATTTTTCAGAATGAATAACAGCTCTTCATTCAAATTTCAAACTATTGCTTTTGAAGTTTTTAAATTTTCATTATTAACTAAAAATGAAATTTTTGTACTTTATATGTCTATAAAAACTTTTTCAAAAAATTGATTGAATTTCAAATTCAAAACTATAATTTTAGATAATCATCAGCTAATTTTTCATCCTCTAAACTAATTGTTGAAATACAATTGAATGCTAAACCTATTTCTTCATCACCATTCTAATCTTTTTTTCTTCTTCTTTAAAATCTGAAACATACTCAGAATTAAGTAATGAATCAGCTAATGGTTTAAATCAACTGAATTACTTGAAGCCAAAAACATAAATATCTAAATGAATGTACATATATAGTATATAGTATATACTATCTATTTATACATAAATAAATAATTTTTTATATAATTTTATTATAAAAATTATTTATTGAAATATATTAATTTGAATTATATTATTATAATATTATCATTAATACTATATGTATTATACGTATATCTTTCTTCTTCTTCTTCTTCTTCTTTTTTTTTTTGAATCGATGACATTCAATGTTATTTGAACTATCATTTTACTTTTCATACATTTTGTTTTATTTTTCTTTATTTTCATGTGGACAATTCTGACATTTACTTTCTGATCGTTTTGATGTCTTTTCTACTTTTTAAATTACTTTCCAACCAATTTCCATAATTGTTCTATAGCTATCTAGTAAGAGAGAGACCATAAAATTCTATACGAGCACATACATACACACTATAAATGTCGATGATTTTAAGTAAAAATTTTGTATTTTATCTGATAAATATGGTCAAAATCAAGATAATCCCATATCTAATCCGCAATATTGCTGCAGCGTTCAATTATTTCTCTACCTGTCTGTCTTTCTTTACTCCTCCTTCCCTGTATATATACACACACACACACTCACACTCACACATATTTCTCTCTTTCTCTCTCTCACTCTCGATCTCTCCCTCTTTATTTCTCTTCTTTCATTTTTTTTTTCTGCTGGCAGAATGAAGGGAAAAAAATAAGTTTATTTTATCTTAGCATTCGAATGATGCAATGTGCAAGCTTGTGAAGCAGCTAGTTTTGTTTTTTTTCTTGTCAAAACTTGTACAACTGATATTCTTTTATGGAATAATAATATTATTAAATATTTATTTTACATATATAATTATAATATTTTTCATTTGATTTCATTAATATTCAACACAAAAAAAAGTTTTCTTGCACTTTGTCTTTCTAAACTATTCAGTATTTATGTTTATTGAAGAACATCCTTCTCGTTTCGGCTTCGTTGATGTTCTCTAACTACGAACATATTAATCAAATCTCTAGGAAACATTCATGATAAACTTAGAATCTGTTTTCTTATTTCTTACATTGGTTTCTCAACGATATATATACATATATATATATATATATAACTTGCTTTAACTAAGCTTTTGAAACTCTAACTAAGGAAACCTAGGTGGTTTAATTGATTTTTCACGGATATTTTGCTAATTTTCACGCAAGAATTTACACGTGACACACGATTTGTAGCAAAAAAAGGTCATTTTAGTTAAAAGAGCTTACATTGAAGGGTTGTATTTTTCATTGCTTTTTCGTATATTTTATTCCACAAAATGCTCATTTATTCTAAAATCTTATAGTTATCTACAAGTAGTTTTGTATTCTTTTTATAAATTGTGTTCTATCAAATCATATTCTGTAAGATTAAGTGCAATTCTACGAATTTCCCTGAAGCAATGCGAATCTATAGCTCTCATGTTTCTTTTCCATATCTATCTCCATCCATATGACACTCATGCTTTCGAATTAACACTTAGAAGGAACATTTCAAATGCTCTGTTTGAAACTTAATACTTACTATTTCTGAAAAGGAGAATACTTCTAAGAGTTTGGTTGCCTATGTTCTTCTTCTTCCAGCTTGCAAAGATGCAGCAAGCTACGTCTCCTTTTCATTTCCAACAAAACTTGAAACATCTACCATTCAGTATTCAGCTAATGATTTTTAGCCAAACTAAACCTGAGGGTTTTTTCTTTTGTTTTCATGTTTTTCCTTGCTTTTTAAAACTCATCCTTTTCGATCCTTCCTTTGTTTTGATGTCATCCGTAAATAGTCTCGCTTGAATCTTTAAATCTTTTTTTTTCCGTCTCACAACGAATACTATAATATCAAAAAAGGAATCAGTGAAATTAAATTTTAGAAAAATAGAAAATTCATGATATTTGAAAAATAATTCTTCATCTTCATACTTAACCTTAAATGTATTGAATTAGATATTCTGTTTACTTTTTTTTCAACAAATTTTAAGCTTTTCCCAAACAAATTTTTAAACTAAATGGCACAAAAAATATATTTTTTCCAGTTATTTATCGTCACATCACCTTGGCTTATCATTAATTTTCCGGTTTCTTCTTGTTTTTTACTTCATTTTAATGATTTTTTCACTCTTTTTTTTTTGAAAAAATTTATAATAAGCTAATAAGAAAATTAATCTATACAATTTTCTTTAAATTTGATATTGATATACTTTTATTTCTATACATAGTATTCCGACTAAACGATATTTTACATTTTTCTTTTTTTTCCTCAAAAAAAATTTTCTTCCGTTTTCGTAATCTTTTCTTCTTTTTTTTTTATTTGGAATAAATAAATTTTAAATGAAAATATTTAAATAATTAAATGTTGAAAAGCAGAAACTTCGTATATCAAATACGGAAAAAAGCTGAAAGTTTTCTTATTTCTGCTTTGTGCCAAACGTTTTGGAATACGTTACATGACATGTAAATTGATTTGTCAACTCATGTGTCTAAGTATTCATAAACCATATTGAAAACATTAAAATTTGGTTCAAAAAATGAACAAACTCATCGTTATTTTTATTTATTTATATCATATAGTTATTGGAAAAATGCTGCTTCTTCTTTTTTTTTTGCTTTTTTCGTGAGAACAATAAGCATTTTGAGAATGTTTTTGTAGTTTGTATCATCAAATGCAGTCTCATTTCATATTTTAAACCACATTAATCACACAATCCAAGTATTCTCTAACTAGTATATCTATTATTTATATAAAAAAATATATATGTATATATAGTTAGAATAATTGTGATATTTTAACTAATTATTTAATGTTTTTTTTATTTTATCCTAAAATATTATTTGAAATGTTTAGGTCTGATGGGCGGCCAATGAATGGGTTGACGTCACGTCGTAAGCAGTGGAAAACTCGTCCGTGGGCTAGTACAGCTACACCACTGCCAGAATGGTATGTTTCATTTTTCTTTTATTTTTGTGGAAAAAAAAGGGAAGAATATATAGTGACAGTAGTAAGGAAAAATAGAATAAGAAGTAGTTGGTGATTTCATTGGTTATGATTTATTTGAAAAAAAAATTATTCCAAAAGAAGAATTATGGTGTTTGTTAAAGACGTAAAACTATAAAAATATCAATATTAACATGAGATATAGCTTAAATTTAAATAAGAATTAACTTAACTATATCATATAATATTGATATATTTGGTTAAAAAATTTAGAAAAATAAGAAATAATAATTCAATCCTATTTCTTAGTTATAACCTATTGTCCATTTGAGAGAGTAAATATTAGGTGATTGCATTGATTTTTTCGAAAAAAATTCAAAATTTTATAGTAATTTAACAAAATATAAAGATACAGTTTACTTACTTTGAGTTATTGGCATCTAGCCAGACAACAAAAATGTTTGAAGCACAATCTTATATAAAGCATAACATAACTATTTGATTAACATTGGTAAGCTTAGAGGTTTTTTAGTTCATTTTTATGTGTTTTGTTCAGTTTTTTTTTGAATTTTCTCTGGTCATTGTTGATGATTTTCAGTCTTTTGAACATAAATTTCTTTGAGCAATATCACTAAAAGTTGTTGTTTACTTCAAATATTTCTAATAGCATTCTACTTAATTTACCAGACATTGCTTTAATCTGAAAAGTAATTTTTTTAATTTTGGCTTAAATCATTCAGTTTTGAAATAATACTCAAATTTTCATCATCTTCTCATAAATTGATTTATTTCATTCATAAAAGGACTAAAAAATAGTAAAAAATGATCTTTCTGGATATATTGACAGTTTGTCTTCTGTTTTAAATTTAAAAAAAATTTTTTTAGCTTTTCATGTAATACATACCCATCTTTCTTTCTTTTTTTTTTATTTGAAAAGCTGGTCAAATGTTTAGTTTAACTCAAACATCCAATGCTTCTTTCCTCCTTTTTTCCAGTTTTAGACTTTTTACTTTATTTATATAAATTACTTTGGTAAACTAATTTTCACACTTAGAAATAATATTTTGTTTTAAAAATTATATTCTTACATTGGTATTATCCCGGAAGAAAACATGAATAATGACGAATCGATTTGATTTTAAACTTAAATCGGGATCCTTAAATTTCAAGTTTGAATTCGAAATTCTTGAAAATGATCTAGAATCAGCTTGGAAGCTTCTTCAAAAGGAGCTTGAAAGTTGATCTGAATAAGAAAAAAAGTAGAAAACGAGGAAATATGAGTGGAGTTGAGATATGAATGATGACATAGAGAATAGAATGTACGAAAGAAGGAAGTACAGAGTAGTTTAATAAAGAGAGAGAGAAAGAGAGAGAGAGAGTAAGAGAGAGTTATGAAGAGAGATAGTAAGAGAGAGTTATGAAGAGAGAGAGAGAGAGAGAGTAAGAGAGTTATGAAGAGAGAGGGAGTAAGAAAGAAATAAAGATAGATATAGTAACTGGAGAAAGGTCAGAGGAGTCGAATCTCCGCATACGGATGTATGAGCTCTTCCAGCCATTCATGAATTCATGGATGATCATGAATCATCACGTGCATTTCCTTTCTTCAACGTACTTTTCCTTTTTTTTCCAAAAATATCAAATTTCACGTGTGCTACACGTGGTCGTCCTAGCTGGGAAATGAACATTTTGACGCCTGAACTTTATGACTTCAGGCGCCCAGTTCTTTCTTTTTTCTTTCTTATTATTGAATTAAAATATATAATTATAATAATTATATTTAAATATAATAAGTAATAGATGATAAAACATTTTATTTTTTGCGTGTATTCATATCTAAATGCTTTTCATCATCATCATCATCATCATCAGCATCATGTCACTTATTATGAATGATCTTATAATCATTAATGATTGAGGTCATCAGTCCTTTTCTGCAATTATTTCTTTAATTCAACTTCATAATATGATGTATATACTATGTATATATATATATATTTGGAATTCTAATAAATATGTCTTCTCAAATATATTTTAGCTTGAGGCAATGCGTCTGTAACCAAATGAATGAATCGTCGTCTAAGATTCATTTCCTGTTGCATAGCACACGGCTTTGGCCAATTTTTTCTTTTGCTTTTAAGCATAAGTTCATAGAGCTTAATACTCATGCTTTAACTTCCTCATAATTCAGCAAGCTTTCTTTTGTTTTTGTTTATTCATCGATGTCGAACTAAGGACAGCAGCTATCTGATTGACATACAATTAGTGTTTTTTGCTTTCTAAATTTATTTTTTTTGTGTAAAATTATTAAATTCAGAATGCACTTATGATGTTTCTTATGCTTAACTAATCATCGAACTACACAGATTCACTGTTCCAATGCTGCTGCATGTTTCTCTTCCTTTCATGAACTCTTGGGCTATTTTCATCTAAGCCCTCCTCTTTGTCATTACCTACTACTTTCCCTTCTCTCCTTGTTTCATCAATTCAGATTTCTTGTCACAGTTACTTTTGCACCATAATGCTGTTGATTATCCCTTACTTTCTTAAATAAAGAACAGAATCCAGATGTACTTTCATTGCTCAGCCACATAACGACAATGCTCGTCACATCCGTGAAACATCTAACTAACACGATTCGAGCAGCTGAGGTCCGCCTTCCAGCATCGTCTCATCATGTCTCCCTGTTTCAGCCTAGTCCTTTCTCACTCTAAAGAGGATTACTTCGTCCATTTTCCAGCAACACGTTGCTATACTCAAGAGCGACGTCCATCTTTTTCTTCCTTTTTTAAATTTTCTTTGATATATTTCTCAATGAGGCTATTGCTTCTTTTCCTCTGCATCTTCACCTCCTTACATCATTTCTATCTTTTGCTTGTCGTCCGTGCTCATTTCATTGGACCATGTTGCTCACTTTCATACTTATCCTCTTTTCGAATTTAAGTACTTTTAGTATTCATATACTTCATCAGTAACATACTATTTTATGATTTCACATTAATATTTCCTTGTCAACACCTATGTCTGATCAGATGAATTTTATTTCAAAAAAGAATGAATCGTATTCCGTCTTCCTCTTCCCTCTCTCTCTCTCTCTCTCTCTCTCTCTCTCTCTCTCTCTCTCTCTCTCTCTCTCTATCTCTCTCTTTCTTTCTTTTTTTACAATTTGTCTCTCATATTTGGTGGTCCAATACCTCTTTCATCGTCTAAAATGCCACAAATTTGAAAAAAAAACGTTGTAATGAATCATCGTCCATTTGCTCATACTCGAATCAATCCAACTAATCACAAACAAACCCTAATCGTAAAACGTCTGAAGAGACATTCCCAAACTGAAATCATCTTGGTCCCTCAAGAACAAGCACATCGTCGTCAACGACTAGCATTGTGATGACGGGCCACAAAGATGATGCAAAGATGAAATAAAAAGAATTATTCAGAATACTGCTTTACCTAATCCATCCCACTTTACTGCTCTGATTCGTAGGACTAGACCATCCCACATGACAAATTTTCAATTGTTCTCCTCATGCTGCTTTGAATAACGAACGAAGGACACAGACGAAAATCTGCGTGTGTATCATGTTCTTCAACTTTTATGTTTCTCAAGTTCTTTCGTCAATGAACTTTACGTATCTCCTATTTACTTCCATCAGTTTTATATTATTTTCAGTGATAACTAACGAGCATTTGTGTTTTTTTGCTATTGTCCTCATCTTCTTCTTCATCATCTTCCTCAGCCACCAAGAGTTTTTTTTTTTGAAAATTGTCTACTTTATCTTCTTGTAGGATATTTCCAAACTAATTAATTCAGAAAGAAACCTCACACGAGATCAACTTATTGAACTCTGTATGTGAAGTTGCTTTGATAATCACACATAGCCAATCGTTTCATTCACATATATAATATTTCCACTTTGAAGCAGACAGCTATCGTTGCTATTGCTTTTCCTATGTATATATAAAGAGAAAAGGAACAGCATAAGCTTTTAACATCCATTTTCGATTCATTTTTTTTTCAATTTGGCTACTATTTCTACATATGAAATCATCTTGAAATCAGTCAGGCAGAAGGGTTTATCTGTTGTTTCTATCTCAATTGAGACTTTTGCTCTGAATTTATTGTTCTGAATTATGAATTTCCTATGAGCAATTTTCTCTCAGCTTTATTGAAATTGTTTTAACACCAAAAAGTTATATAAAAGAATCAAAAAAGAACAAGAAGAACACGAATAAGAAGACGAATATTTGCAACTGATACCCTTTTCATTTGAAGTTGCTCATATTCAATTTGAAACTTATGCTTATTCTCTAATATAATCTTTCACCAAATGTATGCAATCTGCACATCATCTTCTTATAAAATATATAATTTAAACGAAACATCTATTTGCAATCTGCATACTTCGACTTTTGCCAATTTGAAAAAAAAAGTTTCTGCTTCATTTCAAGTACAATCAGTTGTCTCTACTTGTCTAATAGATTGATGGACTACATATAAACGACATTTTATGATCAAAAAATGTTTTTTTTTCACTAACTATATAGCATATAGTTAGTATATAAAGGAGAATAATATTATTTTCTGTTTAATAAATTTCATTTCTGATTTCATTGATTAACTTCTATTGCAAATTTTCTTTTAAATAAATATTAACAACAGGTGCTTTATCTGTTTCATACATTCAAAACAATTTGATTACATATTTAATTTATATTTTATGCATTTTGATTTATTTTTTTCGAAAAAAATGCTTAAAAACTTCCTCATTTTTATATAAAATATTTAATTTGTTTTGAATATACATATATGTTTAATTCTCAATTTCTTTTTCACCTTCTCCTTCTATTTTTGCATTTCTTCTTATATTTTGATTTAATTGTGCAATTTATTAGCAAATATACATATAACTGTATATTCTTAAAGATTTCCTAATTTTTCTTCCATTTTCTTATTATCTCCTATTGACCAAAAGCAAAAAATCAAGTAGATTTTGAGATTTGTGCTTGTTCACATCCCTCTTTTTCCATTTTTGGCATAACTTTCTTTCTGTCTGTCTCTCTCTCTCTCTCTTTCTCTCTCTTTCTCTCTCTCTCTCTCTCTCCCTCTCTCTCCCTCTCTCACTTTGTCTCTTGGTGTACATGTTGATCTCTATGGTTTAACCAAAGATGTCTGAAGCTGTAAAATGTTTCTGAAGTTGACAATCATGACATCTAGAAAAAATGGAAATTCGATGATGCAACCTCCTATTTGTAAGAAAGATTTAGTATTTCTTCAATCCCTCTTCACAGCAGTTGAACGAACTTTAAGGTCAATCGTATGTAATCCATCTCAGTCCACCATAAACCCAAATATTTCTTCCAGAATGATGTTGTCATTGTCTCAATATCCGGTCATTCTGCCACTTCTTTGTACCCATATTCTGATCTTCAATTTCCTGCTCCTCTTCAATGTTGTTGCTTAATCTCTGAAAACATATTGCGATTTGTGTATCTGACCATTGAAAGCAGTGCAGCTTGATGGTTGTATGTCAGCGATCAGATGGCATTATTACTTGTTTATATGAAGTCATTACATCCTTTAGTATATACCTCTTGAACGTTTCATTTCGTTTTTCTTTTCTCATCACTCATCGTTTCCTTATCCCCCATTCTCTCTCCTTATTCAGCTTTTAGCTTTTCTTCTGCTTTTCCTTCTTCAAAATTTCCGATTCCCTCCGCCCCATTTTTCATCTTTTAAGCTTTTTTATCTCTCTCGCATTCATTTCATCACCAAGAAACTGTTCTAATTTTGTGCTTTTTTTCCAAATATACGACTGATCGATACAACTAATTCCATGTTTTTGATGATAGCTTGTACAAATCTAACCATTAGTTTTTGCTCTTAAATTCGAAATTTTCCATCTTTTCTCATATTTGAATCTATTTCTTCAATTCTGAACCCATCAGAATATACATTCATTGTAAACATGTTATTTTTCTCAGTTTTTTTGTTATTATTAGCATTTATTAAATTGAAAAAGTTTTTTTTTAAAATAAACTTTCGCTCTAATTTTGAAGAACATTATGTTCTCACATATCTTTACGAGTTAATAGATTTACATATGAGAAAAGATTTCGAACGTTTCTCCGTCATTATCATCAATTCCTCGGAATGTTTCCAAATTAAATTCTTTTACTATTCTTATGACAAAATACATTTTTATTCAAAGGTTCATATTTGATTTTTCCCGCCTTCCGCATTGTTTCGGAAGGAAATTCACGTGCAAGTTGCACTTCATATTCAAATTTTATTTGAAGAAGCACGGTTGCTTCTTTTACCATTTTTTACAATATTGCTTCTTATATTTCATTTTTACTTTTGTTTTTCATTTATGTATTTACATATAATATCTATTTGATTCTATTTAATCGTCTAAAGCTTTATATAGTTACAAAAGTATTTATTTTCTTAAAAAGGATGAAATTCTTTAGAATAATCGTAAAATCTTTTGAACTTTTGTATATAAATTTCATTCAGTTTTACTTATTTTTATATATTTTGATTTCACTAATTATAATATTATAACATCTATAATAATAAAATATATGATTTTGATACTTTCATTTTCTTCATATCTTTCTGTCTTTTTCTCTCAAATTAAGCATTGGTTGTCCTTTCTTCTATCTTTATTTCTGTTCTGCTATTTAGATATTTCCTAGAAAATTCAGTTTGTATATACAAATTTCAAGAGCAAATTGATAATTATTACTCTAATTTTGATGAAATCATTACTTCAAACTGTGAATTTTCTACTTTTTCTCGAAATTTTACTTATTTTTTTTGTGAATAATTAGCAGAAGAAAACTATATTCATATTCCACATCAACTATATTAGTGTTACAATTCTATAATTGAATTCTCTGCTCATATTTCACATCGTGCTGCACCTGACCTACTTGTTCATGTCAGGTTGCAACTTTTGAGAAACAATGCTTTTCTAGAATATTCTTTGAAAATGAGAAGAAGAAAAAAGTGAAACCCCAAACTAAGAATAGAAATAGTTTAGAATAAGTAGAATATTATTTTTTTTCCTATTCAAAATTGAAGAAAAAAGTTTTTTCTCTCATTCTTGATTCTGTTTTCGAGGAAACATAGTTGCTGTTAAATTGTTCTAAGGAAATCAGAAAAAAAAGAAAAACTAAACCAAACTGCGACGTTCCGGCTCAAAAACTGAAAATGTCTACTTCATACTGCTTCTGTTGAGCTAAGCATAGTTTGTTAGTTTTTCGATTTTGCAACTTGGCAAATTAGGTTAAAAGTTGGTGTTTTCATGCGAGAATCTGATTGCTAAATTCTTGAAAAATTTTTGATTTGTGAGTTGAGTTTCAATATTAACGTTTGAGTTGACATATAATATATATGTAACTTACACTTATTTCCTCCTTTCAACTATAAAAAGATTTATTCTTTTTCCTTTTTTTACTTTGTTTCATTTTGTATTTTCTTTCAAATATATTTGTATTCCAATATACTTATTAATCATTATTCGTATGTGAAATTCTTGATTATTTTAATTTAAAAAATTGCTTAAATCTTTCTCTCTAGGCATTTTTTTCTCTTACTCGTCTTTGTCAACTATCAGATTATCCTTCTGAAGTTGATTACGTATTGCCGTGTGAGACGTCCTCCAAAATTATTTGGAAAAAGAAGTCTTTTCTAAAGCTTTTAACTCATTTCTACACGTATTTGGCGACAATCAGCAAAATAAGAAGAAGTCTAATACTCTGAGACCCAACACGATGACTACTCGACGGCACACAGTTTGGTTCGTGCCAGGGTCTAGACGGTAAGTCGTTGTAGTAGTAGTTACGTCTTTTCAAATCCGTCTTGTCCTGCTTTAATCCCTTATTGCATTAAAGAATTCACAACAAAACAAAAAATCGAAAATCCACAATATTAACCTCTTGAGTATTCTGAAATAGACAGAAAAATAACAAAAATACAAATATAGCGATTTTATTTGTTTTGTTTTTTTTGAATTTCAAATATTATTAGCTATATGATGATTAAATAGAATTTTTTAACTGTATTTTTTGAAAAAATAGATGATGAATAGCTAGGATATTGATACTTCTTTCTGTTAAATTAGAACATCTAAGTTAAGGACTTGTTTTAAACATTTAAATTAATAAGATTGTGCTTCAAACAAAATATTTTTGGTTACAGTTAACTGATTAAGAAAAAACTGATATGAGTGTCTGGTGAATTGAAAGATTCTCATATTGAGTATTGAGAGTATGAAACGTTGATTACTGGTACATAGGGGACGATTATGATCGAATACTATGGTAATTATTGCCTAAACAAATGAATGAAAGCGTATATGAGAACTTGAAAATATGAAAAATGGAAGGTGTGTGTGTGTGTTAAGAGAGAAAGAATTTTGAGCTGAACTAGGAAATAGTTATGAAATTTTCTGTAACTAAAAGGGAGGAAAAGATAAAGAGAGTAAATCAAAACAGGGAGAGAATAATAGAAAGAAAGAGAGAAAGAAGGGGGAGGAGAAAGAAAGAGGCGTACAAAGAGAAAACCCGAGAGGATGAATGCGAAATTGAGATGCAAGAAAAAATAGTAGGGTAGACAGTGTTAAAAAGAAGAGGAAACAGAGGGAAAGAGGAGGAAGGGTTGATAGAGAAAAGAGAAAACGACCAAATCCCGGAGACTATGGAGAAGGCGTAACGAGAACCAGACAAGTAGTGTCTTCCCTGCGTCTCCATCAGCTTCAGTGCTTCAAACCAAAGCTACTGGGCCCAAGAGAGCAGAAAGTGAAGAGAGAGAGAAAGAAAGGGTTTGAGGCTGGCCTCTCCACTCCCCCCACACTCCGCGGGCCGTCAACTGACAGCCGCACCCCATGGCATAGAGGGGCAGAAGCTTCAGATGGCGCGCCGGCGCAACGGCGGTGCAGCTGCTGGTACCGGGTCTGGCTCGTCTTCGGGTCAACATCATCCGGTATCCACTAGCAGTTCCGGATTCGGCTTTTCCGGCCTGCGGCGTGAGCTGCATTTGCACAATCTATTCAGACGGTCCACGGCTGCAGCGGCCGCCACGAATACTAACACTCCCAGCAGCAATTGTCCTCCAACTTGTGATTCATCTGAAAATTGTACTAACACTAATCAACCAACTACTTCTATTCCTTCTACTGTTGCTCACACCAAACCATTGCCTGCGTCGTCGTCGATTGGCGCTGCTAAGCACATGAAAAAACCAGGCGGCTTGTTGACCACCTTAACAAAGTCGTCAGCAGTTCCGCCTGGTCCTACAGCGTCATCTGCGACGAACGCATCAGCATTGGGTTGTTCCCGTTCCACGAGCTGCACTAGCAGCGGCTCAGCCACGCATAGCTTGCGAGTCCATCCGTTGTTCAGCTCGGAGCAGCACTCGTCGTCAGCCTCGCCGATTGGAGCCGGTCATCTGGTGCCGTCGCAGCATCAGCAGATGCTCCAGCAACAGCCACACACCGTACATGCGAGACGTGAATCCTTCCTGTACCGACCAACGGCCGACGATCGCGAGGTACTGAGACCAGTCAGTCGGGCCAGCTCCATAGCATCGAACGATCACGGGTAAGTCATGAACTTCTTGAACTTTATTATTGTACGTCATCGCTTTTCTTGAACGCAGGTTTCATTTTAAAATTTAAAATTTCGCATTAATTATGTCTTTTTGTTTGAATTATATATAATATTCATATAGTTAGTGTGTCTGTGATTTATTGTGTGCATTTGGCGTGTAAACTAGTGTCTTGCGCGTGTATTTTCAAAATCATTATTTCATCAAACGATAGCTGCTTTACAAGCAGTATTAGACTATTTATGGTTAACTATATCTATATAGTATATCAAAAGCTTATTATTCTACTTATTTATTTTTCTTTGGACTCCACACAGACAGACACCACACACACACACATACACATATATATATTTAAGTAATTTTTTTATTGATTCTACTACGCTTCCTTCCATTTTTTAATGCAACTTTTTTCTATCTCCGTCGTTTTGATTACATATTTCTGATTATTTTCGTGATTTCCTTCCAAAAAATTGTGGTAGACTTGGCTCTCCTATGCTTTAGAGAGTTAAGAATATCCTGAAAGAACATTTTCATCTTTTACGCCTGTCTTCTCTTATCTTTTCACCTCATGAAAACTTGGCAGCTGATGCTACCACATGTAATGATGAAAAGCCAGAAAAACGAGAGCAGAAATGAATGAAATTGAAATTTATTTGAAGAAAAAAAATCAAAAGATTTTCGAGGAGATTCAGCATTATTCTTCGAAAGTTTTTTCTTTTTTCGACTCCAGTACGTTATCGGACGAGATATTTATCTTGAAACCGGAGGGGTAATGAAGAAGAAGAGCAGAGATACCACACACAAACATCCATACACTCACATAGCCTTAAGGCTATCATGTTGTGGAATGGAAGTCGTTGCTGTCTGTTAGGCTAGCTGTTTGTGCTTTAAATGGTTTGACTATCATGTGAGTTAAAGCTCTTGAACGTCATCATACTATTAATGCCTCTGATCCATTTTCTTTTACTCATTCTTTCTTTACTACTACTGAAGCCGCTACTGCTGCTACTGCTGCTGCTGCTGCTGCTGCTGCTTGTTCTCTCGGAAGCTAATCCATCTTGCTTGTCCATCGTCTCCCACCTATTTCACCTCTTCTTTTCCAATCTCTTTCTCTCCTCCCCTCCAACTTTTCACTTGATGATTCTTCTATTCTCACCTCGTTTACGACCTCTTTACGATCTTAGTTTTTCGTGAACGAAAAGCTGCTCGTCCGTGACACACATAGAATACTACACAGGCTACTTGACTGTCGTTTGTAATGGGTTTCAGCCTATTCAAATGACCAAAAACGCCACGTTACGCACATCATAAAGCTTAATCTATGTGAAACGAGAAGAGTCTGAATGTGACACATGGCTGTGAACGTTCCATGTTCATACATTACTCATATCCATAGCTTTTGGACAAGTACATGTATGTCGTCTTCTTCTGCATATGCTGCAGTCTTTCTCTCTTATATAACACAAATCGGTTTCGAAGAGTCTGATGACGTTGTGAATCATGTCCGTCGTGGAATCAGATGAGTCTATGGGTAAAAGAAAATCAGACTAAAAAGCAGTGACAGAGTGGATGAATCGAAGAGAGAAAAAGAAAAGAAATACACAGAGCTTCGTTGTTAAGCTTCACAAGCGGTCGGAAAGAAGATGTGACCCGTTTAATCAGCCAAGTAAATCGATTTGACTCTCGACATACATCAACATAATACGTTAGTTGTTTCTAAGTTTCGTCTAATTTGGTAATCAATGTTAATCATAAAGTCTGGAAATGAGAGAAAGAGAAAGGGAAAGAAGAGGGGAAAGGAATACGAAACGCACGAAACGTTGAAACTCATATGTGTGTGTATAGGTTGGTTCACATTTTCTAGCCATATATCTGAAGTTCCTCTTAGAAGGTTAGAACTTTACCTTAAGAGGCCTGCTTAGGTTTGAAGTAGAGAGCCAGTTGTTTCCTTTCCCCCACTGGCACATCATTGTATTCTACCTCTAAAGCAGATTACGTTGCTAACCATTTCCGGTTTTTCGACTACAACTTGTTCACAGCAAATTAATTTTCCAAATCGATTATTCACATATATAGCTAGCTGTTCATACAGAGTATAGGATGCAGCAGTTTTTCATCCATAACCTATCATCAGACTATATGCAATTTTCAATTTGGTTTGTTGTCTAAGCAGCTTGAAAATGGCATTAAAATTCAAAGAATTTCTCTCTTTCTAAATGACGATTCATCTATTTGTCATCATTAGCACTTCCGATACGAGTTTATTCACGATGCCAACAGCTTCATCTACTACAATGCTGAATGATTTCGAGTTTTTTCGCTTTTTTTTTTCTTGGAATCTTCTTTAACTCTTCTTTTGGTTTTCGTCTGACCTGTTTGAATGATTGGATATTCCGAAAAAAGCATAATGATGAGATGGAAAATGCCCACCCTGAATGAAATTTGAATTCAATGCTATTAAGTATGCTTGTGACCGTCGACTGATTCAAGCGGAGCATACAAGATTTGTGCTGCTGGTCCTATTGAGAGAGCAATATAAAAGCATATGAGGTTATATCGCTGACGCTAGATGAAGTAATGCACATATGGCTATTTATTCTCTGAATCATAGAGCTGAGTGACTGAAGAAGCGGAACATCAAAACGAAAGCTCCAAAATGAGGCGAAGGATGAAGACAACGGGAAAGATGGCTGATGCAGATGGCGGGATCTTTTAACATATATGTATACATACCTATGTGTATATGCTTTTCTCTATATGAAACTCAACAACGAAAAAAAAGTTAAAAAGAGAAAGAGAGAGAGAGAAGCGTTGAATACGAGACGTTGACCAACTGGTCAAAGATCATCCAGACATTCCGAGATACTAAAAAGATATGCTTAGCAACATCTGTGCTCAATTCAAAAATTCTGAATTCTGTTTGAGAACGACGAAAGGTTTTTTCTCTCTGACTTGTAGTGGTGGAAACCACAGAAAGGTGAAAGCACAAGCGAAGTTCGTAAAATTAAAGGAATAAAGAGAGGACAAAGGGATTTTTTCCGTTTGAAAGCTTGAAAGATACAATTCTTTTCTATTCTTTTTGCTTTAAAGCTTATTCTCAAGCTATGCTGGATCATTCTTCTTCTTCTTTTTCTTCTTCCTCTTTGTATATTGGATCACTGAGAATTACATACATACATATGTGGGCCTCTCTTCATCCTCGATGCTTGTGTCGGTGACGTCGACATAAGACGAAGCAGCATTTTCTCAGAAAAGCTCTAACCTTCACTACTATCAAGTTTGACAAAAAAACCTTTTTCTCTTCAAATACGACTGGTCAGACAGTAGCAAATGCACATCCACTTTACTATATCATATTAACATTTCATAAATACATATAATATTAGCTTATGCTCTATAGATGTTTGTTTTTCACATACAATTTGATCAGAAAACTCCCAAAGATCTCAAGATTTTCAGTTACAAACGAAAAATATTGGCATAACATTAATTATAATATTATACGTATAATGAGCTGAAAATATTCTCAAAGGAATTTCATAATACGAGAATTTTCAACTTGAGGAAAATGAGCAAAATCTGACAAGGGCTTACATCTCAATATACTCCACGACGTCTACATGTCATCTTCTTTACTTCACGACTAATTACATCATTCGATATTTCAGTTTTATCAAGAAAAAGTTCATTTTCTCAATTTTAACAAATTATTTTGCCATCATATCACATTGAAGCGAAGATTTAATTGGAAATGTTAATGTTGATATGAAATTTTATCTGAAATAAGAGTATATTGCTTATGAGCAAGCTGTAAGTTGTATTCTGTGAGCGAATGCAGATAAACTCAGAATTTTGATTTGATACGTCAGAAATGGAAAAAAAAGTCACAAATGGTACTCTTCATCTGATCTACTTCTTCAAAAAGAACTTTTTATGGATTAGCTGCATAAAGGACGTTCTTATAAATTCTGCTTTAGTTGTTTGTTTTCATCATACCCCCAATAAGATGGTCCGTAACTGGAAGCTCAAGCAGCCGTAGTAAATGTCTTTATTCACTTATATACCAGAGGGACTGAATTCTTCATAATATGTACACCAGCTGAGACATAGTAAAGGGAGCTCTATGTTTAAATTTGAATATATGCATGTACGTCTGATGACAATTACTCGGCTCTCTCTTTCTCCTTGACTCTCTCTCTCTCTCTTTCTCTTTCTCTTAAGGGTTTTATTATCTTCTTCTTCTTTTTTATAATATAATCAAGGTTATCTTAAATATCTGCACTTGGTTTAACTATATATGTATATACGTATGTTCCATGAGAACATCAGATATAGGACATGCTGACAGCAGCTGCAAATGATGAGATGGGATGAGAAGAAAACTAAAAAAAAAAGAAATATCGATAAAGATATATACATATGTATGTATGTATGTAGGTTAAAAGATCTCTTAAACACATTCTTCAATATTCTATGCTCTCTTTTATCTTTTTCTTTGTGTCTTTTGGTTTGGTGTCAATACATACAACGAAGAAGTTCTATTTTTCTGAATTTCATCCGTATTTCACACTAAGCAGGGCTTAAACATGAAAATCAATAAATGTATTTTTTTGTGTCTCGTTTAAGCTTGTTCTTCTAACTTTAGCTATACTTTGTAATTTGAGCAAGAAAAAAAAAGATTTTTTTTTCAAATATTATGAGTAGAGATGTATATACATCTGTATCTATGCTGCTCTATGCTCTGTGCTCAAGAGCTGTGCTCTGTGCTGTGAGATAGCTATGCTTCATCCATTCAACAGGCTACATGTTCAAAGTCAGTAGGTTGAAGATGAAGTATTGAAAAAGATTCCTTATGATGGCGAAAACGAAAATTTGAGTAGATAGTGACAGAAGGCTTTTAATTGCTATTGGAACTGCTTCAGTTTGAATGATTTGACTGATCCCTAGAGCTCAATGTATCTCGTCAACATTAGAAGTTAGAGAGAGAGCACAGATTTGCTTAGGGTGGTCTCTTTCTATTTCTATCTATCTAGCTTTCTCCATGCACGTATTTGTGATAAAACAAGATTTCCACCAAGAAAAAAAAGAGGGAAAATGTCATTTTTCCCTTCAAAATAGAAGACAATTCAGATATTTTCAAGAATATTATGGTCACATGCTGTTGTGTCTGATCCGTTTTTACTGTTTTGCAATCATTTCGGTCTAACTTATCAAATGGGGAAATTAGAGAATTGAAAACAGAGGGAACGAAAATCGCCAACTGTCTGAGAAAATATAGCCAATGCAGTATTATTTTCAATTTTCATATGTAAATCATAGTTTAACTATAAGCATCTTGTCTTTCTCTCAAAACTCCATATACATATATGCATTTAACTATATGAATATAATAGAAAAAGAGCATTTTTTGTTTGTTAAATCTTTAAAAGTATTGAAGATAAAGAGAGAAAATTGATGGAAAAGATATAACTTTGTCACAGATTATGTTATGTCATAGGACATACTATGTACATAGTATATAGAAAAGAAGTAATAATCAAAAGAAAAAAAAGAAGAAATATGATTGGAAGAAAGCCTAGAGAAGTATATCTTACTAAGTAATTTAGCCTTTTCTCGTTGTTATTCAAAAATATTATATATATATATATATATATATGAAGAAATTGAGATCTTATAATATAATTATTGGAAATTAGAAGAAAAAAATAATTCTTTAATTTCATTTCACACAAATCGAGTTGTAAGTAGCTTTAACTAGTTATACAACTTTTTTTTTCATTTTCTGTCGTATAAATTAAGATAATAATATTAAAATATTTATTTTATTTAATAAGAACAAATAATATAGTTCAAATACTTTTTCTTATTTATTTCATATGATTGAAATAATTGTTGAAAAGAAAAAAGTAGAAATGAAATCAACTGAAAGATTACCACCCAGTGAGCAATTTCTTTTCATTCCCTCCCAGGGGCATACACGAGCTCCACATGATGAATATTGCTCCAAACGGCTTGTCTCACATCTTAATACAAGCGAAAGTAAAAAAAAACTCAACGAAAAGAAGTTTTCCTCTCTACAATTTGCTATTTTCATCATTGCTGGGGGGAGGGAAGAGGAGGAGGAGAAGGAGAAGAAGAAGAAGGAGGAGGCCAAGTAGATGAAGGGAGAGAACGTGGAAGTGGAGGGAAAGATTCTACGCTGTGCTCTGTGTGTCTGTGCATACGTTGTAATTTTCCAAAATCAATTGAAGAAGCTGATTTAAGCTTCAGAATAAGATCAATAAGAAAATCTATTAAAGCCTAGTTGATTAACCTAATTATGAGATATTTAAACTAAGCTTAAGGACTAATTTCACTAAACTAATTATTCTCTATTGCTTTACACAATACATTTTCAATATATTTTTTGAGGGTTTGCATTGAATTAGTTTACATTTCACACACAAGTTACAAGAAAAATTGATGAAAAGGAATATACATCCAGTTATATATAGTCAATAACTTCTCATAAATAAAAACAATTGAAATATACATATGTGGACTAGTATATACGAGCATCTATTTACGTAAATCACAATAGGTTTGCAATCTTTGATTGTATTCAGAGCTATACCGGTGTCTTTCTTCTCGTAGACCCTTCACGTCAACAAAGGCATCTTCTTCCAGTTGTTCCAAATTTCAAATCATCGTTATTACCAAACTCGCATTCTGAACGCACTGCCAACATTTTGATTTTTAATGAAATTAAACTCATATATCTCATCATTCATCTAAATAATTATCTATTAAAACGATTATATTTTACTTATTATAATATTTCAATAGAATATTCCTGATTTTTCTCAATATATACTATATCATATAGAATTCTTTTATATCTTCTCAGATTGGAAGAAGCGGGGGGGGGGGAGAGAAGGTTAGTTTAAGCCAACAAGACGTCTTTTTTCTTGCTTGGCTAAAGAACATCTGACTAAGCATTTCCGCTATGATCTGTCCGGAACCTCAAAACTCACTTCCTTCTTTCATGAAATTTATTGAAAATCTTGAGAGGAATGAAATTTAAAAAAAAAAGGATTTTGACCTTTTCCGCTTCTTCTAAAACGAATATAACATTGATATATCAACTATTTGAAATCATCATCATCATCATCAACGACGAATTGAGTTCTTCAAATTGAATTCACTAAATCGCAGCCAATTTTATTCAGTTTTAAAAGAAATAAATATCTATGTTTTAGTCAAAAACTGATCATTGACTGTAGTATGTATGTATGTATATACATTCAAATTGATTTTGACTGAGATTGACAAGTTATTACTGATCAAGTTCAGATGAACTAACTCATAAGTTAATGCCATGAACCTTTCCAACAGCTTTGTTGCAACTTTTTTCTTTGTTTCTTCTTCTTCTTTTAATTCCATCTTCATTCAACATATAGGACTATAGTACTTTTTCATCAGATATCTGATGTATATTACGTAAATAAACCTTTGAACTTCAAGAAAAAGCAATTCTTCCAGATGATTTGTAGTTTTCTTGGGTTTTTCAAAAGCTAAAAAGCTTCATCTTTCCACTGTTTTGTTTTATTTTTTGAGTTTAAAATCAGGTTGAAAAAGAAAAATTACAACTTGAAAGCATGTAATTTGAAAAACATTACTATTTCATTATAATTAAATAATTAATAATATTATGAATGTAAGAGTACATATAACTATATATAGTATATACAATCTATATGTATAGTTTAGATTCAAATATTTGTTCTGATAATTTTTCTAATTTTTCTGTAACTTCTTAAGCAAAGAATATTCTTATTTTGGACAAAAAAAAATGTTGAAATAAGCTGGGGATGAGTATACTTGATTCGTCTCATTTCGCTTGTATATTGTGTCCACTCAACAATCTGAAAAACCATAAAATTAGAAATTTTCGTTTTATTTTCTCCAGAAAACTCTTCTTCTTCTTCATCTTTTTCTTTATTATACTGAAAGATAAACGCATAGTTAATTAAAACAATTCCTTTTTCTCCACATTCAGATAGCAGAAGAGCAAGAAGAATGGAAGAGTCTCATATTCTTTTTCTTTCTTATTTTTTTTGATTTCAAAGTCAAAAATTCGCGTTTTGTTCTTCTTTTTTCATCTACAAAATCATAAATATGTGGCTGTATATATGTACATATAGATAGATTGATGTATATAAGTTTTATAAAAGTTTGAAAACTATTTTTCATATACATATTTGAATTGATTTATTATTATATGTATAGTAAAACTTAAACTTATATGTATGTATGTATGTGTGTATATACAAGTTCTTATGAACTTTTGACCTTTTCTCCAAGTTTTTTTTCTTCTTTTCTTCAAAATGTTCTTTTTACTAAAATACTTTTCTATTTACATCCACATATATTACTTTTTCATCACATTTAACGGTTTATTGAATTAATTTTCTACTTTCCTTTTTCGAAGAAAAAAAATGAAAAGAAATTCCTAAATTTCTGGTCATTTACTTTCATGTCGTTTAAAGGTTGGGGGCACGTTTGAACATATACATACATTCATATACATATGTAAGACATGCTTCTCTTTTGCTTGAACTCAAAAGCAGAAAATGGTTTAGAAACTTGAGAAGTTGCATATGGATGTGTCCGTTATCGGATGATTCTTCACGCTCTCCCAGCCAGCACATTGGCCATGAACATACTAGCTCGATGACGTCCTCCATCTTCCGAATTTGTCATCGTCGAAAACCCAAATCGCATTGCCTTTGCTGCTTGCTCGATTCATTGACATAAGAGAAACAGAAGAAGAACAACTTGTCTGTCTCTGGCTTGGCTCTCTCTCTGTTCATGCTTTCCAGCATTATATTTGAAAATCACAAATTCTTCTACATACATCTTCAGTATGTCCTCTCCGACCTCTCATCTAACAATATCTATTCATATTACATTTTATCTTTCTATTCAAAAAAGTTGTATAAAAACAAAGCTCAAAGCATAAAAAAGAGAAGAAAGGAATAGCTTTGCAGCATTATTTGATTTCAACATTAATAATTTATATTTAATTACAAACTATCATCTCAATTTCTTAAGCATTCATATATACATAAGTTCTATTTTCCATGTTGATGTTGTTGTTTGTTTTCTTTATTGCTCATTACTATCCACCAATTTTATTTTTTTCTGATCATTTTCAGTCTTTAAAATATTTTTTTCTATGTTAATCTTACATTAGATATAGATTAATATTATTTTTATTAATAATCTCTATTGAAAAGATTATTTTTCTAAATTTTTGCCATTCTTATGATGAAGTCATGTTTCCATTTCCATCATCTTCAGATGTATATACTATATGTATTTTTCTTTACATATAGTATACTATCAAATTATCTGCTATGGAAAAACAATTAAAACGGTTTCATTGTTGTTTTGGCAGCAATAATCCCAAAAATCAGATCGATTTCTTAAACTAGAAATACGACTAAGCTCTACGAATTCTCTCTTATTCCCCCCCCTCTCTCTCTATCTCTCTCTCTCTCTCACTCTTTCACACTTTCTGTCTTTTTGAAACCCAAACATAACTCACTTGCTCATTAGCCATCGAGTCAAGCCCGCTACGTAATTTCTCAAACTTTACTTAAATCTTATATATTTACATGATTTCTGATTTGTCTCCGTAATTTTTCGTTTTTTTTTCATACGTTCCTAGAAAAAAAATACATTTTTTTCAATTTTTTCTAAACTCTAAATAGATGCCTGCCACAGTTTTATGTCGGCTTTCATCACAACCAACTCGCCTACCGAATCAGGTATTTTCTCGGCAACAAACATATCCAACAAATCGGTTAGTAGACAGCAGCATCAATGAAATTTCAAACTAATTTAAACATAAAAGTTTTATTTCTCAATTTTTTTTATTTAAAAAAACAAAAAAAAACAAAAAAAACGCTATCACATCTTGCTGTACATTTACCTTTTCTACACATTCTTCTATACTGCCGTAATTGGATTTAGGCCACGTCCAAAATGTACTCGGAAGTCAAGTTTTCTAGCAAAGTCACAGAGTTTAAGGTGAGAAACTTGTTCAAGTTTTAAAGTTATCCCTGCCTAGTAGTCTTTTCATCAAACCTTAAACAGCAATATCTAATGCTTATTACACTGTTTCTGCTTTCTAAGCTTTATGGTCACAATTCGATAGTCATTTTTTTATTTTTTTTCTTCAAAATGCATTATTATAAAAATGATTTATGAGTATATCAGCTTGAAACTTCTTCTCCCTTTTCATGTGTTTATCACGTGAATCTGAACATGTATAGTACATACAATCTCGCTATCTCTCCATCTCTCCCTCTATTTCTCTTTCTCTCTCTCTCTCTCCTCTCTCTCTCAATACCAATTTGATATTTTAAGGAAAGTGATTTAAAGATAAAGAAGATTAAATTATGTAAAAGAAGATATCCATATATTCTCTATCGTCTTATACCACTTGAAACATTGACAAGTACATGTGTATTCATGAGCATATCCTGATGATGTCATGTCGTTGAGAAAAAAAAAGATTCTCGAAATTCAAGAATCTTCCTCTTCAAATTAACGAGATACAATTAATATCGTCTATTTTTGATTCAAACTTTGTACTTTTCAAGCTTAGAAAATGTCAAAAAAAAGACGAAAAGTGGCACTTCGTTGTCAATGTCTAAAGAAAACTTGCTGTCAATTTTGGACTGCAAAAAGTTACTTCCATCTCCGTGCTTCATAAAACTTTTGTTTCGTCGGATTATAGAGATAGCTATCAAATTCCTTTGTAATACCAACATTTGCCAATCAAAATTGTATTACGAAAACTCTTGATGATTGTGGTTTAACAGTTCATATGAAAGTATGAACTTGGTACTTTTAGTTTCGTTTTGTTGTCTGATTCCACTTCGACTCTGAACGATAAAGAGTTGTGACTACACTGATGACGATGACAAGCTGCATCAGCACGACAACGTCGATGAGGATGATTGTCTTGGCGGTGACACTGATGAAGATAGCTACGTCGAACAAGAAACAAGTGTCTGTCTTACGGTATCACACTTCCGGTGGAAAAGGCTAGCCGACGTCCTCCTGGCTGTCGTTATGACTGACATTTCTGTTAATTAGAAAACGACGACAGTCTTTAGTCTAGTTCGTAGTGAAGGGAATGCAGAAGACGTCGTCGTCGTCGTCGTCGTAGAACAACTACACATAAACAGTCAGACATACTATTTCTTGTTTAAAAAAGTTTGTATTTATATTTATAAAGTTAACTAGATATAAGATATAAATTAATTATACGTATTATACATAATATGATCTATATATCTTATATTAATGAGAGAAAAGGATGATCTGAATTATTGTCAACGAGAACAATGACAACCAACGAAGATGTCAATGATCGACGTCATCCAAGCAGTATGCCCAGGTATCTTAGGTGGAAGATAGATGGAAAGAAAATGCAGAGAATAAAAAGAAAAAGAAAAGAATGAGAAGACAATCATGATGGCCATAATGAAGAATAGTTGCAGAGAAGCAGAGAGAAGATGAAGAAAGAGGAGAAGAAGAAGAAAAAAATGATAATATAGATGAAGTATGACGATGGTGATGAGATCAGAAGTATAAAGAAGAAATAAAGAAAAGCTACCGCTTTTACCACTTTAAGCAGTGTTTTCGTTGACGTGGACGATAGCTTCGTCGTCGTCATAGCCAACGGAAGCCTTCTCCCTTCAGATACTTCTGATTTTCCTTTTTTCATATCACCGTCTTTTCTTGCAACCCTATCTCTGACGACCAATCAGCATCACGAGTCCTTTCTGTCCTTTTACGGTCATCATCTGACACACTGATTCTGATTCTGACGACTGCTGCCAGGTCTACCCCCCCCCTTTCTGGTTACTCTGTCTCAACCATTACCATCCTGCTCTTCTCCAGACGGTCAGAGCCAGGCCGAGAGAAGACGGATGAGTCGTCCGACCACTCCGCCAACAACACCTGATGATCGTGACGACAACGCCGATGGTGTACGTCCGTTCGTCAAGTGTTCGGCTGCAGAATCCGTAAAGCATGGTGCACATCAGGACATTTTTCATCTGTGTGGGTAAGTAGCCGGAATTGCATGCTGAACAGTCAGACGATGTCAGTTCAGACGATGGCCATTGTTCTCCTTTAAAGTCTTACATGTTGATTAACACCACTGCTCACACAACGCCACGTTACCATTGATTTCTCTCCATAATTTCTTAGATACGGTCTTGTATATGTAACTCAACCATCAACGTTTTTAGTTTTTTTGAAGATTTTCTGGTGAAATTCTTTCTTCTTTCTTTTCCTCATTCCAAGTTATATTTTCCTTTCCAATATTTTTCATCCTACTTCACTACCTATGTGTATCTGAATCATTTTACTCAGCAGTATAGCAACACAAGTAAGCGGATCATCTGTTGCTCACGGAGCCAACAACTCTTCTCTATTCTCAAACTTATATATTTTTCAAAAAAAAAATTCATTTTGTTGCAATTTAGATTGTTTTTATAGTAAAATCTCCTAAAAAAGGGTATATCCTATTTGGTTACTAACAATTTTGAGCTCTTCAACAGCTCACAATCTAGTCCAAACTCTCTAAACCTTTGACCAACTGCATCCTTTTCGGCCTGTTTGTGCAGTTGCATTTTGCCTCCCAGCTAGAGCTCCAAGCTCAGTTATTAGCCTCCAGCAGCGGGCGGCAGCCGCTTTCTGGTCGCGAAACCAGTTTAGACTCCCAGAAAAAAACCAAGTACTTGCGCTTGCTTCACTTTTTTTTCGATTATATCATGTTTTACCTTTTTTGAATTATTGTATATACATATTGATTAATAATATTTAATCCAATATATATATGTTGATTAGATATTTGGAAAAAATTATCCAGAAAGTTCCATCATCATGTCATTCTTTTCGCGACATCTTCATAAAAAAACAAAGTGAGTTTAGAAGTATTTTCTAGAATTACTCAATATTATATGGATATGCTTAACTATCTGATATTACTATACCTATATCGAGAAATCGGTAGTCTTCTACGAACTAGTAACCAGTATATAACAAACGTCATGTTTCTAAAATTTCAAATTATCACATACTCTCTCTCTCTCTCTCTCTCTCTCTATGTCTCTTTCTCTTTGTCTCTCCCTCTCCCTCTCTCTCTCCCTCTCTCTCTCTCTCTTTGTACCTTTTCTTTCTGAAAGTTAAATTGACAGTAAAATCAACTGATTTTCATTAAAACTTAGTAATATGTGAGCATAGTACCTGATTATCCACGTGATGTTCGCGTAAAGGACTACGAATTCTTGTTCTTCTAACTTACTTACTACAAGACAAGAGCTATATTCTACCCCCATTTTCGTATTGTTTTCATTCATTTGAAATATTTTTTTCTTAAAAAATGTATATTGATAGAGATACATATATTTCTGCTTTGAATTTCAGCCGTTGTTATTCTTACATGGCACAGTTGTTCTTGAAATACCGCGAAATCTTCGCATGGAGTGTTTTTTTTTCTGCTAAAATCATATGCATTTTTTTTGGAACTTTCAGCTTGACTTCAAGCATTTTCCTATTCGTATATCTTTCAAAGTATTTTTTTTACTGAAAGAAAGAAACAAATTCGCCCAAAAAAAGAAGTTCTAAATTCAGCCGCATTACCAACTTCATCACTTTCATCATCGTATTTTTTTGGAAAAAAAATTGAAGTTGAAATTTTGGTTCAACAATAGTTATTCGGTTAAAATATATTTTAGCTGAAAAATACGAGCAGCACCATCAACTAAGTCAGTAAAAACGGAATTTGAGATTCCGGACTTGTTTCCTATCCCCAATTTGCTTTGAAGAGTTTTACGATAATCTCGTTCAATAACTAACTATACAAAGCTTAGAAATCATCAAATAATTAAAATAAATATAATATTTTTATCTTTATGTTCAACTTGAGCAAGTTTTATGCTTAAGTTTCAAAGTTTAATCTTAATACTTAAATCATAACTTTTAAATTTCTTCAAAAAGAATTTACTTGTACGCAACAACATTATCAGTAAATAAACTTCTAAGAAGTTTCATCATATCATTATCAGCTTTCGATGCTTTTTCATGAAAATTAGTCTTCTCCAGAATCATGAAGATAAAAAAGTTTTTTTTGTTGTCAATATAGGCATTTAGATCTGTTAGTATATATAGAAATATTATGTTTTCTTTATAGTAGTAGACATATAAATAACTCTGACCATCTATCTGATGAGCTAGTAGTAGTCGATCTTGCACAGAATCTATGTCTCATTGCAGCTCATTGACTGAAAAATGAGTGAAATGACAATGAAGACACGAACATGAAGACCAGAAATGATACATTGTTCATTTGAAGTTTAAAGTTTAAAGTTTAAACGTAAAATTAAAAATGTAAAGATGAATAACTGTTTGATATATATGTCTTTTCATATAAGCATATGTATATCTTATGTATTTTTAATCAGAAGATATATCATGTATACTATGCTGTATGAGAATAGATAAGAGATGAGACATATAAAGATGAAACTACTACTATATGTTAAGAAGAGTATAGATGAGACCACATAAACTGAACTTATAGATCCATGAGTATGTGTACATCTCCCCCCTTTATTTCTGTTTTGCTCATGTAAAGCACATCAACACCAATATCCGGTTCTTTGTTCTTGCTTCCGACCGCTCAAAGATTTCATTGTTCACTGAAACCCTCTCTCCTCTTCTCTTATCCTCTCTAACCTCTTTCTCTTTCAATTCAAACCCCTCTTGCAATCCTTTTTCCCTCTTTTGCTCCCAAAAAGGAATAATGCAGTTCTCTTTCTACACACATATGCGCATATGTGTGTGTATCTGTGTGACGTCACACGATTGGCCATCACCAACTGATGGTAGTCGCCGTCATCGTGGTGATGATCGTGGTGGCCGTGTGTGTATATGTATGTGTGTCCACGTCTGTCTGGCCTCGTATTGAAAGCTGTGAAAATATTATTTGCACAGCCGTGAGCTTCGACTCTTTTGAGTACACGTCTCAGGTCGAGGAATTGGTAGTCGTTATGTCTTCTTCCTATTCTTATTCTTCTTCCGCCTCTTTTCAAACGTTTTCATCAATTTATCATCACATTGATGTGAATGTTGATGAGATATGCTTATGTACAACTATGATAAGCGTTCGATCATCATGTTTTGAAGATCTCATTCTCACATAATATAAAGTGAAATTGTGTTGAATAAGCATTATTAAATGAAAGTATATAGTCGATTTCTACAGAACTACATACTTTTACCCCCCACAAAACATAGTATAGAAAGTCATTAAATCATGAGAAATCGAAGTTATTTGATTTGTTTGATGATGATGATGATGATATACATTCATAAAATATTTTTTACGCCTGCTCGTTTTGTGAAAAGAAGCATTTGTTTGATAGAGAACTAGAGAAACAGCGTGTGTAAAAGAGAGAAAAAGAGAAAAAGAGAAATGTTAAGAGTAAAAGAGTTTGTATGAGAAACAACCGGTCTATTGACTTCTATAAAAAAAATGAATTTTTTTTATCAATTTACGACCCATTTACACGTGTACACGTGAAAATTCATATGCAATAAACTGGCGGATGTGAGTTCAACAGTTTATTTCAAAAATGGATGAAGAAAAGAAAAAAAAATGCTGAAAGACTAATGCTGACATCGGACGGCACATGTTTGACGTGTGTGTCTGATTACTTCCTGTTCTTTGGGCTGCAAAACTCTTGCAGATAGTCACTGTTCTAACAAGCATTATGAGTTCATTTTATCGGAAATTTTCATCACTTCTCTTGTTTATTACAACTTACCTCAAAGATTTGTTAACATCTCATTACATATCCTGCTTCACTTGATTATTATTTTGATAAAAGAAAAGTCACGAAAAGAAAAAAAACGAAAACTCAATCGCTCTTTATATCAAAATCAGCTGATTATCACTACGAATATTGAGAAAATCAAACGCAAAGCTAGTTTTCGAAATAAAATAAAAATTATTTGAGATATATTCTTCTTGTATATTTCTCGCCAATTTCTGATTTCTTTTTATTTTTTTTTTGGAAAAATGGCAAATTCAATGTCTTCTCGTAATTGGCGTTGACTAACTTTCTGTTTTTGCTGGTAATCGCTTGAGAAAAGACCAGACCAGGCGCAAATGCATCTTGGTATCAGCTTCTCCACTTGTCCTGGGCACAGCTGGCATACCTAGTGAATCTATTGAGGAAAAAATTGTTTTCTTTTTGTATTTGTTGTTTGGTTTTTTTTTTACAAAAAATGTGAATAAGAGTAAAAGGAAGAGACAGAGGGAAAGAGAGAGAGAGAGAGAGAGATAGAGAGAGAAACAGAGAGAGAAAATAGAAATGAAAACTATTTGAAATAGACTAATAAACAACTTGTTAGACGTGTAAGATAAAGAAATAAAATGAATAATTGAACGATACAACGCATTATTCTTCAAAATCAAAGGCAGATTCTAGAAAACTAAACAAAAATTATGACAAATATTGAAAAGATATGCAAGATCTCATAGCCCAAACTAAATTTCTGAGAATATTTCTATGTTATATTCAAATTTCACTCTTACATTATTTGCTGATTTTGATCTAAAATCAGTTGATGGCAACTGACTTGGCAAATTGTTTTTCAATCTCATCACCTTGCGAATTATTTTGCCGAAAACTTTTGATATAAAACTTCATTTCAATGATGTTAGTTGGCATTAGTTAACGGTTAGTTAACTCTAATCTCACCTCATTACTCATAGAATTATCCATAGACGACAATCAATTGGTATTCTGTGTGGGGCAGTTTGATTCACAGACTTAATGAGAATAGATGTGTTCAGTTCTTCTTCACTTGCCATTGTAATAGCTAAAAGTCTCATTGAAGTTTGACTGGTACTAGATAAGAATATACTATATATATATATATATAATATTGTATACTATACTATACATACATATATATATATATAGAGAGGGAGAGATGTATTCATGTTAGTCCTATTCGTCCCCGCTTCTCTTCTATATCCTTTTAATCTATTATACTATTTTCGAGACGTGGTTGAAGACATCTAGAAATCTTGGTAGACTTAATCTAAGCTAAAGAAAAAAAGAAAACTTATTGAATAGATGGGAATACGAGAAAGGAGGGGAGAGAGGAAGGGGTGAGAGGGGAAGGGGGTTAGACATATTGAAAACAAAGAAAAGAATTTGTACAATATATGAATTTAGCGAATACATACATCAGTTTTACTGAAAAAATCATAATTCAAATGAATTATTTTCTAAAAATCTTTAAATAAAGAAATGGAGAACAAGAGACACCTTAGGACGAGCAAGAGAAGCACCAACCCTATCTTCTAATTGAGAGAACAAGAAGTACACAAGAGAGAGAGAGAGAGACTAAGAGAGAGAGATTGAAAGAGAGAGAGACATTTTTGGAACACGTTCATTTAGTTTTTTTCGACAAATCATTTGAACAAACGTCATCATAAACTAATTGTAAGTGAAACTATCAGAAACACAAAAGAGAACGCAGGAAAAAACAAGCTAAACAAGAAGTTTTTTAGATGAAAGACAATTTCAGAAAACAACTTCCACTTTGATTTTTTTCGTCTTCTCTTCTCTTGTTGTCTATGTGATTAGGTCAAAACGCCATAATTCATATGTAAACTATGTAGAAATATCATTCAACAGTTCAAAGCCTTTGTTATTCGACTAGTGTCCTTTCGAAACTACTTGGAAGAAAAATTGTTTCGTTTGTTTGGCTTTGTCAAATAAACATATTTTTTCTTCGTTTGCTGAACTAACTGCGGAAGCTTGATTATGAACCTACAATCTGGATGCTTCAGGAACTCTTTCATCAGTTTATATTGAGCAGAAGATGCAGTTTCTTGTTCCGTCATCCGTTACATACATCGTGCAAATTGGGCACCCTGCTACGACGCACTCTGTTCGGCTTTATTCGAACTTCATTGACTGCAGTTCAAAGAGACCTTCCATAAGCATCATCTGAGCAGTTTTCTTGAAACAGGCGAAACTGAATTTATTCGTCTGTCTTGTTAGCTTCTCCAATTTTTGGACAACTACTTGACTTCAGTCTAACTTCTGAGAAAAAGTTTCAAGTTGTCATTCACTACAGCATAACTTCAGTCAAGCAAAAAAAAGACGATTTTCGTTCTTTTATATTCAAGTTGATCTAATACTGCAAGCCAACAGCTTACGGCTTACGTACCCCAAATTGTCGTTAACAACATTTATTTGATACTGAAGGAAGTATCCGAGATAAGCCTCTTCTTCAATTTGCTTGCCAGTGACCCATCATCGAACACCTAATTTCATTAAAACATCTGACAGCTAGCCAGCATCACAAACCGCCCATACCGTTTGATAATACCAGCTGAGCGGAAGCTTCATCGATCTAATCTGTCAGCGTCTCAGCAGACGACACAGGTGACAAGAAGAAGAACGACTGCGCACATTCGTTATTGAAACAAGCTATTGGAACGACAACATTGAAATACAGCAACAGACCACCCAAGTCATTGCTAGTTCACATCAGCTGCTTCGATCGCTAAGCGAGATTCAAGAAAAAAAGAAATATATTCTCGACGTCAACTTTCTTTTGATCCATCTACTTACTACCAGCTTTCTTGCCTCTTCTCGTTTGTGTCTCTGCTTCCTCTTCCTCTTTAATTCTCTCTTCTCCACCCTTCTCATAGCTCCACCCCCTTTCGCCTCGTCCGTCATTGCTTTTTCTCCTTTTCAGCTCCCTGTTCTAACATTCTTCCATACTCTCCCTACTCCACATCTCTCATACGTCTCAAACTGCCAAGGTAGCTTTGAGTAAGAGAATATCCAACGGCTCAAACGAGAAAAAACTGTTGAATTAAGGAGATTCTGTTACATATCGTGGCAGCAAACTTAATTTCTGCTAAGTTGCTTACCAAAATTATTATTTCTATTATTCATAAACTAGATATTCTGAGCTTTATAACTTAAGAGAAAAGACTTCATTCGATTGATACCATTTTCTTTTCTCTGTGCTCTGACGACCATACTTCATTCAAGTTCGTCAGTTAACTAATTTTCAAGCAACACACGACAGCTTTACCTCGAGAGTCACATTCTCTTTCGGCTTGTGCCCTTCGTCTAAATAGTCGTTTTCCCTGGGGCAACTTCTTCGTCTTATTCTTCAAGTTTTCATTCTTTCTCTCTTATTCTCTCTCTTATTCAGTCACTAACTGAATCTCCATCTGACGTTCTCCGATTCCATATTTGGCTTTTTAATTTCTAGTTCTGTACGTAATATCTCGTCGTCTTTTTGGTCGTCACGAGCCAAAAAGAGATAGCAAGGAGAAACACGCCATACGATAGAGAAAGATATATAAAGAGAGGAGAAGAGAGAGAGAGAGAGAAAGAGAGAGAAAGAGAGTAAGAGAGAGAAAGCCTCTCCCACCTCCCTTTTCTCCCTTCTTTCCACACGCCCGGGACCCATATTTCGTCTCTCTGCTGTGCAACACAACACACAAGCTGTGTTGAGCTAGTCAGCCATGCTTCGCCGCAAATTCGGTGATGCCGGCTTTAGGTAGGTTTTCGATTCTTCGAAGAAACTAATTCCATATCTCCTTACTGCTTTTTCAACCAAAAAAATGCATTGTAATGGCTTTTCGTCATCACTTCCGTTTCTTTTGGGTTATCCCATTCAGAATGAAGTAAGGAAACGATGTTCTTTCAAAACCTCGCCACACTGCTATGCATAGAAATGTTGGAATACTTATAACGTATAGTTATATATAGTTAATAGAAATAAAAGAAAAAAGATGTATTATGTGTGAGATAGTAGAAACAAAAACTTATTTTTCCTTTTCTATTGATTTGGATGCCACATTCTGTCCGTCAACTTATCATAAATCTTCAAATAACCCTCTGAAGGCCACCCAAAAGTTTTTTTTCCTTTTTTTCTTTTTTCGAAGCCTTGTCACTCATTTTCTATTTACCAGCTTCTCTTATTATATTCTGATTTTTAAACTTTCTGATTCCCTTACTTCAATTTGTTCATTTTAATCATTTTTTTGTTACTGAATGATTAATGATGCAAACTTTGTAGAGATATTCTCTTTTTTTTCCAAATAATTCAAATATTTCCTAATTTCTCCGATTTTTCCAAAATAATATTCAATTGATTAGTAAGAAAAACTAATTTTTTCATTAATTATTCTGTTTACAAACTGATTTTGGCTATTAGATTGTGTTTGATAGCTGTATATGTGTCTATGTATTTGAGTATTCTTTCTTCTTAAAAAAAAACGAAAAAAGAAAGAAAGAAAAAGCACGTAATGATTCTTGCAAAGCATACACATCCTATGAAATATTTTTCCGACTAAGAGGACAAGTAACAGCTTCTCAATTTCCTTTTATTATTATTTGCTTTTATATCAAATTACCTAAAATCAGAACTTTAATTACAACAAATGGAATGATGACAGCATTTCATCATCATCATCATCATCATCCTTTTTCCATCAAGCATAATGTGATTGTGTTCTTCTTGTTTTATGCACTAACAGCTTGTGTTATCTAGTTTTTCCAATTTTTTTTTTCACAATAAAATATTGTTTTATGAAAAAAAAAATTATTTTTGTTATTTTCCCAATGGATAGTTCAATTTATCTTGTTGTTCTTTTCTTTTGTAACTGTTTGAAGATAATTAATCAATGAAAATTCAAACAAATTGTCATTTCTTACTTCCTCATCTCATCTCATCTTTCACTATCAATACATATTTCTTATAAAAGTTATTTCTTCATTTCTATTTTACTTCTTCTGTTTATTCATTTACAATTTTCTTTTTTTTCATCAAATTTTGTCACCTTGACGAAATTACCAATTTACTGCTCAATTGCTGGGTTTTCAAAACCAAATTTATGCATATCTCTCTACTTCTATAGATGAATACTGTATTAAATTTATATATTAACTATATGTTTTTCTTTACTTCTTCTTTGTACTTTATCAAATCATTAATTGATTTCTTAAATCCTAAAAAAGAAAAATGCTCTTTCTTAAGAATAAAAGTTCAATTAATGATTAGCAAAAGTCAATGTATTTTACTCTTCATTCAAACATTCTTAATAAGCTAACATTCTTCTTATGTATATGTGAAGGTTTTTAAAGCTTAAGCTGCATAGGCGTTTTTATAAAAAAATTTTCTTTTCTAATTCATATAATTAGTTCTTAGTACTTTTCTATTGTATCTTTTTTTTTCACTGAATAAGCAGTAGTAGTATAAGCTGCATCACTAGCATTTATATACCATATTTCTTTCTTATTTCCTCTCTTTCTCTCTTTCTCTCTCTCTCTTTATAGATAGAAAAAAAGATAGAGAGATGGATACACAGAGAGAGAGAGAGAGAGAGAGAGAGAGATAAAGAGGCATATTCTCTTTGAAAAAGTATGAAAAAGAAAAAAGACTTAAAGTATCCATATTTCAATTATTTTCATTCTTTACAGGCACACACACATATATATACACAGATACACAATAATTCTTTTTTTTTTTTGTCATAAAAATATATTTTACTCCTAAATGGACTAACTGCTTATTTTCTATTTCTTTTATTCTGCTGTTAAGCTATAAAAACATCTGCTTTATATAGTTTATAGAAGTATTAATTTATCAAATATCTATCTTTAATATGTTTTTTAAATTTTTGTATTGTTAATTGAAGACAACAAGTAGATATTAAAAGGGAGAGAGGGAGAGAGATAGAGCGAGAACGAGAGAAATATATGATAGAAGGGAGACAGAAATGAGAGAAAAATCATCCATTTTTTGCCACAAAATGCATTCGCTCTTCTATTTCTCGAAGAACAAAAATTTTACTGCTCATCCTCTCTGATGTCTTCTAATCTTTTTACCAAATAGGGACAGAAAATCAATTGAATTTGTGCTTTAGAGCATATAACATGTTTTAAACTCTATCAACTATTAGATTTTCTTTTGAAAAAGATTAAGAATAAGATAATATTATGAACACTTGACTAAGTCACTACATTGTTTGTTGATTTCTTAAAATATTTTCTTTTTTTTTAGTTTAGAAACAAAGAGAGCAATGAAGATGTCATTTATCTATCCTCTGTATGTAGAATTTTCTCCCTCTCTATCTATCTATCTCTTTCTCTCTAATGCACATAATAATTCACAATCTCTTTTTTTTGCAAGTCTCTCCCTTTTTGCAAAAAAAAATAATAATAAATCAATAAAACTCATAACTTCAAAACGTTTTTACATGTAAAAATAATAATCTTTGCTAAGCAAGTTATTATTTTTAAGTTATTATTATTTGTTGGTTTTGGACAACGTTTTTTTGTGAATTGGAAGACTCGAGAGCATTTGAGAACGCAATTTTGTTCAGGGCGCGTCTTTTGTCAGAAGTCAGAAGCAAGTCCTCAGCCCCCCCCCCCCCCCCCCCCCTGAAACGAGGCATTTCCGCGATAATATTCTAACTCTCGCAAAAAAGTAAAATCTATATTTGAATTTAAAAAATGACAGACCAAGAAGACATAGACCCCTGTCAATTTATCAAAACACAAGGAGAAAGTAGAGATACAACGTTTTCTCGCCGCTTTTTGTTGGTTTCCCTTTCTTTATACTACCACAATGAGGAGCTCAGCTTGAAATTGGTACATATTCAATTCTCTGTCTTCAGTATATGAATTCCTTAAACATTGGATATTTCAAACCCGAAAAAAACAACAAAAAGAGGAAGAAGTGATAGATAATAAATCGAGAAACAACCGCTTTATGTTTAGCAAAAAAAATGAAAAAACAAAATGCCCTGGGGGCAGTACGTACGTGAAGTATATCTTCACGTCACTTCATTCGCTTGACGTGAACGATCCGAAGTCAAATTCAGCTGAAAAAAAATTGTTGAATATTACATTTAATATTGCATATTGTGTGTGCAATCTGAAAAGCAGAGCAAAAAATAAATAAAAAAAATTTTTTACTGGTATGGACCATCAGTTTTTTGAAAAAAAAATTTTTTGTGACTTATTGTATATAATTACTTTAATTATAATATCCCAATAATACAAATTAAGTTATTTCTAAATTATAAATTATAATAAAAACATAAGAAAGACGTTATTGTCTTATTTTAATGCATGCATATCTAAATTCTGAATAATATTCGTGATAGTACCTTAACCTTCCTTCAAAACATACATATGAACCTGTTGTATTGTGTGTGTTTCATGCTATTGGATGAATTTTTCCAACCAATTAAATAGCTTTTCCTTACGAAACTATCGTAGGAAATGTAGAAAATCATCATTTGCTGACATGCCTAGAGGCAAAAAAAACAATGTTGGAAAAGCTCATCCGATTCGCTGATAGCTTGCAAACGGAATAAAGCAGATGACGAGATGAACATCCAGTTTCAAATATTCTTTTAAATATTTATTATTTTATGCTTAATTATGATATATATGTATTTCAGACATGGTGACGATCTTATTGTGACACCATTTGCCCAACTCTTGGCCAGTCTTCGTAACGTACGTGCCAATCTCATCTCCATCAGCAACATTCCGGTTCGTTATGAGTTTTTGATCCTCATTTCTTTTTCTTTGTCTATCTTTTTGAATTGTCATCTCAAATTCTTTATTACCTTGTACTAATAATAATATTTTTCTTCAAATAATCAGATATTTGAAGTAGTATTAGAAGTTAATATACATCAGTAAGTAATGAAATGTTTCAAATATTGAAGAAAGCGGTATTGCGAACAGTAGAGACGTAGCAAGAGATAGAGAGAGGGAAGAAAAACAGAAAAAGGAGGTACAAGATGGAAGTGAGGAAGGAGGAAGAAGAAGAAGAAGAAACAATTGAAGAAAATGACATGAAGAAGGATGAGAGTGAAGAGTATATGTAACATGAAAACAGAAGCAATAAAGAGGAACTGGGCGCAAGATGAACATCCAAAATCAGCTGATAACTATTTTTTTCTTTTTTTTTTTTGGTAGGTTAGTATATGTTTGTATGTGTCTATGCCAGCCATTGTTTTAACATAAATCATATTCCTCAAGCTAAATCTCAACTCCACGTCATGTGGGTGTTTTATGACTGAAAAATAAGTTTTTTTTTTGTCTTTTTTGTAAGTATTTTCAGTTGAAGAGAGAGAAAATATTGAAAAATAAGTAAAGAAGAAGAAGAAGGGGGGGGGGAGAAGGAGGAGGAGGAAGTAAAAAGATTGCCAGAGAGAGAGAAAGGGGAAGAGAGGTAAGAAAGAAATGATGTAAAAGTAAATGAGGGAATCAAATAAGCAATAGCAACCTTTTGCTCTTTGTTTTCTTGAACTCTTTATAGGTTAGATTTTCAATAATCATATTATATCAATTAATTCAGAATGCTGATGAGGGTCGACATGCTTCGCGCACGTCAAAGAGGCCGCCGCTACATAATACTTCATTACCAGACAATGTTGTCACTTGTGCTCAAGAAACTTTAGGTGAGTTTTAACCAATTTTTTCTAGTTTGTTTGTAAAAACCCGTTTGAATTTACTTCATTACCCGCCTAAAATCATTAGTTATTATATTTTCTTTGCAAATACACGTGAAAGTACATGTATCATTACGTGACCTTTGATGTTGCAAGCTAACGTGAAAGGTAAGTTTGCCCTTTCACGTGAACTTTTCTTTTGATATTTCATTTCCGCTTTATTACTACGTGTACTATATCGTTTTTGGAAAAAAAAACTTCTCACGAATCTCCGTTTCCTGTTTCGGTTGTCTGACTCAGATTCTCATGTGAAACTTGAACAAACCAATGAGCTAGTTTTCAATTACAAATGTTTTAAAAACATATAATCATAGTATGTGTATGATCTTCGGAATATTTTATATAAATACATTCAAAAATATTAAATTTTATATTATATAAATTAATTAAATTATAATAAGAGATACGTGATTCGATAGATGTTAAAGACAAATTATAACGGCTGTATTGCTTTTATGTCATCGATTATATTAATTTGATTTATAATTTAAAAAAAAAAAGAAAAGGAAATATTCTATAGAAAATAGAATAATTTAAAAAAAAACATCATGTCAGAATTATTAATTGATAGACATTGTGCAATTTAATAGTAAAATCATAAGTAATTCATGTCCATTGACTATTTAACTGACAAAAAATTAGTAAAGAAATTGAAGAAAAAAGGAAATTGAAATTTTCGTTCAAAAACCATATCTTCATCCAATTTTGACATTGAATAACTTAGAAAAAATGTCTTTATAACCAACTAAGAATACATAGATAGATAGATACGTATGTATGTGTATGTAGCTGTTTCTTTACTAAATACTATATAATATTCTTAAATTATAATATATATGATATATGCTATAAGCATTATTATATTTTTTTTTTAAAAATGTTAAATTTAAGATTTTAAAATGATTTTGTGATCCCTTTTTAGATCTAAATTTAGATATTAATTCTTAAAGCTTAAATATAAAATAAATAGATATACATATACATAAAGTGATGTATAGTAGTTATCTATTTATAGAATAATTTATTATTCTTATTCATTTATATAACTTTATTTATAATAATCTTCTTTTTTTTCTTGTAATTTAATACACAAAACTGATATTTTCTTTTCTTTTTGTGATAATAACTGAAGGTAAATATTCTTTACTTATTCAGTTACTTATATGTTATATTTAATATTATATACTAACTATATGATATCATTTATTTTCAAATCCACATGCAACATCACATTACATTGTGTGCAACAGAAAAAAACACCAAAAAACCAACGAAAGAAAAATCAAAAAACATCTTAGATACACAAGAATAAGAGAAAGATATTTATAATTTTTTGATTTGAAATACGATCTTCATATTCTTATTAAGAATTTAATTTTTCTAAAAATATTATAATATATCATTAATTATCATTAGAATTATCAGATAAAAATTAATTAAAATATATGATAAATAATAATAAAATATTTATATTATTTGCAGCTAATTTGATTCTATTCCTTTTCAGAAGAATTAGATTGGTGTCTGGACCAGCTGGAAACAATACAAACTCATCGTTCTGTGTCAGAAATGGCTTCCAGCAAAGTACGTTCTTACGGCTTCTTCTTCGTAGTTTTTGATTATTTTCAAATATTTGATCTCAAATATCTGCACAAATCACCAAACTACAAACAAGTTTCATATTAAATAACAGCATTAATCTGACAAAAAGAACTTTTTTTGAGCTTTCAGCCTAATCTTTAAATATTTCGTTGATTGTTTTTTTGTGTCAACTTCTTGTTATTATTCATTTTTCTTCTAAAAAATAAAAAAAAATTAAAAAAAAAGAGAACTTTCAATAGTTTATTTGAAAAGTGAAGGATCCTTTTTCATTTTTTAAAAGCTCTTTTCATCATATTTCATACCATTAAATATTCATCAATCATTCTTTTCAAAACTGCACATCGAACATCTTTAGGCAATATGTTCTCTGATAGTATGATCAAGAACATCATTTCCTCTTTTATCGTTCAGTTTTCTTTGTTTTATTTTCTTTCCGGAAATTTTCTGATTTTCTTTTGTAACTTTTTTTTTTGGATGGATGACAATAAGCAAAGAAAAGGAGATTTTTTCGTCTGTAACCTATACTGTTAGTCAATTTGATGAGGCTAACGATATATAATTATGAAGAAAAGAAGAATTACTTCCTTAAATCTTATACATGTATCATTTTTCTTCAAAAGTTTTCTTTTCTTTCTTTTTCGAAAATTATTTTCCAAAAAATGAAAACTGCAGATTGAAAACAATGATTTATGTGTACGAGATTCTTTCAAAATCATTTGTACTTTTTGATTGAAATGGTCAAAAAAACTTTTTTTTTTTTGAAAATTCTCGATTTACCATCATTATCATTCAGTTATTCTAGATTGATCTGTAATAATGCATTCTTCATAGGGGATTTTACTTGTAGAAGTACTCATAGCGTTCATATGACCTTTTCATGATATTCATTCATGAAACAGTCAGTCTCTTTCAAAACCTTCAATAGATTCTCATCCATGACGTTCAGCCAGCCATCATCTACGATATTCAGAGATATAGCACGATAGGAGGAGGGCTTGGCTTCGATTTAGTGCAACATATAGCTCTTCAGTCTAGTATCATTCTGTTCAGATACTCACAGTTTCCGTGTGAACTGTTTCTTTAAATCATTTCGTTCAGTAGCATTTTCGACATCATCGTCTCTCTCTCTCTCTCTCTCTCTCTCTCTCTCTCTCTCTCTCTCTCTCTCTCTCTCTCTCTCTCTCTCCATTTCTGCTAACCCCTTTAGCATTGATGTGTACCGTCATCACTTCATACGATCTCGTCATGGCTGGTAACTGATAACCATATTATATTGGCTTCCGGTTGTCAAATGAACAACACAAATGCCGTCCGTCCTCGTTCCGTCGTCGTTTGACAGCAGCATCTTCGTCGGAATACTAGAAGCGTTAAAGCGCTAATACAGACAAAGTTGGTTTTGATGGATCATTTAACTGATCTCATTATCTCGTTCCAACCTTGTCCAGCCCCTTCCGTCATGTAGCTGCTACTGATCGTTGTCGTGGTAGTAACCCCTGTATGCCCCACAGCCGTCATCAACCAATGTCCTGATCTGTTTTTATAAAGTCTCTATTGCTTTTCCAATTTTGCCTTTCTGTCAGTAATAACATCACATGAAGACGACAACTTGCACAACCATACGAACGGCAACGTTCTGTCTAATCTTCAGAATCTGCTCGAAACAACCTATCTCTTCCGAGCGGAAATTTTGCCAACAGACAAACCGGTAACGCACGGGTTTGCACCTTACAACTAGCAACCTAAGGTGTTAACGTCAATACTAGCTGCCAGCAGCGACATCACCATCAGCGTCATCATCTCTCACATCCATGCCATGTAGCCTATCAGTTGATTGAACGACTTTGCACAAGAACCATTGGTGTACACGTTCTCTGACCATTCTTGCAATCATTTTGCTGATCAACCGAAGACGATAACAGCAAGACATCTAGATACCATATTCGGTCGCTTGGACTAAGATGTTCACCTAAGATGTGCTTCAGATGGATGAACATCTGTGTGGTTGTCGTCGTTATCAAACATTTCAATTCCCTATCGAAAGCCTACCTTTCCAAGTGTTTATCTCCATCTCTCGTATTCATTAGTTCTTCTCGTATTCTCTGAAGTTTACCTGCTCTTTCATCTCTATTTCTTCTCATTATAAAGGATTTCGTGAACGAATCGAAGAACGATTCAACGTTAAAATGTCATAGCAGACAAAGAGACGTCGAGAGTGTCCCTTTTCTTTTATTTTTCTTTCCTTCCTCTTCGTTTTTCGATGGAAAACCCTCGACACCACCATGGCCGACTTTTGACGTCGGAATCAGAAACCGCAAGAGAGACACGGTTTCTACAATACACAGCTTTGTCTTAGTTCACAGAAAGTGTTTTGCTGTTTTTGCTCTCTAAATCATGTTTCTCACCAAATCTTCAATGTTGCTAAAAACATAGAACTTATCCGGCTTTGAATTATCGAATTATGAACGTTCCGTTAAACAAGCTGACCACATGTTTACTCGATCAGAACGCTCATCAGAAAGACCAAGGAGTTGAACGTTCATTGATGACTACTGGTATAACTGATGGAAATATGCTCAAAACAGCGGATAAAGCTTTATTTTTAGTTGAACGACACATGCACTGGGCTTCCATTATGCACATCCAGTCAATCATCTTTTCAATTCCCTGGTGCTTTTTTCTTTCACGTTCATAAAACAACAAAAGATTTGATGAACAGCCGATGATCAGATGATGGCTGAGGTCACCCAGCTGGATGACGTACGATAATCTAAGATCCATGTGGCCGCTTCTTCCCTCCTAAAGCTTCGCCCTTCTGCTGCCAATCACGTTTTTATACAATTTTTGTAATTTTTTTTCTCATCCTCATCATCTCATCTCGGTGATCGTGCCATTCTGGTATGATGTGTTCATGATGCTTGGCTCAGCCCACACTCATCTGCGTGGACATGATGACATGTTTCTTCTTGTCATCTCAGCTTGCATCATCGTCCGTCTCGTCTTTCGTTGTGGTTATAGCAGAGTCATCTGCATTATCAGGAGACATCTTCTTACGACCTATAGCATCAGGCGATACATTCGACGGACGAGAACCATGACGACAATTGTTTTAATCTAATCAGACATCTACTATATCATCATCAACAACAACAACAACGATGACTGCGGTTGAACGACCGGAAGCTATTTTTCTGTCGGCGATCATAGCTTTCCGTTCTCGTTACATCACCTTTTATGAAGTCCATTTACAAAAAGGTCCTTAGTTATCATTCGTTATCATCTTATTCCTTGTCCATTATCTGCTCCGACAATCTTTCGACAGCTGATAACTACCCAATAGCCAATCTTATTCAAGCTATATGTTCAGCTGATTTCCATAACCAGAATCTTTCTATCTCCTACCTCGTTTTCTATCTTTCTACGTCTATCAAATGCATCATTTCCTCCAACTATTGTTATATCTAAGTCTTTGAATATCCGCATATATCGTCACGGTTTCATAATTTGAAAGTTTTCTGGAACACACATTGCATTTGCATCTTTTCTCTCTACTCTCTCTTTCTCTCTCCCCTTTTCATGCGCGCTCTCTCTCTCTATCTCTATCTCTATCTGCAGCTCCCTCTCTCCATCCGATCTCTCCAACTCCCTGTATATCCACCTATCCCCATGCTTCTGCCTTATTTGGGATGATGTCGATCTTATGTATTAAGTAACACAGACACATGCCATCATCACTACATACGGCCCGCCCCTACTCTCCTATGGCATCAACTCTTCTTTCCATTCTTGCCGTTGTCGTCAGCGCACCGTCAACACCGTCATCGACATCGACGACGACATCAACGTCCGCTCCTCCCTCTTTCCCATCCCATCATTTTCACATCACTGACTTCCGGCCGCCCAGATCATTTCTCTCGTCATCGTACAGTCAACAGAGATTTTGCAAGATTTAACATTTTATATCCAAGAGAGAGAAAGAGAGAGAACAAGCTGATCGTCCAATCAAAACACTTCCAAATAAGAATCTATTATTCATTTCTTGCTACTGCTATTCTTTCTTATTTCATTCTTTTTATTTGTTTTTAATACATTTGAAACTTTTTATTTTTTTTTTATTTATTCTTATTCTATATGCATTCATTCATGTAGCTCTTTCTCTCTTTCTCTCAATGCTTATATTCTCTTTTCTTCTTTTTCCATTTATTTAATTCTTTTGCATCTGAATACTTGATATATCCTACTTTCATCATGTAATTTGAAACATTCATCACAAATCCTTCGGCCTTCTAATAGTCTTCAAACGACAAACTAACCATTTTCTTTCTAATTTCCAATAATGTGTTCCGGAAAATCCTCTGTAAAACTCGCCAAACCGTTGCTGAAGACGTTGTATAATCCATGATCGGCTTATTGAAACTTCAAAAGCTGTGTCAACGTTCCGATACTTAATTCCTTGTTCTCCTATAGCGACTACAACATCTTCGGTCACATCCTTCTAATACCATTTTTCGTTTTTTTCCATCCTTTTTCCGTCAAATTATCTTCGAAACTTCGCGTACTCTTTCTCTCTCTCTCTCTTTCTCTCCCTCTCTCTTCCTCTCTCTATCACTCTTCATTTTCCTTTTTCTCTCTTTCTTCATGAGCAATCTGGATGTCATTCAGACTTCTTTAGTCTCTCTTCAGTCTTTACTCCTCCCACTTTTCTACAAATCCTTTTCTTGTACCATTATCTGTTCTTTGAATTCTTGTTGAATTCCATCTTCACCACTTGTCTAGTGATCGTCTTCATTAAACTGCTCAACCTGCCACCATCTCATCGTCATCGTCCTCACACATCTCCAGATGACAGCCCTTTCAACCACAATTTTTCATCCGTCTCATGAGGTTGGCGTTCCATTTTCCGGACTATTTCCATTTTATCATATGTTTCTGCGCTCCAATAATTACGTTATTGCGTTAGCGTTTGCGTAGATTTTCACTGATCGTTCTTATCTTTATCAGGCCTTTGTTCTGACAATCTCTGTTATTTTACTGAATCGTAGTAATTTGAGTAAAAAAAAAATTGAAGACGTTATTAGACCACATTACCGACGACAAGCTCATCGCTGCCGTCAGAAGCCGTTAGAACTATATAACAGAATCATAATGCGTTATATAGCTAAGCAAAAGAAGGTGATTTGTGCAGATATAAAGGTTCAAAACAAACAACATATTATATATAAAACACTAACTATATCATATAGCTATAATCATTATAATAATTTTCAGTTCCGAAAAATGCTCAATAAAGAACTCAGTCATTTCGCTGAATCTTCGAAATCGGGTACTCAGGTATGTTACCTAGCCATTATCTCTTTGCTTGTCATTGTTGACGAGGATGTCGTGTCTACAACCACGTCATCTGCCATTCACATCGTTATTCTGATCTATTTATGTATCTACGTTTCAGGTTTCCAAATTTCTTATTACAACTTATATGGATAAGGATGAGGATGACGGAGCTATTGAAATAGAAGTACCTGGAGAAGTTAATGTAAGTTTGTGACTCTCTGATGTTTTTTTTTTTGGAAAAAAAAACTTTTTCTCATCTTTGAATCATCTTAGCCTCGTATTTCACTATCTCCTGATTCTTCTTTGTCTTGCCTATCGCTAAAAAGTCATAAAATAAGCATTTTTTGTGAACTTTACATTTGATGAGAAAGAAGAGAAGAAGAGTATCATCATTCGTGTGAACTGGATGACATCAGTTCAACCTCATCAAAACCTTTTTTCTGCTCTCTTTTTAAGAATCAAAACATCGTAAAAAAGAGTGTAATTCTAGCATGTTATATGAATAAAAAAATCACACGTGATCCAGAAAAGAAAAAAAAACTTTTCAATTAGGGAGTGTCAAACGGTATGTGCAAACAAACATTTTGAAAAAATGTAAGAGAAGCTAAAAACAAGAGAAAAAAAACAGAGGAAGATGAGAGAAAAAAGAAAATATTACTCCACCCTCTATCTCTTTCTCTCTCTCTCTCTCTCTCTCTCTCTCTCTCTCTCTCTCTTTATGAAAACCTTATAAAGCATTTCATTCTGAGAAAGAAAAAAAAAGGTTTTTGTTTATATAAGATGCAAGCAAGCAATGAAGCAAGCTTGTTAGAATGATGATAATGCCCTTGTTCATTTCCGTTACTCGGTTGTTTCATAAAAACTATAACCTTAATGTTTCTTTGTTCTCACTATCTCAATGTTCTTCATTCTCTTTCTCTTTCCTCTCTATCTACTTTAAAATTCTCTCTTTAAGAACTCTTTGATTGTCTGATTCCTCTCTTTATTGCATCATCATTACTCGTTCTCGTGAGTGTTTATGTTACGAGCAGCGTATTGGGTTGTTTCTCTTCTCAGTTTGATGGCGTTTAGTTGGATCATGGTCAGCAAGCATCGATGATCAACGACTATGCTCATGCTGAATATCGGTGGAGACAAAAAACATATAAAACAGCACAGTCAAGCGAGAAGAAAAATAATTTCCAGTCTTTTGAAGGAAAATAGAGAGAAAACCAAAGATTCCATTTGAGAAAAAAAATCCAATTTATGGCTCAGTTTAAAGGTTTACCTTATAACATACGAAAGACAAAAAACAATTTTCGCCATTCAAATGGAAAAAGAGAGCGAGAGAGAGAAAAAGAGAGAGATTAGATTGACACTGGCGAGGGTGGGTGGGAAATATGACAAAAAATCTCTTTGAGATGATATAAGTAATATGAAGTTTTGAGAGAATACACTCATTTAAGTCAAATAGTGGGCAGTGAAAGAAGAAGGACATCCGATATTCTTCTTTTTGGCATTTAAAGCTCTTCTACGCATGCCTTTGACGTCAGGCTTAGCACTAAGTTTTCGCGTGGCATCTCACGTGGAAAAGCTTTCAAGGCATTCACCCTTCTAAGGTCACGAGTACGTGTCGCAATTGCTGGACAAGCAGTCATTATTCACGAAACTCTGACAGCAAATACATACATCTCTTCAAGAATCATAAATGAATAGTAATATCTACGAAAGAATATAATGCATTTGCAGGGACCGTCAACATCATCACCTCAACTACCTATGGGCCTTCTGAAGAAGGCTCAAACAGCAGCTATGAACCGTATTTCTGGAGTTAGAAAGCTTCGTGCTCACTCACATGAGGGTAACTTACCCGAATATGGTGTTACGTGTGCAAAGGAAATTGCTGTCTATATGCAACGTGTAAGAAACAGCATCGCGCTTTCGCGATAATATGATCAAACCTATGTGTTATTGCTTTTCAGATTAACGATTGGGGACCTGACGTATTCAAAATAGACGAATTATCTAAGAATCATGCCTTAACAGCTGTAACATATACATTATTCAAAGAAAGAGGATTAATCAAGACATTTGAAATTCCATCATCAACTCTTGTAACTTATCTTCTGAATTTGGAACACCATTACCGTAGTAATCCCTATCACAACCACATACATGCTGCTGATGTCACACAGTCTATGCATGTTCTCTTAACATCTCCAGTGTTAACGGTAACAATGCTTTAAGCTTTGCAATCATACTAATCTTTCTGTATGTTTAGGAGGTTTTCTCAGATCTTGAAGTAATGGCAGCAATTTTCGCTGGAGCTATTCACGATGTTGATCATCCTGGATTTACCAATCAATATCTTATTAACTCAAGTACATTTTAAACTTTTATTTTCATTTCATACATCATTTGTATTACAGATAATGAACTAGCTATCATGTACAATGACGAGAGTGTTTTGGAACAACATCATCTAGCTGTAGCTTTCAAGCTTCTTCAAGATTCTAATTGTGATTTCCTCACGAGCTTAAGCCGAAAACAACGCCTTCAATTCAGAAAAATAGTCATTGATATGGTATGTTCATTTAGTATTCTGTTTTTTTCTTTCTTTTCATCCAATTTCCTATAATATTCCTAGTGTTATCTTCTTTTTTTTAAGTGTTTTAAATATATTTTTTTCGTTGGAACAATCTACACTAAGGTCGATTTCCTGCGGACTTGTGCGCTAGATTTCTAAAAAACAGAAAGTTGTCTCTCTTCTCATTATTTTGAACTTTCTTTTCTAAATTTTTTTCATTTCACGTTGTCTATCTTTCTACCTTTTCCATCATTTTTCCTTATGTGTATGTGTGTGTGTGTGTGTATCTGTTAATCAAAGAAAGCAAACTAGATGTCAATTTTAATTTGAATCTCTCTCTATCTCTCTATCTCTATATTTCATTTTTTCTTTCTACCTCTTAAAACTTTATACTATCTATCTACTTTCTTAACAGTATCATCTACCTCGTTGTCTTTTTGAAAGACCTGTTCAAACAGTTTTTTTTAGAAAATCGAAAGTCAACATGATATTTTTAAAAAATCATAAATACAATAAGCAACTAATAACCGGCTTTTTACTTTCATTCAAACCAATTTTACTTTATATTTCTATTATTTTTTAAATTTCATTTTATTATAAGGGAATAGAGCCCCCTAAACTATCAAATTTCATTGCATCATTAAACTGAAAAAGGAAAAGTTATTGTAGTAAACCTCGTTACCTTGTATTACTTTCTCTCGTAATCATCTATTAAAATCGAATTCTTTAGAATTATGCATATAATTTACTTTTCTTACTTCCTTCTTCTTCTTTTTCATTTCTTCTTTTAAGAATTATCGGAAACTGCATAGTTTTAGCAATTAATTAGAAAACATCTTGAGAAGCACAGTATTCGTTGAGCCAAATCACTACATCAACTTCGCGCTCACATAATTTTTATTTTAAAAACTACGTGCACAGAGAACGGTTGCATTTGTGTTTTTTCCACTTCATTGCATTTCTGTCTTCCTTCCGCCACCTTCTCTCTCTCTCTCTCTCTCTCTCTCTTATTTTCTTTCACCCATGTTAAAATACTTCGTAATGCGTGTCCCTTATTTCAATTCGTTTAGTTTTTACCTATAAAGAAAGAAAGGAAAATGGTTGATTAAGATAGATCGTTTATCATTCTTTTTTTGACAGCATATTTAGCAGATTAACAGCTAAGATGACATATCTTTGGGTGGTCCCACAGTCATTTTCCCATTTTCAACGATTATTTTGAGCAAAGTGATTGAAAAGTTTACTATAATATATAGATAAGCTTTGTTTATCTATATATTTTATTCCAATAGTTCATGGTGTCAACTATTTCAATTTTTACTCTAGATGGTCAAAGGTTGAACTTGTTTCCGGTTCAACACTTGCAACATTCTGAAAACGTGATTGTTGCGCAATCCGTGTTTGAGGTGACCGCTCAGTTCCATTCAAGCTTCTGGTTGATCTTTGTATTAACTATATGAATCAGCCTCAGCTTGATCTCCTTCACAAATAGCTGTCTTGATCAACATTGATGATGATTTGTGTATGTTGAGGAAGAATAAGATCATTGAAAGACTTCTCATTACGTCGTTATCGTAAAAGTCGTTGACGGCGTCGGTATTAGCCGACACTGCGGATTGGCGACATCGATAGCGACACAGGGCCCGGTTTCCGCCGGAAGCCATCAGTCACAGCATTAGATGTCGAACGACGACCCGTTCTGTAATCATTCGTATCAGCACACACAGATTGATAATGAATGGTGATCGTCCTATCGAGCTGCAGCAGCAACTGTATGAATAATCGAGATATTATAATAAATTAGAAAGATATATCCTTGAAACATATGCAAGCTTTTCCACAACAGCGAAAACAATTGAAAATTTCATGATGTCATGCTTTGATCATGTCCTTAGTTAAGCTTAAAAAAAACTTTTCTTTCTAGCCTATTATTTCCAATTCAATTTAAATTTGTCTTGTATTTATTCGAATATTTGCAGGTTTTGGCAACTGATATGTCCAAACATATGTCACTTCTAGCTGATTTGAAGACAATGGTTGAAGCCAAGAAGGTTGCAGGAAATAATGTCATTGTACTTGACAAATATAACGATAAGATTCAAGTATAATCAGTTGATGTTCATAGTGTTCTCATACATATTTCCTTCAAGGTTCTTCAATCCATGATTCATTTGGCTGATCTTTCTAACCCAACAAAGCCAATTGAACTTTACCGTCAATGGAATATGAGAATTTTGGAAGAATATTGGAGGCAAGGTGATAAGGAAAAAGAACATGGATTAGAAGTATCACCTATGTGTGATCGAGGAAATGTTACGATCGAAAAGTCACAGGTAATTCTATGAAAACATGTTTTCTCATTAATAACATGGCCTTGTGTTTGCAGGTTGGATTCATCGACTACATCGTTCATCCTTTGTATGAGACATGGGCAGATCTTGTATATCCAGATGCTCAAAATATTTTGGATCAATTGGAAGAGAATAGGGAATGGTATCAGTCCCGAATTCCTGAAGAACCACTCACAGCACGTGATCCACTGGAAGAAAATCATACCGAGCCAACGAAAAAAGAAGAAATACTTGCTACCGCCACATCAACAGCATCTTGAGAGCTGAGATAAATTCAGGGCGTCGATGTCTTCCTTTTTCACTCTTCAAGACAAGCTGAACAATGCGGCTCATTCAAGCCGTATGGTTCGCTACCTTACTGCCTTTAACGACTTTAGCCAATGTGCAGCTACCGTCCTATCCGCATACGTGTGTGCCTTCTATCTATTTTTAAACTTTTTTTTTGTTTTGAAATTTGATATATTGTTGTCAAATAACCCTTCTAGTTGTCCATCAGATATCAGTATTCTGTTTCGTCTCTGTTCTCCCAAGAGCATATGCTCAAGCAGCATATTGGCATAAGAGGTATTATATGGCCAGAAGTCAATTTTTCGGAATCAATCAGATACGGATATTCTAGAATGCATTGTTTGGAAGCATAGAAACAGCTCAACTGAACTAAATATAATCTCTAGATTTCTATTTTTTTAATAAAAGCATGTTCAGCTGAATAATATCTACTTCCACCTACCTCTCTCCCTCTCTCGCTCCTTCTTTCTCACACACACTCTCCCTCTATCTCTGTTTCTCCCTCTATATATCTTCATAGATAGATAGAAACGAATTGAACAAGATGCTGGATTAGTGGCAGAAATTTTTACAAAACAAAAGTTACTGTCGTCGTAATCTATTCGTCACACAACGTTTTTTTTACAAATTTTTCATTTCTATTTTTAATAATTTTTTTTCCAAAATCTTGTCATCAGCACTCTCACTAGTCCTCGGTAATACAGGTCCAACTACCGATTTGTATACAAAAACCTGCACACAAAACATAGATGTCTTTGTTTCATACAAAAAATATTTTTTTTATCAATTTGAAACTTGAAATCATCAAAAAAAACAAAGCTTTATTTAGCTGTATATCTATAAGAGTTTTCTTTTCTCTTCTCATCTCTGAATATTATTTCTTCTGATTTATCCCCTTCCCCCGACCTTTCTGCCGTCTACTCCCTGCCAATCCCTTTCTTACGTCCCAACGCCTTTTAAGTTCTATTCTTCAGAAAATAGTTTTATATTTGGTATTCTATAAGATGTATTTACTGAAGCCTTGCTAGTTGCCTAACATCTTCATTTCAGTCTTATAGGTGCTTTTACTCTTATATATTATTTTTTAACTATATATGTATACATATAGTTTAATATTTCTTTCATTCAATATCATCACAATGACCTGCTCTGCTGTAAATGATTACTTTTGAATATTACAAATGAAATTCAGAAAACTTTTCAACTCATTTTCCCCCAAAATAACTCAAAGAAAGTTTCTGAAATATTGGCTATGTCTAGTATCAATTGATTTTCAATCTGCAATGTCATTTCGTTTTGAAACTTCAACTGGCACATACATACATTGCTATAATCGTTTTCGAACTCCTGAGCATTGTTTTCTGTCTTTCATTTTCTGATCACACAGAAGCCTGTCCAGCTGTGTCCCCACCTCCCAAAATCCTCTCCCGTCTCTCTCCGTAAGCTTGGCTCATACTTAGCCTATGCTGAATACTCAATCTGCCTCTCACTCCATATATGGCTTTAATTTTTTTTTTAACCGAACTTGCCAAAGTTTGAATACCGTATATTAATTGTTATGTAAACGATTACCCATACTAATAACCTATTGATGACTTGTGATAATTACCCAAGAACTCTAATTGCCCATTTAATGTTATTTTCAGAGATTTGCATAAGATGTAAGCTTTAAAGATCCAACTCTAAGTTGGGTTACTATCCATAAAGAATTTTAAATATAATATTTCTGTTTGATTTTAATTGAAAAAACATTGAAACACAATATATAAAACATTTTCAAAAGGTAAACGTACCTGATGAAAATTATAATAATTAGATCATAAAATGGAATATTGATGAACAAGTCTATCAAATAAGATATTATCAGCAACCAGTGATTGTGAGTCTCTCTGATTTCTAAACATGTCATAAAGTTGATGAACTTCATTAATTGGTCAAATATTCTACAAGTTTTTTTCGATATTTGTCAAGTTTAATGGGAGTAAAAACTGCACCTGAATGCCATTTAAATACGAAAGAAAACAATTAAAAAAAGCATTAAATTATGAAAAGAATTTTCAAAAGCAATGCCCAAGACAGGAATCGAACCTGTGTCGCCACGGCCACAACGTGGAGTACTAACCACTATACTACTTGGGCCGATAGCTTGCACGAGAAAGAAAACTCACAATCCTGGAGAGGAAGCATTCTCACAAAAGAGTAGCTGATAAAACTCCAAAAGCAATGCCCAAGACAGGAATCGAACCTGTGTCGCCACGGCCACAACGTGGAGTACTAACCACTATACTACTTGGGCCGATAGCTTGCACGAGAAAGAAAACTCACAATCCTGGAGAGGAAGCATTCTCACAAAAGAGTAGCTGATAAAACTCCAAAAGCAATGCCCAAGACAGGAATCGAACCTGTGTCGCCACGGCCACAACGTGGAGTACTAACCACTATACTACTTGGGCCGATAGCTTGCACGAGAAAGAAAACTCACAATCCTGGAGAGGAAGCATTCTCACAAAAGAGTAGCTGATAAAACTCCAAAAACGATGCCCAAGACAGGAATCGAACCTGTGTCGCCACGGCCACAACGTGGAGTACTAACCACTATACTACTTGGGCCAATAGCTTATACGAGAAAGAAAACTCACAATCCTGGAGAGCAATCATTCTCACAAAAGAGTAGCTGATAAAACTCCAAAAGAAATGCCCAAGACAGGAATCGAACCTGTGTCGCCACGGCCACAACGTGGAGTACTAACCACTATACTACTTGGGCCGATAGCTTGCACGAGAAAGAAAAGTCACAATCCTGGAGAGGAAGCATTCTCACAAAAGAGTAGCTGATAAAACTCCAAAAGAAATGCCCAAGACAGGAATCGAACCTGTGTCGCCACGGCCACAACGTGGAGTACTAACCACTATACTACTTGGGCCGATAGTGTTGAAACCCTGTCTTCCTGATGATCCAGTTGTATAGAAAATTTTATTTTGTTCAGGAATAATGTTGTATACCATCCTACGTCCGAACAATATGATGAATCGCACGTTCTTATTTCAAAACATATCAGTTTTCAAAATACCATCGGAAGCTTCCGAATGTGATTGCCTGTGGGTATTCTTCGTTATCTACATATTTATTGAATGATTAATATGTTGTAAAATAATAAATAGTTTTCATTAGGGAAAAGAAAAGTATGAAGAAAATGGTTGATCGTGATATACGTATATTCAAACAATTTTTCAAGGAGTAATAAAGAACTTCTATTCCAACATGTAAACCAGAATTAATTAAGTACTTGATTGTCTTTAGAAACGATATTTCCAATCGAACTTATCTATAGCGAGCCACAGAAATTAGAAATAAAATATTATGTAGGCACTACAAGAAAATGATGAAAGAAAAGTTTATATAATAAAAGAAAAATCCATGACGCAAAAATTTTAAAAAATTACAACTTTTGCAGTCTATAATGAATTCATCAAAAGAAATGCCCAAGACAGGAATCGAACCTGTGTCGCCACGGCCACAACGTGGAGTACTAACCACTATACTACTTGGGCCGATAGCGTGCACGAGAAAGAATATTTACAATCCTGGAGAGGAATCATTCTCGAAAAAGGGTAGCTGATAAAACTCCAAAAGAAATGCCCAAGACAGGAATCGAACCTGTGTCGCCACGGCCACAACGTGGAGTACTAACCACTATACTACTTGGGCCGATAGCGTGCACGAGAAAGAATATTTACAATCCTGGAGAGGAATCATTCTCGAAAAAGGGTAGCTGATAAAACTCCAAAAGAGAAAGAGAAAGAATATTTACAATCCTGAAAAGAAAATATTCAAGAAAAAAAACAGTCTACGATGTCGGTTCGGCAAGGCTATTTCGTTGTCCTGTACAGTTGATAATATTCTGCTGAAGATCAATAGAACAGAAAATCAGTGATAGAATGATTTTATTAACAAATGATAACAATTTCAACGACAATATAGAACGTCTATAGTCCGTTTAGGTTGAGATGAGGTATATAAAATTTGTTTAGCAAAATAAAGATGACCCAACATCAAAAGACGTGGCAAAAGTACATTCAGAAATAGACAAAAAATGAAACAAATTCGATGAGAAACCAAGAGCATTTCAAATGATATAAAAACATAGGAGAAACAGGAAAATGTTAGCTAACCACGACTTATAAAAGTATAGAAAAAATTATCAAAAACGATGCCCAAGACAGGAATCGAACCTGTGTCGCCACGGCCACAACGTGGAGTACTAACCACTATACTACTTGGGCCAATAGTTTGTACGAGAAAGAAAAGTCACAATCCTGGAGAGCAATCATTCTCACAAAAGAGTAGCTGATAAAACTCCAAAAGAAATGCCCAAGACAGGAATCGAACCTGTGTCGCCACGGCCACAACGTGGAGTACTAACCACTATACTACTTGGGCCGATAGCTTGCACGAGAAAGAAAAGTCACAATCCTGGAGAGGAAGCATTCTCACAAAAGAGTAGCTGATAAAACTCCAAAAGAAATGCCCAAGACAGGAATCGAACCTGTGTCGCCACGGCCACAACGTGGAGTACTAACCACTATACTACTTGGGCCGATAGCTTGCACGAGAAAGAATATTTACAATCCTGGAGAGGAATCATTCTCGAAAAAGGATAGATGTTAAAGCATGAAAAGCAGTACCCAAGACATTATCTTAAGCAATGAAATAAAATTTTCATTATAATGTTGTCGTATCAATGCAAACCTTATTAGTTGCCTCTATAAAACACATAAATGCTCATTTATTCACAAACTTGGATGTGACATCTCATCAAGTATGATCGGTGGTACTTTACTTTGAAACAGCCTTCAATGACCTGATGAATAAGAGTTGTAGCCTACTTTTCCTGTGTTAATCATCCCGACAAGTGTAGAGTAGTGTAGGACAGACACCTGTCTTCATGAAGTACATTCTTTGATATTAGGATTAGTTGACCTCTTTAACTGCCTACATATGGAAATATACCGTACACGTACAACATCGGATTAAGCAGTAATTCAATTAGAAAGTAACTTCTTGATCACACCGCACACTCTTCTGATGACAAACATATTTGAACAGATCAAGCTTGGCATTTCTGCATATATTAAGAAAATATTCTAATTATATTAAACATAACGTGAAGTCTTACGTGAACCTTAACACGTCGAATGACGTAACATTCACTTTATGTTGCAATGTCCTCAACGGTCGAGTTCGTCATATTCTTTCTCTCTCTCTCTCTCTCTCTCTCTCTCTCTCTATCTCTCTCTCTCTCTCTCTCTCTCTCTCTCTCTATTTCTATCTTCTTTCCATGTTCTTTAATCGAATCTTTATTTCATGAAACGTTTACATAACAATAATCCCACTATTGCCTCAAAATATTTCTTATTTACTTCAGATTACTATGTGAATATTGAAACTTCAAATCTTAAATAGCAATAATTTTAGTTTAAAAGTACTGTTTTTTCATTTTAAAACAATAAAAAAATAAGAAAAAACTTACTTGTCAATCATGGAATCAGATCAATGGATTCGTTCAATCTCAAATAAAAAACATCAAAATAGCAAAATGTGATCTGTAAAGGTTCAAATGATACAGTCGTATATTACTTATATCAGACCAGATTTGTTAATCTTATACCCTCAACATCATGCCATATCTTCAGTTTTGATCTCAAAATAACAAACAGACAATTCATGATGAGCTTGAATGAAGTGTCAATTGTGTCTTTGTCTTCAATACAAACGCTAACCAATTATCCCACCCGTCGATATGGCAATTAACTGGCACACAGTACAACCGTATTGTTGCTCATATTTCCGCCTTATGTGCCAAACTTTTGCTCGAAACAATAAAGAATCATCAGGCTCATTAACAAGAACCAATTGATGCATTATAAGGAGAATATGATCGATATTTAGTAAATTTATTATTTGATAATCATCTAACATGGCATAGATACAGTGATGTTAAGCATAATCAAATTATTTCAACTCACTTTAAGCTTATTAGCCTAACCTGCGGATGTTTTCTCGTTTTTTCTTTAGTCATTTAAGTCTTTCGTTTTCGTTTTCTTCTTCTACTACATCATAACATCTGCTTATTTATCTTTGATTAAAGTAAAAGATTACGGTAATTTGAAAACGAAAAACTGCTTTTGCAACTGACCCCCTGATTGGCTGGAGCCGTTTCTTCTCTCTTCTATTGGAGCAAAAGCAATAGTTAAGAACTCATCTCACCTCATTAGTTGTAATTGCTTCTTAGAGGAAGTTACGAAAGGAAAGACATGAAAGCCAAAAAGAAAGCCGACTGCCTATACCCATCAAGACAACAACTTTGATCATCAGCCTAATCATATTCTTCATAATTATGTTGCCATTTTTTCCAGATTTTTGATCTACCAAATATTTACTTTACGATATAGTATACTCCAAGAAATTTTTTTCCTTATCCCCCTGTCATTAACTTCATTTTTCTGTTCCATCCTCAGCAAACTTCACACTAAAATGAAAGTATTGTCGGTTTATGGTATGAAATGTTGATTGGCTGTTAATTACCTCTTGTTAGAGCCATATCTGACTCTTTATTTGAATCCCAAAAAACGATTAGATGTTGTAGAAAGACAAAAAGATAGAAGACATGCGTGAAAAGAGGTGTTAGATTAAATAAAAGTGTCAAATGATCTACCAAAGTCGATTGGTGTCGGCATGTTCTGATAAAAGTAATGAAGTCAGACAATAGCATTCAACTTGTGGCATAGGCTGTGTCGGTCAACCTTCTCCCTATCTTTCTCTCTATATGTATGTATGTGTGTTGTCGACACCTTATGTGGCACAACTCAATAGAAAACTTTTTTTTCTTTTTGAAAAGAAATATACCTCATTACTATTATTTGTTTTCTGTTTGACCTTTCTATTACATGACACTACTTAATTAGTTATGACATCAACCACTTCATCAACATCTGAGGATCTAAGTTTCTTCTCCGAAAAAATACAAAACTTTTCAGTCTATTATCTTTTACTCTGCCTCTTCATAATTCTTCTTATTCAATCCCCTTGTTTCTTTTTTTTTTTGGCACTTTTGGCTATCCATATGTTACAAAGTTTGTAAGAGTAGCATAATGCTCAATATGGATAGTAAAGCTCTAAAAGCTATAAACGCATAAGTTTAAGAGTGAAAAGCGACAAATGTCTTTATTAAATTATATGAACAGCATATTTACTTCACCTATTCACGAATAGAATCTCACTTATTTTCATCAATCTTCTCCAATTTACTTTGATTTCACCCTTGTCTTCATTTTCCGCTTTCACACAAAAGCCAATTACTCTATGCATTAGATGGATAGCCTGAGGATATTCTTCGAATATTATATAATAAAGTGGCATTGACTATAATATAGTCTTCATAACTAATGAATATAATAATTGACAAGTAAACATCAAATCAAAAAATCTATGTCTTTGGACACTTCAATTTCATTTCAATTTTAAACGTCGAATTGCTCTTCTCCTTCCACACTAATAGACGGAGAGAGAAAGAGAGAGAGAGAGCGCACGCTCGAGAGGGAGAGGAACAGAGGTAATATGCGAAAAAGTTTTTCAGATTCCTATACTTTTTGATTTAATTCCCTGAATCTGAAGATATTGTTAAAAAAGCCATGACGAGAACCTGGCATTGACTGCCCCCAATAGCAAATTACGGTTTCAAGACGATTAGATTGCTAATAAGCGCAGTGAATATCTCATCTGCTCTTGCATAATTAGTATGGTTAATAAAGAAAAAATGTAAAGTTTTATATGAAATACATGTATTATCCATCCATCTGTCTTCTTCCATATTTAGTTGCGTCATCCACTTAATACATCATTAGTAACAAACAGATAGATTCAACACCTCTTTCAGAAAAGCAAATAAATGATCTTAAATGAATAAAAAAACTTTTTTTTGACTGTTTGTATTATACATTTGCCGACTAATCCTTTTTACATTACTTACATATCTCTTATACAGTCCTTTCGGCTTATTGCCTCCTTGGTTATGTTCCTCCTGTCAGCTTTGTTTGGTCAATCCTGAACTTACCCGAATCGACAGATAGTCCGTCTGTTGTTATAATCCCATTAGTGTAACTACTAATATGTTTTCTACAATTACTTTTCACCAATTCACTCTCTCGTTTTCTCCAACTTTAGCTATCGTTAAGGAGCTCAGACTTTTTTTTCTTCTCAATTTCAGTTACTTTTCTTCTGTCCTTTGACAAAATATTATATCTTTCCAGCTATTTGTTACAGCAACTTGTCTAACTTTACTGAAATATTTCAGAAAAATTCTGAAAAAAGAGAAAATATTTAGCTTTGCAAAGATTTTTCTTTATAATCAAATTAAAAATAATATAAATTCTATATAAGCATATCTCTTATTAAAACTTCCTGCTAATATAAAAAATATTATTTTATTTCTATAATTTATAAAATATTATAATTTATTTTTTATTAATTAAAGAAAAAAAGAAGTAAATTATTATTATTATTATTCATGCCATGTCAATTAGTTTGTTTTTTTCTTCAAAATATGACTTGACTATACCACGTATAGCATATTTGAGAACCAGCAGCCTCTTTTTCCTTTTCCGATGTTTAATTCAAAATTTTTTATTATCATATATGAAAATTATTGTAAAAAACAACTGACTGAATACAATACAATAACAGAAGTGACATGAATTCTGCGTGAGTGGTGAGGATGTGCGGTTTAAAAACTGAAAAATATTTCTTAAAAATAGCTTTTAACTATAATTATTATATGAAATATTATTAATTAGTCTTCTTTTTTCCTTTTCCCTTTAATATCTAATTAAATTGACGGTTAACATAGCCAATGAGATCTATCCTACATGACCACGCCCATTTTTCGGTTAATAACAAGAGCTGTGTCCCCACCTCCGTATACGGTAGGTCGTCGTCGCTGAGCAGCCGTCCTAAACCAGTTGTGCTATTCATCTGATGGCTGTATCAACTCCGCTGACTAAGTCTTTCAACCAGATAAGCAGTGTTCTAGCAAATCCTTTATGAATTTTTTTTTCAAATCATGTTATAATCTCAAACTATTTTTATTACTTTTAAGTATATTCCATAGCTAACTAACAATATTTTAGAAAACAAAATGATAATGGAGCATTTGGCTCAGCAAACACAAGCTCAACTACCTACAGTTGCAACACAACAACCAGCCACACCAGCAACTACAAACTCGACGGCATCCAGCGTATCAGCTGCTGGGATGAGATTTTCGATTGAAGACTTACTGAAAACTCATTCAGAATTGTTACAACAATCAAGAAAAGAAAGTGAAGTGAGTTTATTAAGTATATACTATTCTTTCTTTACTATATATGTAAATATTTTTATTAATTTTAAATTAAAAAACAATTAGAAATTTTTTATTTTGTAATCAAACCAATATTTTCGATCAAACTTTTACTTTTTCAGTTAGCCAGTCGGTGTTCTGGAGCATTATTACCTGTTGATTTGGCGATAGCAGCACCAGAACAGTTACCACTTTGGTTTGGATGTACTCCATTACCGATTGATTCAAGTCTTCTCTTAGCTCAAAGAAATGGTAATTACCAATCATCTTATCTTCTAAGATGCAACTCTGACATTCTTGAGATTTTAAGATTTATTTTCAGTTTTTCCTCAGTTATGGGCAGCTGCAGCAACATCTGATGCTTTACGTTTGGCAGCAACAAGTAAATCATATCGCAGGTTAGAAGTTGTAATCATATATACACGTGTATCATATCTGCATTTTTCAAATCGAAATATCAAACTCACATTGTTTTCAGAAGAAAAGCTCGCACCGTGTTTTCTGATTTACAACTACAAGGGCTTGAACGGCGATTTGAAACTCAACGCTACCTCAGTACACCAGAACGTATCGAATTAGCCAATGTGTTGAACTTAAGTGAAACACAGGTATTAGCATGTTTAATCATTAAAAATACAACGTTTACAATGGAAATTGCCATGTTTTTACCAGATTAACTGGCCATTTGACATGATTACCGTGAAAATTTTGTGTAGATTATGCAAAACATGTTATCACTTTTATGGCTCATGAAACATATTCTATCTAAACTTCCAAAATATTTAATTTTTGCAACATAATTTCAAATAAATCAAAAAACAGTGTATTTCTAGCCTGATATCCTCCATTTGCAGGTAAAAACGTGGTTCCAGAACCGACGAATGAAGCATAAGAAGGTAATTCGACGAGAAAATACCAATACAGTAGAAGTGGAAGATGAGGAAGAAGAATGCGATGATTGGGCTGAGGCATCATCATCATAAAAATCTCATAAAATAGAACATTTCTTGTATGAAATTAAAGATAATTTCATATATATATATACATACATATATCTATATATTTTTATAAATACATATATGTATATGTATATACATATGAATGTATATACATATTTTTCTAAGATGACAATCTGATGAGTGAGTGTATGATGTTACTTCAAAATGTAATTTAACATAACATGATGAGCATGATCGAAACTTATTGCCTTTTGTTTTTAAGTTTTTTTTTTGATTCAATCATTTTAATATTATATGTATTTTTCTATTTTTACTCATCTTCTTTCTAACATAAGTATTTTAAGTTATTATTTTTCACTTTTCTTTGTATCCTTCTATCTCAAAAACCTCTTCATCTCAATACTCTCTCTCTCTTTCTCTCTCTTTCTATCTCTCTCTATCTCACCCTCTCTCTCTTTCAACTTTTCTGTATCTTTCAAAGTCTCTTTCTAATTGCTTTTGATGATGATTACCTTCTTCCTCATAAGTTTATATCATCATGTTTCTAAAATCTTTCGTACATTTCTATGATCTTATTCAATTTGCTTTATTCTCTTTAAATACTTTTTCTTGTACAACCTATTTTCATATTGAAAACCAATCAAATAGTGTTTCTTTTCACCGGTATTTATGTATATTTTCCTTTCTTAATTAATAATCTATAATTAATAAAAATCATGTTAATATCTTCTCATTTACCTACAATCATACTTGGGGGAGTGAGGTGGGGAGGTCATATGATTCAAGATGAAACTGGATTTCCATATAAGCCAACGTTTCTATCAAGCCAAAGCTTTAATCTCTTCGAACCTCATAATTATTTTAACATTACAAACGAGAAAATAAGTATTGTGAGCTGTAAGCTTCGACATAGATATGTATATCAGACAATCAGGACCTTATACTATCTAAAGATTTCTTATATCATATATCTTATATTTTATATTTTATATGTTCAATCTTAACAACTAATACTACATAATTCAATCATTTGCACTAGTAAACAAAACAAGATAACATTGTAAAATGAATTGAACTAGTTGTGTAGTTTCGCAATACTGAAAAATATAAATTTTTTTTGATTTTTTTAATAAAATTTCATATGTTTTTAGTGGTTAAGTTTATTTTCTCTCTCAATGTATTAAAATAGTTTTAAATAGATCTATAAATGAAGCTGCAAAACGTTAAAAGGTCAAGTTAGGTGACAGGTTGAAGGCAAGGTTGAAAGTATGTGTGCGAATCATCGCAGACTATCGCTTTTAAAGGTTGTTTAATGTCAGATTATGCTTAGACTCCATATATTTTTCAAAATAAATTCTTTTTTACGTGTATTTATTGATTAAAATTATCAATTTTGTTCATTATTTCATAAAATGAGCAAAATAAATGAATAAGTAAGTAAGTAAGTAAGTAAACCATGCTCCAGCACAAACAGTACATTCCCAGATTTCGTACAGACATACTATTCAGCATTTTTCCCATGATAGAAGGTTGGTTTGAGATAAAAACTTCGAACATTTGATTACAAACCACTCAAAAACATTCCTCAGCAATTAATTATTTTATTTATTTATTAATATGAAGATTATTTATATAAATATAAATATAAAAATGTTAATATCACAGCATGTTTATGAAATTTTCAGAGAAAACGAGGAAATTTCTTCAAAAATTATGTTTAATATGCTGAAAAAATAATTTTTTTATAGAAATTTCAAAAGAAAAAAGAACATTTTCTTATATAATTTACATATTTCTTATTTCTTTTTTGTTTTTAATTTATATAAAAAGGGTGTAAAACAATACATTGGTATGTCACTTATTTACAACCTCGGTTCTATTTAATTGAATTTTTTTAAAAATCTTATCAAAGTTAAATTCTCAATTTTCATAATTTGAATTTATTGATATAAAAATAAAATACATGTGAACTTAAATCATAAAATGTGACACCTAATCTGATTTTTTGATCACATTTTTCTCTTCTTATGTTCATTATTTCAAATTATTTTTAGTAATTTTTCTTTCGCATTCCATACATAGTTATCTAATAATTTTATGAAAAATATTTTATAAATATACTGTCAATCAAAATAGAAACTTAAAAACTTGAGGTTTTAAGTTTTATTTTGTACGATTCATCATTCAAACAATAAAACGAAAATTTATAAACATATAGTTTGAACTTCATACACATTCACACATCGTCACATACAAGCTATTAAAAGTAATAGTATAAGCTTAAATACTGATTTCCGGTTCTTAAATTTGATTCAAGAACCATTTTATCACCTAATAAATGATTTTTGCTGTATTTGACTTGTAAAATCACCTGATTTTTGAAATTTTTAAAACCCTTTTAATCAGTAATGTACAATTTAAGTAAGATACAAAGTTTAAAGACAATGACTACGATCGAAGTGCAAAAAAAATTTCAATTGCTAAGAAAAAAGATAAAATGAAAGAAAGGAGCCAAAAGATAATTGCAGAGAAAACGGTTATCTTCATTTGAAATATTTATATCAAACAATGAAATGAAACAATGGACACTTCAATTCAACATAAAGCTTGCAGCATGTCTGTCTCAACTATTCATTTTCTGGAACAACGCAAAATTGTCTTTTTTTAGAAACAAAATGTGAGAATAGCTCAAGAGTTTTGCAAAGTGATGCAAAGAATGTAGCTAGAAAATCAGTTTAACATGAGTTATATGCTTTTAGCTCTAATGAAGAAGTGAAAATGTGAGAATCGGATATCAGAGTGTTGTCTTGATGTTTGTCTTCTTCTCCTTCTCCTTCTCCTTCTATTTCTTCTTCTCCTTGAATCAATTCCAAGATTATCTGATTTTCCTCATTTCATTTTTCATTAATTGTTGTATTATATACGTTATTTTTGCATAACTGAATTTATAATCATGTTCGAAACATGATTCTAATGACGCATGTTGTATCAGCATTGATGTCATACGCCTACTTAACGAAGTCTCCTTCGTCTGTCCTACAAGGTGACCACCACACACAGTCGTTGTTCTTTTTTTCCTTAGAAGAATCCGAAAAGAACAGTGTCGAATAAAACTAAAGAAGACATAGAAGAAGGCTAACTGTTATTTGATTATGTCTTTGAATTGACGTGAATTCCATTTTCGTTTTCCAGTTACTTGCCCCATATAGACGCACAACAGAATAGATATCACATCAGCATTCTGAATCCTTCATACTCACTTGTCTAATCGTTTGATTGAACTATACATCATATCCTCTTAATGATAAATTCTATAAAGCAATTGTCTGTGCGTCTGAAACCTTTGAGGAGATGGTTGGAGGACAAATTTACTTGTCCAGTTTCTCACACGTTTTTAATCACCATTTTTCAGAACGGAAAGCTGTTTCCAAGCTTTGTCATCTTTTTTTACTTGCGCCTTCTCTCTCTCTCTCTCTCTTTCATTTTCTTCGTCCCACATATACACATCCTCGTTCTCCCTCGAATTCTTCATCATTTTCCTCCTTATTTACCTCTTGATTTCTTTTACTCTGTCAGTTTCTCAACATTTCCTCCTCCTCTTTGTCTCTTTCCCTCTATATTCCTATCACTCTTTTTATCTCTCTATATTTCTCTCCTATTCCTCATACGCTCTCTCTTTGAATACAATCCACTTACAGGCAATCTTTCATTCCTTCCCACACTATGTTCATTCCTTCTTTTAATATAGTCTTTCCCGTCTTACCTCTACCATTCGATACCATCTTTATCAGTCACTTTCTGTCCTTTCACCTCATCTTCTTTTCATCGTAGTACCCGTGGGTATGTTTTTGGGTCTGAACTACACTTAAGACTTCACAGCAGATTCGTATAAATCTTCTCACATCAACTGTTAACAAAAAAAATTCTATTAAATTCTTGAATAACACACATTTTTATGGCATTTTTTATCATTTTTTTCAATATATGTTTGTTTAAACATCCTTATAATTTCACATTCATATAATGAAATCGTATTTCTCTTTCAGATATTATAGTTCTCACTCGAACAATAGATAACAATTAGTATTGGCATTGAAAGCAAGAGCAGATGGGAAGAGAAGATTACCCTTTAAACGAGTTCGCTCATCGTCTGTAAGTTTTTAAGACAATCAACCACAAAAGCTATATTTTCAACACTTTTCTACACTCATTAAACCATATTTCACATTCTTTTTCTTTCAGTATATACCACTTTCATTATTTGTATTTTGAAAATAATTGAATTTCAGAGCGAATGTTGAAGAGCGATATGCTAGAGAAATCTTAAGTATTGTCGAATGTTTTTATAATTCAAGGTAAGAAAATAAGTTTTTTTTCAAAATGTGTGTCATTACTCTGTCCACTTTTCCACTATGCATACCATTAAGAGTAATCATTATACAAACTTCAAGCTGTTTGATTCATCTTTTTGATAAGATAAGATCAATTCTTGCTAAATCGAATACTTTTATGTTCAAATTATATGAATAATTCCAAAAATAACATTGAAATATCTTGTGAAATTCAATATTTTCAATAGAAAAATCATAACAAAAAATTATTTTTCGATAAACATATTAAGCTAAAACCACATGATTCATGTTCTCATCATCCATATTCGTCATCCGCTTATGTCATTGAAATCAAATTAGCTTTTTCTGCAAAAAAAAATTCAAAATTAATGAAATCACTTCAAACATGTTTTCTTTTTCTTATCTTCTTCATATTTCTGCTTCTATATGTCATCTTCATTCCTTGAACTTACACATTATGTTCCAAATGAAATTTTTATTAAAAAAAATAGGAAATTTTACTTCTTCAAACACATAATTAAGGTCAGCTGATAAGTAAAAATAGATGGATAAATGTGATTATATCCCTGATCAGGTTAACAAACTTCGAAAATTGAAACAAAACGAATGAACAAGGTCACGACATTTTGAGAATGAATTGAAAAAGAACTAACATGGACGTTCCATTTATCCTCCAAAACACCGTCTCTATCCTATTTCTTCCTATCTTTCTCTTCATTTAATTTCTTCTTTTCTTTATATCAAAGAACTTTGATTTTCACAAAAAGTACTTTTCAGATTAGATCTTCCGGCCAAAAAACTAGAAGAAATTGGGAAATGCCATCTGAAGACAAGTAGACACTTGAAGAAAGCTGTTGATGCAAAAAAAAGTGAATATGTCAATTTATGGAAAATATCCAACATATTCTCAGTAGCTTCAGTTGATACAGACAATGTGAGTGACATGATAGTTCTAAATTGAATTGCAAAACATAGAAGTTTCTTGAAATTACATGAACTTTTCACTGAGAACAGCCAAATATTCTGGTCTTGTGTTATTTTGATTACTTATTTCAACTAAACATCACAACAAAAGATGCATCTAAAGCATACAATAAGAAATAACTGTTGAATATCATATTTAGCTTCTTCATATTCATATATCTTAAGGCTATGCGAGACATTAGAAATTCGATCCGAAAACGAATGAAGAAGAATGGTTCATATCCTGCAAAACAAGAAAGTTCAATTAGAAGGTAACTTTCAAATTCTATCATTTTCATTCGTTTAACTAATAAATTCTTATTAGATTTATGGATGAAAATAATCCAGTAAAAAATAAGAATAATCAAGATGGAGGTCCTACAGAAATTTATGATGTATTTAAGCCACGTGGCTTATGGAGAGACAAATTCTCATTTCCGGAACTATTCAGAGATAAAAAAGAAAAAAAGCAAAATGTCGTATATGATGTTGCTCCAACAGTAGCAAATATGAGAAGTTTACCACCATATAGAAATGTTAGTTTAATTTTGATATTCATCATAATCATAATTCTTTTTTCAGCTTTATGAACAAAGACCCAGTTCCCTATACTCATCATGTTCATCTTCTGCTTCATCGGAAGAGGCAAAACCGCAGGCAGTTCCAGAAGTAGTTAAGCCTCCGCTACCCGCTAAGCCAGTTATCGAAGACACGGTATATCCCGTAGCCCCCGTTAGAACTTCAAAAATGAAAAATAACGAATCTGCACCACCACCTAATGCAACCATGAATTGGGTATGTCCCTATTTGAATCACCATTTAAAACATTCTAATTCACTATTTTCTAGATAACGAGTGATAATATAAAAAAAACATTTAATGGAAATCAAAATGATAAAACAGCATACCCGTGTTATGAGGTTGATTCATTGCTTTATAATCCGTTTCAAATAATGTTTTATCTTTCTTTTCAGTCATTCTACAGTGATGACAAGAATATTATACATGTATCAGACGAGAGGCCCCGAATGCAAACTCGAATAAACATTGGAGACCCGGTAAGCTTAAAAACTATTGGCAGTCACTGCTTAGAAAAACTTAGTGATTTCATAAACTTCATCTTCTTTTTAGTTATCCGGGTCAATGAATGGGATATATGCGCAAACACATTCAATTCAGATTACACAAGATAAATCATTAAATTGATTAACGAATTCAGAAAAGAGCAGTATACAGAAGCAAATTCTTGTTTTTTTTTCTTTTTATTAAGTAAATGATCTTTGGTAATACATGAAAGAAATATGATTACTCTATGAATATAACGAGTTATGTACATAGTTTTGCATAAATATTTGTTATTAAAACTACATATCCGTAACCGAGAGACAGCACACCGAAGGATTATACAAAATAATAACTAATGTATAATTAAATTAATCTACAAATCAGTACAAATATACCGAAAAATATTATCTAACCAGCAATGTTGTTATGATTTTAAAAAGAAAGAAAAGCCTATAGAAGTAAAGATATTCACAGAATATTGATAAAGCATTATTTTAATTCAAATTACCGGTCTAAAGACACACGAAAATATGAAAAGGGTTATGAAAAAAATTTGAAATATACCACGTATTATATAAAGCACCCGAATTATTTTCAAAAATCTTGAAAACGTTCAAAACTTTGTTCAACTTGGCACGATTTCAAAAGCATGTCCTGTGATTGACTCCGTTGTGTCTAGCATAGTTTTGTACCGAACCATAGCGTTTTCTTCTGAATTTATTTCCGCTTTGATAGAATGCTCGTTAACCTAAATTTTTTTTGTTGCTGCCATAATATGATGAAAGAGAGCTTACCGCTCCTATATCCTCCATTATATTTGACCAATTTACTCGCATATGTAGCTCAGGGACACTATCTTCAATTAAAGCTGCAGCTATTATTCTTTTTAAATCCTAGTAAAAATACAGTTTATTATTATAAACAAAAAATAACAAACTATAACTACGTGAGTACGGTATTCTGTGCCAGGATTGCAACGTAATAAATTATCTAAAATATCAGTCATCCTTTTAAGTACCTGGAAACATGAACAAGAAACTTAAAACTTGAAATTATATAAACTTACTTGTGTACAAGGGAAATTCTTGTCAATATTATTCTTACTCTCAGTTGAAGCTAAATTTTTAATTACTAATATGGCGGAGTTAATTAAGCAGCATTGGGGTTCAATAAGATTCTGAAGTTCTGAATTTTGAACGCCTCGTTGTGAAATTGTATAAACAAGGAATGTGAAAATATTCTAAAAAAAACAAAAAGATAACAAATAATTGGAACGAATCAACAAACCAGAAACGGTATTAATACTAGGCCTTTGATTGTATATAAAGGCGGTAACATATATTCACATTCCCATTTCCATTGATCAACTTTCTGAAACATCAGATACTAAGTTGGGATGAAACTAAGCCTATTTACCACAACATCCTTCAATTCCTTTAAAGCAAAATTATACATATGATATACAAAGACAGCATCTTTCAAATTTTTGCACCATTCACTAACAAAATCATTATAACTGAAAAAAACGTCATAAATATGATTCTAAGAATCGCATGAATCATACCATTCTACATTCGGCTTATCTGGATTAGACAAGAATTTTAAACATTCGAGAGCACATGCCCACATAACGCGCACAATCTCGTATAAGCACATGTGAAGCTTTAATTTTCAAAATTATAATTTAACAACCAATAACTTATCAAACCTGTGCAGTTAATGTGACATCATTGTGGAGTCGATCTTGCTCAAAATCTCGAATTTCCCTCTGAGCAATTGACGAAAATTCTCTGAACACAGCAATGAATATGTCTTTCTCATTGAAATACTTACGGTAATCCTGAACGTGCCAAAGAAAGCACTAAAATATATCGATGAACTTTCCCATGCATTCCAGCTCCAGTCGCTTTCCAGAAGTTAAGTACATTAGCTCGACTATCCCGAGTAGCAAGATTATTTTGTTGATTAAACCATTCAGTTATGTACTGAAAGTAGAGAAATATGTAAACTTCAAATTTGAATCAAATACATTTTCATATATCCTTTGGCATTTTTCTGGTGACATCTCCGAAATTATAATATTCTTCATCTCTTGTGGAACATCAACTAAGGCAGGAAGCAGCCTGTAAAATAATGTATTAAAAAGTTCAAATTCTGCACATCTTACGCATTTATCATACAAGTCCCCGATGTTGTATATAAGGCATCAACAGAGTTTCTGGTGGCAGATTCAAAAGAGAAATCTTGATTATATACTTTACTCAAGAAGAAACGTAGTTGATCAACCTAAATTATTAGTAATGTAAATCAGAACACAGAGAAGCTTAAGAAACCTTTTTGTTGAGAGTATCTCGTTCATCGCTTGTATATAAGTTCATAAGATTTGAAGATAAAGGAAGATATAAAGAGGAAGAATCATTGATGTTCTTAAGAAAGTAAAATAATGAGAAATATATTGAAAATATATAATTTACCCCTTCAAAATCCATGTTAATATGAGGAGAATTAGGCATCATAGCTGGGCGATTCATCTTATACCGTTTGATATCATTTTCTAACTCAGTATTATCTTGCTCAACTATGGCGGCCAAATCAGCAGGTAATTCCGATATTTCTTAAATAATTTGAAATGTTTTTCTTTTCAAATGGATCGCATATACCTGATTGCAATTCACTTCCTTCTGCCAAGTAAACTAAACCATATGCTGATGTGTTTGGTAGTTCAATTCCGAAAGCATCTTTCTCTATTTGAGCCCAAGTTGCAACTTCAACATTACGATCGTTCATTTTCTGCCATAATCCATTCTCGCCTAAATTTGAAATTTTTGAACAATTTTACAGTAATTCAAACCTCTGACATATATCCAGTAGTGGCCCATATTAGCTTCTCCTTCATGAATAACAATAGCATGGAGTTGATAACCATGTTTCATAAGTTCTGGCTTATTGAAAATAGACTGGGTTTGGTTATGTAGATCTTCAGCTCTTTTATTTAAATCTAAGAAATCAATAATTACTAAAGACTGAAGGAAAGGAGTCAAATACCAATTTCCTTTGCAAGAATATCGTCATGTATTTTACGTAAATTAGCAAGAGTTTGTTCAAGATTAGAAACTTCAGCTGGTTGTGGCAGTTCTACAAGAAATCATATATAATCAAAATTTCAAAGACAAACTTTTAGCAAGTTGGGGAATGGGTTGATCAGGCTCCTGAACGTTTTTACATGTAGGGACTTCAGCATTGCCGGAAAGGAAAGACAAAGTTGTATTCAGTACGGTAGCAAGCTTGCATGTTTCTCCATCAGCATTAAGAGGAAATTTCTCTAATCTGAAATTGAAAGAATAATTGCCAGAATTGAATAAAGAGTAGTGATTACCCTTCAATCTCGGAACGCACTACAGCTAGAGAATATCTCAATCCTTCTAATTCTTCTCGGATAATTTTGATTTCATCAGCATTACTAAATGAAAATACATCAGAAAATTTTAAAAGAAAATTCAATTTTTAGATTTTGTACCTCAAGAGATATCTATCTATAAAGAAGTTTTCCGGGAACTTGAATGGTTTGTGAACTTTCGTTGAACCTCCTACTTTATCGTAATGAAACCGGTTCAGAGAGAAAATCATAACTTTAGGTGCCGATTCAATCCAAGTCTAAACCAAGAATTAAAGAAATCATTGCTTTTTCAAATATTATACCTCAATTGAACTTTGGAAACAACCATCCTCAAATGCATCATGTAGATTATCATAACGGATATTCAGAAGATGTAAAACTGACACATCTTTTCCTACGATGTTATAGCCATTTTCTTTAAAATAAACAAAATAATAATAATAAATAATAATATAAGTGAACCTGAGCGTTGTCGCTGGACATATTTTTCTAAGAAAATATTTTTGATAGGATGATCATCGGGTAATGTTAAAGCTGTAAATGTCAAACATTATAAAGATGTGGAAAATTAAAACAGTACGTTGAACTCTAGATTCAATAGTTGGAACTTTGAATACAACATCTTCATCCTGAGCAGCTGAGAAAGATGCTTCCATAATATCATCATTCTTAGAGACATCATCAACTGACATGTTGTTCTTGGAAGATAAAGCTGGGGAGCAAGCTGAAATTTCAACCTCCATACTTTCTTCATCTCTCTCAGTAATCTGAAAAAAAGTAATTTTAACAAATAATACATAGACATGACAAACTATGTCCATGGTGGTATTAAGATTTCTCTGTTTTTGAATTTTAAAAGCACCACTTTCAATCCAATCTATTAAACGAAGTAGCATCTCCATAGCATCCTTGAAAAAGAATGCTCTCAAAAAAAAAAGATAGTCGAACCTGTTGACAATTTAAAACATCCCTTCCATCTTTCTTTTTACTTATTTCATTTACAACTTCTAATGTCTGATAAGGGTTCAAAAACTTCTTATTACTTTTATCCATAGATGCGAACAGAAGTCGAATAGCTAATAAAAATTTTACTTCTAACGAATTCTAAATAAATGAAATTGAGAAATAAATTTAAAATGCCACATACATTAGTCTCGGGGTCATTATCATTTGGAATAGGTGCTAGTTCGTACAAAAGATTCCTATATTTACGAATACTAAAGAGTAATTGAGCCACAACACTGAACCAGCAAGACTGCCCAATATTATGAATTCCACACTACAATTAATGAAAAAAAAATAAAATAATAAACATATAACTTACGGGAAAGCTATTCAATCTTTCCATATCTTCAGGATTTTCTGGAAGTGCAGCTAAATATGATGTTATCAAAGTTTTTTCAGCGCTTGAACTGATCAAAGATTCTTCAATGGCTCTGAAATTAGTTAAAAGTTATAAAAAGATTATAAGAATTTTATTACTTCTGTAATTCACTTTGTTCTTTATCGGAAATACTTTTGTTATGGGGACCCATTATTGCTAATGCAGAATCATCTTTTGTTTGAGTTCCAAGATCGTGAACTGCATGTACCTGATTATTTAAAAATATCAAAAAATTAATTATTAAAAAACAACATACAGGGTGGGGAGTTATGGATCGTTTTTTATCATCTTCAGATGCATTAGAATCGAACAATAAATTGACTACATCACTAACAATCAAATCATCAGAACGATTTAAATTTGTAACTTTCTTAAAATAAAATTTAATGAGTTCTTTCTACGCTGTGTGAACGAACCTTTAGGTACCGAACTATAGTTGCTGTCTGATAAGAAGAACCTACAATCATTTCAACAATTCTTAGAATTCTGTCTTCTTTCTCGGTTAATTCAATGGCAGGTTTCTAATAGTTTTCAATTAAAAAGGTGTTTTTAAAATGACAATAACCTCAGAAAACTCCACAGCTTTATCATTGTTTCTGATTAATGTGCCAGGATCATCAGGAGAAATTGTATGACCATCCATAATTTCTTCAATTTCTGCCATTTCTGGATTGAAGAAAAATATTTAAAATATGTGTCATAGAATATCAAGAAAGCATATGTTATAGAATATCAAGCAAAGAAAATCAATAAAGGGTTCATTTTTGATGTTCAACTCAATTTGAAGGATAACATTTTATTTTTATCATAAAGTGGTTTACTGTGGCCAAAAGCATACGCATTTCAAGGAGAGATTTACACTTCTAATGAAACGTCTCTTTTCACATATTATGTAATAGTTGCGATTATTCAGTTGATTTTAATTTTTTAAGTGATTTAAATGTAATAGAATATTCCGAAATTTAAGGTAAAATGTCCCGTCGTGTTGAGTACGAGCCCCATACTGGAGATCCAGAGAAGGATTTAGCTTATGAACGTGAACGCCGAAGAGCTAACAGTGAGTTACTAAGTCTGCATTACGTTCGTTCTCCTTTTCTTTCTCTGTAACAAAATTAATTTTTTTATTTGTTGCTTATTTTAGCTGATGACGATGGACTCCCAGCTGAAGTTGTTGATTATTTGTTATACTTCAGCAAAATGGTAGAAGAAGAAAATGTTGCTGAAATCCACACCCTTTATGAGCAAGCTTTCCCTGACCTCACTGAAAGGTAAAAATTCTGCTTTGAGTAGCTTTTCAGTCGTACTTCAGATTCTTCCGGGAACGTATGTGGCCTGATGAGCACACCGTTGAGAACATTACTGGAACAGGTTTAACTTTTATTTCGAAAATTTTGTGCATTTTGAAGTTCTAGACAACAGAATTTTCATCATTCTTTACAAGGAACTTTATTACCGTCACTTGTATGCTCGCACTCAACGTGGACCATCTCTCACTCATCGTTATGAATCCTTCATGAACTATCAGGTTCTTAATTTTTTATTTTTTTTAATATTAATTTCTGAAGGATTTATTCTCCGAGTTGTTGTCGAGCAAAGAACCTGTTCCCCTTTCGCTCCCAAATGTATGGCTTTGGGATATCATTGATGAATTTGTTTATCAGGTAAATACTTATCTTGAACTTACTTAATTGTTTTTCTTAAGTTCCAATCCTTCTGTCTCTACAAGGCTAACCCAACCAAGCGTTCTGTCGATGAAATTGACGAGTTGATGAACATTGAGGAGAATCAAAACGTTTGTTCCGTTTAACTTTTCGAAACCTAATTTTTCTTTTTAAGGCATGGAATATTTATCCAGTTTTGAACATTCTTTATTCCCTTCTTTCCAAATCTCAAATTGTTGAGCAATTGAAAATCATCAAGGAGGGAGGTAAGTACTAAATATTTTTCATTTTAACTTCTTATGTATTAGGTGATGCTGACTCTGTTTGTGATCAATTTGGTCAATCTGCATTGTACTTCAAGCTCGGATATTTCTCCTTAATTGGACTTCTCCGTACTCACGTACTTTTGGGTGATTATCATCAAGCCTTGAAAACCGTAGAGCATGTTGAACTTGATCCTAAGGTGCTTAAGATTTTTTGGTAAATATCACATATGATTTTTTTAGGCTTTGTACAACACAGTGCCATCATGCTATGTCACTCTTCATTACTTTATTGGATTCTCTCATATGATGATGCGTAATTATGCCGAGGCTACCAAGATGTTTGTTAACTGCCTTCTTTTCATTCAAAGAACTAAGTCACTTCAAACTCAACAAGTCAAGAAGCAAAACTTCCAATATGATGTTGTAAGTTTATTGCTTTTCCATAAGGCTTTTCATTTTTTATCCTAGATTGGAAAGACTTGGGATCAACTTTTCCATCTTTTGGCTATCTGTTTGTCTGTTCAACCACAGAGAATTGATGAATCTATTGCTTCTCAACTTGCTGAGAAGTAAGTGTCTAAAATACTTCGCGACTGATAATTGATTATTTAAGAAGTGGCGATCGTATGAGTCGTATGGCTAATGGAGATGTTGATGAGTTCAAGCAAATTTTCCAAATGGGGTATAATCGTTAATGTCTTTCTTCCTTTATATACCTGATTTTCAGTTGTCCTAAATTTTTGAGCCCAACCACTGTTGTTTACGAGGGAACTAATCTCTCAAAGGTACTCTATAAGATCCGAACCACATTAATTATTCGAGTTTTTTAGGAACCTCTTCTTCGCCAATCTCAAGCTTTCTTAGAAGGCATTCAATCTCAAATGGCTTTGCCCATTCTTAGAGGATATTTGAAGTTATATACTTCTTTACCAGCCAAAAAATTGGCCTCTTTCATGGACGTAGATGATTCTGAATATGATTCTTTCTTAGGCAAATTATTAGCCTACAAAGTAAACTAAAGAAAGAGCCTATAGCGAATAATATATATATTTATATTTCAGATGATTGTAAACGAGTTAGGTAAAGTTCCCCTGGCCGCTGCTACTGAAGATGATGAACCCAACACTGAAATTGACTTCTACGTCGATAGGGTTAGTCTAAATTATTATTGCTTATAACAAGCAAATGTGTTTTAGGGAATGATCTGCATAGCTGATACTAAGGTTGCTAGAAGAGTTGGAGAGCACTTTATTCGACATATTCAGAAGTTGAACGAGGTATACTAACAAATCTCTAGATTCCAAGAAATTTTTTGTTTTTTCAGGTTCAAAAGATGTTGAAGGATTTAGATGTTAAGCCCTAAATTAATTGTTTGAAAAAAATTTGGTGAAATGGTTTTTCTCTTGTTGTTTTGTCTTCTTTTTATATGCTAAGTTTACCAATTATGGTATTTTTTACAATATTGTTGTTGAAAATAAAATCGTTGAGCTTGAGTGAAGTAAATATTTCAAGGATACTGCTTATTTCTTTATTAGCATTTTACTATGCTAAACATGGGGGTAAAGAATAGGTCCAGATATGAGGAATGAACTTTTTTCTTACTATATAAGGCTTTAAAAACTGGAAAAAGGCGGCTCATTATTACCATATTAAGCTAATGGAATGATTCAGTTTAGTACGAATTCATTTCGAATTGGCACAAGACCCACCCATGCTCTGGTAAGAAGCTCTTAACACTGCAAATTCGTTTGACTCTTTCTCGAAATAATTCTTTATCGATGATAGCATGTTGCCATTCAGGGATTGCTCCTTAATTCTCCGATCGTAATTAGCTTTCGAGATTGTTGTTGCCATTTGATATCATCAAATGCTTCAGACGCATGCCACCATTCTGTCATTCGAGCATTTTAGACCATCTTACTTCAGATACATGCCATTTCCGTTTTTTCTTACTTTTCCCTTTGATTTTATTCTAATCTCAACTTCATAATTTTCTGAGCCTCTATTACTATTTTTAGGTATGTTGGCAAGATTAGTAATTTACTTCTTCTGTATTTTATCCGTTTGCTATATCGTGAGAGCTAGCATGGCAAGTGAAGACAGAGAAGCATTCATTCAAGCAATTGCCGGGTATGCACACACTTATATTCATCGGGTATTCTATTTGGAATCTTATTTTTTCAGTAACCCAAAGCTGATGGCCCATCTCATGGAAAGGTTTGGCCCAGATTTTTTGGATCAAGTACCAGGCCGGCTTGTAAACCTTCAACGATTGGGACGACGATGAATTTCATCAAGTTTGTAAACTGTTAAAATGAAACTTTAAAACATGTTAATATACATTTCCTATCAAAAGTAAGAATTACATGTTTGTATTATAGTAAGAAAATATTAAAAAATAAGACAAAAACTATGTTAAATAGTTTTTTTGCTTGACATTTTTCAATAATTTCTGTATTCAGCTCCAGATTCGTCACACAATAAAATTCAATTGATTCTGATTCTTTAATCTTTTGCAATGAAGATTCAATTACGCAATCTAGGGTTTTAAATAGTCCATACATGAAATGCGGTCAGTACTGCTCTGTAATTTCCTTCTTCTCGTTCTCTGAAACAAAATTTTATTCATGTACGAGTTCGATGGGATAATAAAAATCACAACCGCTCTCAGCAGATCGTCAAAATAAAATAAAAAGTATATCGTAAGTGGAAGACGTCAAATTAACGCTGCATTCCTTGCCATGCTAATTAGGTGTAACAACGTTTAGAAACCTGAATGAATAATTCAGATTTTTTTTTGTATTATTAGCTGCAATCAAAACTAATCTATGATTTATAAACTAATTCCACTAATTTTGCAAGATGCATTACACAATAGTTTAATATGTGAACCAAATCATATTTTTCATTTCTCATTTCAATAGAAATAATTTAAGATGTAGTTTTTTTTATGTGGCAACGAAATATGAAAATAAAATATTAAAAAATGAAGTTTTGTATAAGAAATGAGTTATAAACGATATTATTCGCACATTAAGCCAGATAAACTAGAAAGGACAAAAAATCTATGGAGCTTTTACTAATTATATATTAAAGTGCATACTCACATTGAATATTTTCAAGCGTTAAGTCTGACAATATACATTTGACGAAAAGAAATATAATACAAGAACCTTTCTGCAAAGAATCCAAAGTCATTCATGATTTTGAAGAAAGTACTGTGATTGTAGAAGAAAAGGTCATATGTAAATCACGTAGAGTACGTCACTTCTATAAATAGGCTTTTCAAAATGAATTGACTGTTGATCCAGACGAAGATTTCCAATTGTATTGTTTAAATATTATATATATTACATGAAACATTTGCATTATATTCAAATAAGAAAGATAATCTAGAAGAACAACTGAGTGTGATATGAAGCTATTACTGACATCATCAGTAAGCTTCGCTAAAATTGTTTTTATATACTCGATATAATATATGTATTTATGTACGCATAATAAATTTATTTTTGGAATTTAACGTCAACTCTGTATCTCACATGATGTCACTGATTAAAAAAATATTTTATCATAAATAAATATTGTGCTGATTGATCTCTTATTGATGGATTATTAGACTATTGTATATATGATATCAATCTAGTTAGTTAGTTTCATATTTCGTAAAAACAAAATCAAACAACAACAGTACATAGTTAAATGATTTTATTTATTGTCTATGACAAACTTTTTCTCTGAAGAAAAAAAAATAGTTATTGAAGTGTTCCGAATCAAAAAACTTCAAAACGGTAATACAGCTGATTAATAAGTCGATTAATTTTAAAAAAAAAGTGTTGTACCCGCAACATGTCGATGAAAAACCTACAGTGAAATGTATTGAAAAGGGAAAATAATAATACAAGACAATTATCTAATTCATGTATATGAATCTAATTAGTTGTAATGATTGTAGTGTATTGTAGGGGTGATTTGGAAGATTGATTATTGGAAATAGAAATTAATATAAATTTTAAAAAACTACACTTAATATATACAAGTATTTAGGATTATCTGTCTTATGTAATATACAGCGAATCGCTTTCATGAGATAGATGATAAACTTGATAAATGTTATCTGTTATTGAACTGTTATTTCCACAGAACTCTGTGAACTTATAGATAAACGGTCTTGTTCATCTGGCGGTAATTGCTTAAAACCATCCTAAAAGAAGGAATTTAGTAAATACTTTCTCATTATTATGAACTTAGGAATAGTTCCGTTCGGAGCTAAACGATTGAATACTCACTTGGAAACCGGACTCTGGGGATTCTGCTTCTTCTGCAGTCGTGGACAGGCCTCCAAGTGAACGCGATGTCCGAGAAGAGTTTTTTAGCTGAATTCCAGAGCTTTTTAAACATTCCGGTCGAGTTGTTGGTATGTGACAAGCTCGATGATGAGGCTTCTGTAATTAATCAGAATAAGTCACCATATGCTGATTATTTAGTTTACCTTTAATAAGAAAGTGGTGAATCGGTTAAAGTAACTATGCTTGCTATTTTTAATATCTTCATCTTTAGTGGGTTCTTCCGGCTGAGGAGACGTCGGAGATAAGAAACATGGATTGGCAAGTGAAGTAGGAAACTCAGATGCGGTAGAGGGTACACTTTCACAACAGTCGAAACGAAGCTTTGAGAGTTCCGAGGAAGGAGATGGGAGCTCTTCAGCAAATCGTCTAGGTTTGAAAGTACCCAATCCCAGTGCCCTAGGTCGGTCAGGAACAGGGCAATCACTTGATGTTTCTAAGTTTCTCTTTCCGTTTTCATTTAACCGTCCGCATGTGACAGATGTCTCATTTCGTTTTGGAGTAAAAACACAATGAGTTGAAGCTGACTTCGGAACTTTAATCATGCATGGAGACGATAATATTAACTGAAAAACATTTGTCAGACTGATATTTCTCAAAAAATAAGATTTACCTTATTTTCATCTCGAGGTTGAGTAGGAGGCTTGACTTTCAAACAATTCTTCTTAATGAGAAGCTGTTCATACTCGAGCAATTGACCCATAAAGTTGAAATTTGGAGATATTGTTGGTCTCTTATCCTTGACAAACCTAAAAGCCAAGAAATTTTAGAATTCAATTTTAATATTTTTGCTTAAGGGAATTGAATTTGGAAATTTTGACAGCGCTTGAATGACTGTTTTTAAATTGTCAAGCACACATGTAAACAGCTGGTGTTAAAAATTTGCAATAGAAAGAGACTAGCCCTTTTTCATAGATCGCAGCTTATGATTCATCTTGTAACTCATTGATTTTGAAAGCATTTCAACTATCTTTTTCTATTCTTCCAACGGCGCCTAGTCTTATATGCGTATAGAAGATTAGAGAAAGATGAGAAAAAAATGAAAGCATCCTTTTAGGATATGAGAAATAGTAAATAAACAAGAATGCATAACAAAATAAAATAATAAAGTTACAAAAGAAATAAAAAACAAACCTATAAGCGTCATCGGAACCCATTTGTTTATATTTCATAATATAAGATATAGCCACAGTAGGACTGCGTGAGATTCCAGCTAGGCAATGAATCAGAACATTGGAATCATTTTTTCGAACACTCTCTATAATGACGAGGGTTTAGTTTTTATGTGTTAAGGTGCGATTTCACCTAAGAAGTCATAAGCCTTATCAAAAAAGGGTGACAATTTTTCTTGATAACTGTCATTTACGGGGATGCGCATAAAATTTTCTTCATCAATAATAGATGTAGCTCGTGGACAGGCTATTGAAAGATTCAGTACATGTGTGATCTTGTGCCTCTGAATATGATATATAACCAATATTACTATAGTGAGAATCACACTACCTTCATTGATTCTTCATCCAAAGCATCCTGTTGGCTACCCAGAAACAAGAAGGGTAATATCTAGAGAAGATAATCTATTAATTTACTTTTAATTATATAATACCTGTGTGGGTCCCTCATTCGGAACTTGTGTTAAACATGGTTGAGATACAGAGGCGGGCAACCGACTCATTCCTTCACAACTGCCTTCGCAATGTTGTGGGAAAGCTGACTGGAAATTACGGAAGCCACCTGGAAACCATAATATATTGAAATCGTAAAAGTTTAAAAACGTTTCATAATATTTGTAATAATTCTGAATAGAGCTCAGAGTTCTAAAGAAGAATTTGAAGAGATAAATATGTATATATGAATTGAAAAGCACAACAGCTACTATTGTTGTTGTCTCGGCTATATGTTCTACACTGATGATGAATAGTTGCTTCAAAAGATTGTGGGGATATGGATCAGCTTTGTACAATAGCGTATTATAACAGAAAACTATGTAGAGAGATGGGAGGTGAAATTAAAAAACGAATAGAGAACAAGATGAGATCTGAAGGTTATTGCGAAGTCCCATTTCATGCGTGGGTAGATTGCTGAAGGTAAGTAACTTAGCCTTCTTTTTTGTGAAAAGGAATCTTCATTATAATGAAGTGAGCAAAACAAGATGTTTCTGACGACAACTCATGTATAAGCTTTTAATATTCAGAATAATCTATGATTTGTTTTGATGAAATCACAAAAAAGAAAAAGAATATCATAATAATAATATAAACGTGAAATATGACTGAAAAGAAAAAATTATTGTTTGGATACAATTTGAAAGATATTATGTTTGTGTGTGAATCTTGTAATTAGATTTATATAGAGAAATTCTATAGAAATAGTCAGGTATCAAACGAATTGAAGATTCTTAATGAAGGTTAATGTTGTAATGAGAACATAGATGAGACAAACGTCTCCCACCCCCTACCCGAATCAACACTAACAGTGTGAGGGAAAAATCAGCTTACGGAATGAAATAACATGAAATACACCAGAATCAAATTAAATATGAAAAATATTTCATTTCATCTGGTCTGAAACATAAATCTATAAATTCGTTGTGGGGCAGCAGAACAGGGCGACAAGGGATGGCAAATCGATTGATTCGATGGACGAGTAAGAGACAAAGAAATGACTCATATTATACATACAGCAAAAGCGAGAGCACAATCTCGTGAAGCTTGACAATAATTGATAGAAATAATTATCAAAGAGAGTTAATCTCATCGTAAATTTGGTATGTTCTTACGGTAAATTATGCGTAGATTGATCAAAAAGTTGAAGGCCGAAACGTTCAGATATTTTCGCAACAAAAAATGAAATTAACTTCGTTGTTTTGATCAAAACAAGGAGCACACTTGAATTGAAGTAATTAGATATGTTGCTTTCCTGTAGTAATCAAAAGGAGTAGCATGTGACTTCAGATAGTAAAGCACAAAATGAAATTGAGAGGACCAGCGATCAACGAAAATTAAAGTTAGCACTAAGCTGTATGACTAAGAAGCGGAAGGATTACAGCAAAACGAGATTTATTAGAATAAACTTTGGAGTCTTTAGTAAGCTGAAGGTTGAAGGAAGAAATGGAAGCACAATATGATATTTTCAGGTTAGCTTTAAGTCCGTAAGATAACATCGTAAACTAGAAGAATTAGAGAAATAAGATTTAAAGAAAGCGCCGAAATCTATCATGCTAAATATCCACAGGCATGAAATCTGATAACTTACTTGATCTATTCTCAGATGAACCAAGGGTTGGTAGAATAAGCCGAAAAGAATGGTTAGTAGATTTTGAAAATGGTCCAACGGGCGTATTTGCAAAATTAGAATTAGTTGCAGTCAACGAGCATGTAGTTTCGGGTAATGCTTCGGGTATCATTGCTGATTCCTGGATAAGTTTCTTCTCTGGTAGCTCCTTAGTTGATTCATTCTTCCGCTTTCCACGTTTCTTACGGTTTTTACGTCGACGTTCCTGCTTTGTCATTATGAAGCGAGTAAAACTAGCAAAAAAATGTATAAGGCGATGGCGTAGTAGTTATGCTTGTAGAAGAGGCTGGCAGTTGTCCAAATTCTGTTCCAATATATGAATGAAGCAAAGACGGCGAGCTGGAGAGGAATCGAGCCATACTAGGAGATTGGCAGGGAGCTAGAGTGGCAACACGAGAGGCACAAAGTCCTGAAGAGAACGTGGAAGGGAGAAGTGAGCACAATAGTTGCCACGGAAAGACGAAGCACAAGAGAAGAGAAGCAGATAGAGTGAGAGTGAGAAGAGAGATCACACAAAGAGTGGATAACAAGAGAAGCGTACAACGCTAGAGATTAGGCTTCGAGAGGAGTGAAGCTGAATCCATTAGGGAAACAGAGGCATGATCATCATATACATAAATCAGGCGGTAGAGACGTAGATGGCTGTCGTGGTCGCCATCGTTCGGTTGGTGGCTGGGAAAACAAGCTACGACAGCCGACGATCGATCTCAAACACAGACACTAGTCCTCTAGACTCTCCGTTTCCATTCGTTTTCTCTTCTTCGCTCACTCTATGACTCATAACGCAGATGAAGGATGTGAACACGATTCATGCACTGCTTTATCGATTTCTGTCAGCTCAGCATTTAAAAAATGAAGTTCTACTCTTCACTTAAACAAAAACAGATTTATATTTTTCTCACGATCGTTTTGTTAGAAAATATGTGATAAACAATGTATTATCATCACCTATTGAAGGAATATTATTCACTATTCGTACAGATGAAATCATAATTGTATGAGTAATTGTCAAATATAATTTTGAAATTCAAAACTTGATCTACCCATAAAAAATAGCCCACATCATTTTGAAGATATGAAGATAAGAAGATAAGTGCATTGATATAATTAGTAATATGCTCCAGTGAATTAATTATACAATGAGTAATTCATAGAAAAAATTATCTGATTGTAAAACGCTGATTAAGCTTGTGAAACAAAGAACCAAAAAGCAATTATAATTTTTTTTTGGTAGGAAACTAATTTCAATGAAATCTAGATAAATTCACCGACTTCATCACTGTATGCAACGCTTATAAAATGATTATAGATAAATACACGAGGAATGGCAAATGAAGAATATTCTGACAGACGACGTTGAACATGAAAATTAAGTAAAATAAAGAGGTGGAAAGAAAAAGAGAGGGCCAAAAAGTAGGAGTTTTCAGCATTCTCCTTTCCTCTCTTCGTTGTCAACGTAATTAGTATCAGTGTACAACAGCTTTGAGCAGATGCATTTGGGAATCTATTGTTCCTAATTTCTCCTCTAAGCTTATCTCTGTTTCTCTAACAGAAAGATGCTCCCATTTAGGTTTTCTCACTACTTGCTCTTCATTCATTAGTGAGTAACAAAATAAGGGAAAGGCGTCTCAGTATATGTACATATATCTATAGATATATGTATGTAAGATATTATTTCAAAGACAGCATATTTGAGACTGATCAGTAAGAATTCAATGAGCAGGTCTGGCTTTGACTAACACGAAAAAAATGAGAAAATTGTGAGAAATCAGTCATTAGCCAAAAGTAGAGAGCACAGGAAGAACATACTAGTATGAGAAGAAAATGAAATTCGTGTTGTGTGACGAGAGCAAAACTAATTGCAGAATAGCAATAAAACTCGTCGAGGTCATCATTTGCGTCAAAACGGTAAGCATCTGATCCAGATGTTTTCTCTCGATTGAGTCAACTGTGTAGCACAGTTGAGAGAGATGGAGATGAAAGACAACTACGATTGGAGCAGAAGGAAAAGAGTGAAAAGGCAATGAGGATCAGAGACAGCTTTTCTTAACGGAAAATAAAGAAAGACGACGAACAGAGAGAGAGAAAGATGCTTAGTCATCGACAAGGTATTTCAAATGAATTCTTTTACCTTGAGCCCACTGAGCAAAAGCAAGGAGCAGTTGATGTGATGACGGTTATACAGATCACAAGGATCGTTAACAAACATTAAATGAGAAAGTATTAAGTATGCTACAATAAAATGTGTATGCGGTTAATTATTAGTATCATAGCCAGTTCAGCTGTTAACTTATCAAAGACGATACATGAGAATGCAACCGTTTTGTGATTACGAACTAGTGTTTCTATGTTATAATCTATACTAAACGTAGTATCGGTACGAAAAAGGCACTATTTAAGAAGTCAAATATTCAAATTTCGAAGAATCGAGAAATCAAACATTACCTTCAAGAATCAATATTTTATTGAATCGGCCCGTTTCAACAAGTTGTTCCCGTAAGACGTGAAGAAGTTTATTTCCAGACTCTGTCGAGTTGCATGAACCGATTCTGAAAATAAATTTACTAAAGGGTGTTTGTATTGGCTTTCAATTATTTTTTAAAATACGAAAAGAAAAGTTTTGTTTTAATGATGAGCAATATATTGTAAGTATTTGTAAATGATAACTTCAGAAAATAAATAATGGCGAATTACCTGCGTTTGGGACATATTCGAGAAACTTTATCTTGCTCCTCTCCATATAATATTACGTCCATTTTATCACTTATTTCTCTACCAGATGATCCTGATAGTTGCTCTAATAAACAACGTTGATCAACCTAAAGTATATTATTAAATATAACGAAATTGAATATGATACGAAGACTTGTAGAAAGAAAAAAATAGAGAATGGAATGCAAACGTCTTGTTTCTAGAGAGAAAGGGAAGAGAACACTCATCACTACACTAATGAAGTACAGCCATGGAAAGTGTGAACTATCAAGGCTGATTCATGTGAGTCGAAAATTAAAGCTTACACGCCTTTAATGTGAACAAACAAACTTAGAATAATGAAATAGGGGATATTAATCATTCTCCAAAAAAAAGTAAATTTGCTAGAAAATGGAACAATAATATACATTTGATAAGCAGTGCAAATAGTATATTGTTAATAACAAATATACTACTTCGCAGTTACTGGCTTTGAAAACAATAGTTGGTTCAATAAATATTGAAAAGGAACAATTTCATATCCAATCGACTAATCCAAATGAAAATATTAGAGTTGGGAGAACGAAAAGTTTAAATACTACGAAACCGATTCATCTGACGAAGATGATCAGTTGGCGACGATGTTGATGACGACAGCGGTTGAATTAGAAGAACTACAACATGGGGAGGGGGTAGAGAAACCCGTTAGGTGATTGTTCGAGTCATCCTATTAGTCACTTGTCTTAGAAAATACATATATATCAATATATATCAAAAGAAAATGTCGCAAAACTGTATGCTAATCATTATAAAATTCAACGATGGCATTTTATATAATTAATTTTATATTCGTGTTACTATAGAAAGCACATGCCGTACAAGATAAGCACATACAAACAAAGAGCATTCAAATGATTAAGCACAAAGTTCAATTTCGAATTACTGCGATAGAGCAGCATGTGGATTATCGGGTCACGAGAATACACATAGTAAAACATCAGTATCAATTCTATAAAAAGAATGTCACACAGGAAGCATCATAACAAAATGTAATGACCCGAACAGCATGATCTTCATATGATCTACTGTGGTCGAAGTAACAGCTTGGATTGAATGAACAATCATCGAATATGATTGTAGGACGCGCCGCCTTGACTGTTATAAGCACAATCTGTATTATGAGTCATCGAATGGTGACTCGTTAGGCGACACAAAGGGAATCTGAACTCAAAATAACGAAATCTAGCAAATAGGTGAATAATGAATCCGTAAGAAGGTGACATTCGCTAACGATTCGTGTTTAATATTCATTTTATGTTGAAATGAGTGATGAAGAGTTACGTATGAAGAAATTCACCGAAAGTGATTAGAATATTACAAATTGGCTACACATTAAATTTAACTTGCAATATAGTAATAAAGGTGACTCAGAATCATTTTGCTAGGCAACCAAGATCATCAACAAGAAATTCTGAGAATGAAGTATGAATAGGAACACTACATTTCACAATATAACTAATATTAAGATTCACTATCCCATTATTCCTCCCATAGCCACGATTAGTCATGACAGGAGGGACAATGATTTAAGTGAGTCACGATGTTAGTTTGCATATCTCGGCACTCATACATTCAAAGAATTCTTAATAAGCGGATGACTCAAAGCTGGTATAGGACTATATGGTGTGTATAATTCTTTTTTAGAAATACAGAAAAATATGAAGAGTTTCTCAATCTCGCAATATAAAACTTATTGGAAAAACGCATTATATTATTCATATATATATTTATATATATAACCCCTTTTCTCAAGAACAAATTTCTCAAGCAGCTTCATTTCGAAGGTCGTTGACGACAATTTTTACAAAGTCAAGATAGCATAGCGGTCGATTGTAGACGCAAAACCGTAATGACGTCATCATTATCGGCCACAGCGTTCGAAAACTATTTCCGTCCAGTTATAGAAATGGGTGAAATGTTATGGGAAATATGACACAGCCATATAGACTGATCATTAGAGAGCTTGTGATTGGTAGCAGTGATGTGCGAAGAGAGGCTAAGTTCAATTTATCAAAGTTCGGATGAATCATTTTCTTTTTCGCGTCAAAGGAATTTCAGCTGCTTTGTGACCGTTTCTAACATCATTCTATATCTCAACGAATGACATGTTGTTTTTGACCTTCTTCCAAATAAACAGTTGATTAAGGACTAATCAAACAAGCTATATCAATGAATCATTGTAAAACTTCATTATTAAACAAGATTTGTCAACGTGATGATAGGACATCTTGTGAAATTCGAGGAAAATGCACGCGAATTTTAGTCGCATCAGGAAGCGATAGGACGATGAATCAGCACACAGTTTCATTTTATGTTTAAAACTTATTTAACGCATTTATGACAACTCACACATTCTTAACACGCAATATGGTTAATCACTCAAATTATGTCAAATTCTTCTCAAATACTTCATAAAACTGAAGTAAATACTAGAAAAAGACTGCATATTAATAATAGGAATAATAACTATTCATAGTTTAAAATAAATAAAATTTTTTTTTAATTTTGTGAAATTTAAAATTAAAATGTTCGAAATTTTAATTTCCCTCTAGTCTTGACGTGTGCACTCCGAATAGAATAACCAGAATAGTTTTAGGAATTAAGTATAGAAGGGTGAATATGAGCAACATATAGATACAATTATAATTTTAAATAACGTACCTTATTTTCCAAAAGCCTTTTCCTCATGAATTTGGCGAAAAAACAATTAACAGCATTTTTGATATGCGACTGATTATACTCTGCGAAGCCTCTACAGTCAACAATTAACTGAAAAGTTTCAAGTTTAAAGGGGAAGAGAAAAGGATCTTACGAGTAGTTGAGTATGTTGTCTAATAACAACGGACAAATCTGAAGCAGCGATGTGCATTACTTCACACCAAATTGTCATTCCCTGAAAAAAATAATTTATGAAGAGAATTGTAATCAAATTTATATTCATATTCCTAATGTTAATTAGATAAAATTGTCATGAAATGTTCTAAACAGCTTGAGAAGCCAGACGAACGTCATCACAATGAGAACAAGAAAGAAGATACGAGTATAATATTGCCTGATTTAAACATGATAAGAATAGAAATTGCACGATTGAGAGTAACAGCGAACAAATGTAGAGAAGAAAGAAATAACGGGCATTACTTTTAATGTCATCTCTTCTTAACCCCAAAATATAGAATAATTCAATAATTAAAAACAGGAAAAAAAATAAATAAACATAAAAATATTCCTAAATGGTCAAATGTTGATTATCGATGACGTGCGTCTGAATCCATGTGAATAACATGGGCACTGTTCTATGAAAAACTGGGCGAAAATTGTTTGAATTAGACAAGGAATGAAAAGAAAAAACACCAGAATTTGAATATGGTTTTGATGGTGTAGTAAGACAAGAGAATAGTTGAAACTCAGTTTCACCATATAAGACCATCTGGCTATCATACATGGTCTGGAGAGCCAAAATAACTGAGGATGGATGCCAGTTAGGGCAACTCTCTTCTCACGTTGTGCTATTTCGCAATAAAATGACGTCAGTATGTGGAAACGGGAAACGGACTTCAAACGACAAGAAAGAAATTGTCAGAGGTAGAACGAAAAGGAGAGATCGTGAGATAGAGGAAGAGAGAAAAGGGCGAGCAGGAAATAAGAGTGATAGAAGGAAAAAAATAAGAAAGTTAAAGTTGACAATGATGAATCAGGTTCAAGAAATCAAGAGGAATAAATGAATAAAAATAAATCAGGTAAACTTTGAATTCGTGCTGAAAAAAGCAGTGAAGCAATAATATATAAGTAAGAGAATATGACATGCACATAAACTTCAGATTTATGTTCACGTGAGGTAAGCTATGGCACGAGAATCAGCTACTTTGGTACAAAATGTCAATGCCAGGCTTTAAATGCTGCTGATAATTTTTTGTCGATTTTTATAAACGAAGTGATGTCATTCAAAATTGTGATACACATTTCATCAGCCAAAACATTTGAGCACAACTAGAATGTTGGAAATATACGAATGCTTTTGCCAAAATGTTAAGAAACGCGGAACGGCGAAACTACAAAGGTTTCAACTCAGGAATATTTATCTTGAATTGATGTCAGCTTCACTCTGTGCTCAACTCCTGGTATTTCATTGAGCAAATGTTTGACTAGAAACTTCGGGTACACGCACATCAGTCACAGAGATATGATTACTACCTGACAAAAAGGTAGAAGATGGTAAGTTATACATGTAAAGGAATCCCAAAACTGGAACGCTCACTATGTAAAATACGTACCGTACACTCAACCCGACAATACTAGTGAATTGATAAGTAATATTGATAAATGAACCCAAAATTAGAAAAAGAATCATGACAATCCCAATGCAAGTAATTGACGGAGATGTTACAAATATGTAGGACCTTGGGTGGTGTCGAAAGGCTTGTTTTTTATAGCTATGATCGAGTTGAATTTGCAGAAGTATAATTTATGTTTGTTGAAACAAATTTGTCTAAACTTTTAAGAAATGACATTTGAGTAATCTGGCAGTGTTGAAGATGGTTTTCTTCAATCTCGCTTCTTAAATCACATCTATACACATAATAAAGCAAGCTGCTTTAAATCTATAACTTATAAATCTCGCTTTCTATTAAATTCCTGCGAAGACCCTTGTATTTTCAAGAAAACAGGCTTAATATTCTGTTTTCCTTTCATAAAAACAAAAAGAGTCGTGTAAGACGAATATTACTTCATTAAATGGACGTAGAAAATAGAGCGCAAAGTGGTCAGGCTTTATTTTTGTTTATAACCCGCTCAACCTATTAAGACATGAATGATATTACTTAGCTCAATAGTATTTTCATTTTTTGAACAAATATTCAAACAAAGAGTTGTATATAATAAAAACAGAATTTTAAAATATTGATCGGAATAGCAAAGTGTTTAAGAATTGCAATATATTCGACAGATATATATATAGGTTGTACAAAAAGGTAAATGTTTGGTTTTCAATGATCAACAACGGAGTAGCATGGAAGCGTATCAGTGTGAAGCTAAGTTACAATAAAATGCAGACGGGGTTGGACAGAAATTTCAGCAATTCGTATAATCATCAAGCTCAATGGCTGGTCTGTTCCTGTTCATCATCACATGTAATATCCCCTCCCCCCCCCCATCCCAAAGTCTTTCTTTCATGTCTTCGCAATCGAATTCAGCCATCATTCCAAATATCACTTCCAAGTCTAGAACTTGCAATATTTTGGAGTGGGAAAAACACACTATCACATCCATCTATTCAAAGTTCATATTAAATATTTACTCAAGAATAAAGAGCAAATCTGCTGATAGAAGTCAAGAAGCAAAACAACGTCCTACCCAGCATTAAAAATTCAGGTAAAAAAAACAGCCAAGAATCAATGTTAAGCACTGACTGATCGTTGCTGCATGAACTACAAATTACAGTACTCAAAAATGACCCATCATCTGCGAAGACTAATTGTCAAAGTGAAAAACATAACTTAGTGTTATGATCCTTGTGTTTTTTAAATTCATAATACAATGTTGCTATTCTAAACTGCTGATATAAGCAATATAGAGAAATGATCAAAACAGAATTACATGCAGCTGGGAATGATGAGTCAACAATCGCGAAAATCAATCTATAGAAATTCAAAACAAGCTGAAATGAGCTAAATACAAAATAAAAAAAAGAACAATAGCGTTATACAAACTGCCGTGTTCGAGCTAGCTGCGAAATCGTATCATTCTTGATTTGCTCTAGTCCGTCAAAAATTGCATAACCACGCTATCAAATGTTAAAAAGCTTAACTGAGGCATCAATATAAGAAAAGCTAGGAACACAAGACATATTCATACTATAAATGAATCTTTAAAAATATTAAATTCTCGTTATAAGAAAAGACCTAAGAAGTTTCTGAAGCAAGGACAGGTAGATAAAAGTGGAAAGGGGATCATTTCTTTCCTTTTCACTATTGCGCAAAAAGAAACGTGAAGAAGAATGATAGAAATTGAACCAGAAGACCAAGATTTTTAAATGCTATCAAAAATAGCATTTGAAAACGTTAGAAATTATATACAGGCGTTACTGAGCTATATAATTAAATAGCACAATAGTTTAAACACAGCTTGATCAGTGATCAATGCTATTTTAGACATGATCAAGCAGTATCAAGCAGCCATGACATTTGAATACTAGTACTAAGATTACATGCACACGTGAATAGAAAATGATTATAAAATATGGACCGACCTGATGAAGAACCACATTTTTGAATTTATATCAGCAAGTAAAAGCCTTCCAAATAAAATCCTTGCTAAACTATTGATCGAGTGGAATGGTCTGTAGATTTAATGGAGACAGAAGAGTGAATAGTGCGGATTATTGTGTTTAGAAGGGGAGAGAGATAGAGCGAGAGACGGTGCGCATGCAGTGAAATATAACAAAGAGGTAAGAGAGGCAGAGGTAACTCTCCAGTTTGAATACGCTCTCTAATTTCATTTCGGGCTGTCTGATTCTCTTGTGTACGTCATGCTTTCCCATCTTTCTACTCTTGCTGAAATGACATCACCAAGTATGATGTCATTCCAATACAGCCTGACCCAAACCAGCAATAGGTTTCTTGCAAGTTTTCTTTAGATTCATTGTACCTGGGCGTATTTGAGCATTAAGTTGGACCAAATTAGCAAGGCATTTGCACAGTGCCACAAAACATACTTAGACTACAGAGCCTCTTAATTAGGATAGAGTATGTACTGCTTTATATATTGAAAATGATGTAACTAGTACAATGAAAATGATTGGTATAACAGGTTATATAGTTATTGCTCTACTGCAATAGAACCTGTAGCAACAGGTCTTCAAACTGGGGAGAAAATATCGTATTCTAGTAGAAGCTAACACGAAAACTAATTTGAAATTCTCGTTTTTCAAAGTTATCACTAACAGCAAAACGTGCACATCATATATGTATGTAGAATAAAACTAACTTGAAAATAAATAGCCGTGTCATGTCAAAATTTAAATTTCCCGTTAAGTTCTGAATGGAGTAAGAGTGATGCTGCGCAGCCGTAGTCAAAAGAGGACTCTCTAGACTACAATGACTGTTTGATAAAGAAATGGTGTGAAATAGTTACCTTTAAGATATCGTGTGTTCTTTTTTCTATTTCAATTTAAACTTTTTTTTGTTGTCAATCTTTCTTTTCTTCAATACCTTAGTATAGACATCTTCGGCATATTAATACAGAAGAAAAAATTGCGGAAAAAAGCGAAGAATCTTTTAAAAAAATACTGAAGCACCAAACATTTAAAAACAAATACCTCAAAACAAATATAAAATCTTTTAGAGCAAATATATGGAGGTTGACGATGAGTTGCGAGAATTCAACCAGTTCTAAACTTTGCGTTCTCGAAAATGAATACCTTCATACGTTACTTGGACATTATCAAATATCATTAGCATACACACTCATATTCTAATGAGGATAATAACTTCATTCAAGCGTTTCACACACTGTTGTGTTGGCAAAGTACCAAAAGAACAGCAATATATATCAAAAATGTTTGAATGAAAAAATTTTTTTTTTCAAAACAATGATCGTAAATTACGAGGAAAACCGTAGGCGAAAGAGTGAGATGAAGCAGCTAAATGAACCATATTGTTCTCAATTCACTAGATAATTTTGGTTTTATGATTTCATTAAGGTTATATATCTAAAACAAAGTCTGTATATGTATCATATACATCTTAATCTTCTCAAATTATGTATTTACCAGTTTATTTATTTATATATTATACAAACATATATGTATCCACACTAATATATATATATAAAGAGAGTGAGGGAGTGATGGAGTAAGAGATACACAGTATTTTTGTGAATATACTATGCTTTTTACAGATGTATTTGTATTATATATAGTTTTAGAGAATCCAATCAACTATTGTAGGGTGTTAAAAAACGATTATAATTCTTTTGTAAGTTCTTCTTTATTATGACTTTATATGTAATATGTAAAACAAACTGTCTTTTGTAAATGTAACAATAACATAAAATCTAGTTGTAAATATGAAAATAATTTATCTATTAGAGTAAAAAAAAAAAGAAATATTAAAATCTATTAATAAGCTCAAAATCTATACCCGAGTATTATCAATCACAATATGTACACTGTACTTAACGAATATATAGGACTACAAATCACAATAAAAACTGTGTTAGCAATTATCATTAAGTGAAGATCAGCAATCCAAAGAAGAAAAAAACGAAAAGGAAACGGGAGAAAAATAATTTTAAAAAGAGAATTCTGATTGGAAGAGATCTGATTTTCGTTATTAAGTTATAGTTATAGTGTTTAATTATTGGCTAATATATTTTTTTAAAAAAATTCTAATATTTACCCGATTGACGAGAGCGAGAGAGTGAGAAAGAGAGAAAGAAAGAAAGAAAGAATGAAAGAGAAGAAATAACAGACAGAGTATAAGATATGATATAGAAAAAAGGTTATAGCAACAATGATCTATATGTGAACGTCGTTGAAATATAAATATTTTTTCTGATTAAGTGGGAATGTAAAATATGGCAAAAACCCTGGAAGGATATGAGAAAACAAATACACTTATGTATGTGTACGTTTTAAATACAAAATATCTAAACCATCAAACCAGCTTTTAATTCAATCAATGGCTCCGTTGATTCATCTTTGTTTTCAACAGCCAAATGAGGAACTGATTCTCTACTATTCAGTAGGGATCCTGCAAGTGTTTTGATTTTAAACAACTATTAAGAGAAACACATAGCTGTAATCAGGTACGTGAATCATATAATTAACTAACCATTTGGTGATGGAATTGTAAAAATATTTTCATTCAGATCATCTTCAAGACCACTATACTGACTACACCCGTTACTTCGAAGACGTCGCCAGAGACGGGAGATTGAGTCACCTCTGACTCTATCACTAAAATCAAATGAATCAAAAACCAAACAAAATGAAATCAGCGGACTTCGATGATTTCGATCCCCAGAGAGACTTTCTATGTCGTCCGAATGGAGATGCGTCACGAATGCGCGAAAAAGGTGACGGATCGCGGAGCAGGTTCTGATGTAATGATATTACAGATTTGCGTTCCTGAAAATGTCCATTTCATCAGTTTCGTTCGTTTCTGTTATGCTCGAAACCTTGCTTAAGAATCGTTTCATAGGACGTCTCGGCTTCGCTTGATCACGAATCAGATTCTCTGTTCCATTGCAGTTCAAATCATCAAAACCACCTGGCATCGGTAAATTATCTCCAACTGACAGCGATCGTTTTCTGGAAGGCCAGACAGTCATCCTCATACCACGCTTTCTGTAAACGATGTTAGTACCAACCACCAATGAATTGAATCACAAAAGACAAGTCCATGTTAGCGGAAAAAGTGGTATACCTTTGGACACAAGAGAGATCACGATATGATGGATATTGACTCGAAGGTGGTGACCCGGAATTCAATGAATGAGAGCTGAAAATTGAAAAATCAATGGAACACAATTATGACATGAACTAACTCTGCATTTCGACGAGATAGTGTAGAAGAAACAGGAGCTGTCGAATTAGGTTGAATTAGTTGATCCAAATTGAGAGATTCGCCATCAGGTAGAGAGGTTGATCTGAAACAAGAATGTTAATGAACTCAAGTTGTAGCTTGTAGTCTTTGCTTACCTTTTCCTTAACGCCATCTCCTTGTTATCAAAGGCTCTAGATAGATGTGTTTTGCTGAATGGACGACGTTGGCGACTGGAATCGAAGAATAAAATATGAATTCTATTGATTTTTATGAATTTATCTGACTTTATGTTGTTATTATTTGCGAATAGATCATTTTCTTCGTTCACAGAGGCCAGTTCTTTATATGAACTTCCAATCGAAACCATTCCACCATTTTGACTGGAGTAGTATGTAGAAACAGGATCCTAAATAGATAGAAATCAGGCACATATGTCAAGACTTTCACAAAACCTGGAAAACAGAACCGACTCTTGACATTGACCTATCAATTCGTTTAAAGAATGAAGCCTCTTTTTGAACCAGAGACAGTGTTGAATCTCTGTTTAGTCCTGCAAAATTGAATATAAGATTTTCTGCAGCAACTGGTTGTCAAACCCCAATTAGAGCCTCGAACAGTTGGCCTGAAACTGCTATTCCTGGGGAACAAATCAGGTGCAATTATTTGGGAAGCTTCAAACGGCTGCTCTTTCTCGAAATCATTTGTAAATTCGGCACCGTATCTGCCTAATAGCCAATATGTAGTCATAGTACCCTTTCCCTAAAATGTTGAAAAGTACGTCTATATCGTGAAATATGCCATAAACAAACCTTTATTTCAACAATTCCTCTCTCAGCTAGTATGAATCCGGGAATTGTCGTCAACACATTACGAGTACTTTGAGAGCAATGGATTTTCAGAGCTAAAAGACGCTTGTAAAAATACAAAAAGATTTTTTCTTTCAATATAAACATACGTTCTCCATTACTTTCCATTCTACTAGCTGTGTTAACTGTATCTCCAAACAAACAATATCTGGAAAAAAAGAGAGTAGTTACTTCATCCATGTTATATAGTCTTTGTTATTCCGTCACAATTTTTTTTCTTCAGAATTTGAGGGAAGATCATTGAAAATATTATTTCTCGATAGGAAAACGATAAAATATTTTTTTCTTCGATTGAATGGTTATTTGGGTGACTAGCTAATCTGTTATTTCTTAGAAATGATCGTCAAGAACACCTCGTGATTTTCACGTATTTCATCAAATTTCATCATTTTAGATTTTTGGGAACGCGGAATCGGTTGATTTCGTGACGAATGCTATGAATTCGTTGGTGGTGACGTTTGTAACATGGTGATGTAATTGTGATTCAGTCGCTATTACCTTGGCATGGTATTTCCAACAACTCCGGCTACACAACTTCCCGTGTGAATACCAATGCGTAACATCAACTGTTCATCGGGCCGATGCGGTATAATGAAGTTTCGAACTGCTGATAACAAATGCAGAGCCATCATACCTGAAGGAAAACAAGCAAATATGCAGTCGAAAGTATATATTTATGAGCATTACCTATTTGATCGGCATGGAAAACTTCAGTACGATATTCAGGCACACCTGATACTACCATGTAAGCATCACCGATTGTTTCAACCTATAAAAAACATATTTTCTTATACTGATATACTGATAAACAACCTTATATACTTCATATTGTTTGATAATATTATCAAACAAAGTATAAAGTTTGTTGAGGAAAGCAACAACTTGAAGAGGGGTTGATTCGCCAGATATTCGAGTAAATCCAACGATATCCGAGAAGTAGATTGTAACTGATGGAAAACTTTCCGGCACCACATTGTTTCCTAATAGAAGTTGTTGAGCAACTGATCTAAAACACATATTCCATGGTTGTTTCGTTGAGATTGCAGGTTTAACTCACACAGGGAGCATACGTTGAAGCAAATTTTCACTTCTTTGCTGTTCTTCGTGCAACTGCTTAGTTCGTTCGAAAACTTTCTTTTCTAAAGTGATCTGGTAATTTTCCATCAAATCCATCATATGATCCTGAAATAAGTTTTTGAAAATATGTATATGGATGCATGTTTACCATTATATTTCTTTTCTTTTGCTTAACGAACAGTTCTCGTAATCCATTTCGGATACCAGAACGGAAATCTGGACGATTTTCCGGAATTTCATCCCAGCATTGTCGCATAGTATCCAAAACACCTCGAGTAACTTCAGATGAATGAATAGTCGGTCGATGAAAATGATCAGAAACTTTTCTTACAACTTCTATAACGATGAATATACAGTATGGTAATGATATTCTGTTTTCAAATCTGTGTTCTTGTGTACCTTCAACGGACGGTGCTCCCGGTTCAAAGATTCCAAATGGACCAAGTCGAAGAGCAATTTCATGAAGTATGATACCAAAAGAGTAAACATCGCCTTTTTGAGTAGCTGCAATTTCATTATATATGAAATACGACCAAGGTTTAGCCGGAATTAATTACGTTTATAGGTATGTTGACCAAATACACTGGCTCGAAGATGCTCAGGCGCTGTCCAAATCTGATTTTCCCACTGAATCAAAAAAAAGAAAGTTTAATAATTCAAATAATTTGATAGTTGCTCATACGTATACTTGGCTATTATCCCATTCTCGTCCTTCCCGCAGATCATTTAGACCGAAATCAGCCACTTGCAACATCCAACGCGATGTGATCAGACAATTTGTACTTTTCAAATTTCCATGAACTCGCAGTTCTGACTCATGTAGATATGTCATACCCTGAATACGAAGTTTAAAAAATTAATTTTAATTAATTATATATGAATTACTCGTATAAGGTCATCTATAAATGAAACTATGAATATTTCATCAAATTTCATATCCTTATTCTGGAGAAGGTCCATTAATGAGCCTCGAGCACAAAATTCTCGTACAACACAAATTGAATGAGGACACGTAATAATTCCTGAAACAAAGTATCAAATTTATGTCACATTATTCATGAATGTCATGTATACCCATAAACGTATTGATATTTGGATTGGCTAATTGCCTTAAGATCCTCATTTCTATTTTCATCTGGCGTGTCAATTCTTTCGTCTTTCGGCCATAGTTCAACTCTAAAATTGGAGGTTGACGTGAGAATTTTCAAATAGATTGTCGATTTACCTTTCAGAAAAACTATGGAACCACGGAAATGAGCAACATCACGAACAAACTTCTTGTCTGGATCAGCAAAGCATGATTGGTCGAAGAACTTAACAAGTACAGTCAAAAGGTTTTGTTTGAACACACCGTTCGTTACCTCTTTTCCCTCAACAAACAATGATACAGTTGAGCCAGTTTTTCTGGTCACTCGTTGAATTTCTCTTTGATCAATCTTCCATATTGAATGTAATTCCTTTTCAAAACGGCGACTCCTGAAGCTAGTGATTTCGAAACGTTTGAACTCTTCAACTACCTATAGGCAAATGATGTAATCAAAGCAAAACCAACAATGGTTATTGCAAGAACCAACAAGAATATCAACGAAACAAATCCTTAAAAAGCAATAAAATCAAATAATTATTTAGAATTCTTGTTTAGTTTACCTCCATTATTGCATAGCTCGCCATGAAAACCACATTCAGGATGGTCTCGAGGTAGTCCACTAAGCCATTTAATAGGTTTTTTAAAGCTGAAAAGGATCAAATGAAAACACTTTACTCAATCCTCAGATTACTCAAGCCTAGGTGGACGACCATCATTTGACGAATCTTCTACAAATACTGCTGTTATATCTAGAGCATGGTCCAAGGGATAGTAATCAGCATTATTTTTATCCATTACAGGTTCAACAGCCTGTACAAGTTAACATTCCTCAATATGGACCATGGCCACAGAACAAACCTGCCAACTAAGCAGTGTGTAGTTACCTTTGGCATCCCCAAAATCATTTATTCTCATAGCAAACCCTTGCATACTATCGTATCGCCTCCCAATGATGCGCCTAGTGATGGCATCACCATCTCGAGTTGGATCATACCCACGAGCCTAAAGGACATTGAGGTATTCCCTTGAAGGCAGAGTGAAAAAACATACCTGCTCTTCAACCGTATCAGCTAAAAGTTCGTTCAATGCTGTAGCATACAGATAAACAGCATCGTACAGATAACACGCAAACCTATTTACCTACGAATTTTCTATTTAATATTAGTGTTTGAGTGAAAAACATACTTTTATGGACCAATTGTGAGCTATGGGATCTTTTTGGACACCAAAGTTAATTAAATGCTTATTGGCTGATTGCCAAAACTTTGAAAACCTTTCAGAATCTAATCTGACAGGTGTAGGAATGATGGCTAAAGCATTTCGTAGATATTCAGCAACTTTACGATCAGACGAATTAGGAAAATCCCATGATGATGAGAGATCAATCATCGTATCTAAACAAAGGATAAAGAGTTATTTCATTCAAAAATCACTATTTTCAATTAAATTACTTCGTACAAAATGATTATTCATAGCATGATAAACATTCAGCCAATTATAATCAGTATCCAAATAGATAAGTAGATATTCCTGTTTATCCATCAAACCTTTTTGACCCATAATAAACAAAATCTTTCTGAACAAGCGCACATTACCAAATGTGAGATATACTGAAAGAAATTGCGAAAATTACAATGGAAAATAATTAAAAACTCTTATTACTTCTTGTTATATCCTTCGTATCTTCTATTATGCTGTCCACAACTTTTTCAGATTTTATTTCTGAAAATGTTGGAACAACAGATACATTATTGATCCTATATTTGGTATCTCCATCAACTAGTCGAGTGTTTTCCTCGTCCATTGCTCTCTGCAATGAAATACAAATTAAAATTTGAAATACTTAGATCTATTTATACTCTAATTGCTAATAACATTTCATTATTCTGAGTCAAATCTTCATAAATTACTGAAAATATTCTCCAATTGAATTCTTTCATTAATGATATGAATGTTTTTGTTATATCTGTCTCTGCTGGAACGGTGCGGGTGAATGTGTTGTATCTGAAAGCAATAGCTTTGTGGTATCTGCTCAGGATTAAGCATATTAGACGATTTTACTTTGATTTATCTGATACTGTCTGATCCCTACACTTGTATGAGATAATTGGCAAATTCTGGGCTGCAGCCATCTGAGCTTCAGTCCGACAATTCAATTCTGGTCCTATGAACACTCTGGCTCCTTCTTTCCAATGCTTCATAAAAAACTTTGTACCTAGAATAGAAAGCTTTGAAGTTGCTAGAACGTTGTTTGAAAATACGTACTTCTACGCTCATCACCACACGTATTTTCAAATGTATAAGTTAGTTTATGATTAGGAAGAATATCTTTGGATGCATTAATCTCATCAATCGCTACTTGTAAAGCACCTGATATCATTGACCCTGAATCAAAATATTTTATAAGAAAGGCTTCTTCTATAACAATCTTACCGTCAAAATCAGTTCGAAAGCAATTAGATAACGAATGAATAGAATTGGAATACTTTTCATGGTCCGATGACGATTCTGAGGACATCTGTAAGCATTTTACGCCAAATTAACCATAATAGCCTAAGGGCAAACCTTGGACTCTGAAAGTATTTTGAGAACAGCTTCCATGTTCTTCGGAACTCTCGATACCGCTGACAGATAACTAATGAGAATCTCATTGTTTTCTGAAGCATTGTACTCTTTTAGCTGAAAATGAGATTTGAAAAAGGCGCAAGCATCAAGAAACTTACAACTCCAACGGTTGGCCCATCAAAATATTCGTCATCATCATGGTAATAACTAGGCTGACGATAACGATTAATAGAAGTGGGGGAAGGTTCTCTTTGTATTCGGTCAGCAAAAGCTACAGTTATAAGAATTATGCCCAATGAAAGGCTTCTGTATATCATCTCTCAAGACATTATAGATACGTAACTGAAAAGAGGATAATTATTTAAAAATCTATCATATATATATATATATATAAGAGTATAAGAATAAATATATAAAAATGCATAAGGGATTATAATACTATAAATTGAAAATCTCAAAAATAGAAAATGTCCAAAAAAGGCTATCACACAAGCCTACAACAATAATCTTTGTATACTGTACTTTACAATTTATTACATAAGTTTGATAAGAAACAAAAAAAAGCAAGAAAACGAGAGAAAAGATTCAATAAACAAATTTAGAAATAATTAGATATTTAATGTATGTTTCATATCAGATAGATAATTAAGTCAAAATTAAAATATGTCAGCTGTCTTGAAAATTAAAATAAGTAAATTGAAGAAGGCTGACTGATATATAATATAATATATATATATATATATATATATATATATATATATATATATATATATATATATATATTTATATATAATAATAATAATAATATGTTAAATAAAAATGTAGCATGCATTCATGAATTCTTTGTATATAAACTTCAAACTCAATGATAATTGGCGTGAAAATGTGAGGAAAAATAATTTTTTTTGAGCAATAACGAGGAGCAGGGAACAAAAATTAAGGATAGTTCTACAAGTGTAATATGAAAGATGGAAAAGCTAATCAAAGCAAAAACGAAAGGAAAAGGTAATCAAGTTTCAACAAGAAAAAAAAAGAAGAAAAAAATCAAAAAAACATGTAAACTGTTTTATTTTTGGAATGAATTCAAAGGAAATATTTTCAAATAAAAAAAAATCACAGAAAAGCAGACAGGAAAATGATAGCACAGCTGTATCAAATAGAGAACAGTGGACATTTGGCTGCTAAAATTTAGCAAAAAAAAACAGTTACAAGTTCATGAGAATAACGAAGAGAAATGCTATGATCAATGTGGGAAAGGTGTAAAAAAATGTTGAGAACCTTATAAAATTGAACAGAAGAATATGAAGAAGATAGAAAGAAATGAATGAGATAGATAAAGTGATCAGAAAAATACAAAATAGTTTCAGGTCGTATTGACAACATATGGATGTGACAGACAAATAGATCTTCAAAATAGGAAATTATCTCTTATTTTAGGATAGATCTTTGTTTTATTCGAATTGAAAAAGTCTAAACGACAACAGTGATTTGAAGGCTTTAACTGTAAAATTTAGAATAATCAAATTTTAAAATTAAAATTAAAACAAAACGAAGATATATATGCTATATCTGAGATTAAATATATTTTTAAAATACATAATATTAGTAAAAATAACAAAAATATTAAATATAGACAGAGTTAAAGACATATTGTGTACTTTGAAACATAAAAAATCTTTTTCTTCTCTCTAATGAAAAAAGATTCAAAGTACAGAGATTGCAATCAATTGAAAGATAAGACTTAGACCAAGTTGTAATTACAACTTTGTCTAAACTTATCGCAATTTTGGAAAGCTTTTTGCATAAATCTTCCAAGTTGTTTGAAGAAAACCGAAGGGAATTAAAGTGATAATACATGATTAGGAATGAAACTTGAGGGAATTTATAATAATAATTCTCTTACTTCATACCTTAAAATTAGATGATATTGATGACGTAACAGTGAAAGCCGTAGGTGTTGATCAACACTACAAGCAAGCTATTCACTCTCTTTGCAATCTCATCAAATTTTTATTTTTATTTTTTTCCCATTTTCGTCTGAAATTTTAACATTTTACAGAAACAAATATCCTCATATTTTTTTAATAAAATGCCGAATTCGATAAATGAAAAATGAGAAAACTGTTTATGCTTTAAAGCTGGAATGCAACCAAAATGTGATGCGCACCCAGCATTAGACAACCACCGATAAGCTGGCTTGCTCGACCGGCAGCAGTAGTAGCAGAAGGAAAAACTGACGGCCAGAACAACCGGCTCACACAAAAATTTGAATTAAAATGAGAAAAGAGAATTGGAGCACAAAAAAAGAAAGGATTAAGCTGTTGTATCATGAAAAAGTATATAGATATACATACATGAATATGTCATAGACAATTCTGAATATCCAATACTTCTATGTAAAAAGGTAAATTGAGCAGATTTTGAGAGCAACTGATTTCTTGAAAACTCTTTTGCATTCTATGCATACAATTTAGAATATACAAAGAGTTGCACCCATAAATGAGCAGAATAAAGGCGAAACTTAAAAAAAGTTTTTTCTTACAAAAATTAGAAAGCAAATTATTGTTTTTGGCTGTCAAGCTGTAAACTCAATTTTCTAAACTTTCAATCATAGTCGACAGAAAGCCAATATTATCTAGGCTTATTTGAACATTTCTAATTCTTATATATGAAATATCATATGACTGTTATTCTAGTTCCTATCAAAAGCAGGAAAATATTCAAAAAGACATTGAAAAGTAAATGATATAAGTTGGTCAGAAGGGCAAATGTATGTATGAAAGCAGCAAAGACATCGACAAAGTAATGAAGAAACTGCTATGCAAACTCACTAGACGGATCTTCAGGATTCAAAGCTTTGGAAGACAAAGGAATCAAAAAATGAATGAAAAGAGAGACACACACAGATGATTTTGAAATGATGTTGCTTTGCAACAGAGTGACAGAAAAACGACGACGACGAGCAATTCATGATTATTGGCTTGGAGTGAGACACAAAAAATTGCTTACTAATTACAAAGTAGAAAACGAAAAAGAGTAAAAATTCAATTCTGCAAATATGAAAGTATATTTGCTTTTGGAAAAGGGTACGAGAAAATGAGTTGAATGTCTGAGAAGACTATAGGTTGCTATACATGAAAGGAGGGAATAAAAGGAGGGAGTTAGACAGATAGCATGTTTGTGTGTATGTCTGTAGGAGAGAAAGAGAGATTTAGAAAGAGTGAAAAAGAAAAAAAGAATGAGCGAATGCTGTTTCGTTTTTACCAGTTATTACGATTTGAATAAAAAAAACGAAAATAAAATAATTTCTTTTTTTTCTGCTCATTCTCTATATCGTTCTCGCGATCTGGTGATGGATATATGGGATAGAGTATATATTTTCAATTTACGTACATATATCGAGGTAGTATACAGGAAACAATGATTGGAAAAGTAAATAAAATTCAAGAGAAAAATGTTCAAAAAGAGATTGAGTGGATAAAAGTACTTTAAAGAGAGAACAAAATAGATCCAGAGAGAGAGAGAGAGAGAGGGGAAGAAGAAGAGTAGAAGACGTGGGATGTGAATTAACAAAGATAAACAAGCGAAGAAGATGATGATGACGATGAAGTTTAACAAGATAAAAAAAATATTTCAAGAGCTTTGAAGTGATTATGACAAATAATGTTTTTTCTTTTTGTCTAGTTATGCCACTTTTATACACAGATATCTGTATGTACAAGCTGCAGTTGAAACAATCAAAAGTACTTTTTAAGAGCTTGAATTAAACATCAAAATATGTGAGAAACAACTCAGAATGGATTGTTTAGATGCTTTGGAATGTACTACAAATTACTGAAAACTCATTTTAACCGAATAGAAATCAGTTGAAGGCAGAAGTCGTTGAGATCTCTGATTTCTTATAATGTTGCAGCTAAACAAAGTCGTTATAGTACTCTTATTCGAAGATGGCAAAGTCTATTGTAGAAGTAAATTATCCATATTTAGATGAGAAAAATACTGAAAAAGCAAAAAGAAATACGTCATGTTATTAGAAGTCTATATGGATGTATATATGAGATGATGTAAAAATGATAGAAGAATAAAAAATGGAAAAAAAAAAAGAAGAAAGAGGAGGAGAAGAAGATGATGATGATAATGAAGAAGATGAAAAACATCTAAATATAGATTATATTCACACTATAGCTGATACTATAAAAGAAAAATATTTTATAAAAGGGTAATATAGATATATATAGTGAGAGAGAGAGAGAGTGATTGAATTATTTTGACAATGAAATGATTTTTTTCTTGAGCAACACAAAAAAGATGAAATAGTCAAAGATCATACAAAGAGGTAAATAAAATTAATATTTGCAACATTTTATTTTCTTTCTCAATTGCTTAGCTTCCCCCCCCCCTTTTCTCTCTCTTTGTGTCTTCTTCTCGACTTATAATTTGTGAATTTGTTCTGTATCTGGAAGACTAATATAACTGGGAAAGTGTTGGAAGCTGAAAAAAAGCAGAACAAGAAATTGGTGTGTGAAATAGTTATATCGAGACAGGGTGAGAAGAAAAGAGAGAGAAGCTATCTGCATGAGAAAAAAGAGAGAAAAAGAGGAAAATAGAAGGAGATTACGTCAGTGGAATTTAACAAATTAGTAAGAAAGTCAATACAGGATGTCATCTTATTTGTGATTCAGTGTGATTTTATTTATGCAATACAAAATCTGTGAATTTCCTATTAAAAAAATAGAATCATTAATAATGTAATGGAACTGTTGCTAGGGAGACAACATGTAAAGAGAGAAGAAATGAAATGAATTTTACTGAAATCAAGGGGGGAAGCAAGATTGATAAGCTTTGAAACTGTTGTTGCTCAATCACAGAAATAACCGTAAGCAGGTTGGGATGCAAATACTCGACGACAGTAGCATGAGATATAATACTTTGATAAATGCAATCGTATATGTACGAGTTGGTTATAATGATGTTAATCTGCTCCACATTTCCCTAATAAGTAGCATGAGAGAGGGAAGAACGTATGCTGAAGGAATAGGTCTATTGCAGCTGCTGGAAACCTCAATGTAAGCTTCGAGTTGTCAACGCTGAGCATAAGTTTTACGATTAGAAATAAGCTTCCGGAGATGAACATGGGAAAAATGAATGAATATACAACATAATCCTTACTTTGATGAGGCAAAAAGTATATAACTCTCTTAGCATGGTGAACTTTTATGGAATGAGAGGATATAAGAATGATAGCGTGTAAAATAAAATGAAGAATTGAGGAGGGAGAGATATGTAGAGAGAAAGAAAATGAGAGAGATACATAAAGAGAGAGAGAGAGAGAGAGAGAGAGAAGAGAGTGTGTGTGTGTGAGGGAGTATGAAATGTACAATGTTGATCGTGGAGCAGAGATCGGTAGCAGCTTTTTTGCAGAAGACTAGATGCCATTTTAGAGAAGATCTTGCTTGCTTGCTTGCTTGCAAAGCCTAAAGAGAGAACGATGAGAATGAGGTGACAGATGAACAAAATGCTAAACTGATGATAGTAGTATAAAAAGAGAATAGAAAAAGCAATGAGTTGGAACAAAAAAAAAGAAAATGAGGACGAGGAGAGAAACATACGACTTTCTTTGATGGTTGGTAGGAAGACGTCAAAGAAGATGAACAAAATGATGATGCTCAAAACTAAAAAAAGACGATGAAGAAGAAGTATTTTGAGTAGAAATGCTGATCAGGCAATGAGTGCGTGACTACAAGTCGAAGAAAAAAAGGAAAAAGAGAGAAAAACTCCTAAAAAGAAACATAAATAGAAACTATCCCAAAGTATTATACATGAAAATAAATTGAAAAAAGAAAAGGAGAAGGTGCTAGAAGAATAAATAGCAAATTGTCAGATTGTCTTTGAATAGTTAAAAGAGACAAATAACCTTAATCCATCGTCATTTTCTAATAGCTACTAAGTTTAAAGTTGGATTACAGAGTATTGACGTCAAGTTACATGTGAAAAGCATAAAAGATGAACCTAAAAGTAAATTATATATAAATAGATAGATATATAATAAAAATATATAAGATTGAACAATGTTATACGTGATATTATCAGTTGGATATTGGCATTGTCAAGAAATTTTTGAAAGACAAATCAATGGGAAAATAAAGATTTGATGATGAAAACAATGAAAAAAAGAGAAAAAAGGAAATAAGCAAGTACGATTGAATGACATTTAAAGAAATAGTATATAGCAAATTTCCCTTTCTTCTTCTTTTTCTTTTGGCGTTTTTTCTTACAAAAATAAAACAATAATATTACCATTTTTCACGCCAATCTTTGAGAGAATTTTTTTTTTTGGAACAAGAAACTAGAGAGAAATGCGAATACATATTTGTAGTACTATAGTAGTAGTAGTAGTAGCATATTAGGAGAAAAACAATATTGAATATATTGAAATAATAATTTATACCTACAGATAACTATATGAAATGCACTTTATAACATACATTAATTGGCCATCGTTTGGATTTTTTTTGAATTTTTTGAATAAAATACCAATAACCTTGCATCTATGTAGCAGACAAGCACTTACATTTGGACGATAACTACTGACATGAGATACTACTTCTACTTCTACTACAGGTATGTTTCTTGATTACAATCACCCATGCATATTCAGGTTTTCTCTCCAAGCTATTAGCAAATTTGTATCTTGTTCTCATAATATTCTTGCATTCACAATTACATTTGAGGAAAATTTAAATACTAAAACCTGGTATGTACATATGATGAGCATGGATGATGCAGGAAATAGCTTGCAGATGTTTATGACATCAGTTGCTTTTTATGCTTTTTTTGCAAAAAAAAATAATAGATAGAGGAGTTAGAGTGAAGATTGTATAGAAAGAAAAATCAAAAGCATGTAATTAAACGTTGAATTACTCTTTATATGCATAGTTAAGTTATGAACATATAGAGATATGGAGAAAGGTAAGACAAGAGAGAAAGAGAGAGAGAGAGAGAGAGAGAGAGAGAGAAAGAGAGAGAACCTCGAAGACGAAAATGAAAATGTCATGAAGGTGATTTGAAAATCTGAAACTATTACACATGGTATATACATAATTAACTGAATTATTCTAACGAATAGATAAAAATGAATGGCTGAATGCTTCTGGTGCAGAGTAAAATTAGAAATTGTGAGAGAGAAAAAGGAAATATCAAAGAGGAGGGAGGAGTGTAAAGAGAAGAGGGAAAAAATAGATATTTTTATAAAATTTGAAAAAATTCTAAAATAAAAGCTTTAAACAAGTCCGGAAGGTATTTTTTTCTCTGCAAAATTACTTCCTATACCAGCCTAAATTTATTATTCTAATTATTTATGTTATAAAAAATAAAAATAAAATATATGTATGATCATACAAAATTCATTAATGTTTCCATGAATATGAATGATTGAACCTACTTTAGTCGCAAAATGTATTAGTTAGCAAGACAGAGAGAGAGAGAGAGAGAGAGAGAGAGAGAGAGAGAAGGAGAGAGGGATGTTAAGGAGAGTAAGAATAGAGCAAGTAGTAGTAGTTTGTTTAGTTTAGATGAATGAAAAACTAAATGATTATTTGATATAAATTATCTATATTTTCGTCGTTCAAATATATAGATATATGTTCATATTATAGAGAAATGCATAAATAAATAATATTGATATACAAGTATGGATATGGATTTGTTTTTTTCTACTTTCATGCTAATGCTTTCACAATAACATAGTGATGATTAGGGAGATACGTGTAACAAGAACAAGAGCTAGATAGATAGAAAAAGAGAGAGGTAGAGAGAGAGAGAGAAAGGGGGGAGTGGAGAAGAAAGATATAGTAGTGGGAAGTAGAGAGTAGTAAAAAGAGTATAACAGGGAGAGATGGAAGGAGGTAGCATTGATATTATGAGTAAAAATGGAGCTCGAAAAAGGTTTCGAAATCCTTGAAAAGAAGAACAACATCTTTTGCAAATAAGCTGAAATGTCAGCTGCATGTTAAACGATGGAAGAAAGATAGCCTTAGGTAAATCATTCATCTTTGCCACTGCATAACTACTTACACCTATGCATGTAAAAGATATATTATATGAATATAAATCCTTGTTTATACCCTCTCACTCTTAATCTTTCGTTCTCTTACTTGATAGACATCGTGTATCGTTTTCTACCTCCATTTCTTTTTCTGCCCAACCTCTCTATCTTTCTCTCCAACTTACTCGTTTTCTGTATTATTCAGTCGTGAATTCTATATGATTATCATGCTTTAACGGTTTTTGCTCTTGAAGTATTGGCAAACAAAAGCTAACGTTCATAGGAGGACGAGTCTTTTGCTAAAGATGCCATATGCAAAAGCAAATAGCAAAGACAAACCGATCGAAATCAGATTAATATAATTATTTAGATAATGAAATGTGCGAATGTTGCTGAAAATACTTGCAAAAATATGATTTGTTGCTTTTCGAAGACTAAATATGGCTGCTGATATGTGTGAGTAGTAGCTAGATCCAACGGAACATAGCAGGATTCATAAGCTGTCGGAGACGGACGGACATAGATAGATTGAAAGAACGCGAAAAGAGGAGCAAAACGAAGAAGGAAAAGAGAGAAGTGCAAAACGACCAGCAGCTTGGCTATGCTGCTGCAAGCAGCGAAATAGCAGAATCAGCATACGATGGATAATAACAACAATCACAACTGGGCACATCGTTGCCGTTGATGCCATTGATGCCGTTGTCGTTCACTTTGCCGTCAATTTCGAACGCAGACGACAAAACGGCAAGAAAATGAAAGAAAGGAAGGAGAGGAAAGATGTGGATTGATACGTTTAGTAGAACTACTAGAAGTGAAATAGGAAAGAATGAAAGATCATGGAACAATAAGAGTTAGTGATCAGATATTGAAGAGGATATGATGATGCTGGCGATGATGAAGGTGTTGAAAGTATAATCGTTCTTTGGGCTTTGTTTTTGAAAAATAACAGGAAACAAGCCCATCTTAGAATTATTTTTGTCATTATAATCAATGAACTAATCGACATAAGTGATATATTTCAATAAACATCCTATCAAATTGTACAAAAGAAATGAAGTTTGATTTCAAAATAGCCATTAAGACTCACCAACAACGTTAATAGCAATGAGAAAACAATGAAACATGACGAGAATATTTTTTTTAAGAAGAAAAATTCTTAAAATATTTGGCACAGCAAAAAGTAGTCAGAATTAGGGATGAAACACAGTGCAACAATTAGATATATCTTCTCTTACTATCTCAGTTTCTCTCTCTCTTTCATGCTCCCTCACTCTCTCTCTCTCTCTCCCTCTCTCTTTCTCTCTGCTAATATAGTACAATTGAGCTTCAAATGTGGAAGTAACAAGAGCGTTAAGCAGGAGGTATTAGTGGAACACGAAAAAAATAGTCATAAAGAGAAGAAACGGGGAAATCTTGATAAATAGCTGTTAGAGTGGTCTGTGCTTAATCAAAAGGAATTAATAGATGAACTTCAACTTATTGTGCTGAAGAATCCGATTTAATATAGTTGTACGAGTAATGAGTATACTATTAAGAAGAAAAACAAAATAATTATGAAAGAAGAAATCATGTAAGAGGCTGTTGTGTTGAAATGGTTTAAAATTAAATAAAATAAACATGTAAAGGAAGGATAGGAAATACTGAAGAAAAATAAGGAAAACAATTGAAGAGAAGAAAAAAATTTAAAAAAAGGAAGAAAAGGAAAAGAAAAAGGGATAGGATAAAGAGGCGGAGACAGAGTTGGAAAGAGGAAGAATTTTCTGTGACAAGAATATGTATATAAATTTGAAAAGCACTTAAAGATATCAGGCAGAGAAAACGAGTAGGTTTAGTAGGCTTTTGATGGTTAAAAGTACGACAATGTTGAGTAACTGACGAACAAAGTTTTAAAAACAGAAAACAAATGGTTACAAAAAGAAAAAGAACATGCAGCAGCAAGTAGTAGAAGTAGTAGTAGTAGTAGTAGCATTATAATCTGCAAAAGAAGTAAAAATACGAATAGACATTCAACAAGAAAGAGAGAGAGAAAGAGAAAAAGAAAGAGAGGGGATAGAAAGAGAAAGAATAGAAAGAGAGGGAAGGATGGAAAGAGAAAAAACATCAAATGCTAATTTTCCGTGAGGAAGAAGAACAGTGGACTTGGTTGAAGATGAAGAAAAATAAATGGAAATTGAATGCAAGGTATGTTACCCATTAGGATCTGTATCAAGTCACATTCATTCTTGCAACCCTGCTCCTCACATCCCCTTCCTTGCAACCGCCCTCTCTCTTTCCTTTCACTGTTTCGACTGCTCAACTATCTTGGCTTTCTGTTTTTCTGAGCCTAGCTAACAGGGAAGAGTGATATTAAAATAGAAGTCATGATGCTTGTTGAATAAATATAAATTGGGATGAGGAAAGAAGGAAACAGAAGACATGTTGATGTATATATGAGAGTACGAAAGCTTAAAGTATGCAGCATGATGCATGTTGATGAGATGATGTTGATTATGATATTGCGAGAGAATATAGAAGGTGAATCCATCATCTTCTTCTTCTAGTAATAATTATAAGATATCTTAGACAGATGACCGATGAATATAACGACAGAAATAGATGGAAGATGTGGATTATTCCTTCCTTTAACCCCAAAAACATGCGAGGGATACGTACTTTCACGCCCCTCAGAAGGTTGTTAGTTTGGGAGAGTAGTGGAGTAAGAGGCTGTAAGGTCGTCTGAACTTGGATAGGTTTACTTAAATATAAAAAATATGTGTGTGACTTATGCATATTCTTCTTTTTTCTGTCAGAAAAAAGGAAAAGTTTAAAAGCTTGCGGACGAAATCTGAACAAATGTACATGATGCTCTTCATTCAGTTTCATCTATTTCATTGTGTTTGTCAATGAACATCATTGCAATGTGAACGAACGATAGTAATTGCTCTCTGATGAGCAAGGAATATTCAGCAGAATAGTAGATGCTTATGCTCCAAACTTGTTCATGAAAATGTAGATCAGCTGTAGAAGATAAAACAACTCCAGCTCATTTCTACTTCATAGCTTCTTGCAAATTGAATGACAACAATCTTTTTCCTGAATTTAACTGCTTGGAATACGTTTAGCAATTAGCTGAATAATCTAAGAAATCGAAATAGAAACGAAAAAACCTCAGTTTGCTATGAGAATTATGCTATTTCAGAGTAGGTAAATGAAGGAGTGGGGGAGTGAACAAAGAGGGAATATAAGAAAAAGAACTCAAAACATTCATGAGCAGATACATACATAGAATTGTATGTACCAGGGTGTTCGAAGCTAAAGCAAGTGGTCGCAAAAGGGCTTGCGCCTAGGCCAGATTAGGCTGCAAAACATGCGCCCCTGCAGCTGCAAAAGCAGAAAAATAGAGGTCCGAGCAACTTCATTGAACTCATGACAAACCTTCATCTTCTATTCCAATCCTTTTTGCTCTATCTTCTTACACCTCCTTCTCTCACTCTTTTTTAGTCTCTCTGGTCGCTTCTTCTATCTCACAACCTTTTGCAAACTTTTTTCTATCGGAACCTTCGTTTCATCAATTTTTTTTCTTTGTCATCCGAACCTTTGCTCAAATTCTTGTCAGTCTCAAAGTCAGTGCGTTTCCAAGCTTCTCAGAACTCAAGGTTCTCTATTAGCCGTGAAAAGCTGCAAATATAGATGAACTTCCGATGGCTGCCAACGAATGATACTGAAAAAGAGAAAGAAGAGCCATCTTGGTGAACAGCAAGAGGAATGAAAATTTTTGACACAAAAAAACATCATAGACAATTCATTGGATAAGAATATTTGGGAAAAGCAAAAAGGACATAGAACTTCATTAATAAAAGATGTCTAAGTATGAAATTTACGAATTTTTCATGTGCATCTATTGTTTTGCAAGCTAGTTAGATGAAGAAATAAAGAGAGAGAAACAAGAAAAGAGATTAATGTGGAGAGAAAGCTAAAGAGAGTTAGAGAAAGAGAAATATAGAGGGAGAGATTGGGAGAGAACAAAGAATGAGACAGAGAGAATATGAAGTTATTATTGTTTTGTTCGTTTTGCATAAAACGTATGAAAGTTCGTAACCAATCTAAATTAGTTCATAAAAACTCTTTCTATTTTCAAGAAAAAAAGAAAGTTGAACGATCTCTGAGCCTGAGAATGAAACTTTCATATGTAGGCGCCAGGCTTACTCCAAATTTCCAATTAATTGTTGTATAGAGAAGGCCAAAGATTTATAGTTATTCAAATATATATTTAGAGCATAACGATACTTTCTTGGAACAATACAAGTAGAAAATAGAAATCTAAAAGTCATCATTAGAACTTCGACGAAGACAAAGCAGAGGAAAGCTTTTCATGATTCATCTCCAAATGGATATTTTCCGAATGAAGAAAAGGATTCAACCTTTTCTTCTTCCTTGTTTTGAATTCATTTCTTGAAAACTGAACTCGAACATCGCCCCCTTCCACGGACGTGAGGAAATTGAAATCATTTCTCCGAATGTAAACGCGTCAACCGGTTGGGCATAATCTACTCCGTTCGTCACGTTACTTCGCCGCTGCCTTCTTCATTACTTCACTGCTTCTCATAAAATCTCATTTGTGCTCCAGAACAATTAGAGATGCATGGGAATACAAATCCTTTGTTACAAAATAGAAGCTACAACCAGTAGTAAATGAATTATTATACATCAAAACTATTAACATGCTCACCAGTTATAACTCTCAATCTTCTTCATTACCTATTTCTTACTATGTTTTTCGTTATGCTTTTTCTTTCAAAATAACTTTTTTCTTAGCAAATAGTTTTCAAGTCTAGCCTTTTGCATTTCATTTGAATTTCTTTGTTCAAATGTTAGTTTGTAACCAAACGTTTGCAAGTAACTTTAATCTTTCAATAGACTTGAAGAACTCTGATCACTAACCAAATCCACCTATCTAGCCTATTCATCTCTGCCGGAATGTTCTAATACCAATAACACAGTTGACTTGACTTGTAGATATCGAGAAGTGATCTGCAGACATCTTGTCATACAGTTCATTATCTTGGATCATGGTCATCATTCCTTACGTAAAAGAGTCTTCCTCTCCAAAAATCTTCTCTACCTTTCTGTATGATTTTTCTGTTGATTGGAATCAGCCAATTCCAGTATAAATTCTATTTGAGAGGAATTTATGAAAAAAAGTATAAAAGGCAGTTTATAACACACCAGTACATGTGATATTCGCATTAATGAGAAAAGAATATATAACATATATGAAATTGAAGAATATTACAGAGATATATCACTCTTCGGGACTAGAGACTAGCAGTTTGCTTACCCTTACTGCTTAATCATTCTTCTTATGTTTTGCACTCTTTCGTGGTGCTGAGGATGAAGATTTCTGATTTCCTTGTCCAGAAGATGAGCCAGTAACTAGTCGGAAAACCCATACAGCTAATCGGAATGTTGAACGAATTATAAACAATAAAACAGAAAATGTAATAATGACTATTGAAACTAATAGAAGAATAACATCAACCATGAAGTATTGGATGATATTCAGCTTATCAGCACCACTTCTGGCGTGGGGTACCTGAAATATTGGCAGACAGTTATTCGATAAAAGTGATGTAGCTGACAAACCTCCTGGTGACGTTCGATGAAGCCAACCCAGAAAGCAGCATTGTGCAATTCAGTATATGGAACATCACGAACCATATCTTGGAAAACAAGCATCTCATCTTTGAACCTGAAGAAACACGAAAAAATAAGATAACAGTGGGAGAGGTTAAACGACTTATTCTTCTTGATCTTTGCAATAGATTTAGTGAGCGATTCTTCAGATAGTTGATCCTTGGGCAGGAGAATACCAGCATCACGATGGCTGATTCTCAAAATGTTGTCATGACCTAATAAAAACTTGTGAGTTTGTGAATTCTGGATTCAACCTCAAACCTGATACAGTCAATGGAATTCCTAAAACTGGGACTCCATGCCAAACAGATTCAATCAAACTGTTTAAGCCTCCATGGGAAATATGAGCTTTGCACTTGGGATGTCCTGAAACACAGTTCTCAGAAACTAATTTGAAGCTTTAGTTTTACCTAAGAGATCTTGTAAGGGAACCCAATCAGCAACAAACACATTAGAAGGCTTGAGGATAGTTTTCTCAGAATCGTTAAACTGCCAGATAAACTTAGTTTTTGGATGATTTCTCATGGCTTCAGTAAATAAACTCTAAGATTAAGGTTGTTTTAAAGTTATAATTCATCTATAAGTAAAAAATACCTTGACATGATTAGGAGCATCCTGCCAGTTTGCGGTAAAACCACCAGATACTACGATAAAGCCATCCTCTTCCGTAGCTTGATCAACAAACTCTGCTAATTTCTGAAAAAAAAGTTTCATATTTCCAAATAATACTAATCAGATCCTCTTTAAAGAATGAAGAAAACATACACCAGTTAAGGGACCGGGTTTGTGGCAATGTAACCCTCCGACGAAATTAACTCGAGGCATATATGGTCTGGCAAAATCATAAATAGGTGGAGTATTGACGAAGTTAATGGAAGCATTTCGTTCAATATTGAAAGCACTGTCAACTCCTGGATAATGCTTCTGAAATTGACAAATTGAATTAAAGAAGCCAAATTCGGTATGAGATAATGCTATGATCAAAATAAATTCAAAATTTTAAGAGAAGTAGCCTTCTTTGTCGAATAGTTATTCAATGATCGCATAATCCTAGTTCTTTAATTATAAAAATTACCTGGAAAACAGCATCAATTCGAGGATGAACAATTTGTTGATGTATGTATAAAGCTCTAAGATAATATGCCATGTTGTAAACTCTTTGAGTAAATGTCATATCTTCGGTAAGACTAAAAATAATAAAGAAAACTGTTATCAAAAAGACACATACGTCGTTCCATGAACAGGTAGGTAACTAGGTGGGTTAGGACTTTGATTTGCCCAGGCAGATTCAGCTCGCATCGATGTCAAACTCCAGTAGATGTATACAGCACCTACGAGAAAGTCATGATTAAATTTTGAAAAATTAACGATTTCGCTAGATATCTTGTAAATTTTGTGTCTTTAATTATGTTATTAGGATGAAAAGTTTACCCTTAAGTCCGGCTTGAAGAATACCACATGGATTGTATAAATCATCAACTATCACAGCATCAAATCTAAAATACATGTTATTTAAAATATTTTTGAATGCATATGAGAGGAAAAAATAGCAAAATAAATGAAAGCTGCTTGCCTTTCTTTAACAATCTTTTCAAAATCTTCTTTGTGATTTGTTAGCAAGTTATCGCAAAGACGAATACTTGCAAGCCAAGCAGTTGTTTGCTCATTCCTCAAATGGAAATCCGGTTGCCAAAGCTGCATAATATGAAGTTAATGATTAAGAAAAATGAAAGATAAAATCACCATTTTGTTAACTGCATGAGATTTTTCTACAAAAATCTCATGGAGGTTTCCATTATCATGTTCAACTTTCCAAAAGATTCGTTTTACGGACGAGGGTAACTTGACTTCACTCTAAATTTTTTTGTTTGAAGCAATAAAGTTTCTTATCTAAAGATTTTAAGCTAATTTTACAAACATTCTCCCAGAAAAAAGTTGTTATCAATGTTTTAGTCTGTCAAAAACCCTAATTATTGTTTTTAAAGTATTTTTACGTTTTCGTAGTACGGAGTCTCGCAAAATGTCAAAACAAAGTATTAAAAATGAAGAACTATACCTCAATGGGGCCATGTTCAGCCCAAGTTACATCATGTCCCAATTTAACTAATTCATCCACCAAATGTTTCATAGTATATGGATGTACAGGGTAGAGGGTACTAGGCATTACAAGAACTTTAGCTGATTGAATCAGCTGTAAAAGTATTGTTAAAGTTAAAACCCATAGTTTACCCTTCGCCATGTTTGCCAACCTGCAAAATCGAATAAAAAATTTGCATTTAATAACGAAGAAACGGATATGTTTTATTAGAATCAAATAAGAAAATTTGACAAGAAAACGGCATCAACCTCTACCGGCAATGGTGTAAACTTTTGTAATACACTGAGTTATTTCAAAACTGGCATTCATTGGTAGATTTTCGTCTATATATGGACCAATAAGTATGATAAGAAAATCTTAACGATAACTACAGCTAAGAGAGAAAAAAACCTTTACTATCAAAAAAAATTAGAATTGCTTCACTTTAAATTACAAGTAACTTTCTTTTTGTGTAATATTACGGGAGGGAGGCGGCATTGTATGAGCATGAGCCAACTCCTTATGCATAAGAAATTTCCAAGATTAATGATTTTAGAAAGACAACAAATTATTATTTTTATTATTAACAAATCAAAATTATAGCTTAGCTGAAATGATTTGGTTTTAATATCAATCAATAATAGTTACATACAATCTGTAGTCTTTTCTTAATCATCGTACGATAAGATAAAAAAAGATGAAATTAGAAAAGGTTAGCCTGAAAATAGCTTTTCATATGTTTTTAACTATTGTTATCTACTGACTTTATTAAATAAGATATTATTAAAAGAAATAGCTTTGATTTATAATTATTCGAACAAACTGTTGATCAACCTAGTGTGTCAATCGATTTTGATCAAACTTTAGAGAGTCCTAAGGACACTTTAGGTTGGCTGTTAAAAAAGAAAAAGAAGAAAAAGGAACAAGAAGAATGATTTGATGAATTTTTATGTTTCTTTTCTTTTCTCCATATTACCATTTTGCACTTGTCGACGTTTTGATCTAATAGACTGGTATATCTAGATAATTTTTGAATTCAAATCTGATATTTCATAATAATTATTAATTATGAAGATGCTCTTATTTGTTGTTTTTTGTCTTAGTTCATTGTAATTTGGATAAAATTCAATACATTATATATAGAAATATAGAGGTGATCAAGTTACTAAATCATAAATATATTCAATCATAACAATTACGGAGGATAACGCTCGAACCCCTCACTAATTTCTAATTGTCTTTTTCATATTTTTTTAAAATTTATTTATTGCTATTTATTATTATTTCTAGACATTTTCGTCGTTTTTTCTGTATTACCGACACTATAGGAAGTACAATTCCAAAACAAATAAATGTATGAGTACGATAGTACAACATAGTACATAGAGAAACATGAGAACTGACGACCGTAAGAAGTAATGAAAACCAAAACTGAACTGTTGAAGGTTAAGCTGCTTATCATTAAAGCAAAAAACAATAATAATTGTATTTTATTAGAAAAGCTATCTTGCAAGAACTTTTAAGAACTAAATATAAATAATGATTTTCAAAGTTTTAAAAGTTTTTATACAATAAAATATTATTATTGGATCATCAAAAATATTGAAAATTATATTCGAAAGTCGTAATCCTACGGAAAACGTGAACTGCGCATCTCTCTCAAAGTGGTTTTTCAAATTTGCAATTTAAGCTGAGCGGTTGCAATTATGAAATTATGACATCTTTTGCTATTTTTAAATTATTTAACTAGAAAAGGAATAATAATAGAATAGGTATCATAGATTAGATTAACAAAATCATGAAAATTGGGTAGTAATGAAAGAACTATCAATTTTCATATTCGGGTATACCAATGAGATCGAAAATAGCCAACTGTAACCTTCTTTCTTAAAGTTCAGTTTCGTTTGTTCAATATGAGGTCACATACCAAATGGCTAATTGTCAGTCTCGTCAATTATTCAAATAGAGAATTATAATTACTCTTGCGCTATCGGAACTACTAATTTTATAATTTTTCATATGAGACCACCATGATTGTGTGGCCAATCTGGAAGCGAGATCGAATTTTTTCGTTCTTGAGACCGAAGAATTCTTTAATAGTATCAAATTATCATTATCATGCCATCAGTTATGATTGGTTTTTCATTTCACGTTCGTAAGATTTCAATCAGCCAAAGTCTAAGACTGTTATAGAACAAAGCTTTCACATATTTTCTTTTTTTAGCCCGAAAAAATTGATATTCTCCCCTCCCGTCACCTATAATATCATCTTCAGCATCTACGTTATCATCTCTTGACTTTTCATCTCTCGTTTGCGTTTTTTTTCTCTCTCTCTCTCTGTCCCTTTCTCTCTTTTTCTTTCGTAGTCCATATTCATCTTTGATTCTCTCTATAATCACAGTACTACTCTACTCTATAATAGAACCATGACGGCAAACTGACAATATCATCGCTTACTCTCCTGATTCGAAAACGAGACATGCTAACGAATCCTAGAGAGTATTGATAGAAAGAGAGTTAACAGATGATAATAATGATGAAGAAAATGAGAGAAGAGAATGGAAAAGAGACATGTATTTCCATTATGTTGAGGACTAGACCACTTAAGAATTAAAACAATTATGTGTATGAAGAGAAACATTATCAATCTAGATACAACTCATTTCCTGCTTTATCTAGCAGAGTTCCTGCGCTCCTTGTCATTCCATTTTTTGTGGTCTTTTGAGCTTTTCAACACATAATAATATGTTAAAAATGATTTTGAATAACATTTTCTTTTAAAATTCTTAATGTTTAATGAAATCTTTGCTTTTCGCTCCTGTGTCCACACTTTGCACTATGTCTAGAAAACACACGTGAGACACATAATGTCAGAAACAGACATCATGTCACGTAAAGTGTATGCGTGAAGATAGACACGCAGAGGACCCCGTCTCTCTGTATCCCCCCAAAACTTCGTTATGCCATTCACCCCTTCTCAAGAGCACTGTTCAAAGAACATTCACTTTCATGTTTTTGGTATTTCACCCCAAAGAGTTACTGGTATTCGCACTCACTGAGGTGTTTGATTTTCCCATCACAGTTTTCATTTATATTAATATTTATATCTTTTTTTTTATAATTCTTTAAAATATTATTAATTAATTTAATTTATTATATTTAATTGTCAATTCAAGTCAAAATGAAATTATCTATAATTCATTTCATAATTTTTGTTCATTCTTTACACATTATGTAGTTTCAAATTTTTTAATTGTCGTTCATTTAAAGCTTAAAAATCAATTGATATTTTCTTCTTTCATCACCTATTTGCAGCAGTTCATGTCCACAGGTCTGATTAGCTTAAATTCTATTATTGGCGATGATATTAAAAGTAAGTTTCAAAATTTACTGATTGGTTAATAGCTTAGTTTTTTTATATTAAATTAAAATTTCTTAGATATTTTTATTTTTATTTGTACTTCTATTCATTGTTTCATTCACATCACTATAGTGTACTGAAAAATTTGAATGTTTTTTTTATATAAAAAATGCACCCTTCAGAGGATATTAAAACTTGTTTGATATGTGGTGAGCCGTCAGCTGGAAAACATTATGGTGTAGTCTCATGCTTGGGTTGTAAAACATTTTTTCGAAGGTAATGGTCCCTGGAAGCTTTTTTTTGTTTTTTTTTGTTTGCATTGACTTTAATGCTTTTTGAACTGTTGATGGTTGGAAACATTGAAATTTTCAACAAATTTCAGAGCAGTAGTTCAAAGGCAAACAACTGTTTGTCGAAGAGAACCTCCGTGTGATATTATTAAACGAACTCGACGGGCTTGTAGAGGATGTAGGTACAAAAGATGTATGGATGTAGGAATGACAAAAGAAGGTACTCATCATTATAAATTTACTACTTCACGTTTTGTCTATCATAGCATTACAACCTCGCCGTGATTTGATCGGCTGCCGACGCGTAAACTGCAGGTTTGCCTCTTCCGTTGGATCTACAGTCAGTCCCGAAGCGGATGAGTTACTGACTATAATCTCTAGGTTAACTTTAATGGATGAAAGAATTAGGTGAGCACACTTTCAAGCTAAAATAAAAGTAACAGTTATTAATTGCAGATCTAAAAAATACGAAATTGTGAAGGCCAAGCAAAGTGCATTAAACCTTACTGTTAATAAAAAAACGTGTGAAACTGTTAGTTTTTGGTGTTTTCTTCGATAATCATGCTTTTTTCAGATTGAAAAACATTCTCGTCTGACGATTATATTGGCTAGTGATATATCCAACGTCACTCAAACAGAATTTCTTGCTATGCTAGAATGGATACAATCTTTGCCATGTTATAACTCAATTTCAATAGAAGATAGATTAACCATCATTAAAGTACCTGCTCTCTTTCTAGTACGAAAAACAATATTTGCTCTCTTCTAGAGGTATGCTGTTTTTCATTTGGTTTTGGAACACGGTTACTATACGGCTATAGCTGATGTTGACGACGTTTGGCTCATTTCAAATGGAACTTGTATGCCCAGAAATTTCGATGTGTTGCCCGAAGAAAGCAAAGTAAGTTTTCTTTGATTTAGAATTTTCACATAATCCTCCGTCGTATTTGTAGGTTTCTATTTCGGAAGATAGAAAATGGAGACAGGAAAAACTGTATAAGCAGATGACAGATAGCTGTATTGATGGCGTATGTACTTTTGACGTAAAAGAAGCATGTTAACATTATGTTTTAAGGTTGCAAGTCCGTTCAGAAAACTTATGCTTAGCCCGGAGGAACTAGTTGTTTTGAAAATAATCATGTTATTTAATTACGGTCGTCACTCAGGTAATTATTTTCATATTCTGTGAAAAGTTAATGATTTTAATTAAGAATATTCTGATATATCAGAGCAAACTCGAAGAGTAGTTCTGATGTTTAGAGATAAAGTTATACATTCTTTATTTGCACATTATAAACGTTTAGGCATCAATGATTATGCAGGTTTGCATTACTAAAGTTTAAATCTTTAAACCTTACGGTTATCTTTTAGAAAGATTTGGTAATGTAGTTCTTATGATTTCCTCAGTTATATCAGCTGCATCAGCCATGCTTGAAAGTTATCAGGTTTGTTACTTCTTTTGTTTTTTCTTAGTTTTCATATATTTTCAGGTTATGCGTCTTTTCAAAATTGTGTCTTTTGATAAAATATCTCAAGAACTATTATTTAATAGTTAATGCTTACTTACTAGTAATTTTTATATGTACATTCATTGTTGAATGCGGGTCTTTTTTTCTCGCCAGAATTGCTCAGTGATTAAATTTCTATTAAGTTTAATTTGTAAATCTAGTATTAGTACAATGTAATTGCCTAGCTTTCAATAGCATAAACAACTAAGGATAATCATTCTTAATCTGGAAATTGCTATGTGTTGACATTTGTATCTTTTCCTTGCACCGTAAGTTCCTCTTGCAAGTTTGTTATGTCGGCGTCGAAGTGCTTTGTATTCTTTCGTCGGAAAATTCGTTTGATTAGTTCATGGCAATATTCGTTATACGGGGTTGTGTATACAAGCATCACAGCTACATGCGACACCGAGTAGTGTGATAGCATGATCATTCCAGGCACAGAACACAATCTAGCGTAGCGGATCGTTTCTAGAAGCTAGAAAGGTATCTTTGCACAGTGTTCTATTGAGCAAACCTGGATTCTGCTTGAGTTTTTGAGCTAAACCAATAATAAAAAACGGAAAAACAAATGTTAGAAAAGGAATAACAGTCTGGAATTTCAATTGCCTCATTAGTTCATTCTATATATAATGTCCTTACCTGCATAATTAATGATCGTAATAGCATAGTATGATTCGCCACTATTCTCTTGGACATGCCACCCATTTTGTGCAAAATTCTGAAAATTATACATAAAATTCTTGTGCCAATTTCAGAGTAAAATAAACTAGTTTTATTCATAATTATGGAATGTTTTTTGAGTTATACAACTGAGCTGTGTTTTGATCCGCGAGCAAGGATTGTAGAAATAATTTGAAACTGTTTGATCGAATGCAGTCGCTCTCTGTGCGTTCAATGATTCGAATGGAGCACATAGAACGTGCAAATTATTTTTTTTGGAAACAGCAAAGGTTATGCAAAATAAGAGGAAAATTGAAAAACTAACCTATATGAAATAATAGTTATCACTCCAAACACAAAATATATGCAGAGAATATAGGTAATGCAGTACGTTGCCCATCTACTATTAGCTTCATAGTTTTGGGGTAAAATTATCCATAATGCTATATCAGGTGATGTTATGTTAAGCTGCTTAAAGATTAAATTCAATGGAATTGTCTTCTTTTTTTCTTCTTTTAGTAAACTAACAATACGAGCATATTCCCGAACTTGTGATTCTGGTGAAAGAGCTGGCCAATAGATCATTGCTGAGCCGATTACGGCTTGAATTGTCAAAAATAGTATGATGATAAGATATCTATAACAATTGACTGAATGTATATGAAAGCTAACATCAGCCCACTTATGTATCCATTTATATTGAACCGTTGTCAGCAAGTATAATCTATATTCAAAACATAATAAATTTGAAAAAATCATATATCCGATGCTAATTATTAATAAAACCTGCAACAAGTTCAATATTTTAAACGTTTTCAGCATATATTCTCTCATGTTTCCAATTCATATGCAATTAATAATGATTAGATCCATTTTAGAATTTGATATTCTTGTTCGTTGCAAAACAGAAGAATCAAAAAGAAAACCCATTGGAAATATTTCTTATGAAAGATTAATTTTTAGAAAAGATGGATGAAAGACATACACAAAAAAGTCTGCCTTGATCAGGAAATAGACGTCCCAAAAGGCCATACATTTTCGTTCCGACAGCATTAGATATTGGAATAGGAGCTAACAGAACCGAAATGAATATATCCGTAAAAGCCGATGCTAACTGAAACATCCACGGTTTATCTAGGTTAATTTCACTTTCATTAGGTTAAAGCTTCCGGAATGTTTTCAATAAAATTTCGTTTTCGAGATGAGAGTTGAGAGAAAGATGATGAAGAAATGATGTGTGTATGCGTTCAAGACTGCATACTTCTAAAAATAAGTTGAGCTTGACTACTTTCCGGAAGATATTAATTAGCTTTCGATGTTCAGCATATATAACAAGCTAAATCTGAGTCTTGTTCCAGAGGCAAACAGGAAATGCGGAGGATGCAAAAAATATCTTACAGTCACATGAAGGAGCAGCCATTTGTAAGGTATCATATGTCTTGTTGATTTATGCAATATTACATGTATTGCAAAGATGTTAACCATAATAGAGAATATACCAATTGCTATCATCATGTATACCACATATTCATCAAAAATGAAGTTAACGGTTGGATTCATGTTGCTGAAAAAAAATATTTGAAGAAGATTTTCAAGATAAACCTTTTAAAACTAAATACAAATATACTTCTGAGAATATTCATGTATGTATTCAGCAATTTGAGAATATATATGTATGTAGCTTAAGAGCCGAGGTTCACAACAATTGAAACGAGGACAAGAAAATGATGACTAAACTAGATTCAAGAATAGTATTTAAAGAATACATATTGAGATCGAAGCTACGTTTCGAATATATGTTGCAGTATACGTAGTTGGAGCCAACATCAATCTAATTCTTTTAATTATTTCACCTTAATCGACGCTTATGAATAATACACATGCAGAGTAGTAAGAGAGAAAATAAATAAAATTACAGAAATATAGCTTATGAAATCAAAAATAATTATTTAAATTCTAATTCTCGAATAAAAGAAATTATAACATAGCTGGCAGCTTCATCTTCGAAGCATAGCATTTAGTTTGTTGATAATATTGAAATTGTAGCCCAAAGTAAATCGCTTTTAATTCATTAAGCGCCTATAACACATAAAATATACTAAGTATGATGACATTTTCTGAAATAGATTTTGAATACAGCTTTAATCACATAAGTCCTCATTGAAATTTCTGATTTGCTATATGATTATGCTTCTCTTCACCATGATTTATTCAAAGTATATGAATGTAAAAGCAGTTTCTTCTAAATTTGTCTTGCAGAAATGGAAAAAAATTGAAGGTCATATCAATGTTTCCATTTTCACGTGAGAAAATTTTGTTAGAATTCATTTTTATTTACACTGAACAGACGGAGCGGTTGCCTTTCATGTATTTCATCAATGTTCTTCTTTTGCTCATTTTTTATTTTTTCTTTTCTATTCTTTTTGAACTAACACAAAGATCTTGCTTCGTTATTCTATAAACGGAAAGAACAGAAAAATGAGTGTAAATGAAGAAGCTTAACTGCACAGTGAACATGACTAGGTGAGAAATTGAAGTCTGACCACTAAAAAACTGGAAACCAATAAGAAGTTTTTAAGCACAAAATAAGAAAAAAATCTTTATGATATTATGTTGTATATTCTCGATATATTGTGTAACAAATTAGCAAAATTGAAGAAAACAATAGTCAGAAAGTATGCTAATATTCAAAAAAATAACAAAATGATATATCTAAAGCAAACGCTTTAGGCGAAAAAAATCTTTCAACATAGCTACAATATTGTTTCATCTCAAAAATATTAACGCAAAAAGAAAAAAAACTCAGTTAGGAATTGACGAAACAATATTTGGAATTGCCTGAAGCAACTTATAGCAATATGATCATTTTACAATTTTTTACAAGTGTTCCAAGAAATGGATATTTTGAGACGAGCAACGTCAACGACGTTAATTAGTAGTTTCAAGGATGAAACTCGAAATAACTTTTAGCATGTTTTCATAAAAATGTCTCGGAATCAAATATGAAGTGAGCTCGGTGCTATGTTCTCATGGTAGCCAGTGGATAAGACTAAAGAACTTGCAAGTTGCTTTTTTTGAACAGCCTTAATTTGAAATCAGCTTGAACCCGAATAATAATTTGACGAAGACCATCTATTAGAAGGCTTATATCGAAGCCGTTGAGCAGTTGCAGAAGAAAATCTGTAACTTGGCATATTCCCGGAAAGTAAACAAATTTAATTTAATTTTATGAGAGCTCTCGCCATAGACCATAAATTTTTGGTAATCTCAGTTCAAGAAACTCACGGCTCCACTAGAGGAAATGTAGGCTGTGTAATGAACGGAGTTATTCTGGGGACAACAGCTGGAGGACCTCTATAATAATGAGATATTACAAATGCAATAGCGTCCCAACACAAAATACCTCGATTGACTGTTCTCATTCGTTGGGGGCCTAAAAGGTCCCAAGCTTCTAAAGTGCGGTGATGGTTCACTAATCCTTGGTCTTGCTATCGGCCGTTCACTTTAACATCAAAATAAGAAAGCGTGAAAAAGGCGGAAGTACATTAGTACATGTGGTTTGGGTTCTGAAATTGTTTTAGCAGATGCGCTAACTTTCAGATGCAGTTTTCCAGCTTTATTAAGACGATCTAAATAGTCTTCTACCAATCTCTTAATATCAAACTTAGAAGCTCCTGTCTCTGTTGCCCTATATACAGATTGCTGAGAAAAGATAGAAAAAATATATTGCAATGCGAAAAGACAAACCATTAAACTTCTATAGATATCCGTCGGAAGCAATTGAGCATAGATTGAGCAATCATATCTTTTTTCTTGATATTGCTAAAATGTACATAGGTGAGCGACGTCAGTCACACTACAAAGTGAAAAGACGGAAAACTTTTCACAGTATTTGATTGGATAACAACCTTAATGTGAGGAACAATTGATCTCCATTGCTCGTGAGTGATTTTCGAATACACAAATGTGTTAATCTTTTGTAAAATCTTAAAAGCACAACAGTTACAACGTGTAGCTGAAATTCAATTTCAGCGTTCTCACCTGTTCTACGTTGGAGCCATCGAATTCTGTGTGAACTAACCGACGTAACTCACGGCGATCGTCAGTAGTCAAATATTTTTCCAGAACTGATTTGGGGCCAATACAGCCTCCTATTATGAAAGCCAAAGATTGCAAAGGTAATAGAAGAATTAATAAAACGTTCATTCTTAGAATATCAATCATATTAAAACGCATAGAATAGGATCGAATAGTGGGTTTGTGCCGGACTAACACAGGTCAAATAGCAGCTAACTGACCAATTTTGACGGGGTGATGCACACACCGAGCCGTCAGAACAAATAGGAAAGATGATACCACTGGAATCAAAATGACAAAAAATTCAACCAAATCAATTCCCACCACTAGCAAACCAACATCTCGGGTAACAACAAAACTTTATTAAAGCAGATCCTGTTAGTACAGGGACGCTCAAAAGTAAGAATAAAATGAGTCACACTTATCCTCAAGTTCTTCTCAACAAAATTAAAAACAAAACAACATTCAGTCCGCACCCTCAACATCAGGTATAGCTACAACTAACATCAGGCTAGAGAGATTAATAGCAAGATCAGGAAGAAAACAAACAAGCAAAGCCACCGAAAAAGACTTCCAGGGTACTTCTGGTCATCTTCTTTGAGATCGATTGGCTAACAACAAATAACTATTCATCATGAGGCTAAAAAACTAAATAAGCGGGTGGCTAAACCAGAGAGGAAGCAGACCATTGGCAATATTGACATTAATGCCAAGAAGAACGAATGATGGTTCCTTACTTCGCACCAAGTGCAGGGAAAGCTTCGAGAGAAGCATCGAAAGGAGCAGATTGACGACCGTGGCCACCACGTCCACGTCCTCCGCGAGGTCCGCTGTTGCGGCCACGGGGGGCACCACGGCTACCACGGTGTCCGGTCTCAGCGAATTGGATGTTGATGTCGAGGAGCTTCTTGTTGCTTTCTTTACGGACGATGATAACTTCGTCTTCCTTCTCTTCGACGATGTCCTTCTTCAATGGAACAAGCTTTCCGAAGTTCTCCTCAGTTCCTTCTCCGGCTTGACGAGTCTTGAAGGATGGAGCGGAACGCTACAAGACCGAACATAAAAAACTGAAGCAAAGAAAAGCAATATACCTGTTGAGCAGCCTTGAATTCCTTGAGGGTCTTAAGCTTGTTGAAATGCTCAAGCTCAGCTTCGTAAGCAATCTCCTCCTCGGTCTTCTCACGGGGTTGCTCTGGCTCAGTGGCCTCCTCCTTCTCTACATTTTCAGTTTCAGCAACGATCTCGTCCTGAAATCAAAATTTTTAAAAAATCTTTAATAACAATGTTACTCACCTTCTCAGTTCCCCAGTTTCCTTTTCCGTGACCATCCTTCTTCTCTTGGCCACGAACACCGGTACGATCAGATCCAGAGTGGCGTTCGAATTGACGACCACGTCCACCACGTCCTCCGCGTCCTGAAATTACAACATATTTACAACGAATAGCCGATAAATATATCTCACCGACAGCATCGCCAAAGTTACCACGATCACCACCGAACCCACGTCCACCACGACGTCCACGGCCGCCTACAAAAAAAAAATAAATAAAACAATGGAACAGAATAAGAAATTACCCTCGGCGTTGACTTCTTGGTTATTTTCCTCGAAAGAGACCTCCTTAGGAGCATCAGAGGTATTGACATTACCGCCACGACCACGGCTATAATTATAAAAATTATAATAATATTTAAAAAAAGTTAAATCTTACAAAGGACGGTTTCCACGACCACGAGGGCCACCACGACCACGTCCACCTTCCCCGAAGCGATCAGAAACATCAGCGCCTTCTCTTGGTGTTCTAGGAGCTCCATTTCCGCGCCCACGTCCGCGTCCACCACGTCCACGTTCAGCAGTAGAAGGACGGTTATTTTCCTTACCAGTGGCTAAAAAATAATATAAGTTTAAATCAAGTTATTCACAAGTTTTTACCAGTGGATTTCACAACGTCCTTAGACGGGGCTGGCTTCGCAGCGTCCTTGTCAGCTTTCTTCTGGGCGGCAGCTTTTTCAGCTCCAGCCTTAGCAGCCTTGCTGATTAGCTCCTGTGGATCCTCGACATCTAAATCAAAAACTTCAATTCTATTCGATAATCTTAGAATATACCGTCATCATCGGACATGAAGCCAAATTTATTGGCAACATTGCAACCGTACTCAACCATTGTTATGAAGAAGTGAACAAGTGCAGGAAGCTTGTCTGGGTATCAAAATTTCTCTGTTTTTGTACCAAGTCAATAGTCCATAATACAGGACCCCTACAATAGCTAATTTTACACTTAATAATAGGAAAATTAAGCAAATTCATCCATAAACTCGACAAAAAAAGAAAAATTTTTTAATAAAATCATATATATTCAAAGGAATGACTTCCCTGCGTATCGAACGACATGTGCCTGATGAAAGCAGCTGATGCGCCTTGTAGCAGTCTCGTAGCGAAATTCTCAATGTAGCGCGAATTTCAAATTTTTAACTTTCCCATTCCAGTCGATAATGAGAACGGAGCGAGGTTGCTTCATGTAAGCTTTATTACTCGTATTTTAAAATTTTATGCTTCATAGTTCAGTTATGATGAATTATTTTCAGTTATGTTTTTAGATGATGTTCAGAAGTCGCGTCAGTTGATGTTAAAAAATAAGTTAGAATAATTCGATTTAATTTAATGAAATAATTCAATTTTCAGCAACAATAATGCCAGACATACTAATAAGGATCAACCACAATGCTCCGATTCCAGAAGTGTTAGTCTAGTTCTCTCCTTGGAAACTCAGGTTTTAAATTTTTTGTTTTGTGATTTTTATTTTTCTATTATTGATTGAACATCATTTTCTTTTTCTTCTTCACACTTCACACTTCATGTTTGCATTTTTCATTATTGTTGTCAATTTTCCATATGTATTCCGGTTTCATAATTGAACTTTTATTATTTCAGGGATGTCTTACCACCTTTGTTCCCGCAAATTCTGCAAATGGAAATCCTATAATAGCAGTCTTTCCTCGGATTCAAGGCGATGAGGAAAGAGATGCAAATGCAGGTACAGGTGTTGCTCAGCAGCAAAGCACGCCAAATCAGTGATACTTGGGTATTTTGTATATGTTTATATTTTTACAATACAATAAGCATTTTCAAACTTTATTCATAGCCAATACATTGGATACATTTACATGGGACTTTGTCACCTGTAGTAATGAGAAATCACAATAAAGCAAGACAAGTTTAATGAAGGTTAGATTTCTAAATACGTATACATATATATCATGTCACTTCTGAGAGAATGTTAATTATTTTTGAGCCCAATTACGCTACGTTGTGCCTTTTCATATGCAAACTTAAATGATCTGATCTTGAGAATGCTCGGTCGCACAAGCTGCATTGGAAAGGCTTATCTCCGGTATGTTTCCTCTTGTGTCTAAAATAATAAAATTAAATGTTTATCTGGTTTATAAAGTCATTGGCATACAACCAATTTATTTTTATGAATTGACACTCACTTCATTTAAGCATTCTCTAACTCCCATTTCAATTACGTTTCGGAGCTCAGTATTAAAATTCTCAAATAATAAGGGATTTCAATTGAACTACTGTTATTAAATGGTGGTGTTTCTTGTTTACAAATACATGATAAGAAATACGCTGTTCTATTTCTTAGTTGAAGAACTAGTTTTTGTTTGGGTAGATTTAATGATGGAATAGTATTCAAATGTTTATAATTCTTCTTGATATCTCATAAAGTTGAGGTTATACGCGCCTTGTAACTTCAATCTTGATGACAATTGTGATGAATTACTCGTATAGGGGCTACCTTTAGAAATAAATGAACTGTTGCCAATATAATTTCTCAATGCCAAAAAAGGGGTATATGAAAGGGTATGTTTTAATCAATATCTATATTTTGTCAAAAGTTTCATTCGTTTGGTAAGTAGGTCTTGAGATTTTGTGAACCTCTTCTTGATTTACACATGAATCATGTGCTATTGTTGTTGGTAGGAACCATATAGATTTAAAAACCCCTTTTTCCTTAAGTTTAAAATCGAAGAGAAGTATTGAATCGATGTGTTGCTGAATAAAATTGCTAGGTTTAGTTTTACAGGATTGAAATTAAGGAGATATGTATCTATAATATTTGACAACAGAATTTTTTAGCTAATTTAGGTGGATTAACAACTTTAAATTTGGGCTGAGTGGGATTCAAGGAATGTGTTTTGAAAAGATCTTATCAATAAAGTTACTGAATCTTTAAGAATTGTTGTCAAATTCGCTTCAATCCCAAACATTAAAATTTTCTTCTCAAATTTAAAAGCTGTGGTTTTGCTACCTGGTTAATTCATCACTTCTAGCAAACTTCCATTCGCAACCTTGCCATGGACAACAATATGGCTTTTCGCCACTATGTGTTCGGACATGTGCCTTTAGATGAGAGCTTTTTGAATACCTGAAGTCGAGTCATTAAGTTATTGTTAATGCAAGGTTTGTATCTTACTTCTTGCCGCAACCTGTGTAAGGGCACGCGTGAACGGCTAACCTCCGACTTGTAGGTTCTTTGGCTTTCTTGGACTTCCTAGGCCGTTCGCTTTCTGATTCGGTGGAAGATTCAGCACTGAAAAAGCAATACGTTTATTGCGGGATTTTCCTTTTAAACTTTCTTTTGAATGTATATCAAAACATCTTGAGTAAATGCTTATGTAATAGCAGGTTAAAAACAGGTTTTTTAGGGGGCAATGATGAGGTTGAAACTTCTGTTTAATGATGTGTGCATAATTTGATGTCAGAATTTGCTAATTGCGAAACCTGCCATATTATCAATCCCAGATCAAACTTGGTAAGAAATAATTTTGGTGATGTTGCAATAATTTCTGAGGTTGAGCGCTTTCTAATGCAGATTATGGACCCATAATTTATCTGCAGGTGGCACTGTAAAGTAATCGAACGCAAGTCGTAATGTCAATCCTGTATACCCACCGCAGTAATGGGATATGTAAATGTTATTGGAAAATAGTAGGCTTACCGCTGTGTTTTCGGAGGGTATTTTGCCAATGACAAGAGGAATGGTGGGATTCAATAAATGATTCATGTAAATGGAAATGGTTTTGATAAGAGCTGAATGGAACCGAAGTTACAAAGTGAACATATTGGCTATAGTTCAGAATAGTTGCATTCAATTCGATTTTTAGCAAAAGTTTAGTGATTCATTATCAAAAATATGGGAAAGAATTGCTAGTGTATGTAAACAAAGTTTTATCATATTATCATTACATATGTACCCTTGCAATTTGAAATTTTGCATGTCTTATCTACATGGCTCATCTTTCTTAATTGAGATTGGTCGATTCTCTTATGTTCTACAGCAAAATCGTTTCCGATAATGCATTTAGGCTGTTGCCAGCTTGCCCCTGATGCGTACAGGAGATTTTTGATCAATTCACCGGTTTCTATGCGTCTATATGGCTGTGATTGACGATACATGATCACTGGAAGATAATTGTCCCATATGACACCTTGTTGGCGATCAGCTAATTTATGATGATCATAAGCTATCACCGTTTTATGTAAATGATTATATATGACAGAAAACAGAAAAAAATCAGCTTCTAGTTAAGAGATATTGTTGCCAAATGCGATCAAAATAGTCATCTGATATGTTGGCCTAGGAATTCCTGTCAACTTCTCAAACATATTGTTTAGAAGTTGCGGAAACAATAGTAGCAGTTTCTCTAAGAATAGAAACAAGCTTGTCAGTTAACCCACGCACAGCATGACAGCATTCGCAAACCATCATATCTCCCCATAGTGCCTTTTTCAACTTGCGCTCGCCAATCTAAACTTGTCGGAGCTACGTTGCCGATAGCGAAACTAATTGGGCTTTTCATTTCAAGGACAACAAAAATAGTAAACTTTTCGAAAAAAATCTGACAAACAGATGTTGCTAGTTAATCAATTACAATAAATTCTTAGTATGGTTTGCAACATGAATTAGGTTAAAAAATACAATAGAAAGGCCCTCTCTCCCGATAAGTTTGCATCGTCTGATTCGGCTCTAACCGCTGAAACGACAGTCTAATAGTTATTAAAAATAAGCTGGTGATAAGAGAACTAGTTGTTTCTTCTGTTTTTGTAATCAATACACAACGTGTTCATTTTGAGACAAAATACCAGCCATACTATTCAACTAATGTGGTTATTGAAGTTTTTGGCATTTCCTATTTTATCTCAGCTGAAGCGTTAAAGATTTAACTCTTGATAATGATGGTGAAGTCGTTGAAGCGAACTGATAATCTTTTTTTTAATACAAAATCTGTATGTTTGTCAACTCTCTATCTGTGATAAAGGTTCGTAAAAGAAGGAAAGGATTGCTTTAAGAAAAAGAAGTAGGAAGGAATGTTGAAGAATTTCTTAACAAAGTACTCAATAAAAGCAAACACCGGAGATGTCATCGTTACTGAACGATAGATTTTGGTTCTTTTTCTTGCAGGTTATATTAAGCATTCAGCATTTGTCTCAAGATTTTCTAGATTCATGAACTTCCTCTTGTAAATTCTTTATCCAAAAGAGATAAAGCAAAATATGCAACGACAAGGAATTGTTCATTCTTTCTTGCTGTTTTATTTTCTGTAAGCTTCAGCAATGAACAGGCTGTTTCACATGAACCGTTAGTTCGTCAGAATGCAGTGTATCTACTTGTGTGTGTGTGTGGTTGAAGTCCGAAAGTTTTTTTTTATTTTCAAAAACAAAGTGCTTCATCAATTTTCTACTTTCTTCGCAAAGAGGTTCTAAAAGTTGAACAGATAATAATCGAAATTAAAAAAAGTGGTTAACTACATTGCATTTCGATATGATTCAACTAAAATGTAATAAAGCGCATGAGAGTCGCAATTCGATTGCAATCGATGTACTGATTGCTTCAAAGCTCGTTCAAATTAAGGACAGCACCATCCAGGTTTTCTTTATGCTTGATAGAGCTATAAAGTTCGTTTGAAGGACTACTGACCAATTTCTATCCTAATCTATAAGCATTCAAACATAAAAGCGCAAATAGTTAGTTTGATTTAGAAATATTTACTGACTGTACAAGAAGAAATGTTCCATATCTCCAGTTTGTGTATTATACATCCTAAACACCAATTATTGCCAGCATTAGGTGTCTTTTTCTCTGATTCTCCTCGTTCATCATAAATGTTATCATTCTTTCTTTCTATCTATCTTTCTCTTCCTTTCGTCATTCAACTATTCTTTTTGATTTTCTTTAAGATATTCGGTTTAATCATACTATCTCTCGAAACTGTGCGCACTCCTATCACAGAGAGAATAGAGAGAAATAGAGAAAAGATGACTGGACATAGATAAGAATGACGAGATCAAGTTAAAGGGCCATAGAGTTTTTGCGATCCCAAAACTTTGCTCAAAATGGAGCAATAACTAATTTGATAATTCGCTATCTGATTAAAACAAACAAAAATTCAAATAAAAAGGAATATCAGGGACAAAATTAATTTTTAAAGATACAAAGCATTGACGTACCTACTACTTTTCCTATTTCGCTGCGCAGAATTTTGAGTATTAGTTATATGAGCTTGATGTTGTTGTAATTCAGGTAAAGATTTTGCTAATGGAGATTTATTATGAATTAATGCCTGCTGGTAATAGTATTCTTCTGGACTACTCGGAGGCGAATCTTCCTAGAATATATAAAACATGACATCAACAGTTCAATTTACTTGGTAATATTTAAAAAATTAGTTCAACATAGGTTTTGTTCATGCGTTGATGATGAAGAAACAAAATTAATATTGTTCATTCAAAAAAAATGAAAAGTGAAAGTTCAAACTAATGGGTGAAGTGATTAGGAAATAGGATGGGAAAGTTCACCTACATCCTTTGAAGATAGAGAAAATCTGTTTGAAAAAAAAAACTTATAAGAAAACTTACTTTTGTGTAGAGATATGTGGTTGGCGGACAGGAATAAGCGCAGGAAGTTGTATTGTAGTTATTTGCTTGATTAATTGTACAAGGTTGTAACGGTGGTAGAGTAGGTGGTGGTAAGCCCAGAGTAATTGGTGGAGCACCTCGATGTGTTAGTGTTTGAGATCCCGATGGCATTGAGCGACGATTTGTTGATGATATTGTTCCATTTATCTGGGACGCCATTCCTGAGACTGATGGCGTTTCCAGGGGCGAGTACGCACCAAGAGGAGCAGCAACACCGTCGCCAAGTCGAAAATTTTCTTCGTATAAGAAATCCTTGATGTCTTCCCATACCTGAAACATGCTTTTGTGGAACATCAGCTGGGCTTTCTAGTTGTTATGTTTGTTTTTTGGGATGTCAAGACCATAATGACGTCGGAATTTCCGTCTCGTCACAGGTCATGCGAGCAATTCGAGAGAACGTACACGCGTCAAGATAATAAAATAGGATCGATAAAAGTTAATTCAAAAAAATTTCAATTGAAAGCTTAATTTTCAAAACAAAAAACGGTATTTACCTCATTTAAGCCAGGGCAGATGAGTTGAGTCATGTTCACAAAGGACAGTTGGTTGTGTATGATAACCACGCCTACCTAAACAACCAATAATCAATCTAAGCTCCTCCCACCTTCATCATCTTTCATGAATTCAGAAGAAAAGCAAGAAGACAACAACGAAGTCAATACAATATTTTTGTAAAGAGAGTGATGGCATGTAGAAAACTAATAGGAGAGAGTTCGCAAAATCAGAAAATACAGCAAAGGTAAGAGAGGTAGAAATCCAAAAAATAATATTGAATGAATAGTAAAAAGTTGGAATAAGATAGGTACACAACAAGAAAAAAAAGGCGAAAAGAGAATGAAACATAAATGGAACCAGATTTCGAATCATTTAGGTCCTGGAACGCCCACATTCTTTCCTCGTCTTTTGGATCTTCGGACCATCAAAAGAACGATATACAGGCGGGACCCACAAATGGTCCACTTCAATTTAGTGGGAGGAGCTGCAAAAGTCATGAATTTAATCAGAAACGTCATTTTTGTCACTACAATAATGAGCTATTGCGATCTAAATCAAAGTTCTACTTACTCACTTGCATGTGTTCGAATAGGAAATAGAGATTAAAATACAGTTTAAAGAAAATAGAATGAAGAATATTGAAAAGAGATAGAGATAGAGAGAGAGAGAGATAAAGAGAGAGAGAGAGAGAGAGAGAGAGAGAGAGAGAGAGAGAGAGAGAGAAGGAGGTTTATATCGGAAATTATTCGATTTCTGAACAAGTCAACTACCCAATATTTTTGTGTGATTGTATAAAGCTGAAGGTAAAGTTCGACTACTCTGATGATAACAATTTCAATGTCGATGATGATGATTGTGATGATGATCGTTGACCAGCTGACTCATCAACGTCTTCGACCCACTCATAGAAAAACGAAAAATAGAAGACGACGTCGTCTGACTATGTTGTTTTACCTATCAACACTGTGTTTCAGATAGTTGGCTATCTACCTATGTAGTATACGAAACAATGACAAAACGTATATTAGATGGAGGAAATATCATTTTTAACGACAAGACTTCTAAAGGATGGCTGAGAAAATAAGTTGGCTTCCCTAGTACTTCAACAACATCAAATTACGGTAGAGTTGCATACTTCTATTGATAACTAGATAACTGATAAACGTTTGCAGTATTGACTGGCAAACAGTTTCATCGCAACGGCATTCATAAAGATGTTGAAAAGAAAGGAAAAGAGAAAACGGAAAAGGAAATGAGAAATGAATTCAGAAGAGCAAATAACAAAAAAATTTTCAAAAAGAAAAAGACATAGGAAAAGAAAAATGAGCTGAGAGAGGATGACGATGAGAACATCCGGTGAATATCTGCGTGCGCTGTATCTCTTTCCTTATCTGTGGTGAAAAAGCAGAAAGAACCAGAGATAGGATATATGACTGTTCTGAAAAAGAAATGGAAGAGGGGGGGGGGGGGAGGCATTAGGGATGGTATGGAGATTGTGGATGCTTATTGATGACTTGTTTGTCTATGTTTTGAACGAAGTCATTACATTCAGATATAGTATGTAATGCGTGATTGTGATGTGCTTGTCTTTATAATGTGAAAGTTATACATGCGATAACAAGAAATTAAGCTTATGACATTTAACTGTTTCAGCTACAGTTTAGTAAAAATTTATCTCATCATTTCAATACAATCATAGAAATGAAATAAAATTATTGACCTTATACGCTTGAAACGTCTGAAGCGATATTTAATAAAACATAGGAGAGGAGTGTTGATGAGGCAGATTCACATTTCTGAAGAGAGAGAAAAAGGACAGAGGGAGAGGAAAACAGAGAGGGAAAGTGAGAGAGAGAGCGAGGGGAGAAAAGAGGGAGAGAAAAAAGAGAAAGGTGAGAGTTAACCGACGAGAGAGCCAAACGACAAGAACCCTAAAAGACATGATGATGCTAGGCCTGATAGTTTATCGCATTCTGATGGCGATTCAATCAATTACCATCTTCTTTATCATTTGCTATCACTAGCCCTACCATTATTGGCCGTGTGCCCAACATCGTTTAAGCACGTTCTTCATAAGCATCATCATTATCATTCCCGCTCTACCATTTTCTCTTTTCATTCTATGTCTCTTATGTACTCGCTCTATCTCGACTCTTTCAAGCAATCTCTTCTTCTTCAAATTTCCATTCTCTTTCTATCTTCCTTCTAATGGTGTGGATTCTCCCACCATCACTTCACATACCATACCGCACATCGCCTAGGTTGGCCATCAAATGCCTTAATGATCATTCATGAAGACTAAGAAAATGGAGAGACACAGAAAAGTGTAGGAATTTAATATAAATCAGAGAGATTTAGAGAAAAAGAAAGAAGGGGGAAGTCGTCACTTAGGGGTTGAAGACATACATAAGTTCATCAGAACACAGACAGGAGAAGTCAAAGATAGAACAAAATTACAGAATGTATTTATGGCCATTTTAAAAATTTTGCTGTTTCAAAAACAATCAAATTAAATGACACATCCTAATGGCATCCATAGGCGGTCTGAAGATAAGTTGTCACATTATTTTTCCGGGTTTGAAATTGAGCAGTTACCTGATAAGTATATTCATTGAAATATGAGAACAGCTATTATTATAGGTAGTAATACATTAGTAATTGTCAATTTCATAAAGCTTTTCATGTCTTATGACGCATATAAAATTTAAAAAAGAATTAATTTCTTATAACTATTCTCATTACAGTCAGCCACTTTTTTTGCTTAAAAACCAGTCAAACTGTTGGTCAGGATTTGCATCGTTGCTTGGTCCTGGTCCGGAATCATAGAATAAAAATAATAGAATAGAGGGGAATGACAAGGTAGAGAATTGATGAAATGAGAGAGTAGAAGAATGTAACGAGGTAAAAAAGGAGGCAAGTGAAGAAATTTGGAACGAGGAAGATAGAAAAGATGAGAGAGTGAGTGTATATACATATATGTGTTCATGTTTGTAAGAAAGAGTGAAAGAGAGAGAGATTGAGAGATTGAGAGAGAATGAGAGATTGAGAGATTGAGAGAGATTGAGAGAGAGAGAGAGAGAGAGAGAGAGAGAGAGAGAGAGAGAGAGAGAGAGAGAGAGAGATAACTTAACATCCAATTCCCGCTTAGGAAGAAAAAGTGTGTGGATTCCGTCCTCACGTGCTCAATCTATACGTGAAACTTTACAAAACATGGATGACTAGAAGAATAATTACTAGATTTTGGTTCATAGTTTTATCAAAAATATTTTTTCAAGTTGTGGAGATGTTCACATGAAAAACAAGGATGACAAGTCCTAAGGTGGACAACGTAGTAGTCTTCTAAATATAATGGAATGCAGCCGAACCTCGATATTCTGTACTGCACTCCGGAAAAAACTTTACAGTTCATGAAAAAAAGATGATATAGCCAAGTATATTTCGGAATATTTGAGAAATGCCTGAGATTCTTAATAGCATACAGTAATCAAATGTGTTCAATTGGAATCACGTCATTGGACTAGTTAAATAATATAAAATGAATCATCTTTCAGATTATCCATCTCAAACTATACATTTGTAGGACTAGCTGGCTGGAAAACGACATATTCCTTATGGAAAACTTTAAATGAATATGCCTTCGGCATGAATCCATTTAAGAAAAAGAAGAAGGAAAAGACAAAGAACACGACGACTAATCTGGCTTTTTGGCCGCGAGCCAAGCAATATCATTTACAAATTCCATAACATTAACTGGATAGTTGTTATGCTAGCACTTGATAAATTTTAATTTGAACTTACATAGCCTACTTTACTCCGGACAGTTTCTCTTCTTTCTAACCATCCTCGTTTTCTCTTAATCACTCGCAGTTTTTCTTTGTACCTCTGTAGAAATTCTGTGTAGAATGCGCACACACGTTATGAATGTTTTTCATAAACTTTCTGATTAAAAGCAAGTTTTTCAAGGGTGAACAGCAGAACTTGAATCAACAGAAATGACAAAAACTGTAAGCCGAGGAACGGTTTAGCAGCCAAGAAAAAAAATATGTATGATTAGTAAAAGGGATAGTGAGAAACATAGAAAGAGAGATATACTGAAAGAGAGAGGGAAGGGGAGAAAGAGAAAAAGAGAGAGAGAGAGCGAAAATGTAAAGAACATCATTCAATATAGTGATTATTACTATTTTTAAGAGCTGGTGAAAAAAGAAAAGACCATACATAAGCTGAATGTCTTGTAAACTAGACTTCATCAATTTAATCTCTTTATGGACTCCATTAATGCAGAAAGGACATCAAATGACAATGTTACTATCAAAAGATTGATTCATTGACTATTAAAATGTATTTCGGAGGAAACTTTACGAGAAGAAAAGTTAATTTAGATAATTCATTTAAAGTCAATGATAAAATCAGCTTTCTCTCCAAATATAGATGAAATAATGGAAGTAAAGACATCATTCTTTTCTAATTGTAGTCATAAATTTGATAGTCTCGAAGAAAAATAAAGAAGTTAGGATTTAACGTCATATTTATAGACTTGGCGACACGTTCCAGCACTTTTTTTAAACATAAGTATGATCATATCTGAAAGGAACCGACAAAGTTGCATACGCTATCTTCTATGTCGGTAAATAGCCTGTGGGTTTCGAACATGGAAGAACGATCCTGACTCATAGAAGCATGGACTCGTTGACGTCGTTCCAGGAAAAAAAGTAAGAAAAGCACTACCGCCAAAGGGCTGACACACTGTACCGGGCAGTGAAGACGACAATGAAAGAACCCTCTTTAGGAATAATAATCAGAAAAAGTGGGAGGATGGAAATGAGAATCGTAGAATAATTTTTGATACTTGAAGCATTTGAGATTGATTACTGTAGACTTATGAGCGCGCGAGATGCTTCCCTTGTCCTTCCATCACCTATTTCATGCTCAGAAAACAATTTATAATCGAACACATTAGTCAAAATGATGAGTGTGAATATTTCGTTTTGCTAACGTTAATGCTACTCCTCGTGTCAGTCTTGATGCTGCTTACCGTTGGCATCATAAACCCATCGCACTCGTAGGGAAGGTCGTCAATGATACAATCAAAAAGACATTAATCTCACAGATTTCTAATGCCCTTACCATTCGAATTCAATGACAAATTCAAAAATAGAACAAAAGTACATTTACATTAAACAACAACACGGAAAAACAACTCAACAAATAAAAGGAAAGACAAGTTATGTTTTGGAGACGAAACCCCCTACACTAAGTTTTTGCTGGAAGGTCTCGTGATAGAAGGAGAAAATATCTTGAGCAGCACTAGTCGCTAATGTTAAAGCTTTTCCATATTCATCTAAAGTGAAAGGTCCAACGCAATCAGAGCATAACACAGCTATTTTTCCCTAAAACAATTGTCTGCTCCTGAGAATTCGGAGTACGATATACCTCAACACATTTCTCCATAGCGAACAAAAACGAACAATCTGCTGCAGTTTCAGCTTTTTGATCAGGATCAAGTATTAACTCTCCTTTCACACGAACTACTTGAACACCGCAGAAAGGTGCTCTAAATTCAAATTTTATAATTCAATTTAATTTATTATCCTGTGGAACCTGCAGGATACTCCATTATCTAGTATAGCTAGGCCGGCAGCAGTAAGAGCAGCAGCTCCAATACTTCCGTCAACTTGTAAACTATGCACCGTTACCTTAAAAACACAAAATCAACCTTAACATCACAAAAAAACACCAATTCAAAACTAAATTAAAACTTACTGTTAGGCAACATCTTGGGAATAACTTAACATGAACAACGTTGGAAATTGCAGATTCTAATATGTTATTAAGCTGTAACATTTTAATTTCACAACTAAAACCTTAAACGTTTACCTTATGATGCTGACAATCACCATCAGTTTTTCTGAAGCTAACATCTATATGCATTCTATCATTTTCTCGTCGTGTAACATGTACATCCCCTAAATAGCCATAACTAATTATCACTGGCAACGTTCTGTCACCCACCTGGGCCATTAGCACTAGCCCATACTGTCGTACAACCTTGTGAATAAGAACAAGAACCATCAGCTCTTTCTAGGAAATCTACAGTACATTTCATAGGTCTCAACTGTCCGCGAACATTTTCGGCCATCTATTGATAAAAAGTTAACATTAATATGTAGTAATGTAGAAAATATGAAGGCTATGTTGCAACTTAAACGATTAAGAAAACGTATTGAATCTTAAATTTATGGTATACAAATTATAACAAACAACGAAAAACAACAACAACAATATAAGATTAACCATTTTCAACAATAATCCATAGTAATCTAGAACCAAAGTGAGTAAATCACTTCTTTTCAGGTTTATATCCAGTAGACATTGTGCCCATTCTATTAAAACCACCTCTTCCCCTTCTTTGATTATTCCTCTTGCTCTTTTCCAAGCGGAATTTCTGATTGAAGGGATCGAATGTATTATCACCTCGTGACTTTTTCTGATCTATAGAATATCAATTTAAAAATACTATACCGTACATTACACTTACTAAACATAGAAGGATCATACTGAGAGTAGTCAACTGGTTCAAGATTTCGTTTCTCCTCTTCCTCATCTTGATCATTCTTTATTCGTTTGGAGTAGCTAGGCTTTTCAACATCTTCCGAACCATTAGTTTCCAATGGAAGATCCAAATCAGTTCTCATATCAGCACCTTCACGATTCTAAACAATAGCAGGTTAATTCAAACAATGAAAAACAAGAAGAGATTGAAGGAACACTAAAAAAACTCACAATTTTACGTTGTCTTTTGAGTGCTTTTTTGGTAAGAATTTGATCATCAGTGTACTTGCTAGCAGTTTGGCGAGTATTAACTTCGTCATCATTTTCCCCTTCAGATCTATCCGCCAAGTCAATATTATCTTCATTAAGATCCTATAAAAACTTTCTAATAACTATTTTACAAAACAGTATACCTGCTCTCGTACAACAGGAAGTCGGGAAATAACAGGGTCATGATGGGAATACATTTTCTTTGCTGTTGTGTCTGGAGTATCTTTCTTTATAGCAGCAAGCTCCTTCTAAAAAATAAATTTAAATGAAACATTAAATCCGAGGAAATTTATTCTTACCTCTCGTTTAGCTGCTTCCTTTATGGCTAGTGTATACAATTCGAAAGGAGAGGCCCAAGCATCGAGCTTAGTATGAACTTTTTTCTGTGTATCAGTATTTCGAACCTAAACTCATCAAACTTAACTAAAAAAAATAAATGTATTCTTACAGCATCATCAAGAAGAACTTGGTTCACAGAATTTGTGTCTTTACTCAGGAAATGCAAGAATGTATCGCTGTCCGGTTTAACAGTAACTTCACCATTGTTACAAAAGTCTTTATTTACTCCGACTTCTTCATCAAATCGACTATGAGTGAAATCAATATTGCATCTAAATGAGTATCTTCCTTGATAATTGCAAAATAAGTTGATATACCTAAGAACAGATTTCACATGTGTCATCCTATTTTGTTTGTCAATAATACTCTGCAATATACTTTCTTCTTCACCACGAGATGCTTTATCCTGAGCAAAAGATTTTTCAATTGGCTTATCACGGGCAGCATAGATAATTCTGTAAAAAAAAAAGAATATTTTAAATAGGTTAATAAAAACAAACCTATGAATATCTAAACCATATTGCTTGACAAGCAATGGAATTGGGCTGCAACAAGCATAAATACCCTGAACATCTCTAGGAAGACTCTAAAATAAAATTATATGATTACTTATAGAATATGTTCTTTTATCTACCTCAGCCATGTGTAACATCATATGGTCCGGAAGAACGTGAGCTGACGATTCATCTTCTTGCCTAGCAATTTGATCTCTCCATTTCCACAGTTCGGCAAGAGCATAAACCTTCAAATATTTTTGAGAAATGAAAATGAAATTTTACTTCTGAAAAGTTTACCTGCTGGCTATTAAATCGTCTACGGGAACCTAATAATTTTTCATATCCAAGAGCATCGAAATCGGGTTTTAAATACACCTTGAACAACAACATAAAATACATAAAACAACAAATTATTTACCTTAGAGCATGTAATTCTACCATCATTATAAACAGATGTGAGTAAATTTTTCATAGAATTACCCTTGGCAAGTAGATCTTCCCTTAGTTGATCATAACAGTACAAAAGATAATGAGTATCACTTTGAGCATACTGCAATTGTGCAGGAGTAATAGGACTAAAATACAAAAAAATATATATGTTACATATTCAAACTCATACCGTACTCTCCAGTCTGACATTTGGTATTGCTTATTTAAAGTTACATTACAAAAGGTTTGAACAAGATAAGCAAGGGAGAATTTGGCAAATTCCAACTTTTGCATAGCATTGTAAGTATCAAACATATTGACTAGATAAATACCAAAATCTCTTTGCAGCCATTCAACATCCGAAGAAGCTCCATGAAGAACCTTAAATAATGTTTACATTTCCGTAACTAAATTAAAAAAAGAAAACCTTCAATATATTCGGATTGGTACATGGCTCATTCAATTTATGCATTTCTTTCCATATGGGGAAAGGATCAATTATGTAATCAGTGTCTCTTGTAGATATTTGAATCAAACATGAAATACCCAAATATGATCTAGTAGAGTGATGCTAGAAAATGAATGCATAAAAACGGCTATTCAAGATTATAGGTTACCTCGACATCCATCGCGAATTCTTTAACATTATTCAATGTTTCTACCAACTTTTCTAATCCTTCATTTGTATTTACGTATGTCGCAATTGTTTCATCAATTGGTTTATACTTCTATAAAGATAATTTTTAAAATATTACTCAAAAATAAAGGCATACCACACACTCTTTCGAGTCCATTTGATGTGATGGAGGTACAAAATGTTCTAATTCTACTCGATAAGGATGGTCTTCTTCAGAAAATTGAACTGCCCACTTTGACCTGGAAGATTTCAAAAAGTATATACAAAGAAATTAATACAAAAATTACACTTCTCCATCACAATCAGTAATTTTGATACCGGAATCCCTCTGTTGTCGACTATTATGTTTGACCACTAATTTAGATGAGAAGGGTTTGTTTGAGTTATCTATTAATTCGCCAAAGCCAAATTCTTTTTGAGGTTTAGCCACATGTGTCTGCAGTAAGTATATTGTGATAAACTACGATACTACATGTATTACCGAATTTCTACTCTTAATACTTTCTTTCTCTTCATGAGCTGCTCTCAATCGTTCAGCAATGGATGAGTAAACGTCAGTGCTTAGTACTTTCATGCCTTCAGCTGAAAAAAACAATATAAGTTAATATTTCATACAAATAATAGAAAAACCTCTTTTAGTTGATTCAGCACCCACAATTACTTTGGGAACTTTGACTGCCTCATCACGACCAGCTCGTTCTAGTACATCCATAAGAACACCCTAATTATAGAAGCATTGAAATATAAAGCAGCCTTAGAACTTACAGCTCTCTCGGCAATATTATCATTTGCCGTTACCATCAAATCAATGTAAGTATTTAAAGTAGCATCTTTAGGCAGTCGTACGGGTGAGCCAGCAACTTTCAATGTTTCTGATAATCTAAACAAGAAAACTAATACTACTACATGAATTCAAGAAACTTGCATTTTATATAATCTTTCTTTCTGTTGTTCAATATATTGATTAAACATAGGAAAGGAATTGCATAATTCAAATTCTCCTCCCCTTCGTGGCATTCCAATAGTTGATCTTACTAAAATAGCTCCTTTATCCATACAAACCTAAGTAAACAAGTCAATATAAACACATAGAAAACTAGACAACCTTAGCTATAGCTTTATCCTTTTCATCTCTTTGTGTAGTATCAGCATCAACATTTCTGCTGTCCTCTGCCGACATTCTTAATTGAAAAAAAAAGAATAATTAAAATGAATATGGTAAACAGTAGTAAATGGAGAAATCAACTCATCAAATTGGATAAATCCATAAAATAACCCGAATTTATATGGAAAAAATATATAAAAGAGCGATAAGACAAGTGAGAAGTTAACCGGCACTAATAAAAATCAGACTTAGAAACAGAGGATGTTGTACAAATACAAGAATAAATTAAGCTTCAAGTAAAAATAAAATTATATTTTAGCTAATCACTTTCTAATATAACAGAAGTTAACAAAATAACAAACCTAATAAAGCTTTAAAAAACAAAATACAATTTTAGTTACATCTTTTGGTACAAGCAATATGATCCAAATGTCAAATACTTTGATGATAGGAATGGTACATAAAAGGCACGATAAAGCCAGTGAGACTTAGATTGAATCATGAAAGGATGACAAGCGACTTTTTTAAGAGAATCAGTCTGAAGTAAAAAATTGTAAAATTGAAGCAAAGGTTAAACTTACTTTCAAGCCGTAATTGGGTTCTAGTTTAGTGTTGAATTCAGTTGGCAATTCTAAATCAACCAGATATTCGCAGGAATCAAAAGAAACATATCTGAAAGCGAATGAGGAATAAATGTCAACAGAAAATATGATAATACCTGCTAGTTTCTTCTTGGTTCAAATCATTCATTTCCGTTGGAATGGTTTTAGTGATAGCCGGTAATTTACCTTTTGGATAATACTTTGGAAGAAGCCCACGGAATTCACTTTTCAAGAAAAATAGTTTCACACCTACGATAAGATAAATTAAGCCACAAAACAAAATATAAAATACTTCGAGTATGATTTCCTCGGTCTTGAACAACTTCAGGTAGGAAAAATGAAGAAGGAAATCTGTGCCACTCTTTCCCAACACAAACACGTATGGGATCCTAAAATAATACATCAGCTACATCAGTAAAGTATTTCAACTCACAACACGGCCACCAAAATCTCTCTTTGTTTCTCCAGTGGCAAAATGTTCGTTCAAACTTTTGTAAACCTGTATATAAATCAGAAAATAGGAAAAGGTATTTAAATATTTTTACCTCGATATGAGCTCCATAATTATTTTGAAGAGCATATGCTCGAGACAAAGACAGGCAAGTGAAAATTAATACAATAAGCCAGATCGTTTGTTTCAAACTAGGTGTGAAAGAGGCAAGAAGTCTGAAATAAAACAGCAAACGTAATCTGACAACTTGTCAGGAAGTACCGTTGAGAAGCATCTAAACCAATAGCTGCAAAAACCGCAATGAGAGGATAAATAGGGAACATGAATCTTTCTTCCTTGTGGGGTTGCGTGAAAAACACGAGACACCAAGCAAAGAGGCCCAAAAACATTAATAAAACAGGAGCTATGCTTCTCCAAAATGAGGGATCTATAATATATATATCATAAACTATATATATATATCATAAACTTACAAAGACCAAGAATAGGCTTTTCTGTGTGACTTTTCTTACTAGTTTTGTATAACGCAATTGCGCATAAAGGAACACCTAGTATTGCAAAAACAATGGCAACGTTCCAATTGAGTAAAAGATTCTTCACATAAAACGAAAATGGTTCAACACCATAAAGATCAGGACCATGTCCAGAGAAAACGTTATAGAGAACAATATTTAAGGGAGCCTGAAACACGTCGGATCAACATTTGACAAAATAGACGTGAAAAATACCAGCACATGTTTTCCATAATAATAAGTGTCAGTGGTGAATAATAAAGACAAAATGACAAGCCCAGATAAAAGTGAATAGTATATGAACTGAGCAGCTAATTCCCTAAGATAGTGAACTAATGTAAAACTGATGTAATAAGCAACTCACTTTGGACGAATGAACACCATGTGAACGACAATGGGTAGACCTAACATGGCAGCAAATGGCCACCCAATTAAAGCTGAACATGCCGTGAAATAAATAGCTGCCAGCCTAAAATTAATTTTCTATAATTTTTTAATTTTTAACGTTTTACCATTGTTCTCTGAGAAAATATGCTGTTGCTAGCATATTCATCACCATTGCAAATGTAGATGGAAGGAAAGCAGTACTTTAAATAACACGATGAAAAATAAACGAAATTTTAAACAACCATGATATGAACATTCCGGCTGATATGATGGAGAGTAGTACAAAAAATCTGCCGATGCTATTACCAAGCCTTAATTAATAAAATATGAGAATAATTACAACTAAACTTCGGATAAACCTATCGCAAATAGCTCGGAATAATATATACTCGGCAGATAAACAGATAATACCCAATATGCACCTCATACAGACAAAGACAGCAATTTTCGATGTTGGAAAGAGTTGTGCAAAAACATTAGCAGGAATGTAATGCAAATAAATATATAAATATGATCTATAAAGAATTTAAAAAATTATATTTAAAAAACTACGTTTAAATACTCATACCTTATGGCATAAAGTGGAGAATATTCCCATGTTTGAAATCCTTCTCCATATGTAAGTAAATGTAGCGGTTCCCAATAGTTATATACCTAACCACTATCATCAAAAAATGAAAAAAAAGAGAGTTTTACCTCATCGCAATCTCCAATGATACCCCACATGGCCGAACAAAGACGGAGAGAGGCCATAAACTAAACTAAACGTATTTACATCAAATTGCAATAATTTTACCTTTATAACAGCATTGGGCCCCGGAACCCAAACAGACTCATCATTTTCGGAATTAGAATAAAGCTTTTTAAAACTTTCCCTGGGAGTTGGGACTACTTTTTTTTCAGAGCTTCTGGCGCTAAAAACAATAACATTTAGAGAAACAAAAAGTATGTTTAAAAACTTACATTGGAGCATAATCCGAATTAGCAGGTTTATCACCCCTGTTTGAGGCCCTCCTAATAGACGAAATGTTCTTTCTCCCCATGCAATTAAGATCTAAGTATGAAAGTGAAATAAAATGAAAATACATAAATAAGTATGGATCATAGATATGACTTATTTCGCAGGAAAACAATTTGATAAATAAATCTTGCTTAAAATCAACAAAAATAACAACAACAGTCATAATAAACATAAATGTCCTACCTAGTGAGCAAAGTTCTACAATATACAAACTAAAAAGTTCGATAAACTTCCTTATTTTTTATTCTTGTTATTATTATCACCACGTCCTTGTTTTTCATTGCTTAAACCATCTTCATCTTTAACAATCTGCAACAATTCGAAATAAAATGGAAAAAATTAGAATGGGAAACATACTTTCACTTTATATTCCTCGCTCATCTCTCCTAGTGGTCCATCGGTAGAATTAACATTGGAAGCATTAACAGATACCTTTAAATATAATTATAGCTAAGAAACAGAGAGAAAAAATATATGCCTGTTTAGGATTTGACTTCTTGTGTAAATTTGTTTTTTTGGGTTTTTTCTCAGCCTTTACCGTGCCATCTTTCAAGAAAGCAGATAAGTCTTTTAACTGATCACGATGACGGTTGTTCTGAAGAAAGTTGAAAAATAAAAAACATTTAGTGAAAATCAAACCTCTTTCAAATAGTCTCTCACAATTTTTTCATCTGAATCGCTGCTGGTTATAATAACTCTCCAATTTGGATGTAATGTTTTTTGAAGACGGATCAAATTGGCACAATCTCTCAATCTAATATCACAAAATAGTTCCGATTTCTATTTTAAAAAAATTCTAACCTTCCTTTTCCTCCTAGATGGTTAAGAAGAGGTGGAATATTTCCATTCAGAGCCAAATAAAACACAAAAGATCCGAAGTGCCTTGTGGAGTGAAGAACATCAAACTTCTGTGTTTCAACTATTCTATCAAAAACATCTTGACAAAGCTGAATAAAATGTTAAGAAAAATCAATAACCATTAATACTTACTCTAACGTAAGTTGGATCATCAGGTTCATAAAACCAGCAAGCCCAATCAAGGACGAATTCATGATCATCTCGGTTCAAAGCATTCTAAAATGAGATATAAACTAAGATTTATTAACAAAGAAAACCTGTAAATTTGGATCCTCAAACACAGGAGGTGTGAAAACGGGACGATTACTCTTCTCATAATAAGTTCTATTCATTCTATCATGCTCTGCTGGTGTAGCTGTTCGTAATACTCCGTCAACTTCTCGAACGACAACGGTACGATCCTAATTCAGAACATCAATAAAAAAAGAATAAATGTAATACCTGATCAGTTGCATCGAAAGTAATGTCTGTGAATACATATTTACTCTTATCAAATCCCTCAATTTCAGAATCTTTAGCCAATATATCAACTTTGGCATCTCGGGGTTCTTTTAAAGGTACAAATTGTAAGAAATGCTTAGCTTCTTCACGCATTTTCTCTAAAGTCTTCAAACAAATTGATTACACATATAACATTCAAAAGTGCATACCTTTTCAAGACGTTCTTCAGTCATTAAAGCAAAATGAGATCTCTGTTGATATCCTGTTCTTCTTTCACGGAATACCTAGATATCAATTTAGTATACAAAAATCAAAGCAATGCCAACCTTTTCTCCTAAGTCTAAGCCTGTGAGGTCGGAGAGAAGAGCTTGTACATCTCGATCAATGAAAAGTTTTTCTGCATCGATATTTGTAGTTATTGAAGTATCAGTATCAGCTCTTAATGCAAGTCTCTTGGAGATACAAAAGTTTCTACTTACTTGGCTTTGTTAATCCAAGCTGAAAACTGTCTAAAATCTCGAATTTTTCCACATTTAATTACAGATCCTAAAGTTTGATTGAAGGAAAGCATTAACCTTAAAAGAATTGGTTTATACATAATTTATATATATATATATATATAATTATCAAATAAGTAATAGCCCATTTTATGAAAATTTGAAAAATAACCACTATAAAAAGTAGCTATCTGCAGTTGGTGCATAGCTAAGCGGTGAGCGCAGAAAAATAGGCGGAGCTTGTGAAGTAAATCATAGTAGAAGGGTTTTAGAGCTATGATGTTATTTTATTTGTTTTAAAAGGAATTACAAATGTTTTGAATTCATCAGTTTATTCAGATACATAATTTTGATTATGAAGTTGTAGCTCTCACAGCTTTGTTCACAGGTTTATAGATGAAAAAGTTGCACACAAGGTCCTCGTGCACCTGAAAAGTTTTAATATAGACCATCATAAATTTGGTAATGCTTACTGTCATTGTAGCAGCGTAATTGTCAAATTGGCCACAATAGTGAGGTGCGGAAAATATTGTAACCATTTTCTTTGATGCGAAGAATTCGTAACCATCTTGGACAACCTTAACAATATAAGAGGTTTGAATTATTTCTGTATTTTCGAGACCTGGTGAGCACGAGCAATCAAGTCGATATCCAGTTTTTGACACATGTCCATGACAACATCTTGACCAAATACGTAGGAAACTCCTCTTGTATTAGGTTGCCATCCCTAGTATGGTTTAGATTTATTCAAGATTTCAAAAAAAAGTGACTTACCCTAACCCATTGATCTGGATCAGCCCACAAAAGATCAATTCCCATCGATGGATTTGGTGGATCTACAGGTCGCTCCAGACTTCTCAGCTGATCCAAATTCTGCAATTGTGGCGATAGACCGCCATGCATACATAGAATTCTTCCACCAATTAAACCACAGAGAGGCATCCAATTGAATGTTTCCTATAATGTAATTCTCATAGAATGCCTAAGTCCGTGCATCGCTAACCTGAAAACTATTCCATAATCGAGGACTTCTGTAACGACGATTACACTCTTCATAGAATCCATATACTCGATTGATGGCAGGACATTCGTGATTTCCACGTAACATAAAGAAATTTTCTGGGAATCTAAAATGAACAGTTTGATTGCAGTTTTAATTTTCAGCTAACTTGATTTTCAAGCAAAACATAAGAGCGATGGTTTCAATGTTTTGTCGACCACGATCTACATAATCTCCCAAGAAAATATAATTAACATCAGGAGGAAAACCATTCTTGTCAAAAATTCGGAGAAGATCAGAATACTGAAATAAAATACGTTCATTTACTTTAAACGAGCATTGAATCTTACTTGTCCGTGAATATCTCCACAAACAACAACAGGAGGAATGATTTCGATTAAAGATGGCTGGCTTTTAAATACCGCTTTTGCCATTTGAGCACATGCTTGAAGCTCTTGTTCCGAAACCTATATTAATGTACGCTTAAACTATATTTTAATTTAAAAAAAAGCTACCGTAGCTGTTAATCGACCTCCTGCAGCCCCTACAATGTAGAGGCGTTGCATCAAATTGTCAATATCAATTCCGCTCATGATCCACCGACCAGGTGTGAGCGATGTTAAGGTAATAATGAAGTAAACGTGTCACGTATGAGATCGTTCACGTGAATGCGTGAACGATTGGTCAAGAAAAGCAAATTCTTATTTATTTAGGGATAATTTGTTCAACCGGTCGTTCCCATCAATTTCATTTTTATCTTGTGTCGTGCTTTTTCATTGAAATTTGTGAGATTTGTTTTAAGAACAATAAAATATTTTAATGAACAATTACTTTTATTATGAACAAACATTAGTGTTCTAATTATTTAAAAATATTTGAATACGAAGATACTCTTGTGGTTTACGAGATTCGGACCTGGAAAAAATTCAAGTAAATGGGAGGAACGTAAAAACATGTCTTACATCATCGTATTTTTCTTTAAGAACTGTCTCAATTTCCTTAACATGATCTTTGTCTCTCGTTTCAACAACCACTTTCACCTATAATGAAAATATACTTTTCGCACAATACTTAGAATTTACCTTTACTGAAAATACGTCAGCACTTAACCATGCACGTTCGTGGAATATATCCTTGATACTAGCACCAAGTTGAGCGATACGAGTGGCTAATTCAGCAATACCTGTTATCAAAGTAATAATTATAATATTGAAACTCCAAAATAACCTCCAGGTCTATCTGATACCACGACCTCTAATCGAATGAGACGTCCATCAACAGCCAATCCTCTTTCAATCGCTCTTCCTAATACAGTTGTATCAATATTACCTCCTGTTAAAATAGATACAACTCTAAAAAAATTACATATAGACTTAATGGATGACATTCCTATATTATACCGTTTCCCTTTCAATTCGGGTAATTTACCACTAATGATTGCAGCTAAGCCAACGGCACCACCACCCTCAACAACAGCCTGAAACATCTATGTTTTCGATTTTCCCTAATAGCATAAAATTACTTTATCCATTTCAAGTAGCCGTAAAATACTAAGAGCCACATATTCCTCACAGACCGTGACAAGCTTATCGATAAAAGCACTTGCAGTTACTAAGGAGTTAACACCAACAGTTGGTACAGCCAAACCTGAAGAGTAGTATATTTGTATTATCTCGCAGTTTTATAATTTACCATCGGCCAAACTGCTGCTGATTTTAGAAGGCACAGGCTTCCCAGCAGCCATAGCTTCAGTGAACGATGGGCATGTTTCCGATTCTACTCCCTATACATTCATAACATAAAGATTATCTTCTTTTCAAAAATTAATTACAATAATTTGAACAGCTGGTTTTAGAGTTTTGATCGCTAGAGCCACCCCAGCTATGAGGCCACCGCCTCCAACAGGTACAATAACAGCATCAACATCATTTACCTATATAGAACATTTTTTCTTTAAAAAAATGATACATTGGAGTAAAACATACTTGTTCTAATATTTCTAAGCCAATGGTTCCTTGGCCGGCCAAAACTGCTGCAGCATCGTACCCGTTAATGTATTTCATATTGTGCTCCTTAGCATGTCTCATAGCAAAATCTTTAGCCTTAAAAATAGGATATTAGATAGTTTTCATTTAGTTGCTAACTTTTAATATGTTATCACCCTTAAGAATTACATTAGCTCCGTAAGAGCGACATAAAGAAATTTTCATGAGGGGAGCAACTACAGGCATTACTACTGTGACTGGAACTCCAAGTTGCTGGCCATGGTAAGATAACGCAAGAGCATGATTGCCTGGATAAATTCATTTTGTATAGCTTTGATACTCAAGCAACACTCACCAGCACTAGCTGCAATTACTCCAGTTAATTTCTGAGAAGGTGATAATTTTGTAATAGCATATCTGGCTCCTCTTTCTTTGAATGATCCCGTTACTTGTAAATATTCCTATAAAAAGGAAGTATATCAAAATTATTTAAAATTAGCTCAGACATCCAAGGAAGTTAAGAACAACACTATTGTTTCAGAGGAAACTGCGATGGGAATATCTCATCATAGCCAAACTAGCCACTGGAACCAGGTCGTCCAGTTGATGTAGATTAAAGTTATACCGGATCATTTACTCTCTCGCACCGTACGCCATACGGTTTTTAGTCTCTACTTTTTTATTTTTTGAACGATGTTCTGATATCTACCTTTTTGAAATAGAGATCCATGCCATATAGCGTTGATAATTGTGATGACTTCTGAATTAATATTGATTGAAATTAAATATTTGGTACTTAAATCATACCGCACAAGGAGTTCGTTCAACTCCATTTTTGATGTTGAAAGCTGCACTCGAAATATCGGAGAAAGTAATTTTTTTTGGATGATCAGGATCACAATCAGGGTCGAAGAGCACATCGTGTGCAGGTTCTTAAAAATTGGTTAACATTTATTTTTTTAATATTTGAACTTTGAATATTATCGAACAGATATATTAATCAAAGAAACTAGTATTAAGTTCGCGAAATCAAATGTCTCATTTTTCTAAACTTTTAATGATAATATCCCGTTATTGGTTGTGACATGATACAAAGAACCCGATTGTCTCTGGTTTACATCAACCAATGTGACTGACAGTGTCATAGCTGCTAAAGAAATACGAAAGGCATCAAATTGCTAATCGAATCATTTCTTGGCTCATTGGGCTATCAGAAACATTGTGATCAAAGATAGAAAACGTGGTACCAATTTTTGATTGAAAATACTCAAAACGATTTGATGATTCCAATTTTTCCAATAAGTGAGAGTAATCACCTGGTTTGGAGTGATTTTTTGGAGAGGCATCAACACTTATGACTTCCTTGGCCTTTTCAAAAAACTCGTCATGAATCTTCTTAATCTGGAAAAATAACTAGATAACAGGAATAATTGTATTTTAGATAGCTTACTTTCTTGTTATACTCGTGACCGTCACTGACACTTGCAGTTCGTTTTCGCTCCATACGTTTAGTTTTAGCGATAGGATCCTAAATCAGTTCGAAATTGTTATTTGCCAGAGCGTTAATTATTGAAATGAAATATAATTTCTTGTATCTTGAGTTAGAATGGTATAATTGAAAAATGAAACTTAAAGCTTACGTTATGATGAGGGATAGCTCGAACGGCAGCGCCTTTACGTGGAGGGCTTGTTCTCATGGTAGAAACACAAAACTTATTTATGTGTGTGATTCCAACCTGAATGATGAAGGATAATTTCTATAAATCAGGTTTCGAAGAGCCAATCGACATGAAAAAAAGAAGAAGACATAAATTAAGAAACATAATCAATGTAATCAATGATATATCTCTAAATGGAGCTATCAGGAGAGAAATGGAGGGCTTGATTTTAAGACAGTACGAGTCTTCTTATAAAGTTAGCAAGCCAGATGAGCGAGGGCGGGACATCACCAGTCTATTTCAACGACGTTCTCTTATCTTTCTCTTTCTCTTTGAGTCTTTCAATCGTTCTATGTAGTCCTTCGTCCTGTTGTTATATGTCTGTCAACGTCAGAAAAATTCAGCAAGACACTCTGAAGTAATATAGTCTTTTCGTTAATGTCTCTAATTTTGATATTTCGATGCATCATATAAACTGTAAAGAATTATGTCCTAAACTTACGTTTCTGAGTATCAATTACGACATGAGCACGTGGTACTCGCTCAGCCAACGGTCAAAAAGAATACATTCTCTAATGAATAAGGAAAGATTTCAACGACGAAGAAATGAAAAGAATTCAGAAAAAATAATAAATATGTTTGATAAGCGTTAATGTCTGCTTAATCAGTTTTTCGAACTTAAATATTCGTTCAGTTGCTCAATTATCAAACAAGATTGCACAAGATGCAACGACAGTTGTCTTAAATTTTGTCGAAAAAACTGGACACGCATTACCGAGACTAGGGGGATATCCCCAAATTTCCATTTCAAACAAGATAACAAACAACAAAACTTGTTTTTTTGTTAACTATTAAAGATAATTTTGATCTTTGATTAATAAACCATTTATTTTAATTTTTGAGCTTATTTTTCATTTTTTTAGAATAATTGAAGCTGCTACAATGATCTGATATGCTTATCACTTGCATCAAAAGAATAACATATAAACTCTTATCTTTCAAAGTCTACGACAAAAAGATAAATAATCATTTGAACTAGTATGATATAATTTTTTTGAAAACTGTGAAATTCAATTTTTACTGAAAAGAATTATATATCTTCAAGAAAGACATCTATTTGATTTTCTGATCATCTAATAACTACAACAAGAAATTCAATTATACATCTTCGATTAAACTGGGTATAGTGTCTGCAGTGTACACTTTTTGATTTCCTTTGATTTAGGTTCTTCATTCTTTTACCTATGAAAAAGAAAGATGATTCAGTGATTCTCTCATTTCTCCTATCGAAATAGCTTCGTTCTCGGTTTCCTCTCCCCAATTTACTAACGAAATAGACATGATACCTGAGTTCTTCTGTTTGAAACATGAAACTTCTTTGGAGGCACTTGGCATTTATTCATTAATTGTTGTTAAATCAATTCATCTATCGTCAAGTAGCATTCTTGCAAGAAAAAACACTATGACAAAATAATTTTCAATCTTTAGTTCCTTATCGTCTCCATTATCAATTGGGAATTACCCTTTGGAACATTTTCTTAGAAACTTTTTTTCTACCATCTATAACGCAAACGAAGCAGATTATGATTTACAATTAACTAAAATAATGTTACAGCAAAAAACAATTAATGATTTAAGGAAAACTGTTTTTTCCTCGACATTTTAGCACATACTTATAGTTCAATGAACAACAGTGGTGGTTCAGCTTTTCAAAGAAGTTTTCGGATTTCCTGTTGCGTAGAGACGGTCGTCCCTCATTTAACATGCTGTGTTCTTGGCCGGGTATACTGCAAGGTGAAACTCTAACCACTGTTCGTTGTTCATCTCACATCCATATTCTCATATAAAAATTTTTTATTAAAATACTATAATATGGCTGGTGCATCGCGATTTCTTTATGGTATTTGCATAATAATAACTTTTATCTTTACTCTAGTCGCCTTGTTTACCCCTGCTTGGAGATCATATAAGGTGTTTATTCTGTTGGAACCTATTCCCATTCTTAATTCTGTTTAGGGGCATGGAGCTCCAACATTTGGACTTGTTACTCGGAACTGTGGAGATGGGAACAGAAGGGTTTTCGAATGGGATTGCCAAAAATGGGCAGCAGTAAGTATCTCCTATCTGTTAATGCTAACATGTGTAAATTTAGAACAAATATCCGTTCGAAAAAGCAACATTGGCTCTTCTTGTTATCGCACTATTTTGCGAAGTATCAGCGATAGGTATACATATTAAAAACAATATTTAAACGGAAAGAAACTATTAAGGCATTTTCTTTGCTTTATTCTCGCCGAGATTGCGAGTTCATGCACCAGCCATTACTTTAAGTGTTTTAACATTTATCTGCTTGTTCTCTGCTGTTATTGTTTATGCAGTTCGAAATGAGAAAAAGACAGGTAAAATATAATTCGAACTATTATTTCAATCAAACCGTTTTAGCCTATATGCTATCACAAAGCAATGAACTTCTGGCCGACGCTGTGCTAGGCTACAGTTATTGGATAGCGGTCGCCGCCACCGTGTTCGCATTCTTCGCAACACTCGCAGGCGGAGGAATTTTAAGCAAAAGCCCCCATGCAATGGAATAATCAAAAAAAATAAAAAACCGTTTTATTACTTGAATATTAACAACCCAATTATTAAGAAAAATGAAAGGAAATAAATTAAGTTAATATACATCTGTTGTTTAAACTATATGCGTAATCTATCTAGTCTATTAATGACTATCCTCCCATTCTCCAGGAATGTTATGCAAATTAATTAATTTTCTGTTTTTCTAACAGAGGCAAATCAAGAAAAATCGAAACTTCTTTGTGTGCTTCCACCACTATCCATATGCCGAAGACCGTTGATAGTGAACGTTCCACGGGGATGTTCATCATCATCAGAAGCATATTCATCATCAGAAGGCATTAAAGTGTGCTATAATCAAAAAATTATTGAAGTTTCGTTTATTTAACATACATCTCCTGCTACACCATTGTCTGTGCTGCTTTCATGTACTGGGATAATCTCCGATTTCTCTGTCGGTTCTTCGACTGCTGCACTATTATTTAAATTTGCGGCAGCGTTTTTATCTTGTAGTTTCTCCTCCGAAATAGTTTGAAGCTCAACCTGATCATAGAACCGAAAATTAAAATTGATTGAATTTTCAAACTCACATCGCCAGCTACATCACTTTTTCTTCTTCGTAGACCTTTTGGATTTAGAGACATTGATGAAACACGTTTTTTCAAATCATGCAGATGATCGATTCCTAAAATTGAAAAGAAATTATAAATATATTTAACAGGATGAACGTAAAATTTGCCTAATTTAGACAATAAGTAGCCACTGCATTCCTTAGGAATAACACGAATATAGGCATCATATCTAGGAGTATATTGGTAATTGTGCACGAAGTAGCGTATTCGGTTTTTCGAAATACGATGTAGAATACGATTAGGTTTTCTCCTGCATTTATAACAAGAGATTCTATTCAAGAAGAAATAAGGCTGATTAAAATGAAGATCTTGTTTAATCCTATTGACTAATGATAGTAGATCAAAACAGTAAAACAATTAGGAAGTTTTTAAGATTATACGCTATGTTAGATTCAGATATATTCATTTTAAAAGTATGAGTTAATTTCGTGGCCACGAGTTCATTATAATAATTTATTTAAGAATTACCTTCTTCGACTAAGTCTCCTAATCGCGAGTGTTCCTTTTCTTTTAACTCTGGCTGAATAGGGATATCTTCAGGCATTTTCTTCATCCGGAGAGAAGCATTCGTAACCAAATCTGATCTCTTGATCTCCTAACAGACAATTTGAACTATACAAAATGCTGAAAAAAATACCTTGTTGTATCCTTTCCAAGCTAGTTCATCTATTTTTTCTTTAGCAACAGGACTTTCTAATAGAGCATTTCTAATTGCGTTAGTTACCTAAAAATAAAATACCTTTCAAAAAAGAAGATTATGATAAACTTACAAGTAGAACATCTGACAACATTTCATATTGGGCTCTCTGGTGAACAGCATCAATTGCACGTAAAGCTAAGTCAGGGGTACCATTATAAAGAGATAAATAAACCCCTAAATTCTTGATTATAAATTGTTTTAAGATATTATAATTTGCCTGTTAACATTTCCAAAAGAATAGAACTATTTACTTGCTGTCGAGGTTTCCTAAAACATCTTCATACTCAAAAGAAGTGAACATTAACCTTACTTTGAATAATCTTCAATAACTTCGGTAGGGTGGTTAGGATTCAAAACTTTCAACCTTAAAGCAGTTTCCGGGAAAGAAAAACCACTACAAAAAAAAGAATTTTAGAAGAAAAAGAAAAGGATATACCTCGTAGACATAGATAATGTTGTTAGGCAAATATATCTTGACAGAACTTCAGAATATAAGTAACAAACAGAGTTATTAACCTGGGAAGAATGATTAAATTGAATATTACATTTAATAATCTTACAGATTTCATTAATTTAGTAAGAATTAAAAATTTATTCTCAGCGGTAAAATTATTGTATGTTGGATAAGGTCCTATTCTTACAGTTGTCTGAAAAAAATGTTTATAACACTTATGTTGATAAGTAGCATTACCAGTACTGAAGGAGTTCCGCCAGGTCGAAAAGTTGCAATTTCAGGGACAGAACTAATTTTCATCGGATCGTGATATATACTAGGGAACCTTATTGAAGGAATTCTAACTTCATCCACCTAAAACAGTAAATTAATGTTTTTGAAAACAAAAAATATGATACCTTCTTTGTAGGATTTGTGGATTCTTTATCATTGGTTAATATTTCTTCATTATAAATAGCCAAAAAAAAAGTTTCAAACATTGATACACTTTTTTGTTGTTTTTTAGATAGGGCAAGCATATACGTGCCAACAAAAGAAGGAATATATTGAAGTGTATATTGCCGCAGAATACCTGTAATACGATAAATGAAGTTTAAAAGATATTAAAAGTAAAAGATATATACCTCCTTTGTAGTATAAAGCTAATAGTTGAGCAAAAATCGGCTGGATTAAGTCTATATCCGTATAATTACAAATAATATAATTCATGCAAGTGTGAGAACTATTCTGCGTTTTAACAACAAGTCTCCTGGTACTTGAGAGGTCAACTTCATTTTTTTTCTAGATGTTAAAAGTAAAACAAAAATATTAGCATTTCGTACCTGTTCACCAGAATAATTAGTTGATAAATTGGTTAAAAAATCTTGAAGTTGTACAGAATTCATATTATTAGCCTAATTAACACCTGAAGATAGACATAAAATCTAAAAAAAATAAACCAAGAAGGAATCGCTAGAAACAATAAAGAAAACTAAAACATTTCGATATGGATGGAAAATGCTACATGACAAGTTTTTAAGTTGGACAATTGCCAAAACTCTGTGCTCTAATGCAAATCTTATAGTAAATGTAATTCGACGTAAATATAGAGTATTAGAAGCCAAATGGTCCCACAGCGATCCGCATATATATTTGAATCACATTTCAATAATTAGTTATTCATGAATATATATCCGAAATGTGCCCGTCATTTCTAGGTTCATTAGATTATGAAAACAACTCAAATAAATATAAGAGAATGACCATAATTATTTGGAATTCATTTGCGCTTCATTGCAAACAATTAATCATTAAGCAAAAAATAGAATTAATAAGTTAACATTGCTTGTTATGAAAACAGTTGACGCTGCTGTAATATTCATAGAATCTCCCTCTTCAAGAAGACAAAAATATAAGCAATCAATGAAAAAAATTAACTATAAAGTCATTTTCAAAACCCATTTACTTGAATAATGTGTTCTATAGTAGTATAGAAAGTGCTGGCGCACCTCTGCCCAAATTCAAAATTCCAATTCTAGTTGTTCTCTGGGAGAGTATCACGCAAGAAAACACCGCGTTTTTAATTTGTAATGATTTCTCGAGAATCAGAAAGTCTAAATTGGTTAATCGTGGTAAGTCTTTTCGGAAGTTTTGTATTTATTACTCCTTGAAATTTTGAAAAGAGTGAAAATTATGAAGAGATTGAAAAGGTTACTTGGAATTATGGGAAATACCATTTTTCGACTATTTTACCCAGAAAAGAGTCTATCATTGAAGATTTTCAAAAATGACGAGTTTTCCGTTAGCTAAGACATTTTTGCTTTGTGAAAGCATACAATTGGCTGAAAAATGTAGAAAATCGCATTTGAACAAAAGGATGCGCTAGCGGCAGGACTTTCTATACTACTTCCTATATTCCTATCTAAACGTTATGTAATCATCCAAAGCTAATTCAAAAATTAGTAATTATACTCATAAATAAAAATTAGAAGGCAGAAGATGTCAAGCTTATTCGGTAAAGAATATTTGTAATCAGCTTCTTACCTGAATACATGAATGGGATCTCGGAACTCAATTGGCATTAAAAAAATCAAAATTTATAAATACTAATGTTCTCAAATGTGACTTTTTTCGAGCTTTCGTAGCACTTGTGAGAGTTCATTAGCATAAATTGAACGATTGACTGAGCTTTTGCGTATTTGGAAATCCAGCATGCAGGTTAGTTAACTACTCTTTCATTGCACAATTGAAGCGATGTTGCGTTGTCTCAACTCTGACTATGTTTATTTTTTATATTTTTGATTATTCATAAAGTTAAATTCTTTGAAGTGTTTTGTCGGCAAATTCTATAAGTATGAAAAGTAAAATGTCCCAAATATTATTATAACCAATTATTTCGTTCTTCATTAATGTTTTTTGTTTTCCTTAAGTGTTTTTATATATGATGGGTGATAACGAGAGTTGTTTAACTTATACTATGCTAAGATATAATCAAAATGATTTTTCTTAATCAATTTTCTTCAATTCACTATATTATATTTGATACATAGTTGCTAAGTGAATTTGGTTAGATTGATATCAAACGGAGCTTCAGAGATGACAACTGATTAATCGCATGACGTAACATGGGATGTAAAGATGGGTACACCACAGCTCTTTTCTAGCTTTTCTCTCTTCTCACAAACGTTGTAACACCAGCCCCGGAGCAGTCTCTACATCAATGAAAACCTATTCTATTGATTACTCAACTTTGTAGTTATTTGTCTTGATAGACATGAGAGTTTTAGCTGTCTCCATGGAACGTGCTAGTTTTTGAGCTTTGAAGTCTGTATTCTTAAGCACTACACTTGAGGTCACTCTAATACATATATACTAGATTTTTCGCTTTTCGATAAGTTATTTGTCTTGTTTTCTATTTTGCAACCCGGCTTTTGATGTATCATATATATATACATGCAGATATAAATATACGAATCCATAATATAATAATAACAGCATTTTATATTGTGCTTCTGACTGCTTTTTTTTATTCGAATTCCACTTTTTTTTCCATTTACATAACAATTTGTAGTATCTTTCTTGTGATTGCGTGCATGAAGATGACTCTCATGCATACTGTCAGATGAAATTCTGCCATGAAATAGCTTCCGTTGTTTCATTTACATGATTTTTTTATTGAAAACGGCAAACTATGCATAATCATTTGCTTCTAATGTAGAGTTTCTTCGTTCCCTTGATTATATGCTTAAACATGTTTATTTCTATAACATTTCTGTATGATGCATATTCAAGTTATTGAACAAAAATGTATTCTTTTATTTTAGATAATTCGCAAAATTTAAGTTTAGTAGCAGCTCAACTAGGCACACCGAACATGACCATTAGTTACTCAGATACATTTCTTAGACTTCTATTACGATGGAAGGGTTCGTTGTGGAAAGCAATTTGGAAGCATCTATTACTATTTCTTTCATTCTATTATTTAATTAATATTGTGTATAGGTAATATATAAAATATTATTATATTTACACTTATGGAAACTTACATGCTTTATTTGCAGGTTTTTAATGGATGAAGAACAGCAGAAAATATTTATGAAATATGTTATATTGTTTGATAGTTGGACCAAAGAAATTCCACTGACATTTCTCTTAGGTTTTTATGTAGCTATGATAGTTCGGAGGTATGTCACTTCTGCTCTTCCTTTGTTTCTCATCATATGCTTAGCAAATTTTGTTAATGTTGTAATTCGAGCAGTAAAAAAATGCCATCTTTTCCAGGTGGTGGGATTGCTGTCAGCTAATCAGCTGGCCAGATCATCTACTGTATAATGTCTCTGCATTAATACGTGGATGCGATGTAAGTGATTTTTCTAAAAATCAAATTCATTGAATTCAGAAATTTTTTTTAAAATTTCAATATTTATTTTATAAACACAAAGATAGTGAAAGATAAAACAAAAATAATTGATTTTCATTCTTCATTCGTTTAATTCAAGAATAGTATCAGCGTGGCTATCGATAAGAGAATGTATTGAACAACTGACACTTGACACTTCTCTATCAAGCTCGTTTTCCTTTATCTGCATTTTACTCAGAAATATAGAGAAACTTGTCGGTTTTTAAAAGAAAATGAAATATGCTTTTCTTATTTTCTTCTCACTAATGTCACAACAGTTGTAGAAAATACGCAAAGAAAAAACTTTGCACTTCTTCAACCTTAAAATAATTTTTGAATAAAACAAAAAAACAAGAAACAAATAAGGTCCTTATTTAGAAAGCATGCTTGCACAATAATTTGTCATGAAGTTTTTTTTCTTTTTTTTTGACTTGTCAAAACTTATGATAAACTTTTGTCGACGGCTGTCACCTACGATCCGTTGTCACTCATTCAAATCTTTTTTTAACGTTCAAGTTCATATCTTTTTGCAGATTAGGTACTCGTGATTAGTATTATAGTTTTTAGAGAATAATTGAATAGTTTTTGAATAGAACTCAGTCCAATTTAACTTAAAACGGAAGAGTTTTTGATAATTAATTACAATACCCAACACAAGTGTTCGAAACTTTTGCTTAGTTTAAATCTTTTGTTCACATAACCCAATTTTAATTTAAAATATCACGCGGATATCAGATAACTAACTTTTGAACTTAAAATCAACTTTAATTTATTATATTTGACGAATATTGTACTTACACGATGCCTCAAGCCACCCTTTCAATCTTTGACGGATGATAATACAAGTTTTCCTGCATTATCTGATGAGATGTCTTTCTGCTCAATAGAATTAGATCGAACAAATTTGTTCTTGTAAATGGAATGAAGAAGCATTTAGTGATAGCAACTAAACAATGTGATATTACAATGAAAACGGCTCAACCAACAATTGTTCCGGCTTTTAACCCTCCCAGACTCAAAAGAAAGTCTTGTAGCCATTGATTCAAGTAGAATCAGGAACAGTTTCCTCAGTTAGGTAACAGAGAAAAATACTTATAATTGTGATTAAAAAACATTATAAAGAAGCAATTTTATTTTCTTGAATCAATGATATGACATTTGCAGGCTGAAACTCGAATTATTAGGAAAACGATTGCAAGATATGCGATTTTGGCTTCAGTCTTGGCATGGCGTAGTATATCCTTAAGAGTCTTAACAAGGTATATATTCCTCATCGGCTTTTAATATTTAAACTTATTTTACTTTCAGATATCCAACAGATGAACATCTGATTGATTCTGGTTTAATGACCAGAGAAGAATTAACTATTTTCAAAAATATTAATGTTCATGTAGATCCACATCAGGTAAATCTACTTTCTCAAGAAAATTCTCTATTAATATCAATAGAATGATCACAATGCCATTTAATTTTCTCTGCGGAGAATAAGAAAAAATCAATTAAGAGAAAGATATTTATAGAGAATTCTCTCAATTTCTTATTTTCATCTGATTTGTGATGCTTAGAAATCATTAATGACAGCTGGGCCATTGTATTATATAGCTAATTCTGATGATTTTTTATTTTTATGACAATTTTAACACAAAAATTGAATATTATATGAGGAAAACGCAACAAAGTTATTTTCAGAAATGGTTTGTTCCTATTAACTGGATGCAAACAATGATGGTTCGTTGCTTCGAGAAAGGAACTCTAACTCATACTAACGAGCTTCGTGTTCTATTGGATTCACTTGAAAAGTACCGTAACGGCTTTTTCCAACTATTTCTTTATGACTGGATAGCCATTCCATTGGTCTATACCCAGGTACTGGTTTCGAATTCTTGCTAACCATTCCTTATTTCATGTCTTCCCTTCAAATACTTCTCCAACAAGTTGACCAATTTCGACGACGTTTTGCCCGCCTCTATTTATATGATTGGATAACAATTCCACTTGTTTATACTCAGGTTAGCGCTCGGATGTCCATATTAATATCATCCAGCTGTTTAAGCTGAACATCACAAACTAACAATCCGTTTTAAAATCCTTTTTTGAAGTATGACCGAGCGCTGACTGTCCATCCAATTTCTTTTGATAAATCTAACAAAGTAAACGAGCCCTAATGAATCCTCTTATATCGGTCTCTTCCTTCCGTGTTTATTTTCTTGGAGTCTCTTGTTATACAATTTTTAAAAGCTAATATCAAACAATTTAATGTTTACCCATAAGGACTTATAACCTTTCTAGGTATCTACTATTTCTGTGTATGGATATTTCGCATTTGCTCTGATTGGCCGACAATTCCCAAGTGAAAATGAGAATAATCAAATCGTTGATATGTAAGTCGAAATATAATTCAAATTGTTTTTTGAAGATAAACTGTTTTTAGGTATGTTCCTGTATTCACTATCTTGCAATTCTTGTTCTATGTTGGTTGGTTGAAAGTTGGTGAAGATTTGATGTTCCCATTCGGAGCTGATGACGAAGATTTTGAATTCAACTACATCCTCGATAGAAATTTGGAGGTACTTTTGTGGAGAATCTTGTAAACGCGATGTAAATGTAACTATTAAGATGGCATACCTCATCGTTGATGAATTACATAATCAAGTTCCACCAGTATATGTTGAATCTCTTGAAGATGAAGTCCAAGTAGAAGTGTTTTTCATTTAATATTTTTTATGAATAATTCATTATAGTTGTTACATACTAAAGCATCAGCTAGTCTTTCGTCACATCCTCAACGACAACATCTACGCAAATATAAAATGCAATCAGAAGAAATGAAGATTGAGATGGATCAAGCATTAAGTAAGTGACATTTTTGTGAAATTTCTGAAAGAGAAACAAAAGCATTTTACTTCCTTTATTTTTTTTTCTGAGTGCACTGCAAGAACTTTAAACGTTGTAAAAAATGAAACCTAATCTTCTTTATTTTTTTCTTGTTTTAAACGATACGATGACGATTCCTACAATTTCTAAGAATCATTACCTATTTACAAACACAAATAGGACAAACAATTATACTTTATTAATATGTTTTATCTTTTAGTGAAGAAGAAAGCTTCTGAGCTTTCATTTGCTGATCTCGAAAATTTGGCTAATGGACCGAAGACAAAAAGTAATAGTATCCGAACTGGATACCACTGAGCGAAATCTTTAAGAATTTCGAGATTCATTCCCTCCTTTTATAGAAAGTCTTCATTTTGTTGAACGGGTATTACACACAAAACTTGTTTGTAAAAAAAATACTTTTTCTTTATTCCAAAAAAATAATTATACATATCATGATTGCATCATATTGTATTATTTCTATTCCCCCTCCCATTTAAAAAGAAAAAAAACTCTAATGAGAAATGTAAAAAACCTATATCCAAAGAATATCCAAAAAATATCCATACTCATAATGTTGTAATTAATGTTTTCAATAAATTTTTCTTGTGTAACTAAGTTATATTTAATATTTATAGATAAATACATTGAGCAGTAATAATGCTGATAGAGTTTGAATCATTTTAATCATGTCCCGTACACTCTTGCTCTTAGAAGTGAAAACGACAGTAAAGAAAATGAAGCTCACAAGAACTCGCACTATTAAACAATATTATTATCCCGCTCTTTCGAGGGGATTCCAAAAAATGAATTTACTCATATGCGTCCCTATGCACGGAAATCTTTAGTAAAAGGCGAAAGATTTTCACGGAGAATTGCAAAGGAACCAGAGGATACATAACTCTGGTACGTAAAGATACTTGATGTAAAGTTGTACCGTATCAATTTTGAGTGTAGCTTTCTTCAATAATAATTCAAAACGAATCTTTTTATTTAACTGAAAACAAAAAGCTTACGGCACCCGGGATTCCCAAGCCGTCTCCGATCCAAGTACTAACCGGGCCCAACGTTGCTTGACTTGCCAGATCGGACGGGATGGCGTACTTTCAACGTGGTATGGTCGTAAGCGAAAATATATATTTAAATTTATGTTATATAACTTCATTATGTTCAACTAATTGAATTCTTTTTCATTTTTCTGATCATTTTATTCGTTTAACATGAATTGAACTGATGATTGAAAATCATTCAAGAAATAATTTTACATTACTTTAAAATTTCTAAAAATAAATATTTTAAGAATTGAAAAGCTATTTTTAAATTCAAATTGATACTGAATATAAGGACAACAGAAGATACAAAACAAATTCTTATTTAACTATTATTCTATATCTGTGATGGCATTCATAACACATAGGATGATACAATCATGTTTGCTAACGTTTTACGTTTAGGGCTTCAACCCAAAGAATTATTTGAATGCTATAATTTGCTTACCAACACAATGTCTGAGAAGAATTTACTATATAAAGAATGATACGTGATCAGTTTCATGTCTAGACGACAATTATGTTGAAGATAGCTTTATCTTTTCTCTTCCTCGGAGGTGCTTTTGCGTGTAGCACAGGTAAAACCATATTTCAACTTCTTAGCTTACCTATGAGTTTTAATTTTTACAGGTTTTGGAACTAGCGATTATGAATACTTAGATGGTCCTGTTTTCACAATGGAAGTTAGTCCACCTATCGGATGGACATATTTCCCACCTAAGGTATAAAGATAACACTTGCAGAGAAAGGACAAAGGTTTCTTTCAGGCTTCTGAAGGTACTGGTCTGATCTGGTTTTTCCCGGGACAATCCAATGACTCCGTTCATGCGGATCAGAGAGCTGATGCTGAAATTAGAGCAGCTGTTAGAAATATAAAATGAAATATGTAGTTATCTTTTATTTGTTATAGATGATGGATGCTCTAGCAGCTACAAATATACCTCTCTATAGTGTTGATGTAGCTAATGACTATACAGCTATTCAAGTAAGTATTTGTAAAATATTTAAATGCAAATACTTGATAACTTAGGTTGAAAATTCGCTCGGAAATACTAAGGGAGTTGGGCCTCTTTATGGAAAAGTTGAATCTGGGGCTTTGACTCAAGCTGCTGCTGGGGCTGGAAGTAAGAATTACAGTATATTTTATTTTAAATTCATATTATTATCATCATAGCAGCCATCGATATGATTTTCCAACCATTCTCCAAGCAAATCAAAGTTACTGTATACAATGCTGGAGCAACTAGATATAGCTGGAATATAGTTAAGAATACGTTCATGCAGAAGCTTTCGTTGAACTTTAACGCTCGTTTTGTAGGTGAAATAGTTATTAGTAAAACATAAGTTTTCAATTGTATAATTTATTTGTAACAAATTAAAACTAATGTCCAATTTCATTTTATAATTATATCTAATAAACCTTAAGAACTTTCTATTTTTATTTCATACAAGAAACTAATATTTACAGTCCTGTGCGATGAATGTGTGACACCTCTTGAGAAAGTCTTGTTTTTCTGAGCTTTTTGTAGATTCTTTCAAACGATACGAGAGATTTTTTTTGCCAGTTTCATCACACAGGACTGTATGTATATGTCGTATAGATTATATTTCATTATCTCAACATTTCAAATCTTTGCTTTGCTATCAATGTTGAATAGTAGAATAGTTAACTCATCTAGAACTGCTTCAACTTACTATACAGCAAGCCTCTAAAATTATGAAAAGGAGCTGGCCGTCCACTAAACAGGGTCAAATAAATCAAGATCGTTCATAGTTGATAAATTAATCAAGTTATAAGTAGTATCTCTTGTGCTTTGATGAAATCTATTGCTATATATTGGTAGTGCCATATGAAGTTCAATTAGTTTTGCATATAGACATTAATATTTTATCTCTCTCTTTCCATTTTATAAACTTCCTCATACCTGTATTCTGTTAATAAGAAATAAAGAAATGGCTCTGCAGTACTGAAACATATTATAACATTTAATTAAGTTTTGTACGCTTTACTTCACTGTTCTAATACTGCATCAATGATGAGATACAGTCGTGTGCGATAAACCTCGGACACCCATTAGAGACCTTCATATCTTTTCACACAAACTACAAAAATTCAGAAACACATATATTGTAGTTTGAAGTGATGTTCTGAGGCCTCTAATAGGGGAGCGTCCGAGGTTCATCGCACATGACAACATATGCTACCATTTGATATTGCATATGATAGAATATGACAATTTATACTTCGTTCGATGTTTATTTCAAAATAATCAAACATTCACAATATTTAAGATTTAAAAAACACAATTTCTGCCTTTTAGTTTAGGCTTTTCTTGTTTCTTTATGACTCACAAAGAGAAATCAGAATTAGTTGATATATAATAAAATCTTATTAGATCGAAAATGTGAGGAAAATCGACAAACACAGCAGAAACTCTTCAATATTTTTGCATCATTGTTCATGATTATGATATTTCTTCTCTTTATCTATGCAACACTTATGTCATCTAATCATGTTGGATTGCTCTTAACCTACTTAGCAACTTATCATCAAATCCTTTTTTCAGATAATCTTGTATACTCGTTACGGGGATACTCAAATTATGTGGAGATCTATTTCAGAGCTCAATTTTAACCAATCGGATATTGGTTCATAAAGGAGATATACTATATGCCATCTATTTGTTTCATTGACCATATAAAGCCTATTTCAAGTTGAACCAATTTTGAATATACATATGTACATAGAAACAAATTTTTGATGATTAACTATACTAAATGTTTGTTATCATATGTTTGTATATAAATACATACAAAAGATGATGAGAAGGTATTCGTATACATATGTGTATCTATGACACATTCAATTATAATGATATTGTAAATTTAAGAAAAGAATTATCATTCATTCTTTTCAAATAATCTGAAACCAATTCAACAGCTTTATGTCAAACTCTGAAAATTAAATAATTTCCGGATGACGCAAAGTTGACGTGGTAATTCATAAATATAATTATTTTAATCGGTTGCATATTTCGCAATGTTTAATATATAATAATCAATCTAAATCTTTATTTTATTATAAAAAAAGATTATATTGTAGTAATCGTATAGTTAAAAATGATAAACCATTGATTATATCAAGCAAATGTAATTATATGAAGGGAAAGAAGCCATGAAGAGTGTGCCATTTCAGAGACAGAAAACAGATAGCAATCCAAAGTATAAATTATATTTTGCTTTAGCAAGTAGATAAATGTTTAAAATATGCAATCTTGGTTGTTGGTCATACACCTACAGCTAATGAACTCATTTACGTTTATTGTAACCGGAAAATGATCGCTTAGCAGTGAAATCGGTTGGAGGTACACATATTGAAGTTGCTATCAAGTTCTCTTGATTGCCTATTAGATGCAGAACCGCTAACTTATAGAAAGTTACAACAAGCATAATATATGAAAATAGTTGTGACAAAGAAGCCTGGTAATTCATTTTATATAACCATGTTATAACCAAGAAACAAGGAGAATCTTTGTTTAAATTAGAAACTATGATACCGCTACCTGATGAAGATAATAATGATATAAGTTCAAAACAAATGATAACAAATTGGAATTTTTCCAACAAAAAAAAGATATATAAAGAAAAAGATGTTTTTGGTCAATGCCATTCTGAGAAATAAAGGTAATACACCAAGAACAATTCATGAATTGTTGATTAGCGGAGTAAACATGACAGATGATACTCAGGTATGTCTCTGCTCTGTTTTTCCTTAAGTTTGAAACCAAAATTATCGATTCAACTTACTTCTTGTCAGAATTCTCTAGTGGACTCCAATGCTGACTAGCTGTTTGCCAGGCAACCAATGGCAAAATTAGTAAAAACTTGTCCAAATATGAATGAATTGATTATTGGTCAGCTTTGAAGCTTTTAATCACAATGACCCCATTGAAGTTTTTGATCCTGAAACCAAATTTTCTTAATATATAAATGAAATTTATATCACAGCACCGACATTCAGAACACTGACACCAATATGCTAAAGCGTTTGGGTTTGCTTATAGTTTCTTTTAACACTGTTTCTCGAACTTATTTCAAAGTAGAAATCTATATCAACATTTTCAAACATTGTTCTATGTAGTCTATAGAAATGATGACTATATATGTGGAAACATCAAACTTCAGGTAGAATAAATAAAACAGGTAGAACCTATTTTCTCGAAAATCGATTATCGGAACCAATCAGGAAGACCGTATAATCAACTTTGGGCAGCGATAAATATCGAAAATGATGCCAAAAGGTTGTTATCTATGATATATGAATAGTATATCAGACTTATATCTTAAACAAACATGTTGTTTTGATCATAGTTCGTACACTGGACAAAGTAAAAAGCATTTATTGAGAGATACATGCATTATCTTGAGATGAACAAGTTTTTAGAATTTAGTAGCCGGTGACTGGACGAGACTCTCTCCAGGCCTTGATTTGAGGAATAGCATGGATCTTCTCGAAGTGAGCCTTGAGCTAAATTAGGATGTGATTGTTGTGTGAAAATGAAAAATGTTGATATACCTCTGGGTAGTCGTTGTAAATACCAGGGTTCTTATCGAAGAGAACATGATTGGATTCAGCAACCATAAGATCAACCCATGAGATGGAATCTCCTACCAAGAATCCGCTCTTGTTGTCCTTTACAGCCTTGTTGAAGAAGGGGAAGTGCTTCTTAACAGCTGGGAGGAAAACATCCTCTCTAAGCTTATCCTATAAACTTAACAAGTAACAACTATTTCCTCATTATGAGATATTACAAGATCTCCCTCAGCAAATCCAAGAGCAACAGCAACGAATGGGCGAGTTTCATTGTTGAAATCCTTGACTTGGTCAGCAAAACCATCAATAAGAGCGGACTCGTGAGCATCCTTTCCAGCAAAGCCTTAATATTTTTATTTTAAATCAGAATTTTGACTCGAAATTACCAAATTGCTTAGCCAAGAATCTGCTGATAGCGCAGGATTGTGGAAGGAATTTTCCGTCGTATTCAAGGACAGGCATTTGTTGGAATGGCATAGCTAATTCATAAAAAATTAATCCAATCCATAAGCAGTAATATATTACTTGATTTAACAGTAGCCCATTGTTCGAAGTTATATCTGCAGTCCTCAAAATCTTGTCCGGCCAATTTAAAGATTTGGCGAACAGTTTCTCCGAGGCCACGGCCATCGAAGTAGTGCAACTTGTAGTGAACCATATTAAACTTAAATAGCAAATAAAAGCTAATTCGAAACAAAATAACAAATATACAGCGAACACGGTCGAAAAACGAGGCAAATATCTGAGTATTACTTGGCGCTTGAGTGCATATATAGAATACGAAAAGGGGAGGAGCCAACGCTATCACACACTTATCACACTCGAGAAATCGGCCAAAATAGCAGAAATAGAAATAATGCAAGACTCTAGTGTTGATTATGCGTATCAGAGGTTAAGAAAACCTTTTTTAATTTGCTATTCATCATGCAAATTGAATCATGTAAGGTTCGTTCTAGATAATTCCAGTCTATAACCTAAAACATGTTATTAGAAATTTGTCACTGAATTCTCCAGCCCGCTCAAGTTGTAGTGAAAATACAGATAAAAGAGAATGATACATAAAAAATTGGTGCTATAAAATATCATAACGCAATTCTGTGCTATTTTGTAGTTTAAAAAATCGAATTTTCATATTAGAAAAAAAAGATGACAAATCAAATTGCATAGCGCTCAGGAAAGTTCTATTTCGGAAATATAATCTCAAAAGTGAAGTCATTTATTTCTACTAAAGTAAATAAGTTTCAAAATCATTCGCATCAGGGTTAATAAACATTGATCAAGATCAATAATCTTGACAATGTAAACAGATTTTCAACTGTGAAATATAATCTTCCACTAAGCTTACAAGGTTTCTAGAACAGCTTAATTAATTTTTAATGAGCAGATTCAATATAAATATATTTGAAAATTCTGGTTTCCTAGCTTCATTCAAAAACGTCCGCAACATAAAAACCAGGGCTTTTCTTTCTGTAGCAGATGCCTCATCAGACCGAAGCTTAGATCAAGTTCTGTGCACACTTTAACTGTTCTCCAGGTATCATAAACATGTAAATATTTGAAAAATTTGGCACATTGGAAGATTAATTGCATATGATTGAACACAAATACAAAATTAAATTTTGATTTTTTAAAGAATTGGGTTTTAAGCTTTGATTCGAGATAATTCTAAAAATAGCCAACTTTTTCAGTTTCTTCAAGCTTCAGAATATGAACATAGCTACAGTTTCCACTCAATGTACATTGGTACTATAACACACTTTGTAATACAAGTTGTTATAGAGCAATATGAGATTGTTGAAAAAAATTGTTTGAATTGAACCTTGAACTCAAATAGTTGAAACGGTTGGTTCTTCAGTAGACAAGGCGGGGTCGCGAATTGTGACGTACATATTCATATTTGCTGTTCGAAAACGGAGACATAGGCAATATGCGAAGTGTATATAAGCATCATGTTTTCATTGAGTTAATCATGTTGTCATCCTGTTTAATTCAGAATTAGGAAAGTACAATGAATCATCAATTACTACTTTATTAGTAAATACTATTATCTAAACAGTTTTTTTAAACTTTACAGCCAAACACAGAAGGCATGATAGTAACAATCAAATAAAAAATTAGAAGTTTGTTTCAGGGCGAGTCTCTCTCCATTTCTTGATTTGAGGAATGGCATGAATTTTGTCTTGGTGAGCTTTTACCTGAAAAAAGATTGATCATGCTATATATTGGTTTGATATAACAAACCTCAGGGAAATCAGTCACAGCATTATCAGATCTATTGAAGACAAACACAGACATCTCAGCGATTAAAAGATCAATCCAAGTAACACCATCACCTACCAGGTAGCCGGAAGGGTTAGACTTGATGGCTTGCGCGAACAATGTATAATGTTTTTTCACAGCTGGCTCAAAGCTTTCTGCCTTTTCCTTCTCCTGTAAATTATTTAGTAGGCTTTCAGATATTACATTAACGTTTATACAATATCTCCTGTTAACATTCCAGCCATCATGCGGAAAAATGGAATTATCGACACCATAAAGTCCTTGTATTGGTCAGCATAAGCATCTACTAGTGCTTCTTCCCAGGCATTCTTACCAGCCAAACCTGTAAGGATAATAAGTCTTTTATCAAATATTATGCACAAACCGAATTGGCGAGCAAGATAACGAGCAATAGCAAAACTTTGGGGAAGTTTTTTACCATCAACCTCCAATACAGGCATCTGTCCGAACGGCATTTCTACAAGCTTCAATTATCATCAATGTTTTAAACATTATCACAACCATTCTTCATGTTCTCCCAATTTTCACGGGGGATTCTGTGATCTTCAAAATCTTGTTCAGCATATTTAAAGATCTAGAAAACATGATAACAACGCCAAAAATATTAATCAAACCTGACGAATAATCTCTCCGGCCCCACGAGCATCGAAGTAGTTAAGCTTGTAATGAACCATATCTAAATATGGAATATTACTTAAAACAAATATTCATGCAAGAAGAGAACAACAAAAATGTTCCACGACCACCGTCGATTGGAACAGATTGGGAGACTGATAGAAATTTCCCAGGTTGTTTAAACGCCGCATCAAAAGTAATCGGGAAAGAGGGAGAGAGATGAGAAGGAAGAGAAAGGAGAAGAGGACGTGGAGAGACAATTAGAGAAGGATCAGCTTGATGAGTGTATGGTAGATTCCACTATGTGGCATTGTATTATTAATATGTTGAACACAAAAACGACACAGAATGTGTCAAATGATGCGTTTTGCAAAGGTATGATGAAACTTTTTTTTCAATAGATGTATGACTTTAGCTATTTTTTCATTCTCTTACTCGAAAAATATGATCAATTTATAATATATATTGTTTTATAAATAGATATAAATTTTTAAATATAATTAAATTAATATGAATGTATATAAATATAAATATATATAAATATATATATATAATATTATTGGGGGAAAAATCAACACCGTATAGTTAGCTAATCGCCATCAAATGTGCTGAGCATTAAGCACAAAACCAAATTTTTATTTCGGAACGAAAATCGAAATTGAAATAGTTTGTATTTACATTATTGGTCATGTTTAAAGATAAGCAAAATTCATGATTTCAGGAGTATTGGACCAGCAACATGCTTAAATATCTATTATAGTTTGTTTGGTCATGAAACTAGAAGAAAAAAATATATACTTCAACTTGGAAAAATAGTATACGTCACAGAACTGCAATTTGCAATTTACGAGGAATTATCCAGCACAAGAGAATTTATCTAGAACCAAACTTTTTTTCGCCAACCAAAGTAGAAGATGACTAATCGGGGTAATCGATATCTTTGCTGATCCTTGCTAGAAACAGGAAGAACAAACAATATATATTTTATTGGTTCCTAGCAGTATTGTATTGTCAGATATTAATAGTTTAATTTAAAATTTAGTCTATATTAGGAAAGGGCTCGGCCGAAATTGCGTATCTATTTTCGCTTTAAGCGCTGTAATGTTTTTGACAAATTATTTTTATATGAAAAAGCTTAATTGATTTCATTCCGGAAAATGATTGCTATAATACTACGTGAACTTAAGAATTAAACAAATTTTTTCAACCCACTTATATATTTTGTTTGAAAAAAAAAACATTTTAGTGTTATCATGAAATGTGGTACACATGTGGTACCATTTAATATTATTTCAAACCATTCGTAGTACGAAGATAACGTAGAACTGAATAAGGTAATGTACTACTTTCAAAAATATTATTATGAATTTTGGGATACTCGTTAGTTTAAATTTTCAAGTTGTTGCGTTCCTTTTATGAAATCGCGCTACGTCAACCGGTTACGCTCGCCGTTCATAAGGCAGTCAGCAATTTATTTCTTATATCAGAGACGTTCTTGTTCGATAATTATCTTTTTGATTTTTTTTTCAAAGTTTTCTATTATATATTTCATGCTTTTAATTTCGAAGTAGTGCAGTTTATAAGATTTATTTATTTTTGCTTTCCTATTTCAGATGGGAGTGCCGAAATTTTATCGGTGGCTCTCTGAGCGTTATCCATGCCTTAGTGAAGTTATTAGTAATACACAGGTTAAAAAATGCCTGGTTTTGTTGTTAATTTAGCTGTTCAGATTCCCGAGTTCGATAATCTTTATTTGGATATGAATGGAATTATACATAACTGCTCTCATCCAAACGATGACGACGTGACTTTTAGGATTTCTGAAGAACAAATAATGAACGATATTTTTGCATATATTGACGTAAGATATATAACTATTAAAACTAGAAGCTCGGAAGCAACCACGAACTCACATAAACTGAAAATTGCGTCGAATATATTAATGTATTTTAGAAGCTCTACCGAATTATACGCCCTCAAAAGGTATTTTTTATGGCTGTAGATGGTGTTGCTCCTAGAGCAAAAATGAACCAACAGAGAGCTAGAAGATTCATGTAAGGCACATTTTATGTATGCTAGCACATTGAGAGTTGTGTTCAGGTCAGCTCGTACTGATCAAGAACAGGAAGAGAAGGCTAAAGCTCAAAAGCAGGAGCTACCTTCTGAAAAGCGTTTTGATAAGAACTGTATTACTCCTGGCACTACATTTATGGTAACATTACACGAACGATTGTGCGATTGGATAGAAAAGAAGGTTAATAATGATTCTACTTGGCAGGGTCCAAGAATATTCCTTTCTGGGCACAACGTAAGAAATAGATATAATAGTTCTCAATTAAAAAAAGAAATAATTTATAGTGCCCAGGAGAAGGAGAACATAAAATCATGGACTTCATACGAACAGAAAAAACGGATCCAAACTATGATCCAAATACTAGGCACTGTATGTATGGCTTAGATGCTGATTTGGTTACTTTATATTTAAAATGGTTTTAACTGAAATGCATTTAGATTATGTTAGGAATGGTTTCACATGAACCCCATTTTTCACTTCTCCGTGAGGAAGTAAAATTTACACCTCCTAGTCGAGGTAAAAAGAAAAAGCTGCCAGCAAAACGGTTAGAAATAAAAAGTAATTTTTTAAAGAGTTTTTTTTTTTCTAGGACTAGCCCTGCGAATACCACTTTCCATCTTTTGCATTTATCGTTATTACGAGAGTATTTATCTTGGGAATTCCGATCATTAGAGGTAAATTAAGTGCATTATCCTTTTTTATTCAATAAATCGTACAGAGTGTTTTACCATTTGATTATGAGACTGAAAGAGTTATTGACGATTGGATTTTAATGGGCTTTTTAATTGGAAACGACTTTTTACCGCACTTACCCAATATTCATATTCACGATGATGCTTTACCTTTTTTGTATGATACCTATAAGCGGGTCTTGCCTACTCTTGATGGTTAGAATTCTTTAAATCTACTAATTGTTCTTGATATCTTTAGGTTATATAAATGAATCCGGTTATTTGAATCTCAAACGCTTCGAAATATTTTTAAAAGCTGTTGCTATGAATGATAGGAATAGTTTTGTTCGGGTTTGTATCTTTTCAATGTTTTTTGAACTTGATTAAAATTTAAGGTCATGGAAGATGCTGCTTATTTAAGAGCTAAGAAAGGTGCTTCTCAGCCTGGTGCTGAAGAAGAACTGATGTATTATGAAGAAGAAGATTTACAAAAATTTGAGGATTCCGATATGGAAAATGATGAGTCTGACAATCAAGAAAGCATTTCTAATGAAGATTTAGCGTTTGTAACTAGTGATGAAGGTAATGTTTTTTATTCGTCATCAAACTTTTGAATGTTCAACTTTAGAAGATGATTTGCTCTGTACTACCCAAAGTGATAGTGACCCTATTGCTAGCGCTTCTGAATTATTAGCCGATCATGGTAAGTTACATAATCAAACTACAATAAAATTTTGTTGTTTTTTTAGAAGAAGATCCTGTTGTTGATGAGGTAGCTGAAGCTTTAGCTCTTGCCGATTTCAAAGACATGGATGAACGAGAGTTTGAGAATAGAATAGAAGTATTCGATTCACTTTAAAATTTTAGTTAATGATCTCATTTAGAATATTTGGTCTCGTGCTATTGGCAATGAATTCAAGAAGCACAAACGGAATTATTACTCTGAAAAATTGAAGTACGTTTTCTGTCATCACCAAAATAGATGTATTTGACTTCTTTTCTAGGTTAAAGAATATCACCAGAGATCAAGTGCGACAACAATCTGAAGGATATGTCCGTGCTATTCAGTGGGTTCTTCATTACTACTATCATGGATGTGTATCCTGGAGTTGGTAAGAATATTTTATCTTATTTCTTTTCATACTTCAAGTTAAGGTATTTTCCTCACCATTACGCACCATACATTTCTGATGTTGTAAATTTTGCTGATATGGATCTATCTTTCGAGTTATCGGAGCCTTTCAAGCCATTCGAACAGCTATTGGCTGTTCTACCTGAGTCTTCAGGTGATTGTATACCTAAAGTTTTGCGGGTATGACTTCTTAAATGTACTATCCTATAGTTATAATTCAGGAATTAATGCAACCGGAGTCTGTTATTTCTGACTTTTACCCAACAAACTTCGAAACTGATTTAAATGGAAAGAAGAATGATTGGGAAGCTGTAGTTTTGATTCCTTTTATCGATGAAAAACGGTTGCTGAGTGCAATTAGTGAGAAAGTACATTTGCTTCATATCATTCTTGGATCTATTTTTGATTTTCAGATGAATTTGCTCACAGATGAAGAAAAAAAGCGCAATAGTCATGGTGATCATCTTCTCTTCCAGTATTCAACTGCTGAAGATGAGCAGAAGAAGGCAATGTACGTGTTATGAATTTATTTTTATTTTTTTATTTGTACTTCTAGAGTAACACATGTGGATAAGGACAAATTCCGAATTCCTCGAGAAAAAGTTGTTTGGGGTTTATTGCCCGAAGTTAAGTTGGATGTTTTCTTCCCAGGCTTCCCAACAATGAAACATATTCCACATAAAGCATATCTGAAAAAAGTAATTTGTTTTAATTTTTAAAAAGTTTACGCTCTTAATTTCAGATCAATGTATGCGTTTTCCAATCTAACAGTACAAGGCCATCTATGATTCTTGAGCCCGTGAAACGGGAAGCGTTATGCCGAGATTTGTTAGAAGTAGCTTTTGACTTAATCGATAAAGAAGTTTTCGTTGATTGGCCAATTCTTAAGGTTTCAATTAAGACAAAATGGGAATTTAACACCTTTATTCAGATGGGCAAAGTTTTCTGTATATGGGGTCCAAGCTATAAATATCAAAGACAAAGATATGACGAAGTGACTCAGATAAAACTCACAGAGGACGAAATTGTTCAATATCACAGCCATGTTCGTAATCTTCGAGATAGGTATATTGTATTACAATTTTGTATTATCTACTGTTTCTGATAGACAACTTCATCGTTATGCAATCAACGTTGAAGAAGTCGAAGCTGTAGTATTCGTTAAAAGACTTTTGGGGGTTGTATATGAAACTAAGGAGGATAAAGTAGTACCCGTTAAGCAGTGGAGTTCAGAGTCATCCTTAATCCCTGTTTTATTGCCACTTTTGGTGACGGTATTTCATACTGTTCTAATATTGTATCAAATTAATTATTTTTTAGGATATCAAATCTGATGAAGGTCGACAATTAAAGGAAATGAGTGTGATGGAAGCGTATCCTCCTAAATCTAGAGTGAGTAGTTTTTTTTATTGGAAATATCTAATGTTTTCATGTTCTAGGCTTTTGTTATGGAGGCAGGATGGAAGGGTTTCGGCTTCCCAACCATTATTGAGGAATATACTAATAAAGATGGATTCAGTATGATATAGTTTTTTTGTTTTCAGTTACATAATTACAATTTGTAGATCGTGCAGTAGTTACAGCTGCTCTTTATGATCAGCCCGATATTGGTTACTTGAAATCCAATGATCGCCGATTCTCTTTACATTGGTTCCCTGCATTTGAAGCTGGACGTAGATCTGGAGGTGAATAATTCGACACGTTAATGATATATCTTTGAATATTTTACAGTCGGTCGAATAATGATTGGGCGACTCACAGCGTTCATTCCTCTGATTGATGGTAACAGAGAAGAGTTTGAACGTAATAACAGTTACAAGCAAAAGATCAATGTTGGATTATCTTTACGATCTTCAAAACAGGGCTTAGAAGTAGAAGAAATTATTTTACTCACCCTTTATTATACTTGGACTTCAGGCCCCAAATTACACTAAATTCGAAGATGGTAACTGGAGCTATTCCAGTTTGTGTGTTCGAGTACTCACTGAATATAAGTGCAAGTAAGTGATTTGCGATATCGGTATGTACCAGAAGCAATGTTTAGATTTAATGACTTATTATCATACATGGACAAACGATGTCGTGATGATGCATATTTTGCAAGCGAAATCTGGCCAGATGAAGAACTCAGAGTGGTAATTTTCAATAAGCTGCGTATGTCTGAAAAATTGTTTTAAGTCTCGGTTGGAAGCATTATCTACGTTCTTATCTGACGTTGTCTCGAAAAATGCCGAATTGAAAAGTTTTGGCTCTCAATATGTCGATAACATTATGATTGGTTCGTTTTTATCATCCTTATGTTAGGCATCTATCAATTCATTATTTCAAGTTCATTTAAACTGACCTTGTTATACTTATCATCATCATTATGTTTCAGCCCATGTCGAGGAGTGCTTGGAAAAAACGTCTCCAAGTGTTTCTTGGGTTAAAAGTGTCGTGAACCCCAGCAAATTATTTAGGGTAAGATTTTTAAAAATTATTATTTATTTCCTTCTTTTCATAGGCAGAACTCTTTAATGGAAAAGTACTTCCTGAGCCAAATGTTGATTTCCAACTATTAGATCGTGTTGTAAATGTATCTTCTTTTTCTAATGTGCCGTTTGGATTACAAGTGAGCTTTGTATTAGTTTATCAGTTTAATTTTTTTCTTCTTCTAGGGAACTGTAGTTGGCATTCAATCCGAAACAATCGAAGTCCTATTTGATAAGGCATTTAAAGGCGCATATACGAAGTGCGATATTATTCCTGTTTTCATTTAATTTCTGTTATTAAGATCTAAGCTAGAATGTTGCGCCACTGTTTCTATATGTTCACTTATTAACATCACATACGGAAAAGAACGTTCTATGGGAAAATGCCCTACCAAAGTTTGGGGTCCTGCAAAGACTCCAGAGAAATATAATAAAGCAAAGAATGGTAATCACGACGGCTCGAAACATCGAAAGGATAAGGATAATCGTCGGACACATGATTTTCCAAAGGTTAATTTTTTTTTTCTGAAAATGACTCTTTTTGTAATAATTTTTAGAAAGGATCAGCGCACAATGAAAATAGTTTCAAATCCGACGCGAGCAGTAAAACCAGGAACAACAAGAAAGAAGGTTCAGCAAAATCCACAAAGCCTATCAAAACTGAATATGCGGAAGGTGGAGTAGATGGCAAAAAAATATTCCAGGCTAGAATATTGAATGTCTTTATCTTTAACATATCTTGTTTTTTTAAGAAGGAGGAAGCTAGAATAGAGCTTTTAAATATTCTTGGTATTGGATCTGGTCAGAATGCACAAGAGACCAAAGATTCCCGGTTCCCAAATAAGGCTGAATTTGCCGATGAAATGGCTGATGTATTGCAAAAGCTTTTGGTTACGGAAAAAAGTGAACCTACTTCCACGGATAAGAAGCAGAAGAAAAAAGCGAAGTCACCCAAACAGAACCGTTTGGATGATCGTAATACTGCTTATTCCGATGCCGACAAAAATTTGAAAACTGAAACATCTTTAATGACTTTGGAGAATCGTGAGAAGGCTTTGATGAGTATATTAAAACCGGAATCAGTAGCTTTGATAGAAAGTGTTAAAGTTAATCCTGAAAAACCAAGTGACTCAGTTCTTCCTAAAAAATCAGAGACAGAACAAGAAAATGTTCTTGAAAAAATTCTAAATTTAGCACAACCTGTTAAACCAGGAATTTTGCGAATACTAAAAAGGGAAGAAAAAAAGGAAAAGGAGCCTGCAAATGAAGATGTTAGTGTTAGTTTTAACTTATATTCTTATTTTTTATTTAAGAAGCCAATTGGGCCAAGTGTATCTGAGGATGTGGATTCTCAACGTTATCATCCACGGGCGGATCATCCTCAAAGTAATTACGCCGGAGGACCAAGGGATGTTAGACCTAATGGTAGACGGTGGCAAAACAGGACGCATCAGGATGTTCAACATCCAAAGCTGACAGATTTGAAGCCCAGCACTGTAAATATATTTAAAATTGTGTTATATAGTGAACTTTCTTGCAGATCTCAAAACCTATTAGAACGAAAGGAAAGAAAACCAATTCATCTCACGTCCAATCATCAAAAGCTCTTGCCCAAGAAACTGAAACTGAAGCAGGGGCCCAGGTGGCCTCTTCTAAGTCGGAAGAGTACGAAGATGTAAAAGTAGAAAGTGAAGCAATTCAAGCACAGTCATCCTCCGTACCATCGAAGAAGAGGACACCAAGATTAGCAGCAAAGTTTGGAATGAATTAATTTAGACTGCTATTTTCTGGATACTTTTACCTAACATGTGTTAAATTGTTTGAACACCCTGTAATTTTACCAGTTTTTAAAGAAACTATTAATAAATGCGTATTCATATTATATGAACCTTATGTTAGTTTCTATTTGTTAATCTCGAAGGCTGTATCTGTATCTGTTTTCATAATTTCATTGTTTTTAATTTCATTGAATAGTTTTTAGACACAATGGCTACTATCTTCCTTCCACAATTATACTCTTTTGTTAAATGCTATGGAGAGAAGTTCGATCAAGCTTCTTTCGATAAAGAGGTTTTCTTTTTCATTGCTTTTTTTAAATCTTATTTTCATTAAGAGTGCTAGAGATTTTGATACTCAAGAGATCACTGCTGCTACTGCTAAGTATGAAGAGCGCGCTCTTCATTTAGCTAAGGACGTAAGTTATAATTAATGAAAAACTTTTAGTCTTCATTTTTTATAGAAAGATCACCTTTTAAAATTGGTTAGTTTCATTGATTTGACCACTCTTTCTGGAGATGACACCAAGGAAAAAGTGGTTGCTCTTGCTGACCGTGCCCTCGATGCCGTTCCTGGGGTAATAACTGCAATGCCTTACATTATTTTAATTGTTTTATTGACTTTAGGCTAATGTAACTACCGCTGCTGTATGTGTTTATCCTCAAAGAATTCGTGATCTTAAGAAGCATATCACTTCTGTCGGAAAGAAGATTAATATTGCCGGAGGTAAGAGTTGAATATTTTATGGTTTACCCTTAAAGTATTATCAAGCAACTTCTAAATTTGAAGTATTTATGTTATCATAATTGTTTTTGTTTTGAGTTGCTGCTGGTTTCCCATCAGGACAATATCATTTGCAATCTAAGATTCTCGAGGTGGAACTAACCGTTGCCGACGGAGCCAACGAAATTGATATTGTTATTAGTCGTGCTTCTGCTCTCGATGAGGACTGGAAGAGTATATAAGCAACTTAGTTATTATATATAATTGTACTTATTTGATAGCTGTTTATGAAGAGGTTCTTGCTTTGAAGAAAGCTTGCGGGTCTGCCCACCTTAAGACTATTCTCGCTACTGGTGAATTAAAGACTCTCGCAAATGTTTACAAAGCTAGTTGGGCTAGCATCTTAGCTGGTATAAATAATTTGTTCTTCCTTATTACATTTTTTCTATTTAAGGAAGTGACTTTATCAAAACCTCCACCGGAAAAGAAACAACAAATGCCACTCTTGAAGTTGCTTATGTTATGTGTCATGCTATCAAGCGCTGGTATGCGTTGACCGGGAAGAAGGTATCGTTCTGCTTTAAACGAATCCTTTTTGCATCTCGTATTTTTTAGGTTGGTTTTAAGCCTGCCGGAGGAATTAAGACTCCAGAAGAAGCCTTTGCGTTCTACGCTTTGGTCGAAGATGTACGTTAACAAATCATGATAACATCTCTCAATATTTGTTTTAGATTCTTGGAAGCGACTGGGTCACACCATCTTTGTTCCGTATTGGAGCTAGCAGTTTGCTCGACAACATTGTTAAAGCTCTTTGAATATTGTTTTAAATTGTTATGCTATTTTATTATGCCATGACAATTGCTCATTGTTTTAGTTTGCCATATTTTGTTTCAGTTCGTAACGTTGTAAGTCATAGGTTGTGATTTTTTTTATCTTTCAATATAAAAATGAAATTCTTATTAAATTGTTAAATCATAGGCTAAAGATCCATTTAGTATATAACAAACCTAATCAATGACAATATGGTTCTAATATATATTTAACAGAATATGAGGGTTACATTCATTCACCCCGATTTGGGAATTGGCGGAGCTGAAAGATTGATAGTGGATGCAGCGGTGGGATTGAAATCCAAAGACCACGAAGTCACCATGGTTACAAATCATTACGATAAAACACATTGCTTTAAAGAAACGGAAGAATTAAGTAAATATTTTGAAATCAACGAATCAGTAATACGAACTTTACAGATGTTAAGAAAGTTGCATTTTTTCCTCGAACTTTATGTGGGAAAATGTGGGCAATGTGTGCCTATATTAGAATGTGTCTTGCAGCACTATATGTATGTCTATTCATAGAGTCTGATGTTATCATAGTTGATCAAGTTATTTTCTATATATTAGTAGATTATTAGGTCTTAACTTGTTCAGGTATCTGCTTGTCTCTTAGTTCTTCGGCTTTTTTCAAAAGCGAAACTTGTTTTTTATTGTCACTATCCTGACCTTTTACTGACCCAACGTGATACTACTTTGAAATATTATTATAGGTATTTAAAACTTTGTTTAATTGATTTTCATAGCTATTTTTAGATATGTTCTTGATTTCCTAGAAGAATATTCTACAGGAAAAGCTGATGTTGTCTGTGTTAATAGCAACTTTACAGCTTCGGTATTCAGAGAAACATTTAAATCATTAGAAAACACGAAATTGCAAGGTGAATCGTTTTTGGTTGTTTTTTTTATAACTCATTATAATTTTAGTTGTTTATCCAAGTTTAAACACTTCGTTTTTCGATAATGTTGAAGTTGAAAAAGTTTCCTGCATACCCCCAAAAGCCAAGTATATATTTACTTCATTGAATCGGTTTGAAGTTAAAAAGAATGTGAAGTTGGCACTTGAAGCTTTCGGTTCGAATATTTGATTCCAATTTAATAAACTTTATTTTACAGCTGCTCTCCAGAGTATACTTTCTTCAGAAGTTTTTGAAAAATGTTTTTTGATTATTGCCGGAGGGTATGACACAAATAATTATGAAAACATTGAATATTATCGCCAGTTAACCAAATATAGTCAAGACTTGAATATTGATTCTAGACAAATTACATTTTTGAAATCTCCCAGTAAGTTCATAATTGTTATTACAACTATTCCAATATTCACATCGAATTAGTTCAATATTAATTGTTTCAGGTGATAAAGTGAAAATTAATATTCTGAGGGAAAGCACAGCTGTTCTCTACACGCCTGATAAAGAGCATTTCGGAATTGTACCAGTAGAAGCTATGTATCTTGGAACTCCCGTTATTGCTGTGAATTCTGGAGGTTCTTATCTTAATACTACTGCAGCTAATATCTTAATTTAAAGGACCCAAAGAATCTGTTGATAACAATAAAACGGGATTCTTAGTTGAACAGGATGCTGATCAGTTTGCTAGGTGTATGAAAACCTTGATTGAAGAAGAAAGTTTGCTTGATTCTATGAGGAAAAATGTTTGTTTTTTTAATCTCATTTCTTTTTCATTCAAGTTCTGAATTTTCAGGGCCCTGAGAAGGTTCAGAAGGTGTTTTCTTTCAGCAGCTTTACAAACTCACTAGATGAAATAGTAAACATGTGAATATTTCAATTATTTATTTAGTTTTATGGGTTATTAAAGTTTTAAAGTGTTAACATATTATTGGCTATTAAAAGTTGAAAGTTGAAACCTGAAACCATCAAATAATATAACATTTCCGCAACATCATTAGGTTGCTTCATTTGGCACATAAAACCACACCTCCAATTCCATCGCAGTATATGGTTAGTGAAGAATTGCTATAGCAACCTTAGCTTGAAATATATAATCCAACTCAAGCCCATTAATTCGTGACTCAAATCACCTATACTTGAATTCTATGTACAGGATGTTGCCAGTAAGTTCTTTTTTAAACTCTCAAAGCACTCAACATTTATCATCTTATGATGTCACATGTGAAGAATACGATTATTTCACTGTTTCCAAATCACAAATGATGTTGAAGCACTGAGCAAAGTTGTTAAGAATAAAAAAACGATGACATGAAAGGAACAACGATGACAATTCGCACATTCTTTCAACTACGTCTTGTTCTACAGGACCTAATCATCTTATCACCTTTCTATATAAATCATCATTACATTCTGAAAACGTATTCATCGATCTTTTCTTTACAAATAATTTTTTTTTGACGCGGAATTTGACCGCTGTCAATTCAAACAACGTTTGAATTTGTTTCTAACGTATTGTCACGTAAAACAAACTCACGTCGTTTCTGAAATATTGAGAAACAACTAGTTCAATTCCAATCTTTATTATCTTCAATCTAGATTTCATCATATATTGCTAGGAATAATCTAGTATATATACATAGTCCCCAAGTCTCTAACACTTAAATTGCAATCCCTGATATTATTATATTTTCAAACTTACTATAAAACTTTGTATGGCCATTGACCAAGTTGTGTGGCGATACAATTTTCACTCAAGAGTCTACTGCTAAACAAAGAATTATTTTTTCACACCCCTCTTAATGTTTTTAAAGTTTATTATGATATTACTATTATTTTTGATTTTTTTTATAAATTCTCTCTACAAGAATGTTTTACTTTTGAAACTACACGAGAAATTATCTGTTGGCGAGCATTATACCATCATCTTTTATCAAATAAATTGATGAGCACACAGGCACAAATATCACTCAAACGCGCGTATTCTTCTTGCTGTTCTTTAGACCAGTCGCTTCTTCATTCGCTCTTTTTGCGTTTTGAAATTGTATTAGCGCTATTATGCCCTATTTTGTTCAGAAAACACATCAGGTATAAGTTTTGTTCTCCGAATCCGATTCATGCGATCACTATTGTCATCATACATCTTCCAACCTGTACATTGAACTGTTTCATCGATTTTTTAATTGCAAATTGCGCGCGCGCGGTTTTTCTGCTCTCTAGAACCGTCTATACCACATCGTTATCGTGTTGTGTCTCTGTCTATATTCGGTTGTCTATATTATCTCTAACAGGTCGTCAACTTTCTACTTTTGATGGAACATTTGTATGCATAAACAAGTGTACTGAGCAGTAATGTTCAATCTTGTGCACTTCTATCAGCCTTGCATCCTTTCTGCACAATTTTAAATTTTTTAATTGATGCTTCATTTGTATTATTAACTTCTGTGATACATTTTGAAATGTTTCAGATGTCTAAGGCTTTTATCGGAAAACCAGCTCCTGAATTCGCCACCCAGGCTGTTATTGACGGAGACTTCGTCGATGTCAAGCTCGCTGACTACAAGGGAAAATGGGTTGTTCTCTTCTTCTACCCATTGGACTTGTTAGTTCTTAACGTTATCTAATAAAATATGATTTTAATTCCAGCACCTTTGTATGCCCAACTGAAATTATCGCTTTCTCTGAGAGAGCTGCTGAGTTCAAGAACCTTAATGTTCAACTTCTCGCCTGCTCAACCGACTCTGTATTCTCCCACCTTGCCTGGATCAACCAGCCACGCAAGCATGGAGGACTCGGAGAAATGAACATCCCTGTTTTGGCTGATACCACCCACACCATCTCCAAGGCTTACGGAGTCTTGAAGGAGGACGAAGGAATTGCCTTCAGAGGACTTTTCATCATCGATCCCCAAGGAAATCTCCGCCAGATCACCATCAATGACCTTCCAGTCGGACGTTCCGTAGATGAGACCCTCCGTCTTATCCAAGCTTTCCAGTTTGTTGAAAAGGTATTTTTCGATTTTCTGTGAGATATCTTTATCATGAAAATTCCAGCACGGAGAAGTCTGCCCAGCTGGATGGACTCCAGGAAAAGACACCATCAAGCCAGACCCAAAGAACTCTAAGGAATTCTTCAACAAGGCTAACTAATATTTATATATAGCCGTTTTAAAGTTTACTATCTTAACTTTTTCGCTGAGCATGTATTGTATGATGCATAGATATTCAATAAACTATTTTTAACTATAAATACGATTTGTTTGTCTAAATTTGTTTTGTAAAAATCTATTTTGAAATTCATCGGGGATCATTGAGAGAAACAGACGAGGGAAACCCAAGCATGATATCTTTAGTTTTAGCTTTAGTCAATATTGTCAATTATGATGGGAGTAAACTACAAAGAAACATTTGAACTTTAGTTTCATGTGCATATGGATCAAATATCATGAAGCATCATGACTTTTAAAGTATTTATTATATGATTACATCCTTTGCACATTCAAAGTGTTTGATATAATGTTAAACCTACTAAATGTACGGGAGGTTCGAAGCACAGATTTTGTATGCTTAATTGAGGTTAATCAGGATCGATAGAAAAGAAGTGAGAATATGGAAATACAGGCTCGCTTTGACTCATAGGTGTTTTAACTATCGATTATGATGTTGGCGATCATTCAATACGAAGTCGTACGCCGATTTTCATTGTTTTCTCACTATTGAACTAAGCTTCTTTCACATTCCTTGATTTTCTCTAATTTTTGAGTCAAAGACTGTTCTAGAGAAAGTGTGTTTATTACATTCTGATCTCTATTAGTGTTTAAACATTTAAGTTTAATTTTTAAATTATCAGCTTTTAGATTTGTAATCATTATTACTCACTTGAAGTCATTTGTTAAAATAGCTGATTAAGCATTTAAAATATCAATATCTTTGATATGTTTAACATTACATGAAAACTTGTTTTTTATTCCGATTATTACTATGAATTATTCGTTTTTCAATCTTTAATTCCAACAGGCATTAGTAATTTTGATGCTGATTAGTCTGGAGCTTTAATTATTTTGATGTAGCTCTTTTAAATCTTTTACTTAAATCATTTTAAATCATAATGTATATTGTTATGAATGTTAGATGCAATTTTCATGTATTCCGTTGTGTTTGAAGAATCATTGAGATCTAAGCACTCATCTGTCTTCAGATATCGTATATTCGTGAGATCAATGTTTTTTTTTGAGAATGTGATAGGATTATATGAAATCAGAGTCAAATAAGTGTCATGAATATAAAAACTTTGCGCCAAAAATCATTTTCATTTCATTTTGCAAGTGTTTTTGGATACAAATTGGCCATGCTGACAATTTTTCTGCCCGCACTTGCACCTGCTGAGTGCGCATGTTGTGTCTTACTATATCCGGTATTTTGCATCTTTCTCTCATAATCATATGGCAATGATTTGCCCTTGCTAATAACTATCTTTGGATAAAAGTAAGAACTTTGAAGGTTACTGTAAAGATTACTGTTATGAAACAGTGTCCCAATGAGACGCGCGCGTACGCGTAATGGTTTCTGCGTCTTTATTACTATGAAGTTTAACTTGTATAATAATATTGGTTATTAATTAAACTAATTTGATAAAACTTTTCCTTATTCAGAATTAACATATTGAATATGGTAGAAGAAGACTCGTCAATTAAAATTAAAACAAGGTTTCTAGGACAGGTTCGACTTTATCCATTTTTCGTAACTTTTCTTAATTTTTCTTCATGTTTCTTCAGTATTTATGGCTTCATTCTATTATAGATTGTTGTACAACATGCTAAGTTACCATTACTATTAGATTCTTTCTTTTTCCTATTGAGAGATGCCTGCAAGCAGCATCCAACACAAGTTATTACTGTCAAATGGATTGATGAAGATGGTATCACTTTTTGAAACTCTTGCTTTAACCTTCGTTTTATTTTAGGTGATCCAGTCTCTATAGATTCACAGATGGAGCTTGACGAGGCTGTTAGAATGCTTCAAGTTAACGGCGATGCCGAACTTGATGTTCATGTTTTTCTCGGCCAACCTTCACTTCCCGGCCTACCGTGCCCGGGAGAAGATAGTGGGTTTCCTTTTAAATAACTTATTTATTTGTTTGTTTCTTATTAGGGAATGTTTATCGCCGTGGTGCTCGCCGTTGGAAAAAATTTTACCTGTATAATGGACATAGATTCCAAGCTAAGAGACTTAACAGGTTTGGTATTTTTTGAAATTTTCTAATTTTGAGTGATTTTATAGACGTATTCACTGTTTTATATGCCATGACTATATATGGGGATTAGGTCGTCAAGGATATCGCTGTGTTGATTGTAGATTATGCGTTCACAAGAAGTGCCATAGATTAGTACGGGAACACTGTGAGCAGGTAATATCATGTCTTACTTATTCCAAATCATTGCTATTGTTTTCCGAAACCTCTTGCCGAACAACCTCGACGGCAACCTGCTGCTCCTTTGCCATCTGCTCTTAGGGGAGGTTCAACAGATAGACGATCTAATGTTGGAATAGATAACGGAGCTTATCAGGTTTAGAAATCCTCTTAAAGCTTATTCAATCTTGTTTTTCAGGAAACTGAAATCGATGCTATTGACGATCAGAATGTAACTTGTTTTGACCTTTTATGTTTAGTGATTTTATTGTTTAGGAAGTATCTCCGACTACAAGAAATCGTTGGTCTGTTGGATTGAAAGACTTTAAATTATTGACTGTAATTGGACGAGGCTCTTATGCAAAAGTTTTATATTCATGTGAAATAGTTACTATCCCATTTTTTTAGGTTGTCCAAGCTGAACATATTCATACTAATCAAATTTATGCTATTAAAATTATAAAAAAGCAAATGTTCAATGAAGATGAGGTTTGTTGTTAAAGGATAAATCAGTTTTTCTGTTTTGTGTTACAGGATATTGACTGGGTTCAAACAGAAAAATCTGTATTTGAAGCCGCTTCTAATCACCCTTTCCTTGTTGGATTACACTCATGCTTCCAGGTGAGTAAGTTTGTTATCGAGTTGTAACTTTTTATTTAATTATTTTTTTCTTAATTTCAAATTCATCCCTTCTCTTATTTTTAGACTCCTTCTCGTTTGTTCTTTGTTATTGAGTTTGTTCCTGGTGGGGATTTGATGTATCATATGCAAAGGCAAAGAAAATTGCCAGAAGATCATGCAAGGTAATTAGAACTTTTTCTTTTCTTCTTCTAATTCTGAAACTTGAAAATTTATGTTTGATATCACTTCCTTAACCAAAAAGTACTTTATGAAATCTCTAGATTATAAATAAATTAGTGGTTTTTACAGATTCTACTCCGCTGAGATTATACTAGCCCTACATTTCTTGCACTCTCGTGGAATTATCTATCGTGATTTGAAGCTTGACAATGTACTTATCGATTCAGATGGCCATATAAAACTTACAGATTATGGAATGTGCAAGGTTTCTCATATCATTTCTGTGTTAAAATTTTACTTCCTTCTTCAGGAAAACATCGGCCCCGGGGACGTTACATCAACTTTCTGCGGTACGCCCAATTACATAGCTCCCGAAATTCTCCGTGGAGAAGATTACGGATTTAGTGTTGATTGGTGGGCCTTAGGTGTACTGATGTGAGTAAAGTATAAAATAGAAATAGTTTATCATGAATTTTTTATTTAGGTATGAAATGATGGCTGGTAGATCACCTTTCGATATTGTGGGAATGACTGGAGATTCTGAACAAAACACCGAAGATTACCTATTCCAAGTACGTGTAAATGTTTTAGAGCATTGAAAGAGTAATCTTTTTAAGATTATTCTGGAAAAGCAAATCAGAATTCCCCGTAGTTTATCGGTTAAAGCTGCACAGGTTCTTAAACAATTCCTTAATAAGGTTTGTGGTTTATGCTTGATTGATGCCATTCAATGACGATTTTAGGATCCTCTTGAACGTTTGGGTTGTAAATTAGATATTGCGGAAGGCTTAAACGACATGAAGGAACATCCATTCTTTAAAAATTCCATTGATTGGGAAGCCGTACGTTGTTTTGATATTTAACTGAATTTATTTCATTATTTTCCAGTTGGAACAACGTCAAATTCCCCCACCTTATAATCCTTCCGTTCAATCAGACCGTGATTTACAACATTTTGATACAACATTCACGGAAGAGGCTCCAACTCTAACACCTGATGATCCTTCTGTGATAGCCAAGATCGATCAAAGTGAATTCGATGGCTTTGAATATGTTAATCCGCTCCAGATGAGCAAAGAAGATTCAGTTTAAATCATGGAAAATCATGATTCATGATCTTAGCTTGAAACATTCTGAACGCATAAGCATACTTCCGGTTTAAAACCTTACAACATGAATAACATTCTTTTTTTTGACAAAATTTCGCTTGTTTTGTAATTTGTTTTTTTAGATTCCACTAAGTCTCTTTAATGGGTGCTCTTTATCGCGGTTATTTTTCTTGTGTGATAATCTGAGCTTCATCATATATGACTTGAGCTGTGTGCCTTTCAACTTTGAATTTCTCTTGAAATTGCAATATCAGTTCGCTCAATTCTTTACAATGTTGTGATGATGAGCTATCTTATTCACTTAATTTATTTCACTCAACCTCACAACTCAATTAATTTATTAACATCAGAGGTTTCTATATTTGTATCTTGCTTGTACACTATTCATAACAAGTAAATTATTAGAAAATTGCCTACGATTGTATTTTTAATTATGGGAGATCAAGAAAACTCTTCTATTTGTCTGAATCGTTTCATTGTTGGAAGTGAAGGGTTTGAGTCCACTTCCACTATACTAGTTCATCGTGTAATTCATGTAGCATTTTTGCACTACAAATTGATATAAAAGTCCTAATGAAGAGTAAGGTAAGGGCAACGTGTTTAGTCTTTGGCGCAGGCGACATGTGACTAGCATAAACTTGCAAGAGATACTCCCCATTTTCACATAGTCGCTGATGAAGAACGGTCGATTTTGGATATTCGTTCAGATGTTTCATATTTTTAACGATTATATTCTTTTCATTTCTCTATTTTAAGCTTTCTTTTGAATTTTTAATATAACTTATGCCAAATATCTGCTCGAATGATTGTGATGCATACATAAGTCAGAATAATAGTTTTCGACAAACGAAACTTTTCTCAATGTCGCTGATAAATGTCATGGGCGGTGCCTGATGTCGACGAAGACTTTGCTGTTTTTTCAAGGAAATACATCAGTTCGGCTAGTCAACAAAATTATATTAATGAATTACAACCATTGACCCTATTTGGGATTCTAAGTGGATAGCTGGCAGCACATCTTCTGTTCAATGGATCAGCATATTATAGAAGAACCTGCTGACAAAAAAAAAAGACTTAGTGCTCACGGATTAATTCATAGTTTAAATCTCTTTACATTATTCTTTTCAAATGTCTCTTTTTTTATTTTTATTTTATTCAATATATATATATATATATGTGTATATGTGACATACTATAAGCTCATTTCTTGAGTATATTCATAAAATACTTAATATTATATATCTATGCTTCAATATACAAGCGACTGCCCACATCTTCCTTATTCCCCGCCGATGATTCATGCCTAGGTTGTGGCACTGCCTTTCTGTGAGCTTGGGCTAATCATTTCTCAGCTTGCTCAATAATATTTCGTTTTTGTTGCATATTTCATGAAAAACTTTAATGAAGCTGCTTGTTTTCCTGCAAAACTAGCCTAAGCATAAATCTGCAGCTCCCTGCCTCTTTTACGGTTTTCTACTACTGTCTGATTAAACTAATTCCCGGTCACTAAATATATTTTCGAGAACCTCGTGCTAGAAGAGACGTAGAGTATGACTATTATATGAATGAGCAGACTACATGTATATGCTTGGTCATCGACATAGAGACGAACAGATATCTTATCTCTTACATATTGCTCAAACTACTTAAGGAAACCCGCGTGGTACCTTCACATGTTGAGGGAGCAATGCTGCATTTGAAAAAAAAACTTTTATTTATCTTATCTCATGTAATATTTATTGATGCAAGTCATGTAACTTGTTTAAACTACATGATTTTGTGAGCTCAATAGCTATGGGGAATGTAGTGATATCCCACTCTAATTTTCCTGGTTTGCTTATATCTTTTCTTCTTGGCAACGAAATCTCAGATAGGTCTTCTTTTCAAATATATGAGAAACCTGCAACCCGAAGTAATATTCGATGAGGCATTCTATTTTTCGTTTGACTACTCTCTTTCTTTGCCTTTTTTATTTGTGGGAGGTCTCGTGATCACTGACTTGTTATAGAGTTATGACAGCACTGGCCATGCATTTTCTGAATATATCTGATTGGAAGTGCTAGCTTATCGGCCTCTGAGGAATCTAGGCTTTAGATTACATCTTCACTTCCTTTCTTAGTACAACTAACCGTTCAATCGTTTGGAACGTAGAAGTGCTGTCTCACTCGATCGTTGTTGCTCTTCATTTCTGTTTCCTCCCTCTAGTGCTTCAATTCCTATTCAGTTCATAAAAGGATTTGCCACATCACAAGCATTCTAGTTGTGCAAAAAAAAGCACTGAATAGATTTAGATATTACTAGCTTTTGGATTCATCTGTTGATCGTTCTGAAATACGCTCCTGCGTATTTCCAAGCTAATTGGACGTGAAACCTTTGCTCTTCCGCTTTGGGAAAGATCTTAAGCTCCCGGTTCGTGTTATTGCAGCGATAAATGACGAGAGATGTCTGCCTTCCCTGCATACGTTTTGTTCACTGACCTCAATTATGCTTATGAACGATCCAATCTGTAAGCTCACGCTGTGATCTTAGTCAATAAGTAGTTTAGAGCTTACACATGCCGTTCACATATACCTTGTTATAATATATATCATAACACGTGCCTTGTAGCCTCGATAACAACATTTGCATATCACCTCACGTCCCTTTTACCACGTGAAACAAACATAAGACGATTTAGATGAAGTTTTGGGGAGACGCTAAGGTCGATTGGTCTTTCGTTCGGTTGGTTGTCTTGTTTGTGTTTTCTTTATTTTCTTGAACCTACTACGTGACATTGCCTATAAATCTATTTTCATTAACGCATTCGTTATATTTGATTCTATTCTTAATAGTTGATATACAGTTTACTATTGTCTTTCTATCTCTGTCTTTCTACTTTTGCCCGTCTTTTTCTTTTCCTCTCTCTGTCTTAGTTATGTTAGATATAACCTTTTTCTTATCTCTATATCCTCAATTTCCAATAGCTTGTTATTTTCACTTTTTCCCCATAAGACTCTCCATTTCTTCATGAGCTCATCTTCAATGTTCTCAGACAATTCCAGTTGTCATTCCCCATACAGTTGACCAGACTAATGTTGTCTTCAAGTCAAGACAGACTGTCAAGATAGTTAATAATTAATTTGCTTGTACTTTTTTTGTGGAATTTCCGGGTTGTGATGTTTGAGCATCACCACCATGAACCATCAGAGCATAGTTTGTCCATTTACTAAATCACACCTGCACTTCTGCACATCATTTCCTTTGCCCGTTCTTTGCTCCTTACGCGTGCACGATACAACATTAATTCTATTGGCATTTTCCATTTTTTATCATTGTACTTCTGAAACGACTTCATATATGCCTTCATTCATTAACGTTTTCTTTTAGTTTTCTATATTCAATATCTGATTCATCATCAGTTCGGGAAGCTCACCGAACAGCGTTTGCCTACTGAACTCAAAAATCAAAATTAGTCTGAAATGTATTGACAGACTTTTGTCTGGTCTGATTAACTTTTAGCCAGCTGCCTCGTTTTTTTCTTTTATTCCTCGTTTTTTTTTCTGTTTCACTTTTTTTGTTCTTCTATCGTTCGCATTTCACTCTTGTTTCTGTCTTTCGCCCAAACTCTCTTTTCTCTCTTTCATTTTCTATTTTCTTTTTCAACTGTTGAAGAAACAAATCTTATGCGGTAAATCTGTCTATATTTGATCACGTGCTGACTTCAAACTATTCTGCTTAATTTTGTTAATATGTATATCCAAATATATCTTTCTACCAAATTCATTCTTATATATCATTATATTATTCCACGTTTTGATCTTTTTGAAACTTATTTATTAAATTTGGTTCTGTTTTCATTTTTTTCGTTAATATTTCGTCTCCCTTATCTGTTTAATCAACCCTTCCATGCTTCTTGTACATCCGTAGTTTTTTATCTCCTCTGCTTGTGTTATCTTCGACAAAAAATTGTTTCACAGTTTAACTTGACTGATACTTCAACGACGTTTTAACTCTTCAAAAATTGTTACCCTGTAAACCAAAAAATCGTTTATCTACGATCAAAAAAAGAATGACGAGGATAAATTTATAAAAAAATCACTAACTGCTCTTACTACTACCAAAAAAATTCTCTAATTACTTTTATCAAATGATTAGTACATCATTTCTTATTAGATTTTAAATAGCTAGTATGATATTGTACTACTTGATTGACTTCTAATTAAACCTCCACATATATTATATTGATGTATGTGAGATTTAAAATTTGATCAACTTATTTCTCATTTCAAATGTTCTTTGTTTTTACAAATTTTTCATATAGCATGTCTTCTGTCTTGTCTACATTTCTTTTCTAATACAAAGCTCAACATTTTATTCATTGTCATCTTTTCAGTTGTTTTGCCTTCTTTTTTCTTCAGAAATCATTCTTTCTATACAGGTTGATATGTGAATAAGATAGAACTTAGAGCATATTGTTTAATCAGAGGAATGAAAATGATGATATATTTTTCCAATTCAAATTAGAGGTAACTCATTCATATCTCATCGATTTTTAAATATTGCAAAGATGTAGGAAATGATTCCTATTAATAATTATTTTAATTCAATTCTTTTTTATCTTGGTCATATTAACTATTATAGGTATTCTTCATAATATTTAGATAATGAAATCATTAAAATACTAAGTGCTTGCTACTAACTATTTCTTTCTTTTATGCGTTTGTTTTTCAATCTTCCTCAATTGTCCTACTCTTCTCTTATCTCTTAAGTTATATTTCACGTCATGCCATCTATTTGTCTCAAACTCACATTCTTCTCTTCTGATATCTTTAACTTCTATCACTCTTTTATGTCTAGACAAACGCTCTGGGTATACCCCTCAACTAGTTTTGGCTCCGCTTTCGATCGTTATTATTCTTAGTCTCTCATGCATTTCATCAATTTATCCACAATAAATTTAATCAGCTATTGCTCCCTTCATCAACCTATTCTGCTAGCTCCAACCTGATCCTTTCCTTTTCTCTTTCTCAACTTCCGGTTACCCTTCCTCTTTTCTCTCTCCCTGGCCTTTATTAAGCCTCCCATGGCTTTCCTCATATATCAACGAATATTATGTTTATCATTATACTCAATCTCTAACAGTTATTATCCTCCTCCGAAAGTCTGATACTTCTGACAATAATGATTAGAATGCTTAATATTGCTCATGGCAAAGCCTCAATCCCGGTTTTACAAACCTTATACTTCTGGTCTTTCAGTCACCAATCATCAAATACAGTAAGATAACTGTTCTTTCGCTCTGAATGCGATACACGTCTCCTGTCCATTGACAAAGATCATCTTCAACTCCTCCCATTTTCTTAACTCTATCTCTATGATAAAAAGGAATATATATATATATATATATATATATTCAATACATTTTTCTCTCTCCCTCTTCTCTTTTTCAGTTTCATTTCCTTCGATGCTCTTCTACTAGTTCTTCACTTTTGCACTCCTTCTATGTCATCTGTTCTTTCTTATTCCACTTATGAATTTCGTTTACAATCTTAATGCTTCTAACCTTTCATGTATGAATATCATAAAGTTCAATCAAACATCCTGAAAAGACTGCAGCGGATCGCCTCAACGATGGACCCGGTGACCCTTTGTTCCCTAGAACTAAAGATCTTATAGTTGTTTACCTCAAAATGACTCACTTTTTTGACTCGAGACCATCCCACTGTACTTACCTACAAGTTTTGTAACTTCCGGTGGATATGTTATATAGAAAAATAAAAGTATTTCAAATATTTTACAATTTCTCTTTTTCAAATTAATTTTTCTACAGTTTTCATACTTTTTTTTTATTTTCTCGGTCGAGTTGATATCACTGTCAATATTCTACTTGTGGCGTTATCACATAATCACTAGTGCGTGATTTCGTTTTCAAATGTTTCTCAAAAAATGGCAACAACCACATCGTGTCTAGTATAACCTTATTTCCCCTATTTTTGTTTTCCCTCACTTCATTCTCTTGTTTGTTTTCATCAAAAATAAACTTTTTAAGTTGTAAGTTCTAACTACAAATTCACTGATTTCCGGTCCAAATGATGCTCACAAATCGCGGAGGACCGAGTTCTGGGCGATCGTTTCCGATGGTAGACGATGCAGATACAGATCCTTTGATTCATCAATTACCACCCTTCAGTCGAGGTATGTGCGCAGCTTTCACCACAAACCCATTCTCCCTTTCTCATCTTAATTATGGAGTAAATCACAACTACTTTTCATCACAAAAGTGTCTGGTAATGTCGCTGAAGGGCCAAAGTAGGCGGTGCCTGCCTGACCTCAAAACATATATCTTATTGTTGTTATCGCAGATATTTTTTTGAATGTTATTGTTGTTTATCTGTTTTTCTTATAATATTTCCTTGCAGTTTTTTCGTCTCCACTTGTGCTCAATAATGTGTGTCGACCGATGCAGGGCGGGAACTTTACCAGGACCGAAGAAACAAGTTGTTTTTTTTGTAACTTTTTCTTGAATGCTTATTAGTTTCTCATTTTATTTTCTTTGCTCTCATATAGTTCACAAAGATTGCTTGCATTAATATCATATAATCAGCTCCCACCAGCTAGGTTTTCACAACCTATGCATTACATATTCCTATATTACATACATATTTGATGACTAATTTTAAACTTAAGTTTAAAAACGTTTTCTTTTCTTTTTTCTTTTATTTTTTGTGATTTTGATATGATATGTATGTACGTTTATGTATATGCATGTGATGTGATGCGTGCGTATGTTTCTTTTCAATTTTTAGATTGAAATTCGTTTCACTTTCTTTGAACTTAAACCATTCTTTTTTCTTAATTTCGTTTCGCAGTATTCCAACTCCTCACACATATCTATATCTCTTCTTCTTTTGATAGCTTAAGGCTTAGCTTTTTTACGGTCATTGTAATCCAAATCATCTTATCTGTTGTTTCTTCAAATCTTCATCTTCAAGGCCGTTAATTGATAAATCTCATACATGAGTTCCGTGTTTGTTTCATTTTCAATATCAAGTTTTGGCTCAAAACACAACTGCCTCAACAAGGCAAGGCAAGTCAACACAATAACAATTCCAATTTTCCGATCAATGTTGAAGTCTGATCCAATGTTTTTTCTAATCTATGAAACTGTCTGTCAATTCATCAACCATTCCAACAAAGCTTGCATTCCCTCTTTATCCGAGCCAGCTTCTATGTTGCTGAATGGTGATACACCGAAGATAGTAACGTTTGCAGCATAGAAGACGACTATGATAGTTGTTGTCCTGTAGACAACACATCATCTATTCGATTCATCATCAGTCGGCAATAAGTCTGTTCATCACCACCATCATTCGGTTTACCTAGCGTTCTTGACTCTCTCACAAGCAATCTCATGAATTTTGCTTGTATTTTCATCATTTTGTTTCTCTAGCATTCCTTTTTCTATATGACCTGATTGTATTTTCTCGTTCTCTTCTTCTATTCGACGCATACCGTGCCTGATGATGATGTTGTCAATCCTCGAGCGTCATCGCCAATACCAGTAAACCTAGCAGACGTCAGCACATTGTGAAATTTCAGATGATGATGCATCTCAGCTCCAACTCATTTCAACCCGATGCCTTCCTTATGTGAAAGCCTAGAAGAATTTTTTTTCTCTTTGATATGTTGCGCCTACTTTCGCGGCAATTCCTCTCAAATAGTAGTAGCATTATCCTCTATACATCTTTCTGAATATGATTGCTCTTTTGATCACGTGAAGTGTACAAGGTTACAGAAACTGAAAAAGTCAACAAATCTGTTTCGATTTCAGTCTTCCGTGTATCTTTTGACCTTACTTCTCTGAGCGTACTGACCACGTGAAGTGCACTTTTATCTAGTCTATGTGAGTCCCTCTAAAACGCGTTGTCTTTTTCGCTCTCTCAATCTATTCCTCTCATTTCCTTTCTGCCATCTTTCCTTTTGATCTTTTATTCTTCAATATGTCATGCTTGTCCTTATATCTAAATCGGATAATTCACTTCTTTCTCTCCTCATCATCATATTTCTATGTCTCGACTTTTCATGCAAGCAGTCTTAATCTTTTGTAAGAAACAGTCCGCTGTCCTCAGTTCTTCGGTAAACTCCACTTGTCTCTTTCTATCTCTCCATCCCTCTAACTTGCTCTCACCCTTTATTTGTCTCTAGTTTGATCTTTCTAGGCGTTGTTTGTGTTCATATATACGTATTTTCTTTTGCCGACTACAATAGCTTTATGCGATCTAATAAATGAAACTTGAATTTGAAGTTCTTAATTCAAATTTCAAATTTTCTATTTTTAAGAAAATCTTCTGTTTTTCTTTGTAAGCTTTGTATTGTATACTGTGCTTTAAGAGGTGCAAATCGGTCAAGGCTAAAGATTAACTGAAATGGTGCGCCTTAACGGAATTCTATTTAATACGAATTAGTACCTTATTTGTACTTCTTCTATTTCAATTTTTTCTTTTATCTTATATGAAGCTCTAAAGCTTGTAGTTATGCAATTTAAGTTGGCGTTGTTCTTCGTTATTGTTGATCTTTTGTCGGAATGTTGCAATTTTTTTCATTTTTTTATTATATATCTGTGAAAATCAGCACAATTCGCATGTTTAACCGTTTCATGCAATACTTGACCCAGCCTAGTTTTATTGGTGACTGTGTTCTTCCTTATCTCTTCAGCATTCATGGTAGTGGTAGTGTTTCTGCGATCCACATCTATCACCATTATCCATCAAGCTTTTTCTAATAGTTTTGTCTGTGTCCATGTTCACTGTTGTCATTTTTCTTCTATTTCACTATCAAACATTAATTTCTGATCAACAATCATTTACTGTTCCAGACCTGCTGTCGTCGAACACGCTGTACGCCAGCTCGCGCGCTCGGCCAGCATCATCCGGCACCACGGCTCCCTCCACTTCCAATATCTTGACCACGACGACGGCTTCTCATGACACCAGCGAGTTTCAGCCGTCTTCGTCGTCGTCTTCATCACAATATCAGTATACCCGGCATGAAGCGGGAGGTGGATCGGAGCCGCTTGAGGACCAACCAACGTGCTCAACTTCGTCCGTGGCAGATGTGAAGCCTTGTAAGCCCCTTATATACAAGAAGTACCGTGGGCCACGACGCAGCAAACCTGGATACGTCACTGTCAATGGGTACGCTTTTTTTTCCTTTTCTGGTTGATTGAATTCGAGTTTTATGTACTTTTACTATTGTGTGCTTGTTTGAATCATTGATTCTGCTCTAAGTTCAAATCATAATTCAAGTTTTGTTTTTCTCTTTTATAGCTTCACACTCCCCCTCATAATATTCATTCTTTGCTAAATTCTTCTCGTGTTCCCTCTATATATATTCTTTTTTTTCTCAGATACTTTGCTAATTATCCCTGAGACTATAAATCTGCTGCAGAGTTAGTAGCACTTTAATGTTTCTAATTTTTGATTCCTGCTTTGCAATATTTCCTTTTTTCCTTTCTAATTCAAGGAGAAGCATAGCCTTGACTTTTGAAAGACAGGGGGAAGAATGGTATATAGATGAATTGAAGCCTATTCGTTGATTCTTTCTTCATACTATCTTTCCGTATAATCAGCCAGAGAATAGGCGATGTTTCGTTATTTCACTTCCTACATATTGACTTTGTTCTCCAGTATTGGTTGTTGAAACGAAAAATGAATTTGATAACACTGTCACTTAATAGATTCTACCCTTATACTCACTTTCTCTCTCTCTCTCTCTCTCTCTCTCTCTCTCTCCGTCTCTCTCTCTCTCTCTCTCCGTCTCTCTCTCTCTCTCTCTCTCTCTCTCTCTCTCTCTCTCTCTCTCTCTCTCTCTCTCCGTCTCTCTCTCTCTCTCTCTCTCTCTCCGTCTCTCTCTCTCTCTCTCTCTCTCCCTCTCTCTCTCTCTCTCTCTCTCTCTCTCTCTCTTTCTCTCTCTCTCTCTTTCTCTCTCTCTCTCTCTCTCTCTCTCTCTTTCTCTCTTTCTTTCCTTTCGTTCTGCTCTCTTATGTCTTTATTTCTTATCTTTCTACACCACTAGCCATCAAAGTAACTAATCATGAAAGTCAGCTTAAACTCGAGACCAGGGGGGCGCAATATTTTCTTCTTCTACTGTAGAAAACCCTTTTTTTGTTTTATAATTATGAAGGAAAGTTTTTGATATAAGATACACGTCCGCTATTCCATGCAGCTGTGAACGTAATCCAGACAACAAAAACTACAGAATGAGAAAGAAACAAAAAAGACTGTATTAGCAGACTCATCAGAAGATTCGAATGTCAAGACCTTTAACATTTGGCTTATCTGGCCTTTCTGGTTAGCTGCGTTGAACTTTTTTGTATTTTTTATGTTCAATGGATTAGCTGTTTAGTCATATTGTGTTTGTTGATCACAGAAGGTTTGAAGACTAAAAACATACAAAGATTTCTGACGATTATTCCCTAGCAAATAAAGAATGTAATAATTCTTGCTTCATGTTAGAGATGCTGCAGCATTTAACAGCTTGATTTCCAATCCTCATGTTTTCTTCACCAAAGATCGAGAAACTTGGTCTTGTGATTAATCAAGTAGGCCTAGTTGGGATTAGAAAGGGAAAAAAGTTATTTGCCTTCAGAAGAAACAGATTTATCATGAATTTCATGATAGCTTTTCCGCCATGCTCTGCTTAATTTGGTTTTTCGGAAAAATTATTATGAATATAGTAAATGAAAATATTACTGAGTACCTTTCATCTGTTATAATTAGTGAAAACGAATTGGCCAAATGTTTGAGGACATTTAGCTATTGTCGTCTCATATGTGCACCTAATTCTGTTTGTTGAAGATAGGACAGATCGTTCAAAGTATATGTAACGTTTGAGCAAGGGAGTCCCTTGTGATTAACTTTTCTCTCATCAGATGGGGGACACCCATCTCTTTTCCTACTTTATCTCGTTTCTTATTTTACTTTATGATGTATCCTTTTCAATCTCTACTTGTTCGCTTATGAGCAAATGAGAAATTTCGTTCATGATGTTTTTATTTTCTTTAAATTTATTTTTTAAAATATCAATTTTAAACAAAAATATAATTATTTCCTTCTTTTTCATCATAAAAAAAAATTCTAAACAATGTCTGATTTGAAGGCCAAAGATGAAAAGCAATTTTTGACACTTTGGTTTCTAGTTCATGTTCATATTGGCTTTTTCCTCATACGTTCAAGCTTTTGTTCTACAAACTATAATAAAATTATTTTCAGATATTCCGTTCCTTGTTTAGTTATTGATGGAGAACCACAATTGCCTATGTCTGCATGCTTAAAGCGGATTTTCCGTGTTTATATCGAAGACGAGATTCGCTCACTGTTTGGTAATTAGCCTGGCTTGAACATCGGGTGATAAATATAGAAATATTCTAGATGATCTGCAAGTTGTATTAGTGCCAGCATTGGAGTACGAAGCTGAACTTTTGAAAAAATTAGACGACGTCTGTTCACGAGATGCCAACGTAATCTATTCAATATTTTATTATATTATACTATTTATTTCAGCATAATATGTATCTAGTATCACGATCAGATGTTGAAAGAGTTTTAGGAATGTTACGAAGCGAAAGTCGACCAACTCCGCTTGATCTCATGATGAAGTTTGCCATATTTCAAGTTTTGAATTGATTTTGTATAATTTAGAAAAGATGAGAAATGTATTCGCATATCTCATCATGTTTATCCGAAAAAAGTATTTGGAGATTTGTACCCAAGTCGCAAGGGTGGTCGTTGTATATGCTGTACGGAATGCAAAAGCTGGTTTACTACTGAAGATTTTGTATCTCATACTCATTCGACAGAAATTGAGAAAGGGTTCGCTTGTTTTGATGGTTTTTATTTCAAACTTGAACAGCATACTTACCTGAGAAGAATAGTACAACCATTTTGTGCGTTTGTCAAAATGAAAATGATTTCTCTGCCAACTTGTATATGCTTATTTTCTACAGAGTAGTTCATTGGGGATTCGATCCATCTAACTGGCGCTACTTGATTCGTACTGATGGAGTGGATCGTCATGATTATTATAAAGAAAAAGCTTTTCAAAGCTTTGTGAAAGAAAAGTCTACAGCTCCATTGCAACAAGAAGTGCTGGATATGTTTCAAGGGCAAGCTTTACGTACCGGAAATGAGCAGGTTTGAGAAAATGTATGTATCTACAGTACTTCGGAATTCATTTGTAGGACAGAGAGTACTTTCTGAAAGTATATAAAGAAGGCATAATTTCCCCGGCCCATAAGAAACGCTTACGTGAGAAAGCTCTCAAAGAAATGGAAGAAGTCTATCGAAGAACATCAAAAGCGGATTTTGGGCTTGGACCATCTTTCTCAATATCTCATAGGTCTGGTAGCCTCGAATCAGGCTTAGCATTATCACCATCATCTGCTGGATTACCTTCCACTGTGTCTGCATCAGCATCTACTTCATTTGACGACACGATGTGTATGGCAAAGCCGGCGGGAAAAGAAAATGGAAATACCAATGTAAAGGCCGACGTCATGGATATTGGCTCTTCACCATTATCAGAAAAATCTACTGATACGAAAATGGAAGCTCAAAACTTGGAAACAGATGAACTGCTAGAACGAGTTACAAGCAGTCTTGACAGGATGTCGAGTCGTCCGCTGATAAAAGAGGAGTACTGTGAAACGACTAAAGAAGCAAATGAAAGGGAAGGGTCGAAAGTTGACAAAACGGTCAATGCTCAAGACCCAAGCAGAGCCACGCGCTTGAATCACCAAATGAATCTTGCCAAAAACATTTACGCTGAATTGTATGACAAGGAGCAACTCTATGCATATCGGGTATGTTCAGTTTCAATATAAAAAAACGTTGGTTTACGGTATATTAGCCTAAGAGGATAGGAAAAAGAAGAAGGGAGAAAGGGTTCACCGCCTATTATCATCATCCTCATTTTCATCTTCAGTAGTCATTAGTCCAATCCAAAAGAAAATATGTGTTTTCATATGCACTTTTCTCGTCATATATTCTTCTTATGTATGGAACAAAAGCTATCATATTTTGAAGATTATTGCTTCTTTGGGGAATATGATATTTATTTAATCTTGGTCGTATTCTATCTTCAAATAATTTCCGATTTCTCATTCCTATGACCTTGTTTGTTCAACTATCTATTTTCTTTGTTTGTCTGAGTTTGTTATAGTGAGGTGCAAACTACGCACATTTGGTGCGATTCATTGGAGGCGGAGTAACAATATTAAATAGAACTAACTATGTCTACAGCTTCTTGCAAGCTATTCAGGACATAAAGAAGGATCTTCTACACCTTTTCAATTGTCATGTGAAGCGTTGTCACTTACTTTTCGAAAAAAAAAAGTTCATAATTCATAAAATTACAGTAATCATCCAATAGATAAGAGTGGAAGATAAGGTTCATGATACCATAATATTTGGATTAGTTGTTTCATTAGAGCAAATGTGCTAGATATAAACTATAAACTCAAGTGACAAATTGATTATGTATATTTTCTAACAAAGCTACATCATCTTCCTTCATGATTTAACTCTTTTTACTTTCTTTTTGTTTTTTTAAACTTAATTTTCTAAATTTGCAGCAAGTTCATCAAATTATTGAAAAACGAAACGATTTGCTCAAAATGCTTCACGCTGGAGGTGCTTCATCTAAAAATGCTTTGAAAATTCTGAACAGAGTTGTTGCTCAACCAAGTCAAGATCAGGTATGCTCTAAAAAATATTCGAAGCAAATGTTTTAGAATACCTATACTTCAGATTGAAAGCATATTTTGTCCCCCACCTCCTTTAAGTTCATTTAACAAGCCAGGAAGTTCTACTCAGTCACAAGCTGAAAAAACATATGAGTTGATTAGTGAGTTTTTTGAATTAGAATTAAAGTTTTAGAAAAGTTGAATCTATTAAAATTATTTCAGCTCAAATGGAAGCAACTTTGAAAGCTCAAGATGAACGATGGGGTGATGTTTTACATTTATTGCTAGCCAGTGCTAAGTCACAGGTTGAAAAAGTAACGTGATTCTCTCAATTCTCAAATATCTGGAAATTAATGATTCAGGTTCAACAGCTTGAAAGTGACTACCACTCACTCTATGTGAGTTATAACTATGCTCGTTATTTGTGGCAATTGATTCATGATCCAACAACACCTATACCAAATTTGGAGAAAGTTCCACCTCCTCAGGTGAAAACGGAGCCTTCTGAATCTATTAATGAGTCAACGAATAATCAGTTGAATGTGCAGGTGATTAGTACATATACGAATATTATTTTACTTCATTGGTTTGCAGGCATTGCCTCATTTTGGTGATCTATGTGCTCAAAAGCAGACATCGACACCTACGAAAAGCACTTCGCTTAATCTGAATCCTGAACTGTCTCTTTGCGCTGGGAACATAAAAGCCGATATCACAACAGGAGAAGATGGCGTTCCTTCCAAAAGACGAGCTACTTTATCTAATGCTGAACAGATTTGCACTCTACCTGTCTCAATATGTCCCATAGTCACGGTAGCACAAGCACTTCCTGCTTCTACATCCACAACTGTACAAGCGATTCATCAACCTCCTTCATCTGTCTGTGTCCGTGATTCCGAAGGTTTTGTACAACCACTTCTTCCTCAACGAGCAGTAACTCTGACAACCAGCTGTGTTACCCGATCGAAATCTCCGCGTTTGCCCATAAGCACAAACCGTTCTATAGCGACTCATGTGGCTCATCAGTCTCAGTCAACTCCAACGTTTCCAATACCGTTTTCGATGCACGGAATACCTTCTCAAACTCTTCCAACTCGTATTGCCGATGATGTGAATCATAGAAATCTGAGTCAAATTCAGCCAGTCACATCTAGCATGACGTTATTTCAAACCGAAACACCTTCGATGTCGCCGTTGAACATAGCCTCATCATCGATGACACCTTCCCATGCCGGCATGAACAAGACGTCTGACAACTCATATCTTCTTCCCGGATTAATTGCTACAATATCGCAATCTTCAACTCAAACTGAGAGCAATCCAGCGTTATATACGTCCAGCTCTCTATTTTCGCAACCAGAGCAACCAGCTACAATATCACAGAGAGATCTGCTTGCTCTCTCTTTGGTATCATCTGTAAATCAGGCAGCTACCGGTTCCCTTTTAGCTGATAATCGAGGAATGGACGTCATGCCTGAGGCATCACAAGTACCAAATATGCCCTCATTTGCTATTCCGCAAAATTCGACTCTCGAAAGTCAACTTCTTGCAAGACTATCGAATGAAGTTAAGCAGCAAATACCGCAACTTCAAACTGAAGAAATTGTACGACAGGCTGTAGCCAAGTTTATTCATGATTCCCAACAACCAGCGGAAATGATAGGTCCTAGACTTTCTACCTTTCCTATGCCTCAATCAGAAGGACAAGTGAAATCCACAGAAAATGCACCAGGCCAATCAGGAATCTCTCAAACGTATCCTGATCTGTTACAACATCAACATACTTTCGACCGTAACCAGCAACTCTTCCAACACGCCATCTTGCAAACGCAGTCACAACAGCAACAGCAACAGCAACAGCAACAGCAAACGACAGTTCAGATTCAACCAACAATAAGATTTCCTACATCCACCGTAGATCCATCTACAACTCAGGCTCTTCCTCTATTAGGCGAAAATAATTCAGAGGAAATCTACTTCAAGCTAGCAAACATGATGAAATCATCTGGTATGTTATATCCACGTTAGGTTGTTGTTCTTATATCGCACTTCTATAGTCATTTACTGTACTTTGGTCTCATTTTTTGATATTTTGTGAATATATATGTTTTTATTGTGGATGACTTATAGAATCTCTCTTAATTTGACTCCCCTCTCTATCTCCTTCCATATATACAACGCCTTTTTTTATACGGTCATCAACTGTTTAGATGTTTGTTTTGCATTAATTTTTGTACATAATACGTGACCATAATTTTGGTTCATAATTACATTTGGTTCACAATTCCTTTTTCATTTAATGTTTTATTTTTTTTAATTCTCTGACTCTGCATCTGCTCAGTGGTTTTGAATTTATCAGGGATAGTCACAATGTGCCAGTGCTATTATTGCATCATGTTTTAGCTAAATAATTTACCTTTTAGCTTTTCGCAACTGAATCTCTAGTAATTATACTGAGCCTTTCTATATTTTAAAGATTATTTCAGAGTATTTGGGTTTTTTATTCATTTTTCTTTCCCAATTAGGCATATTTCATATTGTGGTTAGGTCATGTATAATGATAATGATTTGGTAATCTGCGAAGTATTAACTTTATAAGTTCAGGGCTAGGCTTAACTATATTCTTCGAATTAAGCAACTTTTCTACTATAATTGATCTTTTATCTTGACCATATCTTATTTATGTACTTTTATCCATTAATGTACAGAAGAAAGAGATGTTTGTTTTTATGTATTTACATGTTTGAACTTCTTTTTTTCCTCACTACGCACACAAACAAACAAACAAATATATATATATATATACTCCAAAGCAGAATATTTAGTCATGTTCTTCGATTATATCAGTATGTTGTTACTCCGGTATTTCAATTCGCTTTCTCTTTATATTCTCTCATTGTTTTATCTGCTTTATCCTTGCGGCTAAATACTTTCTATGTACATTGTATTAGACTCTAAATTTGAGGAAAAAAAGCACATATATATATAGAAATATATATATAAATAGCAAATAGAAAATAAATTATATAAACATTTATACTTTTATTTGTATTACTTCTTTAACTCGATTTTTTACACTTTTCTTTACATTCAGTGTCAGAAGGAGTACATGCAATTGTACATGCTAATGCAGTAGCATGGTTCAAATCAGTTGCTGAGCAATTTTTTAAATTCTGAAAATAATTTAAAGTTTGAGTTCTCAAATGGAATTACGACATACATTATAATTTTCACTTTGGTATGTAGTTTCATTCTTCACATCTGCCGTAGCGCTGAGTACAGTTGCATTTACTCCAGGGTACATCTCTTCCCATTTCTAAAAGAAGAAAAAGGTTGTGAAGATTAAATAGGTATATCTATGAAGGTAAGACGAACTGTATTAAAGTCATTCCCGTTTGGGGGTTCTGCCATGTTCTTAATTGTTCCATCCAGAGTGTCTAAGCTAGTTTGCAAATCGAATAAATCTTTCTCGAAAAGGTTGGGGTCCACATATGCGGCAATCGGCTAAATCAGAAAATAAGTAATCTGTGAGATTCTCAATATACAATTCAAAGATATGATATACATTAGTTCTCGATTAGCACTTACTTCTGGCACTACGAAACGATAAGTGCACTCAGTGGTTGAACATCCGTATTCAAGCACTGTAGTGAAAGCTGACGAGGGTTCACTTGAAGTGATCGCAACACAGGCCAAAAGCAGAAGAATAGTTTTCATTCTACATTTAAAAAATAATTTTATTTATTATTACTGAAATATTGAAAATAAAATTAAAGTATCGACAAAATTGTCGAACACAAAGGTTTATTTGTGGAATTCGAAAGATGCAATTTGCAAACTTAAGTTTTTGATTTCACATGTCTTAACATGAGCGGTAATCTTTATCCTTCTAATCTCAATTGCATCATTAAATTCGTTTTTGAACATGTGATAAACTCAATATAAACATATTGGGAATATTAATTATTTGATTTTCGGTTTTTCAAGTTTAAAATAACTTTGGATCATGTTGAGAATAAAAGTTTCTACAGAATAATAAAAAAATAAGAATTTCATTGATTTTTCAACAAATGATTTGAACCATAATGTTTAAAACTTGGGTTTATAAAAAGATCTTCAAAAGGACAAATCTAATGGTGTTTTAATGGATTAAAGATATATAAAAATAGACCTGAAACTCAAGTTTATCAACAAAAAAAATTAAAGTTCTGAATTGAAGTTCTGTTTTAAGAAAATAAGGTGGGGCTCATCGCCGTAAATGTAAGTCATGGTCTTGATTCCGGCTTATCAGTATTCAATATTCATGAAGCTACTAGTTTATTGATTTTTCGATAAGAATTATTCAGTTGAGCTGTAAATTAACTACTGTTTTATGAGATAGCATCTTTAAATTATTAAAGTAATAGATTTTTTTCATGAACCATCACAACAAAGTGACATCATTGTGCATCTACATAGGTAGGTGGTACGTACTCATTTTCTAAACTGAAACATCCATAATCGAAGAAGTTTTAAAAAATTCATAAAATTAGAAATATATTATCACAATTCAAATAATGGCAATGTTTTGGAATGTGTTAGTATTCAAAAAAGAAATGCAATACTATATAGTACATACAAACAATAAATATCTTAAATAATTATGGATATAATTTAAATTTGTTCAACTTTTAATAAGCAATTACATATATAGGTTGCTATATCTCTCTAGGATTATTATATGAAATCAATTGCGCTTGTTGGGTGCCCGTTGTGTTTAAGAATTAAAGTTTTGTTATAAGTGAAGACTTGGTGCATCATCGTACATCAAGGCATCATAGCGTGGCAAACTACGTGTTTCTCCTACTCCCGACATCTTGTTTTCCATTCTAAATTACACAATTTTAGTTTCAGGAGAAGTATTCAGGAGCATTTCTTACGATGTCGATATGTATGGTTCACGTCTTAGACGTGGTAAAGTATCATTTTGAGCCTCGTATGGTTGAACTCTTGTTGAATTTTTAAAAGCTTCCGATACATATGGAGATCGATATGATCGACTGAAAATTTTCCAATAAAAATAGAATTTTCTTCTAATTTGCATACTTGTAATCTTCGGTCGGAGCAAGTGATAAAACATTTATAGGAGGACGTTGAAAGACTTCTGATGAGCGTTCAGAGTCTGATTCGGAATTGTCTTCATTCGTTGCCTTCTTTTTCTAAAAAAAATCACAATACAAAACAAAACATATAGGCTTCCACAAAACCTTTTCTTGTTCTTTCAACTTTTTTCTCAATTTCTCTTCTTTCATCGCTTCACGATCCATGAAATTTCTTCTGAAAATAGATTATTAAGGCAATTTTTCTAAATATGAGATATCAGAACAAAAAAATATTTAGCTGATCTCACTCTATCACAGTTATATGTGTAATCATTTAGTCATACCTGTCTCTTTTTTGCAATGATAATGTCTTACCTGGCAAATAAAGTTGACGACGCCCAAAATAGAATAAGAGCTAGTGGAAGGAAGAAGATAGCACCAAGACCTGCAGTGAATAAAGTATTCGAGAATTATTTCACAGTTTAGTCAACAAACCAGCTGATGCCCATAGACCATGAACAGGTTTGCCAGTAGTATCACACATGATTGTACCACCATTTTCAAAGTTATAATATAAATAAATACCTGGGAAGATATTGGTATTTAATTCATTCTGAAAGTAATATATTCCATAATTTCAGAAATGAAATTATCAAACATACAAGTAGATCTGCAGTTGAATTATCAATAATTTGCTGTGATAAATCGAATTGAGCATTGGTATAGTTGAGCATGCCTTGTTTGCCTGCTTCTGAAGCTTGTTCTCCATTATTGAAAAATTGCAAATCTTCTTGGAATTGTTTCATCTGATCCGCAATAATTTGGTATTGCCTATAATATATTTATATTAATTTCAAAAAAATGTTATTATAACTAACTTGACAAACTTGTTTGTAATATCTTTTAGGTTTTGTAAATCGTTTTCATTACAATCTGGTAAGAAGTTGCTTAAAACAGGCTCATAGCTCTGGGAATCATATACAGTTAATTTAGTTTGTTGCTGTAAAATAACCAAATTAACAGCAATATTATGAAAATACTTACGTCTACGTCTGCATTATTCGCAGAATTTGGAATAGAATATTGGGAATTGGAGACAATTTTATCAATTTTATCCTCGAAAAATTGGAATTTGAGGTCATTATTAACCATTTTGGTGGAAATGATTTGATCTCCTTTTACGGCAACAAAAACTGTTTTGTTAGCTGAGCATGAAAGTAGGATATCTCTGCACATAATTTTGAAATTACTTTCCAAACAACAACAAAATCGTACCTGGCTGATACTTCTATTTTGGATCCTTCCAAACTTACCATACTCCAACTTAAGTTATCAGCAAGACTATACATACGGAAAGTATTATCTTCAAATAAAGCTTTGCACGATCCAGACATAAGCCAACCGCCCAAGAATGCAGTACTGAAAGACTTCCGATAATTGTTTTCATACATGAGCTATTGACTCACACAGCAACACCCATTGCTAATATACTTAAGAAAATTATGGCATAAGCTCCAATAATCATTACATATCCAGCAGCACGATTAGCAGCGTTATCTGAAGAAAAGATTATTTAAAAATATGCATAAAGAAGACAAATTTGAAAAGAAATATAATCGAAGATGAAATATATTATTACCTGTTGGTTTAATTAAATAGAATGACATAACTATTATAGCAAACAGAGAGAAGAATAGTGCAATAACTTCAGGCACCGTCAAGATAGCTCTAATAGATCCCTTGATCGGAGTCCAACCACTATCCTTCAAATTAAAGATATCAGCAATTAAAATTTTAAAATGATACATACAGTAACAATATCAGTTCGAGCCTCATCTATAGCATTACGAAGATGATTCACAATATCCATTGTATTGTTAACAATACTACTAATATTTCCAACAGCGCTATCAATTTTACTTTGAATTTCAAAAGAATTAGTTAAAGCGTCTTGAATTGTTTGATTTATCTGAAATAGTTTAAAGAGTATTTCATTGTCTAAAGAAGTACTAACATTACTTTGACAGCTTGATATTTGAGGAGCCAACTGACCTATAGTTGCATTTAAAAATAATTCAGAAACATTAACAGACTGAAAGATAATTGAAAAGGAAAAACTTGTGACATGAACTTACAGTAGCGTCATTTTTCAAAATGATAATCGAATTCGTTGTTTTGTTAAATAAACTATTCAACTGAGATTTACAAGTTGGAAGTAGCAAGGGGTTAAGTGATATTGATTTAGCAATAGATGATACATTTGCGGCAAGTTCGAGACCAAGTTGGATAGATGACTGAAACGAATATAGAAATATGAGACAAATTGAAAAAATAGCTTACATCAAGATCAAAGAGAATTTTTTGCAATGGAGTTATTTTTGAGGATTCCAAGAAAGCATCTGTTACACCAGTAGGAATATTAGCAGCGTTATTTTGCACTTGATTAAAGGCGGAATTAATTGAAGTGTTAACAGCACAGCTCATGGAGTTAGATCCTGTATCGAGAGTTGATTTAAGATCTAAAATACAAATTTGAATTATAGAGACATAGCACAGTAATATGATATACCGGTAACAACATTTCCAATATGAACATTAGATTGTTCAACCGATGCATATAAGTAAGTAGCACTTTGATTGTATATAATAACTGAAGTTAAAATAAAGGAAAAGCAAACAATCAACAAGAATATCATTGCTGCTACTGCCAAACGTGAAGACGGTTTAACCTGCAAAACCGCATATAGAGCTCAAGGCACTAAGGTTTAAGAAAACTACATTTTCCTTGTTAGAATTGCAACTATTACAACAACATCGTAGCACTATTATGACAATAATTATTGCGAAGGTTATAGCGACGTAAACCAGACCAGCTGAGGCAAACACGATAGATGGAACCTAGAATTTAGCATTTAACCGAAAAGTTTTGGATCATACTCACTTGGTTATTGAAAAGTTCATTTGTAATATGCTGAGTGTTGACATCAAAATTTTTATCGTTAAATAAATTGTATAAATCCTGAAATTCGATATGAACTCTAACGATGAAGCGCATTAACAAGCCTGCATAGTTTCATTATTCAAAGGTCTTTGTAATCCATCAGATATTCCTTTAGCAATATCATAAAAAGCATTTACACTACCATATATACTTTTTGAATATTCCTTAACATCATACTGTTCTATACATCCAGGACCTTAAAACGGTTCATGTATATTAGTCATATATGTATATAAAGGGCGAACAAAAAGTCATAAAAATAATATTTAAAATCAATAATAAGAAGAAAAAAGAAAAACTTACTTAAAGCATTTGTAATGCTACATAATAATAGTAATAGAAGAGGAAGTTGTACTATCTTCACCATTCAAACTGAAATATTAATATTCATAATATTTCCAAAAAAATATTATTATTTTCAGAAAAAAAGAATTTGATAAAATTCGTAATCTGCGAAATAAGCATTGATAAAATTATAAAATTGAGTATTTATTTAAGATGAGCTAGAAATTATTATATTGTTTCCGTATGATAAGCGCTGACTAAACCGTATAAGGGCGTTGACCAATGTAATTTTAATAAATATTAAATATATATATATATATGGAACAGAGTATGGTAACTGCCTTTCATAGAGAGAAAATTGATAAGATGTTTAGAAGAATATATAATCATTAAAATGATGCGAATACGGAATTTAAGATTGAATAGTTCAGCCCAAAATAATATTTTTCGAATTCTTTCCATATCTTAGAGGTGGGAGGCAACATTCATTATAAAGATAGCATAATTTTATAATATTGTATAATCAATCGATGATAGTGAAAAGTAAAAGGCATGGACTTCTTTTATTGTTTTACAGTTCATTATCAAAATCATTATTTGGTTTCGTATTCGATTCAAATGTTTTTGGGCTGCAAGCTGAAGTTCATAACTAATACTTATTCGTAGAAAATGATTAATGTTCTTGTTTTTTAAATATTTTTAATATATTCGTTCTTTAGGATACTAAATGAAGTTGTGACCTAATTAACAAAGTCTGCTTGAGTTTCAGACTAAAGACAGCTGGCTGTTAAAGTTCGATGGAACATTTTTAAACTTTCTTCGATGATACATGCATACTTATTCAGTTAAGATTAACAAGCATTTGAATAGTCACTATCAATAGTATATGTGTATTACGAGAATGTTTGAGAGAAAGCCAGAAAAATGAGATAATTTCTAGGTGAAATTTCAAAAAATGAATATATGCATAGTTCCTCTTTTAGATTGAAAAATATTATTACATTTTGAGAATGCAGTTAACAATTATTATATTTATATAGAAGAGACATTTCAGATATATGTCTCTTCAAACATGGTCTTCCATTTTGTTGCGATTGTATATAAAAGCCATTTTGGGTCTTATCATCAATATAGCAAGAACTATGACAATATTCAGAAAGAAAATGGCAAATGCTATATCGATGATCAAACAATATGAATCTTGAACTACATCATCATAAACTTAAAAAAGGTTTCATATCATTTAAAACGATCTATTTCAAATAGTGAACTGTGTATTTTATAAGCCGAAAGATCAAAAAGAATTTTAATCACCACCGTCATAGTTCTTTATAACCATTTTCATTTTCTAATAATCTAGGTGGGTCCGTTTAATGAGTTTATAATGGCAATTCAAAAACGTGACGTTCATGAGCTGCAACCGGATAGTACGTGAAAATAAAAAGAAATGATTACGGTTTTCCTTCATGTTATAATCAGTTGGAGAAGAATTAAAATAAAACTGTTTATCTAAATAATTCTTAATAACAGCATCTTTTTAAATTTTCATATTAGTCAATACTGAATCATGCTTCGAGTATGTTTGCTAATAACTTTTTAATAACAGTATATTCAAACATAATTTTTTTAAGGTCGAAATGGTCTTGTTGCGAAAGTCAGCTTTTATGTTAGTTTAAAATGTTGCATATAATCATAAAAAGGCAATGTCTCAAAGATTTTTGAAAGGGTTTTAATTAATATTTTTCAATTTCTAGAATGGCTAAATCAAATAATGGAACTGTCGATTTTTCATCACTGAATACACAGCCCAAATATAAATTCGGAGAAGTGACAAGCTCGAAAGGAAGCAAAACGCCTGCTGGCAATAACACTACACGCAGCTTTTATGCTGTTACAATAGCAAGTAAATTGTGGTGAATGTAAAACTATTAATATTGTTGGTGATAGGTATTATCGAAGGTAAAGGTCTCACCAGTGGTTCTGTTGGTTTAGCTCTTATGGATATTAGAACACCTAATATAGATCTTTACGAATTCATTGACTCAACATCATATACTCGATTGAAAACAAAAATTCAAGTAGAAGATCCTGTGGAAGTTAGTAAAAATAAAAGTTCAAATAAGCAAATTGATGACATTTTAAGATCATATTGGCAGACTCGTTAAATGATCGTACTGGAGGGTTATTGCTGACCGAAGCACTCAAAAATGCTTTACCTGAAGTAACCATAACCACAGTCCATAAGAGGTAAAAGGGTCTGTCAATAATGTTTTCTCATGATTTTATCAAGATATTTTCACGAAGAGAAAGGAGTAAACTTGATACGACAATTAGCAAATGAAGAAATATCCAACTGTTATAAAGTTATTCAAAAACGGTTTCAACAGTCATTTTTACATTGAAAATATTTGAAATTTCAGTAAAAAATTAGCAATGGCTGCTTGTGCTGCATTAGTCAAATATGTTGAACATATACAAAACCTTTTGTTCATGGGCAATTCTTTACGATTTTCTTTTTTGGATGTTGAAAGATCATGCATGATTGGTAGAAACTACATGCTTGCTTAAGATCACTTCACAGAATTTTCAGATGCTGGATCATGGAGGAACTTAGAGCTTATAGATGAAATTGGTGCCGCGAAGACAGGAAAGGCAAATACTTGAAACTAGTTTTCAACCGTTCTAATTTCTCGTGCTTTAGACAAAAACTAGCTTATTATCTTTAATCGACAGTACTATAACCAATAGTGGAGCACGATTATTACGGAGCAATCTATTACAGCCTTCTGCTGACCCAGAAGTTTTAGACAGAAGATATGATGCTGTGGAGGAATTGTTGGACGATCCTCACGTATCGCAACCTTAAGCTTCTCACTTTCACTGTCAACTTGCAGTTACTTGATCGGCTTCGACAAGTTTTGACACGAGTACATGATTTGGATAGCGTTATTACAGTTTGCTCACATAGAGTTAAAGAAAAAAGTTTACAATCATGTGAATATACAATCATGCAGGTGAGAATAAACTAAGAGCTTATTTCCATAACTTATTTACGAGCACAGCTTCTAAAATTGAAACAAACATTGGACGTGATTGAGATGCTTACTAGAATTTTCGAAAATGTGAAAAGCGAATTACTTTCGAATATTAGAAAGGTTACTGAATAATAAACATATAAACATAATTTGCGTTACAGGAATTATCAGATGAACGCCTAAGTAAAATATCTATCTTATTACAGGATACTTTAGATACGTCTGTGTTAAAAACAAACAAAAGGAATTCAATAACAGTTAGAAATCAAAAATGCTATGCTATCAAGGTTTCTAAAATATTTGAAGTATGTAAATTACTTTCATTCATTTTGAATTCAGGAAGGTGCATGCGTGAATTTAGATGTAGCTAGGAAGGCATACGAAGAGCTTTTTAAAGATCTTCAAAGTCAAGGTGCGAAGCAACAATCATAACGGTTGAATTAATTCAATGAGGTTTAGCAACGGAGACCGAAAAATATTTGCCAAACGAAAATACGCGGCTAGCGTATTCAGCTACGAGAGGTTTTCATTATTTGTGGGTCTGCCCTAATGCTGCAACAGCTCGTCTACCTTCGGTAAACTAAATCAAAGACGTCTGGGTGATTGAAACTATACGATTCAGGTTTTTATTAACGAAGTTCGAAATCGTTCTTCCATTACTTTTACTTCTCGAACACTCATCCGGTATAATGGTTAGTTGGTAAAGTATAATAAGTCTACTAACCTAATATTTAGATCGTATTAATCAATCGGTTGCTGAAGTTATGTTCTCTAGTGGAGCAGTGGCGGATGATATTACCGAAGAAGTAAGTTGCTGGCAGAACCTATTTTGAAATTTATACCTGAAATTTAGATATGCTCCCTAATACCAGTTTTGTATAAAGTTATGGATATTCTGGCAAACTGTGATTATCTGTGTAGCTTAGCGTTATATGCTACAAACACAACGACAAGTTTTATTTCCTTGTAATTTCTTATGTATTTCACTTTTTAGCACGTCCCCAATTCGGTCCCTCTCTCTTACTCAAAAACGGTCGACATCCTCTTTTAGATCAAATGATGTCCGACAACGTAGTACCAAATGACACGGTAAGCCTTAAAATACCTTGCCAATGACAAAATAATAATACTTTCAGTACTTAACAGTTGACTCAAGATTTGCCATCATAACTGGTCCTAACATGGTGTGAAAGTCTGCCCAATATTGCAACCAAATTTTTTGTAGGCTGGAAAATCAACCTATCTTAAACAAGTTTGTCAATTGAGCATTTTGGCCCAAACAGGCTCTCTTATTCCAGCGGAATATGCTACTATTCCGGGTATACCACGCTATAAAATTACATTTAATTGGTTATTAGTTTTCTCCAGAATCTTCTCCAGGGTGGGACACAATGATTCACTAGTTGAATCATTATCAGCTTTTGCTTTAGAAATGAGAGATATGGCTGCTATCCTGCATTATGCAGACAGCAGATCTCTAATAGTAATAGATGAATTAGCTAGAAGTTGCTATCACTTTCTTTTTTTCTCTAAATATTTTGCCATGTTCAGGTACGTCCACCGAAGAGGGAATAAGTATATCTTTTGCCATAGCTGAAGATTTGCTGCGTAAAGAAGTAATTTTCTATGGTTCATGCTATATACCTACCAATTCTAGGCATTCACCATATTTGCAACTCACTTTCTAGATGTGTCTGCTCTTGATGCTCGTTACACGGCAGTAGAAAAGTGTGAATCTTTCTTCAACTTTAACGTTTCTTTCTTAAAAATTGTTTCAGCTTCCACTTTAACCCACAGGTACAACAAACCGAAGATGGAGATGAAGTACTGGATACAACCCATAAGCTTTACAAAGGACCATACACGGGACCATTATACGGTGAGTAAATATTTTATTTTAAAGTAAATCAAATCTTCGCATTCCAAAATGTGTACAAGACAGAAAACCATCATATGGTTATACAAAGTAGTTATTATTCACAGGATCAATTATTAAAATTCACAAGATTATTGCTTCATTCCAAATTTAAAATGCTATATTTCTTGCTCTTTGTGCAATAGCTAGCCGAGCAGAAAAGGCAGGATCCAACCTCAAAGTAACCTTCATTGAACTTGGACAGTGCCTAAAGTGGATGAACAATCATTGAGGGGTGGGATTATAAATTCTTACGTCATTGTATGATTATCATATCCAGCAGCGCCACATAGCTTACATGGTTCCAAAATTTCAATGCGTGGGCACTTCTGTTTCGTATGACCCTGATAATCCATGCCTATACTTTTGCAATAAGCACACAGGTTCTAGAAACAATTTCACTGATTCAATTTGTTCGTTCTTACGAATACTCACATTACTTTCCATTTCTGTACTATCAAAACGCTGTCTCCTAGTCTCTACGGGATTATTCTTATTTCGGGTTTCTTTTTGAGCACAAATAGTTTTGGAACGTGCTCTTTGTTTCTCAGTATTTAACCAATTCTTCTCAGATGCATTAACAATAGGAACTGTGTCAGATGTAGCACGCCCTCTATGCAACTGAAAACGTCTTAAATATTTTCTAATACAAGTTATTGAACATACCTTTGGTATAGGTTTAGGACGCTTTAATTGTTCAGATGATATTGCAGTGTACTGTTGTGCAGGTTGAACTAGTATAGATTTTGGAGGTGGTAGAAAAGCCTATGTGTTTTGACTTTGTGAAGAATAAACAAATAAACTGCCTTACCATCTTTTTTGGCGATGGTGAATTCACAATATACAAATGTTGCTTTGAAGGACCTGCTTTCTTCTTCCGAGTTGAACACTGCTCATCCATCATGAACACATCATCCTCCATTGAATCCTAAATTTACTCATGTGGTTAAAGAAGTATAGAGAACAGTACTTCTAATGATCCAGCTTCAAAATTTCCACAATCATATAGAGAAAATGATTTATTCAGATGTTCCTGATCTAAGAAAATATATAATATCACTACTTTTTCATTAACATTTATACCCATATCATCAAAATTAATGAATCCAAAAAACTTCCCGTTTGTAGATGATGGCGTTTCTGGGGTAGAACCTGAGGGTGAATAAGGACATTCGTGAGATAAATTAGTTAATTTCAATTTAGGCCGTTGCCAGATTGGCTGAAAATCAAAAAAAAATTATAAAATGAAAACAAAAACCGATTCATAAAAGTAGCTCAAAACACACCTTTGTGGGTCTATGGAAAGATTTGGATTTTGACGCCATGTTGTTATTGCTGAACGCAGAAGCTACTAACTGATATGAAATAGTGTTTGAATTGACTTACATCAATGGAAAAGATACCGTAATCAAGGCTCCGCCTTCTTTAAGGTATACCGCCTTACCCCCTAAGGTGCTATTTTCAGCAATCGATGAAAGTTTACCAAGCGGCTGTAAAGTTTCGTAGCCGAAAGTAATAAATGACCCGCTAAAGGCAAGATTTTATGACTGTAAAATAGTTATATTGGGTGATTATTTGCCAAGAACAGTTCGTGACCAAAGTTCAACTGAGTATTGCTAATGGCAAAATAAATTGTGAACATTTAAAGTGATCATCCTAGATATTCAACATGATCAATGAATGCCTGGGAAAATGACATTATTGGGATGTTAAATCTTCAAATATTTTTGTTAAGGATTCGAATTAGTTCAACTTTCTACGTTCCCACCATCAGTTACTGAAGAAGCTAGGGATTTAGCTGTCTCCTTAAGAGCAGAATGTGAAAACAAGAGGTAAATAAAGGAGCAGCTATAATATTAACCTGTGCTCATAAATTCTAGAATGATTACATCTGAAATTGCTTTGAGGCGAATTTTAGTACGAACTGCTCATAGACTTCGACAAGGAGTCGTGATGAGTCGAACAGCTTCAGATGAAGCTATGAAAAAATATTTGAAGTAAGGGGTTTTGGTCTAACGGTAGAAACAATGTTTTCAGGGATGTTCGTACCAGTCTTTTGCGAGGTGTTGCAGAAGCTGAAGCAATTGCAGAATCTGCCGATGAAGTAAGATGTTCGCAGGAAAGTCAAATTTAATTTATAAATTGTTTTAAATATAGGGCTTTTTATATCATAATTTCTGTGAATTCCTCTTTGTAAATGTCATTTCAAAATTTTTGCTTTTTCCTAGATATTGTTAGAATAGTTGATTTTGAAAGTGGAAAAACTGCGGACTTGAAAAAATTAAAGGACATCAATTGTTGTTTCATCTCAGCTTTAGATTTTTTTCAAAGGAACAATATGATATTGTTTATGCCAGTAGCGATTAACAATCATCTCAAAACATGAGCTAATAATTTAAAATGTTTTGAATTTCCACAAAAACCTAATTTGGGATTTTTTCATCTCTTCACTTTGAACTCTCTTTGACTTTGAAAAAAAAATAGTTTGAACTCGTGTTATTAGGGTTATCGTAAATATTCTTCATATGAACCTATGAATATGAATTTATTCACTCTACTGTTAGATACGTATGATAATATATAAAATGGGCACAATAGTCTTAAAAGTTATCTATCATGGGAGTATTTTCAAAAAGAGATGATAGAATTGTTTTGGAGAATAAAATATCAATTTGGATTATGTATTTAAAAAAAACTTACTACTACTTTATCAAAATGATGAGAGAAACCAAATTAAACCTGACTCTTTGAATTGCATTGAAGGAAACAACCGTGCCGGCGTTACGACTTGTCTTAAATGCTCACACTTGATATTTACGTGAAAATAGTACTATGCTTGTTGACAACGACGATATCATTATATAAATTCTAGAGTGTTATTTTCCCTCCATGTTTGAAAACAAAGTTTTTCGATCAAAACCCATTGTTAAACTTTTGTTTTCTTTTACAGAAGTTCTGCATTAGTCGAAGTCATGTCATGAGTTTTTGCAATGAAAGTCCGGCATGTACAGAATACAGGAAAAATTTTCATTTTAATTTTTTAAATAGTTATTATTAATTATATGGTTTTCAAGTAAAAACATTGAAAGATTATGAAATAATTTTCTTTGAAAAACTGTTTTCTATAGTTTGATAAGAGATATATGGATTTGTCCATTTTGGAGTGTCGGGCTTCCATTGCTAATGACTGTAGTTAGAACTATGTGTGCCCTCCGCTTTCAAAAGGGAAACTGTGTATGAGCATATTTGGACATATTTTCAACATTCTTTTATTATGATATCAACAAATATAGGTTATATTTAGATTTAATGAGTGCAACGAAATAGAATATTTAAGAAAATGATATGTCCTCAGCGTTATTTTATAGCTTTTATTATTATTTTTTCATTTAATTCTAATTGCATTTGAATTTTTGAACATTTTTTTGAACATTTTTGTTCATGAAAAAGTTTCTTTAATAAAAATAAAAGTTCATATCAATAATTAAATTATCAATTATGTTTATGTAAATTGAATTATTTTTTTTTTGACGAAAAACAAATTTTTCTTTGAAGATTTTTGCCCTTGTTTCAAAAACTTGAATAAATTAGATAATGTTGCTTGACTAACGAAAGAATGTTACTAATTCTATATTAGTACAGAACTTAACACCAATAACAATTCACATCACAGTTAGTTTACACGAATTTAATCTCTTTAAAAACTTTGTGTGAAGTTTTAACAAAAGCTGATTGAGATCGATTAGCCCAAACGAATTCTTCAAAATTGTTTCTTCAAATTTAGAGCATAATTGTACTTTCAAGTATGTGTTTAAATAATTTTATAAACTAACCGTCATAACATTGAAAAAGATTTTTTTTGCTTCTTTTTCTTCTTGTAGACCCATAGTTTGCTTAATTCTGTTTTTTTGAAGAAATGGCTCATTGCTTTGGCCCTGAAAACAACACTCAGTTTATTACTCTTCCTTGATTCTTTAAAAACCATTGCTTCAAGAAATTTTTTTTAATTGGAACGGCCATCAAAATTTCCGAATATTATGTGTCACTTAAGGAATATCACGATTTCTGGAAAATGAATCATATCCCTTCTCATCCAACAAATATTGTTTAACTCGTATATACACGGTAGTCTTTTCTCTATTTTTTCTTTTTTTTTTCATTTTATTTTACGAATTATAATATTTATTTACGCTTTCACTCATCCAGATAAGTCGTACTAGTTGAGGTCAGATTTCTATTTTTCCGTTTGCACACCTGAATATTCATTTTGAAGTATAATAAAAGGTAAAATTTTATATAGGTTAGTGAACACTTCCAGTTCTGGCTGCTAGTGCACTTCCGTTAAAATGAAATAAGTTCCTTGCTCTGAGAGCCATTTTGACAACTTACAAGCTTCTTCATGAAGTAATGATACGAAGGCACAAGATTTTCCGTTAACGATCTGGAAAATTCAATGAATACTTGGAAGCTTAACCTTTTGCAAGCAATATTCCAGTTGTATTTTTTTGGAAACGGAGACAAAAAGTGTACTCTTGAGTTTTCTGGAATAGTATACATGGAGCTTGAACATAATTTATTTATTTCACATGTAATAAAAGATTGTATTTTAATAACTCCATAAAAACAATATAAATTCGGTTTTGAATGGATTATTTCTTTTGCAATCTCCTTCTATTTTTTCCTGCATTTTTTGTTTTTTTTTTCAAAAAAAAAAATTAAAAAATAAAAATAAATGTGAAACATATGAAATATTCTTATAAACGTCGTTATAATTTTCTAATAAGGTGACTAGTACCAATAAGAACTATCAGATGAAATAAATGATGAAAGAGATAGAGAACTCATATATAGAACTCTTGCATGTAGCTTTAAAGCTTGTTCTAATTGTTTCAACCTTCACATCTTGATGACTTCCTTCGCGGATGGACATCAGAAGAGAAAGAGACACCCTGTGACTAAACCTGTGATGCAAAGTTGTCAAATGACAAAAGCCTAATATAAGTACATGAGGAAGAGGACATCTAGGCGACAAAGACGACGATCTCATCCTTCAATTCAACTTGGTTAATTTCTTCTCCCACAGAGCAAAACGTTTAATACTCTTTCACCAAAGAGAAATATAGCAAAATAACCAATCAATAACATAATAATAATCTTCTATATGTGTCTTTTGTATATTTAAAGCTGCTGAAATGCTGTAGAATTTGAATTAATTATTGAATTTCTTCTCATCCTGTGTTCATTTTTTTTCATAAAATTATAATTCAGATTACAGGAAGAAAGTATAAATAATTCATTTTGCGAAATCAAAGGATTAATGCATATCTTAATCAGATTCCCAGAAGAAGATTCACAGCACTGATTATATTTTCATGAACTTTTTGTCAAAAAATTTTTTTATCAATCAATGTTTTTGAAAATTTAGGCATCTACCATGCATATTTCCCTTCTTATCCTTCTCTTCCATTCACTTTTTCTATCTATTACTATTACTATTACTAGTACTACTATAGTACTATATTAATAATGAACTATTTATTGTGAATATGATTCTATAAGAAAAGTTACTTATAATATTTCATTAATTCGTCTTTTTGACATTCAGTAGTAGCTTTACGTTTGAACAGCATTAGGACAAGATCAAAGCTGACGAAAAACAGTCGGAAAAGTCTTTTATTCCTCATTTTCAAATTAGAAATGCATATACACATATAGATAGAGATGGATATGTATCTATATATTTCTTCTATCTATCTAGTATATTACATTCTTTTTCTTAATGACAACTCTATAGCAATTAAGACAATTCTAATAAAAAATTCTGAGCTCACTAACTTTATTTTCTCATTGTGCTTCATTGACTTCGATTGAGCGGATAAAAAAATTATAAATTAAACATTTCTCGTACTTTCACCTAGTTTTCTTCATTAACTCTTTCTCCAACATTTATTATTCTTTAATCAATTTTTGAATTTTCAGTCTTCTATCATTCACATTCTCTGTCTCTCTCTCTCTCTCTCTCTCTCTCTCTCTCTCTCTCTCTCTCTCTCTCTCTTTTAGCAACCTCCTCTTCCTACTTTAACCTGCTCTCTCTATGATTCATCTTTCTCTTCTTATACTTCAACTAATTTCACTCTAAAAGTTATATTTGTGAACATCATGTTGAGAGCTTCTGTAATCGCGAAAAATAAATAAATTCGACCTTTATTATGAGAGATACTACAATCCGTTTATGGATGTGTGAACTACACTTCAATTACTTAAAAAAAGGAAACAGAATGACAAATCTTGAATGACTATAGTCATCAATTTAGTTGTTGTTTTGTCATCCGTCTACCCTTTCTCTACCGCCTCTTCGAAGATTACATTGATATTGAGCATGTGTCTTTTTACTTTTTACAATACTTCATTCAATTTATCTCTTATTAAAATTTAAACGAGTCTGTTTTTGTTGGATTTATATGAGGCAATTTGTCCAAATCTGTCAGATAATTCTTTCAAATTGTGGGAGAAGCCCTTGTCTTCTTAACTGAATATATGGTATATGTGTGCTGCGGCAGCACATTCCAAACTTTCCGATGTGTTTTTTTTGTGTTTTGGTATTGTTAACATCACTTTTTCTTACATTTTCTCGTTGAGAAGAGAATGTGTCCAACAAGCTGTCTTGCTGTAGTTTTAGTTCGTTAAGATTTCAGAGTATATATACATCATTATATATACAAATAACTTGTCAAAATTGACGTCAGATTAGCTAGTAGGTGGATTCGTACTCTCTAATCCCGAATAGGGATTGACCGTCGTCACACTAAACAGATTTATGAATTTAAATTCCAAAGTATATACTGTTAAGTGTTTATAAACAAATATATTTTTTCTAATAAATAAATATATATATATATATATTATATTATATATAGTAATATAGTTTTATAGCTTTATATTTTTAACGATTAGTCTCGTTATTCGTTAAAATTAAGAACATAATCAACTTGAACTTTGACCATTTCTTCACATTTTGCCCTTTTCAAATATATTGTATCATTACTTGATGTAATTCCCATGTTATGCTGTTGCTCTCTATGTTTCTCTGATTAAACTTTTCAAATTTCTTTTTCTCTTTTCACGTGGTTCACGTGTACTCCCGTCAAATTCACTTGTCTTGCCCATGTGCTGTACGTGAACGGTTGGTTCCTACTGTCTCTTCTTATCTCTTCATTCTATACGTCTCTCTTTCTTCTTTCTGCCAACCCCCCTATTCTCTTTCTCTTTCTCTCTCTCATACACACACACACTCTCTCTCTCTCACTCTCTCTATCTTTATCATTTTTTAGCTTCGCAATGTAGTGTCCATTTCCTCTTCATTTCATTCCGTTGCAAAGAATATAAGATGTGAATGACAAGTCCAGAAAGACGAGAGCCTATCGTTAGCAGCCCACCGAAAGGAAGCTTTTGCAGTTCAATATTATTCTCATTTTCTGTCATCAAAATCTGGAAAGAGATTAGGTATTACGAAGGAAAATATGTGTACACATGGATGCATTGAAGCACTTTTTTTTGTTTTTATTATAGATGTTACCTCAGTATTATGCATGAATGAAAACTAAAAAAAAACTTGAAATGCCATAATTTCATTTTCAATCAGACTATATAGCATATTTAAATGATAAAAAGAAAATTTTTATTTTTATTTTAGGCTCTCAAATGAGAATATATTTCTGATGAATTGACACCAAATTAGTCCTGCAGATGTCTTGACGATGAACTCAATTAGAGCCGACGATGGCATTTCTACACCTACCCATCTCACACTTTACAAGTTTTTTCCCCTTATTCGGATATTTTAAATTACGTCTTTAAGACACAACAACCAAAAAAAACATATGATATTCTTTGATTTTTAAATATTAAACTAATTCATTTGAAACGGAAAGATTACATTGAATCATCTCCGGTTTGACGTCAGCTTCGATGTGTCCTGATGATATGTGTGTCCGGTCATCTGAATCATTTTTCAAGAGAACTTCTTTGTAGTATTCTTGTTTTTCCCTGTTTTTTTTCTTTATAAGGTATTCCTTATTTATATCATTCGCTCACTCTTCCCCCAGTTTCTGACAGTCCGATACTTTCATTCACTCTTCTCTCTCCAACTTCTTCTTCACTTCCAATCACTCACTTTCCTTCCTTCATCCTCTCTCCTTCCCTTCCTTTCACTCTGACTTTCTCACTTTCCAGCATTTATGGTTGAGCAGTAGCAGTAGGATGGTAATCTAACATAAACACAAGCTCCTTAACTTGTTTTTCAATTTCATTTGTTATTTCTTTTCATTTTTTTTTCACAAAATGCACCACCTCCATTGCGGGTGTCCTCTACTCTTCTCTCTTCTCTCTATATGTTGCACATTTCATTTTGTTTTAAAACAATTTCGCTGCAAATCTCATTGCTTGTAAGTAAAAGAAGAATTTTTTTTTCTTTATTCAATATATTACTGATAACATTATTCAACTAACAAATGTTTTTGCTACCATTCATGTCTGTGGATCAGAAAAACCCTTTCCTCATCTTTACATCGAATTATAATATATTTTTTCTTATTCTCCATCTCACAACCACTCAAGAATTGATCAGAATTTAAGAAATTCATCATAGTCTTCTGAAAAAAATGCTCAAAATTTACTTTGTATTTATTCCAAAAGATTAAGTATCTTTTATAAAAAAAACCTCTCAAATATGAATTTCCTGTTAACTATACCATATAATAATTTGAAGTTCTCATATTACCGCTTGATTTATAAACTCGGTCTATTGGAGTGTTGTAATGCATTGATAGCATTCCTATCTATTTCTTTCAAATAAAAAAACTATAAACTTCAATTTGGACTTCAATTTTGATGAGGAAAATACAAAAAAGAACTGAAAGTATGAAGATTGAGAAAGGGAGAGTGAGAGAGGGAAAGAGATTGAAAAGGAGTTATTCATAGAATATACTATATTTATGAAATGAAGCTCAGTTGAAGCCAAGATGTGCCCATTGGAATTAAATTAAAAAAATAAGTTTTTCCTTTTTTTTTTGAATTCTGTACTTGTTTTCTTGACGTCCTTATATTCTGAATACTTACTAACATTAGAAGGATTTTTATTATGAGAAATATCAAAGATCATCTAGTTATAATATATTATATTTATATAAAAAAAAACAATATTATAACTTCTATTTATATATTCTTTTTTTTTTGTAAACAAGCAACAAGCATATGTCCTATATTACGTTAAAGATAACTTATTCTTTTATTTGCAATTATACAAAACATTTCTTTGTAATAAAAATTGAAAACTTGATTATATAATGTAATGCTAACCATAATAATGAAAATTCGATGAGAGAGAGAGAGAGGAGGGAGAGAGAGAGAGAGAGAGAGAGAGAGAGAGAGAGAGAGAGAGAGAGAGAGAGAGAGAGAGAGAGAGAGAGAGAGAGAGAGAGAGAGAGAGTCAAGAAGTTTGGATTTTGCACTAAAAATATAAAAGATAAACATATGTTAAACGATTATAATCTATATGTTCTTTTAATATTTATTTTTTAAATAAATAATGATGTCGTAATAAGTTCAACTTAATGAATGATATAAGAGCATCAAGTACTGTGGGCTATGATCTTTAATTCAAAAACTCCAGCTTGCTTAATGAGCTTGAAAAGAGTCGACCTTATTATATACATAGTTCCCTCTTAAGTGTTATTTTAGCAGAACTTCTATTTAAACACAAAAAGTTCAAAATTCAGCTTATATCAAGCTGTCGGAGTCATTATGCCATCAGTGGGCTGTTCGTCTGAAGGTTTATTGGTCTCCGAGCAGTTCACGAATGACTTGCCATCAGATCTGAAATATTTCGCCCACGAGGTTACAACTCAAAATCTAATCGTCATTTTGATTCATATTATAAGCTAATAATGATTATTGTGACTTCAAAAAATATTAAAACAAAAATGATTTGAATTCGAAGAAATAAAATATTTCAAGAGCGTCAAGTATTTGATCTTTGACATTTATGACGATATTCATCAGGTGAAATAGCTTTTTTCTCCTTTTTTCTCACTTGTGCTCTCTCATTCCCTCTCTCTTTCTTTCTCTCTCTTTCTGTATCTTTCTATCTTTAGTAATATCCATTATAGCTATAAACTCTCTTAATAGACCTCCACCCCCCCCCTCCCTCCCGTAATGTTAAAGGCGAGTTTAAAGATGATATGACATCATTGTCATATTGTATTTATAGTTAGCATTTCAATAATGAGAAAAAAACATTTGAAAGGCAAGAGAAGTCAGTAGTATATTTAGAAAAGAAGAGAGAGAGAGAGAGAGAGAGAGAGAGAGAGAGATAGAGAATTATAGAAATTTATTTATATTTTCACCTTCAAATGACATTTAGTTTTCTGAATTCCAACTTTTTTTTCTCATAAACATAAGACACAATTTACTTTCAATGTTAGGAAATGTTCAAGTTGAGCTTGTGCAAGTATATGCACATGGAGGCTCTGGTCCTGAACCTAGCTGACGTTTCATTTCAGCTTTCCTGTTAATTTTCTCTCCCATTATCCATTATTTGTGTCCAATTACAACAATTTTAAAACTTTAATAGCTGAATATCTAATCGGTACTTCAATGACGTAATTTATCCCTAGAAAAATATAAAATTTTGATAAGATTCTATAATAGAAACTTAATTTTGAATGTGTATATGTGTATGTGTTTGTGTTTATGCATAACTTTTATGTAAACATTCATTCATCCATTCGTCTGAAGTATCTTGTCTTTTTTGACTCAAAATATAAATTAATGGCTTTTAATTTAAGAATTGCCACCATTCATACGTACTAAAGAGGCTGATACTACATAGGCTTGCTCTTGCTTCGTCATATGAAAAGTGAAACGAAGCGGTAAGAGAAGTATAGAAATTGAGACAAAGTGAAAGAAAATGAAAATTAAATATAGGATATGCGAATGAAAATTCGTTTATGAGCGATCTTCTGCTTAACATTATCTCATTCCCAACTTTTTTTTATCCATGCTTCCTCTGTAGATGACGTAATGGGTTGTTCGAATCTTATACACCTTATTAAGACTTTATATAAAGCTTCAATTCTACTAGTCGCCCCCGCTTTCAACTGCACCCACCACTCCTTCATCTCAGTCTCTTCCTCAACCTCTTCCCCCCCCCCCCGCACTTCTCGAAGCTGTCACGCTCCTCCCATTTCCTCTAATCGAGGAGGTCTACGGTTAACTTCAGACTCACAGGCACCACACGAACAGACGGACGGATTGCAAAGCTGAAAAAGAATGAACTCTCAATTTCTACAAACCATGCTTTATTCAAGCTTCATTCTCTGAATCCATGTTGAATCATAGTTCGAGTATCATGTTTTGCTTTTACTATTATCGTTTTGGTTTATGAAAGAGCACTCGCTCCATAGTTGAATATGTAGATTTCGTATACTAACTATACGAATAATCCATGAAATACGTCACATGCATAACGAACTCTCATTTCTTCGTGATTTTTGAAACGAAGTCTATAATCTCTGTATATGTGTATCTCTTTTGCTCTGCTCTATTTCCCTTTTTATATCTCTATCTATGTATATAAATGGATGATGGGATGCGTTAGTTAGTTGTGTTGTGATGTCAGCATACCACATACATATGAGGTTCGACCTCATGCACACTGCATCCCAAATCTAATATTCGACTTTTACATATTATCCAAAACAATGTTTGATTTCGTTAATAATTCAGTGATGCCCACTCAGATACTCATTTTTCTGTTTTTCGATAAAGCTCAGTTCACTGATGAACTATTCGTATGTTCTTTTCATTTTTACAAATTTTAATTTTACTTTCATTCTCCTAATTAAAGATATCTAGTAAAGCTTATATATATATATATATATATATTCCTATTTATTCAGCTTATTCCTTCTCTGTCCTTCAAATTTTCTAAATATAGAGTAGTAAGAGTGAGCTTGACGTAAGAACATGACAATCAAGCTCAACGTGTGGCTTCCACGTGAAGAATGCTGCGACATATACAACTTCTTCAGTTTTCTTGGGTTTTCGTATTGATCTGTGGAATTCATACAATTCTCATTTTCATCTCTTTCGGTATTTCATCTTAATTTTGCTCAATTTTTCTTTTTCAACTTTTTTTATTATCAAATAGACTTGGAAAAAGTTTCATTCATCCATACATTTCACCTTGTATATCGTTTTTCTACTTTCATAGCATCTCATGTCTCATACAATTATGTTGTTTCTTAATTTTAGGCTTGATCAGGTTTTATTATCCTTGAGAGCACAAAATGAGCAGGATAAAAAGTCAAAAAAAGGAAAAAAAATGGAAAGGCAATGAAATAGCTAACCTTATATCCAGTTTTCACCGTCACTTTATCTCTCTCTCTCTCTCTCTCTCTCTCTCTCTCTCTCTCTCTCCCTCTCTTTTCCACAGACTCACACTCTCTCGCTAGATCTTTTTTCCTTCTGCAAGAATTCTATCACATATGCTGCATACCTTTGACTTGAATTTCTCTTCTTCTTTGACACCAACACATTCATCTTCTAACAACATTTCATTTTCCCCCCATGTTGTTTTAGCTTTTCATGAATTTTAAAACTCATAAATCTATACAAATATTCTTTGCTTCTTGGAGGTAAATTCCTCTTTTATTTTTTTTTGGTTCAAATTCTTAGAACTCGAAAAGAAGATTGATCGCACATTTTTCGATCCTCATTTCAAGCTACTTGTTTGATTCTCATTTGGAGCTTAGCTCTATTGTCGTCATTTTAGCAGCTTTCGCATAAAATCTACTAAATTTTTTTCTCTACCAAGATTATCTAACTATTTACTTAAAATTATATAATTTAGTGTCATTTATAAGTCTTAAGATAAATGGTCATCTGACGAATAGCCATTTGGCGTATTGCTAACTGGCTCATTAACTCAATTCAAGTTCAAATTATTATTTCAACTGTTAAACGAGTCCAGTCGAGCTTTCATGCCTACTATCTTTTCTTCAATTGAAAATTGAATATTTTGGTTCCATTACTTAGTTCCATATCTTTGGCATTTTAAGAAATAGATTACGATAACTATATGTATATAGTTAGTATAAATAGATATCCAGAGATGAGTATATGACACATATCCTTCAGACTTTTTCTATGAAATTTCAATTTCAATGATGTAACAGCTTTCTTTCAGTATAGTTTATGTACAAACTATTATACAATAAAATCTATATAAACTACTAAAAGTACTTATTTCTTCATATTTTCATGAATTCAGTTTTCAAAAAAGCTTTTTGTCTTTTCACATGCACATATAGCATGATCATCATCAGCAGCAGCAGCAGCAGCATCATCATCGTCATATTGTACTTTTGATTAAGATCTGTTGAATTTTTGTACATAAATATATATTATATGCATATAAATAGTATAATTAGCTATATATATATATATATATAACTTATTTATTTTTCAAATTATTATACTAAAAAGATTTTGCAAACAATAAATCAGAAGCAGAATCAGAATATTCAATGTACATATCCATTTTCAATTAATCTCTTTTTACTTTCTTTGAACTACACACCCTACTATACGCACTCCTACACACAGATGTTTTGATTATTATTGAATTGGCTTAAATAAATTGAAATGAAACCCATCATATATCATAAAGAACTAATCATCGATCTTCCTGGCCACTGATTTCCGAATTTTTCCGGAAAACTGATGATTTTATTCTATTCAGAGAGTTTAAGAGAAGAAGAGCTCATTGACCAGCTAAATGATGATTGATAGCACATTTATCCTTTTTCATATGCTATTGAAACTCTTTAACTTTACCTGAACATGCTACCGCTTGAATACTTAAAAATGCTTTTTAAAAGTTTGAACATCCTTTAAAAAATTTCATCTGTTTCTTCTAATTTTTTTTCTTGTCTTCCATCATTTCATATAGTTTCCGTCGTTTTTTTTCGTACTGCAGTTCTTTCAACATGCTCTTGCATGATGATAATCCTTTGAACATGCATGATGCTCTTGCAAGTTGGATGTTACGCAAAGGATTTTAAAGACCTATTGTGTCTATTTATATCTTTGTTAGATTTTTCTTTATATTTAGATAGATGTCTTCAAAGAGATATTCTGAAACTTCTTAATTTCTACAGACTTAGCGTATTTCCGGGTCTCTTAATCATATTACCAATTTTCAAGCTTAAATCTGGCAAGTTGCAAGAATTATCTTCAGCCTACTCTTGAACATTTAATCTTTTCTGTTCTGTTTTTTCTTTTTTAAAAGAAAATGGAAAAAAGATATTCGTTTTCATGTTTCCTTTTTCTAGACCTAATCAACAACGTGAGAGCACTGTGTTTGATTACGGATGTGAATACTGTGTTTGATTAAAATTCTGATCAAACTAATGGATATTGTAAAGCTATATGGAAAGTTTCTTTGTTACATCTAATTGGTGCAAAAGAAAAACAGAAACATTGAATCAGCTAAGGCTGTACATGTGCTCATGTGCATGCTGTTGCTGCTCCACATACGTATTGAGAGGATTGAACATTACTTCTTATATTCTCCAGATTGTTATATTATATGAGAGATAGTTAGCTTGATATAAATACGCTTTATGCACATATGCAACCGAAAAGACAAACAGTTTTTCTTTTCTTTCATATTTTGAGCAAAAAGTCTAAGAGAGAAGAAAAGACAGAAGAAGCTGTGAGATCTAGAATATTTTGGAGATCAGCGTGAGAATACGTGAAGTTTTTGTAATATACACTTATTTCAAATGGCTAAATCAAGTGAGATAACTGATTTGTGCTATACCACTTTTGAAAAATAATAAATCTTTATTGTACTTTGTATGAAATCTCACGTTGTATGCACGTAATAGCTTGAGCATGAGCTTGAGCTTGAGCTTGCAATTCAAAGAAAGTAGTGATGCATCGAAGCTTTAGCATTAGGACATTAACAACTTTCTTAACGAGCATTTTCAATGTGAATATCAAATACATGAATAGAAAGAGAAATGATGATCAAGTCTTATTTCAAATCCAAAAGTCATTGATCTTCACACCAGTTCTATTTCGTCACTTTCAATGACCGTATCAGAAACGAATTTAAGAGTAAGATCTTTTTTTTCCGGCCAAATTGATGGATGGAAAGAGAACTATTTGAACTCATCCATCAAGGTACTTGAAACTTTATATTATTATGAATGACATGTTAACTATATATATATATATAAAATTTTCTATTTTCTTTCCGCTCTTCTATCTGTTCGGCTTCATATCTCCACATTTTTATTTTCAATTCTTATCCACTCTGTATTCATTTTCCTTATTCATTTGGCTTCACTCAATCCTTTTCTTACTGGCTTCTCTCTCTCTCTCTCTCTCTCTCTCTCTCTCTCTCTCTCTCTCTCTCTCTCTCTCTCTCTATTATCCTCAACTTCTTTTTATTTATTTCTAGCTCTTCCACTCTCTCTATATTTCCCTTTATGCCCCCCCACCCATGAGTTACTTATCGTTCTTTCTTCTCACTATATATCCCTCTTTTACAACGTTTTGTCATTTTTATATTCTCACCCCACATAGATGCCACAAGATCATTCGTTTCCGCAATTTGACCTCTTCAACAGAAGCTTATACATATCTGAAAACTTTGGCAGAATTCCCTCTTTCGCATCTCAAAACTGATCAATTCTGCAGCCTGCGCTATTCGTCAAATATTATTTTTCCTAAAATTATCATTTGTTTGCGCCACGCTTACATACATTCCACAGTGTTTAAATGCTTTAAAAGCAAGAAAATTATGATTTTTTTCAAAAATATTCAAATTAATTTGATGATGTCAATCTCAACAAGTTGATGATATTTCCATGTCTAATATTTGAATCTTCTTCTTATTATTTGTCAATAAAAGAGTCAGAAAGAGCGAGGGAGAGATGGACTATGAATCATACTCCTAAGATTGTATGTGTATCATCAATTAACTATTTTAATATATTATTCAGTAAGCATAGTATAATCCATCTGACTTATATACATATATAGATGATACGCCATCATTCATATAATCATTATTCTCATCATCATCGTCGTCGTCGTCGTCGTCATCATCAGCATCATTATTATCATATTCATCATCATAATACATGATTTTTTCCTATAAATACTATTCTATTTCATATTGAATCTCGAATTTTCCATTGTATTATACAAGTATTCTTCAACTTCAAGAAGAAAATGTCGGTATAGTTTAATGAAAAAAAAAAGAAAAAAGAGAATAATAGCGAAAAATGAGATAGCAAATGTAAAAATGACGTACTGAAGAAGATGAGTATGATGATGTTATTGGAAGAAAAGTTATGAGAGCCATTTCGGACGCATAGCAAAGCACATTTTCATTCATTTTCGATAACCTTTACCATCGAAGCAACTATTCCACAAGCCTTTTCGTTGATCTGTTTGCTCTTCTATTTGACATCAACATCATGCTTTCTTCAAAACTCTGCATTGTTTTTTCAATTTTCTCCAATAACGTTTATGTTAGGGTTTAACATTTTATCTTTATTCTATCGCATCGTTAAGCAGTTTGTTTTAAACTTTTTAAATTCTTTAATTTTACATATAAATGCTCATATTATATTTTGAAATTTGCAATTGGAAACTGAAGCATTTGCAATGTTTCTCACTATAGCTTACCATCAATGTTGTCTATTCATTCAGGTAGTCTTGCAATGCTGCAAACTTCCGAACTATGAGCATGCATCTGCAACAACGATCTCGAGCTTATCATTTACTTCCAGCTTGACTTATTGAGCAAATGCTCCGGAAGAATTGCCGTTCGATTACTAGAATTGACTAATTAACGTATAGGCAAATGGAATTAGCTACATTCAAAAGAGATAAGTAGAAATCAAAAGGAAGACCAACTGACTAACTTCATGATATATCCACCCTCTCATCTCTATCATCCATGCTGTTCAAGTTAAGTTTAAGTTCCGAACATTAGCTAAAAGCCATAAATTGGTTATTGTGGGTGGAGGATAAATAAGGAAGATTAATATATCTAGGAATCAAAACTAAAAATGTTCAGAACTATTTAGCTAAAGCGTTATCGTTCTCTCCCCCCCCCCCTCTCCCAATTCCTTCTCTGAAATGGCTTAATGAACAAACATCAGAGTATAGAGAAAGAACTTCGTTTTATATTCATTATCTCTATGTATTTCAACTCTTTATCTCCTTTATAAACTATTTTAAAGCTAAACTTGGCAATTTAGTCGATTTACGAATATAAAAAAGATTGTTAGAGGGTAACCAAACTAAATTTCATCTTGTGTGTCTATACTAATGATCATACATCTACATTTTGCGATGACGATATTTTATGTTTTTTTGTGTTACACTATACTATCCATTCAATAAGATCTATCGTTCTTCTGCTATTCTAAATCTTCTCTTTTAACATTCTTCTACCTCTATATATGTATCTAATCTCCTCCCCCCTTACTTATTCTGTTCCAGCACATCATCTTTCCAAGCACTGCTCTAATTCATTTCCAGCCTTTATTTGGTAATTTGGCTGCTGTGAAGAACATAGATAGAGCTTCGGCTTAACCGTTGTTCAATCATGATCCTTGCCGTTAAAACTTGATTTTAATATCGTTTTTTTCTCTTTTTACATATATATATATATATATATATTGTTGTTTGTACCGCCAACTTTTCTTCGTTAATACTCAAACACTATTGACTCACATTTCAATAGTTCTTAACTATGCGTAAAAACGTATAAAAAAAACTTGAAAATACATGCAAAACCTAGTGAGCTGCAATTGAATTGAACCTTATATTTTCCATTGGCCCTTCTGTCTATCAATGATCTTATGCCTTTTTTCAAAAAAAAATACTGGTTTTATCAGAAAATATTAACAAAAACCACTGAGCATCAGCAGTTTTTCTTCTTAATACAATGAAAACAAATTTAATTTATCAACAGCTGTTTCTTCATCAAATCAGTTTTGAACAATTTTTTCTGTTTTTGTATTACATATGCTGAAAAAAATAATTTTTCTTTTGTTCACAATGTTTTTTTTTCATATTTTCTTGTGTTTCAAACGAAAAAAAAAAGAAAATAATTAGAAAAGTACAAAACAGTAATAATAATAATATTTTTATTTTTATTATTAGTCTCATATATTCATTGTTATTATTATTATTATTATTGTTATAAACGATGTCGAATATTCAATTAGGCTATGACGACATGAACAGGAAAATTTTCGTTTTTAACTATTTTTATTATTTTTTTGATCTTCACCCTTAACGCTATTTCCAGTCGAGACCAGCCACATGGAGGTAACGAAAGGAATTTTTTTTTACACATACATACATACAACTTCAATATCCGCCTGAGGCAAATTATTCGAAAAAAGGTATTGCACTGACTGTTCATACCGGATAAACTCCGTTCAGCTTAAACTCTTGTTTCCAACTTCAACAAGCATAATTTGAAGAAGTGGAACATTTTTCGAAAGTTTTCAAATGTTCTTCCACTTACAACTGTTGAAGTTTACTATTCTCCCTCCACCCGCGCAATTGAGTTTGCAGAATAATTTAAAGTTTTAAATGAAATCAAGTAAATAATAGATATAGGTGGTATAGATTTGCAGAAGAAATTTGAAGAAAAAAAAAGAAAATTGTTGAATAGAAATATAGAAATACACGTGTTTCTGCTCCTGTTCCTGCTTCTGCATCTATTTATAGTAGATGTTTTGTGTATTAGATACATATGTTTCTGTTTATATACATAAGAATATACAGAAAAAGTTGTAAATGGATAGATAATACATAGATGTATCATGTATATAGGATGTAGTAGGTATCTATCTGTATATCTCACTACTACTTCTACTACCACAACTCATTCATACTTTAAACTATTATTTTTCATGATTACAAACAAAACAAAAAATTAAATTAAAAAGTTATATAAAAATATATAAAGACTGATTAAACACGTGTTATTTCCATTATTTCAAGGAAACAAAACTAATTATTTTTTATATTTCAATATTATTTCAAATAAAAATTGTTATTCAGCTGTATATGTATTGCCCCTTCAATAGTCATTGTCGGCTGTCGACTTTGAGCATAGGTTCGCGGGTATAGCATATAGCTTCTACATAGTTTAACGAGATTTTTCGCTTCATTTTCTAGTATTTTATTCTAAAACCGTCAGCTAATTTTACTTTAAGTTGTTATCACATGTCCGTTTAATATTAATTTCGTGGAAAAGATATTAAACTGTGTTTCTAAGCTGATCTCCATGTCATAGATCATGTTTGACTCCAGGAAATCGTGTTTCAACTTCTTACAGATATGCTTGAATTGATACTGGCAACGCCTAACTTCTAACCTTTTTTTGTAAAATGAAAAAATGGAAAAGATGGAAAATCAGACATTGAAAATCACAAATTTCGAAGAAACAATATTGAAATTCTTGTATATCTCGTGAAGAGGTTCTGAATATTTAAATCTGATGAGCATGCTCATGTTCTAAGAACAAGAGAAACATCTTTTCTTTTCAATTTTTTGTTCTAATTAGATCATTATTATCAAACTTACATGTTATCTTCATCTTTTATTACATCAAAAAGCATATTTTGATATCATATTAATATATATATACATATATATTGAATGTATAACCATTCATCCATTCTTTTTTTTTCAAAATTAATTCTTACATATGCTTCCTTCTTCTTGGCTACTCCCCCCCCCCTCTCTCCAATCTTGCCTTTTCCCTTTCTCTGTCTCCTATTTGATAATAAGGAAGTTTCTTTTTATATAACCAAAAAAAACATTTGATCGAATTCTAAGTGATCAATAATCTCATGAGCTTCTGTTTGATTCAAAAAATGTGTGTCCCAGTCAAGACCATTCCGTAATTCCTCTCAATTAAGTTGAAGCACATTAGTGGAATTAGATGAGAATTCAACCTGTATTCTTCTGAACTAAGCTATTTATGTAATTCAAAGACTTTTTTTCACTTCTAAATGACATCACATTCTGGTGGACACCACGTTTTGTGCTTTTCCTACCTCTGAGACGACAAAAAAAGAAAAAATTACTCTGAATTTCCGTTTTCCGACCATAACATAACTCAAATCTGTTTCATTTCTTTGTAAGCTTAAACCGAATTTGTTTCCCTTTTTCTCCCGGTCTGCCTCGATAAGTTTAAAGGAATTTTTGACAAGACAACGGGTTCATCCCGTTTTGAAAAGTTCTTTTCTGATCTTTTCAACAACAAACAATGTACCTCATTTTTCCTTTAATACCTTCTTGGTCTTTATTTAACTTTCTCTAAGCTTTTCACTTATTCACCCGATTTTCATGAAATATGCTGAAACTAAAATACACAGAGGAGATGAAAAGGATGAATATCTAACATCCTACCTTCATTCCCCTTTTTGGACATGAAAGTGCTCTGTGTATGTGTGTCTGTAATATATGAATACATATACTTTGGAGTCTTACAAAGTTCACTTCCCATCTCTGTTTTATGTTCTTGAAACCTCTCCTTATCTTTCATTTCTATCATTTTCCCCTCTTCTTCTATTTTTTAAACATTGAATGAGTTCAAGTTACTATTTTGGCTTCTGATCTGTTGCAAGGATTTATCAGCTTTTCTCATAAAATTGTAGCAATAAAGTCATTAATATCTTTAGTTCAATATATATAAACGGCATTTTTATGATTTTTCATAGAAATCTTATGATATCTATAAACTTCATAAATTGGATTTTTTAATTAACTTCAAGTGATTTTTGATTAAAATTTATATTATCCTCATATTTTTATGTGAGACAGGAGGATTTTAAAGCTTATAAAGCAAGACATCTCTCTCTCTCTCTCTCTCTCTCTCTCTCTCTCTCTCTCTCTCTCTCTCTCTCTCTCTCTCTCTCTCTCTCTCCCTCTCTCTCTCTCTCTCTCTCTCTCTCTCTCTCTCTCTCTTTCTCTCTCCTTCTCTCCCTTCATTATAGACGTCAATGAACAGCTGGAAATCTTTACAAGAATTTTTCGACCGCAACTTTATGATTAATTCACCCAAATAATTTTTTTTTCTGTTTTATCAATCTTTTTGTCCTTTTTCCTCCCTCTACTCTATAAATGTGTGCACCATTTGAATGATTAATCAGTAACATAGCTTTGATCTGCTTTAAACTACAATTTGTATGAAAACATAGTTTTCTAATTTTTGTTCAAAATTCAACTGAATTATAGTTGAAATGATTATACTACAAGGGTATTATATCTGATTTTGGAGGTAATATTTAATCAAATCAAGCACAAATGAAGAATATCCTGTATATCATCATCAAGTGCTGCAACTCGTTCTAAATATAAATATTATATTCTTCAAATTGGAATTATATTCTTAAGATTTTGAAGTTATATAATCGAAAAGTTTATTATACAATGAAGCCTATCCGTAAATGAATCTAAGAACAAGGAAATCCCTCGTCCTCCCACCTGTTCATCTACATAAACACGTCATATCTTCTTCCTTTTTCAACCCACTCATGCAATCTCAATGTACTTCGCGACATTGCTTTACGAAGAATTAACAAAAAAGTGTCGAAATCATGAATTTTTGTGTATTTTTCAAAACAAATATCATATAATCCAATAATTGAAACTTCGTTTCATTACATAACAGAAATACGAAATTAGGTTGAAACTTGAAAAGCTCATATATCATCATGATCTCTGTTCATACCATATCGTAACTGTCAATTTAGTTATTCAAGGAATCATAAATGAAGGAGATCAAGCATACTATTGTAAGAAATGAAGGTCAGGAATCAAAGGTGAAAATAAAAACAGAGGAAGAATGAGAAACATTCTAAGTTCGGAACAGAGAGAGAGAGAGAGAGGGAGAGACAGAGAGAGAGAGAAATGAGCTATTAGATAAAGAGGTAAAGAGAAACAATGTATTAATTCTCTTTTACCTGTTACTTTCTATCACCTTGTTATTCAGCTTTGCCATATATGATATTCTCTCTACCTGACTATCTCTCCTAGTACTTCTATCTCTCTATCACTTTCTCTCTTTCTCTTTATCTCTTGTTCTCTCTTCTATATAAATCTCACAGCTCCGCCTTCTTCACATATTCATCAATCTTACTCTAATATACCACCCTACTCTTACATCTATTTCTCTTCTTTTTCTTTTTTTTTCCTGGCTTCATCTATATTTTCAATCTATCACATATCATGCACGCCAACATTTAGAATCAAATTTACTTATAATCTGCATCATCCCTTTCGTGTGACGTTGAATTAGAATCACCTGTGACCCGATCTCATATTTTGAATTGTCTATGCGTCACATTTTCACTTATATCTCTATTTCACGTCAGATGACGTCAATACCAAGTAGCAGCAAAGCTTTGTCGCCGTTGTCAAATCATGCTCCTCCTACTACATAGAGTCAGTCCTGGCCACATTTCGGAACCACCCTTCTTGTCATTCAGCTTAATTATCGTCGAGTATCTCCGTGATCTAAAGCTGTTCACATTTTCCATTTCTGGCCAGACGTTATCAGGAAAAAATCTGAATTCCTTCTCAATTCGATCACCTGTTGTTCCAAAGCATTTTTTTTCCTTTGACGTCTCTTGCCATCCCCAGTTGTCATTATCAGATTCCCAACAGATCTGCATCCGATATGCTATCACAGTTCTCCCTGCCATACATCTCTTGCGTGTCAAATTTATAAAAAATATTCCCCCTTTCCCTTTTAAAATTTTTTTTGATAAACCAATCGAAACTTTTTGATAAATCCATGAAAATGAGAATAACTTCGTACAATTCCCATCATGTTCTTCACTCAAAATATATTTTTAAACACTTTCTTACATGTTATAAGCTGAATTTCAATTTTTTTTGAAATTTCTTTGTCCCTTTGAAACAAATAACTTCATGTTTTCAACTTTTGTGACAATACCTTTATTAACCTTTAGACAGAAATGAAATAAAAGCTGAAGAATTCAATTATTTGTTTGAAAATTGAGACAGATGTGCATAAGTCAAAGACCTTGTTATACCTTACACCCATTTTCCCTTTTAGTTATTCTTTTACTCTCTATATATCTCACACTTTCTCTATCTTTAATTACCTATTGTTGTTTACCAATTTGATAAAATTAAGTTGGACACTGAATAGTATATGCATGTACATGTTTATTTTCTTACTATTTGAATTTGTTTTTCTTGTATTTATCTCTCTCTCTCTCTATTTCTCTTTCTCTCTCTCTCTCACATACTCTCTCTCACTCTCTATCTTTCGCTATTCTTCTTTTTTTATTCGTTTTTTCTCATTTGCATTGATTTTCTTTATTTTATTTGTTGTAGGTACCCCCCATCTTACTTCTTGTAAGTTATGAACAAGCTTCATCTCGCCGTCCTTCTTGTCTGCGCCTTGTGTGCCTTGACTACCGTCCACGCCGCCCCCGCTTCAGAAACTAAGCTAGATGAGGCCATCAGTAAGTTATAACTTTATTATATAATATTTTATGAACACAAACTAAGTTTCGAATTAAATTAATGATGAGCTTCTCTTTTCAGGTTATTTGGATTTCAATAAGCTCAACGATGAACAGAGACAGGAATTGTTAGAAAATATCTTAAGTTCACAGAAGGAATCTGAACAAGCTGGTAAATCATCATATCTGCTTTAACAACTTATTTCAAACATCTAATTGATAAAATATGTCAAAAATCATGAATTTCTGAATAATAATCAACAGATGTTATGATAAATTTGCTTTCACAGTAGCAGGCAAATGCGATTTTTGGATAAATTTAACTTATCAAATTACCTGCCATGTTGGGGGAGGAGGGTTTGACTGATGAAAGCATTTTTCTTTGTTAAATGTCGTACTATGAAAGTCAATTATTCAGACACGACTGAATAGAAATTTAATTAAGTATTTCTGGCGAATTATTCAAATCCTCTCTCTTTGAAGGCTCTCCATAATTTGAAAATTTAAAAAAAGATTTTGAAACAATGAAATTCTCACCTCATAATTCAATTACATAATTTATTCGTTTCAGAAGAAGATAATTTGGATATGAACAAGAGAGCACAAACGTTCGTTAGGTTCGGAAAACGTGCTCAAACATTCGTCCGATTCGGCAAACGAGCACAAACTTTTGTTCGATTCGGCTAAATACGATGACCTTCAACAACAGAAGCATTGACGTCAGAAAACAGTATTTCATCTCAGAATTCCATAACTTTACTCTTCTATTATTAGTATCCCCCAATTTCTTCATCTCATTTTTGAAGAATTTTCAATGAAAATGAGATGAATATCTAGAAAAACAGTCTAATAATTCCAATTACTATTAATTGTTTGTGATTACTTTTGTAATTTTTTTCTTTTTATCACCAGTTTTCCAGAAAAAAAAACAACAATTATGTTTTAGATTAGATCATTAAATCCCTACTATTACTTTTATACTAACTATATTGCCTCTCTGCATCTGATCAGTCAGAATTCCGAATTCACTGAATCTTAGAATCTGCGTTGAACGTCTTTAACCAATATCATGTGGTTCCGTTTTTGCCCATCTTCAAAACGTGTTCACATCGAGTAGCATCCATCATCATCTTCATCATCGTCCTCTCCATCAACGTTTTTGCGAAGATAATACTCATATATTGAAGTATTGTTCTTCATAGAGACGTTGGAAACTCTCAAGACGCCAACTGGCGCCTCCCAAACTGTTCTGATTTGTTTGGGGTGTCACTACGTCTCCATGTATTCCTTGGATCATTTTATTCTCTCTTCATTTCTCTCTCACTCTTTTTGATATATGTTTAATATCTCTTACACGATCTCTTTTTTTTTTCTATCTCTCTCTGTCTCTCTCTCTATCTCTCTCTATCTCTCTCTCTCTCTCTCTTTGAATCTCTCTTGTAAGGAAGCACAGCCATGCTCTGATCTCTAGATGATAGACGATCTCATCTATTTGATATGTACTTCTGTGTGTTTTACAGCTATTCAAAGCTGAATAAACATTTACTTGTTATTTTTTTACTATTCAACAACTTCATTATAATCAGTGTATGTGAAAGAAAAATTAAAAAAAAACGTGGAAGGCAATACCAAACGTTGGTTCTGACATAACAATTCGTTCGTACTCATCAGTAGTGTGCATGTTTAGATTAGCAAAATGATTCTCATAAAGTTTAAAATCTGATTAAAAAAACAAGAAAATTAGCGGCAAAATGAAAGCAAAAACAGTGAAATGTGTTGAATAATTTGAAAAAAAAAAAAAAAGAAACAATATCTACAAGAGATTTAGTCATTTTTCCTATATTATTCGATATATTCATACATAAATGCACTATAAGTTGAGACTTTATAAGAAATATGAGCATGTGTTTCAAGTTCAAACTATTGAAAAGCTTATTGAAATATTAAATTCATAACCAAAGCTCGCACTATAACAGCAACTACATAAAGAACTAAGTCGATCTGACTGATCTCTTTTTTCATGAACTCTGTGTGCTGTTGTTATCTAAAACATGGAAAATACTTTCAGGTTTTCTTAACAACAAGATTTTTCCAATTCTGACATTCGACCTTTAACGGCGTAGCGATACATACATTTAAGCTTAAGCAAGGAGAAACAACAACATAACGCGTACTCAAACTCATTTTCATTGTTGCTGTATTGGGAAAATAACAAATACGAAAATGAAATAAAACATTGAATAAATTAAAAAATACAAATTATTCTTTAGAAAAACGTTTATATCACCTATTTGGGGCAATTTTAGCTTATATGTATCTGTATCTGTAATAACTCAACACAACAATTTTGTGATGAATACATAGATTGACAGTAAAATATTCGAATTTTTTTTGGAAAAACATAATGTTTCATCGCTTTCATATTTCATAAAAATGTTAATTCCGGATTGAAGAATCATCTCTGATTACTCGACGATGTCATAGCAAAATCTTTTGATGTTCAAGATTTGGATAAGTCAAAATTCAAGTAGCACTTCAAACGTCAGCAACCCAGAAAGGAGGTTATGACCGTTTGAGAAAATCACATATCTGAAGACGCGCTGCTTTACTATTATCGGATTTTCATATTCAAGGTATATTCTGTAGTCCTTTATAGCAATCATAGTCAACTTTTGAATATTTCTCCATCTACTTTAGCATCTCTTTTTCATCGTTTCAATCTCTCAATTCGTCACGCTCTCTCCAGAATCTGTGCACGTCGTCTTCATCTTCTTCATAAAGCTTCACGTCTCTCGTCGGAAAAATTTCTTAAAATTCAATTGATGTCGTAGATGTCAGACGACGTCGGTCGCAAAGCACATCCCACAATTTCTTAAGAGTTGCTCTGAAGTTCCTCCTAGAAAATGTATTTTGCATTCTTCGCTTTTTCTGGTAAACTAGCGCTATTTCTCTGTGACATGCTGAATATATCAGAATCGTTTGGAGATATTTATATATGTATTTCAAATAAAATTATAATAAATCGTATAATTCTACTAAGTTTACTGATATATTATTGTTTTTTTTCTTTTTTAAGCTTTTCTCTTAAGGCGAATCTATATACTCCTTATTCGTAAAATTTTCTATTTTTCATCTCTCTTTCTCTCTCTCTCTCTCTTCAGATCAAAGATGATGGTAATACCTGTTAGTCAGCATAAATTAATAAAAATTCGTAAAGTTAATCGACGTCATCTCACTGTACTAGCTCTCTATTGCTCAATAATGGCTTTTACATTCAACTTAATTGGTAAGTTCCCATACACATTGAAATCAGAAAAAAAACAAGAAAACAGAATTTCATTCCCGCTTTCAAATATTGATGAAAGGTAGTTTGAGGGAGGGTAAGAAGTTAGAGAAATAGAAGAAAGACAGATAAAGAAATAACCAATAAAACTAATGTAAAATATTTAAATAGTATTTATAGGAACTGGTACAAACAAGTGGCTTTATACATCAGAAGTTTTAAAATATTATATTATGCCGAATAATTCTCAAGCAGATGACTACCTTAGTGGTAATCAGCCAACATATTATAAGAATGCTTCCATAGGTCCATGGAGATTCTGCTGGTTAGATCGTACGTTATTTGGCACTTTGTTCTTTACTATTTGAAAATGAAGAAATAGAACAGTAGATTAATCAAATAGTTATATGAATATTTCAAAATCAATTGAATAATTCCAATAGACTATGAACAAAAATATTATATATTAGAATGAACAATCTATTTTCGTTGTTTTATTATTCAAACTAAAAAGAAATAATCTCAAAATTCAATTATTTTCCCAAAATATTGTCTGAATTCATATATTTTACAGTTAAAAATTTATATATTTCTTAAGAGTAAATATACTTTACTACAAGTATTACTATATTTGTCTTTTTTTTTCTTCTATTCAATCAGATAATTAGATTTCACCATGTAGTAGTGTGCATATGCTCGATCTCTATCACTCTCAATTGGTTTTTGAAATAACTAAGTAAGAAAAAAAGAAAATTAGTAAGAAATAAAATGAATAAATAACTATTTACATTTGATTTTTGCTCAGCAAGCAACTCAAACTATTTGTTTTAATATTTTTATCCATTTTAGCAGTACATGATTTTCATTGTCAGCCAGTAGAATATTTGATAGATGATGATCCGAGTGATGTGACAACATCTGTTCAACGTAAGTCAATTGAAGATTCAAACTATTATGAAAATCTGATGAGACCATGAAGAGAGAGAGAGAAAGAGCGAGAGAGAGGGAAAGATAGAGAGAGAGAGAGAGAGAGAGAGAATTTATACATAAAATAATAGTTAAATATTCAGGCAATTCATATATATTATATGTATATTGCTCCAAAATTAGGTAATAGATATAAGATAATACACATTTCTAAACATGTAAATGTTAACAAGAACATTGATTTAATTGAAAAGAATTTGACGTATAACTTGTGTAGACAAAGATCTGGTGAGTGAGTGGGTCAAACTTTGATTAGCAAATTATTATAATTCTATTTTTAGAAGAATTATATTTTATGATAAATGAAGCATCGTGCATACTTTATTCTAATATAATTCTTATTACCATAATTTAAAGATTTATATTATATGTATTATATAAAAGACATAAAATTAAGATCATTCTTGGAAAAAACATTTCATAAACTTTTGAGAAAACGTTCGAATTTGCATGCTTTACTGTTTACATGACGTCCAACCTGAAGCAGAATCACGTCACGTTTATACGTATCAGTGCAAATCATTTTCAAGTTTGAACGGGATAAACTCGGCTGTGTTTGAAAGAAACGACAAATAAAATAATAAAATCAAATTGTTATACAAGAATAATTAAACTTTTTTTAAACTTAAAAGCTTATTCAATTACAAATTCAGAATCATCGCGACGATCATTTCCGTTTATGATGACAGGAATGTTATTGGATGTTGTTGGATTATTTATGTCATTTGTTTGTTACAAACTACCAACACCCTACGCATCATTATTAACATCAACATTAGTTCATATCAATGCAGGTTTTCAAATTCAAGTTTTATTTTTTTTATTCTTGAATCCAAATTACAGGGATTGCTAACTTTCTTTGCATTATTGTGTACATGTCTGCTGTCTCAAAAGAAGTTGGTAATCGTATACATCCAGCTTCCAAAATGGATGTACCATTGTTTCATTTTCAATATGGTTATTCATTTATATTTTTAAAAGTAATTATAAAGATAAAGATAACAAAAAATTAATTATATTATATTCTTCAGGCTTCATTTCTCTTAACAGAATTGGCTGCTCTCTTTTCCATCATGGTTTATATGGCAAAAAGAGATGAACGAACATTTAATCGATATAAACTTCGTTCATTACTAAATACACATACAGTATTTGAATTAAACATAGTTATTAATTATATTTTATATGTTTTAGAATACTGTAGGAACTGATCAAAATAGTGAAGAAATAGTTTCTAGAGAAAATGCTTACCATCATGCTCGTTTTGATAATAGAACAAGGTATATATGATTTTAATTTCAAAACTTTAGATTTATTTAACTCTTTAAACTATACGATATAATATGAATAATTGCTATATAAAGTACAAAAAAAGTATAACAGATAGAATGACATGAGTTAGGAAGTTTTGACTCTTGATTTCATAATTTCTATTGAAATAAGGTTAGAAATGTATAAAACAAAATAAAATTATTTGAATACCACATGATGAATAATAGTATTTGACTCCTCAAATCATTTGATTCCTGTCAATATTTTCGATTATAATAGAAAAGAATTGATGAAATTTGCCACATGCTTTCAATCATATCAGTAATTCTATTTTGCGATTAAATTATACAATAATGAAATTATCAGAAACAACTTGAACATTTTCTCCGATAATGCTCAAATAAAATTTCCAGGAGTACATCTTCTAATGCTCCTTCATTTGAAATGCTCATGAGGCGTTCGCCTCCTCCGCCGTCAGCTCTGAGGTCGTTGACTCAAGAAGCGTTTTTTCCTGCAATGCTCATGGTAATCGAATTTAGTTTACAATTTAATTTGAATGATTTCGAGCATGCTTCAGAATCGAGAATCTGTGAATGCTAATGGAATAATGGCCGTTAAACGTGGTTCTGTTGCATTCTCTTTGCCACAGATGCCAAATCAGTTGTCGAAACCGCCATACATCGGAAATGAACTTCACATATAGGATTTAAATTTTTGATTCGAGATTCAATCTACCACACGTTTCCTCTCAATATCGTCTTCCTCGTTTTTATATATTGTTCTCATTGTTTCCTCCTAATTACACTGATATTCGAAGCAGCTGCCGAAGGTTGAGAAAAAAAACTAGACTAACTTCAAACATCATTCACCTTCTAACGAGAAACGCACTCATGTCAGGAAGTTGCACTTTTTGATTTGGAATTTTCATAAATCTTTGCATATACCTAAGGATTTCGTGATTGATTTTACTGATTTTCTCTCACCGTTCTCAAACAAATCGTACTTTTTTTTTGAAGATGTCTTGTATTCTATAGAATCGCTTGTTGACAGATTAATTGAATATTTATAATTTATGCATTTTAACTAAATAAATGAGATCTACTTTATGAATTAATAAGACGATTAAACTCATTGTAATTCTTATCAATTGACGTCAATAGAGAGCATCACGCACGCACGCTGTTTCTCCAATCTGATATGAATTATTTGATTACATAGGCTTCTGCTACACACAAATCATTGAAAAAAACATTTAATGAAAGTAATAAAGTATTCAGATCAGAGTATTTATTCTCATGTTGAGAAACATTGTGTCATTAGTAAACGAGAAGGGCTGTCTCATAACTGTGTCTCATCTTCTTTCGTTTTGTTTATCTAGATAAAGTCTAGTCCCAGATTCGCTGTCTTGTCTTTTAAACCGCGAAATCCCACAGCTTCATCTAGCAGATTAGATACCGATCATATTGCTCCTTCTTGCCATTTTACTACATTTCAAATTAGTTTCTTAAGCAGGCTCATTTCTACTCAAACTCTTTTTGTATGTATGTTATAATTCATTCTTCCTTTTCTCATTTCATCTATCTTTCCCACTCCTTGTATATATTCTCTCATTATAGCTGCGTCTCTATTATTGTCTTGCTCTCACATTTCCATCATTCATCTCATTTCCTTGCCTTAAGCAGTCTGTGTGTTCTCTGGCAAACACCACAGCACAATCGAAAACATTAAGTCGTTGTTGGCGCATATTCAGTGTATTAATCGAGGCTTTAACATACCCTGGGGCACTATTTGACCTTTATGCCAAACAAGTTGTGTAATTCTATTTACAATTAAGTAATATCTTTTATGTTTCTTATTGATTTTTCAATACAACTTCTGTTGAACATCATCTTCCTTGAATACAACACTTCTACTTGGTATTGAATAATATCGAATTCCCCACACCCAGCATGGTGATCCATTTTCGTCAATTCAATTTTTTGCTATGTTCTCGGCCTTCACGATTAGTACATACATCGATTCTACATGTTCGTATTATTTACTTTCATCTACTTGTTCGTAACTTGTTGTCATGATGATCAAGAGACATTTCTTATTTCGGTGGCAATTACACCTATATTCGCCAATTCTTTTTGTATTATCTATTCATTTCAGCGACAACATGGGCCTCATATCAACGGATTGGAACATTAGTCCGGAAACCTTAATAGAGGTTTTTTTTTCATTATATTTAAATCATTTTATCCGTAATTTTTAGGCTGGAGGACATCTACAACGATTAAAGATGTTTCCCTACTTTGATATTGCTCATTACCTTCTTGTAAGTGTTCAGTTCATATCAAAAACTAATCTCATTGTATAAACACTATTAAATTTCAAGAAACGCATAAATACTAGCTACTTGAATAAGTGTATAACTAATGCCGTTCATGTTCTTATCATTGCACTATACGTACACCAATAGCTTATATTAGTATTTGACCGTGATAATTCATTTGAAACATTTCTGTGCGTTGATTAGTATAAATGATATAAGGTTTAAAAATACTTTAGTACTATGTATGTTTGTAGGCATGTTCTTCTGTAAGAGATGAAATGGGAACAGGTGGAGTATCATTTTCTAGAAGACATCCGTTCTCATGCTGGCTTTCATGCATGCTTATCTCTTTCGCAGGTGTTACTTTTCTTGCGTTCTCTCCTTATCTTTTATCATTTTTTCAGGTAGTTTTTTATCTTGTTTTCTTCTGGGTGAGCCTATAATCACTCCCTTTAAAAGTCATAATGACGTAATACTCGTTAGTTTTCTTCTTTTAATCTCTGGATTATGTGGCTGTTTTAGGCATCAATTGTTTGGTACTTTGTCTTCTATTCACCCTTTGATTTGGTTTATAAACTAATTAAATTCTTTCCTATCAAGTTAGTGCTATATATAGCTAAGGAAGTTCAAAGAGCATATAAGGTTCATAGTCTATATTTTTTTGCTGAAACATTGTTTTTTTTTTTCAGATATCACATGGTGTAACCTATGCAGCAAAATTATATCCTGAATCATACTTAGTTCAAGTACTAGTTGGAGTATCCAAGGGTGCGGGAGCAGGAGTGGTCAAAATTATTGAACAGGTTTACTATTGAACATGTGTTCGTCATTACGCAAAGGTTTTTTCAGCTCGTTCAAGGTGTGTGGGTACCGAATAAGCATGAACTACTTCGTCCTTCATTCACAACCAAGGTTTGTGTTTTACTCCAAGATTTGTCCCCTTTTCAATATATAAAATCAGTCACCTTTATTGTTGTTTTGAACTTGAAATAATTTTCAAATTCTTATAGGCCTGTGTTGTCGCTTCATTGGTCTTCACATTGGAGAGAAATAGTATGTATGTTACAGCTCCTCATGATCTAGTCTATTTGGTTAGTGTTTTTATTTTTTTTTAAATATTTGTTTGAATTCCAGAGTGTTGTTAGCTTCTTTATATATTTCAAGTTAGCCGCAGTCTTTGTTGGAGTTTCGGACCCATTGGCTCCTGTTGAGAATTTATGTTGCGCGATTTTCATGGGTGGAATATGGGAAGCTTTGCAAAAGTATGAGATACAAACTATTTTCAAATACTAATATAAATTTTCGCAGAGCTATTCAGCACACGAAAGTTGAAGCATCTAATGGAGTAGTTAAAGCTGAGGAAGAAATAACAAAGGAAAAAAGAAGAAAATATGACAAGAAGAACAAATAAATTAGATTTTTATTAGGAGATTAAAATATTCTCAGGTTGCAAAGTTCCAGCTCTCATCTCCTCAACTTGAAGCCAATAGTTTCTAGTCAAGTTAACTGTGATCTAGCATTGTTATATTTATATCATTCATAACTCGCTTTATAATTTGTATATTCCTGCGGGTCTTTGACCAAAAAACAGCATTCTTCATAGTACTATTTTAAATTCCATAACAAAGCTTAGGGAAATTTTAATTAATTATTTTAATAAATATATACGAGTCTAATGTCTTTTTTTCTCACTGACAAGCATTGTCAGATTTCTCAGCTCTCTGTTTGTCTAAGATTCGCTCAATCGATTCAGATCAGCTCGCGTTAATCACATAGACAACACTCAAGTTTGTCTTATCCCCTGTGTGGTATTGCTTGTATCACTTTTGATGAATTTCTATAAATATTTCATTCATCGCATTCAAATTCTTCAATAATGCCTCCAAGAATTTGCAAGAATTTGCCGCTATACGTAATTCTTAAATGGTTTCGGGATCTAACGAAACTTGATACAAGTGTTTAGCTGAAAGTACAATTGAAACTTAGTCACTTTACTTCATTGCTCCTGAAAAGAGTTTTTTCTTTATGTTGTTACTATTTACAAATTCTCAAAGAAACTCAAGTTGTTTAGGCTTTTTCTTTAGGTTTATGAATACACTTCCTGTTACTTACTTTCATTCTAGAGATTCAAATTTATGCTAAAAATCGTTCTATTACTTTGCCGAACAGTGTCGTGACAACTCCCGAGCATCAAAATTTCTTTTCAAATAAATTCTCGTTATGTTATATCTCTTTGAGAAGTTTCAATAATCGATTTTCCTCAAACCCTCCTGACGAATATCTTCTCTGTGCGATACATCGAATGTTCAGATGGCAACTGTTCTCCATCTGCCAATACGTCCAGTTATACAACGTTATCTCCCGCTTATACTACTTGAAACTGTTTTTTTACTAAGGTTTCTCTCATATTTTCAAAATATTTATTAAATATTATCATTTTTTAAATATTGCTCACTACTTTAACATATACATATGTATTTAACCGTTAACCGTTGGCAACTAAGAGAACATCATTACAACATTAGTTGACTCCTATTATTCTTCCAATTAACTAACACTTTGAGAGCAATCAAGGATTGTATCTTGGCCCTTGTTAGTAACTGAAACATTCGGGTCCTTTCCGTTTCCGTTGGTCTAACTAGTGACAATGCTCTCAGTATTATTCATATAAGGAACAATCTTATCTGCTTCGCATAAAATAATATTCCATGTATACTGATGGTTATTTTAAGGAAATGCTCCCAGAGGGGATGCAATTGGATCAAGAGATCCTTTTAGAAGCCGGTGCTCAATTGCACCGGCTTAAGATGTTCCCCTACTTCGACATAGCACATTACATCTTGGTAAGTTACTAATTACTGAATTTCCTTCTAGATTTCTTACATATACAGATGATTATCGAAGTTCGCGATGATTTAGCTGCTAATGCTGGTATTTTCTCACGAAAACATCCTTTATCATGTTGGCTCTCCTCGATGTTAATGTGTTTTGCCGATTCATTCCTTGCCAATTTCTTGTTGGGTGAGCCAGTAATTGCACCATTCAAACGTCACGACGATATTCTCCTTGTAATCTATATTAAACTGTTCTAAATCTATAGATATTCATTGAAGGCATCCATTATTTGGTATCTTGTCTTCTATGCTCCGTTCGATGGTATTTATAAATTGGCTAAAGTAGTTCCCATCAAATGTGTCTTAGCAATCCTCAAAGAAGTCAAAAGAGCACACAAGGTATGAATTTAAATTTTTTTTGGAACGGTAAACAATTTTCGAAATATTTAAAATTTTTAAAAATAAAATAATACTTAATTGTATGCTATTTACGTAGAAGTTAAGAAACAAATTCTAAAGTAGTTTTTGTATTACACCATTTTTGAACTATGTTTATGTAAATTTAATTGTGAAATGTTTCGTAGTTGTTTTTCTAAATCATAGTGTTTTCACAGGTATCGCATGGCGTATCCCATGCAGCGAAATTGTATCCTAACTCTTATATGGTACAAATTATCGTGGGAACAGCAAAGGGCGCTGGGTCAGGAATTGTGAAAACTGTTGAACAGGTATATTATATGCGTATATTATGAATAACAATGTTCATTGCAGCTTGTGCGTGGTGTATGGCTACCTCATCATAATGAAGTTCTTCGTCCATCCTTAGCTACTAAGGCTTGCCTTGTTGGATCTATCATTCTCGCTCTTGAGAAGAATAGTATTTACGTCTCAATCCCTCATGACATCGTTTATTTGGTAAACAGTAATTCAAAGTTTATATGTACTAACAAGTTATATTTCAGGGTATTGTCGGTTTCTTTGTTTATTTCAAATTCTCCGCCATTGTTTTCGACGTAACTGATCCATTTGCTCCTCTAGAAAATCTTTTCTGTGCTGTCTTCATGGGAGGTATCTGGGATGCATTATCAAGGTATGTTTCATAAGCTTTATCCTCTATTTTCTTTTTCCAACTTAAGAAATGAATACTGTAGGAGAATATGTTCCTATTGGGCATCCTACATTTAAAATTCGTGAAATAGCATTTAAAACGTAATTATGAAAACTTCAGAGCTCTTGCTGCTGCTCGTGAGCGTAGAGCAACTGGACATTCATCAGAAAATGGGACTATTTCTAATGGTGAAAAGAAAGATCAATGAAATGGCACAAACGACTTAGTTTCATAGTATTGATATCAAAAGTATGTTCATTTTTATTGTTTGTACACAATAAATAAATATATTTCATAATAATGTGTGTTTTCTTTTATTCGATTTTATTTCTAATAGTACTTCAATTTGAGAATCTTTATTTTCTCTAACAAATGAATAGAATACATCTCTCCAATTCATATGGGTCGCAAAGCAAGCTTAGATGAAATTCAGGTTGGTTCGGTATGTTGTTGTGTCCCAGCTTTGGTTTAGGTTATAGAAATCACCAGAACTAATTTTCATTCGATATGGCCATATCTTCTAATTTCTCTGAAAAATGCTGATTTCATAGCATTAGATATGGTTTGAATTGATGATAGCTATCTGTTATAAATCTGTTCACCTTAGGAGCTTTCGGGCTTAGGTTCCATAAAAAGAATGTCAAGCAAGAACGTTGAAGAACGTTATACGGCAATGCGAGAAGCTGCCAAATCGAGGTTTTTAGTTCATTTCTAAATTATTATAGCTCTATTATAAATACCATGTTTTTTGAAAACGTATGTTAACAATTCAGGAGTGTTTTATCCTTGGGAATAGCGTTTTTTAAATTGATTGATACAAATGAAACCAAAAGAAGATTGAAATTTAAATCACAAGTTTGTTGGATGCTTAGAAATTCAAATAGTTTTATTCATATTCTGAATAGGTTTTCAACATTCTCACCTTATGCTCTGAACCTTTCACCATAGAGCCAGATGCTTTAGAGTTTCTAGCTAAACACGATTTTGATTTTAATCGATTAATATCGTCTGGGGTTCACTACAATCCAAGTAATGTAGTAAAGGTAAAAGTTGAAAATCGCTAATACCATCATAATCTTTATTAAGGCCTGCTATTTACGAATTTTGATTAACGAAATTTTATCATCTTCTCGTCCTTTGGCACTTCACAACGGGTTAATCGATCTAACTTTTCTTTACCAACATTTCTACAGTGAATTACCGGAAAAGTAAATGAGTTTTTGTATTTTCTTAGAAAGAAAGAGAAGTTCAGATTTTCTCAATTTGTTAATGCCTTAAATGATCTCTTTCCCAAAGAATCTCCATTATGTGACTCAAAGTACTTAGCTGAATACAGTTCCCGCATGAAGGCTTCATTCCTAGAATATGTATTCCGAAAATGGTTTGTGACTTCTTCCACAATATTATAAATCCCATTTAGTCAGGGTGATAATGTACGAGAATCAAACTCAAATAAATGGTGTTTATCCATATCGTTTGATGAGCAAAATGGTTGGTCGTTAAATTTTTGCTGTTCCTTGAAGTATATATTTTTATATTTAGGCCTCACTGATGTCGTAAAATCGGCTATTGAGTGTATGAATTGCTCGCTTCCAGTAGATTTTCCTCTCCATACAATTCCCTGTGATTTAGCAACGGCCGTTTGTTCACAATTTTCAGTAATATTATTGCTATTTGTAGAGATTCCTATGGCATATTTCAGAATCATGGATTTTGTCGACAAAAGAAGTGCGACAAATATCATGACGTCGATTTCGCACTTGATTTAGAAGTTGAAAAACAAGAAAAAGAAAAACGAAAACGGAAACGTAGGTATTTTCTGAAGGTACATAACGATCATTCAAATATAACTTTTCAATCAGATATGAGTATTTAAATCCTGATTCCAACAAAACAAAAGAGCAGGATATTGTAAAACCTAGAACGATGGTCACGGTCGCTCAGTTAGCCAACAAACCGAGACTCAAGGTCGCAGGTCAGTTGTATATATTTACTATTTGATACTATAATATCATTGGTATATAGGATGTCATAGAGCGGGAGTTGATGCGTTTATGACAGGGTTTTCTGTCCTTTTCCAAAATAGAATGCACCTTTGCCGCACTGGTCAGCTGAATCCAGAGGTTTTTTTAAACATGTTTTTGTTTATTCTATTGTTGTTTAAGGAGTGTAATAAACTTCCTTTGTCTGGAAAAGAAATACCTCTACTCATTCAAGGTTCAAGTTTTGGCGGAATATGTCCTAAGCATGCAGATCGATTTGTTTCGATTGAACGAAATCGAATTAAAGCAAAAGCTGATTATGACACAGAGTCTGAAAACTCTTAAGCAACTGCTTCTATTTGAAAATTTCGCAATTTGAATAAATAATTTTTTAATGTGTGAATAATTTTGTTTATATAAATTATGATTATGTTAGTATTCATGACATATCTGTGCTCATATTTTGAAATTTCGAATAGTATTTTGTATATTACTAATCAATATTTTAGAAAGGCTTATGTAGGAATCAAAGTTGTTCATAATATTCTTTTATATTACGAAATGATAAATAATACAGTTAATAATATTAAAACAGTAAAAAAGGTAATTTATTTTTCTTATCTTTGTTTTTTGCTATTTTATATATATTATAGCAAAGCGGATGGCATACGGATGATGAAATAAAGTAAATCTATTTTATAATTAAGCTTTATTAACTAAATTTTTATAGACGACCCACATTAACTACTACTTCTCCAGGTTTATTCAATTTACATATGCATATATGAATTGATAGTAGCTTTGGCAGTTTCAGGTAGAACTATATTTCAAACTGGTGGCTTCGAAAGTCAGTTTGAAGATTCAAATTCAGTTGTATGTCGGAGCATTGCCATTCTTAGTTTTATTTTTTCATTACAGGTGATGGATTCGGATTTTCTAGATGTTTTTGAAAAGCCAACCAGCAACTTATTTCAAGAAAAAGAAGCAAATGTTCCGAGAACTCCAGTCGTGCAAACATTTGATTTTAATCAAGTAGGATAAACTATATTTCGTACGTCTTCAATTTGCTTACATTTGCAGTGGCTAACAACACAGATCCGAGCCAACCAGTGTCCAATCAAAGCAGATGTTGCTGATATTGTGGAAAACAAAAGGCCTCCACGTACACGTCTTCAACAAACGTTTCGCTGTACGAAATGCCGAATTCGTCCGGTTCCATATATTCACAAGATTACAAGTTGTAATGAAAGACAAGGACATGTTTCAAAATCTATTACACATTGTCTCGACTTGGATAAGCTTATAGATTTTCAAGAAGCAAAAGATGAGGCTGATGTAAGTTTTCAATAATAGCATATGATACCATTATTTTTTCTCAGTATCGGGCGCAAATTAAAACTATTCGATTAGGAAAAACAGTAATTAAACATATAATCGATGTAAACAACCTTTTCTACAATAAAGATACTGTGGTTAAGGTTTAAATTTTGAGCAAGTTCAGTACAAATAAGGATAATATTTTAGCTTTCGAGAGAGTTAAGGTTCATGTTTCAAAGTCGATTGAAAGATCCCCTACAACAAGCATTAATATTTCTCCCTGATCAATATAATTATGATAATGAAGAACAATCTTTTCTAAAGGAGTTAGTCATCATCATATCGTATATGTGTATAATTTGATATTTTGTAGTGTAGTTAGACCAATAATTAAGGAAATAGCTTCTGAGGAAATAATACTGGACATACCTGAAGCACAATATTCAGTAAGATTTTTTGTGAAATCAGTTCTGATTTTTATATTTCTAGTTAACATTAACTGCTGGTTGTAATTCTGAAATCAATGGATTTCCTGTCGGCGATCCATCTTCCTGCATATTATTGAATGAAGATGATTTTGATAGCATACATTCTAAGATTAAGAAAATTGAAGGATGCATCTCGGTACCAGTTACCCTATTTTCTTTGAATATAGTTCAAATTTAGGTTGCTAAAATACCTCCAGAAGAAATTAAACGTTATTTTGAACTATTTGGAGTATCTTTGCCTGAAACATGTTATCATCTTTATTTCTCAAATCAAGATTTTTGCTTAAAAGCTCGAAAATTTAAGAAAGATATGATGGTGATTATAGTCGAAATTGCACTTGACAATAGTTGTATTTTAGCCTTATCTACTAAAAAGTAAAAAACCTAGCATTGATGTTCATCCACAGTCTGAACTAATATTAGACATGAAATGGTATGTACGTCCATTTAAAGGAAGAGGAAAAATAATTGTTAGTTTAATGCTTTCCATCTGTGAAGCAGATTGTTCTTTTAGATAACTAATCCTAAGGAAATTAGATTTGCTCAAGAAGTTTTGTCCGCTCATGGGATCAATGCTTCTTTTTTTCCTTCCAATAATAGTGATAATGAGGTTCCTGTTTAAAAAAATAACATTTTTGTTATATGATATGTTTAGCTTGAGATCAATTGGATAGGTTCTCGTAAGGAAGCACCTGCACACAATGAAAATGCTCTGGAAGAAGTGGTTCATCGTGTATGATGAATTTGTAATAAGTTCCAACTGATATCCAGTGTTATAGGCGATGTCCGCAAATAATATTAAATATGAGAAGATGTATTTTTTTCGATCTGCTGAATTCCGCCTCGAAAAGTAGTATTGAAAATATAATGTCTGTTAATTTTTTACTGTTTTAGACAGAACATTGTTCAAGCAATTCATAAGCGCTTGGTAAAAGCCGCCATTAACTCTGGTGTATGGGATAAAGATACGCCTATAGAACCTGATGATTGGACAAAGGTATGTGAATGCTGATATAGTTTATGATAACATTATGCTTAGTTGTTTGAAAATGCTGAGGAATTGCCTTGGTACGTTCATGTTGCTGCTGACACATACAGACATGATGAGATCGTTTATGAGGGAAATGCTAGGGTGAATATTTTCATGTTTGCTCTTTCATGCTCAAATTCCAGGTTATTTTCACTGAAAAACTGTCCATGGCTGAAAACATATTGAAATTTCTAGTGGAAAGATCACCTGATAAAGATACATTTTCTTTGAATCCTGCAGACAAACTGGGGGTTAGAAATATTTCTAGTTAGGGTTTTCAAAGCTACGCTTTAGGTTCGATTTTATCCTTCGTATCGAAAGTTCCGATATATACCAGTTACTATCCGTGGAGCGTGTCATGTAAAGATACAGTAAATCAGTTTTAAATTATTTTCGTAATGGTAACTATTTTCAGAGAGTTAGATCACTATTTCCGAACTGAAGAAAGCACAGATCATTTAAAATGGCTTAGAATATGTGATACTGTCACTAAAAATGATGAATGTAGAATAGCTGTGGAAGGATGGCCGATAAGGTATCTCGAATTCACAAACTTTCAATCATTATCCTCTTTTCCGTGATGTTATTCATGCTTCTGAAATCTTAGCTCAAGTTTTTCGAGGTACAAGTATAGATTGTTCGTTGGGAAATAGATATTGCTTGTTTTCTGCGTAAGTTATTTTATCTAATTATAATGTTTTCTGAAAGATTAAGTGAGCAATGCCACGTGTACATGAATGTTTCAGTTATTTTCATTTTATTTCTATCACTGGTACAGATCGGTTGTCATTTTATATTTCAGTTTTGGTGAAGCCTGGATTCATAAAATGAATGAAAAATTCTTTGGAACCGTCGTCTGTATTGTTGATCGAATAAATAAGATTATTACATTATATGGATCAGATGAAGATGTTGATTTGTTTAAAAACAACCTATTGTCTTTTGTTGATAATTGGTATGAAAATTTATATTTTATTATATTTTTTCTTTGATTTATAGGCATTATTTCAACATCGATGTTGCAATTGCAGTTGATTTTCCAAGATATCTGCCTTCTCTACGAAAGATTATCCATCGGTTTCCTGATTATTTCATAGAGTAAGGTTATTTTTTAAATGAATAATTAATTTTGTTTTTCAGAGATCTTATTGGAGGTGGACGTTTATCTGTATCTTACCCTGATACTATCTATAGCTTCAAGGGACAAATATATCAATACATATGCTTAATAAATTTGCTGGAAAGTATTCAAGCCAAGGTACTCGATTTTGACAAAGGTTCCTAGTTTTGCGATTTAGATGGAAGATAAATTTGCACCCGGTCATAGCTTTCGCCCAATTTGTCCGATATGTTTCATGAAAGTTGACAATTTTTCTAGTTTTCAATTAGATCTCTGCGGTCATCATTACTGTTTGGAATGCCTTACTCACATGGTGTGTCTTATATACCTTATTTTCGAATATTTTTATCTTCTTGCAGATTTCAACAGCTATTCGATGTCGTCAGTTACCTCTAAAGTGTTGTGCTATAGACTGCGCAACAGATATATGCATTCAAGATATAACGGTTTTGAATTAAATTCCTTGAACTTAATCCAGTTTTTCAATTTCAGTATCTGTTTACTGGACATATTAAAGTTCCTAGTTCGTTTTTTTATGAAAAATTTAAGCCCTTTGTGCGATCTGTTGTTGATGTCGTTTTATTACTCAATCCTCATTTAAAGCCTTGTTCCACTCCCGATTGTATGGGTATTCACCAGGTATATTGCTAATAAGTATGATTTCTTTTAAAAAATATTCTCGTTTTCAGGTGTCTGATAGACGAGACAAAGTAGTTTCTTGCTCTCAATGTGGTGTTAAACGATGTGGTCGGTGTTGTGAAGCTCCTCACGAAGAATATTCGTGTGAAGAATATAAGAAACTCTATAGTAATTGCGTTCTGTTGTTTTCCTCATACATATTCTCATTATTCCAGATGATTCTGAACTTTCTATTAACCTTTTCAAAAAGAATCGAGGACAAGTTGTTCGTGATTGTCCTAATGAAAAGTGTCGTGTAAGACATATTGGTGTTTTGAATTCATATTTTTTTTCTATTTAGGCTGTCATTGAAAAAGATGCTGGTTGTAACCACATGCAATGCCATTACTGTAAAATACATTTCTGTTGGCTCTGTGAATTTACGGTAATTATCATAGAATTCAAATAAAAGTTAAAATAAAATAATTTCAGAGTAACCAGCAGAAAGATGTATATATACATCTGAATGAGAAGCACGGTGGAACAGGAGGGGGATGGAGAATTGAAAACAATGTGGTATGTTTTAAGTTTTAATTTGCTGACAGACATCTTTAAACCCTTTTTTTGCCAAATAATGAAATCGTTTCAGTTAGTAGACTTTCCAGAAGACGTTATGGATGAAGTACTGTTAGCCGTTCTTCTCGAAAATGGAGATATATAGAAATGTACAAATGTTATATTCAGAGTTTGATTTATTATGCCTGTAAATTAACTGTTTTTTACACTTTTCTTAGGATCACGTCGAATTTCTTTGTGTCATTTTACTGTGTTGTGATTGTATTCTCAGGGAACTTTTTATTGATGATCTCCAAGAAGCTCAGGGATTGCTCTGTATTCATTATCATTTTGAACAACATAAAATGTTTTTTTGCATATTTAATACCCTCAAATTAGAGATTTATTTCAACTTGAAGGTTAAAGAAATATGATTAGAGCGCTATTTTCCTCATATTGAGTTATATATTAATATAACTTTGCATTATGTAGAAGTTTGTATTTCTTTTTATTCTAGGGAGCGTAATATTTACAAATATAATAATAGTTTGTGAGTATTATCAATCGATTTGTAATTCGATTCCAATAAATATGCACGTTAAGGTTTTATAAACTTTGTTTGAAACAGAGTTCAGATGTAGCTGAGTACAACTGAGAGATAACTTCAAAAACAATGAGAACTACTTTGGGGGCTAACATCATAACTTTGAATCGACATGGCAACACAGCTTTGTGTGACAAAGAAACATTAAGAAACATGCTGAAAGTTTGAAAAAAATTTCTATTTTATTTTACGGAAAATCGTGAAGCAAACAGTCACGTTAGCCTTATAAATGGTTTTGTCTCCAACTCGGAAAGTCGGTGACAATTCCATTGGGGAGTAAGGGTGCCAAGTTTAGATTTTGGAGAAATTTTCGATTTTTCTGAATAACAATCCCTAAGGGATGAGCAATTTATCATTGAACCATTTTCTGCTATATCTGTTACTTCTAGCTCTTCAACATATAGTGCGAGTAGAATTTTAGATTATGATCACAAATTATGGTTCATACAGCTGTTTTTTATTTTACAGATTTCGAAAAATATTCTTGAAATATTTCAAGATTTTTCTTTTTTTTTCGGGAAATATATATAAAGATTTCATTATTGAAAGATTATAATTAATGCAAATTATTACAAATATTATTTCTCTCTAATGAAATACCTTTTTTTTATGAAAATTTCTCATTAAGCATTCATATACACTCAACACAGCTAAAACAATTTCCGGATTCTCTATACAGTTATATAAACATACGACCAAGAGTCCTTGAATAACTTGAAAGGTTATCCATAATAAGAGATGGATGAGCATGACGCGCAGAACGCATGACTCACGCGACGCGGCAGGTAAGAATATCCATAATGAGCAGGCGTCTGTAGCAATCAGGTACAGCACACAGAGGTCATCCACAGGCTCAATACATCCTCATCTAGCAACTGGGTGGCGTCTTTTCACGTTAAATCGACAATCGAAGCATGTGCGAGTAGCATTCTTGATCATGTTGTGGATGTATCGTCCTTCAATCGACAAGAAGATCATCATTTTTTATTTGTCTATAATATTAAAGTGTTAGAAAAGGCTTTTTATGGTTTCACCTGAACTTTTTAAAGACTTTCTTCATATTTTCTAATTCTTACGAATTGGTACACGTTCTTAATCTGTAGTTTAAATCAAACGATTCGTTCTTTATTTCGTAAATTTCCCCCATGTTATATCCGTGCTGAGTCTTCATGGAATTTGCTGTCCAAAATTTTGTTGAGATTCTTTGATGAAAAAGTATGTATTTACATGTAAAAGCTGACTATTTGATTTTGTTGTTGCGATGTTCCTTTCTTCTTTACCTTAAATCTAAACTTTGAGTGATTTTGTATGGATGAGACCGTAATTACAATCAATCTCTATATTCTTTCTAGTTCTTATCTCACTGACTAATTTCCCTTTTTATGATGCCATCCAATCGTCATAACAGGTGGATTATACTACTTGCTATGTCTTGTAAACTCTTATTCTTGTATTCTATTTTTGCTTCTGATCTCAGGAAAGAGACTGTGGCAGATATATAATAGAGATTACTTAGCTATCTGATGATCTCTCTATGAGACGCACATTTCGTCGTTTTCTCCTATTTTGTATGAGACTATTACTCATGTCTGCAAAGTCAAAGTGGCTATATTCTCCATTTTCTTGGAAACTTGTATATCGTTCTTCGTGCTTTATTGACCAGAATATCTGAGTGATTCAACTTAAGTGTGTTGCATAGTTTATCAGCTTTCTGGCTATTGAAATAAGTTCAGCTTAACTCAAGTCTTAATGATCAAACTAATTTGCATATTAATTGTGTTTGATCCATTGTTAGTACCATGTTCAAGCTTTTCTACTTGATAGAAATGTTTCCTAGTTATGAATATGTTTATATAGATACATTCTATCGACAAACAACATGTTAAAGGATAAAACAAGCAAGTTTGATAGATGTGTATAACTCAAGCTGGCGCATAGTTTATTGTCTATTTACGCCTTATTTCTTTCAAATTTTAAGCTTTAACATCTAGTATGTCATAAAGATCTCTACATTCATATGTATATTACTTCCTAATATTCTTAAAATGCTCTTAGTCTACTCAAGTTATATATACTTTTTGTTCCTTATGACTATCTTGCAATCTACTTTATGTTTCGGCCTCACCTATTATTTTTATTTTTCGAACACATCTTACCTTCAACTGTCCTTTACTTCGGTCCTTCTAAAACTCCATCGAGATTCAATGAGTTCTGTCGAACGGAATTCAGATGCCACTTGTATGTTCTCTTAGACAGTTCTATATACACAGAAATTTCTTTTTTTTTCTCTTTTTAACAAATGGCCTTCATATGCCGTTTTTGTTTCCCAAGGACACCGCCTTCTTTCCTTAGAGTTGTGACGTCGGCAGGTGGACCTCATGGTTTGAATACGAAAGATCGTTAGAAATTTTAATATTGCTACGCAGCATTTCACAATTCATTTATGTCTATTCGGTCAATTATATTTATTTTTCAATAGAAATAAAAATTTAAAAAAAACGATAGCTATTTCGATAATATCTGTTTGCTTATAGAGTTAAAACTAAATTATTTGTGCTTATACTTGCAATTGTATACTTGCAACTCTATTATTACTTCATTATCTGTCGCCAATAATTTTCAAATTTTAATTAGAATCAATCAATTTCAAATGATAATCAGTGACAAGAATTCGCTGGCTTCTTCTTTCGAAATCTTCAAAGGTTGTCTTTCAAGTAGATTTGAAACATCTTCTTTTCATCTTCAATGACTATGCCGTCTTCACTCTTCTAGTCATATATACATACAGATATTCAACAACAATCATCTTTGTCATTGATTTTTGAGAAAAGAACGAAATTATATTTTTAATTATGCATTGGAAAGTATGTGTAGAAGCTTTAACTATACATATAGATATTTCCTCTGTCTCCAAATGTTTTTTGTATCGTCGATCAGAGAGACGTGAATACATCGACCTGTTTGTCTTCAGATTGCCATCCACAACAGTTTGAAAGTTTTGTTAGCACTTGCATGTCTTATCTGATACTTAATATGACACAATTTGATTGTCTCTCTCTCTCTCTCTCTGTCTCTCTCTCTCCCTCTAAGCATGTATACTATTCTACTTTAACAAGTTTTTGTTAATCAGCTTTATTATGCGTCTTATAGTAATTTATTTATTTATTTTTCATAAACTTTTCATTTTAATAAGAAACTAGATGTATTATATAATTATTTATCAAAATATTCTTTTGTATTTGATAGTTTTCACTTACACCCTGTTGTTTAGAAAACATCATTAGCATGCTTCTTTACTTTCATCTGATACATGAAGTTTTATGATACGGTGAATCAGAATCTTTTTTTAAGAAAATGAACAGGATGATTCTCTTGAAGAGCTATATTCACAGTTCTTTCTATTTTATTCTTTTTCGTTTAACTGCTTGAAGACAATAGGGAGATAGAGTAGTCGCATCAAGCAGGTTCATCATTGACTCAAACACATTACTCATTCTCTGTGTGCCTGTTTCTCGAGCTATCGTCAGTCTCAGTTGGCCCATTTGAAATTCGAAATTTGCATATTTGATTCTCCATTTACGGTCAGCATTGGGAAATGCTGAAACGAGCATCATTTTGATGTTTTTTTTTGTTTCGAAATGCACTTCATCCATGGCTGACTTGTGTTTTTTTATTCGCGCAGTAGGATTATATCGTTTATTGAACAGCACCATTGCTAGTCTTTATTGCACAACTTTTCCTATCTATATATTCACTTTTTTTAAACTTTAACTTGTCTCAACGACAAGAACTGCCAGCATCAGCTGGCTATGGTGTTCGTATGTTGTCTCGTGGAAGTTGATCAACGGGACTAGGTCGGAAAACCGGTAATAGTGTGAACTGTGTGATTGTTTTGCCTCGTCTACCCAACTTTCAACCCTCTAATCGCTCTTCTTTCCCTCTCTCTCACTCTCTCTCTCTCTCTCCCTCTCCCTCTCTCTCTGTCCTCTTCTCCCCTCTCTTACCACTTCTATCTGTCTCTCTTTATTTCAATGATCCCATGCCCACTTTTATATTCTTTTTCTCTCACAGTTCAACAGTTTCTTGGTGTTCTTTCCAGAGAAATAGCCGAGGGGCAACTAGCTTTGGCGAACTGTAATTACATGAGCGTCACAAATTTTATGTAATCTCGCTGTCTCACCTATTCTTCTACTCTGATTCTCTATTTTTCTTTTTTAAAGTTTCGCAGTTTCTCTTCTATATCCATCCTATGCATGTCAATAGTTACTATCTTTCTATAACCTAGAGACAATACAAATGTTTTAATTTTATTTTATCATTCTATCCATTTTTTCTCTTCTTTAATCTGAAACATTTCTGTTTTCCGTTTCAATTTTAAAACTCTTTTTTCATTTTTATTTTCGATGAAACATTTGAACCTGACCTACATGCTACATGATATGTATGCATGTATGTGATTTTAGTCTATTTTGCTTGTTTTTTACGTAGTACAAGCATATTTTTCATTTTATATGCTGTCTTTTACTTTTTTCATCCAAATATAAGCCAATCCCTTAGGGTATTGACACATATTTATCATATCTTGTCACATCAATGGTAATTTTTGGAGAAAAAAAACGTTTTTCATCATGTCTTCTTTGCCCATTCAGCTATTTGCCTGAACATTCTGACTGCTGGTCATGACTGAATATGGAAAAGCCGGAAGAAGAGACAATGGAATGATTAAGTACATCCTCATTCTTTCCGCTCATCCTATAAATCTGTTTCAACTCCCTCAGGGCGTATTTAACTTCAACTGATTGTCCACAGTTATCTGTCTAGTAATGCCACAAGACTGATAAGAATTTCAATGACCTCAAAGTCACTAATATTGATAATTCCGACCAATTAATACTGAACTTTCCAAAATTTTAAATATTATATTGCTTCTATAATCCTAATATTTTGTTTATTCGTAATTGTGAGCTATTTTTTGCTCATAATATATATTATTCATTTAAACTTATGTGTTTTTAACGTTCTGCTCTTTTTTTTCTTTGAAAAAACATAGACAGACACAACACCCTCAGATTCTTCTTCTTCTCTCTCTCTCTCTCTCTCTCTCTCTCTCTCTCTCTCTCTCTCCATGTTTCTTCACGTCGCCCTTTCTCCCACAAAAATTTCTGTTGAGGACTTTCTCTTTTCACACTTTTTCTTCGACTATTTGCTCAATTCTGCTTATCCTCAACTCTTTGCGGTAGTCTGATTCTGGCTTCAACTTGTCCAGCAATTCTTTTCAAATTTGAACTGTTTTCTATTTTGTCTTACTTTGTTTATTCTTTTGTTGTTGTTTTTTTGAATATTTTCTTTTTTACCTTTTCAATAATTTATTTGATTTCTCTGTTCTGTTACTCTTAAAGCTTTTATTTGATGTGATATATGCGTCCATGTATTAGTTTCTCTTTGACTAGTCCCATTACCTTTACTTCGTTCAAGAGAATAGGACGAATTTCTGTATATACTTTGATATTTGTGCAACATGATATGCTCTCTGAAAATATATTGAACTCCTTCTCCTATTTTGACATTAATATATACTAACTATACGTATAATTGTATATGTATATATACTATTATATTTTACTTAACAACTTCATCCTACTATTTTTGGATCTTAGATGATTAATATAAAAATAATTATTTGTTTCAAGTTGCAACTTAAAGCTAATGTTTAAACAATTTAATAATTTAGTATATGTCATCTATGTACTAGTTGAATATCAGAAAATCTACTTATTACAACATCTGATGAATTACTTGAGGCTCTCAATTAATTTCGCGCATTTGGTGTCTAGCTAGTTGACGAATTATTCTCGCACTCTTGAATTTACAACAATATTTTCTGAAATTTCATTAGGTAAATTCGTCTTTTTTTCCAATTTCTTCAGATATTTTGTATATTTTTGATTATTGATTTGTCTTATGTTCCTTATAAGACGATTAAATAAAAGTTTGAGATGTCAATTGAATTGGTGAAACTATCATGAGACACACAGAAGCGAACGAAGAACAAGGAATGAGCTCATTGTGCGTTTAAATAGCATTCGAAGCGAAAACTTAACATCTGGCCGCCACAGCAAAAAGCGATCTGAAGGTCTTGATGGGCCGTTTTATTGCTTCTGAAGCATTGTCTCGGTTCACAGCTCATTTTAAGCGATTAGCGTACAAGCTATGTGACCATGTTAAGAATTCTGTGGATGATGCACACACAATCTATCCAAATTTTGTCGTTGATCCTCCATTTCTCTACTTTTGTTGAAGAAATCTTTCATCTTTGAATTGTGAAATGCCGTTCTCAATGATTCAATTTTTATTCATCGCCTTGTCTCTGATGTAATATGAACGGTTGTCTATCATTTCTCATCTGTCTTCTCGTCTGTTCAATTGCATTATAGATGTGGTTGACATGGCTCATCTTGTATCAGGTGCCACTGATAACTTATGAATTATTCTGATCAAGTTTCACAGCTTCCTCTAACCTGCATCATTGAGCCGCCGTGTTCCAATGCACTCTCATCTCATTCTCTATCTGTCTTTCCTCATTCTCTCAGAATTTCAAAAGTTGCATCTTGAATTTTCCACATTTAGATGCTTCTTCTATCTCATTGGTCAGTTTACCAATCGGAGCAAGCATTTGACACATGCAAACTCTTGGATTGTTCTTGATCTATCATTGCTCTGGACTGGAATTGTTGTTGAGAGGAGGTAAACATATCATACTTTCCGATATTTATTCTTTTTCCACTTTTCCAATTTTCTTGTCATTTATTTAGTTGTTAATCATTCATTTTTCTATCTTGTATTTCGTTTATTTAAAGTAAAATGATAGATCAAACCATCAGTTCAATTCAATGTCCATCGGTTTAGTATTTGAAATTTCTCTTTTTCATATGTTTTTTCATGTGTTTGTCTAACATTATATTTGTATACATATAAATCATATTTTCTCTATTTCTCATTATTTCTTTCGATCATTTCAATGATACTTTTCATATTCAACGTCTTCTAGTTTTCTTAGATTTACTCTCGGCATCCCCTCTTTTCATTTCTCTCTCTCTCTCTCTCTCTTTCACTCTCTCTCTCTCTCTCTCTCTCTCTCTCTCTCTCTCTCTCTCTCTCTCCCTCTCTACCCCTCTCACGATATCATGACAATATTACAACATGAACTTTCTTTTGTTCTCTTTTTCTCTCTATCTCTCAAATTCTCTTCTTTTATCCTCATCTCTGACTTTCTTTTGAGGTTCTAGTTATCCATCCTTGTTTCTTGATAGAATCATTTTCTTTCACTCATCTACTTATCCTTATAGCCCTGAAGATATCTTCATGATCTAACGACAGTTCATTTAGAATATTCAACATTCATTTTTTAATTTTTATTCTTCGAAATGTCATGCTTTCCGGTCAGAATGATCATTTTTCTGTTTTATCAAAACTGCTGTAATCTGAGAAGACCACAACAAATCCATTTCAGCAACTGTCTAACGCTGATCCTTTTTATATTTTTTTTTCAAATTCATTACAAACAAGCTTTTATTGCAAGGAAGAACTTTAATCTATCCACCCCCCCCCCTCCATTCTCTCTCTCTCTCTCTCTCTCTCTCTCTCTCTCTCTCTCTCTCTCTCTCTAATCACTTTCCCTCTTTACTTCTTCACTTACTATCCTCTTCATATATTATATATGTCGTGAACTCCAAAATTAACCTGAATATGCTACTTATGTTGTTTTTCTCTTCTCTACCTATCCTTTATTCATGTGTCGTCGGCAATTTCTCTATGGCATGAACATAAAAAACTACAAAAACATATAGAAATATGTTAAAGCCCGAGCAGTTCTAAAGTTAAATGCTACGTTTGTTCACAAAAATCAACCATTCTGCTGACATACTGATTCAAAAATGAAACCTGACAGCCGAAGAGCGAATCACGTCGTCGACGTACTGTTGACGTGTAGCTGTCACGTCATACGACCGTCGCCGTCATGCTCCTCATTTTCAATTGTTTTAGGTTATTGTGCAAGAACAGCTGAAGTTTTTTTTTGTATTTACATCGTCAATATACATATATATATGCTTAGAAATAGACTTTTAAGAAGATTTAGTGTTTTCTTCCTTTCTTTGTAATATAAAAATCAGACTGAGCAACTATCGATTATTTTTTTTCATCAAAAAGAGCAAAAAGAAAAGAAAAAAATTGAATATATGTTATTGATTATATTATATATATATATATATATATTTTTTTTTTTAATTTGAATTATTTTAACTTTTATTTTTCTCAAATAAAATTTATTGGAACAGACGTCCTTCTTTCAATTTTTATCCCTTGTTTCATACTCTTGATTCAAGCTTTTCTATAGCATTTTCAAGTAAATCATATATCTTAACGTAAGAAATGATAATATATCTTTCTGTTAACAACTATTTATCTTATCTGATGCATTTTCTTTCTTACAAATTGCTCAATAAACCAAAACAAGCTTGGATTTTCGACTTGCTCTGACACCTGCTTTGTGCTTTTTACGATTCAAGTCATATCTTATTCATTCTAAATGTTCTTTTATAATTTCTTCATTTGCTTTTTGCAACTTTTTTCTTTTTCAAATACAATTTCCTATATTTGATTGCCTTATTTGGAGAATATTTGTTTATAACACATTGACAATCTTTTTTCTTATTTTTTTGCCGACAAGCTACATTTTCTCAGCTCAGTTTCACTTGCTTTTTCTCTCAATCCAAGCATCCTGTCCTTTCTACTGAAAGGCTCAATAATCATAACTGTCAGATATGAAGCTTACTTTCTATTTCTCCATATCATCACGAGATGTCTGGGAAAGGAAAGCAGAGTAAGCTTACGAGATACCTTTGAGTATGTGCCTATCCCTGCTGTCCAATGATATTAATCTCTTGTATTCGTTTACTCTATCTCTATCTATCTATGATCCTCACCCTCCCTATGAGCAAAGTCTCAATCATTGACTGTCCATCCTTCAATATGCTCCATCCATTTCTGATCAATGTCAATATTTGCTTGAGATCGCTTTTTCCTTTAAACTTCTCGCTTTTCGTCTTAGCCAACTTTTCTGTCGCTTTTCTCGGCTTGTCGGCCGGATGATAATTGACTTGGAGTCGATGAGAAGAGACGATCTACAGACTCTAGACGTGTCCCCATTTCAACTTGATTCAGATTTCCTGACCGGATGACGGCCATTTTTTCCGGCAATCGTACTCCCTTCATCTGTAAAAGAAAGAGAGAACTAGTCTGAAGAGGCATATTCCCTCTTCTCCATCAAATAAGCTCTTTCTCATTTTGTCTGTGTATAAACGAAACAGCTGCATCCATCTTCAAGCTTATTCTTGCCTGTAAGATTGATTTCCGGTTGATGGCACCCACTTACTGTTCATTACACTGCCTTCTTTCTTTCTTTCATATTTCATTTTATTTTGTCAAATTTTGTATCTATTTGAATCTCCTGGAATGCTTTAAACTTTTTTTAAATTTCAGCATGATGAAGGTTAGTGACTCAATCATCCAGTGATGTTTTGGTGAGCAAGCTATGTGAGATTGTAAGAAATGTTGTTGAAACACGACAAACTCTTCCTTAGTTTCACCGATCGTTCTTGCGTCAAGCTAGCTTTTAGGTTATGTAGATCTAGTTGAATGAAAAAAGAAACTTGATACATTCTCGCGTTCGTATGATGGACAGGTGCAGGTTAGGCGACAAAGGTCTAGAATAGTCAAGTAAGAGATAAAGTAAGTAGTTGAGTAAAGGAGACTCAGAGAGTGAGTATGGAACAGAATATAAAGAGAGAGAGAGAGAGAGAGAGAGAGAGAGAGAGAGAGAGAGAGAGAGAGAGAGAGAAAGAGAGAGAGAAAATTCAAGAGTATTGAGTAATCGAAAAGCTACCGATGAGTTAGTTAAGTTATTAAATAGTCAGCACAGGACCTTCTTACATTAATTTCGGTCATGTCATCAGAATTTCTATTCAGAATTCTCTTATTTTCTATTTTTTCTCAATCAGTTGATAATGAAGTTTTGATCGATGATCAAGGCCAAACACGTTAAATACATTATTCTTATTTGAATAAAAAAAGTTTAAATGAATGATATCTGTAATTAATTTTTCTTTTTTTTCTTTTCATCATCGTGTAGTCATTGACCAAGCCGACTTCCGATTCTTCAAGTAATCCCCTATGTTAATCTATTTAGATTTTTGTCATTTAATATTCTATTGCTTACCTTCTAAGGCTTTATTCTACCTCACTTGCCTTGTCGTTGTCCGTCAAGCCACAGCCAGACAGCATCACAACGACAGCCAAGCTTCATCTGACGCGCAACAGATGTAGAAGAGAATTTATTGATTTCGTAGAAATGTTTTCATAAATTATAAACACAGGTAGTAGAGAGAAAGAGAGAGAGAGAGAGAAAGAGAAAGAGAGAAAGGGAGAGCGAGAGAGAGAGAGAATAAAAAGGATGGCTTGTATGGCCTTCTAGCTTGTTCCAATACAGATGATCGTGTGAGTAAAAAAAAACAATAAAAATTTAACATCGTCCTTCGTCTGATTCACTTCAGAAATGTGTTCAGTTCATATACGATGATTATAGTTCCTTATACATTTGCCGGTATTGTTGTTCATCATCATCATAATCATCATAGTCATCATAGCTTTCTCCTCTCCCCCCCCCTCTACCCCTTATACCTATAGATATTTTATATTTTTTCCTGATCTTTGTCATACTTTTCTCATTTTTTTTCACTTTTTAATGCTCAAATACATACGTATATGTGCTTATCATATTATTGATTATATATGCTTGAATGGAATCTTTTTTTTTCTTTTTTTTTCCTCCTTTTCTAACTATTTATATGATTAGAATTTTATAACTATTATTATATACCAATATTTTTTTATTTTTTCATTATTGATTTTTTTACATAAAAGGACATTTTAGTTTCATTCTATTTTATCATTCACTAATTTGACGGCCTTTTTTTGATTATTCCTTTATATAAAACTGTCTTTCATTCTACCTTTCTCTCTCTCTCTCTCTCTCTCTCTCTCTCTCTCTCTCTCTCTCTCTCTCTCTCTCTCTCTTCATATGTTTATAAAAATTGTTACTAATGTTTTTCAATTTTATTTATAAAACATTCAAAATATTGTATATTATATTATCTTATCTTTAATCAATTAATTAAATTACATCATTCATTTCAAATATTATTTTACTTATTCATTATTTTTTTGTATCTAATTAATATATTTTATTGATATATATATGTATGTAGGTGTTGAAACATGATGACTCAGATATATCATTTATATTATTATTTTATCATAATTTATATATTTATAATTCAATAATCTTCTTTTAATATATTTTAATGCGAATATGGATTTTTCAAATGTCATTTTCACTTTATTATTTTGAATATTACACGTTTTCACGTGCATACATCTACATTGCTCACGTTTTCACGCATTTTCCAAGAATTCATTTATTTCAAAAATATTGTTATTGAATGGTTGTATAAACAATAATAATAATAATTTATATTTTTTATATTATTATTTGAATATTTTTACTTTCAACAACTTAAACTTTAATTTGTATTATTTATGTATATAATTATAGTAATTTTCGTCGTTTATATCTTTTCATCCTCTTGCCGATAGTCTTATTGAAAAGTTAAATTTACAGAATTGGAAATTTGAATCTTTATGCCCCAGATATCGTAATCCTGAAACAACGACAGTAGCTCTCTCTCTCTTTCTCTCTCTTCATCTGTAATAGAATTGAATTGGAGGTTTAAAACATGACAGACATCTTTGAGTCAGTCGCTGGCGACGTGAGTTTCTTATTCTTCTTCTTCTTTCTTTTAGTTTTAATTTTTTCAAATTTTATTTTCAATTTATAATCTATTCTCTAATGAGTTTTTCTTTTTAATCATTTAATGATTTAACTTTTTAAATATTTTTCTTTGTTCCCAATTTCTTTCGAATTTCCGCGTCCATTTTCACCTGGAAATTTGACATCGCAAGTCATTTTGACAATTGCATTTAACAACGAATTCGACATGATGATCAAAGAAAATGATTTCCTAATGGTTTCTCTAATCCTTTTTTTATGAATTTTCATAAAGCATTGTATGACTTTCTTCAACGTAAGGATCTAGGAATAGTTTTTCTTCACTTTTCTCGCCGAATTAGAATTATTCAGATGAACTATCCTCATCATCATTACCAGTAGTACTAGAGACATTGTTCCTTCGAAGTACTTTTTTCTAGTTCTCCGGTAATTCTCTACGCTATTTATTCCTGCCCCTCTCTTTTTCTCTTTCTCTCTCTCTTTCTTTCTCTCTGCTAGCACTGTCTGTCAATGTAGTCACATTGCTTACAATTACTTGCAAAAGCACTTAACCTACCCAGACACTTTTCCTGCATCTTCTACACCTACATACATCTACAACCCAGACAGATACACGCCTTCTTTCTCTCTTCTCATACTATGCCTATACAGTGACAGTCTTGTATATACATTCAACGTATATTCTTGAACAGAAAAGGCAAATTCGCTTCCTTTTTCACTATTTATTACGTACTTTTCTGATATTTTTTTATATTTTTGTCCTATCCAATACAATTTCTGAATAACATTGAAAAGAAGTCTCGTTAAATTGTCCTAGTCTCTCATCAAGTACACATGTATGTATGTAAATATGTACGTACATATCATGTTTACAGTATCTTATTCTCATTTCATAATGTTCTTTTTCTCCTTTTTTTTTAGAAAAATCGTTACATCGTTTCCTTGTACTACCATTTAATTATATATTCAGACGCTTTTTCTTAACATTTATCTGGCCATTTATCACAGTTGGATATCGCTTTTGCTGTTTCAGCCATTCATGAATACCATCGTTCACTGGCTCTCATTCTCTCACGCGTTCTCGTTATTTCTCTTCATAACTCTTTCCTTTTCTCTCTTCTGTCCATTTTCCTATTTTCATTTCATTTGACTGATTTTTTGTCATTTATTCTTTCTATGCTTATGTGTATATGTGTAGGTGTCTAATCTAAATGAGCCTCGCTTCCCTCCCTTTCCCCTTCCACACATCCACTTCCCCCACATGTTGGTTCATTTTTCTATTTACGATTTGATTCTCTCATATCTCATCTATTGTTTTCTTCTTTCAATATTACTACTAACTATTACTGTTTTACCTTTTATAACAGACAGAGAATATAAATGAGGATTTTGATCAAAAATCTAATCTTCTCTCATGATACAAATTCAATAGAGATACCTTTTGCATATCCAGTTTAATCAACTGCTTAGTGCAGTGCATGGGCGTCAGATGAATTTTATATGAAATAAAACATCAAATCTACTTAAATCTCTACCTGTCCATTGACCAAAATCTGTTTTTAGGTAATTGAAAATCCTTTCTCTCTCTCTTTTCCTTTCTCTCTCTCTCTCTCTCTCTCTCTTTCTCTCTCTATATCTCTCTCTCTCTCTTTCTCTCTCTCTCTCTCTCTCTCTTTCTCTCTCTCTCTCTTTCTCTCTCTCTCTCTCTCTCTCTCTCGCTTTCAATTTGTTCCAACTCTCATAGTACTTCACTCATCACCCACTCCTGAGATTGAATCAGACATGATTCGTAACTAGTTATAATTTTTGATGAAAGATACCTCAGCCTCTCTAATAACACTACGTACGGTCCAAGTGAACTGTCAGTAATTTTTTTATCTGTTTCTTGCTCATTCGTTTATTCATTAACGCGTTGAATCTTACATTATACTATCGTATAACGATTTCAAGTATCTACTCAAGATATATCTCTTGAATAACAGTGTTAGACAAGCTTGTTCATCTATTGAACTTTGAGTAAAAGCTCAATGAATCATCAAAGATCATACGTTCGCTCATTCATCAATCTTCTGTGTCATCGTGTCACCTGAATTAGGACTTTCTTCTCCTTCTTCTTCTTCTTCTTCTTCTTCAGATTCAATTACTTATTTTTCATTATACTTTGCAGTATTAGCATTAGTGTTTAGCGTTTTTCTTCCGTAAATCGCAGTTCTTCTCCAACAATTTGCGAATTTCATCACTTTTTCATGGATTATCTTCTTGTACTATGAATCAATGTTCTCCTCCTTGTCGTCCTCGATGTCGTCGCCGTCGTCTTCGTCTTATTCATTTTGGTCATCTGTTACGGCTAATTCGCCTTCTTTTAAATGTTGCGGACTATTTGACATTCATTAAATGTACAACAACAATATTCAAAAAAAAGGACAAATGCTCTTTCCTTTAATGATCCGTTTTGTACACGATGTTGCTCTTCTCGACAACTCCGGTTTTAACAGGAAAAGGAAGCAGCAGCAGCAGCTATTTTCGCTCTTCAGGAGCGGTACAGCCCCGAAACAAGTGTACAAACTTCCAAGAATCGTCTCTGTGCACAGTACTTGACCATTCTCATCCCTCGATCTCTTCTCGATTCTTTCTTAATAGGCTTGTATCGGCCTTTTCCGTCTACTTTCCTTCCGTCTCTCCATTTTTCAAATTCAATTGGCTTTTTTCCATTTTTGTACACGATAGAAATCTTTCTGTTCACTTTTTTCCTTCCGGTACTTCATCTGGTTCGTTCCTCGACTGATCTCATGGGTGATTCACTCCAGAAGATTTTCGGTTCCTCAGCCATTCGTCAAATCTTTCGTCGACCACATAATTCAGTCCAAGATGATCAGATTTGTCGACTATATCCAAACATTTTAACATGACAAGTTAAACTATAATTAACTCATCACTTCTTCTACTTTGAGTCAAAAACTTTGGAAAAAAAACCCAAAGTTATTTGTATTGAGAATTGCTCCTAATTGACTTAGCTGCTGAATATTATTTTCTGTTTTGTTATCCTCCTCATTGGATAGTCTTTAACCTCATTACGATTCGCGTAGATATTATATTTATCTAGCCTCCTTTTTTTAGTTTTAGAGAGTTACACCAATAATACTAATAATACAGCGTAATTCACATATAGATCTCCTGCTTCTGCTTCTGCTTCTGCTTCTGCTTTAACGTTTTGATCCTCTAGTTTTGCTTCAGCTTCTCTTTCCCTGTATTTCATTTCCTTGATGTACTTTTCACAGCTGATAACTTCTGTAAGAATATTCTGACAGCTAGAATCCGGCATACCCATTTCTTTTCCTATTCAATGATCTCTATTGGACACTCAGCTTGGATGGAAAGACGTTTCGGTCAAGAATTCTGAAGAGCCTCTCCTCAGATGTTCGATGGTCAGGCAAAAGCTTGACAACGATTCGTCACATCTATTGGAATCCAGTTCGTTCATAGGTGTTGATGATGATGATGACGTGCATCATCAATATTGAATACTTCAATCAGTATGAGGTGTATTGTGTCCATGTTACCCAGTGTTCCCTCTTGCTCATTGGTTCTCAGCTTCGTCTGCTCATCGTGAATATATTCTGATGTCTTTAGCGCATTTTTCACCTTTCCTGTTCTAAGCATCAGTTTAATGCTCTTTCTCTATCTCTCTCTGTCTTTGTCTGTTCCTCTTCTCTTTAATAGTATTTACCGTTTTGGTTGTCGTTCGCTTCATCATGTTACAAACAAATGCAAAACTGTCTGCTCGTTCTGCCTTTCTTTTCAAGGTTTTATAGCCAAGAATGTATGCACGAGCAAATACATCTCTTCTGCTCTTCTCTTCTTCTGCCTATGTTCAAACTTGAACGTTTACTCAGACATTCAGCTCACCTAGCCGTATGCCAGTCCCATGTATGGTCAAGCAAACATCGTTGAACATCATGTCGCTTCTCTCTATATCTTCCTCTCTCATAATTTCTTTCTCCACCACTCATCTCTCTCTCTCTCTCTCTCCCTCTCTCACTCTATCTCATTTCTCTCACTCTCTTCTTCTCTTTAGTATTCTTTTTCCTCTTCTGTCCTTCTGTGTTTCCTATTCTACTATTGTATGTACTAGCCTCAAATTGAATAAAACTGGAAAAGCTGCTGGCCTACAAATACTTTTTTGTACCGTAACTAAACGTTGAAAACTCCTTTTACTTCCATTTTCGTTTTCCGTACATGAGTGATCTCAAGCCAAAACTCGGTTATTCTGAGTTGATTTTACCGCCTGTACAAAGCATAATTAGGCCAATCCAAATGTCCAATCACGCTCACACACACACACACACACACACGCAAACATCATACCTTCGTTCTCATTCTTCCTTAATTTGTCTTTCAATCAATTTTCTCCATTACACCATCTCGCATAATCTGTTTGAACTACTATGTATCTTAAACTACATATACTTCTTTATTATTTCTTAAAGTTAAGTATATTATTCTATACATGTGAAATATTTTAAATTTGATTTTCAATAATCATTTGACGCTAATTACACATCATGTCTTCTCTTCTCTTATTCTTCTATAAATTTGATTTTGTTTATTCTTTAGCTCATGACGTTTCTCTGTTTTTTCGTCTGATTTGTTCCATCTCTCTTTCCTTTATTCACTATTTCGCATATTATTTCTTCTAATCATTGCCCACGTAATATAAGCAAAACTGGACACCACCAGCATATGCATTTCCACAACCAAAAAAAAAAAAAAATATATTTTCCATGTATTTTATTTATTTTTTATTTATCTAAATATTATTTTACCTTCAAGATCAAGTTTATGCTGTTGATCATATGTTGAAGATATTTGCTTTTCAACAAATTTCATTCTTTCTCGTTATTTAGCTCTCAATTCTAATTATTATAGTATATATTTCATATATGTTAATTAAACTATTAGCATATATTACTATGCTATCCAGTTTTACGTGACGAGGTAAATGAAGTGACGTGAACCGCGTGTTCAGTCAATACCTGTCAAGTCTATGATGTTCTGTTTGTTGTATATACAATATGAGTCACTCAATGAGTATAAGTTGTTGCTTTTCTGATGGTTTTATTCACTTCATACACATACCTTCTGTTGTTTTCATGTTAATACGAAAGTTTTATTGCTGACATAACCTCATGTTTCAACCTTTTTTTACGAAACCCTTAACCATTCTCATATAGTTATTTATAATAATCAATTTTTTTACATTTACATTATGCTGCAATAGCATCATTACGTCTTCAAGAAAGTAAGAAGTAGCATATTCTTTGAGCTTCTTCTAAATTTCCAGCAATAAAACTCTTGCGCCTAATACCAGATTAAAAACTTTGATTTCTCACGCATATATGAGCCAATGTTGCCTACTTAGATGATATTCTTCATTTCATTTAATCATTTATCTTAAGTTTTCTTTCTATGAATATCATATTTTCATCTTATTCTTCCATTTTTCTCTCTATTTATCATATTTTTTTCCATATTTGTTCATCTTTTCAATTCTTTTCTCTTTCTCTCTCTATATATATATATCCTCTATTTTCTTTTTTTCTCTCTTTCAGTTTCTCTTCTTCCTTTACATATCTGATCTATTAATAGTTCATATAAGCATTGAATTGAGCTTTAGTACACATAACATCTCTATACGTTACAAACAGAGGTCTTTCATACATGATTTTCATTTTTTTTTATCTCTCATTAGTCTTATTGAGCTTTCATTCATCAATATGATCGTATAGATCTATTTTCTCTGTATAAGCTTATACATAACATATAAGCTATAATCTTAAAAGCTTTTATCAATTTTCTTTTCATCATTACCATTTTCACCATCTTAACATCCCACGCAATCATAGCATCATTCACTATTTCTTCTTATAGAACAGCATTTTTGTTGATTTTCGGGATCAGTTAGATCTATTCTTTAACTCAACAATGACGTAAATACTATATTTATATGATATTTGATAAATAGAAAAGCCGTATATCATAAACAATTACATATAATTTACTTGAATCTGTAAATATACTTCTGTTTCTTAACGGCTATTACGGAAATATGAATACAACAGACAAGAGACGTTTTTGGTCAATTACTTTCGTTTTTGTTATCTCATACCTTGATAGAGAAACTGAAAATGTTTCCTTTCAATCTCTTGTTTTTGGAATATTATTCATCTAAACATCTGTGTTATTCATCTTTCTTTTTCATCAAAATAATCGACTTGATGTTAAAGATAAAAGTCTCATATTTTGGATATGAATGAATAAAAACATGAGGAAAGGATGATGATCTAATGTGATTGCCCAGTTGCTCACCAATTCTGTTTGAGAAATGTTTTCAATTCAGCTCTTCCTTTCTTTGTACATGCTCATGTATGTTTTGAACAAACATGTAGACCTTTTAAAAAAAAATTTCCTTAAATGCTCTCTTGTGATACTCGGACAGTCGTTTTTTGAATTTGTCATCGTTCTCTTTGCTTCACTCACTTCTTGTCGAAGAAGAGACCTAAACTCAAGAACGTTAGAAAAGGCAAACGAAAAAGCGAGGAAGAAAGGAATAACATACGCAAGGAAGATGTCTTGAGGGATATTCAACACAGAGAATCGCCTGACGATGAATGCACGGCATATTGAATTCCGATTCCGGTTTCTCCGGTATTCATCATTATCGTTTTCGCTGTCGGTCTTCGTCGTCTTTCTTTTTCTTCTTCTTCTTCTTCATCTACTTCTTCATGTTCATCGCTGTTTTGTCATCAGACTAAGACTGTGGAAGGTAGAAGAAGAGAGAACAGTGTTACAAGATGAATATAGCGACAACGATAGAGAGAGGAAAAAGAATATAGAGGGGAAAAGACAGTCAGCTTCCATGTTTCCAGTTTTTCTTTTCATCATCTGGGAGAAGCCGACGACATCAGTCTCTTCTTTTACATGTCCCATATATGGCTGTTCTCTGTATTAATTCAAAAGAAATGAAGCTGTATGAAGTAAGTTATTTGTAAAATCCATAATCTTTGTTCATTTTTTTTGTCAAAATGGAGGCAAAAAAACCTGTCTAATAGCCTAAACTGTAGATTTCATATTGTCCGCTTCGAGAAGTTTTTTCTTCTAATCTTAACTTAAGATGCATATATAAATCTATAGTATTTCTAAATATTTATATATATATATATATATATATATATATATATATATATATATATATATATATATATATATATATATATATATATATATATTCATTTAATTTTAAAAATTATAAATACTATTACCCTTCAATAGTTAAGCATAGATCTCATTTCATGCAGTCATTCCCGTCTATCATTCGCCACCAAAACGACTACTGTTCTACCAATTTTTTGAATTAATTATTCGCATAAATTACATTTGCATTTGAAAAATGAGGAAGTTAGACGTCCTTTTTTCTTTCTGGAAAGTATATTTCAATGGATAACAGCATTTGTCCACATATACGACTATCATATACATAACATATATAGATAGTCTGACTAGATGCATGAGCAGTTTCCAATCTTGTCTTCAACAAATTTCTCTTTCAATCTCCAACTTTCTCTTCTCCTTCTTAACCTCACAATCCCTTTGCTATTTCTTCGCTATGAGCTCGATGTGGTCATGCGCCTAGTTTGTTTGTGGACATGTCTTTCGTCTCTGTATGAGCCGATCTAAACATACTACCTGAGTCTGTCGTATTTTCCTTCTTTCCTTCTATTTCCTTTTTCAATCTTTCGGCTTTTTTTTGTTTTGTATTCTCTTGTTCTCTAACAATATCTACATCTATTTCATCATGTACCATCGTCGTACTCTCATTCTTAATGGCCCGCCTACTTTGCTCGTCGTGGGCTGATCTTAAAGCTTGCTTTGCTCCAAGCAGTTTTCTTTCAATTTTTTAAATCTCTTGAAATCTCTTATTCACTTATTGTTTATTCATATTATACATATCTGTATATCTCACGCACGGTTTAGCGTTCCTTTGGATGTCCTCGTTTGCCGTCTGATCCGTTCAAGCTGACGTGAACGTTGATGATGCTGAACGGGATTGTCAATATCATCGCCCATCTTCTTAAATGCGCCGTCGTCATCTTCATCATTCTTCATCTACTTCTAGCCACAACATAAGGCGCTCATCTCGTATTCCATGCCTGTCTATCATTGACGTGACGACTTCTGGTTGATGATGGCCCTAATTTGGCTTGAAAAGTGGGGATTCTCTCTCATCTTAGTCTTTATCCGACGAAATATTCTTTGTCATCTCGTCACAGATGAAGCAATGCTGTTCATTTCCAGAAGACAATTCCAATGATAACTTTATACTCCAAAAACACATATATCTTTATTGGAGATGATAATTATAGTGAAACAGCTTCAATAATCAGATGATATTATGATCTCGGTTACATATTCAGCCCCACCCGTCTCTCCTGTCATCCAAGTTCTTTCTATTCAACATCCTCCCTTCAGCATAGGGGTTAAGAACGGATAATCGTTGTTTCATAACCATTATTCGTCTGAATTTACCTATTTTGATCAGTGTAAAACGGTTTTTAGCCCAATATTGTATATCTACTATTCATATACTTAATCAAAACTATTTGAAAAACCTTTCAGATTACTTAACAAAATATTTTACCAAACACCCGAATGACGTTTATTTTGCCATATCATATACTCAATGTATTCTCATCTTCACCTGTGTTCACATACATTATTGTTCATATTGTGCTCATTTGAAAGTGTTTGTGTTCTCGATTTTTGATTTGTTTTTTTTTTGAAACAAAAAAAATTGTGAAAAGAGGAGATAATCTACATTCACGCAAACATTCAATATTCTCTACTCTATACCTACTTCGAATACTCTTTTTATTTCTCTCTCTCTTTACCTCTGTTCTCTCTCTCTCTCTCTCTCTCTATATCTTACTCTCTCGCTCTCTCTTGCTTACTATTATTTCAAACATCTCACGCCTATATCATGACATCAGAATTTTGAACGTGCATATGTGTGTATATGTTTGTATCCATCTACCTATGCTTTTTGATACTTTTTATTTCAATTTACGTTCTAGATTTGTGTTTTGCATCAAATTTCTTATAATTATATGATATAGTAGTAATGGTGAAGTGATATCAGTGATTCTTGTTCTAGGAATCACTCTGACATAGGTAAAGCTTCCAAAGTGCACCTTTTCAGCTTCTTAAGCATGTTACTATTAGGGCAAAAAATATTTTCTCCGTCTCTTTCTCACTCCTACACATTCTCCTTCCCGGTCTCTCTCTCTATCTCGTTCTTCTCTCTCTTGTTGAAGTTCTATCCTACATCTCCCCTCTTAGCTCTGATACTCTGACGGCAATGCGACGGCTTGTATGAACGTGAAGCCGGTTGCCAGGCGACAAGCCTCAGTGCCGTGCTCATTCCTCTTTCACATTCAAGCCTTGGCTTCCTACGATTCGCTGGGGGATTCGTCAATCTGAATTCTTCGATTCATCAACCCTACGAAGACTGCCAGACTTGAATTGAATACAATAACCACACCACACCTAACTACCGGCAGATATATATCATTAGGTTTTATTCCAATAATTAATTTATTCGAGAAAGCTATCAATTTGTCTTATAATTTATATATAACGGGTTTTATATTATTATTACCGGTAACTATACATACCCAATCCAATGCCTTATTTCCATGTAAGTTTCTCTCAATTATATTCTATTAATCATATGTATATATCTCTAACATCCAATGAAAACAACTCTTTTTTTTCAATCATTGATACGAGAAATTTAATTTTTGTTGATCAAACTTCAACATAAAAATATTTCAATTTCTATGTGAATTATGCCCTCGTTTTTCGTTAAAATATGAAAATAATTATTAATAATCAGGTTTTAAAAAGGAATATAATATTTCATATTTGCTAAATGCTAATTTTAACTTTATTATTTCGTTTATTCAACTGTCGACGTGTGCCCTCTTCTAGCATTTGGCCTTTTTACGGAAATACTCTCCGTGTCAACCAAATGATTCAACATTCGTTCACGTTTAAGCATTATTCCATAACCATTCATTCACATAAATATATATATATATATATATACATCATTCTTTATCCATATATTCTATATGTTCTTTCCGAATAGAAAATAAGGAAAAAGAGCTCCAAATTTATTTTTTTACCCTTCAATCGCCACTCATTCCTTGAACCATTTATTCCATTTTTTTTCTTCATTGTTGGTATCAAAAAGTTTTGTTGTAAACAGCTATAATACACCCAGATTTCGTCGATCTTTCTTGAAATGTCTATTCAGTTTTTCTTATATACACGTTGTGTGAATTGATATAATATTATATGGACTAACTGAATAGTTATGATATAGCTAGTGTCATAACTACTATATTAAAAAGTTTTTTTTTCTTCCTTTTTTTGATTTCTAAAAATCTTTTGACATAACCTCAACCAATTCTTATTCTTTCTTTTTGAATTTCTTATAAATTTCTATTGAATTATTACATTATTCTATAGAAATTCATAACATATATAGTTACTGACTATCATTATTATTATAGTTTATTCAGTTTATAATTTGAAGAATTAATTCTATATGTTCTTTAGGATTCGCCCATGAGGCTAAACGGCTCGTCGGCGAGTAGCGCTTCAGTTGCCTCTCGTCTGTATGGCACACGGTCTCGACGTGATTCACTTGGATCTGATCCAGAATTGATATCATTTTCCGATCAAGAAATGCAGGAATCCTATCTCTCCCGTGAGGTAAAATATTTTTTTCCGTTCCAATTCATATTAATAACGAGAGAATGTGTGAGTGTAAGAGTAAAACCTGAAAGCGGAAATCCAAATGTGAGTACAGCTGGTGAAGTTTACATGCCTTTCATCAAACAGTTTACTTAAAAAGAGAGAGAGAGAGAAAGAATGAGAGAGAAAGAGAGAGAGAGACAGTACACGCGAGTTAACAAATAGAAAATAAAAAAAAACTGAATTGATAAAGAAAGGTAATATGAAGTTGAAAACGGTATTGTGATAATATTGGTTAAATTGAAAAAAAAAACAACCGTTCCACGCAAATAGTTTTAAAGTAAATAAACGACGAATTTTGCAAGTGAAAATAAAATTGTTCACGTGGTAATAATTGATGAAGATTATGCTAAATCATATGAAATTATATTAATTTATTTCAAAAATTTAACATATTTAAAGTTATTATAATAGATATTTATATAATTATTAAAGAAAATGTAAGATTAGATCTTCCTAACTGTTTGAATTGTTGTTCATTTTTTCTTTTTTGAAAAAACAATCATTATTTCACTCAATTTTTCGACATCAAACCACGTCAAATGAAAAATGAAAATATTAATTTGAACCTTATGTGCCTTGCTCTGAATTTCAAAAATCAAAATAAATCTTTATTTTTCCCTCCTAATACTTTGCAAAAAAAACACGCAAATTTTGTGTTAAAAATAGTCCCAAAGTTGTAAGGGACGTGAGAAGGAGAAAGAAGGTTTAATAAAGAAAAAGCTGTTAAGATGTTCCATTCAAATAAATACGATGAGAGGAACAAACTGAACATGTACAACGCATCTGTCAATATGTATAGTTAGTATAACTAATACCAGAATTTCGTTTGATCTAGTTATGTTAAACACTCACAGTCTTGAGTAATTCAGACTATGTTTTGCTTCTTTACTGCTAATTCTTGTTTTTCGACAATCGATTTCTACCAATATTTTCATCATAATAACTTGGACATAATTCAAACTTAGCCAGACAGAAAGACACGTTGATTTCTGTTCGAAAAGTTGTTTCTATTAGTTGTAACCATCAGTTTGATTGATTTCTGTATTTTCTGCTCCTCATCAAGCACTTTTCATCCAGTAAAACCTTAAAGACGTCACCAAAACGGGTTAGTTGTTAGCGTATTGAGGTATGAAGTAATATGTAAAATCATTGATAGTTTCTTGTAAGAGAAAAATGTGTGATTTGACCAGAAAATGATATTATTTTACAACTTTTCTGATTTTCTTACATATATTCGACTATTTTGATGTCGTTTTCATTGTATTTCTTAATTCAAAAGATTGGAATAATCATATTTCATATTGGTATGCGACATAAGCTTTTATGGAGAATACTGTGTGTACAACAATCAAACTAATATATTGAATTCTTGTAGTTTCTTTTCTATCTATCACATACTTTCATTACATTTATTTTTGAACAAAAAATACTTTTTTTTGATAAAAAAAGTTTTAAAAATGCTGGGAACATGGAAACAACTCATAACTCGGACATCAGGATGGCGAGATGGGATAAGATTATTTTATGATAAAGTTATCAAATATTTGTTAGAGAATTTTTATTAAAAAAAAAGAAAAAATAAGAATTTAAGATGCCGAAAAAATGTTTTTTCTTCTTCAAATTTTTAAAAATTTAATACTTATGTTTTTATTTTGCAGATGAACAGTATCTCCAAGCAGATGCAGGAGATGCAGGAAAAGCAGCAACTGGGTGATGATGAACGAACAAGACTTAAGATGGAAAATGCACTTTTAACAGAACGATTACATGTATTAGAAGAACAATTACATACTACAGAACAAAGGTATTTAGAAGATTTAGAAGAATTTTTTTATGAATCCTATTGTACTTTCAGATATAAAGAGCAAATTCATGAAGAGAAAATGCGTGCTAAAGACCTTCTGAACCGTTCAGAAAGAGAAAAACAATTAGAATCTGAAAGTCTCACATTGAAATATCAAATGCTTGAGAAGGATTTGCTAATAGCTAGACGCGAAAGCGAGAAAGCTAAAGAAGAAGTTAGAAAATTGAGAGACCAATCAGATGAATTGAAAGCTGATCTCGATGATAGTCGATTGACTATCGAAGATTTAGAAGATGAGAGAATAAAGTTGGAACGACAGTTCAAAAAGTAAGCTTTAAGCTGGAAATATTATGTTTTTTATTCAACCATTGTAGATTCAAAGAGGAAGCTAAGCAAGATATAGATTCTAGCTCAGAAATGGTTGAAGCATTAACTCAACAAACTGAAGAGCTTCGGAAGAATGCTGGCGGAATCAGACAGGGCTCAATAGCTGAGCAGGTAAACTACAATAAACAATGCTTGTTAGCTCATTCATTCTATTCAGATGCTTGACTTAGAAGAAGAACTAGATGAAGCTCGTGCAACAATCCGCATCTTGACGAGAGAAAGAGATGACATTCAGAATCAAATGTTAGCTGTCAGTGTTGAACGTGGTCATTCACTTCTTGCTGATACTCCATCTCTTGCTGATGAATTGATCGGAGGAGATTCTTCACAGGTAATTCATCATCGTTTAGTATTTTCCTTATCGATTTTTGAATATGTTTCAGCTTATGGAAGCTTTGAGAGAGCAAGAAGTATGCAACCAAAAACTTAGAGTATACATTAACGGCATCCTTATGCGTGTCATCGAGAGACATCCCGAAATTCTGGAAGTCGGCTCTAATGAGTCCGACTCCTCTAGTTGACGGTGCGCCGGACAGTCGCAATCACAACCTGTTACTTCACGGGAAATAACATCCAAGCCCAACCAATCTTCTACTGATGCATCAATGACGACGACTCTGTCAGCCAGAATCTCGTCATATCTTCCCAGCTCATTTATGCGTTGGGGATGATAGTCCTGCTTCAGTTGTTATCAATTCTGTGAAGCAAGCATGAGCTCGTTTCATAGCAATTGTAACTAAGTGTATGTACCGGTGACGTGTGCAACTGTCCACAGAATATTCGTATTGCTTTCGAACTCGCTCGGTCAAATGAATGCAGCTGTATTCAGACGACATGTGTGCGGGTATTGATGTCAATCATTTCCATTATCTCTCTATTTTCTTCTCTCCTTTCTTAATTCTCATCAATAGCAGAATATACATTGTATTTCATAGCTGGTATTCAATATATACGTGAACACACATATATATTTTGAAAAAAACTAACAACAACATATGAATCGTTAGCTATTTCCTCGCTAGTCTTTTTTTCCAACTTTGCTCTTATCATGTGTTAAAGCTGTATGAGCTTAGCTATCGGAAACTTCATGAATGTCTAGTGTCAGCATACTCTATTGCTGCTTCATGTAATATCTTCAATGCTAGCTTTTCGTTTTCTTTTCATTTTCTCATATAATTCTTAAAGCTGCATATTTCATTCCCAAAAATTATAAGTTAGCTATCCGCATTTTCTTCGGTGTGCTCTATTACATGTATTTATTTGGTGTATTTATATCTATACATAGATTAATGTATGATTTAGCTGAAGTCATATATCGCCACATGGCTCAGCTGCTATTTCTTACCCAAGCAAAGCTGGTCTTGAACGGATCTATTCAGACATTGAACCCAATATCATCAGCGGATCAAGTCAGTTTCAAGATCCGGCATTTTCCGTTAACACAACTCACAAAAAACAAAATCGACCACAACATCCAAAAATATGTTTTAGGCAACAAAGTCTTGTCTATTGTATTCATTTGAAAACGAAAATGCACAGAATTTTATTATTTTTCATTTTTCTATTAATTAATTATTTTTTAATAAATTTTTCTTTTTTTTTCCTTTTTTCCACAATTCTGTTCATTTTTTTTCTCAGAAAATTCGTATAATTGTATAGCTGTTTCTCGTATCACTACTGTGATTTCAATAATTTGATGTTTCATGCTGTATACGTATCAATAAAGTTTTTTTCCAATATCTATATGTAACTATATAAATAATAATAATAAACTATAACAATAAAACAGATAAAGATAAAGAGATAGAAAGATAGAGAGAGAGAGAGAGAGAGAGAGAGAGAGAGAGAGTAACAGAGAGTAACAGAGAGTTTTTACATTGATTAAAGTTAAATGAGAAAACCCAAATGTTTTAAATAATTAGTCAATAGTTAAAGTTTTATTCAAGTTTTCATATATTATTACAAATTGTTTATATAATTTTATTATTTATATATGTGTTTTATAAATATATAAATAATTAAATATTGATATTAAGTTGTTTATAGTATTCTATTCTAAAAAAGAAAAAGGAACTGGCCTACATATTACACGGAGCATTGTACTAATCAGAAATAATACTTCACAGAATGGGCAAGTTTTTCAAACTTGAACTGGAACATAATGCTTGTATGACATGGAGAATCATATTATATATTGAAAGTAAGAAGACAACATTAAACTTTTTTTTCTTAATTTCGTCCTCTTTTACATGTGAAACCTGAGTTCCTAATGTTGCAAAAAAGCCACAGTGGCTATCTGGTCAAATTTCGAAGTTGTGGAACGTTACGCTTCAAGTTTTTGAACAAAAAAAATCTTCAAGTTGTACATGATGCTACTATTTCATTCATTCTTTTTTTCCCTCAGTTTTGTAAATGATTATGGCTTAGTAAGTGAAACAAAACACAAAAGTTTCATATTGCCATGACCCTGATAGTCGAACTCAATGAAAGATAGTTTGTGGAAGGAAATCAACGAGTTATACATGATGGAAAGAAGGAGGAAAACGAGGGGGGGGGACAAAAGACGAAGAATATCGATGATGGCATGAGATCAAACATGTTGAGGTCTTGATCTAGTTGTAAGTTTGTGGGATAAGAAAACAAAAAAAATGTCCTCCTGCCAGTTCGTTGTCGAATTCTGCGGACCTTGACACATAAAAGATCATTTGCAATTTTCATCTCATCATATAAGATTTCAACTATGTTTTCGTAAAATCTGATGAAAATCAGCACAATTTGGGGCCCCGGGTAAGGTGGTAGCCATCTGAGATATTCCACGTAATTGAAGTGGTGCTAGTGATGACGTAAGTAGAAATTGTAGTAGCCATTCCGTTTTACCAAATTAATTTGCTGATTTTCAGTGCCATCTGCATACAGACACATACAGAGAGAACGAGATCGAAAAAGAAAAAGAAAGAGAGAGAGAGAGAGAGAGAAAGAGGGGGGAGATAGAGAGAGAGAGAGAAAGAGAGAGAGATGCAAAGAAGAGATGGCACATAAGTACCTGAATGACATGTTGTCGTTAATGAGGGAGCGGAAGCATAGCCATATAGACAGTTTGATGAAATTAGAAAAGGCAAAATGATTTGCAAGTTCAAGAAGTTATGCGTTTTCATCAAAGCAAACAGAAATATTCAGTAGTTTTTATCAAAAAATTCGGAAAATAACGACTAGTGCATAGCTATTTGATCGGTACATTCACATTACTTTTACCTTTTTTTTTACCATTTAATTAGTTTTAATCGATCCAATCAGTATAGAAGATGTTATATCTTCACAAGTTCTCTCCTTTTCTTCTCTCTCTCTCTCTCTCTCTCTCTCTCTCTCTCTCTCTCTCTCTTCAGAGTTTTCTATATCTATCTTTAACGTTTTTTTGTTCGTTTTTTTTACGATGGAATTGTAGATTTGACTACCATTACAGCTTAGGTTGAAGGATTTACACAGTATGAATCAGTCGAACTTGTCGTTTTTCATGTTTGAACAGTTCGTTAGCCGGAAAAGCCAGATGACCTTTTATGAAAATCAAGAACTATAGGTTAGAACGAAATCTCATTAGTAGCTAAGCCAAACAAGGAGATTGTTGGAGAGATGACGACAGCGATTATTTCGACGACGACGACGTGGTCGGCATATGTCTTTTTTCATTCTCAGCCTTCGTTTACATACATATGTAGAACAGCCTCAGATTCTTGACAGTAAGGTTATCGTCATCTGAAATCATCGTTTTCTTCAATTTTCACCTCGTCTTTCATTGTTTTCAAATACTAATAAATCAAATTATTTTTGTGATATTGCTTGTCATGTCATCTACTACTAGTATGTCGATCGTCGTATCGTTGTATTCTCCCCCCAGTCCCTCTCATCTGACTGTCGGACACAAAGAAGCCTCTTGTTCTCAATTATATTTAACAGTTTCGTGTAAAAAAATAATTCTTTTTTTTGAAATTTACTATTAAAATAGCTTTTTTTCTTTTTTTATTATGTGGTAGGTGAAAGAACAAATAAAAAAGCTCGTTGGTTGATCGACAAAACAAGCATAAAACAAGCTTTTTTCTCTTTTAGGTGATAAAGAAATTACAGTGAGTGAGAGATTGCTAAAGATGAACTAAGACGGAATTATTGAAGGAGAGTATTAAGAGAGAAAGAACTAGAGTTGGTAAAGATAGAGAGAGAGAGAGAAAGACAGAATCAGAGAGAGAGAACGAACGCAATATGGAGGTAAACGACTGAACTACAACACAAAGGTTATAGAGATATTCATGTATGTGTAGCTGAGTTACAAGAGAACTTCGATAAAAGAGATTTTAATGAAGGGCATTCCACATCGACAAGATCATTGTCTTTCAACATCTATCGCTATGTCATCAGATTCCTTTTTTGCGAACATTTTACAATCGTCTTCAATGGCATCTGAAGCATTTTTTCTTCAATTTTAGACAATTTTACGATATCATTCCAAGAAAAAATTATTGTGTTTTTTATAACTTTCATGTATTTCTTTTTCATTTAATCATAAATATTATAAGTAATCTTTGTTATATTTTCTTTTATTTTCGTTTTTTTTTTGAAATATACGGGATTGCCATGTCCTCGTTTCATCTCATCGTGTTCCCTTCTGATATTGAGACAACTTTCAAAGTCATCTCTTAACTATCCATCACTATCGTTCTCTCAGATATTGGGTTTACTGCGCATTATACAGTTTTTCCTCTGCTGAACTGGTCATTAAGCTTCTTCATATACAAAGATCAAAATTGTTCTCTTGAAGGTCACATACATATATCTTGTGGTTGTGAAAGACTTGCCAATCATTTCAGTTTTAATAACCGTGTCTATTGATATTTCTTCATTCAATAACTTGTATATTGAGAAAACTGAAGAAGAAGCATAACAGCTTTAACACACAATCATCAAAAGTAGTAGAAGCACAGACGTTGATGACAATGTCCTCTTTTCACCACATACAGTCAGCCTTCCTTCAATCACTTCGTGCTTCTTCGGTTTATGAAACATGAAAATTAAAAATGACACATTGTTTGTAATTTTGAAAATAGCTCTTATCAGGGTATGGAAGAAATAAAAAATAATTCATTAACAGACAACAAGAAAAAAAAAAGAAAATTTGGACTCTCCCCCCCCCCCTCCCTTCTCTCTATCTATGTGTTCACTCCTTCTGCTTCTTGGACGGCAAACGGGTTTCCATCTTTCTCTTCACACATCATCATACAGCTAATTGTACAATTATTGAAAAAAAACACATTATACACAGCTTAAGTATATGTACGATTTTCGTTCATTTCAACCGTTTGTCCTCTTCCTTCCTTAGGCTTTTGCTTCACCTAATAATTCCATTTCTTTCATCAACTATACATCAATCTAATAAATTCAAGATCTCCTCAATTCTATTTTTCTTATTCTCTCTTTCTCTCTTATTCTCTTTTATTTTCTTAGTCTCTATCTCTCTCTCTCTCTTTCTCTCTCATTCTCCTTTTTTTTCTACTTCTCCTTGTGCCATTCCTTTTCCTGTAAGATTAACTAGACAATCAGTTATCTAGTAATATTTAACAGGCATATTATGTTTTTCCTATTAATGTGGATAACTAACATTCTTTTGCCATTAAATGATGTTGTTGCCTATGTCTGTTCTCCATCAGCTCTCGTCTTCCAAGATGATCGTCAATGACTTCAGAAGCCATTCGGGCTTTCTTACATTTGCGAAGAAGAAATCGAAAAAAAAAGAAGAATATAATGATAAAAATGACGACGTTGCTAGTACAAATGAAGAGAAGCCTTCAAAAGAATTGAATTTAAAATTTTTTTCCAAATAACAAAAAAATTCAAATTATATGTATGTCATCATGATTTCAAATTGAAATTTTACTCGTTAACTGTCTTCGTTTAGGACCAATGTTTCTGAAAAATTTTCCTACTAATGTTCAATGAATCCACCTGAAAAACTATCCATTTAATAGAATTTTTCCATTTTCAACATTCTTTTCTTAATCATCACAACTCTTCTTCTTCTTCATACCTCCCCCCCCCCCCTCTCTCTCTATCTTTCTCTCTTTCCTTCTTTCTCTTTTTATGGTATAAATGTGTTAGAAACAAGGATGTTCTAAATATATTTTTGTGAAAATAAAATACTTTACAACATTAATATTCCTAATTCCTCATCTTTCATCTCCTCATCATCATGTGCTACTGAACAAAGAAATATTTCTTTGAAATCAATTTTGTATATTTTTGAAACATACATAGTTAGTTTCTAGTTAAGTATATAGTTTAACCGCGAAAAATGTTTCTTCATTTCTTTCTTCATCATCATCATCATCTTCTTCTTCAATTATGAGCTATTTTTAGAAATAAATTGTTTTCTATCAAGTTTTTCTTTTATAAAACATTCTTCTTACCTGGATATTCATAAATATATATATTATATTTGTTTTTATCAAAGCATTAGATCATGAGAGGTCATGAGAATAGCTAAACGTTGAATATTTTTTGTTCCAAAATAGAAAGTTGCAAACTCAGCTGATTGAATTTTAACGAAGAAAAACAGTTCAATAGCTTGATAATATCAGTTTGAAATGTTAAAAGAAAATCTTTTCAGTAATATAAAAGTTCTTAAAAGAAAATGAAACGTGATGATGGTCATCAAAGATAAGATAAATTTTCTATTAACATTTCACATATAACTATTTCTATGTAAGATGTATAAAATTGTGTAAAACAACTTTTGTACTCTCGTGAGTAAAGAGAGAGAGAGAAACAAAAAGAGAGAGAGAGAGAGAGAGAGAGAGAGAGAGAGATAGAGAGAGAGATGAAGGAAGAAATACTTTGTCGGTTGTAACCTACCTAGCTAGCCAATCTTGGCATACTATAGGATGTTAAAACATCGTTTTCCTTTCGTCACACTGCAAATGGCTAACTTTGGCAAAAAATTGACAAAAATAATTCTTTTATGTCTCACATGAAAGTATAAGTTATATCTTGTGATTTAATCATGCTTATATGATAAAAAAGCTTTAATTACTTTCCGAAAAGATGAATAATCTTAGGATTCTTATTGAACTATCTATTCTCATTATGCTGCTCTTCTAATATTGAAACTTGTTCTTTTGATATTTGTCTTCTGGTTATTACTATAAAGTTTACAAAAAACATTATTTCAAATAATTTATCAGCAAGAAAGTAATAGAAACCAGAAAATTTCGTATTGGTCTCCACCCACCATTTCCAACTTACCTCCTATTAAATCACCTCTCTTTTTTTGTAATGATCATATTTTTTTCCTGATTCATATTAGCATCTTTTTCTCTCTCTTTCTCTCTCTCTCCCTCTTTCTCTCTCTCTTTCTCTCTTCTTCTTCTCATCTCTCTCTCTCTCTCTCTCTTTTTTTCTCTCTCTCTCTCTCTCTCTCTCTCTCTCTTTCTCTCTCTCTCTCTCTCTCTCTCTCTCTCTCTCTCTCTCTCTCTCTCTCTCTATTTCTAAAAGAATTGTCTTTAGAGTTTTCGTATTATATATAGAAATTAAACAATATGCCTTATCAAGGTATTCAAATCATCAAACAAATTTTCAGTTCAAATTTTTATATTAAAAATAAATTTTTATTATATAACCATATAAAATGTGTTTAAACAACTTTTTTTATCACCACCCAGTGGTCAGTTGATTCAATTGAAACATTAAATGATTGAATATAGGCTTATGTATATGGAGAAATCCGGTTGATCAAGCAATCTGGATTAGATATACAGACACGAGAAGGGGGACGATGAATAGAGAGAGACAAGAAGATGTAAAGGAAAGAAGAGAGAGAGAGAGAGAGAGAGAGAGAGAGAGAGAGAGAGAGAGAGAGAGAGAGAGAGAGAGAGATGAGAAGAAGAAGAGAGATGTGAAGAAGGAGTGTTGAGGAATAGAAGAGGAAAGATAGTTTGTTGAGAGGTTTGTGAAAGATATAAAGGAATTTGAAAACAGAAGATGATAAAGTAACAAAACGAGTGAAGAATATCATATAAAGATGAAAAGAAGAGAAAAGCGATGACAATAGATGAATATAGGGAAGGTGTGAAGAACAACCAATTAACGTCTGAGCTAAGGTAAAAATGAATGACAATCAACATCATCATATTTGAATTTCACGTAAATTTACGTGAACTTAAATTCAAAAAGGCGTGTTATTGATTACAACATACATCAGAATATATCATTTTTGAATGACAAATTATTATTTTTTCTTTTTGAATTCATTTTTTTTTCATTCCAATGCCTATAAGTGTATTCTTTACAATTCAAGTTATGCTGCTGCGCTACTTTAAATTGTACAAATAAGTAAGTAAAAATAATAAATTAATATCTATAAACATATATATATATATAGTATAGTATAATATAATTATAAATATTTTTTATTAAATTTATATTAATTGAAATGATAATGATGCAATCCTCTACTTCATTTCTTCTTCCTTCTTTTTTTTCTATAAAATTCCTTAAAAAACATACAAATACCCACAGACACACACACACACACACACACACACACGCACACACCTGTATGGATAAATAACATCTAAGGATGGCTAACAGTAGTTGGAAAACTAGATTTCGTTGTCAGATCAAATTTACATAGCCATTATCTACCGTATATCTTTTACAATATATTTCTATTTTTTTCTAAATAAATTACTATCTAAATGCTAATTTTGAATAAAAAAAATGATGTTGTTTGATACGATTACGTAAATGTAATATATGTATCTTGTTATATTGCTGTTTTGTCATAATTTCCTCAAACATTTCGTAAATCTCTAAAATATGTCAGATTTTTGAACAGTTTTTTATGGAATAATGAGAGTAAAATGTCATATATTTGCTTAATCTTATAAGTAATGTTCTATTTACTTTATATTCCTTTAGTAAGTTTTATTGTTTTATTTCATTCACACGGTATCAAAGCTCAATAACCTTAGTCTATATATTGTTCGATTTTTCTTGGAGTTTTCACCGTTTTAATTATGTTTTTTTCGACAAATAGGACGTGAGGATGATGGCGATCTTAGATTCGACCGACAATACACCTGATTTCTCACCAATTTTCCTTAAAAATTTCCGCGAAATATGCGCTAATCATCCTTTTGTTCTCATCAAGCGTCCAATTTTTCTCCTTCTTATGTAATGATTTGGTTAATCCGTTTCATAACACTTTTCCTGTTGTTCCTTATCAGTTGTTTCAATTGTTGTCGGTCTCGATGGCAGCTCGAACTTGATGCTGTTCCTTTCATATCAACTTCCAAGCATCACACATATCAACTTCTACTTTCAATCATATGAAACATCATCAGTAATTGCTGTCGGCAGTATATGTAGCACCCTCGTAGACCGCCTTGGCTTGCTTCCTATCAACGTCACAGTAGGCGGAGACACCCGTCTTCTTGTGAACCGCCCCCACTGTCTTCCCTGTTCTGCCTCGTCCATGCAACTGTATCAATTGACGGTTCGATGTGTTGATGCCAAGATAGGAAAGTTCCTTCTCTCTCACTCATCTCTCCAATTGTTCTCTATCTATAAGTTCCTCTTTTCCCTCTGGCCTTCTTCAATATTATTCCAATTCAGTCTCCATCTACTACTCCAACTACACACCTGGCTGTTCTTCTTCGTCTTCAGATAGTTTCCTTCCTCTAAATATAAATATATATTTCATTGTTGTCCGCATTGGGCTCGTAGTCGTATACATGCCATGACGCTCATGGGCTGTGTTCCAACCTTCAGCTTATTGCTGTCGTCACTTAACCTCTCCGGTTCGCTCATCTGATTCCTGGAATCCAATCGGTTGCATTGTTTGCATTGTCTTCCTTGTTTCTTCACTGATTTAACCTATTTCAGTCCAAATTCAGCTTTTAACCATCTTGATCTACCACCCTTCATTACGATAATCGTCAATCTTCAGACTATAAATTTCATTCTGGGAGGCTGTACCTCTACTCTCAACCTGCCTTTTCGAGATTCTTGCCAATTTTTTGTAGACGAAATCGGAAAATCGTCTATGTTTTTATCATTTTCAACCGTTATCCTTTTCCTTGATATCCATTTCATCGCCATATTTATCGTCTATTTTCCATCTCTTCATTTCTCTTTTGAGCTTTCCCATTTTCGAAACTAATTTACCGTTTTTCAGCTTCTTGTCTTCGGCCGAACGGCTTACTGTTCATCCAGCTTCCTAGGGCCAAATACTACTACATCCTCTAGATTTAATTTCAAATTATCATTTGTTGAATATATTCAGAAGCAGATTTTCTAGCTAGAAGGCACACCGTTGTGCTTGTCCCTTATGTGGACTTCTATACTTATATTTCAATTGGCTGTCGTCTTACCGACAGTCCTTCAAGCTGCTCCTGTGAGCGTACCACAAACTATCTGTAAGTTTTCGTTTAGTTTATACCATATAATCATCTTAACTATTACATGTTTATGTCTTTTTTTATTTATCTACCATCTCTTCCTAGTACTAGCTTTATCATGAAGCTTTGATCAAAACGCTTTTGTGTAGAAATCGTAAATCAAACGGTCACACTAGAACGAAAATCTGTACTCAAGAATGGCCAGACTTTCACATCTTTTTTTCTCCAAAACTGACCATCATCTTGCAAAACGTATTTCTCATATTTTCAACAAATAATTGAGAAAATCAAACTATTGCCTGAAACTTAGCTGTTTCATCTACACGTAGCTAGCTCAAGCGGGCGCAGCAATCAGTCAAGACAAGTCGATTTCATAAGAAAAAATGTTTTTAAACTGTTTCTCAACCGATTACGCTATCAGAGATTGTATTACCAATTTGGCATTGTCGAGACGTACTTCGTATGTCTCATCACATAAGGATTTGATCTGGTTGCTATTCTTCTAAACTATTCGTTGTATTCGGTAAATTGACGACGTCAACGGCTGTGATGATGCCGGTGGCTACATCTGATGAACGATAACGTTATAACCATCGGTGCTGGGTCATCTTCAGCGTAAATGAAAGAACTTTACGTAGTTACTATGACTCATCAACCAGATGAATGATAATGTTTTAGAAGTTGAATAGCCTATATAACTGAAATTGATAGAGCAGGTAATGTGAGGGGGGGGGGGTGTATATGTGAGGTAAACATCAACATCATGTAAAGTAAAAGGGCATTATCTTACTCATACTACCACTCTTTACCCTTCCCTTTTCCCAGACGCTTCTCTTTCTAGAACGATGCTCCATGATGTCTTTCTAGTCTATTAACCTTCACCCTCATCTCAATTCTAAATAAAGTACTAGTAGTACTATCACACCAACATCTTTTAAGGATGACATAACAAGCCCAAAAATAGCTATATACTATTGTTAATAGTCCTTGCTCTCATCTTTACAAAAATTCATTGGTGGACAGGATGGCGAGTCAGAACGTGGCACGGCAATCAAGCAGAACAAGTCCTTGATGTCTTCTCTTTTTTTCGTCGTCTTACTTTGAAAGATATTATTCTACATGAACATGATACTGGGGCAAGTGATGGTTACATGGTCACCATAACAGTACCAAACAACCATCTGTTAACTATAATGTCTAACTATATCACATATCAAAACGATTGTTGCTTGTTAGAATCTTATTGACGGGTTAGTAATACTATCATCATCATCATCATCATCATCATCATCAATATCTTCTGCTGTAAATCCTTCGTTCAAACAGATGAAGCTACGAGTCAACACCTAGTAATGGGACTATACTGACCGATGACATTGTCAAACTTCAGAATGATTATCATCAGTCAATCACCATGAACATTCTCATGATTCAGCTTGATCTTCAGCGATTTCGTTATTTTCTTTTCTTGTTGTATAGCTTCATGCTTGAAATCGTTCCAGCTAAAATAACAAAGGAAATAAATATACAAATATTTCATATATCTAACTAGCTGTATGGTCAGCTATCTTGCTATCTCAAGCACAACATCAAACATCCACCTCCCGCTTCGTTATCCTTAAATGCTGGATCGAATACGTTTGAGATCGTCAACGATATGAGACATCAGGCAAGCAGAAGACATTGACAACACAAATTGTCACCTGAGTACCAAAGTTGAAAAGTCAATGTCATTCAAATCAATATGTGAAGAATGCAACTTAAAGAAGAACATCTTGGTCACTCAAGCGTATCCACTGTTTGGATGTTGCTGTTCGCCTTGAACGATACATTGTTTCCAAACTATTGGCTAGATCCATCAAACAAAAATGTCTTACTATCTTCCATATTTTTCTATTTTTCAAAGCAAATAAAATTGGAAAAAAATCGTTTTAATTTGCCAATATCAAATAGAAATTTCTCTTGCAAATCGATTCATTTTCAATATAAATTCTATAATTTCATCAGAGAGTAATAGATAAATATAGAATTGTATTACTATATAATACTTATAATCAAAGATATAAATAGACTAAGTTGGTTGATCACAAGTTTCAGTGAAAGCTTTCACTCACTGAGTTTCAAGTAGCTTAGTCATACTCATCATGTTTCAATCATTTTTTTCAACAAAGGCTTGACGTTTTTAAGCCCAAAAATTGTAGATTTTTGTCTTCTTTTCTTTTCATTTTTAAGCTTTCCTTCTTCTTCTTCTTTTCATTCTTGGATTGTTTCTCTCATTTTTGTATGTTTCATCTTTTCTTTATTCCTCGTCTCGTTTCCCTTTTCTGTCATCTTTTGTCAGAAATCCACTAATACACTGGCCAATTGCGTCAGACTTAGCGGACATTATGTCGCCATTGAAAGCGTGTTTTCACTCCAGACGACTAGCTGCTAGCTCACCTCCTTGTTGTAGATGATTAAGCCAGTCAGCTCATCATTATCTTTCTTCTTATTTTTCGGTGCTTCCATATAATCAACTATGATTGTGAGGATATCAACATAACAACAGTCAAGTATGAAGAAGTATCTTATCACTAATATGATGGAACTGCACCCAATCATATGCATTAACAATCATAAAAGTTCGAAGATTGTGTCATATGGGTTGAAGATATCAAATGAAAATTTTCTTTTTCTCAACACGTTACTCAGAACTATCAGTCCTTCGTGTGCCATTGATGCTACAAATTGGGGGGGGGGGGGGAAGAAAAAGAAAAAACGACGATGTCGAATGAAGAAATAGTTGAAAAAGACGAAGAAGAAGCTACACACCTAAGAAAGAAAAAACACGAAAAAGTACAGGAAAACGAGAGAAAAAGAGAAAGAGAGATAGTAAGGGAGTATTGTGAGAATGCCAATGAAAAACTGGCTATATGACCGGAAAATATAAATTCTCCCGACTGATCTATCTTCGTTTCATTTCATCGCTTTTCCTATTTTTCTTTATCAAATATCACCCTCAAGGTCGAGTTAAAGAACAACTCTGAATTCATAGAGCTCTCATACACAAACACAACAGGCTTTTTCTTGATCCCGTCATCATCATGACAACAATGCTTAGGCTGTTGCTTCTGATGATGATGATGATGACGACGATAAAAGGAAATTGTCCACATCGTGTTCATCGTCATCACCTTCACAGATTTCGTATTGTCCGTAAATGCCTAATAAAAATCGTTTTCTTTTCTTGCTATTCGAAATAAGAAGATGCAGCATATTAAGGCTGATGAAGGAGGAAAAAAAAGTTGATGATTTAGAGTATTCTTCATGTTTATTCGAAAAAAAAAACTTTTTTTTCCCTTTTTTTGAAGCAAAAAAACTAGATAGTTAGATGAAAAAGCAGGAAGGCTACTTACATGATTGAATTGAAAGAAAAAAAACATATCAATCATATATATATTTGGCTCTAATTGTTTCACAAAACTAAAAGACCTGTTAGAATATATGTGTATATGTTAAAAATTTCTTAATAATTAACCGAAAAACTCATAATATTTCAAATTATATTGAAGTTTTTCAAGTTTTTGTTTCATCAACTTGATCATTTCCTCTGTCTTCTTGTCATGATTTTTGTTCTCATTCATTCATTCATTATCAATCTTTTCATAAATAAATAGAAAGACTTGAATATAAAGAAAAATTTCAAATATGAAACTTAAGCTTGTGGAAAAAATGAAAAGATGGTTCAGCCTTAAAGCCTAAGGGAACTGTATATCTCTTCTTCGATCAAAGGGTTTGGGAATTACACCTCTTCTGACAAGCTCTATGTAATTCATTCAATGCAAATCTTCTCCCTTTTTGAAAAAAAAGAAGAAAAAACGATTTTCTTTTGGCTAGTTCAATCAGATTACTTCTTTTTCTGCTAACAACCTCCTTTCATACATACTTTAAAGGACATTTTTTTCGTGGAAACATCATGTTTGACATGTAAAATCATATTTGAAATGCTATTCCTTTCCTTTGTGACAGCAATTGTAAAACATTTTTGATTCTTTCTTAATTCTATTTCACCTTTTGCTGTCTATTATTATCAAAAAATTGAAATTAGTTGAAATTGTATATGACCTTTAACTGGATAATAGCTAATAGGTTGTCATGGACTTCTCACCAGCTCCTTGCAGTGCCATTGCACTGTAAACTGAATTAGTTCAGAATTTGGGATGAAAACTTTCAACGACTTGTCATCATGATCGTCTTCATCGTTGTTGTCGTCGTCGTCGTTGTAGACATCCTTGTCTTCTTCGTCGTCAACGTTGTCTTCACGTTGTCATCTGTTTTTATTACGGAATAGTTGACTCAGCGTCGACATATTCTCTTGACCTTCAACAGGCTAACAGCATAGATTTCCCTTGATCTTACGCGCCCAAAACGATTTTTAGCTGATGGTGGTCCGGCACGTCTAACCAGTCCTTTCCTTTGCTGTACAATACCGAAGTAGTTGAGAAATGCCGATGGCGTTGGCTGAACATATTATTTGAAAATAAGGGGAAGAAATGGTTTAAAAATAATTTTGAAAATGGATGAATCATAAGATAGTAGGAAACTACTTGAACTACTCGCTCTCATTACTTCTTAGATGCCATCTGAAAAAACTTTGGTAATGACAAGTTCATGAACTTCTACCTCTTCTCTTTCTTTCTCTCTCTCTCTCTCTCTCTCTCTCTCTCTCTCTTTCCTTTTCTTTTTCTCTTTGCTTGTTTCACTTCTTCTATCGTGGTCATCAACATCTTCCTGTCATACCACTTGCTGTGACATCAGATTTTGATGTTTTCACAGTTTGACAAAACGTGTGAACGAAACAAGTAGTTAAAATCAAAAAGTTTGATCAGATTCTGATTCCTGGGTATGTCTTAATGGTCAGAATAATGCCTTCAACAAGCTAATAATAGGCTTTTGTTTTATAAAAATGTTTTTGTTGATTGTCTACTGTGATAGCTCTTCAACATTTGCTTTTTTTTCTCATTTCAATTGAAACTTCAGGTGAAACACGAAATATGAAAGTATAAAATAAAAAATTTTTAATAAAAAACTTGAAACTTAAGTTTTCAAATATAAACTTAGATAATTAAATTGGTGAATGAAACGATGTTATCGTTTTCTTTCGTTCGAAACTTTCAAATGGCTTCTCAGTTGCATTCAGGCATGACATCCTCTCTCTCTCTCTCTTTCTCCAACAATGTCGTTGTCATCACATCTCCGACGACAACGCATAAAGCATTTGAAACAAGCCTCGATACCATCCGGCTTTTTGTGGCTATTAATCCAACGTGTTAGCTACGGAAATACTTGCATCCGTATGCACTTTCCTTGTACTATTTACGATTATTTTCGGATTTAATGAAGAAATATAATATTTTGAAAAGATAAATATGAATACGGTAGTCATATACATAGTTATATACATATGTATATGATCATATGATTCTTTGTAACTTTGAACCATCTAGTTTACGGGATTGAAAGCTTTTTGAAAATCTTTTTTTACTGTTGTCTTCCAACTATGTTGTATTTTCTTGTTTATATCGAGAAAAGAAATAGCTATATAACTACACGAAGATCAATTTTTTTGTTTCCAAATTAAGGATTAGCTTATTCAAAATCTCTACCTCGCTCATTCTCTCTCTCTCTATCTCTCTCTCTCTCTTTGCCAGAGTTTAAGCCTGATGAGTAATCGAAGCTAAACACTACAAACCTGTTCAGTAGCTCCAATTGCAAATAGTTGGAAGTAAAAAACAGAAAAGATTCTGTTTGTTTTCATACATTATCAGAAGAAAAATGTAGTTGAAATTAGGGCAAAAGGAAATAATTTTTGGTACTAATTGACTAATTTGCAACAGTTGTTTAAACAGCAATTATGCTACTTTAAAGTATAGTTGACATAGTTTCAACTTGTCTATAATCAATTGATGTTTTCCGTACATTACGGTCATTTTGAGACACAAATATTCTTAAAATATTAAATAGAAATTCATGATAATTCAATTATTTTGAAAATATTTGTAATTTTTGTCGATTAAATATAGATGAAAGGTTAGAAGACGATAGTTAACCCAATATACACACAGAGAGAAATTTGTTTTTTCAATTTTGACTTCTGAAATCTGAATTCTTCTGACATAGGATCATCATACATTCATTGCCATTCTCATCTTCTAATTACTTCCTCCCTATTGAATTCGTATAAGATGATCTGTAGGTAATTTAAAGAACAACTGGTCAAAGGAGTCTAATAAGGTATTTGGCAAGTCAAGGTCTCTTAACGGCTTTCTATCCTTCTGTCTACCCTTAAGGTAAACGATAAAAAGTGAAAATAGCTGTTATATGTATGAGGAAATTCGTCATTCAAGTAGAAAAAGAGAAATTAAAGAAAAATTAAAATGAATAATGAGCATAACTCTACTCCATTCTTATCTTATTGGTCCATAACAATCTCTCTCTCTCTCTCTCTCTCTCTCTCTCTCTCTCTCTCTCTCTCTCTCTCTCTCTCTCTTTCTTTCCTTTACATCCAAGAAACATCTATTTTGAAATACGTAAAAAGGGACATTTGATTGATGCCTTTCATGTATTTCTCCCTTAATTTCATCTTAAATACAATTCTTTTCTGGATTTTTCGTAACACAATCTCATATCCGGTAACTCTTTGAGTCATACGCACACCCATGCTTCAAAGTAATAGTAATGATGATGATGATGCTACTTGTAACATGAGTCAAGTGTGAAACCAGCTCCATAATCTATTCGTCTTCTTTCTATCTGACTCATCGTTAAGTTTTTTTTTTGAAATTTTGAATTGAAATTCAACAAACTGTCATTGATAGAAGAGGTTTTTTCAAATCGTTTGAGTTGATGCTTCTCTTACATCTTCATGATTTTCATGAATTGTACTATTCATGTTGTTTGATCAAAACTAAATATTTTTTTTTGTATTCAAAATATCGGAGTAGAAGATTGCATCTGCAGTTTTCTTTTCTAAGCTCTATCCTTTAATCCTTTAAATGGCCTAAACCATGACTACAGAGAGAGGGAGTGAGAGAGAGTAAGAGATAAAGAGAGAGAGAGAGAAAGAGAAAGAGAGAGGGGAAAGATAGATGTAGGGAAGAAGAGATCAGCAAGGCCTGCTGCATCTACTGCTGCTGCCAAGGTAGAATGGTAAGGAGATGAAGAATTGAAGAAAGGCACCAGCAAGCTTTCCTCACATCATGACGTTGAGGCTAGAGACGAACAGCTGTTCTTACGACCGGATTCCGGCTTGTGACACTGTCGAGTAGAGTGAAAGGTATCATTTGGCGAGGGAATAACATGGGATAAATGGCATTTTTTCTTGATTTTTTCTTTTTTTACTGTAACTAATTAGCTTCTTATATCTGAGATAATATGTATGTCAGTGATCTAATCCATACCATATACCCTTGTATAGAATAATCTTTCAAGAAATAAAGGGAATTTCTGGGGTTTTACAAACAATTTTGAATGAAAAATCAAAATTATCATTTGAATAAGTAATTTTCGTTCTTTTTCAAAAATTCTTATTAACTATGCCATGAAATTTGTATTCAATTCATCGTTTAGTCATACTTAACCTGAATACTTTACCGAATTTTCCTTTTCAAATAATTTTTTTTTGTTTTTATTGAAACATTCCTAGACATTCAAATATGTAATATGAAAATGATTATGGGTCAATAAACTTTATATTTTACTAAAAACGAATATTGTCCTATTTATAATTAAATTAAAATAGATAAATACAATATAATTAGTTCATTTTTCAATTAAAAATAGAACTTTGATTTGAAATATATACTTGAAATATGTGTTGTGTGGACAAAGTTTAATACAGTCTATTATTGGTAATTTGTTAATTATGGGTCATATAATAAGTGATTCGGAACACAACTTAGATCAAAAACATTAATTACAACTTTAATTTTTTGAACTCTTCCTTCGTTTCTCTCTCTCTCTCTCTCTCTCTCTCTCTCTCTCTCTCTCTCTATCTCCCTCTCACCCTCTCTCTCATGGTCTATCCAATAGTCACGTGGTTTACGTGAAACAAACCGTTCAATTTCATTTTATCTTCAACTAACTTCATCAACGGTTTAATTTTCCCTTTTTCGGTTCATATACTTAGTTCCATACAGCCTATAGACTGCTGTTTCTTCCCTTTCTCAAAACTGCCACAAGCTGCTTACTATTCCCGAAGCTGGCAATAGCCTCGAGACCGTGAACCGACGACTGGCCCTCTTGACTATTGTCTCTCCACATTTCGCATATTCTTCCAGAGGTACCAAGAATTCAGTGAAGAGGTAGATGGAGTTGATGGTTAAATAAAGCAACAGATGGAGAAAAAAATTGACAAAAGAAGAAGTAATAGCAGTGAGACCTACTTGAAAACTCCCCCCCCCTCCTCCCCTGCGCTCAGAATAGTTTGAAGGCATGAGGAAACAGCATCACGATAATACTGACAAGATCTTGACTTTTCCAACAGACAAAGAGGGACCGCTCCAAGTTTTTTTGCCAGCCAATTTGATAATTTCAAACTTTCAACTGAAGTTTAGTGATGATGTGTATAAAACCTTGCAAATTGGTTCCAATGTGTAGAATCACGGTATCGTTGTCGTTGTCGTTGCGAACGTTGTCGTCGTTTTACGATAAGTAAACGGCAGGTGATGATATAAAAAAGTTCTTCGATATCTTCCGTTAGAAAGTTTTGCAGCTGAGACATTCCTTTCTCTAATCATAAACATACTTTTCCTTATTTTTATCAAGTTATTTCAAACTATAACATTCGAAGACAAAAACATAAAATCGACTATTGTGTATCATTATTTCCTGTCTCGCATCCGTATATGTAGCTACATCAGTCCGTAGCAGCCGTAGCAGCAACATGATTATCATCATCATCATCATCATCAGGAATAGCATTAGCATCATCATCATTAACATTCTATCTGATATACCTGTACATACATCGTATCATGATATTGGCTGAATACAATTGACAAGTATTCACCCAACAAATTTCTTTTTTTTTTTTTATTTTTATCCCGTCGTCATGAAAGCAAAGACGTTCTGTTAAAAAGGAGAAAGTAACCAGAAAAAACCCCTTCCAAGGTCACTATTTAACGGAAAAAATGCTGACATTGATCATTTCTTTATGCTTTTCAGTTGATCAGAGAAGCATTTTAACTTGAAAAAAACAGATTTTTTCTGTCTCTTAACATGAATATCTAGATATGTATGTATATTGAAACATTCAATACAAAAGCAGCTTTGTATGATTCTTTTATGAAAAAAATTGGGGGATAACATGATTAATTCAAAGAAAAAAAAATGAAAATTAAACAAAGTTTTTCCTTTTTCAGCATGTCCAACTGATGAGATTTATGCCTGGGTTAATGAAACTGCTACTGATAGATCTCAATATATTTTTGTTCAAATCCCTACCGATGATCTACATGATTGTATAAAGAAATGTTTTGGAAATCAATTCTGTTATTCTTTAAAGTAAGTTTTGAAGAGTTTGACATGCTGATTGACATACAAGCATGATAATTGAGAAGAACTTGAGCAGCATTGTTGATGAAATAATTTCAGATATGATCATAATCTTCATGAATCATGTCATTTATATTATTATGCTGCTTATAATTGTTCAAACAATCCATTACAAGCAGTCAAAAATATAAAATATGCAGGAGAAGCAATAACCATAGATTGCTTACGTTGCCCTGGAAATGGTGAATTTGGTAAGTTACAGTCTCATATCTTCTCAATTCTTTGACAAAATAAGTTTTATTTTCAAAAACTTGATCTATTTAATGATCCAATAAAGAAGATGAAAATTATTTTTTAATTTAAAAGAAGAAAAATAAAATTTAATTTTTAATTTATTTATTATCATAAATTTATCAAAAAATAATAATAATTCTTCTTCTTCTTCTTTATTTCCGATTCATTAACTTTTATAATTTTATTTTTTTACTAAAATTATAAAAATAAATAAAATAAAAAGACCAACAGGTTCTTGAATCTTTTTTTTTCTCTGACGACGCCTACCTTAATACAAAACATTGATCTAAGTTTGTTTTTGTAGTTTTAACCAAAAAAAAATATTTTTTAAACTTTAAAAAAGCTTAAAGGGACAGTGAAGTTCATAAAACTTGGAAGAATTTTCGTTATTTCCAGTGACAGCTCCACCACTTGAAAGCTTAGAAGATCAGATGATTACTATTAAGGATGCTAGCGGACAACCATTTGTTCATACAAAGACAAATGTTGTCGAAATAACGGATAAGAACAATGTTGATGAGCCGAAGACATCAGGTATGTTCAAGAAAGTTTTCAAAATAAGAAAATCATAATTTGAATTGAAACATCATAGAATAAAGTGTAGGGAAGAACAGAAAAGAGGAAAAAATTTAAAAAAAAAATGAAGAAATATGTGAAGTAAAAACATTTTCAACAGGTTTCTTTTCAGTTTGTTTTGTATATTATATGTATAATTAAAATACAAATATTTTATTATATTAAAGGAAAATGGCTGAATGCTGAAAAATTTGAAAGAGGATTGAAGCTCAGAAATTACAAGTTTAACTCAAAAGTTTGAAAAAATTTTAAAAATTTAACCAAAGTTTAAAAAGGTTTTCAATAAAAACTTTCGTTTTAAACTTTTTTCTAGTTTTATATGTAATATATGTGAATGTTTGTTTTCTTTTTTCCTCTTTCTTTTCGTTCTTTCTTTCTTAATTTTTGATAGAAAACCTCTGACCAATGCTATAACAGTGCCGAAAAATCTAAAAAAAAAAGAAAAGAAAATCTATTTGAATACAATATGTAGCGATTACGTTGAAAAGAACATTTAAAAGGACAAATACTATGTATGTCTGTTCAAATATAATAAATGACCTCAGTTGGATGGCGCTAAAAATGTGAAGAATGAAGAATATGAAGTCACCTTGTTGTACGTTAATGATGTTTCGTGTTAATTGTATCGGCGAGTTCATCTCAAGTATAGTCAACTGGCTTATTATCTTACTTCTTAGCTTATTTATTTTCTCAAAAAAAAATTATTTGAAACGAAAAAAAAAAGGTTTTTACTCAAAAAAATGGCTGTTTTCTTTGTATCGGTATTGAAACATTGACTGAGAAAACTAGATATGACGATAGAAATAATAAAAAATAACCAAAAGTTGAGGGAAATTTGCTATAATTTTGTGAAAAAGAAGAACTGAACGTCATATCTTGTGTTTTCAGAAGATCCAACAACTGAAGCTCCTATTGAGACAACAACTAGAGACGATGAACCAGGAGGTGAAACTCATATTCACAGAAGTACGTTGCGTTGAATTCTGAATATAAATTATAATAATCAGTTAAACAACTATGAAACAGTCTTTAGGCTCATTTACATATACATGATGACACATAATGAGCATAATTATTAGAAAATGCTTTGAGAAAATGCTTTGAGTAATGCTGTAAACCTTTAAAACTTTTTTGATTATAGGTTGTGATGGAACACTTAAATTCCATGCATCTGCAGACATTGATTTTGATACAGTTGATCTGCTAGTTAATCAGACAGCTGTTGAATCAGCTAAAGATTGTGCTACTCTCTGTTATCAGACTAAGTGTGGTGTTAGTTATCTTTACAGAATTCAATGAAAAAAAAACATTTTCTTTCAGTTTGCTTATTACGATGCCGGTGCAAATTCTTGTTATTTTACTACAAATACACATGACTTCCTATCCGAAGATTCGTGCAAATCGAAACTTCTTACATCAGATGTTACCGGAATTAAAGTCCAAATGACTTGCTTTACTTGTGATGCTGATGTTGAGTCAGTTGCACAAAGACAACCCGCTGGAGATGGTAATGAGTTTAATGGCTGTTAGATACAAAATATTTTTTTTGCCTTTCTAGCTGCTTCATCCTTCTCAGTTGATGAACCAGTATCAGTATCTAGCGATCAGAAATTAACCTCAGAGAGTGTGCAACCAACAAGTCCGGATCAAGTCCATCCTAACAAAGGTACAGATATGCATTATCCAGGTGAATACGCTAACAATTCTTGCTTATATTATGAAAATATTCTTAATTTTAGTTTAAATTATTTGAATAATTTATTAATTTAATATGATTTAACTATATCATATAATGCTTTTGTTTTGTAATATTTACAACATTACTTACATACATATGATGGGTTGAGCAATAGCTTAGTTTGCTTTTGAACTTCCCCCTCATACTTTTATGTACAAACAACAAGTCCTGATCAAGTTCTAATCTTTAGTTTATAAAATTTAAATATAGTAATAATAAGTTAACGTTTGAGTTTAACTCTATGTTTTCTCCTAAATATGCTTTAAGTTATAATAATTATAATAATTTTATTATTTTTTTAAAAAGCTTTATTATGTTTACAGCTTGTGTAATTAATTTCCAAGTTGTGGAAAATGTGGATTCTGTTTCTTTTGTTCATTATAAAATACAAAATGTTAAAAGGTTAGTAGTTCACAATACAAATTATGGAATCTTTCTATATTTGAGGAGAAAATAACAGAAAAAGTATGGTTAAACTTGATTAAGTTCAACTTATTTTTCAACTTTATTTCCTCATTTTGTTGATTTCTTTGTTTTTTTCTCTTTTAAGTTTCGCTTCTTTTCTTTAGTATCAATCATTGTGCCCGTATCTGCTTCACTGGATTCTGTACACAAGCTGTATACAATCCAGATACCAAGGAGTGTCGTCTAGGAAAGGATCGTCATGAAGTCTGTTCAGATAGCTTGAGTCACGTTCATCAAGTTCAAGCATCTTCGGATGTTTTGATTCAATGCTTCAGATGTAGTAAGTGATACGGGATCATATCCATAGTAGTATATAATCAGAAATTCAGTTTAATTTATGCTTTTCTCTTTTTATTTTTTTATTTCAAAAAATATTTTTTTTTTACTTTGTGTTTTGGCCTATGATCAATATTATTTATTTACTTTTAATTAAGTTATTATAACAATCAAGGATTATATAAGTTCTAAGTTTCTCTAGTTTTATAATATTTTTCAGTTCCTGGATTGAACAGAGGAAAGTTTTTACCATCTGGCTCTTCCTCTGTTACAGCATCTCCTCCTGGAGTTAAGCCAACACCTACCACCACTACTACATCAGCTCCAGATGCTCAAACAGTAACAAGCGTTGATGTTACCATCTCTGAGAATAATGATGAAAGTCCAATCGAAAGTTCGGACAGTTCGACCAGTTCTCCTAATGTTGAAATATCTGCTAATGAAGACGAATCATCAACTAATGTTCGCAAACGTAAACGATTTTCCTGAATCTGATTCAGAAATAACCGTTTGATTTTTAGATTGTATCATCAAATTCCAAGCCAGACCATTGAGTGAAAGACCACCAGAGTTCAAGGCACCATTCGAGAAAGAGCTTCCAGTTGATTCAATTGAGCTTTGTGCTACTCGTTGTTATCAGGTAACTTTGTGCTTCATTCTAACAACTCAACCCAATTGTTACCTTAGGATGGATGTTCCGGAGCTAGATTTGATCCAGAATCTCTCACATGTACTTTATCTTATGATGAAAAGCAATATTGTGTACGTGGATCCGTTTTCATTCATTACACACCAAAAGAAGTTACATGGATTCATTGTGTAAATTGCTGTATGTTTATCGAATGTTTCCGATTATAATTCAAGTTTCTATTATTTCAGATACCGTGAAGAGCCGTGCTGAACAGCCTGCTGTCTCATCCGGTGATCAGACACCTCCACCACCGGCTACTACAGATTCATCATCTGCACCATCGACGACGGATAGTGAAGTAATAACCTCAGCCCCTGATGCTACATCCTCATCCGGTACAACTGAACACGAATCTGAATCAAAACCAGCAAGCTCTGATAATAATGAATTGGCATCATCATCTGCTTCTCCAGCAATCGAAAGTCACATACCAACTTCTGTTGGATCAACTACTGCTCGTCCAGACGACAACCAACTTTTGAAAGGTAACAACATAAACAGAATAATTGATTTGAACATCATACTAATTGTAGGATGTGTCATCAACTTCCAAATTGTGGATTATGAGAACAAGCCAAGTCATTTCACCGCCAACTTGGAAAATACTCATAAGACTCCAACTTCAGAAATCTGTGCCTATCTCTGCTATCAGGTAAGCTCTACAATACAAAATTTATTTTCATTTCAACCTTCTTCAAGGATGGATGTTCCGGTGCCAAGTATGACCCTGAAACTAAAGAATGTTCATTATCCTATGATGATAAACCATTCTGTGGAAAAGAAAAACTTCAAACGGTGGCTAGACCAACTAAGTCTGCTTGGATTCATTGCCTCAGTTGTGGTACTAAAGCTATAACAAATAGAAACATCTTGTAATATTTCTTTTCAGTTCCTCATAAACCAGGAGCAGGAGGATTTGAAGTCGTTGTTCAGTCTTCAAATAACACTCCAACAGCTGCCGCTAACAATGATGAGCCTTCTGAAAATGTTGAAAAAGTTGAAGGAGAAGCAACAACACCAACAGAAGCAAAAAGTCAAGAGTCCGATGAGCCAAATAGTACTGACGGTTCTGATAATAAAAATGAAGAACCAATTGAAGGATCAGGTGTAAAATCAGAAGAAGATGGTACAGAATCAAACAAAAAAGATGATAAAGAAGCAGTATCTGCTGCTGGTTTTGATGAAACTACAACTTCTTCTAACGAAGCAAGTTCCACTGCTGCCTCCACGGAAGAAGGAAGCTCAACTTCATCTCCATCTGAGGTAGAAGGATCTGGAGAATCTGAATCCACCAGTGCTGCCACCGATGCTACTTCGACAGAAGGAGCCACAACTTCATCTTCATCTGAGGTAGAAGGATCTGGAGAATCTGAATCAACTACTGTTGCATCAAACAATGATGAAGATGCCACGATTGTCACATCTGATAACACTTCTCAAGAAGGAAGCTCAACTGTTGCTCCATCAGAGCAAGAAGGATCTGGAGAATCCGAATCTACTACTGCTGGCAACGACGCTACTACAGAAGAAGGAGTCAGTAGTTCAGCTTCATCTGAGTTAGAAGGATCTGGAGAATCTGAATCCACTACTGCTGCCACCGACGCTACTACAGAAGAAGGAGTCACTACTTCAGCTTCATCTGAGGTAGAAGGATCTGGAGAATCTGAATCCACTACTGCTGCCACCGACGCTACTACAGAAGAAGGAGTCACTACTTCAGCTTCATCTGAGGTAGAAGGATCTGGAGAATCTGAATCCACTACTGCTGCCACCGACGCTACTACAGAAGAAGGAGTCAGTAGTTCAGCTTCATCTGAGTTAGAAGGATCTGGAGAATCTGAATCCACTACTGCTGCCACCGACGCTACTACAGAAGAAGGAGTCACTGCTTCAGCTTCATCTGAGGTAGAAGGATCTGGAGAATCTGAATCCACTACTGCTGCCACCGACGCTACTACAGAAGAAGGAGTCACTACTTCAGCTTCATCTGAGGTAGAAGGATCTGGAGAATCTGAATCCACTACTGCTGCCACCGACGCTACTACAGAAGAAGGAGTCACTACTTCAGCTTCATCTGAGGTAGAAGGATCTGGAGAATCTGAATCCACTACTGCTGCCACCGACGCTACTACAGAAGAAGGAGTCACTACTTCAGCTTCATCTGATTTAGAAGGATCTGGAGAATCTGGATCCAGTACTGCTGCATCAAACAATGATGATGATGCTACGATTATTCCATCTGATAGCACTTCTCAACAAGGAAGCTCAACTGCTGCTCCTTCTGAAGTAGAAGGATCTGGAGAATCTGAATCCACTACTGCTGCCACCGACGCTACTACAGAAGAAGGAGTCACTACTTCAGCTTCATCTGAAGTAGAAGGATCTGGAGAATCTGAATCCACTACTGCTGCCACCGAAGCTACGGCTGAAGAAGGAGTCACAACTTCAGCTTCATCTGAGGCAGAAGGATCTGGAGAATCTGAATCCACTACTGCTGCTCCATCGGACGTTGAAGGATCTGGAGAATCTGAATCCACTACTGCAGCCTCTGCTGCGTCCCAAGAAGGAAGTTCCACTGCAGCTCCATCTGAAGTTGAAGGATCTGGAGAATCTGAATCCACTACAGCTGCGACCGATGCTACGGCTGAAGAAGAAGTCACAACTTCAGCTTCATCTGAGGTAGAAGGATCTGGAGAATCTGAATCCACTACTGCTGCTCCATCGGACGTTGAAGGATCTGGAGAATCTGAATCCACTACTGCAGCCTCTGCTGCGTCCCAAGAAGGAAGTTCCACTGCAGCTCCATCTGAAGTTGAAGGATCTGGAGAATCTGAATCCACTACAGCTGCGACCGATGCTACGGCTGAAGAAGGAGTCACAACTTCAGCTTCATCTGAGGTAGAAGGATCTGGAGAATCTGAATCCACTACTGCTGCTCCATCGGACGTTGAAGGATCTGGAGAATCTGAATCCACTACTGCAGCCTCTGCTGCGTCCCAAGAAGGAAGTTCTACTGCTGCTCCATCTGAAGTAGAAGGATCTGGAGAATCTGAAACCACTACTGCTAGTCTATCTGACGTTGAAGGATCTGGAGAATCTGAATCATCGACTGCTGCTTCCAATGTTGACGAAGACGCCATTTCTGTTGCCAACCATGCTACTGACGGATCAGATAAGATCGGAGATACCACAACTGCTGCGTCTGATGCTTCTGCCCAAGAAGAAGCCTCCACTGCTGCTTCATCAGAGGTTGAAGGATCTGGAGATTCAGATGCCACTACTCCTGCTAATGCTGCTTCCCACGAAGGAGCCTCTACAACTACTCCATCTGAAGTTGAAGGATCTGGAGAATCTGATACCACTACTGCTAGTCCATCTGACGTTGAAGGATCTGGAGAATCTGATGCCACAACTGCAGCCTCTGCTGCTTCCCAAGAAGGAAGTTCCACAGTTGCTCCATCTGACGTTGAAGGATCTGGAGAAGCTGAAACGACTACTGTTTTTGCTGGTAGTGCTGCTTCCCAAGAAGAAGCCTCTACAACTGCTCCATCTGAAGTTGAAGGATCCGGAGAATCTGATGCCACTACTGCTGCTTCCAATGTTGACGAAGACGCCATTTCTGTTACCAACCATGCTACAGACGGATCAGATAAGACTGGACAAACCACAACTACTGCTCCATCTGATGTTGAAGGATCTGGAGAGTCTGAGGCTACTACTGCTGCTAATGCTTCTTCTCAAGAAGGAAGTTCCACAGTTGCTCCATCTGACATTAAAGGATCGGGAGAGGCTGAAGCCACTACTGCTGCCTCTGCTGCTTCTCAAGAAGGAAGTTCCACTGCTGCTCCATCTGACGTTGAAGGATCGGGAGAGGCTGAAGCCACTACTGTTTCTGCTGCTAGTGCTGCTTCCCAAGAAGGAGCCTCTACAACTGCTCCATCTGAAGTTGAAGGATCCGGAGAATCTGATGCCACAACTGCAGCCTCTGCTGCTTCCCAAGAAGGAAGTTCCACAGTTGCTCTATCTGACGTTGAAGGATCTGGAGAAGCTGAAACGACTACTGTTTCTGCTGGTAGTGCTGCTTCCCAAGAAGGAGCCTCTACAACTGCTCCATCTGAAGTTGAAGGATCCGGAGAATCTGATGCCACTACTGCTGCTTCCAATGTTGACGAAGACGCCATTTCTGTTACCAACCATGCTACAGACGGATCAGATAAGACTGGACAAACCACAACTACTGCTCCATCTGACGTTGAAGGATCGGGAGAAGCTGAAGCCACTACTGCTGCCTCTGCTGCTTCTCAAGAAGGAAGTTCCACTGCTGCTCCATCTGACGTTGAAGGATCGGGAGAGGCTGAAGCCACTACTGCTGCCTCTGCTGCTTCTCAAGAAGGAAGTTCCACTGCTGCTCCATCTGAAGTTGAAGGATCTGGAGATTCTGATACCACTACTGCTGCTCCATCTGATGTTGAAGGATCTGGAGAGTCTGAGGCTACTACTGCTGCCTCTGCTGCTTCTCAAGAAGGAAGTTCCACTGCTGCTCCATCTGAAGTAGAAGGATCTAGAGATTCTGATACCACTACTGCTAGTCCATCTGACGTTGAAGGATCTGGAGATTCTGATGCTACTACTGCTGCTTCCAATGTTGACGAAGACGCTATTTCTGTTGCCAATCATGCTACAGACGGATCAGATAAGACCGAAGCAACTACTGCTGCCTCTGCTGCTTCTCAAGAAGGAAGTTCCACTGCTGCTCCATCTGATGTTGAAGGATCTGGAGAGTCTGAGGCTACTACTGCTGCCTCTGCTGCTTCTCAAGAAGGAAGTTCCACTGCTGCTCCATCTGACGTTGAAGGATCGGGAGAAGCTGAAGCCACTACTGCTGCCTCTGCTGCTTCTCAAGAAGGAAGTTCCACTGCTGCTCCATCTGACGTTGAAGGATCGGGAGAGGCTGAAGCCACTACTGCTGCTTCTGCTGCTTCTCAAGAAGGAAGTTCCACTGCTGCTCCATCTGACGTTGAAGGATCGGGAGAATCTGATGCCACTACTGCTGCTTCCAATGTTGACGAAGACGCCATTTCTGTTACCAACCATGCTACAGACGGATCAGATAAGACTGGAGAAACCACAACTACTGCTCCATCTGACGTTGAAGCATCTGGAGAGTCTGAGGCCGCTACTGCTGCCTCTGCTGCCTCCCAAGAAGGAAGTTCCACTGCTGCTCCATCTGACGTTGAAGGATCGGGAGAGGCTGAAGCCACTACTGCTGCTTCTGCTGCTTCTCAAGAAGGAAGTTCCACTGCTGCTCCATCTGACGTTGAAGGATCGGGAGAGGCTGAAGCCACTACTGTTTCTGCTGCTAGTGCTGCTTCCCAAGAAGGAGCCTCTACAACTGCTCCATCTGAAGTTGAAGGATCCGGAGAATCTGATGCCACTACTGCTGCTTCCAATGTTGACGAAGACGCCATTTCTGTTACCAACCATGCTACAGACGGATCAGATAAGACTGGAGAAACCACAACTACTGCTCCATCTGACGTTGAAGCATCTGGAGAGTCTGAGGCCGCTACTGCTGCCTCTGCTGCCTCCCAAGAAGGAAGTTCCACTGCTGCTCCATCTGACGTTGAAGGATCGGGAGAGGCTGAAGCCACTACTGCTGCTTCTGCTGCTTCTCAAGAAGGAAGTTCCACTGCTGCTCCATCTGACGTTGAAGGATCGGGAGAGGCTGAAGCCACTACTGTTTCTGCTGCTTCTCAAGAAGGAAGTTCCACTGCTGCTCCATCTGAAGTTGAAGGATCCGGAGAATCTGATGCCACTACTGCTGCTTCCAATGTTGACGAAGACGCCATTTCTGTTGCCAACCATGCTACAGACGGATCAGATAAGACTGGAGAAACCACAACTACTGCTCCATCTGACGTTGAAGCATCTGGAGAGTCTGAGGCCGCTACTGCTGCCTCTGCTGCTTCCCAAGAAGGAAGTTCCACTGCTGCTCCATCTGACGTTGAAGGATCGGGAGAGGCTGAAGCCACTACTGCTGCCTCTGCTGCTTCCCAAGAAGGAAGTTCCACTGCTGCTCCATCTGACGTTGAAGGATCGGGAGAGGCTGAAGCCACTACTGCTGCCTCTGCTGCTTCTCAAGAAGGAAGTTCCACTGCTGCTCCATCTGACGTTGAAGGATCGGGAGAGGCTGAAGCCACTACTGCTGCCTCTGCTGCTTCTCAAGAAGGAAATTCCACTGCTGCTCCATCTGACGTTGAAGGATCGGGAGAGGCTGAAGCCACCACTGTTTCTGCTGCTAGTGCTGCTTCCCAAGAAGGAGCCTCTACAACTGCTCCATCTGATGTTGAAGGATCCGGAGAATCTGATGCCACTACTGCTGCTTCCAATGTTGACGAAGACGCCATTTCTGTTGCCAACCATGGTACAGATGGATTAGATAAGACCGAGGCAACCACAACTGCTGCCAACGATGCTACGGCTGAAGAAGGAGTCACAACTGCTGCACCATCTGACGTCGAAGGCTCTGGAGAATCTGATGCTACAACTGCAGCCTCTTTATCTTCTCGAGAAGGAAGTTCCACTGCTGCTCCATCCGACGTTGAAGGATCGGGAGAGGCTGAAGCCACTACTGCTGCCTCTGCTGCTTCTCAAGAAAGAAGTTCCACTGCTGCTCCATCTGACGTTGAAGGATCGGGAGAGGCTGAAGCCACTACTGCTGCTTCCAATGTTGACGAAGACGCCATTTCTGTTGCCAACCATGCTACAGATGGATCAGATAAGACCGGAGAAACCACAACTGCTGCTTCTGATGCTTCTTCTCAAGAAGGAGCGTCCACTACTGCGCCATCTGACGTTGAAGGCTCTGGAGAATCTGATGCCACTACTGCTGCTAATGCTTCTTCTCAAGAAGGAAGTTCCACTGCTCCTCCATCTGACGTTGAAGGATCCGGAGATTCTGATGCCACTACTGCTGCTACTAATGTTGACGAAGACGCCATTTCTGCTGCCAACCATGCTACAGACGGATCAGATAAGACCGGAGAAACCACAACTGCTGCTTCTGATGCTTCTTCTCAAGAAGGAGCGTCCACTACTGCGCCATCTGACGTTGAAGGCTCTGGAGAATCTGATGCCACTACTGCTGCTAATGCTTCTTCTCAAGAAGGAAGTTCCACTGCTCCTCCATCTGACGTTGAAGGATCCGGAGATTCTGATGCCACTACTGCTGCTACTAATGTTGACGAAGACGCCATTTCTGCTGCCAACCATGCTACAGACGGATCAGATAAGACCGGAGAAACCACAACTGCTGCTTCTGATGCTTCTTCTCAAGAAGGAGCGTCCACTACTGCTCCATCTGACGTTGAAGGCTCTGGAGAGTCTGATGTCACTACTGCTGCTAATGCTTCTTCTCAAGAAGGAAGTTCCACTGCTATTTCATCAGATGTTGAAGGTTCCGGAGATTCTGATGCCACTACTGCAGCTTCCAGTGTTGACGAAGACTCTGTTGCTGTTACCAACCATGCTACAGACGGATCAGATAAGACTGGAGAAACCACAACTACTGCTTCATCTGTTGTTGAAGGATCTGGAGAGTCTGAAGCCACTACTGCTGCCTCTGCTGCTTCGCAAGAAGGAAGTTCCACTGCTGCTCCATCTGACGTTGAAGGATCTGGAGAAGCTGAGGCCACTACCGCTGCCTCTGCTGCTTCCCAAGAAGGAGCCTCGACTGCTGTTCCATCTGACGTTGAAGGATCTGGAGAATTGGTTTCATCAACTGCTGCTTCGAATGTTGATGATACGATTACTGCTGTTCCAACTGATTCCAAGAATGAAGTATCCACTGTAGCCCCATCTGATGTAGAAGGATCTGGAGCGTCTGATATCAACTTATCTGTTTCTGGGGAACCGTCCAAGGTAGAGGGCGAAGCAACCACTGAAACTTCATCTCAAAGTTCGAATCATAACCAAGAACATTTGGGCGATGAAATCGATGTGCCTGGCACAGAACGTGTTGAAGCATCCACTGTTGCTTTCCACAAAACTCCAGAAGCAACTGTTGAATTATCAGAAACAACTACGTCTAAAACTGATTCGTCATCCGAAGATCAAATTGAAAAAACAGTGTTGAACCAAGAGAAATCAAGCATCAATGAAGAAAGTTCCAGCCCCAAGCCAGAATCGGAAAAGGAAAAAACAGTTACTTCAACTCCCGAATCAACAGATACTGAAGCACCCAAAGTAGAATCAACAACAGAACATATAATCACGAGCAGTGCTGAAGAGCCAAGTGCCAAAGACGAGAGCGACGGTGTAACAAAAGTGGAAGGTGAACCAACAACAACCGCTGAACCAGCAGCTTTCGTAACTGAAAGTGCTGAGTCTCACGAGAATCTAGAAGATAATCACGATACTGATGCTGAAAAAACTGGTTCAAATAAATCTGAATCCACCACTCCATCTGAGGTTGAAGGATCCGGACAAGGATCAGAAATTATTGAGGCAGTTGGGCATAAGAATAATGTTGATGGGCCAAACGTAGAAAAATCTGAAAGCACTACAATGCCAACAGAAACAACGAACACAGCCAGTATTGAGGAAGAACACGAGAAGAAACTGACTTCGTCTTCCGAAACCTTATCTGCTTCTGCTAGTACACCATCTGATGTTGAAGGATCCGGAGAAGAAGCTCATAACACTGATGAGTCTAGCCATACTGAGAGCAAAGATACCTCGGCTCCTGCATCTAACGAGGATAGTGAAGCATCTTCCACAGTTACTCCAGATGACCATGTAGCCGAAAGCAGTGGAGCTATTCCTTCTGAACAAACAACATCTGAAGAATCGTCTACCGAAAAAAACAGCGAATTAGGAAGTGAATCTCCATTAACTAAGGAGACAACCTCATCACCTGATTCTGGAGCGACTACCACAAAAACTAAAGGTTCTAAAGAAAGTTCGGAATCCTCTGCTTTTGTTACTGACTCATCAACCTCTGAAGACAGTGATAGCAACGAAGATGAAGCTGCTCTTGATGAAGGTTTGTTCAATGCTACAGCTATCGGTGTTCCAAAGCACAAGGAAGATCTGCCTTCGAATGTTGGATTTGTACCAAAGTCTGACAGTCAAGAGCAAAAGACTGATACATCTGATGAAAACGTGAGTCATTCACAATAATATGTTTCAGATAATTTTAAAATTCAGAAAGCCGATTATGATTACGATATGAAATCCTTCAAGCAAGATGGAGAAGGATTGCATTCCGTTCATGCTTCAAACGATACTGCTCCAGATTCCAAAGAAGCTTCAACTGGTTTGTATACATTAGTAAGAAATTAGGCTATATCATGCATCTTGTAGCAACTCCAAAGCATGTTACAAGCGTAGCATCTACTACTCCATCTGCCGCATCCGGTTCTACCACAGAGCCACCAGTACAAGCAGTTCAAGATCTCATTGATGCTCTGACCACTGGAGGTCTTGATGCCGTACTCGGACCCGCCAGCCGTACAGTAACAGCTAAAGATATGATTGGAAAGAAATTAGGAGATCTTACTGATGTTATTGGTAGTAGAAAGATAAATCAACAAGAAGGTATGTTTGAGTTTTATTCTCCAATTTTACGACAAATTAATCAAAAATCAATATATTTTATAAATTTGAAAATTAGAAAATTAGAAAAATCAAATATCCTCATTCATGTAACTTCTGTTGAATCATTCTTTTTCATTCTCATGAATTACTAATCATCTCATGTTATAAACCAAAAAAACAAAAAGCTTATATGGTGTTTAGAAAGGTATAATTAACACAAATAAACTCAAACTTAACTATATGCATATAGTATTTAAAAACTAAACTAAAGACTTACTGTATAATTCATATGGGTATTATGGCCTAAACTAACTAACTCAATGCTTGTTGTGCAGATTGTTCAAATGGCGGAATGCGATTTGTGGCGAGTGAATTGAAAGATCTAACAACTAGATTCGAATCAGATGCCATAGCTTTCTCCGTCCAGCACTGCGCTCATATCTGTTATGATACCGGATGTCATATGGCAGCATTTACACGTTTTCCACGTCCATTATGTCTTCTTAACTATTCCAACAGCACTAAATGTCCTGACGATGGTGTACTTGTTAACAATTGGTCTTTTACCGGGCTACAACAAGTTGTATTAATGCAATGTATCAAATGTGGTAAGTTCAATTTAACTATAACATACTAATATTAATTTCAAAGCTTTTTTCTAATTTTTTTTTTTTTAAATTTAATATTAATGAATAATTAATTTAATATAATATAATTATGCTATACCAATACTATCAAGATAACACGAATAATCATTTATGTTTTCCTAATCCAAATCATCTTTTCAATCTTTGTTCATATTTTTCTTATTGCAGAAGGCAATTTTAGTTTTTTTTTTTACAAGCTAGATTCAGTTGCAATTTGAAATTGATTATTACTTAGATATAATTTATATTTTTCTTCAGAACGTAGCCATAATTTCATCAAACAAAAGGAACAAATTGACATAACTGACATGGGATTCAGCATTGATGATGAAGGAACTATCATTCCTGCCCACGAAGGTAGTGCAATCAACTGATTTCTATTGTTATTCTATGGCAAACTCAACTTGTTGTAGGTCTCAGTCATGTCTGTGGAGGACGTGTTGAATTCCATACTCTACCTGTTGGAAGCTTACCCAAGCTCAACATTACCAACGATGTTCCAGCTCGTACACCAGCTGATTGTGCCAAAAAATGTTATGAAATGGTTTGTTTATAATAATAAAATACAAATATTATTTATAATAATAATATGTGTAGAAGGATTGTACAACAGCCGGATATATTCCAAGTCCATCAGGAGATATCAGCAATGGTGTTTGCTTATTGACATCTGATGATAACGTTTGTGGTAATAATGCTGATTATACACCACAGCATGCATCACTAACTCCATTCATTATTTCATGTATTCGTTGCTCAGGTAATATCATTATTACTCGCATAACTTGACATTTTTCAATATAAAATCATTTATATTATAGAATGCACATATAATATTCGATCGGTAACACCTGATCGTCAATTGCCAAAGTGGGAAGTGCATGAAGCCGTTCTGAATGTCGGACAATGTGCTCGTGCTTGCCACAACAGACAATGTACAATGGCTCAATATAACCATAACCTTCAAACAGTGAGTATTACGTCATCAACAACGATTGCTCATTAGCATTAGACGTCATCACGTGTATTACGTGAAATGCGTGATTACTAGCTTATGCATATATCTTAATTGCATATCAGCTTAAGCGGTTGAATTCAAAAATAAAAATCGATAAACTTCATAGTAATTCATATGAATTTCAGTGTTCCATGACTTCAACTCATAAGATTGACAAGTGTGCTCGTGAGATTCCAGTAGTTGCCGATGGTCCTCTACCTGTAACATTGGAATGTGTCTCATGCTCAAACTAGAAGATCTTTGAATCCATACGAAAATTCGAAAAAAACAAAAAACGAAACTTCGCCTAAAATCATTAATTTGCCATTTCATTTAACATATCTTCTATGTGTATAACTTTTATTTTTCAATTACACACATGACGATATTAACTGTTTGTTTTTCTTTTTTAATTTTTATTCATCCATCTCCATAATATCTCTTTCTCTCACATCTCTCAAGTAATTTTCTTATATTATAAGAACGTTTTTCTATAATATCATTCAAAACTTCAAAATGCCTTATTATGAGACATGTATTTTCAATAACTCTTGCCTGGAAAACAAGCAGACGGTTTTGTTTCATCAAAACTCTAGTACGCTAGTCGTCCTTCATCGGTTTTTTTAAACTTTTTAAATTGTTTTTTTTATTATAATTAATATCATTTATTATATCTAATTACATTATTACGACATATGTATATTCTGATGTATTATAGATATCTATAACCGGTGAAATTGACATAAAATTCTTTATTAAATGCATCATTTGATGTTGCTGTTCTCCATTTTCAAGACCCTTTCTTTCTCTGATTTTATAATCCAATTCAATTTATATATATATATATATATATTATGTATATCTCCCTCTTTTCCTTTTTAGCCAACTACATCACCACCCTTCACCCTCCTCCCCCTCTCCCCTCCCCCATGTGACAATGCGAGTATTTCCCTAATTTTGTTACTATGATATTATGATAAAGCTTTTTTCTACTTTTATACTTATGTTTTTCAAACTTGACACACATATATACTATATACACATATACGCACATATACTCACAACGTATACATGCACATAATTCGTTTCAAAAGAAAGAAAAAGAAAGAATGAAGGAATAAAAGATATATGATGAAGTAATTGTAGAAAATACAATTTTCTATCAGATTTATTGTTTTGTTTTTTTGTCAGAAACTAATAAATAGTTCCTTTCTTTTTTCGATTTGTTCCTTGAAAGAATCACATAGCTCTGCAGAGTTTGTCAGCTTCTATGCACGCATGCATGCGAAGCTATCTGAGAGTTCCAGCTAGCTACGCTGAGAAAAAGATGTTTCATTTTCAACTTTGTCTTTTACCATATATGACTTCTAATACAACTTCACCTCCTTTACCTCTACACTTCTCCCTCTCTCTTTCTCTATGTCTCTATCTCTCGTAATATCGACAGACAAGAGCCGTTGCCAGGTGCTTCCCAAAACATTCCCGTTGTCATCATCATAAGGCTTTACCTGCTCAACTACGAAACTAATTTAGCTATTTTCTGAACTCATATATTTAGAATCATCTATAAGCTATATACACCTTCTATTCTAACTGTTGGTCAAACTATGTTAAATGTTGGAATCTTTCCATGCATTAAGCATAATTACCGCAGCTCATTGCACATTTTTTTTTGTACAATTATGTGCAAATTTGTATTTTTTCATGTTCAACAGCTTGATTATACATATTGAAATTGTGTTGTATACGTTAAACATCTGTCTCATTTTCCATTCATTTTATTATTTATTTTGATAATTTACAATCAAATATTTCATTTAACTATAAACTATATGTATTTTTATATTTTTATAGATTATGACTGAAATTGATTATATAGTTTCACGTATTAATACTGAAACTCATACTGATGTACATCTTCTTAATCATGATGAATGGATATCAGAACCGTACGTAAACCTTGGCCCTAGTGCATTTGTTGCCACCCCATCTAATTCGCAATTGAAATGCAAATTTCTTATCGGAGGGGTGGGTGGCAACAAATGCACTAGAAACTTAACTAACATATAAATATGAAATACATAAATATCTATTTCTTATTTGTTTCTTTGAAAATAAAAATAATATTTTCAGAAATGCTCATTATCCAATCGAACTGGAATTGCTGTTTCGCAAATTGAGTAATGTGGAAAAATTACTAATAACATGTCATAATTATTATATTCGTATGTTTATTTTTGTTTTTAATATATAATCTATTTATAGTTCATTATTTCTATTTATTTTATAATTTTTAAACTTTGAAAACTTTGAAAAACAAAGATGTTAAAGCTTAAAAATTGTAAGAATCATAAGATTAATTGCTGATCCTGTGTAGTAGCGTTAGTTATCAAACTTCAAAGCTCAACAGAATAAAAGATCATGCTCAAGTTTATAATAAACTTGATCATTTTTATTTTATTAAATTTTATTTTAAATTATTATAATATTTTCAGCCGAAGGTTTAGAATTAGTATGTAATGGGAAAGAAGGCGAGAAAAGCCTAGGGTAAGATTCTATTGAAAATTCGTATTTTTTATTTTGAAAAAATAAATTTTAGAGAAGTTAAATTTAAAAAAAATAAAAGTTTATCTAGTAAACATGAAATGAAAACTGTATATTTGGATGAAGCATGTTCATCTTTAGTTTTACGAATACTAGGATGTTATGATATGGATACTAATCCAGAAAATCAAGTAAATTTTAATTAAAAATTAAAATATTACGAACAATTCATAACAGGTTGGACTTGTAAATGTAAAAATTATTGGAAAAGCTCTACCAGATGCCGTTGAGCATGAAATGTTTGAAAATTGGGAAGAAAAACGAAAAGTTCCAACTAGAGATGGCAGAGGACGGTAAAGTTGAACAATAGTCTCTTAAGTTTCCACTTCAAAAATATTTTCAGATATTCAGAAGAACTTGATAAGTTAGCAAAAATTGTTGAGGCAAACAAGCTACAAGCTGTAACAGTATGAAAAACTTTTTTTTTTTTTTACAAAAAGTTTTTGGTTTAGAATGAAAATTTTCCTTTGGCTAAGCAAGCTCAGATAGTTCAAAGAACTTTGAAGAAAGCCAAAAAAGAAGTTTTTGAATTAGAAAGAGATATGGTGAGAGAAAGAAAACTTTTAATATTTTCAAAAATAAAATAATTTAGAAAGAAGCAATTGATGAAGAAGATTATCAAAGAGCTAAAGATTTACAAGATGAAATCAAATCCTTGAGAGCTAATATTCTATCGTCTATCGATTCCAAATTAATAGAAGAAAATCCTGTAAACCTTTTCTTATTTTTTGAAACTTATTCCAACGTTATCTTTGTTCAGGTTTCGAACGATGATGTTGAAGTACATCGACCGAAAAACTTATTTTCAGAAGAAATCACAGAATTTCCGCCACATCGTCCAAAGCTGTATACACCTGTCGGTATGTTGAGCTTTTCCTAAAGCCCTTTAAATGATTATATTGATAAGTTTTTGAGATTTATCTCCAACGGAAGTTCATGGTACAGCTGATTTAGCTCTTCTACCACCACGCCCTCCAGCATCTTCATCATCAATTCGATCAACTCAGAAAAGAACAAAATCGAGATCTAGTGTATCGCGTCGTCCAGTTTCAACTGAATCAGTTGATCGAGGTTTTAAAAAAAATGGTAAAATGATGAAACGTGATTATAGAAAAAGCTGTATCTCGAAAGTCCTTGAGAGGTCGTCCAATATCAGCTGAATCCCTAGCATCCAATAGTTCTGTGGAAACATTAAAAGCAAGAAGAATAGTTGTTCTCATTTGACATTCATCATAGTTTCAGATTAATAAAACTCGTCGAAAGTCAACAGGAAGTTCAACTCGAAGTGAGCGTCCAAAAACGAATAAGTTCATGGAAAAAGAAAATATGATTGTTCCAGCAGCGTTAAAAGGGTTGCAAATCTTTAAAAAAAAATGAAAACTTATGAAAAAATTCAGAAGATCATTATCAAATATGGAAATAAACTCAACTCATTCAGAAGATCAGACAGAAGAAGATCTTCTTAACATCATTCCATCAAGTCAGAAAGGTCTTAGCTCTAAAGCTGTTGCTTGCTTTGGGACAGAGACTGTAAGTTCACTCATACTCACTCATTTCAAGCAGTATATAAGCTTAGGTTGCCAAAATATTCTCCAAACAGTGGCAGAAAAAGCTAGATAGTATAGCTGAAGTTAGGGAAAAGCTGGAAAATATGAATGCAGATCGAAGTGTATCAGATTATATTGAATCAACGATATATGTGTTAAATCGTGTCCTTAATGATAGTTTATATAATGTAAATATAATTTATATTATATTAATTATAATATAATTTAATTATTATTAAGGTTTATTCAGCAGCACTAGACTTGTTATCCTATTTTACAATAGAATTTATACCAAAATATCATTTTTTCAAATGTGCTAACCGTTTAGCTAAAGCTACATGTGATCAACTTATACGAAAAGCTAATGATTGCAAAGTTTGTTTGTTTCCAATTCAATTCATTGTTTTTCGATTTTTTTCAGGACAAAAGAGCTCCACAGATCACAATTAAGGAATTTGTGAATATAATTACTTCAGATACTCGTGTTTGTACTTTTTTCGACAAATTCGTACTTCTTTTGGCCATATTTTCAGATGGCAAAAGCCTATTTGCCTATTCTAATATCAACAGATGGTATGAGAGCTGATCGAGGACGGGTACTAATGGTTGATCAAGCATTAAATCACTACGAAGTTCCGAATGATGAAGCGTAAATCAAACAGTTTTTAAATAAATTTAGCATTTTTTTTCATTTTTAGAGGATTAAATGAAAGAATTTTCCGGAAATTTTCAACAGGTTGTTTAGTTAATGGAGATCCAGAGGTAAGTTCCTATGACTGTGTAACATGATTGCAAATGATTTTTCTTGAATTGTAGGTTAGAACTTTGGGAAAGAAGTTCTTCCTCAAGTTATATACAAACGGTGAACGACCAGCAGCTAAAGCAGCTCTTCCGAATGGAACAATTTTGAGAAAAAGTCCATTATTCCGTTCATTATTAGAAGAAATTCGACAGATAGATAACATGTAAATTTCTTTTTTTTTAACCTTTTGTGAGAATATTTGTTGTTGTTTTTTGGTTTTTACCCTGTGATTAATTGCTGTGATTTTGAGTTTAAAATGATTTTAATCTTTAAAACAAAATTTATATTTAAGGAAAAAGGTGCCGCCATCTATTTTGAAAAATGTGCGAATAATGGAATGAATTTCAAATTTCTTATAAGGAATAATTTAAAAATAAATGTTTTTTCTTATAATTATTCAAAAAAAAATTATTAAATGTCAGATATATATATAAACATGTGTCTATTTCTCGTTATCATTAACTTCAAACCAAGTTTTATTCCAAGTGTTTTATAATTAATTACAAGAACCTTACTCCTGTTCACATGTGCATTCCCATGTTTCTATTGTACTGTACTATATGTAGTTGAATTTTTCGATTTTCATGTAAATAATTCAGTCAATTTACAGAATTTATTGATCAAAATTAAGTATTTTCTTGAAAATTAAGATAAATATACATATTTAAAGGAAAAAAAACACAAACACACACAATGTATACAAACATTCTATCGAAAAAAAAATTAGATTTAACGATACTACGCGTAAATACATGTACCCGAATGCGCGAAAAAAGTTTTTTTTATTCGATTTATATTAGTTTTTGTTTGTTTTTTTTTTGGATTATTAGTATTGTTGTTCTGATAATAAAAAGAAATTATAGTAGTAGGAGGGAAAGATAGTACGAGTAGTAGAAGTAGTAGAGAAGGGAGATGAAGGCAGTTATAGTAGTTGTAAGTGTTGAAGGTCTAGAAAAAATAAACAACAACAACAACAACAACAACAACAACAAACATTTAAACAAATAGTGTTTTATGTATTCATATAGTTATTGGAAAGACGAACGAAGCAAGTGCTGCTACTGCTTATGCTGTTTCTAACGCCTCATACTAATGATATTGATGATGATAAATCATCATTTATGCCAAAAACAGTTGTATTTAATCCTCTTTTTTTTGGAAAAAAGGTAAAAATGATTTATGCTGAAGCATCACTATCATCTGATGAAGATCCATACTTTGAATCAATTGAGTTATCCTCATCAAATGAAAGCTTTTGCATTTTCAAATCCAAATAAGCAACGGGTACTATATCAGATTCTTTGATTTGTAATTGGCTACGAATATTAACAGCTCGTTTAACCATTTCTTCTTCATCAGAACTATTCATTGTTAACTGAAATATAAAACTTGTTTACGGGCTCAAAATCAATGAATACTAACCGATATATCGACGAATGTACCCATCTCATCTACATCATCCAAGTAAATACGAAGATTATCAGCATTGAAAACACGTCTCTTCTTAAGAATTGTTCCCAATTCTCCCAAAGCAGCTGAGAGAGTTGTCTGAAAACATCTCCAAAATACTAAATTTTCATTTAAAATATCAAAAACATACGCGAATTTGAAAGACATCTTCAACTTCTGTTATCTGTGATTCACTCATTTTATGTCCAGACATCTTAGAGCTGCTATTGAAAATCAGATGACCACAACGCTGAAATAACCATAATCATGAGACGAGCGTTCCCTTTTCTCAATCAATTTTTTACATTTGGATGCATGATTCTCAGCTTTAAATATCCACGAGGCACATTGAAATACACATCTTCTTGAACGAAAAACGTTCCCAATGAATCAGTCAAATCGAAAATTGCATTTTCAGTTAATTCCAAATCTTCTACACGAGCTTTTATAACGATTGATTGTTGCATTATTCCTGGAAAATAAGGTTTTTCATTAAAAATTCATACAGTTTACAGCATTATGATAGAAAACGAACGAAAGGAAAGAAAAGAGGTACGAGGGATAAAATTAAAAAAAACAAATAAATAAAGATTTTAAACAAATGTTTTTATCAAAATTGTGACCAAACTGGACATAAAAGAGTATTTTGATATGAAAAGAGATTCTTATCCATATAACACACAACAATTAACAGAATTTTGTCATCGAAATATCTCATTTACTGTATCGTGGCGGGAGAAAACTTGCCAAAAACGATATGAAGACTGTAAACATTGCGAAAAAGAACTTCAAGACTTGATTGGATAAAGTAAATAACATATATAAATTAATGAAATAGTAATGATCTTTGATGATTTTAACAGATAATAATACTTAGGTGATATAAATTGGTTATAAGCCAAAAGTCAAGTCAAATATAGTTATTTGATATAAAAATTCTTTGAACTTACTGATACTTTGATCTCTATTATCACATAGACAACATAAAAAATGGTATTATGTGAAGATGAATAGATGGATAATGAAAAGAAAATGCAAACTATAGATATATGACAAACGAGATATGAAGGAAGACAGGAAGATAGAGGGAGAGAGAAAGAGAGAGAAAGAAATCTTTTGAATTTCGCGGTATAATATGTTCTCCCAAATACGGTAGACTTTGATCCAAACAAACTTCTTGGACTATTGTATGCCAAAAATATGAAGAAGGAAGATATGTAGAAGTGGTTTTTGATTGGAAAAGAAGAAAATATATATATAGATAGGAAGAGAGAGAGAGAGAGAGAGAGAGAGAGAGAGAGAGAGAGAAAGAGAGAGAGGTAGGAGTAAAGATCGCTAATTGTAAGGGAAATAAGAAATAAACTAGTTGATAAGCTAACGTTATTTATAAATGTAAAAGTATTGATGTATGCTTTATACTTTCTGTTTTAAATTATTGTTGTAAACTAATTTTGAACAAATATTTTTGAAGATGAAAAGAAAAACGTTAGGAAGAAAATAAATAAAATAAGTGAAGATTATGATTAAGTTACACCTTTTTGAACAGAAGTTGAAGAGCTACTGCGTTATCACCAGACGCACCGAAGAAAGATAGGGTTTGGGAAATACCTTGGTATTTCTTGGATCATAAACTCTATAAATCGGAGAAAAAAGAGAATGTTTATCAAATGATAAATTTTTGATTTTGCAAAATGTACGAAGAAATGAAAGAAAGTTGGAATATCAATTGGATGTACTTTGTTCGATTTTGATGATGGAACATTGAAGGATAGAATGAAGGAAGGAAGGAAAGTATTAAGAGTTCATGTGTGTGAATCGAAAAATGATGCAAGGTTTCATGTTCAATGACTAATCATCGTTTAGAAAAGAAATAAAGAGAGAGAGAGAGAGAGAGAGAGAGAGAGAGAGAGAGAGAGAGAGATGTGGGTGTATGAATGTTGAGATGATGACTGGAGAGACGTGTGAGAAGCTTTGAAACTGGATGATTAGATTAAGAAACACTTGTTGATTTTTAAATAAAATTATCATTATCTGAACTGTCAGAATGATTTTGATTTACAAACCTTAAAAATAATTAAAAATATCAGTTTGAAAGAACACAAATTGTAGCTGAGATGATGTTCACTGACACGAATTGAATGACAGCTACGTGAAGATCTTTGAAATATTATTTATATCAGAAAATTGAAAATGTTTGATGTAGATTATAAATGATTAAGGTACAAAGGGTTGAGATTTTGATAGAAAAACGGAGAAAGGAGGAGGAGAATAGGTTACAAATGTAAGGAAAATAGAATAATAGGTAGGGAGAAATGAGATAAGACCGAGATTTAATAGGAAATTGAGAGAATATTGGATTGCTCAATTGATAATTGACATGCGAATTTTAGGTAAAAGAGATAAGAATGATTAGATACCAAACAAATGAATTTGTAAACAAAGAGTAATAATGGTATTAGGAATGGTAAAGATCGTCACAAATGGATAGTCGTCATGGTAAGGTATACTGGACAATGTATGATGATGGTTGTTACTGTTTTATTTGAATGAATAACAACTTTCTGAGATAGTATTTATGGTTAATGAAGTAATATCGGAATAGTTAACAGGAAACAGATAGAGAGAGAAAGAGAGAGAGAGAGAGAGAGAGAGAGAGAGAGAGAGAGAGAGAGAAAAGTTGGGAGAGGTGAAAACGTGAAATAAATCAGTTAGTAGATCAGATTACGTGAAAATTTTGGGAAAGACAACGAGAACGAAGCGAAGGACAATGGTGCATGATGCTATAGTAAACAGAAGCGCCTGTTTAATGTTTAACGAAAACGAGAAAAATAGAATGAAGCCGTGTGATGAATCTTATAAAGACTTAAAGGATGAAAATGATGAAACAGATGAGATCAAGACCGTCATATACTTTGACCTCTTCATGAATCTGTTTCGAATTTTTCGTTACAATCATTTCGTTGTTATCATGATGAGATAGGCACTGGAACTCCCCGCTTATCACTTTTTCACAGATATCTGAAGAAGGGACGAGGTCGTCGCTCATTCACGTGAAATGTTCATGAAAATCTGTTGCATCAACATCTGCGTGTTTCGTCATCAAGCTTTGAAAATAAATCGTTTAAACGACAACTAAATGAAGAATTCTTTGTTGTGAATGATCAACTGTAACTGAAGAAGAATCAAAAAAAACTATTATGATTCTTGGAGGACAATTGGTTAGTAACCAGCATAAGCATGTAGAGAGAGAGAGAGAGATAGAGAGAGAAAGAGAGAGAGAGAGAGAGAGAGAGAGAGAGAGATATTGAGATAGAGAGAGAGAGAGAGAGAGAGATTGAGATAGAGAGGGGGTAGGACGGTTAGATATGTGAGAAGAGCTTATTGCCATTCACAGTACGAGCAGCAAGTGGCTATTATGAGTTCGGTCGTTAATTAGTGATAAGATTGTATGAAGAAACACCAATTATTACATTTAAAATCATAATTTGTTTAAGAAATTTTCAAAAAAATTGAAGAAGAAGGATGAGGTGGAAAATATGTAAAACAAGAACTATTTGTTCATTTTTAACATGTAAAATGAATAAAAAAAAAGAAAAAATATATATTTCTAGTAGATGTAAGAATAGAAGAAAAAAACATTTTTATCACTTGAGCCTGAAACTTGCTTGAATCAATTAATTTTAGTGAAAAATCTTATTGAAATACTTAAAATTTACTTTTAATCGAACAGAGCTTTCGTTAAACTGGGTTGTTGTCTTGATATTACTGCTGTTAGAGAGAGAGAGAGAGAGAGAGGAGGGATGTGCTTCATCATATGTTGTTCGTAGTTGATACAATCCTTCGAGAGTGAGAGCAAAAAGAGAGAAAGTGAGTAAAATATAAAGAAACTTGCATGATGATCTGCTAAAAACTCTTTTCTTCATCACTTTTATATGAAAATTTTGTAAGAAATTGAAAATATTATTGAAGAAGGAAATAATCCTGCAAAATGTAAATGGATACAGTATATATGCTACTATAGATACATAAGTCTAAATTTAGTTATTTTTCTGATTATACTATATTAGATAAGCTACTATACTATACAATGTTGACAAGAGGTAAATATGAAAATGAAAATTGAAAAATCCAGGAAAAAGCATCATGAATCTGAGATGAAATAGCCATATGTAGTGAAAAGAAAAAGAAAGTCATTGAAATTTGCTATTTTATCTTTTCGAATTTTCAAAAAATTATTGAAAAAAAAAAGAAATTTTCATTGATATAATATGTATACTTGAATTGAAATCATTATCTCTCTTCATCATATTGCATAAGAATTCGTAAAGTTTGTTCGTCTTTGATGTTTCATTTCGTCTGAAAATAAACAAATTGAACGTAGAAAGTTCTCTGATAGATGATATGTATGTGTGTATGTGTGATTGAAATAAGAAGAAGAAACTTCCTACATGTATTTACATGGAACAAATGTTCTTTTTAAAGGAAAAACATATAGTATATAGTAGTATACAAGTAAAGGAATAATCATAATCAACATCTATATGATCATCTTCATGTTCACCTCTCTTTGAGCATAATAATATGAAATATATTCAATTTATCTATCAATATATCATATAATTTATATTATTTATTTGAATGAAAATAAAATAATAATAAGAGTTTCAAAAAAAAAAGTTTTGTGTTTTCTTTTGTTTAGTCAGCAAGTGAGGGAGATTGGATGAACGTTCTCATTTGATAAGAAAAGCAATCAAATTTTCAACAAAATCTTTTCAGAGCAATATAGAACATGAAAAGTAAGAAAGTTTTTAGAAAATATACTTAACTTAAAAAAATAAAATTTCAATGATTATAATGGAAAAATATGAGAGAGAGAGAGCGAAAGATAGGAAGAGAGAGAGCGAAAGAGAGAGAGAGAGAGAGAGAGAGAGAGAGAGATTTTGAAGAACATCAGAGTAATTCTTAGTATAAGCATAGGTTGAAAACTCTTTTATATTCTTTTCTAATATCTATCTATCTAACTAACTAACTAATGATCATCATTCATTAAATTCAATTAAGTATCATTTCAAAGAACAAGCAAAGTTTTAATTATAATTCACATGATTAAGTATACGAACTTTTTCATTTTTTTGGCTGTTCATTTTGAAATTTTGATTGACGATAACCGGTTGTGCTCTGATATTATTAACTCAATACTATTGATATCTTAAATTTCCTTGTTTTCTTAATTGAAAGGAAATAATAACATAAGATCATAGAAATGAAATTTTGAATAAAAATCAGAATGAAAATTGAATTTCAGAAAGTATTAGCCAACAAAGCTTTGTGCTTTGCTTTCAAAAGGTTCAAAGTTGAAATTTCATTGTTTTTATTCAATCTTACTCAATTAACATCATTTTTCAAATTAAACATAAGTTGAATACGAATTCTTTTTAAAAGTTCATTTCATTACTTGTCTATATTTCCGTTTTTTTTTGTTCAAATTTGAAAACCAACAAGGATGGTTGACAAGTAATCGTACTTTTACATAATCATATCTATCAATGTGTTTGAAATTCATACATAAGAACTAGTTTGTTTACCAGATCATTTTTATTTCCTTAAAGAAGAAGAAGAAGAAGAAGAAGAACATTTCCAATTAAAAACATTTTATGATCAAATCCAGTTAGAATATTCCACTTAACAAGTTGGTCAAAAGAAATATCAAGGGCTCATTAATTATTATTTTTAAAATATAGTTTATATTATTATTATTTTATCAATTATTGTATGTACATAGCTTAATTTGTTTTGTATTTTTATGATTAAAATTATTTAATTAAACTATGTATTTATATATAATTAATTGATAAAATACTAATTATCTCATTTGGATTCTCATCATCATCAGTTATTGAAGTTTAGTTTCGTGACTGAATGCAAAAAAAACATTTTTTTTGCAGATGAATAATGACGAAAAAATAATTTATTTACAAATCTTTTTGTTATAATTTTTCATTTTCGTTAAGTAAACACGATGAAAATAAGTTGAAATTGTGAACATGCATGATGATCAGAATGGTTTTTAGGGCGACTTTGAAAGAAATTGTCAAAAGAAACAAAGAGAATTAGAGAAATAAAGGAGAGCATCTGTGTAAGAACATCTAATTTTAGGACATTAAGTCCTAGATGCATCTTTCCAATCCTTCTCAATTTTTTCAGACGAGAGGCCGTATGAACTCTGATGATGACCATCTGACCAGTCGCAATTCGGATTATCAGAGAGGTAGAGAGATGCAAAGACGACGAAATAGAAGACTGAGGTGAGATGGAGTTAGAGGATGCAAAACTCTGAGCCTTTTCTGTTTTGTTTCTATTTCGGCTCAATTAGCTGGAAATTGCTATGGGTCGGCAATGGAATAAGTTGAAGAAAAGCTGAATCGTCAACACACATCCTTTATCGTCTTCCATACAATGAAAATGACCAAAAGAGCGATTAGATGAGCGCAAGCTGGATGTAAGGAATGAGAGAAGTTGTGAGCAGTTGAGAGTGTGGAATAACGACTAGGAGCTAGAAGAAGACGAGCACATCAGGGCCGGTTAAGTATTAACCTGTCTTTTAGCCACCCCCTTCTATCAACCCCAGATGTTTTCAGGTTCTCAGTTAGCCATTCACAATTCCTACGATCACCTCTCTTGTCACTCCTGCTAATTCATTCTCGTATACCGTATTCTATCGTCTTTCTAATTTACAAATTCTCATGCTGTTTATCCGCCTATTCAAGTTCAATTGTAGTTGTACTCGTCAGGCGTTGTGCGCAAAATCCTAAAGTTCTTTAGTGATCAGAATGACATTTTTAGAAAATTTCATCCAAAAACATCACTTTTAACGAGCTATTGCTCAAATTGGCCAAGTTTTATGATAATGCTGATATGATGTAAAACAAATTGCAGCTTTTATTTTTATTTTTTGTTTAGATGGAATAAGTTCAAAATACTATCTAAAAGTTTATATTAACTATATAGATAAGTGTTTGAGTCTGCTTTACCATCTTCTTTGCCCTCTCTTTGTGCAATCAAGCCATATTTAACATTTTATCTTTGAACTACCAACATAAATAAAAGTACATATAAAAGCACATAAGTTAAGAAGTAAATATCAAAACTACCTTTCTTAGTTTTCATCTTTTTTCTCATTTCGTTAGCTTCATTCCTACCCAACATCTCATCTCTTTCTCTCTCTATACTGTGTTTCCGTCTCCCCACCCCCTAACCCCTAACCACCTGTTTGCTTATCGTTTTCAAAACAAAAGCGTAAAATCAGTTACTTTGCTAACTTATACAGAAGCAGATGATTAGGACAAACGAAGAAAAGGAATAAAACGACTTTATCGTCATCATTCACTTATAATTTAGCTAAAAACGATTTGTTCTTCTGTATAATAGAGTTGAGAATTTTAGAAAAAAACGTGTTTCTCATCTATAAAATCTATTCTAAAATGGCCATTGTACATTGCTCTTTGACATTTGGCAAATGAGCGACATTCATGTCATTTTTTTCTCAAATTTCAAAGAATTCGTCCTGCTTTCAGCAATTTTTCATAACTCAATTGAAGCAAAATCTCAATGTAATGTTCTAGTTCAGAGATATTGATAGTGAAAAACATATCAGATTGTATTCAATTATAGAAATAACTTTAAAACATTATTTTTTTCAATTTTAATATCTTTTCAAGCATCATTTCATTTAAGCAATAGCTTTATGTGTCATCAGCTTCATCTACTGATTATTACAAACTTTGAACTTGATTCTTTCTTAGATTGCACTTACATATAAGCATTACTGTCAGAAAGTTATTTGAACGGATTCATGACTTCAGACATGCTATGGAATGCTTCAGAAATCGTTTTTTTTTGCGGTTTGATAATCAAATCAAAATTGCTACAAGATCATTTGAAACTTGTCCAATTCTACTAGTGTTTCTATCATCTTGTACCGACTCACCTTAACCATATGAACCATGGTGGTGGTCAACTTACTTTCTACCTTCCTCCATTTTGTTCTCTCTTTAACGTTTCCTCTCTTTCTCTCTTAATCATTTCAAATATGCATGTTCTATCTCTCTTTCTCATTACCTAACTCCATACAACTACATCAAGCAGCATAATTCCTTTCAAGGTCAAAAGTCTCGGTGTCCGTGCCCCAAAGCAGTCTCGTTAACAACACCATCATCTAATCAGAACAACCCTTCCGAATTCTCTGTCTCTCTCTTTTATTCCCTCTTTCTCTCGCATTTTCCCTCTTCTCCTCTATTCGCCCTCTCCATCATTATCATCTTCAACTTTCACTAATTAAGTCTAAGTCTACCTTATGCCCTTAAATATTCACCATCATCATCCATACCCCCATCACCTCTCTTCTCTCTGAAATCTATTTTAACTTTTACTTGAATGTTAGATGATGTCAATCATCTTATCGCAATTTTCGGAATCGTACGTTCACACTATTTTTTCATTTGCACGTGCTTTTTCAATCTAATAATAGGTCTACTGAGTAGAAATGGTATGAAACATTTATGTTTTTTCATTACTTTCATTAAAATTCCGTATTTGAATTACTATCAATCTCTCTATTTAATGTTTTTTCAATCATCTGATCAACTGTTTCGAATTAGTTCCCAACCACTCGAATCTTCAATCCAATTTTTAGCGAATTTTCTAAATTCTCATCTCCAACTCTTTTGTTTTCATAAAGCTTTGTAAACTGAGTTTAACTTATGATAACACTTGCAACTAATATCTTTTCATTTTCGAGGTCGTAAAGCTATAGCTTTTCTAAATTCTTTTGTAATAGCAAGGTCAAATTGAGGTTTCAAACTCTATCATCAAAACATTATTATCACGATCAATCAATCATCCGAAACTTTATTATCAACCAGCATGATCCATATATCATTATCCTGAATATCTGAATTCGTATCTCGTCTGTATAATTTTCCTTCTTGTCTACTTTAAACCGTTTGAACACCGTTCGATTATCAATGTAATTCACCTATCATACATTTCATACAGCTTGTTGTGACCTTCAATCATCGAAGATCTCTTTGATCGGAAAACAGCTGAAGCATCCGACCCCGTTGATAGTTAAAGATACCTATCATGTGGGGGGGGGTTAATATATCTGAAACTACTGAAATGAAATTTTAATTAAATTCAGGTTTAAAAGAAAACAATATCATACTGTATTCTTCCATCAGCTCTCCCCTCTTCTTCTCTTCCTGTTATTATTGTTTTTATTTTTGTTAAGCTGACTACGTTAACATGTTTACTCTGTTCGACAACATAAGTTTGTATTCATTTGTTTTTTTTTGCAGTTTGAGCATGGCTCGGGTAGAACCAGATGAAGAAGCTCCGAAGAAGTTTGAACAACTTGACATCGAATCTCCAGCAGCCGGTAAAGATGTTCAAGATATGGTATGTTTTAATACATTTAAATGAAATTAAAATGTTTATTTCCACATAACTTTAAATGGTTTTAATTGGAAATTCATTAAAACAAGGTTTAAGAGACAAAAAAAAATAAGAATATAACACCAATTCATAACGATTCTTAATCATCTTTCCTTGTTCTCATTCATCATTTATTTATTTTTTATGCTCTAATCTTCCGCATTTATAGCCATTTACTAGTGTAAACTTCAATGAAAACAACTGAGATTAATTCTGATTCGATTAGTTAAACATGGTTTGACATGGGGTCATGTTCTCCAAGAAAGCCCCCTACCTGCAGTCTTCTAAATCATAATTTTAGAATATTTGTTGCTTTTTTCTTCATAAAAACTATATTGTCTATGAAATGTTACTCTTATTTTGCCTTTTTCTTCCAATATTTTTTTCGAATTAATAAGAAAATGATAAAATATTTGAAGAAAAAGGAGTAAGAGGAACTGTTCTCGTTTTCACTTAATGTCCCTTTTTAATGAAAAAAAAACAATAAATCTAGTTTGCTACATGTTTCATTTCAGGAGAAGAGTATGAAGCAAATTTCTGTGAATTTTAAGTCTACAGATAAAGAAGAAGAGGTAAGATATATAGGACATGATAAATTCAAGTTATAGCTTTGAATTTTATCAAAAATATCAGCAGGGGGGGGATGCTAGATAGAAATGATAATTTCAAAGAAACTGACTGTTTGGTGTGGTTCATGGGATAGGCAATTCAGGTCTAGCAATTGCATACCCTCCTTTCATATGCTGCCTTGTATATTCCATGGAAAAATGAATATATATATATATATATATAGTATATAATATATAAATGTATATAGATTTATAGATTTATAAAAAAAAATAGAAAAAAAAATATTTTTATACATTATATGATATAGTAAAATTGCCATAAACTTGTGTAGGAAGTGGCAAATATCATTCAAATTATGTCTGCTGAATTCAGCGTGACCTGTCCACCTTGCTTGACGATACTTCTGTCCGACAGTTCGGTCATCATCCATCCTTGTGGCTGTCATCGCAATGAGTATGAAAGAGAAAAATTTTTGTAACCATTGTCAAACAGAATCGGATGTGACGACAATCAGTATTCCACAAAAAAAACGAAACAACAACATGTGAGCCTGCCATGCTCTTATAGAATAATTCGATGTATACTTGTCTCTCACTCTCTCCTTTTACCAAAATTTCCCTTCGTCTTTATTTCCTTCTCTCGTTTTTCCTTTCATTCCCTCTTTACCATATTACTCTCTCTCTCTCTTTTTCTCACGCAATCTGTATAATTTTCATAGTGTCTTTTGAGGTTTTTTCTATATTTCCTTTTCCCAGTTTTGTTCCTGATTTTCCTGCTTTTTCATATGTTGACATCAGCCATCATCTTCACTAGTTGCTCTTATTCTCAAAGAAATTAGCGTTTTGTTTTCTTTTAAGAGATGATTCCAAGAAAAACGTTTTGATGAAGGTGAGAACAGACTTCAATTTTGGGTATTTCCCACTTCACTCTCAGTAATGTATGCATCATTCATCCGATTCATCTACATTTCTTTATATTTGACGATATTTGCTTCACAAATTTTCTTTTAGAAACCTTATGAACCTTTGTTCTTTCATTGATTGTCAAGAGTCTTATCGTCTTCTTTGGTTGACCTTCCTGAAAGATAATATACCATCTATCTTGAGAGAAAAACTTCATTTATTAACTCTAAACTTTGAAATATTTTCATAACTATAATATATAAATATTCCATACTTTTTGACATTTTCATATACTTTGCCTTTATTGGCCAAAAAACTTTGAAAATATAAGGAACAGTCGAATACGAATAGGTCTCTTTTCCGTAGACGGGTTCCGATCATTGCTTATCAGAGAACAAAATCTTTCTAGAGTGTCTTGATAAATTTTTCATTTTTATATCTTATAACTTTTGACTGTAAACTTGTCCTAACCTCTATTTCTAATATATATTATCAGATGAATTTTCAAAAAATAATCTAAGCTCATAATCTTAATTGAAATTTCAATATATATATATACATATATGTGTATTGAAATCAGAAAAAACCACGAATCATGAATTTACTTCTCAACTTCAACTAGTCTGCTGTGCTGTGGTGTTTTTCAGGACAATTATCTCTTTGGTTGCCACTTTTTTGGTTCCTCCACTCTGCTTACTGTCTCACAACTCCACCCTATCATGTCCTTCCCTCCTACTTATACCTCGTTCACGATTTCTCTCTATTTCTCTCTCTCTCTCTCTGGCTCTCTCAAGAATTGCATAGTTTGTCACTAAGTTTTTGTCGGTTCTCTCGGAATTTTGAAAAGTCACATAGCTCTTTCTTACTCCTATCTTCTCTTTCTTTCTATATCTAATTTCGATTTCACAGCGGTGAAATAATAAAATATCATTAGAAAAGCTGATTTTAGTTGTAGGTGAGCACGTAGTTCATCGACTAATTAATCTTTGAGCTTCCACAGTTTGCTTACTGTCTGGCTATTCATTTGAGAAAAAAATGGATGTTATCACCAATAACCTTTACAATTTAGTTTTTAACTTTGTTTTATTTTAATGTCTAACTATAACTTTGTGCACTTACCATCTTGATGATCATAATAAGCACCATATGATATCATTTTTAACAAGGAAAGCATCAGTAGGTAGTCATGTAGTGACAATGTCGTTGGAAAAGCGCAAAGATGTCACCGGCATCAACTACATAAGACAATCGAACTGGTCTTAATCAATAGATTTTTCAAATTTTAAACCCAATTTCATATTTCTTTTATCTTTCATTTGTTTTTAAAAATTATTTTCCGAGTGAAGTATGTAGAAGAGTTTAGCTATTATTGCATCATACTGATTATGTCGATGTAGTGGTAGCACGTTTTTTGAAGCCTGAAAGAAAAGATTGCACCCGAAATGAAGACAAATTTATATCTCTTTCGTTAAGTATATCACATCTATTCATATCACAGGACATAGAGAGAAAAAGAGAGAAAGAGAGAGAGAAAGAGAGAGGGAGAGAGTGAAGGGGGAAGAAGAAACTCAGAGAGAACGAACTGTCACAATGGCAAAAAGGAATACATTGGTGACAGACGAATGAAACAAATTAAAATAGAAAAGATAGATATGCAAACGATAGAACCTGGCTTTTTCAACTTATCTTCTTGTTATCCCCACCCTTGTAAGTGACGTAGCTTTTCTTTGCCGGCTAGTTGAATTGCCCCCCCCCCTCAGAGTATGTACGAATGGCACAGCGATGAGTTCATTTCCTTTTTTTGTGTTTCGTGTTAACCTTATACATAATTTTAAAAGTAAAAAATGCATAAATAATACTTTTTATCATCATATTCAACTGATTCATATTCGGAAGTTGCATTAATTCTCTATATAAAACTCATTTTTCAAATAATTCTGTATTTTTTCGAATTAGCATATGGTAATTGATATATCTGTAAAGTGCAAAACGTATTGAAACTCATTTTGATTATATCAAAAGCATGAAGCGGTTGCATCTTCATATCCTAGCTATCTAACTAAACAACTTGTTCAGTTTTTTTTTTCTCATTTTCCTCTGAAATACTGAATTTATTGAAATATTTGAAAATCATATGATTTTTTACCTTATCTGAAGTCAATCAACTTCCCCCTTTTGTACTTGTATAAAAGGAAACTTAACGCTAATCTCAAGCAATCTTTCAATTCACTTTTGCAATTTCTTTCACTCTCTTAATCGGCTTTCGATTTTTTCTCCCCAAATAGTTTATTATATACATATCTGTGATATTATTCATCAATGAATTTTTTCATTCAACTGTCGTCTAAACATCTATCATTCTGTTACTGATTCTCATTCAGACTTTTTGATATAACCCGAGGCTTTCATTTGTATGGAACGAACTCAATCGCTGTCTAATCTTGCATCATAACCGACGATATTAAGACTGACTGTGTACAGGGTTAAACATCAATTTCATATTGTATAATCATACATATATACATATATTGTATATTGTATATATATATATATACAAAATACAAAATACATATAGACTAAACTACCTCATTTGATCTCCTCCAATGGAACCATCTTTGTTAGAAGCTCAAAATCTCATGCCAGATAGTTCTGGCACTCGACCGACATCACATACGGTATGATTCAACTTATTCTTATTTCACTTGTAAGTAACTGCATCCAAAGTTCAATAATTATTATATTTAATAGGATTAAATAGAAAAATAGGAGACAATGAACATTTTCAGATTCCTTTTTAAGATATCGAATGTTTGGCATGTCAATGAATTAGAACAAATGTTTTCTCTAAACATGTATTTCGGTTATTGTCTAAAGAGAGAGAGAGAAAGAGAGGGAGATACAGAGAGAAGAGTGGGTTAGAATAAACGAGCATAATTTATATTTTTCTGAAGATATATTATTATTAATCATATACACATATCTGATGAATATTATAAGTACTTCAGAAAATCATATAACATCTCATAATCACCTGATAAAGGTCATTTCAACTATCCCTTAGTGCTAGCATACCACAAACTACAAAATAACTTTCTTCGTATTAGAAGAGCAAGTTGAATTCTGTCTCATCGTATTGTAGTAGTTATTCATATATAGTATTACAATATAATATTACGTATAACATGTGAAGAACGATCTAATGATGATCGGAATCATCTTTGATTTAGCGTTTGTCTTCAATTGTCTTGCAAGAGGATTGATTGCTTGCTAGCACATGGACCAGCCGTCGGATGTCGTACACGGTTGATAATCATTTAGTTTGGAAAGAGGGTTCGAATGTGTTGATCAATCCGATTCATCTTTGGAATAAGGTCAAAGCTGAATTACGCCTTTCACGTGATTCTGAAATAATCCTGTTAATCAGACAAACTATTTGTTTTATGTGATTTTCGCATGTCGGGCTTGTCACACCTTAAGTGAATTGATGGTTTCATAACTTTTGATCTGAAGAGAACGAACAATGATCAGCTGCTGTAACTACTAATCCATGAAGAATTATTGTGCCATCAGCTTTTAGCTGATACTATATCAAGTTGCTATTCTTTTGCTTTTCTACTAGAAGCACTCATCACAGTAGCACTATTTCGTTATTTCCCTTGGACATTAGCTATTACACATCCATAATAGGGATAGAAAACAAGTTGGTTAAGTTCATATGGCTGGTCAAATAGCTTCGTCTGATTCATTGCCTTCCCTTTCTCCGTCGTCGTCGTAGTCGTCGTCGTATTCTTCAGTCGTCTTATCAAACGATTTTTCCCGGATTCCGTCCAGCTCTCTATCCCAAGTATTGCATCCCACTTATACACAACCTAAACTTTTCAATGAAAAAGCTTGACAAATCTGATACAACTGTTGTAACAAGCTTTAATAATGCCGTCGAAACCATCCAACAACAAGCATCTATAACGGTAGGGTATTTCCTCGTACAGTATCTCAATCTCATCAACCTTGAATTTAAATGTATATAGAGAAGCGATTGAGGTGGAAAGCTATCAATTCGGAAAAGTAGGCTGGTTGTCGGTTAACCTACCTTTAAATCTTATCATATAATATTACTCTTATCATGGCTGAAACCATCGTTCCGAGATAGCTAGACGAATCCCTATTGACACCACTGCATGCTGTTTACGGCGTTCACGTAATTCTCGTACAACAGAATTGATCAACCACGTCACCACAACTAAATAAATACGTCTATATTTAAATTCTAGTATTAATTTTGAAGGAATTATTCAACACTTATAAAGCTAAGACGTTAAAATTTTATATTAAATTAGTCTTTTTCATTTTTTCTTGTGGCATTGGTCAAAAAGATTTGTTCCAACTTCTTTCCTATTTCTAACATATAAGAGTTTCCTTGAGCGGGTTTTCAAGAGTTCACTTCTTTCCTTTAGATATCTCCTCTTCCTTGTTTTTTTACAACAACATGGAATGAGTTATCAAACTCAAGTAGACATTGATGATTTTGATTTGGATGCAGCCCTTGTAGGTTAGTAAATTTGAACATGAAGGCGCATAAAAATTAAAAATTCAATTTTTCTTAAAAAAAAAAAGATTTAATATAACCAAATTAGTCGTTTTCCATTCTGCTCGGAATATAAACTTTTTTCTTTACAAACTCTATATGTCCCTATGACTTTAATTCTTGTAATGCCTGAAGATGCTGTTAATGTTTTCTAGCAATGACGACCAGAAACCGACAACGACGTAAATTCCAAACATCTGAGGATGTCATGGCTAGAGAGCCTGATTTCGAAATGCAGTCTATTGGAGGGGCTCATTTACCTATGTCTTATTACCCCCATGATAAGGATAGCGATGAAGAATACCTAATACCTCCACCATCAGTCAGTTTTTCAAAAAAATAATTGTCATTGCGTGTTAAAGTAAACAAGAGTTGAACTAGAAAACGATGCAATAATGTTTTTTTGTGTTCCTTCCCATCTATAAATTTTTGTTTAGAGTACTGATCCAAATGCTAGTTGGTATAAGCGGACGCGAGAAGCACTTAAAGGGGACGTCTCTTCTATTTTATTACTGCTATTCCTTTATTTATTACAGGTAGCAACTTTACACCTCATAAATTTCGATTATTGTTTGTAATTTAGGGAGTACCTCTCGGATTAATTAGTGCTCTTCCTTTAGTTTTACAAGGAAAAAATGTATCACTCACTCAGCAAGCTATTTTCTCTTTTGCATACTGGCCCTTCAGGTGGGAACACTTCACATGCTCTTCTTCTCATTCTTGCATTTAGTTTGAAATTACTTTGGGCACCTATTGTTGATTCGCTATACTGGAAGAGAATTGGACGTAGAAAGTCATGGATGGTACCATGTCAATACCTTATTGGTGTTTTCATGCTTGTTATGTCTTACAAAGTACCATATATCATGGGAGAAGAGGAAGGATGTAAGATCAATTAGTATTTTCGGTGTTCACTATGATTTCGATTTAGCTTCTGGTCCAAATGCTCTTCTTCTTATGTGCATTTTCTTACCACTTAACTTCTTAGCCGCAACTCAAGATATTGCAGTAGATGGATGGGCTCTCACTATTTTGTCCAGGTTCATTTCGAATATCGCACTTTTATCTATTTATTCATGATCTTTAGAAAGAATGTTGGTTATGCTTCCACCTGTAATGCTGTTGGTCAAACTGCAGGATATTTCCTAGGAAATGTTGTATTCTTGACTTTGGAATCTGCGAGTTTTGCAAATGATTGGTTAAGATCTGCTGATAACCAACAAGATTATGGAATCATCGACCTTGCCGGTAAGTACTTTTTTGATATTTTCTGCTCATGACGGAGAATTTTTTCAACGAATTCCATTCCGAAACATCTTCTTATTTGGCTTGAATTTTTTTCTTCTCTTTTCGAAACATCTAGATCGTATTTGAAATATCGAACTTTGAAAATTTTGTCATTCTTAACGCCTTGGCAAGAGACTACTTTATCTCTCAGTTTTTTGTGAGCGTTTGCATTGATAAATTACAACATGACGGGTATTTCAAAACGATTGACTTCTGAAGCTTAAAAATCCGAATTGGCTTAATATATAATTTTAGTTAAGAACTTTATCATAGATTAATTTAAACAGAGAACAATTACTTTTGCAAACTTATCGAGATCAATTTCAAAAGATATCTATTATACTTGCGTCCCAGATTTAGCAGGTTCTACCTAGCCAGTAGTATGTGTCGAAGAGCTGCATTTCACAACTGAAATGATAGAAACATGCAACTTTATTAAGCTTCAAATTGAAACCTTGTATTTCGATATTGATCATATACGGCACTCATTCCATATCCTCCTCTATCACTGATTATAACTGCACTCCACCAATTTCCAAATCTTTCTTCAGCCTGTTTCTTCATATATCTAACAAAAAAAATTATAAACAATGTTGAAAACTCTTTAGAAACTTACTTTGCCTGATAACTGTATTGATGAGGATAAAGTCCTACCGTCTCTAAGATAAGCTCTCTCAATTTCTCTGATTTGCAATTGTCACCTAAAAATTTAAATTTTAAAGGAGAACATATAATTAAAAATAAGATGAATTACTTGGAATTACTCTAGGAATCATCATGCATAGTAGAACTATAATAAGGAAAGATTTCATTGCTGCATTTCCTGAATCTTTCCAACTCATCAATGTGGCTACCTGTTAAGGATAGATTTGATATCAAAAAGTATAAAGCACCAATGCAAGCAAAAATAATAATTAAAAATCAGACAAGAACACAGAATATGAGCTGTTGTTTGAAAATAAGATGAATTTCCTGCTTTGCTTCTGTGGTAGTGAGTAGTTGTTAACACGGCTGTTTGAAAGGATCCATGCGAAGGCGGATCTCTCCGGGGACTCATTCCTTGTAGCCTCATAATTCTATTCTAGCCATCTTTATGCTTCAAGTTGAGAAAAGTTCACTGATTGTAGTTCACTTTATATTACTTGCATAATTAGATGTTAAAAAATGGCGTTTTGTGAATGCGTTGCCCAATGCTTTACAACATGCGGCATAGAGAAACAGATTGTATTTCATTGCTCAACTTGATGTACAACAAGAAAAAGCTATAGAATGAGAATAGTTTGTAGATATGTGTATGTGAGCAAATGCGTAAGGAATATCCACAAATCGAAATTAGGAATGACCTCAGTCTTATATGAAGGACTGGCCATATGGACCAAATATAGATGTGATTAGGAGAATACACAACATATCCTTATAATTCAATTAATTTATATTAAAGAAATATATTCATAGACGCATAATGCTTAAGGGTGATAGGCTGTAACTAAATCTCTTTAATTCAAAATAATTCAGCTTAATGTTGCGTTGATTCCAGGTTATGTCTTCTTCTGGGGAATAGTTTTCATTGTGTCCACGACATTGGTCCTCATATTCAAGAAAGAAGTTGACAATTCCATCAATCAAAACCAGTAAGTTTTTCTTTGAATACAATGTTTTTCAAAAACATATGGGATTATACTTAAAGCCTATAGTTTCATCGAAACATAAGGGTTCAAAACTATTTTATGGCCTGGGCTATGATTAGTTCACACATGAGATTGCCATTAAAGCTAATTGCTTGCCATATTTGGACATGGTTGATGTTCAATCACGGGTAAACGTGGATTTTTAATGTTTTGAGAATTCCCTCATGTTTCTGGGAAACTTTTTCGAGTCATCAAAATCCAAATAGTTGTTTTCTCAATCGAAACAACAACACACACATTGCAGAAAGAATGTTGATGAGGAGGCCGAACTCGAGCTAGGTATTGGCGAGACTTATGTCGTACTCTTGAAGATTTTGTTATTGAAACCTATGATGATGATGGTGGTCATTCTTATTACAGGAAAGGTTTGATTTCGAGTGAAGAATGCAGGTGATGATTATGCTTCCTTCAGATAGCTTTCTCTGCAACCGATAGTATTACCAGTCTCAAACTTATTGAAATCGGAATTCCTAAGGATAAGATTGCTAGCTTTGGACTTTTCCTCACTCCACTACAGGTAGTATTGTAGTTCTATATCCGTATTCTAATTGATCAAATATAGATCGTATTGCCTTGGTTAATTGGAAAATGGACATCTGGACCACGTCCATTGAATATTTTCCTCTGGGCTTATCCATACAGGTTTTTAAACTAAGTAATATATTTTAAAAATTTTAAAATATTTTTAGGCTGCTTGTTGGTGTTGTTTTTGCTGTTCTTGTTTATTTCACACCAGCATTCAAAGACGAAGAGGGAAAGTTTAGTTATTTAGTTTATATTGTTTGGATATCTGCCTACGTCTTACATCAGGTATTCACCTTGGTTATGAACTCTCTTAACTCAAATTCGAATCTTTAAGGTTGCTACATACTCAATGTTTGTATCAATGATGGCTTTCAATGCTCAAGTTTCCGATCCACGTATCGGAGGTACATTCATGACTTTGCTAAATACCTTGAACAACTTGGGAGGAAACTGGCCAGTTACGGTGATCCTCACACTTACTGATCGATTAGGTATCAAATTCTGTATGACTAAAGGAGAAGAGGGAGTGTCTGAGTAAGCTATTGATTATAATGTGTTCAAATAGTCAATCATTATTTTTATAGATATTTATACATGTGTAATAGACAAGCTACAGCTGATCAATGTGTAGCAGGAGGTGATGTATGCGAAACAGCTATAAATGGTTATTACGTAGCTGTCGGCCTTTGCACTATTATTGGAATAATTTGGTAACAAAAACATATCTGGTAAAACAAATGCTTATATATTATTCTTCAGGTGCAATGTGTTCTTCCGTAGAATTAAGCAAATCCAAAGAATTCCTAGACAAGCTTGGCACGTCATAGGAAAAAAGTGAATGTGAACATAAATATATACGATTCCATTGATATTTATTATTTTTCATAATCGCCTTTTAATATAACTAGTCTATGTTTCTTACATCCCTGTGATTAAATCCTACGCCTCGTTTGGTCACACATATCTATTTCTTTTTTGAAATTATGGCCATATCTGCCAGTCTGAATTCAGTTGGGACTTCTTAGCTCGGATGAATTGCAATTGTGATTTCATGCTCTTTCGGTTGTTGTACTTAGCGGTTTGATTGTAAGCATCATTTTAATCATTTTCTGTGTTTCATGTTGTTTGTTCGTGATGGAACAAGCAGTTTGCTAAATCTATTCCTCCATGTACGCACTTTTCCTTATCTCAGTTTTTAAATTTTTTTCTGTCTTAAATGCCCGTTAATATTATGTATACTATATTTCTATATATATATGTATGTGAGATCAAATAAGTTCCGTTGGATGGAAACTGAAAAATTGTAATAATGTATTAATACTGGCATATAAATCCTAGCGTTTTCCTGTTGGACAAGCTTCAATTACATTCAATGCTACTGGGTCGTTGGAGGGACAGAAGACGTTGAAGTAGCTTACGCCTTCCTCGTCCTAAAGCTTCCTTTCATTAGGCTTTTGATTTATTCAGGCTTACCTCAGCATCATAGGACCAAACTCCAATTTTTTTGTTACAAATGAATGGGGTAACTGCTGATACTCCGTTGTAACTTGTGGTATTCTGGCAGATTCCAACCATAACAAAATCATCCTGTAAAATTTGAATTGGACTTGAGACTATCAAGTTTTGACGTTATTTTTAATTTTACAAGTTGATATAATTGTTAGTTAGAGGGATAGATTTTGATAAAATTCTTTCTATCTAATTCACAAACCTTCAAGTGTACACGCACAATCTTGAACTGGTTTCTCTCGACGCATTCGGTACGACATTCTGAAAGTTTTTACATGATTCATCTTATTCTCATTTCTTCATGTCAAATATATAGTAACTTTAACATATATTATATATACTTATATACTTTTGAAGAATGATAGTGAAAATTTTAAAAAATAATTAAAAAGTTAAATAACAATCAAAAATCTATATAGTTAGCTATATATCACGTGCATTACAAACAACGTTACAGTAATAGATAATTTCTGATAGTCACGTGTTTCACGTGAAATTCACGTATAACTTTTTTTATTTATTGGATTCAATGATGAAGAACGGTTGTATTTTACTTTTTTTAATTTTAGAAAAGGGAAAATAATTAAAAAGCTTACCTCCAACAGCTCCTCCTGATACGGAATGAACAATAAGAAATAATGAGAAGACGATTTGAATCATAGTGAAAATGTATTTAAATTGAAAGCTGAAATAGTATAATTAGTTCAAAGTATATATTGAGAAATATAGTAAAATAAATGGAAAAATTAGAAAATCATGATAGCATACTTCTATTAAATACAAATAATTGTGGTTAGACGCTTCAACCACTATTAAACTGTTTAAACTGCGTGACCAGCATTTTTCTGTTAAAATACATGAAAAAGTAGTAAGAAAAGAGAATATTTTGAAAAAAATGGGAAAAAGAGAAATCACTGAAAGCTCGCTGAGGGAGTTTTTTCAATTTCGGTGCAATAGCATTAAGTAATTTTTTAAATAGTTTTTTTTTAGAGTAGGACGAGAAATTTGAACAGATTGAATTGTTATTAGCAGCATAAATTGTAACTAGGAATAATGTGACAATGATTTAGGATTTGCAATACATTGAATAGATCATATAAGCAATTCATTCACAGAGCATATTATGATCTGCTGAAGAGACTCAAGAGCTGCTTGAGAACATTCAATCTATTGTCTGTCTTGGTTTCGAAAATTAAAAGAGAAGCAAAAAGAAATCTTTAGTGAAAAGGGAATAGCTGTCATCGAAGGTTTTTTTTCAAGTTGGCAACAGGCTTTACACGAACAACTCCATGTTGCCTAATTCAACCATTGTGTCCAGGTAGTTGTTGGTCTTATTTTGAGATGCGGAAACGCTTTTTACACCACTTGCTTCAACTTGGCCTCTCCATTAAAGGATTCTAGTTTGAATAAACACGTACATACAAAGACAAATAAAGGCTTTCTACTGTTATAAACAATAGGATAAATAAGCAAGTAATCCGTTCTATGTTATCAGAATCTACTTAAATTGCCAATTTCCCTTTTACTTCTTCAAATAGTTTCCATTTTTGTGTTGTGTACAAACCACTGTCTCTTGAACCAAGATGGCAAGTACTTCTCCTTTCGTGTGTGAAACACTCGTTAAGATACTCAATATATCTGTCCATTGGATCATCTTATCTGTCTATCTCTTATTGATCTAATGCTCAACCTGACCAACGTCCATCGGTTCTATGGTGTAGCGGTTAGCACTCAGGACTTTGAATCCTGCGACCCGAGTTCGAATCTCGGTAGAACCTACTGTTTTTGTTCAAATTTCTCGTAAACTACAACAGAACTAATCGACAAGAACTTTTTTTTTAATAATAAAACGTAATTGAATTAGAAATATAATTGAATTATGTCAAGATTGTTAGTGGTGTAATGATTACAGAAATGTAATCTTTATTCATTTGTTTGCCATTTAATAATGTGTTCCGCTTTACAACTTGGTTTATGAAGTAAGTTTCAACAAAATGATTTTTAAACATTTCCATAACTGATTTTATGGTTTTGTTACGAGTAAATAGATTTGAATGAATATTTAACTTGAATTGTTTCCGCTTATTTGCTAAACTTGTTCAGAAAATACTAGGAAGTTATGAGAAAGTTAAAATAATGAAGAAAAGACCAAATTTTGTCTTATAATAATTAGTTGAACGACCTTTTTTCAAAAAGCATTTTTTGAACCTACTTTTCGATTTTGACCAAACTTTTGAAAAATGTAATTAGTTAGTTGGACTTTCCTCCACGCATTTCCTGCTCATCGGGTCCATTCTGTACATACTTTTCTCGAACTTTCTGCTTTTTATTTAGCTTTTTTTATCAATAACATAAGATGAAAGTGAAAATTTCATGAGTATCTTTTTCGTTTTTTTATAAAAAAAATATAATTTTTAATAGGATAGAAAACTGCTTTTTTAAAAAATATTAACGAAATATAGAAAAGATCAAAAATTAAAAAAAAAACAGAAAGTAGTTTTATTAGTCAGATGCCAAGAATGGAAATATATGGGGAAATGAGAGTTCTGTCGACAGGAAACTGATCAAAGGGTGTAGCTTGCTATCTTGGCTGGAGGTTGTCCAGTAGTGTATGAGAGTGAACTGTGAGTCAGTTAGATTGTTACATTGCTCCTTGTCCTCGGCTGAAATAAAAAAATCATTTTACTCCATTTTACTTTCATTTTGTTGAAATCTTTTTGAAAAAGTTTTTTTTTGTTTTCAAGCGGAAAATTAATATCTGAAGTTTGATGAGAAGGGAACTTGAGAAATTGAGATGAGATACTAGTATTATATGCATTCATGTATATCAGAAAAGAGAGTGAGAGAAACATGTGGATAGATTGGTCCAAGTATATAAATTTAAAAAAAATTGAAATATTCTTTTCTAAATTTTAGTTGAAGGTATGTAAATTAGCTTACCTAGAGTATGTTTATCATTTTTTGACTTTACTTCTCTCTCTCTCTCTCTCTCTCTCTCTCTCTCTCTCTCTCTCTCTCTCTTTAGGTCTCTCTATCTTTCATATATCTCAAGAATAACTACCCCCTTCCTAGAAAAGAAGCTTAAGATGAAGGAGGCGTAGCGAAATTTCAACAAGTATTCAAATTCATTTGTCAACTAATTAATATGCTAGAATGAATAATGTACTGACTTTTTTTTATCTTTTTGTCTTGCCTTTTATGAGTAAATTAGTTAACTGTAAAATAATTTAAACGAATTGCTGTGACATTCTGAACTTTGCTCTTTCTTTTTAAAATTTGTGAACGATGTATTTAGAAAAAAGAAGAGAAGATAGGTAACAGAGAGAGAGAGAGAGAGAGTGAGAAAGTTGATTAACATGCTATGGAGGCAAATTACTTTAAATTATCTTTATTTGACTTTTTTATTCTTCAAATGATAAGCCAGATAGAGAAAAACTTACAAATACCGATCAAACAGATGTCTGTAAATGACATCGTCAGATCGAATGGCTCGTTCAAGGTAGCGTGTATCGGGATCACTACGTTCCCATCTATCCAAAGGAAGTTCCTGAAACCAAAAAATATAAATAACTTGTGTTTTTCTTCAATATCACATAGTTTCAAAACAATTTTTCATTTTTCATTATAGTTGCACAACTACAGATTCCCATTCTCTCTTCCTTTTCTCGCCTACACCTTCACCTCCTCTTCTCCCTCATCTTCTCACATTTTCAATAACTTTCTTTCACCCACATCGTCAGAGTTACATTTTTTCCTTCAAGATTTTACTTCACGAATGTACATACCTGAAGAACAAAAGCGCTAGATAAGCAGCAGACGACAATCAGCACCAGAAGAGAGAGTAGCCCATTCATCTGAATAAAGAGAAATGAATTTTTTTTTAAATTTTCATTCAAAATATGAGATTTATACAAAACAAAACGTCACAGTTGACACGATGCAAACAATGAAAATACTAAATAATTGCCAAATTTAAAGAAAAAAAAAAATAAAAATAATTTCAGTGACATGGGTCAAGTGAAAACTGTTCAAAAAAAAAGCGTCAACCGGTTTCTGTTATTGTTATTTAAAATATTTGAAATGAATAAAAATTTTAATTAGACGTGAAATTTCACGTAACTGAATTATGATCAGATATTGCCCTACATAACCTTTCTTTTTTTTTTGGGAAGAAATGCTACAAAAACGAAATAAAAAACGAATTTAGCCAAACGAACTTAATAATAACGAATTGAAATTGAAAGTCAATAACACTTCATACAAAATGTATAAATATAATGAAATATGATATAGTTAAATGTCTATGGTTATGAAAATTGAACTACAGGTTCACTTGAAAAATGGAAAAACCTACAATCTTAAGTTGTCACAATAGCTTACTTATTACTCAAGTAGAAGATCAGAAGCTATAACTAGCTGAAGTTCGTAAAAATTGCCAATAAAACAATTTCTTCAAAGCACACAACAATTCTATAGATAGTGTTTAGATGTAATAGCTAATATGTTTGACTGCTTAGATGAAATATGAATGAATTTCTTCATATGGTTTTGAAAAAATAAAAAAAAAAGTACAAATATATGCGTATGTTGTTCGATTGTTACTGCTTCACCGACAACATGTCAATTCAGCAGCAATTTTTCGCAACAACTTGTACAAAGAAAATGATTGTTTTGACCTCTGTATAGGTTGATGGATATACAAAAATAGTTAAAGTTATAAATGAATGATATGTTTGATATCAATAGTAAATCATAATGTTCAACAAGTTATAATATTTGATTCTATGTATGTATGTATGTATGAATGTATCTATCTTGTATCTATTGATGTAGTATATGTACATAGATAGATACATATATATAGAAATGTATCCTGAAGTATATAGAATAATGAACTATGAAAGCCGTATGATTAGTGCTGGAAGCTTAATTTCAATGTCAACTTACCCAATCTTAGAGAGTCGGAAACTAAAAGTAGAGATAGGAAATAGATAGAGAGAAAGACAACACATAAAGTAGTTCTGGGTGGAGAAAATACTGAAGAAATTTAATTAAAGTTCAGAAAAATGAAAATTAATTTGGCAATGTCTTACGAAGATTTATGAATATTTTTGTATTTATTGTCTGAAGTGATCTATAAATTTGTGATTTATTACTTATTCATAATTGAATAATTCTATATTTAATATTGAAGAAAAGGATAAACGAATTGAATAAGCTGAAATTGAAAGTTGGAAAACTGAAAGCCACCTCCAAGCTATGTAAGAGGTTTATATAGGAAAAGATGTAATTCCTTGTTTCATCGCAAAGAGAGAGAGAGAGAGAGAGAGAGAGAGAGAGAGAGAGAGAGAGAGAGAGAGAGACGAGGTAGAAGAGCACTTTAGCTATAAGAAGCTATTATTACTTGTATTATACTAGTGTGCTTACCTGAGTTAAATAACTGAAATAATAAACAAAAAAATAGAAAGATTATGCTATCCATTATGTGTATAGTTTTCCCAATATAGTTAAGCACCATATGAGAAGAATACGTTTGGTATTCCATTATATACATAATACTACATAGGTTATCATCATAATTACAAGGATTATGAAGGAAATAATACATCATAAGAAACCTTTTCTTATCAAACAGTCTTGCAAACAAGATCCGAAATGAATATAATGACGAAGGGGATAGATCTGTATGCCCAGGAGTGGGAGGAGAAATGAGCTGTTGTGGGTTTCGAATGATCCGCGGGAAGTAAAAGCAGTAAGCCAAAGAACAATTTTATAGTTATCATCAAGAAAGTTATCTTCAAAAAAACAGAAATAAGTGGTGTATTCAATGTTTTTGTTACTGGTACGCGTAGTTTAAGATTTCAGATTGATGTGTGGTATACAACTATGAACAGCGAAGGTCTCCTTAAATTCAGATTCAGATACTGGCTAAGCTGCAAACGTTTTGATAGAATTTGAAATGAAGATCTACTTGATTTGACCTTACGATCAGAAATCGCATTAGTTATGAAACAGTTCGACATTTCCAACTGAAAACCGGAAGAAATAGAGGACTAGATGTGTTTTTCTTGTGTTTTCCATACTTTGAAGTACAGTAGCGTAGGCTGAGAGGTAAGGTAACTCCCTACTAGATGCTAAAAACCTGAAGCCATTCATCTAACGTCAAGATTTTGAAAAGTATACAGGAAGTTAGAAACTTATGTTTAAGTTCAATAAGCTGCTGCAATTCAAATTCTTAAGACTTATGCAACTATTCAAAGCATAATTAGTAAGAATCTGCATAAAATTCTATTAATATCATAAACAAGCCAGAGGAAGTCGTTTCAATATTTTCTTTTTTTTTGCATAAAAACAGGAATAACTGAAATGTTGATGAATCAAGGAAATGATCATCTATCTGAATAAGGATGGGATAATGATGTAACGGAAATACTAACATAGATATAAACATAGACGATGAATGAGCAGAGATAAAACGAACAAAATAGAAAGTTATTGAAGAAAATTGTCGTAAAACTGCTTAAAACAATCCAAAAGGAAGGAATATAAGGAAGATGAAGCCGACGATGTTTGATGGAATCATGATGGTGAGGGCTGAGCGAACACAGACAATGTGTGGTCGACCATATTCTGACTTATTGCTTGAGGATGTAACATCAAGCGTCAAAAAGCTTCGAGAAAGAAATGAATGTTTCAACTTGTACACAGAATTCAGATAACAATTTTAAAATCTTTCTTATAAAATCAAAACAAGGTTTGAATTTATTAGAAGAATATATGAAATTTCTTTCAACGTTCATATGCATTAGTGTTTGGAATTGAATCTTTGAGCTACTCGCACAGAGATATCATCCACAAACGAATGAATATGCTGTATAGTTTGAGCTTATGCACTAGATTATAAGTTAAAAAACAAACTTAAAAACTTATTTCTTCTGAAATAAAACTGTTTTTTCAATAATAGTTTTGAAGGATTTGCATCCTTTTTTTTGGTTTGGAAGCTCAGATGACGTTATGGTTGTGTGAGACTCACTACACACACACATGTATTTTCTATCTATTTTACAATTATTTTTATATTTTTTGATAAATGAATGGGAAAGCTGATATTCACATTCAGATTTTTTTTTGATTTCATCAGTCAACTAATAAAAAATCTTTTTTCTATCTTTTTCACAGCACATTACAATCAGACTTCAGCTGAAGAGTTGAGATCTTAAAATGGAAATATTTATAATTTATTGAAATTCAATAAATTAAGTTACGTAATATTATTTTTGATTGTGTTAGTTTTATATAATAGGTTATGCTCAAGTTTGATATATTAGGGTCCTACGCGGCGAAACGTATAATCTCTTTCTCTGGATGAATTTCAACTTTTCAAATGTTAGCTTAGCTTATGTTTTTTCTTGTTCAAGAAATGTCATGAAAGATGAAGTATATATGAAGCTTGTAGTAGATGAGGAAACCCTTTATGCTACTAAATAGCAATGTTCTGAAAGTTGAAAACTTTTATAAGAAAATACTTTTTTATTTGAAAGATAAGAATAGCTCCAATTAGGATTAAGCTGCTAGGATACTTCCCTTTCTTTCTCTTCACATGTTTGCTCATACATAAGTAGTCAGCAAATATGGGTAGAAAGACTGAAAATAATTATAAATATCATGTTTCGATGTCAAGCGACATTGACGATGATGAAGATGACTGTGGTGTTGACAATGTCGAAGTAAACTGATCTATAACAATATTTAGAAGAAGAAAAACATATGACAACAATATAATTAAACGAATAAACAAAAGAAAACAGAATACGGAGAGATACGGAAGGTTAAAAACGGAGGGGAAATTTGCAATTGGGCTTATGAGAAGCACATGCCTTCCACATGCTCATCTCCATATCTTGGTCAATGTTCTCGGCAGTCTTGGTAGGTTCATCACATCTCAATGAGTTTTCTTGACATTTAGAAAATAAAGGAATTGCCTTTATGTTAATCGGACTGATGTCTTAGTGAGCCGTTTCAAACAATTCATCCGGAAATTGAATATGAAGAGAAATCCGTTCGTGAGTACATCTTCTGGTCGACCGGATAGCTCCATATTTTCACTTCATATATATCACTTCAATTGAAAAATTAAGAAGTTATCCTCCTCCATATTTTAATTAAAATCATCAAATGAAGTTAAAAGAAAAAATAGTTATTTGAACGGAAGTAAAAACGTTTTAACTTCTAGTGAGTGGGGAGTAGAAAACAGAAGATGGGAACAATCATGCATATCATATTCCTTTTTAAATGTAAGTTTAATTAAAGAACATAGATGAAATTCAATTAATTATAGTTAACTTTCTTATAAAGTCAATGTTCACTCTCATCTTTGTATCATATAACTAAGCTTAAAGAGTATATAGTTATAGATGTGCTACTGCTATCGTTAAAAGAAATTCAGACAGATCCTTCAAACTTCTCCGATCGACCTCCCCCTCCTACACATTTCTCTCTCTCTCTCTGTGTTACCTACCTTCTCTTCTTTTTTTCTAAATACATCGTTCACAAAGTTTAAACTTCTTTCTCTCTCTCTCTCTCTCTCTCTCTCTCTTGGAATGTGTATATAGTTCGAAGTAATAATTGTTATACTAAATTCAATGAAAAACAGTAATGACATAGTGAATTCATTTAGAAAAACAGAATCTTATTGAATAATTCAAATGCATGACTTGATTGAAGTTTATGAAATGTTTCTGACAACGTTGAATATTGTATGAGAAAAATCAAAAAATGAAAATAATTCTTGGCTGAATGCAACGATGAATATGGAAAATATGAGAAGTATAAGCATTGCAATACCTTGTTTTCATTTGTCGTTTTTTTTTCTCAGAAAAATTGAGATAAGTTGAGAGAGAGAGAGAGACAGAAAGAGAAAGAGGGAAGAAGAGATGGACAATCACTTATATTTCTTGTTCTCTCTTTCTCACACAACAAAGACTCACTTTGACACACGTAAAATCCTTAAAAAACAAAAAAATAAAGAAAATTGAATAATATTTCTTGAAAGAGGAAATTCAGGCTTTAGATTATGATCTCAATGACATCATACTCTTACCAGGATCCAAGAGGATCGTCCTGCAACTATGGCACATCACCTATGTAGTTGCACTTTGTTTGAAGCCCTGATTGAGATTTCCGTTTGTACGTAAATTGATTTGGAAAAACATAATTGAAATAGCAACTAAAATTACGTGGATAAGTTATATGGGACATGAAAGATACATATAAGGGATATGTCTATTTTTTTTGCATTCAGGATGATAAATTAGAACAACCGGCAAAGAAAGGGTGGAAAAGAGATCGAAAACTTGGACAACAGGAGCATGATCGAGATCAAATGATCAACTCTGAAGAATTAATAAAGAATCACATAGATATATGTGTTGAGAAAAAACCAAAACTTGTTTCCGAGTTCTCTAAACGAAAAGTGATGACGACAACCACAAAACGTCCGGGGGAGGAGGAACCATCTTGATGAATGCACATTCATAGATAGGATGAGTTTACGTGAATACATCCGCTTGTCCTCCATTCACCATCTTCGTCTTCGCTTTTTTTCTGCTTCTCTAAAATCTCTTACCGTCTTTTCGTTTTTTCTTTTGAGCCCGAGTTCAAGAACACATTGACAGAATTCTTTCTGGGTAAATGAAGCGAGCCACCTCTTGTTGTTTAATTGGAAGTAGGTCGAAACCATTTTCTATTACCCTAGGGGAAAAATTTAATTTTCTCAGCAGCAAAAGCAAAAAAAAAGTTTTAGAAATGCTTGTAATGCTTTTTCATCAAAGAAAATGCTTTCAGAAATAGGATTATTGTTGTCAAACCAATAATGATATTCACAATGCTATTGAATGTCAACCTCAGCGAAGATATAAATTTGAAGGAAAGATGAAAAAAATAATTTTATAACTATAATAACACAGAATTCCTAAGGAATATCTCACATCATGCAATTTTCATTTTTTTTTCGATCAAAAATCTAAGCAATAAAAGCGCAAAAGACAATGTTATTAGGGATTTCTCATTATCGTGCCACCTTCATATATTCCAAATTACAGGCTCTGGTCGAATATAGCTTCTGGAAGTTTACATATACTTGGGTAGTTTTAAATGAATCTCTTAATTACATCGAATAAATTACAAAATTAATATAATAAAAATAAAAATATTTGCAATTTCTTTTCAAAAATGCAAGAATCATTTGTAGATCAAGTTAAGTTATATGTTTATTATTCGAATATAAATGGTAAAAGACATGAATTTGAAATTTTTGCAAAACTATTATCCAACTAAAACATGATTTCATTGAATATTCACAAAGTATTATAATCACTTTACATCAAATGGCTATTCTAGCCTGAAATTAACTGTCTTCACTATCTACTTTAAACGAAAATAATCACAAAAGACTTCAAAAGAATTGGTTGAATGTCCTTATTAATATTAAATTATTTTATTATTCTCTTACATATTATAAAAGAATTTGCTATATCAGAATTACTTTTTCAAATTTGACATTTCCACTTATTAAAAAGTGATACTGATATGTGATACGTTGCACATTCTTCGTGGATAATATAAATTTTCTTTAAATTGTTCAATTCGCCAATGAAGAAGAAATATTACCGTCTGATATAACTGACGAGATCACGGCTGCTTATGCCCGAGGCTTCAAATATGAAAAGAATAGAATTTCAAAGAAAGAGTTAAGAAACGAAATAAAAATACCGGATCATATGTCATCTTGTTTTATTTTTTATATTTTTTTATTTCAATTATTCAAATACTTTATAATAGAGTATCATAATTTCATATATTTAATGTTTTTCTCTGAATGATATAATACTGCGAGAGCACCTGCAATGTCTTTCGCTTTCATTTATTTTACGAATGCAAAAGAACCGTGCTATTTTGAAAACCCATAACAGATACGGCGCAACTATTCTTTGCTAAAAACGCGCACTATCACTATTTAGCCTATGAAGAAGAAATATTACCGTCTGAAATAACTGACGAGATCAAGGCTGCTTTTGCCCGAGGCTCAAAATAAAAATTTTGTAAAGTTTTATTTTCATATTGGAACATTGAAACTTTAATGATTCCCAGGAACTTATTATTGACTCCATGGTTCTAAGTTTATATCCTCTATGCTATTGCAAAGAATAAAATCGTTGCTGAAATTTCAATGTTGCTGATAGAATAGATTGTTATCAACTTACAACATGCGATCTGGCAACTTGAATACATCCAATTGAACAAATGAAAATCTTGTAATGCTACAAATCATCTGTGACAAACCAATCTTTCGGATCTCATTTAATTGTTCTGAAATTATTTGCAAGCTTGACAAGCATGCTCATAAACTTTATATCAGGGGTTATTGAAATAAACTCAAAAAGAGAAATATTTATGAGGGGTGTATAAATGATTTTTGAAGGCAAACCTATTCTGAATCCTGCTGATACATTTTCAAAATAGAAACGATCACACTGCTTCAATCGCTGGAACTGTTCGGCTAATAGACAAGCTGTTGTTGGTCCGACAAGTCCTTCTGAGCATGTTTCATCATTTTGTACTTTATAAAGCTAAATTAAGAGACAACCTAATAGGGAATTCTCCGAGGTAAGTCCAGAAAACAAGTCAACGTCATTCACGTCATCGTAGATGGACTTCAATGCATCTATAGCATGTGGTTGCATCTCGGACATGAGAGAAGAGAATGACGATGCCTTGGCTAACCCACAGAATTCTCTGGAAAATCATTCACATATCTTTCGGCATTTGTGGCATTTTTTATAGTTTCAACTATAATGTATACCTATGTTTATTATAACTAGGAACATTATGATCACGAGCTCGTTGTATATTAATAGAGATTAGATCAAATCCACTTTTCTGTTGACCTCTTCGAGCGAATAGCATATTTCGAAAACAATTTATAATTAATGAATAATAGGCATGAATCTAACCGAACAGCGTCAGATACATGTCTATCAAAAGCCATCGGTGAGCTGGCAAGCAAACCCGCCAAAATAGAATCTACACCACCTGAAAATTCATGTTCTGATGTGATGATCGGCTCCGTCACTCTTACCATTTGCTTCATCATATACGTTTTCCATGTTATTGAAGTTTTGTGCTAAATCCATCGGCTCTGTGAAGTTTTTAAAATTCACATCAAGCCTTGGTATGAATCTGTGATTAAGTTCCTCGTTATGTCTCCATATTCAACAACCTTAAACAACCTTTTTACCAAAGAATGTCCAAATCGAAATGCAGCTGTGGCGAAGGACTGTGAGATTGAGGCATCACATCGTTCATCGTAACCTGGAAGAACTTTATGTAAATCTTGTTATGTATGAAAAAATGTGCCATCGAAATATCCATCATGTTGTGGAGATAGATTGTGCTTCATCATTTCCATATCTCCGACTATTTTCGGGAGAAAATCACGATAAACAATATTCTGAAGTATAGCTGATACAATTCTTCTAGTTTCCTAAACACTTAACATCTAAAATGGGTATATGTTTCATATTGATACTTGAAATAGTTTTTCATCATTCCAATTACGATTCAACCTTCTTAATCGTTCAGCTAATTTGTTATGATAACGCAAAAATAAGATATGAAGAGATTGGAGCATTGGTTGTTGAGAGTTTCGATCATCACCAGCCATAAAGCATGGCGATTCTGGAGCAGAACGGCAATCTGTTTGACTTTGAGCAAAAGGTAACAATGTTCTATAAAGAACAACTCCTCATCGTAATACAAGATAACGAGGAAACAAACCCTAGATGAGCACCGCCAGCTGTTCGTTTCAACTTGCCATCCGTAAATTCTCGAATTGAGTCTGATTCACACTTTGTCGATCCGTATATAACTGATCCATCAATATACGATGTAATCTGATTCATTTGATTTCTATGTCCAAAAGTTCTTTGCCCAGGTAAACTTCGGACAAATGGTAAACACTTCGTGGGCGAAGATTCAAAAAAAGGATCGCCCTCAGGGATATGGATAGGATTACAGGAACTTGATACTGTTTCAGCTGAGTCACAGCTTCAAAGTAAATGATTTGGAAATATACTGCAATAATGGTTTTACCTCGAACAATTCAAATTACCTCCTGTGGGGGATCTCTCTACTGGAGAATGTGTTATCTCATGATCTAAAAATTGACCAAACTGCATCAAAATTAGAGAAAACTGGAATGATTTTTAAACTTGAATAAAGAAATTCTTTAATATTCAGACTCACTTCTTTATTCTGATTATTGACATCATGATGTATACGATTAGATACAACTCGTGGACTAGGTAAAGGGTGTCCTAATACTGAGAGATATCGGGGAGAATCAACTAAACATCAAGAAAGTTATTGTTTAAACTTAAACTTTGTCGGAAACTAAATTGCATTTCCAGAAAAATAGTTTGAATACTTACATTCCTGGTGATCTGGAGGTAACAGGTGAATCAGCGGTTGAAACGCCATACCTTGTTCCGGGTTTTGAATGTTATTACAAAAACCGGAGACACTCCTTCAAAATCTATTTAATATATTTAAAAAATCTGATAATGAAAACCTATAGGGATAGTTTGAATTACATGATTTTTCATTTTCCAAGCATTCATTTCTATCGAATTCCATGAATCTGGATTGTTACACATTTGCATAATTATAATTTTTTAAAAAATATACTTATTAATATTCATAGTTGCTAAATCTTTTAAGATTGAAGGGCCAAACTGTTCTTGAAGAATCTTGGTCGCCTATGAAGAAATAAAAAATTTCATAGAATGCCATCATATCACAGACTTTCAGAAGGATTTTAGACTTCAGAGATATCGAAACAGCCGGAGTTTTGGGTGACATGATTGATCCATAAACGTTAACGGGCTCATCGGTGTCAAAATCTGGAGAGCATTCAAATTGAATGAACTTTTTTTATTTTTGGTTCTACGTTTATAACTGATCATATGAGATTGTCCAAGCTCTTCTTCTGCTCGCTGTAGTGCAGATACAACGTCTTCATCAGTTATACCAGATTCAAATCTACAATATAGCTACAGTTCAACAACAAAAGATCCAAAGAGATTTACCCTGTTTCACGATAATTAGTAATAGAAGAAATGATACTGCTCTTAATTGTTTCAATTGCATCTAAATACAGAAAATAAAAACAACTTTTTGTGGGCATATGTCGTACCTTCAATATGAGATTGAGATGATACATTGAAAACTACAGCTATCCATAGTAGACGTAGAGCCATCAGATAGCGTGTACGACAACTGTTGAATCAATGCCCTCAGAAATATAACCTCATTTTCTTCTACCACATAAACCATCGTAATAACAGTGATTATATGAAGTAAAAGAATGTTCGAACTAGTCTGATACGATGAAAAACAGTTCTGAAGAGAATTAGAGAAAAAGCTTTAATGCAGAAGAACATATTCGTATGAAAAACTCACAGCAAGTTTTTCTATTAAAAGAAATTCAAATAGTACATATTTCAAATGACTATAATAACAAAAAACCCGATAAATCTAGATTCTTTGCTATTCTTCGTACTTTGTAAATTTATTATATTGATATGAAAGAAATAAACTGCTATTTAGCATGAAATGGATTACACGTTTTCTGTGAACTACGTGAAATTAATTTATTTTCTAAATAAAAACACTAGCGGTTGCTTTCCATTAATTATTGCTATGCATTTATGAAAACAAGGCGAAAAATCTGTTCTAAATCTACATTTTACGTTCATTTATTATTATTATTACAAGGTCTTGAGCCTTTCTTATATGATTATAATTCTAAGTACTAATAATAGAAATATCTTTTTGCCTGTCCTTGTTAATCATTTTTATTGATCAATGGTGTTTCCTTTATTTATCGACTGAAAACTACTATTCAGCCTGTTGTGCTCAAATAAAAACAACTATTACCCTTCATATCTTACGTACAATAACTAAAATAAATGTATCACCAACGTTTAAAAATGCTTATTCAAAACTGTCCTATGACCTATGTTCTTATAATCTTTGAAATATGTACGTTCATCTCAAGCTGGATTGAAAGTGTTTTGTTCATCTCTAAAGAACCCAACGTGTTCGACAGAAAACCTTGTACATTGGACTTTGATCCATTACATGTAACTAGGGAACACAGAGTATCCTAAAGTCCGACTATACCTTCTGTTTATATATAAAGAAAATTATTATCTAATTATCTCATTTTGAATAATCTGAAATCAACATTTTCTAATTATTTATTTATTTAGAAAATGAATAGTGTAAGAAATCTTCATTTTGTACGCAAACTGTCAACGTCCAAGTTGCTGAGGTCCAGTTATGAAGTTTATTTTTTCCTTTAGCTTAGCTTATTTCTAAATTTTTAGGTTGAAAACTTGGGAAACAATGTAGTTCATGTTAAAATGAATCGTCCTAATAGAAGGAATGCATTCACTCTTGATATGTGGAAGTAAGCTTGTCATTCCATTTGATTTAAAGTAAATTATTCCTGTCAGGGAGAGCAAAAAAATATTTGATGAATTGAACGTAGATCCAAAGTGTCGAGCTATTGTTCTTTCTGGTAATGGAAAATCATTTTGTGCTGGTATTGATCTGGAGATGGGAATGTTGGTACAGCTTTGAATTCTGAAATTTTATGTTTATGATGTTGTTATAGGAACTGATCAAAGTTATTCAAGATGATAAGGTTGATATTGGACGTAAAGCTCGTTATGTTGAACGATTCATAACTGAAGCTCAAGCTGGATTCACCGCTATCGAGGTTTTAAATTTGTTTTGTAAAACTATTGTGACTCTCCTCAGACATGCACAAAGCCTGTTATTGCTGCTGTCCATTCTCACTGTATTGGCGCTGGTATTGATATGATTGCTGCGTGTGATGTAAGATATGCATCCCAAGATTCTATTTTCTCTATCAGGGTATTGCTGTAATCTAAGATTATTATTTATTCTTAACATCATATTCAGGAAGTTGATATTGGCATGGCTGCTGATGTAGGAACATTGAATCGTCTACCAAAACTTGGCATCAACGAAAGTTGGATGAAAGAAGTTTCTTTAACTGCCCGTGATTTCAGAGTAGATGAAGCTTTACAGTTTGGTATGTTTTTATATTTTAGCTATGTGTAATCAACCAATTCAGGTTTAATCTCCAGAATCTTTTCCACCCCTGCAAGCTGTTTAGAAGGTGCCCTAAACTTGGCTGATGTTATTGCTGCAAAAAGTCCTATTGCTGTACAAGGAACCAAAAAGGTTTGACATTATCTTTGGAAATTGTTTTTGACAATTTCAATTTCCAGACCTTGAATTATGCTCGTGATAATTCGGTTGAAAAATCGTTAGAAATGATCAAGTGGTGGAATATGTCTCAGCTACTTTCCACTGATTTATTTGAAGGGGCAACTGCTGCCATGAAGAAACAAAAACCTCAATTTAAGGATTTATAAATAGCTAACTTATACTTATATCGAGATGTATATATAAACCTCTTGTACGCATTCTTCAAAGTATTTAATTCATCATGTTTCTTCTAAAACTCATACCTTCAAACTATTTGATTTATTCTGAAATTCAAATGACTTTAATTATAGAAACCAGAGAAGACTTCCATAGTTAGGATGTTTAACAGTGGGTGAGTTGATATGTTACTTTGTTGTTGAAACTTGAGAGAAAACTAGAGTGTAGTATTAAATGTTTCTTATCATGGGTAAAGTGTAGTCATGATTATTTTTAACATTCCCATCTGATTATATTCAATCGTCTCTTAGTTGACACGATGAACGATAAACCACCAACAGGTAAAGGGTTCGTGTTGAAACAATTTTTTTTGTTATTATTGATTTGTTTTATTTGGAGTTTTTAGTAAATTCCTTGGAAAAACTATTCTCATTACCGGAGCTTCTCGTGGAATAGGAAAGGAAATAGCTCTTAAATTAGCTCAAGACGGAGCTAATATTGTTGTAGCTGCTAAAACTACTACAGCTCATCCTAAACTTCCAGGAACTATCTATACAGCTGCTGAAGAAATCGAGAAGGTACGACTATATTAATCTTAATATTAATTGTACATTTTTGTATTTAGGCTGGAGGAAAGGCTCTTCCATGTATTGTTGATGTCAGAGATGAAGCTTCCATCCAGGCTGCTGTAGAAGCTGCTGTCAAGAAATTCGGAGGAATTGATATTCTTGTTAATAATGCTTCCGCTATCAGGTACATTGAGTTGTAAAATATTATTATGAGTTTTATGTTTTTAGTTTGACAAATACTGAAGAAACTCCAATGAAGCGTTATGATCTCATGCATTCTATCAATACCAGAGGAACATATTTGATGTAATTGAAATGCAAAAAAAAATTAATGATATATTCTTTTAAGGACAAAGACTTGTTTACCTTACCTCAAACAAGGAAAAAATCCACATGTCCTTAACATTTCACCACCATTGCTCATGGAAACTCAATGGTTCCAGAATCATGTAGCGTATACCATGGCTAAATTCGGTATGATCACTTTTTTCTAACAGTGATGATGCTTTGGTTTAGGAATGTCTATGTGTGTTTTGGGGCAACACGAAGAATTCCGTCCATATGGAATTGCTGTTAACGCTTTATGGCCATTAACTGCTATTTGGACCTCTGCCATGGATATGCTTTCTGCTGGAGAAGGAGCTCAAGGCAGTCGTAAGGTAGATCTAACTATATGGCTTTGAAAAATTATTCACTTATTTAAAGCCTGCTATTATGGCTGATGCCGCATACGCAATTCTTTCTCGTAACAGCAAGGATTATACAGGAAACTTTGCCATTGACGAAGATATCTTAAGAGAAGAAGGTTTAACTAATTTGGACAAATATGCTGTAGATCCCAGTATGTTTAATAACCTTTTTTAGAATAATATCCTTTGTTTTGCAGCCCAGCCACTCACCCCCGATTTCTTCATCCCAGGTGGAAAATATGATGAATTCTTCTTGAATGCTGGTTCAAGCCGTAAGAAGAGCCGCGAGAACATTAGTCAGGTTTTAACCAGTGAAGAAAGTTCAAGTTTGACGATTCGTTTCAGGCTGTTATCAGTGATGAGATTAACGCAATCACTCAGTCTGTTGCTAAGGTTCTTAGCCCAGAAATCGTTCAAAAAATGGGAGCTGTTTACCAGTTTGACATATCTGGTTTTTTCATAATTTAATTGCAATGTGTTATTTCGATATTTAGGAAGTGTCAACAAAGTTATCACTATTGATTTAAAAAACGGAAACGGATCCGTTAAGGAAGGCGCTGTTGAAAAGGCTGATGTTAAGTATGTTCACACCATCAATCCACTATATACATTATTTCTTTAGGTTTGAACTCTCTGCCGATGATTTCCCACTCATTTTCACCGGAAAACTTTCTGCTACCACAGCTTTCATGACCAAGCGTCTGAAGATTAGTGGAGATATGTCTAAGGCTCTTAAGCTTGAAGGTCTTTTCAAAAAGATGAACAAGAGCAAGATGTAACAAGGAGGTTGGATATTGGAATTCCTGTTTCATAAGGCTCTGTAAACGTGTATGTATAATGTATTTATATACTTAGAATAAATTTTTTTATATTTTAATCAATTGACAGATGAAAGACTTGTGGGTTACTTCAATAACCCACTGAAATTAAATTGTTATTTCGGATGCAAACATAGAAATTGGAATGCTTTTGCTGGTTTTTGAACAGTTTTCAATGTAATCAGAAACTCAAATAGAGAAAGAGGTGTAATGAATGAAACTATCTGTAACACGCACGATTTCAATCCTAGGCTAAGGTTTGTTATACTATACCAACATTTAATCTTTTGTTTTAAAAAAAGATGGAAGAAAAATAATGAAGAGTAGAGAACCTCAAATCATACAACATTCAAATGTCAACATTTATTTACTTTTTTGATAATTTAAAGTATACTTTGAAATATTTTAACCGAAGATTTCTCCTTATCAGTAATATAATGTTTTTCTGACGGACGTGAAGGAAGAAGGATGTATCTTCGTTTGATCATTCAAATAAGAAAACGAGGAACTTACGTTTAACGAAAATGTTATTTATTTAATTATGTTATCTATTATCTGTATGTTAGTAAATGAAAAGAAATGCACATTCAACATATTTTTTCATTTTTTTCACTGAGCACTACTGTCGTCTATTCGTGTATCTGCAACATACAATGCATCATTGTCTTGTTTGTTACTGATCGATTTCTAGTGAAGTATGAAGATAGTGCTGACATTCCGGATATGCTTCTTAAGCTATACTTTACAAATTATTTGTTATTATAACATTAATCATGTAGAAACCGAAGAAACAGGTTTAGTTTGATGCTGAGATAATGTGGATTTCTAAGAGCCTTGTGTTAGATCAGTTCCACACACGTCTGGATTATCATAATGAAGTTTGATTCATCATTCTATCAACACATTTCAGTATTACTTTTCTTATTTTCTTTTTAACTTTTTATTTTTGCAATTTTCAATACCGTTTCAAAATTATTTTTTCTCAATATTTCAGTTTTGTGTTCAGTTTACCGAAAATTATTTTTTCTGATTGATTCTGATGATAATTTTACAAAATAATATGAAATAATTTGAATTTATGTGAATTTGCTTTACGTAATGAAACCATCACTCCGTTGAAAACGTCATGGAGCTTCAAGCTTGACGTTCAAGCTGACAATGTTCACTCAGCTTCATAACTTTCCATTTTGTGTTTTGTTATTTAATTTTCTGTCTTCTTTGTTTTTCAATGCTTACACGTCAGAAATCGTCTCACAATCAGCTTTTCCTGATGCTGTTTCTAACGAATCCTCAATTCATTTGAAGATATTCTGAGTATTTTTTACGGAAAACTCAAGGGAAATGAGCCAACACATTTTCTATCACTTTTCAAGAGATTTTCATCACATCGAAATCACAAATTATCGCAGAATCTCACTTGTGAACAGCAAGCATTAAATGCCAAAACGTTTTATTTTCATATTTCCGACTATATGAGATCATTCCTTCAAATATCTCTACACAGACGATTTTTACATGCAGTTTCAACTGCTCTTGAGAGAAAAGAAAAAAGCAGAAACCGTCTTCACCCCCCTGTTATTCTGCAAGAAGTTGTTTGGCGATGATAATAGTGAGTGTGAGAGAGAGAGAGATAGAAGCTAGATCGGACTATTTCAGGCTTGTCTATGACCTCTTATGCTTCTTCGGCCACTTCAAGCCCATCTTCATGTGGCTGATGCTCTTCCTTATGCTCACATATAGCACTCTAAGAGTTAGCTGAAAGATTCTAAGCTACATCATATCAATATTTATTCATTTTTATTAATTTATTTCAGTAAAATATGCTGATAAAATCGGAATATGAAAAGATTTGTATAAGTTTGATATATGTCCATCAAATTTATATTTTTTTCAGTTTGATATTCATATTTTTATGTTTATTTTCAAAAGTATTACCGGTGTTTACAATTGATATTATTACGTCATGTCATCATCTTATTCAATAATCACATTTTCATCCTTTGATTTCTTTCCATTTTTACATAATTACAAATGTCTTTATGCGATGCTATTCTCTCAATCTATAGAAACACACTCTTCAAACGAATTTATTCATTTTTGGTTCTGCATAACCGATTTCTTAGATCTCTTTTCTCTTTTCTCTTTCAACTGCATTCCCTCCTATTCCCCCCTCCTCTCTCTCTTTTCTCCCTTTATACTCTTTCTTTCTCTCTTTTTTCGGTATTTTCTTACCAAATAACTTGCAACTATACTCACCTCAATTTTTTCGACAAAATTTCAATTTTTTGCAACAGAAAGCGGTATCGCAACTAAGCTATTCAGCCATATTTTACATCTATGAGTTTGTTGCAGACATTTTGATTTTCACCTTCTATTTTCAAAAATGAACGAGAAGAATGATTCCGTTTCGTTTCAATCATCTCAGAAGTTTATTCGATTTTCTGTCATGTTTCCTTATGATTTCATGAATTTGTCATCAATATTAGAAAATTCATGCTTTCTTCCCGTTTTTCTTCCACCTGTACACTCTTGGAATGGTACTTTCTTTCTATTAAATTTGTATTGCAAACCTCAAGAATTTCAATTTTCAACGAAAATTGAATATGTGAAATTGGTTTGGACGTCGGTAGTTTTCTTGCGCATCTCTTTGAATTCTCTCGTCATAAGGATGAGCACACAGGTGAATATTACGTATCTAACCCTACTGGTTGTGTTCTGCTCATATCAATAATATGAGATTGTTTGTCAGTTTGTACCAACTTTTTCCTCTTTTTTCCTTTACATCTTTCTCTCTCTCTCTCTCTCTCTCTCTCTCTTTCTGTCTCGCTCTCTCTCTCTTTAAGTCTCTTTCTCTTTTCCTTTCTCTCTCATCTGATTTGGTCTCTCGATCATCTTTACTTGTAATCATCAGCCATCTTTACTTCACCGTTGTTTTAACTTTTAGATATTTCTTGTTGTTTTTCTTTTATCCGTATCTATAAATATAATGAAATTCTAAATATTTAACTTTCATTTTCTTAAATGATCGTTTTGTTTTTTTCCATTCTCATCAACTTTTTCCAACTTTTCCAAGTTGGTAAACCATTGTCAATGTACGCTCTTAGAAACAGGAAGACGACAGAAATCTATCCGCTATTTGACACTCAGATGAACGTCCTGGTTATAGTTTCTTACACTATCAATCAGCTTCCTGAGGTCACAATGCAACACAGAGAAATGACACAAAGGGAAAGGTAGTTCATAGTATGTAAAGAGATAGAAAGAAATTCTGAGAGAGATTGTAAGGTAAGTACTATGAATCTACGTGAAATAACCTAAGAGATCCAGAAAGATGAAGACAGTCAGAGACAGATTTAAAATAAATGAATATAAGAGATGGAGAGAAAGAGAAAAATCAAAAGAGAGCTGCTTCTTCAAAATTACTTTGCCATCCTGAATAAACTGACCTGCTGCTTACGGCACAGCCAGCTGACACAAAGTGTCTGTTCTGACCTAAGTCATCCATCGTCTGCTGTTTTTCCGATCTTCTTCAGCTATTTCTGTTGAACCATTTCTATTTTCTATTTTATCGAAGCTATCCATTTAAAAAACTTTGTTTGTGGTTGTTTAAACCATTAATTTTAGATTTCTATCTAAAAGTATTCTTTCTTGAGTAATGTAATGTATTTGTGAAACATGCATACATCTATTTGCTTTTATGTCTTAGTTTTATTTTTTAATTTCATCATACTTAAACAGATTTGATTGAAATAATTATCATTTTTATTAGCTATTTGATCTGAGGCACAATTATCTTGATTTGAGTTGAAAATTCACTTTCATTTTCAGCATTTTTTCGTCTCAAATTTTCTTTTCATTTTGTACAGTCATTAAGTTTATTAAGCAATATAATGCTGATTACAATTGAAATCTCAGAAACATTGCATTAGTTTACGAGATCAACTGCTTTTCACAACATCCTTTTGTCGGCTCTCGATCAAAAGGAAGGAAAAAAGAGAAAAAAATGTCAACGTACACATGTATGTATCTCATCCACACGGCATGGGGTGGTCTCTTCGTTTTATCTGATTTTCTTGTCAAAAAAACCTGCAGTCAGATGATTTAAATACGAAAAAACTGGCACTTGATCTTCAGCATTTTTGCTTTTCAAATCTTTTATCATATTCATGAATGTTTAGAATAGGTTTCATTAGAAATTCTGCTTGTCTACATGTTATCAGTGCATGATAATACTTAAAATTCTGTAATAAACTTTCTTAAAATTGAATAAAAGAATAATGTGCATTTCATCCGCATTTTCAAAGTTTATCTCTCAATTCATTACTGCTTGTCATCTATTTCTTTTGTCTTTTTTATTCCAAAATAACTCAAATATACAAGAAATCTTCTTTTTTTTCTTTTTTTTTCTCTCACTTTTTTAAACTTGCTGAATAGAGCAACTGCTGTATTATGTTTTTGACCGACAAATCTCTTCATTTCTGATGAAAATGCATGAGAATATGTTATTTACGTATAAAGAACAAACGAAATAATAGAAAATAAACTAAAGTCATCTGAAATGTTTTTTCTTATCCATCTCTTCCTTCTCATTTTTCTTTATTCTCTTCTTATTCTTCGTCATGTTCTTCTACATCTCTTCCTATTCGTATTCAAAAAAATGTTTGAAAAAGCAATTTTCTAATATAGACAACCACAAATACTTGTTATCGTCGCCATCAATGCTATTCAACTGGCGCCATCCTCAGAAGTTGAGAGAATGAGAGCAAGATGTAGGCTGACGTCAAGAAGCGTTCTTCACGCATTTATGTTAATTTTTTTTCTTTTTTTTTTCAAGTTATATATGAGAATGAGAGTTTGTTTTTGACATAGAAAGTTTATTTTTTTAATAGTCTCGAGTGGAATTCAATTAAAATGATTATGAATCAGCTTTAGTCCTACTTGATTCAATCCAAACTTTCATCCATTTCACTTCATTTCAGATGCTTTCAAAGCTTTCAGAAACATAACATTCTTCAAAAAAGACACAACAGAAGAATAAATTTGAGACAAACTCTATTTATCTCTATGTAATTCTGCGGTCAATCCTCCACAACTGAGGAGAGATCAAAGCCAGTCCTGTCAAATCTATCTCGTTTTCTAACCGCGTTTGTCTCGCTTAGCAAATTGCGCAAACTATCCATAGACTATCTTCTGAATAAATACGAAAATTTGCTCATTATCTTTAACTATATAATGCCATTTTCTAATTTATGCCTTAGCTATACATATATGTATATAGTTAATAATATTTCCAAGTTCTACTACATCTATTCAATGCAAACGTCTGTACTAGTCTCATCTCCCTTTTTCTCGCTTGTTGCTTCAACCGTATGAATTTAGTCAATGGGCCCTGCAAATCGTTCCGCTCTTCCTTACAGCCTTCAGCACGTAGTCAGATTTCCTCTGTTAGTCAACCATCACATTCCGGAAAAGGACATACCGTCAAGACCCTTCCTGGACATTTCCCTTGCACAGCCTAACCAATCCGGTCTCCAGTTATGCATCAAGAGAGATGCCTTGATAGAAAGAGAGAGTGAGAGAATGAGCACAGTTTCCGGTTTATAGAATTTGAGCAATAATTTTTTTTTTAAAAACGTTTTCCTTCACTTTGCTTTCAACTTTTCATGATATGGTATCGACGAGCTAGACAGCTAACGACTAGATTCAACTCTTTTTTAACTTTTCGAATCATAATCTAGAAATATATTCCAAAATTCAATGCATCTTTTCATTTTTAAATTCCCTTTAAAACTATTTTAATTATATTTACTCATTATGTCTCTCATCTCACGATTTCTAAGGCTGACCGAAAAATTTGTAGACCTATTTACCTCCTTTATATGCAAGTTTACAATAGGTTGAATGTGTTTTTACAACTTGATGTACTATACCATATAGTCGAGATCAACATAACTTATATGAACCATATTATATAACTTATATAAAATATAATTATATATTTAATTTCAATAGAAATTTATATATTTTACTTGGAATATATGATTGATTAGACATACATATGTATGTCTGTATATTGCTTGTAACTATAACTTGTCTCATTCATCTATACATAGGTATAGCCTGTTTTACATGTCTACATTCAACTTTATCCTTAATTAGTCCAGATAGATTTCACTACTTATTTCTCTTTCATTTAATTCTTTTGTCATTCAGAATATTTCGTTTTTCGAAATCAAATTAGAAGAATGTCAAAGGAACAAAAGGCAATAAGCACACATTTCACGATATCTATCTATTCATTGGATAATATGCGTTCAAGCTTTAGGTGAACTTGCGAGCTTGAACCCAGATTTCAACTTTCGCATCTTTTCTTTCTTTCTCTGTAGCTCTTTCTCTGTCTCTTTTGAATCTTCCCCCCATTCCTTCCATCTTTCTCTCTTCATCGTTCTTCACATTCATCATTCTTTATATTTCAATATATTTCTCGCCACCTTAGAAACATCTTCATCTTCGTGCTTGACGTTCGCCGCTCAGGTTGGACCGAAATGCGCTCTTGCTGTTTTCTGATTGTCAACATCTCAGCAGTCAGATTGTTTGTAGCAGATGATGGCCGTTTGATGGGGGGTATTTCGATCTTGAACGTCATTAGAATCTTCTGTGAAATGTCGTTTGACAAAGAACTGGCATCATTTTTCCGTTTGGGAGTTTCTTCAAAGGAGAAAAAAAATTACCTTTCCTTATATCGCCATGCGTTTAGGCTGCTACCCTCATTTCAGCGCTAAATCCAAACGATGATCGGCGAGTGCCTTGGCCTTTCCGATTTCTTCCAATCATGTCTCTCTCTCTCTCTCTTTCTCGGTTTCACTCTCTGACCACCTAAACACTTAACACAAAACCCTTCCCCCTTCTGTCAAGTTTTTTAGTTGTTCGTTTCTTATTAAACTAATGTACTTACCCTTTTAAGTGATTATATTAACTATAAATAGTAATTAACTAAAGATAATCTATAATCTACAGCTTGACATTGCCATCAAACCTTGTAACCAAGCTTATGCCTCATCTTGTTTCTCAATTTCTTTATATCTTTTCATAATTTCATATATATTAGTAGCAAAAGCGAGGACGAGATGAAGAAACACGTTTTGCTCCTTCATGTGTGATTTCGTTAATTATCTAGTCATTCTTTATTAATCCCATTTCTCTTTTTGCATTGTTTCTCTATATTAGAACAAGCAAATACCATAAGAAGTCACTAATCCGGTCCACTTCCCTAGCCGTTTCTCTAATTACTTGATAAATTCACTTTTTTCTCTTCCGACGACCACCATCACAATCATCATCATCATCATCATCAGTATCAACTCTCTCTACATCTACACACTTCCCCCCCTCTAACAATCAAACTATCTTCCAAACTCTCTATACATACTGAATGAATGACCACATCTCATCACTATAATCGGCATCATCGTCTTCATCTCATTCAGGATAATCAGTTCTCTCCTCCCATTTTTATCTTAATATTATTCAAGCTAATCAGTTTAAAAATTTGATCTCCATCTATAGTTTGTTTGAATTTTTTGAAAAACAAATGGTTTAAGTACAATCATCCCTTTCGTTGATCACTTGAAAGAGCTCAAAAGGTGGTCTTGTCAATGTTATTCTATTAGCATTTCAGCTTTGACCCGAACTTTAACAAGATTTTCCTAGTTTTTTCTCTTTCATTTCGAATATGCTGACTGAAAAACTATTCTATTTATTATTATTATTTCTATTTTTTGTAATATTCTAAATTATGTGATTATAAAGATGAACAGAAATGAAAATACTTCGTTGAAATATGAGAGATATATGAATATATAGAAAGAGAAAAACAGACTGTTATAGAGAGACTAATAGAGAGAAAACACGAGAGATTGGTAAAAAGAATGAATTAAAGAGAGAGAGAGAGATACAAAGAAAGAAAGAGAGATAAGAAAGATATCTGATATGGATATATGTAGGTAGCACAAGTGTGATAGATAAAAGATAATATACGAATAGCATTGACCACAACCACTAACTTTACATATCGGCTAGCCCTTTCTTCTTTCATCGTTGTGCTTCTCACCTCTCGTACCTCTACACTAAACACCTTATTCTTCTCTTCTGCATACCAATAGCTCCCGAAGCTTAACAAGCTAGTAGCCACCATCTATGACAACTGATATACATATAGCTAAGAAACTTCTATGTTATTGAGCATCGTATCATTTTGTCTCTTCGAAAAGAAGTATTATATTACGAATTCCATTCTAACAATTTTCGTCAATATTTTACATTTTTCTGATTATATACTATGTAATTGACATCATTGTATGTTATTTTTTTTTTAAATAACAAAAGTTGGAAGATTGTTTCATATACATATGTATATTCATTTTTCTGTTGTTTCACTTACTTTTAACTCTCTTATTTCCTCATATTTTTTTCTTCTTTGTCATTTCTCTCTCTCTCTCTCTCTCTCTCTCTCTCTCTCTCTCTCTCACACACTTTTTTCTTTCTATTTCTCTCCTTCTCTCCCTTTCTCTCTTTCTATCTCCTTTTTTACCCTCCTTTCTCTTTCTCGATGTATATTTCAAAGACTCTATTGAAATATTCACACCTTCTATGCATGCTATCTGGTCATTTCCTTATACATCTCGGTTTCTTCCTTTCGTCCATCTCATCTGTGTCATCCGATTAGTCATTACAGCATTTTCTCTTCGTTTTCGTTGTTTTTCATATTATCTGTACGTCTTCAACACTCCAGCCTCATCTCCGTTTGCCCTTTTTGAACCATCTATTTCCATCTTCATGTCCTTTACTATAATCAATTTCGTATCATTAAAGTTTATTTTGTGTTATTTTACTCACACATATTCCAGCATATCTTCCCCTTCCCGCCTCCCAGCCAACCTTCCAATATCTCAAGCTTTTGCATACGTGTTCCCTAGTTCCAGCTACAATTTCCTTGAAATATCATCTATCATATTTCTCTTGTTCTCTCAGTCTTTTCCCTCTTGTATCCATTCCAGCTAATTCATTTATAAAAAAAGATACCTGAGCTAGAAAGAATTTTGCGGTCAGCTTCGAAAAATACTCTCTTAATATAGATAATTTCAATAAAACTTGTCCTCTTGTTCATTTTCTCTCTCTCTCTTTCTCTTTCTCTCTCTATTTGAACATCGTTTATCATGATAAACTAATATGATCTGACATTCCCGTGAATCTGCTCGAATATTTATGAATCGTATGAGAAAAAAAACAATTTATTTTGTAAAAGAAAACTTTTTTTTACCTTCAAACCTCGCCTTGTCAGTGCAAATGGCCGTGACGGCCAATGCTATTTTACCTAATTAATTCTCTGTTATGTTTTTCGAAATGTCTTTATTCTATCAACTGATTTGCGAGAGAAAAAAAACCTTTTAATCAGCTTTCATGTCCTACTTTGTTCGGAGCGGAATTATTGTTCTTTCGATTATTTTTTTTTCTCAAATCTTCAATGAAAATTTACATTGTTCTAAACTTTATTCCTCTTTTCATAAGCATGCTGTTCAGTGTTTCTGCTGTTGTTTTTCTAAGAACTTCAAAAAAAAACTTCATATTCATTGATTATACTTAATTATAATTTATATTTTATCCATAAACAATAGTTCAATAATAGAAAATTGGTATTGTGTTTGTTGAAAAACAAAACAATCTCATATCGTTTGATATAACTACTAGTAACTAGATATATTATATTGATATACATACATGTAGTATATATAAGTTAATTACCAATCATTGATACATGGATTACTATCATTTCTTGCGTATCTTGAGTCTTTAAAGGTCTATAAAACTATTCTTAAAACGAGATGAATAGGATCTTCATCTAAGCTATTAGAATTTCACGTGTCATTACACGCAAATCTTCAGTCCTGTCAGTATGTTCTTCGCTCATTTCTTTACATGCAAATGCAATGAGCGGTTGATTCTCGTTGTTTCTTCAATCACATTCACATTCATTCCCTTCTATCCATATATCCTTATTTGGTTTTCTGTGTTTTTTTATATTCGTCTGCTAAATTACTCCAGAAAGCTAATTTTCTTTTCTGGAAAATAATCATCTTCTTTCGCTCATTTCAATTCATATTTTCAATATCTAACAGTTTTTATTGGATATTAGGCGACAATCTGCATGTAACATAACTTGGAACATCCGTCAGTCTCGTCAAACTTCTCTGATTAAGCTATAACTGACTGTTTCTAGCCAGTTTTATTCATCCATATTCATCAGAATTCATATTGATTTCAAACGATATCGTAACGAATAGTGCTGTCAGCTAAAGACTGATTTTCATATCGATATGAACTAAGGACATTCAGCTAATGAAGCGATATAGATGAATGCTTAGCAGCAGATAGCACCTGGCCATACACCACGGCAGACATTTAGAATTTCCTATTAAACCTGAATCTTCAATTCAGGCTCTTGTCTGCCGAGTGTCATCACATTCAGCCATAACATTTCGTTTTTTTTTATCATGATTTAAGCTTAAATTAGCTTTTGTCACCCAATCCGATTAACGCACCTATAGTTTCCGCCGATGATCATACAACAACGATACCGTTGTCATCGTCATCGTCATCACCATCATCATCGTCGTCGTCGTAATCATAACCCAATCAAGCATGAACATTTCCTGTCCTTAAATGGCCGTTCATCGTAAATTTTCTTTTTCGCTTCAGAAGAATTATCTTTGACATGTCTGTCTATCTGAATATCTTCTCTAAACATTGGCACGCTCAAGGTGTCTTCAACTTATGAAAAACTTCTATTCTATCTACTCTATCTTATTCTGAAGATGAAGAAGACTATGTCATCGAAAAAAAGCTCAGAATATTTGAACATGAACCTTTTTTCTGAACAACTCATGCATTCGTTGTTATATACACACATACCCTTACACTGCATTCATATGTTTTGCCTCTGCTTGGCTTCTGTCCCAATGTTAAAGTTCCACTCTTACATTCGTCAATCTGCTTGATAATGCTGCTTCAAAGCTATATGACTCCGTAGAAGCACGATTTCCTGTCTGCCTTCAAGGCCATATTCAACTCCATATCGTGGACGCATCTCAGCGTGTGTCTCCCTTATCACTGTGGCAAAACCCCCTCTATTTAACATGATGCCTCCGCCCCTAACCTGGTTCCATATGCTAATATTTACATTATTCTATTTTACAAAATATATTTTTTTATTTACAACATTTACTAGTGCATAGTTTCAAGTTTTATAACCAACTTTTGACGTTTTATGGCGGTTGGTCTGAATTGTTTCCTCCGAACCATTTTATTCCTTTAGTTTGAAATATGAATATAATTTTCTTCTAATTATTTATTCTAATTATAATAATTACGATTATTTTTAAAAATAAACAATAAGTTTTTAATGTTTTAGTCCAATTTCACAGTAAATATTCTTTACCCTACTATTTGTATCAGTATCAGCTGGCTTCATGTCTTCATGTTCCATCTTCTGCATCGCCAAAATCTACCTCCCCCTCGCCGCCTCATTAGCAAAAATCATACTGAACCAATCAGATTGTTCTTCTCATTTTTTTGTTCAATATCAAAGCTCTTGTGCTGTATTTGGTGGTTTTTATGATGACAATGTCCTTCAGAAACAAATGTTTTTGTAAAATACTCATACCTCTTTAAAGCTATAGTATTCCCTCTCTCTTTCTCTCTCTCTCTCTCTCTCTCTCTCTCTCTCTCTCTTTCCTATTTCTGAGATCATTATCTAAAAAGCCACTAGAGATATCACACTATACGGCGTTATTCGTTTGCCTCTAAAATAGGAAAAATGAAGATGAAGATAAAGAAGAAGATGATGATGACGAAGAGAACGATGAAGCCAGCTTTTTTTTCTTTTTGAAACAAAATTTATGATATTTCACTATCATTATTCTATCATCATTATATTTTTAAATATAAAGCTTTCATGTTTTCTTTATATATATTTCTATAAAATTATACAGGTTTTTTCTACCTTGACCAATTTGCCTGAAAGTACTCCGATCTTTTAGAATATTTTAACAGATATCAATGTACATCTAAATGTTTTTATTGCTTTCGTGTAACCATTGAAATAGTTCACTTTCTTTATTTCAATTAGAAAATATTATCTTTAAAATCTTTCTAAAAAGAAAATTTAGACAATAAAAAATGAGCGAAAATCTTTTGTATTCTTCAATTATGTGAGAAAAAAATATTTTTGCTTCTATATCTGCATACATATGTATTTATATTTTTTCATTGTTATTTCTAACTTAACAAAAATAATATTATAAATCAATATTATTCATTCAAATAATGTTACCTCAGACTTTTTTCTTTAAAAAAAAATAATAAAAGAAACAATAAAAGAGAGAGAGAGAGAGAGAGTACTATGAGGTTCATCTCCCAAGGTTTCTATAACCTCATGTAAGAATTAATAACTTTTTCAAATATTGCTTTGTTTTTACTTTTTAATTGAAACAGAAGAAGAGAGTTCTTGTTCTTCTCCATTTTTTTTAAAAACAAAACAGCAAATAGACTAATAGTAAATAAAACTTTCGAACAATATATATTCAAATCAAGCGTGATATGGAACGTTTTCGGTAATATCATACAACTCTATAAGCCTAGATGATCTGATTCTGATGAGCATTATGACTGTTTGAACGTTTTTTTATCAGATTTATCACATACGTTTTAAATTCTATTCTATTTATTTATTCTATTTATATTTATACATATAACTGAGTTATAATCTCTCTAAACTAACTCAAACTAGTTAGTAAATCAAGATAAAAAGCTTCAGGAATAGAAAAAGTAATGATAGTTGTCATACTTGAACATACACATTCATTCATACATGTACGCATGTACATCTGTTTTACTTTATTCTCTTCAAATTAACAAATTTGAAGTATTAAATCAAATAAAAAAACAATTCAAGCTATGTATTCTACAATTTTATTACCCAAAGCCCATGTTACTCGAATCTGATCATCAAACTAACTGATTTCATTATCGTCCAACGTTTGTCGACCAGCCGCGGACTCAATTAAAACCTATGTCAATGTATAAATGAGGAAAACCATTTGTGGAAAAGACGAAGAAAATGACGACGAAAACGAAAAAACCGATAAAGAATATAGAGAAGTAGAAAACACATATCTCAAATTGGTTTCTTTGTTAGAACATGTTGAAGCCTGCTTCTCAAACGCACTGAATTTAGAATCACAAATCTCGACATTTGCGTCAAAGATTCACTTCATTTTCATTCTCTATTGTCATTTCTATCAGACGATTTGTGGCTATTCGTTTCCTTACTATTTCATCCATGCTGTTTTATTCTGTTTGACTGGCTTTAAAGATATCTGTCTGGCAAGCTTCCTTTCACTTCCTCCTTCTCACCATATCGAAATCCGGCTCTGTTCGTTCGTTCTCGTCGTCGTCAGCTCATTGCTGCCTATGCTGACTTTTCTCCTTTTTTTTGTTCAAATTCAGTTCGCTTCACAAACATACATATTCTCTTGCTATCACTCAATTTCACCTTCACACTTTTTTCTTTTATTTCTTCAAAAATTTTCTTTTTAAATTATTTTTCTAAAATTAGTATCGGAATCGTCCTCTCTTCCCATTAAAGGAGTTCTTCAAAAGGGAAAAAGACTTGAGAGATAAAGAGAAATGAGAGTTTTTTTTAATTTTTTTCATTTAAATTCTTAATGTTGTCTTTTTTGGATTGAATGCTGATTTTTTGGAAAACACTCTAGATGATCATTTGATGGAAATTCTCATTGGTTCTTTAAACCCACTGTAAACCATAGCCACTGGATATTGAAAAATATTTGTATTATAAATATAAAATATATATATATATATATATATATATATAATATTCTATTTATATTAAAAAATGATCTTTTTTCACTTTTCTTTAAGCATTTTTCTGTCAAACTTATTCATCTTAATGGTTTCAAAATGCCAATCTTTTGACTCCTTTTACAGTCTACAAGGCCGTGAAATGTCACGTCAGTGATTTTCAATACAGATAGTCCATGTTCTGTATATTCAAGTCAATTCATCTTTCTATATTTGGCGTGAACGATTATCTCAATAGCATTTATTCCAACTTTTTTCTGTAGGTATATCAAAATATTTTAATGTTTCATCATCATTTTTTGTTTTTTTTGTTGTTCTTTTTTTAGTTATCGTGTTATTATATCGAAAATTCATATGTACATACATATGATCATGATCGTTAAAGTACTTGCTCCAGCTCTCTCGCTCTCTCTCTCTCTTTCTCTCTCTCTCTCTTGTAATTTTTATTTCCTTTTTCAGTTGATTGTTCTTAAGATTTGAATAAAACATCGTTCTTAGCATACTCTGTCGTGCATTCCAAGAATCTATTAATCTTTTAACATTTTCAGTGATACTCTCACCCTTCTTCAGGTCGTCGTTTCCGTCTTCGGACGAAATGTCGTCTACGAGCAGTATATGCTCTTCTAACGATGCTGACTTCATCATTGACAGTCGGGTAATATCACTCATTATCTATAGAAATTAAGATGAATCTGTTTCAGATACCACCGGCTATGAGACGTGATGTCGAACGATTTTCTGTTTTTGCTGGACGTCTTCGAGCTGCACTCGACGTCAACACCGCAGTTCCAGGTAATTAATTTCCCTAAACTAAAGTCAAATATGATTTCAAAACTGAAGAAAACATCTTTGTATGCTTCCAAATTACACACTTTTCATCCCTTTGGAACCTTTTCTATTTTTTATTTTTACAACTAAATGTCAGATCGCTTTTTTTTTGTTTCAATTTTGATCGAGCATCAAAATTTCTCCCCCTTTTTTTTTTGGTGCTCCATCTCCCTTGCAGCTTTGTTTGGGCAATATTCTTATAATTTGTAGCTTACGCTTGGTTCTTCTAAGTATAGTGCAAGAAGTAAAAAATGTATTTTTGTTTTATTTTACTCAAAACATTCAATGAAATTTAATAAAAAAAAGAAATGTTTATATATTTTTCCTGAATATAAGATAAAAATTCAAATAACAGATATATTAATGTATATTTTAATAATTAATGAAAGAAATGAATCGCATTTAATTTTTTAGATGGAGAATCAATGTGTGTTTCTGTACACGCAGCCCTAGAAATGGTTTCTGAATCCATGAGAGATCTATTCAAGTATTCACAGTTCAAGACTAATCAAGTAATCCTGCCAAGCTTGCAGCTTGTACAATCTGTTAAAGGTAAGTCAATTTACTAATGTTTAATCTTGTTTCAATCTATATCTTTATTATAATTTTGAAATAAAATAATTATACATTCACTCTACATTCAAATGATTCTTTTTGAACTTAACTATACACTATCTCTGAAAATTTCAAATGTTTCTTTGGCTCAACTCAACATAGAACATATTGTTCAGCTGTTTTATGAATTGTTTATACGGATTCTTCAACTTCCATTTTTCAACACGAATATGCTCGCGGGACACAACATGAAAATCTTGTGCACATTTAGCCTTTACCATCAGTCAATTTGTTTGAATATCTTATTTTGCAACAAAACAAAAATCGTCGTTTCGTATGCAGAGCTTCTTTCGTATCGCCTCAATTCATTTTCATAGATATTTCTTTACGTACAACAAGTATTTGAGATAGAGAACCTTTTCATTTTTTCTTTTTTTCTTGTTCAAAAGTTGCTTGAAGGAAACAAATAGTTATGTATTCTCCGAAAAATTATTGTAAATGCCACTTGCATTTTATCTTTTTTTCTGCCGACCCTGTTTCATTTCTGTGCAAAATAAAACATCCATTTAGCTTCTATTAATATACAATATTCTTTCATTTCATTTATCTTTTCATATAGTTTTAAATTAACTATAATATTAAAATAAAAATGTAGTATATGTGTATGGTTTTCTGGCCTATTCATATGCTCACGTCTTTTTCACGCAAGTTCACGTGGGCTTGAACATCTTTTCCACGTCGTTCGGCTTCATTTTTTAAAATTCAAATCTTGAGAGCAATTGTAATATTCTAAAAATTATATATATATATATTATATAATTGTATAAATTAACAATAATTGATTACAGATTTAAAATTTGATAGTTCACTTGTGGATACAACGCATGTTCATCAAATCATAGATCAATTAGAATCAGCAGTATTGAATACCATAATGTAAGTTATAATAATTTCTTTAAAATATTCATTATTCTATTGAATATATTCTATTAAAATTTTAAATATATTCACATATGTATGTATGTATGTGAATATATTTCATATGCTTAAAACAAATTTTTTATCCAACTTTTCGTGTAGAAGAAGTTAAGTTTAGGAGTAACTTAAAGTACATATTGACATGAAAATCCTTATAAGCTTCATCTGTCTATCTACTGACTCTTTCTCAAAATGCTTCTTCATTATTCAGAAGCTAACTATCTTGATGATATTGTTAAGAATGAAGATATATGAATTCAATTGATACATATGTACGTGTATGACGTGATGAATGTATGGTAAATCTCATTTGAGCCTAAATCAATTACATTTAATTTATAAATTTATAAATATATGTATGCATAGTTAGGTATGAAATGATTTCTTTTCATCTTTAGATCGTTTTCAATGCAAACAATCAAAAATGACGTGCAAATCAGCACGTTTTTTTGCAATGAAATTATCCACGTTGATAATATGATTCTGCTATTTCTTAAGTAAGCAACCATCTCTCTCTCTCTCTCTTCTCATTTTATCTCTCACTCCATTTCTTCCGGATAGCTACATCCTTGAAAGAAGCTGAAGGTATCGTTACCTTATTTGAAAGTGGCAGTGTCATCACAACGGGTTAATCAGCTTTTGTTTGAAAAAAAAAATAATACGAAAAATCTTTAAAATAACAATCATGCTATTCATTTCTGAGATGAAAGATGAAAGTTATCATAATGATCCAGTTCAATTGATCAGGAAGTAATAATTTAGAAAACAACAAAAAGAGAAGAGAGGGAGAAAGAGGAACAAAAAAAATTTGAAGAAAAAGCTTATTGTGCAATGGTTTTGGCTCTTTAGTTGGGTTAGAGATGTTAATATGCACATCAGTCATTCATTTGCTTGTGACGAATATCTAAGCTTATGCACGATAACTGAATCCTGATCTGATTGAATGGATTATCTTCGCATTAAACTGATTTAAACCTTTTTTTAACATCGCAGCACTGATAAGGAAGTCTATGTTTGATTTCTCATATGTAAACCCCCCCCCCCCCCCCCCCTCTCAAAAAAAATTAATTTTACTATTTAATATTATAATAATATTATTAATTATTATATATAATATTTTACGAAAATGTTTGAATATCAAGTATCATATGCTGTTTTTAATATTAAAGTTAGGTAAGAACTTCATGATATTAAACAACATTTAAACTTTTATTCGATGAAATAAGTTTCTTGATTTTCATTTTTTTTTATAGAAAATAAGTTTATGCAAATTTGTTTTTCGATTGAATCAAAATTTCATTGAAGATTAGGCCGAGCACTTGTTGCAAGACACATACTTTGTACTTTTCCTAAATATAAACGTCAATATACAATGACTTTCTAGAAATAAATCTGCAAATAAATGAATTTTTCTTATTTTATTTCAAATAATAATTAAATAAATAAAAATATTTTTAATTTAAGTATAATAAAAACTTATTTAAAAATAAAATAATTTCAGTAATCGACACGTGATATCTCCACAATCGTCGCGATTTTCTACTGTTGGAAGGCGACAAAAACAGGTTTGTCTTTCATCTGTTCGATGTTCTTTTCTATTTCGAGGATTGTAAGAAGGTTCTGATCCTTAGGTAGAACTTATAGAGAGAGAGAGAAAGAGAGAGAGAGAGAGAGAGAGAGAACGAGAGATCGAGAAAAGTTAAAAGGTAGAAAGAAAGAAAGAAGAAGAGAAAGAGAGAAAGAAAGTGATAGGTTGAAACTATCGGGTTGGGTTCTGTGGTATTTGGGGGGCATTTCAGTCTTTTTTTCCAAAATGGAAAAAAAACGTCCGAGACATATGAAAGATATGTGATATTGATATCCAAGAAAGGGTCATAATTTCTACAATTTCTATTAAATTAAAAAGGAAAAATACAAAAAAAAAGTATCAAAATCAACAATAAAATATAATATTTCACATTTATAATAATGGCTAGGCTATTCTCGTTTGGCAAAGTACTCTGAGACTCAAACCTGAAAGATTTCCAAGTATATTACAACTCTCTCATGCCATCAACATCATCTCGTCGTTTCTGTTTTTCATCAACATCATGCTCATCATAATGATCGCAAGCAAATCATCTTCTATACTATGTTAGAAGTTTCATTCGTATAATTTTTAAATATCTTTTTATTCATCAAACTAAAAACTAATGTTCATGTCAATTTCATTGAACTGATACTGACAAGCAAGAGTTCAATATGCCTAAGGCAATGTTTTTGTCATTCTTCGTATTATTTTAAGTAAAAGCTGAAGAAATATTTAATCTACTTCAAAATATATGGAGAATGGCCGTATATTCATATGCAACTATGTGATTTATATATCCATATCTCTACTCTTTTCAGTCAAACCTATTAAAGCTTTTTTTTTTCAAATTGTAATCATTCAATTGAAAGACTGATTAGTTGTTTCATACATTTTTCTTGCAATTCTTTTCTATTTTCTCTTTCTATATTCTATTCTTTTATTTCTTTTTTTAAATTTTATTTTTATATATTTTCACAAACATTATTAAAAATAAAAGACATCTATGTATCATCTGATGTATCTGACCTCTTAAGATTTTCTCTTCAAATGTTGAAAATATTTTTTGTCCTTTTTTTGCTGTTGTTTCATGTAGCTATCATCTTCTTGAATTGAACGCCCATTAACCAAATAATATCTTTATCTAATGAAGAAAAACGCAAAAAAATGTGAGAGAAAGAGATAGAATTATGAGGATCTTAAAGAATTTTTTGTTCAAAAAAAAACGACATTTTGAGATAAATTGATGAGATGATTCAGATATATCAACAATGGCCATATTCGGAATTAATGTTCACATTTTGAATTGACCCAACTATATGTGGACATTCTGATGAATGTCCACATATATTAATGTAATAGGTTACCATGTGTGGTAGTCGCTTGTGATGACGATGGGGGGGGGGGGTTGGATGGATACGAGACAACGTGAACGAACACGACAACGCCGTTCAGGCAACATCTGATGTTTCCCCCCAAGAAATGGGATAGATGCAAATAATAAAGGACATTATAATCATTAATGATAGAAACAAAAAAGGCGTTACAAAAATTTGACAAAAAAACGCAGAAAGTCGCGAATTTGGTCAAACTTTTATGTCAATGTTTGTAGATTTTTCAAATTTTTTCTTCCCTTTTTTGTTAGAAAAATGGTTCATTTTTGTATTTTCTTAGTATATATCCAGGTATAACTGCTTGTATTCTATTTTTTTCTGATTCTTTTTCATATTTGTATGTTGAAAATGATTAAAAAATAGATGAATAAAAATAGAGAAAAGCATGATTTATCAAGGAAGCTCTTCTTAAAGCTTCCTCTAGCACTTAATCTAAATATCATAGATCATACATGTGCTTCATTCATCATATTTATTCCTTTAACGATAATAAAATGTTAAGAATAGATTATATTTGAGTTCATATTTAATAATAATTATAATATAGTTTATTATATACTATACTATATAAGTTTATAAAATATAATCATGTTGATTTGTTGAAGTTTAATAAAAAAAAAGCTTAAGAAAGATGTATTAGTACTTTTGTCTCATTCATCTATTCATCCTTTTCCACTTCAATGTCTCTTATAATACTTTGTGTTCGTTTTTTTAGATTCATTTACTTAACTTCCTCATTTGCAAGCCAATATTATTGAAGTAGAAAAAGGAGGAAAAAAGAAAATATGAATGAAAAGTCATTACTTCTCCAGCAAATCAAGGCTTACTATATCGGTTATCTTTATTTATTTTGTATTTTATGTTTTCTTCTTCATTTTCATTCACATATATAAGCAACATCTTATGTTAAAATACAATATTTTAACATAATTGTCATTTTGAATTTTCTATTTTCTTTTTTGATTAAACAAATTATATTTTTCTATATAATCATGGATGTGTTGTCAGTACATATTTCGATATACTGAGAGAGAAAGATGTACATGTATCTTCATATCCATCATGAGCTTGTGAGGAAACAAATTATTGAAACACCACATGTGTATGTTGTTTTCTACCTGCTGATTTCCTGATTACGTGTGCTACAGCAAAGCTTCAAACGTATTTTTCATCCTTTTTTCCTTTCATTCTTTTTTTTTATTTTATTCTTTTCCATATCTTGATGAACAATAATTTACTCAAACTATTCTTTATATATTATATAGTATAGTTAAATATATTTCATCTATATAACATTTGATTATTTTTCTTCTCATATGTTTCATTCAATTCATAGAAGTCAGTTGATGCCACAATGGCAGCTGTAAGACGACTACGTAAAGTTCGACAAAGATGGTCATCCTTTGTAAGTCATTGACATCATCAAATTATTCTAATTTTTCTTCAATTTCGTAAGAAAATTCATCTAAAACATTATCATTTCAACATTTGCTTTAACTTTGTTTAGATGTTTTACATTAGAAAGATGAATATTTGAAGTTGAGATGTAAAGTATATCAATGTTTTCTTTGATCTCATATACATATTCATCCGATTACTCTAAATTCTATTTTGAGTGATCACAAATCTAATATCTTTCGTTTTACTGACATAATAATCTTAAATATCCACTGTATATAGAGTTTTACTGATGTTTTAGCCTAAAGATCTTCCAAAATAGCACGTAGCAGATATAAACATAAAAAGACAGAAGGAAAAAGATAGAGAGAGAAAGGGGGAGAGAAGGGAGGGGGAGAGCAAAGACAACATTCATTTGTATTCCTATGATTTTACTCATTACTTGATGAACTTCATTTGAAATCATTGTGACTAAAGAAAAGACAAGAACCATATTGAGGTCAAAGACAACTTGAAACTGAAATTTAGGAAAAGCTCACTTCAGAATATGTTAAAAATACTCTATGAAAAAGGAAAAGAAAAGGCATTTTGTCTTCTTCTTTTTCTTTCAAAAATATTCTATTTTTCCCGAGAAAAGTTAAAAGCTGATTCAATCACAACTTCAATGTGTGATTTCAGAACAGAAAGATAGCAGACGGCACTTTCATTTGTCGTTTTTTCTTCATCTCTTTCTTCCTTTTTGTATTATAGCCAATAACAAGCATATGGTTTTAGTAATATGTAGATATATGAAATGAAATAAAAATTTTAAAAGAAATAAAGAAGATAAAATATAGAGAGGGCCACAGAAAGAGAGAGAGAGAGAGAGAGAGAGAGAGAGAGAGAGAGAGAGAAAGAGAGCGAGAGAGAGAATGAGCATTTAGCTAAGAGATCAAGAAACAAACTATATACTATAAGATCAACGATATAATATATATTTATATCTGAAAGAATATTTATATTTTTATCATAGAAAAGATACAGCATTTAAGAATTTCTATTAGATATACCTATATTCTTATATATTTCAGTCATCATCTGAAGCATATTCTGCTAAATCGAAAACTCTTCAACGACGTCATTCAGCCTATCATACAGATAATGATGGAAATGGTATGTTATAATTAAAATATTTAAATATAAATTAAATTAAGTTTTTGTATTTTAGCTGTTGTAGTTTTATGATTTATTTTTAAATTATATATAATATTATATATTAAATAATATATATTTATTATATTATACTTGATTTGTATTTCTAAATTTATATTTATTTTATGTTTATTCATTTAATACTTTAATGTTTGATTTCTTGAAAATTGAAAAATATCCTGAATGAAAAATGAATAAAAAAAAGTTAGAAAGAAGAGGAAGGAAAGGAAGATGTTTGACACAATCTAAAATAAATAGCATATAGTTAAAAGATGAAAAATATTTATTTATATGTATATTATACTGTTTTATGTAAAAATCTTATCTTTATGGCTTCGATAATATGATTTTCGGATTCATTCAGATGACGTACATGTGCAATCGTCAGTCCATATAATGGATATTGACAAACTTTTGATCTCAAGAGAAGATGGCCTCGATATCGCCTTCGAACGAACTAAGGCTTGGAGCACGTGAGTTTATTTGAATTTTTTTTTCAAAGAATATCATTACTTTTAGTTAACTATATTATATATAGTATTAATATTTATGATTATATGTTATAGGTATTGTAAAGATTTGTTAGCATATATACGTGCACGTTTGCAACTAGAGCAGGATCATGCTCGACGTGTTTATTCACTGGTTGAAACAAGTCGACGTGATATTGGAAAGGTAATATACAAAATGTTTATTTCTTTAATATTTATATAAGTAAATAATAATATTTATTATTAAAAATTTAAAGAAAAAAATATATATATCATATAATATTTATGATATTTTATTTCATTAGCATATAATAAATTATATGCTAATATGATGAGCAAAGTTCACGTGAATTTCACGTAAAACTATTTCTGTCGTTATTTCATATAAGCAGTCACAGTTTACAGTGCGGTTGATGAAATGAAAAACAATAAATGAAATTAAAAAGAAAAAGAATAAAAGCTTAGAAAAACAGTTTTTTTTTTCGGGTTTGTTATTTTATTTAGATGAGATAATAGATTTTTTTCTATTTTTTAACTATAAATTCTATTCATATAGTATAATATATATATATATATATATATATATATATATATATATATATATATATATATATATATTTATTTATTTTTGTTTTGTTTTGTTTTAGCCATGGCTCGGCTTACGAGAAGTATGGGAAGATAGCTTTGATTGTGATACTAGCCTCATGGCTCGAACACGAGAAACTGTAGATGTATTAAAGGATCGTGTGGTTGAGGTTAGAAAATAAAATTTTTTATTATATTGATGATATATGATATATAATTATATATTATTTATTATTTTAAGGCATTAGAAACTCGCCGGAAAGAACATGAACTTGTTCGAAGTAATCTGAAATCTGAATGGGCAAAAATTACGAAAATAGTGGTAAGTTGAGAATGATTGTGGTACTGTAGTACTTAGTACTACTGTTCTCAATCGAAAAGTAAAGAAATGTTATGGAATTGTATATTACTTCAGCACGATTGTGAAGAAGCTTTTGAGAAAAGTCGCAGTAATTTGAAAATTCGAGAAGAAAACGTACGAAAAGCTCGAGAACAGTGTATGCGTACAGAATCTATTGGTGTCACAACGACTGATATGATACGCCGTCGACGTGAGATGGAAAAAAAGAAGCGTGTAGAAGAAGATGCTATAACTAAGGTAATATTTAATATTTTTATTGATATGTATATTGAATTATTGAATTACTTCTAGCGTGAAGAAGCTGAGAAACAAATGGCTATATTGGCATCGGAACTTCGACGAAAACGAAAAGAAATGGACATGACCAAGGTAATTATCTTAGACCACGTTTTTCCTATTCTATTGATTATACTCATTCATTCACTCCCTCCATCTACTATACCATCAATAGTATTTGAATTAATCTTTTCTTTTTCTTTTCTTTTTTTGTTGCTTTTCTTTGATTTGAATTGGTACAAGTAAAAGAGATGAAAACGTCAAGGAACCGGAAGAAGCAAAAGAGAGAGAGAGAGAGAGAGAGAGAGAGAGAGAGAGAGAGAGAGAGAGAGAGAGAAAGAAAGAAAGAGTAGGAGATAGAGAGTATGAAAAAACCCTCTCAATAGAAAATGGAAATGTGAGAAGGTTAGAAAAGAGTAGGGTGCAAAAACCGCTTGGTCATACACTAATACATGTAGATGCATAACTTAGCGAAAAAAGTAAAAAACATATATGTTTCATAGTAAACAAACAGATGAAAAATGGCAGAAATTGTAAAAGAGGAAGTCTGAAGCAGAGGATAATCGTACCTCGTGAAACTTGATTGCTATCCTGAAAAAAACATGATTATACTCCAAATTTTGGTGTCCAGTCGGATTAGCAAATCATGAATAATCATGTGAAGATTGGCACAGTCTCTTTTACATCATGTTGTGTGAGCAGAGACAGATGAGGACAAGACGGAGGTGAAAGTTGCAGGATAATTTCAAGTTTAGAATAGTCTGCTGTACCTTGTATTCCTGTTTCAAGAATGTCCTCATGAACTTTCTATTTTCTTTGTGTTTTTTTTTATCTTTCGAAACGAAAAATCTGTATAATTACTATATAAAAAGGAAAGAGAAAGAGTAGAAAAGAGAGAGAAAGAGAAAAAAAGATAAATCTGAAGGGAGACTTCTATATTTCCTTTTGTTGTCGTCTATTTCCATGTTCCATTTCATTTTCGCTATATAGCTTTTCTTTGCCTTCTGCTTCTACTTTTCTCCTTCCCCCCCTCCTTGAAACCGATATTTTTTTTATTTTTTGAATTGAGTAAGCAATAACGCCTGAATTGAAAATCTCAATTTTTTTTTCCTGTGCAAGAAATATAGGCCACATTAAACTTCTAAACAGCCTAAACAGCCGAAGTAACTTTTGCTCATCGGCTGTGCTACCTTGCTGTTTGGCACATATTGCTCAATGCTCATATGTACTACACAAATTTATTTTGTCAAGAACTGAGTTTTCTTGATGTCACTAACATAGTTGCGACGAATAAAATGGTAATTTGGCCAACGCTTAGTCATTGCTTCATGTGAACTTCGTGCGGTTTATGTTTGATCGAGGCACAAAGAAGAGACTACTCGCAAACGAGAAGAAAGGAAGAATTGAAGGGAGTTAGCGTCATGGTATTTGGCAGTAAGAAGCCTTCTGTGGTGAAGATGAAAACGTTGACAACGTTGTTAGAATCTGAATATCTTTTGTTTTTTTCTCTCTTTCTCTTCTCTTGTTCTGTTCTGTTTCAAATAAGATCAAAAATTGCTTTGAATATACACAGACAGAGTAAATCGTCTCGACGTGTATGTACGGCGCATACTGCCAGAAATACACCGAATGACAAGCAAAAAGAATGACATGCTTGCAACAGTCAAAACTTCCTTAAGTTGATTAGCTCCACTCTCAAATAGACGTCAACTACAAGCGAAGATGCCGTGGCGCCAGGGTTATGCAGTCCATATGTTCCAGAGCAATGGAGACGTCCAGATGAAAAGAGCTGCTATATTGAGTTTGGCATCAAAACTCGGCCCACAGCTTTTAAGGACCAGCATTTTCTCTGCATCAGCTATGCCGAAATGTCTTGTATTCGTTGAGCATATTCTGGTTTGGTGTGTGTTTTCTTTTTCTTCGTTTGACACAACAAGAGCAACTGACAACTTTTGAGTTAAGAGCGTCAGATCCGCCAAATATGACGCTGCCGTCATCATTCTGACTCTTTCACATCTTTTTCTATTCCTTGACTTTCCGTTGTTGGCAGTGGGAAAAATACTTTTTTTTTCTTCTCTCTTTACGATTCTGTGCTTCATCTCCTTTAGTAGCATCTATCGGCACAAATCTAACAGACAAGCAGCCGATCGGCTTGATGTATATTCCGCCGTGCTGAAAAGCGGCTGGTTGCTTGTGCCATGCTGTCCTGTTGTCATCAGATGATGTGTATTCCTCTTTCTCTCTCACGTTTTAGAGCACCTTCTACTATAACAACGAATAAAGAGAAATCTAGAAAGCTTGTTGTGGATATAAGATCCATGAGATGAAATTAAGAATGAAAGTTGTGAAGGTACAGTCAGAAAAGAAGAACAAAAAATAAGAAAAATGCTTGAGATGACACAACACATAGAAAAAAAGACTTTTCGTTTTCTTTCTTTCTTTTTTCATTTTTTCTTTCTTTTTTTCTGGCCAACAATTTAGTCTCATTTACCACTCGTGCTTGTCGTTGCCGTCTCTCTTGTAATCTTTCTCACTCTCGCTTTCCAGATTGTTCTGTTTTGCTAAAGGCAATGCTTTTCAGTTCAATCCTATCTATATCAACTAGTTCATCTACGAATACAATATGAATTACAATACTGAAGTTATAATTTCTTTTTTTTGTCATAAAAAAGGTGAATTGATTGATGATGAAGGCTTGGGTTATACATAAAAAGAAGATTACCCTCTCATCCTTATGTTATACTCTTCGTTTTCATAAAAAAATTTTCTTTTCGCTATCAATTCTTCAACAAGTTTTCTCTTTTTCTCAGATGATTTTCTCTCTCTCTCTCTCTCTCTCTCTCTCTCTCTTTGTCTTTCTCTCTATCTCTTTCTGTGAATAAAAAAAGAAAAGAGATATAGTAATGATGGTTATATTTGTTTCCATAATTTGGAATTCATTCATGTTTGATGAGTTGACACCCTTAGCTTGAGCATGAGAAACATCAAACTTGGGGCGGAAATTCTCGAAAATTCATAATGACATGCTTCATATGACTTGCATCCTAGCTTTCTATATCATATTCATCAATGAATGAATTGAAGTTAATAACTATTCTTTCTTTTGCTTTGTGATTATTTCAACATGCTGTCGGCCGAAAAAATGGTGATGAAGGTGATCTTAGCCATGTCAGGGCAGGATAAGCAGCAGCCGGTCCATCCAGCAAGCATTCAGATAGCAGTTCCTGCTACTCATCTGTTATTCATCCAACCCAGTTTACCACCTCATTCTGTCACCAACAGCAGCTTCTTCTCATCTCTCTCGGCTGTGTCTTCGTCGTCTTTGTTCGTCTCTCTCCCTTTTTCTCTACCGGCTGCAAGGCTGTGGCATGATTTTCTTCATTTTTTTGTGCTTAAACAAGAAATAAGTAACAAAAAAAAGCGTATCCGGATGAAATTCCTTTCTTATCCATTTGATTAAACTATTTTTTTCTTGTCTTTTCTCCTTTTTTTCTGCATTTTGATCAGATGTGTATATATTTTTTCGCTTCAGGAACGGATTATTGAGAAGCTGCGTGAGCTGATCTTCCAGTGTGATCAAACAACTAAAGCCTGTACTTCGCATTATTTTAAGGTAAGTAAGATAGGTTTCATATTTTCATAGTGCTGACAATGCAAGCATCTCTATTAAGCTGTCAGATTCAATGCGCTTACAGCAATCATGATGGTATATTGCATAAAATATAGAAATGTACATCTGAATTTAGCTTTGTATTCATTTACAATTGATTCTGACAGCTAAGCATGGCTTGTCGTCTATTACTTTTTTTGTCTTTGATTCAGCATTAAATTGAAGTCGGAAATAGAACTTAGTTTGTCTCTATTTTCTTCTTCTCTTCAATAAATTGCTAAATGATGGCTTAAACCTGTACATCATTGAGCAACCAAAAGCGTTGAGATTATAAAGACAAAAACATGAATGTATGTTGAATCATATTGCTACAGCTTGTTGCCAATAATCAGGCAATTTTTGCATTTCCTTGAACTTCATCAACACCAATTTCTAACTGTTTTGTTGTCAACATCTATCATTGCTGCACTTATTCATGTTATTTTTTTATTTCCTCTTAAAATTTTTGTTATACTCGATTCTCTCTCTCTCTCTCTCTCTCTCTCTATGTCTCTCTGTGTCTCTCTTTCTCTCTTTATCTCTCTCTCCTTTTCATGCTTTTTCATTTGCCACTCTCTGTTTCCTCCCACCCCTCCCTTACTACTGAACACCCTTTTTTACTTGTTCTCTTCTCTTTCAATTCATCGCAGTAGTCGGCTTTTTGCATTTAATTGTCGGCACTGCCGTGCTAACAGCTAAGCTGAAGACGCCCCAACGACGATATCGAAGCTGACTTTCTATCTGGAAAACTAGAAATTGTTAGTTTTCTATGTTCTGAAGTTAATGAAGCTTGAATAATCTTCACATCATCCATGTATAGTCCTGGCTGTCGATGTATCTTGTCGTCTGTCATGCTCAACATCACAGCATCATCCCGACACCATCATTAGTATCTATAGCACGGTTGCCACATCGTTTGAATCCGGAAGACTTTATTTTGCCTGAGAAATAGGAAAAATTGTTTACTTTTTTCGAGAATTTTCTCAATTGCTAACCATTATTCCGCTTTGTTTTATGGGTCAGCAGCAAAAATTCCGAATTTTTCATTAGCTGTTAGGCGCTTGCTCAAGATTTTAATGTTATTCTTGTATTTTGAAGGAAAAAAAAAAGCAAAAAATTATTGAAAAGCAGGCCAGCCAGCTTTTTTGCAACTGCACCGAAGATGTTGAGCTTGCCGGTATACGCACTGAGAATAAAGATTTTCTTTGTTCCCTTCGCTTTGCTTTCCCCTATGTTTTCTGTAAAAGTTCTATTGGGCTTGCAGCTTGAGCTTCAACTCACTAACCGACTTCTCAATCATCGTAACTATCGCTTTCCTTTTAATGATGAGCTTTACTTTTTCTGTGACTCATGGTTACTCATACTCCTATATAAAAGAAAAGGAAACGAAGAGGGTGAAAAAAAGAAAAAATGAAGATAATGTGTGAATGTTCTTTCTTTTCCAGTTTGTTCATTTCGCACTTGTATATGCGAATGCCAGTGTCCTATCTTCTTTACCTCGAATGGCTTGACTTAGTTTCTCATTCGAGAATTCATATGTAGCTGATGCATTCCTGTTATTCATTCTCATTTCTAACAAATTTTCTCTCATCTCTACTCGTCCTTCTGTTAGACTTTGCGACTCTCTTCATTTTCACCTTCTTCTTCATTCTGCTCCACTTCCGTTTCACGACCTTCTTCCTCATTTCTAAAACGTTGCTTAAAGGTTCAATGACCATTCAATTTCTTTAACTTTCAGTACCTTCAAGTATCAGTTTTCATAATCATATGATCACTAGCCTTCTATCTTCTATCTGTCGATGCACAAGCTTGCTTCCCTTGCTCTGTCCATCTTTACCACATCACATTCGTCCTTACGCATTATCTTATCCCTTCACTTCAATCAAATTTTCACACTCTACATTACCAACTGAATAGTTGTAGAATTTCGGCCACCGTCAGAGAATTATTCAGCGATGTAGTCGTTGTCCCTCTTCCTCCAAATGTCAGGCTCAGACATACACTCACTAAACTCTCTCTCTCTCTTTTCCTTTTCTTCTTTCTCTTCTCTTGTTCTCTTTCTCCTCGTTTTCCTCCTCTACATTGCCTATCTGGTGAAGTTGATTCGCTTTGTCGGTTGCTGCATCAACCAATGACGTCATCTACTTGACTAGAGCTATCTCTTTTTGCCAAAAAGGAAAAAATGCTCTCTTCACATAGAATCTTCATTATTCACAACAATTAGACCAATCATGTTACCCTGAAAACGAAACAACGCCCGATGTGTTTTTCAACTTTTTGACTTCCAAGCTTGTGTACTTCAACCAATAATACCTTTATCCGACAATCATGGCAGAGATTATTCCAAAAGAGATCATATCACCATATTCTGAAAGATTGATTGCTGCATTTGGAAAGAAATGAAACAACATTGCTTATGCTATACGTGCTGCAACCTCACAACCCTCATCCCTCCGCTAACCCTGTAATAGGCTTATGAAACACGTACAGTAAATGAATTTCATACAAGTACCATCAGGTCCTAAGTTACTTCTCTGTCTCCCTTCTTATTTGAATTTCAAATTTTTACATGCTTGCTTCGAGAACAAGATAAGTTCGTGGAATCAAGAAACCAATTAGATAGACGAACTGCATTTTCTGATTAATTTCTACATTTTATCAAATTCCTTCTGTTGAAGCTAAGTGCGTAACCGGCAAAATCTGATAAAGCTTGGCTGCCATACTCAGTATTTCATCTCATTCTTCCTGTCTCTTTGTCGTTAGTTGTTCTTTTTCCTATGCCTTTCCCCTTTCCTGCCAAACATTTTTTCCAGCTTGCGTGTCTGGTCTTGTTGCTTTCTTAAGATTTCACTATCAATTCACTCCAAGTCTTTTTTAGTATTTTTCTTATTTGTATTTGATTTGAGCGCATAATATATATATATATATATATATATATAGTTATATGTTATATAGTTATATATATATATATACATATATATATATATATAACTTATGTATAGCTTTGTATACTATGCATACATCTATATATCGATATACAATATCAGTAAGATCAAGATAGACACATGTCAAGCTATTGCAAACTAAAAAAACCAATTTTTGGCTATTGCTCTCTCTCTCTTTCTCTCTCTCTCTCTCTCTCTTTCTCTCTCTCTATCTCTATCTCTCTTGCTCGTTCTTTCTTTCTCTTCAATCATATATTTCTTATTTTGTCTATTGATATCATATATATATATATATATATATATATATTATACTATATACTATATATATTTACATACATAGATAGATGCACGTACATCAGAATTTTGCCATTCATTGGTATTGCTGTGCTGCACGACCTCCGAAAATTCAATTCTTTTATCTAATAAGTGCCCTTTTGTTCTTTCTTTTACTTTCGTATTTTAGATTGTTCTTCTTTTTTATCTGTCTTTGTTAACAGAGGTTGTTTTCAAATCCTTTCTCTTTATCATGCTTTGAACCATCTATTCCCTTCTTTTCCTTTCAATTATCTATCTCTCTCTCTCTCTCTCTCTCTCTCTCTCTCTCTCTCTCTCTCTCTCTCTCTCTTATACTATTATTTCATATTTTTCTCCTTATTCTCAAAACTCGTGTTACTAACATCTAGAACAGAGCACGTTTTTTTTGTTTTCTTGTATTCTTATTGATTACAAAAATATATATTTGAGAATCCACACATTAATTTATTTAAAAAAAAGGAAGAAGAAGAAGATTTTTTTCTTTTTATTTGATTTTCAATATTATTCACTTACTTTGTTAGTGGTACATATGTTGTTAATATTGCTTTTTCATTTTCCAATTGGGGCAATTTTAGTTTTGAGATCTCTCAAATTCATGCCATGCAAAGCCAAAGTTTAAACTATCTTGATCTTTCTAAACTTTACAAAGTTTCGAATGATTAGTGCTTTCTGAATAACTAAATAACTCCTACTGATGAATGTGCAAGAGATAAGTTTGCTCAGGTACACAGCATCTAGCTAAGTGGGAGAGGAGGGAGGGGGGAGATTGAAAATTGAAAAACTTGAAACAACATCTGCTATTTGCTACAATTCTTTTTCTCAATTAGTTCTTCTATTTTAGTGTTCATCTCTCTCTCTCTATACGCTTATGACTCTTAAAGCATTTTCAACAATGATTATGACGTCGTGAAGACGATTTTCATCATTCGCACAAACATGACTAATTTTGTTTCATCGGAATGATTACTTTTGATGATTAACCTATCAATATAATTTCGAATGTCTCACTATTGTTGGCGTCAATTTTGGCCGAACAAATGCATTGAAGAATGAATTAAAATTGAAAAAAAAAAGGAAAAGAAAAGACGAACAAATTTTTTTTGTCTGCTCTTTATCGAATAATCATTATTTTCTTTTCCTTATACATACACAATATGTTCTTCAAATATCGGCTTTTACTTCATAAGCATAAGTATTCGGATGATGATCGTTCATCAAAAGCTAGATTAACAAATCATTATCGCCGATCATCATCAGCATCATCATTATCGTCAACTCAGGTTAGAAGTAGTTATTGTCCATAGTATTAATTTTGCTTTCTTTCTTTTTTCGAATTTCAATTTAGAACTATGCGAGAAATGGATTTCACATTTTCTCATATAATTCAATGAGTTTTCAAGTAAATTTCGCATGAAGCTCGAAGATGAAGAAAACAATTTGTCCATTCTGCTCTCAATGTTATGCCAAATATTTAGTATTTGTTATAATTTCATTCGAACTTGCTATTTCTCTGATCTCTGACAAATACATCGACGTGTGATAGATATTCAACTTGACGACGACTCATCAGACTTCTGCCGTCAACCCCCCCCCCCCTCTAACATCCTTAAAGCTTTGTCTGCTCCCAGATATATCGCAGTCACACGATCCTACTGTTGTCGTCTGGAACATTGGAACGTTCTTCCATTTTCAGTTTTCTTTATCTTCTCTTTGTCTTATGTGCTCAACACACACACACATGCTTCTGCTTCTGTGTGTACGTCATATGCATCATATGCTTACATCTAGTTATAGATGTCCTCGCCCTCTTCTCATTTCACTTTTCATTCATTAATTTTATTCTTTATGTGTGTATCTGACGTTGATATTATCAAGCACTTTCATGACAAACATGCTGTGTCGTGTGCCATCGTCGTCAGCATCGTCCGTCATATGTCCGCATCTGAGCTTCAAGCTGATTCCCGTCTACACGTTTTGAAGTTGTTTCCATTATTCTTTCAACCCTTTCTTCTTTTTTGATTCATTTGTTCTCTATTTTACGCCAACCACATGATAAATAATCAGTTTTTCACATATTTGGTTAGAAATGAAAACTTCTGTTTTTGGTAGCCATGAATCATTTCCTAACATTTGATTCTGTAAGAGAAAAAGATTAAAAATAACAATAATAACTCTTTCTTCATTTTCTTCTTATAACTTTTAAACAAATTTTTAAATAGCTGAATTCAGATAAAATATAATAAAATTCATACAAATTTTCCGTTTTGATTCTTACAAATTTTAAAATGAACTTTGCATTCTTCCTTTCTTGTGATCCAATTTGAAAACTCCACCATGTCCAGCAGCATACGTGAACTGATTTGCATGAGGACACATCTAGTTCATCATTTAGAAAGTGCTCTCTCTCCCTCTCTTCTATCTTTTCTATTTCCCCTCTTAATCATTTTTTAAAGAACTTTAAGAGAAAAAAAAACTATTCTCTAAGTTTGATTTACTGCAGATATATTCGTGGATTGTAGGCTAATTTTCGATAAATCTCTTTCATATGCTCTCTCTCTATCTAGCTCCTCATTCTTTATATTTCAATCTCCACAACATTAACACATACTTATTTCTACTGTTTCATATTATCTCTCTATTGAGAACAAATTGAAATATGTCTAATTATCTATATATTTTCTTATAACTAGAACTATTTATATGTCTGATGAAGATTTAACGATCTCTGATTTACAATGCACTAATGTTCATCTGTTCTCTGTAGTTTCATTCATTTTTCATTTGAGCAAAATTGTCCGATCTCATAATGAATTTCATAAACGGCTGAAGCCTTACGAGCAGGTTACCTGTAACCATTCACATTGTTTAAGCATCACTTTTAATCTCTTTAATAACAATTCTTTTGCTCATCTTTTTCAAAGACTTCTGCTCAATACATATATATATATTTGTTCCTTTATTTCATCTCATTATAACTTTTTACATAATATACATAATTATGAAAAACCAGACACATACTTATCATGTAAATATTCATAGTTTATATAGTATTATTGTTGGTTTTTTTACATTCCTCCCCCCCCCCCCCATCATCATTGCTGTACTATTGAACATGAAAAGTGTTCCCTTGTCTTGATATTAAAGCTCAAGCTCGTAACTAAATTTTCTTTTCATTAGTATGAACTCTCATACTTCATTATCAAACTCTTTCAAGATTTGATCTATCATCACTTTGCATTCTTTCTGGCTTATGCCCCCAGGCTAGTCGGGCATGTATTCTTAATACTTCTGATCTATGACAGCTCACATGTTTTTCAATTTGATGATCAAATTTGCTCCAAGCTAGCAAATCAAAATCAACTCACATATATACATGTTTCTGAGCCACTTATTTCCATACGTAGTTCTCGCAATTTTCAGAAAAGCTTGTTGTGAGCCTAAGAACTTGTCTCAATCGTCCGCATCATTTCCCTCGTGCTCTCTCAGTGTCCTCTGCTTGCATCTTTTCCTTTGCATCAGTCTTTCATATTCACCTTCCAGTCGTTCCAACATTGGCACAACTTAAAATAGAAAAAAAACCGTTTTATTCATTCATAAACTGAAAGTCAGCCCACGAATGAGCCATCTTTTCCATACCATCTATTGAGTAGCACAAACTAGTAGCTTTCAAATGAAACAGCTTCCTCAACTTGCTTGACGAATAATCTAAATATTATAAATGGCCTATCAAAATATGACGAGCTCGATCATGACATCGAAGAGTTTTGCAGCTCAAAGTCTTTTGCTATCTTTCCTATTTTCTAACTCCCTCTCTATCTATCTAACTCTCTCTCTCTTTCTCTAGCAATGTTTTGATCCATTTTTTCTTTCTTTTTTTTATGTTTCTATATCAAGAGCCTTTATATCATCTCTGTTCGTCTTATTGTCTTTTCCCTCCCTTCATCGCTACTCCTTCCTCTTTTTTCTCGCTCTCTCTCTCTCTTTTTCTCTGAAACCTCTCTCGCTTTGGTACATTCTCTATATATCTTTTCTTTTTTATATCAATACAAATGTTCGTCTATTTAACTTATTCTATATCCATCTTTATATCATTTTTACTGCTCTTCACTACGTTTCTTCTATTTTTTTGAATGACAACCCTTTTCAAATTCTGACTCCAGTAGCACTCATCATCATTATCCACAAAATCGGCTTTGTCTTAGTCGAATCCGTCTCTCTTATGATTCATCACAATTTCTACCTCCCATAGCTTATCCTTATTTGATTATTTATGGATTACAAAAACTACACAAGGGAGCTTAATGAAATAATTTAAAATTAAGCCAGCATTTGTTTGGTTGAAAGATTTTTTTAAGCTTTAAATAACATTAAGTCTCTTATTATTACACTACTTATTGGATTTTGGACTTTACTTCATATGAACAAAAAAAATGTGGAAAATACTATTTTCCATTCAAGATATCCACTATTCTCTCTTTCTTTTTCTTGCTTTATTTTTACATTTCTATTGTTCTCACCTCATTTTTTTTGTCTCACATTCACTGCATCGCTTTTCGTTTTCCTGTCCATGCTTCACTTCTTTATGAAAATATCTTCTGTGATATTCATAAACGTTGACTATCTTCATTTATATTGATGATGAAGTATAATTGAGAATCAAGACTTCCCTCCAACTATGATTACTCGGGTTATATTAGGAAATTGCAGCTGTTTGATCAACTAGAAAATTGTCGGAAATAGCCGCAAAAGTGAATAAATTGCAAAAAAATGCTCGAAAATTCTCGTCACGTGTATACTGTCACGCGCTCATCTCCATACATTCACTTATTCTCATGTCATCTATCCTTTATGTTTCGTTTACTTCTTTTCTTTATCCCCGTCTATCATTCAACTGAATAACCTATAACTCGTAAACTATACCCTTTCGGGCTTGAAAAGCACGTGCTATTTGGATGACGTGTCATCTGACGTGAGAAGAGATGAATTTTTGATGAAATTTTCTTCAACAATACAACAACTTCAAATCAATCTTTTTTCTTTTTTTTTTCCTTTTTTTTTGTTCTCCCTCTCTTCGAAATAGATTCATATAGCAGGTGTATACGTATAATTAGTATATTTGACTATTATAATTTCAAAAATTGCCTAATTATATGGTAACACATATCAAATAAAGCAAAAAAATTGATTTGAATCTGATTAAACGATGCATCTACACTATCACGGCGCATTTATCCATAATTACTGTATTATGACAGTAATTTTCAAATATAAATACTATATATTATATATAAATATAGATATATAGTATGATATAGAGTTTACTATATACTATATAGATTTATATATTTATTTACTTATTCATAATATAGATTTCCGAGCAATAACACTGCACTATATGCTTTAGATATATTTTTAATTCAATGATTTTGAAAAGGCCAAAAAAAATTGGTTGAGCAAAAAAAAATTGCAGTGCTCGCTAGTTGACGCGTTCCAGCCGTTTTAGTTGGGAAAGATTTTAAAATTGGATAAACACCGAAAAGCAAGAATGTTACTTCTCTCTCTCTCTCTCTCTCTCTCTCTCTCTCTCTCTCTCTCTCTCTCTCTCTCTCTCTCTCTCTATCTCCCTCTTTCTCCCTCTTTCTCCTTTCTTTCCCCATTTCTTGCTCTCTATCTATATTACCCCCCCCTTTCATCTCTCTCTCTCTATCTTTCTCTGTATTTCTCTATCTATATCTTACTATCTATCTTCTTCTTTCTTTCTCTTGTAGACACATATTTAGGTTTGAATAGAAAAAAAATACTTGGATTCTAATAACATTAGCTTAAACGTTTTGTGGACAAAAAAAGTTTTTTTGTGTCTATGTGTGTGTGTGTGTGTGTGTGTATGGATGTGAAGAAGAGACCTAATTTACTCTCCGTGCAATCATCTTCATTTCATTGTGTTGTCATTCTCTCTTTCAACCCGATTAATCTCTTCTTAAATACGGTTAAGTATTTATGATAATTATACTTAAATATATTAAAATTATAATGTATTAAGTATAATAAATGAGTATTTTAGACCACCGAAATCGTATACTATGTGATATGATTCTCCACTGATTTCTTAGATCGTATCATCTTTTAGTCGTTTAAATTCTAATTACGTAATCCTTCTATGTATATCAGTCAAACTATTTAACTTTCTTTCTCTCTTCTTCTCTTCTTTTTCTCTTTCTATCTATTCTCTCTTACTGCCTATCCTTTTCTACATATTCCTAAATTTTCATGAGGCTCGTAATCCGGCTTATCCAGGACGAGTCATTCATGTAGTCGCTCTTACGATTAGATTGAAGCAACCATCTGCTTAAAAAACAATATTTCTCTTAACCCTATAACATGCTTTATCATTAAGTCATTTTATTCATTTGAGGTTCTTAACTCTCTATCTCCCTATCTCTCTCTCTCTATTTCTTTACTCTTTCTCTTCTTCCCATCTCTCTTTCCTCACTCATTCCTATTCTAATATTCTAACTAAACGATTTAGCTATTTTTTTCTTTATTTCTTGTTTTTTTTATGTTTAAAACAGCAGAGAAAGAGCCGTTTACCTCCATTCTGATTATCTGTGATATTTTTACTTTTAAATTTATCTTGAATCGAAAAAAGCTCAAAAAACTAAAGAACGAAAAGAAGAATAACATTTTGATTCTTTTCTTTTTTTTTGATTTTAGCTAATTCTTTCATATTTTTTTTCGAGGAATTCAGAAAGAAATTTAAAATTTACCATTGCATGTTTAAGCTATTTAACAATACATGATATTTTGTGTGTTTATGTCAACTTCTGTACCTTAAGTTACACTCATGTCCTTATGCTTTATCAGACACTTCATTCATCTTATATGTATGTTGAATACACATATGGTATGAGAGAGAAAGAGAGAGGGAGAAAGAGAGAGAGAGAGAGAGAGAGAAGAGGGGGAGGATTATATGTGTATGTTATGAGATGTATCTGCAGATACTGATTAAGAATTCAATTTGAACAGCTTCACGTATTTGCATCATCTGAACTTGTACCTTTCTTTTTGCTTCTCTGCTCTTGGTATCGGTTAATTGGCTTTCGGCTTCTGATGCTCCGTTTGTTGATCTCCCATATCTCCTTTTCTTCGTACATAAACCATATACACACATACACATCTACACGTATATATATATATATATATATATATATATATATATATATATCTTTATATATAACATATAAATATATTTAAAATGTATATATAACTATATATACATAATATAGAAAAATTGGAAGATCCATCTATTTCTAACACACACTCTAAACGTCCTATATGCCTGACTGAAAACAACATTCCTGCCCCTGAGGCATTTTTAGCAATTATGACAGCAGAGTACTGACCACATACTTTATATGGATATGCTTCTTTCTTCATATCATATGCGTCTGCAACAACTCAAAATGATCTATCCTCCCTCCCTCTTCTTCGCCCCCCCCCATCCTTTCGCTCTCTCTTCTTCTTTCTTTCATGTTTAACTACTCTACATTTCTCGCTCACTCTCTTGCTCTTTTCATATCTATTCACATGTATTTCTTCTTATTTCTCTCTTTAATAAAGCATCCAAAGTCCCACTCTTTGTGTTCGCACCATCGCCCAGTCGTAGAGAGAGAGCCTCAGCTATTTGGACCGATCCATCCAAAATATTTTGAGCAACACACCCACTGAATCAAGCCTTTATTTTAGCTTTTCTCTCTTTGTACATCTCTCTTGTTCTAATACTTTGGCAGTTGGCCCTCTCCCTCTCTCTTTCATTTTCATTATCTTCGCCCTTCCCCTTTTCCAACCCTTTTTCATTCTCTTTTTAATTTCTCTCTTCACCTCATTTCTCTCTTTTAATCTTACTTTCTCTTATACTCATTCTATTTATTTCTTTTTTCCACTCTCTTCATTACTCAATCTATCACTACCTATTCCTTCTCACTTATTCCTTCTAGTTCTCACTCCATGTCTCCCTCTGCTTTTCCCGCTTATTCAACTCATCTGGTCGAACTCAAACCAATGATCTTCATCATCATTCAACGACGACGATGATGACAAAGCCAAACAATTTATTGGTTTAACCTTACTCATTATAAAATTTGCACAAACTATTTTCTTTTCCTGTTACTATATGCATGTTGTTCGAAAGTCCAGTATCTCGTACTCCTCCCATCACTTCTAAACCCTTCTTGTACTACATGCAAAGTACGTCCATTTCCATCTTCTGTAGATAATGGAGTGGGCTGATCGTTCCATACGAATAAGCCTTCGGACCGAAATCTATTCTTTTTCATTTTCATTTTTATTTTAAATTTATGAAAACAGATCAGATTATATCGATATCGCTGTAGACAACTTGTACTTTTTCATCTTTTTTTTTAAATGTTAATCACGTATTTACTCTATTAGCCATATTACAAACGACATTTTTTTTATTTTTATGCAATATTATGCAAGAACTCTTATAATTTTCCCATAGTTTCTTCTCTTTTTCTTCTTCCTTTACATGATCTTTTTTACTTTTCTCTCTTCTTGCAACAAACCTTCCCTCTCTTCTCTCTCTCTCTCTGCCTCCCACATCTTCTTCGACCCCCATCCCTACATCACAAGCAATCTCCATATCCTAGTTATCCATTTCATTTACTTTTCTTTTCAAATATTAATTTTTGTTTTCATTTCAGTCGCTAGCAGCTTTATGGGTCAAACTGCCGGGCAGCTATCAGCAATTATCGGATGCTACGCGAGATTTTGAGCCCGGAAGTGCATATATGACCTTTCTTCAGCACTTGCCTGATCGGGCTGCTTCAACGAATTCACTGCTCAGGTATAATAATTATCTTTTTCTATTATCAATTTCATTTTTATATATATATATATATATATATATATATATATATATATATAATTATATATAAATATATCATATAAAATCATTTTTATCTGATAAATGATGAAAAATTGAAATATATGCACTGAACGGCTGCATTCAATATCTAATTCTTTCTTGATTAACAACTTATTCGAATGAAAATTTGTTTTCACATTCACTATTCTTCTCGTCTTACAGATCAGATCGTAGCGTCGATGAAGGAGTATCATGTGATGGTTCTTCTGTAGCATCACTTCGACGTAATGCATTGAATCCCGATGATGAAGGCACCATTCCTGATACAAAACGACACAAAAAGACCAGTACAGGTTAGCATAAATTCATATAGTTATTAATTCGTAATTAGTAGAAGAAACAAAACACAAATATATTTCTTTTGATTAACCTAAATTTTCAAAATACAGCTTGTGAACGAAGATAGATTCATGAGAAGTAAAATGTTTGGACTTTCTTATTTAATATTACTTCCTAGTTAGATGTTTGTTTGAAAACTATATGTATACATATGTATATTAACAGGTGAAAAATTAATTATTTTCACATAATCATACACATTTTATATAATTTAAAAGAAAAAATATATGATATGTAATTAATCAACCAAATTTTGATTTCAAAACGTATACAGTTATGGTCGAAACAACATTCTAGTTACAAGCTTGCTATATGAAAATGAAATGGTTAAACTATTTGAAAGAAATATATAACTATCAATATTAAAAATGAATAAAGGTATTATAGTTAATAGATGTTACGAAAGATTAATTCTTTTTACAAGATCTATGTACATACATTCATACATACATCCTGATTTTCTCGTCAAAATAATTATCTCGTTTTATCTCAAATTATAATCGTATACATATAATAGTTAAGCTGTATCTATATATATATATATATATTATACATAGTATATAAATTTTGTTGACAATGCTTGTTTGTTTCAGCCGGCCGTCTATTCGATTCCACAGATCTATCTGATGCAGCCCATACCCATTGCGTTCAACGAACAGTCCAGCCATCCAAGTGTTCTCATTGTGATCGGCTGTCTATCGTCTTTACAGTTCAATGTATAGATTGCCAACAGCAATGGCATCGATCATGCTTCCCCAAGGTATATCATCTCATGCTTCTAACATTATAATTATTTTTTATTTTATTTTTTTTTAAATTAAAAATTTATATTTAACTATTCATAATTATATATTCAATTTAATTAATATTAATTATAATTTACATAGTTTATTACATTTAGACTAGTATTAATTGTGGCCAAACCTTACGTGCGACAACCGATCGTCGCATGAGCATCTTTGGCGTTTCCCTCAAAGGCCATCTGGAAATGCAGAAACGAGCAATTCCCCTTATCCTTGAAAGTACTATTCATGAACTGCAAAAACGTGGAATGCGTGTTAAGGTTTGTTCTACATTTGCAACTTAAACTCTTAATATTATTATTTTTTCTTTAGGGCATATATAGAACATGTGGTGTTAAATCAAAGATAGAAGAAATATGTGAACTGTTTGAACGATGTACATCAGAAGAACAGATTGATTTATCCAATGTACATCCTATGAATCTAGCATCTGTTGTTAAGCTTTATCTCCGAAAGCTACCGGAACCTTTGTTAACGTTTGAACTATATAGCGATTTTGCTCGTATTGGATCTGTATGTTTCAAATCATTTATAAGTCTCATAATACCTTTTCCAGGCGAAATTAGAAAATGATGAGAGTTGCTTTGAAAGTCTGCGCTGTCTAGTTCACCGGCTTCCATCACAAAATTATGAAACGTTAAAATATTTTATGATTCATCTTAACCGAGTTACATGGTATATAATTAAGAAATACATAATTATTATTTTATATATTACTTGATTAGGTTCCAAGAAAGCAATCTCATGTGTTGCTCAAATCTGTCGACCGTTGTAGCTCCATCATTAATCTGGCCACCTCCAATAGATTCTAGTGCTGATCATTCCGTATACTTGCAGCAAGCTCAACACACTAACTCAGCAGTTTTAATGTTAATTAAGAATGCATATGTATGTTTTTTTCTAAGCTTTTATATCATATTTCTCATTTTTTGTAGAGAATATTTGGAGTTGAAAGGGATGATGATTGGCGAACGTTCTTCGATAAATATCAAATTGATGAGCCACCAAAAGAGATATTAGATGACGATGGTGGTAATGAATCTGAGGACGAGCACGATGATGACGATGATGAAGAGGACGAAGAAGATGGCTTGGTTGATGATGAACCAATGTTTATACCTCAGCCTCCTACGCCTGACCTTCTCAAGAACACCCGAAAATCTCAGGAGAAATGTAAGTAAAATTCTTTTATAATTTGATTTTACCCTACATTTCGTCAGCAATATAAAATTCATTTCATATCTGATTATTCATATTATATTTGTCATTTTTTACATTTTATTGCACAGAAATATACATGTACATTGATATACATACTATATATTCATTTTTTGATTCAGGTATGCCGTCATCAGTCACAACAGGCTCCATCTCTGATCCATGGCAAAGCAGTCCCGAAGAGAAACCCCGACGAAATGAGCAACGAAAAAAGATAAAAGATAAACGAAGAAGCTATACAACAAGCATTTTGATATCTCCGACGGTTCATCGAAGTAATGGTCAATCAACTAATCTTAATAATAATAACGATAAACAAAAGTAATTTTATATATACATATAGTTAAGATAACTATTTTCTTTCTATTTAAGGACTATGCACGAAAATTCGATTTGTTCTGGGGAAGTTACATTGGAAATATCAAAGGTTTGTTTCAAATTATTTTGATTCACTCCTTCTTCTTGTTCTTTCTTTGTTCATCATCATACTATTGCTCTGAACACTGGAGCTCAATCTAAAATAGTTAGCTTTAACATAAGAAGTTGAAAGTTGCTCTTCCTCAATTCCCTCTTCCATTTCCTTTTCATTTTGCTCATTCATCATGTTTCAGGGTCAATTTTTCGTGGATCGAAAACGTGATGGACGTCAGTTAGTGCGACGACAATCAAATAAGGAATATTCATCATCGAATAAGGATCTGGATAAATATGGAAGTGAATCAGGAAATATCATCAGTGTTCATAACGTTGGCGATCTGTTTCCCGGCACTGATCATGATGTGTCGTACGTGTAACTAAGCATCATCTAGTTACAAATACTTCAACAAAGCGATAAAGATATCCTCCTTGTCAGACATTAGAACAAAGCTTCAAATGTTATTTTGGATGAAAAACTTCAAAACTAACCTGTTAACTGTTATACTTTCTCAGTTTTTTTTCTTCAAATTTATATTTCATCTCTTTAAAGCAAATTTTTAAAGAGAAAATTGATATATTTCTTTCCTTCATTTCTAGCAATGCACCCAAACTTTGTCTTCTTATATACATATATCTTCAATTTCTTCTATTTTCTGTCAGATTTTATTCCTACAAACTCATTTTTTTCCTATTCTCTTTACTTCATGATCATCTAGTCTACAATATACCATACATTATATTTAATTCCAAATATAAACTATGCGTAATATACAATACTATGCATGTATATTATGACATTTGTTGCTAAAAACAAGAATATAGCAACCAAATGTCATAATCAACTTCGACATTGACAATCACTCCTCTTCCTCCTTTTCTCTTCATCACTACTAAAGTGTTTGCTCCTCTTCGATTGAGATAAAAAGTCGTCGTTAACTATACAATTTGTTATTTTATATATCTTATCATATAATATAATGTTTTTCGGTCTCTTACTATCTCTACCAACTAATTATATTCGTCAATCTTTCTGAATGGCCTTGTTCATTTCCTTATTTCTATGATTTTTTTATCAAACTCATGGGTACAATTAGCTTATTACAAACAAAAAAAAACTTTTTTTTTTATTTTTCAAATAAGTTTCATTTTTTGATTGTTTTTCTCTCTTAATTTGCAATCCTTCATGTATAGTTTCCATTTTTCTTGCCGAATGTATTGAATCACCAATTCAGACACTGACAAATAACGCAAATTCATCTGATAATTAGTACCAAATATGATGTGTAGACCCTAAACTTATCAAGCTTAACTATATAGGATCACAGATTTGTATATATTGAACCAAAGATTGAGTATATACTATATATATATGTATATTATTTATATATATATATATATACATAAATTTTTATTTTTATTATATTTTCCGTGTTTAATTATTAAAATCATTATAATTAATACATCAATGACATATAGAAATAGAAATATTTGAAGAAAAATCAAAAAGAATATGACATTTAATATAGAAATAAGATATAATTTGCAAATAGTTAATGACTCAATATATTTATCAAAAAGATATTATAAGATAATTAAAGAATTTAAAAAGATAAGTCTATATATAAAGCATTTAAATGATTCATTCATTACTTTCTTAGTGATAAAATTATTTTCAATCATAAAACCTATTAGTGATGTTGTATGCTGTACAGTTAATATACAGTGATGAGGCAATATGTATCAATCATTCACTTTTCTTCTTTTTTTTTTGCAAAATTCCAATAGCATTATCTTGTACTCAGGTTGAAAATAATGATTAAAAGATAATAAATATAAGAAAATTTATAAATTTGAGACAATATACAGAGTTTGTTCTTCAGAATTTACGTGTTTTCAGCTTTTACTATGCTCACAATCATAGTTTTTATGTCAATTTTCCAACATCCTTCGGTCGTTCGATATCAATTGTTTCCATGAGAACCAGATATGGAAAGTATGCTCGGAAATGCAGCAATATGCTCTTGCTTTCAGCAGTTATGCAGATAATTTGATGTTTCAAGCTTCTTCTTATTTCCCATTCCTTTTCTCACCTTCAGCTCAAACTAATTGAAATCAGCACAACTGAAAGAAATTAATATGAATCTTCACGAGCTCCATGGAAACATTAGTTCAAACCACTCAATGCTCTATGACCTTATTTCAAACAATAGTTACTAAGCGAAGGCTATTGCTGGATATTGCAAAAAGATGCAGCCGAAGCCATAACCACATACATCACCTGTCCAATTTTCTTTCAATTTTCGTTGATTTTGTTATCGTTTGGCTTCGTCGTAAGCGTTCTCGTCGTAAGCATTCTTGTCGTCGTTGTCGTTGTATATCTGTGATGTTCTCTCACAAAAGCTTGAAACACAAAGATGAATAGAAAAGAGCACATGGAGCATTGTTGCTTCTTCATCTGCAGCATCTCAGCTGACAATGACAATATTTTTTTTTTCGAAAAAAAATCTTCACAAATGTTTCTTCAACTGTTTCTTTTTTAATTTCTTGAGTTCTTAGAAATTATTTGTGTTGGTATAGCACCTTTCAAAAGCTGAAAAAGAGATGATTGTAAGTCTACAGCTCTTCACATCAATGTGAAAATGCTTGTTCAGCTTATCATACAGCTGGAAAAAAGATCAGGAAACACCCTAAATCAGTTTTTTTCATCAAATTTGAATAAATTCAATTTTCATGAAAAAAATTTTTATTTAATCATATCATTATTAATATTTTTTAAATATAATTTATCGTTAACTATATGTATAGTATATAAGTAAAGGTTACTAAAATAAGTGTGGCTAGACTATTGACACTAAGTCTCAGTACTTGGAATGTTGAATCTCTTTCTACTTTTCTCTTTTTTCATTCAGAACTGTTTGCTTACAATTTTTGATTTCTGATAAACGTTCAGTTTGAATTCTATAATTTAACTGTTAAATATACATCGTTTATCATACATCATCGTCAAGAGAGATAGTAAAACATGGACGATAATTGTCCTTCTTATCTATGTGAGCTGTTTTATGAGAATAGCAGTGTGAACAATACTTGCAACTTCTTAATTCTAACTATAGTTTTTCCTTTTTTTTTTCATATAAGATTCACATACTATTAATTTAAAAATATTTTAATTTATTAATTACTTTGATTCAATTGATAATTCAAATGTACCATGTATTCGTGAATCAAAATGATATATCTCTTGCTATTTACAGATGACTCAGTCATTGCCATCAGCAATAAACTATATTTGGACAAGTTTTTACTTATTTCATTGTTTAAACTCTGATTGTTTCTCACTTTTTATACAGTTTTTACTTATCCATAGTACTAAAATGTTTAAATTTAAACCTTAGAAGAAGAATAGAAAAGGTACATGAAAGTACATGTTAAATAGGTGATTGTAGCAAAAGCATCAAAGAGTGGGCATACACATCGTACAGAAGAGAGAAAGCTAGAGAACAAGATAGATGAAGAGAGAGAGAGAAAGAAAAAGCGAGAGATAGAAAGAGAGAGAGAGAGAGAGAGACAGAATAGAGCTGGTTGGAATGAAACGAAACGAGTGAACGATTGTGAACAGAGCCTGTTGTGAGAAGAAGCATTTTAAGTCCTTTTAAAAATAAAACTTTCGTTTCCTTGCTCAGCAAACTGTTTATATCTTGATTCTTAGTTGCTTTTAGTTACTCGTTTAAACTGTTTTTTTTCTCTCAAAAGACGTACATATGAGGAGTAAGGTGATATGAGTGAAAGGGAGGAGAGAGAGAGAGAGGGAGTTTGGTCGAGTGCGACGGAAGAGGAGAAGGGCGTTGGGGCAAAGAATGAATTGCTCTCTTCTGTTGGTATTATAGAAGCAATATTATTCTATTTATATTACAACTAAAGCTTATATCTACCTAATTTCCTATATTTCTATAGAAATTAACCAATTTCCTAATCAAAAATATCGTTATCTCTTCCATTTATGCCATATATCTACTTTCGCAAATAGAGAAGACAATAGGAATTCAAACATATCGACACTCAATCGATGATGTTTGTCCTGTCCAGTATGCTTTATTCTGCTAGTTATCAAATCTCCACAACCTCTAGCAATTGTCCGTACCATTGTTTCGAGGCTTTCTTCTAATCTACCCCTAGCATTCGAACATCTTCTCAATCTTTACTACTCCAATGGAGTCATTCACCAATACCTATCTTCTTCCAAATTCTTTGTCGTAATGGATTTCAATTCGCTGCATTAAAGCCTAGTTGTAGATGGGTCAAACCGTGTCTCGGAATGACTTCATATGGACACTAACAGAACAGCCTCATATGAGTAGGCGCGAAGCCATTGTAAGAGATCATCCAGAAATCAAGAAGGTTTGTGTCCTTTATTCGTATATTTTCTCATTTTTTACCAATTTTAAAACATTTTTCTCAATATAATCTTAAAACTTACCTTACGTATATAGACGTCTTGTTTCCTCAACGTCGTATGACTCGTATAAGGCTTATCAAGTGTTCACATGTACACAAAAACATCTTATCAACCCCTCTAATACTAGTCGCATGATATCGAAATTAGTTTTTATTTTATTTTTTTCTTCAAAATACTAATTTCATTGAAACATCATTTCTTCATATCATTTACAAATCAACTGTTCTCACGATGATACATCCAATATACGCCTGGACAAACATGCTTAGCATTGACACAAACACTGATGATGCTTAGTTGTCTGATCATAAAACTGGTAAAACGTAGAACTGAAACAATTCTAAAGCGTAACTGAGAATAGTATGTAGGCAGATTAGAAAAGCGTTGTGGCTATTGCACATACTATTGCATCTTTCTTCCATCGTAGCGACTTCTGTTTACTTACATACCCATTCTATTTGTATTGGCCTGTAGTCCTTCGAAAGCATTTCAGAAAAATGTTGATCTGTTCAATTAATTTTCCAGTTTTCCAAGTCGAACCTTCGTGAGTTATGATCCAAAACTATGAACTAGAATAGTCCTCATCTCACCTACATACACATAAAGAATCATAGAAGTTACATGTATTTCTTAAACAATTTTCACAAAAGTCAATTCATCTGCCGCACGACACCAATACGGCATTCATGCTGCTGACGTCAAAGGGCAGAAAGCAATTCTTATATTTATTTTACTCGTTCCATAGAACATTGTTTCAGAAAAGTTTTAAAAAAATAGAGAAAATCAATAGAAAAACATAGCTCTCAGAAGAAGCCGCAGCAAACGCCGTAGCACATAAATGAACAGAATGTACGTACGTACATGAGTAGCAATGAGTCATCCGAACCAAAACACAAAGCTTAAAAACAATTCTTTCAAAGTTCAATTAAATAAAAAACCTTTTTTCTTTTCATTTTTCTATTTACAATATGATTTCAGCTGTTTGGAGTTGATCCATCTTTCAAATATGTTGTTGTTTTCATGGTTTTATTTCAAATTTTTATGTGTTGGTTACTACAAGGTATGAGAAAATTAGGAATGCCAATCCAATTCAATATAACTTTGACATTCCAGAAGCTGATTGGCTATTAATATTTCTCGAAAGTTATTTATGTGGTGGAGTTATTAATCATGCCATGACATTAGCTATACATGATATTTCACATAATACAGTTTATGGAAATAAATATCCATTATCGGTATATTAAAATAAAAATTGTCATTGAAAATCTTCTAATCAAATATCATTTAGAATAGATTTTTTGGTTTTGTTGCTAATTTGCCAATTGGTGTTCCAATATCAGTTTCATTCAAAAAGTATCATGTCGAACATCATAGATATTTAGGTAAAACATTTCACATTTCAAACTTGACGGAATACAAGGTTTTTTTGTTTTTTTTTAGGAGAAGATGGACTAGATACTGATGTTCCAACTGAGCTTGAAGCTTTGTTTTTCACCAATCCATTCAAAAAAGTTCTTTGGCTTCTGTTTCAACCGTTTTTCTATGCTTTTCGACCATTGATCATCTATAAGAAAGCTCCGACTGACTTGGAAATTCTGAATGCTGTTGTTCAGGTAAATTCTGAAGATTAAACTCTCAGACATTTAATTATTATTTTTCTTTAAGATTGTGTTTGATCTCATAATATTATATTGCTTTGGATATAAATCTTTGGTCTATTTATTACTGGGGACCGTAATAGCTATGGGGCTTCATCCATCAGCAGGACATTTCATCTCTGAACATTATATTTTTGACCAAGAAGAAAATAAACGTCAAGAAACATACAGGTCTCACTACTAGTACTAGCTTCATTCATGCTTCATCACTTAATCTTCTTTCAAACTTAACTAATTTGTTCTTTTCAGCTACTATGGTTGGTGGAATTTATGTACATTCAATGTGGGTTATCATATGGAACATCATGATTTTCCATACATTCCTGGAAGAAATTTACCTCAAGTAAGATATCTACAGCATTCAGATTCGTATTCTTATCGTTCAGGTACGAAAAATAGCTCCAGAATACTATGATAACTTGCTTACTCATAATTCATGGTCGAAGGTATATACACAACTCGTTCATATACAATTGTCTGTTCTTATTAGGTTTTATACGACTTTGTGATGAAGCCAGACATGGGTCCATATGCACGATTGAAACGAAAGCCACGGGTTGACCAAGCTTTCTACGGAAACAATGTATTAACTGAGTACACAGAAGCTGTATGTTATTTCTCATTTTTTGAATTTTTATATAATATATAATTAATATTCTTCTTTTTTTTAGCTTCTTTATTATGTTGGATATTATGCTATCGTTAAACGAGCGCAATCCCTACTTGATCTCAATAACAATACGAAGAAAATCGATTGAAAAGATGATATATAATATATAAAAATAGATGTTAAGTGAATAAAAAAATATTATATTATGTTGTTTATAAAATATTTTATAAATTAAGTATGCTAATTATATTCAAAAATTAGAATAAGTATTGTTTGTCTATACTACAGTAATCTTTTCATTTTCAATGTGTCTGGCATACAAGAGCGGTTGCATTTAAGAGATTTCATTCCAATTTTGGTTGATAACACATAGATTATGCACAAAGTTTCACATAATTAGATAAACTACATATCAATACATAGTTAAGTCTTTTTCTTTTCTGTAGTAATAACATCAATCACCTCCATAAGCTGATGATGCTGGACATGGTATACGACACATTCGTTCTTCATTTTCTTTTTCTGTGCATTCGATTTCTTGCCAATCTCCATTACGTCCTTTCATAACACGACGTCTTCGTAGCTGCATTCCCTCACCGCATGTTACCGAACATGCTGACCAACGTGACCATGGCCCAACTTGACACTGTGAACGAGCTAAAAAGCTAAGTTGTTCAGCAAGAATACAAAATAAGATAAAACATACGACATGGACGAAGCTGACAACGTAATTCTTGAAGAAGATGCTCAGAACTAGGACACGGAGTTCCACCATTTCTTGGGAAAGCCTATGAGAATGCAAAATAAAAGTTATTCAAGAAGAAGCATGAAACATACTTTAATCTGACGAGTACGAACTTTCTTTCCACGTCCACATGTAACAGAGCAATTACCCCAGGGTGACCATTCCTGTAGTTCACAAGGTACAGGCTTTCCTACAAATAAATTTCGAGTTATTCGATTTAGAATAGAAGTGTTCTATATAACCTCCGTCATCAATAGTTCCTCCTGTCTCTCCGAATTCATTAATCAATTGATGATTAGGAACTATAAACATCAATTTAATATATATAAGTGATTATTTTATATTTACTGATGGCTTTTGCGTGATCATAGCCCGGATGACAAATACGTTGACATTCTTCTTTGATCTCAAATTGATTTCTATTTCCCTATAATTGTGAAAAAGAAGAATATGTCGAGAAAATAAAATACTGGGAAAGAACTGAGGTTAGCAAAAGTGAGATTATTACCTTACATCCAGTATAAATGAAACGTTCACATGTTGACGAATTGGAATTAAACCAATATCTCGGAAATACTCCTCCGCATTGACCTTCGGATTTTGGTTCTTGACAGATTTCTGAGATATGAAATTTTGATTAAAAGTTGAGTAAATATTAGATTTGTGATACCTTCTGAATTTTGTTCTATGAATCGACGACATGATTGCATAGTACATGTATCCTTCTCTTGGAGTGAGATTGATGAGCATCTCTAAGATTAGAATTTCATTTTTATTAGAAAAACAAGTTTGATGCTCTTGAAACTCACATGCTCATGTTCAGCATAGAAGAATAATCGAGTACGAATACGAACCCCATCATCACAACTAGCACTACATGGGGACCATTCAGACCAAGATGTTGTTCGACAGAGTGGATCAGGTGTAACTGAACAGTCATCTCCTTGTTCACCTGAAATAAAAAATTCACAACAACAGTCATATATCAGATACTAACCGGAACAGAAATCTTTTCGTTCTAACTCAACGTTGCATTCTTCTTCTTTAGCATTTGGATTTAAAAAGTTTCGCTTGCGACTACGGTAACCATGACCACATGTAACACTGCATTCACTCCAAGCTCCCCAAGAACCAACAGCACATTTAGAGTTAAAGGCATCAGAATCTGAATATCTTTTAGTATTTTATCAAAATTTATGAAATAGTTTTACCTTCACATTCATTTATCTTAGCATTACAGAATTGTCTTTCACTCGTTTCACGATTACAATGAAAAATTTGGGCCTGGAGAAAAAATTATCTTAACAATATAAAATTCAGAATCTTACTTTCACAGGAAATACAAACACTCTGCTTCTCATACGAATACCTTTACCACATGTAGCTGAGCATAATGACCATGGCTCCCATTCAGTCATTAAACATTCTCCTAAATAATATTGAAAATTATAAAAATTGAAAACTTTAAAAAGTTTTAATAAAACTTGGAACTAAATATTTAAATTTAAAATTTGAATATCAATAGTTGATAACAAATCAATATTTTGTCGAATTTCATTTTTAAGCTTTGCAGATGCGAGAGCGGTTGTGTTAAAAATTATAACTTACGCCTATCCTTATATTCTTCATCTTCACTAGTATTTGTAATATTATAAGCTTCTTTCCTATAAATTTCATCATCTTCACAGTTAGCTTTGTTAATCTGAAAATGCTTGAAAAATAGAAACAGCCATTATTGTAAGAAATTTACATCTTTACGACGAAGGATTATCTTAGCTAACGGAGGAATAGCATCAACATCTGATTGATAGAAGGGTGATTGCTTATTATGTTTTGTAGTTATCCAATGAATTGCTTCTCTTGGTTCTGTTGGATTATTAGGTGACTGAAACAATATTTCCTCAGCGTAATATGAAAAGTACTTGGAATATCAAACCATGTAGGTTGGTCCAGAATCTGTTCCAGCATCGAAAGGTTGCAACTCAAATGTACGTTCCTTTGCCCAAGAACAATCAGGAAGGCATAAATTAATTGATGAAAGACCAACGCACCAATCAGGAGATGGTCCAAACATGGTGGCAAGAGAAACTAAGTGATGATATCTGAAATTAACAATGAATTTTAAACAAAACTATAAACATAAAGTTTTACTTATTGACAACAAAAGAAGATTTAGTTGTTCCTTGGACTTCAGGGTACCAAAGACCTTTAACTTTCATCAAAGTTCTAACTTCGGAAGCCTTAAAAATATTACAAATCTTACTCAAAGAGAAAAAAATACAAATAAACCTTCTCTTTTGCTTCAATTTGGGCTTTGTAAGTATTTCCCCATTCCGCAATTTCTTTCATTCCATCTGTAGAAATTCCACCAATTTTCCATAAGCTATAGTTAGCAGAATGTGATGCGCCAAGCATATCAGTAAAATGAGTTAAATGTTCCACTTAAATAAATCCAAATAAAATTAACTAAGTTTTAAAACAATGCTTACAAGTTGGATAATCTTTTGGATGCGTTTCTCTACTCCATAATCCAATAAATTCCATATCATAACTGGCTGTATCACAAGCACAACAAGGAGTATTTGGATTATCATCAATCACAACCTTCTCAAATCCAGCTGAAAACGACTAATGCTTTTCAAATTTTGAAAACGTTTTAGTAACCTTGAAGACAGAACATCCTAGTCAATTGGCTATCTTCAGAATACCAAACATACTTAGATTCAATGACAGATGCTTGAAACTTCACACATCCGTCCCAAACCTATATATGCATTTATCAATCCAATAATCTCAAAATTAATGAACAAACCTGTGGAGCTTGCCAGGTCGTCTCGATAAAAGTTTTTGGCCGAAGGTTGGAATGACTAACTCCAGCAGCTCTACAGCCTGGAGAAACACGAGCATCGCCTTGTCCTTTAATAACCTAAATTGAAAATTCTTAAGATAAAAGCTAATTTACATAAAATTCTTTGGAAGATTGTTCTTCCGCAAGAAGTGCAATCGAAATCCTGGTGCATATGTCGTAACATGTGCCAAGTTCAAAAACTAAAGCCCACCTCAAACTTTCCAGCTGGTGCTCCGTTCTCAAACTGCGCACTGAGAACAAAACCTCGGAAGGTTTGAACTGTATATTGAGTTTGCCAGCCTCGAATTCTTACTAAATCATTGAAATTATTATAAAACAGGATGATAATTTGAAACTGAAACCTTTATAGCGTTCACCAGGCAAGAATCCTTCGGCGGAAGATTCTGGGCCTTCTCCCTCTTGAGAAACAATTTCGATGACGTAGCCATTATTTCCAGGTCTCTTATCACCTTTTGCCTCATAAGGCCTAATATTGCATTTTTTGCCTTCAGTGCTATGAAGGAAGAATAATCCTATGAATATAAGTGAAAATAGCGGCCATGGCCGCTTAGACCTCGCCATTGAAGTTCTAAAATCAACAGCCGGTAACATATAATCAGATTGAAAAAAACAAAATAGGGCATATAATAATTAAAATTTAAACAGAAATGCTGAAATTAGAAATTTTATAGTCAGTTGAAACTAGCCAGAACAACAGACAAGACTATAGGCGGGGATATCAGCACAACTGTTGGTGATAGATAGATTAATGAGCCTTCCGACCTCTGTTGCCTCCATTCCGGCCAAGAGAATCCCGCTGCCGACTTAACCTCTAAAAGTCTGATGGCTTTCTGTTGGGTCATACTCAATACGCTTCATATAACAGTTGTTCTTAATTAATCCTTTTATGACAACAATGAACCCGTAAAACAAAAAAGAGCCGTTCGAAAGACTAGATGATTTGCAAGACACAAGTTAGATGAACAAATCAGAAAAAATATGGAAACAGCCAGGAAGTAAGTCACAAAGTTTTTAAATTAATCTACGTGGCCTGAGAAACGAATTGCTTGACGTCGAATAGTTCTTCATATTGGCTTTCATCCCACAGATTAGCCAAATTCCATTGCTCTTCTTCAGTTGTCGATGGAGCTGACCGTGCCTTCTTTCTCGGCGGTCCAGAGGAACTCGATCCAGAACCATTCAAATCACCGTCCAAAGTGAACATGTTAAGCAGTTCTTCGGTGGCCATCGATTCTAAAGATCTATTATCCGTACCAATTAAAGCCTGCAAAAACGAAGTTATTAACTTTATTATGGAAGGATCCCTTACATCAGCTGTATTGAGTTTGAATTTGTGAAAGCTCATAACTTTTTCCTCTACAGTACCCAAAGTAATAAGCCGGTAAACGTTAACCTTTCTGGTTTGTCCGATACGATGAGCTCTACAATTTAATTTTTTGGTCACAAACGAGACATTTCGACATTTACCTGTCAATAGCTTGTAAATCTTTCATTGGATTCCAATCATGATCTAAGAAAATAACTACATCAGCACCAATCAGATTGAGACCAACACCACCAATCTAAATAAACTAACTATGAAACAAAAAGTTAAATACAGTATCTCACATGTGTGGTTAGAACTAAAACATCAATTGTATGATCATTGTTGAAGCGGTCGACAACAGCCTGTCGTTCGCCGGCTGGAACAGTTCCGTCAAGAATCAAATGAGGAACCGGAGATCCAAAATTTCCCCTATAAGTTGATTAAGGATGAGTTTCCTGAAACTTGAACATACTTAGAAAGAAATTGAGAGACAAGAGCAACGGATGATTTCCACTGACAGAAAATTAATGCTCTATGCGGCATTTCCAAGGTAGTATTAGCGAGAAGATCTTCTGAAATGACGTACGTGGCATGAATATGTTAATAATGAATTATGCCAATTCAAAAAATTCATTTTTAGAAAGCTCAGCAGGCACGTGGTTGCATTAAGCTACTAACCTTCATCCTCTTCTTCATTTTTAGTTTGCTCCGTACCAATACCGCATTCATTAAGTAACTGGCCCAATGCTTCTAGTTTGCCAGAAGAAGCAGTGATTGCCTAAATGAATATTCATAGTACACATGAAACATAATTAGTAACTACAGATTTTCGTAATGCCTCTGGAGCATTAATCTTTTCCAAAACATTAATGATTAGAGAAGGATGGTCAACAAGTTTTCGAAGAGTGATGAGAGCATGAAGTGGACTGATACCATCTGCTTCGCTTGTTTTCTTACGATTTGTCGAACATCTGAAAAGAAAATAATATTCATGGGACAATTACTGATTACTACTTACCTATCAACAACCAATCTATAAATCTCTTTTTGCTCAGGACTAAGTTTACATTCGTAATCTTGAACGTTTTTATCTGGGAGTTCTTTAAGAACCTGAAAGAAATACAATTGGAATTATATTAGAAGCTTTGAAATACCTCAGATTTCAAACGTCGCATAACAAATGGTAAAATAAGTTTATGTAACCTAGAAATAGCTTCAGCGCCGTCCTAGAAGAGAAAAAGTAGAGTTGCAATACGACCTTTTAAAAACCTGAATATCCTTTTCTGTAGCTTTAGCACTGCGGCATTTGATGATCTTTCGAAGAAATTGCGATCTAAAGAGACGTTCGTCTCCGAGATATCCAGGCATGAGCCATGTGAATAAAGCCCACAAATCAGCAGGACTACAAATAATGATTTTATAATGATCGAAAAGTATATGAATACCTATTCTGGACAGGAGTTCCTGATAAGATTAGTCGACTTATTGCTTTCAACTCACAAGCATTTCTCCAAATGCTGGTTTTAGCATTTCTCATAACGTGACCTTCGTCGAAGATTATATAATTAAAAACTGTTTTCCTAAATTAACTATTATTCAAGACTAAAGAAATGTTAAAACATACGAAACATTACGATTATTTTTCAAATCATCATAAGCCATTACAACTAATTCAACGTTGGGAATTATACCATGCTCAGCTTTTCGAGCAGGAGTTCGGTCAGGGAAGAACCTATTCCATTCATTACACCAATGATCTACTAAGGTTCGAGGGCAAAGCACAAGTGAAGTTTTGGAAGTGGCTTTATCTGAAAAGAACATCTTGAAGTTTTATTTTTTTTTAAATTACCATAATCATTAGATAACACAAGAGTACAAATAGTTTGTAGAGTTTTTCCTAAACCCATATCATCGGCCAAAATACCGTTCAAGCCAAATCTTCTGAGAAATCGCATCCAAGTTATACCTTCCTGGAAATTTAGTTTATTAAACATTATAACATGATATTCGATCACCAATTGGTAATGTCTTAATTGAATTCCAGCTCGTAAACCTTTGATTTCATCAGTTCGTAACAGAGGAAGTTGAGCTGGAGAAGACAAAACATTGATAAATTGTGAATTTTCCGATAATTTATGTTTTATATCATCATTTAAGCCAACTATTTCATCTTTTGACTGTAATCAACTTTTCTGATCAAACGCTACGTTTCACATGCTCAAACCACAAACGACAAGAGAGGAACCAAATTTCTGAATGCTTCACCAGCTGCTTCACGAATTTCGGGAAGGGCATCAGCTAATCTTTGGAAAACTAAAGGAGCAAAAAGAGATACGACGGAAGCAATTGATGTTCCCAAGAACGATAATCTGCAAAAACACATAATCAATCAACTTTCAGAAAAACGATTTTGAAAAACCTTAGGAAAACCTCAACAGCCCCTTTTCTTTCAAAATCACACGATATATTAGCTAACATATGAGACAGGATATTATAGAATCGTGATATTGTGTCTCCCAGAGAAGATTTGGCAAATGTGGAAACAGCTTTTGCTCCGGCATATCTGATACAAAATGTTTTCTAATGAAATATATTAGAATTTAGTGAAACCTGTTAGCTGGATTCGGTGATTTGAGAAGCTCCAAAATCCTGGTGGTTGATTGATCGGATAAGCATGAACCCACTCTAGACCATAAACAACCATGCAATTCTAGACGACCGAGGAGTTCCTTAAAAAGATTTTGTATGAATTGAAAAAAAATTGTTCCAACTTCTTCTTTACAATCATTAATGTTAAAATACTCGAAATACTCTGGTAGCTGTTCCATGGAGAAAGTAGAGCATACCTAAATAAGCTGATTTCATTAAAGTTTATACGGCATATAGTACCAAAAGCATGAGTTCAGCATTTCTACTACTAACAGATGGTTTAACAGTTTCTGATCTCTGCTGTAAAGATATAATAGACTCCGGTGTAGAAGCCCTGAAAAAAAAAAGATTTTTATCAGAAAAATTCTAATACATACCAATCTTCAACTCGAGGTATGCGGTTGGAACATCCAAAAAAGTAATCAATAGTTTTAGCCAACACCTAAAATGGATATTTATATTTCTAATACAAAAATATTTGAAACTACCTTGACATACGGTTTAGGAGTTCTTGGCCAACTGAAAACGATCATTAGAGGTACAGCACCCTTGAATACTTCAGCAGTAACAGTTTCATTTTCCTCCAACTGAAACAGAATTAAGTAGAAAAGCTATTAAAACTTGTCATATGTGTCATACCTGCATGCATTCAACTAAGGGCCTAACCATTGGTGTTAGTTTTTCTGGTGCTGATCCGAAATAGAATAAAGCCGACGATAAAAATGCAGAAACACGACTAAATATTACAAATAGTTCAACAATAGTTCCAAAAGTATATACTTCGAATTAACTTTCACCGCCAACTTAGTGAACTCAATCCATTCAGAAAGAAGCTTATACCTAGATTGCAAAGCTTCGATCTGTTTTTCCGTCTTTTTTCCAGCAACTAAACACAATTCATACGCAGCCCTACAAAGTATGTTTTAGACATATGAGTTGAATCAAAACTCTACTTGCTAACATCTTCAACAGATGAATGATCTTGCAAATTCAGCTGTTCTCTTTTGACTCCTCTATTAACACAGTAGTCGACAAATTCGTTACAGTCCTTAAAAGTTGAAAAAATAGAATATATAAGGTAGATTAAGATCAAAATACCTGAGTTAATTGACTAACAGTTACAGTAAGTTCAGCATAACTTTTTACATTATTCCTTAGAATTGAGTCACAATTAGCAATAATTGACATAGGTGGCTCAGAATTTACACCACTACAAGTTTAGTTTTAAGTTTTCGATCAAATGCTTTAACACACTTATTGAAATCAGCTTTATAAAGAGCTGCCCATTCATTGATTATGATTGCTGTACCTAAAACTTGATAAAGTCCGGTAGATTGTAATGGTGGTATCAATAACGCTTGAATTGACTCTTTTCTAAAATAACAAAAAGTTCCAAATATGGATAATTCTCTTTTATTTGAACTCACATATTCTGTCCATTGAGTTCAGCTCCACTTTTATAAAGTGAATGTATTAAAGCTGCTACAAACTTGGCAGCCAATATCTTTCGAGTAACATATACATTATCTTTTTCTCTGTCAGACAGAAATCTCATTTCCTCACTACACATTCTTTCCAGGGGATCATCCGACTCATTAGTCGGCTTTCCAATATTTGATGCAACCACATCTGAAACAAGTCGCCATTATGGGAAAGATTGTAACAAGGTTTACCAATCAAAGGATTTTTGTGATCGAACATTAAGCAACTACACCAAAATCCGATGCTTTTTCCTAAACCATCTTCTGCCGTAACTCTTTCTGGAGCGAACAACTGATCTCTAACACAAAATACAAAATATAATCTTAATTCCTCATGAAAGCATACTTATATCGAGCAAGAACTCGGAGTTCAGTTAAATAAACCAGTTCGAATAATACCAAATCATCTCCTGGTGCACTAAACAGGATTACTCTGTAGAACTGCTTGAGTAAGAAGAACACATCCTGAAAGAAAAGCCAAATAAGAAAAATTATAATATGTTAATGATGAATAACCTCAGAAGTAAGAACAATCTCCCCTCTTTCAAGAGCAACGGAAAGCAAAGTGACAATTTTCAGTGTTCTCGTTTTGAACGAAGAATCAATCATGGATATAATGGTTAAGAAATCATTTCTTTAAAAAAAGGTAATTTGTAATAAGTCAAGTGCTCAAGTTACTCACCTAGAAAGCTTAGCACTATTATCCACTCGAAGCCAAGTATCTACAATTGACATGAGATCAATAGCCAATGCATCTAAACCAGATCGAATCTGGAATTAAAAATCTAATATAAGCTGAATTAACTGGTGTTACGCACCTGATCCTTCTTTGCTTCATTACGAAGCAACCTCCAGATGCTTTTCATAACCTCCTCAATATATTGAGTTTTAGTTAAGCCTAATGATTCATTGGATAAAAATGAAGATAAAGCTGATACTGCACATGAAACAACCTAAAACAAAGAAACAAATTTAAAAGGAAATTTTATCTAAAAACTTACATCGTCGATTGAATCATCTAAACTTCCTAAAACTAAGCGGAAACAAGAATCGAACAAGGAGGAAGAGCAAGTGATTGCGAAAAAATATTTCAAAACTAATAGTGAACTCTGCCTACAGTGCCATAACTTTAAATATAATTAATGTAAAAGAATGAAAGATTTAAAAGAATTCAAACCTTCTCTCCTTTGGCTGTAAGCATTGCTTTGACGTGATCGAGGATACATATTTTTCTAGATTCATCGCATTTATGTAAAAGGTGACCTAATGCTTGAGCACAAGTTTCACGAACAGGTGCGGTAGCACTTCTTCCTGAAATTATAATAAAAATATATAAGATAATACATTGAAAAACCTGAGACAAAATCATTGAACTGATCCAAAACAAGTACTTGCAAAATACGTAATGCAGCAAGATCTATTACCCACAAAGGTAAACTATAAATAAACTTTAAGAAGTTTTGTTATGAATTTGAACTTACCGCTGATATGAACTTGCAATAATTTTAGATAATGCTAAGGCAACTCCATGGCGAACATACCAACGTTGATCAGCCAATAATGGAATCAACCTGCAAATTAATTATAGGTATCATAATTCAAGTTACAACATTAAATCCCAAAACGTTTCATATTTCGAGTTGGTGACAATTACACTTAGAATATATTATTCAATATACAACAGAGATGAATACTAACTTATCTCTTTTCTCTTTTTAAATTACCTGGAAAAGAAATGAAGTAATGCTAGGTCTTCAGCGTTTTCGTCGCTTATTTCCTCCTTGATTTCTGTTTTTAAGCCGAAGTTAGCGTCCTAACATATAAAGTCAAATTATAGATTATTTATCAAAACTAAACCTCTTTATCATGACCGCTTGGACTATTTCCAAAACTTGATTCTCCAGGTAACACCTCAGAATCGGCTAGAAATACAGCCTAAATATTTAGACTATTGATTGTGTTTGCTTTTCAAGATTGGCTTACAGATGTCAATCCAGTAGCTGATTGTAAATTTAGATGTTCATCAATAATTTGTCTTTGTTGACGACTATTTAAACGATGTTTATCAGCAGAACCGATAGTTGCACTGTCGACACTAGAATGTTTCCATATTTAGTTGAATTATAAGAGAATTAGGATATACCTTAATAAAGGCTTAAAACTATTGATAACGGAGAAAATATCTAATTTAACTAGTTCTGAACCGACATCCACCAGCTCCTGTTTTACTTTATTATCTGGAAGATGAGAAACTACTGCAAAGACAGCATCAGCAGCTGATATCCGACAATCCCAAGAGACAGATGACAAATATTTTAATAAAATCTATAATAAAGACCATTCTCTATGTTATATCCCGTAATATCCAATATTCGAACCTCTTCCACCTTTTTATCACATAATGAATAACTTGCAAAAGCTTGAGCTGATTCTCGTCTTACTGAACGATTTTTTGATTCTAGAAGAGTACCCAAGTGAGCTAGCCTTGAATCACCCATTCAAAATACACTCTTTTCCAGTTAAAAGAGGCTGAAATATAAACAAAATTTACTAACAATGAGTAAAAACTTTAAAAAAAGAAAAGAAATTTTTAAAAAGTTTCTATTTGAGTCGCAAATGCAACGGTGTTGCGTACTCATCTGCACCGCTTTCAAAAATTGTCGATAAGCAAAGCTACTATACAAATTGGATTCGTTTAGCTCAATTCACTGTTTATTCATATAAATTGTAATAAAAATCAATTGTCCGTATTAATTTCTTGTATTATCGTCTATACATATCAAATATAAATTGTGAATTTTCATATTATCTTTTTTAATTTGGTATATTATTGTATTGCTGTTTATTTGTTTTTTTCTTCTCTTTTCTTTTTATTGATGCTCATTCACCACGAATTTAATTTAATTCTCTGAACTTCTGTTTAATATAATTTTTTAAGAAGCTTAAGTATTTTGTCATTTACTCCGCCTTCTTTGATAACATATCTTGTTTTTTCGGTACCCAGAATCATCGCAATTACAGCAATGACCATCATCAGTCTTCATTGATTTTCTAGGAACTGTCTCTGCTAATCAAATAAGGCATGATATAGAGATTTTTAGAATTCATATTTCTCACATTGTCACTTGAACTAGAGAAATATCTTCGTCATGTATTTATTTGCTCGAAATGTTGCACGCGACTACTCAAACCAGTCATTGTTTCCACTTCGATATGTTATTCTATTGAGTAGAAGCTAGCCTTATTCGTCATTTTTTATCTTTTAACAATCTCATAAAAAATATTTTTTTGTTTTGATCTTTGCACTTTCAGAACATTGTTAACTTCAACATTTATCCCTTTTTCTTTGATTTTTATAATTTTATGTGTACTATGTTACCGCCTTTCTATTTGTTTTTAAGTTGTTAAGAAGTTTATAAAGACATTTTTCTTGTTTATAATTGGTTTTCAAACTATTTTCTCTCGTAATAACCTTTTTTTTTATTTTTTGTTTGATTTCAGTAATTGATGTATGATGTTCGATAGGTTCAATTTTCTTTTGTGTCCATTTTATATTATTCAAATTTTTATTTCGGCCATTCCAACTATTTTTAACTATTCTGATGCAAATAGCACTTATGTTGAGGATCAAACTAACGCGAATAACAATTACAACAATCTAAATACAAAGTAAGTATTTCGACATCATATTGACGGTACAAGCTCTCTTATCAAATACAGAGTTTAGCAAGAGTTTCACCTTGTTAGGAAAACCATTTTCTCAGGTCGCTCATTTGTCTACCATTCTAATCTTTCTCCAATAAGTTTGATAACCAAGAAAATAAATGATTTTTCTTGCTAATATCATGCCAATTATCTTATCATTATAGCCTTTGTACATTCGCCCACCATCCTAAATTATTCGCATAATCCCATAAAACTGCTGGTCAGTAGTTTGCACTTAGAATCATCTACCTTCTCTTATTTTATTTTATGACAAAGATATTTTTTTCGCCCCAAAAGCCGGTTCTCCAATCCCACGTACACAATGAGACGACGACAGTCATTTTCGATCCTCCGTCTTTACTTTAGGATTATCGAGAAATTTCGAAATTGAACCTCAATCTTCCTAATGTCTTCATTCACTAGTAAAGCGTCTGTTCTTCATCGCAATATCCAGTGTTTGAAGTTTTATCCCAAAGTACCGCTCACGTGTTCGAAATAGGTTGTATTCCTTTTTCAATATTCTGAAATTGAACGGTTTTATGCAGCTTTTGAAAAAAATGTTCGAAGTCAACCGATTTTGCGTTAAAATTTGGAAAAAACTGAACGTTAAAATGAAAGAAATTTAACTATATTACCATTCACGTATTTCACGTTGATGTTTTATTAGTTTTAACTTTACTAAGTCTACTAACCTCCGTTCTATACACTATCAACCCGCAACTAGTTTGTTCCGGAAATTCATATTATTCATGATATTTCTTTTTCTACACATGATTGATGTGTGCTGAATATCCTCACAACCATATAGTTCCAGTATGTTACCTAGTAATCATATAGCATATAGTTTAGCAGAATTTCACCTATACCACCCATTCTATTCAATATACTATATTACTGGTTAAGCTGTATCTGAGTTTTTGAGAACAAAAGTCGGTTATATCTTTTTGTTTTTTTTCATAGAAACAGTATTTTGATCTATGGTTGATCCATTTTTCTTACGTCATCAAGCTATGCATCTGTTTCGTTTTGAAGAACCGCCAATCCAGTTTCAAACAGTCCTTAGATTACACGAGTCGTGGCCCTCCTACCATGCTTCGACAGACATCCAGTTAGCAAACCATTTTCTCTTTCTCACTCTTTCTCTCTCTCTCTCTCTCTCCCTTTCCCTCACTATTACCTTTCACTCTCTCTTTAGCTTTTTACTCTGTTTTTCTTTTACATAGTTTATGCTTTTCCTTTTCTCTTCAAAACGAGCCGCAGCATCTTTTTTAGACGTTATAATCTATGTGTACTCTATTTCTTTTGTCCCATCAAAATAAGTATAATTCGCTAAACTATCCTAAGCTTACTCATCGTTTATATGTATGTTGGATCCCAACTTTTCTGTTTATGCTAGAAGATCAATTCAGAAATATTTTAAAGTTGTCTGGTCGATCATAAACTATCTGTCTCATCTATATTTGCAATTCGTTGTTGATTCATTCATATATGATAATGATTTTTCTCATTCAGTTACATGACTTTATGAATCTTATTCATGATATCATTAAACTTTTATGTTTTTTCTATTTGTTTAGTACATTTTAAGATATTGAAAGCTTTCATTGATGTAGCCTATCACATGACGATAAGACACTAAACTATATATTGAACTTTATTTTCATTATTTGCCTAAATATGCTTTTCACTCTTATTCGTATCACAATGTATTTACCTTATTTATCTTTTTTTTTCGTTATAAATAAAATGTTTTTCTTAAGTATTTCATTTTCATAAAGAAAATCCAAAAATGAAATTGAATAATGACAAAGAGAAATGGATCTACTGTGATGTTTCAACAGAACTTCCTGTACAACTTCCGGGCTATCCAATCAAGGTCAGATATCTTTATAAAGAATTTTTAAACTATTTTTAGATGATATCAAATCGTTTTTGTTTCTATTTAGGGAACTGTCTCCATTAATTTCATCAAACCTTTGAATATTACCAAGATTTCTGCCCGACTTATAGGTGATGGAGAAGTTAACTTCACATCAAAAGTAATCAATTAATTTCGATTTCTTGGAAGTTTTTTTTTGCTAATTTAGGAACATTATAATTATTATAATCGAAGAGTATATGTAGATGAAGTTCAAGAACTCTGGCATCATAGTACAATTAACAAAATGCTGGATATGCAAGTGGATCACAATCAGGTCAGTCTTATCAATAGTCTATATAGTTCTTTTCTCATCTGATTTGTTTCCATTTAATACTTTTAGAATGCCAATCGAATGCTCCGGGGACGATTTTCATTCAATTTTCACTTTAATTTGCCCGATGACTGTGTGACATCATTTCACTGTCCCAATTCTCCAGTACAAATACGTTATTTGATTGAGGTAATTTAATTGAAAATTCACATTATTCGATATTCAACAGCTATTTATCTTTCTTCTTGTAGTTTCGTTTCTATACGGAAGATAGCTATGTGACTCACGAATATGGTTTAACAGTGTTAGCTCCGATCGGTGTTCGACGAGATACTATTATTCAGAAAAGTGTTCATTCAAAACTTTATAGATTCCCAAAGTATGTTTTTATATTTAAAAATATTTTCAGATTATCAAGTTAAAGCAAAGTCTTTCAATTTATTTGCTTTAGAGATAGAGAAATATTCTTAGAATGCACCTTGGATCGTACTATATTTCGGACAGCTGATCCTATTTCTGCTCATATAGTTGTTACCAACAGGTGCATTTCTCTTTTCAATCTCTTGTCTGTAATCATATCTCAAATTGTTTTTTCGTTAATTATTTCCCCTTTTACCCTTCCCCTTCTCTCTCTCTCTCTCTCTCTCTCTCTCTCTCTCTCTCTCTTAATTTCTCTCTCTCTCAATTTCTCTCTCTCTCTCAATTTCTCTCTTTCTCTCTTTCTCTAATTGATTGAAGTCATCAGAGTTTTAGAAAAAAATATTTTCATTTCTTGAATGGATTTATTTCAGATGGAAGCAATCATTGAAATATGTTCACATGAGTATTGTGCGTTGCATATCTGCCGATGGTTATCTAATTGATAATTCAAAAATAACTGACACTCACATGGTTTATATTGATACAACAGGTACATTTTAATATTCAAGAACAAACATTTACTTGATATGGATGATAAAAATGCAAAAAAAACCTGATGACTTATGCTTACAAATATTGAATATTTGTTTTTTTTCTTTATTCCAACATATCAAATATTTAAAAAATTTTTTTTGCACATAATATATATATATATATAAATATTATTTGTTTCAAATTTAATATCAATATTTAAAATATTGTATAAACGTAAAAAAAAGGGAAAAATTCTCAAAAATAGATGAAATGCAACCGATTCACTAAAATACTAATGCAATAATGAAGTTGCACTTGTATACGTGTAAATTATGCTAACTATATGACGTGTATATTGTCTTTAATATGAATACTTTTAGGAGTTGGATTACCATCTTCACATCCAAAAGTTGCTATCGGTGAAACATTCAACTTCTGTCCAGCATTCAATGTTCCAGCATTATCACCATCGATGAATGTAGAAGGATTGATGACCACTTCTTATTATTTGAAAATTGCTCTTGGACGAGCACATAACTATGTTTTAGCTACACTTAAGGTATTGTATTTCTAAAATCTAATATAATTTATATATTATACATTTATTGAAGATTCCAATCAAAATAGTTACTGATGTATTGGAGGCTGAAAACATTGCCAATGTTTCCTCATATGACGGTCAGTTCAGAATTTAAAAATTTTAAGTTCAACATTAATATTCAAATCCCTAAAGAAAATATGAAATTAAATCAATTTTAGTTATTATATATATATGTTAGTATTATTATTTTTTATGTTTCAGAAATGTTAGTGGATTTGTCACCAAGTGTTTCCTCAACTACGTCTTTCTCACAAGCCGTAGATTTGCTGGCTTAACTTCAGATACGGGTTTATTTCTCCTAATTCATGATTATGCTCTAAAATTATTTTTAATATTATGAATATTAGTTATATATATATATACAGATATATGTATATTTGAATTAACATTGATTCTCCAATTTCTTCAATTCTTTCCTTTTACGAAAGATTTGAATTAGAAATTCTTTTAAAAAGTTTTCAAACCAAAATATTGAAATGAAGACAAACTCATATGTGCCTGATACCTCATGTTACTGTCATTACGGTTGTATTTTTCTGCTTAAACAAACTTATGTTTTCTTTAATTTAATATGAAAATCATATAATAATTATTATATTCATTAGTCATATGTATTCTTTAATTTCTTTTATATATATATGTTAAAGATCTGATTATTTTAAAATAATTTCTTAAAATTTAAAATTCATTCTTCATATATCACTTACGATTATTTTAAATATGAGAAAAAGTAATAGAAAAACATAAAATATACATATATGCTGTACAAATTAGAATATTAGTTTGAATTCGTTGACGTACGTTTAGACATGTTGTCTGAAGATTCTGTAGCTGTTGTGTTATCGTCTTCGTCGACTGATGGATGAGCGTGGGCCAAAAGAGGTGGCTCAACAAGCTCTATGATGTCTGAAAGAAAAAACAACTGTTTACTGTTTTGTTTCATTGTTTACGTGCTTATTATTGAAGAAAAAGAAACATGAAATGATCTAGTAAACTGAAGAGATTGAAGTATTTATCAATCATCAACAGGTTTTCATAATTTTTCGAATGATTTTCGCTTTCTTGTCTACTTTTGTTAACCAAAAGAAATTTTAAACATATGGAATCTGTTTTTGAAATGAATAAGTTATGATCATGAATGTCTATTCATGATAACGGTGAAGGTTCATTTATCAAATAAAAAACTTTTTTTTGAATGTATTTACGTAAATGCTTACCTTTCTTTGCTGCAGCTGCTGCTGTTGATGGAATTTCAGAAGCATTCTCATCAGAATTGTCGTCAGTTGATTTGTGAATGTCATCCTTTTCAACCAGGATATTCACTTTAACATGTCCACGAAGCAATGTAGATCCCCATAAAGAGTTAGGATCAATCTTTTCTGTTTTTCCATTTATGAGACGACGACCATCTACAAAAAGGATTTTATGTAGAAATTGTTTTTAACGTTCAAATATTTATGATAAGATCGAAGAAACGAATGTATTCAGATGTTCTTCTAATATGTTCAAAGTTCTATTAAATGGAATGAATGAATCAATTTACCTTCTGTATAAGAGACAATGTCCTTATCTTTAATTTCTGTGAATGCTTTTCTATCTTCTTCATTAAGCTTCAAACATAAAGTTTAGAGAAGAAACAAACATTGAAAAAGATTTACCTGTGGGCCATTTTTGGGATTTGTCGAGTAAAACTCGACACCATCACTAGGAGAATTCATCATTCCCAACATGTTTAGAAGACTGTCTGAATGCTTTGAATTAGAATTAAAGAAAGTTAAGAAGATTCAGGAAATCTGAAGAAGAGGACGACAAACGAAACTATCAAGACACAGAATATTCATGTATACTACGATTTCTTCTGGTCACGCTTTCAATAGATCATGATAGAAGATAGTATAACTTGAACGAAAATTATGTATATGTGTATGTAGTTACTTAGAAGAATGAGTATTGTAATTTTCAATAAAATCACAAACTATCCAATAATTTAAAGAATCATTTAGGTTGTCTACTCTATATATATATACATATATGTATGTGAAAAGAGAGAGAGAGACAGAGAGAGAGAGAGACAGAGAGAGAGAAAGACAGAGAGAGAGAAAGAAAGATGATCGAGCTACAAGGGATAGAAAGAGAAATAAGCGATTGCTAGCTTTCTTGCCAAATAGCGTTCATTATCTTTTACGCTCATCATAGGTATTAGGCAAACCCACCTCATGAAATTTGGGGAATAAACCAGATAATTTGAATCTATTCAGATAGTTAAAAGATCAAAATATTAATGAGTCATTCTAATCAACGTCATACAACATTCTTTCATTTCTTTAGATTATAACCGAAAAAAATTTGTGAAATATCATAAAACAGTGAAAGATAGGTTGTAAGATGGTGTGAAACGACACTACATGCTGTCCTTCTGCGATAGTCAAACCTTGTTCGTAGCTTCAATAAAATTTCGAAAAAAAAGAGAAAATGAAGAAGTAGACAACGACGACAACTATGAAGAAGTAGATGAAAAAGGCGAAGAAGGCGAAGACGAAAGAGAAGAAGGCAACCCATTAATGAAGTTGAAGAAGAAGAAGTATTAGTAGTAGCCATGCTACTACTACAAGAAGACGTCAACGACGTCACATAATAAAAATGAGACACTAGAAGGTCAATAAGGACCGTCAGATCATTCAAAAAAAAATTTTTTTTTCACCAACCGATCCTAAAACGTACTGACAGTTGATAGAAGTAAGTAGTAAGAAAACTAGAAAAACAAGCCATTACCTCTCTGTAGTAGTGAATACAGTAGAATATGAATGATTGCCTAAGGAAGGCAGAAGAAAAAATTAAAAATTCTAATGATAATACCTGGATGCTAATGGTGATTGATGGAAAAAAAATTTAAAAAGTTTTTGTATTTGTACAAATACAAAAAGAAAAAGATGTCTCATATGATGTACAAAAAGTTTTTTTTTTTTTGAAAAAAGAAAGAAATAGTTATTCATGCTTCAGCCAAATCATCTGAGAGAGAATGAAAAACCTGTCGAGAATGTGATAGAGAGAGAACGTCTAGGGTGGTCAGGGTGGCGTGGACGATTACTAGAAGAGCGTAAGACAAATTAAATTAACGAAAGAATATGATCTTGTGTCCGTTCATTTGTCTTTCCAATCGTTTATATTAAAAAAAAAGTTGTAACTTAAACTTTATAAGGAATAGCTGAATATGAGAAGCATGATGTCTGTGATAAGTAAAGTATAATATAAAAAATGAATTGATGGACAATGAAAAATTGCTGAGAAAATGGTTACTGATACAAGGTATGATAGGTATGAAAGAATTACTAAAATTATTATAGTTTATATACGGAACATCAGAATTATATTATCGATATATGACTAATTAGGTAAACGTCATACATATTGATGTGTTAATCGTCTAGTTTAAAGACGATTAATTCAGATTAAAAGACTCGATGTTCTTGTGTATCTCGTCATAGTTTTATCTGAAGAATGCACAAAAATTAGTGCAAAAGCCTTTTTCTAGCGTCATGCTTCGCAGAATCGGGAAGAAGCATTTATCTAAAAAAAAGATAAAATGAGAGAGAGAGAGAAAAATAGAGAGAGAGAGAGAGAGAAAGATGGGAGATTAAGAGGTGTTAAGAAGGATGGAAAAGAAGGTAAAAGTATACGTACAGATCATGATCTGAACTTACAGTCTGGCAAGATAATACAATGTGATTTCCGTTTAAATGTATATATAGCGGATTACTATACAAAGTTAATCGTATAGTTAATATAGTTAAAAACAAATAAAGTTCATCTATGCATGTGATAATCAAGAACTACTATTTTCCAGGTTAGTAATATCTTTTCAAGTACAATATACATGTGTATTTCTCTGTATAAATTGTTCTAATTCAGTTGTTTGTCTATGAAAAACTATGAAGAGAAGTTTCCTTATTTTCCTCTTCATACTTGACTTAGAACAATGTCCTTTATTCATTTTTCCTCATGATTTTCATGTTATATCTAGTGTGCAGACCTATGTATATGTAAATAGTTTTCATCCATATATTTCTTTTAAAAAAAGAAAAATATCAAAGAATGAACTATTAGTAGAAATATATTTAAATTTGAAAAAATTGTTTTTAACAAGTTCAATTGATCTTCTGATTTAATTAATCAAAAATGAACTTCAATGTTATCATCGATACGTTGTTCAGCGCATCTCATCAGCCTCTTCTCTTCTCTCTCCTGTCTCCACACACACACACACACACGTTTTGTCTTTGATTATTTAATATAATTAGGAATATGATATCATATCAAGTATACAACATGTTTATTTTTTTCCATCAAATTAGATTACAATGAATGAAATGCAGAAATTGATAGCCGAACGTTATGAGATCTGCTGTTTGCAAGTTGTTGTTGTAGTTATCAGCCATGATACTCTTGTGCTATATTCTTCTCTTAAACCAGCAATGTTCTACTTTATGCATTATCACCATCGAGGAGTTAGCTTATGCCATACAGCTATTGGCTGTTCGGGATGATGTATGACGTCATGCCATTGCTTCATTCCCGAATCACCTCCCAAAGTTCCAACAATAGTATGACCAATTTCATCATTGGCACCAACAAGATCGTAATCCATCACCTTGAAATGGAGAAGCAATGATTATGAATGGCTAAGATAACGTTAGTACTTACCGTCACAACAAGATTGACGTCTTTCTCCAATACTTCACGGGATGGTACATTAAAGGCAAAGCTTTCATTAAAAATTGGTGTAAGTGTTTGTGGTTTAACGGCTGTTTTTCGTTTTTCTAGTTTATTACCTTGTTGCACAAGCCATAACTTGACGTAAGGATCTAAATTTGCATGATTATTCAATTTTCTATTCAAGCTTACACCTTTTCTACAATCAATTTTTAATTTTTATGTCTTTCTAAGAATTCCATGTTCATAAATATTATTATTCAAAAATTTAATAAGTTATACATACATGTGCCCTTTCTCTTCAAACTACAAAGAGAAAAAAAGGTTTTTGAGTCAAATTGAAGTCAGAATACATTCATATTCTGTTATTAAAGATAGTTATTTATACATGCATACATATGTAAAGGTCTTTTGACTATAATAATTATATATTTTAACTATTTATATCTCTCTTTCTCTCTCTCTTTCTCTCTCTCTCTTTCATTATCTTTCTTTTTTAATCATTTTCTTCGTTCTCATTTTGGATTAAAAAATATAAAGAGATGAAACAAGCATATTCAAATATATAGTCTAACTCAAAATTATTACATAAGTTAAATATAATATATATATATATATATTTCTTTTTTATATAAATGATCTATTTTAGAAAATAAAAGAAAATAAGGATTTTCGATATTTCCCGAAACTTGTTTTGTTCTTAGTAAATGAAAACTATAATCAGGAAGTGTGATCATCTGATTTTTGGTGTTAAAGATTATAGTTTTTTTTAATTTTTCCTGTTTTTTTTGTAAATATAATATATAATAATAATAATAATAATAATGATATGATAATTTTGATAAATTCTTTCATATAATTACTATTAGCATAATCAGTCAGAAAGAATAAAAAAATATTCAAAAGACATAAATAATGTTTGTTAGCTTTCATCCGAAGATATAAGCTATTACTCGTATTATTCTATTTTCTATATTGCCCTTTCGAATTTCGATGTTTAACAAAGCAAAAAAGCCTTTTCTAGATAGAAGTTTGCATGCTTATATGATTCACCTGAACTTCCAAGCTTATCTTTAGCTTTTAAGTCTCTAGCTTTAATCACACTGACGGTAATCTTATTCAACTCAGGCAGATAGCACAATGACAGCATCAATTCACCACATTGTTCCTACAAAATACATTATATATTATATACATAATAAGTTGTGACAGAAACTAAAATAAAAAAAAATAAAAAATCAAATGATACCTGTGAGACAGTTGGCCGTTGTAAATGCTTCCAATAGACGGGACTGTGATCGAATTTAACATTCTTCAATGGCAACAAAATTTCTCCGATTGGATCATCAGCTGAGAATCTGAAGTTATTAACATATAAAAAAGAAATTATATGAAAGATGAATATATAGCAACCGATTAGTATAAAATGAAAAAAACAAAATAAATAAATATAGTTAAGAAGACGTGAACACGTCACACGTGGAATTTGCCACGTAAAATATTCACGTACCTATCATAATCCATAACTTGCATTACAAGCGTCATATCATGTAGCTTCTTCATTGAATGACCTTAAACAATGAAAATTTAATAAATTAAACAGTATAAACAAGTTTTATTAATTATATTATTTTATATTTAATTATAAATTGTATTTTACCTAAACCTGGCCGAAAATATATTGCTGGAAACATATGAATGAATGAATGAATGAATGTATATACTGTAGTTTAAAATTATTATTATTGAATGAATATCTTTATAATAATAAAATAAATAATAAACTATATGATTATACAATAAGATGTAATAATAATTATAAAATAAGTTATTTAAGATATTATTAAAAGACTATTTTATATTATGATAAATAACCGAATACATTATGATGAACTACTATTTCTTAACCAGATGAGTATTCAGCTTGAAAAAAATGGAAACAAACATAAATTGCAAGACAACTTATAAGCAATTGTCCGCCTATTGTTTGAATTTATAAGGAGAAAAAGGGAAAAAAAAGTTCAAAATGTAATTGTCAAAAAGGTTTTTGTATATTTGCAATAGAATAATCAGAATACTACACACTAGGATAAAGTCAGATATCCATATATATATATATATATATGTGTGTGTGTGTGTGTATGTGATATGGGATAGATTAACAAATTGACACATGAAATGATTTTGAGCTTGAAAAGGCAATTCACTTAACAGACGATATGATTACATCTTTCAGTATTGGAATGCAATAAGTAAGAAAAGTTGAAGCATTACGGAATAGAAATAGCATATTAATTTTAGAAAAAATCAATATTATATGGTTGAGATCATGAAAATTGAACTAATCACACACGTACACACAAGAATATATCTCATAATTGAGATCTGACAGCCAGATATGATGACGTAAGCAATATTATATATTTTAAAAATTTGGCTTGATATAATGCTCATATAAATAGAAAATAATTATAGATTAACTATATATATATATATATATATATATATATGTATATTTATAAGTGTGAATCTTAGCTATATGATATAATTAGCTTGGTATTACGAAGTGAATAGGTGAAATGAGATGGTAATCTCAGCAGCAAATACAACACACGGTTGAGAGCTGATTACCGTCATCATCATTATTGCAAATTTTCATTAATTTTTCAAAAATATATTGAATATACGTCTGCTAATCTTGAATTAATATTCATTCATTTATTATTAATAACTAAATAAGTTTATTCTTATTAGCTATTTTGAATATTCATTAACTGTTGACAATCTCTATACTATATGTTATGTTATTATAAAATTTATAATCTCCCTCAAATTATAAAATAAGAAGAAACAAATAGATTCAGAATATCTAATATATTTTAATTTTAATTCTATTTATACATTTTTGTAAATTTTCATTTAAAAATTGAATAAACATACCGGGAAATGAGAGTGTCTGATGAAATTTAGGATTTAGGTTTCGTCGATGGACCTTTGTACGTTCAGATCTGTTTGGGCATTGCAGGAGAAAAACACGAACGTATGGATCAGAACTTCCTGTAAGAGCATTGTTTTAAGAATGAAATCTCTCTCTCTCTCTTTCTCTCTCTCTCTCTCTCTCTCTCTCTCTCTCTCTTTCTTTAGTTCTCTCTCTATGTTGAGTGCCCTCTTTAAGTAAAACCACTCGCATATGCTTTAAAGCTTTATAAAATGAAGTTTTATAGGTCAATATATACTATATAGTATATAGTATATATAAATACATTTATTATTATAATATTTTCCTACAAAAAGTTCAAAATTATGTTATTCACATGAATAAGTTTATTGTATATTGTTTTTTTATAAATTTACAAATATTTCTCTGAATATTTTTTCCATTTTCTAATTTATTAAATTAATTTCAAATAAAAATTTTATTTTCATTTTCATTTTTACGTAATAAATCTCTAATATACTATTTCTTAAACTCAAAATTTATGTTTTGCTTTTCCACAATGAGCTTCAATACGTTTTCATTTGAAATGCTGTTCCATATTTCAACTAATTTTTTGAAGAAAAGAAGAATTTTATTACTAAAAGTTGAGATAGGAAATGCTTAAAAAGGAAGTTGTTGAATGGTTGACAAAGAGACACAAACGAATTTTTGCTAATTTCTTCTCAAAAAATCAAGAAAACTGATGAGAGCTTAACATGAAAGGTTCAGCAAGCATCTTCACAATGTATAGTGAATTGAGTTTAGAATTTCCTGTGAAATCACTGTTTGTTTCTTTCACTTTTACCGCTCAACAGCCTTAGAGATTGTTGGAAATGAGCATAACATCCACTTTACTCTATTTTTTGTTTGTGAAATTAAGATAAAGTAATTCTTATTTTAGAATATAGTATATCCATCTTACTATGCTTTGTCTCTCACTCTCTCCTCCCTCCTCATTCCCCAGCCCCCCCCCCTCTCTCTCTCCCTCTCTCTCTCTTTCTCTTTCTTTCCCTCCTTATTTTATTTTTTTAATATTTTCTCTTGATAATATTTCAAAGAATAGACCCTACACATTAGCGTTTGAACTATCCGTACAAAGCTTTAGAGAGTTTCTATTTTGGAATTATCATGTGACTTCCTTGTTTAACGGCTTCCAAAAAATATGAATGTTTCATTATATTTTAATTTAAATTTTATATTTCTGTATAAAGAAAGTTGGATAGAAACCTGTAAAATCTTTAACTGGCAAATCGATAGCTTCCAACAAATGAACATGTAGAGTACTACATTCACGTTCATAGGTTATGGAAAAATTCAATTTTCCTCTGTATTCTCCAACAACTTCAGGTTTCAGATTATCAATAACATTCTGTAAAATAAAAAAATAAAAATAAACTAAATAGAAACATATTTAAGAATATTATTGTTAGTTACTTACAGCATTTTTCCATGGAATTGTATGAGCTATCTTGCTTCGAAGAGAAGTTGTCGGTTGTACTTGTTGAGTTATTAGTTGAGGAGCCAAACGATCTGGGCTAAAAACATTGAAATGATCATAAAGTTAACTCAAGTTGTCATTAATATTAAGAAGATAATTGAAGAAAACAAACGAACTGAAATAGAGCTGCTTGCTGCTCGCAGTCCAATCTATCCAGATCTATGGGCTTTCTCAATCTAAAACAAACATAAATAAATAAATAAATTTATTTATTTATAAACATATTTACTATAGTTAAGCTTATTTCTTAATAGTTAGTTGGCGGATTTAATTTTAATTTTTTTGATTTTCAATTGCATGTGATGTATGTATATAAGAGAGTGTGCTTGTTTGTTTGTGGTTGGCATAGGAAGTATGTATGTCCCTTGTTATGTATTCAATGTCAAACGCCAAAGTTTGTAAACACAATGAATGATAAACTTGAGTAAGTTCCAACCTGTAGACCATTACAGCAAAGACAAAGAATGATGTGGACAAAGCTGCAGCTACAACATATACTACGTATAAGGGAATAGTAACAACAGCTTCAGGTGGTGGAGGATTAATATCCTCATAGTACATCATATTTGGTTTTTTCCCCCTCTGAAAATTAAAAGAATATTATTATTTGATTAAGATTTGATGTAAATTCAAAATAATTTTAAGACAAATCAATAAGAATATATTATAAGAGACGAATGGTTTTAGACTGGATTTAGGATGAGATTTTCAGTTTTTCATTCATATTTCACACAGAAGTTTAACAAATTTTTAGCAACAAATGCTTTGTAACCAAGAAACTGAATGCTAGTTGCTATTCAGCTGGCATACTAAAAATCAAAATAAATAGCCAAATGAACAAGAAGTAGTAGTAAGGTTCAGGAAAGAACTGATTTTTCAAGATTGAAGTGTCAAGAGAGATTGGACAACGAAGAAGCTTGTATAGCATATGCTATGTATATCTTACAATAAGAAATACATAAGATTGTTGTTCAATAATTTCAAGAGAATAAGTCTTTTAGTTGTTTTTTTCCAGACAGTTTTGCTTATAGAGGTATAAAGAGAAGAAATAGAGAGCGCAAAACGAGGAAAAGAGAAAGAGAGAGCTACATAAGCCATATACATATCAAGAGAATTCAAAAGAGAGAGAGAGAGAGAGAGAGAGAGAGAGAGAGAGAGAGAGATAAAGAGAGAGAGGGGAAGAGAGAGAGAGAGAGAGAGAGAGAGACACCGTAAGAGAGAGAGAGAGGCTGAATGAAAGAAAAATAATGAGATAAAAAGGTATGGTTAGATAATATGGTGAAATATGGTCGATAAAGAGGAATATCTAAAGATTATTCTTGTCATAATAGTATTCCATCATGTTAAGTATCTTATATCTCAATATACTGATAGAATTTCTGAATATATTTTTGCTTCTTAAGTGGAAAATCAAAAAAAAAAAATATTATTCCTAGCAATTTGACATGTCTTGTGATATGAAGCCGATATAGATAGGTGAAGTTCATAGCTCGCCAAATCTGATGTGTACATCTTGATCGGATACATTTTTTTGCAGAAAAAAAAAGAGGAAAAACGCATTTTCAAGGCCGATTTTCTTCCTGAATATGATGAACATGAGAGCTTTTTAGCTCATGTTTTCGAACATCTTTAATGGACTTTGACGATTTTTTTGTGATCTTTGTTCACATTAGTTTATATAAAATCATATAAAGCAGTAAAAATAAAACATAAATCGAATAATTTAATTAATCAAATAAGATATTTGGTTCATAATTGAAGATGTGAATTGAAGTTAATATGATTTATTCCATGAAAAATGAATAATTAGTGAAATAGCTCAAGTGAACTTGCACGTATGTAGCTTAACTATACGTATAATCAAATGAACGATTACGACAAAATGAAGAAACATTGAAGTATGAGAGCAGAATATGTGAAAATCCTATACTCCAGTAATATAGTAAGTATGAGCTATAAAAAAGTTTTAAGCATTTCTGTATAATATAAACAGAAAGGGAGACGAGAGAAAGAGAGAGAGAGAGAGACTGAGAGAGACAAAAAGAGGAAGGCAGAGTGAGCATGAGAAGATAGTGAGACTGAGTTGCTTTGTTTGTAAAATTATTCTGAAATTTATGGCGTTCAAGAGAGTTGAGGTCATTTTGGTTGTTGTCATGAGGGGAAGCGGAGAACGACGTTCAGATGCTGTGCTCCAGCCACTTAAACCAAATAGTTAAAAGAAGTGTAAAGGAAATAAATTTTTAATAAGATGATTATACTATTATATTGGATAATAATAAGAATAAGTTTATAAATTATAATATGATATTATAATTTATAAGAATATAAACAAGTTTTGCAGAGAATTACGGATGAAAATGAGTAAATTTTTTGCATAATTTTCGTTCAAACCTCATTTTGCGAAAGACGAATTGGAAAAAAGATAAATCAGGTAGATGACGACTCTTTGCATAGAAAATAGAACTAAGGATGAGTAGGTGGTATATGTATGTATGTATGTATGTATGTATGTATATAGAAGAATGAATTTAAAAGAAGAGATTGCAAAAATGCTGGAAGAAAATGCTGATATCTGCAAACTTGTTCATATACTTACGTATATTTATTTGAATGATAAATGTTTGAAGGTTTGAACTGAGAATCATTTTATTCTTTCGTCTTCTTTCTCAGAGATTTTAATGAAAGTGCTCATGCTTAATCTAACGGAAATCCATTATTGAAAAATGTCAAAATTATTAAAACTGAAAGAAGAAATGTCGGCAACTTAGTGCTTGAATTAAGAAATATTTCGTTAAAATGAGGAAGAGATCGTAGAGTAATTGAGATAAATATGGAACAGAAGTACGTGTTTAATGCATCAAAAACAGTACAGAGAGACATAGCTGAAGCTTGAGCTGAAAGTCTTTACTCTTATAAGCATGTTTAAAACTTTTCTGAACAAATTTACAGTAAGTTCATAGGTGTTAAAGTTGGAAAAAAAGATTTTATTAAATGCTTTACATCACTTATGGAGGAAGTCATTTGAAGCGATTAACAGGCATCACGCTTTGTTCAAAGCGTTTTCTAACCTTTGTTGCTTTTATGACCATCATTTTGCGGAAGTAAAACATTTTAAAGTTTGAAATTAAATAAAATAGAAAGAAAAAAAAGAAAATATTATTATAAATAAGTTTTATAAATTATATATTTTTTATAAAATACATAGATTGTTGTATAAACATACATACATACATATGAATATCTATGTGAGGCAAACATCTCTTTAAAGGCCCAACGATCAAAATTGGAGGAAAACCCTCTATTCTCATGCATATTTGAAAGTAACTGTTGATGATTCAGATCTTTAGAACCTCACCACATCCTTTCATATCATCATCTTCTTCTTCTGTTGACGAAACTACTATTAACTTCTATTTGAAGCATGCGATAAGAGAGCAGAGAAGTAGTGGGGGGGGGGGGGGGGGGTAATAGGTGCAGCTCGGCTACTTTTACTCTCTCTGTATTTCTGCTTTTACTACTCCCTTTCATCTCTCGACTTTTATATGTTTGAAAGTCATTTCAGACATCTTTTACTTTGTTCTTTTTGATGCTTTCGAGTCTTGCATGTATTCTATTTCTGAATTGTTTGAACTCTTCCGTCATCTTTAGATCATTTGCCTCTTTAAATACAGATAAAACCTAATGTTTCCAGTTTCAAAAATTAATTTTTGAACAATAAAAGAGTAATATGGAACATAATTGAAAGAGATTAACAACATTTTTCAGAAAATTTCACGAATAATAAAAAGAAAACGAAAATAAAAAAAGAGCATTATGCACGAATTTCATATGTAATAGCTAATTTCTTAAAAATCAGTACTTAAGACAGATTTATGAAATTGCTAAGAAATGGGTTTTAGCTTCTGAAAATCAAATATACTTCTACTGTACGATAAGACAGTTCATGTTGAACACAGGTGAACAAGAGGTTGTAATTCAGAACATTAAATATTTTTTTTGGAAATCAAATTTACTATTCAAAGCGGAAGTTGAATAGTTCTTAGAAGAATGGGAAATATATATATATATATATATAAAGAGAAAGAGAAAGAGAGAGAGAGAGAGAGAGAGAGAGAGAGAGAATAAGAAAGAGATTGTGAGAGGTATTGGAGACTAAAACTGATATTAAATAAAGTAATACCTAATGTGATTGATTTCTTTTAATAAATTCAAAACAAAATCATCAAAAATTAGAAATCAGCTATGAAACCTAAGCTATTGAACGTTGTTGAAGTTCTTTATAGCGATCTATTCATTTTAAATTGAACATATTTCTCATTCATGAAAATTCAATTAGAACAAAGAATGTGGTAAATGAAAAGTACTAGGTGGGAAGACAAAAAAAGTATAAAGAAACTTAACTATGTAGTAGATTGTATATATATAGATATGCATACATACATGTATATACATATACATATATGCCCCAATAATGTAGTTAAATTGTGGAAAACTTTTATCTAAATATACCTGCCCTTCTCTCTCTCTCTCTCTCTCTCTCTCTCTCTCTCTTTCTCTCTATCTCTCTTTATATATTACTTACCTTTTCCTTGTTCTCCTCCTTTCTCTCTCTCTCTCTCTCTCTCTCTTTCTTTTATATATATATAGATAGATAGATATAGGTATATATATATCAAATGTAGTAAAGCATAAGTATTTAGTAGAAAATTTAAACTTATATACGCTCATTATCATTTCCTATTTCGCCAAATGAAAAAATCCAAACTTGAACTGAAATGAGGAAGAAGACGAAAAAAACCGGATATTCGTAGATTGACGTATTTCGACGCTTAGTCTTACTTATATATTACATATGTATATTATATATTTTTTTTCACATCTGTATAAGTATAAAGGTTGAGAGCTGAGACAAAAAAACTAGATTACCTATACATGTCCATTAATTATTTACAAAAAATTTTTCTTTCATATGACATATATCGGGCTTTTTTTTATCTTAATAATATTAAAAATTCATTTTAATAAATTAGTTCAAATTGTCTAAAATAGCATTTACCTGATGTCACGTAAGATTTAGTTTCATCCACGCTTATGCTAATCAGCAGTTGACGTAGAATTTCTCTCCGTGCTGTTTGAAGCTATCCGCTCATTTGAGTTTGAAAAACGTTAAGAAACGGTTGCTTCCGCTTTCAGGAGAAAAGAGAAAGAATGAAGGAATTGGAAGAGATATATAGAGAGCCAGAAAGAGGTTAAAAGGAAGAGGAAGAAAGACTGAGAGAGAGAGAAAACTATTTGAAGAATAAATGAAAAAGAGAGAAAGAGAAGGAATAAATGATGACATGAAATGCAATAAGAGATGGCGAATTATGAATTTCAGCAGGAAAGTAATGGTTTAGATGAACCAAGTTAAAGCATTAAAGCATAAATTTATGTATTTATTATACTTTCATGCACTTCAAAATGTTATTTCATTTTCTTATAAAAAATTCTCAATGGATGCACATTACAGACTTTTAAGCATCTATCCATTGCTAGTTTTATCTATTTGACAAACTTTTTAAAGAAAAAATGCCTTTTAGTGGTTCAACTTAAATGAAAATGAGTTCAAATATCTGTTTTCAGTACACAGTTTTCTTCAGAAAAAATCTTTTTTTAGTTGAACAAAACGTCGAAGCACATGCAACGTATTGTGAGAAAATCAAAAGAACAGACCATAGTATATCCATCATATGTTTGTTCTTCAATATGACAGTTCTATATAGTTTCATAGTCTTAATAGTAAAGGAAAAAAAATTTAGAATCATAGATACTAATCAGAAAAATATTTTTCACCTTTCTACCCCTCTTGCTCTGAGAATTTTGCAAGAATTGTGATTTGGGAAAGAGAGAGAGAGAGAGAGAGAGATATGGGATAAGGTTTAAAAATAAAATTTTTATACTATTCAAAAACATATAATATATAATATATAGTTCTGATTGCTATAACTACTACTATTACCTATTACCTAGTGTCTGCTAACTATGTACGTATTACTATAACTATAAGGGACTTTTGAAATAAATATAAATAAGATAATTTGGAAAATAATAGTAAAAGATTAATAGAATAATATACGAATGATCATGTACACATACCTATATATATATATATATAATTATATGATTTTTGATAACATATAGTAATAATAATAAAAATAAATTGAAATACAATATATATTGCTTCAGAAAAATGGGAAAGCTTGAAGAAAGTCAAAGAAACAAAAAAAAAGAAATAGGAACATAGTCAAAAAAAGCAAAATAGATGAACCGAATCGTTTGAGAGAGAAAGAGAGGCGTGTGACTTGATACTGAAGTCAAAACAATGATGAGATGTGTGTCTTCCGGAATATATTTTGCTATTTTCTTAATTATGTTTGAACAATTATTATAATCATATAGTTAGCTGCAGAATTATAGATATGCTAGTATGATCGCTAAACCTGTAATGATCAGAAGCGATGTGATTGCAGATACATACGGTCCCTTTTGCACACGGATGCGCCGTTGTAAATGCAATATATGTGAAGAGGAAGCACGGAAAAACACTTTCGAAACCAAAAAGTAGTTAGTTTCATCATCAGAATACTTTAAGAGAAGCTTTCTTTAGTGACAAGCTGCATCATGTGGCTTGTGCTAGAGGAAAGAGCGTGAAGAAGAAGATATGATATGTATGCATGTTTCAACAAAGGTACTCAGGAAGTTGAACAAGTATGAAAGAAGAAAGAAACCAAATAAGTTTAGAAGTACATTTAATTTGAAACAGCAGAAGATTGAAAGTGGTTATACAAGGAAGAAGAAGAGCTAAAAGAAGAATCTCAAAATAGATGTATGAATGAAGGTTAAGCTCAAAAAACTTGAACAAACTAATCGCAAATGCAAAATCAAATTGTTGCCACATACGTGTAGTATGTTAGATGTTTTAGATGATAGAATCATGATTTTTTATATTTTTCACATATTTTATTTGATATATCATTAGTTCTAAAGATATAAACTTTACGCTTTCCCAAATAGTTTATTATATTCACATAATATTACCTTTTTCTTCCTCTCTTTCCTCCTCCCTCCCCCCTTTTTCTGCCAACCTCCTCACAAACCTTATCTCTGTCTTTCTTTCCACCCTTCCCTCTTTGATCTAAAAGAAACAACATTTTTTTATTTTATACGATAAATATAAGAAACAAGCTAGTTTATTGCTGTCTTTTATTCATCATTTATATGGTGAATATCAAGCAGAACACAAAAAACGAATATGAAACCTAGACGAGTAAAGGCAGAAAAAAAGGAAGAAGCTGCACGCCATGCTTGAGGTCACATGTAGAATAAGTTTGAATATCAATTCATAACTTATACGTATTTCTAATTTTTATTTCAAGAACTCACATAGATATCTAATTTTATTCTTTAACAACAAAAAAAAATTGCGTATGCTTACAGGAGGAGAAGCTATAGTTAAGCTATTAGTATCTCTCTACTATTACTCCCCCTCACTGCCCTTCCCACCGGCTTCGTTCTCTTTCTCTTTTCATATATTATTCCATTTAATCTCATCAAACTTTTAATTTTAATCTTGTTCAACTCATATAAGAATGACAGTAAATATACTTTTTTTTTTCATTCAATTCATTCGAAGACAAGAAAAGTTTTTGTTCAACACAATGGCTTACGAGAGAAAATGCGCTTGTTACAAGTGAACCTGAAACTTATTTCAATTGTTGTCTGAAATGAATAGCATGTAAGTTCCTGCTTTCATATTTTTATTTTTATTTTTTAAAAAATAATTTTTGAACATAACATAAAAATAGTAGTTCACAGCTAATAAATAGTATGACAAATCTTGAAATTAAAAAAAAATGAAAGAATTTTAAACGATGAAGAGAAAGAGAGAGAGAAAGAAAGAGAGAGAGAAAGAAAGAGAGGGAGAGAGAGAGAGAGAGAGAGAGAGAGAGAGCATTTGAGCGATTTTTGACGAGAAACATACATACATTAATAATATATAATTAATAAAGAATATAATTAGTTATATAAAGAAAAACTATTTAAATTAATTTATTTAGGAAAAAGATAAAGATAAGAAATGAATTTGAAGCCAAAAAAATTTTAATATTCATATACAAAAATGTTTTGTAATTTTCATGCATTTTTGCAGGGAGTAGGAATCGGATTAAATATATGAAATATGAAAACATTCACCCCCCTCTCCCCTTTTATGAAGTTTTGTTAGCTCTATCTCTAACCTCCAGCTATTTCTCAGAGTTTAAAGAAAAAATTGTGTTTCAGTTGGAAATAAAAAAAAGTTTTTGTTTTCACTTCGAAAAAAATAGCAAAAAAAGGCATACACATAGAGAAACTTGTCATGAAATACCGTTGACTCTAAATAAGGTAAATATTTAAAAAGGAAAAGAGAGAGAGAAAGAGAGAGAGTGAGAGAGAGAGAAAGTGAGAAAGAGAGGGAGAGAGAACGAAAGAGAGAGAGAGAGAGAGAGAGAGAGAGAGAGAGAAAGAGAGATAGAGAGAGAGGGGGAAAAAGGTTAGGAACGGTGATGATGAGGGGGAGGCAAGATGATAATTTCTCGACAAATGATCTAAAATTCTGAAAGTCAACCGGATGACGATGTGGTAACCGGAAAATATAAAGGATTTGCATAGTTTATATTAACTATATGTATATATATATGATGAAAAACTTCTAATAATTATCAAAATCAGGAGTTTTGAGTAGATGAGGAGTTGAAAGAAATACTAAAAGAGTTGTAGAAACAATTAGAAAAGTAAATAAGAAAAGACATGAACGATCTATAACCATAGCCATAAATTGCCAATCATTTTGAAGATCTTCATCTTTTTCTTCATCTTCTAGTCTTTCCTGAAAAAAAATTATTCATTTCAAAGAAAAAAAAAGTTTTTTTGTTACTTTAAATGAATGTAAAAGTTGGACAATTTCCTTTAATCCTGATTCTAATGGTGTATACACCGATAGATAATCATTGTTATCTATCAAACGAGGCTTGAATGTTGGAACTGAAATTAATTTTTTTTTTGCAAAATTTTTCATTTCGCTGCATATTCCGGCATTTTGTCTCTATCAAACTTCGGGGGGTCAGATTAAGCTTGCGGCAGACTAAACTCTCACTCTAACCGCCTTGGCTCGAAAGAAGTCAAGTTGTGAAGTTTGATGACAGAAACTGCCGGAAATCGTTCACTTCAACATCAATAATTACCATTTTCTTCCTTATCATTTTCTGCATCTATGTTTATTCGATGTATAAGTCGACATTGATCTTGTTGATCCATAAGGCGACTAGTCTCTGGTGAGCTCTTCAAAAAAGACGCTTCAAGTTCGAAAAGTTGAAATTAAAATTCTCACGCTTGTTGTGCTCTCTAGATCTGATCCAGGATCTCGTTTTGGCTTATGAAACTTTCTGCCTGGCCGTGACATGAGCAATATCCAAGGTAAAAATTCCAAAAATATGTATCGTGTCTATAAGTAAATTCGTATAGTTAATTGAATTCAGATATTTTTTTTAGACAATAGCTATGAGAAAAAGAAAAAAAAAGGCTAAAATAGTATTGTATATAGTTAAATTAATTTTATTTTTGTTAATAAAAATATTTTTTTTTTTTCAGAAAAAAATAATATTCCTTACCCAGGCACCCATTTCATGTGTTCGTGGAGATCGAAAATGAACATTAATAATCACTAAAGTTGCAATAATAGAACAGCCAAGTATCAACATTGAAAGAGAAAAGAATGCGGCTGAAAAAACGTTTCAATTATTGGAAACTTGGGCAGTAAAACTTGAAAGATGTATTTGGTCTTTTGCAGTTTCTGTTTCATATTGATATAATGGAATGTATAATACTTATGCTTACCGATAACGGGTATAGATTCAGAAGTTGGTGGAGTTACATCAGATACCATGCCTAAGAAGACAGTCACTGACAGCAAATTTGTAATTTCTTAAAGAAAAATAGAAAGTATTAAAGTCTAATTTCAATAAATATTTTTACGTAAAGTAATCTTTTCACCACATTCAGGTGGCATTGTAAAACCAAGAACATTGGATAAAGAGATAAGAACAGATGGAACAATCCAATTAAGACCATAATACAATGTTTTTCGTTTGATATGCATCTTGAAGTACAGCTCAACATACTTATCACCAGCAAATTCTGTTGCTATTCGTTCGGCTGGTGTTGCTTAAAAATTAAAATTTGAATGAAAAGAAAGAAAAAAACAAAATCTTCACACAAACCTAACAATTCAAATTCGCCGTTTGGCAAATAATACTGTAAATCCATCTTGTGCCTATCACTCAGATCTGTATCGTCGATGTGAAGATCGAGCTTTGATCCTGTATATGTCCATGAACCATACTGAAATTCGAAAAAATAAGTTAGTGAATAGTAATAGAAGGATTCTATTAAGATATTCTGATGCCGTTTCTAACAACTTCACTCTTATGCTCTACCCAAAAGCCTGTCTCTCCTTCATATGTCTGATAGGCACATAAGAGAGAAGATGAATAGAAAGAAGCCTACTATATGAGATGAAGTTGCATTAGATTGCAGCCTATTCTCAGCATTTATGTTGAACTTACCTTTAAATGACAGATTTGTTCATCAAATGGAAACCAAGTCATACGTAGTTCGCAACTGATTTTGACTATACCTGGAGGAGCCAGAAGCACATCACCATTACTGCTTACCACAAAATTAACAGGAAAAGAAGCATCAAAATGTTCATCAGCACTGAAAAAAAACAAATTGAAAACTAAAAAAAAGACAAGATAAGACTAAAAACCTATTAAATAAGAGAATATCTGGCTTCCAAAGCATATTATTTGGTAATTGAATTGTTGTAATATTTCCATATTCTAATGGATCCCATCTCATTTTATAATCATTCCATGTTGATTGTGTCCAAACAACCAATGTTACAATTTGATTTTTCTCATCCTTCAAAGGGAAACAGAAATAAAAATTCTCATGGAAAATATCTTACAACATCAACTATCTGTTGTAGAATAATTCGAAGTTTAACTCGTAATGGTAGTGAATGATGTCGTACAGGACGCTCTATAGAATCATAATTCTGTCGTAAATCTTGAATAAGCCTATATTCATCTTCACTTCCAGCTACATAAGTTAGGAAGAGCATGAATAAAAGCCATAGAAAATTAATAGTTTTCATTTACAATGCTTTTTCTACCAACTTATGCACTTTCGTACGTCTGCAAGTAGTAGAAATGAGGAAAAATCATGATAAAAGAGATAGAATTCTGATATTTATACAATGAATAAACCATTAATTTTAAAAGAAAAAAATTCAGAAAACGAAGATGTTACAACCAACAGTTTCGAAGATACCGAGGTTTTGAGGTCAAAAAGCTGTTTGTTGACATAGCGCCCATCATCCTGTTATGGTCAAACCGTTTGAGGCTTGTAATGTGAGAAGTTCAAGAGTATACTAGATGTAACATACTATATGTGACAGCGGGATAGCTGAACGACTGTGATACCATATATGAGGAAATCATCATGAAACACAATGCTTTAATTTTTGCACTTTTTAAGTGAAAATCAGAATTCTTCAAAAAGAGAAAGAGAGAGAGAGAGAGAGAGAGAGAGAGAGAGAGAGAGAGAGAGAGAGAGAGATGAATTATACTCTTTATACATTGAGAAGTACAATAATATCTTCAATAATGGAAACAATATAGAATTGCAAACCAAAACTGAACACATTTCATTACATTGAAACCACAAAAATAAATTTTCTTTTTTTCAATTCTTCGTTCTATATTCAATTAAACATCAAATTCGTAAGAAACTTGTGTGGTAATCAGAAGAAAAGTACGAGAAATAGATGATGTAAGGTAGAAGTTATGTTACCGATAATCGATCTTGTATACTAAACAAACTTAGATCAAAGCCATATGTTCTAAGCATAAGCAGCTAGTTAGCAGAGAAGATAAAGATAAAGACATACGATATTAGAAGATTTTGAAGAATAAAACGATACCGTTTATAGTAAAATATCGAATATTGCTAATAAGAGGTAAGCAAAAAGAGCAGAAGCCGAAGAAGAAGATGATGATGATGATGATGTTGATTAGGACGATGACAAGACAAGCCGGAGAGTAGGATTAATTAATGAAAGCAAATAGAAGAAGAAACAGTGATGAAACATAGAATTAAATAAAGACAAAATTGAATAAATTGATTTTAAAAGAAATTGATTGAATACTTTTTCACAAATATCTTATTTTGTAATTGAATTTTTCAATTTCTTGACATAATAGATTACTTTTATAACTATGAATAAACTTTTTATTTACTAAAATTATAATTATAAATAATATTTTATGAAATAAATAGTAAATAAAAACAAATTTGGTTATTATAATACGTCTTGTAAAACAATTTAAAGCACGGTAGGATGTCTCTTTTATGAAGAATAGAGTAGAATAGTTGTGAAAATGAAAAAAATTGTGTTGGAGCCTGAACTTTATCTTGAAAGCATGATGCATGTCAAGGCTGTATCGTCTTCTTCATCTTCATTGTCATCTTCGTTTTCCTTAATTTTTTCCCATTTGTTTTGCAAGGTTTGCTATGAAAACACTTGGATTGGAAGGCTAGGTTGTTAGGAACTATCTGTGTGTCAAGTGATTTTTAGACCAGATGTTGAACAAGCTTACATGATTGTTTACAACGAAACACTTGAAAAGTGAGATAAACACCTGGGTTTGCTTATGCAAACTATGAACTAATTAAGAAACTCAAAAGATATGACAACACTTTGCTATAAACTCCATTTTCACAATGTTTTCGTTTCTAAACTAATTGAAAAATGATATTAATAGTTAAATAATTTTTATAATAAAATGTATTTTATCAAAAATACTTCATAATTTGATGATTTTTATCATCAAATTAGTAGAACTACTATCTAAGAAGGTCATATACATTACCAAATTATAGATTTGAACATTCCCTTCTTAATTACAAGAAGAAAAGTTTTTAAACATTATTTTTCCACCAACATACTTTATTCCTTTGGGAGGAGTTTATCTCTCTTTCTCTCTCCATCCTCTCTCTCTCTTTCTTTCTCTTTAAACAACTAAGGGAAATCTTTTATTTTCAATATGAAAATACAATACAAACATATCATTACAAAGAATCAAATGAAAGACAATACAAGTAGACAACCAACATATCATCCAACTAACACAACTAACTATATGTAATAGTATATAGTATAGTAAAAGAAAAAAAAAGTAAAAAAGATGATAGTTATACACAGAATATCTTCTCCATATATGTATATAGTATGTGTATATTAAGAGAACTGTATAATATACATATAAGTAGTATTAACAGTCCTGTGCGATGAAAGTCGGAGACACCCCTATGTTAGAGGCCTCAGAAAACTCCTTCAAACTACGAAAAAAAATCGAAAAAATTAATTTCAATTTCAGGTTCAAGTATCACCGTATCGATTAATATTCAAGTTTAATGATGAAAACTGATTTTTTTTTAAATTATAAAAGTTTAAAATTGAATAAATAAATTTTTTTTTGGTGTTTTTGTATAATTAAAATTTAAAATTTATAAATTGAAGATGGTTAGAGACAAGAAAACTACCCCCATCGTACATGACTGTATACGAAGGCTTATAATACCTTTTCGATATCTCAGCTGTTTTAGACACATTTTCATTCTCTGAAGTCAGAGAGAATCACCTCATTTACAACACTTTTTTTGAAAAAATGGAAAAATAAGTGAATTTTTCGAAGCACTAATAAGTGCTTATCTTTGATAATTTCTATACATTTTCGATCAATTTTCTGTTGAGATGTCGATTTCATTTTGAATTTTCTATTTTTATGCTTAAATAATATTATATTTTCATGTCATTTTCATACTTTTTACAAATTTGATGGATGTCGATGGATATCAATTTTTTCCCCAAGTGGTATCATAAAAATAAAACTTAATAAATGACTAATCTGAAGAAAGATCTACCAAGTCTTACAAATCTTGAAGTTCTGGATTTAGTAGAAAATTAGAAATCAAGAATTTTTGGAATTGTAAATTTAGATTCTTCAAAAAATAAAGAAACTCATTAGGTTTGTTATTCCAAAATGAAAGATAAAATACATTATTTTGATTTTTTTGGAATTGATCTCCTATTAGAACTTGAAGAATACTTGAAAGCATCAAAAAAGGAAGATAAAATAGAACTCACAACATTTCAAATTCAAGAATTCAATACACATCACTGTAGCTATTACTTTTTACTATTCCTTAAATTATTAGAAAAATTTCATAAGATCAAATAAAGACAATAACTTTCAAATTGTCTTGATATAAAAGACATTTGAATTAATTTTTATTAAAGAAGTTCATTAATAGTCATTTTAGCTGTAATAGTAGTTGAATCTGATGATGTAATAGGATTCTTGTTTTCTGGAGATCTGTAGAGTGATAACTATCAAATAAGAACATAGGAAGATTGTTAGTCAGAGAGAATTCATCTGTATCACTTAATGCACTAAAGTCTAATTTAGTCAATGATGCTTCTAAATAAATATAAGATTTATGAAGAAAGAGGTATTGATCACAAGTTTCAATTATAAAATTAATTTCTCCATGTTGATTAAGACTTGATCCACTAGAGGGAAATATACTAATCAGATTTTCTTTTTGAATTGATATATCTTGAATAATAGGATTGTCTACAATTAGTATTCTATTAACACTCTCCACCAATCCTAAAGTAGTCATTTTTTGAATTAAAAAAAATAATAATAGTAATAATAATTTTTTTTAATTTGTCGTAGAATTCCAGACATAATAGTAACTTTGTAGATAATCAGTTTTCAAAATAAAATTGAAATGACATCGAGACATGTGTGTATTCACGTATCGCTTTTTTTTCTGATCTTATGATCAATGTCAAATAGATAATTTATATAATAAAGCTGTTATATTATAATAAATATATTTATATAATATATATATATTAAAATAATCATATAAATAATATAAATATACTACAGAATAAAATATTTTATATTTATGTTACTACATGTAACCTAAGTTGCACTAGTTCTACACGAATCATATTCGTATCATTCGTTTACTTTTAATCAAAAACATTCAAATATTGTATTTGAAAATCAATTTCTTGTATTCTACATATTGCAAGAGCAATATTACATGTAGTTCCATAAATGAACAACCACTTGCAAAATTTTGCACTTCAGAAATGATTATTCCACGTGGAAACGTGACACAATACGTTCTCTAATAGTTCATATTCAAATTAGTTAATTAGTTAATTATACTTTGATACCATTTATAAAAAACAAAAAAAAAAATAATAAATGTATTTTTACATTATTTAATAAAATATTTTCAAATACTTTGAATATATTTCCATATATGTATATTTCCTAGAAATACTCATAATACATAGTAAGTATAAAAACTTTATTTCAAATTATAAAAGAAATTAAGAGAAACAGAAATTAATTTTTAAACGTTTACAAAGAATTCAGAATTAAATAAAGAAACAAAGATTAGACATACAACAATGATTTAAGATTTGCTTTTTGATTAATAAACATACTTATTTGATTAAATAAAAATAAAAATATAATATACATATAACTATATATATATATATAACTAAGTAGTTATATAACTATGCATTTCTATAATATTCTATGTTGGTCGTTAGGCTCTTGTGGAGTTAAATAGCTTTCAGGAGTACAACTTACACGAGATAGTTTCACTGGTTTACGTTTAAATATTTTATTTAAAAGAAATATATGAGATACATCTTAAAAAGTGTTTAAGTTTTAAATTAAAATATAAATAAAACCTTCAAGAAATGCATCCAAAACATTATTATTTAACTTAATTATAGCAGCTGAATTGAAAACAGCATGAAATTCATTTAAAACTATTAATATATTTGATATATCTAAATCAATTAAAACTTTTTTTAAGAATAAAATCTTTTCATTTTTTGATTTTAGTTTATAAAAGTTTTTTTTTTCTTTAATGTTATAATCTAGTGTTACCTAATGAACATGGTATATCTCCCAACATTAATATAAAAAAAATTGTTGTCGGAAAACTAAGTAGCAGCGCTGGACAAAGAATCTGAAACATGCAAGCTTTAACTTTTTCTCATTTCTGTGATTTTTTTTTGTGATTTATGGAGCTTATATGAGGTTTGAACGAGTCTAATCTCAGAAATGAGGGGATATCTGCAATATTTTGAACTCCGATTCTCTCCTACTTTTTTAGTTAAATACAAATATAAAATATTATATAATATAGTTAGTATAGTTAATATAATAATTAGTATCCTGAATATATATTACCTGTAATTCTAATGCTCTGTTAAATTTCCAATGCATTGCAACAGTTTTAGCAGACATTACAGTTTTTTGCTGTAAATCAGCTAGGCTTTTCATTGTTAGTATTTTGAAAATTATTAAGAAAATAATAAAGATTGTAGAATTGAAAACAAAGATAGACATTGTAACCATTAACGATATTTCATTCCAAAATCGTCCAATATTCGAAGCATTTGGTGATTGTAGAAGAGTTCGATATGCGGAACAGGACTGAAACGACAGAGTTTAGCTTACAACTTACAAGAAGTTGCCTTACCGCAATCAGTAGATCAAGTCGAGTTCCCGAAGGAACTAAGAGCATTGTTGATACCAAACATGGAACAGGAAATATGAATATAATGAAAGTTACGACTGAACGATATTTCCAACTATCAAAGTTAGGAGTTGGTGATCTTACAAGCCAATAACGATAGAAGAATAGTATAATACATATAGCATAATGCATATAATGAAGTATAAGTGTAAATGTCAATTGTGATAGAAATGTGAAATTAAAAAAACTTAATAATCCTATTGAATATCCACTCAAAAGAGGCATATAGTATACAGGAGTCTGAATATTTAATGAAATCATAATTATATAAATTAATAAATAATAAAAGAAAACTGATAGTTTCTGTTATTCTTAACTTCATATTTTACACTTAAAACTTTATTTTCATCAGTTTATGTGACAACCAAGCTTAATCTCTCTGATGTAGTCTCAGAAGACATCTCTATATAGGAATTGTATGAGAACATACAAAAGAGGATTGATCATCAATTTATTGAAAACAGAAAACAGGAACTTGAAATCGAATCATTAAACAACTTACTGTGAGTATAGATAGTGATATAGCTGGTAAAATACTACTTATATGATATATATACATATATCTCTTAAATGATCCTAAACTATCTGGTAGATATTTTAAAAGACGATAGCAATATGATCCAAGTAATATAGTTGCAAATCCACATATCATAGAAACTATCCAATACCAATCACCAGCCAAAGGTACATCCTCAGTTGGACAAAAAGCCAATGGATATATAGAATTGTTATTTCTCATATCAGCCATCAAAACTTTAAGAAAGTTGAAATAATCTGAGAAAGGGAGAGAGAAGACCTTTTGAATAATATTAAACTGTTTTTATAAAGAAGTTATGAAGTCCCAAGGGACCAGTAAACTTCAATATATCAAGAAAATTAATTTATGTATTATTATTTTTTAAATATAATAGGAATACATATTGTTAAATATTCATCAAAGTATATATAGTTACATAACAACTTCAATATATCTATAATATTATATATAAATAAAGATATTCTAATTAATTATTGATTCTTTTAACTTTATTATATCTAAATTAATAATTATATACTAAATTATGTACAGTATCAAACCAACTCAACTTCAAAATATCATCCATCATATGATTCCACAAAAAAAATAATAAGTTTGCAAAGAAATTGGCATTTTCATACTTTTTTCAATAAAATAAGTGTTAAAGACATAGGTCTTATTGTATTTTTAAGTTTTCTAATTTCATATAATAACTAGAATTAGAATTATTTCAGTTAAACATACTTTAGTGGGAAATTTGCTTTCATAAATTCTTTGAATTTACTTGTCTCATGAGAAATAGTAACTTTTAAAATAAAAACTTTTTAATAATCGCGGAAACATTTCTCTTCTCCCCCTCCCCCTCCCCCCTAACTTCCTTCCTTCTCTCTTTCTCTGTTTTTTCTTTGAAAATGTTTGAATCTGTATATACATATGTATTTTTCATAGTATCTGTAGCGAGTTGAGTTGAAATGACTCGTGTTATCATGTTCGAGAGAGCTGTAACATTTCTTTTAAATTCTAGTTGATTACTTCATTGAATTTGCAATTAAATACAATATTTAGTTAATAAACGTTTAGATAAGTTTATGAATAACAGATATAACAATATTTCTAATTATTTAAAAGAATATTGAAGATGATAATAGATCTGAGAGAATATAAAATCATTTTTCAACAGTTCATGAAATCGATTAGCAATTATAGATGATTGAAAATATAAATATTATGTATTACTTTTACTTTTACTTTTAACCGATGTAAAATGAATTGGATGAGTTGTTTTTTCCCCAATACTAAACCATTTTGTAAAATCTGGAAAGAAATGAAGAGTTGATTCAAGTTTAATCCAAGTTTTCAAGCTTTGATTTAGAATTTAAATAAAGAGTTGTACCATGTGTTAGTTGAGCTAAAATATTATTATTGAGAACAATTATTCCAATAGTTGTAGCAATGCCATGCATTTGTTCAATAGTAATCAAGATATGAGATAAATCTGAATAAACACTTCAGAAGATATAAATGATAAGCTTAACCTAAAGGAATTGGTTTATCCAAAACCATTGCAGAAAACATGGCTAAACATGGAAAAGCGATAAAACTTGAAGGGACCAATGTCTTGAAACGAATAAAGATGTTAAATGTCAAAGTTCTCATTAAGTTACTTGAATTTGAAGAGTTCGAAGCAGTTTTCGATGAAGCATAGCAGTTTTCTTTGACATCGATTCTTTCAGTTCATCCAAATTCCGTATAATCAAGTGTTTTAATATAAGCATTGATATAACGAATGTTACTGAATTTAAAACAAACAAAAAAGCTTCAATTTGCAGTGAAATCTCGTTATGAATTCTTCCAATGTTCACAGAACATGGTACTTTGAGTAATGTAGTATAAGCTGGACAAGACTGAAACAAACTTGTTTTCATGAATTTGATCAAGCTCATTACCTTCACTAAGCTTGTCAAGCTAGAACTCGGTTCAAAGTATCCAATAGTAATTAGATATGGAGCAACATAGAAGATTGATATAAATATAATTCCAAAACGAAGTATACAAGATTTGTATTGATAACTTCGTTGACGTATAAGCCAATATCGATAATAGAAGAGAATAACACATATAGCAAGAACAAAGAAATGTGTTGTTATATTAAGATAATATTGATTTAAGAATGAAATATTTAAATATGATAAAAGGCCAATACCATAACCAGATACAAGAGGAAAATAATAAACGGGAGTCTAGATAATGATAGTTCTTATCATTCAATTAACTACTAATTTCAAATATTTTACCGAAAGTAATGATGAAGTAATTCCAGACATTATACTCGAAATATGATAAGCACAAATGTAATATTTGAATGATCCACTATCTTCTTTTATTTTTTTTGTTATTAAACGTGAACAATAGATTCCAATAAATACTGTAAAAGCGCCAAGTAGTCGCGAACTGTAGAAGTACCATTGCTTGGCTTCTGGAACAGGAGCATCGGGGCAATAGCCAAGCTTATACTCAGATATGTTCTTGATTATTCCCATCGGCTAACTCTGAAACGTTAATTGTGATTGTCAGTTATTCTTTCCTATCTTCTATACTCAAGAACGATTTGTAGTCAATTACATATTAGCTACATATTAGCTTGAAAGTGTGAGTGTATCCTGAATTGCACGCAGAGACCGGAAGTACATCAAAACTCAAAGCAAAGTTAAATATGTGAAGTATTATATTATATTTATTAATAATTTCCTTTTGTTTTGAGGAAAATATCAATAATCAGAAATATTTTCGTAAAATGAGATGTCAGATTTAAGCGAAAATTTCAAAATTCTTCAAAATTTTAAATTATATTGAAAATACTTCAATAGATTCTCCTGAAAGTATTGCACTATGTATATAACTTTTCCATCATCATCATCATCAATATAGTATTTCCGATCTTCCACATATCAACTCAATTACGTTTGATAATGTAAAAACTTGAATAATTGTTCTTAACAACAACATTTTACAGGAGCGAAAGGAAAAAACTTATAGACGAGCTACAAGCAAAGCTCAATAAATCTCATATTATGATCATATCAATATCTTTGAATTAAATTGTGTTTTTGTTTTAATATTTGCAAACTTATTTCCCGAAATATGATATGTCGGCTCCAGTGTATTTGTTGCCACCCACCACTCAGTACAGTCAAAATTCAATTAATTTATGTTAAAGGTTGTCTATCGCGCGAAAACAAAAAGTAGATTATCCACTGCCTAGAGTTAGGCTTAGGTTTAGGCTTAGGCGTATCCACTGCCTAGAGTTAGGCTTAGGTTTAGGCTTAGGCGTATCCACTGCCTAGAGTTAGGCTCAGGCTTATCCATCGCCTAGAGTATTTGAGGATATTTTTTTCGACACTCAAAAGTATAAAAAACAAAATTATTTGAAAAATTTCGGGTGGCAACAAATACCCTAAAACCGATTTTACCAGTATCTTACAAAAGCTTCCGATAAATCTCATAAGAAAATTGTTTTTTAAGTTGATTAAGCATTCCATAAGATGAAACCATGATCAAAGTAGTTTGAACTTTGAAGACTTCATGTACATAATAAGAACAATACTTTCATGACAATCAGGAGGAGAATCTATTGAAGTATTTTCAATATAATTCAAATTTTTGAAGATTTTTGAAATTTTCGCTGAAGTTTACAATTAGATTTCGAAAACATTGATATTTATCTAAATAAAGTTCAAATATTGAAATCTTCGTGTCGGATTTTACTAAATTATTTCTGATTATTGATATTTTTCTCAAAACAAAAGGAAATTTCTAGTAAATGTATAATTCTTCGTTTTGATAATTACTATGATATTTAGAAAAGATTTAAATATCTGAAAGTTCAATTAGTAATTCAAGTAAAGTTTTTTCTATTCAGATTACGATATGAATAGATTGGTGTTCTATCTTATGTTTCAGTTATACCTTTCTTTGCAACTTAGCTTGAATATTAATATATTTAAAACTTCAATAAACTATTTTTATAAAATAAAAAGATATATACAAAGTACTAAAACTAAATTATTTACATTTATAACTGTTCAAGTAGATATTAAGAGAACTCTTTTCTTCTTTTCTCATTAGCTAAGACGAATATTATCGAAAACCAGAAATTCCAGATATTGTTCTTACAGATGATGTCTAAATATTTAGAAATTTTATAAATTTTAAAAGTTTAAAACCTTTGATTTAACTGATGCAACTGACGATGTTAAAAATACTTTTTCTTCGACACCAAGTAAACGAACAAAATCTACAATTTATAATTTAACATTTTATTTTTATTTTTTCTAAATTACAGTACTTGATCTGATTTTGATTTTAATAAGTAAGTTTTAACTAAGAAATTAAAATATTTTCCAAAAAAAAACTTAAATACCTTGTATCAACTGAGCTAAAATATTATTATTAAGAGCAACAACTCCTATAGTATTGATAATACCATGTAATTGGGTTACAGTTATTAATATAAGTGATAAATCTAAAATAATTTTATATAAAAATCAACATTTACATCATAGTTAATATACCTAATGATATAGATATATCGAATATAACTATTGAATTTGTTATTAAGCATGGTATAACTAGAAAACTTGTAGGAAGTAATACCTAGATAGATGACATATCTTTACATGTACTGAAAACTGATGATATTTACCTGAATTTGAAGAGCTGGAAGTAATTTTCGATGAAACATTAAAGATTTTCTGGACATAGATCCCTTTCTTTCTTTCAAATTCCGTATTATTAAACGTTTCAAAGCATATGAGAAAACAATTAACAATCCATTATTAATTCCTCGTATAAGCATTTGAAGTTGAAGCGAAAGTTCGTTTTTAAATCGTCCAAGATTTGCAGCATTTCGTACTTTCAAAAGTGTAGAATAAGAAGAGCATGACTAAGCATAATAAGTTTTAAAAAACAAAATAAAACACATCCGAGAACTTACCTTTATTAAGCTTTCTAAAGAAGATGGATAAGGTTTAATGCATATAATTACAATAAGAAAAGGTATTACATATATCATAACTATTAATATAGAACATAAACAAAATCTCCATGATTTCACATTACAATTTGATTCACGAAGTACCCAATATCGATAAAAAAATAATATAATACTCATGGCAAATATAAAAAAATGTGAAATAATATAAAGATAATATTGATTTAAGAATGATATATTCAAATATGACAATAAGCCGATGCTATATCCAGAAAGCAATGGGAAATAGAAGACTGGAGTCTGAAGAAGATGTTTCATGTTACAACTTTTCTCAACTTATTTACCGTTAATAGCGATATTATAACTCCTGATGTTAAACTGATAATATGATAAGCAAGAATATAATATTTGAATGATCCATATTGACTAGGAAGGAGTTTCTGTATTAATTTTAAAAAATAGATTCCGAAGAATATAGTAAGGGCACCAATCAGACGTGATATATAAAGATACCAAGTTTTAGCTTCTGGAACAGGTGCAACGGGGCAGTAACCAAGAATATATTCAGAGATGTTGATAGCTAATGTCATTATAGAACCTTAACTACTGGATAAATGATGAAATAATAAATGTTTTTATTTCAATTATTTAATTGTATTTTATATTTTGAATAGTAATTTGTATTCATATAGATACATTTTAATTTATGAAAAAATCAAATTATTCTGTTTATAGTATATACATATTAGTTTAGTATTCAATCAATTAGATGAATTAAAATGATTTTTTTTTGAAAAGTTAAGAAATAAGAGAAGAAAACAAACTTAAGCTTAATATTGAAATGAAAATTCGAATATTACAAGAATTGTTGAATCTAAATCTGCCACCAAATTCTATCAAGCAACAATCAACATCAATTCTGTTCTGCAAAAGCAAAATGGGATCAGTGAATCTTAACGAATACTCGTAAAATTCAACATCACATCATCTATTCCAAGTTTAGAATTGTATTTGTTTGAGTACTAATTATTGGAGTTGATAAGTAAACAATGGTAACATTACGTACATAAATAAGTGCAGTACTGTTCCTACAATATGTATTATAAGAACCTATATTGTATTTTAGCAAGATTAGCTTGTTTTAAATGATTTATGGTCAGTAATTGGTGTGTTCAAAAAGCTTCATAATCTTTATAATATAAGAATGAATTCTATCTTTTACATAAATATCAGAATTGCTTCCGTACGTAGTACATCTTTGATATAGAATGATTGACTATAGCTTTAACTTGAAATATGAACTCAACTCCTGTTCGTAATGTAATAATTGGTCTGAATATGATTCATAATACCCTAAACATATTTATTTTATTTCCATATTGTAATTTACAAACATTTCAAATAAGGAAAATATAGTTGAAATGAGACTATTTCCTAAAATCACAAATACAGAATGAAATGTGTCATGTTGTAGTCACAATATAGTTTGTAAATTTAATTATTGGATGAACAAATTAGAAACCATATTTTAAAATTTAAAAGAGACAATGTGATTATTACGTAATCTTATAATTTATTTATATATTTTAGTATAAACAATATTATCAAATGATTGTTTCTTAAGACAGGTTTCTCTTGCAGAATCCTTCCCCGAAACTTTCACCTGTGAATGACTACAGTAAGTTTCACAGAGAAAACTTTAATGGCGATGACTCTATAGAAAGTTTTGGAATGTCTTCCAGTTAATGGATCTAGGAATTAACTTAAACTTAAGCTTTATCAATCTTCAATTTTGAGATTAAATAAAGTTTTACGTTACTTTTGGCTTTAACTTATTTGAAAAAGCATATTCATAAGATTATTATTACGTGAGAAAGTGCATAGCATACTTAATGAGAGAATTGATTAAGGTAAGTAACATCTAATCTATTGAGCAATTCGAGTTCTACAGACTAGTAGTCAATACTATTCTTCAGTAGATTTACGAAACTGTTTTCCCTAACCTAGTGTTCCCCCCGTGTTCCGTTATTCAAATGGAAGAAGCCAACAATAATACTGACCCATGTGAAATAGTTCATTGTCCAACTGAAAATATTTCTAAAGCTGAAGATTGGTACTACATTTCTTCTCATCTAATCGGAGTTATAACATTACTCTTCGGATATTACTGTTCGAAGTTATTGAAAATGAAATTTCCAGAAACTTCGGGAGTCTTTAAGATTTATATTTATATTTATCATTTAACTAGTACAATATCTGCATTTTCAATCTCAAGTTTGACTGTAAGTTTATTATTATTTTTTAAACAACTTTCAAAGCTTTATGTTGTAGACGCCTGTATACTACTTACCACTTATAGCTGGATACAGTATTGGTATATTTGATTACATCAATATATCATTTCCTCATCAATATCATTTTACAATAACATTACATTATATATTTTATTCTATCTGCGTTATACTTTTCTTCTATCGATATTGGCTAGTTCGTACTCCTAATCCTAACTTTTCTTCCTGGTCATATTACATATGTGTAGCTTTGATAGCTTTTATCTTTCCAGCACCTTATTATATAACAAGCATTATCACATACAGGAGTGATCCAAGGATTTTGTCATTGGTTAAAGTTTGTTAAGAGTAATCGTATACAGCTGTAAACTCTTGAAAATTGACAGGCATGTGATTCATATAAACCTCTATTGGATATACCAACATCATATAATATGGGAAGACTATTCTCTGAAATTTCATTGAAGATACAACTACTTCTGTTCAGTCTAAATGCATTTATTTTCTCAGCATTTCTCATCATATTAAAGTTTCGTATAATCTGTCTTCTGGAAGAACAAAAAGATTTTATGTCAAAGAAAACGTTATCGATGCATCGAAAAATTCTCCAAACACTTGAGTTACAGGTGGTTTTAAAGTTGTAAATGTATTCAGAACTTATAAGCATTTAGACATTATTTCCAACTTTGCTTTTAACCGCTCCATCAATTTGCGTTATGGTTATAATTTTATTAGATTATCCAGTTTCATTAAGTACTCCATATACTTCAGAAATTTTTTTTTTAAATCTCTTTAGATACGTCAAATATGTTGATAACTATTTCACAATTGCATGGAATTGCAAATAGTTTTGGTATAATCATCCTTAATACAAGTCTTTTAGAAAAAATGATACAAGGTGTCTACTTTCTAATCCGTTTCTTTGAAATCTTAGTGATTCCAGATATACTCAGTCTGCTTGGTGTTGAAGAAAAAGTAGAATTCAAATCGTCATATATAGTATATCAATCTTAAACAGATTACAAATGTTTTAACTTTTTTACAGACAACTTCTGGTTATATTGATAATAAAGTAGCAGGTAGTAGTAATATATCAGTTCACCCGCAATGATTCTTACATGTTGTCAAGAATATAAAGATTCATCATTATAAATCAGCTAAATCTGACTACAAAATAAACTAATTTAAACAATATTTTCACATTAAATATGAACGTTTTCTTGTTATTTGACTAGAAAATATAATTATAACCGTTTATACTTACGATATTCTCATAAACTTTTGTTGATTTTACTTAATAAAGTGTTGTATAGTTATTCGATATTACCTTCGATTGCCTCATGTTACTTCTTATCATGGGATCCCTATAAGAATAAAATTGAAAAAAAAAGTTTTCTACTATCATTTAACAAAAAAAGCTTTGAAAACTTCTTTTTCTTTCCTAAACTATCGCTTAGATAAGCAAACCCTTCAAAATTCAGGTAGATAGCTATCTAAACTTACATAACTGAGGCGTCTTTCAAATCGTTAGTTTTTAAACTATTTTTGTTTGAATAGATATCTTTTCCATCCATTTCTAATTGCTTTAATTCTTCCAATTTTTCATTTAATTTCTCATTAATTTCTTCCATGCGAAGAAGATCAACATCATAATATCCTCTACATATTAAATTTTGTATACTATTAACAAATTTTTACTATATTGTACCTATAATGTTCGGAGAAATACGTAATAGCTCTGCTAGTTACGAAAAATCCCCATATGTACAGTAACGAGGCAAAGAACCAAATGCAAGCTACAAACATGTTTCGATGCTCATAAACTAGAAAACTATATCTGTAAAAAGATATTTTCTATATAATAGATTGAAATATTGTTACATAGTCCATCCTAATGTAAATGATATGATTATTAATAATCGGATGTTGTATAGAGTTAAATACCAGGCTTCTTGCTATAATTTCACATATTATATATAGATAATTTATATATTTTATGTACAGCTATTAGACCTATGGGTCCTAGAAAAAAAAAGAAAAATGATAGAGACAGAGCTCCTACTGGCACAGTAACATCTCTCGTCCAACCAATCTATAAAGATTACTGATTACATTTTTCTTATAAAAATGTTAGAAACACCTCAATAGAAACCAGATAATAAACACCAGCAGTCATAACGACTGCTGAAATATCAAAAACCTTCAATAAATAATGTTAAAAATATGATAAAAAAATTAAAGCAGTGAACTTTGAAGTTTTAAGCCTTACCACAAAAAAAAGACAAGCTAGAAAGCTATGCAAACAGCCGCACACCTGAAATTTGCAAAGTATTTAAACTTATTAGAAAAAGTTTCTTCATTTGAACCTCTCAAGAGCATTATTATTATTTTAAATAACATTATTCAAGACCTGATAACTTTCTGCATCGTCATCGGTAATCTCATTGAAAGCTTCGAACATAGTACCGCCTTTTCTTCCGTGGCGAATAGACCTTCCTTGCAGCTTAAGCCCCCTAACGTCACAATACGTTGCGAATCTGGATTGAAATGAATTTCACGTAATTCACGTCATTTAGGCGCCAATTTAGACAATTTAAAATAGCATCAAAATTTGTCTTTTTATGTTTAAAGATCTTCGTTTTCTCTCATTCTATTTCTTATCTTATTTGCACGTCTAGCAGCTCAGTTTCTCCGAACATTTTTATCAATTGACGGCGTAAACACAGGACGTGCACTATCTCTACCATCTTAAGCTATTTTTCTAATTTACTGATTACCTTTTTACTAAATAACATTAATAAATGATTTAAATATTTAAGGTTTCTTCAATCGAAGATTCAATGGTAGCTTCACATTTACTTCGATTTTCCTCAATAAGGTTGTTGAACCATTCTCGACTATTCCATAACTCTAAAGGTAATTTTCTCTCTCACATCATTCTATTCAACAATTCTTTTAGCTTTGTATTTACCAATTGTTCAGTTCAAATTATCTGATATTGGTGAAGGAATTGCTGAAGTGCAAGTTAAAGAATGGTAGTTCTGAACCTAGAAGTTTGAATTTTGTCTATATTGTTTTAGGTATGTTAAAGAAGGAGATACTGTTAGTCAATTTGACAACTTATGCGATGTTCAAAGTGATAAAGCTGCAGTAACTATCACCAGTAGATATGATGGAGTAGTTCGTAAATTGTTCGTTTTGTCTCGATATATTACTCCGATTTTTTATATTTCATATATGGTTTTGATATATTTTTTAGACATCACAAAATTGATGATCTTGCTCGTGTAGGTTTACCACTTGTTGATATTGAAATTGAAGGAGAAGAAGAAACTACATCTGAAGCAGAGAAGCCAGCGGGTAAGATTTCCTATTTCTATTTTCTGAAGACAAAATCAATTAGTGTAGCCATTCTGTTAGTGTCATTCCTGACCTTTTATCTTAATTGGTTTTTTTCAGAAACTGGTGCTTCTAACGCTACTAGCACATCTAGCACATCTTCTGTTCAATCATCCAATGACTTCCACGCTGTCAATGGAAAAGTTCTGGCTACCCCTGCTGTTCGTAGAATTGCTATGGAGAACAAGGTTGAGGGGATAATAAACATAAATATCATGCTTATTAGTAAATTTTAGGTTAAATTGAGCGATGTACCATCTACGGGAAAAGATGGACGTGTTCTGAAGGAGGACATATTGAAATTCCTTGGTCAAGTTAAGAGTGGTAATTCACAGTTCCAATATCATTTTCTATTTTTCTCCTGTTTAGATTACTCTTCCGGATCCACGAATATCAGAGCTTCTCCTGCCGCTGGTTCATCATCTCAAATTAGTATTAAGACTGTGAGAATTTATCTTGGAATAATCTTGAATTAATGTTTTCCAGTATGAGCCTCTGCAAGAGGATAAGGTTGTTCCAATTAGGGGATACACACGAGCAATGGTCAAAACTATGACTGAAGCTTTGAAGGTTCCACACTTTGGCTATTATGATGAAGTATGTTTTGAAAAATCTTCTTTGCTAAGTTCCGTTTATTAGATCACAATGGATGCTCTCATGAGTGTACGTGGTGAACTTAAGGACTTCGCTAAGGAACGTGGTCTTAAGCTCAGCTTCATGCCATTCTTCATTAAGGTTAGTTTTACCATGTTTGCCTATATAATTGTTAAGCTAACTTAAGGCTGCTTCTATGGCTCTTTTGGAATTCCCATCTCTTAATGCTACCGTCGATGACAAATTGGAAAACTTAATTTACAAGGTGAATTTCAACTAATTTTGTTTTTTTCATGTAAGTTTTAGGCTTCTCACAATATTTGCTTAGCTATGGACACTCCAGGGGGTCTTGTTGTTCCCAATATCAAGAATTGCGAACAAAGGTTAGTATTCTTCTTTTCGTCATTATTCAATTTTGTTTTGTTTTAGAAGTATTTTCGAAATTTCTGCTGAGCTTCTCCGCTTGCAAGAAGCTGGTAAAAATCAGAATATTAGAACTGACGATTTAGTGGGAGGAACCTTTACTTTGAGCAACATAGGAGCTGTTTGTTATATTTTACTTGTATACCTAGTTGTTTCCTGGTTTAGATTGGTGGAACTTATGCTAGTCCCGTTGTTTTCCCGCCTCAAGTTGCCATAGGAGCTATTGGGCGTGTCCAGAAGGTCCCTCGTTTCGACAAAAATGACAACGTAATACCGATTCTGTTAGGAAAATTGGCGTAATCCAAATTTCAGGTTGTCAAAGCCCACGTTATGAACGTTTCCTGGTCTGCTGATCATAGAGTAGTTGATGGAGCCACTATGGCCAGATTTGGAAATAGGTATGTCCATGTTTGATTCATCTAATACTCATTTCTTTTTTTTCAGATGGAAGTATTACTTGGAGCATCCAAGCGCTATGCTCGCCCAGCTTAAGTAAATAACCGGTGTTATAATTATATTTTTGTTGATTAAATTGAAGAGTAGGCGCAAACTAGAGGAAATTGATTGTTCAACATTCTGATTTATTTCCATAGAGTATTAGTTAGGAGTCATATCATAGATTGGAGTGCAGCACTGTGTTTTTTCCTTTTTTCTTGTTTTTTTTTCTCCTCTGATATTTTGGCTACCGGTGCAATTTGCATTCTAGTCGGTGATTGCTCAATCTGAGAATATTTTGCCAGTTTTCTTAAGCGAGATGTTCTTTTACATGAGAAACGACCAATCGAGCGTGTTGTGAAACTTGTCGTCCTCCTTGCTATGCATTTTACATATCTTCAGCTATTATTTTTTTTAAAGTTGTTATATTATAATAGAATAGGAAAGAGCATTTAATAAAGTAACTTTTTTTCATTCGGCTTAGAATTTTTTTAATTGACTGTTAGTTTAATTGTTGAATGCCATCTTCATTCGGAAACGATTTCTTTTATAGAAAGCTAGAAGGAAATGTTGAAAAAAGTTTGAAAGACTTGAGCAATGAATAAACTAATTACTCCTTCAGAGTAGTTTCATACAAAAGCGATTGAAAGAAGTTGGAGACGTGTAACAAGAAAACAAACAAATTATTTTATATGTGTTAAACAATTTAAAAATAATTCATCTGAAAAGTACTTTTATTCAACATCCATGATTATTCACACTGTTTAGTGTGGAACTACAAAATATTTTTCTAAATTAGATTAAATAAATTTGTCTGTACTGTGCTTCCGCTAACGATACAATCCATCATATATTACTTCGATCATTTTTTATAATATACTTGTTTCGTGGCCATCTTAAATTTTTTTTTTCAAAAATAGTTTTGATTAAACTAATTTTTTTTGGTTTTTGTTTGGAATGGATATAGCTTCTATCGTTTTAAATAAGTGAATTCTGCTGAAAAGCTTTCGAAAAAAATGAAATCTGAAAGTAATTCAGCGATGACAACTTTCAGAAAGTTCTAGATGAAGGTTTTTTAAAGCTTGGTCATTGGATATGAAAAAGGTTTCTCTACTCAACCCCATACTGTCATTAAAGCCAAAGATAAAGCCAGAAACATAAGCATAACGTTGATGCATGCCCACGATGTTGTGCGAAAGCTCACTAGAAGCTTCTGGAGCTGGTCTGGAAGGTTTTGAAGCACTCCATACTCTCCAGACCTTGGTCCAGTAGATTATCATTTTCGAATTTTTTTGAACAGCCAGTTAACCGAAATGTATTTTCAGATGAGATACTCTTTTAATCATAGAATTATCAATAAGTTTCTTGGGAAACAATTGCATACGATGCATGTAACTTCAAGACTGGAATGCCTCATTCAAAGCGAAGTTGTTCTCGCCTTCTCTTTGAATGAAGCAGGAAAATTGGTTGAATGATGGTGAACATGTAATTGATACTGAATTATTCATCGTTCACTTAGAAGATTTCACCACCAAGGGGTGATCGGCTGGAGTTCAAAGACTTTACTAAAAACGTTTTGAAATCTTGTGTAGTTCCCATCATCAGCCGGTACCGCCTCTTTTCACCAATCGTACACAGTTTTAGCTTTCCCTACTGAGTGATATCAATAGCCTCTCAGATTTGAAAGACTTGTCTTGACGCAAATATTTAACTGTCAACTAGACTAACTGTTGCCACTTGTCAAAGAAGGCAAAGTTACACAGGGAGGTCTGTTGCAGGTCCCGTCTTTGCATACGAGTATCGGCGTTCAAGAAGTTGTTGTTAATAATTCTGATCATGCACGAGCGCAGTTTCTCCAAACTAAAGAATAGGATGAAATGTGAACAACTGGCTCTGCTTGATTTGCACCAGCTGTATGAGATCTGCCAGCTGGATGAACCGAAAGCCTCTCAAATAAATCATGGCCGTTTTCATAGGAAAATAAACCAAAGAATTCTCAGTAACGACTTTTAGCTAAACTCAAATGCTTTAAGAGAACAGTTACAGTTTCCATTCTTGCATGACTACATTTTGATATAAATGAGAAAAAAGGGGAAAATGAGAAATGTCCGTAATATTGACATGCCGATGCTTAGCTAAGACTAAGTACATGGATCTGACTTGTCAAGCTTATTCTACATCAAGTGCTAAGGGACAAATATTCGATGAAGCCTGCAAAAAAAATTAGCTTCAGTTTCCCACTAGAGACTCTCGAGGCTATTGATATTTTTAAACAATTAAACTAATAGTCGATTAGAAGCATCCTCGTCAGAATAAAAACACAACTGGCTCTGCTTGATTCGCACCAGCTGTAAGAGAAGCCAGATGGATGAACCAAAAGCCTCTCAGTTAAAACATGGCCGTTTTCTTCTGTTCAACTGCTTGTCACGCCATTTTCTATTTTGAATTGTATAATGTACTGAACTTCAATTTGAATATTTTAAAGTTCAACAATGTTCTTGAACTTCGCTTTGTCTTTAACCGAAAAGCAATTTGAGATTATGCTTATTGCACAAACTTGTTAGTCTGAAACTTGCGAATCTATTGGATGTTCTTTATTAACTTGCCGTCTACAATCTATTTACTTCTTCTTTTTGTTAAAATAAGAACTTGTTTATCATACCTACCAACCCTTTAATACAGCTTTTGATTTCCTTATTTTAGTGAAGATCAAGATGAAAACATTGAGAGCAAGAAAAAATTGATTGCCAATGTGATTATAGTTCAAATATTAAAGAAGAATATCGAGATTGTCATGCAATATACTCAAATTCCAAGGGGTTGTTATCAACAACAAGCTTTCTTTTCTCTGTATTTCTTGAGAATTTTGTATTAAATCAACCTCTGAATCATTCACTATTGCTTTATATTTGAATGCATTCAAAAAAAAACAAGAAAACTCTTTCAATATTTACTTTCCAGATGATACGTTACATTCTTATAGCCAGTGTTGTTCTGGCTGCGGCTGCTGCTTTCGAGGTAATTTTTCCCTGATTCTGATTTTCATGAAGTTGTGAGGAACAAGGTCAATAATTTATTTTCATAGTGTCCTGCTGATACTATTCTACGTCTTGCTACTAATCATCGCTCGAAGGACTTGGAAGCTGAATGTCACAGGTACATACAATCAACTGAACCACACATCACACTTTTTAAAAAAGTTTGAAACTATATATTGAATTTTGATAACAAACTATTTAAACAACCAATTATTCACGTGAAAAGGCGCAATGTTATCGATTAGTATGCTTCGCATATCATGTGAATAATCATTTTTTTGTTTTTTTTGGCTGCTGATAAACGGTTGATTTCGACATTATGACGTTACTATCTCTCAAAAACATGAGGTGTTTCAGATCGAAAACAAATAACGCTTGTAGCAATCAGAAAGACGCTGACGAAGCTTGGGCAGCCTTTGAAAAAGTTCAAACTGAATACAAAAAGGTCAGTGATAACTAATTTAACCGGAAGTCACTATTTCTTTACAATATATATATATATATACAAGTTCTATTCAGGCTGTCGCAGAATGTGTAGCAGTTAGAAAGTCATCGAAAGTGAGAAGAAGTGTTCCAAGTATGTTTCTATTTCAAAAGATAAAACACAATGTCTTGTGATTCAATGTTTTGATTCATTTCTGGTCGGAGATTAGACAAGACATCAAAGCAAAGACTCAAACATCAAATATTCAATTTGAAAAATGTTTCGTAGATAAAAAAAACCGAAATTGGTAGTAGATATGTACTTGGTAACTACGTAAATCAGAAAAATTATGCTGATTATATCAATATCAAGTACTGATCAGCAATTCAAAATGGACGCTTGATACAGACTACATGACATATGCAATTGAATTGCGGACAGCAGTTATCGTAAAAACGTCACACAGGACACTACTTATGGGTTTTAATGATTTAACTATACAATTCCCATTTCTTGTCTCCTGCCAATTTCACTTTCCCCTCATACTTTCCTCCTCTCATAATATAGATAAAGTTCGAAATGATAAGAAAAAAGAAAAATCTAGAGCTTGCTAACGATAACATTAAAATATTATGAAGCATCATAAACATCATTTGATTGTGCACCCGCATGAATACGAAAATCAAAAAGTGATTATGATTAATGCAATTAATCTTAGAAAATAAATGATATAGATCATAACTCAAACAAAATTCCAGACGCGGAAGAAATTGCTTATAATCCCTCCGGGCATCATCACAAACGTCGTCACGTTCGTACGTTTTCATAATGAGGGAATGTAAAATAAACAATTCTTGTAGGTTCAGAACACTCACAGCGTCAACACCACAAACGTAACATCGACGCAGTAAGTTACTGATTTCACTTAAAGTTGGAAAACCTAACTTTTCATTATTTACAACTTTAAAAACACTTTCACTTCTAACATGATAAGACGAATTAAGCTTCCCTATTCTGAACCCGAGCGTCAGCAGATTTCTCGCTCTCGTAGACAAGTGTGTTCTACGAAGGGCAAGGAAACTCTTGATAAGATGCAAGATAGCTTTAAGGCTCATTGTGATCGTGAAAACATGTAAGTATTACAATGAACAAACAGAATAATAACCAGAAATGACTATTTCAGTTGTCTTCCGGACGAAGACTTGCCAGAAGGAGCCCAGCGCAATCGCATCAAGGAAATTCAAGGAGACAGGGCCAAGAAGTACACAACATATTTGTCTCACGTATCCATGTGTAATGCCTAAGCAGGATTATCATTCTATAATAGTTATATGGACTGTACTGAATATTTATGTTTCGGCATATTTGTTTTTAACTGAAAATAAAGATACTATAGGTAAAAATTCCTAATATTGAACTAAAACTGATATATCGGTTTGACCTACTTTATTCGGTTAATAAAAATATAATATACAATAAAAACAAGTCACAGGTTTAAGACAAAAACAAATGAGCATGAAAAGTGCACAACAAATCTAATCATACCTGTATATAGACTGACTGGTTACAAATAATATATAACGATTCTCTGTACAATGTCTGCTGTATGAACAAGCAAGAAAAAACTACAACAAAGCAAAGCTTCTAATCGCTGAAAACTAACAATATGTAAAAATCTATATTATTACGAGAGGATTTGCCACATTTAGGACATCAAAAAAGGGAAATTTGGGGCATATCCACTGGAATTTCAAACAATAATCAATAAATATCGCTTAATCTGATGGAAGATTGCAGAACAGACAATCATTATAGAATGGTATTATCCATCTACTCATCATTCCGAAAGATTCATTTTACGCTTTAGCAGACGAAATTGTTATGCGTTGATGAGCCGATCTCAAAGTTTGAGATTTGACTCGGAAAAGGAGATAAGTGAACTCTGTAACATAGCTACCAAAGGAAAAGAAAGGCCGCATAATGAAAGGCAGGTAATATACATATAGCCTATTGGATAAATCGATTCCTCATTTTTTCAAGAAGGTTATTGCATTACATTTTTGTTAAAATAACTTACAATCTACTCTACCCTACTTAGCAAAAAAATATTTAAAAAGTTAAAGAAACAGGGCGGAGACAGGAAATTTATGAAAAAATTAGGAACGACTTATCATAAACGCAATCTCAGGCAAAAGATTCCATAAAGTTACAGCTCAAAGGCGATGTAATAGATATACAACAAGCTCATAGGTTCCCATAGTGATTGCGGTATTTGGCACAGTTCGTAATAACTTAAATATAAAAATATTTTGCAAACAAGGAATTTAATTCAAACCTGAACAGATAGTCCTCGATACATGGCCTTTCCGCCCTCATGGTACAAATTAACTAATGTTCGGAAAAATCCCCTTTTCACATCGGACTCTTCTCTCAAACGAGTTCTAACAACTTCTAAAAAAATAAAAACATGAGATGAAAGTCTTAATAGTGCAAACCATGAGGATAGGCAATAACACAAGCGATAAATTTGGCTGTTCCTCCTGCTACCATGAAATTAAGGAAATCCTAAAAAAGGTAAAGTAAGGTAGGATGAATCACACAAAACAAACCATGTTTCTAGTATCATTTCCAGCATGATTAATTAATAACCTTCGAAGATGCTCATATATTACAAATTGAATTACGGTTTCAGATACTCCGGCATAAGATGCAGTAACACCCTAAAAGCTTATTTTGATGCACAACGCACACTTCAAAAATAAAAACCTTGTAAAATCCACGAATTCCTTCTCTTCTATAAACTCGCTTAATCATATCAAAAATACTAATACTACCATGATGAAGTTGAAGTCTGGTCTTCACTAGCCAAATAGGATTGACAACAGAAGCTGCGACAAAACCTAAAAAAAGAAATGTCATGCCATTCCATTACATAATTCATATTCATGATTTCTAGACAAGATTAATGTCAAGTTGTAAGATTTTTCTCTCTGTTACAACAATCAATAGCGTCTAAGATAACAAACATTCTTCGCAGCTACTACTCGAAACTAAAAAACCTTAATAACCAGTGGGCAAATACAGCAGGAAGCAAATGTCAATCAATACTTATTTAAAAAGTTAGATTTGATACCTTATCTAACTTCTAAATGACGACAAATAATGTCCCTGAAAAAACTTTCATAGGCCCATATACTATTAAATCTCAAAATAACACACGCTATTCAGAAAAGCTCTCTCACAACATCTTCAAAGTATAACATATTGGTCTGAAAGACCTTAGGATCTAGTTATCAAATCTTTTTTTTATTTTCAATTTCCAGTTATTTATCCTCATGATGAACACGTGGACAACATGTGCCCGAAGCACATGACGACAAGGGAATTAGAGAGAAATAATAGTGATAAAGAAGAAAACATCAAAATTCCAGATAAAGAAAGTCTACCTGCTGTTCCGGCGCTGACCATATGTACAATTGCTCTATCAGGCATGAAGATTTCAGAGTCATTCCAAAACCTCTTGCTCGTTGAATAAGAATAGAAATATACAGCTCTGAAAAAAGACGAAATTCCAAGCTTGTATTAAAGAAATTACTCACTTCGCAGGAGCTACTCCAACAAGATTGGGGATGAGCCCTTTGTATAAAGCTGAAACACCCTCAGTTCTCACGATATGTCTGAAAAGGCATTTTCAAGTTCAAAATTTGATGAAGAAATACTCACGTGAAATATCGAAATACATGAAAACGTTTCTTTGCCTGATCTGTAGTCGACTGCGACTGAGACTGTACAAACCTTGCCAGGTTAAGTGACATTGGATTGTTCACCATGTCAGCTAAATAATTGAAATATTAGAAATATTGCTCATCTGATAAACCTTGTAACCGAATATTATGAATCGCTAGTTGACCACGTAAATCGCTCCCTATAACGATTGCACTCAGTTTGTTTAGATAAAAATTGCTCTTATACCCAAAAACTGCTTATACTGTGAGGCAGCATGAGGGGGTCGTGGTGGACCGGGAGGGGCTCCATTCTGATGTCTTGGACCATCTCCTGAATATCAATTTTAATAAACTAAGTTGTAAATTGAAAAAACCTTGGCTGGTACTAGGACCACCACCTGAAAGATTGAAGCCTTTGCTGGACTGCATACGAGTTTTTATCACTTCTAATGGACATGTTAAAGCAGTTCCTAAATTTTAAGTTCAGAATAGAAAGCAGAGTAAAACTTTTAAACCTGCTGTTCCACCTACTGCTCCACCGACAAAGTGAATCAGAGCTTCTCGGTCCATAAACATTTTCAGGGAAAGTAGTTATTGCTAAATCTGCAAAAGAAACCACGCTTATCCAATCAAGATTCATTATAGTAAACGATATATTTTCAAAATCAAATCTATGGTTTTACACCTTACAGACAACATCGAATTTAAGAAACATGCCAAATTTCGGAACGATAATATAGAAAGAACAAAAGGCGGAGTCTCGCTGGGTCCTGACCTGGAAACTTTGCCCGTAAATCTGTTATCAGTGCAAGCTAATGCAACAGAATAGTAGAAATCGATGGCTAGGTGACATAACTGATCATAACAGTGAAGACTATACAGTTTTCTTTCAAGCATGATTATTAGCATACGAGCTTAAACCTCGCTACTGCTTTGAGTGCATAGATTGTTTCTAATGCCCAAACAATCACATCTCGCCGATTGATGCCTTATAAATTTAAGCATAAATTTTAGGAAAACGGGATTATATCATAATTTTACTATAATTACCAGCTATAATTAATCAATTTTATTTTTAAAATTCAAAACATTGAGAATTACAAAAGTTTTGTCGTGAAATTGAAAAGGTCAGTGCACTGAAAATTTCTAACGTACCGTAAACTATATATTCAAGAGCACATGAGAGGTCTAACTTCACAAGCAAAGCTAGAGCAATCAAGTAATAGGCATTATAGAGTAAAACGTATAGAATTTTGTTTTTGTTTTGAATTAGTAGAAAACAAGTTTTCAGAAATAAAGAAGAACTTTAAATGTTAGTGAGGTTCAAAATTTTTTTAAGGAAATGTTAATTTAACTATATATAATATATCCGGAATCATATAATACAAAAGAAAACAAAAAATAATTGAAGTTATTAACGATAAAAGTAACTTTTGAAATATATTATACCATATATACAAGGTAGGAGAAGATTTCGTATTAAGCAATCGTGGTCTTGGTTATGCTTTAAAGTGATATTTTGGTACAACCGCCCTCTAGCGCTGCTCACTTGACAATGAAATTTCTAGATTGACCGCTTACTGTCAGTGCTCAGGCAATATGAGTTTTTGGACCGACCCCCTTGCTATGGATCATAAAAGACTATTTTTGTCGCCCAATTAATCAACGAAATTTCTTCCTTCAATCACATTTTATATATTAAGTGGTGATGGCAAAGATCTTTATTTTTCTTAGGTAAGATGTAACAGGTGGACATATTGCTTAGTTTCATAAATTATTAAACCCAGATCAAGATAAAATAATTGCTTTATATTTACATCATGAGAGATAAAGAAGTATTAAATAACCTTCTGAAAGCTTACAACTAGTTCTTTGATTGTAATATTAGAACTTTGTTTTGAGAGTGTATTAGGAGCCATTCAAGTACAATATTATAATTTTAATTGCAAGAATTTGAAATGAAAGCTATTGAAACATTAAGCAAAAAGTTCATGTGTACATAATGATCACGGCTTTTCTCTCATTTTTGAAAAAGTCGAAGAGATGAAAGCCAGGTAGATGCAGAAGTAAGGCGAAAGGTTTCCATGCAAAATTCAAGTTTTATCTTGTTCATAGAACGATCATAAATCGAATGGAAAGGCATAAACTGTCAGATTTGTACGAATAGATCTAATCGAATATACGTCTAGATAGTAGCATTTCATTACTAGAAACAGAGAAAATATCGAACTAATGACGAAACGGTTTAGTATGAGAAAATAAACAGGAAAAAACAGTTGAAATGTCAGGTTATCACGTAAAAAGAAGAGGTGTAGCATGACTAATGATAGTGAAATCAATAAACCAACAAATATTTTTGTTTACCCATCTTTCGAGGAGGATTTGGGATGAAATGAACTTTTGTTTTTTTGTGACAGAAAGTGCAGGTCGCTGTGCTTCTACTTTCTGCACAACAACGCCTCTGTTCTCAAACATTCACTTCTGTTCGTCTCGTGGTTCGATCTCCCTTTCCTATTTTTTCAAGTGAACTCTCCTTTACTAAGCGTGCAAAGAAAGTTGCGGACGACTGAACTATAGAGTTTATTTTTGTAGCTTGCCTATATACTTTATGTTCATTATGTGATTATGGGTGAATGTATTCTTTTGATTGCTCTCTCCCATTATTCTAGTTCAAAAAACATTTATTATAGAACAAGGTTAATTTTTTGTTTTTTAAAGTTTAGCTGCAAGACGTTCGAGAATTGTTGGCTTCTCAGTAGGCTTTGTGATTTCAGCCCATCCATTGGCTATAACAATCTTGCCAGTTTCTCTAACCTGAATATTATGATATAATTCTGATTAATAATAGTTAAGTCCCAGAATTGCTGACCTTGGTTTGAAATATGATTTGATTTCCATTCTTCCACATTTCTGTTCTCAAAGTCTGTCCAGGAAGCACGGGTGCAGAGAAACGGACCTTCAAAGATTTCCACGTGATAAAATCAATTTTAAATGGTCATTTCATCTTCATAAATTTTACGACCCTATCATTTAAAAGTCAAAGTATTAGCATAGAATGTACGTGGCTGGCGATAAAGTAACATTATTTAAAGTGTCGTCATCACGAAGAGCGGTTGCTTTCATTCTATTTATATTTTCAAAAAAAAAACTGAGGATTGCCCTGTCACCTGTATCATACAATTTTTTTGTGTTTCCTCTTATGCGTATCAATTTCAATCTATACCTTAATCTTTTTTAGTCTGCTAGCATCATTTTCAGCCCATGTTTTGATGAGATGTCTTGAGGCAAATCCCATAGAACACAAACCATGGAGAATTGGCTGCTTGAAACCAGACATCTGAATTCAAAACCAATTATAAAACTAGTTGGTTTGACATCATTACCGTTGCAAACATTGGATCAACATGAAGAGGATTAAGATCTAAACTTCCCATTCGATATAAGGTTGCCTATATACCATAATTGGATATGCTTAGCTAATAAGGATATACTTGATCTTCATTTGTTAACTCCTCAACAATAGCATCTGGAGGAGAATCGGGAATAGTTGCTGGCTTCACTTCGTCAGGGTGACTTCTGTTTCCTCCAAATCCCCCGCTTCCAGTTTGGAAAGTGCTTACAAGTTGACGAGAAATTTTTTTGTTTGTTTCATCATCATAAGTAATAACTTCAAAAGATAATATGTTGTATATCAATTACTAAGAAACTAATCACCCTCCGAAAGAATCAAAGCACCAGATCCCTTATCAAGTAAATCAAGAACGCGCGTTTCTGAACGCAACTTGCCACTAGATGGCAAGTTATCAAACATCTCAATATATTGCTCTCCATGAAGAATACGAGTAAGATCGAAATCAATTCCTACAACAATTGAAATACAGTTATGACAATCAGAACGATATTTCCTTATGGAAGAATTCAAAAAACTATTATTAACCTGGCCACGACATGATGTCAACTGAAAGTAATCCAGGAGCTACAACATAAGTTGGGTATGGAATGAATAATTCATGATTCTCATACACATAACGAAGGTCTTCCTTAGTTCGGTTACCAACTTATAATCAAAACAATCAATATAACATCTCTAACAAATCACAACTTACTTCCCAAAGCGTAAATTATAGCATCACGCGACTGGTATTCGAAATATTGTGGATCGGCCTTATGATCACGAGCAGCTTTAGGATCCATGTCGAGAAAATGAGGTACCTGGCGCAATTTCAAAAGTAAAATCTCACAATAACTTCGGTATGTTGAAGGCGTTTTGTTTCGGACTTTGCGTTTTCTGCTCGGGTGATTGTAGTCTGCCCATACTTTGCTGTATTGTATTGATTGATAAGAAGTGATAAGGCTATAGAAGTCTCTAGCAACAACTTATGTGTTCAAACCAACAGCCTAATTACCGAAAAATGTGTATGAACTGCTAATAATAATACACAACGAAGATGATTAATCTTTTTCCTTTTTTTTCTAATGAAATGTTGTTATGAATGCTTCAACGTCAAATAATTTATATTATACATATAACTAATTGCACTATAAGTATGACTACTACACCAGCTTCTAATTACACATAATCAATCGAAAGGCATAATACAAGATGTTTGTTTTTGGATGCATAAATGACACTTTTAAAGCTAGCAGGCTTTAAACATCAATGGGATGTTCTTGTGGAAGACGTCCATTATTACAAACGGCTCTGGAGATTTTTTCAATGAGTTTAGGCTCCTTGTCGGAAGAACTGGCAGCGAGTTTCAAGTTGTCTAAGGCACGACGAGAGGCCTACGGAAATTATTTTTAAATTTTAAAAATCTTTCTTAAACTCACGATATGGACGTAATATTGGGCAATATCTCTTTCATGATCGACGCTGGGAGATTTGTTGTTAATGGAATGAGTGCATCTAAACATTTCTATAAGTATGAGCGACAAATAAGGAAACAAACCTAGAAAGGACAGCGATCATACTGTAAATATCGATGGCAGCGTCAGCTACACGGATAATTTCAAATTGACGGTCAATGATTCCCTTTTTGTGCTTCATGAGGAGTCCTTCGACAGTCTTTCCGAATGTCGCAATACATCCGTCAAGTTGAGAAGCTTCATTGGCTAAGGAAGAGTCAACAACGGATCCGAAGTTACTTCCAGTATCCCCACTATAATTATTAAAAAATCGTATGAACACACATACAATTTTTCTTACCCCTTGGCACGTTTGACAACCTCTCCGAAAAGAGTTCCGAATCCACCAGACTTGATGTCCTTAGCAAGTTGTTGGAGATGCTTTCCAGCATGCTGAGATCCAGTTAAACCAACGAACAGCTTCATTATATCGTTAGCTCCTTCGAAAATTCTGAGAGGCAATAAACCAGTAAGCAATAGGTTTCTTCTAAATCATACCTAAAGATACGAAGATCACGAAGAACTCTTTCGAGTCCAGTTTCCTTCATGAATCCCATACCACCATGAACTTGGATAGCTTCATCGCATACCCACCAAGCGTTATCCTAAACATAGCACATATGCTTGAAATTATCAGAAACTACAAATACTCACGGAAGCAAAGACTTTTCCAATAGCAGCCTCCAATTGATAATCAGTAATTCCACGGTCCATGTTAGCAGCAAGCATGTAAACAATGGATTCAGTAGCATAGTGACGAGCTACCATGTTAGCAAGCTTCTCTTGGACATTTCCGAACTCTTCCAATTTCTTTCCGAATTGAACGCGAGTGGTAACATGATCAATCTGAAAAAAACACTTTAAATAATTTCTTAGAGATCAAGCTTACGGTTTTCTGGATGCAGTGCTTCATAGCACCAGTACAGGCAGCAGGAATTCCGAATCTTCCGTTGTTAAGAATATTCATTGCAACCTTGAATCCTTCTCCTTCCTTGCCAAGAACATTCTCGACAGGGATCTATATGAAGAAGATATAAGCTAATCAAAGTTACTATCACAATAACCTTAACGTTGTCGAAGTGAACTTCAGTTGTGTTGGATCCCTTGATACCCATTTTCTTCTCTTGTGGTCCACTGGTGATTCCTCCAAAACCTCTTTCAACGATGAAAGCAGTAACTTTATCTTTAGTGGACCCATCGGCTTGCTTGATAGGGGTTTGAGCGAAAACAGTAAAAACTTCAGCGAATCCTCCATTACTGATCCAGATCTTTCCACCGTTCAAGATGTAATGCTTTCCATCAGGAGATAATTCTGCTCGTGTACGGATAGACTTAAAATAAAATGTTTAATATTATTATAAAAAAACATTGAAAATTACGTTAGCATCAGACCCAGAAGATGGTTCAGTGAGACAGAAAGCAGCAAATTTGCGGCCAGTAGCCAAATCAGGAAGGTATTTTTCCTTTTGAGCATCAGTACCAAAAAGAAGAATACCTTTGTAGCCAATAGACTATAAACATGAAATGCTATAGAAATCTGAAGCAAAAATTGATATACCTGGTGAGCACCCATCACAACTCCAAGGCCGAGATCATGAGCTCCGACAACTTCAGCTAAACGAGCCATTTGGCTGTTAATTAGTCCGGCTCCTTCATACTCAGGCTTAAATAAAATATAGGATTATGTGTTATATATTAAAGCACAAACAGGTACTAGAGCGCCGAAAGCCCCTAGTTCAGCGAATTGAGCGAGGACTTCTTTTGGGATATCCATGGTCTCGTCGTTCCTGAGAAAGAACAAAAGAATCAACTCTTTGTTCTTATTTACTTACTTGACAACATCATTAACTTCAGTTAAGAACTTCTCGGTAGGTCCGAGAATCATGTTCAAAGTCTCTTTCTGATCAGCATCGAGACTCAAAGGATATGGAAATACTTGGTGTGTAACAGCTTTTCCGCGGAATAAGTTCATGCAGAAGGATTCAGAATCCTGAATCAAACAGAAAAAACTTAAGAAAAAAAGAAAAAACAAAGTAATGAATACCTCTGGTTTTTTTTGCTCCTTAGCTCCAGTTGAAGCAGCTGAAGCATATTGAGCAACTCTGAATCATCACATTCAAATAAGAATTATGAACATAAAAACATACTTAACTTGGCGAGCCAGAGGTCGAAGAGCAGATTTAGCAAGGGTACTAAGCATCCTTAAAGAAAAAGAAAATGAGAAAAGCCAAAGAAAACCAATGAACAATAATCGAAAACAAGATAATCTATTGAAAAACAAAAACAAATAAATAGCGATGCAGCCGAATCGATAAAATGAAAAACAACAGATACAAACCAGAAATATAAATATATATATTAGCAACTACTAAGTATGATCTGAATGTTTCAAATGACATAGTCCTAATTTTTTAAAATGATTAGCTATAGAATTTGTATTTGAGAAGGAACAAGGGTCGCAGAGACGATGTACTTTGTACCATGGCCCAAGCCCCTTGCCCCGACCTTTCGTCTAAACAAATCAGAAAATAAATTGAAGCTATCATTATCAAAATAAAATAGATCAATTTTTTATGAAAATGCTGTTTTTTTCAAAATCTGTTTTGCCCATAGCTATGCTTAACACTTGGTTCAGCGTTTCTTCTGTTTGGAAAACTATTTACAAACCCTTCTGGAGATATTAATCATCAAATTCAAGTTACAACAGAATTTTACTTGTATTCATAACTTTGAAGATTAAACTTCGAACAAAATAAGTAATAGAGAGTCATATGAAAAGTTTATTAAAACATAGATCAAATTATATTAACCATCCTGATAAAAAGGTTAATATTATATTAAATGGGAGTATATTACATAACTGATGGTTCAAACATTAAAATTATGATTATAAAATTAAAAAGATTCTGTTAAAATCATGCAAGTTTCAGTTCAAATTTATGATAAAACATGTATATTAATTGAGGTATATTAGATTCCAACGAAATGCTATGTCTCCGGTTCAGCATAACATTATGCAATAAAAGGCATGTCTGAGAACCGGTATAATTTAAAAAAAAAAAGATAAATGAATATAGTATTACAAAACGGTAAAAATAAAGATGTTACACGTCTTCCTCTATGATAAACATGAGCTAATAACCTGTTTTGTTTTCTGCGGAAAAGGTCAGAGCACGAAAAACTCTTATAAATAAAAATTATAAATATTAATCTGATATTCAATCTGATCCAGGAGTGTCACTAGTACGTAACCGTTTAACTGTAGGCTCAAGGACTGGTGATTGGCCTGGAAATCGAAGAATTGTGTTATGAAATGATTTGATTTAAGTTGCTACTTACTAAAACTAATTGAATTTGACGATGATACTGCATTTGATTTTTTCTCGGCAATATGGACAAAAAGTTCTGTTATAAGTTCAGGGTGATCTCTACTCAGAAATTTCCAACCGTCAGTCTATAAATAATGAAATATGCTCATTATTCGATTATTTGTAACTTACTTGAACAACTTGTTGCACATTATTAGTAATAAATCGAATAGCTTCAGTTCGTAAGTCCTGAGAATTATAGAGATCAGCATATGCGAGATTTCGACAGCATGTTTCAATAGCTAATGTATTACGTAAAACCTGGAAAAGCATTTGAATTAGTTATTAGTGAAAATACAAGTAGACTTACATGATCTGCCATTATTTTTAACCCTGGAACTTGAAATCGATCAGCAGCCGATAATAACTCCAAGCCCATTTGAGATAAGTTCGGGGAACGACCGGAATATAAATATAATAATAGTTCATGCATAACCTATAAGGAAAGCCATAATAAAAAGATAACGAATATATAAATTACATCGTAATCAATATCCTTTATTACTGCTCGATTTAAGCGGGCTTCTTCCGTATGAGGCTCTAACATGGCAGCAAATACTGGAGATCGTGCTGACAATACAACCTGAAAATAAAAGAAAAAAGATGAGACAGCTCTCCAACAACAAACTTTATGAGCTGAAATTTCTTTATCACCAACAGCTATTTTGAAATCACATAATTTTGACTCGCTAAATATTTCCTCTAGATCTTTAGAAACCTGAAACTGAAGTTTAAAGCATAACCTGGGAACATCATAAAACATACCTCTTCTAATTTGGGTGAAGGTAACGGCGATAATTTAGAAGTTTGACTAGTTTTAGTTATAGTATCAAATGTAACAGTTAATTCCAAATTAATTTGAAGTTCATCTTGTGGTAAAATATGACTAATTAATAAATCCCGCCGAATGTATTCAAAATAGCCGTGGAGCTAGAAAAACAAACAATTAAATATTATCAAACAGGAAGAAATATACCTGTTGTGTCCCCGTATAAACTGTGGTGGCTATTTCTTCACCTCGTGAATTCAACACTGTGAACTTATATTTAGATCTGAGATGTTGGGAGGGATTGTGGCAAAAACACTGAAATTTCAGATCATATGATATTATTTTTAATCAAATAAACACCTGGAAGAATGTGAAATCTTTGTTAGATTCTTTGTTGCCTTGAGGATGTAACCGTATGCGAAAGGTCAATAATGAACCATCGTTAGTAGTTGCTGTGGCTGAGCTCTAAAAAAATTAATAATTGACAGATGACTAAAATTAAATAAAACAACTCACTGAAACGTCTCTGATTTTAGCAGATGTTTCTAAATATCGGCATTCACAATGACTGAAACCTCTGATTTTCCACAAATGACTGAATTAATAATCATTTTATAAACTTAATTATGGGAAAGGGTTACTTACTTATGAACAACTGATCTCACATCGGTCGTGGACCAACTATCTGCTGGCCTCACTGGACTCAGTGATTCTCCCATATTCTAAATTGATTTTTTTGAATTACATTTCTTTGCTAACATAACACTAACGCGGTCTGTATTATAAAGCATTACAAAAAGAAGAGGAAGAAGAATAAAAAAGAATAAAATAGAAAAACTTATGGTCCCATAAAGATTAAGGCAAAACGAACTATAATTAAAAAAAAATTTAAAAAGAGACACATTCTTCTTATTCTATATAGGCATATGGGAAGTGCAAGCAAAAATCGATTAAATGACGACGAAAGCGCAAAACCAAGAATCATTTGAGTCTTATACAAATTGATAGCAGAAACAAATTAAAAACTTTCTAGCTAATAAACGCAAGAAAGGAGAGGGAAATCAAAAAACGACAAATGATGAAATATGAAAGCGATAATCAGAGTTTAGATGGAATATTCACGTGATGCTTAAGTGAAGATTAACATGTTCAATAACCACACATAGAGAAAAAGACGTCCGATATGCTGAGCAAGTACTCGGCGATGGTGCGAAGGAATGCGACGCGTGGTCGTTGGTCGACTTACTGAGGAAGAGACATAGAGAGAGAGGGAGTGAGAGATGCGAGGACAGGGGGACGGAAAACAAGAATCGGGAGAAGAGGGGTCAACAGACGGAGGGATGCAAAGAGATAGCTGTAGAAGAGATGAGAGATTATTCTGATGAAAAGAAGGCAAAGACAACACAAATGGAGGTCAAAATAGCCGAAACTCAATGAGCTAGTACACTATATTTAATTTGCCTTGCATGCTGCCTGCCCTCTCTCTCACCCTGTTTCCATTTTCTGCTAACTAACTGACTTTTGATCAAAATCAGCTGTCATATTCCGTGGGTGAACTGAACCCTCGTACGTAATACACATCGAAGTCGTATAAGTTATATATCATATGGCCTTGAGAGAAAGAATTAGAAATAGTGGTTATTCTTTCAGAACTAGAGAGTCAACAAAGCGAATCCTTAAATTCATAGGACCAATGAAATTCTTGAGCAGACCAATGACTGAAGTAAAGTTTGTCTTCTGTTGAGTTGTTGGTTCCTATGGTTGCTGGCACGACTACTTGCTGTTGTCAGGGTGTATGTGTATGCTTCCTTGCTTTTCCTATCTAGGCCACTCATTCAATCTTTCTCTCTATCTAAAAAGACGCAAACCAAGACCTAATGGAGTTTGTATCCTATGAAATCATGAAGAAGAAAAGTTATCCAATACTTGTAAAACAAAGAAAAAAGTAACGAATTAAACAGTAATCATGAGATATTTTTCAAGGATTTCTGATGGATTGACGATATCGCTACTCCTTTCTTCCGAACTTTGAGGACAGTAAATGACAATCAAGGTCAAGTGCATACAGCACAGATAAAGCAGATAAATACAATTGAAACATTAAATGGATATAATATTGCAAATAGAACTTTTTATAAAAAAGAAAAAAATATAAAACATAAAATAGACTCCATGTGGCCAATCAATTCAGAACGATTAAATTTCATCAAGCTGTTGATAGCAGCCCAAGACGTCAGGATCTATTTAGCACAGAATGAACTCTTCTCCAGCCATTTGCTTTCGACCTTTTCGTTCAATACTTGAGTGAATGTTCATAGCTTATCACGCTATTTGACCTTTGTGAACAGAACTACTCGCATTTTGTAGAATCTTTAAATGCTGCAATAGGCTTTGTAGCTCAAATTTTTGCAGAAGGATTTAATTTGGAAAATAGTTTATTAGTACTACATGCCATGAAAATATGAAAACAGAGTTCCAAAGAACAACACCGGCTGTTTGGGTTGTTCAGGAAAAAAATGAAAGAACTGAGAAAGAAGACAAATAATTTGTTGTTCTGAGCTTCTAGATAGATAAACAGGCTCCAGGGTCGACTTTGGCAAACCGATAGCGTTGTCATCTAATCACTCAGATAAGAGTATATACATATAGAGAGTGAGATAAATGAGAGGTTACGTCGAAAAAAAAGAAAATATGATAGAAGAGAAGGAAGGAAGTAGTAACCTGTTCACTGGTTACACAGCTATAATTTTATAAAAGCGAAAATCATGGTGATGACAAAGATCACAGAAAACGAAATCGAGAGCGTCTCGAGTCAATCGAAGGTAAAAAACAAAAGTAAACAAATTTTTATGAAATAAGAGAGAGATCGAGAAAGAGTGAAAATTGAATAATAACTTTGATCATAATAATATTCATTTCGTTCTTCTTTCAGATAACCAATAAAGTAGTTAGTGGCGAAAAGGGGAGTGGGCTAATATGACATGTCGAGTTTTGAGCAATGATCATAAAATCTAATTACTCAGATTGTCCTTTCATTCTCCGAACTGATTACACAAGATTTTACCTATTTTTAAATCAAAATATACAGAAAAGGGCTTCATTAGTTACATATCTTAACCTTTTTATTGACTTTATTCAAGCATGCAGCTTGACTAACTAGCAGAATTATAGTTTGAACTTTGAAGGATTTCTATTTCATCTAGTATTTGGTTAAGCTTTCTAGGATTGAATAGTGATTATCGGAACAATTTTTTTCTTCTCTTCTTCTTCTTCTTCTTGCTATTAGATATGTAAATGGGAACAAAAATTATCTTGCATCTCAAGACCAAAGACAACTCTTATTAAATTGACTTCGCCAGTAAAAAGCCTAAAAGAATAAAGACTAGTGCTATAATCTAGACAAATATGCGCTGAAGACTAAGGTTTAAAATATATTCAGGACCAACAACAGAAAAATTGAAGGTTTTCGATGAAAAACTTAGATTTAAATAACTTGCGAAAACTTGAAAACATTATCAACGAATCTGACGACTATACGGAATTCGAAATCTTTTTTTTCAAAACAATAACAAATGATCAGTTGCCACGGAAACATCAAGATTTGCTATTTCTGTAACAAGTTGTGTTCGGATGCTCAAAGATAGAGACTGAAAACTAAGGCATGTTTGGATGTAGTGGGATGATATCCGCATTTTTGTGAATGGCGGCACACAAAAGCCATATACATGAACAGCTTGATGTGAAAACTTGATGGCATGTGTCGAGAGATACATCGGCGGATATGGGTGTGTGTATGTGTGTGTCTATGTATGTGTGTATGTGTCTGTGCGTGTGTGTCTGCGCAAGGGGATGTGGTCAAGAACATCATGAACTCGACGGCAAAAACTTCGAATCAGTTGGTTTTGCAGACACAACAAAACACTTTTCTTAAAGACTAGAGATTTTCTTAATTTTCCACTTCATTCTCTATCTCCAAAACAATCCAGTACTCGTACGATAGACACAGGCATCTAGCATAAACATTTATACCACATCACACTATTTACGTAATATTATGTCGTCGTATTCAGTATTGTCGGTGACATCTTGTTTTCTGATAGCACCAACACATTGCTAAAAAAGCCTTGTTTTGGTACAAAAAAGGTGGAATATTTTTATGGAAAAAAAGACAAATCTTCGCGCTATGGAAAAACATATTTTCTTCGGTTGTTTCCCCCCTTCTAGCCGTTTCTCTTTCTCTCTCTCTTTATATATTTCTATTTCTCATTCCCTTTCTATCTATCTCTCAATGTTAACTACTACTACCCCCTACTACCACCAAAAGCCATAGCTGACTACTTTTATGATTTTATTATTGAAAACAAATAGCATGTATTATTAAGCAGCATAGAAATCAAACTCTTATGTAAATGGTCGCTGCATGAGATATATAGACATCGTCATCATCTTTGACTGCTTCTCTTCTAATGTACATATATTCAAGCATAGTTTCATGAAAAAGGTCAAGTGATAACAGACAAATAAGAGAAAAAGGGAAAAGAGAAACCAGATGAGAGCAAGTTCAAACTATCATATACGTATGCCGTGTTTTTCATTCAGACTCGGAGCCCGTTCTCTTTTGAGTTTTGTGTTTTCTCTCTTTTCTACCATCATCAGCTTATAGAACCAATGCTCTCTCTCTAGCAGCAACAACAGAGTAGAAAATTGTCAATATTTTTGGTTGAAATGAATGAATAAAAAGAATAATTCGGCAGAATTAAAAGAAACAATTCAAATAATACTTTAGAAGGTTCGAAAATAATGAAAAACATCGAAAATCTTCTGGTTGATACTTATCGATACGCTACTACTAGCAGTTCTGGTCGGACTGATCTGTTTTATGCTAGGAAAGCCAAAACCACATGCGAAAGATGAACACGAACTAATCTAACACAGATCATCAAGAGCAACTAGACCCATAGTTCTCAATGATCGCCAGAGAACACAAAACACTATGAAAGTAGTTATCAAGAGAAATAGACAAGCAGTAAGAGAGGGAGGGGTTAACAGCCAAAAGAGAAAGAGAAAGAGAGACATGTACTTCTACGTCTAGCGCAAATTTCTCTGGGAAAGATCAATAAAATACAAATATTTGACAAATTTTAGAAATCGATTCATGATGATTCATATAGGAAAGTTGAGCATAGTAAGTTTGTGGAAATATTATGATGACATTCTGGGAAAGAAATGTCAGCACAATCATCGATGATGTGTTAAAAAAAAATGTTCATGTGTAATGATAAAAGAAAAAACGAATTGCACTGAATCTAATGTATTGCACGAAATAATATTTAGTAAAAAAATGAAAAAATCATTAAAAAAAAACGGAAAACTAGAGACAAAGAATGAGAAAAGAAGTAAAAGGCTGAATGGGACAGAATGAGAGAGAGGGGAGAGAGAGAAAGAGCTACTGATGGATCTGCCATGGAACTGTTGTTATTCAATATGATGTTGCGAGAGTGGGTGAGTCAAAAACATTCTGTTTTTGTCGAGATCGAAGAGACAACCAAAAATATTTTCCTTCAGCTTTTCCTAAGCAACTAATATCTTAAAGATGGAAAACGTTGTAGTACTAATAAAACTATAGACAACGGATAGTCCGTGTCCGTCGTTCATATCATAGAAAACAAGCCAATGTTTTGGAAAACAAGCCAAACTAATGACTTCATACATTTCTGCGGCAAAAAAATCATCAAAAGAGAAGATACAACTGAAAAATTCGAGAATCACAAGCAGCTTTGAACAATTTAATAAACAAAGACAAAGGTAAACAATGTACAATTTTGCTTCTATTGGTAATATATATATAAATATATATATATATATATATATATATATATATATATATATATATATATATATATAGTGTGAAAATATAGGAAGTTCTTCTCGGAAAAAAAAGAAAAAAAAGAAAGAAAATTCAAGCTTTGCATGTTCCCGCAACGATGTGTGCATACCAAATTAATTAAGTGGCAGCTGACAAGAAGAAGCGAATGCATATAGTGGAAAACGGACAATAAAAGAGGACGTGAGCAGGAAATTCTATAAGATAATACAACTTGTTAAGGCTTACAGACGCGATTTGTACAAAAATACTTCGAAAATCAACGTGGGAAAGTATGATTAAGACTCGGAGGAGTCACTAGAATCCATCTCGTAACCTTTGATATTACATCTGTCACCTCTGCAGGAACAGGTAACCAAATTGCCCGACGAAAAACATCCATTTGTTTCCCGTTCTGCACAACCTCCACGAACACGACGTTGTGTATTACCTTAAAGGGAAGCATAATTCTGACTAGTTTAACAAAAAAAAGCAAAAACCTTTCGTTTCATAAGAATACTGACAGCCTTTGTTGCATTCTACAACAGTAGTAAACTCAGAAGGACCATACTTGTAGCAATCAGATTTGCATTCAATATGAGTAATAAAAAGAAGAGCGGCTAGAACAACAAGGAATATGTTATTCAAATAGTACATAGTCAGGAATAAAACTTCGAATGCGGAACAAAGTGAACGAAGTTGTTAGAATATGCCAGAATAAACTAAGGTGACAAGACGTTGTGGAGCTCTCTCTCTGTATGTGTACACAGTGCCTAACGCCGAGTGAAGATCAACGGGGAATCATTAGAGAAACTTATTTATTTTACATAAAACCGGAACTTTTACCAAAATAGTTTATCACAAAGAAATAAATACAGCACAAGATAAAACATTTTAGCTTTTAGTGAGTATCTCCCGAGCATTTTCATGAACAACATTTTCAATCGCTGTGACATCTTTTCTCCACAGCACCATCCTGTCGCACATTGACAAAATCTGGAAAAAAAATCACTTTAACAAACATATGACTAAGTAAACCTGGGTTGTATTAAGAACTCGAGGTTGAACCCAAGTAACATGCACAGTCTGATTTACTTGATCGATCAGACCCTTTATTAATTCCTTAGATAGAGCTTTCATCACCAAGAATTCGACCTAATATTTGACTATTATCTTTATTAACCAAATATCAAAATTTACCTCATTAATATCAACCTGACATTTATCAGCGATTTCAGAGAAAGGAATATTTCTTTCCTTTGAAGGACGAGCAAGAGCGATCTGAAAAATTCGATAGAATGCTAATTTCAATTAATAAATATGCCTCCATGATAGCCATAAGGCGAATCTTTCCAACTAAGAAATCTTTCTTCTTCTTCAAATCTTTCCATTCGGTCCTAAATACGAATTTAATCAGTTTTACTTATAAATTAACAAACCAGTGTTTCTCAGTTTCGTAAAACTTATTTAAATCTCCGCTATTAAAAGCGAAAAGCACCTGAAAGTGAAATTAAATTTTGATATAGTAGCAGAGAAAATACCGTGATTAACCAGTTTTCGGAGGTATTTTCAAGAGCCTTCAAAATAGGGTGAGCCAGCTAAAAATAATTGTATAAATATACAAAAATATATATATCTTACTAATTCTCCGAAATTGTATACATTTACTCCCAAAAGTGCGGCAAAACCAACAAGAAGAGCTTGGACATGCTTATCTTCACGGGATAAAGTATTGGGATCCTCAACTCCAAGATAACGTAGAGCTTCACGATAGTATCCAGCGAAATCTCCAACTTCCCTCAAGTAAAGAGCGGACACCTTAAATAAATATAATTTCGTAATCAAATCATAAAGTCTTACCTTGTAGAAAGGAGCATGTACATCAGTTACTCCGTTAAGATCATCGACTTCCTTCTGGGTGGTTTCAATGAGATCCTGAAACACCAAAAAATACAAAATAAAAATATAAAGAAACATACTCTGACAACTTTTATATCAACAACAACATCTTGAGCATCTCTGTGACTCAAACGAAGTTCTATTTCACCCGTATGAATTCTGGCAACGGCAACCTGAGAATAATATTGAAAATATATACGTTATAAACAAGTGATTAAGCTTACCTTGTCTTTAAGAACCTTAGTCTTCAACTTAGCAAGAAAAGCGTATGCCTCTTCTTTATCTATAATATGGAAATTTTAATAAAATAATATTTAAAAAGCCTACTAGTTTGAGCAATGTATCTAGCGACAGGAAGGGCAATCTCAACCAATTGAAGAGAACTGATTCTCAATTCAAACTCACTGATGAAACTAAAAAAAAACGGATATATAACATAAAATTCACTGTACAATACTTCTCATAAAATTCCTTGAGATTCAAATTAGCAATAAAATCAGAATTAACAATCAGAGCACGCACTTCTCTGGTTAATGGATGCCACAATCTTTAATTGAAATAAAATATTATTCGTAAAAAGTTGTATGACTACTTTTTAGCATAAAGTTCCTCAAGCTTGTGCCAATTATCAGCAACATTGCTCTTGGCTACAGACTTCTGCTTAGCCAAATATATAACTACGTTCTCAGCCATAAGCTATAAAAATTTAAATAGAATTATTCAGAAGTTAAATATACCACAAAATAGCACATAATATTAAACTAAGACGAATAATTTCATGTCATATATTTAAAATCATCAAGTTAGGTTAAAGGTCGGGGATATTTTCAGTAAGTTGAAAAACTGACCCAATGCTAATATGTAGTGGCGCGAAAATTATTTTTTGAATCTGTTATACGAGGGCCCCAAGACAAGCGTAGTTAGCTTTATTACTAACCAATTACGTGAAAGCTATATTCAAATTATGGATGCCGTGAAGGTAATTTTCGGGTTTATTTATGCAAATTTTTTATTTTTGTTTAGAAGAGTAGAAGACGGTCGAGTAGAGGGCGTCGCAGCATGGTAACCATGGGCGGAGAATCACCAACATCTGTACCTGTTTTATCTGCATCCATTTGTGGGGTAAACATAGTCTATTTGAAAATAGTACACAATATTATTTAGTTGGAAGATACAGATATACTCGGTAAAATGAATGATCTCACGAAATACATGGAGAGCGTTGATGAGGAATGTCAAGTTTGGGCTACCCTTTTGCATCGTTATAATGAAATAAAATCAGGAGATCCTAAGTATGTATTCAATTTTTAAAATACTTAATTCCTTAATTTCTTTTTCTATGTCAACTATTTTTAATCTTTAAATTAATGTAGAGTTGACATGAAGCGACCACATAAAAGAGCATCAGTAGCTGACGTAACTCCTACTCCTGGGCTGCGGCCGAAATATTTATTAAGTAGAGTTGAAAAAGTTTTCTTTGACCGTTATACTGAGTGTAATAAGGTAAGCCTTTAGCCTTGTTTCTATTAAAGAGGATTGTTTGTAGCAAAAAGACATTGATAATTTGACTGAAAAAAAAGTTATAGCCCTTCAAGATCTCAAGCTTTATGTAAGTGCTTCAATTTATTTTATTGGTTTTGCATATTCGTTTTACAGAATAGAGGTACGGAAATTATTGAAGATCTGTATAGAAACCAATGTCCTGAAAAGCTCGAGGAAGAAGAAAACGCTTGGAAGTGTCTTTTAGCGAAAACACAGAAACACTTGGACAATCTTACTGTGAGAGAATCATTTGTGAAGGCATTTTGAAATTATTGTATTGCACTTGTCAAGTCTAAGTATAAAATATTTATTCTCAACAACTTGTTATTATCTCGACTCATCAATTGGTTCAACAAAAAGAAAAACAACACCAAAGTGGCATAAAGATCGAGATAAAACCAGTAGAGCCAGTTAGATACTTTAGCAACAAACGGCTGATACAAACAGAAAACCCAAAAACGGAACGATGTCTTCGTATGCATTTCATTAAAAGGGAAAGGAAAAAACGATAACAAAAAATCTTTACTCCTCATCATCTGCGCTAGAAGCAATAGTTTTTTCTGTACTCAATGGAAGTGTAATTTGTTCTTCAACCAATTCTTCGGCGTTAAGCTTAGCATCAGTATCAACACCTTAATTATAATTAAAATAAAGCATATAAAATAACAGTATTACCTCCTCTAAGCTCAATCTTAATAGGCTTTTGGCTAGCAATAACTTCGAGATTCTTCTGTCGTACAACATTGAAAGCAGCCATAATCTTTCTTCTCTTCTCCACAACTTCCTGGCTAGCTCTGTATTTCTCTTCGTTATCTTCACGATCAAATCTAATAGCTGTCTTCTTAAGATTCTTTTTAATTTCCTGGAAATTTAAAATATATGATTGTAAATGAACGAAGTTTTTGGTTCACTTTTAATTTCTGCTCAGAAAGCTTGACAGGTGGACGAGGCCTCCATTCAAACTGTGAGAGCCTGTCTAAATTCTTTCGACAAAGTTCACGTCCCTAGAAGAAATAAATAACTCAAAAAAAAAACTTTCAAAATACCTGGAAAGTATATATTCTAAAAGCGAGATCAGCACCGGTTCTACCTCCCAAAGTGGTGCATGTAACGAAATATCTACCAGTAGGATCCCATATTCCCTTATTGAATCCGGGATGCTCAACAACATTAGTACGCTTAGCTTCTTGAAGTGTAGCATCAACAAAGACAACGTTACCACCAGTAGAAAGCTTGGCTAAAACGGCAAGCCATCCACCAGAAGGAGCCCAAACTACCTGAACGATTATACTTATTAAACCTAGAGAATATTAACTGAACCTCATTGAATTGGACACCAGCATCGAGCTTGCTCATAAGCTTTAATGGATGAGGACTGTTGGAATCAATTTTGTAAACATGTGGAGTAGCTTTAGCCTGATTACCAGTTAAAACACAGAACTTGTCACCTGAAAACGGTTCCTTATTCACCTTTCGAATGAAATCGAACTAAACCATTTGGTTCCCATCCAAAGTTGATGAAAGGATCGGGGAGAGGCAAGTTCATAAGGGAAACATCCTTCTTGTCCAACTCGAAGATTTCAAGATGGTAAGTACATCCTCCAACGTATTTAATCTCACCGGTTTCACGAGTTTGTTTCTTTGAGTAACTGAACAGATTATGAATTACTGTTGTCAAAATTTATGAAAAATATACCGTTTGGTGTATACTGCAAGGCGCTTTCCGTTGGGCTGCCAGAACATTTGAGCTTCGGCTACATTATAAATGCGTCCAGAACGAAGTTTAAGGTGAGATGGGACTTGCATAAGACCAAATTCAGCAGGAAGGGTATCAGAGCACTGGAAAATCAAAGTTAAAACTATGAGGAAGATATTATCTCAAACCTCAGAATAGTAAGCAATGATATTTTGGGTGGGACTCCATTGGAAGGACTGGATATTTTCAATGATGACATTTCGTCTATCAACAAGAGCAAACTTCTCAGTCTCAAAAACAGAGATTCCGTTGACCTGTAAGAGCAAAGTTAAAGATTGCGAACTATTTGAGAATATAACCTTCTTTTCTTTCTCAAGCTTGTCCTTCTCAGGAGCCTTGAGACAAGCGAAGTACTTTTCATCATGAGACCATCTAGTAACAAGAAGATATAATCAAAAAGCATAAAGGTTGTCTCACTGGAAGAAGGGCCAACATGGAAGCTGGTTTCTATTAGTAAGGGCATACAGGGAGAAAGTCTTGAGAAGTTCTCCGGTAACGACATCCCAAATTCTTAAGCAATCATCATCATTTCCCCAATGCATCTTCTCAGTTGGCATTGCGTAAGTAATCAAAAAACTAAACATGATGATGATGTAAAGATAATATTCAAAAACAAACCTTTCACATGGAGAAAAATCTACGCATTGAACAGAATGGTGAGCAAATCTTTGGCATCTAGAATAATCCGGACCTCCCCAGAGAACAACTCCTTGGGAGTGAACAGTCGTCATATAAGAACCATGTGGGGACCACTTGAAAAATGTTTCGGTCCAGGACTAAAACAATCAAAAGTATTGAAACCAATTTTAAAACAAAGTCTAATGAAATAAGGTTGAAAAAAGTGCAAAATCGAAAGTGAAAACTATGACAAATTGGATCAAATAACAGGAAAAAGATGAACAAAATTAAAAAGAAACTAACACTTCTCTCAGCTTTGTTTGTATCTCCAGCATGTTCAGGTTCATGGCCCTTAATGTGCCAATATACTCCAACAGTTGGAACTCCATTCTTTTCGTAATGAACAGCAAATTGGTCACGGCATCTGTTGTTCTGCATCCACCACCACAAATCTCCCTAAACATTTAGATAAATTTTACTTTTCATACTAAATGACTTACGGGGTCGTTGTAGGGTTGTGGTTGGGGAGGGGCCCAGTCAGCCAAAGGTTGCTCAACCTTGATCAAATCATTGAAGAGAAGCACAGAGAATGTATGATTCTTGTCCAATTTGTATCCATCCAAAACTGATTTAGCATATTCAGCAGCTTCTTTGTCTTTCCACTCAATGAAAACACAGCCCTGTACAAAAATTACATTTATACATTTTGCAATATTAATGTATACCTTAGTTAGGTCGTCTTCAGTTTTTGGGATGCTCAGCAAATATTCAGCGCTTACATTACCAAAAATTTTATTCAAAACAGCTTCGAGCTTGGTGAAACGTTCTTTTCCGACAACAGGAATTCCAAAAATAACGGTACAGCACTGTTCATACTCATCAATATTGGGTTTTTGCCTCAAAACATCAGGAACTAATTCTACAAAAAATATTTGGGTGACAAACTGAGAAAAACTATCACTACCTTCGTTACTAATATCATCAACATAATCTTCAGGATCCGACATGCTCGGCATCTCGTCATTTTCTTTGTTCAGGTCAGCCTCTACCATTTTGACCTGATAAAATAAATTTAAATGTGAATTAAATGAAAAGAATTATGGAAAGAATCGAGTATTATGCAATTCTCCACCATTTATAATTATTGTGAAAAAATTGGTCCCGCAGCGATTTACACAGCGCAATTGCCGCACAGCCGAACAAATAGGATCATGGGTAAAAACCGATAACAAAACGAAACAAATTTCTTAATGTTCTTCATTTACTCCAAACAACATAGATACTATAATCTACAAAAAAATATACGGAGTCTAATCTAAAGTCCAGCACGGAGAAGAGAGTCTTGGATGATGTTCTTTCTCTCTGCGGCCTTTTGAGCTTCAAGAGCCTTAGCCTGAAATCATAGAGCAGTTAGTCTCATTTTTATTATTCCTGTTACCTTCTTAGCGGAATTCCACTTGGCAAGGAAATAGATTCCAACGTAACTAGCAAGGGCACAACGACAGATCATCATTCTACCGAAATGCTCGTGGGGGTTAAGGTAATTGCGCTTGGCAGTGACAATAGATTGCCATACTCCACGAATAGCATCGGCCATTTCTTCTAAAATTGATATAAGCATAAACATTAAAATAATATACAATAAAATAATCAAGTGTTGAAACACCAGGTCTTGAAACAAGCTACGAAGATATAATATTAATCATTATAATAATTATAATTAATAAATTCAAGTATGAAAGAGCTTAAAAAAGTTCTTTGAACAATAATCTCAATCGAGGGAAAAACGAAGCCACATAAATGAATAATCACCACGCATATCTACCCATTATGGCCAATCAAATGCAATAAATCGATTAACAAATTAACAAATTCTATAAACATTGAGAAAATCGAAATTGATAAAAATGACCAGAAATAAAGGTGAGCATAAACCCGTAACATATTAGTACATAATTCACTCAAGACACTTCGAGAGTGTTGAAGCAAGATATGAGCATACAGTTGGCGCACTAACATCAACAACAGTTCTCGTACACCATTCAACCATTAATAAAACATCTTTGTAGGAAACATTCAATTTTTTAATCCATTGTTTAACAATTGAATCCCTGAAAAAAACGTTATTTAAGACTTCGAAGTAGTGTTACTCTATACCATTCTTTAGGATTACAATGAAGTTTATTTTCAGGCGATTTTAACCACAATCGAAAAGGGGAGGCAAATGCTACCTTATTCAATGCGGCAACATGAATAATACTAAGGAAAATTTGGCAACAGAACTGAAAAAATATTAATTTATAAATGAATAACCCTAGAGTAATCCTTACAGTATTATTATCTTCTAAAGGTTTTGTCATGAAAGCTGGGTTAAGAGCGTTAAAAACAACGTTAAACTCGTTCTTATGAACCCGGCTGATTGAAGTATGTATACCATGAATCAGCTCACGACTAACCTAAAATTTGAAAAAGAATCATAGACAATTATTTTGTTTCTCATTACCTCTTCGTATTGGCTTTTAGCTAACGATACTTTATTTTGAAAAACACAATTAATAAGCAATCCGAGTTTGGAAGCAAAACATACTTGCACTAATCTCGAAAACAATAATCTACCTTTATTAATCTGTAAATAATTTTGAAATAAGAACTTAAGTCACTCGAAATATTACCTGCAAAACTTTCGAGAGATCATCTCTTAGCAAATCTGCATATATGAGCTGAACAGCGTTCTCGATATCCTTTATCAAGATTGCTCTGAAGAAATGAATATCAATACTAGGAGAATTTGGCTATATTATAATTACTTTGACTCTTGGTCATCATACTGTTGTAGAGCTATTCTCTTCTCATTAATTTGCATAACAAGAGAAAGAGCAGCTTCCACTCGTATAAGTAGAGTTCGGAGCTTCTTCTGAGCTCCTGCTTGAGGTTTTGCATCCTCATTTTCATCTTCATTATTATCGGAAATATTAACGCTAATGAGCTAAAAAAAAAACTATATACAGTATCTAAATAAACAACATACATGACGAGGATTACTTGTAGTACATTTAGTTGGAAGTCCCAAACTACCAGCAAATTTCACATTCAAAGGAACTTTCTTTTCGTCTTTATCATTATATTTAGATGTTTCCCTATTCCTTCTCTGATGAATGTTCTTAAATTTCCAGCTCAGATAAGTATTTACAAGTGCTAACACAAACCCTTCCATGTTCACTTGACTCGCTTTCAGTAGGTTTCTTATCAGCCATTACAGGAGTGATATCACCTAACACAGTCCTTTTCTGTTTCCAACACTGGATAATTGAAAAATGAGATCAAAAAATGATATGATTCGCTTACAATGTAATAATAATCCTCTTCATATGGGTTACCGTTTCCTTGGCATTGAATACTTTGAATCCTTTCCAAATATTGTCTTTCTTTCCAAGACATAAATCCAGCAAATTTATCTAAGGCCAGATCTTCAATGGTCTTGTCAGATGGCATTCCTGGAGCTTTCTTATGACCGCCAAACTTTAAAAATTTTGAAAGTAAGTTAATAATTTTGACAAAAAACCTGTCGCGTATAAACAGGAACATCTACATTTGTTGGAGCTGAGGCAGCTCTAATAAGCATGGATGCAACAATCTTGGGATCCTAAAGAAAGACTGTACATAAATTCGAAATAAGCAAATACTGACCCGAGTTTGGTAGAGCATTTGCATTACCATTGGATGAACAGGAGGAGTATTGGGTGGTAGATACTTTGTCTTTCCTAACAACACATCGCACCAAGCAAAAACATATTGCCTAAAACCAGGCGGAATTGGAGGGAATTGTGGAGGACGGAAATTCATATTTGGTGGCATAAAGCCTGGATTCTATAAATTAAAAAAATGTACACATCGTCTAAAAAACCGTTCTTACCATATTGGGGAACTGAGGAGGTTGACGAACCGGGAAATGAGGTGGAAAACCGGGAGGGAGAACAGGTGGCTGCAATGAAGGTGGAACCTGGGTAGCCGGAAGAGGCTTCTCCTTTTTCGTAGAATCACGTAGAAAATTCTTTTCTAACTCTTCAGCTGACAAAGCCGATGTAGGAATGGTAGGGATAGCTGCTTCTGATGAATGCTGAGGTACGGGTGGCACCGTCATTACAGAATTGACTTGAGGAATATTTCTATTACCCAGAAGTTCTCGTTCCAAATCTTCCGCCTTAATTGAGCAATAAAATTGAGAAATATAAAAAAACACGTTACAGTTCGAAAATTTTGTGAAGAGCTTGGTACATTGAAGGGACTTGAGAAGTCAGTTTTGTTGAAATCCCAAGCAGGTGCAGAATCCATATTAAAAGCAGAATTCTTCAAAAACATGAATAAACTTAGTTTTCAGGATAATCGAACTTACAGCTATTCCAGATGGAGTAAGAATTGAATAATTTGACTTTTCTTTATCCCACACATCGAACAAAGAGTTTTTTCCATGCCATACGCCTTCAAGTTTACCCTGAAGATCCAAGTTTAAATGAATATTATCCATGTTTTCCTTACAAATGACATTTTTTCGAAATCCTTGCTCTTAAAAGGTTCGAACATGTTAAGACCGAAATCAGGAATAGGAAGTTGAGAAGCATCAGGAGCATCAACGTTGAAGCCCGTTTTTTCTCCCCAACCGTCATCTAATCGTAAACAAGCAGTCTATCAAAAATAAACATTTTAAAAATATAAGCAACATTTCTTACCTGAGCAGCATAGTCTTCTAACTCGTCTCCGCCGCCTACGATTTCGGCGCCAAAGGTTTCGTCATTATTAGCGTCAATTTCTGATTCATCTGCACCTGGAGGTGAGAGATCTTCGTCAGGAAGTTCACCTCAAATACTGATCATTAGAAGTATATCTTTCGGAACAAAATTTACCAAACATCAAGTCTGCTTCAATTTCATCAAGATATTGGCCCCCCAAGGGCTTGCTCATTGTTAGTATATATATTAAATGGGTTATTTATATTAGTATTCAAATTTTCTGAAATATCTTATATATAATTTCGAAAAAAACTTGTTTAGAAACAGACAAAATGTAGAAAAAAGGTTAAACTTTTTAATACAAAGAATTAAGCAAAACCGCCCGTACTGTTTTTAGCACAAATGTGGCGGGACCAATAACCCAACTGCAAAAGTATTTTCCCTTACAATTGACAGCAGAAATCTTAATGAAAAGCGCTTGAATTGCGCAAGGTGTATAATAATATATTTAATAAATGAATATTGATTTTGTATATGGACAGAGTAGTATATTAATCTATGTGAAACCTCTCTAGATTTTCGAATTTCATTTTTTTAATACATGAATCAAGACAATTACATGGAGCTTTGCATAGAAACCAGACAAAGAGGATAAACAAGTTTATTATCATACCTGCTATATGTATCTATATATCTATATATGTATATAGATCATAACATTAAGTTCGTTTATATGTCAAAACAACTAAAGATCGTTTACTACAAATGTGTAATAGCCACAGTGGTACTTCATATTTCAAAAAAATATACTATTATCGACATGTAGGCAGAAGTATATATGTATATTTACTTTTTAATTTTCGTAGTAAAGAAGCAAATAAATATTTGCAATTGACTGATAAAAGATGATCTTGTTTCGTAATTTCCTTTGGTAGCCCCGGGTACCAAATAAAATTTCCACATATTGCTTCTTCTCTCGCATTATTACCCTCTAATGATAAGCAGAATGTATTGTTCATTTTCTCTTAAATATGGTACAGCTGTTTGGAATTTCTCTCAAGTATGAGTAGGCAATTGTTTCCTTATTTTAGTTTGTTCTTGTTCTTTGAGAGATGGATACTCTGTTACCTGCTACTCTTAAATACTGCGTAGTAGACCAATAATCATGTACAACCTAGTTTCGATTGAATTGCACTCGCATATCCTTTCATATATTTTATTTCGTTATATCATTTTTTAAATCTTTTTCATAGAAATATGGAATTACCTTTTGGATATGCTTACGATGAACGTATGCTACGTCACACTTGCTCTTATGACAAGACTATGGCTGAAAGGCCGGAGCGTATGAGCTTGATTTTCGAAAGATTGCTATCAGATGGCTTTTTGAATGATGCTACTTTGGTAGAGTAGAGATGAAATCTTTTCTTCTATATTTGTGTTAAAGATTCCTTCGCGAGCAGCTACTGATGAAGAACTGCTTCTTAACCATCCACCAGAGTTAATTTCTGAACTTAATGGCTTATCAAGTTCAGAAGAATGTGAAGAATACTGCCGGTTTGTTCATAAGTGCAGAGTGGCAGCTCTTATCATTTTTTAAATTTTTTTAGCGATAAGGAAATACTTTGGTTAAATCCTGAGAGTGAATTTACTGCGAGACTCGCAGTTGGTTCAGCAATCGACATAGTTAAGGCTAATATCGACAAAAAGTTGCTTTAGTACATAAATACTATATTTCAATCCTATGTCTATTTCTAGGATTGGTAATGGATTCGCCATTGTTCGTCCACCAGGCCATCATTCATATGGCAAACTTCCGCAAGGGTACTGTATTTACAACAATGTTGCAATTGCGGCCAAAATGGCTGTAAAGAAATTCGGTGTATCAAAGGTATAAGATCCAAAATTTTCACTCTTTATTTACATATCTCCAAGGTTGCTATCATTGACTTTGATTATCATGCTGGAAACGGCACTTATTATTCAGTTAAAGAAGAAGAAAATATATTGTTTGTTTCTCTTCATTCATACTGTCAAGCATCATTTTGGCCGTTTTTGAAAGAATTCAATTTTGATACAGCAAAAAGTACTCATCGATCACTTCTTATATGAAGATTTTCTCCTTGTTTTCAGAAAATACTGTTTTTATTCCTTTGAATGGAGCTATGAACACAGAGATTGATTTTATGGCCGCGTTTCATCATGTTATTTTACCAATTTTGAAAGAATGGCAGCCAGAAGTTCGTTTTTTCTATTTTATTTTCTCAGCTGTTGTTGAGTAACGAGTTTGGAAATATCTATATCAGATGACGCTGATATCCGCTGGCTTTGATTCTGGTTATTACGATATCATGCTTGAGTTTGGTCAAGCTGTTAAAGCTCATGGGTATGGCTGAACAGTTTCATTGTTGTGCTTCTGCTTCAGTCAAATCTTTCAGATACGGTCATATCGCTCGTAGTCTTAATGAAATTACACCCAACAGGGTTATTGCAATTCTTGAAGGTGGCTACTTCCCTCGAAACTATACTGAATCAGCGTCAATGATGGTAAGAGGTCTGAAGGTATTTGTGTCAATATTCGAGTAAATTGACGAACAAGTTTGAAATAGGGATTGAAGTTGCCACGATTAGACGAGAGTATACGTGTTTGTGGCCCAATGGTTGATACTATATGGAATAATATCATACACCACAGTGCAAACTATGAATGTATGAAGATTAAAGAAACACTTTTACAAGAACAGCAGGTTTATTCAATTTTGTTTGAAAAGTTTCAAAGAAGACAAAATCATTTTTTTTCAGAAACGTCAGGGTTTGGAAGCTTTTGTTCCAAAACCTCAATTATATCTTGGAGCTGGTAAGAATTATTACAAAAATTTAATTTTTTTAAATTTAATTTTTAACAGAAATGAGACAAATGTACGATAATGTTAGAAAAAGAAGAGCTGTTCGTACTAGAGAATGGTTCCCAGAACTACTTCCTGAACTTGTTGCAATGTGCATCAAGAAAATTGAAGATTATGTTGAAGTATGGACATTTATCGCAAATTTAAGAAAATTTATATAAATGTTTAAATTAAGAAATACAAATACGAAGAAGAACCCGAAAAAATTAATTATGATTTGAATTCAAAATTGGAACAATTGATATGGACTGAAAGTACAGAAGTGGATTGCTATGTCCGAACAGCTGAAATTTCATTATTGTTTGTTAATGACTTTCGAGATTTCGTCAAAGGTTAGCTTTAAACTCTTTGTACAGCTTTTCCTTCAAACAATTATTTTTACAGGAGTGAAGAGCCATACAATGATTTGTGATCGTGAACTTTACGATATTGAAAAGGATGAACGAAAAACGAAAAAATCATTTTGGAAAAGTTAAATGAAACATATATTATACTAAAACATTATCTGAGAACATTATAAATATTTCCTCTTATTTAAATATTTCAAATAAGGTGCTAATGGAAATGCTCCATAAGCTTTCATACAGGAAGAATGAATTATTGAAAATTCACATGCTCTCAAACTATCTCCATTAATTTCATATGAGAATAAGTAGTAGTCTTGTCTAAAATATAGATAAAATTACTTTGAAAAATAAAAATCTTTTTCTTACACTGCTATGGCATGTAACAGTGAGATCATATCAAATGCTGATCCATGTAATTCAATAAAAATCTGAAGACGTTCGATAAAATTAGATCGAAGTACAAATATGTAATAACCTGACAGATTTTATGTTTTTTCAAAAATGGAACAATCGTCTGATATTCTGAGCCTTCAATATCAATCTTCAGTATTTCTAGTTCATTAATATTATTTTCTTTCATTAAATCAGCTAAAAATATGAATTTAAAGTTGATCAATGTGTAAAGTAGTAACCTAAAGCGTATTTGTTTTCTGGAATTACAGTCTCAGCTGCAATTCTTCTATTATATATTTCTCCATTTATTTGTTTGTAAAATTCTTTTGTTTGTTCGGATTGTGGTGTCTCAAAACATTTTAGAATGAAGTTTTAGATTTGTTTTGAAAATTCTTACGATATCGTAGCCAAAAATTTTACACGACCTATCATTGAAAAGCTGTATATCTCGATCAAATGTAATATCTTCTCTTATTCCAAGAGAGAAAATACTAGAAACCATGAATAATCTACTTTGTAATTATCATTAATTATACCTGCAGTTACTAGGTATTTCTTCAGGATTGCAAACCCATTTACCTCCATCATTCACATTTCCTACTCGAACAAGATTTGGACAATATGCCTAAAAGTAAAGAATAAATCATTCTGTTCGTTTCATTTTCTTAAAAAACATCATAGCCGTAGGCAAGGAAACATCATATACCTCTGGTACTAAGACATTATAAAGAGTTGCGAAGTTACTTTGGGTTGTTATTGAATTTAAATATATGATTCTAGCATGAGCATAGTTTGAATAATAGGATCGTAGGAATCGTACAGATACTAACATTTTCTCTGGAATTTTATAATAGTTTATTAAGTTTTATTAGTGTTATACCTGAATCAGGATCAATTCCATCTAAAGAGTTATTTGAGTTAAGTTGAATGGATGATCCTAATAAGTTGAAATATAAAATTAGAAAAATCTCGAATTGAGTTATACCTATCGAATACGAATAAAAACTTCTTTCGAATGTACTCAAAATATAGAAAAATGAAAAAATGATAGATAACATAAATACTATAATAGTCCAATGAACCATGATGATAGAAAAATTGCTAGTGAACTTTCTTCACCAACTCTCTATATGTGAATGAATGACTGAAAAAGGCTTATAGAAGTAAGTGGTCAAACTCACAAACGAATTGATATATCTCATACACAGCCCTTTCATACAAGCTGATGACTGAGCAAGCAATCGAATTGTCACATAGTAAGAATAATTGTTCCGAACGGCTGTAAAAACATTTATACTGTTTATGGATATAATATATGATTTGTAGAAAGGATAATAGATATTTATACTAATATGTAACATGTCTGTACATCTCATTAGAATACATAAAGTGTATAATATTATATGTTACGTGGAATTTCTGCTGGAATTTCTGCGTCATAATCATTTAGCAATTAAATACGTGACAGAGCGGTTGCATAGTAAATATGTCAGGTTTAGTATTTTATTATTATTTTTTAATATTATATAATGTATTATATATGTATATATAATCAATTTTTATTTTTTTATTCTTTGTACTAATTATAAATTACAATCAACTAGTATTGTACATAAAATGAAGAATAATTTACAATATAACATACAATGAGCTGATCCTTATAGAAACATATTTCTGAGTATTCCAATAGAGTTAAAGCAAAATAGGTATTTTCCAACATTTACATGATAACTTCGTTTTCTAGTGTACTGGAAGCTTATCATATCTGCTCTGTAATGGAATAGCATCAGGTGTTAAGGTTGGCAATGGTATATGGCGTTCCAGAATCTGAAATTATGAATAGGTTGAATGAGATAAAATATAGAATTACCTGAAAAACAATATTTTCTGATTCTGGCTGAGTAATGAAATCGCCCTTTTCTGGTTGAAGTTCAGATGTGGGTGGATGATGAATAGGTTTTGGTTCTTCTGCCTGCTTGCTTCTTTTGGTCTTTGGGCTTGATTTCTTTTCCTTTTTCTTTCTACTCTTGTCATCCATTGTTTCCATCACTGGGTGATTCACTATTTTGCTATTCTCCAACTCGGGAACCTTATAAAGTGTTTCTATTTCTATAATTGTATCAGTTACTGTATTCAACTCTGTAGAAGGAGAAGAGGAAGTTTGAACATTAGTCACAACTAGATTGGGAACGGCATCTTCTTTTGTGACAATTTCAGGAATTTGCACATCTCGGATGATTTCAAGAGACTGGCTTGGTAATTCTTCAGCTTTATACAACGTCTCTGGTGGGGATACGGAGATGGTAGTGATGAGTTCCTGTGACTCTCCTGATGCAGACACTTCACTTGTCGCTGTTGTTGTTGTTGTTGTTTCTTCAACAGGGACAATAACCTCATACTCTTGAACTGCTGAAGTGTGCTCAGGACCGATTGTGATTTCCAAGGTAGCTGTGGCTGACTGAGTAGCATGGAAAGGAGTGTTTTGAAGTTCATCTACCCGGTTAAGAGTTTCTATGCTTTCGACATTTGAATCGTCGGGAACATAATCATATTGATGGTAAGCGGGGGAAGGTTGGGCAGATGTTGATGAAACATTGTGAGCAGTGTTGATTGAAATATTTTCAGAATTATTTCTGTTGTCGTCATCATGTGATAATTCATGAATATCATTCTTAGAAGCATAGGCGGACTCAGAAGGCTGTACACTGATTGGAGATGTTTCAAACTCATCTGTTCTCTTCAGCACACTATCTGGTCGTTCAGTTTCCGATGAGGAGTTCAAACTTGTTGGGCTGTTAGATAATGGACTGACGTCTATGCCACTTTCTCTTCCTGAATTCTCTATATCCACAGAGATGTTCTCTTCATTTCCATTCAACTGAGTCTTGTCTCGCTTACGTTTTGGACGACGAAGCGAGGAAGTATTATGAATAGAAACGGTTTTGCACGGAGACGATGGCTGAAATACAATGGAATAAGTTCAAAAGTTCTGTTGACATGTGATGAACTGTCTGTAGACCTCACTCACCAATGTTTCATCCAAACTTTTACGAGATTTCTCGCGACTTTTTTGGTTTTCAGTACCAACAAGATCGTATGATTGGCTATTTCCCATAATACTGTAAATATAAAAATAGTTGAAAAGTTGACAAAAAAATCAGGAGACAATCAAATAAGAAATTCAATGGAAAATAGCCATGTAAATAGTAGACAGAATGGTAAAAAACCTATCGAGAGACGGAACGGAAGAAGCTAGATAAATATTATTTAGAATGAGAGGCGTGAACATCTAGTTGTCTATGTGCATAGACGACCAGCATTTTTTTTTTGAAATTCAGATGTTTTGTGAAAGAATCAAAGGGTATTAGTAACTGTGAATATAGCAAGGATAATATCTCAACACTGTCAATCTGGATACTAAGTCCTATAGCTACAGTCAAATCATAGAAATGTTTATGATAAAGTACAGACAAGTAGCTATATCAGAACTCAAGATCATGAAATGAAATCAATTTAACGGACTATATCTTGGTTGGGAAAATAGTTGTCGAATGGAAAGAAACATGCAATAAGATGAGGGAGAGATACAAAGTGCTGTTGACGAACAGCTTTAGCACTGTCTGAACAGACAAGACGATGATGATGATGATGATGTTGATCGGCAAATAAAATGTTCGATCAGACGCATGATGATAGAGGATGAATCTAACAGAGAAAATGGACTATAAATATATGTTATTATAGATAACGACAAAGAAGAGAACTATTCCATATGATTATAGGAAGTCTGAATCATATATGGATGAGCTTCAAACATCTGAATTATGCGGCGTATCCTTATATGTAATATCATAGAGATCATATTTTTCGTCTTTTGAATAAATATAGCTTATAGACATCAATACGATTAGTTATAGGTCCAATTCTTAACTATTTCTCTTACGAAACAATATTTTGAGTTGAAGAAAAAGAAAAAAATGACAGGAATTGTAGTGGAGGGAGGACAATTGGAAGATGAAGTAGAAGAAGACGATCAAGAAGCGAAACGAGCAGCAATATGAAGAGATGAGAGCAGGTCTCAATAGTGCTTTACACTGGTAGGGTTAGCTAAGCAAGAAAATAAATTTACCAAAAAGATATTGTGAGTTGTATTGAATAAACGATAATAAGAAATAATTTCTTTTTTCATTATGAAATACGGAAGAATTTGAATGAAATCACGAGATAGCAAGCGTGCAAATAGAAAAGTTTGATAATGCATTTAACATTTGACGCTTGATGACATAAATAAGAAATTAATAATTTTTTAATATTTTGGTAAATAGTTTAACATCTACCTACACATTTTGATAAAGCATCTATTGGTTTGTGCTGAACTGATTGGTCAGGAATGCTAAATATGAGTAATCTGACTTCATATGAATGCAAACAGACGACGAGCGGATTAGGTTCTGGTCATGAATTATTAGAAGACGTTTGTATTTATGTTTCTGAAGAATTTAAGGAACTACAAATAATCTAAATGTTCTAAAATCATTTTGTATAGATTTAAAAACTTTTCCAAACTCAAAATTCACATTGGAAAGAAGGAAGAGGGTAGTACTTCCACCCAGAAGTGTGGTAAAGGGTGACAGGCATAGAGTGTTAACACAAGCTTTTGAAGGGGCCTTTGCACAAATAGTATGGAAAAGATGACGATTATATGCCAAATAAAGAAAAAGGTTTAAACTTTTAAAGGGGAAAGACTGATAAGGAGATGGATTTAAGTACAAAACAAAAACATTGACACATGATAAACAGAACGAAACCATTAACGAGCTGTGATCCGTTTCCTCAAGTTACAAGTTGTTTTTCAACAAATTTCAATAAAGAAATTCAACTGTTATATGATGTTGAAACTGGACAATTTATATGAAAAGAACATTGTTGAATAAACGAGATATCTATAGGAAATATAAAGTGAAAGGCATTCAGCATCGGAGTAGTATGAAGACTGTGAACACAGAATGTGCAATGACGCTTGATGATTCAGAATCAGAGGCAGCCGTTGTCACACGCATATACACACAGCCTGAACCACCTTTGTATCGTTATGCTAAAGAGATGTCTTCGTCATGATGTACATTGGGGAGCTAAAAGTTCAGATCGTACACATAGCTCATAGAGAACATAGAAAAGGTTAAAAGTCATGTGTGATATTTGAAATGAATTCTTTCATTGAACAGAGGAAGAGGCATAAGACGTCTTTACTATAGCTTAGCAATACAGAAGAACGCTAGTTTAACTGATTCATTTCTTGATCAAGGAATGTTTGCTTAAATGTTTTTATTGTGAAACCGTATATATGAGAATCTTAATAAATATGAAAAAAAAATTAAAATTGCTATTCTTTCAGTACAACTTTAGCAATGAAGGAATGTCGGAAACTACCCAAATATAAATTATTTCCATCACGTACAACCTATAATCTTTCATGTAAACTATATACTTTTAATCTTATTTTTTACCTGAGAAACATCCGTGACCTTGAGACCAGTTGGATCATGAAAAGATCTAGTAAGCTTTCCTGATTGGTTAAACTCAAGAACAATTCCTTGTTTTGTAGAGACATAGTCAAACACAAAGTTCCAGAATCTGCCATCAAATACCTGAAGAGAAAGCAATGAAAATTCTTAAATCGAGTTGAATATGCCTTAATGAGGAAATGGCGAAGATTGGTAAAGTTACCAATTCTATCTAATAGAGATTTTTTTCCGTCATGTCTTACAGCTTAAAATGTAAAATTTTTTAACTAAGATATATTTGCAGAAAAAAACAAACATGCTAATCCGACATAAACTCTTCCTGTGTCATCAGCTCGAATATTATCAGGCAACCCCGGAAGATTTTCAGCAAACATACTAACTTTACCTGTCTTCAAGTTGAATCTAAAGATTTTCATCTAATATTACATTAAGTGCAATTTCATACTTTTTGATTCGAGCCATAGTACACTCAGAAATTAGTAACTCTTCTTTGTTTTCTAATAATTGAACTCCATTAGGGAAATACAAACCATCCAACAATACTGTAGTTTCTTTTGTAGAAATTTTATGTTTAAAAACTCTTAAATATATATATATATATATATAATAGTAATAAAAATGTTTGTTCATTACCTTCCTTCGGGTACCTGCTCTAATATCAAACTCATCACATTTCGTCTTTCCCACCGAGGTGAGCTATCACTGAATACGAATTCGTCGTCATTGAGGATCTGAAACAGAATAAAATATTTTTTAAATATTATATTATTTACAAACATCCAAATCATTTAAGAATTTAGCGGGTTTTCCAGCAATTGGAATGCGGCTATTTATAAGTTGAGTTGTTTTTTCTAAATAAAAACTTAAGTAAATAAACAGATCGGCATCAGAAAAAGCAACAGTTCTGTGAGGCCATTAAGACAAAAAGTTTGTTAAAAAACACTGAAACATAAATAACAGTAAAAAAAAACACACTTGATGCAAAGTCAATCAAATAAACGCCCAAATAAGCATCAACCACAACAAATTGTTCATCTTTAAGCCTTCTGATACCCAGTGGTCGCCCACATCGTGATTCACCTTCAAAGCTACCTAAAAGTACATATTTTTCATAAAAAGATTGTTTAACAAGTAAAACATGTTCTTAGAGACATTGAGAAGTTTTTGACTAACCACAGTTTCTTTCTACTGTTAATTTCAAAGTTTGAATAACCTTTCCATTTTGAATTTTTACAATTTCACCATTATGTAGAGTTGCATAAATGAAACCTGGAAGAGTGAGTTCTCAACATATAATGTAAATAAATAACTTTATCAAGATAATCAGGTTGTTTCAAAACAACTTGAATGTATATATATATAATGAGTTAAAATCTCACCTTGATGAACAACTAACGATTCAGGGCCTTCGATTTTATCTTCCAGTATGTATTCAGCATTTTGCAATACAGTGTTTGGCGTAAGAGGACCGACCAGTTTTGGCGGTTCAGGCAGACTAAATGAAAAATAAATTTTCTCAATTTTCACGTGAATAACTCACGTATATGGTTGTGGATTTATGCTTCCCTTGTCTTCTGGTCGTAAATATAAGAAAATTCCAGACGACAGAAGTCCACTGTAAAAACATGAAATTTATTTTGTAATATGTATTTAGTAAACCTACAGCACACCAAGTAGAAATAGATCACGTATCATATCAAAATCTAAGAACAAAAAGATAAAATAACTGCTTTATACTCGCGCAAAAGTAAATGATAACGAGAAAGATAGGAATAAACACAACATGGCACTTATTTAAAACAAAATTATTGATTTCTTTAAGAAGTCAGTTGATGAATTGAAATGCAATAACACAACATATTGAAGAAAAGATGCAATTTAACGAATTGTAAATCAGAATTTGCACATTCAGCATATATTATTGTATATTGAGAATTAAAAACAATGTATATCATGAGAAGAATACTATTTCTACCAATTTCTAGATTAAAATATATATTTTATATTTTAGTAATTGATTACTTTTGCAAAAAAAAACCTTTTTACTATATTGTTCATGTTTGTTTCAAAAAATATGAGAAAAGGAAAGAAAGCGAAAGTTTCATGTTGTACTCACTTTCCACCTGAAATTGTGTTTCTTAAAACCGCTCAGACGAGCGGGCTACAAAAGCCATCCGTTGCCGGTCAGCCCGCGGTCATCAACTTCGAAGAAGTTCTTCACGCTCGCAGCCAGCTCATATCCCGTTCACCGCGGACGACATGTGTCGAGGTTTAAAAGGGAATGTGAAATACAAACTACAGAAATGATTCTGTGTAGTATGATTTCGAAGTTTTCAACTTCTTCAAACTGCATGATAGATTGCTGCGCCGTATCTCGTTCAGGTTTGGCTTATGAAAAAACTGCACTTTAGCGGTGGAGTAGCTCTCCGTTTGCACAACACTCTCTCGTGTTTCAATTCTTACGACCAGGGATCAGCTGAAACAAGAGGAAATTACAGTTATTGAAGTATCTTTGTTAGAATTTTATATATTTTTAAGAATTTAATGTAAAATTTGTATTTTTTAAAACATATTTCAAGAAGAACAAAAATAATAAAAATTAGCAAACAATGATTAATTAAAGTTTCTATCGGAACATCATAATTTCAAACATTGGTGATTCTTTTCCTATCTCTTTCATCATATCAGTATGATGAATGGCTTTTGCTAAATGTTTTTCTTGTTTTTTTCGTCGTTTTTAACCAATTGTCCTGCCATTTGAATTAACTAGTTATACTGAATATACAAAAGGTTTACTTATGTGTACAAATGACCTAATGTCTAAAAAGCATACATACAGCATAGATTTCAGTTGTTGAAAACGAGTTTACTTGTGTATTATGGCCATGACCGATAGCATTATGGGCATGAAAGACTAACTACATATATAGACACCATAGACTGTCCATCTCAATCCTATTTAACTGAACTATAGTCCTATACAGAAGTACCCATTATCAACGGTTTCTAAACGTCAAGATGAATATGTGGATTGTATTGGTTAGTGTTTTGTTTTATTTTCTAAAAATACATTTACTTTTGCCTTTAGTTTAATAATTTTTTAGTTCTCATCTAAACCAATCATATGGTGTTTATCATGATATCATTTTTTTTCAGCTTATTACTATTCCATTAGCTCTTACCTTAGGGGATACTGTTTATGATGATGATATTATTCAAGATGAAGTAGTTGAGCAACATGAATGTAAGCTAATTTTACACTTTAACATCTTAGTTGGAGAAGTTCTTCAACTTTTTCGTTGTTTAAAACCGTTTAACCTATTTCGTTCAGGTGCTACTAACGAGGTTTGGATGGAATGTTCTTCATGTGAAGATGAATGTGGAAAACCTCGTAAGGTGAGAACTAATTTACTTTGTCAATGAAAACTTCTTTTCTCTCGCTCTCTTTCTCTCACTCGCGCTCTCTCTCTCTCTCTCTCTCTCTCTCTCTCTCTCTCTCTCTCTCTCTCTCTTTCTTTCTTTCTCTTTCTCTCAATTTTAATTTTAAAAAATCCCATTTCAGGCTTGTGTTAGAGCCTGCCAACCTGGTCGTTGCCAATGTCCATCACATAAAGGTTTTAAAAGAAATGAAGCAGGAGAATGTATAAAATGCACATAACTTATATAAATCTTTTAGTAATAATTATCAAATTTCATATGAAATAAACAATTTCTTGAAAATCTTGTTATATCTGACTAAATCTAATACATGAAATAGCATATAGTATGTTTCCAGTTGTTTCAGAATATAAGTTTCGATAAAAGCTTTCAAACATCTATAATTGGAATTCAAGATCTTCCTTATCTCAGGATATAATTAAACATTAAATTTGTATTTAAATTCTAAAATAAATAAACTTCATAATAGAATAAAACTTTTTTAAAATAAATCTATAAAAATATTTAAAAAATAATATTATTTATCATATCTATCGAGGTTATATTGTGAATAGAATTGCTTTTCTTTAGCTATTTTCACCTCAAAAGACTTGTTTTTCAAATAGAAAAGTAAGTTAAAACAAGAAAGATAGTTATCTTATGTCATTCAGCCAAATGGTATTTTGTAGTATTTGATCAACTCTGGAAGATGACGACGGTAATTTAAAATATGATCAAGTTTCCGGTCCATTGATGTTGATGAACTGAACTGTTTTAAAGTTCCTAAATCTAAATTGTAGATAAGAGTTTGACTTATGACGACATTTTTCTATCAAAATTGAATAATAAACAAAGAAAACTATTGTTTTTCAACTTAATTATATCATATAATATGAAATGAAGTGAGTAATTTTTAATTTATATGAATACATATGTGTGTATATATATATACGTCTGTATTGCATAACAGTTTCTATTCTGTGTTTCCTTTTTCAAATTTTCTGCAACCCTTCTTTCTTACCTTACCATTCCCCCTTCCTCCACACCCCATTCCCCCCTCTCTCTTTCTCTTTCTCTCTTTATTTCTTGCGAAGATGAAAGTAACAGATGATTACGAGATCGATGATGATCAGCTTATCATCAACCAATAGGACGATTGACCTTGTCCTTGGACACATCCCGATCTATTGTATTCCGTTCAAAATCATACATGTTTCATCTAGTCTTTTTACATTCATTTACATCTCATTTGCATCTGAAACTATTCATCCTCATCATAGGTCATAGCATCTTAATCCTTTAATTAATTCATTTATCCTTTTAAGTAAAATAAACTTTTCTATTTATACATGTTATACATCGTTTACGGGCTTTTCAAAGTATTCAATCAACTGTTAAGAGAACTTTGGATCATTAGTCTCTATCATCCACTTCCTCTATCATGTTAGTAATATTGATCTTGCGACCTTTTTCGAGCAATTACATCACGAAGTTCAACTTCAACTTAGCCAGATTTGCCATAATTTTTTTCTTTACACGTTGAATGTTTAGTTTCATTTCAATATTATTGTAATATCAAATTTTATCCACAAAATGATGATGTTCTATTGAATAAGCAATATCAATTGTTCAAAATAGGTCATCTGTCAAATGGGTTTCCAGCCATAACGACGACACCTTCATCAGTTCATTTCATTCTCTGTTCAAGCCAAAAGATACGTCGTCCTCTCTTATGTATCTATACTTTGAAAATGTCATTGTTTCTAATCTCTTATCAAATGTTCTCAATGATCATCCATTTGTGTGTAGTCAGGATGCGTTGCAATTGGATGATGATATTCCAAGATGTCAAGATCGTAAAAGCCAGAGAAATTGAATGACTACTATCTAGTTAGCTGGTCAATCTCATGCCTTTTGCCCTTTCCATCATATGTTTCGAGAACAAGATCTTTCTCGTTAGATCAAAATGATATCATAAGAATTTTGACTGTCGAAATTTCAAAAACCATCAGATTTTGCCTAAGATATGAAGCTTTAGTTATGAGAATTTAGTTCGCTTCTTCTTTTATATTCTTGGCTAATATCCTATTTTGATTTCAAATAATGATCTCTTTCTTACGATCTTCATATAAAGCTCTTCTTAGTTCATTAAAACTGTCTTGTGTTGATTTCTTTTCTTTACTTCAGCTCTTCATTATCGAAATAAGAAAGAACGGTAAGAGAGAGAGAGAGAGAGAGAGAAGGATAGAGGGAGAAAGAGATAGAAAGGGAAAAAGAGACTATGCCAGAGAGTGGAGGAAAAAGAGAATGAAAGATCAGGTGAGGACAAGGGTAACTTACTGTTCAACTTGCTCAACATGTTATTTGAGAACATCATATCAAACGCTAAAATCTTTCAAAACTCCCAACTTCATCTGTTTTGCCGCTGTTTCAATAATTTCATTCTCGACCTCATCAGTTATGGAGACATGTTTCTTCTTCTCCATCCCTATCGTTTTACTATCTTGTTGTATTCTCAAGTGTTGACTTCTATTATGCTTCTCATTCTTTGATACGCCATTTCACTTCATTTTCCAGTTTAGTTCCATTTTACCGTTTTTTCCTGTTTTTAACAATCTTATTTCAATCTACCTATATGAATCTGCCTCAATGGCCAGTACTCTCAGTTGACTTGTCCGTGATTATGCTCCCAAGTTGATTGTTTCCCCAATCTTGCCTTCTCCATTTTGATTCAAAAATGACTTATTTTCCAAATATATACTCTGTGTCATATTTTTAATTCAACTTTATAGAATAATATAATCCTATCTGAAGATAGTTAACCTAAATTTATTAATAGATTTATGAAAATTTGAATTATTTTCAAAACAAAGTCTCATAAATCGTTTTCCATTTATTACAAAATGTTTTCATTTTCAACTTTCTTTCATATCCATCGCAATCACTCCGTACTACAGTTCTAATCCGGCAATTTTTCGCTAACCATGCTAACTATGTCAAATGCTATTCATCGTTTTTCCATCCAAAAAAAAGATCATTTAATAGCATTCGTGCGCGAGAGATGCTAACCTCGAAACGAAAAGTTGTTAGCCACATCAGTCGCTATAGCTCTCATAGATTTAGTTGATTGTTCAGAAACAATATCCCGTTCCATTGAAGTTGTCCAATTACTACGTTATCAAAATGTGAGTAGTTGAGAGCTATAGCGCTTCATCTAAAACAGAAAAAAACCTGTGAGACATGTAAATAAATAGCTAACTATACACATATAGCTAACAACTATTTAGCTTCAAAAACCCGTATTATGACCAGTATGATTTGCTTTGGATAAAATGACAATTTTCTGCTTCATTCTTTTTGCATTTTCGTATTATCATATTCGTTTTAGCTTATTCCATTTGACGATATTTCAAATATCTAGCATTGTGTTTCAGATCCCTTTCGGCTATTTACAACGAGACAAGAATCATCATGAATGAAGAGGAGAAACATGCTGTTGCATATCTTAGAAAAGAAGTAAAACAATCTTTATTTAATCTTCGATGAAGAATATTCATTCAAATTTGATGTTTTTAGTGTAAGGAATTGTTATCAGATCAGTTTGGAACGGATTTTAATCTTCTTCGTTGGGCACAGGTACTATACAGCTTTTCCAAATGTTTATAATTAACTTTTCAACATGTTTCAGGGCTATGGCTTCCATTTGGAAGAAGCCACAGAAGAAATATCACGCCATCTCAAATTTAGACGATTTTATGATTTGGATAATGCTGAAAAAATAAAAGAGCATGAAATCCTGAAGAAATACTTTCCAATAGGATTAGTTGGTTAGTTTATCTTATCATGTTAGTGACCGGAAGTTAAACTTTGTTCCTTTTTTTTGGAATGGGAAGTAGAAACTTCATTATTCTTTGTGTAAACATCTAGATACGTGAGTAAAAACTGCTTTGAATGTTCAAAAAAACTCAAATGACCCTTCTCTCTTTCTTTCTCTTCTCTCACTCTCTTTCTTTATCTATCTATCTCACTTTCTGTCTTAATTGCTCACGTGAATATCATGGTAACGTAAGTCATTTTACAAAGTACACTGAAACTTTCTTATTAACTCTCAATTGTCCTTGTTAGATTCCGAAAAAAACATCTGATTGAACAAGATAATTCTACAAGTATGTCTTTCTAGGAGAGACTGGACTTGCCAATAACTTACTTGTAATAGAATGTGCAGGACGCATTGACTTAATGGGTATCTTGAAATCGGTTCATTTGTCTGACTTTTTGATCCAAAGGTACTAATTTCCAAAGATTGAATGATACAAGTTGACATGTATATGATTCAGATATCGTTTTCAAGAGAAAATGTTGAAGGCCATGAATGAAGTTGAGAAGAAAAGTGGAAAACAGGTGAATCATTTCCATCAAAATGCTGAAAGTGAGATTGATTTAAGGCTGCCGTCATTTATATTCTGGACTTAGAAGGTCTCAAATTTGATCCATCTTTGTTAAGTATTGTGACCGGTGAGTTAGAAGCTCAAAAATTACGAGGGATTATCGTGGAATTTCAGGACCATATCGTATATTATGGGCATCAGTTTATACAAATTATCCTGAATGGATTGATAAAATGTTTATTGTTAATGCTCCATCCTTTATGACTATCATCTGGAAGGTAATAATACATTATTTGGATAAAAAATAAAGAATTCCCCTTCTTTTACAGGCTATTGGACCACTTCTTCCAGAAAGAACTAGAAATAAAGTCCAAATTTTTGGCTCAAACGATTGGCAATCAGTTATACAGAAGGTAATTTTTTAGATTTAGCCTACTGTAATACTAAAATTTATTTGTAGCATGCTCTTCCACAGAATATTCCTAAGCATTGGGGAGGAACATTGGTTGATGCTAATGGAGATGCTATGTGCAGGTAGGACAACTAGCTAACTCTTGTTCGAAAGTCTTATGAATGATGATTACAGAGATCGATTGAATATTCCATTTGATCCAATTCCTATTAATCTGTATTGGACACCATCTAAGGAAACTCCTGCTGTTGAAGATATGATAACAACTGTTATACCAGCTGGAAAAGCTAAGATGCTAACATATATAGTTCCACCTCAAGATCAAGATATTTATCTTGTAGTTAATAGGTAATAATCTTATTATAATTCTTAAAAATCTTCCTTTATTCAGATATTGTGATCGAACATTCGGCATGGGTATCTGGTATCATGAAAATGAAGCAGCAGTTGATTTTGATTTAAATGAAATGATGGAATGGTATCCAGATTTCGATTATCCAGGAATGCCGACCACCGATTATATGAGGATTAAAGCTCCAGGACCAGGAGTTTATAAAATGAAATTGGGAAATGAATCGGTAACCATATCAAGTTATATTGTTCTGAAAAGCTTTTTTCTACATTTACAGGCATGGATTCGTTCCCTGACCGTGTCACATAGAATACGTTTCCAATCAGAAGATAAGATGGATTTCTCAATTACCGTAATCCAGCATTGATAATAAGATGAACCAGAAAAAAAGAATTAGATGATATAATACTGAAATTAGCCTTTGAAGCTCATGAAGCAGCCTTTTAACTTTGAAATATCAACTCAGTCACTCACCCTCTGTCTCGCTCATCCTGTCTCTCTCTCTTTCTCTCTCTCTCTTTATCTCTTTTTGTCTCTCTCTCTCTCTCTCTCTCTCTCTCTCTCTCTCTCTCTCTCTCTCTCTCGCTATTCGTGTTTCCCTCGCATTTTTATTGTTTCCCTTTTCCCCCCTCTCTTTCTCTTTTAATATAATGTGTGTATTGTCTAGACAATATAAAGAAAACAAAAAAATTATATTTCGATTATAAATTGAAATTACAGTTTCTTTACAAAAAAAATAAAATTTAATATAAATAAGTTTACAAATATAAATAATAAATTAAATAATTTAAATAGTCAAACAAAGTATTCAATGTATATTATTACTTAAAGCTTGACCGAGAAGTCACACCCGCATGTGTGCTTTATATTTTTTTTTCAAGAAAAAAAGAAAAAAAAAAGAATTAACTTAGGGAGTTCTTTTGAAAACTATTTCATCAACGACTTTTCTTTGTTTTTCTGCTTCTCGTCGACGTTGTTTCTCTCCATCTCTTAGAATAAAGCCATCTGTGTGGCACACAGCCAGGCAGCGCTTTTCCACCGTTGAGATACGTTGAGATACGCTTTCTGAAGTCAACCAACTCTGCAAAAAAAGTTTGGTTTTCATGCTTTAGCGGACAGAAAAGTATAGAAACCTTGTCAACTTTAATCTTCATGTCAGTTATTTGTCCACGAAGAGTATCAACGATATCATAAATATATTGAGATGATCTCCTAGTAGCATTAGCTGAATCCAGATTCATAGCTTCCCTATAAGGATTAGAATTAGAATTCCTTGGCTAAAATAAATAGAACAAAAGAAGTTGGATAGACATGAGAGATAGCTTAAGAGAAAGATATCTAAATGAAAATATGGATTGAAGAATATTGGAAAATAGCCCGAATGAAATTAAGAATATTGGCATTAGATGTTCAAGAAGAAGTGTTGACGAACCTCATTAGATCAAATTCCATTTGTAGTCGATAGATGTCTTTCTCGATGATAGATAACTTGGATGGCAGAACAATCAGTTCTATGAAAATATAATTTTCTATAAGATAAACATAGTAAATGCAAACCGGATAAGTTGTCATTTAGTTGATTAAACTTCTTTGTTAATTTGTATGATGTCACAGCTAAAACAAGGACAGATAGCCCTAAGCAGCTGAGGAAAAGACAATGTGTCCATGAAACATTCAAGCAGATTTGATTAGATGAGCTCGATCTGCAAATGACACCGAATTACTAAAGAGTAAAGGAGAAGGAAGGAAAGATAGAGAGAGAGAGAGAGAGAGAGAGAGAGAGAGAGAGAGAGAGAGAGGGGGGGAGATAGAGAGAAAGAGAGAGATTTTTAATTATAATTTAGATAATATAGATTGTATTTTCATACATTTTAACCACAAATACTGAAATTGAATGTACTTATTTGGTTGATAAACCATTATATCAGTGTAAATATGAGCTTAAAACTTGCACAATCGTGTGCAGTATTGCAGCTCTCAGCGTGCAACTTGCAACCGATTTTTTTTCGTTCCGGATGAATCTTGACATGAAGCTCGAATGAATGTTTTCTAGGAAACAACTAAACTGCATTTTCTTGCGAATTGTACAAACTACTTGAACGTTTCATAATCAATTTGATTTATTCGAAAAATTTTCTATTCTATGAAGAAATAGCTAGGAAATGTGAATTCGTTATGATTTGATTTTGCTTGTCTTGTGCCCGTAGGAAATTCAATCAGAAACTGGACGATAACAAAGCCGTTAGAAGACAACGGTTGGTTGGCAATGTTAAGAGGTTGAGTAAGAGCACGAAAAACTGAGAGAGTTTAGAAATAAGAAGATGGGCAGATGACACAAGAGCTTCTGCTCTTTGAAGTACAATGAAGATAACTCTTTGTGTGTATCTACTTAGAGTTTCTTAAAGCTTAGTTAGTAAGAAAAGAAGACAAAGCACTTTCAGATACAAAAAACATACTTGTTATTGAAAAATCGACGTCTACGCACTGGTGGCAGATCTAAATCTGGAACATCCGAATCGTCGGATGCAACAAGAAGACTTGACATTACTCATACCATCTCTAAGAAAATTAATAAAAACGAAAAAAAATATAAAGAAATTCGTAAAGAGAAAAGAGAAAATCAACATCTGATTATGAAAAAAAAAACAAAAAATCTGTTGTGGAACAACGACGGCACAAACTTTAGCGATATAGAGGGAAATGGACAAAATGAGAAAAAGTGAAAACATGTATAAAGGAACAAAGCAAACGACAAATATATCCCGAGAAATCTTGAAAAATAATTATTTTTCCATCTTTCTGACATCTTTTGGTCAGAAAAAAATGGATAACACAAAACGAAAACGTGCTCGTTCCAGTTGAGTAAAAAAATAAAAGGATCTTTCTATATTCAGTGGAGCAAAACATATTCATCAACTGGTCAGACACTGAGTAATTAAAAATATTTCTTTTAGAGACGAAAAAAAATATTTGTATATATGGAGAGGATTAGAAAGACAAAATGTTGGTGATGAACAAATCTTTCAGGATTTAATGAACTGCAATGATTCATGAGCGGTTGAAAGTAGTAACTTTGTCTCAGATACTTTTTCATGGCATTCAGTTTTTCCTTTTGGCGGAAGTAATCGAGTTAAAAAGTATGTTCAGACGAAGTAGAGAGGTAGATATTGAGACACAGGGAGAGGGAATGAGGTATAGTTAGAGAGAACGAGGAGGAGCAAGCTGGATGGCGAGTAAAAATAGTTAAGTTTCTGGTGTTTGAGCTAGAATAAGGCCAACCGCTTGAGTAAAAAGACATCTTCAATCTCATTAAAAGAAGGAGAAACAAGAAAATGGAAGACAACATCAGTCACTCAAAAGTAGAAGCATTTTTAACTCAAATAAGCGCTTCAGTTTGGAAGAGGAAAAGATTTCTGTTGCAAGAATTTGTTTTGTCTTCCAAAAAACCTCATCATAATTTCACTTTGCAAAGCTCCAAAAAAGAAGATGAAAAAGAAAACAGTCGCTTACTTAGAGTTTAAAATAAGTTAAAACTATCTGTTCAATGCTCTAAAAAAAAATTATGAAAGTACCAATTCCACGAGAGAAAAATAAAAACTTCAAACCAAGTTAAGTTGTTTTGTCAGAAAAACTATTAGATTGTGTTAAGGTCCCTGTGGCATTCTGATGAAATTAAAAGCTTCTAGTAATCAAGCATCCACAATATAGCTCTTTGATGACAATTTATAGTAATAGAAGGACGAGAAAAAAAAGGCAATGAATTTTCGACATTTGGAGTCTGACGACGTTTAGTCAGTAAAACACGAACGAAGTAATGAATTTGTGCCATATATAACTTTGTATCACTCGCCTGAGTTGAATACTTTGGCGTGTGTTGTGTATATACTATGTTGTTAGTCTTGGGTGACAATATAATGCTAGAAACTGATCGGACCATTCTGACTCCAAATTTCTGGATGCGATGAGTCGGAAAATGCGAAAACAAGATGAATAATTAGGTTATAGAACGATAGTTGAAACGACCGAAGGCAACGAATAGATGGTCAATCACATTTGTTTAAATCCAGAATATCGGCTGGTGAGAAATGAAAATGGCCGGGATACCAAAAACGGCCATATAATGAGCGTGTTTGAGAACAAAAATGAAGAAGAACGAAAGAAAGGAGAGGAAAGAAGGAGTCTCTATCAAACCAAAGAAAGAAGATTTTAGTTGAAGACATGAGAAATGCTGGAACGGGGAAAATTTGATGGATAGCAGAAAGCATAATAGACCGACCCTTGGGGCTCATGCTTACTGCCACATTCAGAAACAACTCTCTAGACTTATATCACTGTTTAGTCTTTTTCTCATCATAAAATCAAATCCCTGACGAGCTCAAGAGTTGCCAAAAAATTATGCTATAATGTGACCAACAACTGCGAACTATAAATCATAGTCTGAATCTTAAACATGAAGCTTAGCTGCAGAATTCAGTTAAGTGCTGACAGACGACAATACAAGTCAAAAAGAAAAAATTAAATAAAAAAGACAAGTAGAGAATAGTTGAGTAAGACGAATGTGGAATGCAACCGCTCAATCAGACTGCACATACTAAATAAACTCATTCAGTTATTCACCACGTGAACTTTCACGTAAGTAGGCAAACAATCAATACTCTGAATTTAGTACAAAATGAAAGTTTTGAAAGGAAGAACAAACTTTCTCTTATAAAATCAGCACATACGACAAATAGGGTGGTCTAAAGTATGGGCGGTGCCACCAACATTTTATCCACTTCTTTCCCTCAAATGATGTCTTCATGCGAGAATAATTGTGATGTAAGTAATAGGAGATAAAAAGTAGAACGTGAGTTAGGTTCCATGAAAATAATTGTTTTTACTAGTAATTCAACAAATATAACGTAAATAATGACTGAAGGAAAAAGAGACGTCAACTCTAATGGTGGTTGAAAAGCAATTTCCAACTCTCGGCCATTTTCCAGCATCCCAAACATCCAAGCAACTTCATCTATACAAATTTATTTTCTTCTTAAAAAAAACATTGTTTTATAATCATGCATTGGCATAAAGTCATGAAAAGGACACAGGTAATGATATGAGATTGGCAAAAGTAAAGTGAACATGCGGCATATGGCGGAATGACTAGGAACGCAATTTTCGGAAATCAACTAAATCAGTGGATCCTCCTAACGTAGAGATCGTTGATTTAGAATTATTGAATCTGCCTTGATTAGCCTATAAGTTTATGTTAAAGTGGGATGAAAAAGATAATAAAGATGGTTAACCTTTCGGAATCTTTTAAAATTAGTTTGATCAGTTTTGGATGAGTACGTAGTTGGAATAAAGCTATTTGCAGCACTACTAATCTTTGAATTGTACATTGAATCCTCAGATCGTGTCAAATCCATGAACAGAATCAGTTTGTCCTATCCATAAGAAGTATACAGAAAATAAATTAAAACATACGAGCTTCTTCACGACATTATCTATATTGGGTGGCTTCATATTCGGCCTGAACTTTCCATCATCATCTTCCAAATCCTCCTCATCATACTTTTTGCCACTATATACAACTTCGAGCAACTCCTATGAACAAAACAACTATGAGCACAATGGGACCAAATAGTCATTTTACCCTATTGGGAGCAATGCTCGCAAAACTGCTATCCTTGTAATCGTCTTCCTCTTTGGGTTGTACAATAGGCTTCCTTCCTCTCTGAAATCACATGATCATGCCTTTCATAATGAAAAAGATTGAAACCTTTGGTTTCTGGCTCAGAGCTTTATCGTCTTTCATAGAAAATATTGGAGTAATTGAATCTGATAACAACTTAGTTTCTTCCATTATGGATTCTTCCATAATAGATGCGGATAGATTGGAAAGTGGTCTTCGTTTAGAAAGAGGCTCGAAAGAGAATGATGGATCCATTGGAGGTATAAAATTCGTTGTATCATTCCTAATCTGAACAACAGTTAATCATATTTAAATTCCGATTAAACATTACGAACTTGATTGAGAATAGACCTTTTCTTGCCCTTTGAAGCCCTGTAAAAAACATCTTTACATATCAAAAAACCTTTCAAATATACCTTGGTGCAATAGACAAAGAATCATTCTGCGACGTTTCGAATATCATGCTATCAGCTTGGTTTTCCAAGCATATAGTATCGGGGGCCAATGTCACTCTGAATTCAAATGTAACTCTATTGTTATAAAAAAGGAAATGTACTCTTTAGAGCTTAAAAGACCCTGAGAATCATCCACAATATCAGCCCCATTAAGAAAACTGCTTGTCTTTTTGTTTGGAAATGATTGTTTGAAATCGAGAGTATCTTGAGCCAGAATTTGAGTAGATTCGAACTTTAAACTCGAAACATCGTGTGTTGTTTTTCGAGGGAAAAGTGATGAGTTGGACTTCTGAGACGAGACATTTTTTTGGAAGAGTAAGCTCTTAGCCTGTAAAAAAGGCGTTTAGCATATGGCATTCATATACCACAAACTTTAGGTTTTGTAACTGAAGGCTTGAAACAAAAATCATCATCATCTGAAAAACGAGTAAATGGTTTCGTATCAATATTGTTCACAAACCGTCGTCGATAACAATTTGAGGAATAGAATCGGAAACTACAACTGTTTCTGGTACAAAAGATTTTGACAACGAAGGAGAAACATTGCATAATTGACTTCAACATTTAATATTACTGATAAAGCCAAAGAAAAAGATCTACCTATAAGGAGTTTCTGGAGCCAGAACACATGTAGATTTAACAGATTGCGATGATCGGAAAAAATCCGACATCTTAATTATTATCATTGGCTGATTTCATTGCTAGTTTCTTATATACCTTTCGTTGACTTTCATTGGCAAAAACTCCTTTTCTTGATTTCACCGTTGGAGTCTTTTTAGTTGATTGAGAGAAATTAACTGGTTTGACTAGAAGCCCTGGAGACGTAGGCTAAACACAAACCATCGCCTATCATGACTATCATAAGAACAAACATTTTTCTTCATTTGAATGACATATGATGATCCTCCTATTATAATTTCATCTCCATTTGATAAAACTATCTTTGCTTGATTGACTTTTTGACCATTTACCAAGGTTCCAAAGGAACTAACATCAGAGAGGGTTAGTACTCCCTAGGTTTCACATTCAATCCTCAATCTCAACATCCTACAAACCTCACTCGATAGAGAGAATGTTGCATGAAGTCTAGATACACCTTCGGCTGTTGGTGGCAAACATATCTTACACTTCTTCTTATCCCGACCAACAGATACCTCCGTGGAAACATTAATTGGAGTCTCAACTATAACGGTAGAACGTTAGAGTTACATTCAACTTCAATCACTAACCACCGGATTGAGATACTATTGTAACTATCATTTAATTTCTGTTATGTACAACTAAATCAGTTAACTGTTTTTATGTATGCTCTTTCGTAAATATGTTACCGCTAAAACGAATAAAGTACTCGAAAATTATTATGTAAAACAATTTATTTGGCAGACACCCATAACAATAACAATTAGGGGTAGAGACTGCTTAGAATTGAATAACTTGACCGCGAGCCTTCTTCTGTCCTCCAAGTTCGAAGTGCTTGCATCTGTAAAAAAGTTGTTAGTTTGTTTTAGAATAATTGTTGAGGAGTCATGAAACTAAATTGACATTGATAATCAAAGCAGGGATTATCTCCTCTTTAATTTCGCCATCTGCGATTAGACTAGTAACGCTAAATATGCGTCCTGCCTTGCCCAAAACAAATGGCAACTGCTAACTATTTGATTAAAACTAAACAAACCTCTTGATTGGGAGCTGCTTCTTGTGCTTGCACTCGGTGCACTCCATACGCAATACAATCTTCTTGGTGGTCTTGGCCTTCTTTCTGAAGATAGGCTTAGACTGACCTCCGAAACCAGACTGTTTACGGTCGTAACGTCTACGTCCTGAAATATATAATTTCAGTTATTGTAGCCAAGCCATGAATCCAAGTGAATTAAAGCATCATTCGGGGATTTTACCGAGCTTAATTTAATTTTGCCGAACAACTTTTTTATGTAAGCAACAGAGTTTAGTTGGAAACAATACGGTTTGACGGCCAAATTACAAAAAAAATTTAAAAACTAACCCTGAGCGAAGTTAGATTCCTTTCCCTTCTTGTATTGGGTTACCTTGTGGTTGGTGTGCTTGCGGCACTTGCCGTCGCAGAAAGTTCTACGGGCCTTAGGTACGTTGACCATATTACCTACAAAAAAAAAATATAAAAAGAAAAACAAATATAATAACATATAAATTCCAAGGAATAACAATGTCCTAATAACTCAACAAAGGAACGAATCGAATACTTACATATTTGACTCGTTGAAACATTGGGCAGGCTCAGGAATTACAATAGATATACACAAACTACCGCTACATAAATAAATTTTAGTAATTCAACGGAACAACAGTTAAAAATTTAGGATTCGGCTTGTAAAATCAGTCAAGGGTATGTTTACGGACTACGGTATCGAGAAGTTCTGCTGTGTTTTCCGCTGCGAGACCTATTTAGCCCTTTAGCATCTATCATGTGGCACTGGAGCAGATAACAACAACCTCTCTGTTTAAAAATTAATTGAATAGGAAAAATAATAGTCGTTAATAGGAAACTCAAGGAACTTGTGGTGTGGTGACGTTGATTCATAAAAATTATAAAGTCCTCAATTGCACCAGTCAAATAAAAGTGTTCAATTGCTTGATTTCTTGTTTCAAATAGATCAAAAATTGTGAAATGGAAAAATGGGTAAATGAAAAAAAGATGTAAACATATTTTTGGAAAAATAAAGCCTGAATTTAGTTAAAAAGTGTAAAAAATTAGGATTGGGCAAAATTACCTTCTCGCATAAACTTTTTATATACTACTAGTACATATCTTATAATGAAAATAAGGAAAATACAGCCCTGTTATCTAGTAATTTATTAAATTTGGTTTACTATTTTCATATATTGGTAAAGTGTGAATTCCAAATTAGTTATTTTAAAAAAAGTATAGGATGAAGAGAACTAGAAGAATGTTTTTTTATAAAGTCCATTGTTTTACTATTTTGTCCAGTATTCCGTTCGAAATTTTAATGATTAGGTCAGAATTCGATCCAATTCTGCAACAAAAAAAAACACCGATCTAGATGTTGAAGTAAAAAAGTGGTACATATACACATATATAAAGAAGTCATGAAGAAATCGCTAGTGATTCCTTTTCAAACGAAGGATGTCGTCGTATGGTGTAGCTATAGGGTCCACTGTGTCCCTCCTTGCTGTTTTAGGATGCCTTGCTGGAATTCATTCTATTATGTCTGATATTGATACTCTTCGATCCGAGATTTACACCGGAGTCCAAGATATGAAGGTATGGGTTCAGTAGAAGTTTGTTTTCTAAGCTTGGAATTTCTTGTAGACTATCAGTGATGATGCTTGGAATCGCATTTTTGTTCTTCACACCAACCCAAGCATGAAGTCTGATGCTCCACCCAGCTTTGCCTCCCTCTTCGCACGTGAAAAGAGATCTTCTGGAGGATTTTGTAACTGTGCTTCTAACTCTGAGGGATGCCCACCAGGACCCCCAGGACCACCAGGACCACCAGGTCCACGTGGAGATCAAGGATTGGCTGGATCTGCTGGAAAGAGAGGAGCCTCTGGAATCTCTCTTGTGTATGTTTTAGTTTTTTTAACGTTTCATCAATTCTATATTTTAAGTGTTACTCATGACATCCCAGGAGGATGCATTCAATGTCCAGCAGGACCAGCAGGACCACCAGGACCCCCAGGACCAGTCGGAGAAAATGGATTCGAAGGATCCCGTGGAAAGTGCGGAGAAGCTGGAGATGATGGTGAAGCTGGAGCTGTTGGAGTCCCAGGAGAAGAAGGACACAAAGGATTGCCAGGAACTGATGGAACCCCAGGACAGCCAGGACATGATGGTCTCGTTGGTTCCCCAGGAGCTCAAGGACCTTCAGGAGCCCCAGGATGGCCAGGCCCACAGGGAGAGCCTGGAAAGAACGGAGAACCAGGACAAGATGGCGAAGATGGACCAACTGGTACTCCAGGAGCTCCAGGGTTCCCAGGAAAGGGAGGAGAAGATGGGCAGCCAGGAGCCCCAGGAAATGACGGAACTCAAGGAGAAGACGCCAACTATTGTCCATGTCCAAACAGATCTGATAAGGGTCACAGAAAGAGATTGTAAACATAACCATAAAATAAACTATTTATTATTAAAAATTTACTTTCTTATATCTTAATGATGTGGCTGATAACAGTTAAAAATCCTCTGAAAACGCAAGCCCAGGGCTGAAATAGAAATTTTGTGCTCCCTCACTGAAAAGAAAAGGATCAAAATTCATAGGCCATTAAAGGACTTTTGAACGCATGGAATTTAAGTTTTCATGTTTCCGCTCTAGGTTTATATTTGAAATCAAATAAATTGAATTGTGTTGACATAATTCTCCAATGATCGAGTTTTCCAAACAAAGAAAGCTTCAGAATTTAAAAATTTATTTATACTATGATTTACAATATGATAACCTGTATCAGTAGAGCCATGATCTCGAACTCACTAAGATACATAGATGAGATTAAGAGAATTCATTCAAAGAAGCCAAATTATACAGACAAGTGTGAAATACAAAGTCATTTCACATGTAATTCTAAGCATTTCTAATTTAAAAAATATTATAATGCATCTGTTTCAGACGTGTGACTAGAATGAGCATATGAAGCAAAGTTTGAGCTTCTTTGGACTGAAATTGAGAGCAGAAGAGAAAGAGTCGAGACGAGAACAGAGAATTGAAAGAAATCTATGAAAAACGACTACAAAATTATTAAAACAGTGAGCTTTTCTCCATCTAAGAAAGTTAAACAGCTAAATCTTCTTTCCACTCGTTGTAATCGATATCTTGAACTTCGTCACATCTGAAAAAAGGAAATTCATATAATGTTTGCTGTTATAGTATCTCACCTCATGAGCTCATCCTTCTTTGGATTGAAAACATTGAAAGCATTCTTGGGTACGAAAGCAAAGTGCTCACCAGCATCACATAAGACGCGAGCAATAGTCATCTTCTTGATTTGACGGAGTTGACTTGGGGTGAAAACCTTGCTGTTTTCGTAGAAGAATCTTAAAGACAAGTATAATAAACAATTAAAATATCTTTAAAATTGAGATTTGATTAAAAGTAAGAATATCTTGAAAGAATTATAAGTATGATACCTGTCTCCGTCTCGGGTACGCTTGAATTGCTCTCCGATAATGCAGGCAATGGTGGGTCCAACTAAAGAGTCGGACACTGGATCTTCCAATAAAGCTCCAACATACATATCAATAGCATCTGGGAAAAAATATATATTTGAGTTAGAGTCATTTGAAATTCAGGTAAATCTTACCGACATGCTTGTAAATAACTTTCAAGTTATCAATAACAACAGGATTTGAAATAGTGGCATTGAGATCAGAGAAGTCTTTAATTTCAGAAAGACCACAGAATTTTCTCCATGCAGTGAATCCAGGGACTCCGTGATCTCTAGAAGCAATAATAGGAATATTAACAAATGTAATTTGAAAAAACATGCCTTCCTCTTTGAATATTGATAGATCCAAGATCAGAATTTCCGAAAATTCTTTCAGTTACAGCAGGTGTTAATCTGAGAAACAAACAAAATATCAAGAAATAAATAAAGAAAAAATAACCTTTGAGGCATCTTAGCTGGTAAAGTGAGGAGGCCACGAATAAGGGGATCGATTCCATTGTTAATGATGTGAAGACTCTTGAACATACCATCGTTGAATGGAATTCCTCCAATATGTTGGAAGTTTTCGTTCAAGAATGGGTAGAATTCCTTGAAAAATTATTTAAGATTTATTTGATACAGACATGACTAACCTGGATCATTCCATGACCGAAACGGAAAGCACAAGAAGTGAACTCATTAGCAACAGATGGATCGATTTCGCTATCATATCCTCTATATTTTCCGATTCTACGCTCAAAGTCCTCTCCGAGAACTCTTGGAAGATATTCCTGCAAAACCATCACAGTCACAGTTATGATTAGATTACTAACGTGGTAGGTAATTCTTTGAATAATTGCTCCAAGTAATTTTCTGGTTTCGTGGAAGATGCGCTCTTGATCCCAATGAGGGTTTACACGTTGGAGAGTAGAGGCAATTCTTTAACATATATGGTATGCTTGACGTTGTTTGAATGATATACCTGTTGTGTTCTCTTAAGAATAATGTATGAAGAGCAGCTAAACCAACGAAAATGTTAGCTCTGTCGTCTCCAGCAACAACATTCATGTTGGTATCTGAAAAGCGGAATATTTCTAACATAACATAGCTTGATTAGATACCAATTGGTGGGAAAACACGGGTTTTTACCATCTTGGTCTTAAGGAAAGCTCCTTGACGGAAAAGGAATTGATCACGATCACTTGATCCATAGATCTGAAGTAAAAAACAAATAAGAGCCAATTGATTTCTAAAAGATACCATGGATCCATCAATGAATGCAGTGTTTTCATTGAACTGTTCACGTGGAGAGCTAGTTCCAGTTCCGCAGACAGGAGTAGATCGAGCAACAGGGAGACACATGAATCTTCCAAAACTATAAAGACAGCTCTGTTAATAAGTAGAATATTTTGTTTCAAACGTTGGATCAGCACGGGAAAGGAAAACGGAGAAGCATTTTCCGCCGTTGGAAGTACAAGCAGCACATTCCTGGTTATTCAACATTGTGGTCTTGGAAAGATCATGGGCAATAAATTGACCCCATTGCATAAGAAGTGCATTGGAGTGATGTGGAATCTAGAACAAGATCTTTAGCAAGATATATAAAGAGAAAGTTTACCTGAGATGATGAGGCAAGAAGCAGACGGGAAGCATCTCGAGCTGATGGGCGAGTGCGAGTAAATGAGGCTTAAAGAATAACATACATAGGAAAGAACAAGTTAAAACGTACATGTTGGAGCATTTAATCCATTATCATAGATAGGCTGTTTCAATCTCATAAGAGAACTGAATGCAGAACCTCGGAGGGGGTTATCGAGATTGTTACAGGATCCATCAAATGACCGGAACCTGAAATATATAAGCAATAGAAGGCTGATATTGCTGAATATATTACTTCAAGTGATAACATAAGTTACGATTGCAGTTAGGAGCTTGTTGAGTTGGAGCACAGTGGAAGTTGGCATTACTGTTACGGACATCATTGATAGAAAGAGTTTTTCTGATTGAGGTATCTAAGAATTCAGTTCAATAAATGAAACCAGGTTAATTCTTCACCTTCGTGAGTAGTGACAAATGTACAATCTCCCTCAAGAAATCCTCCATCAGCACGTGATCCACTAACTCCGCTAATAGTTCGTCCTAAATTATAAAATGTGTTAAAGGTTTCTTCATTGCTAGCCGTTTGTTAGAAAGTTAGAAAGATAACAATTTCCAGCTTCAAACAAGCCGATCAAGTAAAAGCTGTTTAAAACGGCCACTTCCCCCATACGCTTGTTTTTGTTATGATGTATTCATTCATTAGACTGCTATAATTCATTTGACATATCAAAAGAATCAACCCGTTTACTGACAGATTGCCTAAGTCTATCAGCTAATTGGGGTTCGTACACGGTGAACTTAGCGGACAGCTTGCACGAGAAAATACATTCCTCTCGAGTAGATTAATAGTTTTATCCAGTTTTTCTCACCTTTGATCTGCTAGTTTCGATGTTTTCGAGAAAGGTCGAAAAAGAAGAAACTAATATAACCCATATTTGACATAGCTTATGATAACCATCCATATAAGGCAATAGTGTATACGAGGTTTTATACTATTTTCCAATTTTTCACTATTTGGCTTTATAAACGACCCAGAAAACAAATCGGTCTAGACAACTTTACCTCTGCAGGCTTTGCAAGATTTGGCACAGTTTGAAAACATCCAGACGGCATTTGTTTGACATTCTTTAATGGTAGCCCAGAAGCTACACAATCTGTGGCGATCAATACAAGTCATCGTTCCTTAAAACATTAACAAAAATTAAATCCTCAACCGATAATCTTCTATACCATTGCATTTATCGCAGGAAACGGGACAGTTATCTTCCATCCATTCTTTATTCGAATCACATTCACCGATTGAAGACCAGAATTTGCAGAGATCATGGGAATCAACACAACTAAATACATAAAAAGTTAAAAATTAAAGAAGGAAGAAGCTTATGGAAACACAGCCATGTCGCACCAAAAAATATTCAAAAAATGAAATCAATTGTTGTAGCGCGTTACGTATGCTAATTATAGTTCATATGCTTTTCTTACTTTTTGTCTACTGGTTCTTCGGCCGAAGTATCATCTGTTTTTTCTTTCTTTTTCTTAAATTAAATTATTGAAATATTGTTTTTTGGAATCTCCTATCGAACCTTTTCTTCTTCAGCTTCCGCTTCTCTTTGTTCAGAGCTTGATTGACGAGCAGCTGGCGATCCTATTTCCGCAGACGATGTTTTTTCTTCTAGATTATTATTCTTTCAGCTTCATAACTGTCCTTTCAAACTTACCAGTTTCTGTATGGATGACATCATTTTCTGTATTGATGACTTCAGTTTCTGTATTACTGATCTCGGTATCTATATCAGTATTGCTGACTTCATTATCATCTTGAGCGTGACATAATAACGTTCCTGAAGAGGAAAATCATTAAAATATTACTTATTTGATTTTTGAAAATGAATAAATTAATATGGCACAATCTTTCAATTGGAATTTATCTCAAAGATATCTCATCATAATACCCGTTTGAATACAAACGTGTTTAAACCGTTCATGAAGTCTCGTGCACTGTTTACTTCTCGCCATGATATAGACATTATTCAAATCCAAACTCAGATTTGTGTAGATTGAAGATTTATCATGGAAATATATACCTGGTTTCAATTATGATGACGTTCGCTATATGTTCATATGATAGCACTTTATCTCTTTGTGACGGCGTCACTTTCGAAACATTCCCGCCACGAAATTCCCCACATATGATGTGAACAGAGGAATGAAGGTGCATAAATTGAAACAAGGAGAGATATATCTTCTGCTTCTCGATATTCGGCAATTGGCCGGTGTGTCTGTCATAATGATTCGTTCTCCGGCGTATGGGACGAGCCCAAGCGGACGGCTGAATACCCGTTTTTGGATTTCTCCTAACCAACTAACCCCTACCCCAAACTGCCCATCGTTCAACCTCTCTTATCGTTTCCATAGATAGGCTAATTCCCTTCTCAACTTTTGTCCCTAAAGTCCCGCGATTTCACTAGCTATTGATATCCTGCACATACATCATCAGTAGTCTAAGCAACATCAGCAGGCGCCTTGTCCTCTAACCCAGCATTTCTGGCTTTATTTCAAAAGAAATACAGGAATTCGAGAGGGGAAAGTTGACAGGACAGAAGATGTGACTTTAAGAAACACTAAGAATTTCCTTATATCCTTTCTCGAATGAAATTTTAGAAGTGAATTGAGAAAAGAGATTCAATTATTTTCTCTCTTTCTTTTGCATTACAAACAATATTAAACAGGAAACGGAATGAATAATTGAATATCATGTTCAAACTATCACTTTCATACAAGAAAATTCATTTACTCAAAAAGTTGGCCGATGTAAAACTGTGTTTCGTGAAAAAGAAGAGAGGACGGCAAATGTGGAATAACGTTTCACATATTTGGCTCGAATATCAGAATCTTATCGGAAAAAAAGCGTATTTGTTCTAACGAATTATTGTCTCAGTATGATTTTTGCTGTTTCCTGAGAAATGGTTACAACTACTTGAACTTTCGTTGACAGTTGCCCATATTGTCGAGCCTGTTTCATAATCATTCAGTTTCTTCAGAACATCTAGACAATGTGACGACAGATTTGATCACTTTCCCATTAGTATTAAATCAAATCTAATCATCTAAGAGGTCATAATCATATCACAGGTGAAACATATCATGAACAAGCACAATACTTGATTAGCTAGTTAGATTTAAACAATGCTTAATTTGAAAAAAAAAATCGAGACTGGAATGGAAAGAAAGGACTTTTCTTAAGTTTCATCTTATACTCTCATTTTATCACATCTTTCTTATTTCAGATCTATTCTCTTTTTTTTGGTAGTTCGCTAATCGTCCTACAGCTGGACATCTTCTGTACTAACGCCTCTCAATTCGATTTCACATCCTCACCTCAATTTTCAATTTCTTTTACCGGAAAAGAATAAATGAAAGCGGCTGAGAGTGTCAAAGAAATACGTCAGTTAGCGTTTTCTAAATCCATACGAACTGTAATTGAAAAAGACTGTTTTCCGTGTACTATGATTGAAAAACGGAAGACAATCTCAAAATTGAGGAATTCTATCATCCCTCCAGGTCAACATGAAAACGAAAAGATTGGTTGCATAGAACGAATTTGAACACAATCTCCATTAAATACTTCAAAAGCAGCAACATCATCTATAAGGAAGCAGCTTATGATGATGTTGATGCTGACGACAAAGATGATGAGAAAGAAGGTGACAATGATGAATTTAAGAGACAGACCTGTCTAATACTTGATCTAATTTGTATTGTTACTATATTATATAATATATTTCTTTATTTATCGTATATATGTATATACGTGTACATATATCTAAAAGTTTTTCTTATACTAGTTATTCAATAAAATGAAAGAAGACGAAGAAGAAGATGAAGAAGAGTTGAGAAGACATTTAACGACTTTAGGAAAGATTTCTGGTGTGTTTGTATCTGTTTCTATTTGATATATCAAATTTCTGTGATAATAATAACAAAACAGGAAAATTGAATTGAGATACAACTGACTCAAAAGCTTACGTTCAAAAGTTAACAGAAATTCATCTGCAATTCAACCAGCTTTTCAGTAAAATAGTTGTTGTCCACTCAGCATTACAGATAGTTGAACTGAGATTTGAACGAATGTATTTGGAGCGGAACGGTAGAATGGCTTTTCTTTAGATTTACTAGCGATCAGCTTAGGTTTATCCCCCTCATATTTTCATGAGTTCAATAGCATGAAGAAACAACATTGAATTTGATGCAAACAGAACTGTAGAGAAGGATAGCTTCAACCTTATTATGATACGCTTATGATGATGATGAATTCATTCAAGATTTGATTCTGATCAAAGAAATATGAAATATTGCTATATCAATAGAATAAACCAGAGAATGAACATGAGAACATAAACCAAATGAACGATTGAATAACTCAACAAATGACAGTTTAGAAATATTAGGCGAATAAGTAAGAGAATTTACCTGTAGATAGGAGAAGGAATATAAGGAAGAAATTCCTCATCGATGGTATTAGTGTTATGGTCTGAGAGAATATGCCGTCGCAAGCGCTTTAAATGCCAAATTTGGAATCTGATGGTAGGTGGGGCTAGAAGCCAAAAGGTGAATAGAATATAATTTCTACACTTAACGGTGGTCTCGTCACAACCACGGCGTTATAGCTGAATCTCGGTCTGCTCTTGTATGGGTTGATGCTGCTGATTCGAAGCCACCATACAGTCCTAGGGGCGCCGCCCCCCAGGCAATGATCATCTAAGAGAATGCAATATCATGAGACTGCAGACATGACAGAGAAGACGGTTTAGCAGAGTGTGAAGCAGATTGGGAGGGCAGGGTGGTGGCACGAGAGCTGAACGAGTCTCTTCTCTTTCTCTATATTCTATACAAAGAAGAAGATCAAGCTTGCTGTTCTTGCGTAATACACGGAGACCGATCCACTTCTAACACTGCTCGTCAATGGCCTTGCTATACTATATCACATATATATATAAATATATATATTATATGTATTGTCCTTGTAATTATAATCAACATATGAAGGTGATTAAATAACAAGCAGGAGAAAGAAATCAGACATGGATCATTCCGATTAATGCAGAATAGGAAATAACAAATCGTTCTGGAAGCAATAGAACATGCTTCATGTCATTGATTTACAAATAATCGCAATGGAATTTCTTTGACGAAGATCTATAAATCATTGAGTGGAATATAACTGATGATTAGCTTTGCGACTCTTGTAATTCTAAAGCATAAGCTAATTGCTAATTGTAAGTACTGAAATGTAATTTGAACACTTCTAGCATGCCCTCGATAATCGTTTTCGATCATCTAGCAGGATTTTTTCATGCAAACCCGATTGCGTAACACCTTTGGTGGCATTATCGATGATGTAGGCTTGTCATCGCTCACCTGTTACAGGAAAAGATAGACGTATTCAAAAATTAAAACAGTTCTCATCTAAACTTTGTTTTAAAACTTCTGAAAAATCGTTTTTAAATTGATGCTATAGTTAAAAAATAGGATTTGTGCCTCAACCCAAAAGTTTGTTCTGGATTTCTTGTGATTGTTGTTATTCCATTGAGAAGAAGCATGATGTACGCGGTAGCAGAGTTCTAGCTGGAAGATAAATCACCATCCTCAATTGAAGATGCAAACTTTACAAAACTGGTCAAGCCTTTATATTTTCAAACAAACGAAACTACATCTATATACACATACATATGTAGAATTTAGATGTTGCGATGTTGAAGATGCTGCATTTAAACTTGAGACAAGAATTTCTTGTATAGCATGTTCGTCCATAAATTATATTTTGTCACAACTTTTTGAAACAAGAGTTTTGAGGGTATTTTTTCATGACTAAACAAAGCCATGGGTTTCGAAGATTAAGAGATTTTTCGACAAAAAAGGTAAGTTGTCTTATTTTTACGATGTAGATTAAAATCATTGAACACTGGCGTGAAACTTTTCTACAGACAAACAATAAAGCAATATGAATGATGACCAGGTTGAGAAACATGACAAAAAGATGGAGAAATCTTAGATTTCAACTTTTAAAGTTGAAAAAATCCCCTAAAAGATGTAAAAGGAGAGTTTCTTTCTTTTTTTTTGCACGAAACATCAACCAGTTTCTCCCTTAGTCTCTGGCATTTTGGCGTTGAAAAAATTGTTGTCAAGCAGCCGTTTGTTTCAACAATCCGTCATTGGAACGTTTACAGTCCGACATCAGATGCTACTTGATAATGGTCAGACTTCAGCTTTATTTCCTTCTAGTATCGCCCTACCTGGCTAGTGTTTCTATTAGCTTTATCACTCCAAACAGTGGAAAAAAAACTGGAATGTACATGAAAAAAAAGACTTTATTTCCAAATAGCTATCTAATCCCAAATATAGATGATTTTTCATGAAATATTTCTGAAAAATGAATTTATGATCCTGCTGGGTTGAGCGTTAGCATAGAAAGAGTGGAATATACAAGGGGTAAAAGACAATATTATATTTTGAACTCTATAGTTTGCTCAAATCACAAACAAAGGACAGTGTTGCGCTGCGACTCATTAGCATAGACGACCACGTGTACACGTGGTTACTGAGGTTTTCATTAAATTCTAAATTTTTCTGCTTTTTAGACCTAGTGAACGGTTGTGCTTCCCAAACCCCTCCCTTTCCCACTCTTTCAATCAATCACTCTACCTCTTGCTTTCTATCTCTCAGATATACATGATATATATAACGAATATGTGCTCATATCTCATATCTCATTTCTTGTATGTATTAGATGTTTTCTCTGCTCTTTGCATAATATCTATGTATAATGTATATAAAAGATTAAAACCAAGAAGTGATCACTTTCAATTGATAGTTTAATTAAAGAAATGTAATCAACCAGTTCAGTTTTGAACCATAACCACTCATCACAATGGCAATCAGTAGTCATGTATATACATATCTTTTTGTGTCTCATGACATGGTCCTGTGTCTTCAATGTGAAGTAAAAGAAGATGGAATGTGTGACGAGAATCTGAGCGCTATTCCATTTGCCTATTTCTGTTCCATCTTGTCATATCATGATTTTCATGACATATGGCAAACAGGGATACTACTAAAATGTCTGAGCATTGGACATACAAATGCATAATTTCACAAATTTTCAAAGTTGTAATACTTTTTACTTGTTTTTTAACTCGAACATGACTTATTATATTAAATATGAGACAATAGAAGTTTTTGAATTTGTGGATGTCATTCACCCGACTTTAACATTTTCACATCTGTTCTGTTAGTTTGATTCATTAAAAAAGGACCTCAACTCTTAACCACATTGTGCATCAACTGTCGCTGACGAACTTTTATTGAACTGACCTTCAACAACATATGCTTTTCTATATTATCTAGATGTCTTAAGATTTTCTTGTTGCTACTCGCAAAATCCAAGTTTAACAGAAATTATCTTCTATTCACTTCGAATATATTCCCGTCTTCAATCCAGAACCAGAAGAGTAGGGTGGCTCATAGTAGAGCATGAAGAAAGCAAGCAAGGAAGCAGAAGAAAGAGAAAGACGAGAAGAGGATGAAACGGAAGAGAAATATCGGCAAAAGATGAGAGAGCACCAGGCTGTTGAACGAAAGTAGAGAAGAAGACGGAGATCCATAGGCTTTTGTGGGATGCCAACTCAAACGACTTAGCAACGCAGCATGAGAATAGATCGACAAGGACTGCTCGGCAGATGGCCAATTTCCTAAAAAGCAACCAGCAGGTGTCATAGTCGATAGCACTTAAGTCTAGTTTAAGCACGTATATCCTCACGATAACTGAAAGACACAAAGTTTGCTGTGTTATCGAGAATATCTCATCAGTGACTTGATGGTCAGATTGAAAGTAACACAAAGAAAACGAGTCAATTTATATTTCCTTCGTTTAATTGTTTTTATCGCAATAAATTAGAAATTAATAAAGAAATACAAATTAGAAACACAGCTCTCACTTCTTCATACACCTTACCTTGATGACGTAGAGAATTCCAAAATTAGAAAAACACGATCTTATGAGTCTTCTCTGCCATGCTTAATGCCAAGACCCGTCGGGTAAAGATTGAAAGGCAATGAGAGAAAAGAGGAAAACAACAGAATCACCTTCATTGCCTAAATTTTTGTCCTAAAGCTTCATGCACAGATAAAGTTTGTAAACGGCTTGGCCTTGAAAATGTCAATTACGAAGAAATATTCAACCTGGGCTTCTAACCAAATGCGATTACGTAACAGACTGCGAAGCTTGCTATCGAGAAACAAGCTTTGTCAGATATTCATCATCATGATCTGTTTTCTTGTCAACAATTAAACATAACGCATTTATACTTCTATACAAGGGACTGATGCTCTTCACTAGCAATATTTTGCCATCCATCACTCAGCGGATCACATCTGTGTAATCCAGGATATAACACCTGGTCAAACCATGCCAGTTGGAAGCGCCTAATTCCATCATATACGCAAGGTCTTTGATATGGTCCGACTATTGATCTAATCTTGAATAAAAAACATCTAAGACAAGAGATCAAACTCATATCAAAATATTAAAAAAACAAGAAAAAGATGAATTTGCTTGCACTATTTTATTCAAAGAAATACAAACAGCGTCAGTACATAGTATATAGTCGAATTAGGGTAACTTTAAACAATGTTAAACATAATTTATTGAGGGTGCCATTGGCGAATCAGGGAAAATAACAATACACAGTGAAATAACGATGAGAGTCAAACAAGACCACTAGTGGATAGAGATATGAACCACAGTGGTTGGGGAACAGAGATTGTTAGGTTAAACCGGGCATTAGCCGTTGATCCGGATAAGGCTCAGTCACTCTCTTCTCCTCCTTCAGCATCGTCACCCTCATCTTCACCAGAGTCTGCACCGTCATCATCTCCTTCACCTGTAAATTAGGCTTGTGAGAGCTATGGAAATTTCTATAAATTACCGTCAGATCCTTCTCCTTCTCCTTCAGAAGATTCGTCATTTACATCTTCATCGTCAACATCTTCGTCGTCGTCTTCCTCTTCGCCCTCAGCATCTTCCTCTTCAGCTTCTGAAAACTTCCGAGTTCACTCAAATTCTCGAACGTATTCCTATTTCTTCTCAATCCTCTATGCTCATGTATGTCAATCACTCGTTTTAGCAACCAACATAAGCCTCATTATACGCTTTCTCAAATCGATGAGCGATCAATGAGGCGCTTTTTGTCACTAGCTGGCTATGCTGAGGGAGCGCTACGCTCGCTTCACCACCCCCCTCTCTCCCTCTCGTTATCGCGGCGTCCATTTTGTCAAAGAACCTACGTCCATCACATTTCCCCTTTTTCTCTGGGTCTTGCAGCCCAGTCTGCAAGCTCCCTCAGTCGCGTACTCTCTCACTCCGCCGGGCGGCTGCCAACCCCCTTCCCCCCATCGACCCTACTGCATAATGCACATAACCACGTAAAGAACCCAGGACTCAAGCCCATCACACAATCACTTTGAGAAGGTATAGATGTCACAAATTTTACTAGGCCAGCAGATTTACCTTTCACGGGCTTTTCCTTGACGAGCTCCTCCTGAAAGAAAAAATCCATTAGTGCTATCGATTTCCGATTTTGGAAAGGGTGCGACACAAAGTCTAACCATTGACCAAAATAAAATAAAACCAACCTCAGTTTTTCCGTTGTCCAGCCTTGGCTCTTTAGCAGCAACTTCATTTTCATCATCTTTGTCGAGATGTCTCTTCTCAGCGGTTCTCTCTTCGACAGCGCTCATGATTCTGAAAAATGCACAACTTAGTTATAAAAAAGTTTGATGAATGAGCGAGAGTACGAGATAGGCATAAAAAAATTAAGTGAGGACACAAATGACCATATATCGAGACTGTAAGAGCGCGAAGACCCAAACATTCTGAGAAAGAGAGAGTACGCAGAACATCAACGCGCCTGGCGGGCGTCCAACAGCCACTTGGCAAACGGCCAACGATTTATTTGCGCGCGCGAAATTCGAACGATTTTGTCAAATATACGAATTTTTATGAAAAAAAAACATTAAATAATTAAAAACAACTTAAAAAATAGTAGAATTGAGATTTCAAAAAAATTTCATTTTCCAAGTCAATTTGGGCCTAAAATTTTCTAAAACAACAGCCTCGCAGGCAGCCCGCGGGCGCGTTTTTTCGGGAAAAAACGTGCACTGCTTGCGGTGAGAGATTAGAAAGACAAGACATAGTTGACTCAAGGATATACAACATGCTACAACCATACTATATAGTAAATGAAGCTTATGATGGAGTAAAAGTGGGAGGTCGACGCTCCCCCCATTCGGGGCGCTTGGGAGGCGGAGCCATTGGATTACTCTGTATCTCTTGCCTCTACTCTCGTCTGTCTGCTCTCTAGCTCCGCGTCTCCTTAGCAATGAAAATTTGAAAAATAACCTTTATAAAGAAGCAGAAGCAAGATTAGAGATAAAAAAAGGGATTCATATCATTATATGCGCCCAGACTTTGGCAGCGACAGCTCTAAAACAGGACAGCAACGCCCCGAAAAGGAAAAATCGCGGCGACCATCGTCGCACGCTAGTGTTAACATCGTGAGTGACCATTAATTCGGTAGAGCGCGAGGCGTTAAAGATCCCATTTTGCAAACAAATTTCTTGAGTTAATATAAAATCTCTATTGGAAACTGGCACTATTTAGGGTCAACCAGAATAAATTCTGAGATTGACCAGGCCAGAAAGACAAACTAACTTTCTTCAAACGATGAAACCAATAATCGCATTTTGACGTGTTTCAGGAAACGATGTCTTCGCGCAAAAGCAAACGCGCTACGAAATCGCGCACTTGGGTCAACAAAAACAATAAGCAACAGCCACATTCGAGAAAAAGTTGGAATAAAAATCAACCATAATGTTGCTGAAAGGAGGGGAAAATGAGTGTAAGCAAACGTAAAAATACAGCAGAACCGACTGTGTCCTAGGGAAAGGCTTGAATGAATAAGAAAGATAGGGAAGAGGAATAAAAATGGCATATGCCTTTTGAACAATAGGTTGTTTTGCGGTAAGGGCTTACTTAGGTCATTGAGCGCGAAAATCAAAAAAAATTATCCAAACGTTGCTAAGAGGTCAGATACACCAAGCACGTGTTACGCGATGATTATTTACTTACCTATAGATCTTGATAGATAAGTTGTGAATAACAGTGAGAACAGTTTTTAGATATCGTTGACCAGGGTTGTTATTGACAAATGTTTCTTATATTTAGTTATATAGGCGGAAACTACTAGCAGAATCTATTTGGTGACTTGTTCTTTCTGATAAGAATTGGGAAAAGACTAAGATTCAAAGCGGAAATCAAATTGCTCTTGCAATTATGTTTTTTAGTTTTCGAACTGTGTGTTATATATTGGCCGTTTTAAAGTACTCAGATTATACCGACATATGAGCAACATTGAAAGTATAGTAGCAGATGGATGCCACAAGTAACTGTTGTTAAAGAAAAAAGGGGTCATATCACATTCTTTGTTTTGTAAGAACTGCTTAGGTCACCTGGTAAGAGCAATTATCCTGGATAGAAGATGTAATGTTCCATAAATGGTCTAAACATATAAAAATTTATATTGTTTTGCTGCGCGAATAATGAAGACATTTCATTTGTCAACTAATATTAGTAGTGAATTTGAACAAGATTGTTTCAAATAAATTTTCTTTCTCAGAAACTTCGTTAGGAATGGTCAAAAATATATCATTGTTCTTGTCTTCTATCTTATACTTTTTTTATGATGCATAATGAGAAATAGTAGCATCAATGAAACGTTCAAGAGATAACAGATGAAATTATAGAAGCCTATCAATGAAAGGAAGAAATTATACGAAAATTAGGTTTATGCCCAAAATTAGCTTATTGTATTAGTATTTAGGTATAACAACTAAATTTAAAAAATTAGTATCACTAAAAAAGAAGATATTATAAAAGAGTGAAAAGAGAAAAGCTAATTACAACTTCATCTTATCTTATCGCTTCTTACATTTTTGATGTTTTGTAATAGCATATTGGATTACAGAGTACAATACATCCGGCGATCGTTCCATATTCGAAGGAAATTAAACGATTTTTTTTCCACACAAATATAGATAAAATACTTTGGCCTCTCATATACATCATTTGTACCATGCAGCTAATCATTTAATTTTCAAAGCCAACAACTAAATATAAGAATTTTCCTGATTACATCAGGAGAATCACAAACGGAATTAATTTTTTTCAAATAAATATATTTCTCCCTAGAACCAATACACATGAGACAGAAATATGAAACATTTAATTAAAAGAAAAAAATAAGATAAACATTGGCAACATCTGAACTTTAGCAATTGCCGGAAAAGCTGTATTTAAAGACGACGGAAACGATACTTATTGCTCATTCTACCATATGTCTAGTGCACCATTACCGTATAACGCGTCCTGCTAACTAAACAGTTGCTGGACAGTAACCGAAGACTTCAACTAACAGTAATCCTCCGAGACTTATACATACTTATTGAAACGGGTTAATACATTTTTTTTTGAATTTCAGAAAATATGACATAATGGAATATATCCCTACTATTTTATTTTTTTGAAGCAATTTTCTATTTAGCTGTTTCTTGAAAAGCGAAAATTTTTAAAACCAAGAAGAAATAATAACGAAAGTTAATCTATCATTTGTGTCACAGACAAAGAACTTGGTGACATGATTCACCTGCAAATTTTGGCCATATTATCGAAATGCACGCCGTCAACCCAAAACTGTGATGTTTAAAAATAGTTGGCCTGAAGCGCGCTCTAATGACACCTCTTGTCTACATCAAATACTCAGTCAATATCTACTCCAGCAGCGAAATGTGAAATTCGGTATTTTTCTTCTGTGGAGTTTCCTACTTTGTTTTCTATTCAACATATATAAATTTTCTAATATTTTGGGATTTTTTTGTGTATCTTTAAATCTTCAGATATTATTAGTTATGAATTGAGTGTTTTATATAAGTCGTTGTACTTCTCAAACCAAGTTATTCGTGTTTTTCTTTGTTAAAAAGACTGGAGTCTTTTTTTTAAACATTTATATTAATTTTTCAATGTTCAGAGGGTAAAATGGTTATTGTTTCTGGAACCAAGGTACGTGTTGTGAAAAAGAAGCTTACCAAGTTCAAGCGCCATGAGTCCGACAGGTATATTTTAATTATTTTTATGTTAATTTATTTATTTGTTATTTATTTAGATACCACCGTCTGAAGCCTAACTGGCGTAAGCCTAAGGGTATTGATAACCGTGTTCGTAGACGCTTCCGTGGTATGCGTGCTATGCCAACCATCGGTTACGGATCCGATAAGCGCACCAAGTTCGTTCTCCCAAGTGGAATGAAGAAGGTTGTTGTCAGAAACGTTAAGGTATTTGTTATAATTTATATGGCTTCTTATTTTTCTTCTCTTAAGGATCTCGACATGCTCCTTATGCAATCTTACAAGTACATCGGAGAAGTTGCCCACGCTACCTCCGCCAAGACCCGTAAACTTATTGTTGAGAGAGCCGCCCAATTGAACATCAAGCTCACAAACGGACACGCTCGTATCCGTACTGAGGAGAGCGAGTAAATTGTTGGTTATTCAAATGAATTGTTATAAAATCTTTATTTGCTTTATCAACCTGGGATTCCACTGTGTGGTCTGTTTAGTACCTAAACGGATAATACACAAAAATACAGTTATCATTATGCCACATACATCAGCTATTGATAATCTTCTAAATTCTCTGAAAATCTTCTGTCCGTTGGGTCCAGTTATAATCTTTGCCTTAACGAATACGGTTATCGAAGTAGTTCAAGTTCAAGACCTACCGAGTCTCTTTCTTTAAAAGTGAAATATTCTGCTAAAGCTGGTTGAGGCTTAGGAGTTCCCTAAAAGTTGGTTCATTAATAATGAGTTAGGAAAACGCTCACGTAAGGGACATTCCTTATTATCAAGCTGTTCAAGTTGTCATTACGGATAGTATCATATTTTTCGCTCAAGTGTTTGAAGCTATCTTTCAAACTTGTTGAATTAACTCCTTAAACTAAAAATCAGACTGGAAATTAACGAAAACTTACTTTCTATACCTGCTACTAAGATGATTACAAGAAAAAAACGGAAGGTTGACATCATGAAAATTGAAATAGAAGACTGCTCTATAGATAGACTGAGAACGAAACTGGCTTGTTATGTAGGGGGGTGTGATGTGATGTGTTTGAACTCGAACTTTCTTGTCTTTGAAGGTGAAAATTTTTTATCGATTCGTGTCATAATTACTGTTGTGAAAATACGTGAAAAAGAAAGAAAGTTAATGAAACTTTATTGTTCTCTTGATAAGAATTTATTTTTAATTTCTCAGTTGGCATGCACCTTAACTCTGAGAACTCTTCTACGACGGTAAGATTGAGATTGTCCTTCGCTTGGTGATTTGTCATCAGAGAAGCCTGGTTCATCTTGGTTAGAATGTTTGATTTCATCGTTGTCTGTTGGCTGTGTTGCTGGGCCTCCGTTATGGGTACTTGGTTTGCTACTTCTAAACGGGTTCATTGGGTGAAATTGATTATTAGTGTGAAATTCTCACCCCTTGTTGAATCCAAGTTCAGTACGATCTGGGCAGGGGCAATAGGCGGCGTCTGCTCCTGGAAGTCCCAATTCTCCTGGTTGTCCTGGTTGTCCGGGTGGGCCGCTAATTCCTGGAGTTCCAGGATTTCCGGCTGGTCCTTCTTGTCCATCCATTCCGTCGTCTCCTGGCTTCCCATCTTGCCCTGGATTTCCAGCTGGTCCTTCTTGTCCTGGGTTTCCAGCAGTTCCTGGTTTCCCCTAAGATATTAAACATTTTAAAGTTGTTTTTTAATCACTACCCACCTTGCCCTTCTCTCCGTCCTTTCCATTTTCTCCAGGCTGTCCAACTGGTCCTGGTTCTCCATCAGCACCTGGTTCTCCTGGCTCACCCATTTGTCCATCTTCTCCATCCTTTCCTGGAGCACCGGGTTGTCCAGGTTCTCCATCAATTCCTTGTGGTCCTGGTGGTCCGGCTTCCCCAGCAGGCCCTGGTGGTCCAGCTTCACAAACGATGCAGTTACCGGGGCTTCCTGGGTATTTGTCGAATTGTACGTTTCCGTCGGTTCCAGGCTCTCCAGGGTTTCCTGGTACTCCATCCTCTCCATTTGGTCCTGGTGGTCCTGGTGGGCCATCAGGGCAGTCTTTTCTTTGAGCGGCACAGTTGCAATGGCCAGTAGCCCTCTTTGCACGTCCAAAGACATCTCTAACACCAGCGGAACCCTCCAAAGGCAATGAGCTAATCATTACAGACCAAGAGTCATCATAAGTGTTCTATAAAGAACCAGAAATTGTATATTACAACAGAAGGTTCTCCTACTTGGAATTCTTTCATATCATCCTTTACAGCCTGATGAAAATCGGAGATATCCAAATAGATAGAACCAGATATGAAAAGAGCTACAGCAATAGTAACTGAAGATATGATGGCAGCAGCGTGCAAAATCCACGACATCTGAAAAATATTTTGTATGAATACAATGAAGCAATGAAAATAAGGAAAAGAATATATATTGGAAGAGTGATGCCATATTTATACGAAGTCTATTAGATAGCCAGGCCAGATCCTAAAACTGAATAAAAAAGTTGGAAAAGTTGTTTCATCCATAGAGACTTCCAAAACGCCGAGTTTTTCATATAGTCAGGTGAAATTAGTGATTACGCATTTTGCCTTAGCAAGTTCCCAATGTTTTGAAAAACAGGCATACACTTTTTTTGTAAGCAAATCATCTTTTGAACGCGCAAGGTTTATTTGAATCTACAAAGTGAAAAATTATGAAACATTGGTAGACACTTAAAATTAAAAGAGATTTTCAAAAATTATACATGTACAAATGATGATTAAAGTTTCAGCAAACATTAAAAAGTTCCTTGCGAACAAGAATGGTAAATGTAATAGTGGGTGAGTTTGAAATTAGTAGAAAAGAAGAGATTTTCTGAGCGAATTTAACATGTTTCATTAACAAATCAGATTTAACCGTAATAAACGAAGACATTGACAAATATTTCTAAACTGCTTGTTCGCGTAATTTCTGTAAGCGTTGTTCCAAAGAGAACTCTTGTTCATCATCTCGGAATCCAAATCTTCCACTTGGAACTTCAGGTAAGGCGACAGGCTCGTCTGCTTTCTTCTCTTCAGCAATGAGTTCTTCCAACTCCTTTTGCAAATCATCATCCTAATATAGTAAAGTAAGCTTCATTTAATGAATTTGTTATACCTTATCAGTAGATTTGAAACCAAAACCTTGACTCATGGCATCCTCAAGCTCCTTATAGTCTTCAATAGTGCTAGATATATCATCCATAGTTTTGTCAACCTGTAATATATTATCAGTTTGAAAAATATATAACTGGAATAACCTGGTCAGCAGACAATCCATGTCTGGCAAGGTTAGCCTTGAAGGCCTGAGATCCAATTTTATAAGCATCGAAAACTTCTTTGTTGGACTAAAAGTAACATTTTGTATAATATGAGTGAAACAGTTTATGAAAATGAAATCCAAAAAATAAAAGAAACGGCTGCGTACTTACCTTAGTTGAAGCTAACTGATGAAGCATATTTAATAATCCTTGCAATTGACCATCCTTGTCATGAATATCTTTTTCAACTCTGCAGAAATATTATATTTCAAACAGTAAATATGCCATTACCTTTTCTTTTGTCGCAGATAGGAAGCAGCCCTGCTCTTTTCTCCAGCACGAACGCATTTCCTGCATTCATCATCAAACCTAGAACAAGAATTACACTGAACTCCAATATTGTTTTGCTTACTTCTTAGCTTTTTCTTCTAAAACGGCAATTTCCTTTTCAACTTTGTTCATTGCGCGTCTAATGTCATGCACAGAAGCATCTGCTTCAGTAAACTTTACTGGATCATTACTCCCAATATCCTAAAAAGAAAAAAAGTATTAAAGTAATAAAAACTTAGTTTTCTAACCCTAAATTTAAGAATTTTCTCTCCTTTGTTTGACTGACCAACAGTAACATCTCCAGTATCACTCATATAATCCAAAATAATATCAAAGTTCTCCTGAAAAAAATACTATAGCTTGTAGTTCATTTAAGAAAACTTACTTTGGTTCGGAAAATGTGACGAGCCTTCTCATAAAAATCAGAATAAGCAATAACCTCTCCAGTCCCATCACATTCTGCTTTGAATTGATCAATAAATAAGTTCATAACATCTTCAGCTTGTTTCTATATTTACAGTGTGTATTCATGTAAGATTCTAACTAAACTAACTCGAATAGTAGGTAAATGAATAAATTTGGACGTTTGAACGTTATTAGAAGAACCAAAAAACCATGAAGAAGTTTTGGCAATTTGCGAAACTCCCCAGTTTACCCAAGATGAGTGCTTCTCTCGCCAATCGTTAAGAGTGAAAAGGTTACCAGAACTAAAGTAATTGATTAGACTAATAAATCCAGTAAAACATCTTGCTTTTTTGAGTGTTCCAAAACAGTTTGCAAGGAAGCTGGAATTTGATCCCCTCTACGGAAAGCACGCTTTAACGTGTCCAAAGTGATAATAGCGTTTTTCTGACTAATACAGTATGTATCAATAACTTCCTCCCAAAATTTAACTTTCCGATCGTGATCAATTGCGTTTACATGCCGCGCCTATAAATTAAAACAAAAGTATAACAACTAATAACAAAAACAAACCTTAATCATGGCCATATAACCCATCATAGCTGCATCATCATTCCAGATAGGAGGTAAGTAAGATTTCTCAGAATCACCACTTCCATTGAACATAATTGTATTCTTAATCAAAACTAATATTTGAAAAAAAAAAAAGAAAAAAAATAGAAGTTGATTAAAAATGAATGTATGTCGAGATTGAGCATTTTTCAAAAAAAACAGTACCCACTTGTGTTGTTGTAAATTTTTGAACGGCTTATACGTGACTTGACGTTTGCGTACGTAGATTCAAAAAACCTTTTTTATTTAATGATGTTTCTATACCTGTATTTAAAAATTCAGTATGTATATAAAATACTCTGTTTGTTGAAAGAATGCAGTCGTTGGATTATTTAACAGTGAAATATTTTGTTATCATATTCATCGATATTGAAGTGAAACGTCAACATTATACAAAGTAAAACATAAATACAGTTCTTATTATTAATATTATTCGACAGAGCAAGGGTAGCATAAATGCACATCGTTTACAAAATTCAAATTACTGTAACTAGCTTTATGCTAGTGATTTTTTTTAATTACAAATGTTTTTATTTTTCAAAACAATAACTATATGAGAAAATATTATGAACGTTCTAATACTTGTTCAAGGATCTTCTATGAGAAGAGAATGAGAATGAGAATTAAATTATCGAACCCAATAGTGGATACGAGTAGCACAGGATATAATTCAGAGAAAAATTTAACTATCCAATTAACATATCATACATGCTTCAAACGTGAGGAACTTTTCTGGCAACTTTTCTTGTTTGCTTGTTTTTAGTGCGGAATGAATGAATCTTTCCTACGGGCTTGGGGAGCATTGTCTTGAAAACTACAGTGATATCGCTATTCTGAAAAGGAAACAATAAGCATACTTAGTTTTTAGATTAATCTCTTTTTGATAAAACTAGAATCTGTCAGTTATCTATATGTATTGACTTAGTTTATCATTCAATATCACACAGCCAACTAGTCACCATTATCTTGTGACTAAATGAACTCTCAATTTTTTACTGATGCTATTCCGCAGTTAAATTAAAGTGATAGAAAACTCTAAATATAATTTCAAACTATATTTCTGTTATCTGTGGAGCAACAGCGAGCAGTTCTATCTAATAAATGTAGCCGAGACATGTAGTCTCAGTAGCATAAAGCGGAGAAGTAGAGAAGAATAGTTTCAATGTTAAAAATATTCGTGGCAATGACAAGAAAAAATGGGTGAAAGATAACTTACTTCTTCTTGAGGCTCCATGTACCGATTTGGACACTCGTGTGGTGCAATGCATTTGCCGTCGTGACTTCTAACATAGCCAGTACGACATTGACAACGTGGGAAGTAGCATTTGGGGATGTTTGTGTTGTGAAGACAGTGTGGAGGACTGAAGTAAAGTATTCAGTTTCGAAACTTCGAGAAAAATGTTATACCTGTACATGTTGTCACATGTTAAATCACAATGTCTCTCTTGCCCACAAATGACATGAATTTCTTCCTTGGTACAAGAATCGGCATTTTCCTCATCACGTGGAGGATATGGATATCTTGGATGACGATGCTGAAATTTTTCCATGAAAATTGAGTGAATTAAGCAAAAATTCTCTTTATCTAAGGTGAAATTCCAAAAAAATAGGCATTGCAAAGGGTTCACAAGAAGATTAATTGATAAGACAATCCCTTTTTTTGTAAAGTATTTGTTAAGAATAGAAAAGTATGTATATTAGAAAAAAAGTCATTGTATGGTAGAAATTTCGAATTTTATTATAAATTGAAGAACAACCTATAGTAAATATTTAATTTTTAATTTAGTTGTTATTGGATATTAAAATTGAAAAGCAAAATATTCAGTCTGTCAAATATTAGGCTAGTCCTCCAACTCTTCATTGTTTTCTCAAAAGTGAGCTATTGAAGCTTAGAATTGGAGAACAATGTACATCTTGACGCTTCAAAACTTTATTGAAAATTAGAAAAACATTTTATTTATTTTATTTTTGAGGAAGATTTTGATATTTGAAACTTTTTTATGGTCAATCATTTATTTAAAAATAATAAATTATAAAATAGTAACTTCTGTATCATCTAACACATGTGCATAGTTTTTACGCCCAAAAGACAATAAAAATTTCTTTAACAAAAAGAATTTGTTGAACACATATGCTCATTATGTTTTAATTTCTCAAACGACTTTATACATTTTTAGGTTTTATTATCTTTTATAAGATAAATAAAATTTAAAATGTTCTAGATGCTTTGGCGAAGGCATGATACATATGCTGTTATCAAACAAGCATTATATAGTATTTCAACACCTCATGAATCTTTTGATGACTTTGAAGAAAAAGAAAGTGCGAAATATCCTGATAAAGTTGTAAAAGAGAAAATATTTTTCTAACTCCTTATATAAAGCTGCAAATGAAGTATTATGAATCATTGTAATTCCTTATTAATGTTTTGATCAATTTCACAATTATAAGAACAAAACCTTTGAATAAGGGAATAATATTGTTTTCATAAACAGGTGATGAATTCTTTTTATTTAAAAAAAAGTTCTAATGAGCCATTAGGGCTGTATCTTTTACATCATTGATAATGGTGCACAATTAAGTTAAAAACGTAGTTCTAATGATTAGAGAAATGTTTGAAAAGAGAAAAAGCTCAAAAGAATAAATTTCCTTTTTTCTAAAGCAATTCTGAAGAGTTTCGGAAGTTATAACTCAAACGTTTTAATGAATTGCTAAATCATAGGCATCAAACCCAACATGACAGACATTCAATATTGCTCAACGTCAATGCCAAATCTAGCCATGTGGAAGAAAAAATGTTTTCCAAACTCACTCTTCTCTGCACGACGGTCCTATGTGGAGATGTTCGTCTGTGATGCCGACGACCGTGATGATGTCGTTGAGTGACAGGACCTGGCGCAGCTTCGATCAAAAGGCATATCAGCGCAAGAATAGCAAAAATGCACAGAAGTCTCATATCTCTGAAAATCGTGAGATTGTAAAATTGCAAACAAAAAATTAAAGGCGATAAAATGAGTTTTTTTTAGAGAAATACAAGAGTGAAATGGAAGTACAAGCACACTAAGTTCTAGATAGGTCATGAATGTGATCTGCTTTAAGGTTAGATGATAATCTCTAGGGCGGCTACTGATAAAGAATAGCATCCTTATACACTGAATGACGCATTTTATTTCGTATTTGGAATGACAAAAATTTGAAAAATTCGGGAAGATCCAGCTATTTGTGAGGTACAACCCAGTGCTGTCGAAAATTGATGTAAAACTAATTAGAGATGTTATCAAATTGGAAATCTGCGAAATAAAAAGGCAAAAAGCTACTGAATAATCAGAAAGAGACAAGCATATCATAAATGAGCGAAAGAGCGAAAGGAATGTAGTTTAATGATAAAAAGAAAAAAGAAATATTGAAGGTTCATTATAGAATAGGCTGAATTTGGTTGAAAAACAAGGTATAGGGGTACCCCTTTCAGATTGTCCCAGACAACATGGTATCTCATAAGAGTTTTTTTTGTTGGAAAGTCTGAAAGATTATTGGAAAATTGTTAGTGAAAGGAAAAGTATAGTTAACTACTTCAAAGCTGATTTAGATAATAGAATGTTTATTCTATTCTAAAAAGTTAAAAAAGAAAAATTGAAAAGTAGATTCAAGGAAGGCACGTTAGGACAGAAAATGATAAGCAGTCTGAGCAACTTTCTTTACAAATTGGAAATGGGGCAGGTACAAGCTTAGTAGCAACTTGAGATGAAGCTGATCCTTTGTCATGCTGTTCTTTGAAGCTTCTGAAGCTTGGTCTCTTCATCTCGGGACGGAAAACGGATAGAAGGCGGAGATTTTCGTTTTGAGATCAGTACACCGAATTTCGTTTTCCGTCGTTCTCGAATATTTTGTAGAAGATTATAAGAAAGATTTTTGTTATATAGTGTATATTTTTTTGTGAAAGATGAAAATTAGAAAGAAATATAAACATATATACATGGGAAAATGATAAACGATATTGTTTTCTGTCGAAGGTGCATCGATAGATTAGAAGAAAAAACAAAATTGCAACGAAAAGGTCTGCTTTTTGCTCGAAATGAGGGAGTCTTCAATTCAAGAATCAGCCGGAACTGATTGAGAAAATTCAGATAAGACTTTCTGAATCGATTACAAGCCAAACATATCCAGCCATATGACGATGAAGCAGGTCGAAAAGGCACTAATCGGCTTTATTTCAGGAAGAAAGTTAATGATGAAAGACAGAACCGCCTGTTTAAGAGATTGTTAAGAAAATATGAAAGGTTTTGCGAAAATGAAAGCAATACGTTTGAACTCTACTGTTCTTCTGAAGTATCAAGATTTAAATGTAGTTCTGAAAGAAGAAATGCTTCACAAAACGTTGAATGTGAACCCGGACCAAAGGCTCAAACTTCACAACTCAACAGAGTACAACTGATGAAGAGTAAATGAATACGACAAATTGTATATAGATATTGGGAGAATTAACGTCGTTTTTGACAGTTTTGGCTGATGAGCTCCTTTTGGATACGAAAAACTCAGGACAAGTCGGCGCCAATTGTAACGGATTAGTAAGAAAAAGGCTAAAATACTATAATCAATCGAAAGATTATGTAATGTTCGGACATTATTTCGTACTGTTAAGGGTAAGGTTTTTGAACAATTGCAAGAAATGTAATAACACGAGTGAAGAACGCAATTCCCAGAAAAAATATGAAGAAAAATATTGACAAAGGAAAGGAGCGAGCAGTAGGCGGGGTCGTAATTGAGAAGTCATACGGTATGGAAATTAATCTTGAACTTGGTTCAGTTATAACTATGATTAAGGCACTTAAAATAGGGATAATTGAAATATTTCTCAAGCAATAGAAGATGATGAATAACTTCGACATAATGACTGAAGATAAGGAACTATGAATGTTTATAAGGTTCAAGTTCAAAGCTTTTCACTTAAAGCTTATCAGTGAACTAAATTTAATACCAGATCGTCAGCACATGATAGCTTGTATGAAATTCAGGATAAAAGTCTTCAGTATGTCACGAGGTAACATACTGAATAGAAGTGCAAATTGTGGAGAGAAAATGCTGAAGATTATCTTTAACGTTTCGAAAAGTATGATGAAGGTTAGGAAATTGGATACACCTTGGTGCTTCAGAACAGGACCAGAACCAAGTTCATGAATCTGAGGCTTTATATCTGATGACAAGAATGACTTATCTATCAGACATTGAAACAAAAATAGATTAAAGCTATAAATATTTCTCAATTTGACGACATTTAAGCTAAAAATGTGTGAAATATTGTAGAACATAAGGAGACAATGTGAGTCAGCAAGCACCAAGATATGAAGCAACGTCAGTAGAATCCGCCCCTTATGTTCGGATGCACATCGTATACGCAAGCGTATCAATATTTAAACTATTTCTAAAATAGTGTAGGTGGATAAAATTTCTCAATCATAACGATCTGAACTAGATTGTGATGTTTATATTTGGAAAAAAAGAAGGAAACATCGAAAAGAAGGAACCGAATTCGTGATGCTTACATCAGGTAAGACGTGGGAGGGTCGCCCAACATCATTCGAGAGAAGGAAGAAAAGGGCCATAAGAATTCATGGAATGATATCTGGTAATTAAATTCAATTCAATTAGTAGTAAAATGAAAATGCATGCATTTTTCTGATAAGGAAAGTATTCTACTTACACGAGAAGGAAATAAACACAACAGAAGCGGAACAAGTTGTTGATGAACCAAAGACGGAAGGAAAGCAAAATTTATTTAAAACGTTCCATCATCATCATACTTTTTTTTTGAATAAAAATATTATTATTTTAGGAAAACTATTATTTTATATATATATATATATATATATTCTTATTTTTATAATATATGGAGCTATTACCGTCTTTTGGTCTTTAATCCTAATATTTCAGACGTTTTGCTAAATTTACAATGCTTACATGAAATGATAAAAAGATCATAAAATAGTTTAAAAGACATGAAGAAGACAGGTGACCCAACTGTTTTAGTGATCATTATGAATTAGTATCATAAATTAATTAAAAACACATCGTAAGTGTATGAATCAGAATAGATTTCATTATAGGTCTAATGAAAATATTTTTAGAAATAAAGAAATACTTTCAGACGACACAGGCAGATGCGTGAGTATCATCATCTTCTCCTCTTGTCTCACATATGACAATCTCCTTTTCAGGGCAAAAAGAAAATCGAAGCACATGAAGAGGAACCGTCAATGAATACATCTGTTCGAATCTCATCGCAATGTCCAACCAATACCTTTGAATGCCCTTTTAGAAAAAAAAACCATCATGAGGATTTTTAGGTCTCATCTCCTATAGTTTTTCTGCTCATCAAGGATTGTTTCCGCCATCCAATAGGAAGATTTATACATAGAAAAATATGCCAGTCGGCTAAATTTAGGATTTTAGTTCTGACATAAACTTCCAAAAAAGAAAGATTAATGATACTTGGGTTCATGGCACCACTTGGTGCAACATATTTCAGCAGCTTTATTGGTGAACAAAACAGTTTGTTCAAAGTGCGTTGTCGTGTAGCTTATTGGCTAACTATACGACCAGTCAAAAGCTTTTGTGTGCTTTTTGACCATAAAAAGAATAAACGAGATGACTAGTGTTATTGTTTAAGACATTTATTGATGTTTTAATGTATCTCAAGGGAGAGATTTAACATGTCGACACATTAGTTCAGCTCAAACAACCTTATCGAGAAGACACAGAATTACATTCTTAGTATGTTCATATCTCACAATGTAAATCCCTATGCAATTGTGTATTCAAGAAGCACAAGAAGATGATGAAGTTGTGAATAGAGTATATACTGCTTATCCTGATATTGTTGTTGTTGTTGATGATGATGACGAGGATGTTACAGAAAAAACATTTAATATATAAGATATTTTATGAATTTAAAATGATGAAATTGTTATCTAACTATATTTTCTTAATATCTTTTCAAATAAAAATGTCACAAATTTGTCGAACAGAAGTCAACAGAATGCATGAAAATAGATTCTCTTCAGCTCCTTATTTGGTTACTTTTTTTATTTTCTGAAAAAAAGACAGATTGTGTTGTAACTATTCAATTCGCACTAAAAAAATATACCATAGATGAGATTGAATGACATCTTCTCTATACCCGACAGCGACTCATGTAAGAAAAGGTTCATTTCTTTTTTGTTTTTCTTTAAAAACATAGATGGTGGCTTGATTAGATGTATCTCTTTGATAAAGCACATCATGGAAGCAAATCAAAGTTTCTGCCAATATCATCACATGCAAGAATTCTGTTCTGTTCTGTATATGAGCTCTCTCAGCACATCACAATGGATACCTAATCAGCAAATGATTCAATATTAGCTCAAAGTTCAACTCAAATATAGTTATAAGTAGGAAAAACTAGAGTAGTTATATATTTACTTGCTATTAGAACTATTTGCTTACATAAGCTAACTAATCTATTACTATATAGCGATTTGATTTTATTAAACTGATATTTCAATTCAAGTCCTAATATAGGCATTTTCATATTAGGACAATGAGCAGTAAATCAATTGCAGAAAAGATAAACGGCGGCTGACTTCATTTCTCATTTTGTTTGACACCATCTACCCTAATTCAGTTCAAAATATGCTAACAAACAGACATTTCAATAGTTTGATCATAACTTCTCTATGAATCCTACTCGAATATTAAAACAACCAAAATCTGCTATAAAGATTAAGAAAGGGGTTTTCGATTTCATATACTTTACTGAAAAATAATATAATTTGAATTTCAGATTATGTTCCAGAAGATTTTCTTAAAAATGAAAGATGGTTCCGAATTCCTTCTTATAATATGAAATCATAAATAATGTCAGCCACACCCATGTTGACGTTAACAATTTAGCATAAAGCACGTGTATGAACCCACATGCAGTTCCAAACGTCATTTTAGCATTCATTATCAACCAAAACGGTTGTTCTTAATAAGTACGCTTCATTCGGCATTAGTATTCTTTTTCACAATATCAGAAACGGGAATGTTTTTAAATTATTTTAGTTGTATTACTAGGATCGTGGAACGAATGTACAGCTTAACAATAGAAATAGCACATAACACCAGGATCGTATTTCACAACAAATTTGAAAACCTGTAAGTAAAAAATTTATTATTAGTAAAATTGCGTATATACAAATATTATGTGATATTAGCCACTACGCTATTATACAAATTATGACGTTTGAAAAAAATCATTATAAATATAGTAATGCAAGGTGGGCAGTTTTTATACATTCAGCCTAGGGCAAACAATTTCAAACTAAAAACTTGGAGAATAAATGCTCTTAAAACTCAATGCAGATCTAGCGGTTAGTAGCAATTAAGCGGTCATATCGCCAGCGATTAAATAATTTTAAAAATTCACTGTCTCTGACTAAGCTTGTAAGTATGTACCACACTGAATGGTGGTAACCAGGCAATAAATCACGTAGAGCGCTTTTTTCGACGAATCTGTTAATAAGTTAATAAATTTTCCGATTTTAATTAAGCACAATATTACCAATAAAGCATCAGTGTTGGGAGGCAAGCGCAGCGCAGATTCGGGTAAATCATGATTCCGCTGAGGTATACGCGACCTTAAATCATATGTAGTCCCGGTAGCAGCCAATTCAACTCTAGTTCCTTGAGATGGATACGGTCTAGTTCGAACACTACTGAAAATTAATCATTCCATTTTCAATGATCACCCAATTAAATTTACTTTAACGTTAATTTTCTTTGAGAGCTTGGTTTGTTCGTGAAGATCTTCGATGCAGATTTTCCACCTTCTACAATGACTTTCGCAATCTGAAAGCGAGTATGAGCCTGCATTCTAGAGGTACTACGGTTTTCATGTTTGTGAGAGGATTAAAAGTGTAGGGCATGATTCGAGTGTTATGTAAGGATATGCGTAAAAGAGAACACCACTGTTTATCTAATAGAGTAAAAAGCGGAAAGCATGCGCATGCTCACAACTAAAAAACAAAAACTATTAAACCACAGTAAATGCATGGGATTATTACAGGATTATTTAAAATTTCAAATGTTGTAATATGAAAAATGTAATTTCTTATGAACAAATAAGAACTAATATGGTCCAAAACAAAATTAATTTAGAGTGTCAAGGGGTTCATATTACCTTAAGCATGTTACACAAGTATTCGTCCAAAGAAAACAATTCAATAATGATGTGTATGTGGCAAGTGAAACGATATACACGTAAACTAAAAATACAGCCCAGTGAGAAACTACATTAGGAACAACTAATGGTCATAGGGAAATACAAACACCAGCAACAGAATAGAAGATCAAAATATTCAAGACCTGACCTTAAAGGCGATTCCGGGGCCAATCAATTCCTCGCCTCCGGGATCGATCAAAATCCATAGTTGAAGTATCGAAGAAGTCAGAAACAGGAGACAAATTCATCAGCTAAAAGTGGAGAGCATGCAAGGCACTCAAATCTAACTCGGCTGCGATACAACAACTTATACGATTTTAAATCAGAGATAATAATAAAAAAACAGCATGCTGTGCATTGAATACAAACGAAAACCGCATTTTAATACTGAGAGAAACATACCGGCGGAGGTACGAAAGGCGAGCCCAATGTTCGTTGAGGAACTCGTGCTCGAACAACAGCCGGTGATGAAGGCGACATTGGCTTTATTGGAGTTGTTGGCGAAGAAAAGCGAGTTACATGAGCCATTGCGGAAGATCTGGCCACGACAGGTTTGGGAGTTGTAGGAGTCTAAATATAACAAGTATAAGTTTTAATTGAGGATTATTACCTGAGGAAATAAATTATTCATCTTATGCTGGCGTGTTTTTCCACTTATAACATCATATTTAGCCTCATAGGCACCAATATTATTATTACTATTATTATTATTATTCGATGGTAACTGATGATGTTGGCTTCTCGCTTTCATTGCTAACAGTCGATCACCTTGTGAACGTCCTTTACTATCAATAGCAGTCTGTAACAACTAGCATAAGTTCAGAACTCAATGTGCAACCTTACCTCGTCAACACATACGGGGTTACCATTTGTGTCACCTCGTTTTGAGCGCCGTATCGGCAATATTGCAGGTCTTGTTCTATTTTGTTCTATATTTCTATGAGATACTCTTGAATGTGATAGTTTAATGTCATCAACCTAAAAACAGAAAACTATGGTATACATAATCTTGAATTGACACACCTGATTGACTAAAGACTTGAAATTAGTTTCCGAACCACTATCTCTATGCTTACGAGGAACATGTACAGTTTTTCGACTTGACATAGACCAACAGAACCTCTGTTTTTCAACAAGCCATTGTTGTTGCGGGCCAATAACAGAACCTGGACGGCAAACTCTCAGCCAAGCCATACATTCAGCAGCCGTCATTCCAAATTCTTTCATCATCCAACAAGCTATGAGCGTCCCAGTTCTTCCCAATCCTATAACACAATCAAACTTGAATGCAGATGAATGAAAACACAAGCTACCTGCTTTGCAGTGAACAGCAACAGCTCCTTTAGAATTATCAACAACATCAATAAATGATCGTACTATATCATCAGAAGGTGTACTACCATCAATGAAAAATAAGTCAACGTGATTAAATCCAGCATTGGTAAACCTAAACAAGAAATAAACAAATGGAAAATGAGAAAAAAACGAACTTCCTAGGATCATACATATGCATATTCAGCCTAACTATAGTTGAAACATTTTTTTTCCGGAAGTAATCGAAATATATTTCAGGCGCATGATAAGGATAGCCTTAAATATAAAGGACTTAGTTTGAAAAAAAACCTTGAACTTACCATCTTCCACTGTGCTCTGATTATGCGGTCCACAAAATGATAAAATTTTTCCTGGGATTATCCAATTAAGATCTCCGTTTTCTACTCTTTCATAAAATTCATACTCGTGTGCATCAAATTTATCAAAATCAAGCCATTTGTATTGTAAAGCCTATCAATGTTTATATATATATTGTTAATAGACGTTCGAATACATACTTTTTCCACTGAACGAAGAACGTCATGTAGATGTAAAAGATAAGTAGGTTCACCCATCGCAGCGTCCCTAAACCCAACAAACTTGGGTGGTTGAGCGCCTTCTAGCTTGAGATAAGCAGCGTCCGCAGTGATACCATGGTAAATTATCTATAAAATCAATAAAAACAATACCAACAAATAAATAGTATTTACGAGATATGCTCCTAGAATATAAGCTCCATTCACACGATTTTCTTCATCGTCGTTGGTGTGAACAACAACTTTTCTTTTTTTATTGGCCTAAATGGTTTCACTGCAATATAATGATATCTAAGTAAACAAACCTCTAAAATACTATGAAGGTCCTCTGAAAACCTATAGAGCACAGAGAGATTTAAAGGTCCAAAGTCGGTGTAAAAAGGTTCATAATGAACCTGAAAAAAAATGTTCTCATCAAGTATTTTAATATTGCTTACATGTTCTTCGAGGTTGATGTACCTCACATTGGCATCAGATTTTGGTTTCTCCGAAAAGGAAACGAAATAAAGCTGTTCACAAATAAGTTCGACAAGATTTCCATGTGCATAAGTAGTGTTGATCATAGAAGAAGCAACCATATTGATATTGTCGAATTTAGTCTATTTTTACAATTAAAAATCCATGACCTGTAAAAAAGATATTAACAACTTGAAATTGCTTATGAAAATTTCTGATCGAGAAAAAAGAGATCAAAGCTTCATGAAGATCAGGAAAACATCAAAATTTTAAGAGAAAAAACAGAACAAAAAACAATGTTATAGCATAACAAAGTTCTTTATTAAAATCACGCGAAAATATGGCAAGATGCCAAACATACAGTACTTTTCGCGCGAAAAGTAAAAAATTTAAACGTTATCTTTGGGTCATCTCGATTGCAGTTAGAGCGCAACTAACAAAAACCGTCATTTTCTTAATTTTTATCGTTTATAATATTAAAATTATTATTAAAACATTAAAAAAAATTTTTATAGCTTTTTATAATATGTGTGTTAGTGAAAATAATTAATTTTTTATAGTAATTATGGATTTGAAACCACAATTGCCGAAAAAAAAATTAAACGATGAGGAACGACTTGAGATGATGAAGAAAATGGATGACGAATTGGATCAATTTATGGAAGAAATGGCAGAACGAAGGGTTTGATCAATATGACACTAGCAGTTGTTTCTTTTGTTTAGAAGGGAGAAAATGTGGAAAAAAAACCCTTTGACTTTGATGAATGGTGCAAAGAGATCGAACAACATCCATGCTTTATGACCGATAAATCGGATATTAATAAAGCTTTGGACGGAAAATATGGAGATACTCTCAGAGCTTTACAAGTAAGTGATAGAATTGTAACAGACATTGATATTAAATGTATAGGCTATCAAATACAGTGAGGACGAAATTGAGGATCTCCTAGCTCAAGCGGAAAAGAATAAAAAAGAAGGCAACAAGCATTTTGGTTTTAAAAAATATCGATGGGCTATCGACTGTTACACAAATGGTATTTTTTTATTGAATTATATTTCTCAATCGACTCGTTAGAAACGCTTTAATAAATTTCCGCTTTAGGAATAAAAGCTAAATGTTTGGATAGAAAATTAAACGGTATTTTATATTGCAATCGAGCTGCTGCAAATAAATATCTTGGAAATATGAGATCAGCGATTCGTGATTGTTCATTTGGACGAAAATTCGATGCTACAAATCTTAAAGTAATTAAGTGTGAAAAATGCAATCAGCAAATCATAATTTAGGGAATAGTTCGTGGAGCAGAATGCCTCTTAGAGTTAGGTTACGGTAAGCAAGCCATTGAATGGATAGATACTAGTAAAAAGATGTTCGCTGTGCAAAAGGAGTTAGAAGAAGAAGGTATATTCGAATGATAATGCCCTTATTTAATTTTTTATTTATTAGGAGTAGTGACAGAAGCGGAGGAGAAGCTGTTAGACCAATTAGAAGAATTAAACGTTAAGGCAAAGGATATTAGCGCTATTGAAGATAGAAATGCCAGAAAACTTAGACTTAAAGTTTGTCTTATAACCAAACAGTTTTATCTTCGTACTATATTTTTGTGATTCAGGAGAAGAAAGAAGTAGAAGAAAAAACAAAGCTTCTTAACGCTTTAAGTGAACGAAAATTAAATTTGAGACCCCGTTTACCGTATGGCAAGCCAGAATTGATGGATTGGTCTCTTCTTACTGCTAGTCTTAATCAATTGGATGAGGTTCCAATGTTCACTGTTATATCATATCAATCATATTGATTTTAGCATAAAATTGTCTCTTTCGATGAGAATGGAGAGTTACAATGGCCTGTATTACTTCAATACCCTCAAGTACGAACATTTTGCTTTTATAATTTTTTTTGTGTTTTAGTCTGGACAAGTTGATGTATTAACTGAGGTTAACGAGAAAACTGAATTAGGTGCACTCCTCAGTGCTGTTTTGGAATCGCCTGCTGAATGGGACACCAAAAATGAATTCAGGTGCCGAAAATACTATAACAATGTTATTTTATTTTTTCCAGATTTGATAATGTCAGATTCTTTATTGGCTCCGAATTTGATGAGTATCTCATGGAAGTTCATGAATGGATGTCTTTTCAAACAATATTTTCTACTCCTGGCTATCAAATTCGGCAAGGCATGCCTGTCATTATGGTTTCAATTTATAATTTTGACTATTCAAATTAATGGTTTTAGGTATTCACTAAGTCTCATGTTGATGATTCCTTTGAGTTACAGGATGAAAATCAGTGGACTGTCAAGTAATTTTAAATATATTTTATAATTGTTGAATTTTATACTTGTATTTTTGTTGAATTTATTGTTGATTTTTTCCAAATTTCTATAATTGTTATTCCCAATATTAAAATTTAATTCATCTATCCTTATTATTATTAATACGGATAATGATTTATTCTGATTTTTTTTGAGAACATGTACTGTTTGTTTTACGGAATTCTAGTTCGTGTATCATTTTCCCTATGTTATAATGATTTAATATGGGAACGATCTGAATGGCTAATAAAATATCCATCATCTTCTGTATATCGTGTGAGACGATTGGTCAAATCGTTTATCATATTGTGATTGCTCCATTCTTGTGTGGTTATGCTGCTTACAGCTACCGTATTCTTGTCTATAGTTACTGTCCTGCATGGTTCAGCAGATGATTTGTACTCAGCTCAATTTCCGAGAACATGTCAGTTTACTGCATATTTTGATTTCCTGGTGGTAATTTAGAAAGTCTTTAGATCATACGGCACTAGAACGGAAATGCCAGACTTTACAAGCGCATCGTGAGGAGAACGAATTATTGCGTGCTCAGTATTTAGGCGATAGTTGCTATACTCTAACTAAACAAAAATTCAAAGTTCCCGAATCGCAGTGGAGGGTAAAATTTTGGCTTATCAGATTGAAAGGTAACCAGAGTTCAGGATTTGAACAGTCATTGTGATAAAATTGGTGGCTTTCGTGGTCATATGGCTTTTATATGGACAAATGAACAAATGTATCGAATGGTAGAATCAGGATTTGTTGATGTTGGGGTCTAAAATTAAAGATACATTGTTGATATTCTCTTATAGAAGACAATATCAGCTTTTATTGGAGGTAGAAGACGTCCAAATGAAACTTGGACAGATGGAACCAATAATCCTGATCATAAAAATCATTGGTATTATTATTACAAAAATGGACAGCAAGCAGTAAGTTGACTGACTCAGATGATAATATCTATTGGTGTTATACAGCAACCGGTAGATCCTTCTCTATTCCTGGCATATCAACCTGATAACGAAGGATCCCCGCCAGAAAACGTACTTGCCTTCGAAAAGTAATTTCTGATCGTTCTTTGAGATAAACATGATAGTTCTTTGTAGTGGCGAATCTGGCATGGGTTATGGTCTGAATGATGTGAATCCAACCGCTCAAGAAATGCATGTGATGTGTCAATATGGTTTTCTTTTATTAGACTGATCAGAAAGTCTTTTTTTGCGTTTTCCAGAACCTATCATATCTTGCCCTGTTGCATGGACGTTGATTGGAGATCACTGCTATAGAGTAAGTATTCATTATCGAAATTCTTTTACTTTTAATTCTTTTTGAAGATCTTCACCAATGCCGTCACCTATTTTAATGCAAAACAAAAATGTGAAGAGATTGTGAATCCACATATGAGTGAAGTCAACTTGGCTGCCATACACGATGATCTAACGAATTCGGCTATTCAACGTTGTTCACTCGTTTTGGGCTCATTTTCACCTTGAAATATTTACAGATTTGGCTTCTAAGGTTATGAAACATAATTTAGCAAAATCTGGACCCTTATCCACAAACCCACTTATGTTTGGCTTGAAGTTCAATAGTACTGATTGGTCATATGAAACTGAGGATGAGGCTGATTACTACCGTTGGTACGGCCTTGCTGGAGGTATGAATCAGTTCAGATTTTATGTTCGACAAACATTTTATCTAGTTGGAGACGAAGTTGAATTTATCGGCAAATGGAACTATGTTGCTCTTTTGAATACAAAACTTGCGCCTGACACCAGAGAAAGCAAACTTGGATATTGGACTGTTGGAAGTGCTGTAGATAAATGGCCTTATATTTGTCGTGGTGATCCTATCGCCAGAAAATAATAAATCATTTGAAATATATTTTTGCATTATTACTTTGTTTTTATTCATTCTTATATATATCTTATTTTTCCATAAATATCATTGTATATTTGTAATTTGTAGTAATGACAAGTTTCCTTATCGCTTATGGCTCCCAAACAGGTCAAGCTGAAGCTATTGCGGGACAAATCAAAGAAAAAGCTGAGCGATTAGGATTAACACCGTCATTTCATGTCTTGAATAGTCATGAGTCTAAGGTATTTATATACACCGGTAAATTTTTATTTTATGCGAATTTCGTTAGTTTTTCTTGGAAAAGGAAAAGTTGGTTGTTATCGTTGTTTCGTCCACGGGTGATGGGGATCCTCCTGAAAATTGTGATCGTTTTGTTCGGAAAATATCACGACGAACTTTGGAGCCTGGGCACCTAAAGTCAGTACAATATGCAATCTTAGGTAACATTGAAGTTGATTAGAAAATTTATGCAATTTCACGTTTAGGGTTGGGCGATTCTAACTATTCGACATATCAAGGAGTTCCAATAAAAATTGAAAAACAATTACAGTATCTAGGAGCAGAAAAAATTTTGGAAAGAGGTGAAGCCGATGATCAAGTAGGGTAAGTAGTAGCCTAATGCGACTATGAGAACCCACTTCTAGACTCGAGCTTGTTGTGGAGCCATGGATTGAGAATCTCTTTAATGTACTGGCAAAGCATTTTTCTATAGACGAAGAAAGGTAAGTTGTGCCGAAATAAAATATATAATATTGTAATTTCTAGACTTGCATCTCTATTCGAAACAAAAATTAAATTCAATGCTATTAAAACAAAAGAGGAGAAAGAAGAATTGGCTATCTCACAACAACAGCAAATAAGCATTTCTGACAAATTGCATGTTCTCCCTTATGAATACCCAGTTCCTTCTCTTATTAAAGGTAATTCAATCTAACTTTAATACTAATGCCTTTCATATTCTAGGTGAAGAAAAAGTAGCTACGGATAACAATCTGCGGGTTCCTATTGCTCCACAGGATTTTTTATCGTCTTCTTTTGGACATATCAAGCCTGAAGTTGATAAATCTGTTTGGCAAAATAGCGCTAAAATGATGGGAGTTGGTACGTTTTTTTAAAATTAATACTTGAACATAAAGTTTTTTATTAGTCAGTGCACCATTCACTGTCTCTGTGGTCGGAACTGCCTTATTAACGGATGCAGATGTTGAAAAACCTAAAAGAGAAATTGTTATTGATTTGGGAGGTTAGTTTTATGATAGGAATAGTTTCCATTTTCATAAATCAGCAGAATGACCGTTCCATTGTATGTACTCATTAGTAATGAACGATCCACGTGATTTCACGTGTATTTATATAAACTATTTTTGAATGAGAGAAACCCCCATATAACATTATTCAGAGTTTTGAAACCATATCAAGTAAAACAAAAGTTATTATAGAGCATGAACAAGCATTACCTTACGAACCTGGAGATGCATTTTACTTCATTGCCCCAAATAATGAAGCCGAAGTCGAATTTATTCTGGACAGGTAAACGCTTCACCTTAGTTTAATTAATATTTGTTTTCAGATTGGGCTTATTACCATTAGCAGACAACGAATTCAAAGTTGCTGTTGATCCTTCAACTAAGAAACTGAAAGCTGTTGTTCCACCCCATGTGCCTACTAATACTACATTGCGACATCTCTTCATGTATTGTTTAGACATCAGAAGAGCTCCAGGAAGAGTTGAGCAAATGTGATAGCAAGCAATACAATTTCTGATTTTTCAGCCACTTTTGAGAATTTTAGCCGACTCTGCAAGCAATGAAGGGGAAAAACGTCGTCTTTTAGAGTTGTGCAGTGCCCAAGGTATGAATGACTTTACGGTGTATGTTAGACAGGTAATGGCTATTTGACTAGAATTAAATTAATATGAATGGTATAAGGCTGGACTATCAATTGCTGATGTATTATTAGCTTTCCCAAGTGTGAAGCCCAATGTCGATAGACTCATAGGTATTTTTTGAAAAAAATGAAATAGTATGAAGGTATTCATTTTAGAGCTTCTCCCACGGTTGATGCCACGACCATATAGTGTTGCTTCCGCCAAAAATAGAAGAGTCCGCTTTGTTTATTCCATCATGTCATTCAGTGGAGAAGAAGGAAGGAGGTAAATCCTATAACTTTGTCACAAAACAAAATGAATTTAAGATATGAGCGACAAGGAGTAGCCACTGAATGGTTGAATACAATAAAAGTTGGAGATAAAATTCAAGTAAGTTTTTTAATTTACAGTTAAAACAAAAAACTTTCACCAAAATACCATTCTCATATGCATTAACAAAAAAAAAGGTTAACGTGCCCAAATGCCAATTTTCTATGATTGTCTGTCGCGTTGTCTATCAAAAATAACATAGCACCCATATTATATACGATGAACGTTTTGCACAAGGGACGCCATCGCGGCTACCAATTCGGTTTTAACCCAGTATCTCAAGGTACGTTAGGGCTTCGACTAACGAAAGTTGCGTCGAGAAATCTAAACTTTTGGAACAGCTTTTTCGGGGTTTCCGATTAAGCAAAAGGCTCGAGTATGATATATACAGTATGTGTACAAGGTATATATATACAATATATAAAATTCACCCAAAATATACAATATTTAACTATCAGAAGAATAATTTAAATAATCTTTTCAAATTAAAAAACAAATTAAGATTATGGCTAAAGAGGCTGCAAGATTCCGTTTACCACCTCCACCGCTTGACTCTGCCTCTGTGGCTCATATGCCTCTCATGATGATTGGCCCTGGTACCGGTGTTTCTGTATTCTTGGGATTCTGCCAGCATCTGCTGTGAGAGAGATCACTGAAGAAGACTTTTTATGAAAGTATTTCTTATTTAGAAAATTGAAATTAGCTGATCCTGAGAATTTCCCTAATGTGCCTCGATATCTCTATTTTGGATGTCGTCATCTAAACAAAGATTTTATTTATAGGTTTGATTTATTGTGATTTCAAGACTAACTTGATCATATTTAGAGACGAGTTGGAAGCTTATGTACGTGAAGGAATTCTCACTGAATTGATTGTCTGTGAAAGCCAAGGATCATCTGATCCTTCTCGTCCAATATACGTTCAAGATGCTTTAAAATCTCGCGTTAAAGAAGTATATTCAACTACAAACTCGCAGATGGAAATTACATTTTTATTCATAGGTATCTGATTTCATTGGACTGGAAGGGGATCACCCATCCCGCATTTTCATTTGTGGGGATGCCAAAGGAATGTCCAAAGATGTAATGGCTACATTCCAAGCAATCATTCAACAATCTAAAGGTATGCGCAAATTCTGAATATGTACCATAGTATACATAAGATCAATTTTCTTTCTTGCCCTCCCCAATCGAGCCACAGTTGGTTTTTCTACATTTTCGACATTTTAATGGCCCTCTTATGTGACGTTTATAATCCCATCTAACGATTAAAGCTAGCGGGAGGAGAAATGAAGAAATATTTTTCATCTGTCTATCGGTCATTTTTCAATTTTTTGCAGAATTACCTGAATCTGAGGCCAAGGCTTTTCTAATGGATTTGAAGAAGAATGATCGCTACATTGAAGATGTATGGTCATAAGAACTTAATAGATATCTATTTTTCATAAATTTTTCTCTTTTGTTTTGATGAAAGGTTTGAAAAATTGATGAATGTGTTGTTGAATTGTTAAATTTTCTTAGATTTGAATACTTTTAGCTAAATATTGATAATTGTTTTGAATTTTGTCATCATCACCTTTTCACTTTACAATTTACATTTCAAATTTATATTGAAAAATATTATAATTTAAAGAAATTATTATTTCAAATAAAGAATTTGCCAATTATAATAACTATAATATTCAATTACCAGATATTGATTGATAAACTTCTATACTACCCTCGATTTTTCATAAGTTATATATTATTAAAATTGAATTCTATTCACGTATTTCACACACAATGTTTCAAGGTTGAAAGTGTTTACAAGATGCTCCTTATTTAGTTATGTAAATTGGCGTCAATCATTACAATTTCAAGTTTTCTTAAAGTTCTTTCAGTTTTAATTTTCTTGTTGTTTTTTTGAAAGAACAACGGTGAGCACTTTTAGTTATCTGACATTGAAACGGAATTCAGCTTACAAGGACTGTGAACGTGAAGTCTTTAGATTCTCATTTCCGCTGAGCATCTAGAAGGAAATTCAGACGCATCCATCATCCCCTTTTAAACGTCTTTGTCACTTTGTCACTTTGATTCTTTTTCCTTTTCGTAGATGATTCGAATTATTAGTTTCACAGTATAAGTTTTACTCAACAGATTGAACGATTAGGAGTGAATGATTTGAATCAATTCCTCAAAATTTTCATTCAAATCACATAAGTATATATAATACTTCTAACATATTTTGACAATTCTTGAGTAATTTTTCTGAGAATCCAAAAATAACGTGAAAACTCTCTGATTTGAAAAACATTGAAAAGTGTAAAGTCAAATAGAATTACATCTTGTTTCCTCAGTTTCTCGAGAATGTCGTCATTCTGTCATAAATCTTGAAACTTTCTGAATTTTGGATAGATATATGTTCTTGAATGTATAGATGCCTTATAAGTCTATTGTTTTTTTTTGCAATTCTTAGTCTAGTACAAAGCAGCAAGACGAATTGGCTCTTACCTCTCTAACGTTTACCCAACCCCCCCCCCCTTGACTCTTTCTCTTTCTCTCTCTCTTTTTTTCTCTTTTTCTCATTCTTATATAGCTCTTAACCAGACCCCAGACATCTTCTCTCTTTATGTGAGTTTGTAGCAGAATTTTCGCTTTTTCCTATCACTTTTCAAAATTTTTTATTATTTTGACCACTTACACACATTCACATGTACATTCCATATGTGACTGATATTTCTAATCAATGTCCACATATTCAGATGTTGGGTGAGATATTTTTCTAATCTAAGCGTATATAGCACATATATTATTATCAGAATTCTATGAAATATCAAAGCAAAGTCACAAAAAAGGGAAACTGAAATGAAAATACCAAAAGTTGAGTGTATTGGAAGCATGTGTGTGTGTGTGTGTGTTAGGATGTATGTTTTCTTCAGTTTTCATAGTCTCGACAGCAGTTTTACTAGTTGTCTTGGCATTTTCATTTCAACATTTTGCTGGAAGAAAAGGAACGCTGCTCAACAAGTGTTTTCTTGTATTTTGCCTTATTTAGATATATGATTCTGCTTTTGTGCCGGATGTGTATGTATTTCATGAATTTCCGTTTTTCGTTATTCTATCCATCTTCATCTGCAATTCTCTATTATTTTATTTTTTTATTGAAAAATGAACTAAAGAATTAACTGGAAAAGCTGAAGTTTCACAGGGTGCATTGAATGCTCTTTGCACATATTTATTGTTTTTTTCTTGCACAAGTTAAGCAACTTGGCTGAAATACTGCTCTAAATCAGTTTTTCACTCATATTTCTGTTGGAAGGCGTTTATTTTGTTTTTATCTTTTAATATTCTTAAGATTCTTAATTCTTAATTTCTTTTTGCGATGAGTTTTGCCGAAGTAATGCTTCTACCTTGAGTGTGACTTCTTACTACTGACGACCTATCTGCTTACAAAAATGTTTTTGTTCAAATTACAACTTCATTTTTGGTAAGCAGCATTTTTCTGACAAACTACAACATTATTTATGACCATCTTCACATAATTTCATACTCTTTGACAGTTTGAATGCTTTATAGAGGGTAGAATATGAACATTTTATGGTTTCCGCTTCTTTCTGCTCTTCTTTTCTCGTTTGTCCATTTTCTATGTGCCCCTCGAGGACAGGAGGTTAAAGACAAATTTGTTTTCACAGCTGCGCCCGGATTTCGTTGCCTGTTATCATGAAGATCGTTTTGTTGTCTAGAAAGACGACCTTACATGGCTGACATTCTACTTTAGCTTAGTGAACGAAATCCTTTTTAGTTCAGACGATGACATCTCTTCTCCACGGCCATACTACTTCCACTCAACACTTCTTCGCATAGTAAAGTCTAACTCGCATCGCTCTTGTTTGTACTCAATTCTAACATGAGTTCTCCAGAATGCTCCCGTTTCTGCTGTTTTCTGTATATACATACATACATGTATGTATATCGCTTAAACTTCCATAAGAACGATATTTATGAATCAAAGAACAAGTTTAGCTTTTCTACATCTGTTGTTGCCTTACGAAACTGCATCTGATTTTTCCCTAAAGATGAGTTTCCTGACATCTGAGGACGATCACATGTGCCTGAAGCTTCTCCTCCCCCTCCCTCAATTTGTCATTTGATATAGAACAATGCCTACTTACATATACATTTATTGCTATTTTATCACCTTATAATAGTCATTTTTGATTTCTACTTGTGATGATGTCTTTAATCTCACTAACTAAGGCTTCTGTCATACAAAGCGTGTAATGTTTAGCAGCTTAAATAATTATTCTGGATGTTATAGGGATCGGCGAAAAATAGCACAGAAATTCATGAATTTTCAAACAAGTCCCGGCACGAATTTAGTCATTTTTCTTTAGAATTCTGTCGGTATATGTACCAGCACGGACATTCGATTGGAAACTAACCAAAAAGAAAAGAGGACAGATAAGAGACATCTTTGAGTTGTCACCCAATCCCAACAAGTCTCCTGACACACTTAAGCCTCATTGGTTTTATTCTCCTTTCAAAATTTTCTTGTATTACATGATTCTTCTTTTTTTTCATTGAACGCCAATTATTTGAGTTTGTCTCTAAGATCTATAAAGAAAAATTTACAAATTATGAGAATAACTGAAATCAAGTTACTTGATTCTGATGCTTTCTTTTCAATTGTCTACATCAATGTTTGGTCTCTAAACTATTCGGAGGTCGTTTAGAGAAGGAGAGAAATAGCAGATGAGGTTGACGTCAGCGATACCTCTGGATCAGAATGAGAACAACAATGGCTGGCACGTACGAACATTAAATTCATGTAGTATCGTAGAATAGAAGATCCTACCAAACATATTCTTATAACTATAAGTGATACTTTTAAATGGAAGCTAAGCTTGTTTTCCAGTTTTCGATTTTGCTCTCTCGCGTTCGATGTTGGCTTCTCGTTTTCTGAGCTTAGGTGTCCATCCCATCTTATATAGACCTCATTCGTAACTTTGCCAGACTTTGATTTTTCTATTTCAGATTTTTTATTAAACGTTCAAGTATATATATATAGTATATATTATATTTATCTTCTATTTATACTTCGACTCTTTAGGCTAGATCACAATCTTTCATAGCTATGCATGAGTGATATATTGTAACTTAAGCTTCTTCAGTATCATCATCATTTCGAATTAAAACTTTGAATTTCATTCATTGTCTCATTTGTATCAGCGATTTTTATGTCAAATTGTTTGCTTTTAAAACTTTGAACGCACTGAAAATGCTCTTTTCGTAGCAGCAACATATTCGGATACGTATTGCTCTTGAATATCCTATGCTTTGCAAATATGAACCTGTTGTCGTCCTTCATAACCAATAGTTTCCAAGAATACGAGTAGCAATAGCTGAGATGATGTGGAATATCTCATGATGTGAACGTTTATTGCAACATCTCGGTTCAGCAACTTTGTCTGACGTGTGCATGCTTCAAGATCTTTTCGTGCTGCACATGGCAAACCAATTGTCATCAGATGCGTAAAAAGGAAACAGCAAAAAGCTCCGTCCATTTTCGCTTTCTTCTTCAACCTTCTTCATCTTTATCGTTTCCTTTTTCATCGTGTGATTGTTTGGAAGCCTGATGGCCTAAGGACACAGCTTGAGCTATTGGCTATTCTGAATCTTGCTCTTCCTCCGATTCACATAGTTTGTCAAGTATCCATAATTTGCGAACTCTGCTCCCAATACAACAGGATCCGCATCAAACTTTGTCCACAAAGTTTTTTCGATTTTCTTTCCGTTCATTTCATATTTTTAGATCAATTACTAACAATCCGTTGTAAATGACGGAAAACCAGAAAAAAAATGAGCAAAACTGATGCAAATTGGGCAGAAAAACGTTTCCATTTTCTACGTTTTGTCTGCTTTTCTTGAAAAAAATAAAATAAAAGAAGTTTCTATCAGTATTAGAGCATCATTAACAACATATCTGATTGCTTATAACATACATGTGTATATGTATAAACAAAAATATTATAATTACCTTTTTTTTTATTTTTTTTTTGTTTAAAAAAATATTTAAATCTTTCACAATTCATAAATCAATTGAATTTTGTTTATTTTCTCTGACATTTAATACTTTTGGTGCTTTTTACATATTCAATAAGACATAATCGGTTTCAATTATACAATTTCCACAAATCTCGTTACGTAACCTTAGTTTTGATCTTAAATTTTTTTTTTATTTCTGCAGTTTTCTCTTTTTATTGTTAAAGGATATGTATACTTTCAATTATATCTTATTGAACTATGTATAGATGTATACACAGTATAAATATAAATTAATTTATATGCATATAATTAAAAATGTGAATATTTACATAGATTGATATATTACTTCAATAAAAATCTTATTTTTTTATAAATTATATTGTTAATTGCTTAAATATACATAAATAGATTTAGATAACTAGATTGTGATATCTTTCTCTCTCTCTCTCTCTCTCTCTCTCTCTCTCTCTCTCCCTCTCTCTCTCTCTCCTCATTACCACTTTCTCACCATATCTCTTATCCTTCAACTACTCCCTTTCTCCTTTTCATCTATAGGGTCTTTGCAAAAAAGTAAGGTGACTTCAATTCCCATAAACTATCATTCAAATAAAATGTTTTAAGTTGGATAAAGTGAATATTCATGAAAAATATTTGTTGTTGTCTAGATCACGACCATGACATTACTTGAATGAGAAGAAGTAAAAGAAGGAAAGGATTATGAGATTGGGGGTCACTAGTAAAATCAGATGACATCATATTGTCACCAACATTATGCAGCATAAGCTTTAGTTTTTTTAATTCGATTTATTTGTTTTAAAACAAAATAAAGAAAATGCTCTTTATTTTTTTTCACATGCATTTTTAGATATTAGTTTTCTTGAATAACAATAATAGAATAGCTTATTAGTTTTTCTCGTTACCCCTCACCCACCCTGCCTGCCTTCTTTTCCTCTTCTTCACTCAACAAAACATTGAGTACGTTTCTGATGTGTTTTTTACTTCAAAATATCTCTTTATTAAGTTAATTTGGACCAAAATTATTTTTCTTTCATTCTTGGGAAGTAAAAAAAAATGTTGGAGACGGAAATATGAAAAGAGAGTTGTTAGATAAGGGAAACCTGTCAGGTGGAAAAATTGAGGAGCAAATTGGATGTGTGTGTGTGTTGGTAGCTGACCAGGGCGACTAAAAGTATTTCTGCTCTATACTTGACCATAAATAACTGAAACCATTGAAATTTCTTTTGTCTCCCCGATATCAATCCCAAATCCTTTTTTTTTTGATGAAAATATATTTTAGTTAAGGTACATTTTCTGAATGATGGCTGTCCAGTGACTTATTTCGATTGAAAATACTCCAAATTCAGTATTTATTCTATCAATTTCGTCAGAGAATTTGAAAAAAAAAGCTCATCAAACGACAAATATTTTATGTGTTGAGTGTTAAAACAATTGGCAATTTAGCCCTCCTTTTTCAAAAAAATATTTTTAATAAATAAGAGTTTTTTACGAGACAAAGCGAATAGTTCCCATATGCTTTCATCTTCTGTTCAAATAATTCTATCACAGAATATTAGCAAAAAAATTGATTCAGACAACAAAAAAAACTTAACTTCAACAGTACTAAACAGCAATTTTTCGTATATCTAAGCATAGAAGATCTTTAGTTTTGATTCCCCCTCTCTGTATCTTCTTACTGGTCTTCCTTTTTCCCTAAATGGTCTTAAAAATTCAATTGGTTCACTTTTTTTGTTTTCTTTTAAATGCTAGTAAAACAAAAATATTCAGAGTATTTGTAAAATTAAATTTAAAACTTATATGTATAGTTAATTTAACTTAAAAAGAATAAGTGAAGATCATTCTATTCGTAAAAAGTAACATTTAAACTACAAATAATTCATTTAACTATACATATATAGTTATTTTTTGATTTTTGTTCTATTTTTTTCAAATTATAACTAATTAGTTTGATGACAACTTATTCGTAACTATGAGATTATTTAAATTAATATTCGTAGATTTTTATGAAAAAATATGTTTGCTTAGATTGATATGATTGATGATATTCGAGAAAAAAGGTCAACGATTACATATAATTTCTGCACATGATGTGGAAATCACTTTTTTTGCCAATTTTATCATTTGTTCGTTCCGTCAGGACCGGAAGTTCCAATTGACCTTTACTATCAAATGAAAAAGAAAACGAAGAAAGAGACAAAATGCTTTTCTTTAATGGTGATGGAAAGAACAAAAAGAGAAAGGTTAAACTATAATTTGATAGAGAGAGAGAGAGAGAAAAAGAGAGAGAGAGGGAGTGAGAGAAGGAGTGAGAGAGAGGGAGTGAGAGAGAGAGAGGGAGTGAGAGAGAGAGAGGGAAGGGAATAAAGTTAAGAATAATGATATATACAGTTGCAAAAAGATATTTATATAATAAAGTTTTAAATTAATGATTTTATTCTCTTATTCCTATATAATGAAAAACATTCAATTTATTCTTAATATAATATGGTTACAGCTATTATTACCATAATATACATATTATATCTTTTTTTCAAAAAAAAAATGAAAAAAAGTTATTAAATTATTCAAAAAAAACTTTTTTGCTAAGGCTTGTTCAAAGAGCATGATCCGATTATGTTATCAAATACAACAGAAAAAACCTTAAATCTCTTATTTGCAATAGATATTCTTAGTTTTATGAAGTTTAATATAATTAAAGATTGAAGTTAAGATAAAATATAAATTATAATGTGATTAAGATGTATGTAAGCATGTTACTGATATCTGTTAAACAAACTTTCTAACTTCTTTATGATATTTATTATAATTTCATATCTCATCTAATCAGAACTATCATTCAAGCTTATAGTATTTCCTCATCTTCATAAGCTTCAAGTTATTCCAATTCTTTACTGTTAACATATTTGCTGAAATTGAGAATAATCCTGTTCAATAATCATAAACCTGTAACTAACTATGCAGGAAAATATAAATTATGGTTAATATATTATTTGAAAATCCAGATATATATATAGATATAGATATATTTTCTTTATTTTTATATTTAATTTATTATATTACTATATATTTAAAGAAATTCGAATAATTGATTCTACTACACATGTTGGAATACATTTGTGTGCTTCATTCAATCTGTACTTTTTTAAATCTAACCAACAAGTTTTAACAATTTCAATTTTATTTTTATAAATTATGACTGTTATTCTTATTTTGAAACATTTTTCATTAAAAAAAAAGGAGATTTTATTGATTAAAATATACTTTAATACATAATATACTATGTGTAAATATTATATATAATATATATATTAATATATAATAATATTATTATATTTAAATTAACAATAAAAACAAAAACATAATCTTAGAAAACTGTCGTTAAACCAGAAATACATATACATATGATGTATAGTATATAAAACTTTTCTCTATGACATACACACTGTATACTATATGTAGTTTGAAATAGAATAGTTAACATATCTATGTCTATATAATATTATTATTATTATAATTATTATACTACAACAAAATGTAAAATGTTACAAAGAACTTACGATTATATCACTCTAATATTCTATTTTCGAAACTATTTTGTCATTACGACGACATCAGCTATGCAAATCAGATTTCTTACCTGCAGACCCACACACACACACACATATACATCCAACTATTTCATTTGAATGATCATTCATTGTATTTCAGTTTCAATACTTATCATCAATTCAAAAATAGTATTTCAAAACTGTTAAATATCACGATTAGTGGAAGAATTTGTGTGAATAATATTGAGCAATTCCTCTTTTTTTTTGGAATCATTTGAATTCTTTAAACATGTATATCATCATACGTTTAACGGTACACTCTCTACAGAGTTGAGAGTGTATATTACATTATAGAATAAGCAAATATATTTTTTATATTTAAAAATATAAAGAAATTATTATTATTTTTTATTATTTTAGTTATTTAATTAGAAATATTAAATAAATGTTGAAATTTGAACTATGAAGACCTTTAAAACATACACATATAATAACAGAAATTAGTTTACAACTAACAATTTGAAGATGTTTGCAGATTCCGAAAATTTTGATTTAACAGAAGAATAGAGAGATAGATAAGTAGCCTTCGTTTAAACTAGGAAGAAGATGACTATTGAAAAGTAATGGACAAGTTTTTTAAAAATTATTTTTTTCATATAAAGTGCAAATATTTTCCATTTTAACAACATTTAGATTCAATTATATTTTCATTTATTTTATTTCTTCTTCATCACATTTTCATTTGAAAATTCATTTAAATATCTCATTGTTACAGTTAAAAAATATTTTTTTTCAAAATTAATTAAAAACATAACTATGTTCTAAACAAAAAAAAAGAAAAAGAAAAAAAAAGTAGTTTGTCGTAAAATTTCTTCTTTATTGCTCTATATCTTAACATTAATATTCGTTTTATTCCAAAATTTTCATTTTTCATTTCAGTTTCACTATAATGCGGTTGTTCTCATGAAAATTATCTTTTATTTCATATAGTTTAAATATTATTATTACAAGTATATGTAAGTTTCATTTGTATATTTATATTTTTTTATTTTATTTAATAAATAATACAAAATAATTTGTAAGTTCAAAAATCGTTGATATAAATTTTATTTTATTTTTTCTTTTTAAATTATTTTAATCAAAATTTATATAATATAATATTTATAACTTGAATATTTATATCAACAACTAATGACCAACAAATTAATTTCTATATTTCTATTTATTCTTTTGTTTTTGTTTCAAATACATACATAGTATGGATGTACCCGCCTACCCACTACTCTCCTTATACATACATGTACATAATATACATATATGTATATATTATTGTTTATTTAAAAAAAAAATATATATATAAACATAGTATAGTATGCTTAGCCTAAATTCTTTTTTTTTTCCAATCATATATTAAGATATTATTATTTTTCTTCATCTTTTTGCATTATTTGTCTTCCAATGTTCAAACTATATATGTATATATGTAGTTTACAAATTTTATTGATTTATCTATATTATTATATGTATATACATATTATATTTAATTATAAATCATATAATTCTTTTTATTTTTTTTTCTACAATCAATTAGAAATTGAGCCTTTTGGTTTTTTCATTCTTTACGCTTTAAACGTTCAATTTTAAAATTTATTAACTAATAATCTTATTATTACTATTACATGATAGTATTATTATTATTATTATTATATGATATTATACTAATTATTATATTTATTACATGATATAATCCATCATCATCTTTGCAAGCATCGAGCAAACCTCACCTGTTACCTCATGTTTTAGTTATATTTTTCAAATTTTCGAATCGTGATGTCTCGCTGGAGTTATTCCATCCTACTCTCTACTTTCTCACGACTAATACATCTTTAAGCTTTTGTTTGAAACTTCAGAGTATTTAGTGAAATTATAACAACTTGGTAGAGCTATTTTGTTTTTTTTCTCTACCTCTCCCTCTACTTCTCTCTCTCTCTCTCTCTCTCTCTCTCTCTCTCTCTCTCTCTCTCTTTCTTTCTCTCTTAACAAATTCTTTTCATTTTTTTCTATTTCAAACATTCATTATATTGCTCTGTATGACTGCTCTGCAATATTTTTTAAATGTATTTCTTGAAATATTGAGATGTTAATTTGCAACAGTATACCTATCTTAACTATATCATTATGTAATATGCCCTATTATTTTCTTCCTTAATTATCAAAAGAGTATTCATCGACAGCATCTTATTCATGAGAAGTCGTTTTCGTTTTATTTTTTATTTATAATCTGAAGCAAAGAAATGATCATTCTTATAATATACATACTATATGTATATGTATTAACTAGTCTAGATAATATATGTATATAAATATTTTGAAAATCTTTATAATTTTTGTATTATTTTGTATTTACATTCATTTTTCTTGACATATATATATATCTTTCTCTCTCTCTCTCTATATATATATATATATATAATTTTTATGTGATAACTTTCATATGTATATGTATATATCGACGATTCATATACATTTATATACATTTCTTCTACTTCATATTATAGTTAATATAGTTAGTAATGTTAATATATCAATACTTTTGTTTAATTTTAATTTATAATATGTCTAATAGTTTATAAGAAAATATGTTTCATAGACTGTTGTTTATGACGTCATTGAAAGATGATATATCTACATGATGCATGTACTGACTTCAAGCTGTGCGAACTAGGGGGATTTATGACGTAGCATTTTCTATATGTTATAGAGATATTCATGAAATTTTTATTTTTCTCTCTATATATATAGCATTATATATATACTATATATGCATTGTTAACCTTTATATAGACTGTAATCATACTATAAGAAGCTTCTTCTTGCTCATTAGCATATCCACGCATTCTAATTTTTTGAATTACGCAAGCCAATAATAGATGACCACGCCACACGTGTAATAAGCTAACATGGGCATGACTACATGCTTCATTTTCAATCTCAATGCTTCAAACATCGCAATATTGAATAAAGATCATTATGTTCTTGGCTGGTTTGCAACATATTTTTCTGTCTCAAAGCTTATGCACCCTCAATCTCAACTCGGTGTTCACTGCATTTCGTCTCTCTAAGGTATTTTTAAAAATTAAAAAAAATTTTTTTTTTAAAATATTTTATTATAATGATTAGATCGTACCAATTTTCATAATATAGTTAATATACATATGTATATAAATGTGTATTATATTACACAAATACTATATATTTCATTGACGACGCATATTTTACAATATTCATATAGTAATTATCTATCGTTTCTTCTTTTTTTCTTTTTTTTGTTGGACTAACTGTATTTTTATTTGATTTCTAAAGGACAAGCTTATGCTTTATCATATTTGAAAAATAAAAATAAAAGCCAAACTGCAAAATATTGATTATTATCACATTCATCCATCTGATTGCTAATTTCTTTCTTCACATATCTACATATGCATGTATGTATAATATATAATGTAAATATACATATATCTATCTATATATTTCTTTTTTTATATTATTTATATATATATATATATATAATATATAATATATATATATATACGAGATATACATAGTATTTATTTATTTATAACTTTATGTTATTCTATATCCAATCTCTGCTCATCCTTACATTTTTCCTTCTTTTTTTTTCGAAATCACATCGACTGGATAAGCATTTTCTACAACAACAAGAATGTCCAAGTTCATAACTCGAGCGAGATAACTTAGCTTTACATGGCTCAGTGTCTTTCTTCATTATTTTTCAAGACATTTTGGGCAGACGTCCATTTTATGCTTAACAACTTCTCAACGCAGTTGTTGCTCTGCCTTCCTTACATGTATTTGTACTAGTTTTACCAGTATATATGGATATGGATATCTCTACTACAGCATATTCAACATATTCTGCTTCATTTTTAAAATTATACTTACATTCGTTGATTCTTTGAACCTTTATCTTTGATTCTATTATTTTTTTCTAAGTCTTCAAGTTTATCTAAGCTTCATCATAATAGAAATGTTAAATTTGTTATTTTTCTTTTGCTTTTCTCTTGGAATCAACAGAAGAAAAGAGATTTTTCTTTGAAACAGATCATGTTTATCATATAATATAGATATATGTATCGTTATACATATTGTATCTATACTATTATAACTATAACAATTGAATTTTGAGTATTTTGTCTTCATCATTTATTCTTCTGATTATCTTTTTACTCACAATCTTATGACTATTAAGATTTTGTTTTTTGTATCTTCGAGTGATCTGACCACTAACAGGGCTAATGCCGATTTGTGATCACTGTTGATTACATTTGAAAGAACTTTGATGCATCTATTCATGTATCTTGTCAGTTTCTTTATGATTTCAAGCAAATAATTCATTTTCATTTACTCTTGTCAATCTCATTGTTCGTTTTCCCCCTGTTTTTCATTAATGAACAGTTTTTTTAAAGATCATACGGCAAAATGTATGAATGAAATTTATTTGTTTTCTAGTCAATAATCATAATGTATCCTATGTGTGACATGGTTGGAAGTCTAACTGATATCTAACAGCCCTTCAGACTTCAATTATTATTCCTAATAGTTAGCTGATGATGAAGAGAAGAAAAAAAAAAGAAACAGATAGTTAGAGAAGAGAGATAGAATGAAGGGTGGTATGAAGAAGAATAAGAAAAAAAGCTAACAGATAGGAAATGAGAGGGAAGTAAGCTGTCTTCTAGTCAAAGAACTAAAGCTTCAGTTTTATCTTTCCCTCCTTTTCACTGTTACTCTCTATTTTGCGTCTGTCTAATTCTCTTTTTCTTTTTCATCTCTCTGCTTAACCTGCTCTTTTTCCCTCATAATTTTTCTGTTTTTCTTTTGTCTCTTTCATATCATCTAGATGAATCCGTGTTTTGATACGTGTCGACGGATTTTGTAATTTGAGCTGCTTGGTCGTGACTCGTGTGCTACCTGAAAGAAGTGATGTAGCCTTCAGGTTCAACATTGCTTTCATACCGATTTTGATTATATCATCTTGGGTTGTGGATTATGCTCTGAAAACGACAATAGCTTAGAAGAGGTTATACAAAAAAAACACAAAAGTATGTGAATTAGAGAATAATTATAATTAGTTAGTAATGCAAACGAGTAGTATTACAAAGAGTAAAAACAGATTTTTTTGAAGTTAAGCTTTGTCTATTCAGGAGAATCTTCTAACCCTCCCTTCTGATTCTCTCATGATGCCCCCGTGTTAGGTTAAATTTCAGTTTTCTTAGGACTTGAAGATTTTTTTTGCAACATCATATCATTACATATGCATGGTATATGTATGTTTGCATGTTTATATTATACATTCTTTTCTTCTTATTCTATTCCGATTGAATTATGAGTTGTAATAGTGATTGTAGTTATAATATTTTCCATTTTAATACAAACTTTAAAGTCAAGCAATGAACTGATATTATACTGATCAAACTACTAAAAATTCATGTACATATCATCAGTTGATGATGCCTCCTTTACCATATGTATTATCAGATTTTTTTCCCGTTTTAACAAAAATGTTCAACATCTATCAGACGAAAAGATCTTTTATTACTTTATTTGTGTTGCAATGTTTTGAGCAAAGCAGGATAATAGAGGCTTTAGGTATTATTGATGTCTTTGTCCGTGATGCTTTCCTTTTTTTCGAGACTTCATTCTCCTACTCCCTCACCATCTACATACAGCGCCACAAGTCATCATATCATATTGAGCTTTGAAAGCTATAATGCTTGTGAGGTTCAAAACGTGAATGTGTGATTGTGTATTTTCTATCTATTCTTGCTCAGCTGACGTCTACCTCGCTCTAATCTGCTCAAGTTTTCAGTGTTCAAACTCCTCCTCTTTATCTTTCATCACAACTTTAAGAAATACCAATTTCTCAACTTTTTAAAAGTTAATTCTCTATTCTAATCTATAAAATTCTATTTCGACTTTTTTCAATAAGATTTCTAAGTGCTAAAACATTATTTTACACTGATGAAGCGTATATCAACAAGTCGGAAAGGTCTACCTCCACTCTCAAGCTCTAGCCAGCATAGGACCTCCGGTAGGTGAAGAAGATAGATATAATCTAATTCATCTACCAATGTTAACAATTTTATTATTAATTATATTTATATAAGTATTCCTTTGTTTTCTATAACATCAATTATTTTATTTAGTTTTTTCTCTCCCAATATTTACATTATTATCAACATTTAGTAATAGAATTAACTAAATTATTCAAATATATAATTAACTAATATAATTTTTAAAATATAAAAACTAATAATATAGTTTTGATACCATAGTTATCACTTTTGTTCTTACGTCATTTGAATGATGCATTGTTGATAGTTGAGGCAGATTTACTACTTAACTTCAATTCTCTCTGTCAGTTTTTACAACAACTTATGTTCACATCGCTTTATGAAATCCATTTGTTCTATTTTAGATTTTTTGTTTATAATTGTATAGAATATATAGATATAATCTGGCATATATTGAATGAAGTTCTTCTTGTCATTTTCATTCTGCAGGTTGAGTACAACGACTTCTGATGATGTTGTTGCACTTACGCTGATTATACACTCATCATCTTCATAATCATTTGATCCTATATTTTTGACAAATTTTCAGTTATCATTTTGTGTTTCACTTCAACCGCTGTGAGAGTAACATCAAACGGAAACTTATTCTTCCAGATTTTTTAAACTTTTTGATATAAACTTTTTTTTTCGGAGAGAATGAGACTCTGTTTCCGATTGGCGTTTGGTGCTTTCTATTCCCGTGTCTGCATTTTTGATTGCTTCCGCATCAACGTATTTAGCATTAAAGTTTTGGGAGAGAATGAGCTTATCTAAGTATCCCTTGAAACAAAAAAAATCTCTTTCTCAGCTAGCTTTCTCTCATTCTCTCTCTCTCTCTCGCTCTCTCTCTCACTCTATCTCTCTCTCCTCCTTCTTTTCCTTTCTCCCATTAATTTTTTTGTTTCTTCTTTTTCTTCTTATAAACATGAAATATGAGTTTTGCTTCTGTGCCCATCTTCCAATTTTGAAAATAATGATAATTTGGGTTCAAGTTGAGAATTAATGGACCCATAGATGGCACTCACATTGTCACTACTGAAGAGAGATAAGAAACTGAGAGTAGATGAAACAGCCATCCTCAAATTTTGTATGTCATTGTCATCATCGCTATATTACTCTCTCTCTCTCTCTCTCTCTCTCTCTCTCTCTCTCTCTCTCTCTCTCTCTCTCTCTCTCTCTCTCTCTCTCTCTTTCTCTTGCTCTCAATTTATTTTACTTTCCGTCATTTTAATTTTTAAGTGATTCTTTTCTGATTTTTCAACCCATAGAAATAATGAAGAATTACTCTTCAAATCTGTATGCCCTTTTGCTTATATTTTTCTTTTAAGTAACTTTTTTCTGTTTCCAAATATTCGAAAAGGTACGCTGAATTGCATATTCGATTTTTTTAAGCAAAAGTTGTTTCTGTTGATCAGTTCGTAGTATCCAATATGTTCTTTCTCCGCTTACCAGCAGCCTCACCATCTCTTTCTTCATCCTCCCCACACATGTTTCATATTTCCAGCTTGTTTAGTCTTTTTTCATTTTTTCTTCTTCTTTGTCTTCTTCTTTTCTTTTGGCTTTCATACATATCAGGCTCATTACTTCCTTTTCCATGATATCATTTAGCTGTTTTCTCACGGCAGTCTTATCGCTATCAATTTTTTTTCATAGAATCAACTACCTGCTTTAACCAGATTATAGACACTTTCAATTGCTCAGCTGAAAGTTTCGGTCTATCTGCCTCAATTCTCTGTGTCTGTATTGACGTATTTTTGATTGATGAATCAAATATGATTCGAAATTGAGTTGTTTCACAAAATGATTAGATACATACATATATATATATATATATATATAGTATACAAATCATTTAGCATTTTTTTATAAAAAAAAAGAGAGAGAGAGAGAGAGAGAGAGAGAGAGAGAGAGAGATAGAGAGATAGAGAGAGAGAGAGAGCACTAGAGAAAATGAAAAAGCACAATACAGTTCATCTTAATCTTTGAGTATTCTTTGTACTGATTGTGTGTTTTAGGCCATAGTCTTTCCCATTTTTTGGATGGTTTTCTTGTTTTTCTCCCTCAGAATCCTATTGTTTTCTAACGTTTTCATCGTTTGCTTCACCTAAATCAGCAATTTTTCATTCTCTCCCTGAATGTCTCTCTCTCTCTATTTTTTCTTTTTCTAATAGACTAATGATGTCATTGTCTGTTTCGTTTTCATTATTTGTTTATTTCAAATCATTTGTTCATAGATACCCAAATAGAAATGTATAATTCGTGTACCTCGGCCAGGTTTCTGTCGTCGTCCTCATCGTCGTTTGTACTATTTTTTCCAATTTGAATGTTGTCTTGCCTTCAGTCTACTCACATCTTAACATACAGATAACAGATGAATGCTCTATACTGACATCTATTTCAGTACTGGTCTCACCAACTTCCAGAAACCGTCCGTTCTTCTACTGCTCGGAAACAGATATGCCACAGCTGATCAGGGAAAAATCCCCACGCCTATCGGTACGTTTTTGTATATTTGTTGATCTAAGTGATTTTTTGAGTGTGCATGTACGTCAATGTATAATATATATAGTCAATAGTGTATATTATATATTATAAATTATATACATATTATATTATGTTGATGAGTCAGTGAGTTATATGCGATTATCTCACTGTTTTCAATTTTGTTTCTCGTTTTACACCGTTCTACTCCATTTCCAATGATGTTGGTCTTTTTTTTTGCGCTACTTCATAATACTTTTGATATGGATGATTGACTATGTGTGCGTGTGCCCTCAGGCGTTTCCCCTCTGACCAAGAGGCATCATGGAACCTATATCTGAAGTTGTATCTCTTCTTCTGATTATTGCACAGCTAGCGGATATAGCTGCTTCTCTGCACATGATGGTGCAGGAATGTGCTGATTCTTCATTTAGCTTAACGAGTTCCGTTCCAGTTTTTTTCGACGTGTAAATTAAAAGAAAAAAAACGTATGGCGTTTGTGTGGTGCGGTAATAGCAACAAGTTGCATCATTCTTGGTTAACGATCACAAAATAACTTATCTGAAACATTCTACTTAAACCCTCTAGCAGAAAATATTGTTTCATGATTTAGAAATGTTTATATTATATAAAATATATATATTATTAGATGGGAATAATCTCGAAATAGAGTATTATATGCTATTAACTAGCATAATATTTTAATTAAAGCTTTCAAAAATGAATATAATATTCCATAAAAAATAAGCTGATGACCTTTAATTTTTGATACTTTCTGCTTTTTTTTTGTGAAACATTTTTGAAAAGTCGTCAGAGATTAAGCAGCATACGTGATGAAAATTGTGAATTGTCTGAGAAAATCTTGTAATATGCTGAAGAAATGATAATGCATGTGTATCTTTCGTGGCAGAAAGAATGAGGTTGTTTAGAAGAAAAGAAAAAGAAGCTGATTCCCTAGTAGGAAATAGAGAGGAAATGAATACAGAGTCAGGTTATATATGTGTGTAAAGATAGCATGAGACAGCTACCGAACACAAGCCAGCTCTCAAAGGTCTGAAAAGAAATTTTTTTTTGGTAGAGAAGCATAATGCCAAATGGTGAGCAATCTATAGACTATAACACTGCTAGCTATATGTATGCTTCTCGACTACCTTCTTATAATAGTTAAGTAAATATAACTTATGGCTATATATCTCTTGTTAAATTTTGTTCTTAAATTATTAAAAAAATAGAATAATTAGTAATATTGACGTAATTTCACCATCATATCAGCTATCAGCTTCTGCCTTGTCAATTCATTTTTTTGCGTTCTTTTATGATATTGTATAGTATATGCAAATGATTATGAATGACAAACACAAAGCTTTTATATAATGGATAAAAGCAAAATTCACATTTGGTCATGTTAGTAAGAGTCTTTTAGCGTTTTTTTTTTTTAAAAAATGAAACAGTCAGCTCTTAACTCGATTGCAATATGACCTCTCAGTTCATTCTCTTCAACGTTGCTCATTCATTAAAAATTTGAAAAACGATAAAAATTTCTTTTTTCTGTGTGGAGTGTTGCTAATCATTATATTCATATGCTTAATCTATACTTCATTTGCATAGTAATTTGAAGTATTTCTTCCATATACATCATCTGAATCGTCATTCTATCCTCCTCTTATTTTTTTTTCCAATAATGAATATTAAATGATGAAGGTCACATATACTACATTACTTTCTTCTGTATATGAATAGATATGAACTGTTTAAAATTAATTTTTATTTATAATATACAGTTGTATATACATATGCATATAGTTAGTAACAATTATTGTTTTCATGCTGTTGCAAAACAGGAGAATATGTGCAAAATATGAATTCGAGATTGAACATAAGTTATGGAATATTCGTTACGCTACCTACCTCAACATTTGTATATTTCCTTTTCTCTCTCTCTCTCTCTCTCTTTCTCTCTCTATTTCTCTTTCTCTTTCTCTCTCTCTTTCTCTCTCTCTCTCTTTCTCTCTCTCTTTCTCTTAATCTCTTTTCCTCTCTTTTTCTGTTTCTCTCTCAACTTTTACCTTCTTCATTTTCTCAGATTCTCTTATATTATTCTGATTCTTGCTATTTCTTAAGCGTGTTTTTTCATTGATGACTCAAAGTCAAAGAATCGCCATTGACACTATGTGCAAATTATATTAATATAGTTAATACATATCTTATAATTTATAAAAATTATAATACGAAAACTGTTTGATAACTGAAAACTGTCTTTCGCTTCCAGGCTGATATGCGTCGAAGTCGTGGTGGAGACAAGTCCAGTTCGCCGTCACCGTCTCCAAATCGCAAGAAAGATCTGAAAAAGGATGGAAAAGATGGAAAAATTTCGCGATCACCAAATGAAAAAGGTACGAAAATCCTATTTGATTTGTTGTTTTTTGTTTGTCTTATCTTTATGACATAGTATTAGTGATAATATCTGTATGAACGCCATCATATTTTTATTTTTCTCATTACGCCACCAATTGCATTCAGTTTGGAATTTGTGATGTGCTTTTGGACTATATGTTCGTCATCATCATCACCATCATCATCACCATCATCACGTTCTCTTCTCCATCTTCCATTACCTTCAGTTTGTCTCTCAATTTCACCGATCTCAAATTCTTTTGCAATTTTCCCCACAAAACGAATGAGAAAAAAAAAAAGAAAAAAAAGGAAAGTTATTTCAACCGGATGCTGCTTTCTGTTTTATATTTGGAATATACTATGATATCCGAATTGTGATATTCTTCTTGAACAACTGATCCAACATCCGACTTTTCAAATAGCATTAATGCTGCAAAGCTGATGACGGAACATCTTGCTTGTACATTTCTTATAATTCTTTCTTCATTTGTAACATTTTTTTTTGGCAATCTTCCCAGTTTTTACCATCTTTTATCGTTTAATTCTCTTAATTCCATATACTATTTTTATCTTCATTTGTTTTCTGTTTAATTGCTCAGTTTCTTACTGCTTCTTGTTCCGTCATCATGTAGTCCTGCGGGGATCGGAGCTGGAAGAGCCGGACATTGTATTCCATATCATGTCAACTAATGGCTATAAGCAACTTCCAGCTTCGCAGAATGTACTTGTCAGATGGAGATTCTTCCCCATGTCTCCCCCCCCCCTTTCTCCTCATTTTCGATTTCTGTTCTTCAATCACTCAATCACATTTTTAATATTTCTCTCCATTTTGCTTCCTCACTTCCCTATCTATCTACCTACTCATCGATCTATCAATCAGTGCATTTCTCTTTCCAATGAATTTCTCTCTTCTCTCCTCACTCATATTCGTCTTTCTTCACCTGCTCACCTCTCTGTTAACCTTACCTTTATATTCCTAAGTCATTCCATTAACAATTTTTGATTCTTTCAAACAATATTTGCAAGTTGCCGTAAACTTTTCAATTCATTTTTTGGGTGCAAACTTTAAAACTTTCGAGGGACTTTTGTATGAAATCGCTGATAATTGATTCAAGAGGAAAGTAAAAGACACAGATTCGACCTACATTGAGGTCAACGTAAATTAGCAAATTTTCTATTTAATCTTTGAAAAGCTTCAATTTTAGTCTATTTGAGGGATTAGTTATTTAATTTTATAAAAAAAATTTTATTATTTAAGCACAATATTTAATTAAGGCAGATGTTGTGAATGAGCGCAGTACACACAACATGCCACGCTAAATTGGATGAAAGGTTAAATTGTGAAAAAAAAGTTCAAATATATATATATATGTTATAAAATATTTTATTTATATAGAATATATATATATATATATATATATATAACATATACATACATATATCAATATTGATCTATTCAATATTTGAGTTATTTGAATTCAACTTAAAGAAACTCCATGTTGGTGCTTGCTGCGACAACAATATCTTCCGAGTCTATCCAATCTACTAACCTGCAGTTTGGTAGTTTTACGTAGAAAATAGTTCATTTTCTATACTTCATCTTTTGGATCATTGCCTCTTGATTGCTCTTCTTTGTCGCATTTCTCTCTCTCTCTCTTTCTCTCTCTCTTTCTCTCTCTCTCTCTCTCTCTCTCTCTCTCTCTCTTTCACTTTCATATTCGTGCTCTCTTTACATCATTCTCTCTCTTTTTCTCTTTCATCTATTCAGATAGACACATGCAAATGTTTCTTTTTATCTCCTTTCTTCTCCACTTTCCATCATCTAAATTCTATAATTTCTTTTAATTTTTTCTTTTTTTATATTTCAGTCCAATTTCTTCTTCTATTATTCCTTCTCATGTGTTGTACTTTTCTTATATCTTTCTAATGTCCCCCCTCTATCTTGTCATATTTCATCTCCAAGCTTTTTATGCTTTGTTGATTTTTTTCCATCAATAACATAAAAAAAAAGTGACTGAGTAGGCGACAAGAAGACTGAGTGTTGCTTGTGGGAACGATGCTCCTCCAAAAAATGGAAACGAACTGATGAGCTACAAGTGTTGGCTTGTGGCGGGCACATAGCGCGGCTATCTTAATAGATCATGGGCTAAGCAAGAAAATGCTAAAGAAGGAAAAAAAACGAGAAGGAACATCACCAAATGCTCCGTCTACAAGTGTGACAAGAAGCAACTAAGCTGTTTTGCGGCTTTGGAGGGTTTTGGTGGGAGGAAGGGAGAATGGGTAGGTTTGTGTGTCACAAACCCAGATGCATGGTCGAGCCATTTCTGATGTTTTTGTTTCATTTTTTTGGAGTTAAGATGTGTACTGAAGAAGCTATGAATAGACATGTGTTTCAGTCAGATTATTGTCATGATTATTGCAACTGAATATCAGCTAACAATATTGATAAATTTCATTTTCAATCTTAATTGCTTTCTTTTGATTTATAGTGTCTTATAGATTGTTATTTCATGTTCCTTCTCTTGTTCTATGCTTCTCATAACTCCCTCCCTCTCTCTCTCTCTCTCTCTCTCTATCTCTCTCTCTCTCTTCGTTATCATATTACCTATAAAACATTAAGCATCTTCTGACAAGCATTTAGCAGTAGATGATACATTTCAAATATGCTTCAACTCGCTATGAATTTGTTCTTCCTCATTTTTTTGCAACACAAGAAAAAGACGACATATCGAACAAAAGCTTATGGACTTGCTTCAAGAGCTCTAGTCAACAGATGATGTTCAAAGCTGGTAGACTGAACCAATTGAAGACACATTGTCTTCTGATAATATTTTCATTTCTCGAAACGTTAAAGGATATTGCTAGATGTGGTAAGCAAGAGAGCTACGTTAGATCTCAGGATGACAGCTTTCCCATTCCGCTCGTCGGTCAATCGTCCTTTGAGGTTCCGGTGCACCAAGATCTATCTTGATTCTAGTTTCTCTTGTCTCCCCTTCCTTATCCTCCTATTCTTTTTCTATTACTCTAGCTCTCTTTCTCGCTCGATCTCTTCAACTATTTTTCTCTCTCTCTCTTACTTTTACCCATTCTCTCGTTTTCGAAAATTCTTTTGTTCATGTTCTTTGACAGAATAAGGACGGGAGAATCAAGGCATATCCTAGACACTTGTATGCTTGAAGCTCAAGATACGCTGAGCTTCTCAATCTGGTCATGTTGTATCGCTTCTTAGTGCTAAAAATTTTTCTTCCGAACCAAAACAGTTTATCCCCCAATGTACAACAGATTTCAAGACTTTTCTGTTTTGCATGCGTTATGATGCCATATGATGCGATGAAGTAGGGAATGTTTGTAGCCTACTGACCACGATAGGCTTCTAAATACGTTGTTCATCATGTTAACTTCTTTCAAGTATTTCCTGTTCACATAGCTTTCTAATCTTATGTATGTTGAATTAAAAGTTCAATATTTTAATTTGGTCAATAATTTGCTTAGAACTTGAAGATGTGCTTCTGCCATTTATAAATTGAGCCCAGCCCACCAAAAATTTGAGAACGGGAGAACGATTTTGAAATAAAGAAAGGAAGAAAAAGAGAGAAAGAGAAAAAAGAAGAAGAATAGAGTAAAAAATCAAGAAAGAAAAAGAGAGAGGGATGGAGAGAAAGAGAAAGAGAGAAAAATAGAAAAGAAAAGGCAGATCCAGGAGATAATATTTTTCTTACTTGGTGTACAGGAATTAATTCAATTTTTACATAGAGCACTCAGCTTCAGCTGGAATGCTTGTTATGACAAGTCTTCAACGTTGACTATCATTTATCCATTTTTCTCCGATTTTTTGTTTTGTCTCTCTTCACCTTCCGTTTCCTTTCGCCTACTCTCTGTTCTCTTTCTCTCAGCCATTCTCCTGCTCTTTTACCTCGTCTTACTTCCCTCCTTTCCTTTTCCCCACAGCTTTTCGTTACTTTTTTCATTTTCATTTTGCTTTTCATTCCATTTTGGTTTCTGAAAAGTCATATACAGATGAGCTGAACCTTCTAGCACAAGGCCTTCTCTGCATACTGAACTATTCAACTAGCAACGTGACGTAGCTAAATAGAAAACAACAATCTTTTCCATTTTCTCCATTTCTTATTCTATTCTATCAGAGAGCAATTTTTTGCTTTTTTTTCCTGCTTTTCAATTGCAAACGGCAAAACACAGCAATTCCTTTTCAGGTTGTCCGCCAGCACTATCATCCGGACGTTGTGGTATGTCGGATGGCTCAATGCAGCGTACATTTCATGAGGCAATGCGCCAAAGACGTACATCCTTACCTGCCAATAGCTTACACATTGGAAAAGTTGCTCAGGTATATACTATATACTATATACTATACAATACATTATATTCAGTTCTATTTTCATTTCTAGCTTATTCATTATTCACTTTCTTTTGAATTTTTATTGATTTTAACTGAACTAAAGTTGACAACAAAAGTTTTTTATTATTTATATTATCATAGCTGTGTATGTTTCTTATAATTTCCATAATTCATTTACAGCCTTGTGGGTCGAACATATCAGAGGCTCGTGGTATGGTAGCCGATATGCTTGCTTCTAAAGATCTACCAGGAAATGTTGTGTCATGTCTTAAAGCTGTTGCTAGTCTTTTAAATCCTAATACAGTATGTTTTATATGATTTATTGATTGAATGTTATCAATTCGTTAACATTTTGACTTTTCTCCTCTCTGTTCTCTTCTTACTGTAGATGCAACTTCAGGCTTTGTCGCTTAACCAATTTAATGATTTTGGACTGCCTAGTGTTGTGGAGGATCCATTCAGTGGTGAACAACTAATTGTTAATAGTGTTAGTTTATTTATATTTATTAATATTATGCAATTTATAATTTTGAAACACATAGTTATATAATGATATCACAATATACTGTCAAGAAAATTAAAGAGAAACTCATATGAAGTATGCAGAACCATAAACTTATGTCTTTATATGCGTATCTCGTTGATATTCGTGTCATCGTTTCAAGCAGTTTATTTAGAAAAAAAGTGTTCTTTGTATTTCAAGTAATCTGAGTTCAATTAGTTTGTGATATGATTCAATTGGATTATGGGAATCTTAGAATGCTTCCTCTTCATTCACATCCTCTGATGATAGATGTTTTGACCAGACGCTTATAAGCTTCATTGAAATGATGACGTCGACTAGTTAGTTGCATTACATCACGATTCTTTGTATGAGATATGATAGACGAAGATTTTTGATCTGATGTCTTCAGATGCTCTTCAATTATGATACGATTGCAACACTGTGAAGCATAAGTCGTTCTTAGCAACTAAAGCTTTCCACTTATTTTACTAAATCTCTTTCTATCTATGTTTATGTGTATTTATGTACATATATACACATATTTATGTATATAGAAGATATAGATATGTATATATGTGTGTGTCAAAGAATCTGTCGTCATCTGGATTTGATGAATGTTTTCGTCTGATACTTGCAGTTACAAGTGAGATGAGTATAAAAGAGGCTATGATGGAGATGGAGCCTAATCAGCTTCTCAACTCCAATCATGTAAGAGATTTAAGAGACTGTTTCTATCGAAGATCAAACAATCATATCCCGGTAGATTCAGCTTCATTAGAATTTTTTTTTTTGGCATTTCATTAAATAATTATATATCATCATATAGTTAATATCATTAACTATATAGTCGTATGCAATTAATTAAGGTAAAATGATCTGATGATTAACAAATCATTAGTTCAAAATCTTAGATTATTACGTAACAACGAAGAGAGACTATTCCTTTTTTGGCCTTCTCTTATCGTTTTCTTTTTTATATTTTACTTTTTTTTCTAAAATATAAAATTATGAAAACTGATTAGAAATGAAATAAGAAAACAATCTGGTGGATGATGGAATAGAATTACGAGCTTATTAGTCTACTTCTTCTCATCATGACATACATTGATACTACTTTCAGCATTTTCAAGCTTTTTTTGATTTATTCATCAAGAATTTTCATTTCCTTCCGTTTTTTTTCTTAATTCGATTACATCCTATCTATATACATAGCTTCATTTAATTCAAAAAATATAAAACTTTATTTAACTATATGCATAAAATATTGATTGATTGAAATTTATATTAATTATGTATATTTTTATGCTGTTTTTGAATTTGTTATACTTAAAACACGAACCAGCTTAACTAAGCGGAAACTAAACGTTATGTCCTCAGGTAATATGTTGAATTAAGAATCAATTGTTCACATATGCTTTAAGCTGAAAGAATGGAACAATTGCTGAAATGAATGACATATAAGCTTATTTTGGGTTAAAAAGCTGAATACCTGGAAATTTACCCATCTAAATGCTTATTATAGTGATGGATATTTGAAGTCTCGAGTTTTGGTTATTTGAGCTTTAAAATTATCTAACGTAACCATGCTCTATATGATATTCAAGATAATTTTCAAGAAATTTGATTCATTGTCCTACTTCTCATGCTTTATTCCGCAAAACTTTGAATTACTTCATTCGTTATAGCTATTAACCTATGCATAATCGGTAACAAAACTTTCTAATCAACTTGGAATGATCAGAAAACAGCGGCAAATTTAATAAATTTGTCGACTAAATGAAAAACTTAAATAGTTTTTTTTATTAAACAAGTGTTTATATTCTGTTAAAACATTTGAGGTAATATGAAAAAAGAAAGAAAGAAAGAAAGCAATTAAGCTTAATGATTATAATATAATTTTGTGTGAATTTATTTATTTTTTCTCCCAAAAAATATAAAAAAGAAAAGTATGATTTACATCCTGGTTTTATGTTGTTTCAATATATTTTTTTTCACAATAATACCATATATTCATATATAATAGATAGATCAATATCTGAATCTTATTTGATTTTATTAAAATTGCATCATCAACATCATAATTGATCAAATTATTAAAAAGACTTCTGATTTGCTTATGCGTAGTAGACACCTTTATGAATATAGTAATATCAATGTTAAATAGATTTCTAGCATTATGTTGCTTGAATCAAACAAGCGTATTACCTCTTAGAAAAGCTTTATTATATTTATTATTATACAGATTATATAGATAATACATATTATCATTAACTATTATCTATTCTGCATGTTTCTGCGAATATTCTGAACATCCCCCTGACCCTCCCACACTTTTCTCTCAGCCTGTCTCCCCCCCTCCCTCACTAAGCTTTTCCCATCATCAACATGAATGTTCAGAAATTTTTATTATTATTTTTTGATATTTTTCTTCAGTCGGTTTGTTCCTTTAAGTATTATTTTCAATTGGCAATCTATTCTGATGACTTGTTTTCTTACTGACAACATGCTTCTGTTTTCGATACCATTTACGTCGTCTATTTGCCGTTATCATGAGACATCCTTTGAAGATTATTGTCTTTCCATTTTCTCCCTATTTCATTCTCTTCCTCTCTTAGTCTCTAGTCATCTGTTCTTACTCTCTGAGCTTTTCTATTCTTCTGTTCTTCCTTCCTTCTTCATGTTCTACCCCTCTCCCCTCCCCCCCCCCCACCTTTCGTTGTATATCATAGTATATATGGATATCTTTCTGTTTCTCTTCATTGGTATTGTTGCCGTCGATATGCAGTAGCCTTGGACGTTTGTTCCGATTCTATTCTCCCATTCTTCTTATTGCTTCTGAAAATATGAAATTGGTTAACAATCACATGCAGAAGTTTACTTTGAGCTCGAATCCTGAAGTATACATACATTGGTTTGTACAAATAGGAAAAAAGAAACAAAAAATGAAAAAAATCTTATACATGTCTTGATATTTTCCGCAGCTTATTGTCATATATCATTAATCTTCTCAAAGTCATATTCAAAACTAGCTTAACTATGCGAAATGTCAGATTTGGTATGCCAGACCACAGGCTATAACTTTGAAAAAAATCATCTTTTATGCATCATTAGACGAACTCTTAAACAATATGGCAAAAATAGCATGATGTGTTGTTGGATTTGGTCACTCAGGCAGCAATCCATGTTGACTCTTCCCGTAAACTTCCCTATACAGTTGAGCTTCTGCCATAGGTTCTGATATGTTATGATTGCTCTTGCTGTTGCTCCTGCCCTCTCTTCTCTCTCTCTTTCTCTCTCTCTCTCTCTCCTTCTCTCCCTACAGGAGCAACATACAGCTGCACATTGAGCGACATTTATCATACGTTCTCACTCTTTCATTTTCTCTTATTCTTAAAGATCATCCATGCTTTGCGTTTTCATCCGAATAAGCGACAAATACTCATTTTTCTAGTAAAATGACGTCATTATGACTCATTGTGCCATATTTCATTTGATGATATTCATGTTCTCACATCATTTTTTGGCCAAAAAATAACAAATGGAGAGAAGAGATTTTGAATTTAATCATGCCAAATCTTATAATTATTATAAATTGATTGCTTCCATCTAGTCATTTATTCTTTTTTTTTTTTGAATTGATGATATATTATGATCTCAATTAATCTTTATCCTACTATAATACTACCTTGACTCGGTGAACAAGGATTCCCTTCTTAAGATTCCCTGAGTACTTCTCTTCCTTGTTTGGACTCTCTCCCCTCTTCCCCCCCCCCCTCTCTCTCTCTTCTCTCCTTTTTTGTTTTAATATTGCTACCTGCGTTTCTCTTAGTGAAAGGCTATTGTGCATCAGCTGATCCCAATGGTTTTGACATGTTTTTGCATTTATACTTTCTCTGCGTTTGTCTTTCATTATTTTGAAATCTGATAAATCCATTGACGTTGGTTAGCCATTTCTTTCATTTTCAAAGGGATTATAACCTTATGATTGTTAAACACATGATATATTACTCAATTTCAATGTACTTCAATGATCTTTCCATGTGAACATGTGATTTACTACTTAACTAATTCATGGATTTCGTTGTTAAAATCATGGGAATTTCAAAGAAATATGATGCAATATCAATGTTGTGTTAATCTCATTCAACTTAACAATCAGTATGTGTGGTCATATCAGTACAACACATTCTTCTTCTCACTTTCTGAATCTGCTTGCTGACAAATATTCTTCGAGATACATCCTATTTGGTCAAAAATTGGTATTTTCAAATCACACAAATTGCCTGTGGGGATGAATTATCAGAAAGGCATACATGCAAGCTATCAGTTATAACTTGTTTTCCCTTGTATTTTCATTTTCTCATGAAAATTTTTCTTTTTTTTCTTTCTTTTTCAAAGTAAGTTTTCCCTTCCTTTTCCTTCCCTGTCTTCTTCAACTATAACACAGATTGGCGTAAGCTAGTGTAGTCATAACAATCGCCTGAGGCAATCCATTTGTTTACTATCTTTATTAACCTTTTTACTTGACTATAAAGTTAGGACACCTCCTATTCTCTCTTTAGAGCCTTTGAATCGGCTTATTTCGAGAAAAAAATGTAAAAGATTAAGTATTAAAAAAGAAAAAATTGTTGTCTATAATACAGATTTATTTAGAATATTTAAATATAAATTATGTTTAATATACATACATCTTCATTAGTTTTTTCCTAATTCCATACTAAATACTAGACTGATTATATGTTAATTGTTCTTTTATCATTGTTGTCGTAAACTCTTACAAGATACTACTTTCTACTCGTTGTTGCAATCGCCTTTTCTTATATTGCTTCTGGCTATCTGCAGGACAATTGCAGCTCCATCTACACAGCTATCAGTCCCTCCGCACATGTGGGCGTGCTAAGCCGTCAACTACTCCAGGCTTCTTCTAATTCGCTTGCTTGTGCTTTGTCTTCGTGAAGCTGGGCCTAGGATTCTATCAACATACACGAATTGTTGTATCGCCGTGCTGACTTTGTGTGGCTGTCTCCGTGAACACATAAACAGTACATCGGCCTTGTGGCTGTGAAGCTATAACGTCCATTTCTCAAATACACATACACACATCTCAATAATTCTCTGCTTCACCAAAATATTAAAAGTCAATTCGTGTGTCGATTCGCCTATTACTCATATTGTTTCGACCACCTCACCACTAATCTGCCCACAGATCCTATTTATCTGCTCCTGCTTTCGACGTCGTTCTTCGCTATTATCTACAGTTATTGCTATTACTCATACTAAGTCGTCTCTGTAATTCATTATATTCTCTTATTTGTATTCATGGAACGACGACAGCCATATCCTCTTCCACGCAGTAGCAGCGATGTGCTCAAGTCGTGGTCATCTCGCGACAGTCGCGATTATGGCATGACATCTCGTAACCTATTTAGCTCGAGATTCTCTACGTCTAGCATGCGCGAAATGCATCTTATCGGCCAATGCAGTGGATGCGGAATGGAATTTCAGTGTAGTTGTTGCCTGAAATGCTCTCATCTGACTCATGTTTATCTACCGGTACGTTCACTTTTTTTCCCTTAAGTAGAAGTTTGCCCTGAGGGTACATTGCTAAAGTAATGGTTATGTCACATATGAAAGCGAATGTGGTCTAGACTTCAGGATGATAGGAGCATTTTCCGTAAACAGCAGAGCATTGTGATTGAAAACACGATAAAGCTTATGAGAGTTTTCTGTGTAAAATTCATGTTTCTCACATAGTTTACTAATTTTCTTTTTTCAAAAAGAAAAAAGAGGCGAATCATCGAAAAATTATGAAATAAATCAATATTTTTTTAAATTTTTGCTCTCTTTAATTAATTATTATTATTATTATTATATAAGTATTATAGTTATTGTTTGTCCCTTTTAGTCTTCCATCCTCTTCTCTCTTAATGAACTTTAATTACAATTTTCTATTTCAATTCGGTTTAACTCAAAGTTTCATAATTTTTTCTTTAAATCTTTAATTTTCTTAAAACTAAAAATTAAATTAAATCAACATATTTTTACTTTTATTAATCCTTGTGTCTTTCTTAGAATTTTCTTTTAAATTAAATTTCTGTTTATTACAAGGGTTGATTTCGTTTTCATCATGTTGTTCAAGTTAAATAGAGCTTGTTGAGATTAAAAAATTAAAAATATCCCATAGGATTTAATATCGAATAGACTGGCTATTTCCTGTTTCACTTCAACATAACATATATGACTAAACATAACATAACAAAAGGTGTTATATTGGTGAATTTAGTCAGTTATTTGCATGAACCAATGAACTAAAGAGAGTGTTTTTCTTTGATTTAGTCCTCTATGCCCAAAAAAAAAGAAAAGAAAATTAGAATTTTACAATGAATTTCAAACGAGCAATCTTTCATCAAAAATTGAATATAGACATATACTTGTATATATGCTCTTTCTAATCTTTTTTTCTTCTTCTCAACCTCTTTCTCTTCTTTTTCTTCTTCTTTTCACTCTGTTACGCCACTTCATATGACTCTCCTTCCCACCTCATATGAAATGTCATTGCTAATTTATTTTAATTATAATAAGGCTATTCTAATCCAAACTTAACTATACATCATCATTTAAAGAAATTCTTGTCTTATGCAGCTTCTTTCTTTTTATCAATTTCGTGATGTTCTTTGATCAGAGTTTTCAGACACAATGAACGGTTACATTTCCGAATATAGCAGACATATCCTTAAGTTCATTTCTCTCTCTCCCTCTCTCTCTCTCTCTCTCTCTCTCTCTCTCTCTCTCTCTTAGTCTTTCTTTCCTTTTCCTACCTCTTTCTTTCTAATATTTTTCTTTCATAAATACGTACTCTCATCTATGCATTCATTTGGAATGACGAAGCTATAAGGCTTTTCCCCCGTCTGATATCATTTGCTATTGGTTGAGCTGATGAACGGTTTCTATCCTATTATCATCATGAACATGAAATCCCTCATACACTCAGATGTGAACTGAGCAGTTTTTGAGAATTTTCAATAGAATATAAGCTGCAAAGATGAGAATATACTAAGTGAAAGAAAGAAGGAAGTCATTGAACATCGAAAGCACGGTAAATGCGCAGCCGGGATATTACATTTCCTTTCACTATCTATCACATCATAGTAAAGCGTCAATAAGAAATATAGCATGAGCTTATAAGTTTCAGCAGCATTATACGATCATAATCCTCTGTAAAAAAAATTTCTTCTTGTATATGCTAACATCAAAGCATGATTCTTGATGTTGAAGCGGTTTAAGGGTTGTTATCAATGCGGATCATGGAACATCGGAATACAAACATCTCTCTTATTCAATTTGTTTCTTCTAGAATAGTATGTATCATGCTAAAATCTGATATGATGTAATCATATATCTATGGTTTCATCTGTCCTCACATCCTTTACTTCTTGTGTTGCTACACAAAAACATCACTATTGATATTATAATGATACATATATTGTATCATATAACTTATTTAACACATAAATATACATATAGTATATATAAGATATATACTATATGTATATATAGGAGATATATATATTCTTCAAATGTTTTGATTCATGACATCAATCAAAAAACAAATGTCGTTGTTTAAGATCAGCTCTAATAGCCTCTTCATCTCAACGAGATTGAGCATCCAAATACATATCTCAGCCGCATGTATGGCTCATTCAATTAATCCTGATATAGCGTCTACAAACTTGAACAGCTTGTTCGTCCTATTTATCTGGTTGCTTGTTTGATGTTCCACCGATTTCGAGCATGCTGCTAAGGCTTCACGCATTGATTGTGTTGCTATAGTCTGTCTAGGTAGCACTATCATAAGAACAACTCAAAAGCTTCATCACTTTGCCGATTTATCTGCTTTGTATTGCATTTAAGCTGTTTCACTGAAGAATCAAACTTCATGTCAATCTAATGTTTCAAATTTGTCATGTTACCGATCAGCCTTTTCAATCGAGAAAATCTGATTTACCAATGGACATCATCAATTGCTGCCGAGTCTTCTGACGAGAGCTTTGCTCGCTTAGTCTGTCGATGATCAACTCGTCGAATTTCCGACATTTCCTGACTATTTTAGAATTTCCTTGATGTATTTCCAAATCAAAAAGTATCTATTCTAGTTGCAAACCTTTATTTCTTATTCACAATCTTTAGTCGAAAATGGTCTTTTTATATGAAACGAAATATAAAGGAAAAAGGTTCAACATAATCATTCCGTTCACCAGCCTTTAGCTTTATCCATTTGCTTGTTTTGTTGTTGTTGTTGTTGTTGTTGTTTTCTTCTGCTGTTTTTCTACATTTCTTAACTCCTTTCTCTAACGTTATAAGCTTTTCTACAGCATTAGCTAACATCATCGTCTTCATTATAATCATTTTAGTTGTCACTTTGCTGTATTTCCATGTGTTTCTGCAACAAATACATAGGATGAATGCGATCATATCCGAATCTCATAACTAGCATAACCAATAACATTGCTAAATCATTGATAGATTAGTTTCTCTCCCTCTCTTTCGCCTTTTCCATATCACTTTCCCTCTTGCCCTCCCACTTTCTCTTCTCCGTCACCTACTGTTGCCCTGCCTTTTTCCGTATATGATCCAGAAGTAAGCATATGCAGAGCAGCTTCAGCTTTACTTTATTCTTCTAGTTATTCAGTTTTTTCTTCATTCACCTGCAATCATTCATGTTTCGTTGAGCAAGATAGAAATAAGGAAGATGAAAATACCTTTTTTCTACAAATCACGAATAGCAGATATTGCAGATACTTAGTCAAATAAATTAATGCAATTTGATGCTGATTTGCTGCTTATAATACTTGTTGTATCTATTTTCTCCTCACATTAGTCGCCTTCCATTCGTTGTCGTCATCTTTCATTACGGGAAGCATAGTCTGCTGCTGTTCAATTCTTCTATTATCTTCATCAGATTTATTATCAGATTCTTTTTTTATTCTCTCCGCTTCTCTCTCTCTCTCTCTCTCTCTCTCTCTCTCTCTCTCTCTCTTTTTCTCTTTCTCTTTCACTCTTCTTCCTCATTCTCTCATCTTTCCACTTTTCCTTTTTTTGTTCCAAAACTGATCAAATGATTCTGCTATCTGGCTTGAAATTTTGCCAAATAGTTCGTGATGTTGTTTCCGAAAGAAACATACTCTGCTTCTGGCAGTATGCTCAAGTTGTTCTTGTTCAGTATTCAATGATCAAGAGTTGCTCTGTTTCCCTTTACTCCTCCCTACTTGACGTTTATCTTTTCTTAAATGTTTTTTTAATTTTATTTCCTCTTTGAAATCCTCTCTCCCTCCCCTCCTTTCTCTTCTTATCTTCTTTTTATAATAAATTATCATTTAATGTAACTATGTAATCAACTTATTCATCCTCCCACAAAATACTTAAACATCTCATGTACTGCTACTATCAAACATTCTATTTCCTTTTTTTCTTATTCACTTTTTCTTCCTCAATCTAAATGATTTCTGATTTCAATTCCTATTATGTTTGAAAGATTATCCTGTACTCTGATCAGTCTTCTAACAGTTTTACTCTCTCTCTCTCTCTCCCTCTTTCTATGTCGACCAAAAACAGAAAATGTTCATCTCCAGTCAGTGATTGAGCAAGCTTTCATAGTCATCCTCCAACTATTTTTGATGTTTCTGAAGTTTGTGTGCAGAATTGCATGATATAACATCAGTTATGCATAGATTATTCTTATTTCATGTCTACATATTCCAATTTTTTTATTTCTTCAATCCTTTACCTCATTATCGTTTTGTCAACTTTGAGCTTTATCACTTGTTTCTTTCAATTTTTCAACATCAGTTCATTTCGGCAACGTTCATCTTAAACTTTTTCTTCTCCAGAAGTTGTAGCAAAAACAATTCAAATGAAAATTGCCAAAAACAATTTAAGAAAAATCTAATAAGGAACATAAGGTGTAAGAAGCTGTGCATATGCGTATCCCTGTTAAACTTTTTTTTTTTGAACAGCTTAAGTCATAGTTCATGAATTATAACTTATATTTTATTTTTTCATTAAGTTAATCAACCTGTTAAGTTTATTTCTCAGATCGCTTGTCGACATTTTCCCAAATCTGCTTTTTCTTTTTGGTTGTTGAACAACTCAACTCATCGCCTTCAATAAGGCAAACAGCTTACATGATGTTTAGCCACAAGTTTTAAGGTTTTTCCTTCTTTTCCATCGATATACAAGCATATTTGAAGTCATATGCTTCACATACGTCTTTAATGAAAAACAAATTTCCTTTTCATCGTCATCATAAAGTTTGCACCTACATCAGCTTTTAAAGCATAAATTTATCCGTTGATAGCCATCCATCCATATATGTATATATCTATATATATCTATCTATATGAATTCATATATATGTATATAGTTAGCTAATAATATCATTATATTCTCTATAAACCGTATGTCATATTGCATCCAGATCATTCATCATCTCTTATACATTACATCTTTTGCCATATTTCATCGCTCAACTCTGGATTCCTCCCACTCAGTGAACAATCTTAGCATTTTTCTCCAATCCTGACTATTGCTTCTTACTACATTATGCAGATTTTTCTAGTATTTCCTTAGACCATCTCATGTAATTTGCTCTAGTCAACATGTCTTCGAGTTTTTTTTATTTGACGGTTCATTGACTGCTCATTCGAACTCTTCACCTCCCTTCTTCCTCGATTATTCTCTCTCCATCTCTCTCAATCTCTTTCATCAGTTCTCAACTGTCATATGGAACTCAATATTCATGCTATCTTCATGGTCGATGATGTTGTTTTTCCCTGATTTAGCCGCATCACTTGATGCAGCTCATCGGAAGCACGATCCTCAAATCGGCCAGTGACATTTCTGAGAAACAATTCAATTGCTCACACCATCATGATTGCCAAGATTAATTTGAGTTAGCAGTATAAGAGCCAACCGTTTGTGCACCAGCACTTGTCGCTTTCTGCGATGTCTCAACATCATTGTTGTTGTGGTTCTGCTTGTTCCCGTCATTGTCGTTGTTGTACGTTTTTTGCCAATTTAGATGTTTGACGTCAACTAGCCATCTATTACTTTTTCTATTAGATATATAGATGCAGATAGATGAATAGAGAAGGATGCAAAAAGAAACATATGGGTTTTGAAGAGAAAATTACTGAAAGAGAAAGAAAGAGAGAGAGAGAGAGAGAATGAGTTGAGTTAAAGGGGTGAGTTAGACTGATTTACTTATTTGTTTTCATTTTTTCCATTTTTGGAAGTTCCGTGGTTCTCTCTCTCTTTCTCACACACTCTCTCTCTCTCTTTTCTCGCTTTCTCTCTCTCTCTCCCTCTCTCTCTCTCTTTTCTCGCTTTCTCTCTCTCTCTCTCACTCTCTCTATCTATTATATATTTATAAATAAATAACTGAGGTTAAAAAGAATTTTTTTTTCAAAAGAAATTGCAACTCATCGCATAATGCCTGTTCAAGTTATTCCAGTTGCAGCTTTAAGTTATAACGATTTCTCATTTAACTTATATTAAACGAGAAGAATCCTTTGACATGACTTTGTAGGTGAGCAAACATGATTTTCATAATGCTCTCACGGCGATTCAAAATAGTCTAACAATAGACTTATGTCTAAAAGGATTGCAAGCTTCTTCGTCCCCTCCAACCCAATGATCAAAGTACGTACGTCAAGGAATTCATTTTTCTTTTTTTTCTTCTTGGTATCTATAGCATCGTTTGCAGTTCTTTTAAAGATTTATCTTATAATCTTGATGATTCATACCTTCTTTTTATTGGAAAAATATTAATATTTTACACATAGTATATATGAAATTAGAGGATGGAAAAGAAATATCTGTATATACATTTAGAGAGAGAGAGAGAGATAGAATCATCTCTCTCTCCCTCTCTCTCTCTCTTTCTAATTTCCCTTATATTACCTTTGATATCACATCCTCTACTTCTTCAATATATATTTATATAATTAATTAAAAGGTAATATAGTTAATAAGAATCAATAATGAGAAGTACTGCTTTGACTCGGCGTGGCAAACATGTCTGAGATTGGCCAAAAAATAATGAAATATATCGATGATAAACGTTAATAAATGATCAAAACATATAATTATCAGTATAATTAATATTGTAATGTAACTGTTCTTTTACTGTAATCGTTGAATTATGAATCATAAAAGATGTATAATAATATAAACTTTATATCATATCATTAGAGTACAACATATTCTGTTATTTAAAAAATATTTTTGTAATAGTGAAAACAACCAGCAATCTTTTTTACTATTATTAATAGTTATAACGACTAACACATATCGGTTTGTTGTTTGTTACTATTGTTTAGAAATTTCCTTAGAGAGTAACGGAAAGACACTTTTGAGCTGTTGTAGAGAAAAAGCTTCTAAAGAAGTGAGAGTGGTCAACAGTTGAATAAAGTTGTAAGCTCGTATATCTTTCTGTTGTCTTCTCTTGTAATATCCATTAAGTAATGAAGAGAGTTGTAGAAGATACTGACAATCTTCAGTGATTTTCTTCCCAGTACTATATGCTGCAACTTGAAATGTACAAGCAACCAGTCATCTCTGATCATTATAAGCTTAGATGAATCCTAATGAGGTAACACTTGCACACATACATATGTATGGAGATGTTTGAGCATAGATATGTATATCCAGTATATGTATATTCATATTCATTTTGCTATATTAACTCTCCATTTTTGTATTTTCTCACCTATTTCGGCTTGAAATTAACTCAGCTGAGTACAGATTTTATTCAATTTTTGGTCTCCTTTCAATTGTTTTTTTGTCCCCAAAAACGGATATATTCCTAGTTTCCCTTCCCGATGCTTATAAAAGACTTTCAAACCTTTATCTTTTCTCTGTTATTTTCTAAGACTTAATGTGCAACTACACACATATATCTATTTCTCATAAATGACAATTTATAAGTAATTTTTGGAAATTGTCATAGTTTGAGAGTAATGTGAGATAGCAGCTATACTTCCATAGTTCTATGAGTTATATGTATCAGTAGTAAACTGACGTCATACTCTTTGTTTCTTATATTCTTTCAAATTGTCTTCTCTCCTATCCGTGTTCGTTGATGTCATTTTTCCTCCTGCTCATGTTCATACGGCATCTTTCCGTTAACACACATTCTCTTTCTCTCTCTTTCTCTCTCTCTCTCTCTCTCTCTCTCTATTTCACTCTCTCTCTCTCTATTTCTTCCCAAACTTCTACAAAATATACATTTGGTAATTTTCTTTGTAACGTTTTCTTATTATACTCTCTTTTATTTTTTATTTATATTCACTCTACCTTCCTCCTCTGAACTATTCGCTTTGTCTCTCTCTCTCTTTCTATTTCTTCTTTCTCTCTCTCTCTCTCTCTCTCTCTCTCTCTCTCTCTCTCTCTCTCTCTCTCTCTCTCTATTTCACTCTCTCTTTACTCCCGTTTTTCATTTTTGAGTTTAGTTACCCCACCCCCCGTTTGTTTTTGACGCCTTCTTGCTTTCTTATTGAGAACTTCTAACTTTTGAGAACTCAATTGAACGGAAAAAACCTGAGAAACGAATTGTTTCTCAATTGCTACTTTCCATTAAATTATACGATTATAGTATAATTTAACTATACTTTTTATTTTATCTTCTTATATCGCTTGATTCAATCAGTATGAAGAGCTATAACATTTATTGTATAATATTTGAAATATAATTCTAAAAAAAATTTATAATTAACTATTTAAAATATAAAAATTGATAGAAATAGCTTTTAATTATTTGTTTCTTTTTTTGTTTATTTATTATTTTATATTAAAATAGTTTATATTTATTCTTTGCAATAATCAAAAGAATTTTTCCTTTTTGTCGTCGTCGTCGTTGTCGTTTCAACGATAATTTTGATTTCAGACATACAGAATGGTTGCTTATCTTTTCTCTCTCTCTCTCTCTCCCTCTCTTTTCCTTTCTTTTCTAATTCTTTGTTTCTATTTTCATACAATTTTGCAAAAAAAAAACTTAGAAGTTAGCTTATTTGAATAAATGGACTCAATAGTCAATTGGTATGAACTCAAATTAATCTCATTTCATTTTGTTTTATTTTGTCACATAATTAGAATAATTCATTTTAATGTTTAATTCTTATATATATATGATTAAGAATATATTTAATTTAATTTATATCATATAAATTATATTGAAGATCATTTATTACCCAAAATGATATTAATGTTATCAATATATTTATCGGTGCATTTAAAGTTTACTTCCTATTTCAAAATCAAAACACTACTTTTTGAATGACAGGCTTAGAACCAATGAACTGAATAATCTCTGATAGATAGCATAGTGAAATGAAATTGAAGAATTGTTTATTTTTGTGTGGAAACGGCAATTTGGAAATTAGCATGTTGATGAGAAATGATTAAAGTTTCATTATGCTGGAACACCTGGGTCACATTGCTATCATCGTTTAACTGTAAGATTCATTATTTCATTGATGTTACATAGAATTTGCTATGAAAGAGCAAACTATAAAGAGAATCTGAATGAAAACGAGATGTTTCTTGTGTGTCGCTAGGGAAAATTGCGGCTAGCACCTCTTCTTGTCTTCATTGTTCCTCGTTCTATCTTGGTCAACTTCACAAGTTTCTTACATAGATTGTCATAGATGATGCAATTCCGTCTCTTTCATTCTGGGATGCTTTTCACTAGTTGATGTGTTGCTTTTTCATTATTCATCGTTCTTGTTCAGTTTCTGATGAAGGAGAACATTTTTCTCCCGACTCGTTTTCCGGAGCTCTTTTGCAAGCGACGTTGTCGTCACTTCTTGTCTTCATTCAGTTTTTGCTTGTCCTCTTTCATAGTTCAAAATTTTAGCTTTTTAAAAAAAGATGTTATTAGGAATAGAGGGGAGAGAGAGAAAGGGAGAGAGAGAGAGACATAGAAAAGGAAGGAAGAAAGGGAGAATTAAGCTTAAGAGGTGGATCAATCCACCAAATAATAGATGTTTCATTCAACATTAATTATTTGCAAATTATTCAGATATATCTCAATCATATTCTAATATTATGAAATAAAAATGCCAATATCAGCTATGTTTTTTCAGTTTTTTTTGACTTCATCCAACAACTACTATGTCATTCTCTCAGATTACATGTTATCTTTCTGTAGCATCTCTCTCTCTCTCTCTCTCTCTCTCTCTTTCTCTCTCTCTCTTTCTCTCTCTCTTTTTCTTTTTTTTTTAATAAAAATTATATAAAATAGTAAATTAATCAATAATTCCATCATTTTTCTTCATTTTTTTTTCATTTAATTTTTGGTTGTTCTTTGAGTATTCACAATTTATATATATAAACAAAAAGTATGTATAATGTATTATATACATATAGTTTATATTTCGTCTTTGTTATTAGCACTGACTGCTCGTCATCTATCTACCGATCCCTTGTGTTACATGAGCTTGTCAGGTTCTTTCATCACATCACCGACACTTTTCACTTCCGCTCTCCATTTCAAAAAGTCATCAGAATTTCATGGATTTAATTCTCGGCTACTCAATCAAATCAAACTTTTCCGTTTTTTTTTGCAAATTTTGTAGAGAATTGGATGATTTAATGGAAAAATGTTTGATTCCATTTTCAAACAGGCGGCTTCAATTAATTTTTTTTTTGGTCTGAACTTTCTTCCGTTACCTAAACTTGGGCACAATCTTAAATATTTCATTGTTTATATTACTATACATATAAGTTATATATATAATTTCAAATATATTTTACAATCTCTATATGACCTACATCATACGATGATGAGAATACATCATAGTATATGATATTATAACATGAAATATCATTTAGATATTAACATGACATCATTTTAAAAGATTCAATATAATATCATATATCAATCTGATTTTATTTATTTAACTATATGTATATAGTTAATTTTTAATTTATATACATCATTTCTTATTAATTACAATCACTATTATCATTGGACTTTATATTGAACTGTATATGACTCATGATATTCCTAATAAAGTTCTTCTTTTCTTTTTCTTTTTTTTTTCGATAATTGCATCATAATCATTAATTATAAATTAATCTTTATCTTATTTTTTTTTAATTTAAAATGAATTTTAATAAATTATTCAAAGAAGAAGAAGAAGAAGAAGAACATCAGTTTTTCTTTCCGATAAATATGAAAAAGAAAACGATTCAGACAATATATGTTATAATCAACTGAATCTATATATATTTATATATTATATGTATTCAACACATGTTTAGAGCTAATTGACTTGTTCATTTTTTGAATCTCTCTCTCTCTCTCTCTCTCTCTCTCTCTCTCTCTCTCTCTCTCTCTATCTCTATCTCTCTATCTCTCTCTTCCAAACAATAAAAAAACGAAAGATTTTCAGTTTTTCTTCTAAAAAATGTTTATATTATCATCATTTTCTAGTTTTTTTTCTTCATCTTTTTCGTTATGTGCCATCATATCTTCAAGCATTCTGCCAATGTCAATCAATCTGATAGTTATTCTTGTTCTTGTTCATTTCAAACTATATTTACATGTACATACACATATTATCAAAACCTGCTCATCGCTGAATCTTATCAGCTTGTCGTCTTCCTCAACGCCACCAACGCAAAACACTCTGAGATTTCAAAATCGCTCAAGCTTTCTGCTTCTCCATCTCCTTCTCTCTATCACCTCTTGCCTCTCTGTCTATTCTTCCATCTGCAGTTCCAGCTCCCAGCTCCATCCCTCTATCAGATTATTTAAGTTAAAAAGAGAAAAAAAAAAATTTGTGTTTTCCCTCTAAGTATCTGAATCACATTGCTACCTGCCATAGTCAAACGGCATATCTCTACAGCTTTTATCAATGAATATTATAGCTTTTCTTTCAATTTTTCGTTATTTTCTTTCCTTCTTTCACTACCCCACTATCTTAATAATATAAATACTTACAAATAATAAAAAAAAAAGATTTTTTTCGTCGTCTAATTCGAATACATTTTGTTTTTCGCTATTTTGCATATATCACTTTCATCGTTCCTATGGTTCCAGCTATTCCTCTGCTATCAGATCTCAAGTTATACGACATCAGCTGGTCAGATAATTCAAAATATAAACCTTAAATTTATATTTTTTTCTTCTTCAAATATTGTACATTCTCTCTCTCTCTCTCTCTCTCTCTCTCTCTCTCTCTCTCTCTCTCTCTCTTTCATTTTGCAAGCTTTTACGCTGTTAATATGAGATAAAAGGTTCAACTATCTTTATATCTGACAAGGTATTGACTTAATTTTCCAATGTCAGCCATATTGTGGTGTTTTTCTTTTATTTTTTGCTTCCAAAAAATAAAATGAGACACTGTTTCATGGCTTTTTCATTATTTTTTCTAATATAAGACACAAAAAAGAAAAATAGAGAAGGTTATCTAACGGAAAGGGAATTAAATGCTTTAGTTATACCAGTATCTTCTTATTCCTCTTCTCTCCCTCTCTCTCCCTCCCCCCTCTCTCTCTCTCGCTCTCTCTCTCTAGTTATGCTGTTCTTGAAACCTTAATAAGTCCAATATAAGAATAATTTCATCTCATTCATTGTATTTCGTATTTCAACTACACCACCCCCTCATTCACTGCTGATATTGCCATTTTCTATCTTTGTTAACGTATACTGTAGTTTATCAAAACTATCTCTTAATGTACATACTAATATGATTGCTTGTATATACATCGATGTATGTTTGTAGTTTTTCCTTTAAACTCACTCTTCAACTCTTCCATCCAAACAATCCGCAAAAGTCAAAAAGTATTTGGCAGCTTTACCGCGTCCTTTCCCCCCTCAACTAGCCTTAGACCCAATGCATTTCCTTTACGTTACTGCTTTAATATCCTGCCATATTCTGATTTTCAAAAATATTTTCTTTCGTTCACCTTCGTGAACCTTTTTTTCGTGTTGTTGCCGCTTTGAATTTGATGTACTTTCCATTTTCGGAGATTTTAACGTCTTTTTTTTGTCAAAATGGCAATTATTTCACTTTTCTTCTGCTTTCTCTACTTCTTCTTATCCTTTCTGGCAACAGCTTCAACTCCCATTAAGCTCATTTCTCTTCCTCTCTCTCTCTCTCTCTCTCTCTCTCTCTCTATCTTTCTGTCTCTTTCTCTTCATTATCCTCTCTTTCACAAGACATAACTCTGTCGTCGTAGTAGAAGTGGACACGTGCATTTGAAAACATTTTCTGATTCATCTCTCCCACATGCAGTTCCTTGTATTGGCATGTCTATCACAGAAAATGAGCTCAATTTTCATGTTTTCCTCGAATTTCTGACCACTAATGACGTACAAGAGACATTCTACGTCATTTCTCTGCGAATTTTGACGTTAAAGCTGACAAATCAATTTCTTATTTCATTTGAATATAAGCATCAAAGCAGCTGCATTTAATTAATTAATTTCTAAACGTATATTTCGATAAAACTTGAAAAATGCTGATTTCTCATCCAAAAAAACTTCTTAATTCCAAACATTTTTTGCAGCTTTTCTTATTTTTTTAAATTTTTTTTAAACAAATGATAAATCATCTTTTACATTTGTTTTTTAAAAAAATTAGTTTCATCTTCAAATTAAAATTTGATACGGATCTTCACGTCATAAACTGATTTTTACAGTCTGGCATTGCTTAGAGTTTCGTAGAATTTTTATCAAAATTTGTGATCTTTTTCCTGTTTTAAAGATGATTTGTCCTTTTCCTTATCTGCATTTTCAGCTCAATTTTGAAATACTTTTTGTACGAAACACAAGCTGAGTACGCTATGCCATGTGAACAGTATCGCCTACTCTCTTCATTTCCATCTCTTCAGAGCTCTTAGTTGCTCTCACCAAATAGTTACTTCTCAGCTAACAAGCCACTTCTTCATCTTCTCATTATGAGCTCTTATCATGGATTATTTCATTTTCTAATATGTTTTCTTTGTGTTGAAACCCTTCGTTCTCATGTAGATTCTCTTCTGATGTTGTTATGCCGTTGTTTGATTGCTCCATCCAATACGAGATTGGCTATACCGGACGTCGATTAGGTAGTACGCACCTGACATTGTTCTTTCATATTACCTTCTCATTCGTTGACCCTCAATCCATTATTATCCATGATTTTACTTAAGATTTCCTTTTTTTTTTCATTTTTTCTCTCAAAATTCCAACGTTTAGCTTCCTTCAATCTTTCTTTCAGCCTATGTTTTATCAAAAGGTTTTCAATAGTACCAGCTTACAACTTTAAACTTAAAGCATAATGTCAGTCAAGTTAGTAGTTTCTGTGTTGTGCTCACTATGCCTAGCACATGTAATCATCTTAAACCCTCTATTTTCTATGAAAATCATCACAAAATACAATTTTTCTCTTTATCTATGTCTCTCACTCAGCTTATTTCCCAAGTATTTTTGAATTCTTTTTCAAATTAAGAAAAAACAATCGAGATATGGGCTCCATTGTTCCCGTATATACCTGAAGTTTCAACTTTTAATTACAATCAATAATTGCTTTTTTCATTACTAATTTCCTTTCTTTTTTTCATTAATTTGAAGTTTCTTGTTTCCTTTTCCCTTCTCTTCATTCGTATCCCCTCCTCTCTCTCTCTCTCTCGTTGTTTTTTCTTTCAAGCCATTTCAATCTTTCAACACCTTTTTTTTTTCTCGTTCAATCACATATACATATTCATTTCATCTATTTCTTCTAAAATCAATTCGTTTTTGTGTATTTTCGACCTAATTGACCTACCGCAATTTCCTGCAATGCACGACATTTCCTTCATAATTTCATTTGAAAAAACCTAACTGTTCATTTATTTTTAAAAAGATATTGACAAGCTACGTCATTTACCAATATTTTCTTATTTCTGGTCAACATTATTACCCAATAAACGAGAGTATAACATATTTTAAAGGGTGAATTTTAAAATTTCTGTACTTATTCCCTCTTTCTCTCTCTCTCTCTCTTTCTCTCTCTCTCTCTCTCTCCCTCCTTTCCTCGTTATAACTTCTTATGTCAATGTACTCTTCTCTTATAGTCGCTTGTCTTATTCTTTTGTCTGTTTCAACGAAGAATAAGATGTTTTCCTTCGAGAAAGGCTTTGTACTTTCAGTTTGATGTGATGGATTTAATATCTGTATCCAACTCATCATATGACAAAACACATCTACAAACAAGTAATCTAAACGATTCTGTTATTTAATTTTCCTTTTTATGGAAATAAATCACAAAGCTTCTTCTAATTTCATTTCATATCAATCTCATCTTATTAAATTTTGAATTGAAGTAAAATCTCATGATGCATCTTTTAAATTTTCTATTTAAAAATAAAAATAAAATAATTTATATTACTATACATATAAATTAATTATAATTTTAAATATTTTTATACATATATGTGTATATTTCTTCATCATCTTAATCATAACTTCCCACCCACTTGCCTATATACTACATGCATACATACATCTTATATCTTCTATTTTCATTCCTTCTTTTGCATTTCTCATCGTATCTCTCTCTCTCTCTCTACCTCTTTCATCTCCTTCCTTCTAATCCTACTCCCTTACCCTTACGCCCCTTCATCCCAATCAGTTACCCTCTCCTCTTTCATAGCCGAAGCTTCTGATTCTACTTCCTTTTCAAACAGTGTGTTTTCTCATGTTCACACATCAACTTAGCTCTCTAACCAGTTATTCTTACTCATATACAATCTCAATAGTGTTGTTATTGTTTCTGCTTCATACCATAAGCTTATTGCCATTCACATGAGAGTATCTTCATATCATTCTTGGAAGTTGGTACTTCTGCTCGTGTTGCTGATGCTGGACATCCATGCTTCACTTCCATCCACCCCTACCCCTTCCTCAAGCCCATGAGATCTATGACCAACATCATGATGTGTAACAAGCAACATCGTCCATTGCTTAATGTCCTTTATTCATTTTTCGTTTCTTACAATCGAGTATCATCCTCAATGTAAACGTATATTCAAGTTCATTCTTACAGCTTTTCATGTTTTTACTTCTGTTTTCCAGCTAAAACGTTTCTTCCATCCTTCTCTTCTAACTAGACTTATACACTTCAATGAGCTTATACAGCTCCGTTACCACACTCCACACTCTTAATTTATCAAATTAAACATGTTTTTCAATTCTTTTCTCATTTTTTTTCGCAGAATTATACTTACTATTGCTATTTCTACTCTCTTACATTAGGTGTCTAAAGCTAAAGCTTGACGGCTTTTTCAAGTTTACAGCAGCATGTTCATCTTTATACTCAATCTAGACAACTCCTTGATTTATAAACAACATTCCAATATGCTTATATTCCAATATTTTCCGCTTCCATTTGAATTTCCGGTCATTTGATGCTCTTTATAGTCACATGGCACAACTTCTTTTTACAACTTAAAGCTCTTGTACCAAGTTTTCATATTTGTCTTTGTCTTCTCAGCTTAGATCCTCATCTACCACTTATTCTTCTTAACCTTATGTATTTCTACGTGTTTTTTCGTGTACAATTCTTCTTCTTTGTATTTTACCCAAACTTCACTTCCAACTTTGTCAGATGTTCTTTTGAATGTTGGGCCCAACATCAACGTCGTCGTCGACCACCACCAGCTCATCAAGCCGACATTCAGAAACACTCATCTACTCGGCTTTGTTCAAGAAAAAATTTGCCAGAGTGTTCGGTTTTGATTCGAAAGTTCACAAATGCATTCAAACATGTCTAGAATCCGAAGATCCTCAGGTAACGTTACTTCAACAATTGGACTAGCAGCTCACTACTTCTCCACTATCTCTCTCTCTCTAGATCTTTTTTCTTTGTTCAAAAAGTAGAAGACAGAGAGAAAAAAAGGGAAGACATACAAAGATTATATCTGAAATTTCAAACATTATTGCAGCAAGATCTATGTTTTTTGAAATTTTGATAACAATGACAAGCTTCATGTTTCTATTTTTTTTAAACTGGAAAAGGGGAAACAAGGCTATTATACCTTTTCAAAAACTTTAAATTTTAAATCAAAAATGTTGTTTCAGTTTTATTTTAATATTATATTCTATATGTTATTAGAGAAATATCTTTTTTTTTTTGGATTGAAAACTGAAAAGAGTGAAGGTGAGGGAGAACAAGAAGCTTTTCTTTCCTTCTGTTGCATCTTTCGGAAAAAAGTATAAAAAATACAATTCAGTTTGACGAATACATGAATGAAATATATTCAGAAACTTTAAGATATTTGTTTCTGAATTGACTTCTGAAGTCATCTATGTATTCTTCATCAACCCTATGCTGCACTCAGTGCCTCCTCATCATCATCTTCATCATAGTTGTCGTTGTCATCGTCATCTTTGCTTCGTTATCTCATTCATTCTTCATTCATTCTTCATGTCCAGACTTCATTGTCTTTGAATTTTTTGCAAAACGTTAGAGTTCTTACTTCCATAAAGCTCATTTGTTTTGAACCATAAATCACATTTAATTATTTCTTTTCTTAGAATTTCGTCTTCTTTCAACAAATTCTCGAAACAATTCAGAAAAAAAAAGGAAAGAAAGAGAAATCGTTAAAAGGTCTCTCCTTTTGAGTGCCAGATTATTCGTCAGCTGTTTTTTTCGCTTAAAGGAAAGGTTTCCAAGAATTTTTTTTGTTTCTCCTCTCGTGTATCCCTCTTCCTTCCTCCCACCTCCCCCCCCTCTCTCTCTCTTCTTCCTACTGCTACTGTTACCACTCCACTGCATGTAGTAGTATTATCTTCATCTTCTTCCTTCATCTCCTGAAAACAGCTTTGACCACATTTGTTTTGAAGTTGTAACTTTGATGAAATTTTTTATCTTTATAACATATAAAGTCTTGCAAAGATTTAACTATACATATTTCTTTTTATTTCAACAAAAAAGAAAAGGAGGAAAGCATTGAAGATGAACATCATACATCTGATGATGATGATGATGATGAAATCATTCTTTATATGTTTTTCATATTCAATGTCTTAATTTATGTTTTTTTCTTTCAATTTTTAACTTTCTTTTCTATATTTAGAATGATGATTTTTTTTTCTAAAAAAAGAAGTTAAATTGACAAAAATAGCAAAAACAGAACAACAATAACATTGAGGATATGTTTGTACTTACTTATACAGCTTGTTATCACATACATATAGTATATCGTTTATCTTGATGAGGGGAAAGGGGGAGGGTTTTCCACGTTTTTCGCAATTTTGTGATGAGGCCACATGAACTTTGTGCTTTTTGCAATTGTGTTTTCAACAAGAGGAAGAATGACAAATTCCGATTTCTCTACTCTTGTAGCCATCTCCTAACCCTCTCTCTACTCTGATAGTATGATCTTTCTTCTAGCCGTCCATGTTACTTTTTCATTTTACTTTCCTTCCTTTATACTATTTGATCATTTCTTTTTACTTATTTTTAATCTTTATCATCATGAAATATTGTGTGAGTGCAAGAGCAGTAATAATAGCAAAGCTCTGTATCAGTGTAGTAACAGCACTAGCTTTGAAGCACATTCAGCTACAGCAATAGCTGTAGTAGTAGCATGAGAAGCTTATTGCTTGTTCTCTCTCTCTCTCTCTCTCTCTCTCTCTCTCTCTCTCATTTTCTCTCTAAGTTTCTTATTATTTTCTTTGACTCCAGATGATCACCAACCAACCAGTGGTCCTGTTGTTCTTAAGCTTTACTAAGAAACATAATAAAGAGAAAAGAGTACAAAGTAATAAATTGGATGAGATTCCATAAGAAGATTCATATGTTATTCATTTTTATCTCATGTAATACTATCATCTATTATATCATATAGTTAACTATAATTTAATATATTTTTTGTTTTTTATCATACTATATCTACATATATCTTCTTCCACTATTTATCGGTCAATGACTAAAGTTGAAACATTGACGACCAAATGTGTTTGGATGTAGAAATCTTGTCCTCATGTGTTCATTGGCTCTTTGTCTCTCTTTCACATATTCTCTGCCTGTCGTTCTGTATGTATTTAATCATCTGAACCTTCACAATCTTACATATACACATCTATCTCAATCTCAAATATAGTTGGACAACCAGAATATTCAACTTAACTATGTGTATAATACTATATAGAACATGAAGTTTATACATACTTATAAGTTCAAATACTTCTTCCAATATCTCATATTACCTTATTCCAAACATATATAATACGTCTACAACAATCATGAGCCTCATCCTTATTCAAGCATTAACGTTCACATGTACTTCAGATGTGTTACTTTTGTTGATGAAGCATGTTATCACACTGATGTTACTTCCTATTTTCTTAGATTTAGCAGCCGTTACTACTTAACCATTGAGCAATCGTAGAACATTGATATTGCTCAGCAACATTCTGTATGGGAATGAAATCAGATTTGATCAGGGAAAAAAATCAGTTAACAAGATTATCCTTCCTTTTCTTTCACCTTTTTTTGGAATGAAAAACAAGTCGAAAATACGCTTTTTTTGTTAAAAAATCCACTTGTTTTGAACTTTTCCACTTATATATCTTGAACTTTTTACTTGTATCTTCACTTTTCAACAACATCTTTTACTCTTTAGTAGCTGAATCAGATGTAAAAACAAGTCAATCTGAATTATCTTGAGCTGTCTTTGAAGAGTTGTAGACGGTCAAGAACTATTCGCTCTAACCTTGCATCACATGTTGTTGAGGTCGTCGACCAATGCTCAATCTCCTGATGGTATGGAGCCTCTAAGTAAGGCCCTGCTTGTGCTTATCCTCTCATCCGAATTCAATTCTATGTTTAGAGCCTGAAAGCCTTTGGTATTTCAAAAACTTTGACAACGATCGAATGAATGTTTCATCTCGTTCACTAGAGTGTCAGAGAGGAAGAGAGATAATGCTTCTTCTTCAGCTTCATTTATTTCGCTCAAGTTGCTAATACCTGAAAACTTGTTCGTCTTACCTTTGTTAACATTGCCAACTGAAGTTCGTATAGATAACCTTTACAGGATCTGCTGTTCATGACAACTAGAAAGCTCAAACAACAACTTTCTAACGAAGACATGACATCAGTTCTATTTCCAACTTCTATTTATGCAGCTTATTCTCCTAATTTTCTGTTTTTTTTTGTTTCCTGCTTTTCAGGATATTTCTCTTTATCCCATAGCTCGTTTTTCATTTTTTCTATTCTCTCTCCTTTTCTCTCTTCATTTTTTTAAAAAATGACTTTTGAATTTATTCGAAATCTAGTCAAATATCTTATTAAATTTTGAAAAATCCATAAATTAGAGAAAAGAGTCTGTTTATAATCATAAAAATTGTTCTTTTCAATAATAAAATTATTTAAATGAATCAAAAAAAAAAGAAAGAAAAATAAAAATAATGAATGGTTAGCTTAAGGACATTTCATGTTTTCTTCCACTTTTTTTAGTCAAAAATTATGTCATCAAACATCAGATATGGAGTTCTTGTGACAATATTTCTTAAGAAACATCCCAAGTTTATCAAAATCTTCTGATGCTTTACTCCTTTCTCTCTTTCTCTTCCCCTCTCCCCCTCCCTCTCTCTCTTTTCCCTCATTCTTTCAGTTCACTTTTTCTTCATTTTCTTACTTTGAAGTTCATAATACAGTTGTTCCCTATTCTTTTTCATTTTACGTATTTACACAGTATCCTTTCACTCTTTCATCTTCTTCTTCCGTTTTCGCTGTTCGAACTGTGACGATGTCCTCTTGCCACTATTGAAATCTCTATAGCTCCAATCGTTCGTCACGTCTACCTAGCTAAGATGATGATGGTGATGATGATGAGGATGGTGGTGTCCACATCTTAAGTGAAGATTCATTCGTCATCATTCACGTCATGGCTGGTCAACGTCTGGTACATATGAACGTGAGAGCAATGAGTGAGCCTAAGCACAGCCGCAACTCAAACGATCCGGAAGTGTCTTGGTTCAAGAGTTTGTGCTTTGCGTCTGCTGACCATATAGAGATATAGAAAGAGGAGAGAGAGAGAGAGAGAGATAGAAAGAGAGAAAAAAAGTTGAAAACTTTCTCATATGCTCTTGTCCTTTCCTGATAATTATTTGTAATTTGTGACTTTTGGCAACTTCTTCAGATTGTATTCATGCAATTTCCAATGTTAAATGTTTCAATTTTCATTCAATTTTTAGTCATTTACGATCACTTTTTGTGTTTTTATTTGAAATTTTAATTTCTTTAATTTTATTTTAACTATCTTTTACTTTTTCATTTTTCAATAAAATTGTTTTAATCTTTAAAGTTACTGCTACAAAGCTTGAAAAGTTGTAGTGATAAGTTTATTGAAAAACATTCAACTTTACATGATAAAGTCCATCTTTCTTATGTTTCATCACAACTTTTGAACATTTTTTTGTTCTCTTCATCTGAATAGATTCATTTTCTTCTATCACTTATTTCGTCATGTTTTTTCCCTTTAAAAGCACTTGTATGATAGCTAGAAGACTGAGAATTCAAAAAAAATATTTATGAATCTTCTCTTTCTCTTGCTTTTCATCTTAAAAAAAAAAGTTTTTTTTTCTTTTAGGTACTTTTTCTTAGAAGATTCTCAGAAATTTCTTTTACAACAAGAAAATTTATTTTCAATATAATATTTCAAAGAAATGCTCTGAAATCAAGCTCAAGAGTTCTAAGCTCTAAACAGTCTTATTTCATTTTTCTTTCTTTTTTTTTCTTTGATTTTCAATTAAAAAATTTGTTCTATTTATTTTCTAATTTATTTATTTGTTTTTTTATTCATTTTACTTCTCGAAGTTATCATGTTATCAACAAAAACAAATTTTTTTCTTTTTTTGTCTTAGAAATGCTCATGGTTTCGGTAAATAGTCCTTTGTCATATCCATCTACTACATCGAATGACTTTGAGGTAAGCTATTCAAAACTATAAATGCAACGATGATGATGATGATGATGATGAACTCTTCAAACCAAAATACTTTAAAACTATACAAATAGTTAGTGAATTGTAAACGTTTTTTCCATCATTCTGGCTCAGCTTTCTATGTTCGGCATAAGGCTCAAACGTTTTGACTATTTTATGCTAATTGCCATCATATTCTTTGATTTTTGCGACAGCAAACTCAAAAATTTTGTCGCAAAACTTTGCATTTTCAAATGTCATCTCGTATACTGATGACCCTCATATTCGAAAAACTAAAATAGATATCTAATTAGCTTCAGCAAGGTCAATGTTCAAACAACTTGATTGGAAAAAAATATGAAAATATCGAGGATTTTCTCTTGTTTCGCCCCCTCTTTCCCTGGCTCCCTCCTTTCTTCCTCCTCTTTATCCAGCCATCGAAACTTCTTTTATTCAACTTATTATGTCAATTCTAATTCACATATAATTAGAGATCCATCAACACATATATATGTACAACTTATATACTTATATACGTTGTTTACGACATTATTTTAATTTTCACGTGAACTTACGTGAACCCAAACCAATTCATTTCTTCTCGAAATGCATTTGCAAAGCGGTTGCATACATGCTAGATCTCAATTCTCACGGCAAACTTCAACAATGCGAATAGATCTGGTATAGTACAGAAAGAAAAAAACAAACAATATAAATCAGAAAATATTTTGTTTTTTTGTTTTCAAAATAAAAAAAAATTTAAAAGCCTATTTATTATAAAAAATTTTTAATATATTTATTCATTTATTATATATCTTCAGAGCTCCAAGCCTCGGGTTTCCAACATTACGTTCTCTACTGTAACCAGTGCCACAGGTCTTCCAACAATTGCTGCTGAGCCTAATCAGCCACGGTCTAGCAGGTACGCGCTGATCCTTTATTCCATTTTTTTTCTTTTTTTTTTCTTAAATCATCAAGTCATTCAATCAACGATCGAAATTATCAATTTGATCTCTGTTTTCAAGATATTTCACACAACGAAACTCATATTTCGTTTTTGAAAGATTAGAGAAGTTAGAAAGGGATGCTTCTCTCTAAAAGAAGTTTTAGTTATAACTAACTAAAGCTATTACTATAATTAATATTATAGATTATATATATATATAAATTAAATATAAAATATAAATATTTCTCTGCTCATTACTGATTTTCTATTTAAATTTCTTTGAGCCTCTTGTTACAATTCAAAAACTAAATTTTAATTTGAAAACTAAACAGAGATGAAATAAAAAATATTATAAGGTATAATCAAACTACATATCTCATATATATTTATTTAATAAAAGATGTTACATCACATAGTTATGTATTCATCTCTGTATTTTCAAATTTTATTTTCTCAAATAGTTTATTTTCTTATTTTTATGATAGAAATACATATATAACTATGCTATCTATATGGTTAAATATTCCTTTTTTTATATTTTAAAAGAAAAAAACGTAATATGACACGATAGTACATCAATATACGATCTGTTGTGATGTGTAAGATGACAATAACAGAGAAATAGAGAAATAGAGAGAGAGAGAGAGAGAGAGAGAGAGAGAGAGAGAGAGAGAGAGAGAGAGAGAGAGAGAGAGAGAGAGAGAGAGAGATAAATAGAGAGATAGAGCTGAAAACTTTATTTGGAGTTTACTGATCATTGGTGAAATGAAAAAAAACTAAAGTAGAAGAAAGAAGAGATGAGATAGAGCAATGAGATGATTGTTTATTTCTTTATTATATAAACATCTTATAGTTAAAGACGGAGCAAGGGAGATAAAGTTTGGAAAAGATTATAATTTGATTTTGATTTAAGAGATTATGAAAGATTAAGAAACTTGAATTTCATACTGAATTTTTGAAATTTTTATTGATGTTAACAGAAAAAAACTTTTAATTTTTTTTTGTCAAAAGAATGTGAAAAATGATAGATGAGAGAATACTAATACGCTTGATTGCATTCTTCTCGAAAGCTCTTGCCAGCTCAACAGTTAGTCTGCACTATCGTTATAAAAGCACAAGCTATCATAAGCTTGGTTGCGTCTGATCAAGCTGTTGCCATCTCCCTTCATTCATTTCTGGTGTGCCGTCTGAGCATTCTGTCATACACATCTCATCATTAACATCCAACAGAATTATTTTCATTTCGATATATCTACAATGAAACTGTGAGCAAAGGGATGACATGAAGTCATGAATGATGAGAGGACTGGAGAGAGAGAGAGAGAGTGAAAGAGAGAGAGAGAGAGAGAGAGAGAGAGAGAGAGAGATAGAATGAAAGAGAGAGAGAGAGAGAATGAAAGAGAGAGAGAGAGAGAGAGAGAGAGAATGAAAGAGATAGAGAGAAAGAGAGAGAGAAATACGAAGAGGACAACGTTCATTTGTCGTCATTTTGTCTCTGCTATTGGCATATTTCTCATTTTCACTCTCTTTAATCATTCTTTTCTCATTTTATCTTGATATATTCAATTATTCTAAAAGCGATAGTTAGTAATGAGCTAAGAGAATGAGATAGAACCCCAGAAGCAGATGGCAGAAGTACTGACAAAACATAGGAAAATCACATGGAAGATGATAAAGAGAGAAGAAAAATATGTTTGAAGAATTGTTGACAGGAGGCTTTTTTTCATTTTCCATGCATATCTGTGACATTGTTCCATTTTTGTACTTTTAATCGAAATACATCATCTACAAGCTTCTTCTTCTCCTCGTTCTTCATTCACCCTCATTTGATGTGTCAAAACTTCTTTTTTTTTTGAAGTTGCTTCATGCGTTAAGTTTTTTGACATCACTCCGTGAATATTTGAACTTTCTCAAGTTTTAAGCTTTACTCTCCGGATATTCTGGAGCATCTTTTTACTTTTTTTTTCGTCTTTTTTTGATTGCATGCATGTCCACCATGGGACATATAGAAATGAGGTGATCGTTGTTGTCCCATTTCCATATAGAACTCTCCGAATTTCTGATCAACTAGTTTCAAAAAAAAAAAGAAAAAATTTATTCCGATAAAGCTATTAGTTAACTTGATTCAATGTTTGAAAGAAAAGTATTGAATGTTCTTAGTTTTTTCATTATCAAATATACGATTTTCATTCTTTATCTTGAACTCTATCATCAAGTACTAAACAATCTGATGTTTAAAGCTTTTGAAATTCCAAAAAGATAATTGTTTTTCTGTGTTTGCAATTTGTCTGCTTTGAAACATCTCACATCTTTTTCTATCAGTTCTATTGTTTCTACTCCCACCCCCTCTTCTCCTCCCTCACCCTCACCCTCACCCTCACCCTTTCAATGAATCTTCTGTCATTCCTCTTATCCTTAAGCTTTAGCTCTCTCTCTCTCTCTCTCTCTCTCTCTCTCTCTCTCTCTCTCTCTCTCTCTCTCTCTCTCTATTTCTTTATTTACTACAAAAATATATTTTTCCTTTGTTACTTTATACATCTGTGCACCGTTCATCAAATCAGTTTCCGCCTAATTCCACTACATCACATCGAAGTTCATAGATTATCTTTGACCCTACGTAAGAAATAAATAGAAATAGTTAAAGTACTAGCTAACATTGAAAAAAATTCTATTAATCATGCATCTGTTATACCATAAAGGCATTTATCTATCAACAAAGAACAAAGCTTTTTACGTTACTGAGAAAGAAAAAGAAGTGAAAGAGGGAGGGCAGAGAAGTACGAGGACAAGCATCAGTAGGAGGAGGAGGAGAAGGAGGAGAAAAAGTAGGAGAAGTAACACATATCAAGGAATGCTGAATCTACATAAATCTCTCTCTTTCTCTTTCTCTCTCTTTCTTTCTTTCTTTATCCATATGAAACGCCTTTTTCAGTCAAAATATTGATCTTGCCTATTTTTCAAATTCACTTTAAAAATTTTTTTATTTTCCTCCTTTATTACCAAAATTTCTAGAAAAAAAGATTCATCATTCTGTCATTTGTGACGATATAACAACTAGCCTCGTTTTGCTCACATTCCTCCACTAGTAGTTTTTGCTGCTTCAGCTTGTCCATGTTTTCTTTTCTTTTTTTTTCTTTTTTTTTTGGAAACACACATATGCGTCTGTCTATCTTTCGTGCTGGTCAGATCTCAGTAGTTGTAGTAGTAGTAGTAGCTAAAGCATAGCAAAAGCTTTACTATATGAACTGTATACATATAGCTTATATATAAAAAATATTATAATATAGTATAGTATACTATACTATATAACATATAATATTATATATAAATACTCTTATATTAAATCTTTTTATCTATTCATTTCTATGTTAGTAATAACAATTCTATTTCGTCTTCATATTCACAAGCATCATCATCATCATCATCATCATACCTACAATCATATTTAGAGCCATACTTTCTTCTTTTTTCCAATTTTTTTTTACTTTAAAAAGAAAATTGAAAATAATTTTACATTTACTATTACGATTTCATCATATAATCAATTTATTTTGATTTATATATATATATATATATCTATGTCATATACCTTAATTCAATCATATCATTGACTCCAATCGATTAACTTCATAATCAAATTGTATTTGGAAGAGAGAAAAAGAAGAGAAATAGAGCAAAAGCAAAGAAAAAGTTATATATTATAGTTATAGTTGTTAACTATTCTATCAGTTTATCTTATATTATTCCTTTTTCTTAATTTTCACTCTTTTACTATTTGTTGGCTGGCCTGTAATACGCAAAAGCTTCATACATTCTCTTTTCTTCTAAAAATCAAAAATCATGTTGTTGAAGAAGAACTGATGAATGTGATTCAAACACCTGAAGTTCATGCTGTCAACTCCTTCTGTTTCAATTTGTTCATCAGAAGGCTTGATAAAGCTTGAACGATCTCCCACTTTTCTAGTTTCGTCGTCGTCTTCTTCTTCTCCTCCTCCACCTCCTCCATCTCTTCCATCTCTTCCCTCTCTTCCCTCTCTTCCCTCTACTTTTATTCTCTTTCGTCGTGGCCTGGCGTCGAATATATTTTTCTAATTTTCTATTCACTTGTCAAGCTATGCTGTTAGCTTGTTGCTACTATGGATAACAACAGAATTCCTCTCCTTTTTCATTCGTCTATGTATTTCTCTTCATCAACCCTTCGTTCTCTCTCTCTCTTTCTCTCTCTCTTTCTCTCTCTCCCTCTCTTTCTCTCTTTCTCTCTCTCTCCTTATCCTGTAACCTTCTTCACTCCCATTTTGAAAACAAAATCTTATGAATATTTACTTATAAATTAACATTTTCTGATCAGATAATATTTTGTCCCGTCTCTCTTTATTCTGTTTCGTCTTCTTTCTTCTGCCTGTCATTTTCATTGACTCTCTCTCTCTCTCTCTCTCTCTCTCTCTCTCTCTCTCTCTCTCTCTCTCTCTCTCTCTCTCTCTCTCTCTCTCTTTCAGTTGTTTTCTTTTTTTACAAAGGCTAGTGCTCAGTTGATAGCATGTACTGTACTGTGTAGCTAATTACAGGTGTATTATGTCGTCTACCTCAGTATCTTCCACAAACATCTTTGTTGAGCAAACATCTTCCTTTCTAATTTTATCGAATTGTCACACATATTTGGAGCATTTGTGTTCTCTTCTGATGTAAAACCAGCAAACATGTCCTTATTCTCTCCCCGATATGAACCCTGATATACCAAGAAAAACGATAAAAACTGACGTCAGGCGGTTATTGGCCTGTGGCCTGAAGCCATTAGTCGTCCAGGCGGGTGGCAACCATTTCCAGCATTATGTCTGCGCCTATCATGTAAATTGTTTTCAGATGTTATGTGAATATGTTCATCCTGACTTCTACATATAGAAGTTCATTTCAGTATTCAGAAGATGAAATGTTAGAATATTAAAAAGTGACGTCGCATCTTTCTTACATTTCAAACTTCTCGACAGAATCTGACAAAATTGAAGTTGAACATGCTTATATCTTTATCGTCAAAAATCCCGAAAGCGTCAATGAGATATGCAGTAAACGGACATGGATATTGACTATCCTATATACTCTCCGAGTAAAATTCATGATTAAGTCATATGCCATCAGAAGATCAGTCCCCTCTCTGAATCTTTCCTCTCTCTCTCACATATAGCTCCATGTGTTTGCCAAATTAAAGCAAACGCAAGCTTTTCTGGTCAGAACGAGATTGACGATGAATGAATCAATGCTGAGAAGGTTAAATGATTCCCAATCTTCAAATTGACATCATATACGAATGTCTCATCAATTTGTTGTTCTTTGACGTCTTCAAGATGTTACTACTCCAACTTACGACTACTATTACGGCTAATGCTTCTCCTACTACTGCAACGATACACAACAGCTTCTGTTCGATAGTTGATCATGTAACTACGTTTTTTTCCGGTTAAAACACATGGAAGCACATACAACATGTACATGCATGTACATACATCTATAGCAAAATTACTATTTTTTGAATTTTTTTTGTCTTTTTGGTATAACTATCACACTATATGTTATAATTAGATATATGCATATGTCTGTATTTCTCATATAGTCTCATATATGGAAGAAAATAAAGTAAAACAGAATTTCGTTCTGCTTAATCATACAAAAAATATAATTGAAAAGCAATATTCAACGTGAGAAATTAGCTGAATAGGCGTTGCAAGCTTCTGACGACCGACATGTAGCATATGCTTGATAGTGGCATAAGCAAATACATGCACACATGCACATGTATGTATGTAGCTGTATCATGGTCTAAGCCATCTAATCATCAGAATAGCTTTATTAAGCTGACATAATCGATTTTTATTTGTTTCGCTTGTACCTTTTCATATGTGGAACATCATCAACGATTGTATTTGTGTCTCATACCTGTGATTCTCATGCTCTACTGAAGATTTTGGGATTCACAACTCTCATGCATATTAATCGTCATTTGGCTTACATGTTACATGCTCTTTTTCTTCTTCAAAGTTGTAACATCATTGAGAACATCTTAAGAAGATATATAATATTCAATAAGTTTTTATTGGTATATATCATCTAATTAAAGTATAATATCTAGAAAATATCAGATTATACTGATATGATATATCATATTCTACATCAATAAAGAGGAGAAACTTCATTTATTTAGTACTATGTTTACTGTTATTGAGAGAATTTATCTATTTTTGAAGAAGATATAGAGAGAAAAAGAGAGTGTAGAGATAGAAAGAGAGGGTAGATAGAAAGAGAGGGTAGATAGAAAGAGAGAGGGTAGAGAGAGAGAGAGAGCTCAATATTTCAATGATCAAATTCAGATTAACTTTCTCTTATATACTAAACTTAAATTTTTTTATTTAATCTCTTTTTATCACATCATACCATAGGCATATCTATCAAATACATCATCGTCATCATCATCCTTCTTCTTCTGAATCAGTCAACATGTTCTGAATCACTATGTGACACTTACAGACTTGTCTGATAGATGCCCCCAGGGCAAATTCTAATCCAGATTAGCAAGCTCTTTGCCGGCCTCATGCGTATCCAACTCTGGAGCCCTTTTCGCGCTTTTTTTCACTTATTCTTTCTAAGTTTTCTGTAGATGCAAATGAGCATAAAAAACTAATTGAGATGCTATTGACAAGTTTGATTCTCCCCACTTGGAATAACTTTGAGCTCTGATGCTTCTATAACTTGACAACTCATCTTCGTTTTCATCTGAACACCACCCATATTCGAACTAACCAACATCATCAAGCCAGAATATGCTCCTATATTCATTCAGCCTTTTTTCCAACCTAACGATGGTTGCTTTTAAGACATTTCAAACGGAATGAATAGCAAAAAGCAATTAGCTCAGGTCCCGATGGGCGTATAGGTTTAGTCTTCCTTCACATGCATTCGTCCATGTTGTCTGAAGACGAAGCCAAACTGAAAATCGCAATGAGAACACACCCCCAGACTAACTATAAAATACTTGAATTAATTATAATTTCCTTTTTTTTTGTTGAAAACGTATAGTTAGTCAATTCTTCCAACTTTTTAAGCGTTTCAGTCAATTTAAATTAAAGAAAGTTAATAGAATTTCAGCATAAAATACCATTTTTTTTCGTTCAATTTCGCGCATGATTTCACCAATTTTTGAAATAATTAACCAGATCTAAAAGCATTTGTATTGATTTTTCTCACTTTCCTCTATTATTATTATCCTTTTTTCTGCTTTTCAACGAGTTTAGTTATTTATGAACTTTTCAAAAGTAATTATATATGTTTTAGATAACATATATGTATGAAAACTATCGTTTTTGAAATAAAAAGCAGAAATTCCCTGAATTATTTTAAAATTATTTATTATACATAACTAATATTATTTTATAATAATATAAAATATAATAAATATAATAATTGATTGTCTAGTTTTGGCCAAAAATGAATAATTTCTGCAACAAGAGCAACGTAATTCCGGAATGTGTGTCTGAAGTTTGAATCATCCAAAGCTCATTCATTTAATCTTCTTTTTCCCTAATTTTTTTCTGTTAAAAAATTTTTTTTATTTCATCTTTACTTCATTTTACCTTAAAATAAGGTAAATTGACGTATTTCCATGTTTGTTATGAGATTTTGTGTTCAAATTATTTAAAAAAATATATATTTTGTTGTCATTGACGGTGGAAATTTGAATTGTGAATACTTTTTTTCATATTTAGTAGTAGTGTTTTGGCTTCAAAAGCTAACCTTTACATTCATATCTCTTTCTCTCTTTCTTTCTCTTTTTCTTTCTTTCCATCTCTCTCTCTCTCTCAATCTCTCTCTCTCCATCTCTCTCTTTGTAAGTTTTTCTTTAACTACCTTCAATTTCCACCTCACCCCCCCCCCTCTCCTCCTCCTCCTCTCGTCCTCTCCCTCAATTTCTCTTTTTTTCCCAACACTGGTTTCATATTTATTCTCAGTTTATTTCATTTTTTTTCGTATATGAATTCGAAAGTGAAATAGAAACTGATGGAGAGAGCAAGACCTCAAAATTCCAAAATAAGGCTCAATATCAAGAATTCTATAGCTCAAATTCTGAAGTATCTCTTAATATCATAACAGCTGCTGTCGAACTCTTTTTGCTTTCCATGTGAACAGCAGCAAAATTTCCCAATTAGTCTACCTTCTAGCCCTGCATTTCAGCTCTGATAACCGACAAGAATTAGCTTCAACATGATCAGTTTTTGTTTCTTTTTTTTTGGATTTATGAACTGTTTTTGCTTCAAAATTGAATTTAAAAATTTGTAGTATTTATGTCTCAAATATTTTCTTGTCAATACCATTCTGTTCTCTATTTTGTTCTTTTTTTCATTGAAAATTGCTTGAAAATCTGTTTTGTTTCTCAATTAAAGCTTTTCAACAGCTACTAAACTTCTTCTCAATCTACTTATTCATCCTGAAGAAGTTGATGTTCTCATCCACTAATTTGTCATCTGAAGAACTACGTTGTGAAGTAATAGCACATAGTTAACTATTTGAAGTGTTTTTGCTTCGTATCTAGTTGAGATAAATCTCTGCTTCAGTTCAAGAAACAGTTCTCAGTTTCATGTGCTAATCTCAGTTTTCCTAAATGCACATACATGCATACCCATCGTTTTATATCTTCAAAAGCTGCAAAGAAAAATGAAATTTCTCGTTATCATCATGATGAGCAAAGAAATAATTCCATTTATTTTGATTTTGAAGAGAGCATCAACAACTTTCAAGAGTTTTTTTTAGGTTTTTATCAACTTCATGTAACCTGTTGCTTGAAGATTTTTTGTTTTTTTTTTCATTTTCTGACAATTTAATCTATCACATTTTCTTCTTTAATTGTTGTTTCATAGGAAATAATCAGAAAATAGTTTTCGAAACATTACTTGTACCTAACATGTGGCAATTGCTTTCTGTCCCAAAAGCATACATACATATGTTGGTACATGTTGATCAAGCTTAGATGAACATGTTGTTTTGAAAACGAAAAAGTTCAAGAAGACTTTTATATCTTCTTCATCACATCCGTTTGGTAATTGAGATTGAAGAAGCCAGGAAGGATAGGTGACTTGAACTTGGAAAGGAGATCTATTTCATGTGAAGGTGTTTGCTTCGTACTGCTTAGTAGATGTATATAAGACAATTCTTTTCCTTTTTTTGTGTTCTTTCTTTCTTGGTAAGAATGTTCTAGAAAGCTTAATCGCTGATAATTCGCTTAATATTCTCATTCCACATTTAGTTTTTTTTAATTCGTTTTATCATAAAAATAATAAATATCATATATTCATGTATATATATATATATATATGTATATATACATATATGTACTATATATTCTTCAATATATACTACTAATAAGTAACTCTCACATGTACTCTTGCATTGCTATAGCCTCAGGCTGTGTATGAACAGGCAACGTCCAAGCAGTAGCCTGCTTGACTTCTTACTAGTTGAAGCAGAGTAGCGACAAACGCAATGGCGATGCTACATTGCCGAAACTTAAGCATAACTCTTCCATGTCAGTATGCAAGCTCAAATGTAGTGGAAATAGAATGAAAGAGGTTGATGAGAGTGCACATGTGAATCCATGAAACATAGCAGTATATGCAACTGGTTGTCAGAGAGAGAGAGAGAGAGAGAGAGAGAGAGAGAGAGAGAGAGAGAGAGAGAGAAGAGTTACTACCTCTGTTAAATGAGCTGTTTCGTTGTCTGATCTTTCTTGTCTGTCTTCCTGAAGCTTCTTCCTTTCAGCTCAATTTTGCTCTCACTATGCGTCAGAAAAGAAACTTCAATGATCTCCAGGCAATTTTGAGCTAAGCACTTAAGCTGAACATTAAGTTTCCTCTAATGTCTTAAAGCCTTTCTTGAAACTTTAAATACAACCTATTCTAATTTTAACCATAATTTATAATAAAATTTAATATTTTTCAATAAATATTTTCTTTTTATGATCTCAAATTTAAAAACTTGTTTTTCCCATTCAAAAGTATATAAAAACTTCTTTTTTTCTTTTTTTTTATTTCCAAAAGTTATATTGTCCTAAAATCTATGTAATAGTTCCTCGCCTAAAACGACTTGCACTTTCGGGGATAGAGATGAAAAAATTTTTTTCCGTTTGTTTATAAGCTCATTCAGAAGTTTTTTTCTCATTTCTGTTTCTTCTCAGTTTCTATCATCACTTCTGATGTCATCATCAACATTTTTTCACGTAAAAATGACGTGAACATTTGGTAATAGATGACGTGTCAGTCAGAATGATTTCATTTTTAAGTTTTGTATGACATTAACCGGTTGTAGATGAGTGTTTAGGCAGATTAGCTGAGCTATAGATGCTCTTGAATCAGTCTCGTGAATTACATTCTCTATATACTATATACATCATCACATTTTAATATTTGTTATTGAAATATATTGTTATCCTGAAAAACCTGGAAAGGTCTGTACTTGAGTTATTCAGTTCAGTTGAATGATCTACTATTGAGTACAACGTCAAACCTCCTTACCTGCTTTTTCCATTCACATTCTATCCACCCTCTCTCTCTCTCTCTCTCTCTCTCTGTCTCTCTCTCTCTCTCTCTCTCTCTCTCTCTCTCTCTCTCTCTCTCTCTCTATCTCTCTCGTTATCCCTTTTGTCTCTCTTGTATGCCGCTCTCTCATCTTTTCAAAAGCTACAATTACTTTTTTCTCTGATCCAACTTCCTTTTTTACTTAAATTTTCCTCTCATTTGCTTTTGTTTTACCTTCCCTTTCCACCTTGTTTGTCATCTTGTTTCTTTTCCAAATCTATTTTGAAGTTTTCTTCCTTAATGCCATGAGTTGAGATGAAGAAAACCTCACACAACATATAAGATGTTCGGCTACTACTGATTTACCATAAGTTTACTTATTTGCAACTCTAGCAATTTCATTCAGTTTCATCAAGGAGTCACCTATTTCCTCTTCATTTTACTTTTTTTTGCTCCATCTCTTCACAACTACTATCATTTGATCGTTTTTTGTGTGGCGAAAAAAAATGCTTGAGGCATATTGACATCAAAGACTATTCACCTCTCTCTTTCTGCCTACACTTCTTTTCAGCCTCTTTTTCTCTCTCTCTCTGTCTTTCTTACCCTCTTAGACTATTTTGAATAAAGCTCAAGAAAGAATAGTTACCAGAAATATTTATATATATTTGAAGAAAAGGAAGGAAACTGAGAATTAGGAAAGAAGAAAGTAAGAAAAGAGAAGGACAGTGGGAGATGAAGCTAAGAACTATGGAGAAGACTAGCTTCCTCTCCTGCCCTGCTTCCTGCTTTTGGCTTCACATAACCAAAAAGAGAGAAAGTACAATAAATGAATCATTAAAAGTTTTTTCTCTCCTCTTCTTTTCATCTTCTATCTTTCAACCCATTTCTTTCTCCATCTTCATCTCTTTCCTTTCCCCTCTCCTCTCTCTCTCTCTTTCTCTCTCTCTCTCTCTCTCTCTCTCTCTCTCTCTCTCTCTCTTTACTATATTTCCAAGTTTGCTTTTTCATCTAACCAATATATTATAATTATATTAATAATAATTAAATATTCTTCATTTGCGTCTGACTTTAGAACGTTTGCAATGCTTTCTTGCTCTGTCTTTCGTTCTTTTTTCGAAAAAAAAGTTAAATTTACTTATATTTTCTGTCCTTCTCTGTTCTTTTTTTCACAAATATTTCATGATAATCACAGTAAAAAGAATAAAAATTTCAATATTCCCTTTTATATCTCATTTAGATATATATATCCAATTTTTATTATGAAAATTACATTGATATTCATGTTGCAAGCTCACTCATCCACTCGTCTTCATTGAGTTCTTTCGTTCTCTTCCTCTCTTCAATTTTCTGTTGTTTCTCTTCAATTTTTTCTTTTCTCTATTACCTTTTCCCACTTTTTCCAATGTTTTTTCATTTAAAATTAAATTGACTAAGTACCATTGAGTGAATATTCAATTAGAAATAGAAGAAAATGAGTAAGTACTTGAAATATAGTATGCTTACTTATTCAATCAACCTTATCCTTAACCCTTCTCTCTTACTCCCTCTCTTCCTCCTTCCTTCCCTTTCATTCTCTTTCTTTCTCTCTCTCTCTCTCTATATATATTTTTTTCTCCTTTCCAACTCTTTTCCGGCTATTCCACCTATTTCAAAAATGTTTCTTTTTCTTTGTCTCCAATCGTAAATTTAATCATTTTTTTTATTTTTTCTGGTTAAAAGCTCAAACTACCTCATTTCTTAAGCTTGAAACTCAACTTCAATCATATTTATATTCAGATTTCATTCAAATAATACTAATAGACTACATTTCTTGTTCAAACAAATTTCTATAATTTTAGAAACAAAGTACGTAAAGATGTAAATGAAATAAGTTATAACAGCTGCCTTCAATTTATTTTTTTCCTTCTTTTTCTTCTTATATAGGGTACATCATGCCCTTCCTTTTCTTTTTATTTTGTTCCATTTTCTATCATTCTCTTCATCTCTCTCCCTTTCCCTTTCTCTCTCTCTTTCTCTTTCTATCTCTCTCTCTCTTTCTCTCTCTCTCTATTTTCCCTCTATTTCTCCCCTTTTTCTGCTGTTAATTCATCTTGCTTTTCTCTCACGTTCACAAGAAGACGACGAAAATTAGAGAACAGATGAGATTTTCGGTTTTTTTCCCATCGTTTCTATCTAACAAATAAGGCTCTCATCTTGATATCAAAAATAGTAGAAGCATAACTAACCTCATGGAGCTTTTCCTTTTCAAAATTCTATTTTTCCCTGCCTTTCCATTAGATTTTTTAATAAAATGTATGATGAATATATACATCATGGATAGACAGTGTATGGATGAAATATCAGCAGTTTTCAGCTGTACATGACACATTTGAGTTTCTCCGTCACAAAACTTAAGTTGAAAGCTTTACCAATATGTTCTGGAGCATTTTGTCTAGCAACGTAAATTATACGAATTTCTAGGTTGAAGTTTCTAAATAAGCCAGCATATGTTAGCTTTGCAGCTTTTTCACTCCCTCCCCCTCCCCCTCTTTTTTTTTCATTTCATTCCTTCTTGGCATCTCCCTGTTCCATAATCCATTTTCTTTCTGTTAAAGTTTTATTTTTTCAAATATGTAATAGTTAACATATACACTTATCTATGTTTTAACTATCTGATCATCAAAATTTTCATTTTCTTGTGATTAATCCTCTCTCAATCCTAAATCTTTTTATCTTATTCATGACGCATTTTGGAATCTGATTCACAAGAAAATCATTTTCTCAGCTTTATAAGTCTTCTTCATTCGTCTGTCTACATCATTGACATCACATTTTCCTTTTGTTTATCCATAATTTGGCGGATTTTCTATCATTTACTTTCTGTTTTTCTTCATAAATCCCTTTGTATCTTTTGCTGTCCAAAGGCTTAAGAAGTATGAAAATGAAACAAGCAGATAACACTAATTCAACTGCTTAATATCAGAAAAGAAATTAAAAAAAAGAAAAAAAGAATCTTCTTCTACATCTTCTGTTCTCATTTTTTTCAGAAATAGGAACCACCACCTCCCCCTATCTAACGTTTCCTCTTCTCCTTCTCTCTCTCTCTCTCTCTCTCTCTCTCTCTCTCTCTCTCTCTCTCTCTTTTCCTTTTTCCTTATTCTCTCTCTGTCTCTTTTACAGTCTGTTGTTATTATATGAACTCATTTACATTTCTCTGAGCTTCAAATCACATAAGAGACTTGTGGATGGATGGCAGCTGTTCGACCTCCACAACCTACTCCTTCTTCCTGCTTAGTAACAAAGCCAACATTGTCATTGTTCATTCAATCTTACTAGCTATTCTACGATGTCATCGTCGTTGTTGTCATTTCTTTCTTCCAATTCTCTTATCGGACACTTCGTTCTTTAGATATACATACATGCATCTCATTGTCTTGAACGACGTCGTCGTCCTCACCATGATCACCATCGTCTTTTCCTTTCTTTTCTTCATTTCCTTCTAATTTTCCAGCTCTTTTCCTGTTTTTCTTTATATTTTTGATTCATATTAACTCTCATTTCAATCAATTATTGTAATTCTTCTGTCTTCAACAACTGATTTGTCAACTATATCCTTCAGAAGGTTATTGGAATGTGATGAATAATAGAAGTTCGGGTCAACCCACAACTGAAATTCAGCCTTTCGGCATTTTTGTCGTTCGAAAATTCCATGCTGCTCAGCGTGATCTAGCCAGTATTCCTAATCCAATAGAAGCTTTTGCTAGGTAAAATCATCAAAACTTCTTCAGAATATATCTGAAAACATGAGAATTAAATATTCCTTCGATGATACGAATGACAAAATTTATTCCAAAATACAATAATTTTCTGGTTTTGTACCATTCTTCTAATTTCTTTTGTTGTTTTAGCTATTGGCGTCCAGATACATCACCAGCTTCATCTGATCGTAATGCACGTGATACTTCACGGTCAAATAGCCTAAGTCGTGATGAGGGGCTATCATCTTCTCGAGAATCAGCTCGTGATAGCTCTGTCGGTCGAGTACAGGAGAAGCCATCAACAGAACAGTCACCAACAGTAGGAAGTGCAAGCCGTCGAGAATCTCGATTCGCCCGATCCCATACCACCGCAACTAGCTATGCGCCAGGTTAGAAGTTCATTCGGGATAAAGTTTGTCACAATCAAGTGCTTCAGGAACATCGTCATCTAATTCCACATATCCCACTAGACGAACCAACTCATGTAATAACGAGGATGCTAGGTAAGTCGTGAATTAAATCTTTTTCTTTAGAGAAATTGCTTCAATACGTACATGTTTCAGTACTTTCCAAGGAGCTCAAGCCAGTACAGTTGTAACAACAATGGATCAAGCCAAATTCGATACAGCTGAGATTGACAAAGATCGAGATCTTCAGATGATAGTTGATTGGTCGTTACCAATTATCGACATGGCAGCTGTTTTTCCAAACACAATTCTGAGCAGAGTAAGTTGTTCATGTTTCCTAATAGGAGCTTATCTTTATATATTTTTCTTTTTTCAGTTAACATATACAATTTTCAAAAAAGCTGACTTGTTCCGAATTTTCAAAATTAGTCCAATCAAATTTTTCAACTATTTCCATAGTTTAGAGGATGGTTATTGGGATATTCCATGTAAGTTTAATATTTTTATAATCAGTTCAAGACCAAATTATTTTTTTCTTTAAATATCTGAGACTGTGACATGTTTCCAGACCATAATCGGATACATGCTGCTGATGTTTTACATGGATGTTATTACCTGACTTGCCATGGTGTTCGTCCATCTTTCGGGCCATCAGCTTCTCCAGATTCTTTACTTCCTCAGCCACTTCCACCAGCTCAAAGCATGTCAGCCAGTATGAGTACATTAGAGGTAATGAGTCTCATAGTGAGATGATAATATTATATAATTATAATCTTTATTATAGTTAATGGCCTTATATACTGCTGCTGCTATGCATGATTATGATCATCCGGGACGAACAAATGCTTTTCTAGTAGCTTGCGAAGATCAAAAAGCTATTCTATATAACGATCGTTCTGTGTTGGAGAATCATCATGCGGCTGAATCCTGGCGCTTACTATGCTCAAAAGGCTGTAATTTCATTGAAAACTTAGATGCTGCTGAAACAAAACGATTTCGGTAAGTGATATGCTTTCAAATAACTTGGCTTCATCCCAATATTATAGATATCTCGTCTTGGAGTACATCCTTGCTACTGATTTGAAGCATCACTTTGAGATAATAATGACTTTTAATGAGAAAGTAAGTTTGGCAATATTAGCAACTTATCCACCTGATTTGAAATAATTTTTTAGACAACTGATATGGAATTATCAAATGAATCTGACCGATTATTGATATCAAAGATGATCATCAAAATGGCCGACATCAACAGTCCTTGTAAACCTTATCCATTACATCGCCAATGGACTGAACGAATCTGTGATGAATTCTATATCCAAGGAGATGAAGAAAAACATTTGAGTATGACCGTAACTCCTTATATGGATCGAGATGATGCTCAAGTTGCTAAGCTTCAAGACTCTTTCATCGCCCACGTTGTTAGTCCTCTGGCTGTTGCTATGAATGAAGTAAGGATTTGTATCTCAACATGGCATTATAATCCACAGAAAAATGATAAAAAGATCATCTAACATCTAATGATTATAGGCTGGCCTTCTTCCAATTTTACCTGGGTTGGTAGAACCTGAGATGATGATCAATCTCAAGCACAATCATCAGAAATGGCTTCAAGAAATTGACTCATCTAGCTCCAGTTCTGGTAATTCAATCTTTCAAGTTCTTACTTCATTACATTCGAATTTTAGTTGCGGGCCTGGGAAATGGAATAATCGAAGAGGAAAGCTCAAGTAGTGACAGTCCAGATGCACTTAAACGTAGTCCATCAATAGGGTCAGATGTTGAGGTATGTTGTAATTCATCATCATTTCCTATGTAAAACCTTCATATTCCCATGTTATATCTTACAATTCATTTCCTTAAATTATTTTTTTCATTTAATTAATCAATAAGCTATATTTGAAATTCAAGTTTCAATATACCTTTCTAAGCTTTTTCCAAGTTGTTAAATCTAGTTTCCATTTAGCTGTCCCCGTCTTCTTCTACCACATCCTTTTGCGGTATTACTAGTTCTGGAACTAGCTAGCTGATGAATAGTAACAGATGAATATGAGCTGATTTTATCTAATGCTAAAGCAACCTATTTACTTACCACATACTTGACGATGAATCAGCATATCTGCGTGAGCACTACTAAGCTCACACTGAACTTCAAGCTTAATCACGATGCACAGCCAGCTCAGACCAAGAACTGCAGATGACAACAACATCTACTACAACAACTACTACTACGACTTCAACTTCGATTTCGACTTCGACTAGAACTACAATTACAAGTCGTCCCAATCAAGCATGTCATCTTAGAGAGCTGTGTATCGTTCGTCAGGTGTCATCTCATGTCAGAATCGTTGTCAGTTACGTCAGTGATAGGCTTGCTCGTTCATCAGCTCATTTGGCTATTCAGAATATTTTGTCCAAAAAACCGAAATTGGTGAGAGATTTCGAATATTATTTTAGTGATGTGTGTTGAAATTAATACAAATCTAACGTTATAATACCTTAGTCTGTATGTCATTTATAGTTAACTATATGTATATAATATACATAATAATCATAATAATACACATAAATAGCATGTTTTCTTATAAAATTTATAATTTCTAACTTAAATATTATTATAAAATTAGTTTGTCTTCATATAATATGTAGGATATTTAACAATTCAATACACATAACTTATATGTTTTGTCACTTACTAATAAGTTTTCTGAAAAGAAAAATGTTCTAAGTCTCATCTAATACAGCATGCATGTATTCACAAAAACCTTATTTACAAACTTTAAACTAATGTTTTCATATTTTCAGGATGCTTTTGACATGTGTACGATCCAAGAGCATGATGAAGAAGAATATCTTTAAGCTTCTTCATTTGTGACTGCTATGCAGGTGCCTCACAATCCATTTACCTCTTCATCTTCATTCACATATTCCTGAAATCTATCTATATTCACTAAATTCTTCATTATAAAATCAAAAACAATGGAAAACCAAAGAAGCAGGAGCAAAAGTAGAAGCAGAAGAAGACGACGATAAAGCTTTTTAGTCCCTTTCTCCTCTTCTCTCTCTCTCCCTCTCTCTCTCTCTCTCCAATCATGAGTAAAGAGAACTATTTCTTTATTTTCTTCAATATTCCTTTCATGGCACTTGTACTCTTCAAAACAACAATAACAGTCAACTGTCCTCAACTATTTTATTTCAAATACGCCCTCGCAAATGGTCTGATAGTTCATATACAACATAATATGGTCAAGCTCATCAGATATTTGCTTTTAATTTTTGTATTTGACGTCGTCGTTGTCCTCCAAACTCATCATCATCATCATCATTTGCGTCGTCGTCATCATCATCCTAATTATCATTATCATCATCATCTTCTTCTTTATAAATCTATTTGATTGAAGCTGCCATACATGCTGTCAAGCTGTTTTCGTTGTCACTTTCAAGATTGTCAAACTTCTATTTTCGTGTTTTGTTGTATATTTTTTCTGATTTTTTTCTAATTTTTCCAACCAAAAACCTTTTTTTTTCAAAAAAACAAACAAACAAATACATAATTGCCTATTAATATTGTATGTATTATATACTATATGATATCGAAGACGTTTGGTGTATCTTCTTCATCTTTAGATATCAATTAGAAACTTTTGTTGTTTAACCTCATATGTCATCTTATATTTCTATATTAATTCACCTCAATGTTACCACATACAGTATTGTATATTTTGAGAAATATTCTCTTGAATCATTATATTCATATTTTGGATTTTTATTTCTTTTTTTTTGTCTTTAAAAATCCAATATTCTTTATTATTATTATTATTATTATATGCTATACCATATACCACTATATGTCCTTATGTGTCTTTTCTTTGATGATTTTATTGATTTTTTTTTCAAATTTTCATTTAATATCGTATGGTTAGCTTACTGTATTATCTAGTTTGACATGTTGTCATCTAAATTCATACAGAGCTGGAAGCTTTTGAACTTCAATGTCTTTACTTTCTCTCCCACTCCCCTTCTCTCTCTCTCTCTCTCCCTCCCTCCCTCCCTCTGTTTCTCTCTTATTTACTCATTATCCCATATTCTTTCCTAAACCTCTAGGATGTTGATGAGTTTCGGCTCTAAATATGCTCATTTATATGACTTTTCATTGAACAAGGTTGTTCAACAAGCTTGAAATTCATCAACATCTTCAGCACAAACCTCATTTCATATTCAAAAATTCAGTTCCTCATCACACAAACTTGCCGTATCAGAAGTTCATTTCCATCAGCCATTTTCACTTGGCCACCAGACTTGATTGGCAAACTTCCAAGTTTTTCCAAGCAACCTCGTTCGTTTCAAGTGATTTTCATTGAACATGATCTCTTGTACCACACCCACCTACTTCTCGATTTTAAGTTTTGTGATTCAACTTCAAACACACTAATTCATCAATTTTCCTCATTTTTTTTCAAATCTGCCAGCAGCTTTCCTTTCGTTGAAAAATGCCAATTATCACCAAAAGACCGCGTAAAATGTTTTTTTTAAAAGTTCATCAACAAGCTGAATCTAAACAAACTTTTTCTGAAACAAATAGACTTTGTATTTGTATTTTTTAAATTATTCAAAACCATTTTTTTGTAGACAAAAAGTTGTCTTAAATTTGTTTAGATGTTGAAAAAGACCACACGGGAGATCAATCTTACCAAACATATTTTTGCTTTAATGGGAGCGCCTTCGTTCGAGTAGTATATGATATTCATTCCTTAATTCATTTGATAGAATTCTATTAAAATTCATATAATAATGCACTTATTAATAAATTTTCTTCAGGTATTTCTTGATTTATTTCAAAGAAAAATGATAATTTATATGAAAAATTAATAAAACAAGTTATATTCAAGTATAAGTTATAGAATATTATTTTAATATTATATTGTGTAAAACATTAGATATAATAGATCTAAGTTTCATTTGATTGAAGACTAATGAGTCAGATAAGGAGTGGCTTTTAATCTGAGAAAACGAGGTTAATCCTCAGTCTATATGATATAGCTTATAAAGCTTAAAGCATTTTTATGAAAACTGTATAAACTGTCGGTCTTATTCTCAAAACACTTAGGAAGTTTCAAATTCTTTAAAGTTTTAAGTGTCAGTTTACTGTAAATAAAGAGAAAAAGTCAATTTATTTTAATTTCCGTGAAAAAAAAAGGAGAAAAAAACATTTTCAAGTTGAAAAATTGATGTTTAGAATATAAAAGTAAAAAGAAAATTATTTTTGAAATAAAATGTAAAGATGTTTGAACTATAAACTATATTAAATATTCTTTTAAATTTATAATTATCAATATTTTCTAAGAATGTAATAGAAGATGTAACACGTCTATCATCATCATCCTCGCTATCTTCTACTTCGTCGTCTTCGTCGTCGTCGTTGTCTTTATCAACCATCTACATATTCAAATTTTCAAGGAAGTAGATTCAAGTAAAAGAATCTCTTACACACATCTCATGCAATTGAAAGTCCACGTCTCCATCTTAACTATAACGGAAACCTATTTTCTAGGGAATTCAAAATATACTCAAAAGAATTGCATAGTGAGGAAATTAAAGTTTTTTTTTCCAATATCCAGCTGAGTTAAGTATTGATATTGTCGGTTAGAATAAAGTACTAACTATATGATATAATATAGGTAAGTCGATAAAGGTATTAGAATACCCTGAGAGCAATTACCGATTTTGGGAAAGATCTGTTGGCTACATATGACGCCATTTCCTTCTCACCTGCTACTCTTATCCAGCATTCAATCTATGTCAACCTGTTTAAATATATATTTTTTTCATTTTTTTATGAGAAAATAATATTGAAATTCATTTTATTTTAAATTTAAAAGAAGATTTAATCAATATTCATGAGTTTAAAGATTATATAGATAACCACCACCTATACCATAATATATGTTTCTCGTTTGGTCACTTTTCAATCTTTCAATTTTGCCTAAAGATGAACATCAATCAGTTTAGTAGATTTTCATCATTGACATCACACAAACTTCAAACGTTCAGCAGCTTTAAGCCGACACAGGTATGAAACTCGTCCGCCCGCTCTCTCTCCCTCTCTCTCTCCGTATAAACCTGGCTGGCATACTATCCCAATGTGTACTATATCATCGACTTCATTCATGAAGACTCATTTCTTCATCGTCTTCGTCGTCGTGCTCATCTTGAGTTGTGATTCTCTTGTTCATGCCGGTAGTCACTTAACCTCTATTCTATACCGACCGGTATCTTTCTGATGGCTAAACTCTGACGACAATACACCTATCCAACAACCGTGTATCTATCCAATTGACCACTTACCATGTCGGATTTTTGCTCTGATTAGGGTCACACTAAGAGAAACCGCCATATTTGCTAATAGCAGATCAGACGCCTTTCCGCTTTCCGTCAGCCTCTGTTTCCTCATGAGTTCTATATACCATTCTCTTTCTCTCTCTCGCTACCTATTTCCTTAGTCTCTTCTATTCCCTTTCAACAACAAAAAAAGGAAAAAGAAGAGGAAATCTCTTTCCCTGTAATTTAGATTCAAAACCTTTTATGATTAAAGGTCTATCCGATAACACCTTGTCCTTACATAATTACCAATTATAACTAATCTAAATTAATTTTCTTCTCTAATCTAATATCTAATTCAAAGTCTTAAAAGCATAAGTGAAAACCTCATTTTACTGTAGATCAGGGGGAAGTATTAGCTTATTATGATCGTATATTGCATCTGCCACCTTTGTAAGCGGGTAAAGTTGGTACTAAAGCATTCTAAACAAGGCTTTTGGATGTTATAGCAGTATGAAGGGTCTAAAGAGCTGTGTACAAGAAAGAAAAGACTGGAGTTTATGTTAAAAATTGAAATAAAAACCTTATTTTAAGCTTAAATTAATAAGAAAATTGATAATTTCTTTTATATTATTGATGTAATTCCAAATCCAAAAAATAGAATAATATATAAGAAAAATGAAAAGTAATAAAGGCGGCGTATTCTTAAATATAAAAACAATCAAAAACATATCTCATAGTACAATAAGCAACACCTGTATCTCTTATATAAATATTATTATTTCATCTTTTTTTTTTATTTATATGATGACTATAGATGATCATTCTAATGTCTTTTCCCATACCTTACTGACCTGAGCATCATCTATTCATTCAACCTCATACACACTCTCTCTTCATCTTCCCCCCCCCCCCTCTCTCTCTCTCTCCCTCAATGTGTTTCGTTGATCCAACAAGTGTCTTCCTTTTGGCTTCTTTTGTCGGTTTAATTTGTTTCTTCTTCTTCTTCTTCTTCTCTTGTAATTAATGATCTCAAAATACAAATAATCTATAAGGTATACATATAGCCTCACCCAATTGTAAACAAAGCCATATATAACAATCTTATAATTCGATAACTATACTCAACAACATCTTAACAAGCTATTACTGTGACTTATCTTGGCTTACATTTACCTTTGAATCATCTTTTGCACTCACAAAAGCAAGCATTTCTCTCTTGTCCTCTTCTTGTTATGGCTTGAAGGGTCTAGGCTTAGGCTTAAACATTTCCTCGTCAAGTTGTTCATTCATTCCAACTTCCTCTCTGATTTCTTATTATCTTTCGATCTTATTCTTACAAAATAAACCCTTTTAACTCTCTCGTCTTCTATATTCTTCAAAGCAAATTTCAATTATTATCATATTTTAGCCGATAATTTTCGATTTTAGTGACACCTTGAACTCCATATTAAGTTTATGCTAGTTTCTTTCTTCTTTTGCTTTACTTGCTAGGCATGTCGAATACTGATGTCGGTTTCTTCTCATCTTTTCCTTTTTCATCAAAAGGACGGCCGCTGTGTGCTAATTGCAGACCCCAGATGGCAGGTAGTCAGTAGAGGACCGAGTCTTCTCATATTCTCCGCCCTCTTTTTTCAAATCTTTCCATTATGATGATGTGGTTATAGTAGCATAAACATCTGATAAGTGTAGATTATTATGCGGATATGTGATCGTCGTAACTAGTTTTCCGGAAATACTTTCCCGGATTTTTCGTATTTTGTTTGTAACATCCTTGCAATTCAAATAGTTGAATTAACATTCCCTGTTGAGTCTCTTACGACTCTTACATCTGGTATATGTTTCCATTACTTCAATCTTCTGTTCTCTTATTTGTACTTTATATTTTTTTTATACTTTATTCTTTGGTTATACTCTCTCTCTCCCTCCTTCTTTTTTTCTCTCTCTCTCTCCCTCTTCCTCTCTCTCTTTCTCTCCCTCTCCCTCTCCCTCTCCCTCTATCCCTTTCTCTGTACTGTTCTATAATCTAATTTCAGCAGATTTCTATGATCTTACCGCTGACTGTTGTTCCTCATCATTCTCTTATTAAGTTTGGTCTCTGTCTTCCTTCTGTCGCCATATTTGGTCACATATTTTGGTTTGTTCCCATGAATTACACGGTTAGATGACGAATATACGAATAAGCACTATCAAGTTAAAGTTAACTTTTCTTTCAAAAAAAGTCATTTTTTTTTGAGAACATTTGTCTGTCTTCTTCTCAATGAGTCTCCGATGTAGTTAAAAAGATTTTTGTCGTCAAATTCCCAGACCAACCAACTACTCATGTCTTTTCATGTTTTTTTTCTTTAAATTAAGTTTAAAAAAAAGATTTTGATGAATAGTATCTTGTGTTTTACCTTGACTTCTTTCTTTTTAACTATTCATTTCTTTTTTTTCTTCAATTTAAAATCATTTTATATTCTTTTTGAAACATCTTCTCATTCACCTCCTTCTCCTCCTTCTTACGCATCCTCCTCCTACTTCTCCTCTTTCTTCTCTATATTCTCCATTTTTTCTTTTATTCATTAAAACTTTCTTAAATCATTCACTTCGTTAATGCCAATAGCAATATATCCTCTTCTCAAAAACTGTGTCCCGCGTGCCGATGGCAAATAGTCTTCCTTTCACGCCCATTCTTCTTCATTCTTATGAACCACAGGTATCATTAGCTATATGTTCTGTGGTCATTCTCTTCACCTATGCAATGAAATATTCTTTGTTTCTTTATAACTTCATCCTTAATCTGACATCTTACCCTCCTTGTCGTCTCCATTGCTTTCACCTGCTCTTCATTTTCAAATCTGTTGGTTTGTGGATTGTTGAACACCTCATTATACCTTCTTATTGCCCCATTCCATTCACTTCTCTGCCCTCTCTCTCTCTGTTCACATTTTTCCCTCCCAGATTTCATAGATTCAAGCTTTTACATTCGATTTTAAACTTCAATTTAACTAGTTATCCAGTCATTCTACTCATTTCCGGATAAATGTCTTGTCAGCAGGACATCATTTTCAATTCTCAAAAGAGAAAAGCTTTATCCCAATGGCCTTAGAGCCGGTATAGTGTCAAAGGCTTTGCTTTTCTTCTTTTCATCTCCTCTCTCAGTACCGCGTGAGGATGTCGGCAACATCAAACATACTAACCGGTACCCCTCGATTGACATTTGAATAGGCTGAGACAAGGCGCGCTTGGGGTCGCCGCTTGGGTTCCTTTCTGCCCCTGTACCCCTCTCTCCGCTAGCCCTCTCCCCTATTTCTTCAGTATTTCTCGTGTCTTTGTCATTCACTCTTCACTCCTCCTGCCATATCTATCCTTATATTTCCATATAAGGATAATACTAAAACAGACGGGAAGAAAAGTATGATAGACGTTATGACGCTAAGTATATGCTTCTCCAAATCTTCATGAAATCAAAACAAGGATTATCTCTGATTTATCTGTCATTTTCCTTCTGTTCATCTACTGAAAAACAGAATTTCTAATGCTCTGACCTTGTCATTTATCTGATTTTGATGCTCTTTGCTCTTCTATCAATAATTTTCTTTTGCATGAGCTCTAGCTCCACTATAGTTTTCTCACTCGTAGTTTGATATCACTGTGTGTGTGTGTGTATGTGCCATATCCTGCTGTGAAATCAAGTAACTTATACTATATAGACAAGTAATATAGATCATTATAATGATCTTTATACTATTTGCTCATCATACTACTCTTCGGTTTTTCTTTTCAATTAACAAAAATTATTACAGTAATATTAGTTTACATAGTAAATAATGCAGTGTTGTTGTTAATATGTTTTTGCTCATTTTTTCTTCATATTCTCAATTTTTTTTCTTTTTAATTTTATTATTATTGTTCATATATGTATCTTTCTTTTATTCTTTTTCCATTATTCTCGTACAAAATTCAAATTTGGCGTCTCTGAAGTCGAGGTTAACACACCATCAAAGAGATGGAAGAGAAATGAGAAGATGACCCACTTCAATAGTCAAGCGGCAGATGATGCCATTCAAAATTTTGAAATGTTCATTATTCATCTTGCTTTTCTTCTTTGTTTTCTTCATTTTATGTGACATTTTTCTTTAAAATTATTAATTTTGTATTTGATTTAAGCTATTTGGACGAGATGAACAAGTTCAGAAATTTTTTCCGTCCTAAGACTAATAGAAAGGAAGATGAATTGGTATGTTTTTCTTGAAAATTTTATGTTTAAAAGATATTTTCTCTTCTAAACATAAATTATTTATTCATATAATTTATAGGGAAGATTCATGACTCTTCATAATGGTAAAGCCAATGAAGAAAATCGTGCTCCAGCAGTTAGCTTTGTACGTTTCTTTTCCAACTTTTTTTTATTTATTTTCTTTGAAATAAAAATTATTTATATTAATTTGATTCTTTTATAGAAATCTAAACCAAAAGATTCCCGAGATATTGGAGCTACTGACTGCTATTATACCAATGTTGCTCCTAAGACACGACGTGGACCAAAATCTTGTCCTGGAGGGTAAGCAGCAGTTTCTTTGACGAAATGTTCTTAAACATGTTGTTATTTCAGATATAATGATGAGTATGATGTTGCTATTGATAATAGATCATTTGAGACTGAAGTTCAAGGCAGAAGACGTGATTTCAGCCCTGACTTCAGTCGTCGTTCTGCGAGAAACGTCAGAGAAAAAAGACCAAATCGAGCTTTTTCCGAATATGGAGGAGATGATGCAAACACAACGGATATTACCCATATTCCATATTCTCGATCCTATCGTCGGGAAGAATTTGCTGAAACTGATGAGGAATGTGATGAATCGGTTAGTATCAGAATCTTTTGAAAATCTTCATGATAATGCTTCATTTTAGAGTTTAAAACGTCAGAATCATGTATTGGAACGTCGCATTCGCCATTTACAGGGTCGATATGTCTACTACAAGAGCGAATATAAAGCTCTTCAGAAGGCTAAAAATGAAGCTGAACAAGCTTTTCTCATGAGAATATCTGATTGTAAACGTGAAATTGAAGAATTGAAGAAGCAAAATCAGATGTTAACTCGCAGTGTGAAGAATCTTGTACGTCATATATCTATCTAATTTGATTTTAACATGCTTCATTTTAGAATAATCAAGCACATGTTACTGGACCTTTCAGTGGTGGCAACTACATGCCAATGCCAAATTTCCATTTTACCCGCTCCAGCTTCCAAACGAATGACATTTATCAATTTAGCTCAGCTAATGATAATGGAAGCAGCATAGTTTGTAAGTTTTCAACTTTTTCAGCCTAGATATATTTGATTTTCGAACTTTTTTAAAACTTCAAAACCTATTTCTAAATATATTTTATTGTATATGAACCTTATTTGCTTTTTCAGCAGACCCACAACCAACAATCGGCGACATCTCCTGCATGCAAAATAATATGTTTTGTAATGATGAGAAAGATGAGGTAAATATTGATTTTTACTAAAAAAATTATTTTTTAAATCAAAAAAATTGTGAAACCTAATGCTTTAATGATTTCAGATCAAAAATTTCCGTGCCAGTGAAACGTTGTCGCCTTCTGCTGACCATTCCTCCGCCTCTCTTAGTAATCAAGCTCTTCGAGAACTTCAACAAAACTCTTAAGTTGAAGCTATTATGCGCATAGTTTAATCTTTATATATTTACATACAAAAGATATTCGGAAAATATCCTAATAAGCTGGCAAAATTTTAAGAATTTAACGCAAAAGTTGAGCTAAAACTTAAGCTTAGAACAGCATTAACCATAATTAATATTTGATTTTTATGATGATAGATTAAGAAACCTTTAAAAGTTGTTCTTTTTCATCCCTTCCTTTCCTTTGTTCACTAATTTCAACGTCAATTTACATACATAACTATATATATATCTATATTTCTGAATTCAATTTTACTATACTTTGAACTGATCTCATTTTTTTATTTTGATTGAAATTAGATAATTCAGCTGTATTGAAGAAAATTGGTCAATTTTTACATTACAAACATTAGAAAAGAAATGTAATTATAGTTTTAAAAGTTAAAGTTGATTTATGCGAAGAAGATCAAAAGACTACTAGTCATATAGTGGCCCTCCACCCAACTTTCTTTCTCTTTTTCAATCTCTCTCTCTCTTTCTCTCTCCCTCTCTCTTTCTTTTTTTGCTTTCTATACATATCTTCAATACCTTGTTATCTGGTCCGTTATTTCTTTTCTCTTTTTGATCAGATAGTTCATTTGATTATTCTTTCGAATTAACACCAACTTTCTTTCAATGTATATGTATAGTTGAAGTTACTACATTATCCAACGGGTACAACCTATGGAAAGGAATATTTGCGTTTTATATCTGTTGTTATTGTCTTCTACGCTAGGTTTAATAAATATTTTTGAAGGCAATTGAATTACTTAGTTTGATTTTTATACTTAAGTGACGTGAAACAGTTACGTGAAACAGTTACGTGAAATAGTTACGTGAAGTGATCTATTATTCCAATGAATGTACGATAGCTGAAACGGTTGATTTGTTATTTACTTTCATATTTTTTTGTCGAAATACGATACAAAATAGTGTGTATCAATGAAAAGGTTAATTTTGTATTATACGGTCTTTAGCCGTTTTTGAAAATAAACCTGATGGATTAGTGGTTTTGGAACATGCAACAAACATACACAGAAATGTTGCAAATTTACAATCGGTTTAAATCTCGGATTTGTTTGTTCAGGCGCTATCCAAAACTTTCATTTTTTTTATAATTCTTAAAAAATGATACAGATTCAAAAAAAAAAGAAATAGAAAAAGAAATGCCCAAGACAGGAATCGAACCTGTGTCGCCACGGCCACAACGTGGAGTACTAACCACTATACTACTTGGGCCGATAGCGAACAATGCCGTAGCATTATACGTACCCTCTTGTTACATCTTTTAATTCTTGTAACTTTAAATGTGAAGTTTCATGTTCAACTAATACAGATATAACTATGTATATAGCTTCTTTTTTTGGCTATAAGCTAACAAAAATAGTTCAAAATTATCAAAACTATATCGAATCATCACATATGCAAGAGAGAATTTTCCAATTTTTTTGGAACTGCAAGATATTTTTGAGCAAATACAAGAATATGAAGTGCTGATGATTAATCACACTGCTCATGACTTCTTGTCGAATTTTTTTGTGAGAATTGATATACTAATCCTAAGTGGCAATAAGTGTTTTCTAATCTTTGAATTGTCAGAAACAAATTGCTATTATTCTATGATTTTTAATATTTAATTATATGATATAATAAAGAAATATTTAAATAAATTTTATTCTCAACAAGGTATTCTTCTTAGAATTCTCTATAGTTATCTTTGTTGCAGGGGATTTGGCAGAGGTTTTGATTTACAGAAGATTGTACAGCTTGAACATCTTTAGCTGTCCAACCACCGAATGGTTTGAAGTTATTCAAGTTTGGCGCATTATCTCCAGAGCTTGAAGCATTGTTATACCTTTGCAAGCAAAATATATTTTTGATATGATATGAAAAAATACCATAATGGATGATTTCCACTTTTAAAACCATTTCTACCAGAAAACCCAGTGATGGCTTCCCAAGCAGATTCATCAGTATAGAATCCAATAGTTATATTCTAATCAAAAAAGTGTCAAATACAAGTTCAAATATTCATAAAACTTGCCAATTCACCAGCAGCATCAATAATATCTTCAAGGAATCTCATATTGTAACTATCATTTCCAATAATCCAATTGGATCGGTTGGAAACCTGTAGAATATGAGGTATGATCTTGTTAATTATATCAAATTATATACCCAAACATAGACAGTCTTGATAAAATATCCTAAACCACACCTTGAACTAGCTGCAGCATCAAACATTTCATAAAATTCTTCACTTCCATTCTTTCCAAGAGCATTAGGTTCCATGTACATAATTGGCATAGCTGTAACAAGCTCGAGTAATTTCAACTTTTCATTAGCTTCTTAGCCACAACATCTCCCAGTTGCTCATTTTTTAAAATCAAATCTATAAGCTTAACTCACTATCCTGATAGTAAAGAATTTCATGAAAGGTATTACATACATTGAAATCAAACATTCCACTATTATATGAAGAATAAGCTCTAATCGAAATAATATTATTTGCATCTTGTTTCATCTAATGAAATACCTAATGAAAGCAGTTTCCACTTTGCTTTTTGCTAAACATCGCGCTTGAACTGATGTTATTGGTTGAGAAAGGTCAATTGCTAGTTTGAAATCATTAGCCTGAAGTATTTGTACTCGATTTTATTGAAAAATTAGCAGAATACCGCTGCTGTAAGGCTAATAAGAATGCATCCTAGAGTAACAAGTAACATAGCTTGTTAACTTGGAATTAAGAAACAAATTGATTATTATGTAAGAACAAGCTTTATGCAGAAAGTGGGTGTGGCATTAGATATGAAATTGCAAAGACTACTGAAATCATTATATGAGTTGAATCGTTGTTCCTGCTATACATATGTCTGTAGATATGTAGGTGATACGGTTAAAATCGATTGCCTAAGGGGTACACAGTTCTTCAATTCATTCATTTTCGGATGTGCTTGTTCCAAAGAAAAGTTTAGTTGAATTGATACTAAACTACATTATTATCTTAATAATTGTATTTTGATTGATTAGCTTATAAGTGATATTAAAGCTCTTTTTCCTTTTTTTTATTGAACCTCCTTATCCTGCCTACACTTCCATCTATTCCTACGGTTTTAACCAGGTTTTTCTTTTAAAACAAGTAATATAAGAAGAAATTATACTTATAGACTATTGTATACTTTCAAATATCAAATTTAATACTTTTATTGAATTACCAAAATAGGAAAGAAAACCGAAAGCAGAAGGTTCACATATAAGGAAAATATTGCAAATGCTTTAACAAATCGAGAAAAGTTAAGTGAAGATATAGATTATACAATTTGATTTCTTACTATTCTTATTGATGCTTTTTTTGTAAGTTTTCTTAAGTAAATACTGAGAAATATAATCAATGAAGTTGCTAGAAGAACATGGCTATGATGTTATTTCGTTCTTGCTGTTATGACGATGGCATTCAATGAATTTCCTCCTACACTGATTTACTCAGTAATTGTAAACTTCTCTACCTATTTTTGAAAAAAAGTTATATTATTCAGATGATAATGAGTTATAGGATCCACAAGCATTGGTGCTTCATACCGTTCAGTAGGATCCGGAAGCACTGGTACTTCATGTGGTCCAGTAGCATACACCATCACTGGTTCTCCTTTCCATGAATTTAGGGACATGATCTGGTAAATCAAGAATTTTGTTGAATTCTTAGTAGAATTTGTCGATGAAGGCTATAAGTTTGATCATTTTTTTTCAAATTGTGAAAGATAAAAATAGAATTTATATGCTATATTAAGCATTTGGAACTAAAACAATTTGATTTAACTAACATGATTTAAGTTAAGAAATACATTGAAGCCAGTTATAAAGCATTTAATTATAAAACAATTTGATAAAATAAAATTTTGAAGAAGCATGAAGTTTGATAGGATGAAACTGAGAAGCACGACATGGGGTTCATTTTTGAATAGAATAAAACAATATTAATTAGTAAAGTAGATGTATAAGAAGAAATATTAATTTTATTTTTTATTCGATTAATTCAAATTACAAGAATTACAAACTGAAAATTAAATTTTATAATATTTGATTAATTGTATAAAAAAGTTTTTTTTTTTTGTTTTTAAAACTTTTCTATAACAAGCTTATATGTATTTTCAAACAAAATATTGTAAATTTATGTTTTATAGAATAAATAAATATATAATGTTTAATGAAAACAATAAAACAGGTATGTTATTAAACTTTCACATGATCAACATCATCATCCGGACCTTGTCGGCTGTTTGGACGTGGCCAAAACGCTCAAGCTCATTTGTTCCCGATTTAACCCTACCAGCTAAGCCAGATTTTACATGTTCAAATGGATGAGATGATGGAGGTGAACATCTAACTAGTTTTGCTGTTATATTTTTTGTTTATAATGTCCTCAGACACTCAGACTCCTAAATATCTCTTTCAGTTTTTTCTCTTTGTATTCTTTATACTGAAAACTCTCTCTCTCTATCCTTTCTCTCATCTCCTATTTGGCTTTCCCGGTTTTTTCATTCAAAATGTATCTAAATATTCTTCTTTAAATATCCATAAATATCTTTTTTTTTCATATCTTCATCTTCTTATACGTATTTGCCATACTTCTTTCAAAGCCTGTGTTCCTGTATTGGGCGGAGTCTCATCTTTACTTTCCTTGAAATAGAAGAAATTTCAGGATAGGATTGTCAGATTTCTCATACAGATACTAGGATGAGTCGTGTTGCTTTCGTTCTTCAGCTTATACCATGTGTACTTGCACAACTTGGACCGTATGGTTCCATGAATTTCGGTCAAATGACAGCACCCGGAGGTTTAGGAAATCAAGGTTTGTATTCTTTCTACCAAAGCTCTGTCTCCCTCCCTCTCTTCCTTTCTCATTCAATAATGCTATAATGCTCTTAACATGTTTTTAAAGATATGTACAACATGCTATCTCAGCAACAACAATATGGAGGATCTCGCATGAACGGAGCAATGATGTATCCAAACTATGGTTTGATTATTTAGCGAATAAGATGAACTTATTCTGTTTTTTTCAGGGAACTCTGTACCTCAACTTTCTATGAATTCTCAATTTGGATCTATGAATCAATTCCAGCCTTCACAAATATCTGGTCAAAACTTCTACCCAGGTTCAATGGGACAAATGGGATCTGCAGGAGCAATGGGACAAATGGGATCTGCAGGAGCAATGGGACAAATGGGATCTACAGGGGCAATGGGCCAGATGGGATCCCTGGGGCAACTTGGAGCATTTAATGCACCTGGACAAGATTTCAGCTCATATGGACAACAACGTTACGGTTTTAACAATCAAGGACTAGGCATGATAGGACAATTTCAAGGAGATGGGGGAATGAATAGTGTACCTAGAGAGGTAGGGAGTTTCTTTGAAATAAATGAATCAATAACTCTTTTTTCAATTTTAGGAGAATACTCGAGTGGCCGGCGCTACTAGAATCATTCCACCATTTTTGAAAACAGCATCAAAAGCTGAACAAGATAAGGTACAATCAACTCTTCTAGTTTCATTTAAATTATTTTTATTTGAAGTTTTATCAAATTGTTCAACATCCTTCTTGGACTGCTCGTGAAAAACAAGAAAAAATTGAAGAATTTGTACGTGGATTAGAAGTTGATGCTCAAGTAAGCTTTCAATTATGAACTTCAAATTAGATGTTCGAATCGTTTCAGAACCTGTATGCTGAATTTCAACGATCATCACTGGGTACTTCATCAGATAAACAACGTCGAGTTCATAGTGCTGTAAATTCAATGACTCCTGAAGCTCAAGCTCAGTTCCAGAAGGTAAAAATAATGTTTTAAAATAAAATAACTGGTTAGGAAATGAGATGAATAATTGACTAAATGATGGAGAGAATTGCAGATGATTTTTGTCCAAAATTAGGCAGTTTGAACCCAATTTATTCATATTCAAAGATGTATTATAGTCAGCATAAACTTGTCAGCCAATACTATAACAGGATATGAGTACACATATGCTGGCAGTTTGCTTAGTAAACGTCTGACAATTTGTCATTTTTGACCTGAAACTGTCAAAATTTTGGTCGACCACCCCTTCAGCCTCCCCCGTAACAACATGTCCCAACCAAGAGACTAGATATAGAGTGATTTTCATTTTTGAAACCTTTTTCTCTTTTAGATATTATGTGTTCATATAAGAAAGGAAAGATAATATATGTACACATTATGAAATGTAGTAGTTATGTACTTCAAGGTCATAAGAAAGTAAAAAACTTAGTTTATATGAATAGAAAGTGAGTAGATGTTCCTGCTGACCAAGTAGCAAAAAATGTTTGCAGCATTGAAGCTTTCGAATGTAAAACCTTAAGTGGACAATGCATGAAAAAGGTTGGATTAAGGTCATTTGATATATTATAAATATCCTCAAAGTATTTAACTATATATATATAGATTAATATAAACTATATTTTCTCTTCAAGTTTTTTTTCAGGTATCTGCACTGATGACAAATCCAACTCTTAGCGATTCGGATCGTATGCAGAAAATTCAGCAAATTTACGACAAAATTCCAGACAACATTAAGAAGGAATTTGATTCTAAATTCACAGATCTCTAAAACTATTTTAAATTATTAATAATTATTATTTAAAATATAAATCTTTCATATATTATTCTTTTCTCAAAAAAAAAAGCAGAAAAACGTTTTTATTTGTCAATGTTTGTTCTTTTATTTATTTTTGGTCAAAATTGTTGCATAAATTAATGTATTATTAAAGAAATTATAAATTCTAATTGTATTTTTCATTGAAATCTGTTCAAATAAACTTTTCCTATATAAGGATTTTCAAAATTTTCATGAACATAATTCAGTATTTTTGTGTTTTTATTCTTCTGAAAATGATGAAATCTGTCATTCTTTTGGCTTTCTTCTCAGTCACAGTTGCTGTACATTTACCACCATTTATGGATAGAGCTACAGATAAAGCTCGTGAGGTTTGTATAAGCGGCATTTGGTTTAACTTCAGATTGTTCATCCAACATATTATTCAGGAGTTCATATCAATTAGCAAAGATGATTCTTTGAATAGAGATGCAAAAAATGCTCGTGTTGAGCAATTACTCGAGAACGAACCTGAAGAGGTTAAGGTGATACACGTTAGATTCACGGTTTTGAAATTTCAATCTTTATATGCAGTTGGCTTTTGAAGTTTTCCGCGCTGACCTTAACAGGCGCCATGCTGAAGCTAAGCGTCAATTGGAAGAACATCTATCTAAGATGAGAACCGAAACACAAAATGCGCTTTACAACCTTCATAAGCTGCATATTGAAGATTCTAAGGTAAATTTGTTAAATTAAGGAAAACATTCGGATGTGTTTCAGGATAATGGCAAGCGTGCCCAAGAATATTTCCAGACATTAGATGACGAAACAAAGAAAGAAATAGGTCTTTTCAATATTGCTATGGAAAAAGTAAGTTTTAGATCTTGAAGCTGATGCATTTCCAAAGAAATGTACAGTTTTCTACTGTAAATGATCTCTGATAATCATATAATGAGAAGAAATTGAAAGAGATACGGAGCAGGAAGTGTATCATGATCTTACTTCTTATTCTGAGTTTCATAACATGTTTTCAGGTTTTCTTCTGAATCATATTCTCTCTCTCTATCTCTCTCTCTAGCTCTCATTGAACGACCATCTTCATATTTATTGGAAAGATAAAATATTATTTATTTAAATATCTGGATGTAAGCTGCAAAAATTATGAAATGAATAAAGAATTTTATAAGTTTATATTGAATAATCATGAATTCTATATATAATTTATCAATAATACTAAACATGTTTTTACCATTGAATAAAGATAAGAACTTATAATATCATAAGAACTTATTTATTTTTAATGTTTTCATATGAAATTCACTAATAAGGGCATTCACGTGCTGTATTATCATCTGATTTCATAATATGATCCAAAAAAAGTTTCATATCTTTCTTTACAATAACATAATAAGTATCTAGTATATAAGGCTGATGAAAACTAATAGAAACTTTACACCACAACCTTCGGGATGTGGTGTCCACTTAAAGAACTATATATCTATAGGTATTCAATACAACTTTTACAGAAATTAAGTAACTTTTGCTGAATGTTTTAGATTTTGATGGCCATTTTCATGTATATTAATGTCTTCATTGGTCTGCCATTAAGGTAATCATTACTAAATATTTTTAAAGATATATGTAATAGTTTAGGAAAAACAAATTACAATGCTTCATGTAACTTCCTTTTTTTCATATTAATCATACAATAATTCATATCCTTTTATCTCTGATTATCGTTTTCCAATATCGTTTTCGAAATAAATATGTATGTTGGCAATCTTATTATATAGAAATAACTTGAATTACAATACCTACATCGTATACAATAATCATACCAATTGCTATTATGTATTTCTATTTGTTCGTTGTAAGACCTTTTATACTATCTAAAACACAGCAAATATTACTAATTCAATGAAGAACAAGAAGAGGGAAGATCACGTAATGAATTGAATGAAAATGAAGGAATAGATGGGAAAGTTAGAGAGAGAGAGGGAGAGAGAGAGAGAGAGAGAGAGAGAGAGAGAGAGAGAGAGAGAGAGAAGTGGAGAGAGAAAGAGAAAGGGACAGTAAAGAAGAGAGAACGATATATACAAAAGGTAAAGCTAAATATCATTTTAGTGGAACTTTCCTTAACAGCCTATAGCTCGGCTAAGATCGACTTGTCAACAGAAGAAGTTCGACGTTTCGTTTACTTTATCTAGACACCCTGTCAACCTACCGGAAGCAATACCAATCAAGCTTTACAAGCCCATAAACCATCTCATATTCATAGAATTGTATTGATTACTATCGTCTGAACTTTATCTCCAAATCAAAAGTCAGTATTTTTTTCTTTCATTTCAATAACTTTTACTATTTATTTGATATCTTACTCACATTTTTCATTGAGGCTATTGATCGTTTAGGTCGGATTTAGATGTCATCCTCTCTACGTCAGCTGTGTATATTTCTCATTTTTGTACGGCTAAGTGAAGAAGCATTTGAACTTCGTGAATATGATTTGAATGAAGTTTCACTTGATCCACCACCTAAACCTCAATTTCTAATAAATGCTACACATAGCGTCATTAAACAGTTCATGGCTATTTATCGAACTCCTGGTATTGGTCGTTTACGTAAGGTATTCAACATTATATTTTATATAAATTAAAATAATAATTAACACATAATCGTTGTAATAAATATATATAAAGAAGTATTATGATTTATCGATGTGAATGCAACCGCTCATGTGATAATTTTGAATCAAAATGACTTTTGAAGTTTCACGTGATGTTCACGCCATTAAATTCAAAAACGATAATTATTTTTGTTAAAAAAAGAATTTAAAATATGTTTTTAATTTAGTAATAAAGCTCTAATGAACTATTATAGATGACCGAATTAGATGTTTTGGTAGGAACATTAAGACCTGTTGTACAACAATCATATCAGAATTACAAAGCAGAAGCTATTTTGCTGAAGCTTTCTCAAGATGAGCGTCTTCAAGAAATCACCGAAAAGGTTTGATATCTCATCTATCTCACACGTTTTTTTATATTTTTGTTTGATCATTTAAGGCTCATTATACAATGGCTCATTTAAATGCTATGAAGACAAGTACTATAGGACGAAATGAGCAGAAAAGGCGAACAGAGCTAATATTTGACGAGTTTTCATCTTTTCTAGTAAGTTTTATCTATTTCTTTTATGGACAAATGTATGAAAACGTCTAACATAGGTTGATGCTGTAACGGATGAAGTTGGAAACGCTGTAAATATGCTGATGAAACAAATGTTACGAGCATTACTATTTACGGAGCATATGATTCAAAAATAAGATTTTCTCAATGAATATTATATGAAGCATATATACATATATATTATATATATTTACAGCGTTATGTTGAACTTATCAATTCAATAACGTAGTTCATTACACATATATATTTCTAATTTTGTAAATATTGTTCTTAATCTCTTCCTAATTATCTACATTGCTTTAGGAACTCATGTTGTATCTGTTCAGCCTTTTTTTTAGTTTTCGTAAAAAAATTTAAATTTCTGCTGATGTTATTCATTATTCTTCTACTTATTCTTCTTCATATGAATTAGTGATATTTCTAAATATTTCATATTGACTTCATCGTTACTAAAGGAAACAGCTTAGAGTTGTTCCAATAATTGACTTCTAGCCTCATAGGTGCTTCAACCTACACACTTCGTACATAGAATATGTCTGGAGATCCTCTATATTATGATGTTATTTCATGTTCTTCCAAAGATAAAAATTTAATAAATGTTTTTAAAAATCGTGAAGAATCAAAAATTGAAGGAAATGAGATATGCTGGTTTACTCAGAGGTAAGGCAGCATCAACTAAGTTTCAGCTAAAAATATATTTTTGAGTGGCCGCTCATATCCACAATCCCTAATTCTGAAATTGGAAAATGAATGTCGTATTGGACGCATCGATGTAACAGCACATCCAAAATATCTTCGTAAATAACATTTTTTTTTATTTGTTTTACTACTTTTTAACTTTTTTTTTTGTTTCTGATAATCAATATTAAAAACTTTGTAACAAGAATTATACAGTAAAATATTTGTATATCTACTTACTTAGTTTCTTACTTTGATTCCAAGCTGTTCAAGTTGAAACTAAAAGTTCTTGAACTTGAAACTTTGAAACTTGAAAGAATCAGTAAACCAAAATCTTTCATTTCATATCACGTATGTCAAGAAACTCACATCATCACAATATCATTTCAGCCAGCTCAATGACAATAGCATTTGGTATTCCGGATGATCGTTTCACAAATACAATTGGAAAGTCATATAATGCTTCTTACAAGATCGCCAACCAATTTTCATTTTTGAACCATGGCATATTAGAACAGACGAAAAGTATTTATTTTGACGATAAGGCTGTATACATAAGGTTTGTTGAACACATGTAATACAAACTATAAACTACAATTTCAAATAGGATTGAGAGAAAAGACCTGAGAAGGTGATGAGAGGTGAAAGGAAGTGAACGAAATGGTTTTTGTGTCCATTTGTTACTCGCTTTTTTCAAAAATTGTGAAAAGTGAAAAGCATTTGAGCAGTTTGAGAGTTGTGTTTCAACAATAATCGTCATGTAGTATTTGCTGGCACAAGTATGTCAACATCAGACAGCTTGGGCGTCCATAAGGCTCACGAGTTCAAAAGGTCATTCAGCTGACTTGTAACTTTCATCAACTCTCAACGCTTTTCAATGGTGTCGACGATCTTCAAGCTTTACTTGTTTCTCTCTCTTGCTTCGAGGCTTATATCTCTTCAGCATCATCTTCACGTTATATCTTTTGTCGGTTTGTGTCGACGTCTTGCATTTTGTTCAAATATTGTGAAAGATAAACTCAATGCGATGATGATTTTTGGCTTTTCATTTCATAATATTTCTCCTTCCCCTCTTTTATTTCTACATTGTCCTTCCAATTCGGAGGATTTATAGATATGAAACTATTTGGAAGTAGAAAAACAAGAAAATCAATGGCATATATGATGCTAAACTGTTTGTTTTCATTTTATTTAACATTAAACTCTTTAGAAATTGACAGTAAAAGAGAGAGAAAGAAAGAAGAGAGAGAGAGAGAGAGAGAGAGAGAGAGAGAGAGAGAGAGAGAGAGAGAGAGAGAGAGGAAGAAAGCAAAGAGATAAATATATAGTAAGGGGAGGTACAAATGCGTAAGATAGGTTGAGAGCTTACAGAGTCAACAAAACTCTTTTTAACTGTTCTTTCTTCAGTTTGCGACTTTACTAGAGTAAGGGACACACGTTCTAAGCATGTTCCTCTCAGTTCATTCTCTCCATACCTTTCTTCAGTTCTCCATATTTCAACAACAATTTTCAGAAACTTGTGTTTCATGGTGTTATTTTTGATTTCAGTTTTGCTCCAAAATCTATTTCATCTTTGTTTTTTTTTATTTTTCAATATATTTCCAGATTCACTGTACACGGCTTTGTGGATTCAATTGACAATCCGGAACATCAAATTGGTATCCTGTCGATTGTTATTCGTGGATTTAGTGATAAAACAACATTTTCGTCATTGTCTGATAGCAGCAACAGCAGCATGTTGAACTTGGCCAGCTCTCTACGTGGATATGAGGTACGTGACATTAAGCTTGAACTAAAATATTCGAATACCAATGTTATATCTATTTATATATAAAAAACATTTTGTCAACGTTATTCGTTTAACATTCATGCCAAAGATCCAATTTCAAGACTGAGAATAGCATGTACATAGTTTCATATTACTATACTACATTCTCAAATGAGATATTTAAGTTTTTGTGAAACAAGGTCTCTCTCTATCTCTCTCTCTCTTTCTCTCTCTCTCTTTATCTTTTTGCTTTTCTCTCTTAATTCTTCTAGAAATTGTCTCGGAATGTCATGAACAAATTAGTCGGTCAATTTCCATGTAACTGCTCTCGTAAATGTAGATAATGATTTTCTTGAGATAAAGTTAATTTAACGAAAAAAAACCTTTTTTACAACCTTATTCCAATGATTTCTCTTCACGTTTCAACGTTCACAATTTAAATTGCAATTTATTCTCTCTTCTCTCCCTCCCTCTCTCTCTAACTCAATTCATCAAGCCGATACCTATTTCTCTCATCTTCCTACTATTCAATATATTAACTATACTAACTATATGATTATAAAGTGTTTAATCTATGGCAACAGCAAGTGAAATGGCCTTTCATTCGAACATTGACCATCTATCCAAATTCGGTAAACATCTATAACACAAAAGAAAATTGGATATCTGAGGTCAGACCTTCTCTCATGTGAGCTCTTAAAAAGAGAAAAAGAAGCGAGACGGATGGCTCATCATCCATACATTCATTCCCATACATTTCCTCATTTTTCATTATTTTTCTGTTATATGAGTCTATTCATAAACGTGATCTCTGTGTTTTTTTTTTCATGATGAACTAAGCTGAATAAATAATAAAATTAATATAATAATTAAATCTTTATTTCACTACTTATAAATCTTGTAATTATCGTCTTATAAACGTTATGAAATATCATTTCAGTTCTTAACTATATTATATGAAACATACATATCTATGTTCTATATATAGTATACATATCTTCTTCATCTTACATTCAAATTCATCTAATTAGCAAAAGAAACTTAACTGCTTTTCGCATACAAACTGATGACATTACATGTCATTTTCATTTTCATTTTGAATGTTTACATGACCGGCTGTGTGTATGTTTTTTCTGTTGTGTTTCTTCTGGAAATGATTCTCAAGTCAATTGTCTTTTCAATTTGCCATCATCTCAATCGTAGGTCTTCCAATTCCCCCTTCCAAAAAAAATATAACACAAACACACAAGTAAGTTTCAATTAATATTTATTTTTCTTTTTTTTTTTTTAAACTTCTTATCTTCTTTTTTCTTCAAAACATTTATATGCATTGGTGTAGTACTTTCAAATATTCTTTCTATCTTTTTCTGCCCTCTAGTCTCTCTCTCTCCCTCTCTCTCCCTCTCTCTCTCTCTCTCTCTCTTTCTCTCTCTCTCTTTCATCTCTTTTTCCTTTTTTGTTCAAAAAGAAATCTTGTAATCTAGTTATCTAATAATATTTTTTGGATGTAAACATAATCACTTTATGAGCAAAAAGTGTTGCAAATCATATTATTTTTTTTTGTTACAACTTTATAACGTCATAATGTTTTTTTGAGTTGTTTCCACTATTGTCCACTGCCAGCTGTTGCAGATTAACTGCTGATTCTGTGAATTTCATATCAACTTGCCCTCCCCCCCCCTCCCTCAACTGCATCCTCTTCTACTTATGGTATGTATATAAAGGCTATTTCTTCCATCTCTTACTATACCAAATACAATTTGCGATCCAATTTCAGATTATTTCTTTTCTTTTCTAAAATAAATGGCTTTCAACCTATATGTGGTTAAACAATGCTAGGTTGGATAGCTAGCTAAAACCTGCTGCTTCATACGACCATGCAGATTCATATCTAATGAAAAAATGGTTCAAAATTTTCATTTCTTTTCATTACATTCATATATTATATATGAAAATAATTTGAATTATTCTAATAAGCATATGTATGTTCAGCTATTTTTAACTCATTTCTGATTCATATTCAAACGTTTTCGACAATTTCCGTTTTAAGGCAATATCTGAATCATCAATACCAGTTTGTTCATCGTTATCGTTCTTCTACTTTCACTTCTCCTTTTCCTCATTTTGGCTCCAAATTCATATAAAAAGTGAAAAAGACTGTTTTATAATAGATAAAACAACTTTTTTTCTTTTGTTATATATTGAATATTGTATTTAACATGCCTGTTTTGCTTTCTATTTTCATTCACATCCCTATGCCAAGCTTCAAATCTCTTCACCCCATTGGCAATTTAGTTGAAATTGTCCGATTTACCTGCATTGTATATTTGATGTTATTTCTACTATTTCACTTTATAAATTTTGAACTTTTTGAGATATTTCTTTTCAATATCTTCACGCTTCACAGCATATTGGTTTCCAAATGTTGGAACACTTTTTATAAAAAGTCACAATCCATTGAGACAAGTCCATGGAATAACATAGCACATAATGTTTTTCATAGTTTGTGAATCGTCCTCCTTCTCCGACTATTCTTTCTCTTCATATGCTATGAGTACTTAGTTCATTTCTATCACTTTTTTTCTATTTTTATCTTCATCTTTCATCTCAATGATGTTACACGTCTTCCTGTTCCTGATTTTTAAGGAAAAAATCGATGAAACAAGTGCCGCAGAAGTAGAATGCCCAGTGGCATTTCGAAATAGTCAACTTGTCAACGATATTGTAAGTGAGAGACACGATTAGATCATTCACATTCAATATTATCCTGTTATTCATACGATATATTTAGTACGATAGGTAGATAGAAAGAAAGGAAATATTAGAGAATAGGATAGATTAGATTAACAGTGCGAAAATAGAAAATGAAAGGAGAATATGTATGTAGTAATAGTAGAGGACTAGATGTAGGAGTGCTAGTCTGTCAGATAGTCACTCAGATAGTTAGTAAAAGAAAAAAAAATTAGTTATTCTTACATTGAACATCATATTTTGGTTTTTTTTCATTTCTTTAATGAAAATAATATTAGAATCTTCATATATTTCATATCATAATATTATATGAAGTTTATAAAAACAAAATTTTGTGAATGAAAAATATTTATTTGCAAAAAAACTAAAATTTTTTCTTTGTATTTTCTCTAACCATTGATTTATTCTGTTTCTTTTCCTCTCATGTTTTCTTTGTAATCATCATCTTTTCGCCCTTCTTCACAACTACCACAACCGCCATAACCATCAACATCATCGTCATCCTCTTTTACACCAAAATCATCCTCGAAACCATTTTACGTTTTGTTTTCCGTCAAATTACCTTGAGTATAATAGAGAGAGAGAGAAAGAGAGAGAGAGAGAGAGAGAGAGAGGGAGAGAAAGAGGGAGAGAGAGAGGATATGAAAAATCTTTCATTTTCTATTTGAGCTGTAAGCTAAAAACTGTATTTTTCATTGATGGCATTAAAGTAAAGCAAAATAAGTAGAACATATACTACAATTATGAAACAAAGATAAGAAAGAGCTACGGAATCTGTATAAAACATACATATTATATATAAATATAGCGTATTTTATAAAAGAATCTTATTATATACCGTGAAACACTTGTTCACAATTCATAATTTTTCTTTGCCCCCCTCCCCTCTCCCTTCCTCTTTCTCTCTCTCTTTCTCTCTCTCATGTCAATCAATCTAACTTTCTTTTTACTTTCACCTCATATTTATGATGTCTGACTTTTTCTCCTTACTAATTATACTACCAATTACAATATCTTTTTAACTCGACACATATAATTTTCTTTTGAGAATCATCTAAAAGAAAATTCCAATTATTTAAAATTCAATTCAACTGTTTTGCTGTAATTCTTTCGTTTTTCATCTTGATTTCTTAGACAGACTGTCAATAGAAATATTAGTATTGTTGTTTTTGAGACATAGGATAAGATATATCTATTGTCTCTCACATATCTTTAGTTATTTTATATTTTATCATTATTTGGCTTGAGAAAATGCTTGAAATAGATAAAAATTAAACGAATATATCAAAAAAAATTCATATATTTCTAATGCATTCGCGGGCTGGAACTCTATTGTTGGTTGTCGTGGCAACACGCAAAGATATTTGCTGGATGTTGTGCGCTCCTCGGCACTGAAAGCTTCCCAGAAAACTTCTTTTGGTGTTCATTAACGTTCAAATAATGCTCTTGTTGTTTTTTTCCTAATCATTTTATAAATTCTATATTGTAGCGCTTAGAATCTGATCAAATGATTCGTCAACAACCATCATCCGTGTCACATTTCGAGTATGATAGTGAAGATGAGGAAATTCTATTCACAAGAGAGATGCTAAAACGATTACATAAGAAAACTAAAGAATGTAAGTTATTCTTTGAAGTTGTCGGTGAAATAGTCCTTGAAAACAGTGTTTTCAGGCAAATCTGGAAGAACTGATTCCGCTTTCGTAATTGATGAGCCACTTCTCACTCAAGTAAGTTGAAACATCAATTCGGTTCTTTTCGCAAGCTTAACACAAATGTTTTTCAGCAATCGGCTATCGGAAAAAAAGGATCATCCTCCACTATCAATACACAAACAAGTGAAGAGAGTAAAAGTGAAGATGAGATGCAGCTTTCACCTAGGTAAATCCGCCTTCTTACCATCATCAGCAGCAGCACCATCCCGTTTTGCGTTTTGGTCTTGAACAAAAATTCTTTCGGGTGAATTTGCTTTCCAACCTGGTCACGTGTGTATACATCTCCTTCCCAGCCATTGCTGTGCTTATCCCATACTTCATATCACATTCATTTTGTACATTAGTATAGTTTAAACAAGATTTTACAAACAGTACAATCAAGTTGAAGTTGATATTCAACCTGAAAAAACTTGTAAAATCTTCTCTTGAAATCTTGTTTACATTTGCTCCATCGCTAAATATATCTCAACATAGATTGGTTACAAGAGTATATTGAAGCTTAAAAAAGAATTATTTCAATGATATTTCTGAATATCTATCGAAAAAGCTTTATAAAACTTATAAAATAAGAAGTTATTAGTTAAACTAAGCAACTTTGACATATTGTTTTGTCAAATATTTTTATTGTTGTTTGCTAAAGTTGTGAAGAATATTGTAGAAGATGTTATAGAATTGTATAATAAGAAAATAAGTTTTTTATTTCTCAAATTAATTATTGTTTTGTTATTATTTGCACATAAAATTACTGACATTTGAAGCTTCATATTGGATTTGAATAAGTTTTTAAATTGTAGATGCATATGTGTTAGTTGAAGTGGCTTTCAGAGAGAGAGAGAGAGAGAGATCTCTTTCTCTTTCTGTAACTTTAATTTAAAACAAAAAAAAAAGACAGAAAGATTAATTATTCGTTTCAGAGCTCGTGATCGAATTCTAAAAGAAATACATTCATTTGAAACAGAATTATCTATTTCTGATGACAGTCAAACATCAAAAAAAAATTCAAAAAAATATTTTTTTGGCATGAGATTGGCAGAATATAACAATCTTGCTCGATGTCTTGAAATCAAAAAAGAAGAAGCTATTTGGGAAGAAAAGTAAAAAATGCAAAGTTTGTTGGCGTTTGGCTAAGTAGTTTTACGTTTCAAGATACACCTTGGCGAACGAGATTGACATAATTCTTGAAAAGCTTAAGAAAAAGGAGAAACCTCTTAAAGAATTACTAATTGATCGAATGGATGCTTTAGAAAGAAATAATTTATTAGAAGCTCAAAGGTAGGAGTAGCTGGCCTTCGAGTTTATCTTTCCATCTTTCTTAATCTCACCCAATTTCCAGATTGAAAAATTTGTTCGAGATAACTTTACATGAAGCAATGGATTTATATGGATTAGAAAAATATTTAACTGCTAAAGAGGTTTAATTTTTCCAATTTAAAGGGCTGAAGATGGAAATTTCTTTCAGATCGAACGAGTTCGATACCAAATTTCAAAAGCTAGTAGCAACAGTGACAGTACTAACCGAAATTAAGCTGACTATGAGATGAAATAACTGATTCATACTTGTTTTCCGCTGAATTTTTTCGCAGAAAAAGAACAAATTCGTAAATTGTGAAGATTTTTATTTAAGTTTTTCATATTTGATTGTTTCTATCATGCACATTGGAACATAAAATTTAAAAAGCAAAAACATGCAAAGGGTCTGAAGGTGACAATACAAACAAATTAAATTATTTAAAATATATTAAAGATTGAAGAAAGAGTTTCAAGAAAATAAAACAGTTCTTGCAAAACAGTTGAGCATATTCAAGAGATTCTAATTGATTTCGTAGAGATCTGTATAGTTGGTTTTCTTATTTCATTAATGATTTTCCACTGATTGCTTCAGAGCATCTAGTGTCTGGCATGATTGCATGTATTTCTCATGCTCAAAGAGGAATTTATTGCGCAATTGACGACGTTTTGCATCCAATGTCTGGAAAAAATAATTTTTTAATTGGAACGAAAAAGTTTTAAAAGGGTTTTGTATAAAGTTAGAGAGATACAGAGAGAGAGAGAGGGAGGGAAAGGTGTAGCTGAATTACAACATACCTTGACTTCTTCTTGCAATGTTTGGTTGGTATTGTGCATAACGAGTGATTCGTCTTGGCTGAATCTTCCTTCCAAAGCAGCTTCAAATCGAACTTGCTCAAGGTGGCGAAGCTCTTCTTCTTTCTGCATGAAGCGAGCTTCGGCGAAAAGGTATCGAAGTCGGAGTTGAGCACAAAGTTCGCGCTGTTTCTGAAATCAGAAAGAAATTAACAAAATTATTTCAAATATTTATAGAAATCTTACCTCAATGCATTTACTTTCTTGAGTTATTACATGAGTGAAGCTATCAATTTCCATCTCCTCACTGAAAAAGCTTAGACATTAATAGGAAAACTGATGAAATTTGAAATCTTACACTTTGGAGCAGTTGAAGAGATCAAGTCGTCCATTTTCAATAGAAACAACTTCATAGTAATGTTCATCATCTTCATCCATATCAATTGGAATGAAATGATCATCTTCATGAGGAATTGGTAGATCAGCAGTTGATTTAGTTGGATGAATCTTCTTTTTCTTTCCAAGCTTGTTCAAGTGATCAACAACTCGTCGAATAATTGAAGGCATGATTAGTAGTGAGTAGTACGTTTGTTCTGAAAAAAATGAAAAAATGAGGAAAAAAATTGAAAAAAGCCAACAAAAAAACGAAACGTGAGAATAAAAGACAAACGAGAGAGAAAGAGAGAGAGAGAGAGAGAGAGAGAGAGAGAGAGAGAGGTGAGACATGAAGGTAGTCCAGAAGGAAGAGAATAAGATTTGTCTGAGAGGGAAAGAGATGGAGAGAAGTGTGAATGCTGACTGAATTAACTGAAACATCCAATATATATATAGAATTTTGCTATCAAAAACATGACTTGCTGTCAGTAAAATATGCTGTGAGCATAATTTTTTTTTCTCCCGGATGAACATGATTGGATTATCAAAAAATATATTTTAGGCTATGAAAAGATGGACAGATGATGTAGTCTAGTAGACTTAGGTGAATAATTAGGGAAGAAGAGAACTGTTTTATATTTAAGAATATAAGATAAGATTTGTTTTTTTTTGGTTTAGTTAGAATAAGTTTTAAAGAAAAATAGGATGATAGTATATATCATACCATTGGCAGACAAAAGTAAACTTTAGACTTTAGTCCTTGTGTGAGATGGTATATGGTATGATTATTATGAAAAATATTATATGATATAGGATAATAAAAGAAAAATTTAGTTTTTGGGAAGAAAACACAACGAATCTTAGAATCGTTTGCTGAAATGGGATGTGATGATGATGATGATGATGATGATGTGATGATGAGTTGACAAAGTAAAATGGATAATTGAAAGCGAGCCAAGTAGGCAATGTAGAGGCTTGGCAGAAGAGGCACAAAGCTGAATGATGAGATGAATGGTCGTTCGAAACACTTTTATATCCATTTGTGTTCAAACTTTTCTCATCAATTTCATTCTCATGCTTGTCATGTTCATTAAGTTTTGTTATGAAAAGTACATGTATGATGGCTTGTTCATGACCTGAGGTTATACAAGGTACACGGTAACATGTAAAGATAAAAGGAAATACCGACAACGCTTGTTAAGATGTACACACTGCTTCCGGTAATTATGAACTTTCCCATGAAACGGTAATTATATGAAAAAATAAATTTTGAACGTCATAAAATGAACAAAGTTTCGCATTTAATCGATATTTCATATGAGATTTAATCCGTTTAAATGAGAGTTCTGAAGACACTTAAAGCATTAAATTAAGTTTTTAATTGAAGTTTGAATTCATTAACCATAATGAGATTAAAATTAAGATTTTCCACCTGTTTACTATTAGATAAGCTTATATTCCGTAGATAATAAATATATTTTATATGAAAACTTGAGCATAGTTTACAGCATTAATTCGGATTATCCATGATATTATATTATTCAATCACATTCGAACATTTATGGGAAAAAATTGAAATTAGCTTCAGTCATTACGTCTCATCTTATAGAAATCAAAAAAAAACGGGTAGAAGATGTATTGCTTAAGGAAATACGAAAAGCTGGATACTTCGAGAACACAAAGGAAAAAAATGTTGAGATAGATGGGTAAAAGCCTACTAGGAGCATGATAATCATTCTTCATTCTATGATGAATCTCAGATATTTTTCATCGTCAACACCAGAATTCCAAGTACTTCTCTCTCTTTTTCTCTCACTCTATCTCAGATGTTCTCTCGTATTTTCACTTAATCTATCAGCTTAACCCCAAATTTTTTTTATCACATACATAAGAATTTTCTTTTCTCAACCCAATCTCTTGTGTTACCTCTCGTCAACCCCAACCATGCGGGCTTCGAGATATGTCGCAAGATCTTGTCTTTGTTAGCCGCTTGTATCGGCTAGTCAACATGTCATTTAGAAGAAAATTGGCTATTGATTTCAGTTTTTATCTTAAAAAAGCTGAAAAAACTAAACTGACAATGATAAAAGATATCTTTGGAAAGCTAATAAGATTAAAAACATATCAAAATTTTTTGTTTTACTGATTTCAACACCAATATTTCTCTTTTCTTCTTTTCCTTTTGGTTTTAATTGGTTAATCCCTTTCGTCATTTTACTATTTTACATTTGCACTCTAGCTTTTACCCCTTTTACATGAATCATTTGAAAGATTACAGTACGTCTTCTTGAATAAAAAGTTTTTTTTAAACAAGAGAAAGAAGTATTTTCTCAGATTTATCTTTGTAGTTTAAAGCTTTTAGTGATTCTACACTAAAACACTTCAAAGAACAGTATCACGTAATCAATTGGCTTTCCTTTCAATCGTTTAAGATCTCACACAACCCGTTGCGTTTCTTCTTCATTCTGCACCTGTGTCCATATCTGGATAGCAGAGGGCATGTGACGATCGACGAGCGACGGGACAAGACAGCAAGCAGCCAAGATCCATTGGACTATTGAAATCTGAGACAGAGTAGATGAATAGCGAAGACTAGGAGAGGCGACGATAACAACGGCGACGATGACGACGACGACCATGATCATGAAGAAGGAAGACAACCGCGTTCATCATGACAACACCGTTGGCGTCATCTGTCGACGTCAACACAAATGAAGAGAAGTTGCTTAACAGAAGGCTAATCTTTTAAATTTGTCTTGCATCAATTGTTCCTTGACAGCTAAATACATTTAGCCTGTCTTTTCCCACCATGCTAACTGAGATATTGCAAGATCTATTGGCTATAGTGGACTGTTGCTAAGGCGTTTCTAGCTTCTTTTTAGCTTTTTCACTGCTTCTCAATCCTACAATTTGCCGTTGCTGTCACCTCAACATCCTATTTTAATAGTGCAATATCAACTGTAAATCTTTCAATTTTATAGATTTTTGCCGTCTTTTCTTTGTAGAACCATAACTTAAATCGATTGACTCATGGTCAATTTGCTAGCTGGCTAGTTTGTATTAGGCAAATTGTGAAGCCATGTTAAGCTTTCCATCTCAGTAACGTCATCTGTATACCGTTCGAAGGACCGGAAACAATCGACGACGTCAATTTCGTTGCTGGATGAAGAGAGTATGCTGGATGAATGAGTTCGTAGACAGAATTCCAGTCCGATATGGTCTTTGTATACTTCTTCTTCAGTAAGTACGCTAGACTCGTTACCCATTCGTCATCTTACTGACCTTTTTCTTCCACAAAATGTACATGTGCATATATATCCATTGAAACTATTTCAAATCTAATTTATTATCCAAAAACGTGTATATTCTCTTCTGAATTATTATTTCTTGAAACCGTATTACATAGTACATTCAGATGATTTTCAAATTCTTATTCTTAGCTACGTACTTGCCTGAGATGAGATGAAAAGCTGAATATAGCCATCTGATTATGATTTTCCTTTACCTTCAAATCCAAATATGTGTTCGCTTTGCTTGTAAAACTTCATCTTTCTTTCATTTTTCTTGTTTTCTATAAATATTCTTCATTTTTTTCTTTTTTTTTAATTTCAGAACCAGATGTATATTTGGTTACATTTACTGGTTTTAACATCATTATATGTTATAGGATATGCAGTAAGTTATTTCTCTATTTCACATCATAAAGCTTCTATATTTGTTGTTTTTTTTTAAACAAAAAAAGTTATTAATATATATGAAATAAACAAATATTATTTATTCTTTTCAAAATATATTAAAAACTATTTGTTTTTAGGAATATAATCCGTTAGTAAGAGTTATTGGTGATCATAGTCGATCATTTCAACGTGATCAACGAAAACAGAGAGGTAATTTCTTTTTTCTTTCTTAACTTTTTGTTTCTTAAACCTTTACTAATTCTTTTTTTCAATTTATTTTTATTCATAAGAATTATTTTTTTTTTTTTGGAAATTTTAGATTCTTCTTCTCCTATGAGATGGAATCGTCATCGTGGCTCCTCTGCTTCTGATATCATCTTTGCTCCTCTTGCAGATGAGAGAATTATAACCAAAGAACGAATGTATATGAATGTGAACGCTGAGGATTCAGATGGTATATTCTTTCTCATAATTTATATTCAAAGAAATTTTTTTCGAAGTTTATGAACAACGTCGTCGAATAGATGTCGAAACACTTGACCCCGTCTTCGTTACTGCTCCACCGGCTCGAACTACTGTAGCTGTACGATTCGATCTACCTGAATCAACTACAGACATCGTCGTAAATGGCGGTCGAGGAGATGCACTTGAAACAGCCTTGTCGCCTTTAAAACCATCTGTTCGTCAAACGGGCTATGGCACGCCTTCACCGCTAAAGCTGGTTACGCTGCCTCCTGTTGCAACAACTCCTCTGCCTCCATTCAAATACACCGTAAGGAAGAAATAAAATTCTAAATAAACAGATAGATATTTCAGAAACCTCCCGCTGTCATTGATAATATCCAATTCAGGTTGGATTACGTTGTCATTCAAGTTTAGAAAATTTATTCTTTATAGACCACCACCTCCGGCTAATGTTGATCGCACGCAAACCTCACTGGTTCGCTTTCCCGCTCAGCCATGGCAAATCCCACCACGGTAGCCTTTGTTTTATCCAATAATCTGTTATGAACAAGTTTTTATAGAGATCCTTTGAGAGCTCCACCCAACCTCTTTACTCAGCTGTTTGAAGTGACACCTGCACCAGGATTCCCACCAGCAAACCCATTTGCGAACCTATTGAATCTACCTCAATCTGGCATAAGTGAGTTATGACTCAGAGAACATTGTTTTTTCAAACAACTCTTCAGCTAATCCGTTGAATCTTACTGCTTATCCATTCCTTCCAATAGGAACTAGTAATCCACCATGGACAGCATCTGGAGCTATACCTCAACAGCAACAACTGCATCAGATGCCTATCCAAGGTTATATGGTATGAAAGCGTGTAATTTTCATGAAATGCATTACATCAACACTTACAGCATAGAGAGATTGATTCACAGATGATTCACAAAAGCCCGCTCAGGGTTGGATTCTCGAAAACAAGAGAAATTGATTCAATTCCACCCCTTCCGTTCAGTAAGTAGCTTTATCAGGCTGTAAACCAAGGTTTTACAGGTGGAGAAGAACTAGGACCTCCTACTAATATGAAGCCTCCAGTAGAAGAATTCTCTATTGATTCTCGACCACAGATTGATAAAATGGATTTCCAGCAACCCTTTATGCCATATAAGCCTTCAGCTAAAACTTTTGTAACAGAGAAGAAATCCAGGTTTGAAATAAAAACCTTGGAATATCAGCTTTCTTAACAACGCTATTCCAGATTTATCAGTATTGATGGAACAATTCCAAGATCGAAAACAGAAAACCTGCGAGAATATATGAAAAATCATCCACACATGGTGAACTCCATCTATAGTCCACAACCCAGCAAACCTGTTCAAGTTAGTGCAGCTTATGCTGTTTCAAGCTTCAACTGCTAATTATTCCTTTTGTTAAGGGTATAGCTGCACCTCAACCATATCAAACAACTACAATTCGCCCATATACTCAACCTGCTGTACAACCATCGCCAATCGTTCCAATACGACCAACTATTGGTGGTCCTTCGTTAACATCAATGACAAGCATGATGTCATCATCGTCGTCAGCATCAGCATCGTCCTCGGCGTCTTCTGGATTAAACCCAAATCAGAAATTAGCCTTATGTTGTCGAAAACAGCAAGTCAGCTCAACATGTCAATCGCTCTGTGACTTCGATGCTTTCTCTGATAAAACGGTTAGTACTCACTAATTTGTTTTCAAAAAAATATTTTGAAAACATTAGAACAATTTTCATAAAAGGCGCTTTTCTTTTGCAGCTTGTCTCAGCATTCCTGACAAACCAGTGTCCCGGACCTCAATTAGGAAAAGCTTATGATTGCGCTTCATCAAAGGTAAAGATACACTTCTGAAGATTAAAAAAAGTTATAACGTTCTGAACTTTAATTCACTTTCCTTTTCAATAGGCTGACCATACATCATGCTGTCAAGCTGCAGGTTTACAAACATTCCTCGGCGGTAGATGTATGCCATTCTGCAAAACTCATCAGGTATGCTTCAACACCTATAGTAACATCTGAAAACTATTTGATTATTACAGGCAACACCAGCTAATGTTCTAGAATACATATCATGTCTTCAAGTATTTGAAACAATCAAAAACTGCTATAGGCAATATCAATATACAAATAAAAATATTTTTGGAGATTAATAGCAACCAGATGTACAACTAGATGATGATATCTAAGAAATCTAGTTAAATTATAGGTGAACTCAATGAAAAATGATCTGATTGCCGTGTCCTCTTTTCTCTTTATATTCCTGTTGTATTTCTCTTTTTTTTGTTAATTTTAGTCTCTCCAAATCATATCATTTTTTGTTTTTTTTTTGCTTCAATAACGGGTATTTTATATGAAATTATAGACACTAATTAATCAATAAATATATTTTTATAATTATATTTTAATTTCATTAATATATACTGAAGTCATAATCACTAGCACCATTACTGCCGATGGCTTTCAGTAATTCAGCTTCTTCATCTTCATCGTGAGCTTTCAAATGCTGCAATTAGGTTTTATTATTGTAATACTTATTGAATTAGTTGTAATTACATTCAAATTATCAGATACGGTATTGATTTTCCGTCTCAAAACTTGCATATCGAGTCCAAAATCATCATTTCTCTGATCATATATTTCGCTCAATTCATCTTGTGTTAGATTAGTTGTATCTTCAGCATCTGGAGTGTCAACTACTGAAAAAGCATAGTTAGTCTTGTATAATCAGAATAGTTTATATATACCCCATCTATAATAGATAGTTGCCTCTAATGTTCCATTGACAGCAAAAAACATGACAGGAGCAGCACTGGAGACAGATAAAACTCGTCGGAATGAATGAGCTTGGCAACAGAATCTGTTGTAGGATCCGGTTAGATTATTCAAATAAATTTGGAAAAAATGATGTTTAACCTATATCCAACTGGACGAAAATCTCCTTTCATCTTAATTTCCATTCCCGTGGTATAGCAACCTTCTTGACATTTTCCTTGCATTTTCTCGATACCAATCATTACTCGACGATTTTTCGGAGCCTAACAAGTTGTTAATCAAGATTTTGCTCAGATAGAAAACACAGTAAACAAACCCTGATTTGATAAATACATTGTCTTCTTTTTGTTCCAGCTTTCAAACTAATTTTGAGGCGTTGTAAGGTTGAACTGGCCGGTAATAAGCCGCCGCATGGCATAGGTGCTGATGATTCAATCAAGTGACAACGGTCCCCACCAAAACCACTAGGACATCTGATAATTTGATTATTACATTTTGCTTATTAATAGAATAGTTTTACTTGCAGATGGAGCAATTCAATGGATCCACGTATCCACCATTGATGCAGAGAGGTAAATCTGTTTGATTCTTGCACTTCTCTAGATGATTCAACATTTTGAACGATTGTTTATTAGATGCTAACCTGCACATTGATAGTGACGATTGACTAGTTGCACATCCAGGAAGGATGGCTTATCCATTGATCCCATGGTTCCTTGAAGATTTGCATCAATTGCTTCAAGAGCCGGTTGAAAGTGATTAATAGCAAATCTGGAAAACGAATATGATAAGATGGCATACCATTAATCAAACTAACTCTGTTGGCGTATAATGCATCACACTTCCAACATCATAAGGTGTGTCATAAGAAGATAAGAACGTTGCTGAGATCTAAAGTACATTGAATCTGTGTACATTCGTTTCAAAGCTTGTAAAAGATAATTATACAGAATCTTTACACACCTTAGCAAAGTTTTGTAAATATGAAGCTGGAACATTATCTTTAATGAATCGAATAAAGTTATCTCGATCAGTTCTTTGTTGATGATGGAAAAGTCCAATTGAATGTGCAACTTCATGTGATGTGACTCCAAACTAAAAACGTTCCCATGTACTTTTTCCAACGTTCTTTAAGCTTATTCGCATAAATGCTCATGTTTAAAAAATATAAATAAAGATACGAATGAGAGTAGTTACATGATAGCAGCCACGTCCAATGTTAACTATTTGTTTTGGTTGTGTAGTATCACGACCAACAGTGGAAAAACATCCAGATTCCTGACCTACAAAATTTCTGTTTTTATTCAATAAAATAATAATAATATGTTAATAATATTTCTTTTTTTCTTTTCCTTTTTTTAAAAAAGTACTAAACGTTATCTATAATTCATTCAACCGTTCCTCATAATTGTATTATCAGGAATGATAAAGCACAACGACATGTGCCACCAATTGCGGTAAAACCATTTTTTCTTTTTAATATTAATATTCATTGTAGAATATTTTGTTTTGCTATTCATTGCTAGTTTTTCAAATTAAATAAAAAACAATAATTCACAACATATACGTTCAAAATCTTTTTTTTTTCAAATTTTCCTGAAAATATTCACACATTTAGCTATGTTTTAACATCTCAAACCAAACAAGCATTAACTTCTCTCTCTCTCTCTCTGTCTCTGTCTCTCTCTCTCTCTCTCTCTCTCTTTAACTTACCATTTATTGCTATTTATATTTTATATTTAATATGTTTAGTCTTTTTTAATCTGTATTTTATAATAATACATACACAAATAATAATCTCATCTAATAAAAGGATTAGTTATATGTATAATTCGAAAAAAAATTTAATTTTCAAACCCAAAATATTATATTCATTTTAAAGTTTTTGTTCAAAATCTGTGTTGTCAATATAATAGAAAATTGATTTTATGATGAACAATTATTAATTTTATCACTAGAAGCTCTCAATAGTAGTTCAAAATTGCTTCTTTTGAACAAAAAAAAAAGTTTTATGAAAGCACTTTCAATTAATTCTTATCGATCTGATTCGTTTTCTTGTCGATATGCGAAGATATTAAATATTTTCGTTATGATTTTCATACTTTCATCGATTGTTAAGTTTGAAATTTGAATTATTTATATCTTTATAGTTTATTTTCTTCTTTTCATTTCTCTGTATATTCTTTGTTCAGTTATATAAAAATTGAAATTTACCTGTGTAATAGAGGTATTGAGTTTCACTACTTCGTGGGTAAAACGTAACGCACGTTTCGTCTTGCCAGAATTCCATGGCTCTCTCTAAGCTTTCAATTGCTGCTTCAGCTGAATGTTGACCTTTTATTATTATTCAAGTAGACTAGAATTTGATGTCTTCTCATGTTGAAAGTATCAACTCACGTAATTCAGGATCAAATTCATATGGAATGCCTTTTGACCAAGTTGTACTTGGGTAATACCTATCTTTGTAAGCTTGACGCTTGTTTCGTCCACTATCTTCCACTATATTAGTTAAGAATTCTTGACTAACTAACATATCTCCATCGAATAGATATTGACTGGAATGTACGTAAACATCTTGTCTCCCTCTGACTCACCCTATGTCGCTGTTCAATCGAGCCAGGTTTCGGTCATGACGTGCTAATGTTTTGATTGGCTCATGTTTCTGAAAAAATATTAAAAAAAATTTTTTTTGACTACAATCAAATTTCTAACAGCATCAGTTAGAACATATTCCCTATCCACTTTTCTGGCTAACTTCCTTAGCAGGTGCCGATTGAAGCGAGCATTTTCCAAAACAACACCCTGAAATTAAGAACTTTAAAGTGAATGAAGATGGGAGAAATTACCGCCAAACTTTGTGAGAATTGTGCAAAAACCAGGAACAGCAAGATGGATTTCATCTTACAGAAATGGAATAATTCTCACATCTTCAGGTATTTATTGAACACGTTGGCTAAACAGTAAGCAAAGTTGTAACCATTAATAATTGAATAGAAGATGCTTTTTGGGGAAAAAAGGTAAATAAACTATATAGAAATAGCTTTAAAACTGAATCATCTTCTGTATAAGTGTATTGTATAGCCCTACGAAATAAAAAAAAACATTTTCTTCATTGTATCCTGAGAATTTTCTCTTTTTTTCATCAGAAATTACATAGTGGGGGAAATATATTCAATGCAATTTGCTGGTTACCTAATTGCAATCAACGAGTATTCTCATGGCTTTTGACCAATTCAGCAATAAGTCAAAGAATGTAATGTTTATGTATATATCTCATCAGAAACAATCAATTTATTATTATTAAATATTTTATTTGATAAGATATACATCGATGTATGTATGTATGTATTCATTCATCTACAATGTACAATCATTTATAAATGAAATATCATTCCAATGAGCTGGTATATGATTCAGATTCTAGATTCTAAACTCTAAACTCTGAATTCTATACAATAGATCATACGAAATTACTATTAAAGTTGAATATCATGCAAGTATTGACTGAGTTCTCAACGACTCATGCTTAACTGGCATTTCTAGCTGATGATTGAGGATCAGTTTGTTTGAATCTAAATTTATTTTCTCAATTTCGTTTTTGCTGACTGTTTGTCAAACAGATTTCGATCAATTGCTGAAACATATGATCAGCTGAGATTGGGTCAACGTAGCTTTACGCTTCGGTTATGCTGACATACTGTTGTATGACTCATAAGATTTAAACGTCAATCATGATACATCTCCCTCTTCTTATATTTTCACCGTCTTGATAGTTCGTTAAAATCTTTTAAGTTCATTTTCCAATTTTCCAATTTTATATTTGATTTTCATTGCTATTTATATATTTCTAATAATGTTTAAATAACTATATATACATCTATATATCATATAATATTTAAATAATTTTATTTTTAGTATGCCTGTAGAAGAGCAAATTCTTCCGTCAGAAGGTTATTGTCTTCATATTTGTATTTGAGTAACTTTTCTACTTTGCAACTTTTAGTTCGTAGTCGTTTGAGAGAATACTTGGATCATAATCTTGCTGAGCGTTTACAGAACGATGAGTATAGCATGTGAGTGATGGCAATTGCTGATATTAAACATAATTTGATCAATATTTTAAGACATTATGACATGAATCGTAGTGAACGTCGCTTAGTTGGAACTGATGTGAAAATTTCGAAAAATCAACAGGTATGGTATCATTCCACAACCAAATTTGGAATAATAGTTTCTGTCCATCTGTACAAATAACATCATTCAATCATATTTTCAGCAACTGGAAGATGATTTTGCTGCCCGTCAGAGACGATATGCGAATCAGTCACTGTTTGTACTTCTCTTTTATAACAATATATATTGTTCACACTTCTGTATAAAACCTATAAACTATTGTAGAGTGGAATCAGATGAAGAAGTGGCAAGACGTATAGCAGCTGAATATGCAGAAGAAGATCGTCGTGCACATCAGGCGGCACAAGAACAACTACGCATAGATGAAGAATTGGCTAAACGATTAGCATCCACAGGGTACGACAACACATGAACAAATAGAAATGGTTTATGAAGGAAACTATAAGCATATATGTATACATTATATACATATAGTTTAATAGAAATATTATACTTTATCATTCAAACAATTCAAAAATTTGTTTGAAATTTTTTATTTGGAAATTTTATATTTATAATTTCATAGTTCAAAAAAAACAACCGCTTCGTGCATCATGCAATAACATAGTAGCTTTTTCGACGTGAATCACGTGTACTTTTTGTTTATCCTAATCAGCAGTCCTGCAAACATTGCGCAAAGTTTCCTGCAAACTTCTTGGTCTTCATTCAATTTCTACTAACTAGAGAAATATTCTTTAAAGAATATTTGTAGAGAACTAGCTACGCGAACTCCTCCCTCAACTCCTAGTGAAGCATGTTTAATAGATGTGACTACCGGTGTTCCGTCGTTAGCACCATCATTTCCTATTTATCAGGCAAGTAATTGAATATTTACTAGATACTTTTAAATTTCTTTATTATTTGTTTTGAATAACAATAAGAAAACTGGCTAACGTGCCATTAGTAGCAGTTCAAATTGTGTTTTAGGCCCACCAACCATCGCAATCTGATTGGAACAATCCACAATACCAGGATGAAATGAATGTTTCTAATCAAATTCATGCACGTGAGTTCTTTTAGTTGTACAAAGCAAAAATAATTTTGTCACGTTTTAAGGCAGACCTATAGGAATTCCTTTGCCTGGTCTCAATAATGCTGGTGTTAGATCACGTAGTGGAACTGTTGATTCCCAGGATGAACAATGGCCAACACCGCCACCAATCGTTCTAAACCCTACATACCCACAACCAATCCAGCCTACACAGTCATCAGATCCTTCTACTTCATCAAACTTATCTGCATTTTCTGATATTCCTTGGCCGACTGCTGTGCCGCTGTCAGCAAATAATCCTTTTTATAACGATGTAGTTCAAGCTATGAGCAAATTATCAACAGCACCATCAAGTTCAAGCAATTCATCATCATCATCATTGCCTATATCAACAAATCAACCAATACCTCCGCCTACACCTAGTAACTCTCTAATTGAACAACCACCTGTGCTAGGACCAGTAATCACAGACACTGGACCAAATTACACTGATCATCTGAGCCAAGGGTAATCCATAAGATCTAATCTTAACAACCAACAATCTTAATATTTTTTTAAGAAATAATGAATTTGGTCTACCTCCACCATCAGCCCTAGCATTGGGATTGATAGGAATCCCGAATCGTCCCAAGCAAAGCTAAGCATATTGAATGAAAATAAATATTTAATCGCATAAATATCTTAACACTTAATGAAGCTCAAACATTTATTGTCCTCTAATTAAGACAGAAGGGTCAGCGGTTTTGGGAATCACAAGTCTAGCATGAGATCAGCATGTATATTCTGACCATGCCCTCAAATCACAAATCAATTAGCAACTAGTATATCACCAACAATTTTGATTTTTGACGATTCTAAGGCTATTTCTAAGTTGCAAAACACATTGGCTATAAAAATAGATACAATAAGAGATACAATGTAAAACTAAGGAGATAACTCATTAATATTAAGAACGACGTTTACCAGCAACGAAGAAAGAAAATCAAGGCATCTTAGTTCAATCATAGCGATAAACGGAACCTACTTCCTGATAGACTAATTTAGGAGAAGAGCAAAGTAGATTGGAAGAGGTAAGTTCATGGATTTAAGAATAACCATGATCCGATATGATATTATGTACAAAATCAAAACCTAAAACAATCCCAAAAAAACTGATACAAATAGTATAACACAGACGAAAACACCAAAGTTAAACCGTAACATCATGAATAAGAGCCAATTTGGTGAAGAAATAATAAACTAGAGCAAAAGCAACACAACCCCAAAACTTAACAACCAAAAACAGCAGGTAAAACTAACAGCTTAATTTTTCTGTTTCATATTCTCTGGGCTTTTAGGAATTGTCGTCACTTTACCACGAACCCATTTAGGAGAATTTAAATTTTCCTCATCTTCCTTACGTTGACTCTCCTCTTTTCTAACAATATCCTTCATACGATCTCTGACCTGTTAATAGAAAAGTTTTTGGTTAACTTGAAAAGACAAATAACTTCATCTGAGTAATATCCACGGAAAATTGGTTCATTTGAGCACCATTCTAAAGACTCATAAGAATGCATTAGCAACTGAAAATTCAAAAAATCATTTGAACTTCCTTAAGAAATGCTGAACAAACCAAAGGAAATCTAGAAGTGAAATAATGCAAAAATTCATTTGGAATATGACCCAAAGACTTTTGAACGTTATCAGGAAGTTCTCGGTAATGATGTTTTTTATTACGCATAGCACGAAGAAGATCTCTAACCGAATGACTTTTATATGTTCGGAACTTTCTCAAATCTGAAAACACATCTTTCCATAGTACCTATTAGTGCATTAACGAACCTTCTGCCAAATGCTCGCAAATCAAGTTTTTCCAGTTGCCTACTACGACAGATCTTGCATTTCCCTCTAACCTTCGCACAATTGGACTATTCTCATCTTCTTTTTCTACGCGGTCTGACACATCCTGCAATAAATAGTTTCCATGATGCAATGTATCGGTAAACTTACTCCGAAGAACTGCAATCGTCGATCAGATGACCAAAAGAAAGGATGGAACAGAATAGATGAAGCACGAGGACGTTCTTTTGGATCTCGGCGAAGCATAGTTTCAATCAAGGACATAGCAGCATTTCCTCCTCCAATTTAGTGTATAAAACTCGTATGTATTGCGATTGAACTTACCTTCTTTCAAATTGGTTAAGTTATATTCTCCATTAATGATATTAGCTTGTCTATGCAGATTGTCGCCAAATGGATGGCGACCCCCCGATAAAACATAATAGAAAATACAACCAAGTGAAAACACATCTACTGGATGTCCCTAGAAAAAAATGTTTTTTCAATAAAGAAAACACATCCATTAATTAATATCTTACTGTGCTTTCTGAAAACAGAGCTTCGGGAGCAATCCAGCCATCTGTTCCAGCCATTCCACTGCGTTGTGAAAGAGAATGACGACCATGTTGAATTCGTTTACAGAGTCCAAAATCAGATATTACCATTCTAGCTTGTCCTCTTTGATTAACGCTAATCAAGATATTTTGTGGTTTAATATCTCGATGAACTGAAGAAGGGAAAACACAACGAGATGCATATTTGAAGATTTTTTGTACCTATATTAGCAGCATGAAGATGGGTCAAACCATCTGTAGCTTGGCGAAGTAACTCAGAACTAGATATTTTAATTTTCTCTCTAACTTTCTTCTGCTCAACAAAATCGTGGAGAGATGCCACACATAATTCTAGTGCAAGATAGCGGAACTGACTGTCTGACTCCTAGATAATAGAAGATCCTTGAGAAACAACACTGAGGTGTAAAGTCATACCATACAAAAATAACGAATGACGTGCTGATGAGTATCACTTTCTCTTAGCAAATCAGCCTCTCGATCTACCAATCGTACAAATTCTGACACAACTCGTTTTACCGCAACTTCTCTTCCATCAAATTTTCCTCTGCACCAGAAAAAAGATAAATATGAAAAGGATACGTTGTTCTCACCTATAGACCACAGTTCCCTCACAACCTCTCCCAAGAACATCAGAAGGATTATACATTAGCTTTCCTATATTCAACCAGCCTTCGGGAACCTGCAATCAAATTTATATCTGGTTTCTTCAAAGTTTCTGAAGTTACATCTTCTGCTTGTTTGAAAATCCATTGCTTTGGTATAGAATGATTGGAAACTCTTGAGGTTTGAGCACTTCGAGCTTCGCCTGATGGAACCACACTAGTGTTGTTATTGTTCTGGAAAAAAAGCCATGGCATCACTCAAAGAAATATCAGTATGTCAGTGGTGAAAGATTTTTTTTATTTGAAAATAAAAATATAATGCAACAGGCTGCTATTACAATTTAAAATATGATTTTCAAATTTTTATGAGGCCTAATTGCAATCTTTGTTACGTACAACTTATGACATTTTTTTGTTTCATACGTATCTTGATGTAAGATTTGAAATTTGATACATTGACGTAGCTTTCAAAGTCAAAAATCAAATTACCTGTCTCCAGCATATCCATATAATGCTTATAATGAGTACAACAACTGTCATAACGAGAGATATGACTATTGGGCTAGTGATATATACAGTGAACAATTCAGATGACGTTAAGTGTGGTGTCGGCTACAAAAAAGGTAGTGATTGCAGAAGATAACTAGAATATCTTACCTTGTTAACTGGGGGAACGTCAGGTTTATACGGCAGGCTGTGAACTGTATGAATGTTCGGGAATTTCGTCGGGATGAGAGAACCGATGTGCATGGGTGGTGTTTCATGATATCCTGAAATAAAGTTTCCTCTAATTTGAAAATGATTCGAATTTATATCGTCAATATCATGCAATACATCTCTGCGTGTCACAATATACTCACAGACATAACTATGAACACATATGTTTAGTATACCCACTGGGCAGATCGGAATAGCCATCAGTTTTTTTTTCAATTTCTCCCCACGACAAGCATACTTTCACACATCCAGCTGGCTTGGAAGAAGAAACAGAGACGATAGCTGGCCTGAGTTCCATTCATGCGACGAGTTGAGAGATCAGAGAAAGAGTAAGGTGCTGCCTCCTGCTACTCCTCTTTCTCTCAATCTATTCTCAGGCATACTACCGGCAACTCTTTATTACGCTTCACACCAAGCTAACTAAGTGTCAGCCCATGCAGTGTATCTCATTCCAGCCGGTCTAACAAGCTATATAGAACAGCTTAAATGATGATGACAAGAACCAGGTTGATACTGGAGTCATCAACATAGGATCCAATAAAAGAATTCTCATTTCTATCACTAATTCAACCAAACAGCAGCACAGGTGCCAACAAACTGGCGTAATCAAAATATCGATAAGCCAAACACTCTGCACAATATATCTTGACTCTCTTCTTGAGTTCGTATTGGACGGGTGGATTAGGTGAAATAGTGCGGATGATTGTCACCTCATGTGTGATACGGCATCCGACAAGCAAAGAGCGGATGGCGGCCGTAATAATGAATTAATTGCCCCATAAAAAAGTGACAAAGCCCTCGATATCTAAATAATTATCGTACCTCGAACATAAAATGGGTTTTTATGAATATTTTTTTTAATGACAAAAAATTAACACAAACATAATCTTTGAACATTTTTGAAAACTTGCCTAAAATCAGATATTCTCCATCTGTAGTTTTATAAGTGATAGTCGGCGAATTGACAATTGGTCGACGTGGTGGCACAAACTGTTCTTTCTCTGTATCCTAAAACAAAATAACATGGTTAGCTGACAGGTAGCTAAAAACTTACCGAAAGCGCAATTGGACTAGGACCTTCAAGCAAAGGAGGACCGAGATATTTAGGAGCGAAAGTGATGGTGTGCTCGTCCACATAAGTTGAGATTGCATACAATCCAAAAGCAGTTTCCCCGACATACAGAGATGGAAACAAAGTGCTTTGTGATGTATCCAACGTAGCAATATCAGTTGAAAATGCACTCTAAAAATATGCAAATTCATATCAGTGACTGAAACAACAGAGTTATATTTCTAAAAAATATATTGAGAGCAGTTGCATTTCGTCAGCGTCATCTCTGACGCATTAGCTATGAACTTTCGAACTCATACTTCACTGTTTTTCGCAATAAAATACTTAAGGAAGAGAAGGTTAATGCCAGGAAAATTTTCACTGACAAGAATATGTGACAATGTCATCAAACGAACAACGTGTCTGTCAGTCATTGTCAGTCTCACTTTTTGACAACTACATTCCAGAATTAAATTTGAGCGAAAAATAAAACGGATCATATCTAAATTAACAATTAGATTAACTGTGCTTGCCTTGCCCTTTTTAGTTTAGAATCATTTTAATATCGTTTGAGCTTCGCATGACAGGCGGGGCTGCCGTTTCGTCGTTGGTTGCCCTCCTTCCTATCTCTTTCTCGAAGTTCCAGAGGCACCGCAATTGATTTGTGGGCTGGACTCTAGCTTCTATCCGCCCCTGCTCTTATCAATCGATATTTCAAAAATCACTAACTCATCGGCACGCACGAAGTCCCAAACTCGTCACCCTAGTATATTGCTCTGCATCTTTATTAATTTCCATTTCAGTCCTTGACTTCCATATAATTAGCATTGTGGTTACACCGGCATATCCGTAAGATCAATTTGTCAACTCACAACAAGTGCCATTCTCAATGAAAGCAATTAATCGATCTCATCACGTGGATCAAGAAACAGAATAGAAGATATCTGTTCAATCAGCTGGGAAAAAATGGAAAATGTGGCTCTGGAAGATTCAAGCAAGGCCCCGCTTAATCACCGAAATCTATCCGGTGATCAAGCTAGTGTCGATACTCACAAATCATCTTTTGCTGGCACAAGACAGCCATCTGAAGACAGTAAGAATATTCGGTTCGTAGACCAGACTTTCTTAGAAAATGGTCGGGCTCGGAAAAATGCTCCACGTTGGAAAAGTGTGGCACGTAGACTATCCATGCACCCAGAACTGGCCAGATTACACACAGGTAAGCTTTCCTCTTTTTGTTTTCTTTTTGTTTATCATGTTGTTAAAAAGGTCGTAAGCAATTATATCCTCCTATCTGTTATCGTATCAAAGTGTGTGAGAGCACCTGAGCTTGAGTTTATGCCAGATTGTTTTTCTCATTACGATGTCCACGATTTTTCATGTAATTCCTGAATATCACAATGCTTAGGATAAAATTGGTTAAGTATGTAAACTGAGAAACTAATCCAGAACATGTAATTTGAACTTATAACAACAACTGATACTTCTTGGGAAAAGATATCCTCCTCTGGTCATCCTTAGACCCGTTGTTCTTTTTTTGTTAGCAATGAGACACGACTGACTCCCGAAAGAGCATTAGGGCCACCCAAACTGAGAACACGTTTCTAGATTTTAAGTTGGAAAAAATGCTTAACAACTGATGAACTGATAAAAATCAGGAAATAACAGACAGAAGCTAATCTTTTTATGATCTGTTGGATAGAGGTGTGGTAAATTGTTCGTTAAGCTCGGCCTATCATCAATCGAGCTGTTTTCTATCAATATTCCCCATGGGCTATCGACCCGAACACTTTTGATTCGAAAAATCAGTATCAGCTGGACAACGAAGAAATTGAAATCAGCATCTTTGTTACTTGAACCAATCACGGAATCTGCCTAATTAAAAGGAATTCCCTGTACTTATTCTTATCAAGCTTGTTCCTCGATTCGTATTGGCTAGTGTTCGGCAATCAGCCCACTCTATACTTCGATCAAGAGCCATTTCACCTCAATTGATTTCTCTCCCACATCACATACATATAACCAACATAGCTCCCTGTTGCTAAACACTCATTTCTTTGATTTTTGCTTAACTATGTCTTAATTTGGCTATCATAAAACTTATTCTGATCTAAAAAATTCGAATTATCGTTAAAAAATGCGACACCTCCATATTAGCCGTCATTTCGCAGGGTCGATGCGATATAAAAGTAAGCTGATATCCAGAATTAATAACATGATATTTAAACCAATAACAGCTTCTAAAATGTTATTTTATAAGTTATAAAATTGTTTTTCCAGGCTTAGCCCATCGAATTGGGAATCGACATCTTAGTCTAAAAGAATTGAAAGAACAATTCGGTAGACACACAACATTCCATGGTATTAGTCACTGGTTTATGGCTCCAAATAAACGATGGAAACTTTTTTGGCTCATCGTCTGTATGGTCTGCATTCTGGCTCTGGCCTTACAAATTATATTATTAGCTATTAAGTATTTGCAACATGCGAAAAATGTCGATCTCGATGTTAGTTTACACATTTTCTTTGAACTATATCGCATAAAACAGCTGTTTTAGCCATAAATTACCAGTTAATCTTATGACTTGTTTTTCAGTTAAAATTTGAAAATGCACCATTCCCTTCAGTGACAATATGTAATTTAAATCCTTACAAGAGAAGCGCAATTGATAAAAATCCGGCGACGAAAGCAATGGTAAGATTAGATTTTTAATTTTTCATGTGAAGCATTAAATCTTAGATGGATGCCTATGCAAGAAGGATGGCTAGTGGAGATAAGTCTGAGGGTGTGGCAGCAGCACTTCTAGCACATTTGAATTCACGAGGTAAATAATTTTTTGTTCCCTTGCCCTCATGTTGAAACATTGAACAATCCAAAAAAAGTGAAAAATCATGTTTCTCTCTCTGTAGAGATCTTCTTCCCGACGGGAATGAAATGTAATACGACGACTCTAGTTGTCAGCCCAACTCAATACAGCATATAACCACAATTTCTCGTGTTTGTTGCGACAATTCAAGAATATAGCTTATTGGCGGAGACATGAGTTCTCATGTATTCCAGTACAAATTGAACAACTGCCTTAATGTTTATTTTTGTGTATACGTCTTGCAATATCCAGTCACAAAATAAAACAAATCACATTACCGATATGAGTCATGATATCTTTGAATACACATACAAGCTCAAAGGCAAAACCTGCCGAAACCCTATTTGCTATGAACGTGTGAACCTAGTTCACAACTCATCGAGAAAATAAGGAGTTCGTGTACGTTCACAGTTATACATAGGAATGTATGGCAAATAAACCAGTCGTTTATCAAAAACGACTGGCTCTGGGCCTGATGAGCACGACACGCCAATGAACCAATTGTACACTGGGACACAACAGGCGCACCAGGCAAAAATGTATGAAAGAACATAGATTCATCTCTGACAGGCATATGATGAATTACAGCAAAAATCTGGTACGAACACTAAGTACCAAAGTATAACATGAGTTTGTTATAGTGCGTCGATCTCAGAAGAAACCAAGAAAACGTAAGGAAGAACGGCGATACCATCAGGCTTTCGCTCAATGCTTATGTGACGTTGATCCCCTCACAGCTGAACGCAAAGGAGCTTGTTTTGCTGCCAATAAAGGAAAAATATCTGTTGAATTTGGATATTCAATTAGCAATTTACATCCTACAAAATGTTTGTGTCAATTCGACAGCACTTCCAAGACACTCTGGCCGTGTTTCCCATGTAAGCTGTGTGTGTTCATGAAAGTTGCTCTATTCTTCCATTTACAGATTCTTCTTGGAAAGAGAAACTATGTTCAGAATGCGTAGATGGAACAGGCCATTGTCCAATGCGTTTCTACAGAGGAAATGAAACCTATGAACGGATAAAGGATCAAGTTGATATATGTCTGTGCCATAAGGAATACAACCATTGCGTTTCGACTCGAGAGGATGGAGTTATATTAGAGATTGATCCTCAAGAAGAACTCTCAACCTTGAATATAACAGCATTATCAGAGTCACAACTAGCTACTCAAAGAAAGAAAGCAGAAGAGCAGAAGACAACAACTACAGAAGCTCCACAATTAAACGAAGCTCTAGGATTTGAGGTTGTACATTCTGAACATTCTAAACACGGATATAATTTCAGAACATAACTGATGACATTGCGTTAACCGCACAAGCGCAACAAAATCTAATGTTCGCAGTTGGTTCCATGAGCCAAGATGAGAAGAAAAAAATGTCTCATCAAGCTGATGAATTCATTTTGAAATGTTCATTCAATCAAAAGGATTGCGACTTATCAAAGTAGGCTTTTTCATATAAAATGCATTCATTTCATCCATGTTCCAGAGATTTCAAGTTGCACTATGATAATACATATGGTAATTGCTACACATTTAATCATGATAGGAATGCACAACGCTCTTCTCAACGAGCGGGTGCTAATTATGGTGCGTTTGCAATACTTTGAAAATTGTTAAAACAAAATTATTATTATTTTTTGAGGTCTTCGTTTACTTTTATATGCGGATGTCGCAGAATATTTGCCAACATCTGAAGCTGTAGGATTTCGGATTACGGTGCATGATAAGCATATCGTCCCGTTCCCTGATGCTTTTGGTTATAGTGCTCCTACAGGATTTATGTCCTCATTTGGTGTCCGTATGGTTAGTTAAACAACAGCCATATGAGAAGACTGATCAATTTATTCAATCCATTTGTATTAGACCCACGGTTTTTTTTAGAAACAGTTCATCCGATTGGAAAAACCACATGGACAATGCAGAAGAGGAGGGGAGGAGAATCCAACCTTTGTTTATGATGGCTTCAAGTATTCTGTTGAGGTGATACTACCACAATGAATAAAAAACCATAAATACTCATCAACAGGCTTGTCATCGTAGTTGTGCACAAAGGATGATTATTAATACGTGTGGATGTGCTGATCCCATGTTCCCTGTGCCCCCCGGAGCTAACCAACCTTCTTGTGAAGCCACTCATCCTGAACAAAGAGAGTGCCTTCGCAACACTACCCTTCTAATTGGTGAATTAGCTTCCCGAGCACACGAACAGGATGAGAATGATGAATGTTATTGTCATCAACCTTGCGAGTAGGTTCAACTATATCAAAATTAATATCAATTGATCTTCATTTAGAGAGACCAACTATGAGGTGACATATTCGGCGGCTCGTTGGCCTTCTGGTTCTGCCAAAGTAATGGAATGTACTCCTGGTGATCACCTTTGCCTTGAACAATACCGTAAGAACGCAGCCATGATTCAAATCTTTTATGAAGAATTGAATTATGAGACTCTACAGGAGACCCCATCTTACACAGTTAACCATATCTTTACACATATGAAAAACACAAGTATAACTTGCAGTTAACGAGTTTGATGGCCGACGTGGGTGGTGTGACAGGACTGTGGCTTGGCGCATCAGTGGTTAGTATCCTAGAACTGGTTCCCCTTGTGTACTTCTGTTGTCGAGCAAAACGGCGAGAACGCAAGAACTCCATGTATGTTCCAGAAATTTTCATTGCATTCAATTTGATTTTTTTTCACAGAAGTTCTTCTCATAACCCGGCAACTTCACTAAAACTGTCAAAGACATCGTTAAACCATAGCAGACCTGTATCTCACAAATTGTCAGTTCAAGATGTGAGATCGTTGAAGTCTCTAAATTCGACAAAGTCACGATCAAAACAGTCAATTCTCATTGAGGAATTACCGTCACCTATACAGGTTCGGTATAATCTGAAAAAAAAATCAGCGAATTTCGATTTTGTAGGAACAAAGTGATGATGCTAGTTCGGATAGTAATGACTCAAGTTGTCGTTACTTGGCTCCCGGTGAAGACTTGCCTTGTCTTTGTAAATATGACGCTTCCGGTCAAATCACAGTAATGAAAGCTTTATGTCCCGTCCATGGATATTTGGTTCGTCGCCAGTATGATTATAGGTAGTTACACGATGATGAACCATAGGAAACTAAAGTTTCTTTAAAATTTTTTAGTGTTTCCAACAGTGAAGAGGACGAAGAAGAGGACCCTGTACACAAAGAGGAACCATACTATCCTGAACCTTTCCAGAGAAAGTAAGATAATAGCCATACTATGACACATGGTCACTTGAAAAAAGAAATTAAAAACTAAATCCTACAAAAGAGCACTTTAGCACAATGACTCAATATTTCACTAAGACAATTCGGTTGAAAATACCCTGACGTCATGTGACTAAGTAATTCACAAAAAAAGTTTTGCATTTACAAAGTTCAAAACGAAGACCTTATTCCTTTGGTTCCCAATTCAACTTTCCAAGAAAAAAAAGAGTCCAATGGTTTTAAAAATCTTTTGCTCATTAATACCATCAGAATAAAATTTTACTAATAAAAACATAAAAGAAAACTATTATTTTTCAGGTCGACAAGGAAAAAAGACCCCAGGTCGAAGCGCTCTACTGAACTTTTAGAGGGTACTTCTAAAGGCTCAAGCCAAGGAGCTGAAGATAAATAAGCTACATATCATTTTAACAGTGTTTCAAAACACTGCTTATAAAAGATTCTATAAATAAAGATTATTTTTTAAACTCGTCTTTCTTCGTAATTAGCTGAAATGAAAATAAAAATATATGTTATTTCCTTTAGAATACCCATATCATCGTGGTTGGGTGATTAATATAACTCCCAGGGGAAAATAATAGTTGTTTGTGATATTCAAGAGTCAATGATCACTCACCTTCAACAGATTCTCTATCGTTTCCTTGCCAACCACCGTGAACGGAAGCTTATGTAAACCATCGTCTTGCAATAGATACATGGCAACTGCAGTAGTGTGTAGATCTCTTTCCCAGACAATTTGACCTAAAATATAAGTTTATTCGTTTATATTCCATGAATAATGAAACCTGTCGATTGGTCAACAGCAAGAATGGCCCCCGATGAAGCGGAAACATAATGCTTGAGTGGATACGAGTTATCAACTGAAAAGAAATTGCTGAAACTTGCTTGAACATATTGCTTACTCGGCAAAAGATGCGCTGAATAATCACTGAATGTAGCATTCCATGTTTTCCCGCTGTGGAGAGTATCAAACATGCTTACTCGGTACTCCGTGCGACCAATAAACACTGTATGACGTTGATTAGCGGGACAAACTCTTTCGGTTGTTGCTGATGAAAGCGTTTCAACCTGAAATACATATTTATATAATATAAACAACTCAGCAAACCTTTTTTCCGGTCACAGGATCAATTCCGAACCATACATCTTTTTTACTACCTGAAAATGATAAATGAATTGTTTTACTTAATTGTCCTTCAAACCTGCATATAACACTCCATCATTTCCTTTACAAGGTGATGCATGCACAAGTTGAGGTATTGTAAATGGAAGCTTTTTCAAGTTTCCCTCCTTTAGTACATATAACGATCCATCTTGAGGATTTGGGAGAAATGTAAACCCTTGTTTAACCGAACTTGGAGCTCGAAGTACAGGAGCTGAAAATATAGTATAAATACAAGGAACAATCATAATAATATCAATATTCAAAAGCTGCTGTAATGATCGTAATAAAAAAATATTTAACATAAATTGAGGACAAACCTTCTTGTAAAGACCATTTAATTTCTCCAGTTGATAAATCTAAAGCTCGAAGATATCCATCCATTGTTGAAACAACCACAGTGCCATATGTCGGCAGTGAATTGGAATGCACTTCCTTAACAATTTTAATTACAATATGTATTTTTAAATAAACTAACTCCTCGTGATGACACATCCGCATTAATAGCCGCAAAAATAATTAAGAATAATAGGATATTTAACCGTAACATGGTAAGTTTGACTATGTAGCGTTGTACAAAAATTAATTAAACTCCCATCAATGCATCTCTAGCAAAAATTGCCCGGAAACAAATCTGTAAAGCACAGAAAATAATATGTAAAAGTAAGAAATAACGAAAATAAATTCAAAAAACTTGTGTGCAAAATACACACAACCGTCGACGGACCGCTACGTTGCATTAATAATTACCGAATAAGTGCTATTAAAAGCTGTTTACTTTAATATTTATAACGAGATTTTAAAATTAAAAAATTAAAAAAAAATAGTTTTGTTATTGAACGCTTTTTTAAAAAAGTGCAATTCCAAAACAGACTGTGCGCGTGGCACTAATGTGAATTGCGTATACATAACGATACAGCAAGCGCTTAGTGCCTTTACTATCTTTGCAAATACACATAAAATCATATGATTCAGAGAATATATACTTATTCCTGAGATTTGAACCGAACACAAACTAATTTATACAAAACCGCTTTTTTTGACGGTAAAACCTTCAAGTGTATGAATACAAGGAAGGTCATACTATATTTCCATTCTGTTCTCAATAATTAGCATAATAAATACATTTTAGCCTTAGTTCTATTAACTATATCATAGATGTTAAGTGTATACAACATACAATTAGTTCACAAAGCAAAGCAAGAGTTTATGAAGTTTTAAAAGTAATTTATTTGATAAGCTCGTGCTAAATTTGGTATACTACACGATGAATTAACCTTAACGTGACGTGTTCTAGCCAAACGTGCCCCTTTCTCGTTTATCACTTTCATCTTCACCTATCATATCGGAAGGTCGACCAGCTATATACTAATCGAATAATGTTCATTTCCCTAATAACTGAAAAGTTATATTAAATTGTCATTCAAAGGCTCATTTTCAAGCTCTGTCACCATTATTTGAGTGATACTCTTTTTCAAACCCACCGGTTGTCTCCAAATCAAAAAACCCATTTGAAATCATTATTTTTGCTGATCGAACCTTTAGTTCACTCGTCCTATTGCGATATCGCAGGCATCAACATTACAAACAATGATTTTCATCGCGTTTGCCACTACAGCTCCGACGCCGATAGCATATTAACTCGTTCTATTTTTTTGAAAAACAAGGCCCAGCTGATGCTCTTTGATTCGCCACATATATCTTCGCACATTACTTGTTTTTTTTATTTAAGTATCTTCTACAATAACTTTTGCGAAAATAAATATTTGTTTTTTATTAATCTGTTCTTCTCACAACCCGACAAAATTCCGCTGCACGGTGTATGCTGTTTACACGATGCCCCGCCCCCTCTTTGGCAGAGACTCAACAAAAAAATCCATCGGCTACGCGAAGGACAGGCCATTTCCTATCGATTTTTCAAACTTTTGAATTCGCTCAACTTTCTAATTTCTTTTTTTCCACATACGTGTGTTTTTTATGCAAAGACTCTTATTTTTTCACGGCATATTGCAAGTTGCCAGTTTTCGCCAAAGATGTTGCAGCGCGGGTTATCAATTCTCATTTGAATCGTTATATTCGCAACTGAATGCTTATCTCTTTGTTAGCTATATTCCGACATCCTAATCAAGTGCAAGTGTACCAAGACAGTTAAATGTATGTCTGTAATAGCTTATTCTTTGTCTTTTGAAATATTTTACTGTATATACGTTCTTGCGCTGTAAACAATTTTAATAGCACTTTTGCGCGCAGGCACTTTTATCTGTAGCACCATCCATTCCAACGGCAAAACAGTAAGGGGATAGCCCCGGGAACCAATCCGTCTAACCTATAATATATCGACTTTGGTTCCAGCTATCAATGCTGCTCTTATCTTATATTGGTCTTCATTGTTCAAGCGACTCGACCTTGACCAATGGTGAATTCAATAGCTTTCACATCCTTCCAATTACTTTGAAGTTTTAGATATGATCTAACATGTATTCATCAGGTTGTCTTGATCTGTTTAAAATTTGTTTTACACCTTAGAAAATATTACTTTTTAATGATTGTCATATCTTCACTACTATCAACAGTGAAAACCAATTTATCCCACCATTACTTATCTTTCGTTAGTTCTAAAGCACATATCAATCAAGCAGTTTTGGAGCAATTGTACATCTTTACGTTATCACTGTCTCCACTCTGCCGCATATTGATATGTTGCATTCATCTATTAACTACTTTCGTTGATAATGACCTTCCGTATATTTGAATATGAGAAGAGCTGAAGGGAAGAGTCATTCTCTTATGATCACTTTGTCTATTGATTGAGACCTTACAACGATGTTTCCCGCACATTGTCAGCCGGTGGCCTTTTTTTAACATCTTTGCTCACTCTTTGTGTTACTGTTGTTCCAACCAGCTGATTCGTTTTCGTCTCGCATACTTTGTATTAATTCGCTCATATTACAGATTTTTATTTGTATGTATCATACGTAGCAATTATTTTATCAATATGGAAGTTTCTACACAACCAAATTCTTCTAATTTTGGATATTATGGAAGTTATGAAAGTGGGCCTTCATATGCTAGTGGTTCTTGCGCAGCAGCGGGTTGTTTTGAGTATCGTTTCGATGATGAAAGTATGGGATATGGTAGGTATTTTTCTGTTATGAAGTATTGCACAATCAATTCTTTGTTTATTCAATATTTAGATCGTTATAACTTGTTATCTTATTGTATTTCAGATGACTACGAGTCAACGGGTCAACCTTCTACAGCTAGCTTTTGTGATGCCGATTCTGAACAATCTGAGAGTGAATTCAGCATCACAGATGAGCCTATGGAAGAATCTAATGATTATTGCAACAAGGTCCGTACTTTTAATCTCATATTGAACTAGTTAGATCGCAACATCTTATCACGAAATGATTTTTATGCAGCACTGAGCACTTTATCTAGATAACGTGCCCCTTGTCCGCTATCTTTATCACTTTCCTGCTGAATTTGCCTATTTCCTATAATTGATTGATACAATGTTTTGGACTTTGCAGAGCGAAGCATTGGAGTTGGCAGCATCAACAGAGATGTTGAGGATTCGTTTTCCATACCAGTCAATCACAATTCGTCTATCAGATTTCTGCTGTTTGCAGGATCAGGTAAGAGAAGAGATGTTGAATAGTGAAAATGGAAGCATGTGAAACATAAGTTGTGGTCGGGGGAATACAACTGCCCGTTGTCATGGATATGTGTTTGAGCAACTTTGTGAGTAACCGACCTCTTTCACACAGGAAAGGTGCGGTCAAAAGTCTAAAATGTTTCTGGCCCTATTTGTCTAGCTCTTCTGTGCGAAGTACTGGTATAAAGTGGATATTTACATCTTTTCGATCTCTGTACTCTATCTCATTAAGCTCGAAAGGTTATAGTGTTCGCTCTCCCATTGTGCGTAGATAGCTGGTTCAAAGCCTAAAAGACTAATATACCGAATTGATCACTATGTATTCGCAACTACCAACGCCTATATCGTCACAGAGCGCCACTAAATTGTCCTTAGCTTAGCTCATACAATTTGTTTGAACACTTGTGTGGCTGGTTGGTCGCGGTATTGGTTTGAGGGGCAGACTTTTGTGTGTTGCGATGTGCTTTCGAAAAGATAGTTAAAATAGAGGAGAATTCGGGGTGGTGGAAGAGTTGCACTTTCGGTAGTGTCTATCTAGCTGTCAGAGATGGGGAAAAGAGAAGGGGTTGTGGCCTGGTGCCCCCAATGCAGGAGGCAAGAGAAAGAGAGGAGGGCTGTCTGCTGCTAGCTGGCAAGGAAGGACTAACTCTCATTCTTTCTGAGAGCGATGAGGAAGACGGAATTCGATAGAGGCATTCGCAGCAGGCCAAGGGTCGATGTGCTGGAGACGCTAGTGGTTGGGGTTGTACTTTTAGGTTTGTCCTAAGAACGCTTGTCGCAGTTGTCGTGTTACTAATTCCTTAGGTAATGGATGTTTTAGAACTGTTAGCCTAGAGGGCAGAAACAAAGGCGAAATGCTCGTTTTTGTCCGATATGTATAAAATAAAGGCTAGAAACCAGGAGTTCTGCGTTCAAATTTCGTACTTTTGTGTAATAGCTCAGATAAAATGAAACGAAGGGTGATACCCCACTGATTCTCTTAAACGACAGTTCAGATCGACTTTTGAACTACTTTACCTACTGCTAGTTTCTACGGCCTTTTGCTCATCTATATAGACTCACCAACGGCTGTTAAATTGTAGCATTTCAGCTCAGTTCCAGACTTAGTGACAGAAACATTGATGACTAGCAATAATGATGGTAAAGGGAAGATGTTACACTAAATTCTCATCGTGACGGATGAAACGATGGTTTCTCTGAATTTTCTTTAAAAGAGTGTGCAGCTGCAGCAGCACCTATTCTTTCAGTGTCAATTTCTAATTTATATAGAGCAATTGTTCTTATAAACGTGTACGAGCTATAGAAATGTGACAGAATCGGAAAAAAGAAAAGCGCATCATTTTGCCGCATATGTTGCGTTTCTTTTCGCCGTCGTCATCCTCTCATCATCATCAACACCACATCATGTTTCGCCTGATTCTCTCATCCAGCCATTCTCTTCACCCCATTGCTTGTTGGCGGGAAAGCTTTGTTTCGCGCGCTTGCAGCATCGTTGGGGCCATAGGTTGTCTGAGTCAACCAGCTGTCTGCCCAAACTAGTCCCTCGCTAAAGCAAAGGGAGCGTGTGTGGTATAAGAAAGTGAAACCGAAATCTTCTATTGATGCGCTTTCCATATACGAAAGCTGCAACAAGAAATGGCAACAGTAGGAAGGACAATGACTACCTTGCCTTGTCATTTGAGCGTAACGATGTACTTGGCTGATAAATAATTGATTGCGCAAGAAGAAGTGTGAAGAAGATTGGATTTTGATACCACTAGGTAGTTTCCTCTCAGTGTAATTGGCGTACTTTCAATTAATGATTAACTGGGAACGGCTAACTTTTGTAACGTGCTTTGATCTCTGATCCACAATATCTACATATGTTGTAATGGTTTGGTCACGATATTAGGATTATATACTGAAGAGAAAATATGTCTTATCTTCTTCCGCAGAATCATAGAAGATTTATGGGTTAGAGGTTAGGCAGAAGGTTTTATCACGCTTGGTTGTCTCTTATATCTTTCATTGTTATCGAAAATAAATTAATAATAGATATTTGGGGTGAGGGTGAAGATATGAAGATAATGATATAATTTCAATTTTATGCTAATCCTTTCGATTTCAGGACTTGTTGAATGATACGATAGTTGATTTTTATCTTAACCATATCGTAGAACATATTTTACCGGATGACCCGTAAGCTTTGCTGGCAATACAAACTTGATTAAATCCTTGTTGTTCAGAATGTTGCGGGTTACTGTTCTTCCAGCTGTTTTCTGGCACAACCTTTCTATCCTACAGTCGTATGATCCTAGAACTGAAGGATTGAATCTTACTGAGCGACAACTGGTGATTTTTAAAAGGCTATTCAATTTAATTTTAATTTTAATATAGATGGATGCAAGGTTTGGAGATGTCCTCGAGTTCGTCGAAGGATTCGACCTTCTGGATGTTGATTACATCGTTGTTCCAATAAACGAATGGGAGCACTGGTCAGTAATACGCTACTCATTTTTAAATTAATCTTTTCTGTGTGTAGGTCACTTGCTATAATTTGCCATCCTTTCACTGATCGTTGTAAAATTGTTTGCTTCGACTCTCAACTTACGGTTGACCATAATAATCTCCAACATATATCCGAAATTATTGATGAATTTATGAAGGTACTATTCAATTAGTGCTGTTTAGTTTTATTTTGTATTTCAGTACGCTTGGCTCCGATGGAGAGGGGAAATTCTTCCATCATCACTTCCTTGCATAATTCCTAAAAATTTAGCTCAGCAAACGAATAACTTCGATTGTGGGGTATATATTTTGGAATTCGCTCGGAGATTCCTTCTTGCTCCTCCCAAGAAAGTAAGCAAAGTAATTTTAACCTTTCTTATAACTGGTTTATTCTAGCTGGATAATTTCGACTTCTCGGACGAGTATGCAGACTTCAGTGTTGCTTCCGCTCGCACTTCGATGCAAAAGGCAGTTTTGTCTCTATGCTCGAATCGCTCGTTATGGAATCCTTTGCTTGAACTTCTCAAAACGCGCAACTAATTATTACGGATTTTATTTCTGTTTTGAAGCATAGGTGGGCTTCGAGTTACTTTTTTGTTTCTTTTTTTTTTTTTGATTTTTTTTCTCCGGTTTAAGCCCACCTGTGCTTTTTCTTTTAACATGACACATCATATTACTCAAATTTCCGAATATTATTCTATTTTTGTTGGCTTATTCGGTGTTGGACGTAAGTGGAAGGGTCATGTCTTGTTACATGTTATTCTATATTCTATTGGGTGTGCCAAAAATTTCTAGCCCATCTGTTAAAGTTTTAAAAATATTTTTGAAGTTGAATATTCTTTTAATTGGGCCAGACATTTTTGTGTATTCCTTTCATATTTTTTTGTGTTCACGTTGCTCTGATTCGTTGTTGCTCACATGCTTCAAACCTCTCGTCATTCACACTTATCCTTCATCACCTCATTCATTTTTCACACAAACACAAAAACCACAAACAAATTGTTACTTGTTATACCCGTTGTTACGTTGTTAGTGAGCAGACACAGCAGAAGCCGTCTAGTATTTTGCGCAAACTTTTCCCGGCTTCTGTTGAGAGTTTCAGAGTTTCTTAATTGTATGTTTTACTGGTTGACAACACTTCTAGCCTAGAATATCCTGGATTCTATTTTGCAAAGCCTTAGTGAAATTGATTCTCCATCTTTCCGTATTAGACTCAAACACACTTCTATCTATATATATATTTATATATATATATAAATCAATCGAATTATTGGTTACTTTGTTCATATTTCCGGTTGACCAGTAGTTAAAAATCTCTTAAAATTATATTTCCGTTGAACAATTAATTTACTGTTGTTGATCGGATCAGTTTTCAAACCATATACCAGCAGTTGTATATTAATATAGGTTTTGTTGGTGATTTGAAAATTGATCTTCTGTTACTTTCGGTTTTGCGATTGTTCATCTTGTGTTAGTTTTGACTTGGGCTTTTTTTACTTGAACTTGTCACTACTTTCTTCATATTGAATCATAACTTGTTTTGTATCTAAAATTCTTATTCTGTTTCGTGTACGTATTGTACTGACAAATCTCCAGATTTCGACTTGATAGGTATATCCACTCATAGTTGCTTGATGTTCGCCTTGGTTGGACCGATTTTTTTCAAAAAATGTCTTGTCTTGACATTTTGAATAAAAAATCGTCTTGCCTTGAGAGATTGTACTTCTATCCGTGTGATCCCGATGTATTTACTTCCTTTATCATTTGCATATTCTGCAATTGGGTTGTGTTGCGATCTTTTTAAGGGTGATTAACAGTTTTGTTGTTATTTATCTGTTGACCCCCGCCACTTTATTATGGGACTACTTTGGTTTTGCAATCTACTATCATTTACATCATTTCTGTCTTTCTGCAAGACTTCCTCGGCAAACGTCATTTGTTGTTGCTTTTCCTCAATAAAACGTTTCAATGTTATTGTTTTACTTTTATTCCATAGAAAATTTAGAAATATGGCAGTCTACAAAGCCAAATGAAATGTGTGAACATATACCTAACCAATGAAAGAGATAACATCTAAAGTTTACGGCGAGCTCGTTTTAACTGATTCCTCTTCGATTTCGCCGAGAAAAATATCCAGATGTTATAATATGCAATATATGTCTAGATACGCGTGTCTCAAGATAAAAGAAGAGAACGAATCAGAGGTAAGAAGATAGGAAAAGAAGACTGAAAGAGAAAGGACTAGACTATTTGATGTCGAGAAATAAAGGCAACTGCAATGGCCATGTCTATATTGTCCGTATGGGGATTAGTGATCCGTGAATAATGTTTATAAACGAAACCAATCAAGTACATGAAATAGATTCATTGTTTAAACAGTTATTCTTTTCAAATTTAAAAACTGATATACTGTTCCATCAATAGATGATTTTAACGCAATCAAAAGAGCAACCGCCTTAAATGAAACACTGGGGAAAAAAATTACGTCAAGCATCAATCACGTATATATGATAAAGGTAGGTAAATGCTCTTTTCATAGTTATGAGCTTCAAAACATAATTACTGCCTATTTAAGATATATCGTACACAATTCAAGATTCTTTGTTTAGATATCTATATATATATCTATATATATTTATATTCTGCATTTTGCCTTGAATGGAGATGATGATGTTTTAAGGACCAGGAAATCAAATAGAGTTATGAGCGATTACAAATGTTAGGAAGGATTTATGACAATACGATCTAATGTGTGAAATATGTGAGTCATATTATCAGATTCTTTTATTTTGCTCTGTCGATCCGTTGTCTTTTTCTTTTCTGATTTTTTTACACAATACAATCATAACAGCAGGAAAATTTGGATTCAGCTTTGTATGTTTCATCTTTGTATAAATGCACATGCTTCACGTAGGAGGTGTTGGTAAGAGGGGGGGGGGGGGGGGTGAAAAGTATCGCTATCGGTGCAAAATCATAACGTCCAACAGTTTTATATTCCTTGCCTACAGGTACCTATTGCACGTCATCTTATTTAATGCTCTGTCAATCAGTATTGATTGCTTTTGGTAGCTTGTGAACGTTTTTTTAGGCTCATCATCCAATTTTCTTCCATACCATTTGATCATTATTTTAATACTGTATTGCTATATATATTTTTTCTTATAGTAATCAATTATCTTAATCATGAGTCACTCAGTCGACCAAGTATTTATTTGGAAAAGGAAAAAGGTGTTACCAGCTACTGCGCATGAGAGAATCTCATATTAGTTTTTGCTTCAAAAGATTTATTATATAATTAGCATATTACTAGATGTTACGTAAAATATTTGTCAATAGACGTCACGTCGACTAGACGTGGAACATATTTATTCAAATTAAGGCTCTGAGATTTTTTTTACAACCTATTGTCTTTCATATTCTAATTTTACGACATTTTTTTTGACGGCGTAAGTCCTATAGACAGACCACCCATTATGTCTTTATATTTCAAAACAAGTTGTAAAAGAGAAAGAGGGTGATGAGTGCCACATAGAGAGACAGACATAAACTCAGCATGTGTATTGGTATGGATTTCGTTTATGACCTATCTTCTAGAAAATCTAGACAGATGATGAAATGTCTTGAAATGTCATGTATACCTTTTATATTATATACATATATTTAAACTGTGAGGGAATAATCAAATAAAATGTCAACTATATTTTAGAAAACGTATATGTAGGGATAACATCTAATGAATTTTCAAATTGCCCACTACTTTACTTGCTTCCTATCTGATGTTATTCATCTTATCACGACAATTCACACATTTAATGTCGTGCCAAAAATGCAGGAGTCGGCTCCCTAAGTGTCATTACGTTGTGTTTGGACAACCTATTACTAGATATCATCTGCCACCGTGCTGATATCTTTTTTCTTTTTTCTCAACCGTTCAAACAAATTACTTATTTTTTGTTCATCTTTTTACTCTTTATCTCTTTTTTTTATCTTTCTCTCTCTCTCTCTCGTTTACTGGAATAACTTGTAGGGGTACTAGCTAGTTTATCTGTCTGTTATCTCTCGTTTTTGTTTGCTCACTCATTTCTGTAAATTCAGTTACATAAAGAATTTCGCTAACGTCCAGGTAATCTACTTGGAAAGTCGAGGGGACTGTATATGAAACAATCTCATAATATTTACTTTATCTATTGAAAAAGATGAAAGTTGTTTTTTTGGATCCAGAACGTCATAGTCAACTATTGGGTTTGTCCTACTGATGTTTTCAACCGGAATTACTGTTGTCCTGTTGTGATTCTTGAGGAAAGATCAATGCATCGGATACGTTTGTAGCTGTTTGTCGATTCAATATTTCGATAGCCACTTAGATCCCCATTTTTTTCTTTTTTTTCCCTCTGTGAACTGATACTTTTACTTCAATTTAATAATATCCGCTAATTGCAATTTTCTATCAGATATAGAGATATTATAAATTGGATATTATTAGATGATTGATTTACAATTGTCTTTTTTTTCGATTCTGTTTGAACTTATTATAAAAATTAAATTCTCATTTCCTATATGTAACTAGACGAAAAGAAAAATATTGTAGGATTCCGAATAGACTTGTTTGGATTTCCATATTTGGATATCTATGCACATAATTTATTGATTTTGGACTAGGTGTGAGATAAGATGTAGAAAGTAGTATGAATGTGAAGCATATTTGGTTTCTATATATAAACATAAATCAAACTATGTATCTTCTAGCTTCAAGTTCAAACTAAAAGTAATAGTAGTAGCGGTTTCGAATATGATATGAGTATGAGAAAGACATATATCTTATAAATTTAATTATAATCTTCAAAATGTTCCTGCTTCATTGAGACTGATTAGAAAAGTAGCAACCACCTTGGGAGGTTTCTTATCAGTTAGTTAATGATATTTATGAGAAGGTCTAATAGCATAGATTTTTATAATAATTAGAGATAATGCTTAATTGTTGTTAATTTAATATTTTTATTTTATCTACTACTGTCTATCTATTATCTATCTATCTATCTATCTATATATACATATATAGTGTCATACTCTCTACAGTCAGCACTCTATCTCTTTCACCTCATAGCTTCGTTATCGTTTTCCAATTTATATCAAAGTTGATGTGCGTATATATATGTGTGTGTGTATGTGTATATGTACTTCACATTCAGTTTTTTCATTTCATATGGTTTAACATATTGAAATGATCCGTTATATAGCCTGTTTAATAGGACGAAAAAAAGAAGTTGAAGATGATAAGAAAGCAATGCCATCCGACATAGAAAATCATGCAAGCGCTAGGTCTTTTTGTTATACAAATACTCTGTCCAATAGATTTTTTTCTTGTTTCTTTTCTCTTTCATAATTTGGTTATCTATCTTCTCACTGCATCATCAACTGTCATTTCGGTTTGCAGAAGTTTTACGACAATTCCTTATGTTATAATGCATTTTCTTTTGAAGTGAAAAAAAAAGAAAAAGGAATTCTGAATTGTTGGGCGGTGAAGTTTCGATCATAGGGAACATCCTTCCGGGTTTTTTAACGGCAAAATTATTATTTTCTCATCAGGGGCCTGCGAGTAATAAAGCATATTTTAACAAAGATATATCGTAATGATTGAGAAAATGCATCTTTTCAGAGATGTATTTAATATCTGGATGAGTGATTAAATTCTGATCTGTGAAAGTTTTGCAATGAGAGACTAATTTCGAGCTGAATGAGTAGCAATAATCATACAAATACGTAATATGAACATTTAAACTATATTAATTCATGAGGTTTCTGATTCCGATATGTTTCTAAACGAATCAGATGATTTTAAAAAATTGTTATTATAATGAACGTTATCATACTGAGCTGAAGAAAAATCCGGAAAATTTAATAAGAACTTCAGCAAACGAAATTAAATGTATGAATGAGGAACGAAAAGGAATATAATAATATTAGAAAGAAAAGAGACAGAAAAATAGAGAGAGGCCGTGAGAGAAACTTAGCTAAAGATAACATCAGATGAGGTGAAACTTTGCAACCGCTTAAAGCATTTAACTGCCACTAAATGGCTTTGGTATTTTGCTGCTCACGCGAAATCTACGTAACTCTCTGGAGTACGCTGCATGTCGTGGAGATTGAGTGAAAATTCAGAACAAAAAGTATGAGATATAGTTGGTATCAGACAATGCAGCCGTTTTCTCCGTCGCTGTTTCTGTGGCAACGACAGCAGAATGCATTGAGAGCCCTGGAAGGTATACAAGCCCACATGAGAGATTATAGAGAAAGAGAGCATAGGAAAAGCAGTTGTAGGCACTATGTTCTATATCCACCCGATATCAATAGCTATAATCTTGAGCTTGGTATGAGATAAAAATTGAAACTTTTTCTGTATCATCAGTTTATGTATTTTGTATTTTCTTAGCCAACAAATATTCACTATTTGCTCAATTTTAAGTATTTATTAATTTGAATTTTATATTAGAAAAAACCATTTATGATTACATTTTTATAAAATGGATAATCTTAATTTTTCGAGTACTTATTATTCATTTCTAAAATTAATTCCTTTTATTTGATTTAATTCTACACTTTTTTACTTGGTCTTTCTTGAAGTATTTGGTCGAAGATTTCGGATAAACGTTTTTTTGTGTGGCAAATGATCATATTTTAGATGTTGAAGATGGCATATAAGATCCTAAATCGCATTTTCATTGAAGATCGTGTTGTATTGTTCTCTAAAATATACTGATCGTTTCGAACAGCCTGTTTTGAGTGAAGGGTCAATTGTCTGAATCATCATCATCACTTGTCTACTTCTCCTTTTCCGTTCGTTATTCTCTTGTACATAGTTCTCTATTGGCCTTCAAGCTGGCTACAGATGACTTGATCAGGGCCATCTTGTTTTGATTCATAATTACAGCTGATTCTATGCTGAGTATTGAAGACGGTAGACAGACATATCAGAAGTATCCGACTGTCCGTTCTGCGAGTTAATCGCCGTCCAATAGTTGTCGGGAACCAATCGGCCACAAAGATAACAATTCAAGGACGTCTACGACAGTAGACAGTTTTCAGACTGTCGAGGACGTTCTTTTTTTCCTAAGGTTTCTGTAAGAGAGAAGAAATTGAGAGAAAAAGGTGCGAAAGAAATGCAAGAAATGAGAGAGAGAAAGAGAGACAAAACGAACTCAACGAGTGTGAATTAGAAAAAGAGAACGACAAAGAGATAGAAAGAGAGGGAAGAATATGAATGGAATGACGTTTGAACTGAAAGCGTCGACGAAAACTACAACGAAGACAACGACGATGGTCATATTTGAACTCTGAGGACAAACATGCATAAATCAGATTGGCGCAACAGTGATCTCTACACTTGATTCCCATATGGTTGCGTCAAAACTTTTGTCAATGAAAGCCACTACCGTCTTCTATATCCGTTTGCAAAATGAGAAAAAGAGAATTGGAGAAATGTAATATGGCATAGTTAGTAGAAGCGCGAACAAGTATGAACTTGGGCTTGACTAGGGTCAATATTGCAACTTAAATTTTACAAGATAAACATAGAGTAGCTAAGTAGTTGATTTTAGCTAAAACATAATAATAAAAACTTCTTCAGTTATACTACTATGACGTGATAACGAGGTTTTTTATTGAGATTGCTCCAGGTAGTTATTGCAGATTATCTGCCTATTATGTCTGAAATCTTCTCCCACTGTGTTACGAAAAGAGGACAGCAAAATGCTGGATAGGTTGGAAAGGCTTCTTTTCATAATATCCATAGCTTTATGTCAATCAAAACGATTTTGTTTATAATTTTTTTTTGCTAGTCTCTCTCTCTCGAAATTTATGACGTTACAATCATATCATTGCTCTCCTGTGATGTCCAATTTTAGCTTTTAATCATTGTAATGTCCGTTTAAGAATGATATCAAACTGATTTATACCTCGAATAATCATTTATATTTCTTATTTATATTCCTGTTCTTTTCACGAAATTTTAGACTTAAAATTCTGATGAACGACTGTAATTCTCCAGATAATGCTCCAATTCTTCCAATTGCCGGAGATGCTTTTGAAAAAGTAAGATTTGATCTTTATGATTTTAAAGAAAATTTAAAAATCTATCCATGATGTCGTAAGTGGTTTGTTCAAAACAAACGGCTCACTTTGTTACATATGTATATGTTCGAATACAAAGTTTTTGCGATAAAATGATAAAGAGGATAATCATATTTGATGATCTTATTAACAAAAAAAAAGAAAAAAAGAAATTAAAGCATCTGAATTATAATTATTCAATATAATTCAATTTAATTGTAAATATGTATATAGATTGATATTCAACTAATGAAAACTGAAGAAAAAACTAATTTTAGTATATAAACTTTGAAAATGTTTCAAAATCTCTTAAATATAAAACTACATTATTATACAATTCTCGAATTTGTAGTGTTTGAATCTTTTTCTTAATTGAAATCTTGTATTTTTAAATAGAATAGAGACATATGATGTAATAAAATCCGTTTTCGGTGCAATTTCTTTTAATCAAAATGAAATTGCAATTCGTGATAACTGTACTACTACTATTCGTATAGCTTCAGGTACAGAAATCTGTATGTATCCATACATTCATCCGTAGATGTGTATGTTACATTTATAAAAAAATATGATAACGAATGCTCGATTCACCAGCAAGTTTTTTTCTATCCACATGATCTGCATTTTCATACATTTGTGTGAATTATAACTTTTTAAATTTCGTTGTATATGTCATATTTTTCCAGTTTTTTGAATGAATTCTCATGAACAAAAGACATCTTTTTCTATCAAATCTTGCATGATCCCAGTTTGAAGCTTATAAGAAATGTAGAAAAGCTTAAATCTCTCTTACATCTTCATATTTGGAGCTCTTCCGTCATACACGGATGCATACACATGCAAACCAAAAATCTTGAAAAGCATTATATGTGTGTTGAACATTTCTTTCTTAACCATTCCCTTTGCCCATCAACATTTGATTTAAGTGGAAAACATAAACAAAACCATATTAGGTAGATGAATACGATATGTACTCACAACTCTCTGAGCATAATATTGGCACTTGGTCTCTAAAAATGAATTCCAAGAAGCAGGTATCCATATGATTCGAACAAAGCATGATCATAATAACCGAAGGTTGAGTGTTTGATGTGACTAACCTGAATAACTATTACCCTACCAACCAAATGAAAATCTTAGTTTTTAACTATAATTTCCGTTTAATAATCTGTTTTAGATGTTTGATGCTCGATATAAATCGCAACGAGAGCGAAAAGCAGCAAAACCAACATTCCAATCAAAGGTAGGAAGCAGTATTGGTAGTTGTTCATATCATTTTGCTCTTCTTTTCTTTTTTATTTTATAAGTAGTAGAATGAAAAACAGAAATCTATAGTTCCGCATGTTCTACTTATCAAATGAATACAACATGTCTGATTATAGGTTTATAATTGCCTAGAACGGCCAGCTGGATGGAAATGTTTTTTATATCATTTCAGGTTTGAATTTTGATTTTTCGATAGTATACTGAGAACATGAAAATGAAGTATTTTCTTTTTTTGATACAGAAAGCTTTTCTTTTGAAATATTATGATGAGAAGAATGAACTTTCAGTGTCTTCGTAGTGGTCCTTGTTTGTCTGATCTTAAGTGTTTTATCTACAGTTGAAGAGCATTCACTTTATGCTGCAGAACTTTTATTTATATTAGTCAGTTTTCTTCTTTGAATTTTAATCATTTACCTATGTTTACTGTTTAAGGAAGTTGTTCTTGTTATTTTCTTTGCCATCGAATACTGTGTTCGATTATGGGCAGCAGGATGTCGATCCAAATATCTGGGGGTTTGGGGACGTTTAAAGTTTGCTCGAAAGCCAATATCTGCGATAGGTTAGTTGTAGTCAAGAACTTTGACTTGAAAAGCTTGATTCATAGCAATTCAACTAAAATATTCGTATTTGTATTTCTTATTTCAGATTTATTTGTTGTATTAGCTAGTATAGCTGTTTTACTTTTTGGAACTGAAGGGCAGGTCTTCGCAACAAGTGCTATTAGGTAAAACATTGTTTAAAATATTTTGTTATTTCTTAAAAAAATGCTTTATTTTCTCATTAAATCGCTGATAATTATTTTAGAGGTGTTCGCTTTCTACAAATCCTACGCATGCTTCATGTAGATAGGCAAGGAGGCACATGGTAAAATACAAAAAGGTTTAATAAAAACTGAATGAAAATCAAAAAATTTAGGAGATTACTGGGATCGGTAGTATTTATACATCGTCAAGAATTAATCACCACACTGTATATTGGATTTTTGGGTTTAATCTTCTCATCATATTTTGTTTATTTGGCTGAAAAAGACCACATCACTCCTGATAATAAGCAAGCTTTTACAAGCTATGCCGATGCCTTGTGGTGGGGTGTGGTAAGTTAATAGTACCAAGGTAATCACGTAAAGTATCACCCATTCAAGATTACGATGACTACGATAGGATACGGAGATGTTGTTCCTCAAACGTGGTTGGGCCGAATAGTTGCTTCTTGTTTTTCAATTTTTGCCATCAGTTTCTTCGCTTTGCCAGCGGTACTTCTGTTTAATTAATACCTTCTGAAAATCGTTTTTCAAGGGTATTTTGGGATCAGGCTTTGCTTTGAAGGTTCAACAAAAGCAAAGACAAAAGCATTTTAATCGTCAAATACCAGCAGCAGCTACGCTTATCCAATGCTTATGGAGATGTCATGCTACAGAACGGCATGAGTCAGCAACATGGTGAGAAAAATGTGAAAATCATTATTTGATATGTGTGAATTCAGGAAAGTTCATGTTGATCCATTAGCAAAAGAAACAAATGAAGTGTTTAAAAAATCGGTAGAGCCATCCTCTGGTAGTGAGGTTCATAATCGAAAAATGAGTAATATATTCAAGAAACAGCAATCAAAGTCGGTTTTTCCAATTGTGAAACTGTAAAAAGTTGTTGATATTTTCAGAACAAGCTTATTGAATAAGATTCGTTCGACTGGAGTTAATACAGAAATGGATATTTTCGATTCTAGACGATTTAAAGATAGAGTAAGTGATACGGAAGATCCAGATTTAAAAGGTACATTACGCTCTATTAAATTCTATTATGTTGATAACCTTTAGGAAAATTAGAAGAACTAGATGATACCGAAGATACTATCAAGCTTACTCGTCTAGCTCAGTAAGTTGAAAACATCTGATAAGCTTGTTCAAGTGAAAATTTTACTTTTCAGCGTATGTGAATTAACATCTGTACATAGAAATGCTATAAGAGCATTACGGAAAATTAAATATTTTGTTGCTCGTAAGAAGTTTCAGGTTTGTATTCAATTTTCAGATAATGCTGTATGAACACCAAAAACCATTTAGCAAGCCAGAAAGCCATATGATGTTCGTGATGTGATTGAACAGTATTCACAAGGTCATCTAAACATGATGGTTCGCATTAAAGAACTTCAAAGACGGTTAGAAATCAATTAAACATTCTGAATTTCTTTAAATCTTCAGACTAGATCAAACTTTGGGTAAGCCTGGACAATATACGGGGGCGTCTAACAACAGAAAGGGACAATCAAATACTATTGGATCAAGACTTTCTCGATTGGAGATGCAGGTGAATAGATAAGAAGGAGAGAAGCTTTAATAAACATCAAAATCAACTGCAGATTCTGGGAATGGATAGAAAATTGGATACTTCTCTTCATACATTGTCAACTCTTTATCGACTATTATCAATGGATCGAGCTTCAACTTCAGTATCTCCTTCACCACCATTTGATTCCATTGATCGTCCTCTCAGTCCAAGAGATAATCTTTCTCCTACCCATAGCTTACATTCCTAAGAGAAGTTTCAATTTCAAATTTTCGTGGAAGTGGTAGGAAATTTTCTGGAAAGTAATTTCTCTATTTAAAGTCTATTTTTGCTGTTGAATTCATAATATTTTCGTTATTATAGTGAAACGATTCGTCATTTTCTCTTAGATTTTTCAATTTTATTGTATTATTTTTAAAATCATAATTATTTAATTCATTAAAAAACGAATCAAAAAGTTTCAGAAGCAAATATTTTCCATATTCGACTTCCATTGATAATTATTTGATAGCTATTTTTAAAAATTCGAATCTCAAAAAATGTAACCTATGAAGCTTTAGCATATTTCATATCCGGTAATTTTTTGTATTTTCATGATTGATTGTTCCAAATCATCCAGCCACTTCGAACATTACATAATGATCTCAGAAGTTGCACTTGATAACATGTATTATTTTTGAAAAATAAAAATATTTATGTAATTCAAATTTAAAATATACAATGTTTTCACGTTTGTACAATGCGTTTATCAAAGTTTTGCAGCATATTTCTGCTGCCCATCAGTAAATAGTCCGCCGACGAGTTGTCCGATTAGATGGAAACGATCAGACCCAAAGAAGGAGTGAGTTTCACCATTCTTATGAACAACAATCCATGGTGCTCCGTAAGCCTTACAATTCAAATTAGATAATTTTTTAATTAAAAACTTACTCCTTCGTTTATTGCATTTTGAGTATTGAAGTTCAGCTCTTCAACAATTTTTGGACATTCTTGTGCTCTCTTGACAACTAGTTCCGCATTTTGAACACCAACTTGACGGAGAACCTAAATACAATTCAAAAAGTTTAGAATTCAATTGAAAGATTACTGTCAAAATATCTGTCTCAGAGAAAATTGGCTCTCCATTGGTCCACATACGTTTCCAAAATGCGCGAGAAGCTGGTATAAGTTTTTCTAAAATCATAATTGCGTTTTTTAATTTTTGAATGGTTTTTTTCGAAACTGAACCTGGTTCCATTTTTTGCAAAGCAATCAAAGCTTTTTGTGTAAGTTCTGTAGTTGTATTCTTATTTTTAAGCCAAGACATGAACTTCTTAACATTAAAACAATAAAAAAGAAAATGATGTTATACTTACAGCTGGTGGTTGGATGTTAATTCCCCAGAAATCATTATTTCGTGCTAAGTCTTTCAGCATATACATACCCCTGGCCATAACCATTGCTGGTGGCTTATTACCTTAAATAATCTTAATTGAATACTAATAATTTCATTAAAACTTTAACGAACCTGAAGCAATCATAATATCTCTTAGACAAAATGGCTTCAAGTTTACTGTTATTGGCCAAATGTTTTCATATCGAAGAAGACCCTTAACAAATAATTTTACAGAGAAAAAAAACAGAAGTTGCATGAGGAAAAGCTTTGAAAATGAAATGTCTTGTTTTGCACCAATACATACCTCAAATCCTATCCAACTATAAGGAGAAAAAACATCATAATAAAGATCAATTTGATATTTTTCTTTTGTCATTCTGAATATATACGAAATGAATTATTAATGTTTGAGCTAAGCAAATAAGAATTTCATATAAATTCACTAAAAATGCCTTAATTGTCTAAAATGTAAGAAAGTATGAGTGAAGGTACAATGTACAATGAAGGAAATCAATATAAATGGCGTCATTATATCAGATTTTATCAAACTGAAAGAACTTCAGTTAGATTTTACAAACAAAAATACAAATGAACTTATGAAATAATCGAATTCTAGATTGTTTCAACTAACTCAATGAAATTGGACACCGGACATATGTGGGCAATATTTTTTTAAAAGCATGATATATCCATCAGAATTTTGAGTAAATGTTGTTATTCACGTGTTAGCTTTGTTCCAAAAATATAACTATAAGTATATTATTAAATAAGACGATATCATTACATATTTCTTATCAGTTCATTCAGCGAGTGAGACCTTCATGGCATTCGCACTGGGAACATTAGATGATTTTCTTTCTTTTTTTCGTTCATTCTCAGAAATATCGCATTAATTAAACACAAATAATTTATAATTTAAATAATGTTTCTTAATTATAACAGGTTGAAACATGTCTAAAGCTTCTGGAGCACTTATGCAACGAGTTTTGATGGTTCCACCGGATCATTTTACTGTTGAAGTAAACTCTTATTTTCCTTATATGATTGAAAAAATCTTATTTGCAGTATAACATTAATCCTTGGATGGGAGGAACTGTCGACAAGAATTTAGCTATGAAACAGTGGACTGCTCTTAGGGATGCTATTGCTAAACAAGGAGTTGAAGTGAGAACTTTTGTTAATTTTACAGATCAAAGATCAAATGAGTACATTCGCACCGAGAGTTTGATTTCTAAACTATGCAACTGGCTTAAATAAACTGTCAACTGTAGTTGACAGGCATGTATCTGTGCTCTACGTGAACTTCCACGTGAATTGGTCGCTGCAATTATTTTATACGTGAACTTTCACGTAACTTAATAACGGCCTTATTAGCCGGTGTGCACTTTCATGTATATATCGATCAGGTTTCATTATTTTAAGGTTTTAACGCTTGAACAGCAACCTGATCTGCCCGACCAAGTTTTTGTTTGCAACAGTGGACTTGTTTGTGGAAAAAATGTTTTCTTGAGCAGGTTCAGACACAAGGAAAGGTAAGCCGCTTACTAAATTTTTTTAAACTATTTTTTAACCATTTTCTTAATTCAAATTCAATTGAATTACAGAACTGGAGAAGAAAAGCATTATTTGAAATGGTTCCAAGATAATGGCTTCACTATCTTTGGCCAAGATTCTCAAGGCATTTTCGAAGGAGGAGGAGACGTTGTTTTCTCTGATCCTCATACTCTTTGGGCTGGCTATGGAGAGAGAAGCTCCCTCGAGGTTTCAAAAATTTAATAATCTCTTGAAAACAAATTTTTGATTTCTAGGCTATTGATCGTTTGAAAGCTATCGGGAATTTTGAAACAGTCATCTGCGAGACTGTAGATCCTAGGTTTTACCACTTGGATACATGTTTCTGCCCAGTTGATGAAACTACAGCTATATATTACCCTCCAGCATTCAGTGCTAAAACTCAGGAAGAAGTATATTAAGATTTTTATATAAACAAGAACCATGACATTCAGATTATAACTCGAATGCCAAATTCAATTGCCGTCTCTGAGCAAGAAGCTAAAGCATTTATCTGTAATGCTATAACTGTTAGAAACGCTGTTATTTCTCCGGTTGGTGTTGAAGACAAAACCCGTGCAGCTCTAGCTGCTCGTGGCTTCGAGGTTATTGAAGTGAATATGAGCGAGTTCATGAAGAGTGGTGGAGCATGCCAATGTCTCGTCCTTCGTCTATAGAATTAGAATTTTCAAATTATGCTTTTGAAATCGAGATTATTACGATATTTATAAAACTTTTTCCGCTTTGCAAAGGGTTTTCTGATTACATTCGGTTAAGAATGATTGCACAAGATTAAAGGTTGAAAAAAGTTCTCTTCGGGTGGATGAAATGTTGTTTAGAGAGAGTTCAAACACAGTATTAGCTTAAGCTATTGTAGATGAATGAAGCTTTCGCAGCAGGAGGTTCAATATCTGAAATTCGTCAGTCAGTGTTTCAATATTTAGAACAAAGATTTTCCGATATCTATCTTTCAAAAAGCTCAACGAACTTTTAATGGAGTTGATGGAGTTCGTTTTGATTATTTTCTTTTATCTTTTTTTTTTGTGGTATGCTCTAATAAAATGTTTTATTTCTTTGCGCCATATAAACATTTTCATTAATACCAGATAAGACAGTCGTATACTAATATTAAAAAAATGTTTTTGTCAAATTGTTGCTATTTTCCTTAGCTGAAATCTCATATAAGGAAACAAAAACCAAAAGTAGCATCAAATTGAAAAATCAAACAACCTGCTGAATATTCTCAGCGTTTATAATCAATTTAGGGCTTTCAAAGGAGATTACATACTTTATTAATTTCATATATAATAGAACAATTTTCTAAAATCCAATCACAACTAAACTCATGCATCTAGTCACTCAGAATCAATACCCTCGCTTTAGCCATGATCATATGTGAATCTCTGTTTGAAACGTATAATAAAGTTTCAATTTTGAGTCATACTGATAAATATAATAATATTTTAACTAGTTTTATATTTAATTTCTGAATGTTTATGCAAAACTCCAACCTGTTACGTAATTTGCTCGCTGATTTGCAGGATTAATCGCCCCCGCAAAATATGCAGACATAAAATTGGATGAAAGAGCTGACATATTCACAACTTAAAAACTAGAAAAATTCTAAAGCTTTTATCAGTTCATTTTTTCTATTTTTGTCGGTTTTCTAATGATTTTTACATTCATTATAATTGTTATTTTCTCATTGATCTTTCGAACTCTGATTGCTTATTTGCTAACGAGAGAGCCTACAGAGAAGATTTGTTTTCTATTTTTTTTTTCGGAAAACGGTTGCTACACAACTTATAAATCCTATATTCAGTAGATATCTATATTTTATTTCTCAGCAAAATACTCGATATTTTTATCTCGTTTTAAGCTATCATTTCTTATAAAGGAATTTTTAAAAAAGAACATTTAGCATGGTTGTGGCAACGGTAACAGATAATGTACCATTGAAAGAGGTACGTCTTATCTTCAAATTAGATTCGATATCAGACTTTACATCTTTTTCCTAATTAAAATGTCATTGAAATAATCCCCCATCTGTGTGAGAATAGTTAAGCGGTGATTTCTAAATCTGCAGCCTTTGCATGTTGTCGATTACAAATCTAAATAATCGAAAAATGATAAACGGTTTACTTGTTGAGCTTCCTTTACAATCATATGCTCGCTAGTACTCAGATAAGTACTACTATTTTGATTCTATGCCTTATGTCTTCAATCAACAAATCCCGATGTACGTGACATTTTCACTTGCACGCTCCCAAATCTTTTGACCTCAGCCATCTGCGACCCTATTTTCGATGAACTGTACGGGAATCTTGAACGAATCCTACTAAATTTAAATATTGAATTTTTAATTGTAAGCTAAAACTTTCTTCAAAATTTTTTTTTAAGATGTCCCGACGAAGTGGGCGTCCATGGGCTGGTAGTCGGGCCAGCAGTATTCCAGGATCAGAAGGGTATATCAGTAGCTGTTTCTAATATAAGCTCACTTTAACTGTTTAGAACCACTGCTCCTTCATTGAACTTTGAAGATGTTTTGGAATCATTGAATGATGTAGAGAGAGACACAGCTGAAAGACTACGAAGACACCTTCAATTCTTTTTTATGAATCCATTAGAAAAATGGAAGGTATAAACTGAGAACCAAACGTATCAGAGAATGATTTTATATATCTAGGTTCGACGGCAATTTCCCTATAAATTAACATTACAAGTGCTAAAAATAGTTTTTGTTACTGTTCAATTAATTCTTTTTGCTGAAATGCGCATGTCGCATGTGGATTTTATGGAAGATACTAATACAGTTATGCGTCATAGATTCTTGAAGGTATCTTGCAAATTGAAATTATTTATTATTGCATTTTATCATTAAGAATTGGGATGATGATAGAGACGCACTACAATATCCTCCAGCTGAAGGACGTTATTCTGTTTATGATGGAAATGGAATATTTGAACATCTGCAATACATCATCACATCAGTAAGCTAAAAAGAAACAAATGATAGGAAATAAAAAATAATTTATAGTATTATTCTCTTCAATCAGACTCGTTTGCTTCATTCAGTTATGATATGGTTCGTCCTCCTCGCGACCCTTTCTTGGAATCTCATAATGCTTCTCTAACTGCTGGTATTAATTTTAAACTCATTCCACCTATCAGTGTAAGCTTGAAAAAATGTTGTTTATATGAAATTTGGATCTGTTTATAGGCATGTGTGGATAGAATCACAAATGTTACAGTTAATAATAACACTTATGATTTTGATATTCGAGACATGACCCGTGAGTATATTGATTATTTTTTTATTATGATATAGTTTTATTTCAGTTTGTATGCAATTAAACTTCACTGAAGCTGATGTTAAAAGCATTGAAGAAGATCCAGCTAATGTAATTACAGCCTTGAAATCTAAAGGTTTGCGACTGTCATCGATATGGTTTTAACTTTGTTTTTAGGTTTAACGTTTACATCTGAAGATGCGTTGATTATCTCTAAAGTAATTTTCAATTTCAAGTTAAGAACCATTCACTTCAGCCCACAACATGGTGATCAAAGGCCTGAATGCTACAAGATCGATGTAATGTTATTTTGTTGATAAGCATTTTTTTGTTTTTCTTAGATTTCTATAACGTTCGACAATTCTCGTCATACGGGACAAGTACATGTTACGCTTGCAACAGTTATTTCTTATGTGAATGTCTGTAATGGACGAATTATTAAAGGTTTGTGAAATTTGAAAATTTCCAAATTCAGATCAAATAGAATATTTTAATTATCCGCTGTTCTAGGCGTTGGCTGGGGAACAGATACCCTGATTATGGGCGTTACGGATGTTTTGGTTTTGTTATTCTGTGTTCTTTCTCTTATTCTATGTCTTAGAGCTTTAATTAAAGCTCATTTACTGAAGACTGTAAGCTTTCTTATCTCCTACTTATCTTTTTTCTTCTTTGTTTTCAGAAAGCTGTTGATTTCTTTGAGAATACTGTGAGAAGAAAACTTCCAATTACAGATCAATTAGATTTTCTTAATTTATGGTAAGTTTTATATTCATAAAGGCAAGGTGTTATGTTACTAATTTAGGTATGTTATGATTGTTATTAATGATGCTCTTATCATTGTGGGAACTGTAAGTAAGATAACCATCGAATTCCGAGTAAGTTCATTGTGCGGTATGCCTTCTTTTATGTTTTTTTCTCATAGGATTTCGACAATTCATTGTTCACTTTAACGGGAATATTTTTGGGAATGGGTGCTCTTCTTGTATACGTTGGAGTTCTAAGATACTTCGGATTTTTCAGTCAATATAATGTAAGTTTTAGGATTGTTTTGTGTTCCTCATAATGAATATTTTAGATTCTGATTTTGACAATGAAGAAATCTTTGCCAAACATGTTACGTTTCATGACTTGTGCTATCGTACTTTATGCTGGATTCTTAATTGCCGGCTGGGTAATCATCGGACCTTACAGCATGAAGGTTTGTTTATATCCGAACTCTTTCCTCAATAGTTTCAATATTTCAGTTCCGTACTTTGGGTGAGTCTTCTGAAGCTCTGTTCTCGTTACTTAATGGCGACGACATGTTTGCTACCTTTTACACGATTAATGATTCAAATACCGTTATCAAAGTAAGCTTTTTAAATTCTAAATACATTTATTTATTTCAATTTTTTGAGGTATTTGGAACAATTTATATTTACTGCTTTGTCTCTCTATTTATTTATGTAGTTCTTTCCCTTTTCATTGCTATTATTATGGATGCTTATGAAGTTGTAAAGGTCAGTTTTTGTTTGATGCTCGCTATCAAAATATTTTTTTACAGGAGAGATATACTGAAAATTTTGAAGCAGAACGTTCAATTCTTAAAGAATTTGTAGATTCAGCTCCAGCGGCTGAATTGTCTTCACCAACAGTTCAAGCATCGTTTGCTCCAAATGCTCTATTAAACCTTGGTAGGTATGTGTCTAGCTTCTCACTAACGCAATTAACAGTGCACGATGGAGTAAGAGCTTTGCCTTTTGTGTTTGAAGTTGTGGCGCATCATTTCATTCGATTTTAATGTCGACAGGTTTGGTGAACTTAGATTCACAAAGGTTTAGTTCGGATGTTCTTGTCTCATCTTATTCGCACCCAAACACAATGCATATGTTATAAATCCACCTTATCAATGTGATCGTCTGGGAAAATAACTCTTAATTCAAAGTAATCGTCTGGGCTACTGGTTTGCACGTGGTCGCACGCTATATTACAATTATGAAATATTACTTTTTTTTGAGAACTTTTGTTATTTTTCATCATGTTCAGGCGCTGGCAGCGACTCCCGTAGTGTAAGAGCACTACGTATTATAGATCGAATGCGTGATCGTATCCGCGAACTGTGGTATGGAACCAGGCCAGTTCTCATTTCTTTTTTTTTTCTTTTTTTTTCAAACTTTTTTTGTCCGTTTATTTGTGCTTAGCACCTATTCATTAATATTCTATCTCATTTATGCGCTCAGGGCTATGTATTGCCAGCTAATAGTTTTAGTTAGGCTTCAGCTTGATTTAAACTTTTAGGATTACATTGAAAATTGACATAAGCTACTTGATTAAACCTGTGAGTCCCAGTTATTTCAGGTTTGAGTCCTTCACGAACCCAATAAACGACACCATCGATATTCCGCCTCCTACTACCGGTCAAAGAATCGCTGTTTAATATGGATTTTGCTCATATTAGGTATTCGTCATATTGCTGAATCTTTTACTGTTTCGATTTGAAACTTATATTATTTCACAACTTTATTAGTGAATTCTATTTTTATCTGAATGACTGAGATTTAAATGAATCTCATCTCAAATTATATATTGTGCATGTTGCCCAGTTTTATGCGGTTCTCTAAAGTCTTCTACCAACTTCACTTTCAATCTTATCGAGCATATTTTGTATTGAAATTAAGCTAATACTCATATAAGGCCTTCACTTAGTATATGTGATTCTTTGTTTAGACTGTATTCAGCGTAATAATTTATAATATATCTTTTACTTATTTCTAATTACTTCACTACTAATATTACATAAATATAAGTGCCAATTCCTAATGTGATTTTCCACTGATTTTATATCAATAAAGAGCTTCAAACATTTTGTACATGTCTGTTCATTATTTAAAAGATTAAGCAAAGGATTTTGTTTCCTTCTACTAAAGTTTAGTTTTTAATAGCCTTATCATATACATGTAATCAATTCTTATCATAGAAGGTCATCGATTTTCATTAAAATATGTAGTTTTAGTTAATGTTACTGTTCTTGTAATTTTTTGTTTTGATTGATAGTTTTAAATTGGATTTATTAGCACGATGTCTTCAAACAAAATCGTCATTTTTGGAAGTATTGTACAAGATCTTATAAGGTTTTTATTTTCTCTAACCTACTATATATATTCTTGTTACTTATTAAGCTATACAGATGAATTCCCTCGTCCTGGAGAGAGTGTTCGTGGTACTCAATTCCTAGCTGGTTGTGGAGGTAAAGGTGCTAATCAATCTGTAGCTGCCACTCGCTTTCACAACAATGTACATATGTTAGGAAAAGTGCTGAAAAAAACAAATATCAAGTTCGGATCATCTAGAATTGTAGGTCGGGAAAGATTTGTTCGGAAAAGCTAACATTGATGGTCTTCGTGAAGCTGGTGTGAATGTTTCTGGTATTGAACAAACTGAGGCTTCTACTACTGCCACCGCAACTATAACTGTGAATCGTCATGGTTTTATCAATTGTGCTCGAAAATATGATATACCATTTTAACGTTTTAGGGGAAAATAGTATCGTGGTCACTCTAGGTGCTAATTTACTCATGAACAAAGAACAAGCTGATAAGATGTCCGAGACGTTAGATGGAGCTTTCATGGTTATGTGCCAATCAGAAATATGTCAAGATGGAAATAGGAGAATTTTTGAATTAGCACGCTCGAAAGGAGGTTCTCAATGTAGTAAAGCAAAATATAACAATTTTCTTTCAAGTAAAAACATTCTTCAACCCCGCTCCCGGCGATAGTGGCTTAGATAAAAACATTTTGACATTAGTAGACATCATCTGCACAAATGAGAATGAGGTATGACTTCGTAGAAATTAATTTATTTCCTACATTATTGGAAACAAGGAAACATGTTTTGTCATCTTAAGCTGATAAGAGATATAAGACTTATAGCTACGTGTTGATATAGTGAAAAGAAGCACTTTAATTGTTGAAATCTAATCAGTAGCTGACTATAGTCAATAATAACCAGTTTCAACTTTAAGGCTGAATTTATAACAGGAATACCAGCAAATTCAGTAGAAAATGCGATTAAATCTGCAAAACAGATGTTAGAGATGGGTCCAAGCGCGGTTATAGTAACTCTTGGTCCTCATGGTATTCACAATGTCTACTTTATATAAATTTTATGTTAATCATTAAGGAGTTGTTTTTGCTACAAATTCCGAAACTGAACTCCTGCCAGTCATGAAGGTAGAAGCCATCGACACAACGGTAAAAAGAATCTTTTAACATTCAACGATTTGTATTAACAGGGAGCTGGCGATTGTTTCTGTGGTTCCTTCGCAGCTCTGCTTGCCAATGGACAAAATATGAAAGATGCAGTGAGTAAGGCTGCAGGAATTGCCAGTTTGTCTGTTACACGGAAAGGGACGCAATCATCTTACTGGTCAAAAGATGAAATCTCTAAAGACTTCCCACAATTTTTGTAGCTTGTTGCTTCTATGTGTAAGCGTAATAAATTTTAAACTGGTTTAAGATTCATTTCTCCCTTTTGATTCACTGCCTTCGCGTAAAAGAGACTGATAAAGTACTTCATTGAATTTGCTATCATATCTAATATTCAAAACTAATATTTGAAATGGCATGATATCAGTTGGCCTTTCAAAAAATTAAAAAATGTTTTGCTCACAGTACTGTATTGATTAAGATCTATACGCAATCGCGTACTATGCAATTTGAATTTGTTTTCTTTTCTTTTTTAAATCTCACGCAATCGGTTGTGCACTGAACTAATTGCTTTCGTTTAATCTTTAAGTTGTTTAGCAACCCATCAGATCATTATTTTTCCAAATTTGTGTTTCAACCTGTATAATATTTTTCGTTATCATTTCTTTAACCGAAAATTTTTGTTCCAGAAATCAGTTAACAGATTTCTTATAACTTTCTCACATTTAAGACTTCTATACTAAATGGATACTTCTACCGCAAGCATTGTAAGTTTCTTATTTCACCTTTTTCATAAAATGTACTTATCTAGAGCAAGCCTGGTCGTGGACGAAAAAGAGTACAACAAACTCCATCAGAAGCTTCTTCTGCAAAACGTGCCCCTAGAACAACAGGTTTTGGATGTCAATATCTTACACTAGAAATAACCTGCTTTTAGTTCGTCTTCATTTGAGCTACGCTGATTTTGTTTTACCAAGCACTGGAAACAGAGTTCTATCATGTGGTGAAGGAGATCAGTTGGGTCACCCAGGGAGAACAACTTCGAAAAAACCCAGAAAGGTTGATATAGTAGAAGAAGATGAGTTAGAAATTGTGCAAGTAAGATTTTTTATCGATGCAAACCTTATTCATAGAAAATATTAGGCTGTTGCCGGAGGCGTTCACTCTGTTTTCCTCACAGCTGATGGCCTAGTATTTTCTTGTGGCATCAATGAGAAGGGCACAGTACCTGCCGTAGGTAAGTATATTTTCGCTAACTTGATATGATTAACTTCTCATAGATGTGGAGCCCGAAGGAAGTACTGATGAATACAAGAAAATAGAATTCTCAGATGCTATTAATGCTCTTGGAAAGGTAGGAAAGAATAAAATGAATTTAGTTATTGATATTTGTTAGATTGTAATGATTGCATGTGGAGCAAGTTTTTCAGCTGCTCTCACAATGAAAGGTTCTGTAATTGCTTGGGGAAATTTAAGAGTGAGCCTCACAAAGTTATCTCGAACTTATAAGCTATTTCAGGATGCTAACGGAAAAATTGATGTACATGACCAACTCACTCAAATGCAAAAAAATCCTATTATTTTATTACATCACACTAAAGATACTGAAATTGTTAAGGTTTATCATTTATCTGTTTTTCAATTAATTTTTCAATATTTTAGATTGTGGCTGGCGAAAACCACCTAGTTATGCTTTCCCAAGATGGACGTGTTTTCACATTTGGCGACGGAAGTATGGGACAACTAGGTAGATCTGTTCGTACCGAGCGAATACGTTCACGTATGTTACAGTTTTAATAATTTCAGAAGAATTGTCTCATTTCCAGAATATATGGCTGCTAGCGACGCTAACAGTTTACATGTAAAGCATTTTGTTGGTGGGAAAAAAGTTGTAAAGGCTAAGGTTTTGTGGTTTAATCTTTACCTTATGAGCAAATGGTTTACAGAATATCTTTGCCGATGGGTATTGGACAGCTATTCTCTCTGTTGATAATAATGTATATGTTTGTGGACTGAATAACTACAGTCAATTAGGAATACCAAGCGAAGAAGAGAAAGAAGAAAAGAAGGACGAAGAAAGTACCGATGAGCGTAAGTGACAACGAGTATATATCAATATATTTTCTGATTTTACAGAAGAAGACAATAGAGAATTACGTGTATTCTACCCAACTCTTTCATCTGTTCTCAGTGGTCATAACTGGACTCATCTCTCTGGAGTTCAACATATAATTGCTCGTAATGAAAACGGTGTTGTTAATTAAATCCAAATCTGTTTAATTCAACTATTGTGTTCAGGAGAAATTTATGGTATTGGTAAGAATACTGACAATGCTCTTGGTTTGGGTACTTGGAAGGGTAACGATGATCAGGATAATTGGAAGTAAGAGTTTATAAGACTGTATAAGTTATTAACGTTACTTACCAGGTACGAGAAGCTAGAGAAAATTGATGTTGAAGGAAACTTAATAGTTGGAGCATCAGCTAAGCTCGGATGTTCTGTTTGCTGGAATCCAAATGGTATGAGGTTACTAATATATTTTCATACCTTTCACATCTAGGTGATTCTTTCTCTTGGGGATGTGATACCAGTGGACAATTAGGATTAGGAATCAAGGAAGACGAAGACGATAAGGTTGTAGAAAAACCACGTAAAATAACTTCTGCACATTTGGATGACTATAAAATTCTCAGTGTGTCTATCGCTGATAATCATAGTGTGTTCCTGGCTAAGAAGATAGAAGAATAGAGTTGTTCATTTTCACAATTTCTGAATTTTAACGTTTTAATTAACATTATTATAATATTATTGTTATCTGTAACTTTGCTGTCGTTTGTTGTGTTCACCTCGTTATGTATTCATAGTTCGCAATTCTTTTATTATATTTGTTCAGAACGCTATGTGAAATAATAAAGTTTATGATGACCAAAATTATTATAATTCCAACATGACCATGAATTTTAATCGAAGAAATCTTGAATATCAATACTAGGATCTAAAAAATTATCTTCAATATGCATAAGATTGGTTCGATTGAGGATCAAGTTTTCTATAGTTTCTTCAAGTTCAGTCTCACCTATAACACTTGTCAAAATTTTTAAACTATACTCAAACATACCAACAAGAGTAGCACCTATTACTCTATGATCTTGCATAATACAACAAACATAGTTATCTTCTTCTATGATTCTAAATCCCGATTATTAGATTGCATTATAGATATGTAAATACCTCTCTCGTATATACCATTTGTCATGACGCTCACCTTTGAAATCGCCAAGAAAAATACATTTATAGCCATATAGAGAAGTAGCATGAGCAAAAACTTCAAAACAGAAGTCAAGCTCTAAGTCCGAATCATCAGACGAGTGCATTGAACGACCGCAGTAATCTCCCATTTGTCTTGCTTGAGTCCATGTTCTCATCTTCAAATTAAAACTCGAGAAATTTAGATATACCTTGTTATACTCTCACCTGCTTCCAGTTTTCTGAATGATGCGACCAATTTGGGGTACAAACATCTCCGCATGCATAGACATCTTGAATCGAAGTTCTCATGTACTCATCAACCAAAATTCCCCCATCCTCAGCAATTTTTAAACTATTATGCTCGGTCCATATTTTTGTATCTGGCTCAACACCAGTAGCCCAAAGCACTATGTCGCATTTAATGTTTTCCCCAGTTGTGGTAATTAGTACAACATGGTCTGGATAATCTTCCACATCTCTTACGGAGCAATTTCGAAAGATCTCTACATTTCTGTCCTTGACATAAAGATTAGAAATGATATCTAATCATATAATAAACTTTTGTTAAACCATGAAAAGTTACAACTTCTTTCCAGTCCGGTCCTGGCGCACACCCATGAATATCTTTCTCTATTGGAGCTAATGAGGAGCATACTTTTTGTTCTCTCCCAAGAGGTTGTCCTATAACATAATTTAGGAAACGACAACGATGAAAAACATACTACACCGTCCAATACGCAGCCGTTCTTCAAGAAACTTTTCCACTTCCGGTATAAACCATGTAGAAGATATCGTGCTATCTCGTATTATCCAAGATATATTGCAACTACCAATTTCATATCTGAATACGCTCGATTGAAATTTACTATACTATACGATACTGTACGAACACTAAATCCGTAGCAATTCCACCATTACCAACAATCGCAATCTTTTCACAAGAACTAAGCTTATCCGAGAAAGCTGCAACGGTATCTGTATCCCTTAAACATCATATTTCATCAAGGTTAGTCTCCAAGATTTGAGAACCTCAAGGTATAATGTCTTGGTGAACACCATGGAGTTCGTGGTACAGCACCGGAAGCTATGCAAAGTTTGTCATATTTGATAATTTCACCATTTTTCAAATGAATTTCCTGAATTATCGGGAAATAGAAACGTTTTGAATTTAATATACCTTATTACTATGATTAAATTTGATAACTTTACTGAATATTAAAGAAACAGGTTGCTTTGAAAGAATATCAGGAGCGGTTGTAACGTTAAAAAATTCAGTAAATTGTCCCACCTAAATATTTGCAAATAAGTTTGATTTTAAATTTTTACAAAATTAGTATAACTAATGTACACATTTGTAAAAAGTATTTTTTCAAGAGGGGAACAAAGCTAAAAGGAAACAAAACTAACTCGTTTCCATTTCGAGACACACTTTACATATCCACTACCTGAAATCACTATAATTTCATCCTCAGGATTGTGAAGCTGAGCTAAACATGTTGCACATGATATTCCAGCTATACCACCTCCAACGATAACAAATCGCATCAGAATCACAAATCAGAAATAATTTTTACAATTACGTACACGAAATTTTCGTGTTACGGTAGCAGAATATTTCAAATTATTCAAAAAATATTACTTTTTGTACACTAGTTAAACGATTTACTCTTGTTTTTATATTGTTTTATACTTTTTTTTGAAAAATATATAGATTGCAGCTTGATTTAATCAATCTTGTATGGAGCTGACTATTGCTGCAGTTGCCACTACAGCAGTGGGATATGCAGGAGTTAAATTTATTAGGTATTATTATTGAATTCTTGAATTTAAATGAAATTCATAAGTATATTAGGCGTCATACAAATACAACTGTTAATTGCTGGTTCTGTAATGAGAACAGCAAAGTTCCATATGCACAAAAAAACTCTTTCGATTGTCTGAGTTGTGGCCAATATAACGGTTTCAACGAGTCTGGAGATTATAATAAAAGGATCCCTGGGCAGAAAACTATTGGAACAATTTCAAACAATGGAAGGTTTGATATTAATAGTATTTTTCATTTTTACTTATTTTTTGTGTATTAAGATATTGTGTTTCATCAAAGTCTGAGGTACCTAAAGGAAATGGCTTGTGCGACCCGTGCAATATTAAACAAGGTACTATTATGAAACAAATAGCTGATTTCGAGCCCATCAATGAGGTTGAGTGTCTGTGAAAATGTGAGTCTATAGTTTTCTGTTAAGAATCGATGGGAAGAAGAATTAGAAGAATTCAAATACAAACTTGACAAAGTGTATGCTTTGTGTACCAGTTGCAGCATTTACGCTCATCGCAAGTTAGAGGACGATAAGGTTGTTTAAGTTCTGTTGTGTGTCATGGTCTAACTTTATTACGTATTTCAGAGACAATTTAGTTATTTGCTAAATCTTCGGGATACTATCATCCCTGGTGTAAAATCAGCTTGTCGCAATGTTGTTAAATTGGCATCTAGAGTATATACATATTTTGCATTGAAACTTAGTTTGAAGTATTTAGGTAACTCGTCGACATAGAAGACAATTTTTTGCTGGAGGAAAGACTACTGAAATATCTCATTTATTCTCTTTATTCTTGACAACTGTGCTGTTTTTTGGTAATCTGCATTTTCTTCAAGAGGTTGTTTGTTTTTCTGCTTATTTTTAAATATCAATAATTCAGGATGCCGGTGTCGAATTTGTAAACTTTCCTGAGGTTATACAGCCTGTCTTACCGTATTTGGTTTATTATGGAAAACATATCCTTCTGGTATCTCTATTAGCTCATTTATTGGCTTTATATAGCAATAAGTATACTTTTTTTTCCATATTTTGAATTAATTTAAATATTTTAGGAATAGAACCACCTTACCTGATCTTATCTATCCTGCAACAGGAGTTGCTTTGTTGCTTACCTATTTTGTACCTGAAAAAGTATGTATAAATCTTTTTTCTTTTTTATATATAGCATTTCTTTTTTTTCCAGGATTATCAGGAAGATCTCATTCTCTTTAGATGTGCTTTTACCTCATTTATGATTATTTTGTCTAGCGCAATAACATTTGTACCGAGAAAGAAGTTACATAGGAAGCGTCCCAATAAAATTCTCCATAGGTTTGTTTGGTTAACAATTTCTTTAAACAAGGTCGAAAATAATATTTTAGTGCTTTCTCTGTAGCCTCTACTCCTGCTTCTCAGTGCTCTACTATAAACGATTCTTCTATCTTTGAAAGTGATGAGGTTTGAATTTCATTTCTTTTTTTAAACAGATAATATTCTAGGAACGATCTAATACTCCTCCCCTTGTCAAAAACCGTATGAATTGGCGTGAAAAGGCACAAACTCCAGAGCCTAGTGCAATGAATATAACTTGTGATAAAAGTCCAGAAGTATTATTTCTATTCAATATTACTGTTTCTCAAATTAAGTTTATAGGATATGGATTGGGAAACTAGCACAGTTAGTACAAGTGTTGCATCACTTCGTTCTGCCAAGCCGTTTAATCGTTTTACTGGACTTCGAGAGGCTACTCCTTCGCGGGAATTAGCACCATCTTTATCGTCCTTATCACTCGCTAATGGTCAACTGTTGCGGTTTGTTGAGAAAAGTTTTTAAGACCTTTTATTTGTTTTACAGAAAAAGTACGTTGAGCAAATTTTCTCCTGAAAAAAATCATGCTTTTCCTTCGTTTACAAGTGATATTGTAAGTTTTTATATTTAAAATCTCTGTATGTATTTTTTTAAGTTGTCCGACAGATTCAAGACTCCTTCGGTCTTCGGATCGCAACGTGGGCCTCAGTCTGTTTCTGCGTTCAGCTCTGTTAGCAAGAGAACGATGAAAAGGATGAATGATTCTCCAGTTCTACCTGAACCTTCTGTAAGTTTCATGTTAACTATCCTGAATTCGATTGTTTTTTAGGTATTCACTTCTATCAGCCAGCAAAACGGTTCTTCTTTAAGTGCTGGAATGAAATTTATTATTGGCACACTAGTTTTCTCTAGTTTTCTGGGGAATGTTGCCTTTTTCTACTTCATGTTCCGTATGCAAAGTACCCGCGATTCTTAGAATATTGCTCAGAGATTATATATTAAATATATTGTTGATTCTTTATTGTTGTCATTGAACTACCATGTTGAAAAGGTATTTATTTCATCTTTGTGAATAAGATTTCGTATATTTTATTTTTCTTTAAATTAAAGATTGATTGGCCAATCAACCTAGGCTTTGCTATGTTACTTATCACAGCTGTACAAGTTTTATTCTTCTTTTTTTCTTCTAGTTTATGTACCTAACTTACGCTCAACATCTTGGATGCCCTACACGTATGTTGGTGATGTCTCCAGCATCTGGAGATCTACGATGTCCAGATTGTCAGAAACAGATTGACGTAATTTCGCTTAGAATGAAAAGAAATAAAAAATGATTTTCCAGTCAATATCTTGGTCTGATAATCCTTTACCTTGCCCGTTTGTGGAGCAAGTAAATGCCAGATGTGCTATAGTTATTAAACCAGTTAACGGATTTTTTCAATCGTAAGTTCTTCATTGCCTGTTATGTCAAAAGAATTCCAGTATTATTAAGATATCGAATTGGCGACGATCTTCATATAGGGATTTCTGATTCGCAATCCGTAATACATTCTTATTGGACTAATGGCATAACTGCCGCTGCTGCATCATGGGATAAAAGTATTCTAGTATACCAGGTTATAAAGTTTCTACTTGAAAATTTATTACCTAGCTTCTTGCAGTTTGGAAATGATGAAAGCAATTGGTTCGACAATTCACTTTATAGTTTTATCAACGAACATTGCTCCAAGTTCTTAGCACATGTAGAGCATATTTTCGAGTTTAAATAGATTTTAAAGTTCATAGTTTCAGATGTATAATGATATTGAATGGAACTGTTTTGATTTCGTCACAGAATACTTGAAATATATTAATTTTCGCAACTATACCAAAGTTCATTTTGTGTCTGAATTTATTCAAGTTGGTTTTTTTTATTGGTTCAACAACTCATCGCTTGTTCTTCAGGATACGCTCAAAAATGCTATGAAATATTGTACATTAGTTAACAGAGTGATGGAACGAGGATCGATATTGATAGGTTAATTGATATGTGAATTGTAAATATCTCGAAATGTGATGATGATTCAAGATCAAGGGGTCTAACCTAGTTGAATATGAGCTAGGTACTACGGTTATGAATAGATTTCTATTTTTTTCAAAGTTCTATATTCTTACTTTAGACAGCAGTTAGTTGTCAATAAACGATTGTGATATATGTATTTTATATATTTTTGGTCTTGTTATGAGCAGACATACCCGATCATATTAACTCCAAAATGATAATTTTTCCGTATAGTTATGGCCGAATCCCTTGAAGATTCCTCAAATGTTGATACAGATAGAGTTCTGGACAGTAATTCTTTTTTAAATGAAAAGGTTTCATTCTTTTTATCAAATGAATTATGTAAATAATTATAGTTTGAAATCTTCACCCATGATTATAGAGAAAGTAAAGAGGTTCATACCTGTGCTGAACATGGGGGAGGCAACTCTAGCTGTAATGAGAGGTTATGCTATAATAGCTTTCTTAACTGTGGAAATAAAATTTTCAGTCCAGTCGAGGATTTACCGTACAAGAAAAAGGACTTGGTCAATATTACCCGTAAATTAAATCGAGCACTGGTGACATTAAAAGCGTAATTATAAAATATAATGAGTGAAGACTAGATTTTTTTTGCTATAGAATGAAAGGTAACGAAGTCATTACGGATATGCTGAATAAACTGAAAGAAATTAATGATAATCTGCTTGAGGCTATCAAAATAAATGGTAAAATCATAGAAATCATCAATGAAGCCTAATGTTGTTTTATACAGAAGCGGAATTCTCAACAACAACCATAGACCTTCCCGATTTCGATCAAATAGATATGGAACTATTATTGGGAGAAAGTGAGGTAAGATATATAGAATACTTTAATAATAAAATCGATAACGTAACTATATGATCTTAAACCGCGGTCACGTACAACACGTTACATTTATAATTTTTGTTTCGTGTGTGCAGGTTGTTCACTGTATTATTACAAATTCAAGAGTCAAAACGGTCTTTTATCTAAGAAAAGCTTAAATATTTTATTTTTTTAAATTATTTTTAAGGTTCCGCCGTCTGTCTCAATGTTAGATAAGGTGGCTGAAGGCCAGCGTGCTCACAAACAAAGAGTAGCGCAACTTTTAGCGGAAGCTGATATAATGCTTCTGGAATATGATCACATTAAGAAACACTTACCATCCAATTAGTCAGTTTTTTAAAATGTTTTCATTGTTGATTCAACTGCTTTGTCAGTATTTTAAAGTTTTACTCATTTGTTTTTTGTAAAGTGCTGTTAAGATTTTTATGTCTATTTTTTTCTTTTTCTCTTTTCTTTCCGTATATCTTTAATTTGCTGATTGACATTTTTTCCATTTTGTGATCTTTAAAGTTATATTTTTTTATGATTATATTCATTTTTTCTTGTTCTCAATAATCATAATGATATTTATAATTTTGTCGTTTCTTATGGATTATTAACTTCAAGTAATGTAATACAGGCCGGGCTTTTTGACAACCTGATCGATCAGTTGTACTGTTTGCTTTTATAATCTCATTTCTGCAAAGAGTTTCGTATCAAATGCTTTTCACATATTAGCTGGTCAGTTTTCTCAAAATTCCTGAATGTTCTGATATATGCATGCAATGCCTGACTGTCTTATGTATAATCAGCAGCTTCCAGGAACATAACTAAAAATAGGGATGAGTGATCCGTCACAAAAGCCAATGTTTAATTTGATTCCCCCACGGCAGCATCCACCAAATCTGCCGATGCCTTTGAACATGCATATGATGCCTCAAATGATGACACATATGAATATGATTCATCCTGGACAGATTCCACAAAACCTTCCTCATGCAATTCCTGGAAATCCAGTAGCGAACATGTTTGAATTTAATCACATTCTTTGGCTACCTCAGCAACCTGGTAGACCTGCTAGTCCAAGGAATAATCGAATGCTTCAAACAGCAAAGCCTCAAACAAAATCGTCAACGTTCGTGAATCAATCACAGAGTTTTCATCCAATTTCTGAGAAGGTTTCCTCGAAACATCAACCTCTTCCTCTGAGAGAAGTGAAAAGCAATGGACAATCTATGATGTCATCCCGCAAGCCAAAAGAAAATATTGGAAGTAGCCAGAATATGAATCACTTACTAAATCATTTTAATCCTCGTATACCAGTATCTATGGAGAATTCTCCGGTTCCTTTGCAAAATGCTCATTCAGTTCATGGCCAACCTCTTACACAAAGTCATGTGCCTATGATGTCACCACATTCTCCTTTTCCACCATTTGCTCCTACCAATCATGCCAACTTCAGTATGGGAGCTGATTCTTTAATAAATCAAAATATGATGCTCCAATATCAGCATTTCGCAGCGTTAGCTGAAGTAAGTTTATGTTTAAAGGTCTTTAAAAAATTTATTTCAGTTGCAGGAATCGAAGGAACACTTGATGATTCAAGCTTCTCAAGCAAATCGGCTTCAAAATAGCGGATTGAGGGAACAGAATGCAAGGACAAACGCTCCGTTGATCCAAAAAGCAACTTCTGAATTGAAACGTGGACCACCTTGCTCTCTTACAAGTTTTCCAAACCCTAAGTTATCTCTTCGGTCAAATCAACAGAATCCGACAACACCGCCTCACATGTTAGCTGCACTACAGACCAACTCTTCTTCCATGATATGCTGTCCACCGAAAACTGATGTTACACAAGTATTAGAGCAATTTCCTAATCCTAACCCTGCAGTTTTCATGCAAGCCTCTATGAATTTTCAATCATTCTATTTTCCAACTATGGCCTGCAATGGGGTTGATATGAAACCACCTATCAATCCAATGGCATTACCTACACCTGAAGTTCCAGCTTTGGCTTCACCTAGTATGCCTCCGCCACTTAATTCATTAAATCTGTTACTGAATCAAACTCCAATTTTCTCTCAGTCGGAAGTGCCAACAGAGATGGAACCAGATTTGCTGCCAGAGATGGAAACGGATGCACTACCAGACTGTCCACCTCATGTGTATGAGAATGTAGTTCAACAGTTGTATATGACAAATACTCATCAAGAAAATGCCGGGACGTCTCAAGACCAATCATTACTCGGCAATTTTATACCAAAACAATTCAAACTGGAAAATGGACCTTTCCCAAATATGGAGTACCGTGTGAAAGAAGAACCAATGGATTGTGATGAACCAATGCATGCACGAAAAACTCTTGCTCTTCCAATAGATATCCCTTCATCTATCTACTCCAATAATTCCCAAGCACAACACTGTCCAGCAATTGTTTCTGCTTTAACCAGTTCTTGTTATGGTATTGTTATTTAATAATAATACTTTTTTTGATTTTTTTACTGTTTCAGCTGAAGGTAATAATCTTTCTGAATGTGGTTCGGAGTTGATTTCTATCTTGCAAAGAGGAACCAATGTAAGTTAACATCTATTGTTACTGTTGTTTATTTGATTTTTTAGACTCTTAATACACCTGAAAATACGATTGAAAAAGAAATTCCTTCTTTGTCGTCGGTACAGTTGCCTTTATTGGAAGAGATCGATGCCGGACCTTCTCTTGACCCAGGTGCTCTGGAGGCTTTTTTGAAGCAACATCCAGAGTTAGTAGCTGATATTCAGCAGACTTTTGAGTCCACCAAATCTCTTGCAAACAAAGCTTCTCCTATTCAAAATTTAGAAACAATACCTGAAATGGTTTGTTTGCTGTAGTTGAAGTATATATCCCAAATTTTCAGAATCCAATTCCTAATTCTGAATCACAAGAAATGCCTTCTTCGTTGAAGTCAATCTTAGAACGAAAACCTGCAAATGTTTTCCCTGTGTGTAACGACACAGCCCCACTTCAAAATGCTCCATTGGAAGAGGCAATGTATTTATCATCAGTTGAGAATGTCATTCCAGCTGTTGAGAACAATGAAAACAGAGTTACTCAAGCTCCAAAACTTACGACTGTCGAAAACAGAGGGGTCACCCGAGACCGAAGTAGAAATTCTAGCGAGACTGAGAATGTTCCCTTTAGTGGGTCCATTAAACAAGAAAATGAAATCAAGCGTGAGGTTGATAACTCGGTTAAATCTGAACCACAAAGACAAAGAAAAGAGTCCCAATCAAAAGTAGGAAAAGAAACCGCTTCAAAATCTGATGCTTCTGCCAAACATGTATGATTATCTCTTCTCTCCTATTTAGTTTTTTTTTTAAATTCGGTAAATGTTTCAGACCAGCAGGCTTGTGGAATGTACTAAACATGCAAAAACGTGGATAAAAATTTTGAACGAAAAGGACATAAATAATCTTGTTGATGTTTTAAGAAAAGATGATGGAATGGTTAGTGAAGTTAAGAAAATAATGAAATGTTATTTCATTTAACAGAAAGTCGCTCTTCATAACATGAAGCTATACGATCCTGCTGAAACTGAGAGTGGAAACAGAAAGAGACTGCGATTTCTCTATGAAGTTTATAGAAATTTTTCACGTGAAAACATGTAAATAGTCTGTTTGATCCATTATCCGATTAACTAGTATTAATTGTATATTATTTGAAAACTTATCAGTTTTATCCATTAATAGCTGGCCTATTGATTTATTTATTATTATATATGAAGTGTGTATGTGATCTTGTTAGTCAATATTACTTAATAAACGCTTGTTTCTTTTTTTTTTGAAAAAGATAAATAAGAAGATGTAGTTAATTCAATATAATATTTATTGCATGTATTGCACAAATGTCATGCAGATTTAAAATTTGAAAGGAAATATAATTAATCTTAGAAGACATAGTTATTTAAACTCTTTTGCCAGTTCGTAAGCAGAAGAATATGCAGATAGTAGCAACAATCATCATCATACAGAGGAACGCAATCTGAAAATTGAAAAGTTTACTTCGTAATTACGATTTCTATTGTGTTTATTTTGAAAATGGTTGTAAGACATACCATGGCTGACATGACGTGGTAAGACATGCAGACTCCCTCAGATACTAAGTAATCGAATTGCTGTTCTTGAACTAAAGCAGAAGCTGATGGAAGTTCAGGGACCTGAAATATTGGTCTTAGTGATACGAATAGAAATTGTAGATTAGGCAGTTGCTAAAGCCTTTATACTTACTTCTCCTACAAGTACTTCCATGGCAGTAAGCTCAGCACGTACATCAAGAATGTTTTCAATCTCGGCTGATCTAAAAACAAAATGTTCCATAGAATACAGTTGATAGATTGGGATATACCTTTTCTTTAGTACTCTGAAGAATTGTGGTTGCTGTGGTCCTTGTTCGGAGGCAGCCAGCTTAGGAGCTCCAAATCCTTGAGGCTCAGCGCATTGAGGACGGGCACATTCACTGTTTGGCTCCTATAATGTTGCAATGTCTTATTTGAAATATAATTTTCACACCTTGATGCTAATACTGATTTGGCATTGGTAGAAGAGTTGAGATCTATCAGCGTATTTGTAGACGTGAGCTTCTTGTCCAGCCATCAAGTCAGTTGGGTATTCCAAGTTGTTCAACAAGAATTTGTCCAAAGCGCAACCATTTTCGTCAAGAATCTGGATCTTATCACCGTTTCCATCATCAACAGTACATGTGTGGACAACAGCGCAGAAGGTATCAGTAGTCTCAGAATCACAAGTCCATTTGTGGTATACCTGGAAACAATAGTTTAATAATTGACTTAATTCATCTCAAGTTTAACCTGTTGTCCAATAGTGGCGAATTGAACAGGTTCTCCAGTTGGACCTCCATTGAGAATCTCGTATTTACAGATAGGCATAGGTACGATTTGGGTTTGGAAGGCAGTGGTAAGCTCTGATACTTCGATTTGGGTAGAGACGGTCTTATCAGCTTCCATATAGAAGCATTGAATGCGGTAAGCTCTGAAGCATAATTCGTGACGATATCTTTTCAAATTACTGCGAACCTATCAACTTTGGTAACGAATTGAGGATGGAATGAGACAACAACAGTAGCAGTTACGAAAACTCCCTTAGGGTTAAGAGATCTGGTTCTGGCAACGTTGCAGGAATCAAATGGCAATTCGATACCGGCAACCTAAACGAAGTAGAATCTGAGATAGTATCCTGGATCAAACTGAATAACCTGTCTTCCTCCTTCATCATTTCTGCACTCTTGCTGGTCGAAAAGCCCTTTAACATAAACATGTCCTTCAAATGGGTTTCTTTAAAAAAAATCATAATTGAATATAAATCTGGAAGAAGTTAAACCTGGTATTGAAGTTTACTGTGATAGATGTGGGTCCACATTCAATCTCAGGTTCTCCTTCAACTCCGTTGTCAACAGGAATTGCGTTAAGGAAACCTATGCAGGCGAGCAATACAGCAGAAAATACCAACCTCATCTGAATTCAAGGAAAAGTTTATAATTTTGGAACGAAAAACTATAAGATGAATGAGTTCGTACGGTTGTAAATAATATGCAAGCACTAACATTCTACAGATAGATATTAGAAACTGAGCGAAAGGTTATGGAGTTTTGAAGTAGCAGAAGACTGTAAGCACAGAGTGTGCTAAATGGGTGAAATCAAAATAGAAGAAGTTCTAATTCTCAGAGGTGAAAAGAGAATAAAGGGAAAATGGAAATGGACAATGCTACTGTGACTGCCTGCCCAGCTTTATAGTCCTCCGTCCATGGGATTCCCACCCACTTTTTGAATGGGTGGGTAGTGCTTTGTCTTCTACTGACCATTGAGAGAAATATCAGTGAAGTTGGAGAGAATAGAATAGTGCAAGCCAGATATGATGAGCGATATCTAGCTTCAACCATATTCTTCATTTGCATAATTGAGAGAAATAGAGAAATGTTGCTTAGAGACGTTATGAGAGAAAAGATGGGCTACCTGCTTGCTAGTTTTAATTAAATAAGACAACAATGATCAGAATAAATCATGATATCTTGAGCTCAGTAATTGGACAACTGTCTTAAGGTTCTAAAGGCAAATATATTTTATAAGTTCTGCAAAAAATGCCTATTGAACCATTTTTTCATGAGTGAACTACATCAGGCTACTACAGCATTAAACGAGGTTTACCTCGAGTTTTTGGAGTAAATTAATTGAAATTAGATAAGCTTAACTATCTGGACAATCTTTATTCATATATTCTGATGAAATGAAACTGAAGTAGACTATTTGGTCCATTAATATCCTCATGATGACAGATATAGGATCATTAATGCCGACAAGCCAGATTTTATCTCTAAAATTCCGGAACCGTTTTTTTCCTGATCAACATCTTTAATTGAACATTATTGATAGGTTTTTCTTTCATATTAATCATCAAAGTGCAAACCTATATGCTTAGCAGTTAATCATCCGACAAAACAAGCTCATCTAAGTACTTTAATGTGATTTCAACATGTTTCTTGCATTAAAAAGTTTATTTATTCATAAAATAAGTTTGATAAACTAGATTACATAAATGTGAAAGTTTGATTCGTGTACGTGAAACGTGAAACATCGGCGAGATGTAAGTAATGCGTGAGATATATTTGAAAATACGCAAATTTCATTTTTTAATTGTAAACGCTGAAGATTGGTTGCTTTTTCAAGTCAGCTGCATTCCATTTCTTTCCATTGTAGTAATATTAATATAGTTTTTTTCATTTTTCATATATAATCTTCCAATAATCTACATATATGACGCAACAATCATTTCAAACAGGATTTTGAATATTTTGAAATTATATTAGAAGCCGGTTAATCTTCAAGATATTAGCACCCACATTTCATTTATAAAGATAAAGCAAAATTTTCCCTTTTTGCTTCTTGAAAAAACATATTTTGTGTTTTTTGGGCAAATGTTTTCTAATTTATACATTGTATACTGAAATTATTGGGAGTTATTACTGTAATATCATGTTATTAGAAAAGATGTTCACAACGATAACAAGGACTTTGATATTTGTTGCTCTTGAATCCCTTCTCTTCTCATTTCTAATTAATATTTTTTTAATGAAAAATAAGAAAATATTTAACACTAAAATCATCAGCTCATTCATTTCTAATCTTGTTTATTGATCAAAAATTTAAATAAACGACAATAGTTGTCTAAAACGTAGATGATGAATGGGAATCCTGTTTTGGGGAGGATTGTAGTTGATTGCACAACGATTGTAACCTGGTATCGACAGGATTTTTGTGTTTCTCTGATACGGTAATCTGGATGACACCGGGAGGGATATGCAAAAATTGAAAATTTAGCTTCAACGTGAATGTAAATGAGTTGCTTTATCGCATAGATGATACACCTATACCTTATATATATAAATATATATATATAGTTAATTAAACATTAGATGCTATATATGACAATATGAAAGAGATATGATGAAGGATAAGATTGTTGTGAAGTATACAATGAGCCATTTCAAAACAAAAAAATAAATTTAAGTGACTTATATGATGATTTTCTAGGATATGATTCCTTGCTAGACTTCCTGAACTTTCGGACGCAGTAAGCAACTGGCTGAACAATGGAAACTGTTATTGAAATGGAGAAAGTTCTCCAGTCTCACCTATAAAGCATCCAAGTGCTATGATTGTTACAGCTCCTGTTGAGATGAGAAAAACAGCTAATGGTGAGAGGCAGATACCTCTGTTCTCGGTAGATTCTAGCTTCAAGGCTACTGGGCGTTTAAGTTCCTAAACATGCTTCTACCAATGCGTGAACATTGATTCGCGAGCACAAACCAAATCTAAAGCATTGAGCTCAGCTCGAACATCCATGGTATTTCCGGGAGTCCACAAAGCGTTGCGAGCAGCTCGACGTTTCCTCAACAAGCGGATTGTGGCAGCGGCAGGTGGAGGTGGAAGAGTAGGCGAAATGTCAGTGGCGTTTGGAGTAAATCCACCTTCAGGATCACGTATAGCCCCAAAACCTTGTGGTTCGGGACACTGAGGTCGAGGACATTCTTCTGCTGGCTCCTAAAGCATAAGGACTAAAGAAAGATCTTTATATAATGTTTAACCTTAATTGTGACACTAATTTGGCATTGATAGAAGAGCTGAGATCGATCGGCATACTTGTAAACATGAGCTTCCTTAACCAAGTTTATCATGCTTTATAAAAAATATTACAGGCATACTTGTCCAGCAACTAAATCAGATGGATATTCTAAGTTGTTCAGGAGAAATTTATCTCGTGCACATCCATTTTCATCGAGAATCTGAATCCTATCACCGTTACCGTCATCGACGGTACATGAGTGAACAACAGCACAGAAAGTGTCTGATGTTTCAGTATCACAACTCCATTTATGATAAACCTTTAAAGATTCTCATAATAATATTTAAAAGAAAAATATTTAGTTATTACTTGTTGTCCAATATTGGCATATTGAATAGGATCACCAGTTGGGCCACCATTTAGTATTTCATATCGACAAATTGGCATTGGAACACCCTGATTACAGATTTCTTTCTTTTATTTTTAAAAAATATTAGGTTTTATTTAATTTTGGCATTGATAATCTTATTAATATTAGCTTTTATCCATATTTCATTCAATTCAATCCTGTTCTTTCCCGAATAAAGTCCAAAAGCGAAATAACAGAGAGATGAGATAACGTATTACATAAATAGAAGAAAATGCCATCAAATCTTTCAAATCCTTTTTGCCGCATAAAGTTAAAAATATTTGTATTAAACGCTTGATTCTTCAACTGCGAAGTATCAAAATAAAAAAAAAATCTTACAGCTGTTTGAAATGCTGTCGTCAAATCCGAAACTTCCACATTTGATGAGACGGCTTTATCTGATTCCATATAGAAACACTGCACGCGATATGCTCTGAAAATTCATAAAAAGATTTACAAACTATATTTAAGGAACTTGTGTTAAACCTGTCAACTTTTGTTACAAATTGCGGATGAAATGATATGACGATAGTAGCTGATACATAAATTCCTCTTGGATTCAAAGATCGGGTCCTAGCTACATTACATGTATCAAAAGGCAATGATATTCCTGCTACCTAAAATACAAATATTTTAGCTTGTTTTATCTCAAAAAGAGGTTAAGTATGTCTTGATGTTCTCAAAACATAGTATAAAGTTGGTCATTCATCATTGCTCTTGAAGAGCTTTCACGAACCTGCCGTCCTCCTTCATCATTTCGACATTCTTCTTGATCGAACAGGCCTTTAACGAATACATGTCCTTCAAATGGGTTCCTAAAAAGTTTAAAAATGAATTTATAGAGAATAAATAGCATAGCTAACCTTGTATTAAAATTAACTATAATAGTTGTAGCTCCACATTCAATTTCAGGTTCTCCTTCAACTCCATTATCAACAGGAATTGTTAAGGTGAATGACAAATTTATAAAAAGTACTAGAAAGCATAACATCTAAAATATTATAAAAATTATTGTAATTTACATTAAAACAAAGAAAAAACATCAAAAAATTGAAAAGTTAGACGATTATTTTAAAATTTTTATCAAATATTCATTCAAAATAATATAAAGCCTTGAAGTACGAAAAAACGGAAAAGCTTTTGCCTGAGTTCCGCTTTGAATTTCCGTAGAAATTGCTGATCCAATAAGTGAAATATAACATTGGAAAATTTTCAAGATTTCTATCAAAATTAGCTCTTTTTGTTCAAAAAAAAGCTGAAAAAGATTCATTTAAAAGCCAATATACTTTGATTTTTTAAATTCAAGTGGTACTTTTCATCAAAATAATCTTTGAAAAAGTAAAACACAAATAAAGAAAAACGATGCAAAAGCAGAAAAAGAAGAAGACTTAAGACGACGACAACGAATTAGAAATAATAAGATAGAAAAAGATATAAAATGTTGATGTTGAATTGAAAAAATAAAGGAAAAAGTAAGACGAGAGTGAGATGAAAGGGCTGGGCATCAGATAGTTTTCGCTTTGCTGTCCAATTGAATAAGCCACAATTGAGATAAAGAGGATTGGTTTAAGGAGAATCTAAAACTTGTCATTCAGGTGGCCCTTAAGTCAAAAATTCTTGATGAAAATGATGAAGATAATATTGAATAGCCATATTAGCTATTGAATAAAAGACAAAAAAGAACTGATCACGGAACTACGAAGCAATTGAGAAGAGAAACAGCTTAACAACACTATTGAGATGTATATGTATAATACATCAACTATTTATTGAACAATAGATTAGAAATATTATATAAATTAGAAGAAAACATGCGAATTTTAGTTGAAACATGACATCATTCTTCTTTTTTTTCTATAAAATAATAATTATTTATAATAATTATTATATATTTATACATATACATATTTTAAAATAATAAATGCTTAACTAGTCGATGAGTAGGGGGGGGGGAGAAATTAATTTTCAATAATGTTTTCTTAGCTAAGCTTCTTGTAAAACTTTTTTTTTTTTGAATAAAAAGACAAAAAAAGAAACATTTATTGGAAAACATTTATTTCTTTAATATATATAATATAGTTAATGTACATAAAATATCTTGAAAGATAAAAGAAAAATATTTTAAAAAGAAAGGAAAAAACTGCCAAACAAACATTTTTACAAACAATTTCATTTGAAAATGAACAAATATCGCTGTACATTCATGAAAATATTAACTTTTTCTGCGATTTTTGGAGAGCAATCGGAAGAAAAATGCAGCAAAATGTATTAAATTCACTTATATGTGGTATTTTTCTTCACTTTGAGTTCGTCTTCTAAACGATAGTAATGGTGGTAGTTTGATTGAAGACTTAGATGGAGTGAAGAGAGTGGACCGGAAGCCTGTAAATTCCCAAATAAAGCCTCTGAACATTCTGATGATCTTTGACACAATACATAGAAAAATTTTCTAATTTGCGTCTTTTCTCTTTTCTGATTTTAGTTCGTTAAAGCTGAGTATTTCTGCATCTCATCATCATTTGAATTTGCTGCTTCATTCTTCAAGAAAGCATCGATTTTCACGAAATTGCAACCAAAATCTCATTAATTGTTTTTAATAATTTAAATATTAATTGATTTTTAAATTATTTTGATGAGATTAGCTGTTAATCTCTCAACAAATGTTTCACCTTCATCTTCCATTCTGCCCTCATCAATGTATCTCGTCTCAGTTATTGCTTCATCATCTGAATTTCGACTATTGCGAGCATTTTCTGAATTGTTATTGAAGGCCATTCCCAAAAATGTCTGTAACAAGTGATTCTCAGCTCATAATGAGGCTATATATTTCCGGCGTACTCTCATGGATATAAGTTGCATCAGTTTTTCGCTCATGCTGCTGCTCGTTTCATCAAGCGATTTATGACCGTTAGGCTTGCAATCGGAATTCATATTCAGTTGTGAGGCTGAAGTAACATCATCGGAATACGATTTATCCAGTTGGAAACGACTATGAGCAGATCTGAAAAAGACAAATGAAAAGTACAAATATAGAAATAGAAATAGATTTATATGATTAATCATTGGTTGATTGGAGTAGGATTTGCAATAGAAAGTGATTAAAGGAATAAAGGCTGATCTATTGAAAGAAAGAAAAAGAAGAAGAAGACAAGGAGATAGTTGAAGAAGCAAAAAAAAATTGACGAAAGCTAAAATGAGGAAGAAGAGGAAGAATATATGCGGTAATGTGAATTAGAAGGCTTAAAATAGGTGACAAAAGTAGAAATACAACCGTCATATGTCATCTTTTGAATGTAAAAATATAAAAAGTTGCATGTCATATAGTTCAAATGAACTTAATCTCATGATAGCTCATTAAGCCTAATCAGCTATATAGTATTTTGATAAATATCATAAACGTATATGTATATCTATGGCGATCTATGTATTTCTTCATCTCAAAACATCAGAATGTATTCATATGTTGTTAGTGAAGTGATGTACAATTTGTTGGAAACTTGCAAAGTATTACCTGCTTCGTTTAACCAAATCAAAATAATCTTTTGGCTGCATCTTCTTCTTAATTGCATTAGTTAGCTTTTCACGAGATAATCGCTGTGCTTGTTTAGGATGTGGAGGTAATTCCTTAAAAAAATTAAATTTGAACATTCATTTCATTGTCTTACGAGCAACGTGCAATTCTTTTATGAAAACATTTCTAGTTGATTACCTTTGTACGATTATTATCTTCTTCCGAATCATCCTCAAAGCCTGCTGTAACGTCAGTATCATCTATGATTTTGTTCATTCCCAATTTCTAGAAAATGAGACAAAAGTATAAAATTCATAATAATATATAAATTATTCAATTTTGAAAATAGATAGTAGAGTAGTATGTAGAATAAAAAATGTGAATGTTATCAGTATATGTATGCTTGAAACTAGTAAATGAGGCGAAAAAAAAGAAGAAACTGACGGGGGGAAGGCAATGCTCATTATATGAAAAGTTGAAAGCTTAATGCATATACATACCTCTCAAACACCCTTCAAGAGTGAAAAAGAAAAAGAAAAAGAAGAAGAAGAAGAAGAAGAAGAAGAAGCTTGGAATTAAAGAAGAAAAAGAAGAGTAATGGCAAAAAAATATTTTTTTCAGTTAGTTATCATGTATACACATATGAATATGTTAATATAATAGATGATATAGAGATGATGAAATGTATTCAAAGTATCAATGTGAAGTGAAAATCAGAGGCTTTTTGTTTGTTTGTTGAACAGGAAAAAAAAGATTTTTCTGTATAATAATAATAATAAAATGTCGAGCTTATACAATACAAAAAAAATTAAAAAAAGAATGAGAAGCATGATGTAGAATATTACCCTGAATATTATATATACTACATATACATATATCTATATATGTATTATACATATTATGCATCAGGCATCACAAACTCTCAACCCTCCCCCTCAACCCATTCGCTCTCTCTCTCTCTTTCTCTCTCTCTCTCTCTCTCTCTCTCTCTCTCTCTCTCTCTCTTTCTCTCTCTCATATTCTCTCTCTCTTTTTTTATTTCATTTTACCTCGCTCTTTCATTAAATTTTCTTTCCTTTCTTGACTTTTCTTGCTATCTCTTTCTTCACCCTTTCTAGCCTATCTGTCTACCTGCAAATATTATGATATTAAATTACAATTTGATAATTATTGCTAATAATTTCATAATATAGTTAAAGAAATCGCTGAAAATACGAAACATTCACTTGAAAGTCTAGATTTCATAAAAATGGAACGAAGAACAGTCACATGGCAATACAATAAGCTATTTTGTGGTACCGAGGGGGGAGGGTTGAATATTTTCTTTTATAAATGCACAAAAGGGTTTATAATCAATTTACTATGTTCCGCTTTTTTTTCAAAAAAAAAAATGAAACTGTTTTAGAAAATAACCGTAATGCGTTGTTTGGCCGCGACAACTCCCCCTCTCCCACTCTCTTTCTTTCTCTCTTTCTCTCTTAATTCCAGTTAGTCTATTCTACTCTCAATTCTGTTTGAATAGGTAAACAAAGAAAAAAGATAAAATCAAAATAAAATAATTTAATAGATATACTCTATAATTGTAATTTTTGATTGCTTCCAATATTTTTTTTAAAAATGAATAGTTTAGCATGTTTCAAAATATTTTTTTATACTTTTCCCCATAGTTTGTGCTTTCAAAAGTGTTTTTTTCCAATTAACAAACTTGTGCTCGATATCGAGAATCTTCATTCTTCATCAAACGATAGATCAGATATGCACATCGCTTTTGCTCTTCACGTGTAGCTCTTTCCATAAGAGTTTCCCCATTCGAATTACGCATATGAAAAATCTGAAAGAGAGGAAATATTCACAAAAAAAAACTGCAAAATACATATTTGAATAGATGAAAATTCGCAAAAAAAAAGTTGACAAAAGAAAAAAAGTGTATGAATATGGCATCTTGAAGCAACAAATACCTTTCTCAGCTTGCCATCATGACGAAGCTGCCATATTCTAGTCGTCATACACTCCAAGTTATCAAATGCTGAATCTTCTGTTATCAAGCCAAAATTAATTGTATGTGTTGTAGTCATTTCAATCAAATCGTTATAAACCTATAGAATAGAATATGTTTATTCTATTATTTAAGGAAATATGAATAGATTATATGATAGAGTTAACATACCAGATCAAGCAGCTGTTGCTTATCAGAAGGATAATAGGTTTCTGATTTATCCATGTTCTGCAGAAAAAAAAGTGTAAAAAGAACAATTTTTTTAATATTTATAAAGAAATATTGATGGAAAACTGAATATGGGAATTAAATTTTAGCAGAAAAAATGGTTTAAACGATTGGAATGCTGAGGACATGCAACAGTTTTACGATTCAAGGCAAAATATTGCAGAAGCTTCATGAATCTCATGAAATACTTCAAAATATGTTTATAAAATGATTGATATGTATGTATAGGTATAGATATATATGGCTTAGTTAGTTTAATAAAGACATATAAAGACAGCCTTCTTTGAATTGAAATTTGAAAATTGGGGTAGCACAGAGAAAAGAATGAATTTCTATGGAAACGCTATGAGGATGACTCTTCTCTTCCTATGCTTTCCATCTCTATCTCAGTCTATCTCATTTTATTTGAATTTTCCTCTCTGATAATAGATTTAATAAGCAAGAAATTTTAAAAGATTTAACTAATAGTAAAATGGATATGAAAAGATTTGAAAGGAAAGGATTATGAGGCATCTTTGGTTCGACATGATATACAGGTCTCCTTCTCTCATCTATTATCATTCATCTTCATTGTCTTTATATTCATATTTGCAAGTAAACAATACTATATGAAACCATATAATATAGATTGTATGACTTCAGTAATTTCTCCAAAATCAATAAATGATGTGTATTTTAATATATTTTAATAAAGAAATCAACTAATATATCATTTTTTTTTCTTTTCCCCCATCGGCTAATCTGATTGCCGACAAAAGTGTGTGTGAATGGCGGCATAGATTTCAACTATTTCAAACTTAATCATATGCTATATAATGTATAATTAGCTATCAAAACGATAAGAAAATGCGTTATAATATTAAGATTTCCTCATTCAATCATTTCGTTTCATTCAAAATTTAGACTAAATATTCTCTGCGAGAAAGTAGAAAGTCATGAACCTTCTAAGAAAGTCGTTGTTCATGAATCTTTTACTGTCATATGCTTTTCTAAATGTTCTTCGCACAGGAGAAAGGGAGACAGTTATTGATAGTGAGAGAGAGAGAGAGAGAGAGAGAGAGAGAGAGAGAGAAAGTACACGAATATCTTTTGAAAGCTTTGAATTTGCTTACATAAAGCTTTAGCCATTTTTTATACTTCTTTTACAAATAATAATATTGTAATAACATACAGAACTATATGTTTGAGCAAAGAAACTAAACAGAAAAAACTTTTGTCAGTCATACTGATTGTTAAATAAGCTTTGTTCCGAGGGAGAAGTAACAAGTATTGTAAGCTAACAGCTTATAGTTACAACATTTGCTGTCATTCATCTTAGTACGTGCTCAATGTTCTCAGAAATGTTTCACCAACTTTCAGCAATAATCTAATTTCAATTTTTTCTTCCTCAACCCATTCATATAGCAGTAGCATTCCTAATGTATTTTGAACTCTAATAAACTCGCAAAATGAATTAATTTCGGCAAATAAAATGAAAACGACTGTGTGTTCATAACCTTTCTTCCAATTTGATAAATCATTTTGAGAAATTGAACTTAACATCCTGATATACAGTTCCATGTAACAATAGAATTTGGCACTTTAATTAAAGGTCAAAGCTATGAGTTTAAAAGATGAAAATCACTTTCTCTTTCTGTCTTTATGCATAACTTTATCTTCGAAATGTTCTCTCAACATCTATGCAGCAGCAGAAGCAGATTTTTGTAATTTTATGACGAAACATGATGAACTTTCACCAACTTATTCGCTATAATTTGTAATTTGTAATGTAATGCAATAAGATATTTGATCAGATTCACTCATTATTTGATAATATTATTAAATAACTCTCAAAACGTTATTTGAGTTGTAGGATAAAATATAATAGTTTTGTAATAAAAGCACAAGCACAATTACAATTTCTAAATTTCAATGTTTTTTGTACTTTATACCATATTTTGTCGATTATTTCTCTCTCTCTCTCTGTCCCCCCTTCTCTCTCTCCCTTCATATCTATCAAATGAAATTTTCGTATTTTGATTTATGCTATTTATGCATATATTATGATTATAATTATAATTTTCAATTAATTACCATATGATATGTATGAAAATGATATTTGGAAACAATTTGAAATGAAATCTCATTCAAATTCAGGCTTCTATGTTTCTCTCCAACAAGGCACTAAAAGTTCCATCGAATATATTATTAGAAAGCTATCATATACTATAGATCTTTGTTGTTCAAAACCTAATTGCTCCATTTCTTATTCGCTTCGATGCTCTTTACTCATACATGCTCAAGAATTTCAAAGTTTGAAAATGGCAATGTGTCAGCAGCCATTAGCGAAATCAGACCCACAACATAGCAACTAGTATAAAGGATAATTAGTTATTATGATATGATTTCAGATAAATCAGAAGTGACCAACATAGGAAACGATGAGTACTCGGCTCATATCGTCATTGTTTCACAGATGTCGAGGTTTGTTCTATTTTGATTTGAAACTTCCAGTAGAACCGGTTGTATATCTCGCACGAGTCTTTGTGACTTTTCAACCATAAACGGTTCAAAGAAAAAATATTATATATCAATATCTGAAATCGTAAAGTTTTTCTTTTTCTTTTGTTCATTTTCATTTAAAGAAAAAAAAATATCCAAATAGTATTTTGAAAGAGAAATAACTTTAAAAGTAGGTTAGATTAGAAATATTATTGCTCTAATCATAGGTATAAACTTTTTAGAGCATAAGTAAATATTATTATTAAGTACTTATAGCTTTGAAACATATTTTTTTCGTAGAAAATACTTTGAAACTTATTGTTTGGAATTAAAGGACATGACATACAATTCTAAGTTATAGTGATTATAACACCTAAAACAGTTTTAATAAGCTTATCAGCGTCCTCAATGTAGTCGTTGTATACGAATAATCTTCATAAGATGCTTATCGAACGTTTTTGTTTCAGTCTTATCTAATCTCTACGTGTTCTTACTTATTGGCATTTCACTTAGTTCTACTGCTCAATCTAGCAGAAAAATGCCGAAAGTTCAACTTATAATTGGTAAGTTTTTTGCTTTTTTTTCAAATTTCAAAACATATATGTATCATATAGCTTGTTTCAACATACATTTACTTGTTTTTCTTTTGAAAAAGTAGCCAAAAAGTTTGTTTATCAGTAATATCGTCTTCATTTATTTCAGATACTGATGGCGTTTCTGACGACATCAGAGCTATATCACTGGCTATGCAGCATCCCGATGCTGAAGTTTGTTTTCCATTATTCTAGTTCGTTCGAAATATCTCATGAACACAACTCAACACAAAAAACAAATATTATAACACAACGATAATCAATAAATGAAATATTTCAATTTTTCTTTTTAGGTTTTAGCTTTTACTACAGTTCATGGATGTACTACTGTAGATCAAGCTTCAGCTAATGTTGCTCGAGCTCAAAGAGCTAATAATGTTACTGTAAGATTCAACTAATACATGAAATGAAATACATAATCTTACAAATGCTACAGAAGCCCATTCCAATTTACAAGGGAGCAGCAAATCCAATCATTAAAAAGCCAGGAATAGTTGAAAGTGAAAATATTTTCTTTGGAAAAGACGGAATTGGAGACCAGCCAAAAGCTTTTCCAGAGGTATGTATCCATTTGTTATCCAAAATTTACGCCTTTTGTTTCAGGTTTTGACGAAAGATTTCGAAGTTACAGAGTCTGACCATGCTGCTTTGGCACTCATTAAGCTGACACGCGAAAATCCTAATATCACACTAGTTTGTATAGGACCATTGACTAACATTGCTTTAGCAATAAAACTTGATCCAGAATTTGCTAAACAGCCTAAAAAGGTCGTAATTATGGGAGGAAATTATTATGGTAGATCAAACTGCAGAATTCAACAATCATTATTTCAATTGTAGGAATTGGAAATGTTGACTCAAACTCGTCAGCTGAATTCAATTTTCACGGAGATCCAGAAGCAGCTGCTATTGTATTGAAGGAAATGGAGACAGATATTACTGTAGTTCCATGGGAAGCTTTCTTCCTCGAAGGACCACAGGTATATCAGATGAAGGTGTGACTTCAAATAACTAGAGTTTTAGCATGAAAAAGAAGTTGATTTCAATGCTCATATGACATATAAGACACCATTGGCTTCATTCTTATCAACTGCTACAAGTATAGGTGAGTATCGATACTTGTAAAAACCCATAACTCTATAGCCCCCCCCCCCCCAGAATTTAAATATCTAAACATGATTGATTCAGGACGCGATATGATGGCTAGAAACGGAAGACAATATTCATATTGTGATGAAATCGCAGTAGCAACTGCTATTCATCCTGAATTAGTCATCCGAAAACACACATCATTCCGAGTTAATGTTGAATTATCTGGGAAATATACAAGGTATGCATACATACATTCTCAATATCATAACATTTCCATTCAATATATAAAAAAACTTTTCTACAGAGGTCAGGTAGTTGTGGATTGGGTTGATGTTCTGTGGAATAATGAAGATACAGAATATGCTGCAAATCAAGGAAAGACAATTGATCGTTCAAACCGTCTAATTGACTTTGTAACTTCGTACAATGTGACCATTGTGGATAAATGGATGCACAACACTGCCAGCGGAAACTGGTAGAACTCAATACGTCTATTACATTAATTTGATTCCTTAATCTATTGTTATTGCCAATAAATTGTAATTTAAAGATTTACATAGTAAATAATTCATTTTCTAAAATATATTTATGTTTTTCTCAATTTGGAATAAGCTTATATGGGTTCATAATACCATTTGGATCAAATACAGCTTTAAGCTGTTTCAATATTTTTATTTCCTCGGCACTTTTTCCCAATTTAGCATAAGGAAGTTTCATTTGGCCAATCCCATGTTCAGCTGAGATTGAACCTCCATGATTTACAACCCATTCATATAAAAATGGATAAAGTCTGAAACGCGGAAATTTTAGAAAAGGCTTGCACTTTGATTAAGGAAGTAAACATACTGCTTATAAAGATCAGGATCGAATTTTTCTGTTGTGATGTTCAAGTGACTATTTCCATCTCCGAGATGTCCATATGTTACGATTCGCTTAACCTTAGTCTCAAATTTCTTTTTGACTTCCTAATGATATATCAATTACATATGATTGACTGTACTAAGAAACCTCAGATAATTCGTAAAAGCTTTCCAAAGGAAGCGAAACATCATGCTTATAAACCCAACCATCCTTGGCTACGGATAATGGCGCCGATTCACGCAATTTCCACATTTGATTGACATCTAATTGAGATTTAGCCTGAAATGGAGAACAAAGTTCGAAATGAAGAATAACTCCAGCTTTCATCTAATCTTATTAGACCGTAATCAGTTCTGATTGATGTTGAACGCAATAAAAAAGGGAGAAAGAACCTGAACACCATCCACAGCCAGTCCGCTGGATATGCACTGCTCAAGGAAAGTGTCCATCTTTGCGCGGTCATGTGCTTCATTCGAACCTAAACGATCACGTTCCAAACTGCGAAAACTTCTATTAACGATAATATAAGTTTTGCCCGCATAAAACCTCTAAATTGATTTATTAATCATAATCTTAAGCAAATAATCCCCAGGATTTCAGATTATTTGCGTCAAATCTATGAATTTTCATTTAAAGGGAAATTTTTTATCAAGTTTAATGTTTCAAATGTGCTTTTATCTATATTTATAAATGAATTTTCTACATTTAGTGTGATAAATTCTGGATATTGAATCATTATGCCAAATATCATACCAGATGTTTCTATTAACAAATTAAAAGCTGGATTCGAAGTTATAACATTGTCTAGGTCCAGAGTTTCTTTCAAGCAGTCCATGGTTGGACGATCCATGAATTCAAACGAAGATAAAATCTAAAAATTTGTGAATCTTATTCAAATTCTTCTTCATCGTTCATACTTCGGAAAGTTGCGATCGAGCTAAGCGGAGTATTTGTCGGCAAGCATCAAATGATTCAGCGCCGAGCATTGCACTTTGAACACTCATTGGCTTCGGAACCGCAGTCATCACCACCCTATTATAGTTTCAGATTAAATGAAATATTCTAAAATGAGATTTTCTTATTTAACGAAAAACCTTGTGATGATTCCCAAATGTCCTTCACTCCCGAGGAAAAGATGCGGCACATGCAACGTTGTGTTGTCTTTTCGCAAAGGAGTTCCCATTTTCAGAATAGTTCCAGCTTCATCAGGTAAAACCTAAGACTTTGTTTTAGATTGTTTTCAGTTAGAATGGTGTACAGCAGTCAATCCGAGCAGGTGAGCATGAAGACTACCGTATCTGAGCAAACGAATACCTCCAGCACATGTTGCAATGTTTCCACCAATCATACAGGTGCCTTTAGCACCAAGATCGAATGGCATCATATAGCCTTTTTCTCCAATTTTATTATCTAATTCTTCAAGGATGAAGCCAGCATCACATGAAAGAATGCCTAAGGATAATCTCAGAAAATAGTTTAACTGTAGTTTACATGTTAATTCTACCTGTAATATCGTTAAAATGGAAATGATTTCTTAGTCTTTTTATAGATATCACAACTTCATCATGAATGGGAATAGATCCACCAACTAATCCCGTATTACCGGCCTATTTCAATAATTCGAACCTATCCTTTCAACTAAGGTACGACCTGAGGAACAACAGCTATTCTATTCTTTGAGCAATAAGCTAAAAGGGCAGAAGTTTCTTCCGACGAGCCAGGCAAAAGTACACATGTTGAACTTCCTAAAGTGGAGAATAGAAACTAATTATGGAACATGAACGAATTTAAGAGTCATGCCTTTGTACCATTTCGACCAGTCACTGTTATAACTTTCTAAGTCATTCTGAAGCACGTTTTGGGTGCCAATAAGCTTTTCAAAAAAGCTGATATCGCTACTGCTGAGCGTTTTGAAAATAGAATTTCTTTCAGCTTTTTTGAAAAAAAAACGTTTACTGGTCAAGAATCGTTTTCCAAATCTCTGAAGCATCTGAAGAAGAAAGAGATTCATACATAAGTGATGCGAAGGAAAGATAAAGAAACGAAAGAGGATCATTCCAATAATAATATTTCATGTAAAAAAACAAAATATAATTTAGAAATTTACCCATATTATAATTATTTACAAACATGTTATAATGAACTATATAAATCATTAAATGAACAGCTTATTATTATCCTTCTTCATAATCCTTAAGTATTCCTTCAAGATGTTCGTTATGAATTTTAGTGTTATTTCTACGCTTGGGAGGTTTTCTTTTGGGAGGCCCTAAGAGCTTCTTGGGCGCAAGATCCTGAAGTATGTTTATGAATTTTTTTTAATCTATCACAAAACTGACCCTCATAGCATCAATTCCATGTTTCTGCAAATATTCTTCGATTTTCTTCTCATCCAGATGATCTACTGAAACATTTCTCCAAACAGCTTTGAATTCTGCAAGAAGAAAAATATTTTATCGAAATTAGTTAATGAGCATAGAAGCACATTTGATTAAGTATACTGATTGGAAGAGTTCGAATAATTGAAAAAAATAAATCAACTACTAACCATCATCAATAGGGAAATCGAAACCCATATCATTCCAAAACACAACTTTATCTTTTCTTTTATTCACTTGAGTAGAAACAACAATTATTTCTTTACCGATAGCCTAAATTTGAATCAATTTATATGAAAAACAAACTTTACTTACTTCTAGTAATTTATCCGCATTTGGTATACATTCATTAATTTGTGATAATAATACTCCACCTTTGCCATCTTCATGGAACTTTCTAACAACACTAACCTGAATTGGGAAAGTTTGGATTTGTACAGATTAAATAAAATCAAATAAATTGAGTAAAAAATTACCAAGGTAGCTTTGTTTTTGATTTTTAGAGGAGGTTGATAAGTGAATTTACCATTCTCATCTACTTGCAATTTAGGATTTTTAGCTAGTGCCTTAAACAACATTTTTTTCAAGTTTCAACTTTAGACTTACCTCTTTTAACCAAGCTTCAGTTTTTTTCGAGAGATCGTGTACCTGTATTTCGTCTAATATTTCATCTAATGATAAAGCCCAGTGCTGCGAACTTAAATGCCTTTTCTAAATTGATAAAATGAATTTTTTTTTTCAATTTCCACGCATCAATACCTTCATATAATCTACTATTTTAGCCATGTTTTGGAAATTCGTAGCATTGGAATACGATACCGCGGTTTTAAAATCAAAATCGGTATTACCTATAGGTAAATAGATACAAAGTTATTAAAATAAATGCATACTTTTAGCACTTGGCTGCGCTGCTTTTTTCTTTTTTTTTGCAGCTTCTGCATTATATGTTGTATGGCTAGAAGATGCACCAGGCTATATGAAATAATTTTAAATATTTTTATTAATAAAATTGAAAACCTGAGGTCTTTGTTGAACAGACACATTTTTAGCTGCGCTTTTTTGAAACGCTAACGTCTGCCGTAAAAGTGATGGATCCATTCCTGTTTTAATAAGACTTTATGGTTTTATTTTATTATTTTATCAATCAAATAAAAATCTTTAAGGACAGTAATTAACTCAATTCCAAATAAGAAATAGAACTACGATCTTTTAATAGTAAAAGTTCAAGTTAAGCATATGAACTTAAAACTAAACGTCAGCACGAAAAATGTGCCAAGTAGCACCAAGCTAGCGTAATCCAAGGGGGGCGCGGTCAATTCAATTGTCCACTGAAACGGGCAGCAGCCGATTCGTGTTGGTTGTGTGTTGTCCAGCTGGTGTTATCGATGTCTCTTCTCTCTTCTCCCGCCCATGCACATATTATTATGTTCATGTTGAATACTTATTTGTTTAAACAGGGGCAGAATACCTCATAGAGGTCCTATTTTACTTTATATGTAAATGAAGTTTTTCTTAGTGATTCTTACTACTCTCTTGTTCGTCATCTGTCCGTCTCATTTCTAGTTCTGTTGGGAAGCGTCACCCAACGGCTGGCCGACTTCCGTCGCTCTCTCTCTCCTTCTAGCTTGCAAAAGCTCTTGTGTATGTGCGTGTGCGAGGTCAGAGTAGGCTGGTCCTTATCCAGCCTCAGTCCTGCGTGTGTATGTTTTATGTGATATCTCCTTATGTCTTTGACTGAGAAAAGCATCATATGACCTTATATGTCGATAAACCTGTAATTCTCTTTCTCTTCCACTCATTTTGTTTGTATGACCCTCTGCCTTTCCTCTCTCTTGCTATTCCCTGTTCTTTCATTTCTCCATCCAGCACTTCATCTCTTGCAATTGACGTTGATAAAGACAGTTGAAAGGCGAGGAGGATGAACCAAATGAACGGACAACCTGACTAAATGACTGAATAGATTTGCCGATGATGATGACTATGTGATGAAGATCGTCGTAGTCGTCGTCACCGATAATGACGATGATGGTCAGGACTACATCTGTAACGATGTTATGATGAAAAGATGTTATGTATAAATGCGTATACATGACTAAGAATGATAGAAAAAGAGATGAAGAAAGTGAGTAAGAGTGAGTAAAAGAGAGAGGGAGAGATGGAGAGAAACAAATTTAGAATAGTATTCATGTCTAATTGGTGTTATGTTTCGTTCTTTGCGCAAATTACAATTCGAACCGGAATACTATTCTATACCGTCTGATGAACACACTCATTGCCGGAACCGGTACTCCTCCAACAGTTACTCAAATGGTAAATTCTTCTGTGATTTTGGGCAGTTTCAATGACTTAGTTTACTTTTCTCTTTTGTATATACTTCACCGGCACATGTTGCCTTCCCTCTTTCTCACTCATATTCATTCACTTTCTTCTGTCATCTTCTCTTTTATAAGATTTTAGTTTGTATCACGTCTGTTACTATTAAGACCATCTCTTCCTTGTTTGGCTTATTTATATTATTGAATATACGCTAATCAAATATACTTTTGGCATTCAAACTTATTTTGTGTTGCCATTGCTGAGTTTTCTTTCTTTTCAACTCCTTGAAACAACTTGATAAATCTTTTATACTTTATCCTTACAACCTGATCATCATGTCACCTTTTAGTCTCTATCTTACCTCAATTTCTCTGGCATTCCCAATCTCTTTGCCGCTGTTTTCCTCGTCACTCTCGATCTCGTTCCACAAACGATTGATGTCCAAGGCTTAGCTTAACCTGACCACTAGGCAAGCCTCTATTACAATTTATTTCCCTCCTATATCTTATTCATATATTATATTTTCTGTGTCTCGCTCTTCGCTATTTCCCTCCTTTTTCTTTACCTCATATATCATCTCCCTCACCATTTTCTCCCTCATGATATCTTGATTCTATAAATTCCATTGTGATTTCTCAGGTCATGACCGGATTCTAGCACATAAGCCGAGGGATATATGAATATCCCTATGATATGCAGCAACGTCGATTAGCCATTTTCTATTTCTTTGAGCAATTTTTAATTCTTCTTCCTGATCGCTTCGATTATATTGAAAACGTTTCGCTCACTTCATATCATATGCTATTTCTTGCCTTCCAGGCTTTGTGGATTTCTCGTGTCTGCATCCCTCTGACGGAGCGCACCACAGAGTAACGTCGGCTCCAGACGAAAGATGCCTTCGTCGTTCCTTCGGCGACATGTACGTGGTCTGCTCCGTAGTAAATTCAGTCCATCGTCCAGCCAGGAAGGAAGCCCTGATGAAGTATATTCTGAAAACCACAATATGTTTTGACCAAATTGATTCGATTTAGGAGGAACCTCCAACTCCATCCAATGAAAATCAGGCGTTTCTGTCTCGTTGCTATTTGGCAGGAATAGATGGCAGACGACTGGATTTTCCAGAGGTTCAAAACCGAGATAGCTTGATTTGATTCATCTTCATCTCTTCCAGGTGTATTGCGGCAAAACAGGTCTGGATATACCATGTATTCAGTTACAAGACTTTGACCAAGAAGTCTTATCGACATATACAGGGCCAGAAGGAGGCTTAACTGAGGTATAGTATAGTTTTTGTGATTTTTTTCATCAAAGTTCATAAGAGCAACTGTCGTAATGAGTTGTTGCTTTCATAAAAACAAGCAACAGTCGTGTTTTTATGAGCTTGTTTAATCTGTAACCGACAAAAATTTGAACCATTTGGGCCACAGTGATTTGTTATAACAACAAACAACATGCTTCTTCTTCTAAAAATATATATATATATATATATATAACTTTTTCATGATACTTATAGAAAATAAAAATATATTCACATAAGGAAAAAGCAAAATATCACAATTTCGAAACGAACGATATGTTCAGGTTGACCAAGTTCGTCGTCAACGCATGGTCAAAATGGCAAACTTAGACGATGAGATGAGTCTGAGTATGGATGGGACGGAGAGTGAAGATGAAGGAGAAGAAGAATTAGAAGATGAAGATCTTGATCAGCCAATTTCAACACCATTGAAGCTACGTCACAAAGACAAATCTCGGTAAGTCGAACGGCTTAACATTCATTGTTTATTCAAGGTTTTTTATTCATATTAATGTTTTTTTATGAAATTCTATTATACATGCTTCATAGTGTAATCGCCTTATTTTAATCTTTTTCTCTCTTTTTTGGAAACTTTCGTATGTATCAAAGGACAAATATAGTTTGTTTGGCTTTTGTTCAAGCATGAACTAACCATTTGGTCGAGAAAGCAGGGATTCTAGATAAATTTCTAAAAAAAAAAGATTTTGTTGCTGAAATTAATTGAAAAAACCCATTCGATGTTAATGGTTTCAGTAGTGAGGCTCTTCTCGGTTCTTGTTCATCTCTTCTGGGGCCAAATGGACACGAGGCCATTCTCCAAACTAGAGGAGCAGGTGCGTTTGTCTTGAATCCTTTGTCTTTTGACGATTTTACTTCACTTTTTTGTGCCATTCGACAAAGATTTTTTTCGTTTTTTTCTTACTTTTGCCTCTCTTAATTCGCTTTATGTGAAATTCAATTTCTTTGTCTCTTTGTTACTATGTACTACACTCCGTCATGTGTGTTTGGTTTATAATTGCCGGGTGGATGAGGAGAACCAACTATATGATCTGAGCAATAATTGTGTGCAAATGGGGTTGGATCTAGCACCCATTTAATCTTCTCAACTTTTATTTTTTTAAACAAATATTAGAGCGAGTATACTGATATCAACATCAGCTGATTTCATATCGACATTTGAAAAGATTTCTGACTAAGTGTCTAGCTGGTTGACTCATCCATCTCCGATGTCCATTCCGTCTGGGGATGCAGTAGATAAAGAGGTTGAGTGCTACTCGTAGAATGAACTAAGCTATATAGTGCTTTATGTATGGACGGGGGAAAGAATCAGAGGATAAAGAAACAACCACCTACTCGGCCTATCAATCATTTGCAACCAAGATGGCTTCACTTGCCGTCTCTCGATCATAGCCCTTTCATATGCTCATCATACAAACTATCGGCGATTCTTTCAGAAGTAGTCGGATAGTTTTATGAAGCAGATGCTGAAGAAGGCTTAAGTGCTGTGCTTATTAAGCTGTATTGAAATGTCTCTATCCGTCAGATTGTTGTCTTGGAAAGAGTGTATCGAACAGATTAAGCAAATGAATTAGCTCTGTCAAGCTCACACTTATCCAGAAAATCAACCTTTTTCGAACTTTAAGAGTAAAAAAAGCATATTTTCATGTGTTGTAAATGTCAGCTTTTCCTATTTTACTTTTTGATTTTCTTACCAAATCAGGTGAAGCTTAACAATATGTCGACCTACTCTAAAGGGACACACAGCTTTTGAAAGTTTCCAAATGTAATAACAGGAATTTGAAAAGAAAAATCAACTGAACATCTAATCCTGTTTTCATATGCTTCTTCAATAAGTGGTTCTTAAAGTTTTTTCTCTATTTAAACTATTTTGGGAGGTTTCTGCAATCTGTGGTCGAATTTGAATTTCGCCCCCAAATATGACATTAAGTGTCTTTTTCAATCATCTTAGCTAATCTCTCGTATTTATCTATTTGTATTGGAAGCTAGAAGAATCTTCGGATATCAACATGATTTTCTTATTTCGTTTTTGGTCAACTTCATCCAGCTCTTTCTCTGCAGGCTTCGGAGAAAAAGTTGTTAAAACTTCATGGCAGCTTTTAGGTTTTTTCATTTTAACGCATATACTACGAAAATTGGCCGATAATCATGCAGTCTTTCAACTACATGGCAAATGCGGAGCGAAACAAAAGCTGAAACGCACTGAAGCACAAGCTCACACCTAATTTGCTCTTCTGCCTTGTCTTTCATCTTATTTTGTCTTTGCCTCCCCATACTCTTATTCTCTATCACTTTCTCTTTCTCTTTCTCTCCACAATTCTCTCATATACTATACGCTACCCAACTCTACATTGCTCCATACATATGCTTCTGGCTATAAATTCGTAGTGTAAACGGAATTTTTCCGTTGTACACGCAATTCGAACGACAATTCGCAGTCTGTAAATGAATGAAACTGCGGATGAAGAGAGAAAATCTTTGTTCTTTTTCTTTTTTTGCTACTTGGCAAATGGTAGGGATGTATTAGGAGTTGTCATTGTTACGATGATATTGAGACACGTGGCATGTACTTCCAGTCACATTCATCAGAAGGCGCTTATGCAGAACGGTTGTATTTCCTGTTCAAATTAGGTATAAGATCTTTTGGCTGGATAATTAATCTGACGATATGATTTAAGATGTACTGGACGAAGAAAAACAATTTAACACACATTTCATTCTTTTTCATTTTAATTGAAATATACTGGTTTCTGATGAATTTCTGATGTAGTTTGAAGCTTTTGATGTGCCCACCACCACCATATTGGAGACACTTGTCAAGTAGTTGTCTTTATGAGGGCGTTTGTTGCAAAACAGAGAAGCTTGTCATAGGGACCAATGAGAACAATGTCCTCATGTTGCTTCCGAAACCAGTAGATAGGAAGACAGAGAGATTAAACGGAAGAAATATAGGAGGGAATGACAGAAGAGTTAGAGGGCGTTCAGATGAATAAAACGAACAAAAAAGATTTTACTAAGAGGGAGATCGAGATGGTGATGATTCTTCTTTGACAATTTCTTCGTTTTGTTCAAGATTTATAGAAAATATAAGAGAACGAAAGATAAGTTAGTGATTGAAGGCTAGATTCATTAGTCCTGTTCCAACAAACAACTTTGAATAACAACAATTTGGTCTTGTTGCTCTAATTTTACATCAAAATAACAATTCGGTTTACATATTAAGCATCAAGTTACCTAATACCATCATGTGATCTAAATTCTTCAGAATCTTCTCACTTTAGAAAGAATCTCGGCTAGATTCTCTCATGTAGTACTCTCCTAATCTCTCGGGAATGGAAAGACAACCGTCTGACCACGAGTGGTATCATATTTCTAAAGTTGTGAATGTGAAGAACTAGATGAGCTGTCGAAAGCTGATCCTTTCAAAAGCAAAGTTTGGGGGTGTTCAAATCAGTGTTGAAAGTTGTTGATATTTTGTTTGTAGTCAAAGTATAGGAAGCTTTTCCGATTGTAGTTCAAAGAGGAGGGGGGAGGGTGACAGTGAATTCGCATTTCGTACATTTCTAGTTTCTTAACTTAACAATTTTTTCTGTCACTAAGCGACTATACTCAGTTGAACATTTGATTGTGTTTCCATTCAGTTAGAGTGCCTTTGAACCTTCATTGTGAAGTTCGTAAAGGCACTTGGGTGTAGGTAATGTAAGGCAAAAGCAAAAGCACAAAATTCTTCTTTACTTCATTCTCAACCTTTCTGTCAACGTTCATCCAGACAATTGCTAAATAAAACATTGATGATGTGGACAACCTGTCATCCAATTAAAGCTAATATAAGCAGCCATAAACTATTTGAATTCATCTAATTGACAGCAAAAGACAGAGTAAAGCTTAATCTGTTTCAACATGTTCTCATCATGATTGGGGAACAGCTTCACATAAAGCAGCAGAACAGAGAATGCTTAACAAGTCATAACATTATCCAGACAAGGTCAATCAACATCTGTCATGCTTAATCACCAATTAACGGCAGTAATTATTAGATTCTTCCGTGAATTCAGAGATATTCTCTCTTTCTCTCTCTATCTCTTTTAAATCGATGAATATTCTGAAAAAAAAGGTTAGAGAAGAGATTTAGAACATGAATCTGGTGACATGCTTGTCTTTTGTGAAATAATGTGTAATTGAATCAGATCCTTTTCATCGAGCACTCTCAGTGTCAGCTTTATTCAACCGATCATCAGCTTCATCATCGTCATTGTCCCCCTCGTTGTACTCGTTCTATCTGTCATTATGCTCTTCATCATCATTGATGCGACTACGTTCTCTTCTTCCATTTTTACTCTAAGCTTCATCGTCTCAGTGTTCATCTTCTCATCACTTGTCTTGCCAAAGAAATTTCTTCATCAGCTACTTCCCGTTCTTGCCTTCAGATGATTCTAGATTAAGATGACGGAGACAGATCGTATGTAGTGATGAATCATTGACGAAGTCAAACGACAGAAATTCAAGATAGAGCATGAAGACTAGACAAGAAATAGCCTAAGAGGGACTGAATCATTTTAATTTGCATAAAGACTGCACTTATGATGTTCCGTCAATTGCGGGTCGTCGGCATCTTCAGAATCCTAAATAAGCTGTAAATCTTTGAACGATTCTCCGGACCAAACTTGATTTCACGATATGAGCATTGGTAGCATGTAGTTTGTTGCTTTAAACTCCTTTTCCGAAATCTAAATGGACGCCGAAAATTTCATTAGACTGAATATTATTCCTAATTTGAGAATTTGACAAAATATGCCCAAGTAACAGCAGTTGAGGGTTACGTTAACTAGAATAATGGGTAGGACTGGAGCAGGAGAAGGAAACGAAGCTGAGGCTGAGGCTAAAGAAGAAGAAGTGGTGGTGGTAGTACTAGTAGTAAAGGCTCGACGACCATTATTTTAAAATAAAATATAATCTCTTTCATCACTCAATCTTCTTTTTTTTGTCATTTTTTTCTGAAAATGCCTCCTACATGATGAAGCATGACGTTTGCGTCGAAAAGAGAAAGATATAAGAGCTAAAGATGAAATAAATAATTAGAGGGGGAATGAAGACAACTTCATTGAAAATTCCAAATGTTTTGAAAATAAATTTAATAATTCAATTATTTCCATGCCACTATTGGAGTGTTTGTTAGCTATTTCTATTGGTTGGCTGTGCGGGTGGCCGAGAAGATGTAAAGAGTTGCGAACGACTAGGTGAATGTTGCATAGTACTAGAGACTGCAAGATTGACTTCTGACATCTGATTTACGACTTCAATTGAATTTTACTAGACAACCCGGGACTCTCTTTGATTATGTATTGGCAGTTGGCCTTGAAAAAACAGGCAAAGTTGACTAATTCTTTTCTCTCTCTCCCCCCCCCTCCCCTCTCTCTCTCTCTCTTCGTCATTTGCAGAATATGTATATGGAAATATATTTGATATCCATTTTACATTGTTGATTATATGTATTTTGGAACTCATTAAGATTGGTTTATAGAAAACCATATATATCATATAAATTATATGAAAGGATAATAATTTAATGAGAGAGAATAAGAGGAATATGAGAGACGGAAAGAAACAGAGGGAAGAATAGAGGGAGAGACAGAGAGACGGGTGAGAGAGAGAGGTAGAGATGATATATTTAAAATATAAAAGACACTAGATTTTAAGGGAAAGTAGAATAAGAAATAGAAGGGATAGTGTGAGAAAGAGTGCTTGTATACTTTTTGTTTAGTTCCATCTTTATGAATATTAGGCCGCTTGGATTATCTCTTCTCTCTATTTCTTTTCTTTTCACTCTTGGCTAACTCTCTCTCTCTCTCTCTCTCTCTCTCTCTCAAGCTTCGTGCTCACTATATACAAGAGAAAATTCAAAAAGTCTGCATATTGTTTCAGAAACATTTCATATTCTTTTCTGAAAAGCATTTATGTAATGACTTGAATGACACATTTTCGGAACTCAAACTTCTTTTTCGGCAAAATGCTGCGAAAGTCGGAAGCCCAAAAGGACGAAACTTTTCCTGACTCTTCGACTGAAACCTCAATAAGACCTCAGAACAGAGCATATCCAAATTACCAAGGGAATATCATGGAAAAGTCGGCCAACAGCCGTAAAGTAGTCTGCTCACTGTGACTCAGCTCATGTATATATATATATATATATGTGTGTGTGAATAGCAGAAGTTGAGAGGAAAAAGGGCTACAACTTCGATCAAAGTTCAAGTCATATAAGGAAATGAAGGTTTTATGGAATGGGGGAGAGAGAAAATGCTTTTACTCATCGTTGTTTGGTTCCCATTCACACTTCTGCATATGAAACAGATATTCTCCTTTCGCAACACTGCGGAAGCCTATACTATATGCTCCAAGAGTAAGCTTGAAAGAGCATATTTGGTATTTCATTTGAATAATGCTTCAAGTTTTGCCTATAGTTTGTGATACAAGTGGTACGTAGTTATTGAATGCAGAATATGGTGTGAATTTTGTGGGAAAAGGCCTGATCAACAACAGAAAGTAAAACCAAAAATTTTCATTTCTAATCAATTTTCCTTCTTTTTTTTTACAAATTTGTGTAGAAAGATGGTTAACAGATGGAATGACACATGGTCTCTCTATATGATTTGAAACATAATGAAATGGATTGATTGAATGGTAACAAATGACTGAACGGAGTTCATTTCTCCTTTATTCCGTTCAGTTTTTTTCTTTTTTTGGAAGAAAAAAAAAGTTTTTTGGGGGTAACATCGAAAAATCGTTGTGAATGTCGGCAGGTTTCATCATCAGAATTCCTCTTTTTGTCCTTTTCATTTCATAAATTGCATTTTCGTCGTAATATTTTCAATTGACAAGGGACTTTTCTTGAATATTTCTATTGTGGAAATATGAAATATTATTTTTTCAGATCAATATGATTGGCAACAGTATGATAATGAACGAGCTTACGGTTTATCTGTGTCATTGTACGAGAAAAATCCTCTGACTGGCATTAGTGCCGGTGAGCCAATTGCTGATGTTTGGGGAATTGTAGCCCGAAATAACAACGGTGTAAGTAAATAACATTTTTTATTTCCTTTCTCTCTCTCTCTCTCTCAAGCCTTTTATCTCTTCCTTTCCTCTTTCTCGTTCAATTGCCTTCTGATTTGTGTGAAAATTGTAATTAAGTAACGAAATGAATGTTTTTAAAATATTATTTTTAGATTTTGGCATTGGCCGATGGCGTAAATTGGGGCGAGGGAGCAAGACTTGCAGCACGATGTGCTATTCGAGGAGCATTAGATCATTTAAATGATCAAATTTCACGAAGAACTATGGCTAATAGCGCGGTATTGTCAAACTTTGTGATAAAAAATTATTCAAAATCTGGTTTTATAGGAAGTTTTTCATGAACTATTAGCAGCTTTTCACTCAGCTCACTCTCTCATCTTACAAGAAGGTGGGATGCTAACAACTCTTTGTGTAGCAGTTGTAGTCCCTGCACGTCATGGAAATAGGTAAAAACGAATTTTTAACTTTTTTTTAATGAAAAAAATTGAATTTCAGTTGGGTTTTATGCGCTTGCAATGTAGGTGATTCACTATGTTTCGTGTATAACAGGAATTATGGTGTTCGTGAAGTTACATTAGGCAGTCATGACATTGATCAGGTTATTATCATATTTAAACTTATTTTTAATAATATTTTGATTGAAAAGGAATTTAATTTATTCAAAAAATAATAGAACTAAAAGAATAAAATGAATAATATTTTAATTATTCTGACCAAAAAACGAATGAAAACCGACCGCTAACTGTGTTTTGAAAAATATTTTGGGACAAAGTTCACGTAACTGTCAAAGGCTTGCCGTCAAAGTTCACGTAACTGTCAGAGGCTTACACTCAAAGGTCACGTAAAGCTCAAAGACAATTCACTTTCAATCTGTTCAGCCTTAAATTTGGATGAATCTTCTGTTATATTTCTGAAACTTTTACTGTTCAGATGCGAGATATGAGAGATGCTGGTGGTGCTCTGGGTCCAGTTGATGGTAGAAATCCACAACTTCATAACTTCACATGCAGTATGACTTTCGTTGAAGAAGGTAAAACCAAAGATGAAACAATTGTTTTCGGATTCTTTATGATTTGAATTTCCAGGTGATATGGTATTCATTACCTCTGATGGTGTATCTGACAACTTTGATCCAGTTGTTGGCAAATTCTGTGTCATTAAGAAAACTGAATCTGAAAATAAGGAAAACTCCCATCTTCCACCTCGTGAAACAAGATCTATCGCAGTGTATGTCATATGGGTTACATATCTGAAATTAACATTTTGCTAGTTTCAGTTCAACTAAAGATTCACCGTCTAAGGAGTACGGAAGGAATCGAACTTGTGCAGCTAGTCTACCGTGCGTGGATGCAGCTAGCAGGCATGAGCTCATGCTGGTTCGCATGCGAGATATCATTGCCAATGGCTTGGAACCCAATGAAAGTGCTAGAATATCGTCACCCCGACATGAGCCACTATTCTCACGTGTTTCTTCCTCTGTTTTGTGCAAACGGCTTATTCAATTTGCTACTCAGCTCAGCTCGTGAGTTTTCATACAAAACGCTTAATACCATATAAACTGTAATTTCTTAAGAGCCAAGCGAAAAACATTAGAAAATCCTGAATTGTATAAAAAAGAAAAAATGACAAAAGCTGAGCAACGAGCTATGTAAGTCATTTGCCTTTTTCTCAAAGTTATATTGGTTTGTTCGAATATTTTAGTCGTCGAGCAGTTCGTGAAAAGATTATGGATATGCCTGGAAAGTTAGATCATGCTAGTGTTGTTTGTTATCGAGTTGGGCTATTTGATCAAGAAATTTCAAGTAATTCATAAGATTTATTAAAGCTTTAATGAATCTTCGCTTATTCAGGTCCAGAACGCTCTCCAGTTCTTGAAACAGCCCCCATCTCCTCATCTCTTACAGGTTTGTTAGTTTTTTCAATAAAAAGCTGATTGTTTCTGGATAATTGTTGTTAGTTCATCATAATCAATTCAATAATTTCCAGATGTTTGTACACCCTTCAAAGAAACTTTGAAAGAAAATCAAAACTTGACTAAAGTGGAAACTCCAGCTGAAAAAATTCCGGTTAGTTATTTTCTGAATAGTTTCACACAATAAACACTCATTTATAATTTTTTTTATTATAATCATGAAAAGAATAATCATTTTTCCCTTATTGAATGGATTTTTAGCTTTTTTTTTGGCTGATATGATATGAGCTTTTCTTTTTTCTAATATTTCAATCATTTTTCACTCAATTATGGAGTCTTGAATACTTTTTTTTTCGAGGATTGCACGTTTTTCTAAATATATTGCACGTTTTCTTTAGATTTTAAGCTGTTTAAAGCTATTTTTTGCATGTTTTACAGTGTTGTACTACGGTAACTTCAGCCAAATCTGATCGATTAGCAACTAGTCTGAGCATTCAGCTTTTCGAAGATACATCAGATTCAAAGATATCGACATCGGCCAAAAAATCTTCACGAAAAAAGCAGCCAAAACGAATGAGTGATATGATTGAAGAAATTCCTACTTCGCTTTCGGAACGGCCAATTAGTCCATACGAACAGATACCGGTAAGTGATGATTCTTCATAGTTTGACTGGCTCTTGTTAGCTTTGTGTCTCATTTTGCTAACTTTCTCACCTGGCTTTTCCTCCTAATTTATTAGCAAATGCTTGCTTTCGTATATGGTATCTGACGTTGGATGTGTTTTTATCTCTTTTTCAATTTTTTTTTGAAATTTGGAACATATTTTCTCGAAAACCAACGAAAAAGTTATAACATGTAAATCTGTTTTTTTGCTTGTTCGTTCATGTTTTTAACTAGAGCATCGTCATTAAGAATTATTTATTGTCATTAAGCTTACCTTTGGCCCCATGGGATCATTTTATAATGAAAAAGTAACAACTTTACGTTATATTTTACTGATTCAGATCACTTCTCCACAAGAAATACAGCAACCTGCTCGACGGAAGAAGCATGCTAGAGGATCAGCTGCTCGTCACACACTTGGAGTTGACGTTCAATGGCTCAAGAAACTTGTAACGAAAAAAGATGGAACACCTCCTATTGTAGAAGAGGAAGAGTATGAATTCCATGATACTTAAATCAACTAACATACATAATATTTCAGTTCAAGTAGAGCTGACACTGTGACAAGTAACAGTGAAAGAATCTCTTTGCGGAATCGTCTACGTAGCCTGTTGGGCTCTAACCGAAATCTGAATGGATCTGGATCTCTACGACCTGTACGACCACAAGCTTTACCTATTCGAACATCTGTTCAATAGTTAATGAACCACAACATCTTTCCAAAATCATCTAAGACTTGCCTTATCTTAGGTTCAAAATTCAAAAATTTTTGTTTGTATAACCCATTGTACATACGACGTTTCAGAACAAAATGAACAAAAATTTAAATAATTTCTAGAAACTACCATTACTCATAATTCCCGATTTACTTCAAACCGGTTCTAACTTCATTGTAAAAAGTCTTTCTAAATTAATTTTTCTCATAACATGGTCTTGTTCTTTATCTTACCAAATTGTGAAAGGGTGCTCTGATATGGTCAACCAACTGCCTCAGGATGATCTTTCATCCCCCGCCCACTCTGTCCGGTGGTTAAAGCTTATTACATTGACAAATCATATTTAAATGAATTTATGAACAAATTTCTTTCAAGAGAACGTTATTCTTTTGACTTTTTTGTTCATTTTAATAACGAAAACCAAAACGAAATAAAGAGAATTATCTATTTGTTTTTTGTTTTTTTTTTATTGAAATGTAAATAAATTTTTTTTAGATTTTCTTTTGTGGTTGTATTCGTTTTGCTAAAATTTGAAAGTAAGAGACAAGAAGTTAATTTACGTGTCGGGTAACAAGGATCTCGTGGTGTAGTGGTTATCACATCTGTCTAACACACAGAAGGCCGGCGGTTCGAGCCCGCCCGAGATCATATGTTTTTGCTTTTATTATCTCTTACCTAACTTCGTTTTAATATAAAGCTGTTAGGTTTATACGACATTTAAGGCTATTAAAAGTTTTTTTTTTCCAACGTTTAATGCGATGTCTGAGTAAGATTGAAGAGTTACACCACAAATGCAGCATATGGACTCGTAATGCTTTAAAATTATTCAAAAAAATGAGTTTGTTTCCAATAAATAATGAAGATTAATCAAAAATTGCTCAAAAAACTCGTATCAAAGAGAATTATAGGTGGAAAGAGAAGAGAAGTTAAGAAGATGAGGCTGACGCTGAAGCGAGGTCCTGGATTGCGAGCTGCTCAGCTGTCGTCGCCGTTACAACGCATTCTCTCGTGGTCCGGCTGCTGTCGCCAGCAGTGTTTTCTCCTCCCTTCGTCTGTTCCATCTTCAGGACCTTCTTCTCTGAAGTCCTTCTGGTCCGTCTGGTCTTTGAGTCCAGAAAACGATGAGATGGACATCGTTCAGTGTCTGTCCTGTGTTTTGGGTCAATCTAGGGTACTTAGCGGCTTCATCAACACAACGCAGTTATTTTTTATTTTCTCTTTCTCAATAACTTTTTCATCGCATTACAATAAGTCTGATTTTCATTCAGCTTTTTTCATTTTTTTCTTAGATTTTCCGTTAATTTTCTTGACTTCACACGTTAAACTGAACAAGTTTTTTTTCATTTCACTTGGAGATTTCAACGTATTTTACCAATGTTTCTATATATCATCAGTAAGAGAACATTTGAAACATATCCCCCAGCATCGAAAAAAAAAGAAAAAACTGAGTTAGAAGATTGATTCATCCATATGTTGCTCACATTCACATTTTTTAATTATCTTTAAGATCTTGTAAGCAAATGATTTTCACTTTCAACTTTCTATTCAAATGATTTTCGTTGAACAATTTCAAGTTTTGTTGTGAAAAGCTAGAGCCAATATATCAAACGAGCATGATATATTGATAGAAATGATCTCAACACATTCTCTGATTTTTAATTTGTGACGTTTTGATTGATCCCTCATCTCAGAATAGCATCACTTTTCCACCTTTTTGCAACACATTTTATCATCTGTAATCTGAATTAAGGAATACTATTTTCTATAATTTTTATAGAAAATTATCGTTTTTCTTTATTCCACAAAGTATTTTTCATTTTTATTTATTTTTTCAGATTTTCAAGAAAATAAAAGGCATTCATTCAAGTTCTAGCTCTTCGTTTTGATACTCTTTTTGGCACAAAATGCTGCTTCGATCACAGAGATTGCTGATCTATTTGACTTCGTTTCTACTAATTTCACAATTGGTATTATCTGGACCAACGATATGTACACCAGGAACTAGAATTTACATCAAAGGAACTGATATTATTCAAGAAAATCGAGGATTTCTGTTATTACTTGTGTATATGCCATTACAATGCTCACACTGTCATCGACAATTACGAGAGTAAGTTGTAACTTGAGTATGTTCAAGTCATTTTGAAGCTTCACGTGAAGCACATTTCTGAATTTAAATTGAACTATATTTTAACAAATTTTTTTGAATTTTCTATTAATGTTTACAGTAAAATGTTTTTCGCAATTTATCTGTTTTCAAGCAGTTTCACATATCAAAAAGAGATCAAATTTCCTTTGATGATTGAAGCATATCTATTTTCTTCTTCGAACTTTTCACTTAAAATATTTGAAAAGTTGTTTAAATGTGCACTTTGAAATTAATAAAATAAAAAATAATAATAATAATAAGTACTATTTGTTAGAAAAAGAATTTATCATTGTTTAATTTTAGATTAAATCTTCTAGCTGAATCAATCTCAGAACTTCGGGTGGTTGTTACAGCTCCCTCATTTGAAGCTTCATCACTTGTCTACAAGTTGAAGCACGAGGTAAGGACATGAGATGAAACATTCAAATTCATTTCACAACAATCACATTTCCATTTGTAGTTCACTCACTTATCACTGGAACAAGATGATGATGGTGTATTCGTATCGAGTGGACATCAGCCACATGATATAACTCTGTATGACAGGTATGTAGTTGGATGTATTCAAACATTTTTATTTTTCTTTGGCTCTGAACTTCAAACAGCTGATTGCACTTCAAACATTCTGTTTTCTTCCTCAAAATCCGGAAACAATTTGTAGTTTTAGTTGAAATTAAGGGTCTTCTCATACGATACATACGCATATACTTTACGACGGCCATCACATTTTTGATGACGTAACTCTTCATAAAGAAATGAGGACAGGGTGGGAATAGTAGTAAAAGAAGAAGCTGGTAGAGAGGGAGAAGTAGAGGGAGAAGTAGATGAATGAAGATGAAGCAGTATCCTTTAAATTCTTTAGTGAAAATCAAAACTATTATTTCAGTTAAATTCCAGAAAAATATTCGTGTTTTACAACAAAAATCGATTGCTTTTACCTATAAAATGGAATATTTTCTTTTACAGATGTGGGCGTGTTTCACATATCCTTCCACATCCTCAAGATTATGTAACATCATATCGTATCATTCTGAATGTTGTGGAAGAGGCTTTACAACAAGCTAAATGTGGCTGGTGTCAATATGATAGTCGTGGAAGCCGTGATCTATCTAAGCATGGACAAGAGTTACGAGCTAAGGTCGGAATTGAGTAGATTGATTGAAACAAATAGTGTGTTGATCACGTGTGTATATGTGTGTATGTGATCTAGAAAGTCTTATGTTTCAAGAAAATATGAAGCCGGTGATGATGATGAGGATGAGGATGAGGATGATGTGATATTCATGTTCATTTCACTTCGGCATTGTCTTCTCACGTTTCTGTCACATTTTCTAGTTTTAGTTCAACTCAACAAGAGTCAGCTATGTACCTGTTTCTTACTAGTCACTCTATTGCACACAGAAATACTCTCTCCCTCTCACACTCACACTCTCTTATCTAGTGTTTCAATTAGATAATCACCTTTTGTTAGTCTGTTTAGTTGTAGTGAGTGTATTATAGAGTGTCATCGCCTACTTTAAGACCTCATCCGGATATGATCAACGACGAGATGAGAGTCATCATCAGCAGAATGCTCGTCATACAGCTACTCATCCTCCCTCTAGCTATCAGCAGAATCAGCAAGCGTGGTCACTTCAACCGCAACAACAGCAACAGCAACAGCATTATCATCAACAACAACAGCAACAGCAACAGCAACAGCAACAGCCACAACAACCACAGCAGAATCGGTATCCTCAACCTCAACAAGCTTATTCGTTTCCAGCTTATTCATCGGCTAGCCGTGCACAGCAGGTTTGTTGAGTTCTTTAAGGCTCACAAGATGTTGTCCCTTTAGCTACTCTTCTTACAAGTTCATTAATGTATTTAGGATCGTAGAGTAGAGCAACAATATCAGCAACAACAAGCATTACAAAAGCAACAACAACAACAACAACAGCAACAACAACAACAGCAACAGCGTCAACACCAGCAACAATCTCAAGCATACAGTCAACGAAGCCAACATGATGAGCGTGCTCAATATAGCCACCAACAATCCCAATCAAGAAATTATCCTTCAAATTACAATTCACATCAATCAGCATCTCAAAAACAACAACAACAATATCAACAGCAACAGCTATATCATAATCAGAATCCAAGACAACAACTAAATTATTTGAATCATGGCATTCATCCAACAATTCCAACTGTCCCAGGTATTGTAATTTGTTGTTTTCAAATACATTTTTATTTAGAACCAACCAAAAATCCTTATGGACCTGATGAAGATTATGAAGATGTGGAACCAACTAAAGTGGCTACTACTCCTAAGTTACAGGTAACAACTTAAGTTTTACCACAAGTTTTATAACAGAATATGCTAACTCTTTAAAACTCTCATACCTCCCTGTTTATAATGTATCGAACTAAAGAATCTAAAGTCATTCATAAATATTAAAACAAACTGTATGAATAGCCTGAGGGGGGCATCTGTACTGTACATCACGACTTGCCATCATCAATAGTGCAGTAGGATTGCTCCTCTCTTGTACCTACATACCTTGAGGCAACTTATAGTTCTGTCCGGTTTTTGACATTTGTATTATTCGATGAGCTTAGCATCATTGAAATGTCAAGAATATAGAAAAAGATTTCTATTTCAGAGAATAAATTTAAAAATCGTTGAAGGTTTCATTTGAAATTTAAAATTTTGAATATAGCAAGATTACCATGCTCTAATTTCTAAACTTCAATATTATTTTTGTGAAAAAAAAAACATAAAAACGAACTTTAAGCATAGAGGTTATTGGATGCCGAGTTGATATAGGTACATAGAAAGTGCAAATTTGATGATTAACTGCGAAGAAAGGAAAACATTATGCAAAAGATTCTTCAAATAAAAAGAAAAAACAAACATTGGATTAATTCAAAGAAATTTATCAATAAGTGTTGAGAGAAAAATCTCTTTTTGACTTTCGTTTCATCAATATTTAGAAAAATCTCTTGTAGACTCAAATACCTCATCCAACTTCGCCATGGTTTCCAACTTTGGTAACTCCACATGTTGGAGCTGGAATGAAAAACTATCAGGTTTCTAATTAATCAAAGAGAATATCTTGTTTAAACTATATGATATTTAGATTAATAAGCCATTTGGACCTATTGTTTCAGAAAATAATATTCCTTGTGCAGCATATACAGATGATATCTGCTTTCAACAGGTTAGAGATTTCGTCAGATTCTTCTTTTTCATTTTAATTTTCGATTGATGTGAAAGCGGTTGTATTCAACTACATACCAACCTTTTTAACCAAAAATATGTAAAGTAAATCTTTTAATTTTCAGCAAGAGAAGCTAGGACGATACGGTTTATCTAAGTGTTGCTCTAAAGGAATCTATTTCACTGATCTGTGTCTCCCTGGCAAATGCTCGAACAATACTGTACAGTTGTGTTGTTTCCAGAAGTTTCTTCAGGTTTATTTTTATTATAATTATTCGCATAATTAATATTTTATAGTCAAAATACAGTTGTTGTGAAGATCCAAGTCAAGGTGACGGTACAACAAGCACAAATAAATTTAGTCAATGTTGCTACGAGAAGTTTGTTGATGATGTAAGTGGATCTTACTAACAATTATTTCAAAACAAAGTATTTGATCATCTTTCAGGATCCATGTTGTTCTAAAGAAGCAGCATCTCAGTATTGGCCATCAGTTCATGAACTATGTTACCCAAATACAAATGTTGATTATTCAAGTGTTCGCATGGAGGTATGTATAGTTTGTATCTTCTGTCTAGAGATCAGCAGCCTGATTCGGATATGGAAAAACCTTCCACCCCTCCCCCCATCCCCAATGAAAAAAACTTCAAAAAACAATCTTTGGTTCCCTTTTCTTAAACGTTTTTTTTTCATTTTTCCCGCATGGAAAGTACAGATGCTCTGTGTGTACGTATACAACGTTCTCAAATTTTCCCGTCAACGTACTGATGATGAAGTTGATGATGATGATGAAAGAAAGTTTGCGTGGCCGTAGCTGAGCCCATTTACTGTTTGTTCAGCTACCGTACAAACTTAACCTAACCCTCTTCCGATGAGCTGCTCCAACAAACCTCACTTGCACTTTTCATCGATTGAGTCGAAGAGAAAATAAAGAAAATATGAGAGACAAAGTGTGAAAGGAGGTTTGTGTGTTGGAGAGAGAGAGAGAGAGAAAGAGAGAGAAAGGAGGAGAGGGAAGAAAGGTAGGGAAAACAGGGCAAGCACCAAGAGAGCAAAAGAGAGAAAACGATGATGAAGGAGAAGTTTCTTTTCGTTTTCTCGCTAAGCTTTGCAATTGCAATACCCTTTAGTGAACACGGGAAATCTAAAAACAATAGGAAAACAGTACAAGCGCAGTCTATGAAGAAGAGTTTTCTGAATTAAAATTTATTTTGTATCTGTTTTCAATTTAAAATCAAAAGCATTATACAAAGCCTATAGAAATCTTTATTTCATAAACTCGAACACCATGACGTTGAAGGATGTATCTGCTCAAAGCTTCTAAGCTCTCCTATCCTCACGCTTTGTGATTTTATGATTCAGAATTGCGATCATAATGTCGACATCTATCTCACAGTACATGCTGATTTTCCAATGAAGATCTATGAGTGAAGGAAAACAAGAAATAAGAGAGAGAGAGAAAGAGAGAGAGAGAGAGAGAGAGAGAGAGAGAGAGAGAGAGAGAGAGAGAGAGAGAGAGAGAGAGAGAAGAAGGTAAGGCATTCATTCGAGAAAGAAGAATTATGAAGATAGACAGAGGGCAGTGCAGCACGACTTTCAGATTGTTCGTCGTCTATTTGACCAATGACTCTTTGCCTATTTCAATATAGAAATTCACGAATATGATAAGGAAAATAAATTGAAACAGCACATAACCTTGAGCTTTAGTTCTGAAGCTGTAGAATATAAAGGGAAATGTGTTTTTCAATCAGTTTCAGTGGATCTTTTCAGTTATTTTGAGGAAGAACTTGAACGAATACAGCATACATCCTGCGTCTGAATATGAAACAAATCCTTTAAAACATTTTTTTTGTTCACTTGTTATCCGATATTTCATAAATTTATGTCGAATGACTTAAGCACATGTTTCAAATTTCAATTTTTTTCTTTTTCAGGTTCGTTTCGCTGAAGGAGTACGAGTAATTGATCTAAGTGAGAATCGTCTATGGGATCATGATTGTCGATATGGCGGAAACCGAATACAATATGCTTTCCTTCCATAAACAAAACAAAACTTTTTGTTTAATTTTCCTGTAAAATTACTGTATTTATTCATTTTTATTTCTTAGATTTAACAATAGTTTATCGAATAGATTTTCTTTTTTTTTGTATGTAAAAAGTCAAAAAAAAATGAAAAAAGTGGGTAAGGAAATGAGAATATTGAACCTTTTTGATATCGAGAAGAAAAAAAAAGAAAAAAAAGAGAAAAAGAGAAAGTTCATTGAACTGTTTTACTTCATTTTTAATTTTTTTCTTTTTAAATTTTACAAAAATAATTTTTAAGAATGATTCTTTTAAATGAAATAGGATTTAACATCTTATAGAATTAAACTGTGATGACAATCAATAAATTTGATTTTTTACCTCTTTTCTTTGTGTTTTGATTCGATTGTTTGGCTGAAATTCTGGATTTTTCATAGGAGAACAAGTTGTTGATATTTCTCGTATCTGTGCTTGGCCTTATGTGGCATTGCTGAGGAATTCATAAGCTCAGCTATGCCAACATCTTGCCTAGCCCAGAACGACATCGGGTGGGAAAGGAGGATGTGGGGGGGAAGGGGTAGAAAATGGCATTTGCAAGGAAAGAAAATAAAAAAAAATGAAAAAAATTACCTTTTTGATGCTAACTGTATGTTCTTCGTATCTAAAGCCGATGTGGCGAAGCTCAAAACAAACAATCGGGTCTTTCCCTCTCTATGCCAGTCTTTTCTAATTCTCTCTCTTTGCATCTCTCTCGCTCTGTTAGTCTATTCTTCTATGTTTCGTATATTCTCTTTTTCCCTCTCTTGAATATCTGTCTCATACATACCCACAGATCAGCGTTGGTTGTATGGATAGACATCTTGCTCAGCTAATGTAGCAAAGAGGGGGAGAGTGAGGGGAGATAGAGAAAATAGGAAAGGTGAGAAACTAGAAACAACGATGAAAAAGAAGACGGCAGGAAAAGAAGTAAAGGAAAAAAAGAAAAAAAGATATACACAGAAAGGGAAGGGAAAAAGAGAGAAATTGGGAGAAAGAGAGAGAAAGATGGAGAGAGAGAGAGAGAGGAAGAGATAGAGAGAGAGAGCATAGCTAACAAAAATAATTTTTAGGAGGGAAAATCGAAAAAGACAATGAGAGAATAAATTGTATTAAATGATATGTGGTGGTGTTCATTTCTAAAAATAGGAGAATTATTAGATAGAAAATATTGAGAAAATGAAGAAAAGCTTAGAAAAGAAACAAAATATGAATAGAATTTTCTTGATTTTTATAGTAAATGACTGTTGTGTGAGCAGTTCTCTTCTATATCTGAGAACTAACAATCTTTAATACTTGACAAAGTTTCTTTATGCTACAATTATGCTGGCAACTAGAGCTACTGACAGACAAGGGAACGTTATGTGGTCGGGAGTTGGAATAAGGTGGCTGTGGTGTCCTGGCTGACAGAACTTTGTCTGGGAAAATACCTTGAAGAGACGATAATGAGAAGAATGAGAGCAGCAAAGCAAACGAGTTAGTTAGTTCGACAGTCAACCAACCGACCAACGACTCTCTTAAGGACTACATACAGAAGAAGTGAACCCGCTCCCGACGATGGCAAACTCATGGCTCCGCCCATTGACAGTGGGTGGGGACGATGCGACTCAGAGGTCGGCTCCGCCTACTGCGTGGCTCTTGACACAAGTATACTGGACGTTTGAGGAAGAAAATACAAAAAAAAGAAGCTAAAAATAGGTTTTTATGTTTTAAAAAAATGATGAAAACTGAAGTTATTGATGCTTCTGGGAAGAAATTATGATTAAATATTGGTTAATCACGCACAACGATCAAACGATGAAAGCATTTAGGCTTGCTCACGACTGGAAGCAGTCATGAAGCTGAACAAAACAGCTTGTCATAGACTCTGCACGACTAGAAATGTGTTTTATTTTGTATTATTTTTCTTCAAAAAAAAAAACAATTTCCAGACCATTTTAGCCATTTGTACGATTATTATGCAACAAAAACAAATAAAAGCATATTGTTTAATCCATATACAAACTTCAATCTAAATTTTGTGCAACTTGAGTTGGATATCTATATCCGGAAATGACCTGAATATGTCTTACTTTTACGTAATATTTGCTAACAGTTTTAGGCATGGAAAAGCTATCCAATTGCTTATTATATTTCAAAATTGTATAAACAGGAAATTTTGCCAACTTTTATGTTTTTTTCGAACAAAAATCTGAAGAACTGATGCAGGAAAAGCTCAGCGGACACAAAAAAAAACAGAAAAAAAATCGACGGTATGACGTGAAGCAAATATCAAACTCCATATTTGGCAACGGGCCGTCAATGGATATCAGAATCAACTGTCATCGTACTACGGTCTTGTTTCTCGGAGATGTCGTCGACGTCGTAGTTGTCATTAGTGGTTTCATGTTGATTCAGGCATCTACCTCACATCAGACACAGAAGAAAACGAAGAGCGAAAAACTGACGCAGAGTGAGGGGAAATACCAGAAAGAGAATGAGGTAGTGAGAGAGAAAATAGACAAAATCGTACACACACAGAGCAGATCCGTACGAAGTCTTTGCATCATTATGCAAACAGTACGATGATGGCGGCGAGGACTATGAATTCACCGCAACACAACCACGACGAGAAGAAGAAGAAGGAGGCAATATTCGACAGTTTCGATTGACGAAGACATGCGTAAAGCAAAAAAAAAGTGGAAAAAAGGCGAACTGAACTACAACTTAGAAGAAAAAGTTTAAGAAAAAATCACAGAATCCTATATGAATAGAGAGAAAGATCGTGAGGGAGACATAACGACGGTGAAAGAGAAAGAGAGAGAGAGTGAAATAGAATGAAAACAGAAGAAGAGAGAGTAGAGAGGTTAACGGTGCAAACATCAAATACGTTTTTTCCAAGAGCTTTTTCCACTCTCAAAATAACCAGTAATGTCCGAGAAACACAAAAATTGATTATATTTCGAAAAGAAAAATGAAAAGAAACCTATGATGATGATGAAAATGTGCGGAATGAAATGATTCCAATAATGGATACTGGTACTAGGATATGAGTCAGATCGTGTACTGCCAGATTCACATAGGAGGAATAGATTGAAAAAAAAGAAAAAGCAATAAGATAGTGAATAGATGAGAGTGTTGTAGAGATAAAGAGTGATGGAGAGTGGGGTAAAGAGTAGACAAAGAGAGAGAGAGAGAGAGAGAGAGAGAGAGAGAGAGAGAGAGAGAGAGAGAGAGAAGAGGGATGTAGATGATTTTGGGACTTAAAAGGAAAAAAAAACTTCTACGGATATTCGATTTCCGTATATGAATATTCAGCATAACGTTGTACAGATGACGATAGTTTTTGAATTACAACACAATATATTGCTGCTGAATAAATATTTCTACCTCCCAATTTCTCTTTTCTCTCTCTATCTTTCTCTCTGTATTTCTCTACTTCATATTTTCTCTCTCAATTTCTATCACTCTATCAATGTTCTCTCTCTCTTTCTCTCTCTCTCTCTTTTTCAATCAAACAATATATTCTTATTGAACTACTGTTTAGATATTAATTCTCATGAAATATCTGGCATGGTTATTGTAAAAAAATAGAAAAATTTAGTCGGCAAACAACTTAATTTTTAAAAAAAAAAAGGTCTCGCAACGTAAAAAAATCTCCTTTTTCCCAATATAGACATGCTCAGTATCATAATTTTTCAACAAATACGATTTGTCATCACGTTTTTCGCGTTGTTTTTCCCTGCACACCTGCTGAGAATTGTACTCCTGAATTTGTTGAAAAGCATATCCAATGGTGCTTCTAACACATCTAAGAGCATCAGCCATATTTGGCTAACAGCTATTCAAGAGCGATTGCAAAGGAGTGCAGATTTGCCATTGGCTAAGCTTAAGCTCACCTGCCTTTCAACCTATTCAAGCAAGGTTTCCCATATTTTTGAGAATAGTGTAGTGAAACGTGCATTGATTATCTGTTGAAATAAGAAGAAAAAGGAATAAAAACGAAAAAAACAGCCAACATGAGACCTCTGAGACCTCTTTGAATCCATTCTTTTGCCGTCGTCTGTACAGATGAATCATAAGGTGTCGGCAGAATAGAAGCGGATAGTTATGAGAAGTAAGTGCCATGAAAAGGACGTCGACATCATCATCATCGTCGTCGTCGACGTCGTGATAGCGGCAATTTCCAAAATCAAGGTTTTTGAATTTCCTTTTGGTCTTTCCTATGTAGGTATATAGTATGACCGATCCAAAAGATTAAAGATTTTCAGGGATTCTGAAGTTCACCTCAATTTAATTATCATTTTCTTTACTTTAACATCTCAAATCAACAGTATATGTTATATTATATTATATTCTTTATATATATATATATATATTTAAATTAAAAAGTTTAAAAGAAATAAAATAAAAAAACAGAAAGATTTATAGAAAAAAAATACTCGTAGATAGACGGTCTCTGTTGGGAGGGGACGGTAGTAGGCGAGGTGAGGTGTATATAGAGAGAATGAAGGTTTTTTGCTTAATTAAATGAGAAAAAGAAAGAAATAATATTAATTAGATTAATATTTTAGATTTTAACTAATTATAAAAGTAATTAAACTATACATATACATATATATACTTCGAATAAGGTGTGGCTGGAAAATATTTGAAAAAAAAACACAAAAATTATAATCACAACTCTTAGAAATCACATAAAAAAATATTCAAAACTATAAAATTATTTGTAAATAGTATATCAACATTGGTTTTTATTTTCAGAATTCTTCAATACCAATGGAATCAGAAGAAAAAAAACCAGGATGTGGGGGCTATGGCAGAGGTGAATATAATGATTTGCATTTTACTTTGAAATCGAACCAGCCGAAATCTGGAACCGTTTAACCTGTCGAAAGAAGATTTTTGATCAAATTTCAATCGACTTTGAGCAGAAAGTTCAGACACTTGGTTGTTGGGCATGGGATAGAGAGAGGGGAGATGGCAGAGGAAGGACAGAAAATACAATTAAAAACATTATGATTGGAAAGAAGTAATGGCAATACGTTAAAGGTGATGGCTTGAAATTTCTTAAGTAGATGAGACAGTGGCAGCTTTCTTTGGTGCAGTTCGATCTGAACAGAATGCATCTGTTTGTGTATAATTGATATGAGCATAGATTAGAAGGCCAATATCACGATGACAGTTTTCTACGGCAATCGATAAGGCTGATGAACTGTCCTGCAAGAAATTTTGTAGTTGTAGGAACGAAATTCTCTGAATCGAAACATACGCAATCAGTCAATGAAGCATCGATACAAGGTTGGGCAAGAAGTAGCTTGACAAGTTCTTTGTGGCCATGCTCAGCTGCACACATCAAGGCTGTTGATCCTTCTTCATCCTTAAATATCAAAATTTCGTTTTTCAATCATGTTATATGTTCATTTATAAATATATTATATTCGTTTGTATTTTCATCATATTCAATTCCAATATGGGGGATCTATAGTCGCTTGTTCATATTGTCTCACCGTATGAGAGCTCTCTCTCTCTCTCTTTGCTAGTGCAAAAATACCTTTTTCACCTCAATTCTCTTCATTGCCTCTTACTCACTACTAAATTTCTCTCTCGCTCACACCTATTTCTAAGGGTTTTACTATTTTCACAGCTCAATCACAACACTTAAAAGGAACTGTGAAGGAACAGAGCCAATTAGGTACTTGTAGCTCAGGAGAGCAAACAGTTCCTCTCAACTCTCTTTCTCTCTCCCTCCCTCCCTTCAATCTCTCTCTCTCTCTTCCTAAATAGTTCAATATGATCACAGTGGTCTCACATTCTACAACTATAGAATGGCCAATAGCATATAGGAGAATGAGACAATTCGTGAGAGATGATGAGTAGAGACACATCCAGGTAATACAGAACTCGACCATGCACAGTAAGAGGCGGAAGGAAGCTGATCTACTTGCTCTCATTTGCTTCTTCGTGTTGTGTATTTGCTATAACACAGTGGGATACCGGTATATAGACGTATAGAATTCAAATATGGTTTTGACACGATACATGAATTCAGTAATGAAGTTATAATAGAGGAGTACACCCAATTTCTCTATGTCTATACCGCGTTTTGAACATTTTCTAAGATGAAACCTGCGGAAGTAGCTTCAAATGCTAAGTATAGTTGGAATATACTTTAAAATGTCAATGAAATCTTAAATTTACCTGGATATTTACATCAGCTCCGCAAATCAACAGTAGTTCTGTGGCTGACTTCTTGCCATGGCTTACGGCAAGCATCAAAGCTGTCTGACCATGCTGTGTAGCTCGAGCATTAACATTTCCCATTTCAAATAATCTTAAAAATGATATTTTCATGTTTATTGAAATAAAAAGTTTGTCCATACCGTTGTACAACAGTCTTCTCTACATCATCTTCTAAATTACTAAGAGCTGCAAGCATTACAGCTGTATAACCAGCTCGGTTAGCCAGATTCAATTGGCTTTCTTGTGTATCTAATAATGAAGAAACTATTCCAAAATTTCCATGACTAACAGCATAGTGAAGGGCTGTGTTTCCCTGAATTTTTGAGAATTTGAATGATTTTATATTAAATTTCTTACATTTTGATCGGAGATATTAACTACAGTTTTCAATAAGGTAGGTCCTAATTCTTTTAATTGCTCGAGGAAAACCTGTAAAATAGGAAAAACTATCATGTAATGATCAAGTTGAAACTTACATCAACATGCTCGGTTCGGCTGCATTTTCTTGCACCTGTTTTGAGCCATTCATGCTGAACATACTTCAAAGCCCAATCCTAAAACATAACAAATAGTCAAACTTTATGAATATGAGGAGACACATCATCATATTGAGTGAATTCGGTTATAGCCAACTTACAGCTGTTTCAGTTGTTACACTGCCAGGTTGAAGTAAATGAGAATTGAGGCTTTCTAATGCTTCCCGTAATGGTCCGGTGATTTCAAATGGTGTACCTTCTGCATGCATATCTTCGTTGGTATCATAACTACCTTCGGATCCATCTGATTCAACTCCTTCTACGTCTTCTTCTTCAGATTCCCTATGATATGAAGAAAGTTTTACTTTTTCTTTGATTTTTTAATGTTTTTCTACTCCAATTTCAGTAAAGTAATTTTGAATTTCACAGAGAGAAACAGCGAGACAAAGAAGAAAAAACGGTTAATATGATCTATTAGTTGTTTAAACAATCAAGAAGAAGGACGAGAGAAATCCGATGCCTGTCAATTCGTTCTCTTATTGCTTCTGAAGAGTCGGCAGCAGCTCAGATTTTTCTTTTACGGACATCTCGGTGGATTATATTTGGCTGATCTTTTGCCATATTTGCGTTCGCGTGGAGCGGAACGTTGACTGACATCGCTAAGTAGAATCCGATTGACAAATAACGTTTGTGACCTACTGAGGCTTTGAGAAGTAGAGAAGTTTTATGGGAGTGTGAGAATGTAAGTAAAAGATAGAGATATAGAATACATTTCTAATTGAAGAAAAATATACAAGGATAGGAGAGATTTTTGAGGGAAAGAGAGAGAGAGAGAGAGGGAGAGAGAGAAATAAAAATAGAATTGAGAGAGTAGAGGAAAGAGAAAGAAGGATATATACTTGGGAATGAGCTTCTTATACTCTGTATACCTACTAAAACCATTAATAAATGCTATCATCATAACATCCAAATAAGAAAAGAAGGTAGAGGGGCAGGGTGAGGGATTGGAGTAGGTAGGTAGTTGTATGCAAAATCTTTTTTTTTCTCGATGTTAATCCTTTTTTCAACAATTTTTTTTTGTATTTCATTCAATATTCATATTCAAAACTCACTGTTCATCAATGCGTGGTGGTGTATACATGGACGCAGGACTGTTACGTGCCCATCTAAATGAGAATTTTGATGATTTTGATGAAAAAAATAAAATATAATATAATATATATTTTTTATTATGTTTTTAAAATATTATATATGTATATATATGTTCACAAATGATGAATTTCAAATAGCGTGGGTTGACGTCAGAATTATTCTAATGTTCACGTAATATGCTAAATACGTTAACAAACCCATCACATACCATTTGCATAATGAAAATATATGAAACGGTTGAATTTTTAAAATTTTTTCTTATTTTCTATATTTTAATTATTATTTTTTTTTATAAATTATCAAATAATACCTTCCACCAAGTGAACGTAATTCACTTCGCAATGGGGTCAAACGATCAGTAGCTTCATCGGCTTCATCAGGTGTTTCAGCGCTTTCATCAGGTACAGCATATCTATGTTTATAGTTTAAAATTTTTTTATGCAAATATCATCACGTACTTGCTGATTTTAGGTCGTGGAATACGTGCTGGAACTGGTTCGGGCACAACAGATGGAGGTGCAGGCACATCTTTCTTCAAGATAACTTTGGTCTTGAGTGCTTCTGAAGTATTTTCAGTTGGTGTAGATGAAGCACTACTGACAACATCCTAAATTACAAAAAAAGATATTTCAATGTCATTGTAGAACAAAAGAGATTTTACTTTGTTTTTCTGTTCAACATATTCCAGATCATCACCTTTAGTACGTTGAATTCTGGCGCTCTTAGTTGCTGCTGTTCCTAAGAAAAACATACAAAGAAGTGTTAAGAAGCTATTGTTTAAAGCTTCATACCTCTAACAAAGTTTTGTTTTGAATCAGAAGTCAACAATTTCTTCAACGAAGCAACTTGTTCAGATCCAATCTGTTTAGGCTTATCGTAGTCCTTATCAGCCTGAAAAACATATTTGAATTGAAAATGAAATGAAATGATTATAATTTGCTGAAATCGACAAGAAAAAAAGGAAGTTCATATATCTGATATAAGTAAATATTTTGAATTTTAAAAAACAATTAATATTCATATAAAACTTACATCAGGTGCATCATTTTCGTTGACTTCCTCACTTGAACTGTCACATGTGACACATACCTGCAGAAGATTCATGTGATTATTGTTTAATAAAAGATAATAATCTCTCTTTTTTTTTGTAATTTTTATTCAGAAAAAAAAATTTTTTTCAGGGAATTTGGTCACTCACAAGGGAATCGAGAATACGATCCAACAAGGATCGACGTCGCCGAAGAAGCATGAATGAGAAGAAGCTATGATGATGATATAATCGACGTCAAGTTATTAAGAATTTTCTTGAAAAAAATACGCTTTGCGACGAAAAATTAAAAAATAAAACGAAAACGAGCAAAAGCGTGAAGCAGCAAAGATAAGATGTTTCTATGGAAGCAAATTTTCGTTTGACATGGTCGGAAAGAAAAGGAAAAAAGGAAAATAAAATCGAACAACCATATTATTAGCTTGAACTCGTGATAAAGACGAAGAAGACAGATGGTTAAACGAAGAAGAAGAAGAAGAAGAAGAGACTACAAAGATAGAACAGGAACAAGAACAAGCTCCTGAGGTTATGGAGTCAAACAAGTGATGGTGAGAGATTTTGATGCTTTTTTTCGTTTGTTATGTTCTATCATCTAACTAACAAATAGTATTGAAAATAGAACATTTATGCTGATAAAAGCAGCACTGTGATCAGCTACTGAAAGGACCGGTTGCTCAACTTGAGCAGATTATGATGTCATATCATTTGAAAAAAAAAAGAAATAGAAAATGTGGAAAATAGGATGAGTTGACATGAAACGTTGAACATGCCAGATGAAAGCAATAGCAACATGAGCAAAATAGAAAAGTGAGAGGAAAAAAAGAGAAAGAAATGGAAAAGAAAGAAATAATGAAAATAGAATATAGAAGGTTGAGAAAGAAAGAGAAAGAACATAACTGAAACAAGAAGTTCATAGAAGAGAGGAAAACGAATAGAATATATATATATAACTATATATGTACATATATAGTATATAGCATATACTATATGATATAATAAGACTAAATATATGTAATTTTATAATAATTCTCAATTTAGTAGTACATGTCGCTTGATATTGTATAAATACTATGCCGAACAGACAAGCTTTAAGAGCTTATACAGGCGGACGATGATGACAAAGACGACAATAACCGAATGATGATAGTAAAAGGCTTCGTTAGTCAAAAGCATTTTCATATCGAACATAGCGTTTAAGAGGGTGATGATGGATTGATGTTTTGTCATTTGAGGTATACATGACGTCGTCGTCGTCTTCTTCTTCTTCGTTGTCGTTGTCGTTTTCGAACAACTGAGATAACAACCGAATTGAATAGAAATGGTTGTAATCTCATCTGATGATGAAATAGTTGGTCAAGAAAGATGTCAACGAACAATCAAATGGCTTTGTAACGAAAAATCAGAAATTCAAAAGTTGTGAATGAGCGTTTGCAACTCTGCACTAACTCGGTAGGAATAGATAAGCTTCTTTCTTATTATACGAAAGATATGATACTTGCTCATCATAATGAGCCTTTCAAAAACATTTTTTTTATTCAAAAAGGTCAAAGTTGAAACAGATGAAATGATGTTTGAAGTAAAGAAAAAACAAGATGAAATCTGTAATGAGGATGAACAGATGGAGAGATGTCGTCGACAAGCGTCAAACGAGAAGAAATAGAATTCTGATGAGCTGTTGATGGCAGTAAACTTGACGAAACGACGATTAAAATTCTCATTTCATTAAAATGCCTTTACTGAATATATTAAGAAAGAATGAGATATGTGAAAGATGAAAAGAGCATGATCATAAAAGGAGGACAAAGATTGGACGCGCCTTGCCTGATTATTCAGGCGGTTGTCATCAGAAATCATTCTCGATGACTTCCATCATCGTCATCCAGGTCGATGAACAAAAGATGGAACAATGGTAATTTTGAGTTTAATCGAAATTGCAGATAAAGCTCTAAGTTTTCAGCTTCATGATATAACATTGGCCTTCTGATGGTCAATGCTACAGATAGGAGATGCAGACGTGCGACAAGCTAGTAACTAGAACAGTAAATATTCGGAAGTTGTAATATCACATGAATCATATTATGACAAAGAAGAAGTTGATTCAGATCATAACACTTCAACTTCCGCTATATTTGCGCTTATGTGAGCATAAAAATGGAGAGTGTTGTTTGGAAATCAGTTCTTATCATGATTGACGTAATTATTTTAGGTACTTCTTCTTATTTTTTTAAGAAGAATTGAAAGATTTTGTCACTGTCATGAGTTAAATTTAGTTTTTCTTTGAATGATAAGCCGTTTTCATGAATTATCGATTTTAAAATAATAAAATTTGACGATCTAATAGAGCAGATTTGACTATACCTTATCGGTAACTGAGCAGTTGCCTACGCCAACATTACATGAAAATAGCTGATCCCTCTTCTGACATTCTTCACAATCATGCATTAGCTAGAAGAAAATGAAATTTTGTTCCAATGTACTTTCTATTTTCATTGAAAAATGTTCCTTACCTTGCCATTCTCATCATCATATGATTCATCAGGGCCGACGCCAATTTCCATTGTTTCACGAGATGGCATGAGCCAAAATGATTCGTCAATTCCACGAACTTCAGATGAGTCTTGCTCTGCAAATTGAATAGAAAATCCTATTGGTAAATGAAAATTTCCAAATGTTATAAAGTAATGTTTGAAGTGAAGAGATAATGGTTGTACTAATTGGCTACATAACGATGAAGCCATATCCAACTTGCATAATACAACTCTAACCTCACATGCACATACATACATACATACATACATGGTTAAAATAAGATTGTTGAGTGTAAAAATCATGAATATCATGAAAACCAGCATTGAAAAACTTACCACAATCTGTTTGACTAGCCGTTTCGCTTGAAAAGGATGGTGAGCTTTGGCTGCTGGTCAACTGAAAAGAACAGAGCATATCAACAAGCAGATCAACACATACAACAATGTCAATTTAAATCTTTTTGTTCAACATAACCTCTTCTGTTTTGTGTGAAAAGAAATGAAAAAATAAACAAAAATAAGTAGAAGATATTGATATTTCATAAAGGTTATTAAGCATGTTTTTCTTCTTTTCTTTTTTTTCTCTCTCTGTAGAAGTAGGATAGAAGGGGAGAAGGGGAGAAGCAAAGAAAGAAAGAGAGAGAGAGAGAGAGAGAGAGAGAGAGTGGGAGAGAGAGAGAGAGAGGGTATCCTTATTGTTTTTTATAATTTCAAATAACTAACCTCCTTGTTAATAATTACCGGATCAGGCAATATTTCATCTGTTTGGCTAGGAATATTACGATAGTATAAACGAGTTGTCATTGTTTCCTTTTCTATCAAATCTTTTTTTGATTCAATAACAGCTTCAATTGCTATAATTATAATTTTATAATATTATTCATTAATAATATTAATTATACCATCAGTGTTAGTTGAGATATGGTTCATGTTATCCAGATGACAGGTTTGAATTCCAAGCTCGATAGTAGGTTGTATGACGTGTACACCGATGGAGACGTATACTGGAGAGTCAGTTTGAGTATTCTGAATATAGAAATGATTATATTGTTATGAATAGGGTATTGAAACTGAAAATGATTGATATATTAAAACTCACAGCTGAAGGTAGGTCGAATATGATTGGACTGCAGGCTGTTGATCGCGTCTCTACCTTATCCGGATCAGTTCCGATTGAAAGAACTTTAACAACAGATCCAATACATTTCTGAAAAAAAAAATTCCATGAAAGAAACTGCGGGAGATGATACTTACATCAACAGTTTCGATTTTTGGTTCAGGTGTAGGTGGGTCCGTTTCTGTTGAAACATGCATTGGTAAAGGTTTTGGAGGTGCTACTCTAAAGAAAAAAAAACTTTAAAAATCTAAATCAGCAATGAAAAATAAAACCTTGATAAAGCATCTTTAAGCTCAGCTTTGATAACAGGACACTCTGAGCATGGCTTAGCTGGAGGCAGTGGCCCAGTAGTCGTTGACACTGTACGAAAGTCTGGTAGCTTCTGAAGAGGAATAACATCAAATATCAGAAATTTTCTAGAATCTTCTGATTACATACCTTGATAGCTGGTCTCTCGGCAATATGCTGTACTTCAGCTGGTATTGGAGAAGTACAAGTACCTTGAGATTTGGCAAGAATAGTATGACCATTTTGTTGAGCATAAGTAAAATGAGATGGATTAGCATTCGGTGTTGGCATTAATTTCTGAAAATAATAATAATTATTCGATTTATAACAAATAATTAGCATAATTAACTAAATTGATTTCTCGTGTTTACGTCAAAAAATAAAAGCATTTACAATCTTGAAACATTATTAACCGGTTGCATTTTTTCATAATACTGTTCATTCATAGCTTCATCTCATTCTCAGTTTATTGATTTGAATCAAATCAGCTATTTATTATATTTTATAATTAATTTACTATGTAATTAATAAAATATAAAAACATATTTCGGATTATCAGCCCAATTTACCCAATAATAATTTGCAAGAAAATATATTTTTCTTTTCCAAATCTTTTTGCCAGCATGTTACTGCTATCTGTTTTCTCAATATTCTTTAGTCTTGAAAAAAGCTGTGAGAGAAAAGACAAAAAAAACGTAAATGAGCTTGTTTCCTAAGATCCAAGTTGTAATATGAAAATGTTTTCAGGCTTTTCAGTTGACCATCTAACCTTTTGTCCACTGTCTTCAATGATCTTTGTTCTAATGATAAGTCAAAGAGTTGAATGTAAATTGAAAATAAAAAGTTTTCACTTAACTGATAGATTGACAAGGTTTTGCAGAGAGAATATACTATACATCATTAGTATTTGAACAAAAAAGAAGTTTTAAACACATTAATTTGATGATTTTTGAAGAAAAAGCATTAATTCTCTCATTATATTCCATGTTATAACCTCATTTGGGATTACCTCTTAGATGTTAAAACTCATTTCATCTCTCTTAAACTCATTATTCCCACAAGAAATGTGATAAAAAAATTTTTTTCTTCAAAACTAGGAAGTGGAAATTATATGAAATAGTCAAATTAATGACATATTCGATGATGAATATACTAGACACCTGTTGTAAACGGAAATAACAGAAAATATGCTATGTCGACCTCACATAGTAATCCCAAACTTTCAAATTGATCAACTTTCCAATTCTTTTTTTACCAAAAACTTGAAAGAATTTTTGTTTTGTTTTTTGTTGTTGTTTTTTTTTTGTGAAAAAATAAACAATATATTCTTAGCAAAACAATTGTAATTCATATTTGAGCAAAAAGATATTTATAGCTATAGGATTAAGGGTCAAGGTGGTGGTAGTGATGGTGGTGAAACAGCTGGCATACATGTACCTCCAGTAAAGAGAATAGAGAAATATCATTGAGAGTTTACTTATGAAAGAGCTACCGGAGGCTATTGTGCCTTTTGAGCAAGATTAATGAAGCCTCCTGTTAGGAACAAGTTATTATTATTTATATGTAATAACTTATAAATTTAATAATTTTCTCTCATATTTAACCTCAAAAATTACTTTTTCCGTTAAGAAGTACAAGATCTTTAGCTAATAAGATCTAAGCTTATCTGATCAGCAACTTGTTGCATCATTTTTTTTGCAAAGGATCTCTTGTAATCCCTTCAGTTTTTTTTTTAAAATCATATATTTCAACTTATTGTTCTTTATGAAAATGAAAGCCTGTTTAGTAGATATAAAGCATTCATAGTTCATGAATGTTGACGTCTGAATATTTGAATTAGCTTTGGATAATTAGTTCCAATCGAGCCCTGTCCCCCCCCCCCGCTTCTCTCTCTCTCTCTCTCAGTCTTCAATTTTATTTTTTAATTCTTTCAAGATTTTGCTGGTTTCTGAACGGCTATTCGCCTTTAGATCAGCCAGTCAACAAGCAACCGGACAGTTTTCTTTCCTTGTTTTCATAGCACAACAACTTTCCGTCATCATCTAATAGCCTTCAACCTCCCCCCCCCCCCTTTCTCGTCACACCAGATCTCCGTATCTCTCACATATCTCTTCACCCCCGCTTTCACCTTGGTGCTCTCCCTCAGCTTTAATCTTTTTTTTCTTCATATTTCGAATATGATTGATCTGACTAGCGCCTTCACATCTTATCTCTCAATATATATCCCTGCAAGCTTCTGTTCCCAATTCAAAGTGTCATTGTTCGAACCTAACTCTTGACCCGCATTTCGAGAATATTCATTTCAAGCCGATTTGCTTCAAGGCAATCAGAATCATGGCTGAATTATGTATGAATAGCTAAAATGAAACATACTCTAGGAAGCTTAGGCGATGCTGAATAATAACGAATGCGATTTTGGTGAGCTGGGTCGTTTTCAGGAATCTGATATTCACGTCCACGACGCAAGCTGGCGAATTCAGATATGGATGATTTATCTAAATAAATTACAATAAATTAAATCTTAATAAAAAACAGAAATAATAAAGAATACTTTACCTGCTTCGTTAGGGTATGCTGGAGCTGAATCTGGTGCTGGTCGTCTCCAAACCGGGCTCGGTGTTACACTGTTCAAGGTAGATGGACGATCAACATGCACCTCATATGATTGGAAATTCTGAGCATCAATCACAAATAAACAATATAATCCTTAAAACGATAAACTAACCTTGTATTCCAGATCATTTCGGCGAACCGGTGGAGTTTGTCGTCCATTTTGAATGGTTGGAATACCTAGATCAATAGGTGTACCGACACGTGAGCCCATTGGTCGATCAGGAATAGGAGATTCAGTATTTCTAGCTTTAATCTCCGAAATAGTTCGTCCAAGAGCTGTAGCGTATCCTGCAATCATCAAGTGCTTGTTGATGAGAATTGAAAAACATGCTTTTTATAGAAGCAAAAAGCTCAATGATGAAGTGCTAGTAAACAAAAGAAAAAAATAATAATTTCTAATTATTATAATTATATAACTAATCATCATCAACCGGTCTACGTAGTCACTTAGCGTTCAAATGATTCTCACGTAAAAACGTGAAGCATTTGTGAACTGCGTATGTACATAGATATGCTAATTTCACGCTAATTTGAATATTGTATATCTTATAGATAAAAATATTCTAATATCTATATGAAAATAGAAGAATTTATTATGAATTTATATGGTATGTTTATTTGGTAATGATCAACAACCTCTCTAATCTTTGGATTATTCGATTGTGTACAAAACAGATCAGATGTGCAAAGGTGGCGCTCATTAATGACTCGCCGAATTGAATAGCAGTTAAAGAGGTAAAGCTTAGAAAAAGCTTAACTTCTATATTACCATCCATATATTGCTATTATTCTATATATTCTATTCAATCAGAAACGTTAGCTAACCTGATGGTGTTGATCGGCCGTTAGGCAGAGAATTGATGGGAGTTCCTCCTCGATGTGGAGGTTTCGGTGGTGCTGAAAATCATGATATGATTCATTGCTTTTATTTGAAACTTACAGAAATCCAAGGCAAATGTCTTGACCGGAGTTACTGGTGCTTGTGGTGCTCCAGGCTTTGATCTGTATACAGTATAATCAGAAGCATATCCATTCTGCATGCGATCCTTGATTATTTCCATCTTTGCTTTTGGCTGTACATACGAAAAAACATTGAACATATGTCATTGATTCAGATGATTTTACCTTCTCTGGTCGTTCATTCAAAACGTCTTCTAAATCGCTAACCAAATTTTCCATTGAATCACTGAAATGAACTCATTGTCTGACCAGATGTTTCATTTTTTTCTTTGAAATTGCTTAAGAATCTTCAGCCATTTAACTTCATTTCAATTGGATCGTCAACGTTTTTTCTCTTTTACTTCACTCAAGAATGCTTTTCTTTCCACATCAAATGTATCATTAAATGTCTATGTTCAAGTATTTTCATATTACATATGGATAGAAAAGAGTTTGAATGATGACGACAAAGAGAAAAAGTGGAACTTATGGCTTACGTGATACAAAAAACTCAATATAATGCTTATGAAGTTTTAAAAAAAAGTTTAAGAAAAAGCTGAAACGCTAAACAAAAACTTGGAGCAATAATGATGTAGATAATGAGGTGAATATAGTTAAAAGAAATAATTATATTTATGTGAAAAGTAAACATATTTTCAGACATTTAACATCGTCATGTCATCGAAATGTTAACTTATTTACAATGAATGAAGTATCTGAACTATCAACTATCTATGTATTTGCTATGCTCAGCCCTATCTTCTCCGTCAGTTGGCTAAATTTTGAACTTTTTAGGTGAAGATAGAATGCAAAATATAGCAGATGACGATAATGTTTCCAATGATTTATGACGTAATACGACAGCTCAATTTTTAAATTTTTTTCCAACAAAATTGAACAAAACAGGAAGTTAATCTGACATACCTGAATAGGCTATCCAATGGACTCATCAAATTCCTTTCACCGTTCTGACGTCTGGACAATGTGGGAGTACGTTTCATTGTATTTCCTTTAGCTACTTCTTCAGCAAATTGCACAAATCCCAGATCAATGTGAAAACCGTACGGACAACAACGACATCTGGCTGATGTCTTTGACGGCGTCGATGATGATGACGACGTCGCTGTTGTCGTCGTCGTCGTCGCCATTTCTACCTCCGGCCAAATGAGCGTATTATGTGAATAGTAGTAGGCCTAATCTATAATGAAAATAAGTATTAAACCATAAATTATGTTGTCAGTATTGTAACATTAAAGATTCTTTTCCAAAACGAGCATTAAGATGGGAAATACTGGAATGAAATAAATGAATACATTTACGTAGAGATACAGATAGAGAGGTTGTAAATCAGAAATAGACAGAAAGGCAAGTTATACAACAGAGGTACAGCACTAGAAGACATAAAAAACAAATAAAAAGACCGCATATCTATGACATGAAGTTTGTCTAAAACTTTTTTTTTTTGCGAAAAAAAATGGAAAAATTGGAGAGAATGAAACAAAAAAAAACGAAAGAGATGAACGGATTTTAATGAAAAATAAATGAATGAAAACAATAAACTTACGGTTATCTTTCAAAAAATTATAAAACGAAAAAGAGAGTAAGTTACATCATCTTGAGGAACAGTGGGAAATTAAAAAATTAAATTTAAAGAAAATAAAACATAAAAACGTCTTTTCAGTATTGTTTGAAGTAAGATAAGATGATTAAGATTGCGGTAAAAGAGAGGGAAAGGATAATAAAGGCTGAAGGATATAGAGAGAATGAAAAGGAGGAATAAATGGATTGATGTCGAGCAGATTGTTGGGAAGAGGGAGAAGAAGAAGAAGAAGAAGAAGAAGAAGGTATTATATGGGCCATTCAGTGTTAGGATTATGGAGGAATAAACGATCTCGAAAAGTCATAATAACTATATATTTATATAAACTAAATCAATCAATAACTATTATTAAGATAAAAAAAGATTAAAAATGATATTTATCAAACATATAAATCTGATGAAATTGTTGATTGAATAGTGAGATGGATGAAGAGAAGAAAAACCTTATGTTGCAAGTAGAATTAACAATGAAATGTGGATAGATAAGATATAAAAAGACAACAAGAACAAGGTCAGTTTTCAAGAAAAAGCCAATATGATTGCTTTGTGTATGAAGTAGATGTTCATCAGGCTTTAAATCTTTTAATACTAACAGTAAAAGTGAAACATATGATCAGATAAGATGATTTGAGCTAGTATTACTGATGTAATCAACAGAATTAGTAGAGCAACATGCGAAAAGAGGTTCATGATGATGATGATTGAGCATGAAAATACGTTTGGCACAGACCATTGACATGCTTACATGATGAGCTACTGATGTTGACTGTTGTTATATGAGTAAAGAGAAATGTGCAAGCATGAAGCTGATAGCACAATATGATGAGAAAATGTGGTTTTGACTGTAAAAGAGAATAGAACCTTATCGAAGCATAGACAATTGATATTATGATAAAGCCTTATTAGTCATGCATGCTACATGTTCTCAAGTCAGGGCAGAAATAGTTGAGCAAATAACTGAAAAGTTGGAAAAAATGAAAAACAATTGAGCTTCAAAACATTTATGAATAAAGAAATTGAAAAACGAAGTGAAATTTGTAGAAGCTGATAAGAGAAATAGAGAAAATACGCAGATAATCTGAGATGACAAGTTTCTGATAAAACTAAATTAGCTTAAGAAGTTGATAAGGAACTGGCAGAATATGTACTAGCAATGGTGATGAAATGAGAAAAAGCAGCAAATAATATGACTGAAAGACTTCAAATCATGAATATAGAATAATCAATAGGTAGATATTGAAAGCTGAATGTTGGGTTGGGTTGGCAAAGAGAAAACGGATCAAAACGGGGCGTGTCGTCTCGAGGCGATCTGTCTCCTTCAACGATACCACCTTCGATGTCCTTCCGTCAACGGGCATTGAGAGTAGGCGGAGACTGGCCGTTGTGTTGTGATGATGGCCTGTTTGAATGAACAGACCTTCGAGATAGAATGATGGAGGAATAGACCGAAACAGTGAGAAGACAGATTAGAAGAAACGGATAAGAATAGGAAGTACTGCGAGAATTAAAGAAATCAAGACAATAGAAAGGAGGGAGAGAGAAAGAGAGAGGGGGTAAAGATAGTATAAAGGTGTGATATGAAGAGAAAAAGAAAGAGACAAGAGAAGTGGAGGGGAGAAAATTAAAGAAACAACCGTTCTTGACGTGTGAATATGCAAAAAGTAAATTTCGCGTGAAAATAAATAAATTAAGCAGTGGCGTCCGTGTGAGAAAGTTGCGAATGAACTGAAAATGATGAAGAATCAACTTTTACATAGTTTAGTATGTCGAGTCAATTGTCGATCGCTTATCAATCGGAAGTGCTTATACAGAGGTAGTAAAGAGATTGCCAATTGAAATGTGGTCATCATTCATGATGGATGCCATCTATTAGGCCAAAAGGAACGTAAAGAATTTGGAAAATTCATTTTAACCATCCTTATAGGTTGCAACGAATTAGAGTCTTATAGCTACTTTATCAATTAAATTATCAGAAAGATTACATACTTTACTGAAAATTGCAACGTTATGATTTTTAATATAGTTGACAAATTTGTTGGACTATAAAGAGAGAGAGGGAGAGAGAGAGAGAGAGAGAGAGAGAGAGAGAGAGAGAGAGAGAGAGAGAGAGGGAGAGAGGGAGAGAGAGAGAGAGAGGGAGAGAGAGAGAGAGAGAGAGAGAGAGAGAGAGAGGGAGAGAGAGAGAGGGAGGGAGAGAGGGAGAGAGAGAGAGGGAGGGAAAGGTAGGGGGGAAAGGCTTTTTTTTGGTGGATTGGGGTTCACAAAACACAACAAAGACTATAACTGATTTGTCTCCATTACGAGATGTAAACACATCGTCTAATATTTGTGAATAGTAACTAGTTTTTGAGATAATTGGTTGTCCTGTTCAGAATCTTTCCACAAATTCTTTTGAGAAATGAACTGAAAATCACAGGAACCCTGATTTGACGTGAGCTCGTAGAGGGACTAATATGGTAAAAGGGTTAGCAAGTAAATGAATTTTCATCGTTTTACGATAAGAACGGACGAAAATTCTAAATATTAGTGAAATGAACTATAGAAAAGGAATAATGAAGATAAAATCCATGAAAATAGGGAAGAAATATCAATAAGCTTTCATGAATCGCAATCATTGTGGTAGAAAATAGAAGACGACGATTATTGAGATGAACAACTATCTTTAGTACGATGTGATACATCAAAAATCGAAAAGATTCAAACTTTGAAGGAAAATAGAGAGAGAATGAGAGAAAAGGGGAGATGAACGGCAAGAGAGTAAGAGAATGGTAGAGGAATTGAAAATTTGAAAGATTTTCCTTTTGAGACAGTTCGCTTGGCGACACCACATATGACGCAGCTGATTGCAATGCATAGTGTGGTAGATGAGAGAGAAAGAGAAATAGAGAGAGAGAGGAGTGGAGGAAACTTTTTTGCGGTGAAGAACAAAAGAAAATTTCATGAAATCCAGGAAATATTTAAAGAAAACAAAAAAAATCTCAAATTTCTCTGAAGAAAGTTATCTAAACAGTTTATATTGGATTTGACAGCTGATGTAAGGAGACACAGTTAAGTACACAAGCATAGAGAAAGGCCAACTTTAATCTTGACAGGACACAGTTCAAAATCAAGCACTCTAAAGTGTTCAAAAGTTTGAAAAAAAAATAAAGTAAACTAAGAGAAATAATTAAGAGAAAAGAACATAGCAGAATGTTCGTAGGTATTGAGATAAGATGAGAAAGGAGTTAAATGAAAATAAAGCCGGATTTAGAGATGAGATGACGCCTTTTTGAGGCAAAAAAGTAGCCAACAGGTTGGACACGTCAGATAGCAAGAAAGTTTGAAACTGAAAAGATATTCAGAAAAGCCAAAAAGCAAATCTTTTTGTGTATCGTTTGTCGTCTTCGCACTGCCTCCATATCATGTATTGGTTGCATCTCCGGTGCACGAAAGGCTATATGTAATGAAACTGGTATAATGGTTTTGAAGAATAGAATAGAAGTTAACGTATAATTCGAATATGCGATGAAGAGACATCGATAGATGAGGATATGTAGAAGAAGGAGAAGAAGAAGAAGACGACGAATAGGAAGAAGAAGGAGTAGGAGGAGGAGGAGAAGAAGAAGGAGATGATAACTGTGAAAATAAAAAAGAAACAACACAAAAAAAGGAAGGAAAATGCTTAAATAATTAGACATGTTATCATGATCATAAATAGTTGTCAAGTAGACAATGTGTCTGTCTGTCATGTCAAAGAGCCTAAGCTTGTAAACGAACAAGAGAGGCTGGGAAACGTCCTATTAGGGACAAGTTTTTGACAGTATTTGCAAGAGGAAAATACAGAAATAGGAGATAGAGAGAGAGAGAGAGAGAGAGAGAGAGAGAAATATATATAGAGAGAAATATAGAGAGAAATATAGAGAGAAAGAGGGAGGGGAGAGAGAGAGAAAATAATATTTTTTTGTAATTGTTTAGATTATAAGGATAGAACAATTTTGAAAGGAAGATATAAGAAATATAGTAGCGGGAGAAAGGTGAGAGCAAAGGAATAGGAGTAATTATTAATCTGATTTTGATATCAATATAATAGCTTGAAAATGAAGAAAAAACTAAAATTATGACAGATAATTACGTTTTGGCATCATAATGTATTGATCATTCTATAGTTTTTAAGGTCTAAGGTGGTACAAACTACTAACCGTTCGTCCATCATCTTCGGAAAAAACAGTTATAGATGGTTAATATGGATAATGAGGAGGAAAAGGTCATGAAATGTCTGAGAAATAAGAGATAAGAAAGAAATAATAGGAACGGTGATAAAGTTCATTTTATATTAGTCAATTGAATAATTTTTAATGAAAAATCTAACAAATCTTTTACTTTTTCTTAAACAGTTCAGTTATTCTGAAATATCGATGTAACATCGAAAATCAACTGTACGATTTGTGATGGACAATCGAATGCAATTCAGTTCTAATGAAGATTTCTCTTTAGAAACTGAATTTGAAGTAGCAAGAATAGAAGTATTAATGATGATTACATAGAAAATAATGTCAAAAGGGTTTAATCAATAAGAGCTGAAATGGAGGTGATGATCAGAAAATTTACAAAATTGTTGGGATTGAGTTTCAAGAGATGAGATGTGAGAACATGAGAGAAATTGCTCAAACACCAACATCATTGAAAAGACAAATGAGAAGAAGTTAGAGATTAGGGGAGAGGAGAATGACAATTTCAAAAAAGAAAAGTATCAGTAGCTGATAAGTAAAATAAACATTTATACATGTGGTGAAAGAAAAAGTCGGAAAATTTTTGAAAGAATTGAATAAAAAATGAAGAAAAAGCTATAAAAGAGTTCCAAGTGAACATGAAGCAAGAACAAATACTATAAATAAAGTGTCGTTATCACAAATATTATGGAAAAGAGCCAATGAAGGAAAATAAATGGCGAACATCCATGAAGAAAGAAAATAGAAATGTGAGAGAGAGTGAGAGAGTGATAGGAACATCAGGAGAGATGAAGAGAGAGCGAGAGAGAGAGAAAGGTTGATAGCCTGAACTGCATAGAAAAGAAATAATATTAGGAAGAAGATGGAAAAGAGTAGTGGGTTAGAGAGAAATGAGCAGAACAACATAAGATCACCTCGACATGGATAATTGATTGATAAGAAGATGATGATGATGATGAAGAAGAAGAAGACGACGACGTATGCTGGAAGAAGACAACGACGACAATGAAGAAAGGTAAAAGGAAAAGATGATGGAAATGGTATATAGAAAGATGGAAAAAGGATAATAATCATAGTATCATTATCAAATGTAATGAAGGTATTGAAGTTTAAATATATTAGAAGTAATGAGGTAAAGAAAAATGGAAGGAAAATGAAGAAAGTGATGAGAAAGACATAGAAAGAAGAGCAGCGACGAGCGTCAACTATTTCACGTCAGTGGCTTTTATTGACAAGAAGAAACCTGGGGGAAAAGTCTGCAGCGTTTTTTTTAGTTGAAAGAAGGAAGAGAATAAGGCAGAGAAAAAGAATAAGAGAGAGAGAGAGAGAGAGAGAGAGAGAGAGAGAGAGAGAGAGAGAGAGAGAAATGCTGCCATAAATTCAAGCTTTAGGAGTACCTGTGTGACGTATGATAGTAGTAACCAACAAAACTTTGAGTTACGGCTTAAGTTGAAGATTCAACCATAATAAAAGTGAATCAGCCGTGATATTTCGATAGAAGGTGAGATGTAGGTAGAAGAAGAAAAATAAGGAGTAAGAAGAGAAGATAATTCCGAAGTTATTATAACTATATGACAGTAGTGGAAGGATGAGACAGACGTTCGGACAGGAATGATGACGCAGATGACGAAGACGAGGAAGATGATGATGATGATGTTGATGATGATGCCAGATGATGTGGTGACGATCCGATAAGCTTGTTATACACATATTCATATATATATATATATTATACATTATAGTTAGAATAATAGTTAGAATAGAACAGTGAATAGAAAGTGCGTCAAATGAATGTAGCCAATTGACCCAAAGAATATCGGAGATGGCGATGACGAAGATGATTCGAATGCTTATACTTACCTATATGGAGACAACGTGTACCGCAATACTCAACACAAACAAAGCAAAAGGAGAGAAGGAGTAGCCGAATAAGACAACGAGTTGTAAACGAGAAGAAGATAATTCAAAGTTATGAAATGCATACAACAAAGCTCTCTGACGCTAACTGTAAACCGCATTTGCTTAGCTACAATTGCGGAACAGGAACGTTTTCGATTGAAAAAATGTCAAAAGTACGATGAGGAAAATAATAAAAAAAGAGGAAGAAAAGAAGCAAATGCTACTGGTTCCTAGGCAAGAAGGTCAAAAAATAGAAACGATGATGTTGTGAAAGCTGAGTAATGTCTTCTGACGAACAAAATGAAAGAATAGATAGTCGCTTTATCTTTTGTTTAGATTACAAAGAGATCAACAACAAAGCATTTTGTCTTCCTTATTTCGAGAAATAGGCTGCAAAATAGGTTTTTCGATGTTTTCTAATTTTAGAGAAACAAAGTGAGATTGTCTTGCATAGCTCGAGGCCTTTAAATGTATATATTTGTACAGTTTTCGAAGATGGGTGCAATGAGGGAAAAGACGAAATGACCTTGGAACGCTCCCTCTCTCTCTATCTCCCTCTCTCTCTCTGTTTCTCTAGTCTTCCCTTTTCTATTTCTAATAATATCAAACTAACATTCCTCTGGATTTCAGGAAAAATATCGAGCGAACAGCAGAGATATGAACGGTTATACAAAAGTTAAAACTTGCCGAGTTAATTCCCGTAAATGGGCTATAAACATAAGACAAAATTAATCCTCCATCATAATAGATATAGATATTTCTCATAGATATTGTTTAAAATATACCAACCCTTCCCCTCATATAGCGTTGTGAAGCGTTAAAAATGTGTTTTGAACTTCATAGCTTAAGCTAGCAGAAAAGACAAAAAATTGTTTGAAGTTTAAAACTATTCATTCAAACTTGGCATCTTAAATAACAAAATCAACAACAAGTAACAAATAACAGAATTTTAAAAATTAACAACTTTAGCTTTCTTCTTTTTAGTTACAGGTTTATCTACTTTAGGCTCTGAATATTGATAATCATCGTCCATATTAGTCATAGAATCCATTGTTTGTGCAACAACTCCTAAAAAAAGCACAAAAGATCCATAAATAATTAAACAAAACTTACTTTTCTCGACGACACCCTTCTTTTGCATTTCTAATTCAGGGCAATCTTTTTTTAAATGTTTTTGAGAGCCGCATACGTTACAACTTCCACCTAAAAAAACCAGAAATTATTCTTCTTAGAAAGCTTTGATACCATCTGGATATATTCCATTCTTATTACTTTCACAATCTCTAGCTAAGTGACCTTCTCCATTACATAAGAAACAAGTAGCAAAAGGAAAACCTGAAGCGATTCCACAAATAAAAATAAGACAACCAAATCAAGCTATACCTCTAATGTTCTTTTTAGGACAAGAATAGATATTATGCTCTAATGAACCACATTTGAAACAAATATCAGACTTTTCTTCTTCTGATTCTCTTTGTGGGCAATCTGCTATTCTATGTCCTTTTAGACGACATCGCAAACAAGCGGTATTACTTGAAAAAGGGATATTTATATTTAGAGTAGAAAATTCAAGAAAATCAATAAAAACATAAAATAAACAAAAAATTTACATACGTCATCTTTTCCTTTTGCCTGGTAATCCTTCTTTTTTCACGGGCTCTCCATTTTGTGACCACCTCACCAGCTTGATTAGGTAAAATTTTTTTTCGTTTTACTAAGTCATTTACCATGCTCTATAACAAACAAACATTCAATTTAATACAAAGATTCAGAGATATAGATATACCTTCACTTCTTCTAGAGTTCCATCAAAATTTATAATATTTCTTAACTGTTCAGCTTTTGCCTATAATTTCGAAAAATTTAATACAACAAGCAAAAAACAATTAAAAAAAGAATTTTTTTTACAAACCATTCGTTTCTTCATTTGTTTGAATCTTAAAAATACAACATGAGCTTCATCTTCTCCAGAGAGCCCACCAGTTTCAACATGCGTATTAATAATTTTTTCAGCCTGAAATATTGAAAAAATGCGAAAAATTCAAAAGTTAACGTTTCACCTCATCTTTCATCTTTACCCGAGCAAGTTCATCAAGAATAAATTTATATTTCAAATCCAAAGAACGGAAAAAGTTAATATCTGTATAAAATACATATTATTTACAATACAATATCAAACTTTCTTACCTTTTCTTTTTCCATATTCCCTGTACAGTGCAGTGTCCTTCCCTTCTGGTTTGTTTCTTTTTCTTTTTTTTTTGTTCTTTACTTCTGGTTCAACAATGGCTTGAGGAAGCTCTTCATTTGCTTCCATTTTTCTGAAATTTTAATACATAAACATCTAGAAAACAACTACACTGTTTGAAGAAAATTAACTTCGACTTATTTCGAATGTGGAAAGTGCGTAAATATTACTTTCTATTCTACGTCGCACTGAAAAGGCTAGTTCCGTACGTAATATAAATATTTTTTCACGTTTTTAAACAAATAAATTTAACCAAAATGCTTTAAAATATAAATAAATAATATATGATATATTCATTACACACGAGTAAAAATATATTAAATATGTAGGTAAAATTCGATTAGCCTAAAATAAGGTGAGAAAAATAAAAAAAAAATGAGAGAGCCCACTCTACATCTTCACAAAAGTCTAAACTAGGTGGATCTTGCTTAGATCTGGAACATACAGTATTTGAGATCAGTTCAGATATGCGATTGAAACTCCTTCATACAGTTAACTTCAATTAGGGCTGATCCAGGTTATTATATAAAATTCCAACGCTGTTAGCATACTTTTTCAATAATATAGTTCTCATTCTCAATTATAAAAATTGTTCAGAAACGAAAATATTTTTTTAAAGAGCTCATAATGCTCTTGGTTCAGTTTTGTTGAAGTTTCAGCAATTATTTCAGAATTATTGTCATTTATTTCATGAGTTATAATTCTTTGAATTTACCGGATCTCTGGAAGTGAATCAACTTTTAGACCATCTTCCTCGCGGGGATTCTGAAGCATTTTTCCTCTTATTTTTTTGTTATTTCGTAATTCAAAAAAGAGGAATAAATTATTTATTTTTTTGAGCATTTCCTCTCTTAGCTTCTACCTCATTGCTTCCATCATTATCTTACTCTCCAAGTGGTAAGTTTTTTTTTTGGGGGCTCCTCAAATTCTTCGTCAATCCTATTACAAGGTTTATTTCTTTGTTAGGATTTATATCATTAGAAACCCAACCCACGCAAGCAATTTTACTTTTATTGCAATAATATATATTAGATGAATAGTTGCTAAAGGTTTTTCTAAATTATAACATAATATTCCGTAAAACGTGAATAAACATAGAGAACAATTGAAGGAATTTATATGTGTTAAAAACCTATTAACTATATTTTTCGTAACTTTTACATAATAGTATAATAGAAAATATACTCATAAACACCTTACTTAAAACGATAATTCAATACACGTTGCCGTTTTTTTGAAAATGTGGAAGTACGTGGTGAAGGCAAATAGAAATTATTTGGTCCTGACAAGAAAATACTCTGACGTTTACTAGTGGAGCTTTGCCAAATATACGTTTGCTTCCCCGTAAGCATACGTATCAGCTTCTTGGTTTTATTATAAATAATTAAAGACACATTACGTTTGATTGTCTAAAATTAGATGACTATGACTACTTTGAACATTTCTAGTAGATTATCTAGTACAGAATATGCTGATTTAAAACAAGCCAAGACACCTCCTGCTTCCCCTATTCATCCCGCCTTTACTGATTTGTCTACGCGACGTAGCTCAACGTCAAAGTTAGTTTATATTCAATTTTCTTTTCGAAAATGTTCAAATTGTAAGCATGTGTGATTGCCGATCTCTTCTTGAGGAAGAGGCAGCTAATGCTGTCGTGGAGTTCTCATTCGCTGTACATTCTATTTGTATATCTGAAATGCTTCCACGTACTTCTGAACTACTCTTTTTAAATTTAACTACCTTAGAACGAGCGACTTATTGTATAGAATTAACAGGTTTAATTTATTTTTATTTTATTTTTCAAATTTTTTTTATTAGTAAAAGGTTGGAGAATTGCGAGTAACAGATCTGATTGCATGAATGGCGATTTTCGGCAACTTAATGTACATACACAATACTTTGAACAGTTATATCAACTTCTTGATACGATCTCTCCCAAATATAGGGAACGTTTTGCGAATGCTCTTTTCGAAAAACTTAATGCGATAAAAAAAAATGAAATCGAAGATGAAGATATCATCGATTATTAGAGTAATTTATTTCTATTCCTTTCCAGCTTTCAAGTCAAACTTACATAATACTTATGTTCTCTTCTTTCATATCATATTCTTTGCTTTGTTTACGTGTTTACAATGATCATTCCAGTACTTGCCCTGTATAGATCTTTCAATATATAATCATATTTTCTATATTGTTTTATTATCTTTAATTACCGTTCTTTCGGTTCTATATATACTCTGCGATAAATCAATCTTAAAAATGTGATAATTTAGAATGCGGGTAACAATAGGGTCTTCTCTATTATTAATATTACTAGGCCTTTTCGGATATGCCACCAGAACAGGTATATATATTTTTTTATAATATTCAATGTTAATTAATTTGTAGATGCTGCTCTGGCAGCTATGTCTGTAGATCTTGGTAGTCAGTTTATCAAGGTTTGTATTTTCAGTTTTAACTAAAAAAACCATCTAATATTAGGTAGGGCTTGTGAAACCAGGAGTCCCAATGGAAATTGTTTTAAACAAGGAATCACGTAGGAAAACTCCAAACGTTCTTTCCATTCGTAATGGTGAAAGGTAGGTCATTTCCATAAACATTCTTATACACTGTTTACTTATAGATTATTTGGAGACCCAGCACTTGGCTTGAATGTTCGTTATCCAAAGACAGTTTACCCTAATTTATTGGATCTTTTGGCCAAGAATATTGATCATCCATCTGTGGATTTGTTCCGTCAAAGGTTTGTCTTATTTTGTGACGTCTGTTTATTCACTATTCTTGAAATTTTTTTTTCTGCAAGCGACTGAGTGGCTAATATTGTTTAAAATAGTTTTTTAATTATTTTTTTTTCAGACATCCACATCTCTCTATTCAGAAGAGTGAAAACTCTAGCAGTGCTGCTGTTCAGCTTGGGTACTTCAATTTGATTTTAAGAAATTAAACTCAATTTCACTATTTTAGAGAAGATGTTTATTCCATCGAAAGTTTGCTCGCTATGGTACTCTCTAATGTGAGAGAATTTACCGAAGCTTACGCCGAACAAACTGTAAAAGATGTTGTTATTACTGTTCCAGTATATTTCACTCAAGCTGAGCGTCTTGCTCTTGAGAAGGCTACCCAAATCGCTCGTCTAAACCTCCTTCAAGTATTTCTTTTTTTTTTTTTAATTTATTTACTAATTTTTTCAGATAATCAATGACGGTACTGCTGTCGGTTTGAACTATGGTGTATTCAGAAGAAAGGAAGTTACTGAGAAGCCCTCTCGTATGCTTATCTATGATATGGGTTCAGCTAAGACTACAGTCACTATAGTTGAATATAAGTTAGTGAAAGAAAAATATGGAAAAGAGCCAAAGGTTGTATTTGATTATCGTTCTATATAGTTTATATCATTATTTCCAGATGACTGTATTGGGTGTTGGATATGATCGTACATTAGGTGGTTTGGGTATGACTTTGAAACTTCAACAACATTTGGTTAAACGTTTCCGTGAAAATTATAAGTAGGGGGAATGCTATCATATAAAGCTTAAAATGTCATTTGATTTAGGACTGATAAAGATATTACTACCAACGATAGAGCTATGGGTAAAATGTTGAAGGAAAGTGAAAGACTGAAGCAAGTACTTAGTGCTAATGCTGATCATTTTGCTCAAATCGAGAGTGTACATGAGGACAAGGACATGAAGATCAAGGCATTTACTCTAGTCTTTTAAATGTTTTAATGGTTTGTTTTTAGGTTACTCGTGAAGAATTCACTTCTTTAATCGCCGATGAGATTGCCCGAGTAGCTAAGCCAGTAGAACAAGCTCTGCAAATGGCTGAGTTATCAATGTCTGACGTAATACTTCTTTACCTTATCAGATTGACGTAAACATTTTTATTTTTAGATTGATCAAGTTGCCCTTTTCGGTGCTGGTACTAGAGTTCCTAAGGTACAGGAAGCCATTCAAGCTGCTGTTGGAGGTAAAGAACTGGGAAAATTCTTAAACACTGATGAAGCTGCGGCTATGGGAGCTGTCTTCTTGGTGAGACATTAATGTCCTGATCAATATATAATGTTTTATTTAGGCTGCTCATCTTAGTAACGGATTCAAAGTTAAACCCTTCAACGTAGAAGATATCGTCATTTATCCAATCCAGGTTTGCGAAACTCGAATTTTCCAAATTTTGGTTGTTTATTTTCAAGGTTAACTTTGTTGTGAACCATTTGTTAGAGAATGGAGAATATATCAAGAAAGATATTACTAGACAAATTTTCCAATACAAAGGTAAATACCCAACCAATAAGAAGGTAAATAGTTATATTTTATATATTTTTTTATGAATTTTTATTTGAAGACCATTGGATTCACTTCATATGTCGCTGACTTTGATTTCCTTCTCAACTACGGAGATCTTTCCCACTTCAATGCCGAACAGAAGAAGTACTTTTGTTTTAAATACTTTTTTACTAATGTTTTGGTTTCAGACTATTGGACCCTCTTACCGGAGAACTGGCAACTATCGTTGTCGATGGACTTACTAAAGTCATTGAAGAGAAAATTAAGCCAGAAGAAACCGAGTTCAAGGGAGTCAAGGTTCCATTCGTCCTTGATGGATCTGGAATCGTTCGCGTAGGAAAAGCTGAAGCTACTATTCAAAGAAAATCTCAAGGAGTAGTTGAATGTAAGATTTTTTAAAAATTTTCATCTTAGCCCCGTAGTTTTCCTCACGTTATAGCTTCAATGAGTAAGGCGCACAGACTAAAGAAACCTAAAAATGGTATCTTTGGGTGTGAGTTTCTATATACTGTGTGCTTTTTTGTTTTAATCCCTCTATTAGTTTTCTCATTTCATACCAACCTTTCATATTTTGATAAAGAGCTTACTTCCATATTATTTCAGCTATTACCAATACAATTAGTGGATTCTTCTCTTCGAACAACGAGGAAGGAGCTCCAACTGAAAACGAAGAAAAGAAGGAAGGAGATGCTGCTTCTGCTCCTGAAGATTCTGAACCTGCACCGGAAACTGCCACTGATGAAGAGAAACCAGAAGAAAAGCCTGAAGAGAAGAAGGAGGAAGAGAAAACTGACGATAAGACTGAAAAGACCGAAACGACCGAAAAGGAAGAGACCAAGGACAATTCTACTGATCCTGCTAAAAAGGTTTGTTGTGTCATACTGATATAAAGTTAACTTGAACTTTCAGAATGAAACAGAAAAGGCTGAAAAGAAGGTTCCCGAAGTCGAAAAGATTGTTCTAGGAACTCAGGAACAATATTCCGGAGTACACATTCTTACTGTCGAAGAAATTGATGAGTACAAAAAGAAACTCGAGGCTTTCGAGAGAACTGAACAATTAGCTGCTGAGAGAGGTGCTGCTGAAAATGAATTAGAGTCCTATGCTTTTGAAGCTAGTCTTCTTCCCGATGAAGAGGAGTTCCTCATCTATTCTTCTGAAGAGGAGAGAGAGAAACTCGCCAAGGAGGTTTTTATTGTAGTTTAGTATTTTTTTCAAACATATTTTAAGGTGACTCGTATTCGTGCTTGGTTAGAAGATGACACCACACCGGAAACCAAGACTGGTGAATTCAAAGAAAATTTCAAGATTCTTTATGATATTGTTAGCCCTATCAAGAAAAGAATTTCTGAATATAAGGTTCAATTGTTTTCTAATATTCTTTCAACATGATTTTTCAGACATTCCCTGATGCTTTAAGCAACTTGGAAAATATGTTAAACTCGTCCAGAATAATGGTTAATATGGGTGGTGACGATGAGAAGGCTTTATTCAACAAGAATGATACTGAAGCCTTTGGCAAGAAGTTGGAGAAATTGCAAGAGTGGATTGATACTAAGAAGACTGCTCAAGCCGAAAAGAAATTATTTGAAGAACCAGCTGTCTCCACCACTGAAATAGCTCAAAAAGTAAGAAAGTTGTAAGAAACTAGTACTAATTTTTCATATTAGATTAAATCTCTTGATCGTGAGCTCAATAGATTCATGAAAAAAATGAAGGCAGAGAGAACTGTCAATGTTGATAAGGATAAGAAGAATGAAACTGAAACTAATGATACTAAGACCGATGAATCTAAGCCAAACACTAAGGAAAAGCCTATTGTTCTTGAAGATTTGGACACAACAACTGAGGAACCCAAGGATGATTCCAAAGATACCGAGAAAGTAGAGCTTTAACTTTGTCTCAATAATATTTAATGCCCGAATATTTAAATACTTATAGTTTTTAGTTTATGCTGGTTTGCATACAGTTAATGTAATTTAATTTAATATTTAGGTGTAGTTTTTTGGTGTTTTGTTTATTGATTTGGAATTTTCGTTATATTTTTTTAACGATAATTGACAGACAAAAGTGCATTTCAGTTGAAAAGCGACATCATTTTAGTTTAATGGATCACTTTTGTGCAATGTCTTTTCAAACTAAACATTATCTCGGCTATGGAACCTATTCTCTTATACTCTGTACTATGTCTCAAGCTCTGTGATTTTTCTTAAAACGTTGTTCTTCCATTAAAAATCTACTGGTTTTTTGTACTCAATAAAGTCATGAAATAAATTGTTACTAGTCTTTTCTTGTTTAAACTCCGACGAAACTTGCTTGTGTCAGCATGATGACAATCACATGAGCCTGTCTTCACGTGGACTTTAACGTGAAATTTTCATTTCTTTTTTCATTTTTGTGAAATCGGTTGAATCATGCCAGACAAAGATAGTGAGCCTTTACTAAAGAAAGGTATGTATAATTCGAGCTTGAGAATTAATAAAGTTAAGTTTTATTCAGTTACAAATTTACAAATTGAGCAATCTTACAATGGAGGAAAAGTTCTTTCATGGCATCATGTATACGTTTCTGTTCCTCTTCAAAGCCAACACAGAGGTCATACGAGAAAACAAGTAATTGAAAATGGTTACTAAATTACGTTTATGATGCGAAATATGTAACTTGATGTTTTAGTATCTGGGATTGCTTTTCCTGGTGAAGTGTTAGCTATAATGGGAGGAAGTGGGGCAGGAAAAACCACCCTCATGAATGTCTTAGCTCATTTAGCTACAAAAGGAGTTGAAGTTAATACCTAATCATAGAAAATGACATTAATAATACAATTTAGAAACAAGGAAATGTATTGGTAAATGGAAAAACATTAACGAGAACTCAGATGCGATCTATTTCGGCATATGTGCAACAAGAAGATTTATTCTGTGGAACTTTGACCGTCAGAGAGCAGCTAACGTATTCAGTACGCTTTACATTTACTATAAGATTTTATTCTTTATGAATGTTCGAGTTATTTAAACTAATTAAAGGCTTTGCTACGTATGGGAAGGCAGTATTCAACTGTTCAAAAAATGCGCAAAGTTAATCAAGTTTTATCAGAAATGAATTTAGTAGACTGTCAGGTAGTCTTGCTATTAATATTAATTTTATAATTAACATGTTTTAGAATACACTTATTGGTATACCTAATAGAACTAAGGGAATATCAATAGGAGAGAAAAAAAGATTATCATTTGCCTGTGAAGTAAAGCAGTTAATAGTTGATCATTATTATGATGAACATTTCTAGGCACTGACTGATCCATCCATCATGTTCTGCGATGAACCTACAAGTGGCCTAGATGCTTTTATGGCTGGCCAGGTTTGATTTGAAGTTTTTTCCTTTAAATCTGCTTCATTATTAAGGTTGTAAGTGCATTGAAGCTAATGGCAGAAAAAGGAAAAACTATTGTTACTGTTATACATCAACCTAGTAGTACAGTATTTAAGATGTTTAACAAGTATATTTTTACATAAAAATATGTCTTTTGCAATTATTTATTATTTTATTAAAGAGTATGCTTCATGGCAAATGGTAAGACTGCCTATCATGGACCTGTCTCTCAAATTTGTAGATTTTTCGATAGGTTTGATATTTCATAAAAGATAAACAACAATAATATTATAGCTTGAATGTTGAACATCTACGAGTACCCGAATCATACAATCCTGCAGATCATTTTATAGCTAAACTTTCGATATCCAGTGAAACAGCTGATAAAGATTTAAAACAAATTGAGGTATCGTCTATCTTTTCATTCTTATATCAGAATTTGATAACACTTCTTCTTATACAGCTAATTCGAAATCATTATGAAGCTAGTGAATACGGTCACAAAATGATAAAAGCTGTTGAGGAGCAAAGAAATATTGAATCTGGAGAAAAAACTGTTGCAGATGTTTCCATAAAGTATTGAAATTTGATTTCCAGCCATTAGATTACTTACGATATTCAGATATGTGGCTTCATTTTGGGTTCAGTTATATGTTCTGCTACAGCGGGCTTTTCTCACAACTGTGCGTGATCCATTATTATTAAAAGTTAGATTCATTCAAGTTGTTGTAAGTTTTATTTTTGTTTTTTTGCTGATTTGAAATTTTAGTTTATTTTTAGCTTACTGCTTGCGTAATTGCAGTCGTTAACTTCCGAACACCAGTATTTGGTCCTACGGTAAAGAACATGGAAGGAATTTTATATAATGCTGCAAGAGATATGAATTTCCTCTTTCTGTTTCCTTCAATTAATGTATTAATTCAGAAAAATATTTTAAAAATATTAATTTCATTGATACAGGTAATCACAAGTGAATTGCCAGTATTCTTACGTGAGCATAAAAGTCGAATTTATTCTGTTGGAAGCTATTATCTTGCTAAATCATTGGCTGAAGTATAAAAGTTTCATATATTCAAATTTATATTTCATCCTTTTAGTTACCTCAATATGCTGTACTACCATTGGTTTATTCCGTCATCGTTTATTGGACAACAGGTGTAGTTTTAAAACAATTTTGATAACTTATTCAATATTAAATAATAGGCTTGGTTGTATCATGTAGTAAGTTTCTGATATTTGCTCTTGTATGTATGCTACTTACTCAGAATGCTGTATCTGTTGGTAAGTATGTCCTGGTTCACTGAGTTGTATCATTTTGGGAAAAAAATTTGTACAACTATATAGATTTTATAATTTTACAGCTTATGCTGGAGCTGCGATATTTGGTGAAGAAGGCACAGCCGTTACATATTTGCCAATATTAGTCTTACCTATGCTAACATTTGGTGGATATTACATTAATTTTCATAGTATTCCATCATATCTTCGAGTTTTCTCATATTTTTCTTGGTTTCGATATGGATTTGAAGCCTTGGAAGTGAATCAATGGAAAGAGGTTAGTTTTTCAACCAGTTATCTTTGCAAATATCATGTTTTCAGATCAAATACATTGAAGGATGTACGGGACTATTATCTAATGGAACTAATACTGTTTATTGCCCTGGGGAAAATGGCCAAGGTACTCTGAAAACTTGAGATTGATATAGTTTCATTTTTAAAATACCTACAGATATACTGTTTCGACGTGGCATGGATGGAGCAATTGCACCTAATCTGTTACTTTTATCTTTTTTTAGTGTGTTATTTCGAATGATTGGATTTATAGCTCTATGTATAAGAGCACGATGATTCAAAATGAATCTTTATTTTATAATATTTTCTTTTTCTTTTGTTCAAAATAATTTCTTTATGGATAAGGCACCAATATGGCCCAAGCGATTCTGAAGATATTCAGTTTGAATACTATACAGTTTGAGGTAGGTTAAACAAGTTTGAAACAATATGTACAAACGAAATTGAATAATCAGCATAGTAAGGTCCAACAGTTCCTGAGTTAACTGGCATTCAATATATGTTCCCTTTTTAGTTTGAGCACCGGATTCAACAACAAATCTTAGAAAAAACTACGATTTTGATGTTCTGGAGTACGTGCAACTTTTGGCCGAGCTCCAAAAATAGCTGTATAGTCTTCTTCGCCCATTCTGCTTAATTATAAAATGACATTAATACTGTAAGATGAAGAACACTCACAGATTATCAATAGAAGACGATAATTCATTTTCTTGTTGAGAAGGTGATCGAGATGAAATGGACGACTTCTTACTAATATCCATTATAGATGGAGCTGAAATCATATGTTATATCTTTACTATATTTCATTGTATAAACTACTTCGATTTAAGCTTTCAGATGATAGCTTAGCATGCTTAGATGTAACCAACGGAGTTTTTCTTTCAACAGCATCTTTTCTATAAGAACATTGAATGTTAATTAGAATCATATTTCAATATCAATTTTGCACAAAACAATTGCTTCCATTTAAATATTTTATAAGAAACTAATAATTTTAAACCTTGGTATTGGTGGCTTTTTATTTGAAGCAGATCGTTTTCTATAATATAATTAATTAGAAACATTATTATTATTTCATAATTTTACTTTAATTTCTCTTTTTCAAGTGCTTCTTTTTCAGCTTTTTCCTTTTCCCTTTCTAAACGTTTAGCTTCTTCTTCTCGAAGTTTCTGTAGTGTATCCTGTGATTTCTTGTATTCCACAGCTCCTACAATAGATATTCAAAATAATTTTGTTTTTTTTACGCTTAGGTTTTCATCAAAAATTCGTGCTTGCTCAACGTCAGCTTATTAGGAAATGTTCATAATACTACCGTCTGTCAGTGATACTGGAAGCAATGGTGGCCTACGGCGTTCAGTTTCAATGATGAAGGTATGACAGGATGCAGCAGTACCAAGTCTCTGAGGTTGACTATTTTCTGCATTATTACTGAAAAGAAGTTGAAAAATCAGATTTGGCGTTTTCTTTTTTTCTCTTTTTTACGTTTTGCCGCGTGCCGATGCCATAGTTTTACTAAATGTATTTGACCGAGGCACTTGACCAGGTACATTTCCCTGTTCATCTGGTGGTGTCTTAACACGAAATTTAATATTTTTTGTCATTCATCATTGAATATAATATACTTCTTTCAATGCTCGTCGCAAAAGTAAACGAGCCCCAGAGAGTTCATTGGAACTTGGTCTAAGAGGATCTGTAGAATCAACTTCTCGTTCACAACAATCCCCAGCCTACAATTAATTAATTGAAAAACTTTTATAACAAAGAATAATAAAATTAAAATATAATTAGTTTATAAACATTTAAAAGTTCCGAATATTTTTTAAAAAGGAACAGAAGTACAAGAAATGCTTTTGTTTTCAACTTGGCATTTATACTTTTTTTCTCTTTTTTTTTAAACAAAAGTTCAAAATGTTATGAACTTTGATAGCATTCCTATTATCTTTTTTATCACATAATTTTCATATTTATTACTTGTACACCATTTTTGTTAGATGAAATTTTAATCTATAGATAAGTGCTTTTATAAATTCTTAAAAAAATATATAAAAGAGTATATTTTCATTTTCCTTTTAGTTCACATTTCAATGTAATTCTCACTTAACACATCATATTGTAATTGTATCAACTTTATAATTAGTAATTGTTACATCATCTCCTCATACTCATCTCCTCATGCTCTCTCTCTCTCTTTCTCTCTTTCTCTTTCTCTCTTTCTCTCTCTCTCTCTCTCTCTCTCTCTCTCTCTCTCTCTTTCTTTCTCTCTCGCTCTATCTCTGTTTCATTTTAATAACCTAAGTTTACCAAAGTAATGTTCTTATTAAATGTTTCTTTTAACAAATTCATTCAATTCAAACTTGTCTGCCATCTATTCTCAGCTCATTTCTTTCCCCCCGCCTAATCATTTCACTCTTTCCATTTCTCAGCAATAGCACACCGTTAGTCTAGAGCAATCGCTGGTGCTGGGACTGCAAGCGGTAGAGCCAGGCACTGCCTCTCGTCCGTCTGTCCAAGCCCAAAGGGTCCTTCTTGCCAGCCACACTCTTCTTTCTCCTCTCTCTTTCTTCTTTCATCTTCCTGGATCTCTTCTAAAAGTTCTCCAGTTTTCTCTAATGTCACTATGAGCACTTGCTGTTCTTGTTTGACCCTTCCGGCAATTTCCCATAATACCAGAAATGTCCAAAAACTCAAGTTTTTAGTAAAATTGAGAGAAAGATAGAGGTGAGACTGGGAAGTAAAGTTGCCAAACCTTGAAACAAGCTATGAGAACTTTTTGAAAATGATAAATTTAAAGAATAAAATCATAAAATGCTAAGGATTTGCAATGGCACAAGCCAAGCAGAAGAACGAAAACCCCTTGTCTGATGATGATTTTTTTCTTCTTTGCTGGTCAATAGGTCGATAGAATAGAAAAAGAACTAGGTCAAAATTAAAAATTCTTCGCTCACAAATGGGCATTTATACGTGTTGGTGGTGATGTTGAGTATTAGGTGAACATGAAAATGTATTTGAATGTATTTCACCAAACGAAGACGACATTGATGAAGATGGAAGGAAAAACCGTCTGTTCATGCTGTCTGCCTGCCTCTCTTGTATATTATGTGTCTGGCCATCTATCTATCTATCTGTCTATCTATGTATCTGTCTGGCAGCCTACTGTTCAGGCTTGTCGTCTTTGTCGTATTCATTGTCATCAATATGCTTAATGAGTTACCTCATCGCTTGCTAAAAATCCTTGTTTTTTTGCTTAGACTGTCTATACGAAGAGGATGCTGCTCATCTGTCTCGTAATGCCTCATGTATCTAATTCCGCTTCAAATTTTGTCTTTTTGACTAATGGAATGATAAGTGTATAAAAAAGTAAAAGAATGGATTATAAATAAGAGAAAATAAAAAAAATTTACATGAAAATTAATAAAATGGTTAAACTGATCGACTATTGCTACAGCTTAACTTCAAATGGTGTTCTCTCTCTCTTTCTCTCTCTCCCTCTCTTTCTCTCTATTCCTCTATATTCCTCTCTTTATCTTTAGCTCCCCCTAAAGTTTCTGTACTTTATCTTTTTCGAAAAATTTTCACATCCCAGACAAGAGAAATGAATAAGATATATATGTTGAAAGACATACATAGAAAAACGGGGTCAATCGGACAGTTCGATTTTTTTTCCATCTGAAGGACAGTTTCCTCTTTTTGAATCAGCACTTGGACTTCTTTTTTCCCTCCTTTTCCCAATCTTTCTCTTATAAACATCGAAATGACATAAAAAGGCCGAAAAAGAGAGGATATTCCTTCCCATTTACATGAAGGAAGTATAAATGTTAGGTGATTGGATAATTTCGACGAATATAACGGAGAGAAAAGAACTTAATTTCTGAGTCTGCTATGGTGATGTTGATGAAGAATGCTACAGAACGCTTTAAAAGTTTAAAAAGTTGTCAAATGCCATTATCATCCTATTGATATGATGATTCTTCATTTAGCTTTTAATTTCATTTCATTGACAACTGACAATACATACTTTTCTGATTTCGAGTTCAATAATAGCGCACAAAGTTACGAAAATGTTACAGATCAGTCTGTGAGTGTTTCCCTCTTCCCTTTCTTCTTTCAAGAATTTGCGTCAGTTTTTCAATTGGTTCCTTGTTTTCAGACTTTTCCTCTGCCTTCTCAAACACATTGGTCATTCTGCTAAATTCTCGTCACCAAATTCATTTTTGAATGTTTACTCTTGCAAAGTCAAAAGTCGATTATCAATTATTTGAAATGAACGGTAAGAAGATGAGATATTTTATATGAAAAAGAGAGAAAAACATGTCTTACAACACTATAATTGACTTAGAAAATGGGGCAGTCAGACGAAAGTACATTTACAAAATGATATGATTCTGATTAACTTAATTATAATATTGTTATATTTAATATATTTAATATATTTAATATATTTAATATATTTAATATATTTAATATATAATATGTTTGTAAATCATCTCAAATGGTCACTTTTGAGTACCGAAGTTGAAGTGTGGATCAAACTCAATGCTTATGTACATACCCACCTACACTTTTCTCTTTTTTGTTCTGAACTGTCCAAGCACAATCACATCTCTCTTTCTTCCACCCTCTTCTATGTCTGTGAATTACTTCAATTCCTTTATACTTCACCGATTTGACGGAAAAAACGACTTTCTTTTTCGGAAACGTTTGTGCTTCCTCCGCCTCTCTATAAGTGACCAGTTCCGGCTAGTGAAACGATTACAAAACTGATTACAAGAGCTGGAAAGAGAATGTAGACAAAGAGAAAGTTTGCTATACTTTGCTCAAATTTTGTCAATTTGTCGTTTTTGCCGGCCAGCAAAACAGCAGAGTTTATTTATTACGAAAATCTTATGAATACTTAAGATTAACCTAGTATATGATAAAAATTTAAAAAAATATTATATATATACATATAGTTATATATATTTTCATAGTTATATGTATATAATATCATAACTAGCATATTTTCCCTCTTTTTCAACCTCAATTTTTTTTCTTTTATATCTGTTTTATGTATATAGAGAAGGAATACAAACATTTCTGTTGATAGAGCATGTAACAAGGAAGTGAAAAAGATAAAGAGAGAAAGGGAGAGAGAGAGAGAGAGAGAGAGAGAGAGAGAGAGAGAGAAAGGGAGAGAGAGAGAGAGAGAGAGAGAGAGAGAGAGAGAGAGAGAGAGAGAGAGAGAGAGAGAGAGAGAGAGAGAGAAAGAAGCGAGTTGGTTAACAGGAAGGGTATACGAAAGTAAAGAAAAAACACAACCGATCACGTCATTCACTTTCATCATATAATAAACATTTTATTCTAATTTTTACGTGAATTTCAACGTGAATCTAACTGTGCAGTTGTTGTCTTGTTAAGAAAAATTATCATTTATGGTTAAGTTTTCTCGGATAAACTATCAACGTTTTTCTGATATTTGATAATATACTTATGACGAGCTTTCAAATTAATACCGGCTGATTCATTTTCAAATTTTATATTACTGATAATACATTTAAATCAAAAATATAGTTTGATAACCATACAGATTGAAAAAATTCTTAACTAGTCACTAGATTACATATTTCATTGCTTTGTCTAGGCAGTTTAGCATTGATAGACATTCAAGTTGCAAGTCTGTTCACACTTTTTCGCTTACATCTCTCTTTGCAAATATCAAATCGGCTTTCTTAGGTGACTAACTAACTCCAGAAACCGCTTTCCAATGTTGCAATTCTTTTTTTCATTATAGCTCATGCTAGTTTGCAAAAATGACCATGAGAGACATGGTGAAACGCTGTCAGGCCCGTGCGGGCAACAAGCCGGCACAACCGGGTACCGCTACTGGACGTGCTGCTGTCCGAGAAAGCGAGGAGAAGGCAAAGGGGAACGAGGGGTGAAGGGACGGGAGGAGAGGAGAGAGGAGAAGAGCGAGAAGAGCGACTGCTCGTGGTGGTTTCACTGGCAGACACCAGCCCCTACGGCCATACCACAGCCACGCTTTAAACGGAACAAGAGGACGGAAGATTTGTGCTAGATTTCGAATTTTTCGAATTTCTACGTCGAATAGAAAAATGACAAACTGAACTTACCGTATCAGATTCGTGTTCATTCGGAGATTGAGGAACTTTGCTTATTTCGGCATCTGCAAGGTAAGAATCATATAGAAGAATTCTATTTCATGTTTACTCTCTATTCACAAGTTTAAGAAAACTAAATTTATTCATTTTCAAGTATTGTGACCAAACCTAATGAAAAATCCACGAATTTGGTTATATAACCCATTCATAAAATTTTAAATTTACTTTATCTGATTACTGTATGTTAAAGAAAATTTTTAAATGTACGGCTTATCTTGAAAACACATTCAAAGTTAGTATTGATTTTTATTAAAATGTTATTCCGTATTTCATACAGGTAATGTTAAAAATAAAAAAATTTTAAATATTGTTAACACAGAACCATTTGCTGATCATCAAGCCTGGGCCCCGAGCACACAAATACGATCAGCTACACGTCGTATTTGAGGTCTCAGGGAGGAGGCCAGATGAAACTGAAACTACAATGTATAAGGAAAAAAGCACAGAAATCGAAATTTCTTTGAATTGTGTGAATGAAGATCACCGAATACCGTATACTGTCGCATATGGAATTAACAGGATGAGAAGGGGAGGGGGGGCATAAGGAGAAGGAAGCAGGATGTTGGCTAAATGACTTACAAATGAAAAAAGAAAAGTTTTTCTTGCTGTTATAACAGCAGTAGCATCAACAATAAAATTGTGAAATAAAGACAAAAATCGTTATCTAATTCATATAATTGGCATTTGCAAAAGGTCTCAACCCCGCAAATGCTAGAATAGCTTTGTCATGGCTTTCATGGTATACGGTAGCAGAGGAAGAAATATCCTCAAAGCTTGCAATAACTACTGTTTGAACTAGTGCTAAGGAGATGTTCCTAATTTGCTCTATGGATCTGTTACCATATTAAGTTTTGAGAGCTTGGCTCAACTGCTAAGCAATTCGAAACATAAATTGGAATAGAAGCCGTGCTAGAGAAGGGAATGACTCAAGATAAACGCAGTAAAGGCTCACATATCAATCGTTATGAATAACATGAGATTCTGGAGAGTATAGCAACAAATTGACGATCACAGCCGACGAATTCGACGATGTACACAAGACGAGTATGGATAGTCGAGGACCCGACCGTCGGACAGGCGGTCAGCGCAAAAAATGACGGGCGGTGAGCGCGGAGCGCTGTCCGAAGCCGACTGGCACGACGGAGTACGGGAGGCCGGCCATCGCCGGACGGCGTGTGTCCGCTCGGTTTGCTGTCGTGGCGCCGCCCAGCACGGCCCCATACACCCCCCCCCCCTTTCCCATCTCGCGCTCACTCTCTCCTCGTGCGTGTGTCTTCTGTTTCTCCACTTCTATATCATTCCTCCTTCTTCTCTCTCTCTATCTTTCACAATCTATTTCTCTTCTTCATATTTCTTTTATAGCCTGAGGGTTATCTCTTCCAGAAAAACTATCAGTACCTCAGGCGGTATAGACCTATTAGAATCCTCTTTTTCCTCTCATTTTGGTTTAATCTTTCAGTCCAGAAACTTTCTTTCATCATAATAATCTCTAATGAGATTGATGTATGTATATAACTTTCTCAACATTAAAATGATCTTTCGGCTTAAATTCAAACTGCGACATCAGCAACATTTTTTAAAATCAAAAATACCTTTTCAAGTAAAACCAGCAGAAATGAAGAAATGTGGAAATACCAGGCAATATGTGAATAAAGGGGGAAAGACGAGCTAATACACTTCTTTTAAGACGATGAAAGAGATAACAGCATGTGTGAAATCCAAAAAAAAAAAATTAATTTTTCCTTCCTTGTGTCTTGCCTGTCTGCTAGTTGCTGTGCAGCTAGGCTAGGCTGGTTCTTTCTATCTATCGAGGTCTTTTCTCTAATCTTCCTTAGCTTGACGACCAATGGTCATATTGAGAGCAATTCGGGGGCTACAGCTTTTGCTTCTCTTGCAAGATTGCCCAGAGGGCCTCCACCAAAAAAACATTTAAGGTATACACATCGGATCAAAAATGGGGGAACATACATACATATACAACGAGAGTAGATGTTAAAACTTTGAAATGTACCGAAATTGGGAAAGACTGAACAAAAAATCAAATAGATTACGATATTTGAATGAAATACCTGAGATGTAATCAGGATGAGATGGACAAGGGTGTATGGCTAAGCATGTTAAAGCAGAAAGTTTTTTTTCTTGTAGCCTTATTTCTTGGAAAACGAATTACAAATTTGTAATATGTTAGATGAAAAATCGAAAATTCAAGAAATTAATACTTGGAATGAAAGTGCTGAAGTGGATCAACAGTAGATGATATCATCAGAATAAGCCTAGTATACGCGAGACCCTTATCCTCCTAAGCAATTGAAGATTTTTAGACAAATTTAAAAATTTAAAATGTTTAATTTGATGAAATCGACTGACATAACATTCATGAAACCATCTGTCGTTTCTACTCTTTTCAGATGACGTCACGAAAGCTTTGACTGATTCAGATATGGTCTGCTTTTCAGTCACGATCTCTTTTATGCAAATGAAAAAAGGAAATTAAGAATACAAAGCAAGGAAAATTAATGAGAAAAAGGATAAATTTCAAAAGCATCTGCTTATATTCTCTAAAGGATAAGTCGTGGAAAAACATTTTTGTACGACCGGAGTGAAACAGAGGAAAGAAAGATGGGGGATAGATGGAGATAAGAAAGTTGAATGAGTCAATTTATAAAGTTCTATATGTTTTGTTATTAAATGACTAGATTTAGAGATAAATTACGTCTTTTCAGTCACATATATTGTTATTGATTTCATGTTTTCAGTCCATCTACAGTTCAAGCTAAAACAAGATATTGTCCAAACTCTGAAACTAAATTTGAACACGCAGTGAATGGAACGGGAGAGGAGCTAGAAAGAAAGGATGAGCAACATTACGTTGACTCTATAATACTAATCCGATTTCATGAAATAATACATTGAAAGGTTTTGTCTAAAATTCATAATATGTGATGGACACTTCATAATTTAAAAACTTCATAGTTTAATAGATTTCCATGTATTTTAACCTTTTTAAAATGAAAAAATGAAAAAAAAACTAAAATCATTGTTGGAAATGCTTTCTTCTACGAAAATATGTTGATGATGCTGTAAGATAGAAGCTATTATCATGAATATCTTCTATCTAATAAGTGAGCTAAATGTAGAAGATAGGATATTGTGAAGAAGAAATCTATTTTGACATTCTATTTTAATAGAAAAATACTAGTAAAATGGAAATGTAAATCAATAAAATAGAAGAAATGTTTCAAAAACAAAAACTGTTCTGTGATTAATGAAAAACAATATTTAGAGACGGGGTGAAGCGAATCATATGATGATGATGAGAGTTCGTTGCTAGACCTGTTTTCTATTGAGCATTCATTGTCATAGTTAGAAAAAACCTTAAATAATAAGTGAGAAACTATATATTTTTGACATTTCTAAATTATTTTATAATTAAAATTTCCTAAACAAAATGAAATAAAATTTGAAAAAATGGGTTCAAATGAACAAGATAATATAGAAATGGCAAGGGGAAGCTGCTGCTTGTCGTAGAGAGAAGACGAGAAAATGAAAAACATTTAAAACAACCGTTCAGGAGATTTGTTATTGTAAAATGAACATGCTAATGAACACGCATTCCTACGTAATATACGTGAAATTTCACGTAAAAATTATTTAAAAATAGATATAATTTAAAGAATATATTATATCAATCTATATAAGATTTTGTATAAAAAATAATCTATTTTATTAGATTGTTTGTTCATATCTCTTTTGAACAGTTTATTCATTTGTTTTTAGATTTTGTTCAGCTTTAAACATCCTTAATGTCATAATTTTCAAATTTATTAGTACCATATAGTTGTTATTAGCTAAAAAGAAATAGTTAAAATTCGATTTGAATTACATGTCACACGTAAATAAAGCATATGGCTGTTTGACCTGACTCTCATTCATATTGAGGAATGACTTTTCTTCTTTCCTTCTTTTTTTTGTTGAAAAAATTCAATTTTTCTAAAAACAATTCTATTCTCTTTTGAACAATTTGAATAATTCCATATACACTTGGCTTAGCTGGTAACTGAATCAGTGTGCTAAATTCAAAAATACCGACAATCATTTTCATTGAAATGAAGAAAATCAAGAAAAAAATCTGGGTCAAAAGCGAAAAGTAGGCTAAACGGATTGGAGCGATTTGTTCCTCTTTTCACCCACAAATCGTTCTAGCATGAACTCTCTATTTGAAATCATACTGTCTCATCTAGATGCTTAGTCATGTATCTGATGAAGAGTGAGAATTCGAGAAAAAAATGAGAGAAGGCTTAAAATTGGGAAGAGAATAATCAAGTTTTAGTTATGTTATAACTAGATGTTAATGTTCTGAAATTAGCTCAAATTATCAGTTTAAGAAAGTTTTTCTTGAAAAAAAAACAAAACAAAAAAATCAAGACAAGATTATTTTTTTATCAGCAATAATAGTTCTGTGTAAGAATATTTAGATATTTTTATTTATTTTTTAAGAATGAATTTGCTTCAAAAGGGAAAAAATTGAAGTTCAAATTTGATTCAAAACATGGAATCTTTAATAAAATTTTAATATTTATTTTAACTAACAGTATCCTATACTATAGTTTTAGTTAATTATTATTTGTTATAATCTTTAAATATTCTACTTACATATTACTATTGTAAGTTTAAAATATATTTAAAGTGATTCATATGGAATTTTTAAAATTTTACAAGATTGAAATGGAAATTAGTCACATACCTCCACTGATTATAGCCAACAGATATGGTATATGTAAAGCACATAATGAACAACTTTTCTTTGTTAAACGACATCTAAATTAAGAGAAAAATATTTTATTAATACTAAAACATATAGACTTTAGATACTTACCTTAAAGTTTCACTTAATTTCGTTTCCTTAGCTCGAAATCGTACTTTGCTACATCCCAGCCACATAAACACTAAGCCATTAAATAGTGAGCAACATGGCTAAAAATTGAATAATTTTTATAAATTATGAGAGAATTTTTATGAAAAATTGAAAATTTTCAAATTATATTACCCCATGAATTTCTTTATTTAATACATTGACTACTGCTAATGATAGTGAGTCTGCAAATCGTATAAGTAACGAAGGACATGCAGCCTGAAAACATTTGATTTCTCGAATTAAACATTTGCAATGTACATGTATTGAAACATACATTGAAAGTTAAGTTTATAGCTAAAGCACAAGCATATTCAACAGCATATTGTGAAAATTTTCCTTCTAATAGATTAACAATCCATTCCAACATACCACATTGTAATAACTCTCGTTGACAAACTGATCTGAAATTCAAATTTCAAAATCAGTTGAATACATGCTTTCAATTAAGTTTTTAGTTCTTTCTAAGGTTTACATTGAATATCACTCACCGGACACTCATCTTTTCAATAGCACTAATTAGCTGTTCATGGGTTGTTGTTGGCAACCTTCGACCTCGTAATACAGCTACAACAGTTGGAAGAAATGTCTTGATATGTTCTAAAATTATACGAACAAGCTGCATAAAGTTTTAAAAATATAAGGAACGTACCAACAAAATATTGCCTTCCTTTAGGAAAACTACAAATTGTATTTATAAGTCTAGCCATTTGTTCACGTGAATCAACAGCATCTGATTGTAGAACACGACATAGTACAGACTTAATATTAATTTGATATATGAAAATCAAAGTATAATATATCTATCTATAGATATTCATATAATCTCACATGTTTTCTCATTTTCAGCATTAAAACATCATTATCTGTAATCCAATCAACAGCTTGATGTGTATATATAGATGAAGCTGCCACAGATACTTGCTGCAATTTTTGAAGAATATTATTTTAATGTTTGAAAAATTAAATATTTAAATTGCATATAATATATATATATATATATATATATATATATATATATATATATATATATATATACTCATAATATGATATACATAGATTTGAATACAAATTATTTTGAAAAATCCTTATAATAACCTGACGTAAAGCTTGCAATAACAAAGCTGTCCCTCGAGCTGCCGGTTGGCTTGTGATAATTGTCGCCAATTTCACACAGTCAATCTCAGATAACATACACCTGGAGGAACGATCAATCAAAGATCTAAACATTGTAATTAAGTTGAGAATGATTAAGAAAAACACATCTAGTTTTGGTATTTCGTCAATGTTTTGCATGCGAGTTCTGATTATGCTAATGAGATTACGTGAGACGTGACACAGACACGTGAAATGAATAGTTTGACGTAAATGAACAAACAGATATGTTGCATTAATGTGCCATACAACAACTTTTGAAATAAATTACAAGCACACGAACTTTAATTATTTATTTCAAAAAATTATTTTTGCTTTCAATAAAACTTTGAAAAGATTTATGGGAAAATTGGGAAAACAACATACTGTGGACGTTCTTTCACAGGACTAGTAGATGGATCAGGAGGAACTTCATGATCATCAGAAGCTACTGAAATGAATGAAAAGCATTAAACATGAAATAGTAAAAGATATAAATAACCTTTATCTGATGTTATTGTACGACATCGTCTTGGTGGGCGTCGTGCTCTATTCATTCCTGAAAAATAATATATAAAGATGAATGAATTATGAAATTATATATAGAAATAATTTGAAATAAGTACGGAAAACATAAAATCAAGAACTTCAACTTGAATAGCTTCATGATGTGCTTTCACGCCATCAAGATCAGTAGGTAGATCTTGTTAATGAATATTCTCAAAGAAGGTAATGAGCTGAAGGAGGAAGCATAACAGAAAGCTGAATGGGAAAATTTGGTAAATATGAACAGGTAAACGATGAGAAAGCCAACAAAATTCTGAATTTGATTGAGAAAAGTAAAAAGTACAAGCTGTTGGCTTTATATAAGTTAATTGCTCCATACAGATGTATGAAGTATTGCGAGAATGGATAATAGTCGTTGTTGGGAGAAGGAACATAAAGAGGCAAAGAGAGAGAAAGAGAAAATAAGAGAGGTGAATAGGAAAAGATATGTATGTAGAAACTCTTTTAATAAAGGAAATTTAGCATTCAGTCAATGTTTTCTTATGCTTAAATAGAGAAAAATAACAATTTAACATGTAAAAATATGAATTTGAAACGGTTAGAGTAGCTCAAAGACACAATATTGTAGTTCAATATGTGCAAATTGAATCTATATGAAATATGAAAGAAATCATGAGCAAACTAACACAAGATCATTTCGTTTAAAGAATTCAGTTAATGCTGTTTCACTGTGTTACCACAAGTTGGAATCACGGATTCACATAGATTAGTGAAAATGTTTGAATAATAGATAATATTCAATTGAATATAACTGATATATGATTGAATATTGAAAATTTGAAAAAGAAAATTGAATATGATATGATATGATGTCGATATTTTGAGAAGAAATGAACATTGCAACTTCTACTTCTAACAGCTTATATGCTATTGTAAAAAAACATTCATTTGATTTTTGAGAGAATAAGAAAATAAATAAAAATATTGAGATAAATACAGAGGGAGAGAGAGAGAGAGAGAGAGAGAGAGAGAGAGAGAGATAAGGAGAAAAGAGAGATAGAGAGAGTGAAGAAACAATAATCAAATGAGAAAAAAAAGCTGAAGCAGAGGCTTCTACAGCTTTTTACTAAAACTTAATATCAATGATCAGATGATATGATGCCATAATTGGATAACGATAGTTTAATAGGATCAAGTTTAATTGAAAATAACATTGTAGTAAGTGAATATATTTCTTTTTTCTATTCCATATTCAATCTTTAACCTGAAAAATGATTTTAAGAGAACGAAATTGAAGGAAACTATTTGGTCGTTAGTAAGTTCTGTCAATTGGAAACATGATTTCTGGCTGAACTACTAATATATTTCAAACGAAATTGATGACAATGATGCAAAAAGATTAATTATTATGGGAAATTGAAATGTTTTTTTTATTTTATTTTTTGAATTTTGATAATTTATTATGGAACATTTTCTTTTTGATAAATGAAAAGATTTGGCAAGAGGTGGGTGAGAAGGTTGAGGGAGGTCTGATATGGAAATCGTTTCCATGGCGACGACATAACCATAGGTAAGGCAATTGCCCGACGGAATAACGAAACGACATCCCTAGAAAAGAACATTTCAAAATCACTTTTAAAATAAAGAAGAAAATGAAATTGAATGTGAAAATCTGCTAAATGACTGTGCAACGCCAGAATTATTTGAAAACAAAAAGTGGAGAAAAGGTAAAAATAAGAATATTCACATAAAGCTTGATTATAAATTGAAAAATAATGTTTTTATTTCGATGAATAAATATTTGAATTCGTCAATTTATAATAAAAATAAAAGAAGCAAAAGATTTCTTTATATTCAATCAGACTATTTTTTTTTCAGCTTTTTCTCAAAAGCAGGTTGAATATCAACCTGATCTTGCTGAACAAAACGACAACATATATATATATATATATGTATGTATATATATATATATATATATATATAACATATATTTAACTATAATATATAATATAAAAAAGAAAAAAATGAAATTCAAGGAGATGAAACCAAATAATAATACTTATTCTGATGTCATGACGTGGACGACGATGACGATTGAAGCTGACGGACGATGAAGAAGATGAGATAGCCGAGAGCAAAACGTCGAACTAGAACTAGGAGTACTATAATTATTTTCTTCAGCAACAACCACACACCTCCCTCCGGAAGGAATTATGAATAATTTGGTGAGTTTGAATAGCAAAAAGGGAAACAAAAACGATTTTTGTGTGTTTTTTACTCTTTTAAAAAGAAAAAAAAGAAAGAAAAATATATATTCTGTAAAAAAAAGAATAATAAATATATATAAAATAGAATTTGAAGATTAGAAAATGATGAAAGTATCTATATATTAAAAATATTTTTATCAATAAAATACATATAGATAGATACAGCATCCATAAGTCTATTACTATGGAGATATAGTAAGAAAAAAGTTCTATATAGAACAAACAAAATATATTTGTTGTCGTCACAATTAACTTTATTTCAAAAAATATTGTTTTTTTTTGGAGGGAAAAATAGTATCACTGTTCATCATGATCATGATCAAGCTATAATTAATGAGATAAGCTCAAAATAGTTGTGAAACTTGCTGCTAATGCTCATGCTTACGAGAATATGAACATGTATTTGGCGAAAATGGCGGATGAAAGTTGACGGGAGCATGAGCTACAGTCCTGCAGATGTTAGTCAGCTCTTCTTCTTCTTCTTCTTCTTCTTCTTCTTCTTCTTCTTCTTCTTCTGCTTTCACTCTTCCTCTCACACATTCTGTATTGTGTATCTCTGAATCTCTCTCTCTCTCTCTCTCTCTCTCTCTCTCTCTCTCTCTCTCTCTCTTTCTCTCTCTCTCCACTACTCAATTCTTCAGTTATCGACGACTTTCTTAATCTTTCAACTACTTTCTAACGTTCTCTCTCTACTCTCTGTCTTTCTCCTTTAATAGACCACTCACCAAGCGGAAGTAAAGTATGAAATTCGGTAAAAAAGACAATTTTTAAAAAAATTTTATACTTGGCGTTCGACTTAAGATTCGTGTAATTTCAGTTCGAAGCTCAGAAAATCATTGGAAATGCATGACAGTTTGATACATGTTTCAGATGTATTCATGCCGATGCAACATCAATAAAGCTACAAAATATATATTTTGTTGAAAAATTCTTTTTTTTTCACTTTAAAAAGGAATTGAAAATGAAGATACGTTGATGAAAGCTTTTCTAGATTTTCAATACTCAACCACAGAATCTTTTTGATTTCAAAGAAATTCAGAAGCTTTATTTGAATTTTAATTGTTAATACGAACGACAGTTTGCGTAGAAATAATTAGTGAAATATCAGAAATAGAATGTATTTAGCAAGCGTCATGACAAAGATCATGAAGAAGTCTTTAGCAGATATGCTTATACATGTTCTTTTGATTTCTCTGTATCCTTTCATCTAGTTTCTGCAAAATAAAACTCAAGAATCTTTACACAGAAGAAAAAAACATAAGGAATCAATGACTATCACCATACTTTCGCTGGTCTTCGTCGATTTTCATCAACCTAATGAACATCACAAAACTCTTGAATTTGGATAATTACATTCAGATTCGTAATTAATCAGCCATGTCACATTCCAACAATGAGATACCGTCTGATATCATAATGTTCGGAACAATTTATTAGATTTACAATGTAAAGAAAGAAAGAAAGAAAGAGAGAGAGAGAGAGAGAGAGAGAGAGAGAGAGAGAGAGAGAGAGAGAGAGAGAGAGAGAGAGTGAACTACCTAAGCTTTGGGAACAAATCTCAAACTCAAAGCTCTTACTGTATATACATATTTAGTATGTGTCCCCTCGTAATCACAGCAGATGTATAGTATAGGCGAAGGACGTCGTCTGGAAGTCTTTACTATTTTCTTCAACCATATATCTGCAGATTTTTCTTTGAATTTTTGCATGAATTCTTCATAATTAGACATTTTTTTGTTTTTCTTTATCTCTCTTGCATATAAAATCAAAAATTGTCATACAAAATTATTTTTTTTGTATAGAGTTTGAACTTATTCGTATGTTTCTTAAAATGATTTTCTATTTTTAGAATTAATGACGAAAGGCGCAAAAAAAGATAAAAGATCTCTTTCTCTCTCTCTCTCTCTCTTTCCCTTTCTGTTTGTTTGTAATACTTTAAGTTCAAGTTTTTCTTGACATATATGTTAACTATAAGAAGCTCAACTTGAATATATGCAAAAAGCTTTCTCATTTCAAACAAAAATATCAACGTTGATGTTAGAATTATCAGATTTCTTTGATATTCCTCAGTCTTAAATAATTTTCATTTCAAATGGTAGCTATTAATTTATCTGATCCTAATCAAATCAATGGGACAGATGATCAAAATTCTACAAAAACAAAGATCCAAATATTTAACTGGATTCAGCTGCTTTAGAAGTTCAAAAAGAATCAGACAAGTTTGTATTTTATTTTTTAAGTAATTTTTATATTCAAAAAAATTATTTTTTTGAAATTTTTATTATAAATAAGTCAATTAGTACAGAAAAATGTTTAAATTTTCCTTTTTAATCAATAATCTTTTGAACTTTTCACATCTGTGTTTTGAAGTTTTATTTAAACGTTAAGTCATCTTCGTTCGTTTGAAAAAAACTCAAATAAAATTAGGTTTTTATATATTAACTATGTGAACATATAGTTGAGATTTTCCATATTATTGGATATCTTCGTAGCACTCCAGTCATTCGTTCCCAACAACCAACTAGCGAGGTTACAACTACTGAAATGAAGCCAGAACGTGGAGATTGTTTTGCTATATCATGTCTTACCTGTTGTTGTACTCTGAAGATTTCTTGTAATATTCCATTTTTATGGTTCAACAAGTTTTTATAAATGTTTAAAACATTTGTTAAAACTTGAAAACTTGTTTCTTCTAAGCATGTTATCCTTGTACTCAGCTATCAACAAAAAGTTCCATTATAACACACAAATCTGCAAGAAACTATAAAAGTCGTAAGCTTATATGCAAGAATCATCATCATTGAGTCTCCGTCTTCGACCTTCTCTTAATCTCTTCTCCGAATCGAAAATCTTTATGATGTCATATATATTTAATTGAATTAACGCATTAAACAGTCATTATTAAAGTTTATAAAAATGTCTTTTCTAAGCTTCAAACGTTTTTTTTCAAAATCAAGATAGTTGTAACGAAGATTTTACGAGCTTGATTGTCTGTTTTTTTTGCTCTAAATTAGAATTTTGAATAAGTTTGTTGTCTAATTTGATTTGCGGAACAATTTTGCGATATCAAGGCAATGCTTTGTTTCATGTTTGACACAGACTTTTTTTTTTGGTTAAAAATGAAAGAGAAAAAAAGGGTAAATGACGATAAATCTTTTTATTTTCAAAATAATATTGGATATTAAAATCAATTATTATACTCAATTTTTACAAATATATACAGATAATGAGCTAATTTCTCAATGTTTTGCAAACAATTCTCTGAATTAACTTGTAATCTGCAGATAAGACCTTCTATACTATATCTCAGACACTTCTCGATCTTTTTCTGACCAGCCTTTGGCTAAGATTTCTTCTTCTGTTAATGGTCTTGCAGGCCCTGGTCCGACGGTATATTGGCTTGGAGGTGCATACAACAGAATAACCTGAAATTACAGATGTGAATTATATGAAGAATCTGGGAGACGATTTAATGATTTTGTGGGACAGAATCTTGTTGCAAGCTTATATTTGAGTGAAAGAACGTTTAACAGCCAATTTTAAGTCAAGGAGATCCACCTTTCCGTCTGGTGAACGTGATTTACACATAAATTCTCCTATCCATCTGCTCTTACTGACGATTTCAGAAGGCGATATTACAGACTCAAACGATCTTCCGAACATGGCTTCCATCTCATTCTGAAATGTACAATTGCAAAAAAGTGAAAGTATATGAAATCATTCGTGTCATTGAGAACTCAGACGATTTCAGTTATTTGTTTTCTTTCTTTGAGGCAAAAGCATGACTAAGTGTCTGAGAAGCAAAAAAAGTTTATTGAGAACCTTCATATCTGTTGCCTGCTTCATCATGTTGCAGTTCTTCCATTTTTGACGATGTGAAGGATTATTCATAATTTGAGTCATAGCAGACATCATAGCTACAGAACAACACTTGTATCCTAAATTATCAAGAGATTTCTTCATGCAACTCCTATCAAATATCTTTTACCATATTGATTAATGAAGCATTTTGGTGGAGGAGGTGTTGTAGTTGGGGGTGGTGTTGGATAGGTTGGCGGTGGGGTTGGATAGGTTGGTGGTGGGGTTGGATAGGTTGGTGGTGGGGTTGGATAGGTTGGTGGTGGAGTAGCATACACTGGTGGTGGTGTGGCATAGATGGGTGGTGGAGTAATGTATGCTGGTTGTGGCGGCGTAACATATAGCTGAGGCACTACGTATCCTTGACTCATATACATAGATGGCTGTTGAACTAGAATCTGTTGTCGATATGTTTCAGCATGGTATGGCTGTTGGGGTCGACCAAACACATATCGTTCGGATGGCAGAGGAAAAACTGCTGAAGCTTGTCTGTAGGCTAATGGAGAAGCATATGGACAGCTATTGCAATCCTAAAAAAAGTGTTTGAATTAAAAAAATTGAATTTCAGTAGATTTTGAAGTTAAGCTTGTGATGGAAGTAGGATATTTCAATCTTCAAGATGAAACTTTTTTTAATACTTTTTGTGTGTTCAAAGATAGAAAAGGGATACTTGCATTCCATTCAAACAAGATCTAAATGAACTTTCAACCTCCAAATGCTATTTCATTTATAAAGAAAATTATTTTTGGAATACAAAAGAAAAGAAACAAAAGCTCAAAAATTTGTTAGAAAACAAGATTTCTAGCCTGAACTTCATGTTTAACTCTCTAACTAAACTAGTTTATTTCACTAATTTCTATGATTTAAAGTCTAAATTATGGATTTTTTCTGAATATTTTCTCTTCATTATTTCATTATCATTTGTTTTTGTATAATATAGAACAATGCCTGTAATCTTAATGAGGTAGAATTAAGAGATAAACGTTTTTCAGAAACAAAAAAGTGAAGTCGATGAAAAGCCCGTGATCTGATTAATCATCGTACTGTTCGTTCATTAATCTTTTATAGAAAAAAATAGCAAATAGATGATGTTGAAATCAACCGTTTTGCACATATTTCTCATCAAAAATGAAATGTTCACGTAGAGCACGTGAGATAGATTTCTAATATATGTTAATGAAGAATAAATATAATAGATGACATGAAATTTTGCATTAGACGAGAAATTAATTATATGAGAATAGAAAAGCTGAAAAAGTCTTTAAGAACTAAAAATTAATAAAAAAAAAAGAAGACAAATATTCAAATATAAAATAAATATTCAAATACTAATAATAATAATAATATATACTATATTAAGTGTATAAGATGATGCATATTATTAACTATATACATATAATTATAGGCTTTGAATTAATTTTAGATGGTAATAATGTTCTTAATGAATTAAAAAACTTTTTTTTCTTTCTTATTAATGTATTACGAATATATAAAATTGTATAATTTACCTGAGCTTCAACGAATATGGTAACATAGATAAGTGATAGTAGGCTTATAAGCAGTAATCGAGATATCATTTCATATGCTTAAACTTTGAAAATTAAATAAAATTGTTATTGTTTTACTATATGTAATATAAATTATAATATTTGTTATAAAGCTTTCAAATATTAAAAATTGAATAAAGAAGTGTAGAGAGAGGGAGAGAGAGAGAGGAAGAGAGGGAGAAAGTAGATGAGATAAGAAGAATTTTAAAAATAAATTTATATCAGACTTCGGATGAGTGAACGTCCTTATATGTGTTACCTGTCGACGGCACATGTCTGTATGTCCCGCCTATTGTCGTTAGCAAAACCGGACTACCGAAGTCGGAAGCAAGTTGCAAGATACGTCTTCATCTTTTTAGAAAATTTTGAGAATCATCATCATCATCTTCGTTGTCGTCGTGATGCGAAAGTCATTATATGTATGTATTTGAGAAGTTTTTCAATTTTTGTGTTTTAAAAAAATTTTTAATGAAATTGAGAAGCTTGATGGAAAGGTTGTTGGCTGAAGCGAAAAGTTTGATTAAAGCTTATAGAGTAAGCGGATTGATATTCTAATAATATATAAAACTAATTTAACTATACACATAGTATATAGTATATATGAAAATGTACTTTCTCTCCCCCCCCCCTTCATAATTTTTTTTGCTTCAGTTAATATAACATGTATGTAGTTAGTAAGTAGTTTGTAAGTTATGTATCTACATATAAGGCTTGTAAGGCTGTTGAAACGATGTCCAAAACTCATATAGTTAAGAACATATATGTACATATATAGTTATTCATTATACATCAACGTATATGTATATTAGTATAGATAGATGTATATATCCACATTCAATTCTTTATTCTTTTCCTATTACTCATAAGATAATTTGAAACTGAACTCAGAATTGCTAATACAATTTAAGTGGAAAAGTCAGATGAAGATGAACTGGCTTCTATTCTCTTACTCTACTACTCATATCCGACGACGTAATACGACCACGTCAGCTTTTGCTTCTGTTTCTATTTCTTCTTTTTTTTTCTATTTTTTGGCTTTTCTCAGTCTAGTATTATTGTTATTAAACTATTACAAAATACCAAATATTCCAAACACTTAAATGAATTATCTGATTCTCTACATTCTACTACTACTACTTCTTCTTCTCCTCCTCCTACTTCTCCACCTACTCCTCCTTATCCTCTTGCTTCTTCTTCTTCTTCTTCTGTTTTTTCTTCAATTCCTCCATTTCAGCTTATTCTTAACTCTTTGCAAAAGCATGACGAGAATCACTTGTTTTGTTTTTTCCACAAAATTCTCAATACTGATGATAGTTGAGTACTTTTCTCTGTCTCTCTATCCATCTCTCTATATAATTCTCCTTTAAGCTGATATTAAGCTAATAATCAAGAACTTTTGATATAACATTGATAATTTCACATAAATATATATGAATATACATATTTATTTGATAATATGAAAAACGGATAAACTACTACAACAGGATATATATATAGAGGGAGGGAAGTGAGAGATTAAGCTAAATAACGTTAAATTGAGAGAGGCATAAAGAAATAGAGAAAAACGAGAGAAGGGATAGACGAGAATTAGAGGAAAAATGAAGGCAGTAATAGAGTACATAGAAAGGGAGAGGGTGATAGAGAGAGAGAGAGAAAGAGGAAGAGAGGTAGAGATAGTTATTATATATAATTCCCTTTATTCCTATGCCTTCCATTATAATCTTACTTTTGTCATTTATGTATGCTTTTTCTCATCTCCTTCATCCTCTCCCTCGGCTTCTCCCCTCCATTCCTTTTCTTCTGCTTCATCTTAATTTCTCTTCGAGAGTATTTTAAAATATTTCTTATTATGTATTATTTCATTTTTGATTATTTAATTCCGTAATATTGACAATATTTCGTTTGTTAAAAGTGATTATACTGTTAAATCTAAAGAGCTTTTTCACATTTGAATTTTCTATTTTTACATTTTCAAATTACTTTTCAGACTTGCTTCCGTGCAGCTCTCTGCAGTTATTTCCGAAATTCATAATTTCAGTTAGTCTCTTCTCACGGTGAGCATCCATGTTCATTTTTCAAACTTTTTTTCTCCAAACATACACAGTCGTCTAAACAGATTTTTTATGAAAAAAATATTATAAAAAACATTGCATTTCCATAAGAAATCAAATGATTATTAGCCAACTATTCTTAATTTTTTGAATATTAAGCAAACGTTTAATGAAAAAACATTTCGTTTTCATTTTTTTTCTGAAAAAAATATTTCTGGTGATTTATCAAAAAGAAAAAACTTAAAGAGATACAGAATATAGGACGAGATTGAGAAAGAGTTATATTCTATTTTGACATTCATATTAGAACTTCAAAATAAAAATCTGTTTCTTTAAGCTTAACCACCTGCGTAAAAAGCCCATCGAACTTGAACGAAAATTAATTGTGAAACACAGCTGGAAAAAGGATTCAGAGAAGATAACGGCAATATGTTGGAGAAAGTGAGTTATTTGTATATATATACATGTATTTTAAACATCATATTACTTTATCTCTCTCTCTTTCTCTCTCTCTCTCTCTCTCTCTCTCTCTCTCTCTCTCTCTCTCTCTCTCTCTCTCTCTCTCTCTCTCTTGCTTTTCTCTTCGCTGTGTCTTTCTTTCAATCTTACTCCATTTTTCTATCTTTCCTTCTATATGTTTCAGTTTTTTTTCTATATTTCTAGCATATATTATATTGACTTGAGCTATGTCTCTCTGATTATAAGCTGCTTTCAACCAATTCAACTTACTCAATTTTGTCAGTTTACATCTTTTCAAATATATCGTTTGATATAGCATTTATTCTCCCATTTGCATCATATTGCATCCCAAAAGCTCTGATTTTTTTCTTCATTTTCAGTATTTTTTCAACTTGTCAACCAATGTGTTTGATTCAAAATTATCTTCTAATCCTGAAACTTTGAGGAAAAAAAGCATTTCTTTCAATACGTCTCGACAATACAAATGAAATTCCAAATATTTCTTTTGTATTTTTTTTCAGACAACCAAATTCATCAAATATTTATCTATATCTGAATATATTTTAGTACATGTAACACATTCAAGTATTTTTTTTATTCAAATATTATATTGAAGAAGAAAAATAAGAGTAAAGTTGAGTAAAATATAGAAAAAAATGATTAACAATAAAAGAAAGAGAGAGAGAGAGGGTGAGAGAAGGGGAGAGAGGAACAGAGTTGTGAGTACGATAGAGAGAGAGGAGGCATAGAGAGAAATAAAGAGAAAGAGAGACATGATTGAAGAGATATACTTAAAAGGATAGAAAAAGAAAAGACCTATGTATATATGTGTGATTAGGATGAAAAGAAGCAACCGAGTAGAACGTTTAATCAAAATAAAATTAATTCTAATAGTCACGTGTACTTCACGTAAAATTCAACATACAACGCCTCATAATGATTACATAAAATAAGATTAACTAATTCATAAATATAAAAAATAAAAATATAATATTTTAATTTCAATAATATGCTAATTATATTAAAATTATTTATTATTTATAAATTATATTTGTATATTCTTTTACCGAGTTACTCGTTGTGATTCATTCAAAATTAAAAACTAATTTCTTAGTTTTGATTTTTAGTGTTTGTCGTAAGGTTTTATTCTGTATATATGCTGGGTATTGTTATAAAAACTTGCCAAACTTTGAGATTTATGCGTAAATCTCATGGCTGAAATATGCTTTTTGGGGTTGATCTCTTCAAGAACACAAAGAGAAATGATGAAAATAAGGAAAATATTTGATTAGATAGAAAGTTCAAATGTTTTGTTATCATTTTTTGGTATATAAAATGAATGTATTTTTATTATTATTATATTTATATAGTTATAACTAAAAATGATCAAAAACCCAAATAAGAATGAAAAGATCAAATGATCGTTTTTAACGAAATCTCAGTTCAGTTCCCAGATTGTTCGATTACTTGTCGAATGTCAATTCCCAAAGGAATGTTCATTTGTCTTTTCTTAGCAATCCCCCCCACTCTACCACCACCACCACACCAACACCAACGCCATCACCCCCCCCCCCTCTTTCCTCCCCCTCCTCCCTCTCTCTCTCTCTCTCTCTCTCTCTCTCTCTCTCTCTCTCTCTCTCTCTCTCTCTCTCTCTCAGTGCCACGGCTTCTAAGTTTCTCATTTTCCATTCATAGTCTATTTTGAAAATTGCTGTATAAATGAGCTTGAATTTTTTAAAATATTCTGAAAATTCACTGTGCATCCTTCTTCCTTTTTATCTTCGCCTCATATTTCGGCATTTTCTTTCGTAAACTTTTTCTCTTTTCTTCATGCATGTATGCATTTTTGTGAATTCGCTCTCGTCCTATCGTTTAATGGTTAACATTTCAAGTATGATTTTCACATTTAAAATGCTTCAAGTTCTATTCTTTCCCCCCTGAAAAAAAACTTTTTTCTCCCTCTTATCCGGTTCTCTGCACACTCTTATCTCCCCCTCTCTTGTATCCCACCTTCTCCTTCGTTGCTGTTTCCTGCATGAGCTATAATTCCAACTCAACTCCAACTTTTCCCGTGAAAATTGAATTATTTTTTTCCTTCAATTTTTCGACTTTTTTATTGTTTTATATAAACTATATTCAATTTTTTTAATATATATATATATATGTAAATGTAAATACATATCTATATTCATATTCCATATATTGAACCAATTTGCTAAGATATATATCTTAATCAATTTCTAAAATTTAATTTCTTATATATCTTTTTATAAAATTTCATAACTATTTCTCAATTTTAATTTGAAAAATGTGTTGTAGTGAGCGTTTTGTCTTCCACACTCGTCGCTCACAGCTAGAAATACGTTTTGAATTAAGTTCAAAAGAGCTCCTTTTCCCTTAAATAAGTCTATCCTGAATACGTTTTACTCAAATAACCGGATTTATCGACTTTATACCGGAAGTGCAAGACTTTCTTAAGTCATTCCGCAAATTTCTTCTTTTCATATTGCAGCAAAGTCGCTTTGATAGACCATGCCTCAGCTGGCTTCATGTCCTGCTCATTGAACTCACTTAACTGCATACACAGCCAACAAGTTTATGTCATGTTACTTATCTAGTTTATATGATAATATAATTAAAGAAATTATTATAAAACTGATATATTCTATTGAACTATTCCTAAGTATTAACGTCCTTTATCTCTCTTACTAACTGTGCTTTCAATGTTTAATTAAATGTTCTAAATGTTCATCTATTTCTATGAGCTAAAATAGAAATGAATAGAGCATCAGGGCATTTGATGATTCTCAAAAAAGAATTTTTGAAATGAAGCAGAACAGAAGCAGGAAAGGGAACATGAAGCTGTAAGATATGTAGAGAGAGAGAGAGAGAGAAAGGATGAACTTTCTGTTCAAAAATCAAACAGGAAAAGGCGATACTTTACATTTTTTCTTCAATAAGTCCTTATGAAATAGATATATCCTTTATAGAATTTATGAAAAATATATTTTTAGTCTAAGCAAAATGTGAAAAGAGTCGAACATTTTTGTGAAAATGTCAAAAACCGACTCATCCATTTACATTCATCATTGTATCACACAATACGTCTCTCAGACCAATAAACTGAAAAACTAAAAGAGGTATCAAGAGAGAGATTGAGAGAGAAAGAGACCTTGCAGCTGCCCTTTTATGCTCTTTGCTGCAGCAGCATGCTTTTCCAACATATTTATAATTTGGAAATTAAGTTCAGAAATGCGATTGATCGAACTAATCAGCCTCACTACCTCATTTCATCCAGGTAGCAGTAATTGTCAAGCCTGTCTGTATGAGTCTGTTTTCAAAATTTTCGGGAATTTTCGAAATTTTGAAAACAAAATAAAAGAAAACTCAATATCCGGTTTTTGTTTTGTATTTTCATCCAGGCATTAACATATAGTCCGAATATCTTCGTTGCCTCGGCAACAATAGTTTTCTTCTTTGCATTGAGTATGAACGGCTTCTGCTGAACCTTTTGACGGAATATGCTATTCATAAATCTGTATTATCTGAATACAACTCAATGATAACTATATCATATAATATTCCATGAAAATAGCTACAAATTTATGTAAGAGGTTGTGGAATATTCCAGATTTTTCTCGCAAATGCTTACACATACATACATCATAGTGTTCTGCTTTCTTGGTCTTCTGTAATAATTTCTCTTTTTCAAATCTCTCTCTCTCTCTCTCTCTCTCTCTCTCTCTCTCTCTCTTTCTCTCTCTTTCTCTCTCTCTTTCTTTCTCTCTCTATTTATCTATCGTCTCCTCATATACAAAGCATCTCATTCTTTATACTATAACACATAGTTAATTATAGTCTGATTTCCAAACAATTATCATCCAAAAAAAAAAATTTTTTCAATTTATAACCTTTAAAGTAAATTTACACATACCTGTGTGCTACTTCTTTTTTTTTGAATAAAAGCATTTTCTAAACAAAGACAAAAAACCTCTCAATTTCATTATTGCACTCAACCTAATTAATTTTTTTTTGTTATGAGCTTAATTCAATTATATTTTATATAAAACTATTCTTATAATTTATATTATATTAATACTATATATTTATGTTTATTTGATATATCTATATCTATATATATCTATATATATTCATATTTCTTAGCGTCTTTGCATACTTAAACAAGATCAAACAGATGGAAAGTCAAGCAAAGCAAAACTCATTTGATTCTAATTTTTCTTTGGCCAATTTTTTTTTCTCATTTGTTCCCAAATCCCTTGCTCTCCCTCTTTTCATTGCTCTTTTCTGATCGCCGATTCTTTGGCTTGACTTCTATTCTCTCGTAAATCTGCTCGATATTTTCTCAAAGTGTTGCCTAAAGTACATGAACACGAAAGAGAAACGACGTGATGGTCCTCAGGGATAGATGTCGTTGTCGTTGATGTCGTCGTATGGAATCAGAACTCAACTTCACGGCATTATCATGATGTCATATTCACGCACACAACTATGCGTATATGTGTATATGTATAGGAGAACAATGAAAGAGAGAGAGACAGAGAGAGAAAAGAGAGTTGTGGTCAGGGATTACATCCTTGGCCAGCTTATATTCTGTTCGTTTGTAGTTTGTTCTTCGAACATCTTTCTGCCATTAGCAGATTGACCTCTTTTCTTGATTCTCATAGTTACTTCAATCTGCGTTTCCTCTTCTTCTAAGCTTTTATTTATGCTAATGAGGCAATAACATTCAAAGTTACACGTGAATCACGTGAACATTCCCTCAATTTTTTAAATTCAAATTCTGAATAACTTGACGAACGGTTGTAATCATCAGTTCCATTTAATGCCTTTTTACTTTCCTACCCGCTTCCTCTTTCATCAGCTTCATCCATGTCTCTCTCTCTCTCTCTCTCTCTCTCTCCCTCTCTCTCTCTCTCGATGGTCCTTTTCACGTATCTATCTTTCATTAACTCTCCTTCTTCTTTTCTTCTTTTTCTCTATATCTTAGTTTCTCCTCATTATCCTCTTTTTCCTCTTATTGAGCTGTCTATCTAACCTCTATGTGCTTCTGTTTTGTCGGATCATGCTCAGACCACTTCATCTCATTACATCCTTTTTTCTTCTTTTTTTTTCAGCTTTCATTTTCACATATACATGCATCTATGTATATTCTATGGAATATATCTTTTAATGTTTCAGCATAATATTCAAAAATTCAATCATATGAACCATTAACTAACTAATATTTCATATTATACTTTACACACATAATACTTACATCATTCCCATGGTTCATAACCATTTTTGATGTGTCTTCAGCTTTTTTTAAAGATAAACATCATCTTCATCATCATCGTTTAAACCCAGTAAGCACCTTTTATCAACTATTAACTATCGGCTTCAACCTTAAATCGTCTTCTTATCTTTCCTGATTATCTTTCATCTTTGAACAATTCAATGAAATCATTTCCATCTACTATTTCCTATGTATTTTAGTTGAACAAACTTCAATCTATTTCTTAGTTTTACTTTGCACATAAAGATATTGATGTATACATGTATGTATCTGGATACTAGATAGAGAAAACTCTGGAAAATCTAACTTATGCAGATATCTTACCTGGAAACGTTGTCGTTTGTTTGAACAGCTAAATCTGTATGTCCTACATGAGAAAGAGACAATATTAAAATTGAAAAAACACAGCTGCTTTTGGTGTAAATCGGGCAATTCATTTTGCTAATTAACACGCAAGAAAGGAATGAATCTAAGAATCTCTCTTGAATATCTACTTATCCATCGAGGTTAAAGTTGCTATTATACTATGTATCTATTAGAATCAATAGACGCAATGTGGAGAAACTAGACTTGTTATTTGTGCTTGGATGGAAATACACATAAATTTCTCGGATAGAAAGCGAGATTGAGACAGGGAATAAGGGAGGGGGGAGGGAATAAAGAGAGCAAGAAAGAGAGAGATAGAGAGAGATTTGAACTATTATAGACACACCGCTGATTTCCACTTTTGGTGGGCCTTCCTGGAAAAAATTCTAAAAAAAGAGCAATTCATGAAGAATATATCAAAAAAGTATTCGTTCCATGACAAGTTTCAAGAATATGCGCAACATAACAAACTTTTTCTTCTCTTTTTTCTCAACTAATAGCTGAATATATGTCTATTCATTGGTGTAAGAGAATGTTAGAACGTTTGTGAATGATTTTCCTTTTGGAATATCTTTCAAGTTGGCCATATGAACTGAAAGTTATTCCAAAATGAATTACAAAATGTATAAATAAACAGTTGATCTAACAATTTATAGATGTAAAAGAGAGAGAAAGTAAAGTAGTTGAAAGTAAGAGGTAAAAGAAGCTTAAACTGAGTGGGGGTGGTCTCTTATTTCTCACCACCCTCTGTTTCATACATACAAACTTCACCGCCAATCAAATAGTCACTGCAATTCCATTTATGTTTCCCATTCTCTTGTTCTCTTTCTCTCTCTATCTATCTATCTTTCACAATCTCTTCTTCCCTTACAATCTCCCTCTCTCTTTCCTCTACTTTCTCTCTTTGAAGCTCCCTTTCTTTTTCTATTTTCCTTACTATTTCTCTTTCCTTTCATCCCCTGTTCTATTTTCTGAATATATCTCAATCTTAGCTTCAACCGCTTTAATTTGTCAAATCGATTTCTGTCTCCACCTTATCCTCAAGTACAAAAGTTATGAATTTTTACTTAGAAAGATTTTATCTCATTATCACATCATTCTAGTATTTTCTTCTCATCTCATAGCCACACAACATGCGGAAAACGTGTATGGAAAGAGGCTTTATTTCAATTTCCCTCTCCTTCTCTCTCTCTCTCTCTCTCTCTCTCTCTCTCTCTCTCTCTCTCTCTCTCTCTCTCTCTCTCTCTCTCTCTCTCTCTCTCTCTATTTCTCTCTCTCTCTTTCTCTTCCTTTCTCTTTTCATATCTCCGGTTCTCTTACAAGCTATGAGCTATGCACATTCATGTTCTCTTTCACAACTTTTTTTTCTACAACTCTCTATATCAGCCTCCTGATGTTCAAAAAATTGCAGCAAAGTGAGCTGCTTGACCTTTTCCGGTTCTTTCTTTCCTTTCAATCCACTTAGATGTTCTTTTCTCCCTCCGTCTTTCTGCAAAGCTTAAGCTTTATCTCTCTTCTTCATAGTTTTTTCGAAGATGTTCTCAGTGTATTTCACAATTTTTCAATCTAAATAATCCAAAACTACAAAGAAAGAAAAATGTAAAATTTTCATTTTTCATTTTTTATCTTCTCAGAACTCTATCACAGCAAAGAAAGGCATTCATATTTCCTTCTTTAGATTAATATCATCATATTCAAGTGCTTCTATAATATTCACAAAACTAGCAGATGATTATTCCTTCTATATCAAGCTAATTTTTGTTTTTCGGCCACTTCTCTGCACGCCCCTTCCTCATCAAGCTTATTCTCTTTCACTCGTTTCATTCATTTTCATATACCTACATATAATTATTCACATATTCATAATGAAAAGAAAAACTTTTTTTTTTCAATCTTTTCGTCCTTCAAAAGTTGTTGTTTGTTGTTTCGAATTGCAGAAAATGCCTGATGAAATCTGACTAAGCATGGTCAAAATGTAACTAAGAGGTAGATCTTGAAGAGAAAGAGAAAGAGAGAGAGAGAGAGAGAGAGAGAGAGAGAGAGAGAGAGAGAGAGAGAGAGAGAGAGAGAGAGAGAGAGTAATATAGCGGCAGTCTGATGTTGAAATGAATGTACTTCTCTGCTTTCCGCACAGATAATTTCCTTTTTTCTCCAAGGCAGACAGAGTCTTTTTCCTCTTGAAATGATTATTTGAATTTGAGACGACTATGGACGGCGCAAAGACTTTTCTGGGGCTAGCTAGCTTGCTGCATGTAGCAAATTCTTAGTTAGTCAGTATGTCCGTTTATAATTGGCCAGATACATGCACAGACTGCTATGCAGTTTTATTCATTTCATGTTTATTTCTCTTTTTCCATCATCAAATATGACAATTTCTAGTTTATCTGCTTCAAAAACTCATGTTTTTTCCTTATTTTTTGCAATTTTTCCCATTTCAGCAAACATCTGTATCATCAATTCAACTACGAAGTGCTATGGATTATATTTCTTCATTTGATATTCGTTTGAGTAAAGATGTTTATTATGCTGGTGAAACGATTACTGGAACTGTTTTACTTGAAAATACGGAAAATATCAAGATTAAAGGTCTGTAATCGTATGCTTCATTTGACTTTTATTTCATTAAAACTTTAGGTATTCGAGTGTTATTACGAGGAAAAGTTCATGCAAACCTAAAGGTTGTCAAGTCCGGAGAACGTCGAACGATTAAGGATGACCAATACATATTAGATGAAAAAGAATTAATTTGGGGACGAGGTCAGTCATTAAGCTGCACATTTTTTGCTCTTAAAGCCTTTGTAATTTGTTCTCAAAAAATTAGAAATTTCATCAGAATCTCTGTAAGTAAAATCCTTCTTTTTTCCTCTTTTGCGCTTGCTCTTTCTCTCCATGTGTGCATTATTTTCCTCATAAAGAAGTCAATTTATCCAAGTAATTTGAATCAAATACTTTCGTGTATTTCAGATAAATCGGAGGACTGCGAGGTAATTCCTATTCTGGCTCGCGGACTTCACAACATGCCATTCTCGTTTGCTCTTCCTCAAAGCACACTTCCTTGTTCATTGGAAAGTCGATATGGCACTATTCGTTATTACATTAAGGTAATATAATAACTTTAATATACATATAGTTAATACTATAGTTATACCCTATAAAGTATATTAGAATTTTTATTTTTGAGAGAATATATTTGAAAAGAATTAGGAAATGACATCATTTTTCCTTTTTTTTTTTGGGATTGAAAAATGATGAAAATTGGGAAAAGATCTCTAACTGATCATCATATAATTGAATAAATATTTCGAAAAAAAAAAGAAGGGAAATACAAGCTTTTTCATTGATTATATAGATATTAGATGTAAAATCTTATGAAAGAATCTCACATTTCAATGAATATAATGGAAAAAGAACACTTTTTCAAGTGAAAATACATAGATATTTGAGCTTTAGATCGCTATGTTTCAAGCGTTTTAAGACATTTGTTTCTACATTTTTCAGGTTATCATCGATATTCCATATGCTTCATCGCCTCAGGGTATCAAATATTTTACTATTATTGGTCCACATATTGACTGTATGGATGAGAAATATCTGGTTAGTAATATACATATATAGCTAAGCTTCTGCTGATTACCATTCTCTTCATTTCATTTTGTCAAACTTTAATAAACTTTTCAGGCTCCGCTTGCCGGACAAGATCGCAAAGTAACATGTTGTTGGTGTTGTCAACGAGGAGCATTAGCTCTACGAATAACGTTAGATCGAACAGCATATGTTTGTGGAGAAAATATACGAATTCGGGCTCAAGTTCTCCTAAATTCTTCTTTTTTTCCTAATTTATCTCGATGTTAGGTCGAAAATTGGCAATCTAGTCAGCAAGTTGTATCAATTAAGCTCATACAACATGTGGAATATTTTATAGAAAAAGGAGTATTAGGTGAAAATAAGTCTGTTACCTGTACAGTTTTTGAACACAAGTAAGTTTATAGAGCTAAGTTTTATTCAAGTTGTAACTTGTGTAAAACTATTTTTTTACAAATTTCAGCTTTTAAATATAATATTTATGTTATAGATCTCCACCAATTGCTGCAAATTCTCAAGGAAAATATGATTCAACTCTTGAACAACCATTTCGTTTACCCGTTGTTCCACCATCTCTTGTTGGTGTCACACGCTTGATTCAGATTTATTACGTTTTAAGGGTAAATTCTATCAAACTCAGCGTTAATTAATTCGTAAATTATGCTAATTTAAGGCTTGCTTGGAAGATGAGAAAGGAAATGAATGTCTACATTTGGATTTTCCTTTAACAGTTGCGACATTGCCATATCGTATACCGAATGCACCCATGCCATCCATAGAATATGGTGAGTTTTGAAGGTGAAACAGTTCAAAAAACGATTGAATATCATCTCAGATTTCTGTTCTCATCACGTTGAAGGCGGCAAATATGTTTCACCAGAATTCCGATTAGGCCAAGTATATGATGGAGAGGGCGAAGAAGCTAATAGGGAAGAAGAAGTGATTCTATTAATTTTTTAAAATTTTTAATTGTAAAAATTCATTTTCAGATTGTTTTATATCGTCCAGTTTATGCACGAATTGCTGAAAGACGCTTAGGTTCTCCTCAATTAACAAAAGAAGTTCGATCCGGATCGGTAAGCATCTCACAAGCTTCTTACAAACTATACAAACACATTATGTTTTCTTATAGTTTACACGCATTGCTGATAGTACTCAATCCATTATAACTGAAATCAACGGACGTCGACGAAGTGTTATTGTATCATCGCCATTGATTGGAGAAAAAACATCATCGGGTCTGAATCTGGCAGAACCAGATGACGATCCCACTGGTCCACTCATGAGCAAAAAGAATTAAATGATTGTAGAGCCAAATTTAACAAATAATTTGGATAACATACATTTCAATATACACAAAATATAAATCTCTCATATACGGTTCCAGATCTCCTGAAAGCAGTGTTGTTTCATCGTTTCTGTTGTTTTTTTTTTCTGAAAAATTAATCTTTTATATACATACATATACGGATGTTTGTATATAAATTTATATATATATATATATATATTTTTTTTTGTTTTTATCTCAAATACTTTATCTTACTTAAGCTCACTTGTACGAATAATTAAGTATTAATTCATTTTTCTTGTATTAATTACTTTTTTTTATACAAAAAAAAACAAAATTTTCAATTTTCAGATAACTTATTGTATTTTAAGTTTTCCTTTCCTTCTCTTTTTTCATTTTTTTATACACATTCATATACTTATTCATACACACACACCACACACACACACACATTCAACAAAACGACGAATCTTGCGAATTACGATCTAAATTAAATTTTTTTTTCTCGAAATTGTTACGTAAATATTCGTTTAAAAATATTTTATTATGTTTATTTTTTATTTTATAATTTATAATTTATATAGATAACGAATTATTACAATCATTATCATTATCATCATCATTGCTTTCCATATAATTTGATTTAGTTTCTTCTCTGTTAATACTATAATACCTTTATACCTCAGGTTTTAATATAATCTGATTTCACATCGATTTATACGTCTTCTTGAATTCTTAAACAAATTATTTTTCAAAATATTGATATAAGATGATAAAAATAGAAATTTTACATGACTTAAACTGTTATTATTCAAATATTTTACGTGAAGTTTCACGTGAAGTTTCACGTGGCATAATTTGGGATTTTTTTTAAAGTTGCAAACAATACCTTCCTTCTTCTTCTTCTTCTACTTCATAAGTCTTACATCTATTCAGAAACACATTTAACCAAATTAGATGGATTTCAATTAACTGATATCGATGAAGTCACATTGACTAGTCCAATGTTTCTATTTAATAGAACAACATATAGTATGAATGGAATGCAAGTAGAAAATATTATAAATCCTGGAACAACATCACTAATGAAAGGACTTCTAACCTAATCTTCGACGATGAACAAACAAAATAAAAATCTTGGTTGGATTTTGAAAACGAAGAATATCATTCAGAACAAGATAAATTAAAATTGAAAAGGCATTTTGACATTCTGCATTGCACTGACTCACATCTTTGGATTCGCTGAATGTTACAACCGGATTGTCTACGGATGAAAGCACCCAATTATCACTCTACGCATTACCTGAAAACAAAAATTCCATTGTTTCTATAGATCTTACTCGAAGTTTACCGCAAAGATGAACATAAGTAAGCTAAAGTGAATCATTCCAAAGATTATGCCTTAGTTATCAAACAGTTTCAAGAGCAATAAGCTCATTCAGATACCATTCATATCTCGTCAATTTGAGAGTTATAACATTCCCAATCGTGAATTTACTTGAAAGCTTAGAACTAAATATGATAAAATAAAATATATTGTACTTTATCTTTATTATTATTATTATCCTCTTCTTGTTTTCGATGTATCAAAAACAAAATGATAGAATTATTGAAAGTAGACCAGATGTTTCAATAAAAACATTGCTCAAAGTACTAAATGTTATTGTTTGATACTTTCGGAGAACGTTGTCAAAGTCAAGGATCATCGGGTTGAGGTGATACAATCTAAAAAAAAAATAAAAAATATTTGAATTTAAAACATTTATGAATTCAAATCTGATTCTGAGATCTATGAATTAACTTTTTCTCGATATCCATACCATTTCAGAAACATCTTTCTTACAATAGAAGATTCTTTTACTTTTCTAGTTCTACGTTTTAGAATCTTCTCCTGGACCTGGATGTATTTCTTAAACCTTAAATTGAAGAAATTTGAATTTGAAGTTCAGAACTCCAATTAGTCAGATATCCATTATCAAAAATTACTTTATATTTTGTAATTCGAATAGTATCACCAACCTTGAATCTTAACCGTCGAACACTTGAGCCCCGGTACTTTCTCTTCTCTAGCATTTCCAGTAAGCTGAATTATTCACGGTCGACACCTTCGTTGTATGGCAAGAGGAAATGTCTTTAAGATAGGATTTCACGGCGATAACTTGAGTTTATGTTGGCTTTCTAGAGTTGGGTGTGATTAACTCATTATCTTGTTCCGTCGTTAAATATTTGAATGAACCCTTTGGCTTTTCGCCAATTTCAAAGTTATTTCGATTTCTTGTTTCTCCCCAAAGGCGGATCGGACGGTTTTCTATACATATGTTCGAGTTTTTATCAAAATTCAACAATATTCTTGAATATCCAACACTTTTCAGTCTTTCGAAGTTGACTTATTTCTTTCAAATTTCCAAAAATTGATGTAAATTAGTCAATTCTCTGAGATTAGAGAGTGAAAATGCATTGTATTCAATAATGAAAAAGAAGTAGAAATATGAAACAAAACTCTTTATATATCCATTTGGTTATAGACAAAAGTGAAAGGCAAGATTTGGAAAGAAAAAAATGAAATAAATCTAGAGATCGATATGGCTAACTCTCACAAAGTAATAACACTCTACGACCGTAAAAGTATGAATGACGGAAGGAAAAAATGAAAACATAATGACGTAATTGAGAAGAAAACGAAAGAATAAAAGAAGGAGAAAGATAGAGAATTTTCGAATTGGTTTTAGTGTTTCAAGAATGATCTGCTAATGAGTCGTCGTTGTCTATAGACGATGTATGCCATTGCAACCAATAGAGCAATAGCTAAGATGAAGACAAGAACCATGAAAGCCATGAGTTTATCTGAAAATTGAATGAAAACTTGAATATTTCAATTGAAAATGAATTCATACTTGTGGTGAAACAAGTCTTCACCATACGATCTTCAATTATGAATCGAGCAGAATCTCCTTCCATCAGTTCTTCTGAAATAATATTTTGGGATGAAACTACTTGTGATTAGAAGTCACCTTGGTTGTTGCCACTTTCTTCAAGTCCAAATACAATTAAGCCCTTCTCTGGCAGATCGAAATCAGCAACAGTGATTGGAGAGCTCTTGTTGAAGGCTGAAAATATGCAAGCTTTAGCCTATCATTATTTAGAAATTAGACAAAAAAAATAGAAAAACAACAGAATAGCATACCCCATACGTGTCTTTTAACCAATCGAGATGCTGCACTACCGAGTCTTTCATCAACATATGGTTCGCTGGTAGTTCCTTGAAGGTCAGCATAAGTTGGATTAGTTCCTGGAGCATGGCTAGCTCGTGCATCAGACTTTCCAATGTTGATTATGGACTGTAAGGAGATATAAGTACATATTGTGTTGAAATTTCAAGAATACCTTTTGATTTGGTTTAGGATAAACAGCAGCAGAATTATCTCCAGGAATTTCGGTTGTAGGATATTCCTCAGAAGTAGCATACTTGTCAGTTGTATAGCTGTCTCCTAAATAGGATTTGTTTCTCCAAAAACGAAAGAAAAGCAATTCAACTAATTACCTTGGGAGGTTGGATAAGCTCCAGATTTTGTTGTAGCATAATCCTCAGTCTCTTCAGTTGATGAAATTTCAGTTGTTCGGGAAGATGGTTCAACGTAAGTTTGGCCTTGGCATGCTGGCTTCTGAAGAAATTTTGCATAAGATATGCTTCAGAAATCTGATTAAATCTCACAGCAGCACTACATCCATACTGCTTATCCTTGATTGTTAACCGTATTTGGCAGTTGAAATAAAGACCAGTTTTGTCGGCAAATTTGAAAACCTTAAATGATGAGCATTATCAGCTTTTCCGCAGTTTTAACATCATACTTGAGCCGGCTTTCCAGCTGATAAATCTGATAAATAATCCAAATTTTGCAAGATGATACCATCAATTGAGCAACTGTACAATGATGAAAAATGAAAACAAACGTCCGAAATGCAAAAAATCAAACCCATTGGCATCGAGAACAGTAACTGGTGGCCCTCCTTGTCCATCATATACAGTACATGAATGAACTTTCATGCAATAGATATCTTCCATTTCAGATACACAAGTCCATTTGTGGTATACGGTATCTCCGACACGAGCATACTTGATTGGAACACCATTTGGTCCATCAGATAAGATTTCATATCTGTATAATAGTTAGTCTTGTATGTAAGGATGTCTAGATAAAGTTAATCACCTGCAAACTGGAAGCTGGGTCTGTCCATCTAAAGCCTGAGTAGTCAAAGCTCTGAAAAGTTTGAATACAGGAGGTATGCATAAGGTGAAAGTGAAAAAAAGTTTTTAAAAGAAAAATGTTGCAGATGGTCAATGTCCAAAGCATCAATATCTAATTATTCTGGTAATTACTCATGTTAACTAGACTAAAAAATCAGTTTTCTATCTAGATATATAGGAATTTGAAGCTTTTTTTGGAATTCTTTTGTCAAAAATGTTCCAATGCGTACGTCAGTTTACTAACTTTTTCTTTACTTTTTTACCTCATTTACCCGATAGTATGTACAATAGAAAATTGCAATTTTCAGGAAAGTGAACGATTAACCATTAAAGGAAACGGGACACCATCTTGTAATGGACCGAGAAAAGCTTGTTTTTCCTCATGTAGTTATGAACAGTTTTTATATTTTTGTAACAACTATTCATTCATTTTTCATCTTCAATTTATATATCAAATCCAGTTTAATATCGTTTGGCGCAATGGGGGGAATTTTAGAATTTTTTTTTTGATCAAATATAGTGGCGGAATTTGAATTTTTCTTTTCAATCTGCCAGTTTCAAGCAAATTTCTTATTCAAATTGTATATTTAACTAAATGCTTATATGGTTAACGGCAAGGCCAATTGACGTCGTTTACGCTAGAATCATTGTCTATATAATCGTTGTTGTCGTCGTCGTCAAATATATATATTTCATCTGATGGCAATTGGATTTGATAGGTTTGCAATGGATTTCGAAAAGCTGTACGACGCCGACAACGATCCGTTAGATGACGTTGTCTAATATGTGGCTAAGATGTGAATTGTTCGTAGAACTATTGGCAATACAGAGATAGAGAGAGGGAGAGAGAAAGAGATAGAGAGAGAGAGAGAAGTGAGAATAAAGAGTTATAGAGGACGTTGATCAGTCAAGAGAGAAAGGAATAGTGAAGAAGAGCGTGGTAGAGTAAACTGGTTAGCGGATTTGCGTTGACGGCTATGATGACACTCGGCCCTTAGACATATCCACAACACGGAACATAGGTATTTCATCTTCAATATTGTGGACTTTACCTTCTTTGAAGACGTCACCATCGGCATTTCAAGTCATGAAATGTCGTTTGAGAGAGTGAAATGCGAAAAGTTTAAAATTGATGGGAGAGAAAACGGTTAAGCCATTGAGGAATAGCTCAGGAAGAAGTGAAGAATTGATGCCACATGATGCTATATGGGGGCAATTTACATATCACAAGGTTGCAAGTAGCATGAATGAATAATGAATGAGACTTTTAAGTTTTAGAATTAAAGCTTTTGAGCTATACGAAAGACAATTTGATCTAATTGGCATCCAACAGTTCTCAAATGCAAATAAAATCTATACAATAGCTGTAAATATGGTTTTTTCGACAGTTAAAGGTTTTGTGATTGCTTCAAGATTTTTTAATTATATGCCATTCGACTAAAAATGGAATGTGTTCTTACGCGACATCTAGTTGCTGTTGAACTTTTTTGGTTGACTCCACATAGAAGCAACTTAAACGGTAAGCTCTATCAACTTTGGTAATAAAAATCTGAAAAGAAAACGATTTAACGGAGTGCGGACGTCGTCGGAAGTTTTATGAAAGCTTACTGAATGGAACGATACAATGACGGTTGTAATTACGACAACTCCATTAACCTTCAAAGGAAATGCTTGTGTAACTCAGGCTTACGTTGCAAACTTACTTCTCGTTGACGGCGAACACCGCATGAATCATGCTTTACGGAGAAACGATGATTCTTCTTGTTATCGCCCATGCTAACGCAGTTATCATCTGATACAAAGCCCTAAGAGAGAGAGAGAGAGTTATAGATTTTAGTTTTCAAGAAATCAATTACTTTCACGAAGATTTTACCGATGAAAGAATTTTTTGTGAGGAACAGCAGAGAAATAGAATCAGATTCACATTGAACTTCCGGATCACCTACAAAGTGTGAGATAATTAAAGTGAAATTCTGTACTTTTTCTAGTTTTCTATTCTATTTTTTCCGAAATATTAAGAATCTTTTGTAGTGTTGGTTTCTCTCGATTTGTCCCGAGTTAACTGAGCCATAAAGGTATTTTGTAATGAGTTAGAGAGAGAGAGAGACAGACAAGGCAAAAGCCACAAAGGACTTTTACTCCTTCAAATTGAATCTCAGACCTGTTTTCCATTCATTCTCGGATTCCTCCCCACCCCACCCCCCTCCTAACCATCATATTCAGTAGAGAAGACTGTCTAACGATATAAGTAGAAGCTGAATCGACATCGGCTTGCATCAGCTTTCAAGGCAGCCGACGTCGACAGCTATTATTCCGGATGGCCACATCTTTATAAGGTCACATTTCACACAATTCAAACGTTTTTAAAGAAGCGCCATCATCATATGTCACACTTCCACATCATTCATTCAGTTAATTTCAAACAAATTTGATATTTCAGTTTGTTTTGTGACTGTGATGTGCAATTTGTTTTCTGTGAAGTTTTCCGGATTATCGTCGGAGTATGTGTTGGAGAAACCGTAACGATGCATGCCGCTGGCCAATAAAATTAGTTTGAATGATGTAGAAGAAAAACTTCAAAGAAAAGAAAAAAGAAAAATAATAATAGTAAAGTCATAAGAGAGAATATTAAAAAGAATATTATATTAACTATGTTGAAGAGGAGATAAATCAATTGTTCTGTCAATGTGCTTAGGAATATAATTATTCCGTTGCCAACTATATTATGCATCATACCTATCCAGTATGTAGTAATGTTCAAAGAGAGAACAAAATCTGTGTAAGTGAATCCTCTTTGTAAAACGGTAATGTAGCGATTATTCCGTTTTTCTACAACACTCATACATTCACTTTTTGCTTTTTCATCAAAGCTTGTACAAGCATTTCACCAATTACTTGTAAACCAACTTGACAACAACTTGATCTCTTCCTGTCATGTTTTCTTTGTTTCTTCCACGTTTTTCAACTAATATGGTCAGAAAACAACAAAAAAACTAACAAACAAAACATGAAAATGTCTAAATGATGAAGTACTGTCTCGAACGAAGATGGACAGCTTCATCTCAACAATACAAATCTGAAGCTAATGGGGACAGGCAAGCTAGCTTTTCCCTTCCTGTTCTACTCAAGCGCCAATTTCAAATTTTGGCTAAAGGAATCAGCTGAGTTGGACAAAGTAAAATGAGAATAATTTCAAGAAGTTTGTTTCTCACACTCCAAGTATTGTTCATGAAAAAACGATAACTTGCCTCATTCGCAGACATACACAGGTTCAGAACTACAGCGCTTGGTTCAGCTTTTTGCTTGCAGTGTTGTTATCACCTGTTCTTGTCTATCTTCTCTCTCTCTCTCTTTCTATCAATCTCTCCTTCTCAGTCTCTCTATTCTATTCTAAACTCCCTTCAGGAATTTAAGAGGGAGAAGAAGAGAACTTCTTTTAGTTACTAACAGCTCAAGTGGTTCCGCCAGTATAAGGCAATTTGAAGAAATGATCGAGAAAACAAGGCAAAACGAGAGATAATGAAATAACAAAGTAACTGATTTATCGATCATTTCTGAGTTACTGAAGATGAATCAAGATTTTTTGGTATTTACCTATGACTGCATTATCAATTTCTACAATTGAATGGGCAGATGTAAAACTTGTAAATCCCAATGAGATTGCGACAAGAGCCACGATGTTCGACTTCATTCCTGTAAACTGTCTGATGAGAATATTTGAAAAAACGGAAAAAAGAAAATGAAGTTTCATAAAAAATCTACAGTTAACCATCTATATACACACAAAATTGGTTTTGTAAATAACAACAACAGCAAACTAGGAGGATAGGAGAGCTAAGTAGAAGTGGACTGACTGCAGAAAGTAAATCAGGTATACAGGAAGTGAAGAATAACAAAAAAAGGTATGATAGACAATATTGAATGAAAAGCTAAAGATTAAAACTTTAAAACCTTTTTGGAAGAACAAAAAGTTTTTAAAATAATTTTTAAAAACAACATTATGACAGACAAACGGACATATAAATCTCTTAAGACGTCACAAACGAAAAGGACAATGTCGCAGAATATTAGGAAGGTGGGGAGGAGTCAAGGTAACTGGAAGCGTTCAGAACAGAGGCAGAGGGAAATAGCATTGTAAGGCAACCAGCAGAAGCAGAACCATCTACGACAGCTAAAGGTGTTATCCTGCTTTTTTATGCTATTCTTGTCTTCGAGACAAAATGAAGAAACATCATTATTATATATTTTTGTCTTTCAAAATGTTTTATTCTAGTTTTCTTTCGGCTCAATGATTATACAGGAAGAATTAAGGCGTTCATGATGGGTTAGGTTAGCCATGTACAGGCTGTTGATGTCCAGCTTAAGAAGCATAAGCTCTAACTAGATGTTACTTTAGAAACTAATTGCAAGATATAATATATATTATAACAAGAATTACCTATTTATTATGCTATTATATAGAGAAACAACTATATAACAACTAGCAAAAAGTTATAATTTTGTATGTTTTTTTCAGAATTTGGTCAAGGATAAAATGCAGCAAATATGAAAAACAAATATACAGAATTTCAAAAAACTATGAGATCTAACTGAATGGAAACAACGGTACAGCTAAGTAGCTAATCCCACTCACTGTAAGCACGTTGTAACGATAATGAGATTTCGAGGTCCTTTTGTACTAGCCCTCGGGCACCGAATGGGCGGATTCACCAAATCAAAATGTCCGTTTTGTGATGGCAGCTGACAGTTGATTGGTCTGGCTTGACTCGCTTTACATAAGTCATTTAAACGTTTTTCGTTGTTTTTTCTTCCGGAACCTGTCCGGAAATCCATCACTCATCTCTGAATCTCGAAGAAGTCACAGTAACATCATTAGATGTCAATAAAAGAAACCAATTTTTGAGAGGAAGGTTTTTGTTTCTCATCCGAAAATACGATTATGTAAACAGTTGTAAAGAAACAATTTCCATGTATATCCAATGTATATCCAATGAGTTCTTTTGAATTTTCATTTTCAAGTGTTCATCTGCTGCATTGACGCAATAAGTCCTTTCGTATAATTAGCATATTCATTTTTGTTCAATTTTTTGCAAGAATCGGTTGCATCGCATACCTTCTTCTCAGCCAATCTCTCATGAACTTGCCGTCGTTAAGAGCAGAAAGACAGTAGCAACACAGAAAAAAGCCAAAAAATAGTGGTAAAAGTATTTTAAACTAATTATACTTAAATTATTTTCTCAAAAGAAAACTTTTTTTTTTCTTATTGGCTTTGATGGCTTTTGACGAGACTAGTAATTGTTGTGAGAATAGCGTCTAGTCTAAAGGAAATGCCAATTAAGAAAAAGAACTAACGTGTCGATAGTTAGCTGACAGACAGTCACACAATATATGAAAACAGTAGAATTGGTTGTCAGTTAAGGCAATCATCATATCAGTTTCCGTTTTGAAAATCTGAAGATGCTAAAGCTGTCACTTAAAGTCATCAACATGAAAGCGGAATATGATTAGCTCAATAGGCAATATTCTGTCTGTTTGTTGTTATTTTCAATATTCATATATATTCTTATATTAAAATTCTATTTACCAATAAAAAAAAAGTTTTAGAGAGCAGCTTAACAAGTTTCAACTTGCACAATTTGAGAAATAACTCAGGTTGAGGATTCATCGAAAATGCTTCTTTACCGTACCGCATCACAATATTTTCAAACAAAAAAGGAAAAAAAAAAAGAAATTGTTGTTTCTATTGCCATTTGCCATTCTTTTCCTTCTGCTTACATCAACTTTTTTTTAATTTAACGGAACTATTTGACCTTCGCCTTGCCGTTTGAATTATTCATTATCCTTTGAAATACTAATTATATCTGTTCAGTTAAAGCTTAATTATATGATATAAACGTTGATAGGTTATCGTCTCTCTTTTTCAATACAATTTCTCATTTTGCTTTCAGATACGTATGTTATGATGAAACATCTCAATTGTCGCTTAACAGGACGTTTATTGGTTATGTTTTCTTCCATATATTTAGACAGACTCTACTCGCACAACTTACTTTTAGAAGAAGACTCATCTTCTTTCAAAATCCAGAAAAACAACCTATGAGCTAGGAAGCAAATTGAATTCTTTGGCCATCACGACGAGTAAGTGAGTCTCTGATCAAAGCTAAAACATCTTCTCAATTTAATGAGAAAAAAAATCATAAAAAGAAGAATTGAATGAAATTTCAACTTGAATCCGCCAACTTGAACTTTTTTTGGTCGTTTTTTTAGTCAACAGCCATCGTCATTTCTATCAATCCTACCTGTAATACTTCAGCATAATGCTGTTTCATTCGTATGATAATTTTAATTTCTTTATACGTCTGATCTCCCATTTTCGGCACTCATCCTTGTGTTGTTCATAAACATCGGACACGAGGCTGATTAGTTTCCAAGCAAAAAAAATATATTTTAAAATATCTCTACTGTTTTGTCAATTAAATCTATTTCAAAACGTTTTTTTTTCATCTTCTAACCCCCCCCCCCCTCCTCCCACCCTTCCTCTTTCACTCTTTTGATTCTCTGTATCCGCTGCTCATCTCTCACTTTTTTGTTTCTGTATCATCTTTCAACCATTTTGTATCTTCTTCCTGTCTGCTTATCTAAAACATTGGTTTGCTATTCAAAGCATGAATCAAAATGAATGTTTCTCATAAGTATTTACTTGACAACTTTCTTCTCCTTCATCTTTCTTCATTTTATTTTTCTACTTTATTTAGAGCTTCCATTTGGTAGTCTGCAAATTTATTTCAAGCCTGCTGTTTACAATGTTTTTTCTTGAGTGCATCATTTTATTTCTGAAAGCAATACATGCCGGAATTTTATTTCCTTCCAAATTCAATTAATCTTCATATTTTTTTTTCAAACTGGTACACAGGTATCTTGTGAAATAGCTCACATCCTATAACATCCATATTCCATTTTTCTGACTATCATTTGAAAGTTTTTCTTCGTCTTTCAAATCGAAAGTGAGATCTGTGTGTGTGAAGATTTCCTTCTGTCTGATGCAGATTGAGGGAAAGAATTTTTTTTGTTATATAGTTGTTGCAAACAGAAATTATCTGATCTTCATTCTACATTACTCTATTAGCTATAGTTAATGACTTAACTTACTTTATCATGCTGAATAGAACATCATCGTTCGACCATTATCTTTGCGTTTCAGATGAGGAAAATCCCCTTATCCAGTTGAAAAGAGTGAGTTAATGGTGAAGGTTAAACAGAGCCTATTCACATTCTTTATTCTTCTACTCAGCCATACATCAAGCTTCATTCCGTTTCTTCTATCTTCTGCCCTCATTCATCTAATTCGTTTGAGATTCTACTTCAACTAACGTCTATGTTATAAGACCGATGATAGCCTATTTCCCCCCGTGTTGGTCCTTCGGGATTTTGTCTTTCAAATCATCAAATTTCATTGGACATTCATTTCTTTATTCTACTTGTTCTTCAGTCAAATTAGACAAACGAAATCATTCAACCTTTTCTTGAGTTTCAAGTTTCATCTGATCTAATTCTTAAAGTTCGTTTTTCCTTGAAAATACCCTTAAACCTTATTTATCCACTTCCGGATTTCCATCTCATTCCTCTACCAAATCAAATCATTCGACATCACTCACGTATAACAACGTGACGTGACGTGAGACGATCATCAACTTCGATCTTAATATTCAAATAGTTTTACGTGAGATTCTTTGACGAACGGTTGTATTTATGCATATGTATATCAAGTTGCTGGTTGTATTCATTTGCAACCTATTTCCGCATCTCTCTTTTCTTTTCCTGTTGTCCCTTGTTCGCATGTATATTCATCGCAATTTTGATTCTCTTAATTGTTATTTACATACTGATAATACCTCTTTCCAATGTATTCTCTCTCTCTCTCTCTCTCTCTCACCCTCCATTATCTCTCATCGCCACCCCCTTTTTCTCCCTCTCTCTTACACGTGCTTCAACTTAAACCTTAATCTACGTTAGTTCTGTTAAGATAGATTGTTTGACCCTATATATTTTCTTTGTTTCATACTTCTTAGAAGCTTTTTTTGTCCTCTAATGCATTACTGTCCAACGAAAAACATCCTATATTTCTTAGTTTTTACAAAAAAAAAAGTTTAGAGCCTCGAATTCTTGCTTAGCTTTTCTTTAATTTAATAATAGTTCACTTTGTGATACAAATGGATTCGTTTTTTAGTTTGGTGATGAGTAAGATAGAAGATATAAACAAGAGAAAATGAATGAAAACAAACTTCCTGTATATCTTAAAGCCTACTTTTTAATTTTTTTTCCTCTGAAACTATCATATCTAGATTCATGAAAAATCGTACATATCCGTCTCATATATATTTTTTTTATTAAATAAACTTTCATTTGTTTCATTAATTTTTAATTTTTATTATTTTAATTGTTGTTTTGAATAATCTTCATTCTATTTTTATATTTTTATTGTTAAAAAACATAAAACAAACCTTTCAATTGGATATATTGAATACAAAAAATACCTAAAACACAATAAAAATACGTATTTATAGAAAAATACTCTTAATCCTTTTTGTTTTAGATTAATATTTTCTTTATAAATATATTATTTTTATTCAATTCTTGTGAATCTCTCATTTCTTCTTCTTTTTTTCACTTTTCTGAACTTTTCTTTCTCTCTCTCTCTCTCTATTAATCTTCATTTCTCAGTATATATCTCATTCACCATATCTCTTCCTGAGATCGGTATTTCCACTTTTGTGTTTGAAGGGTGGTCTGCATTCTGCATTTCTGCATTTTCTATTCTATCATCCAATATTGAATACCTTATACATAAGGTTTAACCAGCTTCCATGCAACTCATATGACAGACCCTGCCAGAAGCTATACTCCTACCTATTCCGAGACACATCAATCGTCCTTTCAGTTATTTGTTTTTCTTTAATTTTCTTTATTTTCACATAGAAGAGCAAGGAAAGAGATGAGACATGTGTGTAGCATATTGAAGATAAAACTATATTGGAATAGTCTTCTGATAATCCATATTTGTATATAGTTTGTATAGTTATTTACTTGAATATTTCTTTATTTTATAAATATTTAAAACAATTTATTTTTGAAAACTTGATCAATGGTTTTCACAGAAAAAAAAATAAAATTTTCTACAAATGAAGATGCTTGCCTATGTTGGCGTCGAATTAAAAAATTTCTTTCTCAATCTTCAAACTTCAGGATATCCAAAACAAGTAAGAATTGAAGAGTCCTAGAGAATTTCATCCTATATTATCAGACGTGTAAACAACTAGAGAAAAATTTTATTCACTTCAGAACTTTGAAAAAAGTTGCAAATAAAATTATGAAGCTGGGCATCAAAGACAAGACACTCAATAGAGCTTGCTGCCTTCAATTTCGCAAGTACTATTCGCCAAAATAGTCTACTATATCTGACTTGTTTGGTTATTGTATGGAGATAATCATGCAATTAGCAATAGTTTCTTGGTAACATTATTTTTACTTAATTTCTTAGTATTGAGGTTGTTTGTGATTTCAAACAAAAATAGAAGACGTAAGAATAAGACGAGAGGAGACAGAAGGAGACAACTTGAATGGATCTATTCAAATGCTCAGTATCTACGCATTTTTCTCTTCTTTTCAATACTCTGCCTAGTTCTTATCGGGTTACTTAATGTCTTTGTGATTTTAATTCAAATTTCATATTGCATCAGCCAAAAGCTCAAGTTGAATCTTCATATAACAGCGTATTACAGCTGAGCCCTTTTGGGTGAGATGACTATATCGCTGAGTTGTATGTGAATCGCCTCAATTACAACCTGAGATGCAATGAAGCGGAGATATTCGAAAATATACTACGAGAACGTATATAAGTTGGAAAGCAGTATGGTGAGAAAAGAGACAATAGAGAGGTAGATGACGATGACGTAGAATAAGAAGAAGAAGAAGAAGAAGATAATATAGGTAGAAGAAAAAACAAAAAAACTAGCTAAAAGGTTCATAATATGTCAAAAGATGTTCGAAGTTAAGATGCCTTGCCCTTCGTATGCGTAACAATCAGCTCATAAGGCTTCTATGAATTCGAAGTTATCGCCCATCTTATTGAAAAGTTTGATGACGTGTTGCCTGAAGGCTACATAAATGAAGAAAAATCAAACAAACCTTATCTTATAACCCATAACTCTTACGTGAAACATCCACCATCAGCTGTTTGTCATCATTTCTCTCATCAGTTGAACTTTTTTTCTTTTTTCTCTACTTTTTCTCTTCCGTATACAAAATTTTCATTTCTCTATTGTCCTCTGCCTTCTGTCGTTAAGTAATTTCTCTCTCTCTCTCTCTCTCTCTCTCTCTCTCTCTCTCTCTCTCTCTCTCTCTCTCTCTCTCTCTCTTTCTCTCTCTGTGTTCCTCTCTATCTCTTTCTATTACCAAACTAACTATAACTACATATAATTATATTATATGCTCATTTTAGTTTCAGCTGATTTTCTTGTGCCGCCACAGCCTACCTAAACGTTCTTTATCCTGCAGTTTTCAACCATGCCATGACCTTGTTCTTTGTTTTCTTCCATCTTTTCTGCTTTTTTTTCATCTTCCTCCTCCCTGCTAATGAACTATCTCTGTTCTCAGCTCAGAAGAAAAAGAAATATTCATTAAAAAATATTTTTTGTTGCTTACAACACATGCCTTTTGTATGAGAAAAAGGAAGCGCATGTGCAAGTTAGTATATCACTAGTTAGGAATCATTATTTTTGAATTCAACGTCAATATTTGAATTTAAAAGAAAAAATATAGATATATAGATATATATATATAGATCATATATCATATACATACATACAAATGCACATATATTTCATTTAATTTTCAAATATCTTCTCTTACTTCTTAGTTTTTAAAATTTAATATAAATCTATTAATATATAATATATATATATATATAAAAAGAGATAGAAAGATATCTATGTACATATATCTATGAAACTATGATTTCTTTTTGCTATCTTCTATATGTATATCCACTTACTTCACCCTCTTGCAATCATTGCCTTGTCCATATTCATGATCTTGAAGTCGATGGAAGGCGATAAAGCAGATGAATAAAGCAGAAGAGCATTCATCTATGGAGATAATAGAATTTTTATTTTGTGACTTCAACATCCTATACATCATACATGAATTCGATTAGATTTCAGAGAATCAGAATTATTGCTCTGAAATTCATGATCATCATCATCGTTCATTTTCAAACTTAGTTCCGTTTCGTTTTTCGTTCATGTATCTTTGCCATAGCCGTTATCTATAGTGATGATGCCTTAAGACTCTATTCTCAAATCTCTCACTTTGTATCTCTCTATGTTCCTTCTTGGTGGTTTTACCAAATCTGTTTTCACTTCATTTCCTCAATTTCAGGTTCGCTTAATCTACTACCACGCTCACACCCTTCCCTTCACTTTTAATCTTCTGTTTTTTCCTGTCTCATTTTTTTCACACACCTTCGCTTCAATGTAAGAGAATATTGGATATATATATTCATTTTTCGTCTGATTTTTATTCAAATACTCCGTACTGTAACTAGTTGAAATAGATTCTTCAAGTGTATCTGCACTATATGGTACTTATTTCTTGTCTCCCAGCCCCCCAAGGGATGTACCAAGTTAATTTTGCGGCAAATTTTGCTCTCTCGAGTAGCGTTAAGCATACAACGAGAAGTAATTCTCAGCATTTTTCCTTATTTTTTTGCAAAAAAAAAATCTACTTGATCGATGTTTTCTTGTAACTCTTAAAAATTCTCATAACTACATTATCGCCAATTCAAAATCACAATACAAACAGCTGACTACGGAAACTAATATTGAATCACTTGGTCAAAGAAACAATCTTTTTTTTTATTTTTTTTTGTAATAAATTTCATAAAAAATCAAATATGGAATTATATATTTCAAAGTTACACGAGAGCATCCAAAATCTCTTGTAATGAATTTATAATCTTTTTCTTTTTTTTATCAAATGAGCTCGAATACACTTTTTTTTTAATTCAAAAATACTTCAAAAAATAAAAAGAAACGTCAAAGTTTGAAAAGCAAATGGTGCTATTCAGCCGCACTATTCTATCATCTAGTATTTTGAATAATTTCTAAAAAAGAAAGTTTGATTTTAATTAGCTCATAATAACGAGACGAATCTTAGCAACAATTAGCCATATCTTGAATTTGTTTGCTCATTTTTAACAAACTGAATAAGGCTGGTGTTGAAAAACATGGCCATACCTTGATTTGAACCGAATTTCAAGATACATGTACACATAGACACATGTGTATATGTTTGTATGTGTGTACATGTATCAGCAGCAGCAGCAACAGCAACAGCAGCAGCAACAACTTGAAATGAGAATAATATGAAATCTTACTTTCATTTATTTCAACATTGTCAAACTTACTTTTTTTTTAAAAATCATCATCCAGCATTACATACATACAGCTTTACACAAGATTTAAAAAAAACTTATAATTAGACTCAATTAAGCTGTGTGTTCATTCCGAAGTTCGTTTTTGCTGCTTGTGAGCGTGTGAATTTCATTGCAAAATTACCTTGAGAAGCTAAAGTAAAAGTCATTACAAACCACAAACATAGGCTATAGCCTTCTCTTCAAGTTCTTTATGAGTTTCAAAAACTACTTGTTTGGAAACCTCATCGACCTCACAAAGATTCAGCTTTCTCTTCTTTTGTTCCCACTTTTTTATGCTTCAAACGTCAGAATGATCGTTTCAATGAGTAAAGACTAACCAAAAGATTTCCAAGTTCAACGTTTTAAACTTAAGTTTCTTCAGTTATTTATGAATTTTTTATATTATTTATTTAATGTTTAACCACCAGTTTATTAAAAATAATATTGATGCCAACTTAATTTGAAAAGGTTAGGACCAGAGGTTAATAATATTTAGTTTTCGACCTATATACGTGAAAGTTCACGTGTTCTACGACGTCATACACGTAAAGCCATTTCATTCTCAAAGTCTACAGCAAAATGATTGAAATCTTATTTTCTCATAATTTTTGGTTTTTCTTCAAATCAGTCAATTTTGGCTCTTTTTTTCTTTTACTCTACATCTCGTTTTTGTCACATTTTCAGCTCACTTTTCACATTTCTCTCTTCATTATCTCTCTTTCAGTCTCTCTCTCTCTCAACCTCATATTCCTCTTTCTCTCTCTCACTTTATCTTCCTCTATCTGTCTTCTAATATGATATTCAAATAAATATTAAAATACTTAAGACTAATCTGAGAATGCAGGAATTTCAGTTCATAAACAGGGCAAACTATTTATGAACTAAATGTCAAATGTGTTTCAAAAAATTATTTCAATGGCAGAAGAGTCATCTAATCATTTTTCAAATTTTCCATTTTTGATCTTGGTATTCTTTTTCATGATGTCGTGATTCGTACTGAATTCAAATAGTTCAATATCAAATAACTTGAAACGCTCGTTTCATGTCTCTCCATCTTTTTAAGCATTTATTTCAATTTCGCTCATTACTTTTTTCTTTTTTTTTCCTTCAAATATCATGATCATTTCTAGCATTTTTATTTTATTTTACAATCAAAGCATTTTATCCAAATGAGATGAATGATGTTTCTTACTATTTTTCATGTTTATAAATAAAAAAAGTTTCATCCAAATACATCTCTTAATCTCTGATAGTGCCACCATTTTCATTTATTGCGTCTCATACAACCATGAAGATCATTTCTTAATTTAAATTTAAAATATCTCTTAAAGAACTTTCCGCCTCGCAAATGCTTTTGAGCATTTTACTCCGGGCTTCACCTCAGCACCCAGACAGCACTTCCCAGTTTTTTTTGCATTTCTCATCTAATCTATTCGTTTGTCTTCTACTTTCTTCAACAAAAAAAATGAAGAACAACCTCCTACTTCTTCTATTCCTCCTATCAGAAGTGCAGTTATTTCTTCCTTGAAATTGATTTGCCAATTGAATTTGTTTACTCAGCCAAGAATATTGTGAACCCTGAACCAACCATACCATACTCATCAAGTGCTTCCCTACTCCAACACCATAATTAATCAAAAAAACATATTTGAAGAAAATTCCTTATTATTTTTATTGTTTTCATATCTTTTCAAACACTTTCTCCTATCTCTACTTCAATTTTTTTTTTGAAAAAAATTTTCTTTTTTGGAAGCAAAAAAATTTTAACCAACTTTGCAACTATCAAATTGTGTTGCATCGACGTAAACAGATAAGAATCTGTTCCAGCAAGGTCTGAAGAGTAAAGGATGTCTTTGAGGACTATCCATCCTTGCTCCAAAAGCGTCTGCTGTAAATTGCAAAGCAGTGTCTGTGGTTCCACCGTAACGTTTTCATAGAAGAGAACTTTTTTGTTCCAGAAAACGGACGGAAGTGCCTTTTGTCTGAATTTTACAGCAGCTTTGCTCTTGGAAGATCTTCGAGATCGATCTCACCTATTTTGAAGCTGTTAAACCATTTCTAACTAGTTGTTCTTAATGTAGAAGAATCTCCGTACACAACTTTCGATCTTTTGAAGGTTTCTTTGGCAGAAATTCCTTCATTAAAATGATGAAGAAGGGTGTAGCACACAGGAGAAATATCCATAACGAAAGCGAGAAACAAAAAAACGTTCAAAGAAAAAACAGTTTTTTCAATTGTAAAATTTTGAGATTTAAATGTTTTTTTTATTATTATAATATTTTAAATTATTTTAATTTTTAAACTTTAATACCTTTTTTAAAATAATTTTGTAAAATTATCATAAAATTTTGAATTTTTCAAAGAGGGCAACGAATCAATCAATTCAGCCACCTAATACTTTCTTCTACTATCTTGTCCTATTCTGTTGATAGAAACTTTTTTTTGAAACTACTACAACTTCATGATATCATCATCATCTGTCGTTCTATCCCATAGGCTCAGCTCAACTAATATTCCCTTTCCAGTTTTTATTTCAACTTTTAGACAAATATATAATATTTCTACGTTTATACTTTATAATTGCAATAGTACAACAAATCTGCCCACCAGACTTACTTGTTGAAACTTTCACGAAAAGCTGATACGAATTGCTATAAAGTATGAAGTCCTTTTATGAAAACAGCAAAGTTTTATTGTATGGTTATATCGTTTAATGTTCTGATGCCATTTGTACTCATGCAAAATCAACTATTAAAATTTAAAACTTTTACCTCCTACTTTATGTAAATAGATGCTGACCATCATCTATCTATCTATATATATACTTGTATATTATTTATTTTAATTTTATTTTCTTATTCTCAGACACACACACTCACACACAAATGATACTACTACAGCACATATTCAATATTCTGTAATACCCCAATAGCGCCAGCTAATCTCAATCCCAAAATGCTTTAACGGCTCACCTCTGCTCGACGGGTCATTGTCTTCTCCTGAAGCTGTAATGCGTTTGCCATCAAACCAATGAATAGCTTTCCTGCTTTTTTTCCAAAAAATTGAAAGACCTGTTGAATTCAGCTGTGAACCTAAGATGATGTTCGTTTATTTTTCAACAGACCACCATTACTTTACATAATTGCAACTCTCTCTAGACTCCTAACTTCTTATGGATATAGAGAAACTATGCCAAAATACGAAATGTTATCACGCAAACATCATTTTTTTTCTTTTCAAATTGGTGAACGTTTGTGTTTCTCGTCTTTCTTCTGATAGCCAGCGAACCCTTGCTTCCCTTCTCGCTCTCTCTCTCTCAACCTTTAATTCATCTCCTATTTTTTCTTGTTATCCTCTCTCTATCTCTCTTGCTTCGTCTTATGTCTCTCCTTTTCTCATTTATTTTTTCAATCCTCTCCTGAAACGTTCAATGTCCTTCTGAGTGAAAACCCCCCTTAAGCAAACTCATCCACAGCTTCATCCACCCCCACGAGTGTCATTAGATGAGATAAGTAAATCATCGTATGATACGCTCATATGAATATCTTGGAACAAACTGTTTATTCAGTCCTTTCAACAAGAAAATCTTGAACTTATCTCAGCCTCTTTCGCTTATAACATAACAACTGATTCCTGATCCTCGCATTTATGCTTTTGTTGCTTGCCAACTTTTAATATCCACTTTGTCCATATAAAACCGGTCACAAATTTATATCAGCACACGTTTCCAATTTTATCTGATTTTATGTGAGCACTATGTTAGCTCTTTGATATATATTTTTCTTTATTTTTAACTTGTTCCAACTGAAACTCTCTATTTTCTTAACTTAAGCTTAGTGTCGTTCATCAGCTTCAACATGTGGCCTGTGGCGATGGAAAACAGTCCTTCTTCCTATTAATTGACCTGTTTTTCCAGTCATAAATAATCTTTACTGGCATTTTTGGATGCCATAAGAGATAGAATATGCGAACAAATAGAGCATGGTGTTGTAGCTTTATGATCGCCGCTGTTACTGCTGTTACTGCTGCCTCCGTCGTCATCGTCTCTATCGTTTATCGTTGGCGTCTTCATGCTCCTGACTGCTATTCTTACATCATTTTTTCAACTCTATTCAAACTTTTCTATCACCTGCTTATTAGAAGTAATAAAGGAAGTAAACGAATATATCTGATCAATATGCTTTGTACTTCCCCTATCTCCAATCAGAAAATCTATATTTTTATGTACTTTTCGTTCACCTCATTTTGCAATGCGCACACCAAAAACTTTCTTTTATAGCCAGCGGCTGTAGCTATTGATCAAACTTGTACGTTTTTTCAAAATTCAAAGCTTTGATCGAGCTAATTATAGAAATTAATTTATTTTATGCTTAGCATATTGTTGCAAATAAAAAACTTAAAGCGTCTCTCATCACATAAACAGTGGTGAATTTTCATTTTCGCTTACTCGAGTTGAAGAAAAATTCGAAAAAGGGCCATTATTTTGATCATACCCCCACCTATCCTCGTTTAAAGTCATAAATTTTTGAAAGCTAAGGCATTTTCCATGACAGGTGTGTTTCAATATTCAATACTAGTTATCCGTAACCATAAAAAAGGAAATTACTTCATTCCTTGGATGTCCATATCCCCACTTATTTATTCGTTTTATATATCCATATGTAGCAATATTTGAGATTCTATATGTAGCATAATATTCATTAAACTCATTATATATTGATTATTTCCATTTCAAATGTACAACATGAACATGTGTTGTCCTTTTTGTCTGAGAACTTTTTCTCAAAAAACCTTACGAAGATATGACAAATGCTCTGTAATTTTAGTGGGGTTTCCTTATTTTGATGTCAAATCGTAAAACGCCTCTATCATGTATCTTTATTTCTTCACATCTCTTCAGTATTTTAATTTTACTTGAACTCTTGATCTGAGTTTCTAAATTAAGTTTTAAACTTTTTATTTTAGTTAAACGAAAATGGATGCGGTCCTAGCCGTGTTAGAAGCTAGCGGTATACTGGATCCAGAAGACAAAACGTCATCCAATATGTCTGCAGCAGTTGTAGATGATCTATGTGGCTTATATGAAGGATATACTATGCAGCGTTTCATAATCATTTCATTCTTTTCACTGATTTCCATATTCGGTATAGCCGGAAACGCCGTGAGTTTTGTAAAATTTCAATCTAAATCTGCTTGATAACATTTCAAATTCATTAAAATGAATGAGGAAAAAAGAAATTCAGTTAAATAGAAAAGGAATTCTAAACTCATTCTAATTCTATTTTTAGAAAGTACAAACTGTATTTTCTTTTTTGTTTTGCTAAGCCGTCAAAGTACTGAAACTGAAGAGGTGCTCATACTTTTTGATATGATTTGATATGACTTCATTAGAACAGATTTTTTTCAAAAAATAACAAGAAATTTGAACAAATTCACTACTACTACTACTAGTTTAAAATTCTCTTCTATATACATCTATATACATACATACAGCTTAGCAGTCTTTCACTACTTTGAGAGTTTTGACGAAGTGCTCATATGACTATTGCATCAAGATCAGAGTAGAGTTTTGGGTAATAACTTCTCAAGAGTCTTCTTGAGAATTATTTGAAATATCCAATTAATATTTTACATTAAATATTAAATAATCTATCATTTATATATGTATATATAAATATATGTTTATGATTATTCTCATAAGTTGATATCAATTTATCAATTTCAAATCAAACCTGTGCATATAAAATTAGAAGAAAAATCATTTTAAGCTCTCAGACTAATTCATAAGTCAATCTATTAAAAAATTAATAATTCATTTAAATATATAGTTTTTAATAGCAAAACCTTTCAGCTATTAATGGCAGTATTTTGGAAAACGTTACCATCGTCTGTATATCTAGCCACGTTATCAACTTTGGATATGCTCATCTGTTTAACTTATTTACTTCTTTTTGGAGTAGATGCTGGTTTTGTATATTTGAAAGATAAGGTTAGCGAGAGAAATAAGTTTCTTTTTCGTTATGAATGTTGCAAAAAATTCATAAAGTCCCTGATCCATTTATTATAGACATTATTCTTCCTATATCATCGTTACATAGTTCCCGTTTTCTTCATTGCCAAGGTCGTGCAGTTTGCCATTCCATTTAGCCTAATACTGATAACCTTAGAAAGATATCTATGGACAACAAAAGAAAAGACAAGGTTCTTATACATTTTTGAGAGAAATAACATCAACAATCTATTTTGCAGGCTTTTCTTCGCTCCCGTTTTTAGTGATAAAGGACGGTCTCTCACTGTAGCTCTTATTATCCTTATCAGTGTACTTGTACGAATGCCTGTTTTACTGGCAACACAGGTAATGATTAAGACTTAAAGAAGAATTAATTTTTTAACAAAAACGGTCGAATAAGTCTTATCCAACCAACAAATTGCTGGTTCTCCATCTTGCATATTGAGAAAAAAATGGAATGTACCTTAGTAATCTTGTCTGTCGTCACGCAAAAACTTGATGTCTGAAAAAAATTTGCTACTTCTTCTGCTTCGAATTTGTGAGAAACATATAATGGTGATATAAATAGAAACGCTTGCTACTCTTACCATGTTAAATAACAACAATATCATCAAAAATAGTGCATATTAAGTGAATTTGCTACTTTTACTTATGCAAATGTGTTAGTTTATTTTGGTATTAACATGCATAGATACATATATCAGAAAATAACATAGCATAAAAAAACAAATTCGAATGTAAGAACTTCATATTTCTCAGATATTTTATTACAAATTTGAAAACTATCTTTAATATTCTATCAAGCAATATTTGGTTCGTTTAATAGTTCATTGGTATATATAATATTAGAATATTGTGCATCTTGCGTCTCCCACCCCCAACCCACCCCCTCAAGATATACACGCATGCCAAGTTATTTTTATTCAAATATTCGATGCATCCGGTTGTGCTCAGGCTGCAATTAACTGTCAAGAGGGATAAATGAAAAATTACAATTATATGTTTCAGGTTCAACAATATCCAGGGTGCACTGATTATTTCCGGAGCGAATCTGTTTCACAAGCAGAATGGGCATCTGAAAGTTATGGTGAGCATTCTTGTCATAACTAATAATATCTGATTTTTTTTCATTTCAGCTTACTACTTTTTTGATTTTCATGTCATCACTGCCGTTCAAATGTGCTTTCCGTTTATTGTTTTACTCATTTTAAATATAATTATTGTAAAGAGATTATTAGCTGAAAAACGAGAGCATGTAAGTTTATTTACAATTTATAAATACTAGAGAACGGAAAATTTATTCAGATGTATGCCTCAATAAAGCCGCGTTTATCAAGTTTTGCTGCTCCAAAACCTAGCCATGTCGAGAACGGTCCAACAGCAACCTCAATGTCTGAAAACTATGTTCTCCTAGAAGTAGCTGCAGAAGTTATGAAAGAGTCATTGATTCACAGGTAAGCTTTTTCTAAAATATTATTTGTTTTCCATCTCAATCTTATATGGAAAAAAAGAGGTAGTGTTATTTGTAATTACTCAGATCAGCAAAAACTCCCCGATTTCTGGAAAAAATTGTAATGATACGAAAGTAAGTTGGTTACTAAGCTAGAGACAACGATTAGACAATTGATTAACATCCTGATTAATTAGCTAGTATTATGTAGCATGACCGCTTTCCTTCAAACAGCTCATTTGAGCATGGCTGATTACAAGAACATAACCGTAGAATAGTGTACCGCTAATACCCAATGCCTCATCCAAACCCCCATAGCCTGCTGATTTTTTATTACTTTAAATTGCATTCTAGGTTTTTACCTTTTTACCTTATATTTGGATAATTTTTTTATTGATTTCAAAGCTTACAAATTTTAGGTTATCTCTCTTATTTTAGATCATCACGGGATAAACAATCTCAACTTCGTAATGCAATATACACTATGCTCGCTATCGTTATGTCATACTTGGTGTGTAATGGGGTACACTTGTTTCTAACAGTGCTGGAACGTTTTGATTCATCCATATTATACGATTATGAAGATCCGAATCAATCCAGTAATTTTTATATAGGTAACTAGAGTTCAAGTTTATGAAACATGAAATGTTCTTTTATTTACAGCTTTGTCCGATACTGTTAGTATATGCTATATGGTCTCATCAGCATCACGTCTAATTATTTATTGTAAATGCAATCCAAAGCTTAGAAATGAAATACGGCAATATCTCACAGACAGTAAAAAAAACGTGGAGTCATCATGATTAATTTCACAAATTATCGGGTTAAATAAAGTTTATTATTTCATTCTTTTTCTTTTTTTTATATCAAAACTGTTATCGCACAGTGAAGTAACTGAACAACATTAATACGAATCAGGCAAATAAAAAAAAGAAAATATGATATTCACAGGCGCACCTTGTTATTTCTATTCATTATTTATTCCTTTTGATTTGCAGTACATTTCAACTAATTAAACGCTGGTTTTATTACTATATTCAATCATCACTTTTTGATTATCAAAGGTACCTTGATACTGTTCACAAAAAGTTAGAAATTTAACCATAAACCTTGCACAATTTTACAACAATAATTCACCGCAGGTCACTGACATTTTTTGCTGACATCTGCAAACTTCGCGGCGAGACCAATTCCGTCCGTGCAGCTCGATTACTGTTTCTTTTTCTATTTGGGTTGCTTTGCCGACTTAGCCAATTCTACATAATTTTACTTGACATATCGTGCTTTATATTGATTAATAATTCTTTAATTATAGGGGTAAATTTTACGCAGAGGTATTTACTTGCACTTATCTATAGCACAAGATGGCTGAATCTGGACAAGGATCATTCAGAAGAGGACTTGTAAAGCAGGTACCTATGATGAAAATTGTGTATCACTGATTTCTGATTTGTTCGTAGGTTATTTCTGGAGATGCCATCGTTTTGCAAGGACCAGCTCAAGGAGGACCCCCACCAGAGACCACTGTTTACTTGAGCAATGTCAGTGCTCCTCGTATGGGAAAGAGACCTACTGATTCTACCCCTGCCACACCTGACGAGGTACATTTAGACATTAAGAACAGTTTTTAATACTTCTGTTCTAGCCATATGCATGGGAAGCCAGAGAATTCCTTCGCAAAAAACTCATCGGACAAGTTGTCACTTTTGTTAAAGATTACACTGCCACTTCTGGACGTGATCACGGAAGAGCTTATTTGGGAGGAACTAGTATGCACTATTTAATTCTTCTTTGTTAAATTGACTGTTTTAGACCCAGACAATGCTGAAAACGTAACTGAAACTGGAGTCGCTGAAGGTTTCCTCGAGGTTCGCCAAGGAAAGAGCGCTGAGTAAGTTATTTTGTTAATCTTCTGAAGTAAACAACTATGTTTTAGTGAATACACCACCAAGCTCATGGAACTGCAGGATCAGGCCAAGGCTGCCGGAAAAGGAAAGTGGAGCTCTAACGCTAAGCCAGTCAGAGAAGTAAAATGGGTCATTGATAACCCAAGAGCTCTCGTTGATCAATACAATCAGCAGCCAGTTGATGCTATTGTTGAGATGGTATGGTATACCTTTGATTTTTTGTTAAGTCCTTCTTCATAGGTTCGCGATGGATCCACTTACCGTGTTCTTTTGCTCCCCAACTTTGAATACATCACTCTTCAACTTTCCGGAGTCAGATCCCCAGCCACCAGATCTGGAGCTGATGGTAAAGTAGAAGCTTTCGCTGAAGAGGCTAAATTCTTCGCTGAGACTAGACTCCTTCAACAAGATCTTAAGGTAACAATGTCTATGAATTTCAATATTGACATGGCAATTTAGGTTATTCTTGAGTCTGTTTCCAACCAAAACCTTGTTGGATCCGTTGTTCACCCCCGCGGAAATATTGCCGAATCTCTTCTCAGAGAAGGATACGCCAAGTGCGTTGACTGGAGCATTGGACTTTGCACCGGGGGAGCCGAAAAGCTCAGAGCCGCTGAGAGGTAAATCACTGTAATCTTTTTTGTTCTATGGTTTTTTTATAGACAAGCCAAGGACAAGAGAGCTCGCATTTGGCGCTCTTACACTTCTCCAACCGGAAACCTTTCTGCTGACAAGAAGTCTTTCTCTGCTAAAGTTACCGAAATCGTTATGTCTGATGCTATGATCGTACAGAAGGATGACGGAACTGAGCAAAAGATCTTCCTTTCCTCAGTCAGACTTCCAAGGTTGACTAGACATCATAATAGTTTTGAACTTGAGTACCTTTTAGAGACGGAGATGATAAGCCAGCTGTCGGAAGACAATTCAGACCACTTTATGATATTCCATTCATGTTCCAAGCTCGTGAATTCCTTAGGAAGAGACTTGTTGGAAAGAAGGCTAACTTCACTGTTGATTACATTCAACCAAAGTCTGAGCAATACCCAGAAAAGATTTGCTGTACTGTCCGTATTGGTGATGTTAACATCGCTGAAGGACTTGTTGTGAAGGGATTGAGCAAGGTTGTCCGTCATCGTGCTGATGATGAGAACAGGTTGGAATAGATTGGACTAAAGCTATTTGATATTATAATCTTAGATCATCTGAATACGACGCTCTCCTTGCTGCCGAAGCCAATGCTGAGAAGAGCAAGAAGGGATTGTTCGCCGAGAAATCTGCCGACAAGAAGGACACCCTCCGCATTCAAGAACTTCAAGGAGATCTAGCCAGAAGCAAGCAATTCCTTCCATACCTCCAAAGAAGCACCAGGTAACAAATTATTTTTTTTTGTTCATTCATAAACGTTCTACAGATCCGAAGGAGTTGTTGAATTCATCAGCAGTGGATCTCGCATGAGAGTTTATATTCCAAAGGAAACATGCATCATCACTTTCCTTCTCAGTGGAATCAATGTTCCAAAGACCGCTAGAACTGGACCAGGAGGAGTAACTGGAACTGATGAGCCTTTCTCCAATGAGGCTACCGCTTTCACTCGCAACCTCACTCTCCAGAGAGAAGTCGAGATCGAAGTTGAGGGTCTTGATAAGATGGGTAACTTCGTCGGATACGTCTTCATCACCAACGAGAACGGAGGACGCGCCCAAAACCTTTCTGAGCTTCTATTGGAGCAAGGTTTAGCTGCTCTTCACTTCACTGCTGAGAAGAGTGCTCACTACAACGCTCTCGTTGCTGCTGAACAAAGAGCCAAGAACGCCAAGTGATTAGTTATTGTTAATTTCTCCCTAATCATGTGTTTTAGACGCAATATCTGGGCTAACTACAAGGAGGAGACTCAAGTCGAAGATGTTGTTGAGCCTCAAAACGACACTTCCGAGAGAAAGGTCAACTTGAAGAAGATCGTTGTTAGTGATGTTGTCAGAAACGTCTTCACCACCATTGAAGGAGAGAAGCCAAGACATCTCAGCTTTAAATTTTCTGCTCAACATGTTGAGGATGGAGCTAAGCTTGAGAAGCTCATGGGAGACCTGAGAGAGCACCTCAATCAAAACAAGCCAATGACCGGATCATATGTCCCCAAGGTTTTTATAGAATTTTTTAGGAAAATTTTCAAATCTGAACTTATAGAAGGGAGATTTGTGTGTTGCTCCATTCTCTGCTGATGGACAATGGTACAGAGCTAAGGTCGATTCTATTCGTTCCGGACAATGTGAGGTTACCTTCATCGATTACGGAAACGTATGTTTGAATGAAATATTTACTGTAAATAAATTGTTTTACAGAAGGAAACCGTTGCTTCGAATGCCTTGGCCCAATTACCAGCTGGATTCGCTAACCACTCTGCATTCGCTAAGGAATATGCTCTTGCCCTCACTCAAGTTCCTTTCGACAAGGAGTACGGACGTCAAGCTGAGGAAGCTTTCGAGTTCTATATCACCTCTGCCCCAATCATTGACATCAATGTAGAGTATAAGGTCGGACCTTTAGAATATGTCCAAGCTTTCGTTGAGTCTCAAGGAAAGAAGCTCGACCTCGGGCTTACCCTTGTTCAAGAAGGATATGCTCTCGCTGACAAGCGTCGCGAAGTTAGACTGCAAGATCTGGTAATATTGTTCATGCTTTATGTATTTCATTTTTCTCGATTTCAGGTTTCCCAATATCAAGATGCTGAAAAGAAGGCTCGTCGTGAACGTCGTGTCATCTGGGAATTCGGTGACTTCACTGGTTTTGATCTGTGAATTCTTTAACTGGTTGTTGATTTTCTATAATTTATTTTGTTTGAACACTCGTAAATTATGCTTGTTTGAAGTATTTATTGAACTAAGGGTTCTTCTTATCTGTGGTTTTCTAGCGTGTTAATTTCGCAAAGACTTGTTTTATCCTAACATTTTGTTTTTTTTTTGTTTTTGTCATATGTTTGTGATAAGACTAGATGGACTGTGACTTATTTATTTCAATCTTAAAGTAAATTTAAATTATTTTTCTTGAAACAAGACATTAGCAGTTGTTTCTATACCTTTCTATTCTAATTTTGTATCGTATAATTTTGCAAATTTTTTCTGTTAGAATGGGGGAAGGTCACAGACCTGGAGTATTCAAACGCCCAGCCAAGCAACATAAATCTTGGAAAGGTCATCGTACCAAGGGGCAGATTGATGAGCAGTCTCGAGGTTTAAAATGTTTGAAATATTTTATAAATTTCAATAATAGGTCGTGTTGCCCAACGTGATTTAAAAAGATCGATAAATCGTTCAATATCCAAAGAGGATAGAAGAAATCAAACTGTTCAAAGAAGGCAAAGCAAAACCAGAGCAGCTTTGGAAGAACGTAGAAAATATCTTGGTGTTGATGCTCCACCATCTCTTGCAACTGTTATTGTACTGGGAAATGCTGTACCAAAGCATGATTTTGTTAATAGGCTTTGCGAGTGTGATGAAACTATCGTCAAAACTGAAGGAAAAAATGTTGCCTATTTTGCGTACGTTTTAGAATATCAAATTTTGTTATTTGGAATTTTATTTTAAGTGTTCCACGTTTCAAAGCTAGAATAGGTTTTCTTCTTCCTGATATTCAAGTCATTGACGATGTTCTTGATTGCTTAAAGGTATCATTGGTACAGATATTTATTGATTGCAATCTTTTAACCTTAGGTTTCCGATATTGTCTGTTTTGTTTGGCCTTTGAGTGGAGAAATTTCTAAATGGGAAGAACTTTTGATCAGTGCTGTGAAGGCTCACGGTATATAGTTTAATCTATTTATCGTGCTAATTTAAAGTTTTAAAGGATTACCAACTTACCTTAACATTGCTCCTGGATTGGCTTCCATAACCAGTGGTAAGAAAAAAGATGAAGCTAGAAAATGTGTCCTTAATATGATTTCCAAATGGTAATTACTCTGGTTTTTGACTAACTTTTATACTATGGATTATAGGAATTTGGGAAGTGACAAGTTATATAATGCTGATAGCGAATCTGATGGAATTCAAATTATCAGAGGAGTTATTGAGACTAAAAAGAAGAAGACCATGTTGCAGCAACGTCGATCCCATATGCTTGTTGAAAAAATGGAATTGATTAATGAAAAGGTTTGTTCAGTGGTGCTTTGACCCATCATTCGTATTTGTTCAGGAAGGACTTGCCACGTTGAGAGCCACAGGTTTTCTCCGAGGTCCTAGCTTCAGTGTTAATAGGTTGATTCACTTACCTGGATGGGGAGATTTTCAAATCAGCAGTGTAGAGACTCACCCTGACCCTCACTCCATGAAGGTTTTACACTAATGCAATGTGAAATTATTTTATTAATGTTTTCAGTTGAATCCTTCAACCGAAGTTAAGGTTCTTGCTCAGGCCGACCCAGAGAAACAAGAAAGCTTACAATCGGAAATAGTCCCTGATCCATTGGATGGAGAACAAACCTGGCCTGATGAGCACGATATCGTCGGAGGCGACGAAAGTAAAAAAATAACATTTGATTTAATTTTTACTTTATTTCTGTTTAGTGAGGGAAGAAGGAGAAAAAAAGAAAGTTCCAAAGGGTACATCTGCTTATCAAGCTGCTTGGATTATTGAGAGTGACGAGGAACAAGATGATGAAGAAGTAATAATGTTTATTAGAACATAAATTATTTATTCATGACCAGGAGTCCGAAGATGATGAAGATGAAGAAGAGGATGATATAGATATGGATGGCTTGCAACCTACTCAAGAAGAGGAAGAAGATGAAATGGAAGATGTTCAAATGGATGACGGTGCTACTGAGGCTGGAACAGAATTTCTTGATGACGACATCGATATGGATGAAGTATGGCCAAATTAGTAGAATATGCTGCAAAAAAAATGTTTTAAGGTTGAAAAATACAGAAAAGAGAGGGAAAATGATCAATTCCCTGATGAAGTTGATACTCCCATCGATATTCCAGCTCGTGTGCGATTCCAGAAATATCGTGGAATGAAGAGTTTCAGGTTAACAAGCTCAAAAATATATATTAACTTTAATTGTGTTCAGAACATCAGCTTGGGATCCAATGGAGAACTTACCTTATGATTATGCTCGTATATTCAAGTTCCAAAATTTCAAGAAAACTAGAAAAACTGTTATGGGTAGCATAGATGCTGACGATGATGGCATCAATCACGGACAATATGCTACCATAGTTATTGAGAAAGTTCCCACAACTTTCCAGAGTTAGTGCCAATAAGTGTTTTTTCTCTAAACCTTCTCGTTTCAGCTGAAATAGATTCCCACTCATATTTAGTTATTTATCAATTACTATCTCATGAGCAAAAGATGTCTGTGCTCAATATGGTTTTAAGAAAGCACCCTACCTGTACAGTTCCTATTATGGGCAAAACCGTAAGATTTTGAACTGAATATGCTTTAATTCTTTATTTTTGTTATCTTTTAGAAGCTCATATTCCAAGTTGGATTCAGAAAGTTCGAAGCAGAACCAGTTTTCAGTCAGCATACTACTGGAGATAAATTTAAAATGGAAAGGTTTTTACCTCAAAAAGGAGCTTGTGTTGCTACGATTTTTGCTCCTATTACATTCCCACCAGCATCTGTATTAGTTTTCCGTAAAGATGGAAAGGGACGACAGGTATCTTGAAATATAATGAGACTTTAAGTAACAAGTTTTTTTCAAGGAATTGGTTGCTTCTGGCTCTGTTCTGGATATTAACCCAGACAGAATAGTATTGAAACGATTAGTACTTGCTGGACATCCCTTCAAAATCAACAAGAGATCAGTAGTTTGTAGATACATGTTTTTCAACAGAGGTCAGTGTTGATCTTTTGAATTTAATTGTACAATTCTCACATTTTTCAGAGGATATTGAATGGTTCAAACCTGTCGAGTTGCATACTCCTAGTGGTCGTCGTGGTCATATCAAGGAGGCTATCGGTATAACTTGTTTTTTCAGATAAATAGCAATTGTATTTCTTTTCAGGTACTCATGGACATATGAAATGTAAATTTGATCAACAATTAAATGCTCAAGACTCTGTGATGATGTCTCTTTATAAACGATGCTTCCCTAAATGGACTTACAACCCAAGAGTATGTTATCTTATCTATCTACTTTAATCAAGTTCAACATTTAGATTGAGCGTTTGGCAGCTAGTAGAATCGCTGAAGCAGATGATATTGAAATGTCCGATGAATAATGAACATAATTTGTTGCAAATCCTTGTTATTTTTACTGTTTTTGTTATTCTTTGTTGCTTGTTAGATTACAAATTATAAATTTGTTGATATTTACATCGTTTATCAAATGTATAAGGGGTCAGTGTCCATAGTTATTCTGCTTCATTGATACAATGCAACACACAATACAAACCTATTCAGCCTGTAATTATTGGACAGACAAATACATGGAACAAACTACTAGAGGTATATCAAGTACAAAATACACGAAAATATGTTTAATCTTAAGGGCGAGCAATAGCTCATGAATTGAGGGCTTTTGAAAATTTGTTAAAATCTCTGCCTTCTTCCAATGGCGTAGAAAGAAGTGTCCTGTTGGAGGTTTGGTGTTCTTTCTATTTCAAAGCATTCTTCTTCTTTCAATTCAGGATATTCCTCTTGAAAATACCTCAATATCTGCTTTCATCAAAGGATCATCAGTTGTAGAAAAATGTATAATAACATTAGCTCAATTAGTTGAAGAAGTTAATAAACTTTCCTCAGAAGGATCAGAAAAGTATTTTCCTGTTCTTTTATCTTATAGCGAAGAAGGTATTTGAATTAATTAAATTTGTTGAAATATGCTTTGCATTCAGCTATGGCACAGGATTCTCTAACTGAATCTGAAATTATCGAAAATATGGCTAAATTAATACCAATGCTTCTTGATATTTCAACTTTTGTGTCACGGGTAAACGAGGTTTTCAGAAACTTATTGCAGCAAATTCGTTTTTTTCACCGACTTGAGTAAGTTTTGAAAAGAGAAACTGGAGTTTAATGAAGTAATGTTTTAGAGATAATGTGATCACATCCGCCGGTGATAGATCGTTTTTACGTGTCTGGAAAGCTCTAGGAGAACTTTTATCAATCTTAGTTCAAATGGATGAAATTTATTTAAATAGGCCCATCACTAAACAGCACTGGCTAATTTATAAAAAGTTTTTTTTATACTAAGGCGTGAATACCTGTTCAATTTCAAATTTCAGTGCTGTTGAATCAGTTCAGCATTATCCCAGCCAGTTTAATATTCAATCTGAAGAACTCATTCCTCTCATATCAAATCTAGCTCTGATAGAAGGTTCAATCCTTTCTGGGAATGGATTAAGGGTTTGTTGTTCTTCTATTTCAAATTGAAAACATATTTGTTCAGAATTGCTATGAGCAATGTTTTGGTGAGTTGGATGAAGACTTGAAATTTGCTGCTCGAATGAAGGATATTATTCAAACTATTTATCAAAAATGGGAGAAAGCTGCAGGTTTTCAATGCCTAGAACAATATTTATGACAGTTTTTTCATTAAGAAAATGACGTACCGGAAAAGAAAAAGTTGATGTCAATTGTTTCATTAGCTGTGTTTTATCATCTTCATTTCCCAAAGCCTAACAAAAAACTATTGAAGACTGTATGGAGTTCTCATAAGAAGGTTTTTTTTCCTAATTTTCGTTTAATTTACAATTTGTTTTTTAAGATAATGGCATTTTACCTCTTTGCCGATATTCTTTGGAATCCATGTTTATTTCTGATACGTGAAATTCCTGATATTGCTGATATCGTTGATAAGAAGAGTATAACTGCTGTGCAGAAGTTCAGGTGAACTTTACAAAAGTTACAAAACTGAGTTATTCATTTGAGAGTAAATAATATTATTTCACATGTGTTTGGGAATATTTGACCACATGCGAATTTGCAACGCCAAAAAAATAGAATAGTAGTTCATTTAAACATGACGACGTGATTTTAGATAATTATTTTGAAATATTATAATAGAAATGAATTATAAAAATAGTAAAACATCAATTTATTATTTCAGAGAAACTTTGTTAACGGAACCTTTTGTAACGGAAGCTGTTGGAATGATAGCAACTTCCAATGAATGGATATTGTTATTTTCTGAAGAAGCTTCTAAAAAAGAAAAAATTGATGCAGCTAGAAGTTTGAAGTTATCTGAACTGGTTTTAAGGGTAACTTTGTTGAACCATAGACTTCTATATTAAGTTATATTTTTAGGGTGTCCGTCTGGCTGATACGATGTCTAGGCTACTGAAGATGATATTGTATGGTCCTCGAGAGTCATTGAAATTATCCAAGAAAATGGCTTTCGATGTCTTCGCGATTGTGGAATGTGTAAAGGCTCGTTCTGCAATTTTTCTTAAATTAATCAAATTCGGTTTTTTTCAGAATATTTCTCTGCTATTCTTAGATAACTGGCGAGTTTTATCCGAAGCTGTTGCTCTATCTAGTCAACAATGGCGATGTCACTTAATATCTATTTTGGATGATATGAGAACACAGTTAAGAGAGTCTAAAGAACTTCAGAAAGTTTGTGCTTTGGATGTAGCCATAAGTGCTATGAGCTCCAGTGGTATTAGTTAAGTTAAAGTTTATGCTTTACGCTTATTTCCAGCTACCAGACCGAGAATATCCGTATGCGGAATATCGCTGGAGATGGCACATTATGAGGTTTTTGTTCATTTACTTATACGACTAACTCTCATTATCATTATCAGAAAGTTTTAAATTCCAATAATTTTGTACAAATCGAAGGTTTGTTAACCAGAACACAGACATTGCTCCAACCATTAAAGCTTATTCAAAGGTTTAATTGATTTCTTTCCGCCTACATTATCGTAATTTACAGAGTTTGCGATTGTTCTTTCATTCTTTTCCAACGGCCTTTGTTCGATATATATTGGGAAACAGTTTTAGATCGTATACCAAATGATTCATCATTCAAGGTAAAATTCTTTGGTTTTAACTACAAACTTTGATTTTTATTTAAGTGCTTTCTCGCTGCTCAAACTGATTGTTTAGCATTTTTATCACGGAATGCCAGCAAGAAGTTTTTCGACTCTTATCAGAATCACTTATCGGAATTAATTAAAAAGGTTTATTGAGACATTGGTTGCACAATAGAATTTTCTTCTTTTTTTCTAGGGGTTATTAACTCCCCTATGCAGTTTGGTTGAGAATGATTTAAGGGTTTTAACTCATAAACATCTGTCTGTGGCGGAGAGTGACAAAACTTCCCCTATCAAATTGACCTTTTTAAAGAGAATTTTACGGAATCCTGTTATTTCTTTGTATAATACATCTTACAATGTGAAAGGTTACTACATACCATGTACTGAATATTCTAGGCTCCATATTGCAGAATTCATTGAAAACTACCTTGAAAGGACGTTTTATGATTTGACTGCTGTGTCTCTACACGATTGTCATACATATTGTAAAATGGCTCTTCTGGCTGAAGAACGGTAAATGAGGTGAAAAGATTAGGAATGTCGAGTTTTTTTCTAGTTTTGGCCTGAGATTAATATCTGGAGATTTACCACATCATTCTATTGATCAAGGCTTAGACATAAAGCATGTGATATTAACATTACAACAGTTTACCGTAAAATTTAATTATTGTATAAATCATCAAGTGAGTTCATTCACCTCAAGCGATTTAACTAAAATTTCACTCCTTCTTTTAGATTTTCTTGGAAAAATCTTCTCCAAATAAAGCTTTACGTGTAGTAACATCTGAACACATGACCGCTTCATTGAGAACCCACGGTACTGGTATATTGAACACTAGTGTAAATATAGTATATCAGGTTTATTATAAAAACATGTTCTTTGGATAATTTTCTGTTCCAGTTACTCAGAAGTAAATTTTCGGTTTTAGCTCAATTCTTATCAGATGAGCATATTCGGGCACAATTACAGCGGGACCGTCGACATTTTCAAGAGAGAAAAGAGTCTTATAATCATTACGTAAGCAATATAATATACAATATTGGCTAAAGAAATTATTTGAAGTACCCTGTAAAGCGAGCAGAAAAATTCAAAAAAGCAATAGAGATGTTAGGGGAGAATGAAGAAGAGTCGTATATGGACAAGTTTAGAGAGCTTGTCACTCAGGTAAATCTTTAATTTCATGAACTTCAATTATTCTTCTATTTTAGATTGGTAATGCGTTAGGATTTGTTCGTACAATGTCTTCGGCTGCTTATGCTATTAACAGCCAAATTAAAGAATACGATGCTGAAGAATGGACCGAAAATCCTGATATAGGTGAGATCCGAGCCAGAAATCGGAAATGATTTGCTACAGTCCTTTTTCCCATTAACCCGATTTTATTTCAGTTAATTCTAATCAGCAAAATGTTCTTGGAACTTTAAATAATCTTCTCACAGATGTTAGAGAATCCTCATCAAAAAATAGAAATTTCATTAAGGTTACTAATTGAAGTTTCAATAACAATTCAGCTGTTGCCTTTCAGATGCTGATTGATGTATTCCAAAATGCTTTGAGCACCTCAAAGTTTTCTCACTTGGAAAATTTCTTCATGCTTATACCTCCGTTAAGTCTGAATTACTTACAGCATATGTTGACATGTAGAGAGAGATTGAAAAAAAGAATGCAAATATCCAATAAGGAAATGACATTTGTAGACGACGGTTTTCATTTGGGTATTTTCATGTTTATCATATTCCTGAACAGAGAGTTGTTGCTTCTAGGTGTTGCATATCTTTTAACTGTTCTTAATCAATGGAAACCTTTCTTAGATTTACAATGGATGGAATCTCTCAAAAAGTTCATTTTGATTCAATTTATCGTTTTAATGATATTGTTTTTAAAGAAAAATCGAAGACGATGGGACAGAAATGACATCCAAATTAGCAGAAACTAGAGATCGTCGTTCAGATGCCCTCATGGCTAATATTGTAAATTCTACCTATAAAGTAGGTTTTTGATTCTTAATTTTTAATCAATAATACTAATATTTATTTTTCATTTTTTTAGGAATATCAACAGATGACTTACACATTTCATTCTGCTCGTGTCTTCTTCTCCTTTGACGAAGTTGAAACTGAAGAGTAAATTAAACTAGTTCTTTCTCGGGTTTTTTAAAAGTGAAACGAGAATTTCACTTATCAACATTCCCTATGGCACCAACATACAGGTTTCCGTCACTTTTTATGTGCTATTGATAACATTACCTAGTCATTTTGTATTATGCATCTTTGAGAACTTGTAGTGTACATATTATTATACATATATTATCATAGATTGTCTTTATTTATTTCATTTAAAGCTTCTTTTTTTTTGAATATGTCTAAGAATTTGTTGCTCAAATTTATGTGAGAAATATGCCCTGAGCGCGCAAATGTTGTGTAATTCGTCGTAGTTACCACTCGAAAGGTCATAGCTTTTCCTTTTTTTCAATGTTATAAATTTTTGAAACATAAGTAACGGATTCATAATTATTTTTCATTAATAAAATAACTTAAATACTTTGCAATGATCGATGATTATTTTATATATATATATATCAACAACGTGTAATGCTTGAAATCGTATTATTCAAAACGAATTTGAACTTTGAGCTTGCCGTACATTTTTCTTGTTTTTCAGGCCTCTATGATATCAAGCTGAAATGTTTATGAAAACAAACAGTTTGTTTCACAGAGTAAAAGATTGAAAGAAAGTGAGAGACTTGATTATATCATAATATTATGGCAAACAAATGTTCACATTGTTCAAACGGCATACAAATGGCAGAAATTTCAAAAAAAAATATTCTTCCCAATGACTGACTGTTCCGTCCCTCATTATTTTATTTGGCTTAATATATATTAATATAAATATATAACACTGTGTTTTAATTATACTTAAATGCTTCACCTAATATTTGATCCTATAAATGAGAATAACTTGTTCCACATTTGTCCCTACTGTTACTTGGTGATTATATTAGAGTCCAATGTCTGGGTCAAAGTCAATCAGTAAGTGTTATAAATTCAACAAACTAGGCCACTTTATGATAGGTTTCGAGTGAGTTTCACTTCCACGTGATTTTTTAAGCTTTCTCATGACGTCATATATAACCTGTTATCGTTAATTTTCTTGGATCTTATCCACATAATGTCTATCCAATCAATGGTCTGAAATGAACTTTTGTTGTTCATGACTATCAGACACATAACATGTGCTTATCAATATCTTCCTCTTCGTACCTTCAAAAACGTCCAAAAATCATACACCCAAAAGAAAATTTGATTAGAATATGATTTATATATATCAATCACTCGTATTCTTACAATAGCAACTATCCCTTAGTGCCCCGACATGTTGGACACAGGGTGCGAAGAACGCGGTCCTTGCCCCGCCCTCTTTGTACTTTGCACCTCGAAATCTTTGATAAAAGGATTCTTTTATTTATATAGCTTTTCATTCCTACTACTGCTTGATCTAGAATAATATTTATTTGACGTACTGTTGTTTTACATATATTTTATTCAGGGAATTTTCTGTTTCATTTGCATTCTATATTAAAGGAAATTTCTAGGCATGGCTGAGGCGCGTAGTGCTGCTGCGCTCTCATTCCAGGGTAAGAAAGAGATTTAATAAACAGAAAAACAGTGTTATATTTAGTCACTCACGACGGTGTATCTGTCAGTTATGACCAAGAACTTCTTAGAGATATTTGGCATGCTTTCCAAAGAGGTTACAAACGGCGAGTTGGTCGCTTCAAGGTAGAACAATGTCTAGAAAGTCTTAGTAAAATCAGAATTCCAGAACAATTTCATAGCCGGTCTTTTCCCTGCAAATACGCTAACATTCAGTCTGGTAGTCGCTGCTATTTCAGTCTTCTCAGTACTACGTAAAGATTTATCATTTGGCATAGTTCCATTCATTCAACATTACGTGCTTTCTTTTATCTTTGGGTAAGTTTCTTTATCAGTTTTTATACTTTGCCCTCTGTTCAGCGAAGGAATCATTGGTCAAAGTCTTTCTGTTTTAATATCTGGAGCCCTAATTTGGTTCGTACTTGTACAGGTTCTTCGGTTTTCCATTAAGTTCTTGCTCACATACAAAGGATGGATGTACGAGCAACCAGGAAAGCCTGTGTCCAAAATGACCAAGCTTTGGTTTGTAAGTATTTTGAACAAGTTCTGTATTTTTACCTGTTAACTTAGGGAGTTCTTCACTTAATATCCAAATCGGAACCAATGCTTCACTCATTCCAAGGTGCTCTTCCTCATCTTCCATTACCATCCTTAGATGACACTGTTAAAAAAGTAACATTTCGACATTTTGCCGAAAAGATAACATCTCTATTTATAGCACTTGCGATCTATGAAGCCAATTCTTAGCAACGAGGAATATGCAGAACTTGAATTTTTATCTGAAAGATTCCGTAAGGGAGTTGGACGAAGATTACAAAGATACCTTGTCTTGAAATCTTGGTTATCTACTAACTATGTTACTGATTGGTGGGAGGAATTTGTTTACATGAGACAAAGAAGTCCTATTATGATTAACAGTAACTATTACGGATTTGTACGTTTTCTGTTCAAAATATGTTGTTATATGTTAAATTTTAGGATACTTTGAATGAACATCCCACTAAAAATCAAGCTGCTCGTGCTGCCAATATTACTTGGGCTGCTGTTCAATTCAGAAGACTTGTTGATCGTCAAGAAGTCACTCCAGTACGTTTTCATTTTTTTATATCCTTTTATAGTGTTTTTGCTTATAGTTCTCGATTTCACCTAAGTCTAAAGTTCCATTCTGTACTATGCAGTATGAACGTCTGTTCAACAGTTGCCGTATTCCAGGAGAAGAGGTACCTACTTCCCAAATTTCGTGAATATATTTTTTTGCTTTGAAGGTTGATCGCTTCTTGCATTGGGATGATGCCAAGCACGTAGCTGTTCTATGCAACGGTTGTTGGTTTAAGGTAATCGTACATAACGGAAAAAGGTTTGTTCGTATGCCATTTTAAATTGAACCTTGGCTTAAATTCCAGATTGTTGAGTGCTGCAGAACTTCAATATCAATTTGACGAAATTGTAAAACAAGAACCCAACCCTGCTCCAGGAGAGGTATGTCATTTTATCTGATTTTTGTTTTTGATATTTCTGATTATAGGAACATTTGGCTGCTCTTACTGCTGGTGATCGTCAACCATGGTCTGCCACCCGTCGTGCTTATTTCCGTTCTGGCGTCAACAAAACCAGTTTGAACGATATTGAAAGAGCAGCTTTTGTTGTTATTTTGGACAATGAAGATGTTCATTATGATCCAGTAAGTGTTTCTTATTTTTTAATTTATTAAATTATGTTTTTCAAAGAATGACCCATCTAAATTGGATCATTGGGCACACAATCTGCTCCATGGAAAGGCTTACGATAGATGGTTTGATAAGTCATTTAATCTTATTATTTCCAAGAACGGACATGTTGGATGTAATACTGAACATTCTTGGTATATATTAATTTTTCTCTTTTTTAATCGTATAACTCGTTCTAGGGGAGATGCTGCCGTAACTGCTCACTTCATGGAATGGTGTCTTCTACGTGATATTGTATTCATCGGTTATGACGAGAATGGTAATACCAAAGGAGAATGTCAACTTAAGGTCCAACCTGAACGCCTGAAGTGGAGTATTCCAGAGCCAGCTTTGGTAATATAAATTTAATTATTCACTTTAACAATAATTGATTACAGGAACAAATTGAGAAGTCATTGCAAGTAGCTAATGATTTGATTGCTGATGTAGAAATGGCCCTCTTAGTATGGACTGATTTCGGAAAAGGTTTCGCCAAGAAACTTAAAGTTTCTCCAGATGCTTTCCTCCAAATGTGCCTTCAATATACTTATTTCAAGGTATTTTTGAATATCTAGAAAAAATATTATTGTAATGCAACCGCATTTACAACTGCTCTAAATAAATGACAATCTAACGTGAAGTTTACGTGATATTCGCGGGAGTATATAAATTTCAAATAAAGTTGTTTATTTTTTCTTCAATAAATTTGTTTTCAGAATCAAAACAAATTCTCGTTGACTTATGAAGCTTCGATGACCCGTTTGTATCGCGAAGGACGTACCGAGACTGTTCGTTCTTGCACAGTTGAATCTAGTGATTTTGTACTTGCTATGTTAGATAAGAACAAGACTGTAAGATTTTTGTTACAAAGAACACGAACATTTTCATTTCTTTCAGAGTCAAGAACGTTTAGCCCTACTTAGAGCTGCATGCAACCGTCATCAAGAGTTGTACCGTGATGCTATGTGCGGAAAAGGAGTTGACCGCCACTTGTTCTCACTGTTAGTCATATGCTTTTACTATCGTCTATAATGTGACATTTACAGATATGTTATTAAACGTTATCTCGAAGAGGAGTCCCCCTTCTTCGACAAAATTTTCCCACCATCCTATCTTCTTTCTACCAGTCAAACACCGTTAAACCAATGTGAGACTGATATGGAGGGTATGAGTGCTGAAGCAAAATTGAGATTAGTATCAGCTGGAGGTTTGGAAGCTTAGACATCATAACTAGTTATAAACTTGCAGGAGGATTTGGACCTGTCGCAGATAGAGGTTACGGAGTCTCGTACATCATTGCTGGAGAAGACCAAATCTCTTTCCACATTTCTAGCAAACGTTCAGCTGATAACACTGTATGTTCACGAAAGTACATAGTCCTTATTTCATTTATTATTGTTTCAGAGCTCAAATGAATTCCGAGAAGAGTTAAAGAGAACACTAAATGATATGAAAAAGTTGGCCGAATAAACGAAAAACGATTAAGATTTTTTTCTCAAATTAATATTCTTGGGTACATATAGCCAGGCAACCGTTTCGTTTTAAGTCAAAATTTTGTTACCTTCACGTGGTCAAAATGCAATAGAGATTATGTTTTTAATAGAGTAATCGTGAAGTCCTCATTTACATGTATTAATGTTATAGACGTGTTTTAACTTGTATGTCATAATACTGTATTTTTATGTCTAGCAAATAAATCAGTTTGAAAGTAAATACAGATTACGAAAGAAGAAGTTCCTAACCATTTCATATCTACTGAAGTTAAATAGATGTGACACGTATTAGTCTCATCAAGTTTAGATGTTTTTAACACGGGTGTTATCATCGACGTTTGTAAGATTACATGAAACAGCTGTATTGACACCACTTTTGAAAGAAGCTTTAAGCAAGTCATGCGTAGTTGTTCCTAATTTCATTAATGCTGATGAAGAAGCAGCTATGTTAAAAGAAGTAGAACCACATATGAAACGATTAAGATACGAAAAAAGTCATTGGGATGATGTAAGTTAAAAAAGTTGCAACATACTTTTATCTCATTGCTCCCTGGGTTCTTAGGCAATTCATTTATATCGCGAACGAGAACAACGAAGATGGAGCCCTCAATCGGAGGAAATTATCAAAAGGATAAGGTAAAAATCTGTTGGTCATGCTGTTTTTCGTATTTCGATCTTTACAGGCAGCACTCGTTCCCACAAACTGCTGAACACCTGACTCATGTTCACATATTGGACTTGCATCAAGACGGTGTGATTAAACCGCACATTGACAGTGTCCGGGTACTTTAACCATTTGAGCTTTATATTTCGAACTATTTATTTCAGTATTGTGGCGATGTAATAACTGGTGTTAGTCTTTTGACAGATTGTGTGATGAGGCTTCGCCATAAAGATGATCCTGATAAATTCATAATTGATTTATTTTTGCAACGAAGGTCATTATATCGTTTAGGGTTAGTCTATATTATACCACGAAAAAAATATTTTTTCTATTTGATATTTCAGGGAGCAGTACAGATATGACTTCACTCACGAAGTTTTATCTAATGAAGAATCATATTTTTTCGATAAAAAAGTTGAAAAGGGACGTCGAATTTCAATTATATGTCGTGATGAACCGAAACAATGTGAAAATTTTGAAGAAACAGTAACATTAAAGCCTATTCCAGAAGATGCGTAGAAATATATTGTATATTCGTACCAGATAAAAATAAATTTTTTTTTATAGTATAACTAAACGTTTTCCTTCTGATGAGTAATCACGGTGTGTGACATTTTGAATACAAACATCTAAAAGAATTCAGAACCATACAACTATAACGTAGAGTATCGTTTTTAATTTTCTTACTTTGCTACCTAATACTTCATAAATTATATAAAACAAATATCTTAATTATGTACATATAATGAACACTTTGTTACTGAAAATGTGTTGGATTTCATTTCGATTCTGAGCCAGCGACTGTCTGAAAGCAATAATTACTCACAAAAACATAAATGTTTTGTGTTTTCATTTGCCTTAAGAACGAATTCGGTATGAACAATTGAAGATTTTAGTTTTTTCTACAACAAAAAAAGCCTACTGGCACTTAAAGTCTTTATGTACTCGACTTTCTTTAAATGTCCCTATATTGGTCTTCTTAATATCATTGATTTCCAGAATATCGTAAACGAGATGAATTACATCAAAAAACTCTTGACAAGGTACGAGTATACTTCAATCATTTTTTACTTCTTATTTCAGGTTTAAAAAGAAAAAAAACAGTAAACCTAAGAAAAATGTAGATTTAGTTAGTGAGGGGATCGCATCGGTGACTGTTTCTCTGTTTTTGTATATTATAGATTCAATTTCAGAACAAAGAAAAACGTTCACGTAAGCACAGACAATCTGTATTTTCTTTGGATTCACAGGACAGAGATGAAAAGTATGACTGTTGTTAATATTTTAATAAGCATATTAAGTACTGTAGATTAACGAAAATGTTCCCTACATGCTACCGTCATAGTTTATTTCCATCATCATCATCTTCATCTTCATCTTCATCCTCTTCATCGTCATCAACATCATCATCAGAAGAAACATATTTTTCAGAAACGACATTAGCATCCTTCCGCTCATCAAGAAGTCAAAAAACAGTGAAGAAGGAAGCACCTAAGCAAGATAGCAGTTTCAACCGTAGAGCAAAATTCATAAGTGAAGTAATAAGGGAGAGGAGACCTCGGTCACACATAGATATTCGCACAATTTTTCCCGTAGAGCAGAAAAGCAACACAAATTCTTCGCATGAGGATAAACGTCAGTTGCATCCAAATCTAACAAGTATTTCGCCTCGTTTGCGCCTAGCAAATTACGATATACCTGTTAAACATCAGAAGCAGCATACGCCAATGTTTCGAGATGCTGAGATAAATACCGATGTCACGGCTTGGGATTCTTGTCAGAAATGTGAAATTTTAAAAGCAAAATATATGTCTATGAAGAGCAAGGAATGCCAAACATCTGCTCTTACAGAATACAAAGATGCTGAAATATGTACATCGACAAAGGATCATAAAACTGAAGAAGAATTGAAAACAGCTAAAAGTGAACCCATTCAAATAATTATATCATTCCAAAATCCTTCATCATCCAATTCCTCACGTTTTCCCGTAGCACCTAAGCGTGTTTGTATGCCGCTACGAAACTGCCCAATTACGTCAGACTATCGTCATTCCGCTCCCACTAAATATGCCAGATGTACAGTTCATCCAGATAACTATAAAATGCTAACAAATAACAGCGCCTCATCTGACCCAAGATCAGGACATGGCAAACTGCCAGGATCAACAGTACTTGATGAATGGAACCTGGTGGCCTCAAACAGCGCAAGAAAATCAGAGCATTACAGTGTACAGAACAGACACCGGAGGTATTTAAACAAATAATAGCCAAAGAAAATTAATATTTTAGGCATTTCAATGACACAATGCATCAAGGATCTTCACCTAGAAATGTGGTACATGCATTAATTTATCAAAAAGAAACGTTCTGCTCAACGTCCGTGTAAAAACATCAGAAAATATTATCTATTCTCGTTATCTACTCATGATCAGTAAAGATTGAGATCTAAATTCATTATTCAGTCATTTATTTCAATAAATAATTCTAACACTTCGTAAGTACTACACACATACGTCTTAACCTTAGAAATGATCTTGCATATATCTCGCGCGTATTGTGCGAATGAGACGTGAACACAACCGGTCTAAGTGACAACCTTAAGAAAAATGAAAATGTCTGAGCGCCAAAACAGTCATGTTAGAGACAAGCACACATGTATAGCACGTACTCAAAATCTTATGCCATTGTACTTAGGGTCATTAGGCATATTCTTATGTGTTTAATAGACGGTTACTATATGACAGTTACTAGTTAAGTCTGGGAGATGTGCCTAAGGTGCACCTGGACTGTCTGCGTCCCTAACCTCAAGCTTGTTCTCATTATATTCCCGCGCAATATATGACCTGACGCTCATTTGAATAGCCCCAAGCTGACATTAGCCTCATATACCAACACTTATCTATGTTGTGAGGTCATACTTAATCCTTGTTGTGTTACTTCTTCATTCTGAGATAAAAGTTTATCTTGAGTTTTTAATCTTGATTCCACGCCTCATTATAACATTTCATGTTAATTGTCTATATTGACAGCACAGTCTATACAGTTGATATAATCATCTTACTTCACACTCATCTTTAAAAAAACTCATTTGGCCATTCTAAACAGTTTTATCTAATGTTCAACGTTATGCCTTCCCTTCTCGACTAAACACCAACTTTAAAATTAGCAGAATTTCGATATATTCGACTTATTCATAGTTTTACATGAAGTTACTTGAAAATTAAACAAATGGATTCTGCTAATAATACTAGTTGTGTCTGTTGAAAAAACGGCTGCGTTCAACGTTGAATGGTAGACGCAATCTCTCGTTTAGTGCTGTCTGTCGATGGGCGCCAATTTCTTCTTTTCAATGACTTTTTCATACCGTCCTAGAGTGCTATCTATAATATCAACCTTTCTTTTTCCTATTTTCTAACATATGAATCGTTAAATTATTTTTCATAGGTTCATGGCTTCATCACCAGCTAAGGCTACCAGAACTTCGCCAAGAAAAAAAGCATGGGCTTCTCCAGTTAAAGCAGCTAACAATCTTGTAAATTCTATTTTTGTAAGTTGGAAATTACTCTTCAAAATCTATTGATTGATATTAAGAAAGAAGAAGATTTTTCACCCCTCAACAAGTCCTGGGCAGAAATTACTGCTGAGGATAGCAACTTGACTCAATCTCTTCTCGATAATATTTCTAAATCCGAAAGCCGCAGAAAAACCGCTGTACCTAAAAAAGTAAGAAATTTATGATTTTTCATTTATCAATGTGCTTATCTCAGTCATCCACTCGTGCCAAGTTTTCTCGGCGGTTAGAAGCCGATGATGTTGGCTTCAAAACGGATAGACGCTCTGAGAGATTAAGAGGTCGTGATGATGTTAAAGGAAAAGAAAATGTAGGAATTGAAAAAGCTGTGAGTATTCTTTTTTCTGTGACTATCATTTGTTGAACTCGTTTAGTTTGCTTCTCGTAAACGCCAATTATCAACCAGCTCAGCTATTACCCATGATGGAGAAGGATGTTCTCCAGCCAAAAGAAGTCCTTTTAAGAATGCTTCATGTGATAGACCAGCGCGTAAAAATTTAAGAAGTGACCTACAAGGCCGCAAATCAGCTGCCGTTAGGTATTGCGCAATACTGTTCCTCTTTCTATTTTGCGCTCATTCCAGGCTATTTGATAAATCTGGAAGTAGTCCCTCTTCAAATGCTGGGGATTCCGTATCTGTAAAAGACAATTGGGAAGATCCAACTTTAGGATGGTGCACAGATGCCGTTGTTTTAGAACGTAGAACAAAGGTGCTTATATCATTCCTATTACCATTTATATATTTTTTCCCTTTAGGAAATTGATCGTGCCAAAGAAAAACCAGTGTATAACCGTTATTTGAACGAGGTTCCAAAGGCAAAACGAGTTAAAGGTGTTCACCCCAAGACTCCTAATAAGCAGATTAATTTCTCCCGTCGTTCATGGGATGCACAGGTTTGCAAAAACCTTGTCATTGTTTATTTGACCTTTTGTTTTTACAGATCAGAATGTGGAAGAAGAGTTTGTACAAATGGGCGGGTGAGGAACCATCAGATTCCGCAAATACCTCTTTCTATAGTTATAGTTCTGATGAAGTTGAGAGGGTAAAAAATTTATTTATCAATTAGGTTATAAAGTGTTCGTTTAAGGCTGTGGACGAAAATTTAGAAAATGAACCAGTTCTTAGCGCTATTGAGAGTATACTTGTCAGGCCGGAAACTGACGCTATGGCTTCTCTCCTCGGAAAATTTGATATGGATACCCGTAAGGGTGATGAAAGTACGCTTAAAGCCCCTACTACTGGCTCTGGTCCAGTTGGTCCTGTAGACTTTTCTGCCTTGCAATAATGATCTTTAACTAATATCCTGTTGGAATTTAAAAAAGTCCGTAAATAACATCTCCTGCAGTACTGCAGGGTTCAATGAAACAACGTAATGAAACTAAATTAACGTCTATTTCTTATGATTTGATAAATAAAATCATTTCAATTTAATAATCATTTATATTATCATATTATCATATAATCGTTTAAATAGAAAAAATAAATAAGTCAGTGATGTATTGGCTACATGTAATTTATTCAACATTACATTTGACAATTTTGAAACCAACCTAGTGTCAATAAGACTGCACCGGTAATATAGTTGGCAATTTCATAGTGGGTTTAGTAAGCTGTTTTTTTTTAAGTTTTTAGTAGTTATATAAGAAAGACATTCTCCGAAAATTAAAATTCTCGTTTAATCAATGCTTTACAGTTTAATTTTCACCAGAAGTTACAACAATTGCGATTTCTATACTTGAGTAAGCGAATAAGAAATAAAAGCACATTAATTGAAGTAAGAATAAAGAGTTTCTTTTAGAATAATTGTAGAGGATAAGTCAATTTGAAATCGGAACTTTTTCGTTGTCCAGTGAACAGATTCAAACACAATGTGAATCTACACGCACTCATAGTATTATTTTGAAAAAAGAAAATATCACTACTATATTGGTTATGATTTGATATATATCAAGATGAAGGGAAGCAGTTTATTTATTATCTTGAGTACAACATGAATTATTATTATTAAGTTATATTAACAAGCTAAACAGCTCTGTAACTGAAAGTCAAGTTTCCTTTGCTGTATCGTGAGTGTCCTCGAATTGTAATTCTATTGCCAGTTGAAGACCAGTTGTAGCCAGACACAGAGGTACAACAGAATCTGATATGTTTGAAATAATATACGAAAAGTAAGTTTCAATTTAGCTTACAACATTCCAGAAACGTCAAAGTTTCCAGTATTAATTTCAAATCCGTTCCAGTTACATCCTTCAAGACAGTAACCATCCAAAGTTGTAATTTGAATTTGGACTCTCTTTCCAGCAGGGGCCTTAAGAAACAAAATCTAATAATGAAGTCATGAAGGTAACAGACCACAAGATGCCAATTGCATTCGACGGGGTCACCATTAGTCCATGACGTTCCAGTCATTCCTACTGTAGCAGTGAAACTCTGCCATGCATTTGTAGCCTAAATTTATGTGAAAATGATCGCTTTCTGGAAAAAGCATACAGTAAGACTTTCAGCATTGCAAATAGGAGCGTTTCCACCATCCAATTGATTGCAAGTTTTTCCACCAAAGGTTTTTGGACACAGGCATTGTGCGCAGTTACGTGAGTTAGGGATTCCTTTGTTTCCGCAAATTGGAGCATTTGCGCCGCATCTTTCTAGAAATGCACAGTATAAGTTGAAACAATATGACTAATACATACTATCACATTGGTAGAGTGTATTAATCATCTTGATATCGGAGAACGCTGGTCCTTCACGTTGTCCCATCATGTTTTGGAAATTACGGTCTTTAGCATAAGATGTTGGAACACGTGTATCACGAGCGAAAGCGTCTGGAAAAGCTTACTGATTAATGCATTTATGACATCACTAAAGTCACATGGATTATATTGCATAACACTACCAAAATCATAAGCCAAACCGAAGCTAGTTTCAGCCGCAGCAGCAACCTGAACAATTTCAAATATGTACATGTTGTGTCTCAGAAAATGTTATTACCTTCTGGAAGTTGTACTGTTGAGCTCCATCGATGTTATTCCAGTTAATTGCAAGGAAGTTATCACGATCGAAACGAGATTGTGTATGGTATGCTCCCAAAGCATGACCGATTTCGTGGGTGACAGTTCCAAACTGAACTCAAGCTTAAATTAGGAATAGTGATTGAAAGGATATACGTTTTCACATCCAGTTCCGATAGAAACATCTTGGCCTCCCCAATTTTGTTTTCCAATGTAAGAGAAGCATCCACTTCCACGGTAAAACCGAAGTCTGTTAGGGCCCATGGCATTTTCCTGAAAAAAATATTTTTCAAATATAGTATAGACACTGTAATGTATACTTGGAAGGTCAAGCAAGTGTTGTCATGCCAGAATTTGATTCCTCGTCTGATAACAGCAGAAGCATAATCTGAGTTGATATCAAACTGTTAGTTCAGTTTTGTGATAACTTACTGCTAGATGGATCAAGGTAATAATAAATTGGTGTGGAAGGACTCCATAATAATCTTCTATCTGTGATAACAGCTCTTTTACTTCGGTTACGACCAGGACCATCTTCGAGAATTTCTATCGAGTAACAAATTCATAGGAAGAAAAATAAAATTTCACTATACCACTACCACCAGTGTTCAAAACTTCAAGTTGCTCTCTGTTGAGAATCATATCTCCTTCTAGGGCAAGTGACTTAAGAGAAGCTGTGTTTTCAGCAACAACGGAAGATGTAGCATTTTCATCAGCTGGTCCGAAGAAAGCACGGTAACTCTCCTGAAATAATAAGATTTCAGAGATCCGACAGATTTCTGAGTACAATGTCGATGGTGTCAGTCTGTTCTGCAGCAGATCTTCGGTTGAGAGCAGTTCTTCTAAGCCTAAGCAGAGCCATACCTTCCATCATCTTAAAACAATATATTCTACATTCTCAAAAATGATGATATGAACCTCATTCAACTCATCCTTCGAAGGTCCATCTGTCTCTTCATGAAGTAGTTCGTTTTGAATCTGTAAACATGACGTGAAGAGTAACTACTTTATCAGAAATGACCTCTTCAACGTTAGCTTCGTTATCATCATCTTGACATCTAACAGTATATAAAAGGACAGAGAATAGTACCAGGAAGCTGAGACCAGGCTTCATGGTGATGGGTTCATCCCCAGAGCTTCCCAGCATTTATATAGATTCGGACCCTTGTTGTTTTTTTTCATATCTATTCATAAGCTCTCCCTATGATCCCATGTCCATCACAACAAATGTGACAAAAAAAAACAGTAATATGGACCGTAAAAATATTTTTCAACAACTAATCAACAATTCAAATCAACGATCAACTTAACATGTAGTAAGAACAGTAAATTATCAACAAAAAAAAATAACAATTTTATATTTTTTAAATGGTATCCATACTTTCTATGCAATTGGCCAAGTCATCTGCTTTACGGGCTAAAACGTATAGATAGATAGATGTGAAGAAACTTTTAATTTTTAAACAAACCTTGTTTCTTCTGCTTCTTCTTTTGTCCTTTCACAGCCTTCTTGATAAATTTATTTAATTGTACATTACCATCAATTTCGAAATTTGTTGGATTGGCAATAGCATTTTCTTCATCGTCTTTCACTTCCTTTCTTTTTCTTCCACTGGTTACGACTGTGGTACCATCTAAAACATAAGAAGAAAACAATTCTCTCATAACTTATAAATATTTTACTTGATCCATCAATTTCCATATCTCCTTCTTCTTCGTCATCATCCTCAGCATCATCAAATGTTATCATTGCTTCATCAACGTGTGGAATGCCTATATACATGTACTATATGATAAACTAAAAAAACTGAAACTTACTTTCAATAATTTCATTTTGTTCTGTGAGAAGAGAATCAATATCGAATTCTCTGCTGAATTGGGATACGATTTCGGCAGAAGCATGAGGTAAGTTCTCCTTCTTGTCAGCTTCTGGTGGGAGAGTGTGATATCTGAGCTTTCCAGAATTCCAGTCGTTTAGAATCTGTAGATAGAGAACATATTTTTAAATAATTGAGAATATTAACGTACGTGTTTAGCAGCAGCATTAACATCTGGTCTGGCTCCCTTCTTTAATCTACCAAGTTTACGAGCAACGAGAGCGAGGAACTGATCAACAGATTTGAACTCAGCAATGTTATAATGCATCATAAGCTTGAAAAAAGAGATAAAACAATATATTATACAAAATAATATTACCATTTCTCTGCTACATCTACGAAGAATAGCATGAACAGGAGCTACAGGATCGATAAGAGAATCAACTCTAACAGCATTTTTTAAAGCAACCTAAATAAAATAATGGTTAGTTCAAGTTTCAAAAATAGCTTTATTGCCTCAATAGGGTCAAGATCCTTGTTGCTAATGAGGACAACTCCAGGGGAATCCAACAAACGAATATTCTTATCTAATTCAATTTCCTGAACTTCCTTTGTGATTCCTGGCATTGCTCCAACATTGCAGGCACGACTTCTCTTTAAACTGTTAATGACACTGCTCTTTCCTACGTTGGGGAACCCTGAAAAGAAAAAATCAGTAATTTTATGAGCTTTGAGGAACCATACCAACAACTCCTACTCTAATACTGGTCTTGATATCCTTGTTACGGCAATAATTACCCAACAGTTTCATTACGAGATCAGCTCCGATACATTTAGCAGTTCCACTGTTATTCAAGTTTGAGCTATTGAATCTTCCTAAGTTCTTTTTTTGATCTTGGGTACTAGCTTTGAAGGCAATAGTTGGAAATAGACCACGGAAATGGGCTAGCCATTTTTGCACATTATCCTTAGGAACAAGATCAATCTGAAAACAAAAATTAGGATAGCAGAAGAAAGATACAATACCTTATTAATTAAGAACACTAGTCTCTTTCCTCCAGCAATAACTTGTTCCTCAACAGAAGCACTTCTGCTTCCAAGTGGATCACGAGCATCTAATACCTAATGTAAAAAAATATTAAAAAGTTTCTGCAATTCATTCTTACTTGAATAATAACATCAGCAATTTCGATAGTTTTGCGAACTTCACTGGCGTACGCGCGAATAGTTTTATCATCCATAGTATTAATTCTTTCTTCAGCAATCTGTTGTCTCTTAGAAAACTCAGCAGCCTAGAAAAAAATATAAATAATCAATTAAATTATCAAATCTTACATCTTTCGAGGCTTTGGCAGCGAGAGAGTTGATATCAATTGGGACGTTCTTCTTCCTTTCTGCTCTAAGCACTTTGGCTGCTTCCTATATAAACTAGAATATAATGAAATATATCACTACAAAATACCTTCTTAGCTTCAGCTTCAGCCCTTAAACGTTCTCTGGTCTTTTCCGCTTCAATAAGAATATCTTCTTTGAACGGACATGACTTCGGTACTGACAATGTTTGCTCACTCTTTTTTTTATTTCCTAAATAAAATTAATTAAGCAAGCAAAAAATGAAAAAAAAACCTCCTGTTTTCTTGGACTGCCTCTTTACTTTTTTATTGTGATCTCTAACTTTCTTCTCAATTTTATACCTTTTTGAGCAAGACACTCTTTTACTTGCCTTTTCTGAAGATGCGAACCTCTTTAAAAGATATATAATATTCAAACTTACTTAAACAATACTTGGCCATTGTATTGTATTAATACTGCAAATATACAGATGAGAAAAGGTTGAAAATTTGAAAAAAATTTAAATTCAATGTTTTAGGATAAAATAATTTTTTTCTGCTCGTCGAAATGAAAAGAAGCCTACGTATCGAAAGCTACAGTAAACGTAAACTTTGATGCAGAAGTTGGAGTTATAAGGCTTGAACCTAATTATTATATAATTGATATACATTGTGTTTCTAAGTAATTGGTATAAATTGCGTTTCTACGCTTTGGTATTGAATTAGAGAAAAAAATCATTTGTATTATATGATGGCATGAATTCAAATCAAAATAATATACTTTATCAAAACAAATTATTTTGGAATGTTGTAATTTTAATTTAATTTTATTACAAATTGCCTTATGTTAGCAAGTATATGAACGGATAATTATTTAAGTCTAATTATGGCCAGTTTTGTTACATATTTAAGCACCGACACCTTCTGGCACTGAATCAAAACAATTATGTTGTTATATCTTTCCAAGTTCAAGTTGACCTTTCAGCCTTTTACTTCGTGTTGTTTTCTACATGATATTGATTACAAAATAGCTAATTTCGAAATTTGAAGAGGTTGGCATTAACCGCTGCTAACGTGACGTGTAATAACACGATTCATTCCGTCTGGGATACCAAGATTCATAGTAATCAGTGTAGAGCCTTGTCAGAACTGTGGTTACGATGGTCGGAATCGTGAGCTATTTAGTTCAGGTTTCAAAACTTATTCTTTATTTTCAATATCTACTCTTTCTTAATGCATATGAATTTTTAGTCAAGGTAAAATTACGAAGTATTATTGATATTGATACTGCTTTTAAGATTTTCTTTGGACACATTCCGCCTAATTTTATAAGAATTCGAAAAATTCTTCTCAGATACAAAATTAATGAAGCTGAAGTTTCACGAATTAATGATTTTCTTTTGACCCCTGGAGCTTTATGTGATCTTTTTGAACTTGATCATCCTAACTGGCATTTATATTGTATTGAGGAGGTAAGAATATGTTTTACGTTTTACCATTAAAACTTTGTTTATAGAATCTTGCTACTTTTGTTTACTTGAAACATCCTATCACAAACTATAGCGTTGCTAACTGTCCTTTCATGTTTGAAGTTATACATCGTGAGGTAAACATTTCAAATTTTTTGTTTATATATACTATATTAGGAGGGTAAATATTGTTTTTTAATTTCTTGGATTTAGGCAATACATGTAGCACAGATACGTCATGATGATTTGATAAAACTTGGAAAATATTTTGGACGTAAGCCACAGCCAAAAACGGTAATAAAATAAAAAACCAAGTTAAAATAAATAATTTCAACTTAAGATTCTTACCACAAATACTGCTCGATGTGCATCAACTTTGATGGCGAAGATGCTTCATCATCCTGGAACTTCAATTTGTTATGCAGAACCTCATGCTCTTACCAACTTGTCTATGATGGATAACGAGAAGATTCTTGGGGCTGAGGTAAACTTTATGTCATCTTACTTTATAAAACCTCATGAATTTTCAGACAATTGAAACTCTTCTGGAAGCAACTATAACGTGTCTTAGAGCTCACACACCAGAAAATGAGATTTGTGTTCTGAAAACGACGTCGGGAGAAGCACGATTAGTACCGTATTGCTCTAAAATTTCAAACTTAAAACATATCTTTATGTTCCGTAAAAATGGATTAAAATCTGTACGAAGAATGACACTCAGGTTTTCTGTTGTCTTCGTTTTCGAATCTTATTTCCAACTTGTAGATCCGAAGCTTTGAATTGGTGTTTGTTCAAGTTGTACCTGTTGAATCCAAGTCTTTCAAGATTTATTGGACGTCTAATTGCAATGGAAGGTGAACACATACGTAAATGTAAAGCAGAAGCATTACTTGTAAGATTAATGCTCAAGTTTTACTAATTTGAAGCATGTTGCAGCATTCATCAGCTCTGATTTATGCATGTCCTCTATCATTTTATGAAAAAAACAAACATCTTTATTGTGCTCCGATTATCTGGCATCATGACATCATCAATAACACACAGGAAACTCTTGAAAGTTTGTTCAAGCTGGTAATTTATGAATTATGTTTCATATTTTCAAATATAATCACATCAGATTGATCTACCTATGGATTGTGTTCCAGCTGCTGTGAGTTGTAAATCTGAAGATTCACAGAAAGATTCCTTTTTGTCTCAAGACAAATTGAAAGAGATTGAGGTAATTTGGTTATCAGTGATTCAAACTGTTTGAATATTACAGATTCCATCACTAACTGAACAGGATCACCATAAACTTCGCAGTTTTACTGAAATCCTTGGAATTCCTAAGGATATTTTCGAAGAATAATATTATTTCGAGTGATTTTTGTGTTTGTACTTGTTACTTGCAGATGTTGTAAATTTTAAATTTTAAGAATGTTTTACTATATATATAAGTAATACTAGGCTGGTTCATACCCGCCTATCTGCTTCAATCGGATAGTCATTGTGTTTTCCTTTTATCTACCGCATCGACTTAGATTAAAGGAGATACAGAAAGAAATCTGGAGAGTAAGAAGGGGATTCTCTTACAACGTTTACTTGATTTGTTGTAGCGACCTTCATTTAAGAAAAAAAGTTGAAAATCATTTAAGATTATATGTATCTGATACTGATGAATCAAATATTGTGAAGTACACACTTTATCAAATGCTGTATCGTTTGAACCGTTTCTAAGAAACTCAGCTGTGTTATAAATGAAAATGAAAAAAAAAGTCTTATCGACAATAGTAAATGATAGTATAGATTGAGAATTGATATTAAGAAATTGTTGGAGAATAGCTTGATTGAATCTAAATATGACAAATTCTCTCTTAAATACTGATTTATTGAAAATAAATTTAGGAAACTTCCTGGTGAGCATACTGTTAGGGCAATACTCAATTTATCAGATAGTCAAACACCATTCTTTAATAAAGATCTATTTTTATGTTTTGACTTGGAATACTTATAGTACTTGAGATATTAGTTGAAGAAAGTTGTATGTTGCAAAAAAGTTGAGGCTGAGACAGCATTTCGTATATTTTGAATTACCTCAATCTCTTTCATGAAAACGGTGCAAAAATGTAGAAAATCGCATTTGGGCAAAATGTTGTCCCAGTGTCAACTTTTTATATACTACTGAGGAATACCTATTTCGATTCATCATAGATGACGGAAGATAAGTACACGAGAGGTTTTACACGCTTTAAGAGTGATTATAATGAAGCTTTGACAATATTACAACATAGATTTATAAACATTTTAAGATGTTGTTTAACCTATTTTTGAAAATATGCCTTATTCTCGTTTAGTTTTATTGCTTCCCTGTTTATCCTGTTCCATATCGGCGAATCAAGTAGTTAAAGTATTCTAGAAGGTTCTCGAAAACATCCCATAATCTTTAGGATAATATGGACGAAGATACATTCGTTTATGGTCGTCACTAACTTGTATGGTCAAGTCAAACTTTTGTATTCTTTAATCAGATTATTTACTTATCCGAAAGAGCTACTAATGACTCATCTAATGGTATTTATATTCTGAAATGCCATCTGCTATAAGTATTGCTGATCCAAGGGAACGTGCGTTTCTGAAGAACAGAACAACATGTGTAATGCAACTGCTTACGGTGCGTCTGGCGTCTGTATACTCTGCCGGGTCATCTCGCCGTAAACAGTGACATTCTTTCGATTCCTCACAATGGCCCTCCCCCTGCTTCATCTAAACTTTTAGTCCACTTCTGATAGATTATTCAATAGAAACAGACACATAATTTGCTGGTTGTTTTACAGTAAGTTCAGAATGCAACTGTAGAATGTCGGTGGTTGTTTCAATTTTTTGAACTTCATGATACTCTATTTTATCTCTTGAATTTCTTCCTGATTTCCTTTGTTATATATTTTTTTTAATTCGTTTACATTTCCTGGAGCTTCTGTGTTTACTGCACTTTTATAATAATTGCAACTTATATGATGCGTTCATCCTTGCTTTAATTTTTTTAAAACAAATATGCAGTATTCTTGGCCAAACTCTATAGCTTACACACAAAACAGCTGGTGGCCCAACTTGAATTTAAATATAAAAAGCCGAAAGTTTTTTTTGACGATTTGATCGATAACTAAACTATTGGGCTTCAAGATTTCAAAGGCCACAGCCAGCTGTCCTTTTTCCTGCACTCGTTTCTTCACTTCCATCCTAGCACCACTTACTACCTCAGTCATTGCATTTCCTCTTCTCCATCGCCTTCTAATTTTCCTTCCCATTCGTTCTTATTGAGACATCGATTACTAATATACTTCTTCAAAACCAGCTTCTTATTTCATATCTCAATTGCCACAAAAAATTAACAAAAATCTTTCAAAACTTTTTCTAAAAATCGTTTTGCCGTCTTCATAAGATTTGCCCAGAATATTGAGCAAGATGGATTCCAACACTGAATTGCGTTTATTCTCCTAATTGCCTTGGTTGTTTTTGAATGAATTTACATTTATATTTTTTTCATTTCTACAAGATTGGAACAGAAAAAGACATTTCAAAGTCATCGTTCATTACTCATCACTCATCACTAATCTCTCCTAAAAACCTATTTCCTCACCTACTATTGGACTTTTAATAGAATAATTTCACGTTGATGTTTTACAAATTTCTCTTTTCATCCAACTTAGTTTATTATTAGATTTTTTGATCCTTTGTATGTTCAGGAATGAAGCCGATTGTGCTTTTACCCCTACTACTATTTTCAACAATAGCTGCACATGAAGTGCCAGATATAATCGTTTATACAGTTGCAACAGAGGAAACAGATGGACTGAATAGATTACTAGCTTCTGCAGAAACTTTTAACATCAATATTAAAGTTCTTGGACTTGGTGAAGAATGGAGAGGAGGCGACACTCGAGTAGAACAGGTTAGATAACTGCCCCTATGCCTCTTTTTCTAGAATGTTCTAGAAGGCTTTGAACATTCTTACACAAATTGTATAAATTCACATAATACAGTTTTGAAATATTTAGGGAGGTGGACAAAAGGTGCGAATTTTGAAAAATGCATTGGAGGAGCATAAGGATAAAAGCAACACTCTTATTATTTTTGTGGATGCGTAAGTTGATTAATTAGCATATTTTTCACGTCTTGAACGCAATCGTTTTTTCATTTTCGTTCTGAAAATTCACTAGATCGGCCGATTGCATTCAAATAGCTTTCTTTTATTATATAACTTTTTTATATTTCAGTTATGATGTTGTGTTCACCGCTGGACTAGATACTATAATATATCGTTTCTTTGAACACTATGAGGACAAAAAGATTTTGTTCGGTGCCGAGCCGTTCTGTTGGCCAGACCAATCTCTTGCAACTGACTATCCGGTTGTAGAGTTCGGAAAGAGGTACTAATTATCTGCCGTTTCAAACTATATTAAACGACTTCAGATTCTTGAACTCTGGGTTATTCATGGGATACGCACCTGAAGTTTATAAGATGATTACCGTCCAAGAAGTATCTGATGGAGATGACGATCAGTTGTATTACACTCATGTGTATTTGAATCCTGAACTAAGGGTTTGGATATTTGCATAGAACTTATATTTTAACTAGATTATTTTAGCATAACTTAGCCATTGGACTAGATTCAATGTCTCGTATTTTCCAAAATCTTAACGGAGTAGTTCATGATGTCGAACTGCAGTTTGACGATGACGGAAATGCTCTAGTAACCTTTATAACCAAATTTAAGTGTTATTGAATTTGATTTTTAGCCTTACAATGCTGCTTATAACACTCATCCAGTAATCATTCATGGAAACGGCCCAAGCAAGAAATATTTGAACTATTTGGCAAACTATGTGGCACGAAGATGGTCTTCGGCCACTGGCTGCTTCAACTGTGGAGACAAAAGCCGCTTGAATCTGGAGGTATTTTTCTCCTAAACGTTATAAATTAATTTTGCTAATTTAGGAAATAACCAAAGAGGAAGATTTACCTTTAGTTACTATTGCATTCACGATTGCTAAGCCCATTCCTTTTATCGAAGAGGCTTTAAAAGCATTCGCTGAATTGGAATATCCAAAAAGCAGAATCGCTCTTTTTATCTACAATTCACAGAAATACAATATCAAGAATGTGAGTTTTTCGATCTATCTTCTCTGAGTCTTATTCACCTCTTCAGGTTATGGACTTTATTGCTGAATATGGAAAGCAATTCCATGTCAAAAAAATTATCAACGGTGTTGAAGATATTGGGGAAAGAGATGCTCGTAACGAAGCCCTGTATGCCAAAATGAAATCCATTAATTTTTATTGAATATTTACTTTAGAGCCTTTGCTGAGCGTACATCATCTGATTATATTCTTTTCTTCGATGGCGATGTGTTAATTTCGGACAAGAAGGTACTTCATCATCTCATCGAATATTCGGCCAATTATGAGCTGTAAGTAACTACTTCAAATTATTGAAATACACGAAGCATTCTAGTGGAATGGTTGCACCATTCATAAACCAACCAGGAAAATTATTTTCAAACTTTTGGGGAGCTGTGGCTCAGAATGGATATTATGCACGTAGTGAGGATTATATGGCCATTGTTCAAAGAAAGAGAATCGGATATTTCAATGTAAATTTGTTTGTTTTCCTTTCTAAATTTTTAATTTGTATTCATCAGGTTCCATTTGTTACCTCGTTGCTTCTTATTAATAAAGAAAAAATATCTGCTGTGCAAGGTGCTTTCTCCTACGATCGTCAAATGGATCCGGATATGTCATTCTGCAAGTTTGCTCGAGATAATGTAAAATTCGGAATATTTTAATGACTTTACTCATCGTACTGTTCCAGGGTCACTTTATGTACGTTGATAACGAGGTTATTATTGGATCTCTCATTGTCAGTGATGACTTTGCTGAAAATTCTAATGCCGGCTATCTTCACCCAGAAATGTGGGAAATTTTCAGCAACCGTGATGTAAGGCTTGTCTTCCACGATACCAACATTTACTTTCTATTCTTAGTTATTCGAGAAACGTTATCTTCACCCTAAATACCATGAGGCTTATGATACAGAGAAGTTTGATCAGCCTTGTACCGACGTGTTTGATATTCCCCTCATGTCGGAGCGTTATGCCGCCGAGATGATTGAAGAGATGGAGAATTTCGGAGGATGGAGTGATGGAAGCAACAAGGTTTTTCTTATTTTGGTTTTAAGGCTTTAACAAAGAATCATTTAGGACAAGCGTATTGCTGGTGGATATGAGAACGTTCCTACTCGTGATATTCATATGAACCAGATTGGTTATGATCGACACTGGCTCTACTTCTTAGATGAATATGTTAGGCCAGTCCAAGAGAAGATTTTTATTGGTTACTATCATAAAGTGAGAAATTGCCGTTTCTGCTGATTGAATAACTCTTTATTTTAGCCTATTGAATCTCATATGATGTTTGTCGTTCGATACAAGCCAAGTGAGCAAGCGTCGCTCCGTCCTCACCATGATGCTAGCACTTACAGGTAGAGTCAAATCAGCTAGTTCTCCAGTTATAAATCATATTTTTAGCATTGATATTGCTTTAAATAAGCGAGGAGTTGATTATGAAGGTGGAGGAGTCCGTTACGTCCGATACAATTGTACCGTACCAGCCGATGAAGTTGGCTATGGTATGATGTTCCCAGGACGTTTGACGCACATGCACGAAGGTTTACCTACTACTGAAGGAACAAGATACATTCTTGTATCATTCTTAAACCCTTAAATATCTTGTATCAAGATCGAAGTCATTTATTTATCGTTTGTTCTATTTTTGCCATTTCATTCAAATCACGGGATATATTGTTTGCCTTAAAATACAGTATAATAAATTTATTTATTTTTTATTATTTAAGAAATAATAACTTTTAACTTAAAGGATTGTCGAATTGTCAAATTAAAACAAGGCTTTCGGAGGGCTATAAGCTTAACGCTAATATTTTTCTTATGGTGTAACGCTACTCAATTGCAACCGCTCTGTACCCTTGCAGAAAAAAAAATAATAATGCAAGTATTCTGTGATATTTTACAGATTTTTTTTCAGAGATTTCGAAAAATGAAATTCGTGTGAGATAAAAATATTTCAATATTATGAACAACTATTCTTCAAGAACTAAAAGTTATCGCGTTAGATCAAAGTATTTAAAAACCGAAATACAAAAGGCAAATAAAAGTTTTAGAAAAAACGAAAAAAATGCTTTTAAAACTTTTGGAAAATTCTAAAGCATCTTCTTTGTTTCTTCTTTGTTATTTTCCTTACTCTTTGGGCTTCAAGTCAAACCTGTAATGAAGATGTTGCACTTGTAAATGGGCGGAGATTTTATCAGTGTAGCGCGCTTGCTTGAAACATTAGTCTGTTACAACTTCTTGCATATTATATTTGGAGTTTTTTTATCCAATTTGGTTTGTTTTTCTAAAGAATTATGTTCATAAATTATTTCTTCAGAGTAGGTTATTAAATTAAATGGAATTATTTAAACGATGTGGAAAATCATACTATCAAATTAGGAAATTTTCAAGTTCTTTTGATTTCGATGTAATCGTAATTGGTAAGCTTAGTTCCAATAATGAATATACACACTTTTTAGGCGGTGGCCATGCTGGGTGTGAAGGAGCAGCTGCTGCAGCTCGTTCTGGAGCTAAAACTTTGTTGTTAACACATAATGCCGGAACAATTGGAGAAATGAGTTGCAACCCCAGCTTTGGTGGTATCGGCAAAGGTACGGATTTCTTGTTTAACAATATTCAACAGCGTTTTAAGGGCATTTACTTAGAGAAATTGATGCCTTAGATGGAATATGTAGTAGAATATGCGATAAGTCAGCTATTACCTATCAAGGTTAGAAGATTCAACTGCAATTGCTCATACCAGGTTTTCAGCTTTAAATCGAGGACAAGGGCCAGCAGTTTTAGGTTTAAGGGCTCAAATAGATCGTTCAATATATAAAAAAGAAATGCAGAAGGCATATATTTTTTAATTTTCCAAAGAATAGTTCTTCTTATTTGAAGGAAATTAATGGAACCCGGAATTTGACAGTTCTTGAGGGTAGCGTTGAAGAATTGCTGGTTAAATCGTCTGATGATAAGATTTATATAAATGGAGTAGTGCTTTCAGATAATTCAAAAATAAGGTAAAATATCTTACATAATTTAGAATTTGATTTTGTTTTTAGTTGCAAATCAATTCTTATAACCACTGGGACATTCCTAGGAGGGGAAATTTTTCTTGGAGTTGAACGATGGAAAGCTGGTCGAATAGGAGAAAAGGCATTTATTTTTTTATTTTTTTTTGTTAAATCCAAATGTTTTAGAGTTCATTAGGTTTATCCAATTCATTTAAAAAATTGGGTTTCCGTCTTGGAAGGCTACGTACCGGTACTCCACCTAGAATATTTAAGGTTTTTTCACATTATAAACAATCAAATATAAAATTTTATAGAATACAATTGATTTTTCAAAATTCGAATTAATGCCCCCCGATGTTGATCCTATACCATTTTCTTTTATGACTAATAAAGTTTGGCTTTCTCCTGAGCAGCAGGTATTTTCAAGAAGCAATTATGCATATTTTAAAAATATGAATTCTTTAGTTACCAACATATCTCGGTGAGACAAATGATACTATTAGAGATATCGTGCTTGCTAATTTGAACGAAAATGAGCATGTTGCTAGTGATACATCAGGACCTCGGTACTGTCCTTCTCTCGAATCCAAAGTTATTCGGTTTCCTCAGTTAAAGCATCGAGTAGTTTATGCTTAAGTAATATTTTTAAAAATTTATTTTATTGCAGACTTTCCTTGAGCATGAAGGATTAGATTCAGATTTAATATATCCACAAGGTATGTCTATGACATTCAACCCTAAAGTCCAACTTGAAATAATGAGACGTATAAACGGTCTTGAGAAAGTATGTATATCTTCTGAAGTTGTATTAAACAAATTTGTATTTAGGTAGAAATAGCTCAACCTGGTTATGGTGTTCAATATGATTTTGTTGATCCTAAGCAGTTGAAACCTACCCTAGAAACTAAGAATGTAGCCGGTTTATTCTTGGCTGGTCAGATCAATGGTACAACAGGTTATGAAGAAGCTGCAGCTCAAGGTTGGTGAGCAATTCTCATTGCTGTTATCGTACCAAGATTTTAGGAATCTTAGCTGGAATCAATGCTGCTTCATTTTGCAAGAAGGAACAGGGACTGATTATAAAGCGAACAGAAGCTTACATTGGAGTTCTTGTTGATGATCTAACTAGTTTGGGAACGAATGAACCTTACAGAATGTTCACCTCACGAGCGGAATGTCGTTTACATTTACGGTAAAACTTCTTCCAGCAGTTCATTTTAAAATAGCGTCTTTTCAGTCCTGATAATGCAGACTTACGACTAACAGCACAAGGACGAAAGTTTGGTGCTGTTGGTGATGAGAGATGGAATAAATTTTTGGAATCAAAGAATCAGCTAGATATAGCTACATCTGCTCTTTCCGATATTAAGATGAGCATAGCTAAATGGGTTAGAGTACTACCTCAACTGCAAAGTAAAAATCTTTCAAAGGGTACCAAGATCGTTTGAGAAATTTCTGGTTGATATTTCTATTTTATAGTTCTGACTGGCTATGATCTCATTCATCGACACAATATATCTGTGGAAGAACTAAAGCAGGCATTCCCAGAAGAACTGTCTTTGATTTCCGGAGATTTACAATCTTTGAATACAAGGCTATATAATGAAGGAAGTTATGCTTTGGATCATCAGAGAATGCAGAGCAAGGTACTTTCTAAATTAATCTTTCTCTCGATCAATTTATGTGATAATCAAAAAGTTTTAGATCGCAGAAATCGACAGAGAATCTCAAACTGTAGTTCCTGAAGATATAGATTATAGCACCCTTAAAGGTCTTAGCTTGGAATGCATGGAAAAACTTGATAGAGCTCGACCATTGAATCTTGCTGCAGCATCCAGGTGAGCCAGATTGTGCTTTCACGATATATACCCAGGTTTAGAATCCCTGGTATAACACCTGAAGCTATTGTTATTTTATTACGGCATCTTCGAAAATCAACACCCATACAAGCTGTGGAAAGAGCTCAAATGTAAATAGTTTTTGTTGATAATAATTGTTTTTTTTTGTTTTATTTATTTTGTAGAATTCTATGAAATATACATTAAGATCTGCTTGAAAGCATTATTCAGTCTTCTTTCCTTGCTTGAGATCTTCGAAAACTTGAGCTAACATCTGATTGCACATAGCAGCATATGGGTTCAAGGCTACAACCTGCATCTTGGCAAATGACGAACCCAAATCAGCTGCTTTTTGAAAATCTTCCTATAAGAGTTCAAACTTGAATTGAAATGCCTGTTTCACTTACTCTTGCGGCATCGTCATTTCCCAATCGTCTCTGAAGTAAAGCTCTCTGCACCAATGCTTGACATCCACTCTTGCCTTTCGAATGGCTAAGGGTAATAGCTTGCTCCAAATCGGCCAAGGCTTCTGGAACGAGTTTCAAAGTAGGATTTGTGTCTTGAAAGATGTCTACCATCTGTCTTATTTAGAAGTCGATAAGATTGGGCTCGGTTATTGTAAGCCGATGGGTTAATATTGCAAATTTCAATAGCTTTATTGAATAAGACAATAGAATGCTCAATATTTCCAGCTTCTGCTTCTTTAACACCCAAAACTTCTGTTTTTCTTGACTCCTCAATGTTTGGATGTTCAATTGGCTCTATAAATGTAACTATATGGAAGTGTGAAATTTTATCAAACCATCTGCTTGAATGACGTTATCACCAGTTGCCACCTCGGTTGGCATCATAGGATTCAGGATAGCACTAAGAACTGCAGCATCGTTTCGAGTTGTCATCTTTGTCCTGAAGAAATGACTGAGTGACTGAGTGACTGAGTGATTTTTGAAAAAAAAAACAAAGAATGAACAGTTTAGGAAGAAAGTTTATAGAAACAACAACATTCATTATGATACATCTATCAGAGAGAGATATTGATTGAGAACGATAAGACACACAACGTCAACGAAATACGGAATAACGTAAAGTGCGTGACATTGCTAGTTGACGATCACGTTTGTTCTTACAATAAAAATGCCATAAACGAATTGTCTAATCAATTGATTTATGATATATACAGTATTCATGAGTAAAGATTACATAATTAAATTTTAATTCTAGTTATAGCAATCTTCAGATTCGCCTTTGAATACTGCAGCAACATTGACTTCTCCTATGTCGAAAACTTTCTTTTCTGCTCGATTACCCAGCTCGATATATTCAGTAGGGACGGCAATGCTGAATTTTCGGTAACAGCTCTGAAAAATTAGAGGGATTCTTGAAGAATTTCATATTTTGCATACCCCCGTGTAATCACATTTGTGATAGACATTCACTTTTGGTTCAATCCATCCTCTTTCCCATTTACTTCCACGAACATCCACAATGCCACTTGAATTAGTATATTGTTCCATGAGTAGTACGTCGAGAACTTAAATTAGATAAGATATTGAAGGAGTTCATACAAAAATAGGTAACATACTTAGTTCATCTTCATACAGCTTAATTTTAGCCTTATCAACTGGCTCTCCGTTGCAATTTAATTTTCCAATAACATGAATAGCCTGTTCTCGAGATTCGCCAACAATATCAATAATTGAATCTAATATTTGAGACGAAGTTATAGTTACCACAGACAAAATAATGAGAGTATATAGACAGTTCATGTTCGGTATACTTGAACGATGATGATAATAATTTCTATAAGGCAGCTTTATGAGGAGTTTGGCAGTGGGAGGTTATGATTCAATTTGATAAACGAAGACTATATTACTTCAAAAAAACTTGAAACGACCTTGTTTTGCTATCATTATATAAGAGCAAAAAGCAGTTAGATTATTGTTCATCAAAGCACCGTCTCATCAATCAATCTTATAAGATACATCTTTATAGAATTCCCTGATTGAGTGGAAGTGAATAGTTTACGGAACGTAATATTTGTTCCTGCAATTATTTTTTTTTATTACAATAATACATCCCTTTATTCTGGGCATACAGTGAAAAGGTTTTTTTTCTTCGTACCAGAACATAGCCATGTGTTAAGTATATTGCTAAATTTGCACTTACAACACCATGTTGTTGAGCTGACAAATAGAAAAAGGATCGAGATATTGCAAATTACAAAGAAAATATATATATCAACGCACTCACAGCGAAAACAACCTGATACACCTCATATTTTCAAACAAATAACTGTTGACGTGAAGTACGGAGGTTACGTGAACTTCACGCAGTCTAGTTAAAATGCTAATGACTATTGATACATTATTGATTGATAGAACTCTTGTATTTGTTTGACTCAAATATGTTATTTCAGTTATGAATACAGTAATATTTTAAATAATAAAAATTATTTTTATTTCGTTTGCAACGATGAATTATGTTATGTTAACAACAATGTGAAACATTTGTCAGCAATGAGCTAATATTTGTCTAAGGAATACAGAAGAAATATTTTACATGATGTAAATTGTTTTAATTAAGAAGAATAATTTTCTACTTGGTTTGAACAAGGAGTATTAATTGAAACAATCAGTAGATTCTCCGCTGAATCGTCCAGCAACATTCAATGTTCCGATGTCGAAAATCTTTTCTGGTTGTTCACCAGCGGCGATGAAGTTCTTTGGAATAGCAACAGAGAACTTCTTGTAACATGTATTGGAGAGGAACTGAAAGTAAAAATATGAATAATAGAAAGGAATTGAGGATATCATACTCCAGTATATCCACATCTGTGATAGATGTTAATTTTTGGCTCAATTGGAGTAAACTCTGTCTTCCATCCAGAAACTTCGAATTCACCATTTTCGTCGGTAGTAGTTTCTCCCATCTTTACATCAAAAGCTAAAGAGATAAAATACTAATTAGAAAGAATTTGTTATAAGAATAACATACTTATTTCTTTTTCATAAAGCTTGACTCTGGTATTAGCTAATGGTTCTCCGTTACAAATAATCTTTCCCTTAGCACCAGCTGCCTAAAAATGAAAAAACAAATGAGAACTTCATAAAAGAGAAAAGCATTTGTTGTAATCATGTACGGAAGATACTTACTTGCTTCTTTCCAAGACCAAACAGAGCTACTGATGAGCCAACGAGAAGAAGAAGGATGACAGCTGAGCGAATCATAATCTGAAGTGAATGAATTCAGAACGGAACTGTTTACACGAATAAATTTGAGATGAACATGGAAATAGGTTAGCCAAGAAGAGAAAATAAAAGATAATTATCTATATTTGTATATATATATATATATATATATATATTATAGCGGAAATGTTAGATAGAGAGTAATAGGTAGGACAATTATTATAGTGCTATCTATTCATTGTTTGGGAAACTCGTTGACACTAAATGAAGGTAAAAGAGAATCAGAGTGTAATTTAGAAAGGATAGAACGATGATTTGAGATGAAAAACAAAGAAAAAAAAACGGGCAAACTTCAAGAGAAGCATGACCAATCAGATAAGGAAATACAAAAAATAGTTCTCGTTAATGAACGGATGGATGAGAGTAATTTGCCAGATTTTCAAGTTCATTTTCATGATTCATTGTTTCATTTCATAAGTTGATTTAACTCTTATGCTAACGAACTATTTTTAAAACTTGATTGTTTTCTACTCCAATGTTTACATTGAGCACACATTTCAAGATGTTTTGACCATTTAATGAGACATCCATTAGTCATATATGGTGATAATTTTTCTTTAATATATACATTTATAACTATATTAACTATATAATTTATTTATTTTTGTATTTTTATGGTTATAACTGTTATGTGATTCATCAAAAAGTAGTTAAAGTTCAAAAACTTGATAGCAAACAACATGAAATTTTTTTCCCTTAAAGTTAAACAGACTGGATTAGCTCTTGTAAAAGTATAAACTTTTAACAACTATACAATAACAAAAATAAACTTTTTTCATGTTATATTCATTATAAATTATATTTTTAATATAATTATATAAGTATTTGGTCCCTAAAATATATTAAATGAAGAAAACTGTGAAGAATTAATCAATGTATAATCCTCTACTGACAGGAACAGTTATCTTATGAGTGAAAGCATCTGATATTTACAGTTGATAAGTTATATTTAACTCTTTTTGGTATCATTAAATGAAACTTTAAGAATTGATAAGTCTAATTTCTAAAGTTGGAAAGTCCTTAGCTATTAGAAATATTAAAGTTGTAACTATAATCATCTTAAGTAACTTAAGCATTCATTTAAGTTTAAGTTTGCCTAGTATTTCCAAATATAGCAGATGTTTTTTTTGATTCATGAAACAGTTGAAAGAAGACAAATTGAAATATTACTGATGTTCCGGGAATTTTGCAATATGAAGAGTCACTTGAAACTACAAACTTCCTTCACCCAGCCTTCTTTGCTATTTGATTGTTGAACTTATATAAATAACTTAATTTCATTATATTATATGAAATCTTTTAATGGAATTAAGTGAAATATTAAAATATTCCATTTAAATTACAAAAAAACTCTCAATTTTACATTTTAAAATCATTTGAACGCCATCAGACTCGGAAGGACTGCGCTCACTCAATCATGATGTGTCATACCGATATTTAGTGAACTGGTAGATATCAAAGATTAGTCACCTATAGTAATAATTTTTTTTTTTTTAGAATTTTTATATATAAATCCATAACTACTCTAACTATATAATCTATTTACTTTATTTACAACAATTTTATGACACATCAAAAAGTAGTTGAAGTTCAAAAACTTGATCGCAAACGTCAGGAAATTTACTTTTTGTACTCAAATTGACGAGGTTGAATAATCTCTGTATTTGTATTAGAAAGATCAGGTAAATTGATTTTTTTGTTGTTGAAAAAACATAAATTTAAAATAAAAAAAAAGACAAATTGAATGAAAAATATTTATTTTGACCTGGAATTCATATACAAATTTTGTTTTATAAACATGATACAGTTATTTGCAAATGAGTACATGAGATTGATGGAATGAGAAGTATAGGCTTGAATACCATCCACTGGCATATGGCTTAGTTAAGACAATCAGTTGTTTCTCCAGTATATTTGTTGGCCAAGTTCAAGGTTCCAATATCGTAAACCTTTTGTGGATTAGCTCCCTTGGTGATGTAGTTATCAGGGATGGTAATTCCAATCTTCTTGTAACAAAGCTGAAAGAGAAGAGATTGATGGATGATATTAGGTGGATATACTTACTCCATTGTAGTTACATTTGTGGTAAAGGTTGACCTTTGGATCGATGGTAGTAATTTCAGTTTTGGATCCAGACAAACGGAATTCTCCATTGTTGTTACTCTTACCTTCATCTAACAGCACATCGAAGGCTAAAAATAGAATTATAAATATAGAATAAAGGATGATGTATGAGATTCTAGAGAAAACTAAACTTACTTGCTTCTTTCTCGTAAAGCTTGACTTTGATGTTTTGAGCTGGTTGTCCGTTACAGATTAATCTACCTTGAACAGCAACAGATTGAGTTCTTCCTATTCCAAGAAGAGCTGATGTTGAAATTAAGCAGCTAGAGACAACAAGAATGCAGAGAATAGATGAGGATGACATTATCTGAAGAAAAATGGTTGAATATCGAAATATTATTTTGGAAATAGGGAGAAATAATGTACTGAAAGAGCTCAGAAAGTATAATGTACCGCTTGCCCAAAGGTTTATATATGCATATACATACCTGTTGATGTGCCAACCTCCATGAGTCAACATCGGCCTGAATTTCATACAAGTTGTGCGGTTTATCATCTTTGTCTGATTGCGAGAGAAACAGAAAAAGAGAAACAGAGAGTGAACTGGATTGGAGGTTAAGAGATCGTAAGCTAAAAGAGGGGTAGGGGTGAGGACACGAAAAGAAAAAAACCTCCCAAGCAGTCAATATTTGATTTTGCCATTTGACTGTTACACACTGAAGACGAAGAGGAAGAAGAAGTCAAAGGTGTGGATAGATGAAGATGATTACGATGCCGAAGAAGAAGGAGAAGCCAAAATTCGGCATTTGATTTGCACAAATATTATATGAAATATGTGTATCTACATTTATTATTTGTAGTATTTTATCAACATTTTAAACTATTCTTTCCGATTTTTTTTGAGAGACGTGAAAATCACACAGCATCATTTCTATGTCAATGTATGCCGAATGTCTATTTTCTTCTGTTCGTATGTCATACAGGAAGGATATGTCTGTGTTTGAGCATATGTGTGTCTGTGAGAGTATGTGTGCGCATGTCATACCAGAATCTATCTAGAAATCTGACGTCATTTTTATTTTAAAAAAAGAAAAAAGAAACCACAATGTGAACAAAAATCATTTTCAGAAGCATTAGTAGTGAGTAGTTTGATCTGATCACAATGTGACCAATACATATGATTTTTTGATTTTGTTGAGTCACCAAAATGATTTCACCATCCTATTTATGAATATTAGTCAATAATATTTGATTTGTACAGGTTTTCATGTTCAAAAAAAAAGAAAGAAAGAAGATTCTCAATATCTCTCGTCAGTAGTAAGTACCTTGACATCTCATTTAGTCATTATTATATGTTTTATAGTATTTGTGAAGATCAATAATCATCAATGATCACTTGACATCATGCGACAATCTTTGTTCTAATCATCTTATGTAAATAGATTACTCATCAAATATATTTTTTAAAATTATAAAAAATTTATTTATATATTTACAAATTAGTTGAAGCAATCAGTAGATTCTCCAGAGAAGGCTCCGGCAAGGTTAAGCTCTCCGATATCGAAAGTCTTCTCGGCCTTTTCTCCTTCAGTAATGAAGTTCTTTGGAATCTTGATAGAGATCTTTTTGAAGCATTTCTGAAATTAATATCATAATTACATCAGCATAAGCATTCTATTTTAGCTGCTGTTGTTGTTGTTGTTACAGACAAAAATACAGTAACATACAAGCAAATAGAGGGGTCAGTAATCTTTTTCATGCTTTTGAGTTAAAATAATATTTACTTAAATGTTATTTATTAATAAAACAAATTATAACTCACTCCGCTATAGTTACATTTGTGATAGATGTTGACTTTGGGGTCAATGCTAGTAACTTCCTGCTTGGTACCTGCCATGGTAAATTGTCCATTAGCATCAGAGAATTTCTCACTCAACAGCTTATCCAAAACTTAAATGATAATCATGTATGTATATTTCATTTAAATATGCTCATGAAACTCACGGATTTCAGTCTCGTACAGCTTTACTTTAACATTCTCAGCTGGAGCTCCATTACAGGTCAATTTTCCTTTGACGGAAACAGATTGATGAGTTCCGAATGGAAGGGCAACAACGGCAGTGGCAAGAACGGCAAGGATGAACAATTTCATTCTATAATCATGTTTGATTTTGGATTAATCAAATGTTTTTCAAATAAAAAAAAGAAAAGAAGAAGAATATTGGGAAATAAGATTAAATAAAGAAGAAAAAGGGTTTTAGAATCTACAGAGTAATATAGTCTAATAACAAGGAATACTTGGGCAGAAAAAGTTCAGCCACAACACATCACAGATTGAAAGGTGTGAATACAATGAGATGAAAAAAAGGTGATTTAAAAGCCAGGCAATATAAGGAAAAACTACCGGTTATGGCAGAAGTGGGAGGGGGACATCAAAACAAGGTCATTGTCTGAAATTGAAGAAGATAGCATGTAGAGATAGTTAAGTAAACTATCAAAGGCACCTTAGAGACCGAAGTCAATGGGGTTAGACAAAAGCGGGGCAGTTTATGATAATAGTCAGTTTTTGTTCTATTCTTTTCTTGGAATCTAAAGGTAAGAGAGAGTGAGAGAGAGACAAAAGCTTCTGATAGCTCATTAATCTTTTCTCTAAAAATGTTTGTTTCGAACAATTTTCATTACAATCATTTCCATTCAAAGGTTATCAACATTTATTCTTTTTCAATGTCTTTCAACTAAAATCATCAGTAAAAAAAACTTTTATACAATCGAAATATACATATTTTGGTGAATGGCTGAAATCATACAAGCATTTACTTTAACATCGTCAGATTTATTTACAAAATTTTATAAAATTTATATGAAATTATGTGAAATATGAATGTTGGGACATTGAGACATGATGGTATAAAGGAGGCAAGTCTAGGCCATCCGCTCAATCTCAGTAGAGTTGCTATGGACTTCGAGTTGGTAGGAAGTTTTCCTAAAAAAACAATACTTTAAAACTTGGAATGGAACTCATATATTCACCATTGGTGTCTTTGAATTTATATTCTCTTGCAAGATCTGATGTAAAAACTATTTTGCCGCTTTTGCGATTAACTTTCGGATCAGCAGCTAGAGCAACTATTCCTTTGCCGCAAAACTCAGATGACTCACAGTTCTGTAGCGTGGCATCAATTTGATCCTGAAATTATATTATTTAGAGAGTATTTCATTTTTCGTGTCTACTTGAGGCATGTTGTTCATCATGCTCTTGATAGCTCCACTTTCATTGAACACTTCCGTCATTTCCGTTTTTACTATTCCAGGATAGAGAGTGACAATGCTTACATCAGTTCCTTCTAGTTCAAAAGCCATATCTGTTGTCAATCTATCAACCTATAATCATTTAATCCTTATGATCTGAATATGCTTCATGATCATTTACCGCGGCTTTTCCCACTCCGTATGCTACATTGAAAGCATAGTGTGCACCACCAAGTGAAGAAATATTCACAATTAAACCAGATCTATTATAGATTTTATCATTAAATTTACTTTTTTCGTAAGATCAATACTCAATAAAACCTACTTCCTGGGTACCATCAGCTTAGCTGCCAGCGTACAGCAAATATAATTATTTCTTAAACCAACATTATTGACCGAATCCCAAAACATTGGATCCAAATCATAAAACTTTTTCGAAGCATTTTCACCAATTTCCTATTCAAGTAAACAAATAAATATTTTGAAAACAGAGTTATAAAATTAATTTTTTGTTGGTCATTTTTTTAGTTGAGACGTGAAAATGTAGCTTTTCATTTTCACGTGACGTTTGTTCGGCAAAACAAAAACCCTGCGTGCATCACGTGCGTAAAGCTTTAACTCATTTTATTCCTTGAGTTTGCACAAAACGGTTGTTTTTCTTGGATAAAAAAGGAGGCAATATACTACAAACTATAGCTAACTTTCAGAAATTAGTTAAGAAATTTAAAAAATACAATAAAATACTTACATTAGCAGCTGAATATGCGTTATTAACTAGTATATCTAATTTGCCATTGTTTTCACGATCGATTTTATCGAACAGAGCTTTAACTTCATCAGGATTGGAATGATCACAATAGACTGGTATACATTCGGCATCACGATGAGAAATTTCTTTAATCAAAAATAATGATAACGTATATTCAGTAGCATACCTTCTGCTGTTTTCTGAAGTGATGGCAATTCCTTAAAAGTGCTTGTTAAGCTAGTTCCTGGTTTACGTCCTGTTATGTATACTAGTGCTCCTGATTGTCCAAGTTGTAAAGCAATTCCTCTTCCTGTTAGCAGGTAAAATTTATTAAACAGTTACAATTATCTTATCCAAACCAATTCCGCGACTAGCTCCGGTTACTAGAGCAACTTTTCCGGAAAGTGGTTTCATTTTCAGTCTTAAAACATATTAATTCGGTTAGCATCAAATAATTCTTCATGTCATCGATAATTGAGCTTCTTATCAGTTTACAAAGACGGAAACAGAAATACATAAATTCATCCTCATTCATAGCTGATATAATTGAACACATAATTTAAAAAATATATAAACTTAATAGAAGATTTTGAAAAGAACAATGAAATGATAAAACGTAACATTATCTAATTTATATATTATATAGCATAGAAATAGATGTGTATTTTACTAAAGTACACTCAAATACAACAGAAAACTAGTCAAAAACGGTTAACATAACAACAGTTGCGAGACAGGAGTAAGTATTGCTCAACGACGACGCAATACAAGAATATAACTTATAGTTTAAACATGTTTACAAGTTAAATTTAAAAACGTTATTGATATTCTTCATACTTTTTTGCCCTTTTATAGTTAATCGTTGTAAATAATTATGATGTTAGAACTATTAGAAGCTGCTTTTGCACCCTTCTTCCTCGTTGATGTTTCACCACCTATTCATGTTCTCAGTTTGACCTCGGAAATTTGAAAAATTACAAGAAAATTGTAGCTTTGAACACTATTTTCTAGATTTTTATTATAATATACATGTACATATATAGACAAATAAATATGTTTTAATCATATCTTTTCTAATTTTAATTTAGATTCGCAAGAATTACTATTCAAACAAACTTGTTCCATTCGAATGTTTTACAAAAAATATTTGAAATAAGTCTATTATAGTTCGTAATTCTAACATTTGTAGTATTAAGAGTTATATGTTATTTCTTTTCTCTTTTATAAATTCCATACAAAGCATATTGTTTTCTATATTTTTCAATATAAGTAGTATTTACATATATTTATATATATATAATTGAGATATATCTATGTTAATGTCAAATATTTGAACATTTCTAATCAGCTTTATCTTTTTGACCGTTGGCCAATAATCTTTATCTTATCAATACTTATATTTTCGTACTAAGAATCTTGAACATCAACTAAAAGTATTAAGAAATGGCTATAACAAGAGTTTCTGCTCAGTTTTCTGTTATACAATTCTCTCTCTCTTTCTCTCTCTCTCTTTCTCTCTCTCTCTTTCTCTCTCTCTCTTTCTTTCTCTCTCTCTTTCTTTATCTCTCTCTCTCTCTCTCTCTCTTTTGCTCATTTTCTTGCTCTCTACCTCTTTCCTTCTGCTGATTTACTTTTTGTTTATTTCTTTTCTAGTTAGTTTTGTCACGTTTTTTTTCTATTTCACTCGTAGTTTGATCTTAAATATTCCTCTCCTTTCAACAAAATCAGCTATTTTTGATTGCCGTTCTGCATACTCAACTGTTAGACTAGATGACACAGATGACTTTTTCTTCTGGGTTTTGTCTTATCAGTAACAGATATTTATCAAGGATTTAATTTTCAATTTGACATTTACTAACGATTTCTGTTTTTTTTATTTTTTGAAATAAAAATTAATTTCTAAAATATATATCTGACATATGTTTTCAGTGTTGTTAATCTTTTTGATCTTATCTATTTCCTTTATATCTCGTTTCTCTCTCTAAAAATCTTCAGTAGAATCGAACGACATGTCGTCGCAACTTAAAAACCAGCCAAATAGGTACAAAGTACATGATCAATAGATTCGTTTTTGGTACATTTGCTATCTTGTCTATTGACTACCTAATGGGTGGCATGACGTCAGCGAAAAATGATCGTCGTCCTATGGATGTTCGACGATGCGCGCCAGCACGACGAAGCAACATATTGTGCAGTAGTAATTGCAAAATAGGAGTTGTTCTCTTGATCAGATTCTTGAAGTCACATCAGATTCATATGAAGTGATTGCGACCAATCAGGTTATCTGTTCAGTTGGAATTAGTCAAACTGTATAGGCTAATTGCTATGAAGAACAAGGAAGAGAACGAGAAGATGAAAATAGACCGGGTTCGAAGAGTGGAGAGAAAGAGACAGAAAGAGATGGAGCGAAAGTTTGAGAAAGATAGATGGAGAAGAATACGGAATGATGGTCTCATTGAGGACTGAAGACTTAACTATAGTCTTTCGGCATGAAATTGCGTGATCATTCGATGTTCAATATGTACTTTTTTCTTTATATTTTATCCTCTATTCCATATATAAATATATTTTTTTATTTTATAGTTAGACGAAATCTAACAAATCTTCACATGCAGTGATGATGAATAGCTTTTGCTCCTGAAAGTCATATAACGCATTCAGTTTCTCTGGCTTCTTTATTACTTTCTTCGTTTTGCCCTTTTTGCTTATATTTACTTCATCAACATCATCATCTTCTTCTTCTTCTTCTTCGTCTTTTTCTTCTTCTACGTTGTGGTGGTTCCTTTTACTAACATTCTAACCTTTTAAGTAGACTTATCGTTGGCTCTTGTCTCAGCCTTTCTTATTATTATCTCGGTCCTCTTAACCACGTAGAATTTTATCTTCTTCTGTGTACAGACGATTTTTTCTTTTATATTGATTGGAGCACCAGAAAAGGAGTTTGAAGTAGAGAGATTGAGAAAGACAATCAGAATCGAAACAAGGAAACATCGAGAAATAAGGAGTGGCAAATTATGTAAGAAAAGAGTGATAAATAGATAGATAATCATATAGATAGCTAAGAAGATAGAGAGAGAGAGATAGAGAATGAGAGTTTGCTACTACTTGGGTGTGTTTGATTCTTGCTCGATATCTTTGATTTTCATATCGTACCGGAAAACTAGGAACGATAAATCATAGTTATATAATTGTTCCTTATTTATTCTTATTTATATAGTTCGCTTCTTACAATATTTCATTATTTCATTTTATACTTCAGAATGTCATTTGACTGTGAGGTCTGTGATTCTCCAAATGCTACCACACTACATTTTGGTGGCCGATCTTGCAAGGTTTGTTTAACTTATTTAATATTTTCTTCTTTTATTTTTCTTTCATTTTGCATTTTTGCATTTAAACGTCTTTAAAAAGAAAAGTTTGCTCCAGTTCATATCATGATTTGATAAACTGTTCAAAGAACTTTAAATGAATTCCTATCTTAGCTGACTAAAACCAACCGCTCTGCACGCGCTATCTTAAACAAATGAAACTGATGTGTTAAAAGTGTCATTTTATGCTAATTTACTGTTAACCTATTTGCAACATATTTGTGCATATTAGCCATAGAGTTGCATAATCATGATGTTATTTTGGTTTTGTTTTTAATTAGTATTATTCAAGGCTTGTGCCGCTTTTTTTCGAAGAACTGTCTCTATGAATATGGGTTATGAATGTATTAATGGTGGCTTAACTATATGTCGAATACACCATGGTAATTTTGGTTCTTTCACAAATTTCGTTCTCCTACTGTCCAGGTTTTAGAACTTCGAATGCTATGTCGTCAGTGTCGCTTTCTGAAATGTCTTCGCGCTGGCATGAATAGAGATTGTATGCATATTTTTGGATGTTTTCTGAACAATTTTGTCAACATTCAGCTTTCAGTGGTTCAAGCTAAACGCGAAGATGGTCCAGTTGTAGGTACATCTGATAGCAATTCTGCCAATAAGCGGACAGTCTGCGGACGATTGCGTTACACCTCTTCCGGTACGACAACGCAGGTTACATCACCGGAATCATGCGAACAGCCGTCAACTAGCCAGAGTCCCGAAATACAATCACGAACTATAATATCAGCTCCGTGTATGTTTTGTTTCTGCGCGTTTACGTGCTAGTACAAAGTAACAGCGTTCAGTGCGATCATTTTTGCAGCTTTTGAATATGATGATGCATACAGTGCAGCTGTAATCGATTATCACGTAAAACTTGAAGCAACCATGAATGATCGTCGCCGTATGATGTATACAGAAGTACGTATGAGAGACGTATTCAGCTGTTTATGTGAATGTGTAAGTTTCAAAATAAATCTTTATTTTTAAAAATCCTCTTATAGCCGCTCATTACAGCCATATGAAAAAATACATTTACGTCCGTTTGATTATCGCACATTTTCTGGATTTGATCGAGCTGATTTCATTATGCTATATGATTTTACAAGAGCTATAAAGGGTTTTGAAGACTTAACTACACCGGAAAAGGTATTTTTCGGCGTTTAGCTTGATATGATTGTTGTCAACTATCTAGCTCGTTATCACCTAATAGCTGAAATTAAAGATTTTGTTTTTCAGAACGTCGTCTATAGGTTTAGCTGCGCTGTAGATTGTATGATCAATTCAGCTTATTATACTTCTCGCTTAGGAATTAAAGATTCTCTTCTTATTCTATTTAACGGAGAATATCTATCAATGAATCCTCTACCGTTATCTGGCGAGGAAGAAGGAGCAGAAAATCTGTTTCAAACGTCACAAGATTACATTAAGTACAAGTATGATAAACAGAAAGCTTTATAAACTTTTTGATATGATGATAATGATTTTCCAGGTCCTTAATGCCAATCAAGCATCGACAATGGAAGTATATGGCAATACCTTTCCATGAGCTTAATGTCTCTTTCGAAGAATTTTCATTGCTCAAAGTTCTCACTATATGGCAGATCAGTCAGTTTTTATTTTCCCACAACCTCATAAATACATATTTTTGCTCTATATTTGTTGGTTTTTTTGTTTCAAAACACAAAACAATGAAAATGAAAAAAAGAAGAAAAGAAACTGAATAACTGAACACAGCATGATTTCAGGTTTTTATAAGTTGTCAGGAAATGGTCGACGTATTTGTTGTGAGCAGAGAAATATAATTATATCTGCACTTTATCGTCTATGCTTAGATCGTGGGGAAGATCCAGCACAACGTTTAGGAGCACTAATTCTTTCCATGAATTATATAATCGTGAGTTTATTTAAAATTCAAAAAAGTGGGAAAGAAGGTTCCGGCTGGCAGGGAATCTTTTTTTTTCTTTTCCGATGCTCAGTATTTTTTTGGCTCTTTAGTTTTTTTCGATTTCCATCTTTTTTTTTTGGAGAAAAAAAGATGAATTGAAGCATGTTTCAATGGCAATAATTTGATTTATTACAAAGAAGAGCTCTAGAATACCCTTCTTTATACTGAAATAATTTTACCTGGAAGCTTGAAGTTGATATCAAATAGAGCATGTCGTCAGCATGAAATTGAATATCTTTATATAGTAGATGAGAGAATAATTGAAATATCAGCTTACTTCTTCAGCATTTCTCTCAACATATTTATAGTTTTCTAATTTCAGGAACAAGTAAATGTATTGATCAATTCATATGTAATGATTACCTTTTTTGATATTCTCAAATGTGATTCAAAAATTGTTGACTGCCTTGATGTCTCATATCATCCAGACTTAACTAGAGTTTGAAATTTTCAATTAATTGCAATATTTGTCTTTTTTAACTTAACGATATTCATATTCTTGAACTTATTCTGATTCTTCTTCTTCAATTGTCACATCAAGCAATGCCATTCCGTTCATTCAGTATATTCTACCTTCATGCCTCTTTTTTTTATTTTTGGATGTTGTGCATGCTTTTACAGAGTTCAGTCTTTCATTTCATTGTACTACTTCTACCTGTGTTTCTTCCAAATCATATCGTAATTGGGCATGGAGCCCCAGCCTGCTTTAGTACTTCAATCTACAGTCTTATGTCCCTTCATCTTCCCATTATCCGTTTCCAACATATAGAATCATAAGATTTTGTTATTCCCAGAATAATGTTGTCGTTTTTTTTATTTATATTATGGTTATCTATATTATTATTATTTTTTTTTATTACGATTATTGTCATTTTTCTTTTCAAAGCAAGGATCCTCATATCTAGAGTCATCCAGAAAATCAATGAATGACTTAATACCAAATATGATGAAAAACATTTCAAGGTTTTACACAAAACAATTGGAATAATAACTGAATGTAGGTAGTACTTCAGTTGTATCAGGACATGCTAGGTCAACTTCAAAAGGGGTGTGCCAGAAGAAGATGAAGTAGATGAAGTAGATGAAGACTGAGAAATGTACAGAACGATGAAGAGGATGCAACGATGTAAACATCCAATGTTCTAAGGAAATATACACACTCATACACACACACACACACACGCATGTACACACCTGTTGCTAGCAATGCTGTTGAAATTTAACATCATGAATATGAGATTATATTTGAGACAGCTCAAAAAGGCATTAATCTGCACAAGTTGGCTAGTAAAAGAACAAGAAATGTGACTAAAGAGTAAGCAGCCATATGGAGAGGATAGAGAGAAAACATGAAATAGGGATAGAAGCACGGGGTGAGAGTGAGGAAGGGGAGCTGGAAGCTGTAGAGTTGGAGACAGAGGTAGCATAGCTTCATTGTGTGCGAGTGAATAACAAAAGAACAGAGAACTAATAAACATATGTCGAATTGAAGGTAATTCTCAAGCTTTCTTGGCTTATTCTTTGTATTTAGTTGTCTGCATCTCGTAGCGATTTGTATGTCTTAGTCGGATCATTTAAAATTTTACCTTCTCTTCCATTTCCGTAGCATTTTCTTTAAAATTTTCATTTTATTCTTGTCTTTTGGTGGCGTGAACTTTGTCAGAATTCCTCTCTTTTAGTCGTCGGTTTTGTTCATTTGCTCTTCTCCTCCTTACTTATTCTCATTGTCCTTCTTTTTTTTGTTGTTGTTTTTCTGTTTATCTTCTTTAAAACCGTCTTTTCGATTGACAATTTCGTGAATGTTGAATTTCAAGTCCTCTGTATTATTCTCTCTCTCTCTTTCTCTCTCTTTCTCTCTCTCTCCCTCTCTCTCCCTCTCTCTCTATTTTCCTATCCATAAATGGTCAGTAAGCTTACAACACTCGCCAACCATTTTTATTTTCCATTTTATGTGTTATGACGAAAAATTAATCTCGTGAATTACATCTTATAAGCTAAACGAGCTTTAAGTTTACTTCCAAGCACTCTTGCGCGCGTGCCTGCATTCAGGAGTGTATTCATCCATATCTTTGACGTCTGTTATCCTTAGTTTAACGTCTCATGGTCTTGCTGCGAGCCTTGTCATTTCATGACTTGAGCCTTTCAACGCCTCAATTACTCCCGTCTTCTTCATTTTCCGTCCCGCGGACTCTTAGATGTGTCTTCTCTCATTCTACTTCTGTGTCTTCTTCTTTTAACTCTCTTAGTTACATCCCAAGAAACCTCATCGGCTTGTGCCAAACTCCTCCCACATTTCGCTTACTTTTCTCGTTTGAAGACCTGAAAAGCGTCGAGACGAGATGAACGAAAGCATCGGGATGAACGGAGGAGGGTGGTCCATCTATTCTATGAAGCAACCATTTTCATTTATGGCTTCCATTCATTATTTCGATATATGTTCGTTAAAGCTCAATATGTAGTCGTGGTGTCTTCGTTCTGCTGTATTCCGCTTCCATATAGTGTTCAGATTAACTTTCTCTTCTACTCTCTTCCTCATTTTCTATCATACGCTCAATGCTTTTTCCTGCTTCTGCTCATTTTCCTTCTTCTTCTCAGTCCTTCTCTCGGAGAAAGCGAAATAAGCGGCATTGACTAGTAGACCATCTTCTATCTTGTATGATGGCTATCTGGCTTAGTTGATATTTTAGGCTGAAGACCAACGAGTAGTAATCAACTTGTTACTTTGCTAAGCTTAAAACTTAAAATGTTTTGTACTTTTACGTGGCATGCCTCGCTTACTAAAATCCACGTGAACATCTCATCTGCATGATTTCCATATATTTCCACCTGATCACGCCAAGTCACGCAAGCACAACTGCATTTTTCACACTTTAGACCCGATAAACGGTTGTGTTTCACCTACCACATACCTATTTCTAGCTATTACAAATATTTTTTCTATTAGTTTTCTGCTCGAATTTCATTATTTATTTTCTGCTGGCTTCTAGGCTAAAGTTGGAAGATGAAAAGCATTTCCAGGGCCTAAATTAAATATTTCGTTTCCTGTTGCAATAAATCGTTAAGTTCAATTAAATAATTAGCTGATTGAAAGCTTCCAAGTGAGCTCGTATCGCTTTCTATGTGTATTTTCTTGTCCACCCACTTATTAACCACATATTCCTTGGTCCTCCATTCTTTTTTATCAAATAATTTACATTTTTCTTTTCAAAACTTTCAATTAATGCTTAAAAGTGTGCGAAAAGCATTGTTCTTCTGTGTTGTCATAGAAGTAAAGCATCCCATCGTCAAGCTGTTTAACATGTGTTTGAACTACCCTCCAAGCCTTAAGTTATTTCGAACAACATGACCAACACCTACAGCTTTTTTTTCAAACATTGTTGCTTATAGCTTGAAGTAATAAACTGATTTACTTTTTCCGTTTATAGTTTGAGACTGATCGGAAATCAAAACTTTCAAATCATCTTCTATTTCTATTCACATGCTCGATTATTCTAAAAAGTTTTCATTGATTTGAGCGAATGAAGGCAAGCTGACGATGGTTGTTCTTCTCAAATACTTCTAGCATTGACCAAACGGAGTATAGCTGTATCCAACGAGGGAATGAAAGCCTTGGGAAAGCACTTACCTACGTATAGAGGGTGAATCTTAGATGGATTTCTTGACTCTACTCTTCAGTAGTTTCTTCTGCTTCTTCTTCTCTTCTTTCTGCTTTTCCTTCTTCTTCTCAGCTTCTTCTTCTTTTCCTTCGTCAACTTCCAATGCATTTGTCCTCTCTGCTCTTCCTGTCTCTTCCTTCTTTCCTTTGCCCACATCTCCGTCCGTTCTGTCGCAGTATCGACCTAAAAGGGAAAAGCAGACATAGCTTTTCCCTCCGTTATAGCCACGAAAGTCGAGTAAATCTCTAAAGGTTTTTCGAAAATAGAAGTCTGGCACTACTATTGATATCGTCTTAGTTCTTAACTCTTCTATATTTTTTTGCTTCTAAGTACCAAAATCTCTTCACTTACTCACCCATTTTCTATCTCATTCATCTCTCTTTCTCTTCTATTTTCGCATGTTGCTCGATGAAGAAACTCCATTCATATTCATCTGATTATATCTGTATACTTCATGTTAATATTCTCTATCTTCTGTGTTTAGGTGTCCATGTCCTATCTCTCTAACTTCTTTGTGTCGCTTGTGTCATTTAAATTAATCTTCTTCATCTCTCTGTATCTCTTTCCCCTCTCTCTCTCTCTCTCTCTCTTTTATACATATTCTCTTCTAGTTATTACCTCATTAGACTTTTTTATTTTTCTCTTTTCTTTCTCTCTCTTATTCTAACGTTATCATTTTTACTTCATCATTATCATTATCATCATATCATTTCATTTTCACAGATAGTCCCTACTTCCGCTCGTCTTATCATAATTCTTGTCTGAAAATATTTTTATTTGCTTGATTATATACTAATTTCGAAATATGAGCAAGCAGTCATACCTGATGATTTTCGAGATATTATTGAATTTTACAATGAAATTTGCGAATCTCGTCGGGCAGCAACTTTTAGCTTAGACTATTTCATTTATACTTACATGTAATAATCCTTCCATTCTACACCAATAGTATAGATGATCTTGATCTAGTTTTATGCAAACCAAGTGTTAGCAGAAAGTTCTTCGTAATAACGGATTACAGCTTTTCTTACTTCTACTTAGTTTACTCCATCTTTTTCTGTCTTTGTCATAGTCCTCTATCTCTATCCATCTTTCAAGTCATTCTCTCATTTTCGTTTTGCTCGGATTATCCTCATTACATATACGGTTTCTTCATTTTCAAAATAATTTTTTTCTTTTGTTCTCTCTCTCTCTCTCTCTCTCTCTCTCTTTCAATCAAATATCTCTTCGTTCAAGTCTCTCGCTTAGTCATGCTCCCCCAACCCTTCAATTCATTTCATCAATTTATATGCAAAATGCTTTATACCTAGAATGGCAATAACGTTTAATATTCAATCAAAGAAGTTTTATAGTGAATTAAAAAATTTTGAGAGAAAAAAATAACAGCTTTCGCTAATGGTCCATTCATCTCTTCAGAATCTCTACTCACTCGTTTCAGCTTATTTTTCATTCCCTTGCAAGGTTATTTTTCAAAAAAAAAATTTTTTCTTCTTTTCTTTTTCTATATTCTGCCAATCTTTAGACATCTCCATTACTTTCTTCTTCATCTACCCTCTAAAGAGTAAAAAGAGAACAAAAACTCTTTTAAATTAACAAATTTATTATTTGAACCGCCAAAGATATTGTAGGCTTTGGCACAGCTTATACATCACACTATGACGTAGAATACTGATAGCAGCTTCGATAATCGTATAAAAACTTAAATTCACATTTTGTTGTTATTTCTTCTCAATTATGCTAGTTTTCATCTTTTTTTTTTCAATTTTTTTCACAAAAAATTTAATACATCCATGAAAAATCGGACAATAATTTTAAAAAACAAAAAATATAATTCTTTCTCTTTGATGTTCTAACCGATTTTTTACTCAAACATCAGGAGTATCTGCCGTGTGTTATTAGCATAACAACTCTAAACATTTTAAAATATTCACGTACGACAGCCACGTGGGTTACGTAATTGCCGTTCATTAGATGCTAAAGAATGAAGAACGGTTGTTCTACCTTAGAGAATCTGTGATTCTTCTCTTTCTCTCTCTCTCTCAATTCTCTGATGTAATCATACTATTTCTATTCAAATCTCCCTTTGTCCTATCTTATATCCTCTCCCTCTCTATCTTTTTGTCTCTTTTTCTCTTACTCTCTCTCAATATTGAAACAAATAGATTCATATTCATGTGTCTTGATAATCTGAACAACAAAGCTGCAGCTGGAGCTCTTACTCCTACCAGTCAGTGCTTTTATTTTCTTTACTCATCATCATCATCATCATCATCATCATCATCTACATCATCAGCTTTAATAATTCTTTCTCTCTGTTGTATCTTCGTCTTTTCATTTTTCCGATGTCAAAGTTAACAAAAATAGGATATAAGAATATTATAGTATGTTGAGTTCTCAGCCTTTGATATAATAGAGGAGTGGCCAGCTTTTTTTTGTTGAGCCGATCATGCTGTGTTGTTCTATAGATCTGCATGACTCAATTGAAGCTCACACTTATGTGATTAAACTGTTGTTTTTAAAAATAGAAAAGGAATTAGTGTTGGTGTCTTCTGTCGATTTTCGTGTCTTCTGACATACACATCACATCACACACCATCTTCTCATTTCCGTTTTCTCTTTTTCTTTGCTTTCGCTTCATTTTCCTTCAAAATGTCACTCATTGAATTTCATTCCATATCATCTTCAGTTCACCCTCTCCGTCTTCCAACCCCCCTTCTCTTCGAAGATCCCCCCCTCTAACTCCCTCCCTCCCTTCCTAACTACCTCCCCTTCTCTTCATCGCTCTCTCTCTCTTTTTCTTCTTTATCCTATTTTCTTTCTTCTTCATCTCTCAATCCTTCTTTTTCTCTTTGTACCTTTCTCTCTAACTCAATTTTGAAGATTTTGTTGCTTCTACTACTACCATATACATCAGATACTACATTACATCAACCAATTATCTCATTGTTTAATATAGTTAATACAATTTAATGTTTTCATGAATGCTTTCTTCACTTTCTCTCCTAATTTGTCATTGATTGAGTCGTGATTAGTCTCTCTGTCTCTAAGAAGTATTGGAAAAACGTACTTTACCTAGTACAGCTGCCCCAGTGTCAATCGCTTCCCCCCTTCATCGTTCCATTCCTCCGTTCTCTACTTCTTCTATCCAATCATGCCCAGCCTCATTAAATTGTTTTGAACTTTTAAATTGATGTTCTAGTCACATTATGTTTATCGTCATCACATAATTATAGAATATTTTCATTTGTTAAGCATTTCTCTCAACAATATAATTACTTTTCTTGCAGATAGCTAAGCGAGCTCTCCTTGATTTTCACTTTTTTCTCAATCTGTAGGAGAAAAAACGACGATAGATTAGAGAAAGTCATGGTACGGTAGAACAGGATACGTCTCATCTAGAATGCGTTGGAAAGAAGGAAATAATGAATAATTATTTTCTATATGCTTCGTTTTGTTTCCTACTTTTCCTTCTCATAATTCAACCGTCTGAATGTAAAAGAGCGAAAAACAAATCTTGGTTAGTTTAACTTATTCTATTTGTTTTAACTATTCTATTCATCTTTGATAACGCTGAATGATTGTTTCTAAAATATATTTCATGATGTAATCATGTAGTTGTCAGATTTCTTCTGCCCGTCCATCCATGCGTCCGTTCAAATGGAATGTATGCACGGTCTTTGCCTCCCCCATCTACTTATCATGAATTTTACATTGAGTTAGCAATCTTCGAACCGATAGAAGTATAAATTCTTACAAAAGTGTCTGTGTGTAGGAGGACTAGTCAGCATAGCACATACAAGCATTTTTTCTAAAAACTCTCACTCTCTCTCTCTTTCTCTCTCTTTCTCTCTCTCTCTCTCTTTCTCTCTCTCTCTCTCTCTTTCTCTCTCTTTGTGTGTCTCTTTAACTCATTTTCTCCTTGTTCGTCTTTCAAATGCCTTCAAAAATTCATCAGCGGCCTGCTTTGTCTCTCATCTTTTATCGTTATTTTAGGTTTTTCTGCTTGCTTTAAGAAAATTTTACCCCTCAAGAGGCTCACTTATACTCTCTTGTAACAGCTGACTAACCTTTAAAGCATTATTTCAAAACTTAACATTTCCTACCAAAAAAAGGAGGAAAAGACGAAGAAGAAGAAGAAGCAGACAAACTTATTAGTATTCTCACATGTTTTTGTTTAAAAAATTGAATAGATAATACAGTAGAATAGTAACATTGAAATCTTCTAAAAAATCATAAATCATGAAACTGAATATCGTTAGAATATTGGTGTAACAAAAGAATAACTGATGAGAACATCTTATCCCTAATTTCAAGTATCATATTATATCTTTGACCAAAAGCCTTTCTCCCTCTCTTACTTCTGTTTATCTACCTCTATCACTCTCTTCATATCTGTTAAATCCTTTGAAAACATTCAGAAAAATAGCAATTGTGCTATTAATTATTCATTTCTTGCTGAATATTATTTCGAGACTCAATGATTCATCATTTCGTGTCTGTTAGCTCTTTCGTTTATCTTCATCTTTCAACCTTATCGACCAGAAGGTTTTCTAACTCGCCAGCAGGTGTTACCTCGTCGACTCATCTCAAGCTTCATTTCGTCATCAGCTATTACTTCTTCTTCCATCGTGTTCAGATCTCATCATCATATGTGCGCTGAAACTCGATCCGGAATCTGACGATGAGGACAAGTAGATGAGGACAAGTCCTTTCTCTCAGTATATTCAACTTTGAGACTTTAAAATTCAATCGTTCGCCTAGCTGGGATCTTTTCAGTTCGTCATGGGTACGCTTGTTCTTAAAAATGCCGCCTTATATGCAAATAGCTTGAAGTAAAAAAAATTGGAAGCCGGACACGACGAATGAAATTTTTTTTTTGCTCTCAGTTGCATGAAAAGATTTCGAGAGAAGCATTGAAAATAAGATAATATAATAAGAAAGTTATTTAATATATTCTTTGAATTAGTGATAACTCAAAAAGTACATCATATGAACTCTATCCAATAAGATTTTCACACTTTTTTTCAAAAGCAATTTGTTTAAATTCATCCATTCAAATGTATTTACTTGTTCAAATCTTTATAACTTTTGAAACCATTTGACCAAAAAGTTTTAGTTTGAAATTATATTCTTCAAATTCTTCAAATCTAAAATTCTGAAACTCAAACTCAAGCTTCTATTCATTCTTCCCAATTTTTTTATTCAAATATTTTATTTCCTTCCTATATGAAAGAGAAAGAAAAAAACAGCAAAGCTGTGGGAATAATTGAAAGTATAGAAATCATTGTGTATCAATGTTTCAATTTGGTATATAAAAATGCTTAAAGATTTTTGCTCAATGATTATGTATTTTCATTTCGTTTCTCTTCAAAAACCTTTTGAGAATTGTCTATTCTATGAGGCTTTATCTTTTCTGATATTATTTCATCATATAACGAATGAAAGAAAACGAAGAAAAGAAAATAATAACAGATGTTTACTTTACCACAAAGAATGTAAAGGAAAAATTGTTTAAATTAATATTCAATGAATATACATATGTGTCATCACATGCAGAGAATGAAGGAGAGAGGGGGGTTTATGATGCTAGCTTTCAGAGAAAGGAAACCAAATCAGTTTTATCTGAAGAATTATGGAAACAAACGAGAATTAGGAGCAGAATGTGAAGAGATAATTCATGAATTCATAAAGAGTCTTCAGCATAGTCAGACAATTGAAGTCTGAATAGCCGACGACGTCATACAGACAAGCTTCTCAATCAAATGAAAATCTTATTTCATAAAAGCTTTATCGAAGATATGAATAGAATATTTGAAATTTGATAAAATTTTGCAAAAATTCAATTATGAATAAACTTCTTTCAGCAAACGTACTGCTTTCAATAGGCGTACAACCAATTATCAAGCATGGAGGGAGCAGATGACAGTCTGCGACCTATTGGCAGAATACGATCCGGCTGTACGACCGTCAGGTCGAACACCGGCTAGTTCTGAACGTGAGTTTTTGGCTCTTAGCTAATGCTTAAACTACTTTATCTGCTTAAATCATAAAGTCTTTGTGTTTCAGGAGGACCAGTAACAGTCACAACTAGCTTGGACATTCGTTCCATATCAGCAGTTTCGGAGAAGAACATGGTTAGTTTTACTTATATTAAACGATGTTTAATCTAAAAGCCTCTATTAGATTACAGATTCAAATTAAGTTTTTTTTGAGTTTATGTTCCGGTTCAGTAATATATGGGCTTAAAAGCCTAGTAAATTTAGTCAATGATTAGATTTTTAAAAATGCATTAAGATAAATCTAAAAATACCGGATATACAATGTAATAGTATAATAAATTTGCGAATGATTCAATAAATTGAACTAAGTAGACTTGGCAAGAAATGAAGTAATATTCCTTTCAGGAGTTTGTTGCTCAATTTCGCTTCAGGCAAGAATGGTACGACGATCGTCTGCGTTTTATCGAACATCACTTAGATGTAAGTACATTACTTAAATTGAATTCATTTCAATATAATATTGTAATTCAGAGTCATACATCACGAGATTTTCGAAACTTTGAGTTTATTCATGTAGCTAGAGATCAGCGTTTATGGATTCCGGATACATTTTTTCAAAATGAGCGGAAAGGATGGTACCACATGTTGGATCAGGTTTGCAGCTTGCTTACCGATTCATTGAGTCAAATTGTTTTTATTTTACAGGAAAATAAGTTCTTGAAGATACGCTCTGATGGAAAACTTATTTACGATAGAAGGTAATTTTTTTCAATTTATTTATCTTTTTTTATTATTTTAAAGTTTTTTTTTGTGTTTATTGTTGGTTGAAGATACTGCTCTGACGCAACCGCTCTATTCAAAAATTTATAACGAAATGACGTTTTGCATATTTAATCGTATTCACGTGGAAACTCACGTGTGGCTAAAAAAATCGTTTTGATAGTATAGGAAAGGAAATTGGGTGAATAAAAGACAAAGAAAATTTTGAAAAAGAAGTTCTTCATCGACAAGTTAATTAAAGGGCTGTGCAAAATGGCGACGATTAGATTTTGTCGGGCTCTGAATCCATCTATTCATATTGTATCGTTGTTGATGAAAGAATGAATTCAGAACCTGCTGATTCACCGGATTTCGTTTTGGATAGGAGAATTCATATTGAGAGAGAGCCCATAGAGACAGAGTGAAAATGTAGAAGAGGGAGTGTGCAGTAAGGCAGGAAAGCAAATTTATAAAGTTAACAAGCAACCTCTCTATTAAATGTCTTTCGGAATCTTGTCAATCTTTTTTTTTCGGAAGGCATACATACATACATGCATAAGTCTATGGTGTAGCTTAAAACTCCTCTGTTCGCCATGTAGATCCAATTATAGAGAAGTGGAAAGAGAATGAACGACGGAGAATAGAGAGAGAGAGAGAGAGAGAGAGAGAGAGAGAGAGAGAGAGAGAGAGAGTTGTTGCAACAGACTTTTCATCATATGCTCTTCGGAATACGAGAGTTTCTGATGATTTGATGAAACTGCAAAGATGGATAGAGATAGATTTAGAAGGGATGCTAAGATTTTACTCAAATGAATAAAACAGAAATAACGATAACAGGTGAAGTTTTCGGCTTTGCTTTTGATTATAAGGATGAATATTTGAAAATTGAAATCTGAAATCTGAAATATGTTCGATTTGTTCATTAAAACTTAAAAATTTATTCTTTTGTCTTCAGGTTAACACTCCATTTGGCTTGCTCTATGCATCTTTCCAAATATCCCATGGATACTCAGAACTGTGAAATAGCTTTTGCTTCGTGTAAGCTTCTAACCTTATCAACTTACCTAACTTAATCACATTATAGATGCATATACTACTGATGATATCAAATATGAATGGGATAAGAATTCCATCAAGTTTCATCCAGGAGCTAATGGAGCTTTACCAAATTTTGAAATTGCTAAGTTCGTAAATGGTACATGCCATTCGAAAACTAATACAGGTGTGAGCTTTTAGCTATATATAAAATATAATTTTATCTTCAGGTGAATATTCGTGTCTGAGAGTTGAACTGAAATTACGTCGAGTTTTTTCGTTCTTTCTTCTCCAGCTTTACATTCCTTCATCTATGCTTGTTGGAGTAGCTTGGATTTCATATTGGATTGATTGGAAAAGTACAGCAGCTAGAGTTCCATTAGCTATTATTACATTGCTCACAATGATATCTACCTCCCATGGTAAGTAGATCAAATATCAAAAGAAAAATCCTCGTTCGGTCATGATGATTGAAACCTTAAAACTTAATCGAATGTTTGATTAATATCTTTCAATAAGAATCTTCAAAATTTGACTTCATTCCTGTATTTTTGATTAAACAGACAATTCAGTCAGCACAAAAAACAACAATTAATATTTTAAATAAAATATATTTCATTAATATTATATTGATGATTTCAGCTGTAAACTCTAATCTACCTCCAGTATCTTATGCTAAATCTATAGATATTTGGGTTGGAGCATGTGTCGGTACGTTACTTCTTCGAAAATTTGAAAATTTTCCATTTGTTTTTGATCAAATATTAATTTTTCTCTTGCAGTTTTCATTTTTTTCTCTTTGATTGAGTATGCTGTAGTCAATTATATGGGTATCATGGACGAACACAGGTTTGAATCAGATAACTGATAAACGTTTGTGATTTTTCGTGGATTTTTTCAGACAAATGAGAAAAGCGGCTTGTAATCGAAGTCGACTTTCAAATGTCATGGATACAGATACTTATATGCAATCTGTAGAAGCTATGACTTCACCAACCTCTATGGGAGGTTTCAGCCCCCAGGAAAAGAAGGTTAATTGCACATTCATTAGAAGCATATTAGATTTTCATGTTTTTCCAGCATTTGCTTCGACGGAAACGTAAGAAATCATTCGAATTACGAGAACAGAGTTATGGAGGGACTAATCAAGTGGAAATGGCCGATCTAGGGCCTCCACGTAATGCTGGCATGGTTGAAGAAGGCTGGACTTTTCAAGTAAGTTCACAATGATACAAGCTGCTCAAAGCCCATCCGTGATGCAATTAGACAAACAAAATCGTTTTATCGTCTTCAGGACACAACAGATTTGGTCTATATTGGCCAGAGGAAACGGGTAGAATTGGTTAGATGGTGCAGTGTATTATCCTCTCGAGGACGTGCAGAACGAATAGATATCATTGCAAGGTGAGCCAGAAATACTTGTAAAAGGGAAAAAATTCAAGCAATACATTCATTATTTTCAGAATAATCTTTCCGATTTGCTTTATTCTCTTTAATTTCGCTTATTGGAGTATTTATCTAGATAGCGACGAGGAGTAACTTTCATCACAGAGAAATTTATCATAGTAGATATTGATTATTTATATTTTATATTTTTATTATACTATTATATGTGACATAAACAAACCAATAAACAAACAAAATCTTTTTTTTCTTCACCGTCTTTTCATATCTTTATAGTTCTCTTTGTACCGCCATCTCATTGTGATCAATATTTTAATAAATTTATTTTATAACTTAAAGCATTTTCAAAGTTGAAAAATAATTTAAAAACTTGATACAAACACAACTTGTTCTTCAAAAATTCAGAAGAAAAAGAAAATTTCTCAAAGTTATATATGAATTTCTGAGAAGTCAAAACTCATTAATATACCCTACCTAGAGGTGGAGACGTTTACGACATGCTTCATTACATCGAACAACATATGAACATTAAGTTGGATATTTAAGGCTTTCGAGCGTATATGTCACAGTAAATAAATGAGATTTTAACATATCTATATCTATATAGTTTTAAAATAAACATTTTTTATTATAAAATTATTAGATAATAATATAAACATCTCAATAACCTAATCCCTTCATCCGCCTTTTCATCATATCTTATCCGAATTAACAAAATGGCTCGCATTCCTCGTCCTTGTCGATCGGAAGCCTCAATCCCCATCATTGAATTCAGGTATGTTCTCGCTTTTCCTTTCTCATAAATTTTATCAGAATATTCTTCTCTTTGAATTTCTATTCGAATAGTTTTATTTTTTTTCAAATATAATAGTTAAATAATCGTTAAAGACTTTATAAAAATATATATTTTTGGTTTTTTAATGTTAATATCTCACCGGAAATATAATATTTTTCCAAAAAAACTATCAAAAATATAATTTTTTCATCTGATTATCTGATTTCTATGTATATATACATATGTATCTTCCGAATAGCATATACATACATATCTAATTGAATAATTTATAATCTCAGAAGCTTCTTATCTAAACATTTTAGATTTTATGTTTAAAACTTTGACTTAAATTCTTCTTCTTTGAACAAAAGTTTTTTTTTCAGAAAACCTTATCAATTTCTTATTGACGACGTTGGATGGTCTAGAAAGAATTTCTATAATGGTCCTAGAAACATTATGAAGGAGAACATTCGAGCTGTTAAAGTTCCTCCTGCATCCCAGAAATCTGAAATTCGACGGGTTAGCTAGAGTCAAAACCATTCTTAATCTTCGGTTTGGTGTAGGTCCCTGCTTTTACTGTTCAGTCTCGTCAAAACAATACGAAAGTGGTCGAGCCTCCGGAGATTGGACGACGATCTAGATCAGTGGATCCTATGGTAAATTGCTCAAAGTTTTTTTCTCATTTCCTCAGTATATGAATGAATAATCAAATCTCCTTTGTATAATCTTATACGTATCTAGTCGTAATAGAAACCTTTCTGAGATTATGTCTTTATCTAGTGAAAGATTAGAACGATGAAAAACTATTTTAATTTGTTGAAGCACGATGAAACATCACGATTTCGCTTGATGTATAGCCGAGGAGATCTTCCTGTGGCTATAGATCATAATGTACCTTCTGGTGGCCAGCCTCGTTTACTTCGATGGGTGAAGCATCCAAGTTTGATGAAGCCTGAATCAATATGTTATCTTGTAGCTAAATTTTCTGCTGGATTATCTATTATTGACCAAGTAACGAATGATATTTTGTAGAGAATGTTAAACAGCTTGCTTCAGCCTTATCGAAACATAGCCGAATGGGCGATTCATGATCTACTGGATGCAACCACAGATGGAAGTCAGATTTCTCAAGCTTTACCACAACTTGTAAGCTTAGGCTTCGAGAGAGGATGAAAAACACTGATAATCTTTAGGTTAGAGGAATACGCGCTAGTCTCTATTCATTTGATACAAACAAAAAGAAATTTGCTCTTAACTTACTTACTAAAGTTACAAGAATCCAAGATTGTGGTCCTTTACTAGTCCCGTTTTATCGTCAGCTTTTACCACCTCTACGTACGTTTTTAAATATAAATTTGCCTACTTGAAGCAAATAAGTTACAGGACAAGTAAGAAGAGCAAATACGAAAGAGCATGATATACTTGAGACAAAAATCAATCATTGTCTACAAGAGTTAGAGAGAAGTGGAGGACCTAATGCTTTCATCAACATCAAATACGTTATTCCTACCTATGATTCGTGTGTTAATGGTCTTATATCATAAACAATGGGAAAATGAAATAAAAGTTTATAACATTCGTAAGATTTCTTAAAGAAAAAAACTCTTTCAACAAAAATAAAGCCGCAACAAGTACTGATAACGATAACAAGTGAGATTAGAGAAGGCCTAAAACATAACTAACTAAGAGTAACTTCTTCAACTTCTTCAGAGCGCATTTGAGGTAGATCTCTTTGTATTTCTGTATAACTCTTGATACTTATTTTATGGTATTTCCTCAAATGAACAGCAAGTCGTGCTCTAGCGAAAAATGATAAATTGCAACTAACACATTTGAATGGAGTTACGTCTGAAAACAAAGTTTGATCATGATCTAACTAATACTGTAAAGTGTCCTTACTATTGTGCATATTTAAATGATCTTCTAAAAGTGCTTCAGTTCTAAACAATTTTGTACAATTTGGAAACGTGCACTTATGAGTCGAAACTCTTTTAGCAATTTTATATACTTTTGCATGTACCTAAAATTAATTTTAATATTTGTATGAAATAAAATGCAGATCTTACTGATTTGTAATGTTTGTTTAATAAATATCTTGTTTTAAAACCTTTACCACATTCACATAAAAATTCGCCTGGAAAATGAAAAATATTTTTTAAATTAATTTCAAAGCGTTTCCATACCATAAAAATTTCTAATACCCATACGTGTTACACCGCCGTCACCGTTGGATAATGAACCATCATCTCCATAATCTTCATCATCATCATAATCATCATGATGACGCTCAATTAGATCGTTTATTTCAGAAGTAGGATCATGCTCTATTGTGCCAGCTGTGGAAAACCCATCATCCAAGCCAGTGAGGGAGGTTTCTTCCGTCATAACTTCACTTCCATTAGCGGAACGATCTAAATGGGTATCATAAATCGGGAACATCATGCATATAGCAAACCGAAAAATTCCGCTGGTGTAATATTAAGATCATCTGAAACTTCATTTTCTGGATGAGCAAGTACAATATGAGCTTCGAAATCAGGAGCTTTAACTAAAGCTGAGCATCCTAGAATCGGACATGCTATTCCTACATGGATTCTTAAAACAACACAATGAAATTTATAAGTTTGTTGAATAAATAGTTGTAATACCGTTCCACGTGCTTATCCATTTCTAACCGACTTTTTGCCAAAAAACTGCATTGATCACATTTAACATCCACATCAACCTTGGCTCTCAGAGAAACTCTTTCTTCAGGCAGAGTTTCACTATGAGCTGATTTAATATGAGATCTGAAATAAATAGTATAAATTTGTTTAGCAAAATTTGGCAAACTTCAGAAAATTTTTGGAAAAAATAGCTTTACACCCTGCTATGGGACAGGGAATTCCATGAACATGCTGACTTTGATAATGTCGGTTGACAAAAAAAAGTTTCTGAAAGCATTTTTGAATTTAAGTTTTAAAGAAAATTGAATTACCGTATTAGAATAATCACACATAGAACAGTGATGAATTTTCGGATGTTTTTCCCCTACATGTTTTCGTAGTTCGTGATGTTCATTAAAAAAAATATTACAATATGTACAACAGAAACGATCTGAACTCGTGAATGAAACATCAAAAAGAAATATATTGAAATACCTTTTTTGTGGATTTGAGCATGTTGTCGCAACTTATTAGGATAAGATGCTTTATACCCACAAACAGAACATCTGAAATTAATAAATGATACAAATCAACAAATTATGAGAACTCTTACACATGCTTGCCGTAAGCAGCTAATCGCCTTGCTTTATTTTCACTATTTCGTTTTTCTTTATATTCTTTTGACCCTCTCTGAGGCAACCTTTTTCCTCTTTTCGATTTGATTGAGATATTGTCCAAAAATTCATCATCGTCATCGTCGTCATCATCATCATCGTCATCATCTAAAAAACGTGAACGGTATGAAAAAACTTTTTATAGGTACCTGATTCTACTCCTGAACTAGAGGATATTATTACTTCATCTTCTATTTCACTCTCAGAAGAACTGCCAGAACAATGCGGTTCCCCCGCAATGTCATTAGATTCTGCTGTCGTCGTTTCACATGTTCCTGTGTTTGCTACCGAATCCTTATCAATATCAACGGATAAAGGTAAATCATTTTCCAAATCAGAAAACTCAGCTAGACCCTCTATAACAAGGCCATCACATTGAGTGGAAAATGATGTTCCTTCTGAGGAACAATAAGAATGATCATGGAATTTGAGTAACTTAGGTTCTTCTCCTTCTTCTTCAGTATTAGTTGCTTCCATCTACAATGCTGATATTTTAGAAATAATAGAAAAAACAATCAAATATAAAGTCGGTTTTAACCGAAAAAAATAAATAAAGGACATTAATTAAGAAATTATTTATCACATTTAATAATAGCAAAAACTAATCTATGTCAGAGTCATCAGAACCAGGTGGTAGGATGTTGTACGAGCCCTGGCTATTGTACGACCCCTCATCATTCTGAAAGAAAAACATTAATCACAGATTGTGAAACTATTAAAACATACCGATTCATCATCAGGTAATAACAGTCCCTCAGTGTCAGGATTAATCTCCTGAACAGTTAGATCATTCTTAGGAGGTAAATCTTTGATATCTAGTGTCTCAGTAGTAGTTTCCTGAAAGTAAAAGTTAAAATAGAAAAAGTTGGATACTATCAACTCACAAACTGCCACATATTTTCGAAAAAATCTGGGTTATTTTTCATATAATCTTGTGCAGCTGTCAAAGATTCCATAAACGTTTGAAGTGAAGATGAATTGCTCATATCTTGCTCAACATTTGAGTGACTCAGTCTATGTAAAAAGGCTGTAAGAAGAGCAAGATCCTTCGGAACTGAAACAAAAAACTCCTTGAAATATATCTTTGATACAGAAATGATACCATCAAAATTCTGAAGACCCAACATTTCAAGATGATATGGAACAGATTGAGGAGAATATGGAAAACGAACAGTGGCAAACTTGGATTTGCTTGATGGATGAGTTGTACAATCCTAAAGGAAACAATGATAATGATTAGGAATTGGAAAAACTTTTTCTACCTGAATAACCAAATCACAAGCAATAGAAAACATATCAGGAAACGGTCTTCTTTGAACTAATTTACGACCATTCAAAATTCCTTCTGATGCTTGAGATAATACAAGTAAGACACTAGACGCTTTTCCCATAGACTCGATAAGCCATCGAGACGGCAACGAGCCTACAAACGTTCAAAATAAGAAAAAACACTATAAATTTTAAAAAACCTGTTGAAATAAGCTCATTAATATCGATACGAACAGAAGCATTAGCTGATGAAGCTAGTAAATCAGCAAATTTAGCAACAGCATGAGAATGCTCCGTTGTGTCATCAGAATATAACACCAAAACCTAGATAATATTAGATAATTTCAAAGAAAATACAAAAATACATACTGTAGGTCGTTCAACAAGCTCTACATACACACTTCTATTTGGTTTTTTGCGAAGAAAACAGAGAAATGAGGCGATACCCAAGAAACAAACGGTGAATACACCTACAAAGAAAACTACATTTATGAAAAAAATCAATTTGAGCATACCTAACAAGAATATAACTATAACAACCCAGGAATCCTCAACAGCTACTAGACTTTTCCAGAAGAAATCTCCTTTAGAAGTGTCAATTGTAAAATTTAGCTTCGTATGCTGGCATATACGGCACTCCACATCAGATGGCAAATCAGAAGATGGACAAACAAGACGGCAATCGTATTTTGGGACATAAGCATAAGCAACATAGTCACCTTTTACAGTGTTTCTTATCTAAAATAATGACTATATTGTGTTTAAAAAAGCTAATTTACCTTATAACCGAGGGAAGGAGTTGATATCATGAAGCTATCATGAAGTTGAAGACCAGGTTTATCTTTGATTCGTAAATACTTGAACAAATCAATTTTTACATTATAAGCTGAAGAAAGAATAAGTTACTCAAAAATTGAAACTTAGAGCATACGATAAATTGTTTTTGGTTTTTCAATTCTAAACCAAATGCCATCGTCTTCGGATGTATCAACAATCAACATAGGCGACCATACAAACGGCACTTTGTAGAAATCAGCAATGTCTGGGAAGAGGTTAATGTCATCTGGGGCCGTAAAAATTAGCGACGATCTGTATAATCCGAAATTGTTAAAACAAAATAAATAATATAAGAAAATACCGGCAGTTCTGAGGTTGTAGTGTTACATTAACCATATAATGGGATTGACCATAAATACGGAAACAGCTATAACCAAATGAAAATGGAAGACGAACTTCTTCCTCTTTACCACGAAATTGTAACATTCTACAAGGCCAAAGCCAAGTATTGTTAACAATCATTCTTTAAAAAAAAATTGATGAAAAGAAAAAATTATTTTTACTTACTTGGTGGAGTCATGACAATAGGTATCTTCGTGATTAGGAGCATATAAGCATTGAAGACGAAAATCTACCGTTTCAACATGTTCAAAAATCAAAACAGAAAAGTTTAACCTGACATCGGGAATACTAAAGCGCAAAATTTAAAAAGTAAAATATGAACTAAAAAACATACACATTTCCCTGATAAAATGAAGAATTTGGGGATATGCTCATGGTTAATATACTGGGGTCACATGGCTTTGGCTCAGAGGAACCTAGAAGTAATCGAGATTAATACGTAAATGAGAAATAAACATACTTCTGGACTGAACTAATCTAGAACATTCTGAAGAACTTCCTATGATATCATAGAAATTGCTATTATTGGAATTGTGATAAATTTTAACGTTTTGAAAACAAGTATCTTCTAACGTACAACATATAACAAATAAAAAGACTAAGTTTGAAAACAAGAGTTTACTATTTTGAGAGGAGATCATTGCTGAGAAGCTTGAACCTGAAAATGCTATTGAAATTCAAAATAAGAGAATCATACAAACCTCTTCTTCACTTGCTTCTTTGGTATTTTCAGCAAGAAGTGCTTCCCTGTTATCACGAGCTCTAATATAGGTTTTAGGATGAATAGGGAATAGTCCAGATAATCCTAAAATTTAATTAAAGAAATTAAACTCAAAATAACAATAAAATAATTACTTACCAAGCAGTTCTAGGACAGGAACAGAGATATGAGCGTTTCTTTCACCAATCCAATATTTAATTCTTCCAAAATTGAGGGCGACTAGCTTTTCGTTATTGAAATTTGGTAGTGGATCAAAAGTTCCAATCTGAAGTCACACGTTACAAGTCTCATTATTGAATTTTCATATAATATACCTGCTCAATTATATTACTTTCGTACCTTCTTCCTAATGCTCGATCAGGAAAAACGCAAATATGGTAAAAAGGTCGGTTAGTGCATCCAAATAGTGCTAAACCGATGGAAGGACGACCGTAGTATTTAGGGATAACTAATTTTCGCATAATTTAAACTTTAAGAATTCACAAAACATGCGACACGGAACAATAACCTGTAAATAGTAAGAGTTAAAGCAATCTAATAAAGAAAAAAAAATTAAATAAGAACATGCAGGGTTAAATGGATATCAATTAAGTTTATATTGAAAAAATAATAGAACTTTTGAAATGGAAAGTGGCTTCATTTAATTTTACAAGCTTTCCAAACTAAAAAAGCTGAATACTTCAAGGCGGTGGGAACAAAGTGAGTACTCTGTTTACAGGCTGTAAACAGAGTGCAGTTTTGAATTCTTTCATTATCTATTCGTGACTCTCCTTTGTCGGAAATTATACTTTGTTTCTTTTTTCTGATCATTTTTATCTTTTATTTGTTACTCATTAGTATATTATAAGAAAATCAATTGATTTTACTAATTTTTATTACTATATTCAACTTTTATGCATTATGCTTCCAATTTGAATAGATTGAGCTCCTCATAGGTGGTATTATTATATCTCTTGTTGCTATGAAGCTTTTATGCATTTCATTATAATGATTGTTTCAGATGGGCGACTCAGATCAACCTAAAAAGCCTGTGTTCCGGGCTTCTGTATTGGCCAAGAAGGCTGATGAGATGTGGTCACAGAGTAAGTTCTCCCTTTTTCGTAAGATTCTTAAATGGTTAAAAATTTTAAGCTAAGAAAAATTTTGATTCATCATCTGCTTCTAAGCATTTGGTTCTGGAAAAGAAGAATCTCAGTGATGTTCTCGCAAAAATGGCTGCTGAGAAGAGGGAAAAAGAAGAAAAATCTAAAGATCAACCAGCTTTTGTTTTCGGTTCTAATATAGCTTCTCGTGTCATTATGGTAAGTTTCTTTTTTGTTAGATTCAATTAGATTTTGTATCCTTTCACGAGTTTTTGTCATTTGAAGTCAAACTGAAAAGAAAATTTGAATGTGCACCGTATCGTCACTTTGAAAACCGCGTCAATTCATTTTGAATGGTTGCATAACCGGCTGTGCGTTTTCACTGAATGATCCAATCAATATCATAATTTTAAGCTTTGGTTCGGTGGCAATTAAAATGTGTGAAAATAGAGTTTTATTAAAAATGTTATAGGAAAATGAAGGCACAGCTGAGAACTGTGACAGTGCCCCAGTAAAAGCAGAAGAACAATTCAAAAACGTTGCTTCAAAGCCTGAGGAGAAATCTGAGAGCGTAAGTATTGCATTGTTCTAAATGTAAATCAAGTAGATTTTTTAGAATCCTATTAAATTCCGTGAGGAAGCTGAAGCTGCAGCTGCTGCTGAAAAATTGAAGAATGAAGAAAGGCAACAAGCGAGTACAAGTGTTACAGTTACAACTGGAGAAGAAGATGATGAAGTTGTTCATCAGGTTTGTCAACTATTTTGATGATTATTTTAAAGGTATATTTCAGACTGCTTGCAAACTACATATCTTCGATAAAGAGAAAAGTAAATGGGTTGAAAAGGGTCTCAGTCATATCAAGTTGAATAAAAGACGAGGAGAAGGAGAAGTTCATTATAGAATTAGTAATATTCATTTGAATTTCGTCTTTTATTTCTATGATTTAGTTGCTCGTACTGCTGGAAACCATCGTGTTGTTATTAATACCAAAATTATTAATGATATGATCTTAGAAAGGGTTGACCAGAAACGAATAAAAATTAGTGGAATGGGTCCAGATTCCCCTCATATGCAAATTTTCCTCATTACTATCGGATTTTCTGTTGGTTTTTTCGTTTATTTTGTTTATTTTTTGTTTTATTTTTTAGAAAACTGATATTAATGTAGAACAATTTTTTGACTCTCTCAAGCATGCTTATGCTGTTGAGTCTGAAAAGAACGGTGGCCGAAAACGCAAGGTGTGTCACTATGAGTGCTGTTCATGAATAGTTCATTTCTAGGCATTGGATAATGAAGATGAATCTTTACCAAAGAAGGGAGTAGTGGATCCTGATACATCAACGGAAGATGCATCAGATGCTCATGACGTTTCTAATGCATCAGAAGTAAGTCACAAAATATTTTTTAAACTTATCAGGCACTTTTCCAGACTCCCAGTGATGTACAAGATGAGGATAGTACTCACAATGACGACTCTAAGAATGAAGGTCATTAAGATCCGATGGCATGTCTTTCGATTTTACTTGTTCACTAAATTGTAGGACAAGATTATTGTGTCCGGTTTCCCACAGGAACCTGTAAGCTATATCGTATGATTCCTGTTATTTCTTTCATTTTTGGTGGTTTTATATAAATAATTTAAGTACAAATCTTTCAATTAACAAGAATTTGTATGTAGTATTGACATAGAAGATAAACATCCATATGGAAAACGTTTTATATCATGAAATTAAATAGATATAGCTTACAGCTAAGGTTTTTGATTAGACACGGTATCAGAAGTTTCAAAAAGGGGTCGTACCGATGATATTATCGTTATCAGCTTTTTGCCCATTTTAATTCGTTTTTGATGAATCTTATTTAGTCGTACAAATTTCGTTTACAAGATGCTTTTTTGTTTTTTTTTAGTTTCATATTAGGTGTTAACGTGATTTTAATAAAAAACAGTTTTCCAAGCTATACTCAATCCAGCGGTTCAAATCAAACGAAAGACAGACCAAACCACAAAATGATCCATACTATCAAAATTCTCTAATATGATCAGTTGTTGAGCCTATATACACATACAATATGATATTGACTTCTATTTTTCCATTTTTTTCGTTTGTCTTACCTTTTTATCATCTTACCACTATACTCTGACCTGAAGTTCGTCTGTTAAAATCGGAACCGGCTTTGTCCTAAAAGGGCTTGAGCTATTACACTACTTTTCTCTAATAATTTATTAGTTCTGTTACCAAAAAATGAAGTTTTTTGTCATTCTTGTTATTTCTAAAGGTTTTTCTTTATTTTTAAAGTTGCAATGGTTTTAGCCGTTATGCTACGCTCAGCATGGAAAACTTCGGCTCGTCTAGCTACTTCCAAAAGCTTGACTGCACGCCCAGCTTTAACTTTGCGATTTGTACAGTATGATGCTTTTGCGGATAGACACATTGGACCTAGTCGTCTGGAAAAGCAGCAAATGTTGGACTTCATAGGATTCAAGGTGAAACATTTGATTGAAAACAAATATACTTCTAACCAAATCTTAACTATAGAACTTGGATGAATTGACCAAAACTAATGTTCCACAGATGATTCAATTAGATAAGGAACTGAGTAAGTTCTTTTCTAAACAATTTAAGTTTATTTCTGCTATATTAAGACTTGCCTGAGCCATTGGATGAGCATTCAATGATTAAAGAGTTACAAACCATTGCTGACAAGAACAAGGTAAATGTCTCTGAGATATCTTTGAATATATATATTTCTGCATAGGTCTATCGTTCATATATTGGTATGGGATTCTATGATACTATCGTCCCAGCTGTTATTCTTCGTAATATTACTCAAAACATTGGATGGTTTCTCATCAGCTTATTCTTGAAATTTTAAAATATATTTACAGGATTTCTCAATACACCCCTTATCAAGCTGAAATTTCCCAGGGTCGTCTTGAATCCTTGTTAAACTATCAAACAATGGTAATATTGCAAGTTGTAAAAACATAAACAAATTCTATTTTCAGATTGTCGAGTTGACTGGACTCGCAAACACCAATGCCTCTCTTCTAGATGAAGCAACTGCAGCTGCTGAAGCTGTGAGCATGTCTTGTAGAGCTACTAGAAGATCCAAGGTTCGAATATAATTTTCTGATAATTATCATGTTTTTCTTCATTTTGCCATTGTTATAGATTTCAAATTCGCCTTATAATTAGATTCATTATAGGTTTTATTAGATGAACATTTGCACCCGCAGAATATTGACGTCATCAAAACTCGCAGCACGTAAGTTATTAGCCCATTTTGAAAAAAATTGAGGGAAAAAACAGAAAAAATGCTATAATTCGTTGTTCTTTTTATTTTTTATCTATCGTTGTCGCCTATCGAGCCTAATATTTATGAAGATAAGGTTTATAGTATCGACAATAAGCTGACATATGCTTTGCCCTCGAGAGAGCAGTTTGTCTGAATATATTGTTGATATCAAAAAAAGTTACCATGTGGTATGATTAAAGTTTAAAAAAAAACGAAAAGATAAAAGACTTAATGATTGAGAAGAAGAAAATCTGCAAAAAAATGGTTTAATCTTTCGAAAATAAAATGCTGCCAAAATAGAATCTAACATCAGATTTTATCAGAATATTGATGTGTTTAGACCTGTTGGAATCACAACTGAATCTTTCTCAATTGACTCACCACAGTTCGATAAGGATGTTGCAGCTATTGTTGTTCAATATCCTAATACTGAAGGTTCTGTTCAAAACTTAGAAGAGCTTATTGCTGCTGCTCATGAAAATAAGGTTAGTTCTATTTTCTTTTTCAAAAACATAACGACGAATCAATCATGAAATGAAGACAATATGTTGGATTTTCATTTCTATGCTTATATTAGGAATTTATTGATTTATGTTGAAAGTAAGATAGAATATAACAGAAGACAAAGCTTTCCAAATCATATTTTTATTTATTTATTAGTTTGAGATTGTTGCAAATCTCAATAATTTGACGAAAAGTTCTATCAGTCCACATCGTTATCAATTTTCTTTGTGATCACGCCAGAATGTGATTAATCTAAACAATTGGCAAAAGCTAAAAATTGAACAAAATGTTCTACAGATTCTTATCAGCAATTGTAGAAGTTCATGCGAACTCAAAAGCACCTATGAAAAAACGTGCTGAGAACATACATTTCATATTATATTTTATCATTATCATTAAAATTTTAATCTCAAAATTATTTTTGCAATCTGAATAACCGGAAAAATATTAAATATTTTTTGATCTCTATGGCTGTTTTACAAAAAAATAATCTGAAATAAGAGTATGTGGCTTTAGACTTTGGTTATCTTGGTCTGTGATTTATTGGCTTTAACTATCTTGAAATCACCAGGAGACTTAGGAGCTGATATTGCTGTTGGATCTGCTCAAAGGTTTAGCATCAATATGCATATCTTTTAAACTTTTTAAAGTTTAGATTTGGAGTTCCTCTTGGGTATGGAGGTCCTCACGCTGGATTCATGGCTGTTGGTAAAACTGACGCCAAAAATTCACTCAGTCGTTTGATGCCTGGACGAATTATCGGAGTATCGAGGTCTGTTAGAAGTTTCAGATACCCGTCGAAGCCTCACCACTATCTCATTACAGAGGAGCTAATGGAGAAAAGGCTCTTCGTTTGGCTCTTCAAACTCGTGAGCAGCATATTCGTCGTGATAAAGCTACCAGTAACATTTGTACTGCTCAGGTTAGATAAAATGGAAAATTATCGAAAAGTAGTCAAGTTTTCAGGCTTTGTTAGCTAATATGGCTGCAATGTACGCTGTATATCATGGTCCTAAAAGATTAGCTGAAATTGCTCGTCTGGTTCACAAATCTGCTACAACTCTGGCTCATCGTAAGTGATAGCTTAAGTAAATACTTTATTCAAAATTTCAGATATCAGAGAAGCTGGACATACTGTTGAGCATAAAAATTATTTCGATACATTGAAGGTACGAGTGAATGACTTAGCAGCATTCAACACAAGAGCTGAAGAAAAGAAAATGAACTTCAGGTATTTGAAACTACTCGAAATTAAATTTACTAAAACTTTTGTTTCAGACATTTCGCTGACGGATGTATTGGTGTATCACTTGATGAAGCTACCAAAATTCCTGACCTTGTTGATCTCATTTACGTTTTTACCGGAAAGAATGTTAGCGAGGTAAATCTTCAAAGTTTCGTTTCCAACTTGCTCATAAAACCTGACGTTTTAGGCTGAATTGATTGATGAAAGAATCAAACTTCCCGCTTCTTTAATTGGAAACAGTGAACATGCTAGAACTTCATTATTCCTCGAACATCCTGTATTCAACAGTTATCACAGTGAGCAACAACTTGTCAGGTAATTGAAGCTATTATAAAACGTTTCGTATGAAATTAATCAATTAGATACATCAAACGTCTTGAAAATAAGGATACATCTCTTGTGCACTCAATGATTCCATTGGGATCTTGTACAATGAAACTTAACGCTAGCTCTGAATTGATTGTATGTTTGCAACTTTGAGATGATGAGTCTAACAGTTTTCAGTTTAGCCTATCACTTGGTCTGAATTCAACAACATCCATCCATTTGCTCCAGCTTCTCAAACTAAAGGATATCAGGAGATTTTTGGCAATCTTGAACAATGGTTGTGCGAAATTACCGGATATGATTCCTTCAGGTATATATTGCCGTTTGTATTTTAGTAAACAATCGTTCGTTCAGTCTTCAACCTAATTCTGGAGCTAATGGTGAATATGCTGGTCTTCTTGCCATTCAGAAATATCATGCGTCTCGTGGTGAACCACAAAGAAATGTAACATTTACAGTTAATTATGCTATTTATATTGAAAATTAATATGTTCTAGGTCTGTCTCATTCCAACATCAGCTCACGGCACTAATCCAGCTTCAGCTCAAATGGCTAATATGCGCGTTGTCGTTGTTGAATCCGATCAACACGGAAACATCAACTTCAAAGATTTAGCTAACAAAGCCGAAAAATATTCGAATGAGTTAGCTGCTATCATGATCACTTATCCATCTACTCATGGAGTATTCGAATCTTCTATTAAGGATGTATGTGATAAGATTCATGAGCATGGAGGACAAGTTTATCTTGACGGAGCTAACATGAACGCTCAGGTAAGCTCTAAAGAAAATTTTCTTTTTATTTAGTTTTTTGAAAGAATTGAATACTACTTGAGAGGAACGTAATTAGAATAAATTCAAATTCACTTGATTGCACGTGTAACGTACACGTGCAATCAACAGCCAAGAGTATTTTTATTTTTCGCCAGTTATCAAGCGGTTGTATTCATGTTCAAACTAAAAGCTTTTTTCCAATTCTATTTATTCTTCCTATTTTTTAGGTTGGTTTATGTCGACCAGGTGATTATGGAAGTGATGTGTCTCATCTTAACTTACACAAAACCTTCTGTATTCCTCATGGAGGTGGAGGACCAGGAGTTGGACCAATTGGAGTGTATGTTCTATATTTTATATTTTATTCTTTATTTAATGTTTTAGAAAGAAACATTTGACTCAATTCATGCCCGGGCATTCCATTATTCCTGTCGACGGTCGCTCAACTGGAGCTGTTGCTGCTGCTCCATGGGGATCTGCCAGGTATTTTAATTGTTTTGTAGTGTTATAAAAGTAATTGACACATATTCTAGTATTCTCCCAATTACCTGGGCTTATATTCGTATGATGGGTGCTAATGGACTAAAGAAGGCTTCTCAAATTGCTATTTTGAACGCTAATTACATGGCTAAAAAGTTAGAATCAGCTTATAGAATTGTTTACAAAGGTACTGAAATCGTCTGAAAAGTTTTGGCAAAGTATATGGTTGATGATTATTCGTTCAGATGAACAAGGATTGGTAGCTCACGAATTCATTTTGGATTGTAAGCCATTCAAAAAGTCAGCTGGTGTTGAAGTAGTCGATATTGCCAAACGTTTAATGGATTATGGGTTCGTTCATTGATTCGTATTTTCCAGATTTTCTTTTATATTCTTCAAATACACAATCTGATACTGATGTGTTATGTATCTAATCTTTTTCAGATTCCATTCACCAACCATGTCTTGGCCAGTCCATGATTGTTTAATGATTGAGCCAACTGAGAGTGAAGATAAAGGAGAAATGGATCGTCTGATTGAGGCTCTCCTCTCCATCCGTGAAGAGATTTCAATGATTGAACGTGGTGAATTGGATCGAGTTCGCAATCCATTGAAGGTATGACGATGAGATCATTAAGAAATTCTTTTTTTGAAAATGTCAAAAACATCAAAATTCTTTTTTTGTTGTGAAGAATCAAGAAATATAGTAAAGTTTTTCTTCAAATATTCCGAAAAAATGATCGAAATTGATAATTATAAGCACAATTTGATATGTTTTACTTCATCTCAGATGGCTCCACATACCATGGCTAAAGTAATGTCAGATAACTGGGATATGCCATATTCACGACAGCTAGCTGCTTTCCCTAAGGAATGGTGTTCATACAAGAACTGGCCAACCGTTGGACGTATTGATGATCAATATGGTGACAGGTAATATACTCATATGCGAATTGATTTTTTTACTTTATTTTTATTAAATTTATCGAAATATCTACTGAGAATTGTATTTTCAGAAACCTCGTCTGCACTTGTCCACCAATTGAAAGTTATCAATAATGATATTGATAAGAACAACTAATATTCAATGTACTTGCTACCTTGTCTCAATATACGTTAATCACTGATTCTTCTAAGATTCTTGATTAAACTGAAAGTTCGGGTATTTTCCTAATCTAGATCATGTTTACAGAATTTTTTTTTTCTTCCCAAAAACAAATTAAACAATTACTGAACGATCAAAAGATTTAGCTTTTTATGCATTTTAATAAGAGATTGTTAATAAATTTTTTATAAATCTTATTTGGTCTATAAATGACTTCAACAACCAAAAGTCATCGGATGAATACCTTAAATCTGAGAAAACTGCTGACCTACACTAGATGAATGGACTTCGGCCAGCAAATTGGGAACTTAAATTTCAGTTTTTCAAATGAGCTGCTGTTCTACAAGCGATAGGCGTGAAAAAGCTTGACAACTGATGTCCATTGGAATTATAGACGCTGAATGGATTTCCAGAATCTTCGGTATGCTTGTTTATCCTATGATTCATCTCATCAAGTTAGTGAGATTTGTTAACTACTCATCTGACTTTACTTCACATTTTTGTAATTTTTTCTGTTTAATCGTCAAAATTTTGAGAATTAGTTTTAGAAAAAAGCTATATTATCAATGGGAAAAGTTTTTTTTTCGATTGAAATTAGTCTTTTTCTCACATGGCTTCTTATATGTATTGTAAAAAGTCTTTGTGTCCAGTCGGATAACAGCTGATTGCCCTCTAACCGATGGACTTTCCTGTTTATATCTCTACCTGGCTTCTGTCTCTTAATCTCGTTTGCTCTTTCTATCAATCACTGCTTTTTCTTCTCTTGTATCACTGCATATTTCCATCTCTTTCATCCGTGACAGAGACTCAGCTGCTCTCAGTTTTTCCTTCTCTCCCTCTCTCTCTTCCTCTATCTCTTGCGCGCTGAGTTTCTGAACGAAAGAGCTGGTGCAGACAGAGTCCGTAGAAACTCCGCCCAATCCGACTTGAACAGATCCTATCTCATCCGGTTATTCGTCACCTTGAAGCCTCTCAACAATTCCAAGATATCAAGTTTATAGTTTTGGAAATAGTTAGTTGTTTGTTGAATATATATGTGTGAATTAGTGACTTTAAGTAACTTAGCTATAAGACTCCAAAGCTTTAAAACTAAAACTTAGCTTTACTTCAATTTTTTCTTCAAAATTTCTAAATATTCAGCGATTTTCTTTTTCTATAACTTTTAATTCAATATTTTCATATAAAATATTCAATTTTTAATCATTCGTTTATTCTTTTTTTTTTCAAATTTTCTTTTCTTTTTAATTTTTTTTGCTAAAAACTCGTTGACTCTTCCTCTTATATTTGCTTACTTATCCTCATATATCATTAAGTTTTGTTAACTATAACTACACAAACTACACTCACACGTCTCTCCAGGATTTATTCTGCGTTCCCTTCAAATTCTTTCAGTTTACGATTTCTTTTAAGATTTTCATGGCAGATCGAGAATTAGCTGCTAAACTAGCAAAACGTCTTGCTTGTGTCCAAGAGCCAGAAGCTGAAGATGCAAATCAGTTAAAATCAGTTCCACCTCCCCCGGTTCCAATTATTCCACAAAAGGTTTTTTATTAATTTCTCTTTGAAAATAACCATTTAAATATCTCAGATTATTGAAAATCCATATGTAGCAGTTGATAATTCTATTTCTATTGATGATTTAATTCAAAAAACTCTTGAAAGAAAAGAAGAAAATAATAATAATGTAAGTTTGTTCCTTTGTATTTGTTATATTTTGTCTTCAATCATGATTTATTTGATCAAAGGTTTTCTAGCATCGTTTCTAAGTTTTAAGTTTCAAGTGTAAAAAAAGTTTTACAAATGCTTATGCTATGTAACCTTTTGCTCAAATACACGTGCGAAATTGGGGGAATGTTCATGTTCTGTATGAAATATCAAATAATTTCCATCAAACTTTGCTGAATTATGCTTTAAAAGTTTTAAAATTTCATGTTCAATCAGTACAAGCTTATTTTTAAAAATCATCTTCTCTTGACATCGACGATCAAGGAACTATGCAAATTCTCGTCTTTAAACAAATAATTCTTCAGAGCATAAGAGCTGTCTGACCCGTTCAATTGAACAAAATTTTGAATTTTTCAAATATTTCTTCTAGAAAAAAGCATTTTTTACGTAAAATATAATATTTTTTCTCAAAATATATGTAGATGTGAATGTATAGTATGAAAGATCATTTCGTGTTCTTACGAAAATGTGATGAGCCACCACTATATTACAACATTGGCTTCTTCTAAGTGCGGTTATGTCATCTGTAAAGAAATAGACAGATCACAGTAGAGAGAGAAGCAATTGCTTTGGTGTTAGTAATGACTACCGAAGAAAAGACCGAAAACGTCTTTTTGCTCTTACGTAATGCTTCGGCGAATCGTGATGTTGCATCTTTTTCAGGTTCCTCCTCCAGTACCTTCTTCACCTATTCCACCTATACCTCCAAGTGCCATCTCGGAAGCTCCAGCTAGTCTAAGCCCAACTAAAGCCGTTAGCTCTCCAACTGTTCCTCCTCCGCCTCCTCCTTCAACAGTTGAAGCTTCTTCTAATTCATCACCGGTTCCTACTTCATGTTCTCCCGTGCCCACACCTTGCTCACCTTCTCCGTCTACTGCAAAACCAGCGCAAGGAATTCCACCAAAGACAACAATTCGTGATTTACTTCAGAAGGAATATGATAACAACTTACAAAATATTCAAGTACAATCTAAATGTCCAATAGTATCTATTCAACATCATAAACGATCCAGTACCCCAACTAGGAAAGAGGTCGAATCGGATGGCAGCGAGTTGGAGAAAAAGCTAGCTGCTCAGCGAAACAAGAAGATCATAAATCCTCTTCTTGTTGAAGACACATCGAATAATCTGATTTATTCTCACGACCAGCCATCGACAGTAGCGTCGAATTGCCCTCCACCTACGCCAGCAAAGCCATGCACTTCACCAAAAGCTCCAGAAGTTAAGGATGACACAACTCAAACTACACCAATGTTGCCAGATTTTCCACCACCACCACCCTTCTCTCCTCCAGCATCCAGCGAAGTAGCATCATCCGATATGCCATTACCTCCACCTCCTCCAAAGCCGGTTAGAGTTCAAGAAGATCAAGAAGTGAATGCCACAACTCTCCCTCCGCAACCATCTGCTCCAGAAGAGGACTCAAAGACAATGGTCGTGGATACATCTGACCCTTCTGAAGATGTGGAACTGCCAAGGAAAAAGGATTCATTCGAAGAATTGGAAGAAATGTTTGCAAAAGAAGCAGAGGAAGAAGAGGCTAAACAACGTGAAGCAACCCAACAAAAGCTGGAAGAAATCTCCGATCGTCCATACACTCCGGCAAAATCTCCAGAACTTTTGAGGACAGCACTAAGAAACGTACCGTCCCCTCTTCTCATTGAAATGATCAAAACAGAATGTGGAAAGTAAGTTTAGTTGTCTTTATCTTCATTTTCTCCGAGAAATTGCAATTGGAATAGTATACGATGCTCATTATAGCTCATCGAGACCATCTACACCACCACCAGTTCCGCCTCCCAAGCCTCAAAGCCGTCCTCAATCTCCAGTAGTACGAGTAAGATATTTGATATTTTCTAGCGCCATTTATATAGAACGATAATTTATTTATAATTTAATTTAATTTTCATAGACTTTCTTTAGCTTAAATATTTTTAAATTTTAGGAAAAATACAATTTTCCTGAAAATCCCTCAGGTCATAAACAATACAAACAAAACTTTTGTTGTCTTTTTGAAGTCAAAATGAGAAAAAGAAAAGAAAATCTAAGTGCATTTAAAACAAAAAAAAAACGAATTGTTTCCAATATCTTTCAACTAAAAACATTACAAAAATAATATTTGTAGAAGCCTATCGTAAGTCCTCTGGGCTTGTTGTGTGATCCCCTGATGTCAGTTGAAGATGAAAAGCCAATTCCTTCACCTCCCATCAAAGTAAGTTTCGCAGTTTTTGGCTTGTTAACAAGGCTTTAAACAAAAACAAAAGCTTTTTTCTTGTAAAATTTTGTAGAAAAGACAAGTAATATTCATTGTATTTACAATACTCGTGCTAACATATGTTTTTCTTTAAAAATATAAATGATTACCACATGTGGTTGGTTAATTCATCTTTATCTAGATCGAATGCAATAAAAACTTTCCTTTTAATACTTTAATTTCTTTTTTATTTCAGAAATGTAGCCCTAAAGTAGAAAATCCAGATGAGCTGAATGCTATGTTAGAACGTCGAACTAAAATTTTAGAAGGTAATTCTGAAATTTTCTTTATTTTTTAAATTTTTATTTCAAAAGAAATTTTCTTTATTATTATTATTTTGAATTAATTATATATTTGGTAATATTATCAAGATGAGAACAATTGTCCTTGGACAATCATCTCACACTCAACTCGTCATCATCTTTCCTCTTTCCTATAAAATTCGCGCTCGTTTTCGTCTGCTGTTATTCTCACTCAGAAACATATTTCTTCTATCTTCCTTATACTCTTCTTTTATTATGTTTCTCTCTCTCTCTTTCTCTCTCTCTCTCTCTCCCTCCCTCTCTCTCTCTTTCTCTCTCTCGTAAGTTCTGCCGCCATTTGTATTGTCAATCATCATCTAGTTGTCGTAGGTTTGTACCTACTTCTGGAACCACGAAATACGATACTACCCGTTACCAGAGATAGAGAGAGAGAGAGAAGTTCTTATAGAAAGCTCATGTTGAAGTAATTGTGATTTGTAATGAATTTCAAAAATACTATATTAACTATATATGTATAGTATTACTAGAGTATTTAATAAGAAATAACGATTTTTCAATGCTATACGACTAAATAATCTGAGAAAATGGTTTAAATTCTTTGAAAGATATCTAAATTATTTGATGAGTCAGTGTATCATCTTAGATAATATTCAATTCTCTTCTCGTAAAAACACATAAAACACAAAAATTTTTCGGTTGAAATGAGTCATTAAGTGGACATGTGAACAACCATCTCCATCACCAACCACCACCACCACAACCAACTGACGATTGTTTTTCTCGATTCAATGAATCATCACCAAATCTCATTTTCGGCTCGATTTTTGAAAATTATTTTTAAACAAATCTGCTGAATCTTGCTTGATCGTACTCATTTCAACATCATCATTAATCAGAATAATTAAAAGAAATTCCGGCTCGTATTCGTCTATGTGCTCCCACATATCCACATCTGTAATCACTAACAAACAAACTATAACAACACATCTGTAAACAACAACTATTATCAGAAAAACATGATATGTAGACATATATCCTCGCTTGTCTTGTTTGAACTCACATTTCTCATATCTGATCTTACCATTATCTTGGGAAAATAAATGATTTTATAACCTGAAGTAGCTATGATGTTCACAAATTTTGTCAATATTTTTGAACATCATAGTCAATACTATATATAGGCGGGTCAACTGTATTTTGGCCCGCCCAACTTCCCCCCTTCGATCACTCTGTTCCTGGCCGTCATATGGTCAATCTGTTTCAAATTGTTCATCGTCTTCCTTCATACTAACTTCAACCGTATATAATATAAAAGATGTCGACATTCTCAAATGATCAAGAAAATATTTACATGCTTGGTAACAATTTTTATTTTTGTTTATTTATTTGTTTATTAATGTAATTTATTATTATGTTTCAGGTGATGTACAACCACAGTTCATCAATAGAAAACTGAGTGTTTTTGCTGAATTTTCTGAATTTTCACGTAAACAAATCAAATTCTTCCAAGATACATTCAAAAAGTAAATTATTTACATTTTTAATTCTTTATTCATTATAATTTATAGGTTTGATGAGGACTGCGATGGCTTTATTGACTTTAACGAGCTTAAACGCATGATGGAGAAACTTGGTGAAGCTCAAACCCACATCGCTTTGAAAGACATCATTAAGAAGGTTTGTTTCTTTTCAAATTTCAATAAAATTGTTTAATTTTTTCTTTCTTTTGTTTCAAGTACTGCTTTATAGGTTGATGAAGATAACGACGGAAAGATCAGTTTGCGCGAGTTCTTCCTCCTTTTCCGCCTTGCTGCTCAAGGTCAATTTGGCTGTTCTGAGGTTTGTCTGTCTTTGTTGAATTTGAATTGAGATTGTTCACATAACACATTTGACATCTCCTTTCGATTTATCACTCTCTCATAATTCTTTTTTTTAAAAAAGTTCTTTCAGGTTTTTACACAGTTGGCTGAGTCAGTAGATGTTGCCAAAGAAGGTGTTTTAGCAGCTGCCAGTTTCTTCCAAGCTAAAGTTTGTTTTTTAATAAATTTTAATAATTCATTTAGGTTATCAATATTTTTATTTATTATTGTTTTTATAATTTACAAATTGTATTTTAGATAGCTGAACAAACAAAATTATCTAAATTTGAAGAAGAAATCAAACAGGAGCAGGATGAGAAACGACAAGAAGAAGAGGAAAAAAGAAAGCGACGAGAAAAGTTCCTCCAGAATAAGAGTATTTTCCATTAAGTTTATTCATAATTAACATAATCCCGTGTATCCCAATGTAATATTTTGTTTTCCGAAAATGTAATTTCTCGGAAATTGTGTACAGGCCAAGCCAATAATAACGATACATTAACTTTATATATTTTCATTTCATACTTGTTTCTAGAGCTCATCGTCTATTAATCCCAATGAAAGCCAAAAAAACATATTTATTGGTGCTTTTATAAACAAAAATCAAATTGAAAGATATTTTGTTTTAATTAATGTATAATGAATCAAATAATAAAAGCTTTACCGTTACTATATTTCTTTCTTTTTTACAATTAACTAATAAAGTTTTCTAATTTTTATTATATAAATATCATTTAAAAAATAATTTATTTTAGTTTAAACGTTATTTATACTGTATTTTTACAGTTTAGTACTGATATTTGAAATTTTATCATTATAATCATTAACTATATCGTCATCCTCTTCTTCTTCTTCTTCTTCTTCTTCTTCTTCAACTAGTTCTGTAATTAAAAGTTTTTCGTTTAGAAGAAAATCTGCTATGAAACTTGAAACTTACTTCGAGCATGAAGTGATAATTCATGTTTGACTCGTTTTTTATCATTTAATAACGTTATTGCTGTGACTCCATACATTATTGCGCTGACACCTAATAACCCGAAAAGACAATAAAATGCTTTTACAAGGGATTTATAGTGATCTTCTGGCCGATCCCCCGTCCGAAGTGCATCAGAAATCTGAAATGATATTGAAATTGATGCTTGTGGGAGACGACTAACCGATCCGACGATATATGGCCCTGGTCCATCGCCAAACATGTGAGAGCATAACATGTACCAAGAAAATGCTGAACTCCTTCTCCATGGCAAAACAATTGACTGAAATAAATGAAATACATTATTTCAATTTTGAATATAAGATGTGAATTGACAGAAGCAACCGCGCATTAGCTCGTCATTAACTCAAAATGAAAACTTTCACGTAAAGTTGACGGCAATAGGTTACGTGAGAACAGCATTACGAAGAACTTACCATAACGATATCAACATTTAAACCCCAATTGAAACACATGAATGTAATACAAACAAATGCAAGAACCTTCAACAAAGATATTGAGCATTAGATCTTCCAGAATGAACTAACCCATAGAGTTACAGCATGTGTATGATTCAAGAGAATAAGAATAAGCATGATAGGAAAAGCAAATGCTGCTCCTATTGCACATATGATAGGAGGAGCTCGATCAGTTTTAAACCGGTGCAAGAACCATTTTCCTTCTTGTAACATCTGTCAAAAATCAAAATGTTTATCAACATAATTACTGCAAATCGTATAATTGATTACCCATGAAAGGAAGGTTCCAGCGACAACTCCAATCAAACCGGAAGCTAATGTTATCATACCAAACAGCATATTTATTCTGAAAAAATTGAACTCATTCACCAACGATGCTACAACTGATACAGAGTATGTAAACATATTTTGAAACATACTTATCCTTTTCCGAGCCAGGTAAATCATTCGTAGAAGTAAGATTACGATCCCAAGCCAATCGATGTTCGGCAGCTGTTGGAGTCCACCATAGCATGGTACCAGCAACGAATACAAGAGATGTATAAGCTAATGTACAATTAATATAAGTCCAACTATAAAGAATTTTCAGATAATTATCGAAATATCATTTTCATCTTGTACTTGGTTATAAGAGAATATAGATCTTGCCATATAGTGGATGGCTCTAGTGGTTCAACAATAGCATCAAAACCTTCCTCAACTTTATCCGAAGCTCCACGCTCAGGTTCATCGACAAAAAGAATCAGGGCCAGAATTCCGATAATACCTGCAAATGAGCAGAATTTCTCTCAGCTTGTGTGTGTGTGTGTTTAAGTTTTTGCTCACCAGCTACAGCTGTAATACGAATTCCCCATTTCCATGAGTGCATCAAGGTAGCCACATTGGAGCCAACCACGTAGCCTAGACCACTTGAAAATCAGTTTCTTATACAGATATTTATTGTTTTTTTTTGCTTTTATGTTCAAGAACGACTACACGTAAAGCTATACTTCCAATAAATTGCAAAAACATACCTGCCACATGGTACAGCCAAGTAATAAACCATATAGACCCTATTCCGTATTTGTCCCGTGAACATATCACAAATCATAGATGGACTAACATTGGAATAGCTAGCTTCACCTATTCCTACTACTCCTCGTAGCAACATGAACAGCCAAAACATCTATAAACAGCCCGAGCATATAGAAATGAAACATCTTGTTTAAATGTTCCGTACATTTGCGGGGCAAAATGATGATCCAATAACAGCTGCAACCCATATTATCATTCCACCACATATCACCCATTTACGATTGTATCTAAGAAAAACATGAAAAATTAAAAAGAATTTTTAAAATAATCAATCGAACCTATCACCTAAATAACCACAAATTGGTGATCCAATAACGAAAAATACAAGAAAAACCGTTTGAATGAGTCCAGCCCATGTATCATTCTTGTTATAATATGCTTGTACATCAGTTAGAACACCTACAAATAGCGAAAAATGTTTCTTCTCTCTTGTAATTCCATAGGGAAAGGAGTGAAATCATCTTATTCGTAGAGGTTCAAATGAACATACCTGCTACAGTCTCTCGATCTACATAATTCAGCAAATTGATGATGAAGAGAATAGATGCAGAAAAGTAATCTCTAGCAGAATTAGCCATATTAGTCCATTCGTTCTTATACTATATACTATATAATTGTGCTGAAAGTTAGTCAAAACTTGATTATACAAAAGCATAAAACTTGAAAAAGTTGAAAAAGAAACATTATGAGATCAAGGATCACAAAGGTCTGATACATGGAACCCAGAGGGGACAGAAAAGACAAATTTTCATTTGAAATGTTATCTTTCATTCAGATTTTAATTGCTCTTTCTTCCTATTCACATCACCGTAGAGCCCGGACCAAAAGATATTTTTGATAAGACATTGTTCCGTTAAAATACATTTTACATACAATTTTTTTATCAAAATTTTAAGATTTATTTATGAATTTCATGATAATCAACTGGGAATTATGATAGCCTTCTTTTTCTCAAAATGTGCTTCCTTGTCATATAATCAGGTATAGGAATTATATATTTCAAATGTCATTTCCTTTTTCTAGATTTCTTTTTTTTTCTAAAATTATTGAATTCAAAAGTTTTTTTTTCAATTTCTTATGTAGAATTTTAATAAAAAATTAGAAAATAGTTTAATATTTATGTTTAAATTATCTTATAATACTCTTAAGATTATTAGAAATATATCAATCAGATTGTTTAATCAAGTTCAAAAATTAGAAAAAAGAAAGAAAACTTTGATATGAAATCGACTTATCGACATCTATATTACTAATACTTATAGACATATCAATGTTTAGCTGATTATATGATATACATAAGTTGTAAGGCATTTGTATTATATAATTTAAAAATATAATTTAATAATTTAAAGTTTATTGGTCATTATCATAATTTGAAAATTACAAAGCATTATCGATTATTAATTGAATTTGTAATTATTTTTAAATTAGGAAACTGTAATCTTGGCTTGACTGAAAGCTGTTCCAAATTCAGTTCGAAGCATTTCAGTTTGGAAAGAGCGAGAGAATCTGTTCCAGTCATCTGATGTCCATGAACCAACAATAGCATTTCTGACCTACAACGTGAATATAAGCATCAATTGTTGAATCGTCTTCCTAATCAAACCTTAAGAGAGATTTGCAAGTGGCGGTAATCTCTTGGAATTGGAGTAAGTTGGTTCAAGTTGCAACTTGTCATATTCTCACAAACATTTCTGATGATATTATCATCATCAACAACACAGATGTATGATGAAGCATAGGTAACTATAATGAGATATGTTCGAGTTTTAAGTTTGAAAACAAAGTTTTACATAGTGTGGTGTTGAAACGAGTTCTATATTCTTGGCAAGTCAATGGCTCATAGCTGAAATATTTTTATATTTCCCTGATAATTTGAAATTTTCCTTACTAGACATTGTCAATAAGAATTTGTCTCTCAACATCACCGGTCAAGCTTCCAAGTCCAATCATCTGCATGATATCCGAAATAGCTCGTTTGATCTAAAACATGGTTTTGAAATCTGATTTCCGGTTTTTGTCATTATCATTATGAAAAGTATTAGAAGAAGATACAAATAAGAAACAGCTTAACTGACCACAGTTTCAGCCACCGTTTGTATACGCTGTCTAGCTTGTTCAGCATTAGCAGCAGCTTGATTGACAATAGTGTTTGTAACATTTCTTCCCGAAATAACCATTTGAAGAGGTAAATGGAATCCGTTCACATCAATTTTTCGATATTTTTCTAACATTAAGCAATTTCATTTGAAATTTGAAGAAATGATTTACCTGTTCCTATTCCATATGCACTACAGGCAGTAACATATCCAAAGTACAGTGAGCTAATAACAAGGATGATAGCAAGAACCTTCATAATCCTTAAAGAAATAATTAATGATATGAAGAGAAATTCATGAATATCAAGGTAAAATTTGATAAAATATGAAAATTAAACGATAACATTCACTAGTTGTACCATATAACTAGTATTAACTATATAAGTACAACTACTATATGAATGTTGTAATCGAGGATCTGATGATAGATATCCCAATTCAAGAAACAGCTTATATACTATCGTGAGTTCATTGTGCTTCTGAAAGAATATTCTTACAATTCAAGTCGATTATTCTATGAAAACTGATTCATCTATGGCGGATACGATAGAAACACTATGATAAGAAAGGGTTTTTACATTTATTTTCAACTTGTACGATCTAAAAATAGTTTCAAATATACTTGTATAGACAATTTTTATAATATCTTTACTATATATTTTTTGAAAAACAATTTAATTTTTCTATTCTAACTATATTAATTTTGATTTATTATTTTCAAATTTCGATGAAAAAAACTTTATTTCACACTCTTAACTATATAGATATTATTATTATTATTATATATTTTGTATTTGTTTATCTGAATACATTGATTTTCAAATAAAAAAAAAGGTCAATCATATACGTTTATGTATGTACATACGTACGTTTGTAAGATTTCCAAAAGCAAATTTCTTTGTATAGATTATGGGGCACAGAGAGAGTAAGATCTATGACCTTCTACCAGTACATTTACTGAACACAAACTACAATATAAGATATATTCATCTATAAGTGCAAGCTTCATCCTCTAAAACCCTTTTTTTTCGTTCAAATGAAACTGAAAACTTGTTTTCTTTGTCGTTTTTCTCTGCAAACCTCCATGTATTAACCTTGTAATCTCATTTTGTCGCCAGTACCAGCGCGAAAAAAAAAGGAGAAAAAGAAGAAAAAAAATTGGAGGAAATGGATATCGTTTTCAGAATGTAACATTCAAAATCGTTCTAGCCAATTCACGAAGGTGAACGATTTTTTTGAGCGCATTTTCAGCCACATTCAATACTTTTATTTATTTTGAAATGAAAATTTATTTTATTACCATGAAAAATCGTGAATTGTTGTTTCCTTTCATGAGTTTTGTCAACAATTTTGTTCGTGAATTGCCGCCAATCTCAACACAAACCATAAATACAGTATAAGATGTATATTCTCTTGACATCATAACTTGAGGATTTTTACTAAAAATGTCTTCGTTGTCGTCGTCATCTTTTCCTCTTCGGAATCTTATGAGAAGAAAAGAACACATTTTGTCTTTTTTATCGTCAATGTCTTAATCATTTTCTTCCCTTTTTCATCGAAAATTTACCAATTTTCCTGAACTTGGGTTATTACGAACCACTCATGTTTAAACACTTAAACAATGTCAATGTGATTTTGAATTTATAAAGTACTATTAGGTAAAGAATTTCATGTTTTATTTTATTTTTATTTTGAATTCGTGTTAAACTATTTCTTAAAAATTATCAAATTAAACTTATTCGAGCATTTATTGACGTCATTTATGCGCGTCATTTCTTATTTTCATATTCATAAACGTGATGATCGGTTGTTTCTCTCTTTCTCTCTCCCCTCTCTCTATAACGGCCTCTCTCTTTATCTCTCTCTTCTAAAATCTTATTTCATATTGTCTTTTCTTTTTATTTTTAATTCTTCAAACTCTTTTCAAATTTCTTTTCTAATAAATCTTACCGGCTATTCTGGTATTCCAGTTAGCCAGTTTAGATCGGCTTCACAAGACGGGATTCCACAGTCCCGATTAGCCAGATTGATCCTGTTTTCTTTGTGGTCTTCTATTGTAACTCCTTCATCCTTTTCACCTTTCGCAATCTACCCGTCAACACGACAGATGTAACCCTAAAAAGGGCATCAGAATGTTTTTCTGAACTTTTTCATCACACAACTTTTTTTTTCTTCGATATATCCCGAAAAACCTCTCATATGCTTAATGTAAAATTCAATTTCAAGAATCATTGTTTATCAGATCGTATATATTTCGATTTCCTTGTTCACCAACTTCCTCTGTTCTGACTGTTTCTCTTTGAATATTCTTATTTTTATTAAAAAATCTTCTAACATTTTTAATTATTTTGTTTCACATATCAGATTCTTAACCAATCACTGCGTAACAACTTACAATAGAATTTTTTCTTCACAACCAAGAGCGTGCTGAGCTTCTCAAAGAACACTCAGATGAAGTAAAATCACATTTACTGGAACGATGTGATGGTTGACCGTTTCATTTACTATTCTTCTTTCATTGTTCATTAAAAGCTTTTTCAGTATTCTAAGTTTCACTTTTGATTATTTCGCTTCATTAGGTTGAACTAAGTTTTTCCAAGCTGGTCACACACGTTGCACATGACCACACTACTATCATAAGCCTAAATAGTAAAAACGAATGAACGAATGATCATCAGCTCAATATCACAGACATGAAAGCATAGTACAGTAAGTATTATATTCATGGAACATCATGGTGGACATATTCTTTCACATCCTTCTCTCTCTCTCTCTCTCTCTCTCTTTCTCTCTCTCTTCTTATTATTATTTTTTCATTCTTTCCCTCTTTTTCTCATTCTTACGGTTTTTAACGAAAACTGCTGCCTCATCTTGTTGGGTCAACAGTCATACTCCTGTGACTACCACCCAACGTTGTTGATACGACAATAGAAAACTCAGATTATTCATTCTGAATATGTAGCTTAGGGGCAGCATACATCTCAAGCAATTTTTCTTTTTTCCAATCAAAATGTGCCGTTTGTTATAATGATCTTGCTAACAACCTGTAATACTTCAAATCTAGTTTCATTCCCTCATCATATCTGTTAATACAACTGTCATCTTCATCTCAATATCTCATAACTTTTAAGAATAATTCATATACAATTCTCTAACTATATCATATAGTTATCATCTTCATATTTTCATCAATCTATTCGATAGTAAGGCTTCACTTACAGAAAACACTCTTCTTTTCCATTCTCTTCTCTCCTGCTTATTAGGGCAATTGAGGATAAGCCAAGATTTCAATGAGTTTCCGTTCTATCACCTTGACACTTTTAAACATTCACTTTTGCATTTCTGATTTTCATAAGAGAATCCTCTCTTTTTACATCTCTGCCTAACCTACTTTAAGCCGAAAAAAAGTAATTCACACTTTCATCAATCAAATCCAAAACATTTGATTTCATTAATTTACCACAAAATTACAGAAAAAAAAATGAAAGAGAAAACATATCATTCATACAAGGAGCAACGAACATTCTATCTCAATCATGCTTTTTGAAGCTGAAAAAAAGAAGTTTTAGTTTCAACTTTTTCTGGGATTCTTTTGTTTTCTCTTATCGCCTGTTTCAGTTTAAAATCATTTTAGACTTCCTCATTCGTATTCTATTATAAGCAACAGATAGAAAATCAGTTCATTTTCACTTTCTCTCGAAACTATATCAAGAATTTCTATTCGATCATCAAAAAAATTTAAACATTTTCTGAAGTTTTTACTAGTTATGATTGTAATGGACAGCAAATAGCTTGCCCAACCTAATTGTAACTGTAAGCATTCATCCGGAACCGGGAGAACTGCTTCAGGCCTGTTTCATCACACCGAAATAGCCGTTGTGCACCCCGTCACATAGCTGCCACCTCTTAAAACTTTAACCAACAACCTGAACACATTATGATTATCTATGAACGTTTGAAATCGTTCAGAAGATAACTTTGTTATGAAGTTATGTATGTAAGTGAAACATACATATCTATAAAGACCAGACAACAGAGAGTACCAACTACTTTGACTACTTCTGCTACCATCACTCCCCCCCCCCCCCTCCCTACACTCCTCACGATATCCAATGGTGTTGTAAGTTTCTGAGACTCCTCCTCTTCAACATAAGGTAATTCCTTCATATCGTCGTCATCCATCTGATTCGAATTGGTCGTCAGTTAGCGTGCACTAAGCTAGCTACGATATCGCATTGATGAGTTTCATTGCTGTTCTCGTTAGCTTGCTGGTCTTTGATTAAGTACATTTCTTTTTTTGATTTTTTGATCATTAAAGATGCTTCTTTGAATTTTTAAACATACTATTGATTCGTTAGTATCGTATTCTTTATAGTTTATTCTTTAATATAAAATATATTTTTATAATTTAGATGATTACAAGGTTACTATTATGTGGAATGTTAATGATTTATCGAGTTCATTCATTCAGTAAAATAGGTAATTTCCTAAACAATTTTCAATCATAAAGCATGAATAAACAACTTGTTTAAAAACTTTTTGTATTCAGAACTATATAATTTTTTTTTTGAAAATTCAAGAACGTTTTGAGTACTCTGTCCACAAACGCAGATATTCATGATGAATCATAATTCTGACGTTTTTTTTCTTTGAATTCTATAATATATTTATAAAGATATTCATACTTTTTATTTATAAGTACAAATATTATAAAGAAAATCCATTTACTTTATTGAATTTATAAAGAAAATCCTGAATCATCATCTGCTCTTTCAACTAAACTATATACTCAGTATATACATTAAGCCAAAAAAAAAATTCTGCAAATCTGCATGTTAAACGAATTTCAAAAAAAATGTTCGAAAATTTGATTTTATGAATTATAGAATGTAAAACACGTGTAGATGTTCTGAATGGAAATGATCTATCTGAAGGTTTGGGTATATTTCTAACGACAAAAGTCTCAGCTAGTAGTCCATCTCAATGTGCCATTCAATGTTTTCAACAAAAATGTGATGTAAGCTTCTTCGATGTTATAATTTAATCAAATTGATGATGCAAAAATTAAAAATTTGATACACAAATCAGGATTTAGGTAGCATATTTTCATTGGAATAGTCGGCAATGCCAGTTCACAGCCAATTCATCATCAAATTCTGGTCTTCATTGTGAGGACTATCAAGCTAATCGTTTAGTGGACGATAATCCGGACGTTGATACAACACAAAGATTCTGTATCAAATGCAAAAGTAAGTTTATCTCAAATTTTCAACGAAGAAAAATATTTTGCAGTTCTGACAACTAATCAAGTTTTTGCTAACACATTAGCTAAAACTTCAGATGTTATGCCAGCACCAAAAGCTAGACAATTGAAATATTACGCCATTCCAACAAGGGTATATCATGAATTAATTGCTTTTATGAAGAAAAATCTTTTATTTTTCTTCTTTTCTATTGTTTTGTAATCCTGAACAAAGCTTCATCGTTATAGCCTGGTCATGTAAATGTGGATTGGCATCCTGCTGAGGCAACTAGATGGAGAGATAGACGGATAGTTCATACCATCGGTAGGCATTCTTCAAAAATATTTTATAATAAATTAACTGAATATAAGTATATTCTTAATTTTATATTTTTCTTTCCATGTTTAGTGTTAAACAAATATTTTTCAGCTGTTCCTCCACGTCCAGTGAAGCGATTATCGTTTGCAAGAACTTCACAACCTATCTCGTACAGTATGGATTCCGTAGTTCAAACACATGTAATCATTTAATTAATTTAATAAAATTTAAAACATACATTTAAAAATAAATAAAAAACAATTCAATCTTTCATTTAAAAAAGTTAATTTGAATTTTACGTGAAAGTCACGTACCTGTTTGTTCATTTTGAAATTCATTTTGAACTCATAACATATGATAAGCAGTTGCATTATTCATTTTTAATTAATTATATGTATAATTAGAATAATTAAAATATTTTTAGAAAATCTCTTTACCTCATCTTTCTCGCTCAAAAATTTACCATGTCGCAGGAGGAAGCACAGATTTGAAGTTTCATAAAGGTATAAGCAGATACCGTCCACGTGGCACATTAACAAAACTCAAAACGGGAAGGTTCGTTGAATAGTTAAAGCTTAACTATATGAATTATTATATTATTTTATAGATATTTTCATCATAGTATGAATCGACAACATGTTCATCTCAAATCTCTCAAAACAAAAGGAACGGGAATAGCTTAAATAATCAGATTTTTGACTTCCCATCACAACTTTTTTTAACCAATTTACATACTATCTCTCTCTCTCTCTCTATCTAAGGCTTGAAAGAAATAATTTCCTAAATAAGACCAATAATCTCATTGATATACCTACATAGGCTTTTATTAATTTTCATTATAATATAATCTAGATATCAACATATAATCATGATAATTTGAATTTGATGTATACACACATAAACACATATGCTTATATGATCCATAACTCTTTCCTTCTCAGATATTCATCATTTCATCTAATAATAATTGTAATTTATATAATTAAAAACTTTGTTAAGATAACTATATATAATAATCTTTTATTATTATTATTATTGTTCTGAAAATTCTTAAAAAATAAATTTATTATCATAAAAGTCTACAGAAATTTCTTTCTTTTATATGCTTCAAGTGCACATTTTCAAGTTTATAATACTTAATAAAGCATAAACTACATGATGACACATGTTTCTGAGATAATTATGATGTTGGAATGTGTATCGGTTGTTTGTGTAAGACACATGTGTCTGTGTGTCCCTGGAGATTTTGATGAAAATTCTTTTCTCGTTTGCAATGGTCACTCCATATCATCTCTTTCTTTGTCGTTCATCCCTTTTGAAGTGTTGTCGAACCCAACTATAAGATAAGAAGCTTCTTCTTCTTCTTCTTCTTCTTCTTCTATTCTTCGTCGTCGAATTCTTCTGATCCTCTGATCATATTGTCGTATGATGAGTAGGCAAACAAGCAGAGAATTGAATACACAAAGGGCAATTTCTCTGCACCTCCAGAGAGATTAGCTCATGACCTGTCGTTTTTTTTAAGAAACAGAAATATAAATTTGGCTTCGATATAAAACAAAGATTGTTGAATCTGGTGTGAGAGAGTTATCAAACTCCGTTCTTTTTGATCTCTCGAACGTTCAATCAAACAAAAAAAAGTTCGTTAAAGGCGTTTTTAAGTTTTTGCCTGTGTCCAGTTCAAGCGCTTGATTGACAGTATAGTTTAAAGCTTTAGCATGAACATCTTAAATTGTCAAAATGAATTAAAATGTTACTGGACAATGTGGAATAACTGGGCTATAAAGGTTATAACATGCCTCTACTCGGTTTTGGAGTCCCCCCCCCCCGCGTAACCACCTCTACTCATTGACCCCCTCCTCACGATCATACTTCTTGTTCCATACATTTTTTTCGTCCACACCTATGATTCTTGTTTTCCTTTTTTGCAGCTGTCGAGGTGAAAGCGAAAAGTTCAGAAAATTTAGAAGAATTGTTCATGAATAGAACTTGAAAAGAGAATGCTTTTGCTCATATAAGACAATACCCAATACCATGGTATGTAGCCTTGTAATAGGAGATACGATAGTCTTCTGTTTATAAACATGATGAAGTCGACGTTTTGGAAGTAAGGATGCAACTCGCATTCTCCGGCTTGGTCATCGAGTTGGACATCGTTACTATCGCCGACGTTATCGTTGGTCTTCCAGCAACCTATGCTCTGCTCGTTGACTTCAAGTCTTTATTTCAATACATTTGCTCGAGTTACAAGCACACGAACATAGCAAGCACAAAAAGATCGTAGACCATATTGCTGATTAAATTGTCAAAAAAGGAGAAAAGGATGTACAATCAATTGAGAAATTTGAGTGGTTTTCGAGCTAAAACATCATGTACATGTACGTTTTGGTCAAAAATAATCGAGATGTCCATAAATATTCTTGAACCGATTGTTTAGATAAAGTCTAAAACCTGAAGAAATTCAAGAAAGTCAACAGGAACTGAAAATAGTAAAATAGCTGTTGTTGTACGGTACTATTGTTTGACCGAAAAATTGGAAAATTCTGTAAACCACTGAAGCTCTTCAATATAAGTATACGAGCTTTTGATTTTGAGCTTGAAGCTGCAGCGAAAGCTTTGATCTAGTTCAACATGGGATGTTTTGAAATGGAAAAAGAAGAAGATGCAAAAAGACTCCGCTATATGTTTATCATCTATTTTTAGCGAAATGAAGACGTACACAAACTTTTTTTAGAAATACGAATCTATAGATATGACACTTGTCATACTTATATTCATGGATATTCAAGCTTATGCTTGTGTTTCTCTTTATCTATTTCAGGCATGCTGGACAATGCTACTGGTCAAATCAACAGAAAGACAAAACAGATTAATTATAATAAAATTTATTTTATTATGAGCATAGTATAGATCACAATAGATAATGTAGACAACTACTTAAACTGGTCACTTGTTTGTACAGACATGGATGGCGCAAAAGCGGAACGAACTACGATATCGCTATGACATTGCTGGCGGTTGTATGTTCGCTCAGATGTTAAGCCGCTTAACGGCGACGGCAGCAGGATCCTCCGCATTGGACGTATCCGGTGTTACATCCGCAGGATCCGCTGGAAGAGCTTTGGCATGGTACCTGAAGATATATGTTATAAGTATGGATGGTTTGAAGCGATTGCAAATAGAATAGGGAAACGAAAACTCACAACAATCTGGGCGGCTTGTTGGCAGGTCTGCTGACAGGTCTGTTGGCAGAGTGGAGCGCACTGGATGGTTGGGGTGGATTGGCAGTTGTTCATGCAAGTGTCTTGGCAGGTATTCTGACAGTTATTCTGTTGTTGTTGGAGGAGAATGATCTGTTGGGGTTGTTGCGACTGGCATCCAGATGAAGTGCATGGAGCACAGGAGGCTTGGCATTGGTTGGTACAGGATTGAGTGCAGACTGGAGTAGAGCAGGCAGATTGACATTGGTTGGAGCATGAGCTCTGGCATTGGTCGTTCTGTTGGACAAGGATGACAACTGGTTGCTGTTGTTGTTGAATGCATTGCTGGTTGCAGGATGGCATGCAAGCTGGGGCGCACTGTGGAGGTGGAGCTGGAGCGCAAGCCTGAAATTCAGAATTTAAGAATATGATGCGTATAAGAGATAGTTTACCTGTTGGCAGCTAGAAACGCAGGAAGACTGGCAGACTGGGGTGCTGCAGGAAGATTGACATTGGTTATTGCAGGAGTTTTGGCAGTTGTTGGATTGAGATTGGAGAATGATAATCTGAAACATTAAGTTGAATGTCCGGTGTCTCTATTTGGTAGCTTTACCTGTTGTTGTTGTTGTTGTGGGCAGGCTGGAGCACAGGCAGCTTGGCAGTTGCAGTTGTTGCTTGGGGCGCAAGACTGTTGGCAGGTCTGTTGGCAGGAGTTGCATGGGTCCTGTGGTGGGAGGACGATGACCTGTGGAGGTGGGGCTGGGTTGCAAGCTGGAGCGCATTGGTTCTGGCAAGTCTGTTGGCAGACTGGAGTCTGACAAGTTTGTTGACAGGTTTGCTGGCACTGCTGGCATGGGTTCTGAAAGAGAGTACAGATGAGTAAACGCATAGCTCACTGTATGAACTTACAGATTGAACTACAACACCGCACTGTTGTTGGCAGCTTGGCATGCAAGTCTGCTGACAAGATTGGGATTGACATGAGTTCTGGCACTGCTGGACACAAACTGGGACACATTGAACTTGTTGCTGTTGTTGAGGACAGCAGCTAGATGTAGCCTGGTTGCAACATTGACGCTTAGAACGGACAACAGCAGGAGCAGTCTCATTCTGAAATTGAAGACGTAGTTGTAAGCAGATGACCAAATAAAAGTTTTTGTTTGTATTGTTTGTAAAAAGATTTTGTTTTCTCATAAAGTGTCAAAGATCAAGAAGTATAATGGGAAAGAAAGAATATTTCGAAGATCGAACACATTCTACAGAATTCATGTCGTCATGAAAGAAAGTTGATCGGAGAAATGTAAAGGTCAGCAAGAGAGCCGGTTAGAACATAGAACAGTCGATGTCAACGTTCAGCTTCTAGATAAACATAACCCATACAATTGCACTCATGAACATAAGAAGTGTTGCTTGCTTGTTGTGTTCGTAGAATCTGCTTCAGTATTTCGACTCAAATTTACAGAATATTACAAGAAAACTTGAAAAATTTGGTAGACTTGAATGATTGAAGTTTAATAATAGGTGCAAAAGCTCAGAAAATCAGAAAAAAATGTAAGAAATTGGTGAGAATATTCAGAAAAGTTTGAAAGAATACGAATGTGCAAAATAAGAAATAAGAAAGTGAAATATTACCTTTTCCTTGATCTCTTCAGCGTAAACAGCTGAAAGGGCGACGAGGCCGATAAGGGCAACAGCTAATATCTTTCTTGCCATTTTCAGGTGTAGAATAATTGAGATAAAGGTAACTGCGAGAGTTGTGTTTCTGGAGTACTCAGATGAATGAGCTGTGTCACTCTTCTCCCTGACCAAGCAGCTTCACCTGCTTTTATTCGGTCCCAGCCGGATCCGGTCTAGCCATGACTCAGCTCTCGCCACGCCCCTTTTCTATACCCTCAGGCGAACAGAACGAACTGTAGGCGTGGCGGAATCTGCTCTCGTACCCGCTGTCGCATAAGATAGTTGGTGTCATTTTGAGAGAGAGCAGAAGGAAAACGACAAATTCCGATTTAGCCTCTTCAGAATCTTGTGTTGGAGGTGCCGTTGATGACGTCTTCCGTATGCATGATCTTGTGTAATTCATTAGCTGAGTTCTTGCAACCTTCGAAGAGCAATTCTTTTTTTGCCACGTCATCATTGAACAAATTAGAATACGAACGTCAGGTTACACCTGAATAATCTTGAAATTTCAATCAAAAAGAAATCTTGAAGTTGTTTATGAAAACTAACAATATTTCAATTGTTGAAAACTTGATTACAGTATACAAGCCTGTTAGTACAGCATGTTTCACATTATTTTCCTGGCTAAGCAGTTACTCAGCATGCTTACGCATATTTCAAAGTTTACAGTTTTATGATTTCAAAGTTATAACTTTCATTTAAGTTTCAATTTAAGTCTCAAACAGTTTGCTGAGCAGTAGCATCCGAAATCAGCTCAATTGATACGTCTTCCCCACTATATTTTCCGTAAAAAAATTATTTTTCTGTAGATATATTCGAATATTTTTTAAAAATAATTGAACTGTTGCGTGAATAGATCGTTTCGAATCGGCCTCTTCTTTAAAATTAAAAAAAATGCTCAAAATCGAACAAGACGTAACAACAACGCAATAGGATCCTTGATTCTCCGATTTCGTAAAAACGTCAAGATGTATTGTTTCTTGAAACATTGTGCTATTTTCCATTTTTAGCTGTCTACTTCTTCATATTATGCCCTCAGGCACTTTTTTCCTTCCGACGAAGCGATTGGCTCCTCTCTCAATTAGGTTTCTTTGTCTCTACTCTCTCCGGAACTAAAAATTCCGGTCGGCGCCGCGTCCAGTTGGACCGGATGACCCTTTTCGGTCGCCAACCTGAATCTCATCTTTCTCTATACTCTTCGATATTCAACTTCATATCTGTTATGAACAAAATGTTGAAAGAGAGAAAGCCTGAGAGTATTAAGAGGTGAACGCGAAATTGAGAGAAAAAGAAAGAGAGAACATAATCATTAGAGAGCATCTTCTTTTGTCCGAAATATTTCATTCGAAAGCATAAACTGATGGAATCGGTGCCTAATCTAAAAAGAATTTTAAATTGAGAGCACTGATTTTCTAGTAAGCCCATCAGTATACAAAGAACAACAAAGACACATCGAAGGTATGGCAGGAATCTGGCGTCTGAATTGCGTTAGACACATTACCCGTGCTGCGTTACTCAAATCTAGTATGAAGTCAGAATGATATTCATTAGTTTTCCATTTTTCTTTTTGTTTTGTTCACGAAAAAAAAACAAAATTACGCAACAATAGTCTTCTCTTTCATCACACAGAGTCCACTACTCGTCCACTATTATCAATATCAGAAGCTATGTTGAACGGTAAACAGGACCCCACCTAGACCGGATGCCACGCCCGAGCTCACATAGCACAAAAACCTTTGAAGCTACAGATCTGGACCGGCTTCATCGTTTGATAAGAAGCACATCTTTTATAGTAAACAATCTCTCTTATTTTCCCTGATTTTCTCATTTTTCTCAAGTTTTTGATTGTGGAATCCGTTCGATCAAATTCACAAAATTCTCCAGCACTTGATCTGAAACTAAGATGCTAAATGATCTTTGCTTTTCTTCTTTGATCTGTTGCGATTAACAAGAAAGAAAAAGCAAATTATGAAAAGAAGTTATCAGTTGACCAACTCTCTTGGCAAACGGATTTAGTCCAATTTCTTCTTTGATTATTTGAATACAGGTACAGTCGATGGAAGCATCTTTCACTTCAAAATTGATCATTTCAGTGATCAAATACAGTATACTTCTTCATCTTTTTCATTCAATTTCTCGTTTCGTACTCATCATCCTCTTGCTTTCAACGTAGTCTGTTTAAAGTTTTTTTTGGAAGCTTTTTATGTTCATTTTGGATACAGAGCACTGACCAAAAGCAGAGGAGATAACAACTTGGCTGTATTTTTTGGAATTCCAATAAACGAACACGGTGAGAGAAAATGAAAATTTGAAGTTCACAAGAGATTACAGACAAGCAGAAAAGCTGAAAAGATGAAAGAAAAATGAAAAAATAATGTGATTTTCCATTTAAGACTAAACACATTTGCTTTTCTCTCATCAGATTGTAATAGCTTGACCTTTTGTTCAAAACGATTTTGTTTGACAAGAAACGGAAAACTTTGTGTTCAAATCGGACAACGTTGGTTTGTACATCGTTAATGTTATGCTTTTTCTATCTGGAAATCTTCAGAACAGACAATTTTCTCCGATTTTTTGTCTTGACTTTTGCATTTTTTCGACATCGTTGCAATCTATCTTGCACTACATAGACCATGGTTTTTCATTCGGACTGCCATCTATTTGTTCAAACAAGCATGAAAGTGGTGAAGAAGACAATGAAGATGTTTCTGGATGATGGCTAGAAACAGAAGAAGAAGAAGGAGAAGAAGAAGGAAAATCAGTGAAATCTAAAGTATTTAGAATGCAACATCTTGCACGCTGTTATCCTGTCATCCTGTATATCAATGAGCCCGTGCAAAAAGCTAGCTCATCTACGTTGTGATCGTCGTCCTCATTGTTGTTATCTCCGTGAATCTCACTCAAGCTGCTCAGCAACCATACTCACATCAACTCCAACTCCACGAAGTCACAAACATTATCAAATTCATGAAAGCCTCATACATCGATTACACCATGCAGAAAGATCAAACGATTGAACTAAATAGGAAATAGGTCCTTGTTGATGTTGGATGTTAAAATAAATTTTTTGCTATTGTATTGTGGCTGAGAATAGCAATACATCGAGATAGACTAGCAAAACGATTGAGTAGGCGATGGAGGTCTCAGAGATAAATTCTCGTCGACAAATATGGGAAAAAAATGTTTTCAAATATATGGAGAAATCGTTTGCTCTGCTTTGATTGACCTTCGCTTCCCCTTCACCTGCTTTAAAAAATCGTCTGAAAGTCCACAACCTTCGTTCACATACAGGTTCCTTAGCAAGATTTCTATTAAACTGAGCTCATTGTTGTGAGCACAGTCCGGTTAGTGTTGGTATTTGAAATGATATAATAAATAAATTTATATTGAAGTTTCACATAGATCATCATCATCATCATCTTTTATTTTTGCCCTATTTTGCCTGCGCAATCTCTCATCCAGTTCAATTGAATTTGAGCAACAAGCTGCTCATGAGCAATAAACACGCACATCGTTGTCATTGCAATGACATCATGCGTCATTTAACTGTTTTCTGGAACCGCGTGAAATCTGGATTTGCAGCTTCTCGTCACATTCAGACGTTAGAGTCATCGTTGGAAGGTTTTCAAAGGACTGCTCCGATCTGGTTGTGGCAGTGCAGTGAGTCATGTCGTCGATAAGCTTGATATTGTGAAGAGAACATGCAGACAATACATGCTGTTTTCATCCGGCTTCTCTCATTGAGATGACGTCGAATGTTCGCTTGAACTTCCTTAGAAAAATTTAGAAAAAAACGCTTAACCGGACTTGAGTCTGATGAGAGTTCAAATTTTTTTCCAAAACCGAAGCACCGACATGGTCGTCTCACGTGAATACATCACGTGAGTGAGTGATTTGATGGGAATGACTGGTCAATATTAGCAGTTGCATGAGCGGTTGTGTTGAAAAAAAAAACTTAAAAAGAACAAAAAACTTATCTCATACTATAAATAGAAATAGAATATTCTATCTATACAGAGCATTTTCAAGTTTTCCTTCACTACTGTATTGATTCTGATGAGAAATAGTACAAAAACATCTTTTTTTTCTAACCTTTTTAAGGTTATCTTAATTTATCTTCTTGAAGTGAACTCAAATATTTTAATTTCATCATATCTTTTCTATTTTTAGCAAATTCTATGTTTTTTAAACTTTTTTTGCCTATTAAAGAATACAGATTATCTTACGGCGTGGAAGAGTTCCACTTACGATTTAATGACCTGGTCAACAGAGAACGAAAAAAAAAAGGAAAAACTGACAAATTTGAAGAACAAATAAGAGCAAAAGATGAAAAGTCATTTTCTTACTCTTATCGTAATTTTTTCCTCAAATTTCAGAATTCTACTAACGTTTAGAAATTGCAAAACATACATATAACACATTAAAGTTGGTAAAGGAATATTTTTTATAAAAATAAATGGAAATCAACAGAAATTTCATTTTATTCTATGCAAAACTAGATTTGAATTCTTTTGTTAATTTGAAGTTTTATAATTGGAAAAAATAAAATTTTAAACCATTAAACATCAATTTCATACAAATATCTTCATTCTAATATTAAAAAATATAAATACACAAATTTCATAATTATTTGACAAAATATGTCATGGTTTTTGAAAAAAAATAGTACAAAACTGCCAAATTATGAGATGAGAACAGTAAATAAAAGTTATTTATTAATTCAAATATAATATTCTAATATCTTTTAAACTATTTTTTTCATTTATTTTTTGTATTATTTTACGATTTGTGTTGCTTTACTAATTATAACAATAGATATCATCATAACACGATGCAAAATTATATTTTATTTCGTCATTTCCTCTATTCAAACAAACTTTTTTAGAATGAAATTGAGCTATTTTCTTCTCTTTTTTTTTTCTTTTTTTTTTTATATGAAATTATATTTTTAATTATTAAAATGTATTTGTATAGTAAAATAATTAGTGTTAGTTAATATTAAAAAATTAAATAAAAATATAATCTAGTGATTGTAATTTTTTTGTTGAAAAAAAAAAGTTTGCCAACATAACTTCGATTTTTGAACTTCATATTAAGTGAAAAAAACTTAAAACTTAAAAAACACAGAAATTTGAGAAAATAATTTGTTTTTTTTTTTATATACTTAACTAGTTCATATATTATAATAATTAATATTATATTTAAGTATAAAATACTTAATAAGTACAAAACAAGATCAGGTACCAATTGATTCTTGTTACATTAATATTTTTGCAAACATGACCAACATTTTGATAACAAAGTCTATGAAATCTTCTTCATTTCTCATATTTCTTAGATTTATCTGTATTACTTATGTTATTATTATATGTTTTATTAAGAATTATAATCAGTGTAATACTAATATATAGAGAAAAACACTAATGATGCTCATGGATCATGCACAGCATTCACTAAATACGTCAGCATATCCTCTTGGATACTGTCCAACAAGTGATGTTAAGGCAGCAAAGACATGGTTCTTTGTAGCTTCACATCTGATTGGAAGTATAACCTTGATATTTGGAGCATATTGTTCTCATCTGATGGACAAACGACTTCCTGAGTATCTTGGCAGTTTCCGTACCTATATTTATACATATCATTTGTCTAGTATGTTATCTGGTATAACTATATCAAGTATAACTGTAAGTGTATATTTCATTAAAATATAGAAAAAATCAGAAAAACTCAGAAAAATTCAAAAAAAATTCAGAAAAACTCAGAAAAATTCAAAAAAAATTCAGAAAAATTCGGAAAAATTCGGAAAAATTCAGAAAAAAATCAGAAAAAATCATAAAAATTCAGAAAACCTCTAAAAACTGAAAAAAATTCTTTTTTTCTTCTAGACTCCCGTCTTATATTTACCTTTATTATCTGGATACTCGATTGGAGTTATGAATTATACTCAAATTCCATTTCCATATCAATTACATTTAACAGCAACAGTTCATTATATATTTTTTGGTATTTGTATTATATTATTTTATTATCGTTATTGGCTTATTCGTACATCACAACCTAGTTTCTCATCTTGGTCATATCGCTTAAGTATTACAACATTACTTCTAATATTTCCTCTACCATACTTTATTATAAGTTATAGTACTATTGATAAAGATCCAAAACTAGATATTCTCATTCAAGTTTGTTATATATTCATTCAAGTTTTAAATATTCATCTGCAACTTCATCAACCTTTTTATAACTTTTTTTTATTTATAGTCATGTTCATCATATCGTTTATTTCAATATATACCTAATGTATATAATATGGGTAGATTTCGAAATGAAGTTATACTTCAAATTCATATGAGCATTTATGCTTTTAATGCTGTTACTCTAACATTTTTTCTTATACTTTTTAAATATTTAATAACATGTCATCTAAATAATAAGAAAAATATGTCAAAAAAAGCATTGGCAGTACATCGTGCAACACTGCGAGCTCTAGAATTACAGGTACGTCTCTTAATTCTTTTTTTATTTTCAAATTTGTTTTTTTTTTATAAATAAAAAAATAAATAAAATTCTATTTATTTGAAGTATATATCCACATTCTGAATATCGACGTATTATTTTCATTTATTTCAGACTTTAGTTCCAGTTATCACGCTCTCAATTCCTTCTGTTTTAATTTTTACAATTTTAATATTTGATATACCAGTTTCACTTAGTATTTTGCTTATATTATAAGAGTTAATATAAACTATAATGCTTATAGATGTATCACATTGGCTTATAACCGTCAGTCAACTTCATGGAATAGCAAATACAGTTGGTATTATTCTCTTAAATTCAAATATAAGAGAGCAATTTGTGATGGGTAAGAATAAATTAATGTGTTCAGCTTATCTTAGGACATGTCACTTTCAGACTTATCAACTTGTTTTCTATTTGAAATAAAAATTGCAAAAGTGCCGTTTGTGAACATGCCTCAAACTCAGGTATTTGCTATTCTGATCTTATGTATTTCAAAGTTTTCGTTTCTTAGACTCGTGTCTCAAGCTTGCCAGCCAGATTAGATTAGCCAGAATGTTAATATGAACAAAATAATTTAAAATATAATCAATCACTTAATGTATTAATTTATTTATTTGTGTGCTTAAGATTTAATACAAATAATTGATTCAATTAAAACATTTAACTAAATAACAGACGATTTTTTAGTCATCAATTGGTATATTGTAACATAAATCCTAAAAAAATATCTGGGAAATAAATAATAAACATACATATGCCTGAAAACTTCATACTGTTTTAAGCTATTCGTTCATATGCAGGATGAATCAGTATCGGCAGGGCCAACCCTTTTTGTAACCTGCTCCTCAGACGAATAAGCTAATAGCATGAGCAACCCCCACTATAAGCATGGAGGAAGTACCAATACAAGCCAAAAAATATTTCCCATATTCTGCATTAATTTATACAAAGATTTCTAGAATTACTAGTTATCACTTTTCGGTATGCCCTATTGCTGACCAGTTATGCAGAAGAAAAAAAACATCATACAATTTAGCAAATCATAAGTATTTACTAATAGTTTAGTTATTATATATTTCTTTTTTTTTTAATACAAAAATGCATTAGGGAATTGTTAAAGTACAAAGATTTGAAAACTAATACTCATACTAGCCTTAGCAGTACTATGAACACAATACAGTATACTTCAGTGTTCTATTGCGTATATTTATTTGAATTTATCATATATTCATTTTAACTATTTTAATTATTTTTATATTTCTAATACAACTCATTTGTAGTAAACCTGTTGAAAATATGCTGTTAAATGAATGTGAAAAGCATTTTAAAACTAAGGATCTATATGAAGTCTTCAGGATTTCCAATACTGCTACAGCTTCTGAAGGTTTTGTTAATTTCTTCTTGTTGTCAGCTAATGAAAGATTTTTTTAAGTTAAAAAGGCTTATTATAAGCTGTCCATGAAATGGCATCCAGATAAAGTTGATGAATCAGCTTCGTCAAAAGAAGAAGCTACTGCTATGTTCCAATTGATTTCTAAAGCTTATGAAGTTCTGTCAGACAAGGAAAAAAGAAAAATTTATGATGAAACTGGTACTGCTGATCCACAATTTCCATAATTCATTTATAATATTTTTAAGGTGTTGTCGACGATGAAGGAGTTTTGGAGAATGAAGAAGCTTTGAACATGTGGCGTAAGGTTTTCAAGAAAGTTACTTTGGAAGATATTGAAAAGTTTATCAATGAATATAAAGGTTTATTTATTTAATATTTTTATTTAAAATTGTATGTTATTCTATCTTTAGACACAGAAGAAGAAAAGCAAGATATTATTGCTGAATATAACCGCTGGGACGGTGATATGGGCAAGATCATGTGTCATGTAATGGGCACAAACAACGAGGACGAACCAAGAATTAAGGTTTTCTAACGCATGTATTTCTTATACTCTTATTGATTTTAGGGTATTATTAATGATCTCATTGTTGATGGCACTTTGAAGGAAACCAAGAAATTCAAGTCGTCTACATCTGAAGTAAGAAGTAAATTTCTGTTTTTTCTAATCGTTTTCCGAAATGTTCAGAAGAAAACTGCGACTCGGAAGAGAAAAGGACAAAAAGAAGCCAAGGAAGCTGAAGAAGAGCTGAAAAGAATCAAGAAACAAGTTAGACAATATTCGTTATTCTGCTATAGCCATAATTTTAGGAAGGAGACGACTCCTTACAAGCTTTGATATTGAAACGACAACAAGGTCGTCAAGCTTCCATGGATTCTTTCTTCGATAACTTAGCTTCCAAGTATGGCAAAGAGAATAAGAAAGGCTCAAAGAAAGGCAAATCGAAGTAATCTTTTCTTTTCTTTATACAATCTTTCCTAAATAGAATACGATCTCGTTTTAACTAATTGTATATTGTTTATTTGCACAAAACAATATGAAGCTGGCATGTTTAATTAATTTACCATAAATTTGATAGCCCAGAATGTTTGATAATTATAATTATAAGTTACAATAATTGCAATATAGTTGAAAAATAGTTATTATCCATAGAAGAAACATGTGTTATGCCAACTACGAAGCCCAGTGCATTGCTAGTTAGACATTGGATTAGGAAAGGGTGAAACAAACTTAAAAATCACAGTAAATCTTCACAGGAAACTCGTTCTTTGCAGAGAAAATAAAGAATTCTGTACAATGTTAAACAGATACTCCACATAAAAAATGAGATACAAAGATTATTTACTTATTTCTTCTGCTGTAACTGGTTAGCTAGCCATTCCATAGCTTCATCCAAACCTTCTCCTTTTGAAGCTGAGGTCTGAATAAGCATAGCGTATAAACTAACACATGATATGATTGACTCACCTTGAAAATTTGAAAAGTTCTGTTTCTGAGTGCTTCTAAGCCAAGAGCTTTGTGAACTTCAGCTGGGGTCAAACATCCTTGTATATCCTATAATATTTAGATTGAGAAGATGCTATGAATGATAAGACAAGCTTTTCTTTTCAAAGATATTGCTGTGATGTTGGAAATTTGAATTTTATGCGCCCTCAGGGAATCGTTTTTACGAATAAGACAACGAAAGACATTGTGTTCAAAAAAACAGTGCACGTACTTGCTTATTGGCCAAAACTGCTAATATGGCGCCTTGAAGTTCGTCTTCTTGGAGCATTGCTACTAATTCCTGACGGGATATTCCCACCTAGAACGATCATAATGTATCACTTCAAATGATCTTGAAATTACTCTATCTTTATCTGCGGAGTCAACAACATATATAATAGCATCTGTGTTCGCGTAATAACATCGCCAATAAGGACGAATAGAAGTCTGTCCACCGAGATCCCACACCTTAAGTACAGATATAAAACTCGGAAATCATTTTTAGTCTTACTTGGAATTTCAAATTTTTATATTCTACCTGCTCAACATTGAAACCAATAGTTGGAATTGTGGTTACTACTTCTCCTACCTAAAATTGTTTTGTTTATCAAATAAATGAATTATTTAAATTCTTACTTGTAGCCGATAAAGGATCGTCGTTTTTCCAGCTCCATCTAATCCTAAGATTAATATCCGCATCTCACGCTGACCAAACAGGTGGCGAAAATAACTCATAACTCCACCCATTATGCTACTCCTACGAGAAAAAAAGGTTAAACACAATTAACTAAGAAGAAGAGGAGAAAATAAATGCTGAATGGCAAAAAACCATTAATCAATGATAATGCAGCGAAAAAGCATAGTTTAACAATCACGCAATAACAGTAACAATAACAGACAACAAATTGTGAAAAAATATAGATAAAATTTAAAATTAAGATTCCTAATTTAGTTTGCAGCCAATGGTAATGTGTCCTCTTTCTTTTTTCCGTATTTCAGCTTAGCCTTGAACTTCTTAGGATTCAAACCATAAGCTCTTAAACGATCATCAGATACATTTGGCAACTTCTTTCCCTCCTAAAAGATTGTTTTCATAAATTGATATCAATATAATATTTTACCTTTGCATTTCCCTTTGCATTTGCATTTGTCTCAACCTTGCGTTTCTTAGCTGAAGGTTCAGTTGGAGCAGCACTATTATCATTCGTTTTAGTAATTCTTTTCCTTCTTCGTGCTTTCTTCTTGCCATCATCAGCAGTAGGTGTTTGAACTGCTTTTGGCTAAAATAATTAGTTCATTGACTGAATCTAAATTGATTCAATACCTGTGCTTTCTTAACTTTTTGAGGTTTGGTAACAGGGATCTCGTTGTTTTCAGGATCTTGTTCAGAGGCTCCCGATTCGATGGCTCCCGATTCGACGGCTTCAGTTTCAGCTGCTCCCGAATCAGCTTCTGATGATGTCTTTGCCTTCGCCAATTTTCCGGTTTTAGCTTTCTTAACCTTCTTTGTTTTAGAGGGTTCCTCCACCTCTGGCTTAGGCTCACGTCTGAAAAAAACAAACATAAATATTGCATGGAATAACATAAGAAACATACGGTTCGTATAAACTTCTCAATATCCGTTGCTTCTTTCTCGTATCTCGAGATTTTTCATCATAAGCTTGCACATCATATCGTTCTTCTTGCTCTGTTCGATATCCGATAGCCTAGATTAATAATATGAAAAATTAAGAGTTGTGGCACTTCAACCTTTCTTAAAGAAGCCCAGGAATTCAATTCTTTTTCATCAGCATCGAGAATTTCATCCACATTCAATCCGAAATTGTTTGGAACAACTTGACGATATTTGAATCTAGTTGGTTGATCTCCTACATAACAAAACCAAAATAAACTTTCTAATAAGTAAATATACCTATGATATCTTCACATTCCATACCATAATATTCATTAAAATATTCCTCAAAGGTTTTTTCTGATGGATCAAAAAGGGGTTTCTTATTCTTTGATGCTTCTAACTGTTTTTGTCTTTTCATCTTTCTCTTTGATTCTGTAAATGCAAAGTTGAAAAAATCGAATATATCATTAAATCCTACCTTTCCGACGTCGGCTTGGTTCTGGTTGTGCATTATCTTCATCTTCATATGGCTCTTCCACATTATAACCTTCTCCATCCTCAATAGGATCTACTGGTTCTTGTTCCGTCTCGTCGGAAATGCGATTTTTTGTTTTTCCACCTTTTGGAACATTTTCCACGAAATCTCCATCATCGTCATACATCTACAATTAGGAAATTCATTAAAAGAGTTCAAAACTGATATCTTACATCTTCCATATCACTGAAAACTGGTTTCTCTTCCGAATTGTCTTCATAATTAGCATCATCTCCATAATACTTATTGTTAAATAACTCCTATAAAACTGACGGTTATCAAGATAAGTCAAAGTAAACCCACATTCATTCTTCGATCATACTCAGCTGGGTCGAAATCTCCTTTCAAATCGTCAAGACTGAGAGGAATATCTTCACCAGCTAATTCTCTCAGCTGAGCGAGTTTACTTTCAATCATAAGTCTCGTATCCTTCTGCTTACTTTTAATTTTCTGGAACAGAACTCGAATGAGCAAAATCATAATGTCAACCACTAACCGATATTTTTTCTTTCTTTTCCTTCAATTTCTTTTCTTTGGTTTGCTCTCTTTTCTCTTTTCTTTTAGTCTTCTTTTCATCCTTACGAAGAGATTCATTAACTGTACGAGGATACTGCTTAATCTAAAAAAATAAAATCAAAAATAAAAGCCAAAATTGAAAAAAACTAACAAATTCTTGATCTGGATCTTCAAAACGGAAATTATATTTTTGCTCATATTTTAATTCCCTTTCCAATTGCTCCTCGTCCTCATCTACATCGACAATTTCCTCATACGTTGGAATGCTGTAAGGTTAAGACTTGAAAATAGCATTTTTATAACAACATACGCATCCTTTCCATCAGTTTCATAATCTTTGTTTAAAAGATAATCTCGCAAAAACTTATCAGCATCTTCTAATTGAGGATTTTCCCAAACTTTTTTCAGTGATGCTATCTCTGTATCAGGGTGGTCATTCTTCTCTTTGTCTTTTAACCAATCATAAAAGTCTGCTTCTTCCTTTTCCTAGAAAATTGAAATTTTAAAAAGTGACCAAAAGTCAACTTTACCTCGTCTTCATTAGTTTTTTCTCTTTTTATCAAAAAACTATCAGTATCTTCTTCTTTAATATTTGCTACAGCAGAAGAAAATCTGAAACAAACTAATTCTGAAAGATTACCATCATAAATAAATTACTGTTTTCTTATTTCAATTTGCTGCTCATAATAGCCTAACTCTTTTTCAGGTTCATCTTCTTCTTCTTCGTCGCTTTCTTCTACTTTACTGAAATAATTAAAGCATTTTAGCTGAATTCTCAAGTTCTTACCCTCCCTTTTCAAGTATAAGTTTACGTTCATAATCCTTTAAATACATAGGCTTTGCTTTCTCTGCTTTCACTTTGGATACACTCTTGTTTCCTTGTTGATTATCAGATTCATTCCAAAACCTAACGAGAAATAACAAACTTTAATTCAAAATTATAAATAGACAAATTACCTAGTTTTTTCATCATATATGCTAGTTTTATTACTTTTTAAAGCTCCTAAAGTTTTTAAAAATGCTTTTTCATCGTCAGCAGTCCACTCCTAAAGGAATTCATAATTAAATTTAATATTTGATGACCTTACTGGGCCTTCATCGGTTGAAGAACTATCATCTTCGGACTGATCATCGTTAACAGGTCTTAAAAACCAAAAGTAAAAACAAAATCAAGGATTAAATGACTTACGGCAAAGGCTTAGCTTCTGGTTTTTCAACTACTTTCGCAACTTTTTTCTTGGTTATTTTAGCCATCCTGAAATTTCATAATTAAGAAAAAATGAAAGTCTAATTGCATTTTCAATATAAAACGGAAGTATATCAACTATTCAAGAGCAGTTTGATCCATTTAAATTAGTCGTTTCACAGAATTTCAACTTAGAAACCGGAAACTTTCATTAGATGGAAAATATTGAGCGTAAGACATCCACATACACATACGCAAATTTACGTGAACAATAGCTGCGGACAGTATGCTAAATAGCCTTTGAATTCAATTTATTCAACGAATACTTATATCAAAACTATTTTTATTGTTTACTTTCTAAGTTTTATAAAAATATAACAAATAGCAGCCAAATATTGAAATGCAAAAAGAAGACTAGACCAAAAATCAATAATTAGGAGGTTCCCATTACTAGTACGTCATTTTTCTTTCAAACGGTTTCTGGCGCGGCTGTGCTGATAATTAAAAATTTATATTCTATCATATTTTATTAGCTTTTCAAAAAGTGTAGAATTAGGCATTTTTATTTTATTAAATAATTTGTATATGACATATTTGTTAGTAGTATTAGTGATTAAATACCAAATGAACTCTCTTCAGAACTGTTGTCTAAACTTGTTCAAATATTTCTGTTGCAACTATTCCAGCAAATATTGCTCCAATATTCTTCATCATTATGTTTCAATTAGATTTCCTGCTCGTTACGAATTTTCCTTTTCTTAATTTACTTATGTTCTGTTACTCAATTGCTTGATTGCAATTAATACTACTTATTGTGTTACATTGATTATATTACTTCTTATTTTATATTTTTTCAGTGACTTAAACTTCTGAAAACCATGGTGGTATGTTTAATTTAAATTTTTTTTAGTTATTTATTTGAATATATACATGTTTATTTCAGCTTCCCTTATCTCTCCTTCGTACTGCTCAAAACCATCCTATGCTCGTAGAATTAAAGAATGGTTTGTTTCTTTTTACATTATATATATATATGTTGTTTGAACTTTTAGGCGAAACTTATAACGGACACTTGCAATCTTGCGATTCATGGATGAATATTCATCTTAGAGATGTAATCTTCACATCTAAAGTAAGATTTTACTGACCTACATTACATAATAGATATTTTTCAGGATGGAGATAAATTCTTCAAAATGCCTGAAGTATTTGTTCGTGGATCAACGATTAAGTATCTTCGAATTCCTGATTCCGTAAGCAAATATATTATTATGCAACTCTATGATAACATGTAACTATAGGTAGTTGATTTGGTCAAGAACGAGGTTAATGAAGTCCGTCGCCAACAAAAAGATATGCAAAGAACTAGAAAACAAATGGCTAATGCCAACCGCTCACAAAACTCAAACCCAAGAGGCGGTGGACGTGGAGGATATGGAGGACAACGATAAGTGGGCTTTTGATGAAACTTCGTCTCCCAGCGTTACGGGTTTCTTAGTCTTACATCCTTCATCATTTTCTGTTTTAATTTGTTTTTTAAGATTGTTAAGTCACTGAATAATTCCATTTTAACAAGTTCATGATGATGCATTGTTTCCTTCCAAATAAAGAAATATTGGCTCCATTATACTCTTTTTAACCAACTAAACTACAATATAGTGTATAACGGGTATCGGGTTCTGACGTTCTTATCACATTGCCTTATTGATTGATCAGACCATCAGGTTCCCCCATTTAAACTGTCTGTGTACTACGTTTTAACTGTTATTTTCTTTGTTCTTTTATTACAATATTGTAATTTTGAAGATGGATCCTTCAAACTCTGGAGTTAATCCTCCTCCATTGCCACCCCGACCATTTGAACATCCCAATACGAATCTTGGAGGATATATGGGCTCAACAAGTTTATATGGTGGCATGGGGTATGGCCAAGGATATAATGCTTATGGTGGAATGTATGTAAACAACCTTAAAACATTAGACATTTATCAACTTATTCGTTTAGACATGGTGGAATGTATAATAATTCTCTGTTACCTACAATGCCTTATGGTGGATATGGTATGGGTCAACAAGATACGACGTTCGCTCGTTTAGCTGAAGGTATTCCCCCATCGAAATATTAGTTTAAACTTATTTTCTTCGAAGAATCATCCAGAGGAGCATTTCAATCAATAGAATCTGTTGTGAATGCAGTTACTTCCGTAGCAAATATGCTTAGTTCAACACATAATGCTGTTTATAGTTCATTTCGTGCAGTAATTGGTGTTGTAGAACAATTCAGCCGTTTAAAATTACAGGCAATTATACAGTTCTTAAAATATTATTATTATTTAATTTTTCAGATTAGTTCAGCAATTCTTTCACTTTCCCTTTTTAAATTCTTAGTTAGACTTTGGAGAAAAATTCTCACTTTTTTGAGAATTAAACCACAAAATTACGCAAGCACATCCGAGCAAATTTGGGGTGAACTGAAACAGCCTTATGGTATTCGAACTATTTTTTCTGTGTAATCGATATAATCCACAACTAAAACTTAAGGTGCTGATGTGCTTGGAGCAGATAGAAATCAGGCTATCAGCTGGCCAACTGTTCTTTTCTGGACTGTAGCTTTAGGAGGACCATATTTAATTTACAAATTTATTGATCAAATGGTTAAATCTGTTGAAGAGAAAAGAAAATGGGCCACTGGTAACGGAGCTCATTATACAGCTGAGGTGATTGTGATAACTCTATAGAAGGCTTTTATTTTTGTTTTTCAGACCCTGTTCACCTTCCAAGCCGGAAGTGAGCAAGAACTTTCGTTCATGAAAGGAGATACCCTTCGAATTGCTCCAAAAGAAGAACAACCAAGAGTTCGAGGATGGCTATTGGCCAGGTTAGCAATTAGATTCTCGTATATATCAGTAATATTATAATTTCAGTACACAAGATGGTAGTAAACTTGGTCTTGTTCCAATTAATTATGTTAAAATTATTGGACATAAGTCAATATCTCCACCACCGCCACAACAACCTGCATATAATTTTGCTACGTATGAAAATTCATTCAAGTAAAATGTTTTTTAATCTTGTACATTTGATGTAAATATACTTTTGGAAATATGTAATTCATAAAATTGTAAAATTGTTAAACCAGCTCTTTTTCTTCATGTGCAACCGGTATACGCATTAACTTAAATGAAAATAACGACACGTGTTCACGCACTTTTCCTGCGTGTACTTCACGTAATTTGAAAAATTTATAATATTTAAGTTCGAATGCAATAGAATTATAACAACTAATTTATATATTTTTATAAATTGACAATATCATTTTTATATTTGTAACGGAATAGTAAACGGTTGTCAGATATTAAGTGTCAAAGTGCTTGTCACTGCTGAAGCAGCAAGTCAAGTAACATCGAAATAAAAAAAAATTAAAAATAAAATCTACAACTCATGATATAAAGAATACATACAGATATATTCACAAGTAGAACAAATGGCTAAGAGATTGAGCCCGCATTGACCGATATAAACTTTTTGAGACATCTCGAAACATTTTGAAAGGGTTATATATTAATAATATTTTCTTTGTTATCTGTCTTTCAAATGCTTTTTAAAACTCCTTCCATTTGGATAAATCCATAGATGGTATTTGACTACATGGTGTTAAGTGGCCAATTCTAAATGCTTCACGGGGTACCATCTGTAAAAAAAGCAAGTTGTGCTTAAGATGAAGCATAAATGTGATTATACCGTAATTGTGTGGGTGTTGTCGCAAATTATTCGACTTAAAGAACTCTTTCTGATTTCCGATAATTGATGTCGAGTGAAAACACCGGGTCTTTCATAATAGAATCTAAACATATGCTGTTTAGTAAGCAGACGCTCAAGATGTCGAAGATTGCTTACCTATCTCCATCTCTTGTTCTCTTGAATTGTGGTCCAATGACACATGCAATGGTTGGACCAACAAGACCACGTACAACAGGATCTTCCAACAATGCTCCTACCCATAAATCTATCTTGTCTACACTCTTATATACTTTTCTTAGTTTTTCACGTGTGCCAGAGTTCAGAATTTCACGTGCAAGCTGAAATGATTAGCTGAGCAACTGATAACAAGTTTGTTTTGATTACGTTGTCAAAATCAGTAGCACTTCCCATTCCACATAATTCACGATATTTGGTGTAACTAGGATGTCCATGATCTCTTCCTCTCTATAAAGTAAAACGATAAGTTGAAACATTAGATTTGGCTTTTCTAACCTGAATGTTGATAGACGACAAATCTGTTGAACCGAACATGTTTTCGGTTACAGTTGTTGTAACACGTTGCGGTCTCTTCACATGTTGTGAGAACATACCACGAAGAATTGGATCTGGCCCTCCCTTCAAATAGATGATCAAATTTCTTTGACCAAGCTTTAGTCATTGCTAACCTCGTTGAGTAAGACATCAGAGTGCAAAGTTCCCTTTTGGAATACCAAAGGTCCGAAAGAGGAGTTTGAGAAATTGGGGTCCAATCTCTGGTAAAATTCTTGAATCATTCCATGTCCGAATCGGAAAGCAGCGGAAGTAAATTCATTAGCAATGGTTGAATCGACGTTCTTATCATATCCATGGTAGTCTCCGACCACGGTAGCGAAAGCAGCTCCTAGAACCTTAGGTAACCATTCTCTGTAACATGTGTATCTATATATTCCGATCTGATGCAATCCAATTACCTGTAGACGATAGCTTGCATTTGAGCTCCCACAATCTTTCTAGCCTCATGATATAGCCGTTCACCATCCCAATGAGGATTCATACGTTTGAACTGAGTGACAAGTCTTCAAATATTAAAGTTAGAACATAACGTTTATTGGAAAATCAAAAACCTGTTGTGCTCTTTTGTGAATATCGTATGCCATGCACTTAATCCGACGAATAAGTTGACACGTGAATCTCCTGCTGTGAATATAACCGTGCACGATTGTCGACTTTTACACTTGGATTGATCGAATGGTAGAGCTAAACATAAGCTTATGATTCTGAAGTTTCTGCTGCAAACTACCTTCAAGTCCGCGGAAGTTAGAAAGCTTCAAGAATCCAGATTTTCCGTCACGGAATTTCAATGAATCGTGAACAGATGAACCATAAATTGGAGATACATCGATGTATCCTGTAACATATAGTCTGAATTAAGTAAAAATTGAGAAAATCTTACCAGTGTTCTCATTCAATTGTTGACGTGGCTTGGTTCTTCCTGATCCACAGATTGGAGAAGATCGAGAGACACGAACACATGTGTTTTTCTTGAATCTAAATTAGAATCCTAAAGATAATCTCATAGGAAGGACGTCATACCCAAGATTTGGATCATCCTCTTTAACTGGAACAGCCATACAACGACTGGTAATATTCTGACAAACGTTACACTTGGAAGATGGAACAAGAGTTGTCTGAAACATGACAAGTTAGAGCTTAAGTTGCAGCTTTGTAAAACCTTAGCCATATCGTGAGATAAGAATTGACCGAATTGCATAACCATAGCATTATAGTCGTCAGCTTCAACCGAAGCATGAGATGAAGTTAATTGTCTTGTAATTTCTCTTGGAGATGGACGGATTTCAGGGAAGAGTGAACCTGAAAGCATAACGAAACTGTGTGATGTTCTGATTCAAAGTAACGTACCGACTGGCTCCGAAAGCTCATTATCGTAGACAGTTGGAAGAAGTCTAGTATATGGTCTGTAAGAAGCTCCACGAAGTGGACTCTCCATGTTGTTACAAGTTCCATCCATAGTTCTAGAATAAAAATATGTTTATTTTTATGTTAAATTTAAATTAGAACCTGAAGTAAGCATTGTAGCAGAGATTAGATTCACAATCGGTCTCATCCATTCTTGGTACACAAGCGTTGGCCAAATTTGAACGAATGACCTGATCAAGATCAATAGCACGTCGATGAGTGTTATCTGAATTATGATGTTTATTTGATTCAGAATCACACAGAAGTTACTTACCTTCAACAGACACAACGAGTTTTTCTCGGATCATTTCCTCAGCGGCTACAAGTGGATCAGCAAGAATTTCACGACATCTTAAAATAATTTGAGTAAGTGATTGCTTATGTGAAGAATTCATACCTGTTGATTTGAGCTGAGTTCAAACGACGGAATGGAGTGACTGGTGCAGCTCTGGTTGTCGTTACAACTGGTCTCGGAGTAGTTCTTACAGTGGTAGTCCTAAAATCATGAAAGTAAAAGAGACCAGAGAAGAGATTGTTCTTACAGGGGTCTGACAGTTGGTCTTGCTGTTGTTGGTCTTGTACGAAGTCGTCTAAAAAAGTTGATATTATAAAAAGAAAGAAAAGTTCTTCATTAGTTTGAAAAAGCTGAGCCCCATAAAAGTGGGCTAAGGTTAAAGGAAAAGAAAGAGTTTCATTTGATTATATTGGAAATATATAAATTAATTTTGTTTTTGAAAAGTTAGTATGGTGAGATGTAGAACAGAAAGATAGGTTTTAAAACATAAAAAAACAGCACAAAGCGGATTATCACATGCACAAAAAAGTTTGAAAGTATGAGTTGAGGTAGAAGTGGGAGAAGAGCAAGAAGTAGAAGTAAGCCTTGTGCTCTTTGGCAACTTGTCAGTTCGTCCACTTACTCATCCTCAGTGCCGTTAATAGCAACAATTATGTCTGAAGTGGACGTATCAGGAACTACAGATGTCGTTAATCCAAAGCTGGATGTCGTAGTTTCAAGCAGGAGCGATTCGGTCGTGGTTTCAGCTTCTGTGGTAGTTGCGAACGTTGTGGTCGAAGGTTCCTCCGTCGTTGTGGCCATGGTCGTGGTAGTAGGTATAGTTGTAGTTGTTGGTTCAGTGGTAGTTGTGGTGGGGGTAGTAGTAGTGGTAGTTGTCGTCGTTGTGGTCGACGTTGTCGTAGTTGGCTCCGGAGTTGTGGTTGTGGTAGTGGTGGTAGTCGTGGTTGTCGTAGGTGGTGGAGTAGTTGTTGTAGTCGTTGAAGTAGTGGTTGTTGGAGCTGGAGTAGTAGTAGTTGTGGTTGGAGCCATCGTTGTGGTTGGAGCCAATGTTGTGGTTGTTGTTGTAGATGGTGTCGTCATTGGTGTTGTTGGAGACTGGGTTGTTGTAGACTTTTTGTTCGAAGAGCTAAGGAAGTTCTTTAGATGGAACTTCTCAGTGAGTTCGGCAATTGATGGAAAATGGTTGGAAGGAACTCGAAGAATAGAAGGTAATCTATGTGAGATACCACCACGACCACGGTTACGACGGAGCATAACCAATCGAACAGAAGAAGAACTATTTCCACTAAATAAGGACAGAAATAAACAAACAGATACAAGTAAAAAGACGGAAAACTTGAAAGAAAAACCAAATACATGGACAATACGTTCTTCATCATAACATATCCATTAAGTTTATCCCATAGTTACAACTGTGACTTTGAAACATGAAAGACAGAAAAGCTGAATACCAATAACAGGTACAGAACTTGACTCTACGACACGTACATAAACCCCGAAAGATATTTCACTAGATAGCTCGATGAACTTGAACTTAAGATTTCTAAACTTTAACATCACATCCCATATCATGCATACTATGAAGTACTATCTGGTTAGCAAAACTAACAATCTTTTATTTATTTTTGAATTTGTTTGTTTGTTTGTAAACAAAGTTTTTAAATTCAGAACTGTTGAATCTGAGTTTAAAAACTTATTATCATTCAAAAAAGAATGCACAAGATATTTGTTCGTGATCCCGAATGTCAGATTCATTTATGATTATGATGTTAGAAGTGAGATGCAACTTGATATGATTGCGAAAGATCATACCAGTTTCTTCCTACTTTTCATATTTTCAAAAGATTCACGAAAGATTTCTAATTCTGAAAGTGGAGCTTTCAGCAAAACTATAGACTTGTTTGGAAAAATGGAACTGTCGCTCAAGCACCAGTTTCAGATTACTAACTATCTTTTACTAATACACATGTTTAACCTATTCTATCGTATGATTCTGGTTTTCCTTGCAAATAGCTAACATACCTTTGAGTGAAAGTAGGTCTTAGAGTACGTGGAGGTTGAGTAGATTGAATTCTCTGTTGAACTGTTGGCCTGGGGCGCAAGGGCACTGCGGTTACTGGCCTTCTAGTTGTAGTTGTTGTTGGACGAGTTCGTGGAGATGTACTGAAGAAGAATGGACGAACGGTTGTCGTTCTACGTGTGAATTGCTGTGTACGTTGCGTTGGATGAGCAACAATTGGCGAAGCAACTCTTTGAGATCCTGAAGACAAAACGTATGGAAATGTATAGAAGAGCATCAACATGTAATCTACCTTGACGACAACTATTACAAGCCAATTGACAGTTATCTAACATCCATTCAGCATTAGTCTATAATTTGGAATAAAAATATTCTAATTAACCAGCTCAAGTTTCTAAGTTTTTTCGATAAAATGTTTTCAAAATTATTTGTTTACGTTATTGTTCGATGATGCGAATTACTGTATAGGTGATATACTAAGATGCGTGGAATTCATCATTTCACGTGAAAAAAGTTTCATTTTTCAGTGTTCGCAGATGGAAATGGTTGTATACGATAGATAGCAATTAACATTTTTTTTTATTTGATTACTAAAGATTTCCAAATGAATTTGATTCATTTGACATCTATCTATCTTCAATTTTTTTTTGTTTCAAATGAAAATGATGGGAAAGAAGCGCATTAAAACGTTTTGTCAAGTTAATTTTTGTTAATTTGTATGAAAGAAATGGAAAAGCTGTTCTTAAAATCCATGAAGAAGCTTTTTCTTTGTTTTTTTTTTCAAATGACACACCCTACACTCTCCAACAGATGCCCAGAAACGACACCATTCATGATGATCACAACATCCGTTCTTCATACAGTGGAAACGTGACGTAACAGGAGTTTCATCTTCATTAATCGAAATTGCTCCTTCTGTAACTGAAAAGAAGAAATAAAATATTTAAATAGATTGAATTATTATGCTTATTCTTGGCCTTTTTTTCAAAATTTATTTGAACGTTATAGTAAAAAGGTTGTGAATTATTTATTAGTTTGTAATAAAATTTAATTGGTGCAATGGGTCGTTTAACTAAACTTTGATTTATTCTGGAACTTCTTATAAAACTTCATCTAACCAACAGTTTTTTTAAGATAAAAGTCAATTTGATTGTTTTATTATTTGTTTCACTTTTCTACATTATTCCAAACATTTTTTTCATTTCATTTCTTTATTTAACAATTACATATAGTTAAGATTTAAAGTTTTAATTAACTATAATATGATTTTTAACAGATATTTATATGAAATAATTCTCTTAAATCATGATAAATCTTTGATTAAATCAATTACATGATAGATGTAACTATAAATCTTTAATGATTGATAATGCATATTGAAATGAAAATGTCAAATGAAAACAAGATTTTCTTGATTTATACCGGTAAAGAAAAGTTTTTTTGGATAACTAACAAGGATTAAGCATACTATAAATTGCGATATTAGGTCAAAGAGAAGTACATTCTTCTTAATTTATATGATATAGTATTAATCAACTAACCTGTTAATATGGATGCCCATGTGATGAGCAGCAAATTCCCAATAATCCAAGGCTTCATCTACAACAAAAAGGTTGCTTTTGTGAGTTTTGTAAAACATTAATGATAAACAAGACCAAATAGAAAAGGAAGTGAAAAAAACGCTGTGGAGAAAAGATGATATATTATCAAATTGGTGAGACACAAGGTTAAATCAAAAATCACTTTTATTCCTCGAACAATAACAGAAAATTGGGGAAAATGTAGCTAATAGTATAAGTAAATCACAAAAAGGTTTTATGAAAGGTAAAAAAATAGGTAAAATAACAGAAATAGAGAGAGAGAGAGAGAGAGAGAGAGAGAGAGAGAGAGAGAGAGAGAGAGAGAGAAACAGATGAATACACTAGAACAAGAAGAACAAAGGATGTGCTGAAAGAGAAACAAGGCTGCTACTAATTTGTTGAAATGAGGAGATGAAGTAAAAACTTTGAAGAAACAAAAAAAGAGATTAAAATCCAGAAAACGTGTCAAATAAGATTTTTGTGGAACAGTATTTTGATGTGTTTACTTTAAGATCATATCGGTATAATTTGAAGAAATAATATGAAAAACTGAGAGAAAATTCAAATTACTGTAAATGAGGTGAGATCGTTAAATGTAATAGTGAGAGTAATAGATCTGGAAAACAAAAAGGAGAACAAACATAAGAATACTTTGCTATGAAGTTTGAAGAGATGGAGAAGGAGGATGAAACAGCTTGTATGAATATAATACATGACAAATGTGGGAAGTTTAGAAGAGAATCGGTGAAAATGAGAGAGATTTATGATAACTTTATATAATTCGAACAGAAGAGGAAGACAAATGTTTGGTTAATTACAAACAGAATGACAAACTGGTGCTTATGAAACAGTTTTATAACAAAAATCTTCAAATGAATACTATATGATAGGAAAAGTTCAAGTTCAATCTCCGAAATTCAAGCAAAACTCTCTTTTCTTTGATAATTTTTCTTTCAAATTGAAAGTTCTGAATGAGATATGATTTGGTCAAAAGTATGAAATTTGGAAATGAAGATATATCGTACTAGTTAGTTTGAACGAAAAGCTTAATATCAAAGAAAAGAAGAACGGAAACTGAGTGGTGGGGGGGGGGGGTTTGACAATGCGAAAGGGCACATGCCCTCCAGGAACGGTTCTTTATCAATGTCTGCTTCTACATCTTTTTCTTCTTCATTTTCTTTCTTTTTTTTATTAAAAAAGAGAAAGTTCTTTTCAAAATCAAATAGTATCTGATATGATTCCATTGTATATAATGATGAAGAAATTAGCCGAAAAAAGTTGGAATCGACATTGAGAGATGAGATGAAAACAACGGAAAAACATGAGAAGACACATATGCTTTCAGGAAATACCATTTCATTTTCTTGCTTTTCTTACTTAAATCATTATTTTCTCAGAATAGATATGAAATATCAAAAAAGGTAAAACATATAACATAACAAGCTGTAGCCATCAAGATACTTGTGCTGATATCAGCTTCTTTTAACTTCTAAATAAGCCCGTTAGTCACAAATTTCATGTTTACTCTTTAAGAACTTGTTAGAATACAACAGAAAAGCTGATGTGCTAGAATTATGTATTTCAAATCTTTCAACTTACATTCAACAAACAGAATGTTTTTAATATTTGTTTTTCAATATCGCTTAAAAGCTATCTGAAACAGTTTTTGGCAGAAAAACTTAAAAAAGATATTAATGGGTTTATCGGAAATAAGTTCAAGCTTATGCTCAATATCATTTTGCAGGATGATTTGGTCACACTAATTAACAGATGGAAGAAGAGAGACTTGACAGTTCTACTGGCATTCAGATGGAAATTGTTAAAATTAGAAGTTCTAACACGATACATATGAAACATGAATGTCATTCATTACGTTGTACGGTTTGTTCGTTTGAGTTGAAGTTAGAAATAGCGAAAGAGGGGGGGGGGGCGAGTTGATGATGAGAATGGGGGTACAGATGAAATGGTTGAATAATACGGTGAAGGTGATACAGATAAGTAATTTGATAGGTGATTTCGCCCAATTTCTTAAGAACTTCACAGCATAAGTTTAAAATAATTCAAAGATTCAGAAGAAGAAATAGGTATAGTACTTCAAGGTAAGTTAAAGAATTTCGAGACAACACGGGAAAAATCAAAAAAACCTGCGAAATACAAGCGGTCGTCCTGAATTTCTTTTCAAACTGACCATCATGATGGTGCTAGTTGAAACTTCAATAAAACATGTGAAGGAAGAAGAAATAGTTCAATTGGCCATTTTGATTGTTGGCAAAGATCAAAAAACGATATTTTCAGTTTTGAATTTGTTGAAAATAAACTCAAAAACAAGGTTCAAATCATTTAGTTAGATAGTTCTTGAAAGAGTTCAGAAAACAAACTGGTGGCCAAGACAGGTAGGTAGGTACTCCTTGACCTCGGAATGTTTTAGACGATCTAACGTTTGTTTCATTGTCAAAACTGTCATCGTTTGTTGCCACCGTTGTATATGGCAGATTCGTTGACGTCGTCGACGTGACGTGGTTGTTGGCCTATCCCATGCGTGGCAACATGCTGACGACGACGACGACGACGACGACGATGACGCCACTGACGATGATAATGTGTTTGGCACAGAAATGACGATGACCGCTAGTGAATGTTAGAAACACTGGCTTATCTAACGATATGATATGATTAGAATATATAGAAAGAACATTCAAGCTCAGTATCGTTCATTCGATTGACGTAGACTACTATGTTCTCTGAAAACTGTGCTGAAACATCCGCATACAAATTGGATGTTAAGAAGATTCAGAATTAGATCAACTAGTAAACTATTTATCAACCAAATAAAGTTTTGTTTTTGGTTTCATAGACGATTTCTCAGATAGTGAAGAGGTTAACTGTTGTATTTTTAAACAAAAAATGTTAGAAAATTGGTCAACGATAGCTGTTTGCAAGATAGCTATTTCAATTATTTCCCGAATCGCCTATAAATTCATCTTGATTCAGGATCAAGCGAGTAAGTTTTTCTAAAATCTGAGGGTTCACTGTCTAACATTCTCAAGAAATTTTAAAGTAAAAAAAGACTTTTGAAGACTCAATATATGAAAAACAACAGAATTTTTGACAACAAAAAAGAAATTATGAAGAGTAGCAAAGAGAAAAGGACGACTAACAGTTTTTTTGTTGCTTAAAACAGAAATGGTTTGGTTTAATCTGCAGTTTTAGCTCATATATAACAGCTTAAAAAGTTAATTTTACTAACTTTAAGCTTGTAAAGCTGGTGTTAAAACTTTATAATTTTAAAAGAAGAATGGTTGATAGAGTTTGAAAATGCTGTAAAATCGAAAATGAACGAGAGTAACTGTGAATTGAACGGGTCATCATATTGTTTAAGTGTATTTACAACAAGTCAAAGAAGAAAAACCAAAAGAAAAAAAAGAGAATAATACATTTTAACTAAAACTATTCAAAGAATAGTTCATATTGAAGACAAGTTTTGAGATAAAGTTGAAAAAAAAACAAAAATAAGTTTGAGTCAAGAAGATATATGCTGGTGATTAGAATCGAAGAGCAGATCATGATCTGACTTTCAAAAAGTGATATTCTCTCTCTTCTTGTGATTTACAAAAGGGAAAAGATTAATTCAAAGATTAATTCTAAGACATTTTCTTTTCTATATTACAACAGGTAATATACATGAAGAGAACTGGGTGTCGTTTGAAGGATAATAGATGGAACATGCTTTCTCTCGTTTTTTATGTCTTTCATCATAATATATATATATACAACATGTAGGTAATATGTATTAATAAATTATGAACTTTACTTTGATTTGACGTAGACGAATTGCATGGAACATACATGAAATTGAAGAAAAGTTTTTTATTTTGCAAACTAGATGCTATAGGTTCATGATTTTGCAAAGTTTTAGCTGGGTTTGGGCTACAAGCTGCTCAAGCTTCGTATAATAAACGCAGCTTAGAACGGCTACATGCAAGGATTTCGGTTTTCAATATGGCTAGCAGTTCATGATAATTTGCTAACTTATCTATTTAACTTCTAGCATTCTGCAGATTATAAGAAAAGAAAAAGAAATGTGATCGACTGGTCATGTTTTGGAGGAAACAACCAGCGTTCAGATGGCCAACGATGATAATACTAATCTTAATGCAGGTTGTATTACTGTGAAGCTTCGTAACATACACGGAAACCGATGAATGACGTTGATCGGCGATGAAGACGACGATCTTTGAGCGTTTTAGTCGGTATAGACGAGGACAGGAAGAAGTAGTAGTAATAGATAAAAGAAGTACGACGCATTCCAGATGTTGACGTCATCATGATCGCTATGAAATAGAGTTACAGACAATCTTTACTGATTAAGGTCATCATTAAACTGTTGTATCAGTCAGGTAATCTATATGTAATAGTTAATTGAAATCACAAATTTAAAATTGTATTAGAAGCATTCGTACTCTTTCGTGATGGTGATGATGTTGATACGTGAATCAACTGGCTAATATGGTTAAGCTAGTCAGGTCAAGAACAGTTTATGGGCACAAATAGCTACTGTTTAGGTCCAATTGGCAGTTTTCAAAAAGAAATCAGACTTCAATAGAGAAATTAGATCATTAAAAGTATTGTTATTGTATCAGTTATATGGAAAAAAATGAATGAATATCAATCGGATGGTATCAGATATTGAGCCTAATTGAATTAATTTTGATAAAATCCATTTTGTTTTTGGTATAGTTAGACAGAGAAAGGAGAGGAGAAATATGTGTATGCTATAGTAAACAGCCGCATTGTCTTTCAACATATATTTCGTGAAAACTGAAAAATAAAACATATATTATATGAAATTAGAATAATCAGAATGTATTTACTTGCGTGAATGCAGCACGTGGCCGCAAATGACGGACGTGAAATATGGCGCGCGTAAATGGCAAAAATCATTTACGTTATCGGTTATGTCTAGTGAACGGTTGATTGTATTATTCTATTTCAAGTTTCATTTTTGGAGATTTTTTTACTAAGCTGAGTGAGTGAGTGAGTGAGAATTGAAACGAAATGAAAGCAAATTATGAAAAAGAACAAAGTAAATCTAATGCTTCATCTGTTTAAAGTCTAGATAACATCCACTATTGAACAACGACGAGGTCATGAGGAATTTGTCGTTGGCATTCACCGTCTTGTCATCTTTTTGACGTTTGGCCAATTAAAAAATGAAAGACAGACTGACATATAGGCTTATTAGATTCATATAGGTAAGGAAACGTTTGAAAATCGAATATTCGCGGACATAACGAGCTGACAAGTTATGCATAAACTCAGACAGGTACGAGCGCCGAAATAGTTATAGAAACGGGTATGTTGATAAGATTTTTTGAAAATTAATGCCTTGGCGTGTCAAGAAAAGAATGGCAGAAAGGCCATCAAGAAGGTTCAGATCAAAAACCATTCCAAAACCAAAAAAATTGATGTATTGACAAGTAATATAGGGGAATATTGGAGCAAGAGACAGTTACGATATGATGTTGTAGGTGTGCCACCAACTCTCGTAATTCATTATAATGAATTAAAGGTTATCGAAATCTTTTCGAGGTTATGAGGTAAATTGGTGTTTTGAATAACATATTCAGATACAGCAAGTATTACATAATTAAAAAAAGGTTAATGAGGGGTATAGAAAATGATTGGGATGAGGTGGATAGAGTATTACAGAGCGAAAGATAGAGAGAGAGAGAGAGAGAGATATGAAAAATGAAGTTACAAAATGAAAAAGTCAATTCAGAGAGTTCAGATGAAATCTATCTGTTCGGAAACTTTTTAAAAGAGTTTGCTGGGCAATAGATTATAATCTTTTCATATATTATTACCTATTTCATCTTAATGAAGTTTTCCGACACCGAAAGATATATGATTTTTTTTTAAAGAACTTACTCAAGTTGTTAAAGTTGTTCAAAGTTCTAAGAGTAAATGAAATAAAGGAGTTAAGTATTGAAGTCTGAATATTTTTTTTTTGGAAAATGAAGTTGCTGATGATACAACAAGGTGCATGGCTGACTTAAACCAACTGAATACATCGAAGTGATGTGATGATGAACGGTCATTCTAGTAGATGACCGTGGGCGGAACTTGCAGAAAAGGAAATTGACTACTTCGTTCCGCTTAGTTGAGGTGAAGTTATTGTGAGAGTAAGTGGTTGAGAAGATATTTGAAGGAATTCAAAATATTTTCGAAACTGAGGTGCTTCCTCCAAATGAAATTGAAGCTAATTAGAATGAATTGGCACAAAAATCAACTTTTTTGTTGAAATAGAAAGCTTGAATGAGTTTCAAAGTACTTATTGAAAACTAATTGTAAATACAAATCAAGCTTAAGTGAAGTTTTCTGGATGAAAGTGAAATTTTGGATGAGAAAAACATGATGAGTTTCAAAACGAGTATCAGAATAGGTTGTATATCTAAGTAGATATTAAGTCTTTGTTTACATGAATAAAGTAAAATCGATTTAATATAGATTTGGACAATTCAAAGATGGTTAGTTGATTGGGGTTACGTAAAGAGTTGATATGCAGTTTTTTGACACAAAATGATGATATAGTATTGGGGGGGGGATAACAAATGGAAGTAACGGTAAATTGAATAGCTTATGTTCAAACGAATAGTTTTGAGAGAAATACTATTTGTAAGGTGATATCAGATGAAGAAGGCAATTATTGTCTTGGAAGGCAATCAGCCATACCTGCGGTATCACTTCGTAGCACCGAGCTTGACGAACTTTTAAAGCATTTGTGATGTCCGCTAAATCGAATTTGAGAAAATTTTCAATACTTTTCGATAGAAAAAGAAGAAATTATATGAAATTCTTTAAAATCATTTGAAGAGTTACATATATAGGTCGAATGATATTCATATTCTCGATTTACAGTAATGGTAATGCTCTTGTGGTTGTTGACTACTAGTGAGAACTAGATAGTTTTCACGTCAAATGAGGTTAAAAAAAGGTTAAAAAGATGTGTTAAACGATATATATACATATGAAAAGTCCAGAGTATGTTATTACAGCATATATGAACACTAATGGCAAACGTGAACTGAATGAAGATGAAGATACACGGCAACAGGAAATGCTGTCGCAATTGAAAGAAAAAGAGGAATAGTGGATAAGGGAATAAGGTGAGAAAAACGGTTACAACCATGACAGCATACATTCACAGGATTTTCAATAGACAACAAGAGATTGAAGATGCTAAAAATCTCACTCGTTCCCATATATCTCTCTCTACCAGTTAAAAGACATAACTTTCTCTATCTCTCTCTCTCTCTCTCTCTCTCTCTCTCTCTCTCTCATTTTCTCTCTCTCTTTCTCTGCCAGTTAAAAGACATAACTCTCTCTCACTCTAAGTATATACTTTATACTTTCTAAACTTTTGAATTGTATAAATTTATGATCTGCTTGCTTTCTCTGAAAAAAAAATGATGTTTGAAGAAAATGATCTTTCCGTCAAATTTAACCTTTATAATACTTTTGATAATCAACTTAAAACTGAAAAGGTCAATTATATTCTTCCAGATTTTCCAAAAAAGTTTTTCATAATAGTTTAATCAAGGTTTCAGCTCATTTATGGAATTAGCTTCAAGTCAGTTTTTTTTTAAAAGGACAACTCGTTTAACAAATCAAAAATGATTATTAGAGAGTGAGATAGAAAGAGAGATAGAGAACGCAAGAGGAAGAGAGAGAAAGGGTCTGCTTGAGATGATGGGGAAGAAAGAGACAGTTTTAGTCTCACCTTGAAAAATGCAAAAAGTGTGAATATCAGCTTTGACTGAAAGAATGTAATCACATAAATCAGCGACGTTCAATTGTGTTGTGATTAGCGTGAAGAGGCGTTAAAGGGGTAATTCCGTAATGTATTCATGCAATATTCGTAATCTCAGATCAGATTGACGGTATCAGCGCTTACTTTGTACTATGAAAAGGTTAGCAGAATGACAAGCTTGTCTGGACAACACGGGCTTCCCAGTGATGATGGCCTTGAACGCAATAACTTTGAATGAGTAGGATAAGACGGAAACAGCGAGATGGACGAGAAACATTGGGCCGGAGGATCAGATGGCATGTAGATTTGGAAGCGGCAGATTGTGATTCTGATGTCGATTACTTGAATTGGTGTCATCATAAGCGGCAAGACTTGCCATCAGAATGTATATATTGATGAGCAGATTCAGATGAAAAGACGGAGAATGGAACGAACGTAAACAGAGGAAAACATATCACAAAGTGGAAATCTTGGAAAAAAAATAAAAAAAAAGGAACAAAAACAATGAAAAAAGATGAAGATCTTGAACGAAAAAGAAATACTTAGTAATTCGGATGTTGAGTTAGAAGAAGAAAAAACAGGAAAATCAGTTTTCGTTTGTATGCAACCAACCGCTTCTCAATGTCTCGCAGGATAAATAAAGAGCGCCTCTTCTCACGTTGTTACGTGAAACCACGTGTATGACGTCAAAGCTTGCATATTCAAATGTTAACCTTAAACAATTTTTTTGTTGTGAGATATCGAGGATAGTAAAATGCTATGCAATTATGTATTCTATTATCCAGTAATGGGTATACATCTGAAACTTTATTGAAATGAAGAAAAATCCATTTGTAATATGTACGTGTAGGTGTAGACATTAAATGTGAAATCTGAATGAATGATGTTACAGGTTGGGGGGGGGGGGGGGGGAATAAGAAGACAATATCTTGAATGTGATGAAGAAACACATGAAAATGGAAATTGTAAAGTCAAAAAGAACAATTTATGTTCAGTCAAGTGCACATACAGTCTTTATAGAAAATGCTGAACGCATCGTGTAATAGCCACTTCAAGCCTCATGTTGCAATAGAAAGAGAGAGAGCATAAGAGGAATTGAAAAGTCTCAAATCTCCCCCCCCCCTCTTCCTTTTTTCCATGCGATGATGAAAACATATTAAGTATACTAATTATAGTTATAAACGATTGTTATGATTCAATCAAATTTAATAATTTTTGTGAAAATTTTTGAAAAATACAAAAAAAGTTCAAAAGAGTACTGTTTGTACATTTTAGGATCGTACTATTCAGCATGAAGAGACATGATTGTCTGTCTGTCAGTCAGCCAGCCAGGGACGTCATCTTCATGATCACTATTTCTCTGACCTTTTTCAGCTTTGACATGAAAAGGAGAAATTTCAGATGCAACACTTGAAACTACTGCTTCAAAAAATTTTTTCTTCTCACAACAACAGCTAATAAACATTCTTCAGAATTCCTGCAATCTGCTATATGAGGAGAGAATGGTTCCAAAGTTGGAATGAAGCGATGATGAATTACTTGGATAAAAAAGGTGAAAGATTACAAGAGAGAGATTGAAATACACTGAGAGGCAAAGAGAGAAAAAGAGAAGGAGAGAGAAAGAACAAGAGGGAGAAGAACAAGAGCTGAAACAAAGATGTAGTTGACTACAACTTTTCAAAAAAGTTTTTAAGTTTTCGTTCAAAAGCTGTATAGTTAGAAGAAAATGATATAATAACAGGAAGATGAGGAATGAATGAAGGAAAAGAATTAGAAAAGAAAACACATGCCTACCTGTCTTCCTATTGGTACAACAACCGAAACTGAAACTTTTCTCAAGGATGTGATGATGATGACGCTGAGTTTTGGGAAAAAAAATGTTGGCAAAGACATTTAGAAACAAATTGACTTAAGATATTGAGATGTTGAGAAAATTTCTTTTGATTTCTTTTATTCAAAATCAAATTTTATTTCTAAAATTGTTGAAAATGTGATTAGAAAGTACAATTGTAAATGGTATGATTGAAGAAAAGAAAAAAACTATTACGATGTCATTACCAAACTCTTATTTTCAAAAGTTAATGATGCATCAAAGGACAAACAAAATTTTGCTCAAGGGCATTATACTTGCTTCTTCCAAGAATTCTTTCAAGAACCTTTTTTAACTTTTTTACTTAAGCTGGTTTCAGATGCTCAATTGGTATTTAGATGTTCTTAATCATCAATACTAATATTGAATGAAGTCAACATCTCATCCTTTCAAAATTTTCTGATTCGTTTGTGTATGTGTGTGTGTGTGTTTCTCTCCCTCCCCCCTCTCTCTCTTTTTCTCTCTCTATCTCTCTCTCTCTCTCTCTCTCTCTCTCTCTCTCTCTCTTTCTATTTTTGTATGTGAGATGATGCTTCTAGAATTGCTTTTTTCTTCTTCCTCTTATAGCTTACAAAAACGTTTGGAAGCTATCAAGCAATAACTGGACAACATAGACCCAGTTCAGTTAGGAGCCTGTCGTCAATAGCTGATGGCAAACTTTTGAAATGTAAAAAATTGTCGGTCTATTAACACGTTGAAGCTTCACGTTTTTTGAGATTCCGATCACGTTTCACTTGCAACCTAGAGAAACCTCTTACTTCCTTATTTGGTGTAGAGAAGGTGGCTTGTTCTCTTTTTTGTTTCCATACCATATGAATTCAACTTCGAAAAATTAATTAATGATACTAAGAGGTTGATTAGTGCTGAGAAAACTTATAAAAAGGCTTTTTTTAGCAGATTTTGACGTCAATCAGTAGTTCAATTAGAATCAGATATGAAAGGAAAGTGCAAGAAGGAACAGCTTTGCCAATATTATCAAATGATAGATCTTTTCTGTTATTTTAGATATTGCCGTAAAAGCTTAAATGTCTTCTCACAATGCATCATCTCGACGTGATTAGTTCACATCGTCTGTAGATCAAGCATCATCGTCCCAATACCGATTCTTATCGCCTCTAATTTCATTGAAAACATTGACATTTTGTTAAAAAAAAAGATAAAAATCTTCTATATAGCATCATGAAATGTGTGCAAAATAGGTGACACAGTCAGGACTTCATGGGCATTTCGTAAGCATATGGTATCATATGGCTGGCTTCTTCACTTTTTGAGTTGTTCGAAAGCTAGTATCAGCTACTTCAAGTGGATATCACCGCATTGCTTCCTTCTTTTTTCATATTTTAGCGATGAAATGCGTTGAATTATTATTTCATAATTGTAACTTATGTGAAAAAAACAAACAAAGAAAATATAGTAATTGAGCATTTATTTCATTTGAACTACATCTTTGTTATATAATTTTTAAAAAGAAATGTTATGTTTGTTATTTATAAAAAATTTAACATAATATGACATAAAATCTTCGGATTGCAGCAAAAATGAGCGAACAACAAGTGAGAAAATAAATAAATAAATAAATAAATAAGTATTATAATGCTGACAAGATAACACATAAATTGCACGACTCGTGACGGCACCAGGAGAAAGATTACAGGGTACATGTATGCATGTGTGTGTGTGTGTGTGTGTGTGAGTGAGTATGTGAGTATATGTGTAAGTGTATAGATGTGTCTGTGTATTTGTCGGTGATGTGATGTGATGTAGGTGATGTTCAAGAGAAAAAGAAAAGGTGTATAGGAGGGAAAGGGGAGAGAGAGAGAGAAATAGATAGATATATGTATATAGAGAGAGAAATAGAGAGAAAGAGAGCGAGAGAGAGAGAGATGTTCCTCATCTGTTTTAGAATGATATCATAACTTGTAAAAGACGAAAGAAAAAGAAATAAGAAGGTTTTCAAGTTTTCTTCAAGCTTATCATGCTCTTAAAACAAATGAGTAACATCATCATCATCATCATCATCATCATTGAATTCTATAATATCTATATAAGGTATATTCCACTCTAGTCAGACATTGTTTTCTTTTTAATTTATAAACAGATATCTATAGTTATTTCAAAAAATATTCTGAAAAATAAATAAATTATAGCTGTTAGAAATGAAATCAAGGCTCAAGCTATTTCATATCAACGATCGTTTTTCATGGAAAATGATGAAAAAATAATTTTTCTAGTCTTCTTCTTCTTTTTTTCTCACAATACTATGATTAAGATTTTAAAATGAAAAACAAAACTAATAAAAATTTTTGAAAATAAAAGCGAAATGAACAAAACAAAAGGTTTGAACAAGAGAAATTAGTGAAATGACTGAGATTGACTAGAGTGGCTCATCTGAGCTGAAGTTGCATCAGCTTGAAAGGCTTTTGAAAGAGGGAAAAGGTTGGGTGTAGGTGTGTGGGTGAACACACCAACCGATGATAATACTATACTATTGTCAGATTTTAAATTATTTGCATATATATAGTTAGTGAACCTTGATATTTCATATCATATCTTAGCTATACTTTGGGAAATTAGTTATTAGAAATATTAAATAAGTTAATATTTAGCAAATGGCAGAATGTAGTGACTCAAATGATGGACATATCGAACCATCGATGGAAGTGGCTGGTATTCAACTGCCTTGCCAAAACCAAGACCGAATAAGTCATTGACAAGGTAGAAGAAGTCAAAAACGAGCTAAAAAACAGATAAATAAAAATATTTTTGCTCAGAAGCTTAGAAAACATACCTTCTGCACGGAGTGACTTTCCAATTGAGAGAAGCATGATGCTAAAACACCATCAGCTACTAAAGATCCTTCAACAGTCATTGGAGAATAAATTCCAGTTGAATATTGTCTTCCAATCTACAAAATGAAGAAAATTATGATTATGGAATTAGAGAAAACTGAAGAAATCAAGCTGATAATGAGAGGAGCATAAACCCTTACCTTGACAATACGATCAACTAGTACTGAGCCGTCTTCGTTAACAGCTACAACACATTCACCAACTGTGGCTGACTTTGCGAATCTTGATCCATGAACAAGCTTTTCAATTCCTTCAGAATCAGAAGACAATGTTTCTTGCATTTTCTGGCAATTTCCAAATGGAATCAAGTGAAGTGGGGTCAATGCTAATCGTTTTCCACTCTCGGTGAAAACAACAACGAATTGAGCCTTGGTTTCTGGTTGTCTATGGTAGAACAACTCGATACGTTCGTATTTAACAACATTTCCTGAGGAGGGTACAACAACCTAAAACAAAAATTTAAAAATATTCCATAGAAAACTATGCTGCTTACGTAATCTCCAACTTGAAGTTCATCCATTCGCTTTTCTCCAGATGGAGTCTTGACAACGGTATCAGCGGAGAAGCAGTTCATCTTACCGGGAGCATCGGCTAAAAAAACATTGAGATAAGCTTCGCCCATTTCAAAAATAAAACTTACTCTTCGCAACTGGGGCAGCATGGGCACGAACTGGTTGAGAATCAGACTGAGATTCTTCAGCACTAAACGAAACAAAATAATTTCCTCATAAAGCTTTAATAAACTCACGCTTGGGCTCTGTTGAATTTAGTTCTGTGGGCTGGCTTCTTTTCAGCTCCCGAAGTTTTGGCAGTCTTTGTAGCATGAGCCTTTGGAGCTCCAGATCCCTTTGAACCAGATTTTGATGCGGCTGGCTTTTCGTTGTTGGTGGTTGAATCTGGCTCGGTCTCCTCTCTTGGGCCAGTATCTCCGAATTTAGCTTGAGCTTCTCCAGAACCATTGCCGTCGGCAACAACACGAGGAGTTGTGGATTCTTCATCGTCTTTATCATCAGTTGGGGCACGGCTTTGAATCATGTTGTTTCTTAAATAGGTAAATTCAATGATATGCTTATATAAAAATAACTTACGTTGTAGTTGCCTTCTGATCTTCCTTTCCAGCTTGATTAGTCTTTTCGGCACCAGGTCCCTTTCCAGCGTGAGAATCTTTTTTGGCATTATCTCCATTTCCGGCTTCTCCAGCATCTCCAGCATGTCCAGCCTTTCCAGCATGTCCAGCTTTTCCAGCATTATCTCCCGTTCCAGCTTTTCCAGTCTTTCCATCTTTGCCAGCTTCTGATTCGGGACCATTGTGGTTCTTTCCAGCCTTTCCTCCCTTGCCGTCTTTACCATCTTCATCAGCATTTCCATGCTTGCCCTTATCACCGTTTTTGCCGTTCTTTCCATTCTTTCCTCTGAAATATATTTTCATGAAAGTCATGAGAAAGCTTTCTACTTGTTATGATCTTTGCCAACAGATTGGTTATCGGAATCAGCATCAGCATCAGGTCCATCACCTCCGTTTTTGCCGTTCTTTCCATTCTTTCCTCTGAAATATATTTTAATGAATGTTATGAGAAAACTTTCTACTTGTTGTGATCTTTCCCAACAGATTGGTTATCGGAATCAGCATCAGCATCGGGTCCATCAGCACCGTTTTTACCATTCTTACCATGCTCTAAAGTCAGAAGTACTCAAATCCAACTTGGTACTGTTAAACTTACTTTTCCCGCTGTGTTTCTCCGGCTTATTATTATCATCTTTTCCTCCGTTAGCTTTGCCATCAGATTCACCTCCCTTTCCTCCCTTTCCATTCTTGCCATCCTTTCCAGCATTTTTGCCAGTTCCTGAAAAAAAAACGTGGTGTTGCAACTTAAGTCTCAGGCCTACCTTTGCCGTTTTTACCCTTTCCAGCACCAGCATTTTTGCCTCCGGCATTATCATCACCGTCATCAGAGCCGTTATCAGCGTCACCGCCGTTATCAGAATCGTCACCGCCGTCATTACCGTCCTGTCCGTCCTGTCCGTCTTTACCATCTTCTTCGTCTTGTCCATCATCAGCTCCATTGTCATCACCGTTGTCTTTGCCTTTTCCTTTTCCCTTTCCGGCTCCAGCATTTCCGGAAGCAGGCTTAGCGTGTTTGCCTTTGCCTTTGCCGTTTGCACCTGCACCTTTTTCCTTTTTTCCTTTTCCGTTATTCTTGTTATTGCTATCATCTCCATTGACATCGGAACCGTCTTCTTCAGCTTCATCATCGCCGTCAATTCCATTGCCGTTCTTTCCTCCATTTTTCTTTCCATTTCCGGTAGCTGAACCTTCTCCTTCAGAATCAGCGTCTCCCTTTCCTTCGCCAGATTTGTTGTTTTCATTCTCTTCAACATTTCCTGGATTCTTCTTTCCCTTCTTAGGTTTGTTCCGGGATTGAACTTTAACGGCTTCAACCTCATTATCGTCATCATCTCCTCCATTGTTATCGTCTTCATCACCGTCACCGTTATCGGTTTTCTTGTTTTTCTGGAAAACATCAAAACATCTGAATATTCAATTGTAAATTATCCTTACCTTGTTACCCTTGTTCTTTCCATTCTTCTTCTTTCCTTTGCCAGATCCAGCTTGGTTTCCAGCATCATCGCCTTCATCATTATCATCATCAGCACCGGCGCCATTTTTGTTCTTGCCGCGTCCCTTTCCAGATGCTCCATTGTCTTCTGAATAGTTATAAAGTATTCAACTAACTGATGAAATGCTCTTACCATCACCGTCTTCTCTTCTCTGCTTTTCGTTTCCATCCTTATCACCATTATCATCTCCTTTTCCATTACCATTGTTATGAATATGGGTTTCAGAATGAGCAGTAGCCTGAAGTAAATTTTAATTTCACTTTTCCATCACATGCTCTCTGATACAAACCGTAGCTGATGGAGCTGGTCCATCCTTTCCATCGGTATGGATGGTAATGTTGATGTTTCCAGGTAAAGGTTCACCTCCGTTGACGGTAGCTCTATTGAATCCTCCACCACGAACAGCTTCTCCAGCATCTGATCCACCAAATTGGTTATTGTTATTTCCACTGTTATCGACATTCACAGACACTCCACCAGATGATGGTTGACGATTAGCGATTGGTTGTACAGTACTTCCGCCTTCGATAGATTCCCGAGTTCTTGTCTGTCCATTGTTATTGAAAACAGATTTAGCCCAGGTGGACCAGCTGTAATTATTATTATTTATTGTATTAAAGATGTAGATATGAAATTTAATTAGCTTTGACATTCCAGAAATCCGATTTAATCTTATTTCGGGAAAAAAAATTATTTTAGCTTTTTTGCGCCAAACGAGCGGTTGTATAGTTTGAAATTAAAAGTCTTCTCTCCGAATAGTTCGAACATTTTTTCCTCAATTCAATCAATTTACCTTGAAGAAGTCCAACTACTCCAGCTGATAGCTTTCCATTCTCCAGCATTATCTCCAGCTTGTTCGACGACGGTGTGAGCGTTACAGCGTGGTCGACAGATAGTAACACGATATCCATCACTGTAAACCAATTATCGTTGATAATGATCAGAAATCACAATAAATAGAATAACTTTGTTGTTTCGTTGATAGGAAACAAACATGGTTTATCAGTTAAAAGACATTTCTCTCTCTCTTTTTTCGTTTCCACAAACCTCTCTCTCTCTCTCTCTCTCTCTCTCTCTCTCTCTCTCTCCAAAAAGCGAGAGTGAGAGAGAGGTTTGTTATCAATATGGAATTCTACTCGGATTAGGAAATACATCTCGACTAATATTTTCTTCCTGATTAATGTATGAAAAGGATATATACTTCAAGGAACATAAATCAAACATTGTTATATCGGGATAGAAGAATTGTTGTTTTTTTCCCAATTAAGGTCTTCAATTAGTTTGATAATATGCTATTAATCATCCCGAAAGAAATGTTTTAAGAGAAGAAAATTGTAATAATCATGAAAGAATCTATGATTTTCAAGAAAACCTCTTATTTCTCTCAGAATAAAACAAAAAATGTGAGATGAAATTGAATTAACTTACAGTCTTCTTTCAATTCCTTTAACCAAAAGAGTTGGTGGAGCTTTATTCTTCAAAAGGAATAAACGAAGACGATAGCCAGATACACCATCAATCTGTTCTGGAATATCAGCTGTGCTCTGAAATGAAAATGTTTATTTCTGTTCTGAAATTCGTTTTGAACTCATTACCTTCAAGACGGCAAGTGGAGAATCATCTTCTGGACTTTCTTCCTTTGGCTTAGCAACAGAAGATCCATCAGGTAATTCGTAGATGAAGCAATCATTTCCAATATGAGTTGGAACCATATGAGGTGGTCGTGGATTGAACAAGTTGCAGCATGTGTGCTCAACACTGTAACATACAGGTTTAAGAGTTCAAAGTTGTCATTCAAATATACAAATGTAATTGAAATTCAATGGAATAGCCTAGTAATCTTTGATACGACTCAAGGAATAGCCTAGTAATCTTTGAAATCATACTATATTCCTCTATTTTCATTCATAAAGATGAATAATAGAATATTTCCCGCTGTGCCTCAACCGTTTGTGGTTCGTTTTCACTTTTGTGTCGTCGTCGTCGTCGTCGGCTGTCATACGTTTCCGTTCATTTTCACATTATCCATGAAGACAATGGCCAAAAAGAAATGAAAATTCCTTATTTTTTCTTTAAATCTTTCTCATCTTCATATAACCGTTCCTTCAATTGTCCTTCTTTATCTCGTATCTTTTCAACTTCTTTTCTTGTTCTTTATTTCAATTACATTTTCAAACAGCCATTTGACACACATCTAACACACTCTTGAAAAACTCTCCAATGTTTCTCTCTCTCTCTCTCTCTCTCTCTCTCTCTCTCTCTCTCTGTTATCTTTTGAATTCTATTTTCTTTTCTTAATTTTTATTTTTCTGATACTAAGTTAATTCAGGAAAAAAACCGTACGTTATACATCTTCTGTACAAGAATAGTTAATCCAAGATTTGTCTGAATTTTATTTGAAATAATATTTTCTTTTCCTAAGTACATCCATGATTCATACACTTTGTACATGAGTCAGAATTCAAAAATTTGACGATTAATATGATGATGATGGACGATGAAAAGAATAGAAAGTTCTTCATAAAAATGAATGATAGTTCTTACGCTTCATCGCTTCAAACTACGTTCGTCATTTCAAAATTTGTTTCATGACCTATTCTCCTACTTGCTTACAATCTAAGAAAAAGATGAGAAAACTAATGTTGTTATCCAAAATAAATGTGATGGAAAGGTGAGAAAAAAATTAGAAGCCATATCTAGGTATCTATTTCGGTCTCTGTATCTCATTTGTTTGTCTTTTTCTTCTTCTTTTCATAGTATTATCCTGACCCACTCACCCACCCCCTCTCAATATGATAAAGAGTGAGAAACTTATTCTAAAACTTACGGGCTAGTAGCTGAAACTTGGTTGACATGAGCAACAAAGTTCATTAATCCACCACATGATGGTTGAATAGTATCATAATCACACCTCTTAAAGAGAAAACAAATAATTTTTCAAAGTTAAGTTCCGTGAATAATAAACTTACAAGCTTTTGATATCCACATAAATCTAAATGTTGACAATGCATACGGATAGTATCATTTCCAAAACTTTGAACTACAAGAACCTAAAAGCATAAAGTTTTAAAGTTTTAAAAATATTCAAAAATATAAAAAAACTGATATGAAAGAAAAATATTTACTTGATCATTCTGACACTTGTAATTTAGTGCCGCGACGGCAGGGAGAAGTAGCAATAATAGCCACATCTAAATATACAAATTATAGTTGATTGGGCTTTCGGACAAGGTGAATTAACAAGAAAATTAGCCAAAATCAAACGAAATACTGAGATGATAATCAAATTAGAACTGAAATGGATAAAACATGAACGAATCAGCTCAAAGTTCAAACGGAACAGAGAGGTCGTTGAGGACGACAGTCATCGGACTAGTTTCCCCCCCCCCTCTCCTATAGACATCCATAGATACACATGTCTATGAAATATGTTTGAAATTGTAAAGAAAAGCTGGATAAAGAAGACTAAAAGTATTGCAAACTTATAGAAAAGAAACAAGATTTTCATTCATTTCTTTCTTTCTTTTTTTAATTCTAATCTTTGTCACATTTCGTAGAAGTGTTAGAAGAGAGGTAAAAAGAGTTGGAAAGAACGGCGGACAATTTGTTCTTCTTTTGCATTTTGAAACCATTTTTCAAGTGAGAATTGTCATGTTGAAGACGATGAAAATCAGAAAAAACCTATGATTAACATGACAGAAATGTCGCAAAGTTTCATTATTATCTGAAAATTAGTTGAAAAATCATTTGAAATATCTGTCGAATGAATGAATGTTTAATTGAAATCGCAAAAGACAATGAAGAATGAAGAAGTCAAAAATTGGGGAAAAAAGGAAAATAATGGGGACAAGTCATGTTTAAGCCCTTTAAAACATCAGAGGATAGATGATTAGAAATTAGATATTTGATAGAACTGAATCAGTCATCAATCCTATTTTTCCTGAAAATTTCATTTTGAAAAATAAATTTTCATTCCAGCACCTCTTCCGATCCGCCTCACGTAATTTGAAATCAAGATTTACAATCTCTTTTCACTTTATCTGAGATAAATGGCAGAAAAAAATATAAAAAATTAGTTTTTTTAAAGTTTTAGAATGATGATGAGAAGGTGAAAAGAAAATAAGAAAAAGGGTGAAAGAATTTGTGTTCATATTCCATTTTCACCTGATTACCGTCATCAAAATGTGCTCGAACTAACGACAAAAAATGAAATAAAAAAATTGCGAATGCAATAAAAAGATCTTGAATGAATACGGAAAAGAAAAAAAATCATAAAAAGAAGATTAGAAGGTAATTGAACGGCAATTTAACAGATATTAATTCGAATTCACTTTATTTCTTTTATGTGCAAATCCGTTGATAATACTCGGATATACTATAAACAGCAATGTGAGGTAGAAGATTGAGGAAAAAGAGAGTAGAGCTCTAAGTTCTTTAAGAAGGAAAGAGAATATGTTGATGATGATGTGTGTGAGTGTGTGTGTGTGTGTTACTTCACTTTACTTCAGAAAGAAGAAGATATTCAGTAAAATAATGGAGATGATGTCGTTGCTTGAACAAAGAATGATAATGCTTAGTGTTACTGGAGAGTAACATCTTTTAGTTGATGTTGAATATGATGTTAGGATGAACTGTTCGAGAGATGTTGTCAAAGTTGTCTTTCTGATGTCTTGAGACAAGATTTGGCGGTTGGTACTAAGAGAGTGGAGAAGATGAGTTTGGGGGGGGGGGTCGGTTAGGGGTTGGTTAGTTGGTGGCTGGTATCGGCTACCAGCAGATAAGAAAGCTGCTCTTCTAGCAACAGGCTATGTGAACGAGAAAAGCGTAAAAAGGGCGTGAGAGGTCTGGAAGGAAGGGTGGAGAGTTTGTCAGAATCCCCCCTTTCCAATCATCCTCTCAGTCCATCTGTTCGTTCTTCCTGTCTCTCCATGTCTGACTGTGCGATTCTTCTGTTTAGCTACATGGATGTCTATCGTCTACTTCTGATGCTTGGTTGGGTGCGGTCTTAAACGGGTCAGCGATGGTCACAAAAAAGACGTTATGCTGTGGTTGACAAGAAATAAAGAATGAAAATGCAGTGTGTAGGTTGAAGATGAAATGACGGCGACATTGGTCGACACTGACAGTGACAACGATGATGAACAGTAGAGAAAGAAAGAGAGAGTTGAGGCAAAGAGAGAGAGTGAGAGAAAGAGAGAAAGAGAGAGAGAGGGGGATTCTTCTAGCTTGTATGTGTTCCTTTAACCTCATGAAATGATTAAGAACATGATGAGATCTAGAGATGGGCCTATCAAGCTAAACTCAGTAACAAATTCTTGTCCAAGAAAAATATTAAGCTAAGCTATCTTGGAAGAACAGAGAAAAATCAACGTCAAAGTAGATGATAATGGACCGGATATAGAAGATCTAACCGCACCCAGTTAAGTTTACCGATCATTCACTTAAATGGTCTGTATCTCATCTCTTCTGATACTCTCTTTTAAGTTTTCATGAACTTTCTCTCGATGCTGTCTATCTTGATTGTTTTCTCAAAACAGAACACACAAGTTACTTGAAAAAGCGGCTAGTAAATCATGTCTTTAATGGCCATGAAAGAGCTTATGCTATTGAATAGTTTTGACAGAACTATTTTAACCTAACACCTTCAATAAGTTTTTTCTGAATTTTATTCGAAAAACTTTAGTTTGTAAGTTCAAAAAGTTGCAAATTGAATGCTACACTATAATATGAAATAAAAAATAAACATGTATTTGTGGAGAAAAAAGAAGAGAACAAAGCAATGACATGAGGAGTAGATGTTGAAAAGGTTGAAGATGAAGAGAAAAATGCCCTCGAGGACAGTATTAAATCTTTTCCGTCAGTAATAATAGAGATGAATATACGAGCAGATTATAGACTGTTGCACATCCAAATAATTACTTCGATTTGACATAAATATTTGGATTCATATCTATGTAATATGCATTAACATCATCATGACTTTGTGTTGTGTATGAGGTTTGTCTTCAAAATCTTAGAATTATAATGCAATAAGACGTCACTACACATCACGTCACGTCACGTCATTAATTAGAATAAATAAAATAATTATTTTATATATTAAATAATTGAAATGCGGTTGTATAAAATATAAGAAATTATATAAAAAAAGATATAATTATATATGTTTGATATCGTAATAATCTCATTTTCAGGCATGTTATACAACATGTTTATACTTGAAGATGAGAGATACATTTTCAAATATGATTATGAATTTCGAAAATTAGTCGTCGTTCATTCAGTGTTCATTTGGCCATTGTTAAAAGCGAACGTTAGTTCTGGTCTTCTTAATGCCAAACTGGATTAGTCCCGTCAAACGACGATAGAAATGAGATGATGGTTACAGGAAGTACCGAAAGAGGATTCAACCTGAGGAAAATGAAAATCGTTTGGTCATTGTCAATAAGTAGATATACGAGACTGACCACAATTGAGTAAAATGGTTAAGAATGAACGTCTAACAACATAATAACTCAACAACATTTCAATTTTCCACTTGAATTCCATGTATGTATATTCATTTTTATTTTATTTTTTACGAAAAAAAGAAGAAATATTTCAGTAAAATAGAATTATGAATAGTTAAAAATGAAAATGCTGAAGCTGCATAGTTACAGCATAAGCTTATAAATATTTGTTCTATTAAAATTGAAAGAGAAAGTTTGAAAATAGAATGAACATACATACATACATGCATACATGTATATCTATAAACACATTATGTATCTATGAATGTATGATTTCTAGTAAACTGTATACATGTAACTACAGTTTGAAATGGAGAAATAGATGGATTAGATGTATATAAGCGATTAACAGGTAAAAAATCTGGAAAATTAAAATAAGAAAACTGTATAGATCTCTTGAATGAAATAAATTAATAGTCAATATGGGTGGTGAGAAATGGTTATTAAATGCTGAGATGAAGACAGGGGGGAAAGAGAAGGTTCGGTCCCGGCTGATCTCGGCCTCTTCCGATCTCTCTCTCTCTCTCTTTCTCTCTCTCTCTCTCATTGTCTCCATATACATATCTTTCTTTTCAATTTCTTCTCATTCTATTTCTCACTTCATCATTTACCTCGTTTGCTATCTGCCTCTTCTTATTTCTCTTCTTCTCTCTGTATTTTGCTAGCTATTTAGCTACGTTTCTTCATATTCCTCACGGTCGTTCTCTTCGGGAATACCATTTGACGTCCTACATACATATGATTCTCTCTTGACTATACCACCATGGAATTCGCATTTTTTCCTTAAACCTCTTGTCAGCTGGCGTTTAGACGTTCCTCTTCTGACTCGCTGATCACTCATGCTTTCATCAAACCTCACGCATTCTATCAAACAGTCGGCATTTTTCTCTTCTTTCACGAACCATAAACAATGTCATCTTCATTCAACATCATCCTTGTTGATAATGGCTTTTATGAGAAAATTGAATGATTTTCGAAGATTTATAGATAATAATCAGCATATTTCACTTTTCTACGCTTTCTTCAGCATGACGATAGGAATGGATTTCATAAGTTTGATGAAAAAAGCAGAGAGAAGACAAGTGAACATCATTATGATCTGATGAAAGATAGAGATTTCTCCAAATATTCTGAACTCACCCACAAGAATAATCCTTTTTTTAAAAATTATCTTTGTGAATTTAGCAAGATACGATGAGTAGAGTCGTGAATAATTCTCGGAAAAAAAAGTTTTTTTTCATCAGTTCATCGTCTCGTTTTGATGGCTAATCTGTCTTCATCCCAATCATTTAACATTTTCTTGTTTCCGATTCTTGCCTTCAGGACAGGAGTTTCAAAATAAAAATTTTCAAAAACTGACTTGTGTTCATCTATTTGATGAATCATATCTTTGTTCGGAAAAATCGAAAATCCAGCACTAGAAAAGATTCCAGGAATCTGGAATTGACGGACAACGAACACACGGCAACCGGGAAGACATTAGATCGAACAGCACGTTATGAATGTAGACGTGAAGGTGAGAAGAGAGTAAGATCAAAGAGAGTGTTTGTATAAACTATATAGAAATATGAATAATAGAGATTTCAAGAATTTTGAACAGAAATCTATGAATGAGATACAGATAGGGAAAGGACATAAGAGAAAGGGGAGCAAGGGAAAAAGTGAAAGCATGAAGGTGAAGACAGGAATTAAAGAGCTTATCGTGAGGCAAATTGCAGTTTCCTAGTAGACGGACAGTCGGAGATGAGATCATGTAACTACATGAACCAATAAAGAAATTGTTACAAGGGTATATAAGATTAGCGACGAAAGTAGCCATAAATGGTCCTAATTCATGTGGAAATCTTCCCTCAAATTGCAACTTTGAAGACTATTATCGTCTACGGAACATTGTTCAATAAAGGTTATATACAATAAATGGATTTTGTAAATCAATTTTTGAAACTTAACTTTCAACCTAACCCCCCCCCCTTCCTCATACAAACAGAGAGAAACATTGAAAGAAATGAAAATTATCTTGTGTGTAGTAGCCGATTTCATCGTTGTCATTGCCTTCATGGGATAATTTGCGTAAGTGAAAGTATTGTTGACAGTGAAATGATAATTGTTCGCAAAGAACAAAAATTATATTTGATGACCATAGGCTATTAATTATGTTTTTGTGAACGAAAAATCAACCCAACAACTCAACTTTTTGACATTTTTCATCTCATTTTGTGGAGAGAAGAAGGATATAATACTTAGAATACAAGGATTCGAAAAAGGAGAAGAAGATGGAGAGTGAGTGTGAGGTCAGAATTCATCATAAACTGAAAAAAACGGGAAAACGAAAGATAGAAACATGAAGTTCGGAAGAAAATGCGAAAGAGGATGATATAAAGAGAAAAAGTGATTGTGATATTTCATGAAAAGTTTCTATCGTACTTGATAGATGTAGAGCCTAATCAGAATCCATCTCTTTGATAATGTGGGATTTAAGATTTGATTTCCGAATAGTGTGATTTGAACGAGAAATTGACAAAAAGAAAGAGAGAGAGAGAGAGAGGGAGAGAGAGAGAGAGAGAGAGAGAGAGAGAGAACTCCTCCTGATTCCAAGTACATGCGCGCTGAAGAGTGTCAAGGTTGAATTAGGTGATAAGAGAGAAGGGTAACACTTCTAAAAAAAATCCTCGGATAATATGTGAAAAATAATTAAAAGTGAGGAGGAATTAAGATAAAATAGTTGTTTTGTTGTAAATTATATGGATAACGAATGCTTGTAACTAGCTCTGGATAAGAAACAAGGTCAAATCTAATGTTGATGTCGGATTTCCTCAAAATCGTCACAAACCCCCCATATAATTAAAGAACAAGGAAAAATAAATGGAAACTAGTTAATTATAACAATTAGAATAAAATCAATTAATATTATAAATATAAATAATATAAATAAAAATATTATATCATTAAGATATTAACATTAGAAGAAAAGCTTGAACTTTGAAGAATCATTTATCCGGAATTGTAATTGTTGATCACTTAGCAGCCTTTTGATTAAATCAAAAAGATCATAGCGTTGACGATGATGATGATGATGATGATGATGAAGCCAACCAGACTAAACGAAGTAAGTTTTCAATCTAATCAAAATCATCCTTTTCTTTCCATTTTTCTGATAAACCTTGTCGTGTTTCGGCCATTTTTTTTGGGTCAATCCGCATGAAAACAAAGGAATAACATAGAAGGAGAGAAGATGGACCATTAGTTAGCTATTTGATATTATAATCAACTATTGCTAGAGAATTAGAATGAAACTTCATTCGGAAACATGTAAACATCAAAATCATAAAGAAGATTTAAATAAACAAAATTGTTTATTTGTTTACTTGTTTACTTGTTTAGTTTACAAACATTTTAAATTATAATAATAAAAATCTAAATACACGAAAAATCATTCATAAATTAGCATAAAACTAAAGTTTGTATTTACGTGGATTTCACGTTAACCAACATTATTTTAATTTTAAGTTTATATGGTTGGGTGGTATGGCGAGAAAACCGAAATCTATGGTTACAAGTAAAGCTGTTCATACAGGAAAAATAAGTAAAAATAAGAATTAAAATAATATATTAACTAAAATTATTATTTTTTAGATTTAAATGCAGGTATGGTAAGGTTTATTATAATTAAATGTTATAACATTCATAAATAAAAACAAAATTCTCTCACAGCATGTCCTTTACTTTACAGAAAGTTGTATGAGTTCAGTTGCTGCTCCTATTCCAAAGCGATCACGACATGATACAGTTGATTCAAAATGTTTGTTTCTGTGGTTTTTTGTTTATTTTTCAAAACATAAATTTATTTGTAATTTTATTAATTTTTAAAATATTAAAGATGATGCTGATAAATCAACTATTGGATCAAGAACTCTATCACAAGAACAGAAAACCACATTGATAAGTGTAAGTTGTTACAACTAAGCTATATAACTATTATAAAATTGTTATTTATAATATTATGCTTTAAGATGGGAGTTAAAGTTCCAAAAGAGAATCCATCTATACTATATTATAGTGTTCAAGTAATACATACAACATCTATCAACTGCTTCCATACTGCTTTTAGATTTTTCTAGTTCTTTCTATTATGGGTGAAATGGCTGCAATTGCATTTTTTTTGTTCTTAAACGAACGTTTTTTTGAATTTGAGTTAGTTTTCTAATAGTATATTCAATATAATTAATAGAATTTAGAATAATAATTGGTACAAGTCATCTGTTTCTCATATCAACTCCGATATTGGTATTTCTTATATCCATAATGATAACACTTCATTCATTATATTCCATTGTAACTCTGATGTAATATTATTTTTATTTTTTTATTCAAATAATTAATTTACTATAGAGGTTCAAGAAATTCTGCACAATCTAAAAGAGTTGTTTCTTTCAATATGACATTACAAATAATAGTTGTTGTAATGCTTGGAATATTAGGTTTGAATTATTTATTTTGTTAATTTCAAATATTATTATTAATTTGTTATAATTATAAAATAAATTAATAATATATTTAAGCATCTGCATTTCTTCTAAATCGGTTCTATCTAAAACCTGAACCATTTCGTCCTATTCTTCTTCATTATATTCATGCTGCAGGCTATTCTGAAGAGGCACTAAGAGTAAACTTTCATTATCATTCTAAACTATATTAATTATATTAATATATAGATTATAAATCGTGTTCAAACAACATTCGAATGCTGTGGAGTTGAAGCTAGACATATTGTACTTACCGATGAAAAGCGTTAGGAACAACATCATGATTATGAAACTTTAAACCTTTTATTTTAGGTATTCTGAGTAATTTAGCAGATCCTCTTAATGCTTGGTATTATAATCACAACTTTAGTAATTATTACTTTTATCGCGGAGATGAGATACCAGGATCAAACATTATCAAGCTGTTCGCTTTAAATGGCGTACCAGCATCATGCTGCAACTATGATATTGAACACTGTGCTCATTCATATTCACAATCTAGTATAGGAATAGCGGCAAGTTGATCGTTTTTCTCTTGTTTTTCATTCAAATTTTCATTCAGAAAACTGAAAATGTAGTCCCAATGATGAATGATATCATGACGTCTATCCATAATGTCGATTGTGCTAATCAGCTTGTTACACTGATGGGAAACAACATGTTCATGGTTTCAATGTTTCTTGGAGCATCACGTAAAATATTTTTGTTGATTTGCATAGATTAACATAAATTAATTTAGTTGTTGTACACATAATGTGTATTCTTAAGATGGGACTTATCAAACTTTTCTTAAACAAGACAGATCAGACTATTGCTATGCTACAAACTATTCTGAATACGGTATGCTGATGTGTGAACTTCAAATTTATAAAAAAAAGAAATGTGTTAGGCTCCTGTAACTGGTGCTCCACTAAATGCAAATGGCAAACAGTCTTATTCTTATCTAGCTACGTTACCAAAGACAACGGGCATGAGCACAGGAAGGATTCGATCCCGATCTATGGCCACGGGCAAGATCGAGCCAACTCCGAAAACATCAAGAAAAGCATCGTCCTCTAAACCAACAAGCAAAACTGGAACATATAATTCAAAGAAAAAAATATCAACTCAATCAAAGACAGGAACATTTCCATCGAGAAGACGAAAATGATCAAATGAATAATATTGTTGGATTTATTTTTATTTTTAATAAAATTCTTTTTCTTCACTTTTTTGAGTATACGTAGTCTAAACATCTGCTAATTTTGGTGATTTCCATTAAATTATTCGCTTCCGAGAATCTGAAACTGTCCACGTCCGCTAACTTGTGATTTGGAGCAGCTCTGCTACTCATATACCACCTGTTTATTCAAGCAAGTTTCATTCACATATATTGTTTTAGAAAAGAAAAAACGAAAACGGATAATGAAAATGAAAAAGCTAAATAGAAATCTTTTTTCCTTAATTGGATAACTTTTATCGGTTTTTCCATGTCGAGAAACATGTTGAAATAGAACATGATGTTGAAGAAAAGTCTTTTTTCGAAAGCAAATCCCCTGCTGACTGTCCTAAATAAAACGACAACATTCTCAACCATTTCTACAATTCGTTTGCATTTTTCTAACAAAATCTTCACAATATCATTCAGCTCATGAAGTGTTATCTGATTCTTTTCCTATTTTTTGTCATTTTTATTTCAAATATTGAGGCTAAGAAGAAGAAGAAATGTAAAGCAAAGGTATGTTGAATATTCCGACTTTGATGTTGATCTGCTACTTTCATTTAGGTTTTTGCTGCTAAAAATGTCATTTCCAATAATATTAATGATTTTGAAGAAAACGATAGTATGATATTGAGGTTTTAAACTTATAAAACTTGAATTAACTTGTTTTATTATTCAAGAAAAGCTGTCCAGAAAGTATATTTCTGGCCATCATTATCAGATTATGAGAAGGGAGTACTTAGAGAAGCATTTTATCAAATTGGAAGAAGAACATGTATTAAGTTCCAGGAAGAAGTAAGTTAATTTTTTATTTGTTTTAAAACTTTTAACCAAAAAAACTATTAGGATTACAAACCTTGGTATCATGCTGACAGATGGGATTCCAAACATCCTTATGTTTTAATCAGAAAAAGTGGTCGATATGCTGGTAAGTACTTAGTAGAGATGCTACACGTGCAAAAGCTTCACGTGACTTTTTTCCCGTGAAAATACTTTTGTATATGGTGAACCAAGAAAGATCGGTTGCATATTTTAAATTTCAAAATAATACTTTACAGCATACTTTCAGCTTATTCTGATAATTCATTAGAAGGCATAGTTGATCGTACTATACTGTATATCTCATCAAATGCTTTCAATCAAGAGAATCATAATAACACCCGAGGAGCTGTAATGGATCAGCTTGTCCGTTTCATGGGTTAACTTTCAATAATTTCTAATAATCTCATCATAATGTATTTCAGGTCTTAAACGAGAAATTTATCGTCCAGATGCTGAATCTTTCATTAGTCCACTATAGTACGTTTGAATCTTTCTATTATAACTTATAAGAATTTTTGACTAAACATTTGAATTCAGTCCATCGACATCTCCACGTGATGCATCATTCCATCCACTGCAATTACAATGGCCTTTTGATCCAGAAAGTATAACAATCCCTATATGGGCTCGCGAAAAGTATTCTTCTTCTTCTTCTTTCTTCACAAAAAAAAACATTTCTGAAGTAAAACTGGAAGAAAAAAGAATGAATATAGTACAAAAACATATTGATAGATGGTTATAACAATAGATGATAATGCTCAACATTTTGACATCGTATAACGGATTCGTTACTGTTATTCTATATCAGAAAATACAAAATTTTCTGTTTTTTTAAACAAAAAAAAAGAAATTTGAACGAATATAATATAAAGAGAGAAGAGATAAAATAGATGTTTATGTCATTTGTCAGACAATTGTATTTCTTTCAGATATCGCTTGACTCAATACTGTCCTGGCCGAAATGATGTCGATATCGGGGCCGGTCAACGTGTTGGCTTATTGACAAGGTTAGTCCTTCTTTCATTTATCACTTGTGATATTCTAGAAAATAGTTGATTCACAACAACTTTTTCAAAATCAGAATGTTCTTAAACATTAATTTGCAGATGGGATGTAATCAAGCTCAATAGCATGTATTGTCCAGGAATGGTTGGAGAGGCTGATGCTCGACGAGGACCTTGTGTTGTACCTCGTTCGAAGGATCTTAACGAATTTAATCGTCGAGTGTGGGCATATAAAAAATTGCTGACTAAAGGAAGAAAATCAAGAAACTGACACCAAAACTTGAATATGTGTATATCTAGTTTAATATTTCTAATAATTATTTGCATAATTACCTAATAAACTATTCGTTTTATTCTGTTTCTTCAAGTTATAACCTAGACATGTTAACCTCATTTCACTATGCTAACCTAAGTATATGAGTTGAAAACGATGTTCAAGTTAGATGTACTGATAGTTTCAATAATGGAAAAAAGCGATTCTGTCTCACTCACTCTCTCTCTCTCTCTCTCTTTCACACTCTTTTTCCTTCTATGTTCTAGCAATTTCATAACTTGTACAGTTTCTGAAGCAGAGTATACAGACAAACGGTTCATCGTCATATCTGAAGTGTCTTCTGAATCACAGCAACGTCGTCCTATTGTTCTGTTCATACGCTCCCACCTAGAGGGAATTCCATCTTCCTTACTATCACTGAATCATCTACACCCTCTGTGCTGCTCCATATAAGAGTTGTTGTGAGTCTAAGCAAAGTCATTCTTAATAGAAGAGTCCAAAACGAAGTTTTTGTCTGTTCTCATCTTATCTTTACCCCTCTTTCCTAAAAATATTTCAATGTTTCATAAGTTTATAGTATTAGCTTTGTTTGTAACAGGTATGTCTCCTCAATATATTCTTTTTTAATTTCTAAATTTGCTTCCAGCTACTCATGCTGCTGGACTTCGACCAGCAAATGCCATTCAAACTAATGTAAGTTTAGTTGTAACATCAATGAAAACTCAATTTCATTTCAAATTATTACAGTGTGGCTATTGTCTATGTTGTAGCTCAATGCAAACTCCACAAAATCGTTGGTTTTCTTTTTCATATCCTTTATATAATTTTCAATTTTTTCTTCACAACTCTGATCTTTACAGCCTGCTGTGCATTGGGATGTAGCAACAGATGTCAAACAATGGTATATATAGCTAAAATTTGCATATCTTTGAACTTTCTTGTTTTCAGATTATAGCAGCAAATCAATTTCCAACTGTTCCTCCATCTCCAAGCACAGATGTAGCTTTGGAGATCTCAACTAGTACCGCTCTCATTTCGCCGTCTTCAAATTTGGAAGAGATTCAACAGTTTCCAACCTCATCTCCATGGTAAAATAAATTTACTGTCATTCTCGAACTAACATTTCTTTTTTTTTCAGCACAATTGAAACCTGGTTAGATTTTATCAAAGCAACATATTTTCTCTCAATTTATTTTTTACAATTATTAAACTTTTATCTTTAGTCCACCCAGTGTTCCTATTAATCCTATGAATCCACCTCCTTCTAATGATCAAGCTCTTGGAAATATTCCACAAGGTCCTCCATCAACTCAACCTCGTCCAGCTATTCAGAATGCTCCAAGCCTCTCATCTGCTGGAAATCAAGGACCACAACTTTCACCAGTATATTTCTTAATTCCAAACGTATCGTTAATACTATTCGTACAGACTCCATGCTCCAGCGCTCCAAATGCTCCAAATGCTCCAAATGCTCTAAATGCTGCACCCTGCTCCAGCCCATGCTCATCACTTGCTGCTTCAGCTCCATGTGCCGCAAACCAACCATGTCAAACACCATGCAATGTTCTTCCTCCACGAGAACAATTACCATGCTGTTTCATTACAATCCTAGATGGATCAGCTCATATCTTCTGTGGATGTGATGGAGATGGAGTATGAAAGATGTTTCATTTATATCAACTTAATTGATTTTTCAGACATGTATCGATGATCCTGAGAAATACATTGGCACATGTCAAGTTAAACAGAGAATTCCCGTCAGCACTCCAGGTAATTCAGAAGTTTTCTTCATTCACGACCATATAATTCCCACACATTTCTAGGTAAAATGCTTATTCCATGTTATCAGGGTTACCTCTATGGCGTCAAGTAAGACATTCCAAATACAGATTCATATATTTCATTTGTTAATTCATTTCAGTGTCACAGCCATTGATGGATGTCCCGCTGATGGTGTTGTCAGCAGTGCTACCGGATTCACCTTATTTACTTCAATTCTAGCTTTATTGGCATGCTTATTCTGTTGTTACTTCTAAGTTCAATAGAGATATAATAAGTTTATTTATGTTTTTATTTTATTATAATTTAATGGAAGTTATATGCTTAGAATTAGAATATAATCATGTTATGTCTATTTTCAAATTTTAAGTAAGTTTCTAAGAATATTTAAGCTCATATGAATTAGCAATGTTCAAGCTTTATATTGATTTATCTTTATTTACTCGTATTAAATTAAAGTCTTTTTTTTTCTTTTTTTAAAAACAATTTCTACTTTTATAAATAAAAAAAAATAGAACAAGAAAAGAAATAATAAAGTAAAGCTCTTAAGATGAAAATGAATAAATTGAAATTGAAAATGAAAAGAAAACAGACAGTACTGAATATCAAAACAAACATGTTGCACAGATAGACTATGTCATGAGTGAACTTCTTAATTATACAAAAATATTTTTAAATAAAAAATAATAATAATAATCTAATTCATGAAGAGGTAAAGAAAGACGAGGTAGCACACATATAGGTACAGACATTTAGGCTAAGAAAAAATGAAAATGAAAATGAAAATATAAAAAGTTATTATTATTATCTATATACATAAATTATTGTTTTTACTTTCAAAACACATAAACACAAACAAGAAATGATGTGTTCATGCATGATGTATCTATATATCTATATATGTATATATATATAGTATATAGTTAGTATAAGTACTATATGATGATGTTTTGAATAAATAAATAGAAATAATCATATAATTAAGGACCAATTGGATCAGCTCCATTGAAAAAAGCATAATTATTATAAAATGCATGTGATTCAACATTTTCTCTGTGTATTTGAGCATGCTCTTCTTTGCTGACACATTCGAAATCACCCTGCAATCCATTCACTTGTATAAGAATTTGTATACGTATGATCTTCTTTACAAAAGCGAGTAATCGTTTTCATTTTCAGTAAAGAAGAAGAAGAAAAAAATGAAAAAATGAAATGACAATTGGAATCAAAAAAACGATAAAGGAATTATATTGAATATATATATATCATATATATGTGTGTATGTGTGAATATATACCTGGAATGCTAACCGGTGAACGCCTCTTCCATCACAATCTCCATCATCATCGTTGACTTCTATCACATTGCTTTGTACTTCAACAGCTCTATAATATATATTATTATATATAATTATATTATTAATTATAAATATAATAATATCTTAATATTTCAAGCAATGCAACCAATTTCATTTTTTTTAAATAACATTAATGTTCACGTGAGTTCACGTCAATATATTGAATATTTAAATTGTACCACATATGCTAATTAGGAATTAAATACAAAAATCGATAATCTTTTTTCTTTAAAGAATTACCTTGATGGTGGAACACAAACATAATCATAAGCATCAATAGCTCTCCACTCTCGTCCATCTATACATTCATTTTGACCAAATGTCTTTCTTAAAATAAAGTTGTTGAATTAAAAAGAAAAAGCTTGTTTTTGTATTTTTAAAGTTAAAACCTTGATAAGAAGAAGATATCACGTTTATGTTGAATATCAATATCGTCTTGAGTTACTGTTCTATTATATTCAATACAGACAAATGGTACTCCTTTTGTATTCAAATGCTCATGATCATCAAGATATATTTGTACATCATTTTCTTGACAATTCTCCTTGAAATATATATATATATTGATTATATATTGATTATAAATATCTATTACCGGCTTGAATGTTGTTACGATTCTAACATCAGCACTATGCTTCTTATGATTAATTCGTTCTACCTAAAAAGATGAATGATTGACTTACATACTTATGTATCTATGTTTGTTGTTTGTTTGTTTATCAAATATCCAATATGCTATATCATTGTTTTTATAAGAAAACAACATACTTTTACTCGTATATATTCAAAAGTTCCATCAAGACTAGTTGAAATGAATTTGATCCATTCGGTGTCTTCGGTTAATTCATCATATTCGTTCAAAGCATGCGTTACAAGCGTCGAATAATATGATAAGCCAACTCGATGTACGCGATGAATGACAATAGCTCCCTTAAATTATATGGATATAGTTAAAGTAATTATATTGATTTATAGAATTATAAAACCTGCTTAATTCCAGCATCATTGCCTACAGGTGTACGATATTCAATCGTATACACGTTTCGAGCATCATCTCGATCATACGGTATTTGAACTAATAGCCAACCATTTGTATGACGATGAGGTACTGATAATGAGGATAACCGTAATGTATAGTTAGTTCGACCATCTCTGAAGATGTTTGCGTTGAAATTGATGAAAATTAATTAGATGAAGCAAACCTGCCAAAGTAGGAAATTCGATTCATTGGCAACCATCCAAGATAATCAAGATGTGGACCGTTTAAGCCTGGCCCACTTAAGCCATAAGTTGAAGGTCTCATGAAAGCATTAGCTGTGGACATGAGATCATAATGATCATCATATTCGCCCAATGCTGAATATGGAAATATCTATAATGATATTGATGAAATTATATGGAAAATGATAAGAAAACTATAATTTCTATACTTTCTTCTGACGATCACTATATGAATGACCTATGTTCATGCTGTGAATCATTTCATGTGCTAACACTGATGAGAATATTAGCTTAGGTGTAAGAAGAACACCTGCAACAAGAGAAGTGAATATCGTTTCTTCAGAAGCATAGCTACCAGTGTCCTTTCCATATACAGCTGTTTGTTCCGTATTTATAACAGTAATACGTTGTTTATGAATCAGATATCCATTCTGTTCAGCAAATGAAATGCATAATTGCTTTGCTTTATCATATAACTATAACATATAGTAACAGAGGTATCATCTTCAATGCCAAAGTCAAAACATACCGCAAATGGACGTTCACGCTCTGTTTGAAGTCGTGGATCTCGTAGTGCCATACGAAGAATTTCTTTTCGTGTCCATGGTAGATGTAACCATTCAGTTACATTAGATCCTCGTATTGTGTATATAGCATTAGATACGGATGAAAAATAACTTTCGATAGTATCTAGAAAAGTTCGTATGAGAAAGGTTGGAAAAGGAAAAGTTTTTTGAAACCTGGATTATTTCCTTTTGTCATCCATTCACGAAACCATTCAGCTGTTCGTGGTTCAAAATCAGAATCTCGTAACTTGCACAAGACTACAGACCTAAATGTTGGAAAAGTTGAGAAGCTAGTCATAACAGTTGAATTTCAAAAGTTTTCTAAGATAAAAGAAGTTGATGATGAAAAAATGCTTTACCAAGGTTCATTGCCTCTTCTTGGAATGGCAGATGTAAGCCACGGAATCAAAAATAACAACAGTTTCATGACATTTCCGATATATCTTCAACTATAAATATTATAGTTTTAATATGTAAAATATATAAAATAGTTTACAAGTTATTGATGAGAAAAGATAACAAAAACTAAAAGGTCAATTATATGTATAATAAAAAATAAGAAAAAACAGTAATTTTGATAAGAAAAGAGGAGAGAAAAGAGGAGAAAATGAGATAGATAGGATAAACAAGAGAGAGAAAAAGAGAGAGAAAATGGAATTGAAAGTAAGAGAGAAAGAAAGAAAGAGAGAAGTCGCACAGTGAAAAAAGAGATGGAAAGTTGAAGAGAGTGAAAGCTGGCACACTCGGGATTAATCTGATCGAAATTGGGAAAAAGACTGTAGAAGAGGGGTGGCTGATATTGGGCTAAGGGGGGGGGGGGGTATGAAACTATCTAATGTTAAACCTAAACGATATAATTTGGAGATGATCCTTCTAGCCATGATATGAAAGGAAAAAAAGAGAAAAAAAGTCGATTAGTTATCGATGTATTGGAACAGGCATGCTGTAAACGGACATGTTGTATCTAATCTGATATGCATTCCTAACCAATATTGGGTTGAGAAGACGATAACAACTACAAGATGAAGACAGACAACAAGAAACAATCTCCACAGACTGACAAACTGACTAACCCGAAAAGGTCGATCATCATCATCATTATATCCTCTCTCTCTCTCTCTCTCCCTCTCTCTCTCTCTCTCTCTCTCTCTCTCTCTATCTATCTTTTTCTCTTTGAAATAGATACTCTTAAATTTCACAAATTTTTTTCAAATCTAATTGAATAGCTTGAAAAAGAAATAATAGAAGGAAATAGAAAATGGGCAATGGTTTGAAGGAAAGTGAATGAGTATTTGAAATTACAATAACAGAAATATCGGTCAGCATAGTTTGCATAAAACTTTTTTTTTTCAAAAAAAAAAGTTTGAAGACTATTCGAAATGGGAATAAACCTATGTGTTATAGTAATACAATTATACTAAAAAGAGGATACACATATGAGGTAGGTTGAAGTGATTGGGGATGAAGTCCAAAACATTTTTTTAAAATGTTGAATGAAACGAGAATTGAATGGATAATTTGAGGAACAATATGACACAAAAGAGAAAGATAAACGATGAAATACCAAATAAAGAATAAGCTAGTTTCTAGCTGAGCTTCATCATCATCATCATATGCAGTTAAAGAACAAAAGACATATTACGATGGGATCAACTTGTTTAGAAACTTCAAGCAGCTTAGGTTCTTCGAGAAAAGAATGGAACGAAATGCTAGCTTATCTTAGAAACGTTTTTTTCATATAAAGCAATTGGAATGGAAAGACGAAATAGTGAAAATCCGTAACTAATGAAAGTTGATTCTCGAAGATTTAAAGATAAAATTCATTTTCCTCGCATGGAATGAAAAAAAGTTCATGAGTTTCTACATAGAAATGATCATGATTACAAGTTTCTGAACATGATGATGCTGCTGATCAAAGAGTGGGGGGGGGGTAGATAGTAGGGTAAAAGATGAATCTAATGAAGTAAAGTGATAACTTCATAAGGAAACAAGTGTATACATGAGATGAAATGCTTTTCATACGTGGACGTGTATGGTTAGATAGTTGAATGTAAAATCTGTCTTTCTGATCATAATCTGAAAATGAAAGGAGGAAAGGAAAAAGGCCGCATAATTCCATGAAAGTATGTTACTAGGTATGGCAATGAAACGGAAATTTCGCATAATTGTAGGATTAAATTCAAATAAATATTTTAAAAATATAGTTTAATAACCAGATCTGATACGACTAGCTGTCCCTAAAGCATGAATTTTTTAAACATTTGTTCTGAGAAGATGAAGCCAATCTGAACAAGAAACCTATAAAGGACATGCTTGCTAGTTCGAAGTCCAGGCACGTACGTGATTGGGATAAATCTCATACAGAGAAAAAAAGGCTTATTGTTTCAAAGACGGTTTGACTGTTGGATGTAGATAATCATCTGGCTTGTTGTCCCAGTATATGGTCAGAGCCAGTTTTCGAGTTCCTTGGTCATGTCGGTTTTCCCTCGCCGGAATCTGCTTGTCGCTGCTTATCATTGTCAAAACGGGGTGCAAAACTTCTTCTTTTTTTAACGATTTTAATTTAGAATCTTATCATTTAAAATAAATATCATCTAGAAAAACGAGAGTTTACTTGAAAATACTTGATACATATTGATTTGAAGCTATAGATGAAGCATCGTAAATTCTAATTATTTCTTTTTTTTTGAATGAAATTTCATTTTGAAACTTTTACAACCATCAAATTTTTTGTATTTTATCATTCAAATCTTAAATTGTCCGGTTTTCTCACTTTAAAATCATTGAGATATCGGAAGTAAGCTTTATCTGTTAATCTTTTTAAATTGAAAAAATGCTATTATGATAGTATGAGAGAGACATATGTATGTACATACATATGGTCTGAGCAACATCAATGAGGATACAAAAAGAAGAGAATGTACAACAACTTTTATTATTTTTATAATTAAATATAATTATTATACAAAATATATTGGAATGATAATATATATACAATATATTATAATGAGATCGTAATTATTAATATAGTTAGCATAGTTTAAAACATTCGACGTGGTGCTGTCTTCTTTGGTACATGTGTTACAAGTAGAGATGATGAGTTAGCGTATGGATCTGTAAAGTAATGAGGAAAAAACTTAAAAAAAGAAATTGATACATGAGAATTGAATATCAACACGATAGTTAATTGTAATCAAACACAATTTGATGTGAATGATAAACTCGAACAAGTTGTTGTTGATATTCGAAAGATTTCAGAAGATGTGGTAGTGATGGTGAGGGGGGGGGATAGAGAAGGTGGAAGGAAGAAGAAACTTACTTTTCTTACACACTTTATAATAAAAAATGATGGAAATTGTCATTACAACTGTGAATACACCAAAGGCTAATGTTATTTGTTCGCCTCGTTGCATGCTGCTGGAAAAAACTTTTTTTTAATTGACAGAGTATTTCAAAAATAATGTTATTTTCTGTTTTTATTTATTATTTTATAAGAAAAAAAATGAGAAAAAAGCATATGTCTTATATGAAATAATTGTTTGAATGATGATTAACTTATTAAATCTTATTTGAATATTTATTATATATTTAACTAAAAATGAATAAATTAACTATGTGACAATGAATTGAATACAAACTGAAAGCTCAGAGCATCAACATTAAAACTTGGAGCTTAAGCATTTTCAATTTTAAAATAATTTTAGTTTATTCGAAGTTAAATCTTTATAGAAGAAATTAAATTCAGCCTACAAACCTTACTGATTCTCCATTACAAAAGAATGATGAATACATAGAGAATAATTAGTATTTAACATCAGAAGACAACTAACTTTCACTGAAAAAATTGAAGAAAAAAATAAAAAATTAATAAATTTTTTGATTATTATGTTAAATATATATGTATATATGCATATATTTATAATAATATTAATTGCAAAAGACCCGGAAGAAGAAAAAATGTTGTTCAATGGTATTGTAATATCAAAATTTGAAAAGAAAGGAGTTTCGAACGAAATAAAATAAATAGGTGTCAGTTGTCTGTAAATCACACATGATAGATAAGTTCGAATTTTAAAATTAAAAGAAATGTTTGAAGAACTAAGCAAAAAGTATTCTCAATTAAGAACATCATATAGTTTGAAATAGTTTGAAAATGTGATTTTGAAATTGAATGAAGACTTCAATTCATTTGATTCACTTGTACATTAGATAAATGATATCTTATGAGATAGATAGATAGGGAGGGGGGGGAAGATACTTGTTTTATTGATTTGTTTATTCATTTACATTGAAATGTGACTCAGATTGAAGCATAGAAGAAACAACAATGCAAGAAAATGTTTTTTTTTCCTTATACGATGTGTTTGTTACTTCCTTGATGTGTCACCAGATGTCACGTGAAAATTCTTTTTTTTTCGGTGTTGATTCATTAAAGTTATTTTTCTGGAATTTTCTGGAAAAGTAGTTACTTTGGTTCTTATAATTACTTTAAATAGAAAATTTTTTAATCAAAAATACAGAAGATTATATGTAATTAATTAATTTGATTTCTACATCTTGGCAAGAAGATAGACAAATATTCATAATTGATACAATTCAGAATTACAAAATATAGTTTTATAGTCAAACATGAGATTCCAGGGCAGAAGATATTAGCTTGTCAAAATCCAAAATTCACAGATGCATAATGAGAGAAGATATACAGGTGCTCATAGAGCATATGCATGTACATGTATGGAAGTATACATCGAGATCACTCTCTTCTTCAGACATGCAATTACTTGCCGATGCCAATACCGAATCCATGTGAAAATCCGAAGCCTCCAATCGGTGTCATAATACCCAACTGACGTCCGAATCCTGAAGTATGATATGTACTTGATGATGATGATGATGATGACAATGTTTGTTATACGAAAAACAGTGTTTCAATTCATCTTTTCTCGACTCAAAGTTCAAGAATTTTAAAGAGAAACACCTCATCCTCACTCACGTATAGTTTTCTATCCAATTCTATAGATCTATTGGTTATAGAAAATCATAATTGTACAAAAAAAGGTGCAACAAGGTCATGAAACTCGCTCATTTCAGATCAAATAAAGACCCAAATTGCTATTGATCTTATATTTCTATTTTATATTTCTCCTTCTTTAGTATTAGCTTATGTCGTCCTCATACATACCCATATTGAAAAGTCCACTGCCACCTCCATAGCCACCTCCGTAGCCACCTCCGTAGCCACCTCCGTAACTTGGATAACCACTATAGCCATAGCTTGGATAGGAATATGATGGATAACTGTAAAATAGATTTGAAATGTCAAAGAATATTTTAGATTATTCAATTAGTTAACACAATCCCTCCACCAAACGAGTTCATGCTTTTCAAAGTGATTGAAATAAATTTAATGAAACATGAAAATAGATTAGAATCTGACACCATTACCCATTCAATTAAACTTACGAATAATATGGTCTATGATAATAAGTTGGATATCTAAATTAGTGGAAAAACAAGTTTTTGTTTTTTTTTTGTAAAAGAAAGTTTTTTAAATTTGAAATGTTTACCGATAATAGGTGTTATATTGTGGATAAGTGGGAGCACTTTGATGATAATGCACGTGTTTCACAACTTCCTCAGATGATGGGCTATAACATTTCAAATTAATATTTTTCTTTAAATTTAAACGAGAAAAAAAGGCATTTTCAATTGTTTTAAGAGTTTTAAAAAGCAAAAATTAGCCCCGTAGGGGGCTCGAACCCCTGACCGTTAGATTAAAAGTCTAACGCTCTACCAGCTGAGCTAACGAGGCTACAAGAAGTGGTTGTTACTCGTAGCATACCACATTGCTGGTGAAAAAGCAATTGTGTGCATGAAAACATCTCTTCTTTGATAATCAAAATCAAAATTTTGAAAATTATAATTCGTATAGGAATGAAAAGAAAAAAATCAAATAAACCTCGAATCCCCATAACGTCTTTTATTTTTCTCACGCTGATATTTGCGCCACATGTAGTATTCATAATCTTCGTCCGCTTCAGATGACCATGTAGCACGTTTATGATCATTCTGTGTAATAAAACGAATAGTTTCTGAACTATTAATGAATATCGTTTGTTACCTTCAGGTTTTTATTCTGAAGAGATTCTTTAAAACGTGCAAAGTCTTCTTGTTCTTTTTGATAATCACTTTCAGTGAACGGCTTTAGACATGACTTTAAAGTTGGTCGTTTGGCACATAATCGATCTAAATTAACAAATAAATTAGATTATTAAAATAATAATATTTAAAAAAATAAAATATTTAACCGGTTCCGCTATCACCATCAGCAAGATGTTATGAAAAATTATAAATAATCATCTATTCGTCAAATAAATGACGATGACGATGATGATGATGATAATATAGAAACAGAATGCCAGAAAGAATGTGTCTAAACTTAGACTTACCATGAAAAGATTTTCTGGCCGAATAGCCCTGATCAACACAATGTGAAACAGAGATGGTAACAAAGGAAATCAGAGCAAATAATAAGACATTATTCGTTATCATAGTTATCTGTAAAACTTTTGATTGAATCTGTTGTAGATTGACAGCTCAGCAGAGATTACAAGTAATTTTCTGAGAAAAATAAGGAAAGTAGAAGCTTTGATTGGTACATACATGAATGAAAAATATATTTGACCATGTGTAACTATAGCAAGACAACAGGTAATTATGTGTAAAAGATGTCAAGAGACAGTAGGGTATAGCTAGTAAACCAAGCATCCGGGAGGTAGTATGCGATTGATCGAAGAGATGATGAACACGGTGTCTATTGAATGAATGGTCCTTTTACATTCAAGAATGTAAAAGGAAATTATAGACAAAATGGGAAAATATGCGAAAGAAAACACGACGAACCCATTGACCAGGAGCATATCACATGTACAGGAATAGAGTAATAGGCTACACTGAATTGGTAAACCTATTGGACGAATTGACGATCATCAATATCAAGGACAGAAGTTTTTCATTTTATTTTCATAGTTTTCCAATCGTTTTCTCTTCGTTTTTCTTTACAATATAAGTTGAAATCGCAATGCTTTCTAGTTTGATTAGTTTGACAGTTTAGACGAGAATCAATGATGTAATCCTAACCTTTTTCATGTGACCTGTAGCCCTTTGCTTGTAGACGTTTTTATGTAATTTTCATCATCTGGTCATTTTCATCATCGTACTTTTCTACCATCAAGGTTAAACATCGTTCAAATAGATATTAGAAGCCTATAGTCAAGCTATACATATGTGTCTTGTCTCTAAGATGGAACAAAGAGAGTGCATGAAGAGTTTTATGAATTTCACATAAGCAACCATCATTTTCGGCTTTTTAATGGTTTTCTCTATTCAAAAGTCTCGACGAGGAGGAGATTGACGATAAAGAAATACGCAAGGGCATCTTATTCAGATGAGGTTGTCTGATGTTTGTTAAACCCTTCGTTTGGTTATAATTACATGATTATACAAAACGTTTTTCGTATACAAGTATGTATATTCAAGTTTGATTTATGAACATATATTCAGTCTTTACTTTCCGATAGGATTCTGATTCATGAGCAAAAAAATAAAAAAAAAACAAATGTTTTTCATGTCAAGAACAAACAAATATGAAAACAACAATTTAATAATACGCTTCTTCATGGGAAGATAAGAAATTACATTCAATTTAACCAACAAAATGAACAAGAGTTTGTATTCGTCTATACTAATTTTATTTTTTTTAATTCAACCTGTATATACGTTTGATTTATTTGGAGTTTTCAAGCATCACACGTTAGTATCACAGCTGCTAAATTCGGAAATAATATCTTATTTTTACAGAAAAAGTCCTACTGATGAGAATACTTTGACTACAATTCCACCCAGTACACCGGATTTCGATGAAGAACTCACAACTTATACTGCTACTACTACTACCACACCATCTACTACAACTTTAGACACAACTATTGCAACAACTACTACAACAACTACTACATCTTCTGAAGCAGATAGTATCGAACCGTTGGAAGAGCCCGAAACAGTACTACCTCCTGGTAAGTTGATTTTTACAAAAATATTGTAACAGCATTGATAATGTAGTAACAGAATCTACAACTCCACATAGTCAGATTCCAAAGCCAACAACAAAGCTTCCTTCTAATCATCATGGTCATCATTTCAATCATCATTTCCCTATTGGTAGTGGAGGTTCATCACATAACGTGGGATTATAAATTTTTTTACTTTTATACATATACTAATAAGTAAATGCATAGTAATTTATAAATAAATAAACAAAGCAAAATCTTGAATTTGATGTTTTAAGATGAATTTACAAAAAATTTGAATATTTTGCATTAGCATAAATAGTAATTAAAGCATTGTCTATCTCATTTCTAAATTTCAATTTTCAAACAATCGGTTGTTTATTTTAATTTTGTTAAATAATAATAATATTATTATTATTATTACATTATATCATATAGTAATATTTTACAAAATAAAAATAGTCATGTGCGATGAAAGTCGGACGCCCCTATCTCAGAGGACCCAGAAAACCCCTTCAAACTACAAAAAAAATTTTAATTTTTTAAATTTAAAAAATAAAAAGATATGGAAGTTTCTAGTGGGTATTCTATTGTATATGAAAGAAATCACAATGCTTTAGAGTTAAATAACTATATTTTTCAAAGACAATGGTCTAATAAATGAATTTAAAAATATTAAAAGAGAGGAATGAAAGACATAAACAAAATTTAAGAAATATAAAAAAAAACATTTTATTATATTAATATATAGTATACTATACACTTAATAGAATTCTTTAAACTTTTTTTTTGGTAAAAGTTAAATGTATGATATGTTAGGTCGACGAGGATGTATAGTATAGTATATGAGATGGTTAACTTTCTATAGCAATTTCTTTTTTTTTTTTGAAGAGTCTTCTGTAAGAGAGAAATTGAAAATAATTTGAGTTACTTTTTTAACTTACTATATGGAATTTCAGTTAATTTATAATATGTAATAACGGAAAATGTAAATAATAATGTAAATCCAAGCATCCAAAAAGTAAAAATTTCACCAGATTGAAATTGAGGAACCTGAAACAGGTTATCATAGTATTTCTATATTATTAATGTTTATTATTAAACAATTTATGAATGAACGTACAGGTTCTGTTGTGATAGCCATGCTCTGTGATAGTTTGTTCTCTTTCTTTTCTTTTCTTTTCTATTAGAAATATCAATGATAATATTCGCTGAATTAAATATAATTATATAAATTAGTAAAATAAACATAATTTTTAATGAAAATGTAAAGAAAACATTAAAGAAATATAAAATTAAAATGAAATATTATTAAAATAGCAGAGCTTTGAAGCTGGTACGAAGCAAAGTCGGACAAGTTAAACGTCCAACGCCAACTGCTTATTCCAAATGCACATATTGATTTCTCTAGCTTCTCTGGGCTCTCAATTGAAAGACATTATCTGCGAGCTATATCCGAAGAACACTACAACGGCACAGATGGTATAAGCATTAGCTTTTCAGTTAAAGTTGTCTCTATGGTGCTATGCTTGTCAGCTATTTTTGCTGTTTTTATGTTTCAATTTTGAAGCAAAAAAAACGGCGAAGAAAAACTGTGAAAATCTGATATAAACAGATATATTTGAGATTTTATTGAATAAATTTTCTATATTCATATAATTGAAGAAGATGAAAATCAAACACATATATAGTTACATACACATCTGACCCAATCGCAATATTTTTATTTTTTACTTTCAAGTAACTGGTCGGTTTATTTTGAGATTTGAATGAAGTGACATCTCTTCATCTAATATTGGAAATTATGATGCAACTTCAGACGAATGACAGTACTTCTAACTCTTATGAACAAAGAATAGAAACTCCAAAGGGTCATTATTCAATTGTATTTAACAATATTGTGTTAACGAAAAGCTTTAAGGTCTTAGTCCTCCACCTGGATATGGAACTGTTGAAAAATCAAATGTGTCACATGATGATGTACCTACAACATTGAAAAATCTTCAATTTGATAACACTCAATGGGAAAATTCTCAATTTCATGATGAAAGTAAATGCAGTTCTCCATTTTCAAAAGGATCAGGTTTACTTTTTATAAGAAAAATAAAACATGACAATTTCTTTAAGACATTTCACCAGCAAAATATGTTTTACGGGAAGAGAAACAGATATTTCTTGAAAAAGGTGAAATTTTACTGAAAAAGCCGAAGAAAGAATTAGTTTTATATTGTATTGAAATGGTATTATTTGCATAGTTAACATCTTCAAACTTAATTTTTTCTGTTTTTTTTTAAGTTTCTAAACGCATCAGCCATATGTTTATGGAGTTTTCAATCGGAAATGGAGATGGTTCCTCGAATATTAGTTGGTGGAAATCTTATAATTATGATAATTTCAATTTTATTTACAATTAATGTTGAAGTAATTAATATTTTTGAACACCTTTCATTTGAAATTCATATATTTAATATAGTTCTTCCGAAAAAATGTGAAGTGTTATGGAGCTACAAGTGCACAAATGAAAATCTATTATATCCCATATTATTGGAAGATTCTGGTAATTTTTAAAAAATATTAGTTTCAATTGAAAAATTTCAATTTTAGATTCATTTTTCATTTCTTCTTCGTTTTATTTTATTATTTGCTAATGTAACTTTATCATCATTAACAAATTATTTTAATTATTTAACTATAATCTTTATATGTATTCATATAATTCATACCTTTCTAAATATAACTCAAATCTATTTTCTTATTAAATGGATAAAATCTAAACAATAACTTCATTTTATTTTTATATTTTTAATGAAAAACATTATATATTGAACTATAAAAAGATTTGTTTATAACCTTTATATGAAAAGTTATTATGCTCACAGTCGGATGAACTGATTCAAAAGCTTTATTTGCTTAATATTTAGTCAAGCTAAACACTAAAATCCTATATAAGCATATAGCTTATGATGAAATTGGCGAAGAAAAATGCGATTTGTTCTCACTATTTTACATTTTATATCTCTAGCTTATTCATTGAAATCATTATCAGTAGTAAGTATCTGATTTACATTTCATATTCATTATCTTCATCGTCTTCAGAAACTACCAGACATATCAGCTATTCGGTTTCAAAAGTTTACCGATATAGCATCTACAACCGCAGAAATTCCGTCGTCGTCTGAACAAACTGAAGCTCCTGAAATTTCTACTATAGAGCTAGAAGTGATTACTGACAAATTCGATACGACGACGACAACGCCCACAACGACCACCGATTCAGAATTCGATACTACCTCTACACCAACTACTACAGTATTACCAGTTAAAGTGACAACGGAACCAGAATTGATTACCTCAACTACAACACTAATGGAAACACGCGCTACAACTAAATTACCGTTGCCCAAGTACTATTTTCATTTCAAGTTTGAAAGATAAATATTGAAAATTTTCCAGATGTTTTGATCAATATAGTAACTGCCGAGCAGTCCAACATCTCTGTACAGATTCTGCATACAAAGCTGTGAATTTTAAAGGATTTTTGAGATTTAGTTCATGCATCAAGTTTTAGATCATGATCACATCCTGTGCTCGAACATGCGAACTTTGCAAACATTTCGTCCGATTACCTATCGAAGAACGATGTCAAGATAAGGAAAAGGAGTAAGCTTAATCAAATTCAAAAAACAGCTTATTATGTGATCTTTCTTCAAATTTCAGTTGTCCTATATGGGCTGATAACGGCTTCTGTCACTCAACGTTTTATACATTTGCTGAGAAATTAGAAAAATGTATGAAAACATGTAAATTATGTTGATTATATATTAATTTATATGTAAAATTTATATCAATTTCAATCCGCTATTGCATATACCGCTGTCATCATCCTCGTTGTTCTACAAATAAATTATTTTAAGTAATTTAATAGAATTTCATCAAGCTACTGTAATGAACTTACATGTATTTTTGGAGAAGCACAAACAGAAGTATGATTGAGTTCTTTAGCGCTGGCCTAAAAATTGAAAATTTTGAAGAAAATGAGAGAAAATAGAATTCATACAGTTTCATTAGCTGCTCTAACTGTTATATTCGATAATTGGGTAGCACTCAAACGCTGAAATAAATTTTTAATTCTCTCTTTCCTTATCAATTTCATGTTCTAACCGTTGCTAATGGAGCTTTTGCTAACGTTTTTGGGTCAGGCATCTCACATAACTGGAAAATCAAGAATCATGTGAAAAACCTTAGCTTCACCTTAGCTTACCGGATTATTCGTTTTATTCAGTTTACTGCTCTGAAAATATTGTTTAAAATAAATTCAAAAAAAGATCAAACCGATTCAAGCGATGATGAAGTTTTAGATTTGCTATAACTTGTTCGATATAGGCTGGCAGCTCTGACGAGCGTGTGCATGTGAATTATTATAATTTATGCTGAACTTACTTTGAACTAGTTTGAGGACATCTACCTAATTCCGTTGTTAAAGCATTTAAAGTTGTATTTTTTTCTTGCTAAATAGAGATTTATATTTAATACTTTATTATTAATTTCATATAATAACCAATATAGATTTTCTCAAAAAACCAATAATAACGGCTGCAATAAAACAAAACAAACTCATAAGCATGATAAAAGTTAACTAAAATAAAGATTTGAATTATAATGTTTTTTTTTTCAAACAAAAACAAAACCATTAATAATGCCAATAATTTATCAATTTTAATATGTATTAGTTGAAAGTTTTCAAGTTCAGTTAAACTATAATTGAATATACTATATGATATAGATATATTCAATTTTACCTGTCATCTGCCTTCATATTTGGCTGATCGACCGACCAATCACGCGTAATTAAAAAATGAAAATGAAGTCAAGTTTTTAGTCAGCTCAGCAAGTTGGAATATCAAAAGTGAACTCCGGAAAGGTTAACAGTCGCACAGCACTTTTATCTCTTATAAGTTTTTTTTCTAAAAAAAAGCTTCATTCCCCCCAATATTCGGAAATATCTACCGTACACTTTGTGTTATTTCCGTCCAATTAACTTATGCTGTGTAATTTGGTCTACAAACTTTTTTTGTCACTTTGACATTAAAACCGACAATTGGAAAAAATATTTTTATTAAAACTTAGAATTGAAGTTGAGCATATATACCAGTATGAGAAATGGATGATTGGTTGAGCAGAAATATTGAAAGTGATGACTGGAAAATCAGCAAGAAAAATGAAAAAAATCATCCAAGCTGATCTTCAGCATATCGGAGATAGTATATCCAGTATATAACATTGAAAGTTACGAAGGCTAAAGGAAAGTAAACACGGCTTTTCCTATCTATCAGCTGAGCATATTTTCTATTTTCTTCAACTCGATTTATTCTATAATGGTTATAATAAAAATAAAATAAATTAAATTTGAAATAAACCTTTCTTCTAAAGCTTTTCTCTTTGTACTTGTTAGAAGATTTCTACGGAAATAGAGCTGTTGACCATTGTATTCTCTTAACTGTTTTTTCTCCAGGCAAGCCTCGGTATTGGCATTGGTTGTATTCAGAGCTACGTCATAACAAGCGCCATTAGCCTATAATTATTCAATTTGTTCAAACATCCGAAACAGTAATCAAAACATTTTTTTCTTTATAATGTGCAACTAGATCATGAACTTGTTCACTTAAACCCTTAACAGGCTTGTCCTTGTGCTTCTGCTTACGTCGAGTGCAGTAGTTAACAACCTGCAGAAACAATGGATGAAATTACGGTAATATTCAATGGCAAACTTACTGTAAATTCAATCATTGCAGAGAAAACGAATGTCATACAAGCTCCCATCCAAACATCAATAGCTTTAACATATGATGCCTGAAAAACCAATGTAAGCAGTCATATAAGATTTGCCTTGTTCTTGGTCAAGAAATATCAGGCGACATAGGCAATTGAGATTGGTCATTAAGCTTAAAAATGGAAACAAAAAGAAAAGAAAGAGCTTGTATAAGAATAACAGCAGCATGATGGGAGAAAGCAAAAACATCATTCGTGTATATTCACAGCCATGTGAGTTATGTTCGAAAAACAACAAACAAACAGCATGAAACTTCATATTTTCATAGCATACAAACAACGCATAACTAGCATAATTTAAGATTTTGAAGTGCGAAAGGAAAACGAATTTTTGCATTATACCTCAGATATTGGTTCCTAAACAATGGCTACGTTTAAAGCGAAAAAAACTATTTATATGGATAATGAAGAAGTAAAGTTAATTTTAAAATTTGATTGATGAGATGTAACAGTAACAGTACCTGTGGTAAAGCCATACGTGCAGCACTGCTTTGTGTTGCTAGCGTCAATAACGTTGTAATAGAAAGAGATACCTAAATCATTTATTATATAGTATTATAATAATAAATATAATTATAATCAAGGATTTATCTAAATTTTTAAGCTGCCAAGTATGGTAATCAATTAGCATATTACGTAAATCAGCGAGGTTTAGTTAGTTTTTTCATTTTTCCTTGTTGGCGTCTATTACTCGGTTGTTTTCATTTAATATCACTTTAATTTATAATGTATTAATTATAAATATATATTTAGATAGCAAATTCTATGATAAAGCTTACACGTCCTGGAACTGCTTCAACATCTAACCAAAAGCTGAACCATGATATAACAACTATGAGAGCGGTAGGAACATATGACTGCAAGTTATTATTATTATTCCTTTTATCATCATAATATAAATTCAAATTTTAAGAAAAAAAACGAAGAAACCTGAATAATATGATGCATTATTTCTCGATCAACACGAAATTCTGCCCAAGCACATGACCAAATACCTGAAATACTATTAATTCCTTTTTTGCGTTCATATGTTAGTGCTGAAACCTGTTGCATAGGTATCATTTCGAGTAAGAAATGAGATATTTCGAAGTCTCATATCAGGCATTCGTATTTCCTCATTAACTTCTACAGGTGATATACCATTCCATTTAATTTGTAATTGTTCTATATCATAAGCATCTATAATATTCTTCTTTTATGAAAATTTGTAAGAATTTGATACGAACAGCTAAGAATTCGAAGACCACAGCTTTGGGAATCCAAAGGATAACGAGCTAAGTTCTGCATACAAAGCACAGTCAAAGAAATCCTAAAACCCATAATATTTTGAACATTTTCATTTTAATTCTTTTACATATTCATAATCCTAAAGAACTTTCTTATAAGTTGATTAAAGAATTAGCTGATCATTGCTCAAAGAACTCAGTAACTATTCATATCCTTAGGGGATATACTCATATTTAAGAATAGTTTTCTATCTATCTTAACTCACATAATTCAAAGCTATTGGCTTTTCTTTTTGGATAAACTAGCATAGTCTACTCCAAATATCTATGTGTATATACATCTATGTATATAGTGTACTTTTATAGATTGTCAAAAAAGAGTCCTGTGGGGAAAAGAAGCTCACACGAAGTATTAGAACAAGTGACACGACATCTTTTCATACATTTTTGGAAAAGCACGGAAATATCCATTTTTCTGACAGATACTCTTTAGCCTTCTCTCATTTTCTTTTAAAATTGATGACCTCCGACAACATCATCATCATCACAGCTTTAAGCTGCAGCCATAAAATATGATCTTCACTACTGATTTCAAATTAATTATACTATTTGTATATATTTTAAAATTTTCAAATAGGTATAAGCTCTCACCTACAATCATACCATACTGTGCCATTAGGATAGATCCAAACAAGAAAATTTGGCATGGTAATATCATGGAAACTAGCAGTACGAGCATTAGCAAAATATATATCTGGATGCCATAAAAGATTAAAAAGCTTTGGATCCTAAAGAAATATCCATTACTATACTGAATAACTATATTATAACATCTGTACAAACCTTAACCAAAATTCGTTTTGTATTGTTATGACGTAATCTAGCATCTTCCCATTTTTGTTGAAAGTAGATGTCAACTTGAAAATCCTTTAAAAAAATAAAAATTATTAAAGTTCTAAGCACATATAGTTTGAACTTTAATTCTATTTAAGCTTTTTCTTTGCATTCTTTCTTTTGAAGAAAAAGAAAAGAAAGATTTACCAATTAGGTACATTCATGAGGAAGTGACATTATGGAAAATATCTTTCAAACAATTGTCCCTTTCATTTGATACTACGAATTTAAATTTCCGTTTCAAGCACTTATGAAAAAGCTGTTCACTTATGCAAAATCTGTTTTCAGAAGCAAATAATGATCTTCATTGCTACTTCTGGAACTAAAATGCCTTTCCCATCTGTGTAGTAGAAGCATACTTGACTTTGTATGAGAATTGGATAACTTCACTTCGTGCTCTCATATCACCATTACTACATGAAGCACAGACACACACACACAGTATCGAATAATAAACATTTAAAGAACTGCTGGCTCATGTTATAACTTTTGACTATTCTCCCGTGATAATCCCACTGTTAGCTTTATGCAGAGGCTGATGGTACCGAGCTGCTGGTTATTCTATTTGTCTTGTTAAGGCGACAGCGAATCCTTTATGAATATCCATTGAAGCTGAAGGGTCACAAAGAGATGGAAAGAAGCTGCACCCTAAGGGGATATCAGCTTGAAAAAGAAAATTCCAAATGCTAATACTGATTTTCGTTCCTTTTTTGCACTTAAAACATCTTCTGAAGTGCTCGTTTTCAAATTTACAGAAAGAAGAAGATTATCTTGCACCTTTAAGCTGAATGGAATTTCTTTTCAGCAGAGTCAAGTTGTTGGTATCCCATAAAAGGATTTTTCTTCCCCCACAATTGTTTTTTTCAGTTGAAGTTGTTAAAAAGAAGACGTACAACATGTTTAATTGATTTGACGTTTGAAAATGTTTTTCATATATGCACTTTTTACTCAAAAGGAATACGATGAATAGGAGAGCATATTTTTAAGAAAATAAGCTTTTTCTCTTTCTTTTTTTCTTATAAATAACTGACCATTGTTTGAGCTCTGAACGATGACATTCCTTCAATGTATAATTGAATATATACCACTGTCGGCTTATCTGAAATATTAAAGTTTTGACAAGTGAAAAGCTATGGAAAGTTATTTCAATCTTATTTTTTGTTTCTTCAGTTCAAAAGTCTTAAACGGCCGGGTTGTCAATTGAAATTTCACACAGTAAACAGTTGGCTCTGTCACGAATGCTTCAAATTGAGGAAATAGCTCAGTTATAGCATAACCGGAAGGATAAAAAAAATGATTTTGAGTTGTATAATTTGGCTTTTTTCTTCTATTTGACATGTAAGTTACAAGGATGTTTCATGTTTGAACCACAAAAAAAAACATTTCCGAGTTTTAAAATAAGTTTATATGATTGATACGTTAGATGGTGTTACTATGAGCTTTGCTTAGAATATTATTTCGTAATATACTGAAAGGAATTTGAATGCTGGAACTAGAATTCTCTAATAGAATTATGAGAAATATGTAACTTTATTCTTTGATTATACACTCAAAATCGGACAAATTTGATGAGTAGATGATGGATATGTGAGACGACTATTGATTTCACTGTGATGAAGCTGATGAGCAACGTATCTATTAAGAGATATGATTGGGTTAGTATCATTCATGTAGGTTGAATTGAAAAGTTTGTAATGCTTGTCATGATGATATCATATGTTCAATCTCAGCTCCCCCTTAAATCATAAGTTTAAGGTTCAACTTTAACGACTGTCATGCTTCTATGATTCGCAACACAAAGGGGAAACAGAATAAGAGAATAGTATCTGAGGAATGCCCTGAGGCATGAAATTTTTCGATTTGGCCATTTATCTCGAACATTGCCCTTTTTAACCGGATATATGAAAGATATCCAATGAAATTCGGCAACACAACTTCAGGCCTGAGCTTGAGCAAGACGTTTTTTTGAAGAAGGAAATGCTTTTTTACTCGAAACATGCGATGACTCTCTGGGGGATTCAGCTCAGTTCAGTAGAAATGTTGAGAGCAACACCCTGTTGAACCTGTGAATTCCCTCTAGGCCCATGGATTATGCCCTTGTTTGGGGAGGTCTTCCGGCTTCAAAAAAACCGAATAGAGGTCTACTGAGTTGAAATTCGATAAAAAAAAACAAAAAATAAACAATTTGTTGAAAAAAAAAGAAGTTATGAGGCAAGAAAGGGCCAAACATAAACAAATTCTGGATACAGCGGGTCATGTATTCAGGGTAAGGCCTAAGTGAAGAAGTTTGATTATTGGTAACAAGATAAAATATTTGAAAAAGCACTCTCATTATGTTTTTCAAAACTCAAATGGGGTTATTGAGCTGATGTTATCTGCTTAACGAGGTGTTCAGCTTAATGACCAATGCTTGCATAGATTCACATAAAGATATTGGAATAAACGAGAAAGAAAGGACGGTATTCAAGTAGTTTCCGGCAATTTCCATTTGAGCAATTGTGAACAAAATCCGTTTTTCTCAGAGTTTTGAAGCTAATTTACTATGGGACTTTAATTCGTTCCCTATATTTCTAGGTTTAGTGGCTGAAACATGCTTAAAAGAGAGTCGAAAAATCTAGGTAATGGGAGGGGCAATGAAATTATTGGCCAAGAATTGGCTAATTTGAAAATATTGTCTGAAACATTAGTTTTAGAAAAAAATTAATCTCAGAGTCGATGAAAGTTGAAGATGCCTTAGAATATGAAACATTTTTTGTTACTTGAGTTGACACATTGTATTCTAGATATCACATGAAATTATTTAAAGCATGAATAGGTTAGTATTGTGAAACACTTGATTTTCATTTTAAAAAACTAATTAATTATATAAAAACAGAATTCACGAGGTTATACATATAACTTAAAAATATAATATTCTTCTCAAGTTTAAGCCTTAAAATAATAAATAGTACTCACCTAAATGCTGATTAGGATACGCATTTTTGTTATAATATGGACCAGCTGCTAGAATTTTAGTTACATCGTCAATTACATCTGGGTGAGGGGACATGCCCCGAATCCAGGTGAATTGCTCGAGGAATAGCAATACTAACATCAAGGAAAAATGTGAAGCCAGAAGGCCTGGCTTACATATTAAGAGGTGCATATAAGGAGATAACAAGGAAAATCAAGTATTATAGTCACGTCCTCTGTTGCATATCCTCTGAAGGAAGGCGGAGTTAGTTCAGTCTACTAGGTGCTCATAGGCGGAGTCAAATAAGTGTTATAGCTGACTATGAAAAGTGAGCAAAGGGAAGGAAACGTAGGAAGAAGAAAAAGAAGAAAAAGAAGAAGAAGAAGAAGAAGAAGAAGAAGAAGAAGATGATGATGATGATGATTAAAATATAATCCAGGAGCAAAAATGAAGAAGAAACTTGAGAAAAAAAAGTAGAAAAGGTTATTTTTTCCTTTTTATTGTTGAAGAAAGCAAAATTAATAACAAAAAATATATTTTGTATGTTCTATGTTTGCAAACTCAAATATTCTTCAAAATAAAGAGTAAGATAACTTTTCAGCGGAGCAAAAAAAAGTTTTGATGAAGATGAAGAAAACGAAAAGAAGCAAAGAAGTTCAATACGATGAGAAAGTTCTTATTTAGGTCTTTTAACGAAATGAATTCAATATTCGCTAAATTAACGATAGCGACTACCATAGTCATTTGATCACAATTTTCTTATGTAAAGTAATGAAAAGTATACTTCATCATCTGAACTCATAAAATTTTAGAACTAATTTGAGTTTTTTTTTTGTTGAAATGAAAGTACATGTTGTTCTTGATGATGACGATGATGATGATTAGAAGCTTTAGAATATATAATGCGGTGGTGAGTTTAGTGAAGTGGAAGCTTGAGCTAGCTTATCAACAGAACAGCATAACGGATGAATTTAAAAATTTTTTCTCGAGAAAATCCTTCCTGTCTATGCTCACAAATATGTTTTTTAATTTTTTTAATTAATACTTATTGAAAGCAATTCCGTTACTACATATGTAAGGAATGTCTTTCAACCTGACCGAACACCACATCCTATCTCACATCAACTTCCTCGTGAAATTTCCTAAGATATTCCTTCTCCTCGTGTTAGAGCAAAAAAGATCATAAATTCTTTTTTTGCGATTATTTCCTTCGATATAGTAGAATAGAGGAAGCTCAACACGTTTTTACAATTCATAAAAAGCTGAGACAATAGACCTGGGATATAGAAAACATCTAGCATTTTATTACCTAGAGGCCACATTGAAATACTCTAATTATATTATATCTTTTCTTTTTTAAGCTCACTTTATGATGATATGTCATGTATATCAACTAATAGTAAAAACTTATTTTATTTTTTTTTGCAATAAATGATCAGGAAGCAACAGAGTATTTGTAAAAACACCAGATTATACTTGACCAGCGCTTCCAACGTTTAATATTGATATTTTTAATTATTATTTATATTTTAGAAGTCGATAGATGACAATAATAATAATAATAATAATATATATATATATATATATATATATATATATATATATATATATATATATATATATATATATATATATATCAAATCTTTATCCAAATTGAACAGCTAAGGAAAAATTGCTTTATATTGTAGACAATGCTTCATTTCATACAATGTTTATGATGCTCCACGTAATACCTTTAGAAATAGAAAACAAAGTTCGAAAGGTATATCTAGATAGTTGCCGAACGAAAAAATATCCAAGCTTTTTTTGAGCTTCATCGGCTTCAAGCAGGTTGCTGATTCATAATGTATTTTATTCGGTAATAATACTTCATTACTATTATTATGATTCATGAACTAAAAATTACAAATTAAGCATTTCAAATCCAAAATTGTTTAAGCTTCAAGCCCTTAATATTTTAAATGTTTATCGCATTACGGTAGTAAATTGCGTACTGCGTACCATATATACTTATAGTTAAGCTATAGTTTTTGTTTAATTATGCTTAATAACATAATAATTATGGTTTTTGATAGTTTTAAAGCATTGTGTATAAGCTCAGTACATTTGTTCATGATCTATTTTGATTTTCAGATGTTAGCCAATAGTTTTAAAATTAGTTCTCACCAATGTAGGGGGATCGCCTCATCTTCCGTTTTATACAAGAACAAAGCAGGAAAACATAAAGTAAGAATATATAAGTATATTGAGGTTCATAATTTATTTTAGGCAACTGTTGATAGATCTCGAATGCTTACTTATGAAATGGCACAAAAACCTCATCATATCGGTGTAAGGAAATCCTGGTTAACTTGGCATTCTCAGAACTTGGAAGGTTTGTTGTATTTATATTATTATAAGTGTTTACTTCTAGTTCCTTATTGCTTTAACATTGTATTATTATATTTGTATAATTTTTTCTTTAAAATTTATCAAACCTTATTCGGTAAAACTATTTTATGAAAGTGTTTCAGAGTTTAAACAATCACAGCCCTTAGTTGTTGCTCAGGATGAGGTTGTTAGGCGATTCATCCGAGGATTCTTCCCACAAAACGTTGTTGTAAGCGGGAATGAAGTAAAACATTGTTGATATGAATATTGAATATATATTAATGAATTTTTAGCTTGTAATCAAAAGAAGAGGAAATGTTTTAATTGTTGCTGGCTTTCTACAGCATTCCCGACGGCTCGATATTAGAAAGCTGTACTGGATGTTTGGCTTTGCTGAAGAATTTTTATCCATTCTCCTCAAGCAGCCTGTGAAGTTAGAATTATCATTTGTAGAGAGTGAAGCAGATGTAGCTTATAATTATATTTAGATTTAGTTGTATAGTTTATCAGTTTTTAATGCAAAATCAGATTCTGATATGGTTAAGTTGTTATGTTTATAAATTTTATTTGTATTCCTTCTGGAAACAGCATAGTAAACAAATATGGATATGTGTTATTATATAATGAAAGAAAATGCAAAAATCTTCGAACAAGAAACGAAAATTCAAAAAGGTGCATATCATTAAAACAACAAACTGTTGGCATCATTGGTCGCTTTCCGTGCTGATATGGAAATATGCCGATCACACAAATCATCGATCCTGATAATTTATGAGATGCTCAACGAATGGAAATATTTGTAGGCAAACATAGTAGGCGATTCAAAATTTTTTCTAGATGTTCTATGTGATCAGTATGTTCTCTACACCTGTAGGAGGAGATTAACTTCCCGCGGAATGACTAAGACATTTCGAACAGGCGAAAGTGCCTTAGAGCCTATTACATCATGTGCGACTTTCCTGATAGTATACCATTTATGGCCAAGAAGCTAAGAGCAATGGTTTTCCCAAAGAGGGAAGAGCTATCTAGAACTCCTTTCGGAGATAAGATGGCATTCGTTTTGTGCTTTTGTTCATTACATTAGTTGCTCTTTGTTTCGGTCTTTTTATAGCTTGAGAATTTAGATATGCAAGCGTGGGCAGCCTTAGCCTCATTCTTAGCTATAGTTAGTCTTAGTTTAGCTAAAGATCCATTTTATACTAAAGATGTGTTCGTGGATACAGCTCTCGGAAAAATACAGGTAATACATCTAGTTCATTAGAATATAGCGTGATATTCACGTGAATCAAATTTATCTATCATTTGAACATTTCGCTTTGGCATGAGCGGTTGCACACTTTTGATCATTTAATTCACAGACTAGTATTCTAGGGATTTCATGTAAACTATGGCTCTGATAAATCAAAGCTTTACTATGGAGAAGGAGATGTTTTTTTGGGTATTCCATTCGTCCAGCCTCCTGTTAAAGAATTAAGATTCCAAGTGAGTTCTTGATTATTATTGTTGATAATCTTTTTTATTGCTTGTACAAATACATGTTTTTTTCACAGATGCCTAAGCAATTATGTGCTCTACCTGGCAGTAGCCCATACGATGCAACATTTTATAGGTACTGTCATTTTAATGAGTTAATTATGATAGGAATTCAAGATAAAGACTCACTTTCTCTTGTAATTAAAGTCGTTTAATTCTTGTTATGGCTTGATTTGATCATCATATAATGACTGCTAATCACGAGTTACTTTTTTTATGATGAGCAAGCTGTAACAATATAACTTAACAATGTAGCTTTTCATTTGTAGGCCTGCTTGTCCTCAAGATGGCATGAGCAATGATACAATGTCAGAAGATTGTCTTTATCTTAATGTTTTTTCACCAACCACCGATCGTGATAGTCCAAAAGCTCCAGTTATGATCTGGATTCATGGAGGATCTATGCGTTCAGGAACAGCTAGAGATTTTGGATATAAAGTACACCAAGAAATGTATTAAACTCTTTGACATAAGCTGTTAAGGGAGCTATTAGAAACTTAGTTTCTCGCGGAGTCGTTGTTGTTACGATACAGTACAGAATAGGTCTTTTGGGATTTTTCACTACTCATAGCACTGACTTCCCACCTAACCTCGGAATGTTGGATCAGGTAAGTGACGATATAGCAAACATATCGAACAATTTTGTTAAAGGTGGAAGCTATTCGCTGGGTAAAAGACAACATTGCTAATTTTGGGGGTGATCCACATAAAATTACTTTATTCGGTCAAAGTGCTGGAGGAGCCTCTGTTTCCGCTCACAGTTACTCACCTCTCAGTCAACGTAATTCTATTCTAACCCAATGTCGTCCTCATTTTGATTTACAGATTTATTCCAAGGAGCTATCATGGAATCTGGAGTAACTTTAACTTGTTTCGAGGGATCTTTAGGATATACTGATCTCAGTTTCCGTCGTGCTAATGCTGTAAGCAAATATTTAAATGAATGACACTCACTTATCATATTAAGGTTTGTAATATTACTCGTGACGAATGGAAATCTAATAACTTCGCAAAAATGAAGAACTGTTTAATGAACGCCGATTATCATACCTGGCTGCCATTGGAGAGAGTACGTTTACATTTGATTGGACGAGTTTATAGCATAGTTATAGAACTATCAAGATGCTGTTGGTTGGAAGATGAGTCAGGATAATTATTTCATTCCTGATGTACCTGCTAATCTAGCTGCTAAACGGCCAAATATTCCAGTTATGTTAGGAAGTATGCAAAATGAATGGAGTGCTTTCGGTATTTAATATTTAAAAAATCAAAAAATACTGTATATCCATTAGACTATTCGTTCCTTGAGGGCGGTTTTCCATTAACTTATTATACGAAAGCAGGTTTTGAATTAGAATTCCAAACATTTGCCGGTTTTATGGGTTCAGAGCAGAATCATGTGATGTAAGTTCAAATGTATATGATATGAACTTTAAAACTTTTGTAGGAAGATCATGGAAAATGTCTATCTGCCTCCTGGAACAGGTGATAACGACAACCTAGCTTGGCTGCAAACAAACGATAAAGTAATTATCTATATCTTATTTCATATCGTGCTAATTAAAAGTTATGGAATCATTTGTTATCATGAAAAAAAAAGATTACATGTTAACTATGCTTCTAACTGCACTAATCGGATCAAACATTTTTCGGAACTGATTATTTTCTGTGTAGTTTAGCTTTTTTTCAAGGAAGAATATTTCAGGCGCTTACTTGTGCTGGTTTCACTGGTTTTATTGGACAAGAAGCTGATAATTTCCTGATAAACAAGAATCCAAATGTATACTTATATTCGATGGTTTATTCCCCAAATGTTGGCAAATCATCAGTAGTTGTCCCAAATTGGAGTCGTAAGTAGTTGCGCATAAGAAAATGTGTATTTCTTTATTTTTAGCTGTTGGTCATTCAGCTGAATTGCCCTATGTATGGGCTACTGAACATGCTTGGAACAAGAGTATCTCGGTACTGTATATTCATATTGGCCTCTTTCCCTTACTAGTTTAATTGTAGAAACAAGAAACAACAACAGTTGATTATGCTGTACTGGATTGGTTTGGAGAATCTTGGACAAACTTTGCCAAATATGGGTATACATGACAATACTATATGGAAGTTAATGAATCTTTTCAGATTCCCAAGAAGAGATCCAACGGAATGGACTCCTCTCTCAACAAGAGGACTTTTGAATTACTATGAAATTAATGGTCTTGATAACAAAATGAAACATAATTACCGCAAAACTGATCAAACTATTTGGAATCAGGTTGCTTCTTTTTACAACGACAGTTCTCATCTGAATTATAAATAGATTGTGCCTGTACTTGCTGGACCTCTTCCACCAGTCAAACCCGATTACAACAATGGAACTAACATCTTCCTTGCCATTCGTGAAAAATATGAAAAATGTAAGTTTTGAATAACTCTTCTCAACTTGTGAGTATGACCAAAATTGCTGCTTATTTAAACATGCGAATACCATTCTCATATCTTCAGACCCCAACGTGAAAGAGGCCTTACGTGTATTAGATCTGGCGGTGCTTAGAAAAGATTAACTTGAATCTTAGAATATCTACTTGTATAGAACTTTAATAATCTGCATATCTCGTGAATAAATCTTTAAAAATTATTCTGTTAAAAGCATAAATATCGCGTCTGAAGAACTAGTAAACTATTCCTTTTACTATTAGATTTGTTTTCAGTGACGTCTTGCGATACCACATCCACAACTACTTCGGCTCCTTCGACAACATCTACACCAATACAATCGTCGTCGTCGTCGTCGTCGTCGTCGTCTACTCAAAGAAGTACAGTTACTCACAATGTCGCTACTACTGGAGCACCTGGAAATCAAACAAAACCTGACATATCAACAACAACGACTCCAGTAAGTGACAATTAATTGAACAAAAAATCAAAAAGGTGTCAACTGACATCAGAGATGATCCTTTTATCGATAAGGAATACTCGAAAAAAATGTAATTAATAAGCAACGCATTCGGTCGTCAAAATTTGAAAAGATGAAAAAAAAATCATTTCCTAATATGCTAATTTCAATGTAATTATCATTGAAGCTGAAAGATTTTCTTTTGTTTCAGAATGAATTAACAACTAAATTCTCAGCAGCGATTACTATTTGGATGGCCTATTTCGTTGCCGGCTTACTTCAATATTAGGTAGCAATTAACTCTAAATCTCCTCAGCATTTTGATGTTATTTTCTAAGTTACTGATTTTTTCATATTTTGGTCGACTGAACAACAATATTGAATTGAATACTAAATAAATTCACCTGGCCACTCAGAATTTTCATCAAACGCTTAATACCGACTGAATTTGTTAATCTTATTCATCAGAATCTCTTTCTAAATGACATTCATTGCATGTAAAAATTAATAAAAGTTTTAATCTTCCACTATTATCGTATATATTTCATAATTTTCATAAATATAGTTATAATGAATGAAACAATTCAATCTCCCCCCCCCCCTCCCACTGCATTTCTTGTTTGTTTAATTCGTTACAAACATTTTGAAAACAACATCAACATTTTAACCTGAAAAATAGGTTTATTGTTTGTGTGAATAGTAAAATCTCAACTACATCGAGAACGTCTATCTCAAATAACTTCAATTCATAAAAGTTTTTTTAATTATAGAAAATACTGACGTAACTGAATCTTTTATAATTGCTCAAAAATAAAACAAATATCATTCAGCATATATTGTTAAGTTGGTCTTCCTACTCTTTCTTCATGTTTCTCGTTACTTGTATCATTCTTCTTCCTCTTTCGCTCTCTTTCTCTTTTTGATCTTATATTATATAAAGCTTCAATTTTGTTGAGATCTATGCTCTATAACTACACCACAGAATCAACTACTTATGTGATATGGATTCCTCTATTCATTAATCCAGATGCAGCTTTCGTATCAGATACTGTATTCAGATGTGTATACATTAGTGAATTAATATTTATAAGTATTACCATTAGTACTTCGTGGATTTTCATCCATTTATTCTCTAAAATTGCTGTTTTTCATAGAAATTTACAAAAAATTTTTCATTATTCTTTCTTCGTATATTACTCAGCCATATTTGGTAGAATTATTATATTCGTATATCAAGTTGGCCTTGTTAAAATCTCAGGTAAAACAGAAAGCAATAGCTTTTGAAGCAATTTTATATATTTTGAGGTGAACTTCCACAAGATTTACCATTGCTTACGGGATGTCTTCTGAGATCCTACATGTTTGGATTCATAGCCGTCTCATTACCAGGCATTCTACTTGAAAGAACATTTGCTTCTATATTTATTAGAGATTATGAAGCTAAACATAGATCTTGGGTCTCGATGACTATATGTATAGTTGAATTGATAGCTTCGTCAACATTAGTTTGTCTTGTATCAGGACGTGAGATCATACTTCTTCCTTTTTCTATGACTTTGAACAACTTTTCCAGGAACAATGTATCATACCAGTATAGTAATCACAGCACTTTGTGTAGGGGTTATGTGTTGTATATCTTATACATTTATTTACCATTTTAATCGAAAACGTCTTAGTAGATTACATATTGCTGAAGTATTTGTAACCGAAAATTATACACTTGGTTACCGATACCAATTATCAGAAAATGTCAAAGTTTTAAAAGTAAGTTTTGCAGTCATTGCATTGTATGTATCTTTGACTTTTCGCAGATCTTACAACACTCTGTCTTCTATCTATGTCCTGTTGGTTTCATAACACTAACACCTATATATGTTCATGGATTAATCGAACATACTCCTTGGAATACAAGTCTTTGTTGGGCTGTATTAGATCTTTTGATAGCGATGTATGCTCTTAGCTTTCCGACATACTTATGCTTATGAAACTATCTTGCAGGTCTCCTCACATAGGTCTATTGGTTATCTCTTTCATTGTTCCAGAAGTTCGCGAAGTACTAAAAGCCGATTTATGCGGAATATTTTCAAAGAAAGGAACATCTATTCAGGTAGAAAGTTTTTAGATGAATTCCACCATATTAAAAATATTTTTTTACAGAGGATTAACATTGCAAAAGCCCGCATAGACACACCTGCTTCAATTCATGCTTATTTCTTTCAAATAAATACCGCCTGGAAGAGATAATTGGGATACTTATTACATGATAATCATGTCTACTTAAACTAAAAGAACAAATAAATATTAATACTGTCATGTTGGATTCTATAACTCAAACCCCTTCCCCCCTTAGAAAAATTATTTTTAAAAAATTTATTTTGCAAAATTCATAAAAGAGATATGTTTCTGAAAAGATAAAGTGTATATGCCCCTATATGTTTTGTCTTTTTATCTCATTGGATGCCAGAATTCTTCGAGATGTTGCTTATTCTTTCTATAGCAACTTTCTCCATATCTAAAATGAAACAATTAACTAGTATAAGAGTAAGTTCGAAACGTACTGGCAAACTATAGCTCCCTCTGGTGGTTCTGAATCTGTTTTGTTTTTTTTATTTGAACTAATATTTTCATCATCCTTTTCTGATTTTCTTTTACGTGAGGTAGACGACGATGAAGAAGAATCCAAATTGTTAGAAGTCTTCTTAACTGGACTTTTGGAATACAAAGTTTTTTCATCTTCTAGTGAATTATGATCTATGTCGCTTTTGGACTTTGAAATACTATATTGCTTCTGAAAAAAATAATTTTTAATTGAAAAGTTCATATTAACACAACCTTGAGTTCCTTGAGATTCGTTGCTGACTTCCAATCTTTGTCATCACGAATTCGAGTAACACGGGGGAACCGAATTGAGAGTCCATCTGCCGAATGATTCGACGATTTCGAAAACTCAGCACCTTAATGCATCGTAAGTTTCATTTGATAGCCTTCTGACGTACCTGTTATCTCCCATACAGGTGCTTCTTTAGGATCTTGCATAACAAAGTCTGGAACCAGAGATCTAGAGCAAGATAACCATACAGGCAATCTGTCAGCATCCCCATCAATTCTATTCATCTAAACTTGAAGTTGAGCTAAAATGTGAACTTTTGAAAACCTTAGGTTTAAGCTCTTTGTTAATTTTCTCTAAGATTTCATCAGTATGCCCATTGCCACATTTTGTGACTGTTTTGTAGGTATCGCTAGCAGAGTCATACACACCCATCAGGAAAACCGAAATTATTCCACCTGAAAAATATTATTTTCATATAGAACTCAATTTATCAAAAACCTTTGTTGCCGGTACCGAAATATCCACCAAGAACTATGAGATCAGCTGAATCTGCCATCTGCCCTTCTTCCAAATAATCTTTCTTGACTTTCAACCAATGCCGTTTACCAGGCTCATATAAACCTTTTATATCCTGAAAAAAAGATAAAGAATTTAAAGGGAAATAACGTAGAAACAACTTTTAGCACTAATCCTTCCAAGCCTTCATCAATGGCTTTCCATATCATAGTTTTCAATTTGTCATTTTCCTACAAAGTACTGTTTTTTTTCAAAAAAACCTAAAAAACAACTAACTCCATTCTTGATATACTCATAATTGGAAAGGACAATTCTATTTGGAACTTCCGTCATGGTTTTCTCCAAAAATTGCCTGCGTTCTTTCAAAGACCTAGAGAACAACTTAACCCACAAAACTTTGAAATTACAAACTTAGAAGTGAGATCTTGATCATTGTAGCGGAGGATATCAAAGACAAATAGGCAAACTACAGCATCTTTAAACTAAAATTTAAAAAATTATTTTAACGGAAAAAGGAGGTAAGTAGGGTTACTTCTTCTCTTTTGTGAATTCCAAGAGTTCCAAACGGCAAAGGCTTGCCAGTTTTAATATCAACCATTAAAACCTGACACAACAATTTAAAATATCAAAAACTAAAGAATATGAACCTCAGCGTCTAAGATTAAATCGTTTCCATCAGAGAAAGCTTGTGGGATGAACTCTGCGAAAGGATTCACCTAGAAACTCGTACTGTTGCATTACTGTAGAACTCAAACATACCTTATGATTTTGAACAGGTTTCAAACTTCTGGAGAAATATGAGAAACTTTTACCGTCTTTATGAACCTGAACCAAGTTTTTATCAAGACTTTATAATAAAAATGCATACTTGTACTCTTTCACCATCATACTTTATTTCCGAATACATTCCATTCGGGCATTTTGACATTGCTTTAGCAACCGACTTACATGCCTCGGCCTATATAACCTATATTTATTATCAACCAAAAAACTAAGATCTTACAAGCATGGGTAACACAGGAGTACCTAGTTTAATTCCCATAGAACTTACACCCTTAATATTTGCAAGTTCTCCAGCTTTAAATCTGCAAACGAATTATCATAGCTCGTCATTTTATAGAAAATAATTACTTGTTAACTAATTCCTCTAGATCTCTGCAATGTTGAAAAGTTTCATATGCGTTACTATGCAGACCATCAAGAATATGCTTAGTTCCGGCATTTATACGTAAATCCTTTTTAATCAACCGAATAAGATACATTAACTCCAATGCTGACATTCTTGAAACTAATATAATATTCCATATGACTTAAAAAGAAAAACCTTTTTGCTGCAAATTTCAAATGTGTGATTTGCTCTTCATCCTTTGTAAACTCCGTTAACTTATTCAACCAGCGATCAACCTATAAGTTCTGATTAAAATGTGAAAAGATTAGAAAACAACCTTCAAAATACTCCAATCACTTTTTTTAGTTTTCATTAAGTCACGCTTTTCCATTGTAGTTCGGATAGTGTATGACACATCACCGTCATTTTTATACAAATTAGTCATTTCTTCATGGTCAAGATCATATATCTGAAAATTCAGAATAAAAAACCCTAAGTAGCGATATGAATTCATTAGCATATCTGCCATTATTTAATTTTGAATTTTAATACGACGCGGTTGCATTACTACTGTCCCTGTAAAAGAAAATAACTTCAAGTGATTATTACCTTTGAAAAATGCTTCAAAATTTGTTTTTCTTTGATATTATATACTCTTTGATCAGCACCTGGCGTCAGCAAGCGGATAAGTGTGAGTACATCACCATCATATTTATCTTAAATGTTAAATTATTGATGAGAAAAAATTTTTTTCGCACTTTACCTTTAGATAAAAAAAGACGAACAGCTTCCGACTTATCAGTATATTTGCTAACACTACTTATAACATCACACAGCTGGCAGAACTGTAAACTAATACTCAACTTTTTACGTTAATGACCATCTAACCTTGTAGAAAGCGTTGTACTTTGAATCATCTTTAATTGTCACTTTAGGTTCATTTTCAACTTCCACATCCTTATCTTTCTTCTTTTCTTTCTCTTTTCCTTTGGAAGAAGTCTTAACAGTTTTCTGATCACCTTTCCCCTCTTCTTCTTCTTCTTCTTCTTCATTTTTTGAGTCTTTTTGAGTATTTGCTGGCGTTTTTGGCGAAGTAGTCTAGAGTAGCAATTGTAATTGCAAAAGAAAGGTATAGAGTACCTTAGACGCAGCAGGCTTCTTAGGAGTTTTACTTGCCTTTTGGCCTCTTGCAGCGCTCAAATCATCAATCAACTTGTTCAATTCATCTTTGTCTTCGTCTTTAAGATCACCCCAGGATTCTACGTCTCCAGGCTCTTCAATCACCTTTGTGGTAGCCCGAGCTTTATAAAAAGTTTCAAATAAACAGTTAGCATGAAAATAGCTTTTCATATCGGGGGGAGGACCATCAGCTTTCTCTACGAAAGGGTTCGGAGTTATCTTGGCTAACCGTAAACACTAAAGTTCAAGAATCAAAAGAATTTTATTCTTAAATACATACTCCTTTAGGCAGCTGCAATTTACATTTTTTGCAATTCGCTACCCTCTTGGCGTAATCGCAAGCATATCTTGTCGACATTCCTGAAGTCTGCCATAAACAAACAATTTTAACGATGAGAAAAGATATAATGAGTCCAACAGAAGCTAGCAGAGTAAAACATCCTGGGCTCTGAGTTTATTTTTCGTAGAAAATCTAATATATTTTCAAATATAAATGTAACACATTAGGGAAATGGCACAAAGGAGAATTATGACCGGGATTCGAAGTATTAGTAAAAATAAGCTTTAGAAATAGAATGTACATATAAACGATCTGGCAAATAAAATTTGAAGTTAACCCAAATAAGGAGCATTACATTTTTCATACATTAAAGAAAGATCTTATCATAGTCTCCGCTGCCAAGCCTGGAGTTATTACACCATTCTTTATATCAGTTTCTAACTTTGGTGTCTGGAAAAGTTATGTAAACGAAAGTTAAACAATTTCGCAATACCAATTCACAGATTTTAGGGTGGCGCATGAACGCGGACATGATTTCATCCTTAACATGATTCCACATCCACTACAATCGAAGTTAAAATTACGAAACAACAACAAAATAAAACAAACCTGGTTTAGCTGTTGGTTGCGAAGGGTTTGCAAATCACCAGAATCTCCGATCGTTTTCCAAAAATCAAACATATTATCACATACAGCAGAAATAGATTTAGCGTTCATAATTGAAGAACGTAGAACCTAATAATAATATGAAAACTTATCAATTTTCATTTAATCATACCCTAGGCCTCCACACTGGAATACGTTGACGCATATACTTCAAGGCTGAAATATATTCCGCCTGCGTTAACTTAGCATCCGCTTTCATTTGTCCATCATCCTTTGTTACAACAAGAAGATCACTCAATTCCATGATGCCTCTCTTCACGCCTTGTAACTCATCTCCATGAGCTGGTGATAAAAGAAGACAAAACATGTCGCACATGTTAGATACAGATGTCTCACTTTGACCAACACCTAAAGTGGTACGAGGAAGATACAAGAGCGAGTATATGGCAAGCGTACCAACAGTTTCAATTATTACTACATCGTAGCCTGCCGCTTCACAGAGAATAATAGCTTCGTGGATACCACGAGTAACTCCTCCCAAGGAACCTTAAATCCTGATTAAACTATCAAGCATTTGCGATTCGACTACCGCTTGTCGGTGATTGTCTGATGTACGCTTTAGGGTTGCGAGAAAGTTCTTGCATTCTAGTTAAATCCCCAAGAACAGATCCTAAATTTAAGACATATTATTAGAATAACGGATAACTCACACCTCCAGTAATAGCACTTGTAGGATCAATGGTCAAGACAGCAATTTTCAAATTTCTCACCTCTGTTAGTTCTTTACCCAGAGCTTCAATAAAAGACGATTTTCCTACACCTGGACTACCAGAGATGCCAATTCGGAAAATCATAGCATCTTGGCCCTTTTCTTGATAACGCCGGCGTTCTTCCTCCAGCATCATCTAAATAATATGATACTTGAACAAAATCCAGGACACGAAATACCTTTAAAAGAACATTTCCTTGAGCTCTTTTCGTTGGGTTCTTAGATTCTACAAGTGTAATGGCCGAAGCTAAACACGCTCTGCTGCCATTAAGTATTCCTGATCTTAAATGTTCTACAAAGGGATCGTCTTTCGTAACCGTATCATCCCAATGACGGCGAGAATAAGTTTCTAACAATGAAGAAATAGGAAGTGTTTTTCGAACAGTTTTCAAATTAGGAATACGATTGGCGGACAGAGATTGAAATCTGGAAATTTCATGACATTAACGCCAAACTTTCCACCGACCGTTTTACCTTGTTGATACAAAAACAGATTTCACGGAATTACCCAAAATACTGACCCGCATATTTACTATACTATACACGATCTAGAATATTTTGATTTCGAAATATATATGAAAACATTTCAAATATATTCGGAGCATCATACCACGAAAAAAAAATAAAAAACAAAATAAATTAAATATTATTTTCAAAAAATTAAAGCAACATTTCAGTAAAACGGCATATTTGCTTGTTAAGTATCAGCATCACAATATACACCTTTTGTATTGATTAGTAGTTTGTTCCAGTCGATTTTTCGCCTCAATACTTCTTGTTCTACCCACACCGAATAGTTTTTCGTAAACCTGAACATTACAAAAATTTATATTTAAATATTAAAGATATAATTACTTCTCCCCCAAGTCTGGATTAATTCCGAGAACAGAATGGAAACACGAGTCAACTGGCTCAAACTCTCGAAGATCGACTCGATTTAAGTAATCGTCACCTGGCATTGGAGCATCGCTCACTTCTGAAAAAAAGTTGTTCAAAGATCAAAATTGTAGCTGCAAACCAATAGCAAATTGAGGGTACATTCCTCCATATCGCCGACTATGAAAACGTTCAACATCAGCTTTGAGTTCATTTTCTTCTGGATGGTAATCATAAGATTTTCTCATCTCACTAGCATACGCCCAATCATCTGTTAATCTATTAACAAAGGAAAATCAAGGTATCTAAAAAACATTTTCAAACCTATGACGAACTTTATTATAAATGGCAGATATGATATCCATGTTAGTACGTCGCCATTGTCTTCCCAAATATCTTGATTGCATTTTTAATGCTTTCAAAATATATAATTGGAAAATACCCTATAAATATAAAGATAGTTAATTAGTGAAAAAAAAAGTTTACCAGTCGAACTTTAAGAGATCTTTTTAAAATAGGAGCAGATTTAAATACTACAAGCATCATTACCCGAGATTGTTTTGATTTTACTAGCTTATTCAAAACTCTAAACATAAATTAATAATTAATAATGCAAGAAGAAAACGCAAATTCACTTACCTTACTATATTTATTGAAGAAAATATATTTCTCCACATGTAATATACACCTTGTGTCTCAACGACAGGATTTTCTTCTACATTATCGGAATTCAAAGTTGGCCATTCTTCTCTATTTCTCACATAGTGCAGAACAGCTTGAGGATAGTTATAAGCATGAATTTCATATCTTGATTGAATATGACGAGTCATGTTTTGATCCAAAAACTTCAACAACAGAGGAATACCATTTCCAAATACCTGTGAAAATAGGTTAGTGATTCGTAAGTTTGAAGCATCATATACCACATGCTGACAAAGATATTCAAATTGGTACACATGATTCAGTTTGAAATGTTTGCACAATAGTATCAAAATAGAAGATGCCGCTTTAACCAAAATCTGAAAAAAGGAAAAATGAGGCTATGAGAACATTAGTATCACTACACCTCTTTATGACGATGAATATCAATAGCTAATCGAACACTATCTTCTAAGGGACTACTTGATGAATGATCTATAAATAAGGTTGTGATCATATTTCACATAAGAAAGAATACCTAAGCTAATAGAATTAGAAAGAACATCACTCCCGTCAGTTTCAGGAGTTAAAACATCGACTAGAACATTTAAAGCATCACTTTTAGCCTAACAAAACGAATATTAGCATAGAAATTATTGTAAACAGCTTGCTTTGTTTGATGGAGCAGCAGCTAGCAATACTTTCAAAATTGCAACTACATATTGACTCAAATTTGGAAGAAGAAGACGATACAACATTTCAGTGCTTGTAGGCTCAATGTTTTCCTTAGTTGAAAAAAGATATCTGTTGAAATCTTTATCAGTCTTTGCCTGAAAATGAGAATGAGATGTTGTTTCAATGAAATAATAATTTAACCTGCAATTCTGATAAAGAAGTATAAATATGTTGGCGGAGAACATTAACACTTCTAATAATAGGAGGTGGGAATCCAAACATAGTAGTTGTATCACCTTCAAGCTTGTAATTGAAAAACTTTTGCCTAAACACAACACTTTAATAAGGATCTTTTCTGAGATTGTACCTTAATGATTGTATATATACATCCAATTCAGCGTTGTTCACTTTACTTTTCCATGGCAGCCCTTTCTTAGGTGGCTCATAAGGTGTAGGAGATCCAGCCCGAGGTGTGCGGTCACCGCTATTTTGCCGATCACCTCCTATAACTGCTGATACACAGACCAGAAAATTTACACTTACTGGATTGATGTTGCACTTTGATTGCAGGATCAGTAGGAGTTGGTGCAACCTGGTCAAAGTTCTCTTCATCTTCTCTGGATTCCTCGCTACTTGAGCAAGCAAGTTGTCTTGCCAAGGATAGTGTTCCAAGACGCGAAGCACTTCTCTTAGGAGCAAGGCGTGCTCCTGAAGTGAGAACTTTAGTTCAGAAAATTTCGCAAAAATCTACCATTTTCGCCTTCGCTTACGACTGTCGCTGGCATATTTTGAGCCATTTCAATTGTATTCTCATAAAGTGGAAGGGCTTGCTCTGTTCTTTTTGCCTTTTTCATAGCATCAAGTTCTTTCCATCCACCCAAAGTTGCTAGTAAAATTTTCCATACAAGAAGAAATACCTAATAACAAGATAACTAGGGAGAAAATAATACAAACAAACTTTTTTCATAGGATAGTGAGGACTATTACCGGTATAAAAAGCAGGCATCATCTCAAACAAAACAGAGATGAGTGGCTTACCATAGTTATCGAGAGGCTCTTCTAAATATTAAAAATCGTTTTTAAAATATAATTATTGCTATTAGAACCTAATTCTACAATGAAGTCTTTCTGCCTTTTAATTAATGTTGGATCACCAGATGAGGAAGTTAGCTCTTCATTTCTATAAAAGATAAAAAAATTTAAACGTTTGGACACATAAAAGATCATACCTCATAAGCTCAACCATATGGTATAGCGAAGATAGAACAACACGAAGGCTTTCATTATCAGCTAAAGTTGCTGTTCGTCTACGACGATCTTAAAAAAAAAAAATCAAGATATAATGTTCTATATTAAGAATACCATGATCAGATAAATCTCCATTACTTGCATTTCTGCTATCACGACTACTAGCTTTAGAAATTCTCCCATCAAGTGGCAAGCCACTATCAAATGGTTCATTCATTTCAGCAAGCAACAATGAACACAGAGACTGCAATTAATAAATTAGAAACAGCAGAAAGCATTCAAAGCTACTTGATAAACCCCACAGCTATAAGCAAGGTGTACATTAGTAAATGCTTGTCGAATGCATTCCATTTCATAACCTCCTGTACCTCGGTCCACTGGAGGCATTGTTGGAACACCAGCTACCATTTCATCTTCATCAATAAAATCAGCAAAAGCACCCTTCAATTTAAATATGATTTCAGCAACAACAAAAAAAAGAAAAACCTGCAGTATATAAAGTATAATTCGAGAGCTAGCTAAACGGATATGGGCATCCGCACATTCTATTCGACTGCATAAATCGAGAAAAATAGATTTCTTTCTGGTCTCAGGTAATGATGAGAAGAGATAAGGTGATTCAATCTAATTTGCATTGCGATATATAGGTTTAAACTCGGTTTTTACCTGCTTTTCATCCGCATACACTCGCCAGCAATGGAAGTTTTTTGAAAAATCGTCTAATTCTGAATAACTGTATAGCTCAGCTAATTCATTGGCTGTAGTATCAGTGTCACTATAAATGAATTCCAAATCACCATCGCTCTAAATAATAAGATATGAGTTGAATCAAGCGCCAAAAAACTCAACAATTTCCGCTGAATTTTCTATGTGGCTTGAATTATGAGCATTATCACTGTTTACATTAGCAGTAAGTAAGCCTGGAGGCTGCTTCAATTTTAAAAGAGATACCTGTAGTTGTAGGATATACTATAAATCTAAAACTATCTTACCTGCCGCCGATGGGCAAGTGAAGATTCACTGTACTCGGCGCTAGAATCCGATGAAGATGTTGATAATCTATCACCATATACTATAAGGATTAGATTCATGAAATGTTTAAAAATTTCAAAGTTACCATCTTCTGCAAAATTAGGACGAACATTTCTACGAACAGGTGCGGGCTCAGAGCCGCTTTCACCTAGCTCCATAGAAAAATTCTAAAACATTTTCAGCATTTTAACATTGAACAATAACTACTATATTTATAGAAAGTATAGAATATTTAGAATAATTTTCATTAGATCTTTCAAAACATATATTGATTTAAGGATTTATTGGAAATTTTAAGCTTTAAGCATTGTTTCACTTCAGTTCCAGCTCGATGAATTATAATGGCAAAAATTCGCAATGGGGCAGTTCTCATTCACAATCGGGCGCATGACCGATCAAATGTTTCGCTCACCACATGAGCGGGATAGTAGATGAAGATTGACGTTTAATTGATTGGCGGAAAGTACAAAATTCATTATAGAAGTGATATTTTTATGATTTTCTGAAGGCAGATAACTAAAAAGTAGCCTTTATATGGTATACTTTCTTATACTTTGGTAGTTATTGACCGATATGCTCATGATTTTGTTTGCTGACAATTAAGTGACAGTTGTTTTTGTATGCAAAAACTATCTACAGTTAGGCGGGATGCAAAGAACAATCATCATAACATAATAATGAATTTATAAGATCACTAGTGATATTCTGAGGCTTCCGCCCATCCTCAATTAATGAATTCAGAAGCGGATTATGAAGACAAGGACTGCCTGGACGATGATGTACTCTATTATATATTTGAGGCAGCTCAAACCTTATCGGATGATAGGAATGATCAAGATTATCTGAAACTCATGGTTTGGAAAATTCAAATTATTTGTAATACAGTTCCATTCTTAGTTGGTTAATCGAGCTTTCGCAAGAGCTGGTGAGCAATATTTCTGTAGAAAAACGTACTCAGTAATTCTTGACGATACAGAAACTTTCTACGTATTATCTGGATATGATAAAGTAATTTTTTAATCTCTCATTCTTTTATATGGATTTAATTTTTAAATACATTTCAATTTTTCAGAATGGCAATAGAAACTACTCGCTTTATTCGTTAACTATAGATGGTTTTCTGAAAATTCTTGAGCTGCTACTTTCTTTTTCAGTACCTGTTCGAGAAATAGATCTCTCAAACTTTCCTCCGGTATGCGTTGAGCCTCGTATTCTAGAACTCTTAAGCGGATTCACCAGTATGTTATTTATTGTTCTCATGTTTCTATTCATTATTTAATTCAGAAGTCCAGCATCTAATAATGTATCCAAGATGCAATTGCGAAGGAACATGTCCGCTGATGAAACCAAATTTGGTAAAAATTGTAATTTTTAATTATTTTCGTATTTGAATTTTCAGGAAGCAGTAGAATATATGACAGGTCCATCTTTCTACTCATTTAAAGGATTTCAAATGCAGGAAGTATCGATATACATTAGGTAAGTACATATATAACAATTTTCTCCTTAATATAACATCAGGAGCATGCAATGTGGTGTTCAATCTTGCAAGTCAGCAATGGAAGCCAGATTACAACAAAGAGTTGCAGAAATAGATGTACTACCTGTAAGTGTTATGCTAATTTTGACCACGTGTGTGGTTTTTATTTCTCTTTTTCTTTGATTGTGACCGGTTGCAATTTTATTCAGAAATTTTTAAACTAATTTTTTCTTCTTCAGGAACTTCTTGTTGATATTGGACGAGTAGATACGCTAATTTTGTTAGACGCTAATACCTGCCATATACCCTTCAACTTTGCTAGGGATCTTATTCGTTTAATGCAGTACGACATTCTCTTCTTAAAAAATATTTTCTTTGGTTAACATATGAATATTTGATATTTTAAGAGTCAAACGGCTAAAATTAGTTCCATCGTATGATGAAGACTATGGCTGGGACTTTGCATTTGCCACTGAGGTTGGCTGCATCGCCCGTGGGCCTTTAGTGTTATGGGCACCTGCTACTGAAAAGTAAGAATTTCTTTATTACATTCGATGCTTATTTATTTCAGAATTTCACTTGAATCACTGTTTTTCAACCCAGTGACTAAACTGCTAACCCATGAAAACTTTATTGATAATATGACAAAACTAAATAACTGGTTCACCTGTTCGGAGTGCATAACTATCGAGTACTCAGGAATTGAAAATTATGAAGTAAGCCCACTTATCTGACTTCAACAAGCTATATGGCTTTAAGGTGTTCAAAGAAAAAATACTTTCATTCCGACCTGTATTTAACAAAGAGTTCGGAAGTAGGAAAGCATCACTTCATCTGTATATACAAAAGCCTGAGCCGGCATTCCAAGATGTGAGCTTAAATTTTATCATTTTTTTAAGATGTTTAGTTTATTTTTCTCAGAACCAACAAGTTGAACCAGTACAAATAACAGAAGAATTACCATCATTAATACGCACTGAATTTATATTGTACGGTTATCATAATGTAGTTATAAACAAACTTAATAATGATCGTGCTTTTGAAGCTATAATTCGCGGTTATGATAAAGAAATTACTCTAGTTATAACAATATTTGGCAGATTTAATGAAGTCCAACCCTAATATTCGCAATCATTTTTATCTATTATTACATTCTAATTTGACTTATTATTTTTATACTTTGGTCATTTTATACCTATGTCTTATGTTTATTATGCGTCTTATACTTAATACTAATAAAGGGTTAAATATTTATAGATATGAAAACGCAGCAAAATGCATCTATTCTCTAAATACATGAAGGGAGATCAGTTAAATGAAACCGTTCACAAAATTCGCAAGGAAAAGAAATAAATTATCATTCACAGGGGTCAAAATAGGAATTGCTATCTAATACGCGTAGTGAGATAGAGGAGAATATAACTCACTAGTTGAAGCAGTGCACAACCTTAAGGGGGTTAAAAACTCGAAAAAGTGAGTTCGTCTTAATAAATATTTGGCAACTATTTAGTCTACCTAAAGCGCAAGAAAATACAGAAACTGACAGTCTTACTTGGGAGATGTTACCAGTGTGGCTGAGCCGTTAGTATGAACAGATTTGATTTTCATTTGCCCGGCTAATAAAGGATTGATGGCATAGAGCCAATCGTACATCTGAATTGTAAAATATTAAAGAAAATCTCTCTATACAAACCTCATCCCCGGGCATTATCTGCATGAGGAAACCTCGATGGTTGGTACAAACAGAAAATGTATTTGGTACTTTAAGCATTGCTTGTTGATCTTCAGAGTATTCTACCCGTGCATTGGCAAGGTTGATAATTCCTCGAATAACCTAAAAATTAAAAAATTAACTCAAAAATGAAATAGATCAAAGAAAATGAAGAACAATACTTACAAGATCTTTGTCATCTCGGAAGAGTAAGATGTATGGTCTACGAACAACAACCCAACGTCTCACCCATCCTTGAGTCTTTTCTTCAAGGAAATTCATGTAACCCTTCTTTGACACAACAACTCCGACTCGTTCCTCAGTAACCTAAACATAAACATTAAACAAATATCGGTACATATTATTTTACCTCCGGAACAATCAGTTGCAACTGATTCAGCCTACTACCACTAAGGCTTCTCTTCATTGCGATTGAATCGATAATCTCATCATTGCTGTGCAAATTCTGGTCAGATTTAGATTTCTGTCTATTCAACTGATCAAAGGAAGTGGAAGATTTGATTAGTGATCTAGAATTCATAATTTACTTTCTAATAATAATAAACATACTTGTCGGAAGTTGGAGACGTAATGCTATTAGAACCACTTTCATCACTCAGATCTTGTGCTTTATTTCCAGTAGGAGGATCCTTGTTCATAGGAATTCGTTGCTTGATAAGATGCAAAACTCTACTTACTACATCTGAAAAACCACAAAATTTGCTCATGGAACGTATTATTGCCACTTACTCTTCTCTTGTTCATTCAGCTTAATTACTGAAGGAATAGATGTTTTTGGTTCGCAAGGAGATACAGGAGTTCGAATATCACTTGAGCTCTTTTTACCTTTGAGCCGGTCACGTAATCGTAAGAATAATCGAACTCTTTCCACTTGTTGTAAACGAGTCAGTTTTTCTAGTTCCCATTGATGCTCAAAAATCAATGAGTCACCTCGAGGCCTCCATTGTCCTAAATTCTCTTCTCCTCGTACGTAAGCAGAAGATGTATCGAGAACACGACGCTGCCTTCTGATCGATCCAGGACTACTCGTATCTGTAGCATCTTTCAAGCAAATTTGATAAACTCCTGGAACTCTGTTCATTTCGGGTGACTTTGAAATTCCACCGATTAAAGAACGACAGAATCTTAATAAGGTACAATAAAACACAGATTAATAGTTAAGCTCAACCTGCTGGCAGCTGATATTTTTGAATCACGGGCATACATTAGAATGCATATATCTTTTGTAATTACAGCTGGTTGAGAACTTCCTTCTATTTCCATATATGCAGACAAAGTCATATAAATCTTCAAAAACAAAATGAAGGAATGTTTAATGGAAAAGATTACCTGATCACCGTAATTAGACACCCTATTTAATAGAGGGGAGTTATGCAAACTACTATCCCAGGCAGCTTCAAATTGGAAGAATGTTCTGAAAGAGTATTCAGATAAATAATATAGTACAAATGTGAATAAAACTAAGTTGTAACTATATTTTACCTGTCATCATGAGCAAATTCCAAGTATGTTCCAGGGAATAAGCCAAGAGATAAAACATCAACATCCTCAGCTCCATTCCATTCTGGACCAGGACGTATCCGACCAACAACCAGTTCCTGGCAGTCTTTCCATTTGATCTCCCCCTTAAAAAAAATAATGTATACATGTTCAACACAGCTCAAACGTACGCTAACCTTCTCATGACAGATTGTGATTTTAATTCGTCGTTGAATACCTTGATGAAGTAAAAATATTCCATGAGTTGGTAGTCCTTGTGCATGATCCACTATTGTTGGTACATAATCTCCATTATTTCCTAATTCACATATTTCAAACCAAACAAGAACATCCACTTTTGATCGCACTTGGGAGGAACTGCAATTAATGAGCATGCTATATAAAATTTTCAACTTTTTAACATACTTGCTTAAAATGGGAGCATTAGCTTTTTTGCTTTTAACTGGTGTTGATATAACAAGCGATGGCTGTTGGAATGTTAATTTGGTGGATAATCGACGGCTGAAAGAGCATATTCAAAGCATATTATCTGTATGACAATATCATACCTTACGGCACTATTCTGGCGTTCAAAAGTAAAACCCTCAGGCTTGGATTGAAAATGACCGAAAATCTAATAAAAAAATTTCTTATATGGTACAATAAACAGGATAACAACCTCGAAAATGATGGGGAAGTGATGAATGTAGTGAAGGAATGTTTTACTCATTTTGATATGTAAATTTTGAGTATGATTAAAGCTAAGCTGTTGCTTGGTCATGTTCTTCATTGGCTCCGTAGAGAATGCCTCGTCATGACGATGTAGAAAACTAAAAATAAAGGTAAAAGCAAATCAAACAAGAAAAAAAGAAAAGAAATCTCACTTGAATTGGCAAAACACATCCGAATATTCAGGAGCTACATCAATCGCTTGAAGAACAACAACACGGAAACAGAATTCTTCCTCTTCTTTCATATGTGGAGGGAACTTTAAGTTTTCAGCCCCATCTGTAAATAAAACAATTTTCATACTAATGTGTCCATATCCAGTCTTATAAAGATAGCACAAACCTGAAGTATCACCTCTAGTAGCTCTAATAAAATCCTCTTTACGGAAGTGAAGCTTTGCTGTTTGCCTTGTACCTTTCTTCTGTGTATCAATTTCTCCTAAATTAAAAAGGCAACTTCAAGAATGCAACCGGTCTGTTTTGTATTCAGAACTTCAGAAACCATACCTTTTTGAATTGGTTCAATAGATACTTTAAGGTATCCCTTGACTTCTCCTTTCTCATTTACAACTGCGACTTTATGGATTAAGGGAACGTTATGAAGAAGATTAGACAAATAAACAAAGGCACTGAAATAAATAAAAATCCTGATCATTTCATACTTTGATCCCTACCGTCCTATCATTCGGAACCATGGGAATCGGTCATAGAAAGGATCGGTTCCCATCAGAGCCTCCATCATGGGATCATCGATAGGTGATAACTGAGCATCAGCTTCATACATATCTCGCATCGATTCCAATCTTTGTCTATAATTAGAGGTGCAAAATAAAATTGGTACTGATATTTGAGATGATAGGATGGTTAACACAAAACAGGTCCTCAAATGGACTAGAGGACACCACGTAAAAGTGAACAAATTGTTTTTAAAGGTAAGAAGCATTAAATACGAAGCTTTTTTTCTCATTTTTTAAGACACACACTCTGAGAACAGCCAAAAAGATCATGCCAATTTGTTTTTGTTTTAATTGTGATTATTAAACACTTAATAGCTCTTCATTAAATTCCAGAAGGCATTCAATTCAACATGACCAAAAGTTAAAAAATAATCAAAAAAGGTAAACAATTATAAGTTTGATCCTTGACAAAGACTATCCGAGTAGAGAATCTTAACATAAAGAGAAAGTTTGAAAAGGTTTTAAGCAAGCCACACAACTAAGACAAATACGACTTCATCACAGCAAGAAGACTAACTGAAACATTAAGGCATAGACAACATATAATCCAGTACAAGCAAAATGCTTTGCAGACTAAGGTGGGCAGATTTTGTTTGTGTGCTTGATTAGCATTGTATAAAAAGTATGAAAGACAGTCAACTAAGATGTAACAGAAGACGAATTGACAGGACTACAAGAAAATGACTAGAGATAGAACAAATAGTTATGAAAGAAGAGGTTTGAAAGAAAGAAGCTAAGTACAGAGCAAAAGAAGAGGGAGATAGGGTGGACAACCAATACCTGTCTGGAACAAGGCGTGCTGGATTGAGTTGTAGAGCAGCCAGCCATCCGTCGGCTACTGATGTGTATGGAGCTTCTGCTGGTGTGCCGACCACGGATAGTTCAGCATTGTACGCACTACGCATATCTTCTAAGCGCTGCCTAAAGCCGAGAGATAGGATACTGATGAGTTTTGAAACCTTTTCCTAATCTAATATAGGACATAACATTTCTTCTATATGAGTAGAAGAAGCACAATCTTCAGGAAATAATCATATTAGAAGAATCAACGTATTTACATATGCATGTAAGATATCAAAATTCCCCACAGCAATTACCGTAATCCTGGAGAAATGTGAAAAGACAAAGAGGGAAATTTTAAAAATAAAGTTGTGTCCATAATGCTACTCATTGTATCAAAATAAAAACTTTCGTGAAATATGGTATAGCCAAATGAATACTTACTAAAAAGGGATAATATCATATTGATGAGAAAAATATGAAATAAAAACTCTAGATAGATGTTTCAAGCCAGGAAGCACGTAATAAGTGAATATAATTATTCAAAGCACACACAATGCCGCAAGCACTTAGTTAATTCGCTGCTTTTCCGGGAATTCAGTATGATGTTCCAGTCAGTTGCTGAGAGAAAATCCATTCACATCAATACTGAGAACAATACATTTGAAAATGATTGAACATAGCGGCATCTATAGATCATACCGGTCAATCATAGATGCCCTAATCCGTGAACTTTTCTAATTTTCTGATCTCGATAGGCTTTGCTAACCCACAGAATCGAGGAAGAGGAAATCTAAGCTTTGCTGGCAGAACCAAAAACAAGACAATTGTGTGAAATATTAACCGAATCTACGTAATACAAAGTGCGTGGAAGTGAAGGACATCACTAGGTTAAAAGATGCAAAACGAAATAGGATAGAAGGTTAAGTCGTTGTCACTATCTCTGGTTCATTGTTGCATTTCCATCGAAGATGTAACTATATTATAATACAAGTGCAGGTGCAAATATTACGTTGGTGGATGGGACAAGTGAAAAGTGGGAATGGAATGCCTTCAAATTATTTGATCTCTCCCATGTGTATTGTAAGGTATTGCATACATTATAATGAAAACTGGAAAATGTAAACTGACTTCAACTTCTCGATGCTCCAATAATGAGTAGCTCCATTTTTCAGATCTTGAACTTGGATAGCAACCACAGTTTTTGGATATGGCCGAAGTGTTAGATCTTCACCAGGAGGTAATAGATCAGGGGGAAGAGGACTTAAAAGTAATATTTCTGTACACGTTTCATTACCTCAACATTCATACCTGTACATTGTGTCAGTGAGAAGAACAAATTGAAATTGAACTTTCTTTTTCAGTTCTACAGATATAGCGTTAGCTTCTTTAACGAAAATTGCATTTCCCCAGAGATCATCCCGAACCTAGAGATATTACATTCAATTGGGAGAAATATTAATTAATAAAATTACAGATGTAAATTGATGATAACGCCATTTAATTGCAGCTTTTCGTACAATTCTTTCCTGATCACTGGACCATTTCGGACATTCTTCAGCTGTAATTACATGATATTATGCCGATTGCAACAAAGCCTATGTACCAAATTCCATTAAGCTACTCGTTAAGAACCGTTCGCCCTCCCAATTAGATCCGCAAGAAGAGATCATGGATTGAGCAAGATCAACTTGACGCTGCAGAGATTCGATCCTTGTCTCGTATTCCTTAAATTATTGACAATTTCATATTTAAGATAATTAATTTACTTTGGTTTGCCGTAACATTTTCAACTCTAGTTCTTCCTTTTCTCTACGGTACGTGCTCTCCATTTCAACAAGTTTCTTCTCCATTTCTTGTTTTAGATCTATACCCTGCTTCTCTAAAAGTTCTTGCTGGGCGTATTTCCAATCCAATGGGGCATCTGAAATCACTAATGAGCAAAGAGTATCAATATTTGAACTATATACCAGCTAACGATGATAAGTTGTATCTACTTTGTCTGGCTTCTTGGGGATCATTATACCGGAAAACGTGATGCTTGCCCAAAATAACACGGGAGCCTGTATGAAGAACGGTAGGTTCTGTAATTGGGCGACCATTTACATAACAAGCTCCTTTCTGAAAAAAAAAACAATAAAAAAAAAGATAAATAAACATAAATTGATTGATAATTTTCAAAAAACATACAACTACTTGGCATGTATTCAATCAATGATACTAATACGGATTACGGTAATTGATAAACTGATCACGAGAACACGACGTTCCGCGGATTTAAGACAAGACTAAAATATGAATTTAACCAACCTGTTTAGGAACAAGGTTTACACATCCATCTTCGTTAATGAAATCACAATGATGTGTAAGAATAGCTTCTCCAGAAAGGAGAATATCAGGCCGACGATCTGCTTCTGGTCGACCCACTCTGCAAGAAAATAAAATTGTATATATTATATAAACATAATATTAAAATTACCTTGTTGTACCTTCTTTCAGATAATATAGTAGGCATTCTGACATTAACGGATCTTCGTTCAAGTTAACCAAATGAGGTAACTAAATATTGAAAATTAATATATGTTCAAGTATGAAGTATTAACCTTTTTTGGGCTGAAAACACCTAGCGTTGTTCCATCTTCTGCTGTTGCTAATCCCATTTCTCTCAGTTCTTCTTCAAATCGTTTCCGAATTTCTTCAGTTTGACGTAATCGTTCTTCCCATGGGCGATCCATATCTGCCATTAATTTTTCGTAAGCCTAAATATATAATATAAAATGACTTTTCAATATGTATTTATTACTTTAAGTTTATCCAAAGTTTCATTATCTTTCGCCGAATAAACTTGTTTAGGTTTTCCGGCAGATGTAACCATATCATCGCAGTTAATTCCCTTATCTTCGAGAATTCCTCGAAGCATTGCTACTTCTTCTTTAAGAACACGAATAGTTTTCTGATTTGGATCTTCATTGATGATAGCTTGGCAAACAATTTGTTTAGCCCTATCGGCGTATCTGAAACAAATATAGCATGAATCACGTAGGATATAGTGCTGGATGTACCTTAATGTGCTGAGTGTTTCATCGAAGTTAATGTCTGCTGGAGACAACGCAGCAATCATGGCAGTTTTAGAATTACCTCCGAGATTCTCACGTAACAGCCATGTTAGTACGGAATCTCGATAAGGAATTCGACCTCCTTTATTCAAAGTTTTCTTTTGAACTCCTTTTCGTGATGCCTTAAAGAAAAGAACACAAATGAGATAGAAAACGTGGTCCATATGACTATTTTGTTAATAGAGCCGTGCTCAACAGAGAGAAGCATTTTTGATTCAAATCCACAAGTTATATAACATATTATAAAATCATAAATTCAATACAGCCTCAACGTAATTACGGTACTGAATGAACAGTATACCGTATGTATATAGCAGTGTTAGGAAATCACTCAACACACCCAAATCAAGTGTTATCATACAAAATAAACCACAACTTACTACTTCATCTGCAACGCACTGAAAGTTTTATTAGCTATTTTCCGTGTACTCGCTTAGATTAATTATGGATTAATATCAACATATCGAATGAATATTTCTTTTCCCTTTTGAATCTTCACATATTCATGTTATAAAGCTCACCTCTTCGGCTAATTTGCTAATAACCAATCCAAGAGTTGTCAAACTCTTATTGATGTTAGCTCCTTCTTTCAAACGCTGTCCTTCAGCTCCTGTTGAATTAGCTCGCTCACTACCGGCCAAATCAACAAGAGATATTTTCGAAACCTTAACCAAAAATGATAATAAGTAGGAGGCATTGCTGATACTATACCTTCTCGGTTTGCTGGTCACTATCTGGGCTCGATTTTCTCTGAGTCAATACAATTGTGAAAACAGCATGAGAACGAGATGATGTGGAATTCATGTTAGTTGCTGCTACGGTTCTACAAAGTTAACTTATACAATGTAGTCTACAATACATTCGCAAAATAATACCTAGCTTTGTTTCCTTCTTCCATTAGATTAAAAATATCATTATATGAGCTAACAGCTAACTTCGTTAAATCTTCGACGTAAGGTCCAAGAACAGGATGCTCACGAACGCGTAGCCCTGAACTCAAGTGTTAAATAATACGATAAGCTTATATCAAACCTTGAGCATTTTCTTTAGCAGGATTAAGCAGATCTTTCACACGCTCACAATAAATTTCCATATATGAAACTTCAACTGAATATTGAGTTGAACTATCTTGACTATTCTCTATTCTATAAAAAGTAAAACGTAAAGTAAAAATTAAATATTTAGTTGAACCTAGAGAAAAGATCATGGCATAATCTAGGAATGATACCACAATCTTGCTCATCATTGACTTTTCCCATCATTGTGTAAGATTTTCCTGCACCGGTTTGTCCATAAGCGAATATACATACATTATACCTATAAAGAAAACTTGAAAGCATTTCAGTAGAACGAATTCTTACCCTTCAAAAGAATGTTCCAACATTTCCACTCCCAAGTCATCATAGACTTGCTTTTGAGTAGCAAAATGGGAATCATTCTTGTCACTTGACCAATAAGAGTGGTCAAAATTGAAATTATGAAACTTATCCGGTGTATTACCCTTGATGACTGAAAGAAAAATATAAATAAATTGAATTTATTTAAAATATTATTGAAAGAAAAGATTTTCGAGAGCAACCATCTCTTCGTCATACGATATGTTAAAATCAAAATATCAGACAAATATGCACTTTAGTTCATTAACATACCGCGTCATGCACCACGTTGTTTTGCTTAATGTACTTAATCGGCTAATTCAAAAACAAACATGCAAAAGTATCAGATCTGTGGGAATGTAAGAATTTGCTAAATTCTTATTTAAAATTCCTGTGAACGGAGAAGAATGATGAAGCTAGTGGCATAAGATTCTTACTAATGCATTGATAAAAAGAATTTTGATGCTTCTCATTGTCTTTATGAAAGAATAAATTCATTGGCTAACTTCTTTTTCTTTAATCTTTTCTTCAAACTTGTTTTTTATTTCTTTGCAAGCTCTCCTATATTTTATTATCTAATCTAATAAGAAAGATGTAGTGAAAGGCTCAATTCGAAGCTGCTAAAATTGTGTCTCTCGGATAAAAAAAAGAGGAACAGATCGAAACATCAAAAGACGGTTTCTTTCCATCCTTTCGGTGAGTCTGTTTTTCATGTGCTTTGTCTGCTTTTAATTATGTATGTGATGTCAGCAAAATGGACGAAACGAATGACGTAAGCTGCTATAAAGAGTCGACAAAAAAAAGAATTGCTCGCTACGTCCTTGTCGTATTCTGCTTCTATATGAACACGAAAAAAACTAAATAAATGTTCCATGTGGATTTGAGCATAGCCTGAAGCGAACACAGACCCATCCATAGATGCATTTCGCCTTATAAAGGAACAGAACACGAAAACAGAAAAAAGGGTGAACATATCTGACAAGGAAGACGAGAAAGCTTTCATACAATAAGCTATAATTACATTTTATATATAAAAAACTGAATGAAGTAATGTTGACGTGGAATTTTAAAGAAACCAAGTTGATTTCAATGCTCTTCCTGTTCATGATTCATACTTGAGCACACTTAATTTATGCATGCTGTTTGGATCGACCATTTAAGGATACAAACACCGACACAAAAAGCTGAATCATAAATACGATGATCTCTTTATGTTTTTGAACAAATAGTTTTAGGCTGATGCACTTTCATTAATGACATTCATAGTTTGATTGGAAGACAATATGTCAGCAAAAATCAATGAGATTAGTTGTGAGATTTACTTTTCTAAACCTAGATGGTGGAAAAAAAGAATTAACTCGTAGTAAACTAATCACCCTTGAATGATTTCTCCTTCTCACTTTAATTCTTTTTATTCTTTTTCGTTTTGTTACAGAAGAAAACGGAATCAAAAAGAAACTGGCAAACTTTTAGTTGAGAGAAATGAAATTTTTCTGAAAATATAATTCAACATACTCGTTTGGGTGCCACACATCTCAATGACACACTTAGATCCATTGGCAATTTCCCTCTGATTAAAGGGACGTACACGAACAGCTACTTTGACGGAAGACATGATGCTTGGTGATGGCTTGGAACTTGCGTCGACCACTTTCTGCTACTATATATGTCGGCTAGATGAAGTAATGACAACGATGACCGAACTCAGGATACCCACATGGTTCACAAGTTCAATAAAGCCAGTATTAATCTGAAAATGAGTAAAATAAGGCTATAATTGTCGGCATAATAATAAGTATATGAGCTCAACAAATGAGAAGAGAACAGTAAAGTGAATAGAACAGCCATTTTTTTTGGTTAACTGTCGTAGCAACTAGGGAAACCTCAAGCAAAAACAAGCATGCTTCAAAGTCATAAAATGAGTTAAACTAAAAGAATAAAACGGAAAATACATCGAATGAAGTAAAAGATTCTGATGATCCAGGCAACTATACATGTAGCGGTATTGATCAATGACTTGATAAGTAGCATTCAATATGATGGAAGAGAACCCAACGAAGAAAATTAAGGGAAACGATGAGGTTTAGTTATTGGAAAGAACGAGAAAGGGTGGAGAGATTGTGACAGAGAGAGGGAAAGAGAGAAAAGAGCTCTTCGCTATAAGAATCAATAGCTATAAGCAAGTAATCATGGCCTTGACAGGAAAGCAGAAGAGAGAATAGCACAGAAAGCGACCTAGTAGTGCTCCTATTTGAGTGCCTGGTCTTCTTTCTTTTGGTTTAGTCAGCAAACAGCAGACGATGAAGCATGATGCTAATTTAAAATCAAGTAAGCTCATCTTATTGTTCGGATTGTGACCAAAACTTGTTGAGCTTTTATAAGTAGGCAGTTATTCTTTCATTAATTCCGGGAAGATCACAATAAATTAAGTAATTGAGAAAACGTTATCTGTTATTAAAACTCTTATTACTATTTATTTAATATCAAAGCATCTATGAATCTGTTGTTTCTTTCTTGCTGATCATTACTTTTACATGTGTTTATGAAAAATTCCCTTGCACGACCACGAATTTCTGTGCATTTGCTTTCATCAACAGCAGCAAAATGCGTTGTGTTTTAGAGCTTCTGTTGCGAAAAACAGAGCTTTGAACTGGCTCAACAGCAAAAAAGGACTGGAATCGATGCCAATTTGGCTGCCCAGCTTCCCAACTTCCATATCGAATTATATAGCTGGCACTTGCGTGTATGACGTCGGTGGATTGAACCGATAATTGACGAACCACACGAATTGAAACACAGACAAGAAAAAAGTTTTCTAAAAATTTTATCTAAACTATAAACTAAGTTAGGATAAAATAGAGTTACGTGGGTTGCTCTTAAACAGAAAATATGATAGACACCCTCATAAATCATGAAAAATCCTATGTAGTTAAGAAGGACAATTACTAATTTGCAAGTCAATGTATTCTTCACTCGACTCTCACAAACTCAATGAAATTTTCGTCGTTAGAAGTATGAAAACATTTAAAGATTTCTGGGCCTTCCCTTGATTAATTTTCAACGGAGGATTCACGAAGTATCATAAAAGCGGATTGGAAGTTTTTTATCGAAAGAAAACTGAGCTGAAGCTCCAAAAAACGCAATTTCAACTTTAGAAATAGAATTTAGGAAAGAATGTGGGATTGCTAGGGATTCTGACGAAAAATGATTGCTCTTCTCGTCAGCTATTCATTATCCAGGCGGCTGATGACGAGAATGATGATGATGATGATGAAAGGAAGAGAAAAAAGTAGAGCAAACTTGAGCGAAATGAGACTAAGAGAACGAAAAAATATCCGAAGGGTGGGAGGAATAACGAAAAGCTGAAGCACAACCGTTCCCTTTGTTCACGCCAAATGAAATAACATTCCTAGATCACGTCACGCCTAACGTGAATATGGAAGTCATTGAAAAAAACTGAAAACAAAATGAGAGATAAAGCTAAAGAAAGAAGGTGACACATTCAAGAAGCTACCAATATTCGTTAAACAGCTATTAAAGTCGACAGTTACAGCTTGCTCCATCATTAAGCCTTTTCTTTTTAGTTTGACTTATTACTACTACATTGCAAAAGAAAAGCAATTGAGTTTGAATGAAGCTTTAAATTATATACATAATTAGATAAAATACAGAGCTATAAATGATTATGAAAAGAAGTAATCAGAAGGCTAATGCTCGGGTGAAATGCTTTGAAGAGTATTTGTTCCTTCTTGGATTCCTCTCCTACCAGCTAATAAACGTTGGGAAAAACAAGAAACAAGTGTGACGAAAATGAATTTTTTGAGCAACTCATAGGGATTTATAGATTAGATTCATCCTATGTTAAATAACAAAAAAGATGACGTCATGAGATATGCTAGCAATTGACCTTATGAAGAGCAAGATTTCTCCATTGGAGAGCTGGCGGTTGGGTCTTCAATTTTCTCTTGGGAGTTAGTGGACAAGATTAAGCTAGAATAGCAATAACAGATTCAACTATAGGCAAGCCATTCGTCATTCAACAGGCATTCAGAATTGGAATCATTATTCATTATTTGAAGTTTAAAAAGATGAAAGGATACTAGGATGAGATTAGAAGGAAACCATCTAATAGTTAATGTATTCTAGAACTGGCTTAGGTGTTTCACGTTAAGCCAGCTCATGGTTTGTCGAGAGCAAGGTTTATGTCGCCTGCATCGTTAGTTATATGAAAGAATAGCTCAAATTTCATATAAAGACTAGCATATGAGTTTCAAAGTATGAGTAGAGAATAAAGATATATAACCCAATAAACATATGAACATGCTTGACAAGATGAGTGAACGAACGAATACGAAAATTGGACAGCTCAGGAAACGAAGGTATTCATATGTACAAGAAAGAGAGGGTGGAAAGACTCATAAGTAATATTACGCTACATCATCAACGACTTAATTAATCTAAGCCATATGATCAAGTTGTGGAAAAAAATGTAGTACTAAATCGTGAGATGTAGGTCCATCTTAAGGAAAACACCCGCGACTATGTTATGTCTACGCATTCAAGCTTTGTTCCTCATCTTCTCAGTTCCTTTCACAGCCAACTCCGAGGCTAAATATTTTCGAGACGAGTCGAAGCAGCATACCAATGCACATGCATACACAGACATGCATACTCTTTCGCTGCTTCTCTGATTCTCTGAAATTGTTTGTTAATGCGCTTGCTCCCTCTATCTCTCTCACCCCTTTCTCACTCTTACTCCATTCTCTTTCTTGACTACTCACTAACCGCAGACGACAACTGACGGCGGCAGCAAGCGGATGCATCCAGGTCTAATAAGGAGAAGACGTTAATGAACAATGTGAGCAAAAGATGAGTTAAAAGTTAGTAAAGAAAACACGAACGATAGTTTGAAAAAACAGTTTCCAAACAGAATTTACTCTCCCAAACTTCACTACTGCTGCCAACTTCACTTCACAGTTTGGGAGAAATGAGGAAAATACATTCGAATTTCTGAATATTGAACCTTCAGACTTGGGACACAATAAAAACTTTAAATGTGGCACAAATAAAATACACAACACATAAGAACAAAAAGAAATAGAAGAAAGCCAAACAGCTGAAAATGGAATCTTGGAGGTTCTAGAGCACTCGGGTCCCAGCTGCTACTCTGATTCCATTTAGCTTTAGCTTTCTCTTTTTCAGTGGCTTAATCATGAGCCAAAATGAACCATTTTCAGGAAAAGACACACGTTCGCATTAGCTCTCGAGGTAATATTAATCTTCTTATGAAAGACGAAACAGAGATCTAATGAAAAAAATTAGTAAACAAGTAGGAATGAATGTTAGTTTATGCAGCATGTGGCCGAGATATAGCACATTATAATATCCAGGATCACTAATGCCAGATATGGAGATGAGGCAGATGTGAATGTTGCAGGACGCGTCTTTATAGGATGCAAGAAGCTGGAACAAGGAATGAGAAAGCAGTAAAGTACAAGATAGAGCATTTATATAGAATTCGAATGATGCCTCCTCAAACTGTTGTATAGAAATACGAGGGTAAGAAGCAACAGCAAAGCATTGGGCTAAAAGAAAATAGCCCTTAGGCTGAAACATAAATGCAGCTAGGGCGAATACTCGCCTTCTATCCTTCCTCTAGTTAATCGATATGAGACAGCTGAAGCACAGCAGCAAACTAGCAGCAAAGCCCATGTATAGCCAAAAAACAACAGCCCTTACATTCAAACGAAGTGCTTGAAGAATATGCTAATGATCAATAAAGTTCAAAAATTTCTCAAAACAGTAAACAAGTGGCTTGCCCAAAAGAGCCCCAGACAAGCAATTGTTAATGCCTATTCTTCTGCCGAAATCTAATTTATCGTGTTGAATTGATAAAAAACGCAGTGATATGTTATTCTACTTATATTACCGTATCAAATAACATGGTTACATTAAGAGATAAATAATCAATATTAATATTGATTGCCCGATATATTCTAATAATGTAACATAACGATGTGATTCCACATCATTTCAACAATTAATGCAGTATACATCGGTTGTGTTCAATACTCAAATTTTCTGAAATAACTATGCTAACTATATCGCTTTCAGCGTAGTTAGTTAACATTCAAAATTCAAAGTGCAAAACGAATTATGATATAATATTGGCTATGCTAATTTGTATCCGGGCTCGGTCCCGTGTCAGATATATTCATTAGTCATTTCTTAGTTAGATTAAAATTGTAGGGTTGTACATACTCCATTTAAATATCACAAAGTATACACCGAACAGTTTCAAATATATGAGAATTGTTCCCTCTTCATTTGTGGTTACTTTTACAACTGAGGCGCAATTGCGGAAAATAACTGTGCTTAAATTGCTAAATTCAAAAATTTTGAAGTATATGTTAATGATACTTGAAATTTCGTAGTTTATATCTTTGCTAATCTTATTATCTTCTTCCGAAATGGAAGAACGGTCTAACTTCCCTCATGGGTCAATAACAAAAGTGGTTTACACTGACTTTTTGTAAGTAATATTTTATTGAAATTCAAAAACTTTCACGATAATAGAACATATGACAACGTCGTACTCACACCAGGGTCTAATCTTAATTTAATTATTGGTACAAACGGATCAGGTAAAAGCTCCGTAATCTGTGGAATATGTTTGGCTGTTGGAGGTAGTCCAAAGGTATTTATTTATTGTCTTTCGTCCCTAAATTTTTGGTTTAAGAGTTTGGGAAGATCCGATAAAATGGGCGATTATATAAAGCATGGAAAAGATAAAAGTTCAGTGGAAGTTCATATGTATGTTGTTATATATGTTTTTCATGAAATATCATCTCATGCTTCCAGTGTAGATTCAAAAAAAGGAATTATGAAATTCAAAATTGTTATTAGCAAACCTAACTGTACTGAATTTTTCATTAATGATACGAAAACTCCTGTTCGGAATGTTCGTGAACTTGCTGTTAAGTATAACATTCAAGTACAATTATAACTTTATGTTTTTACAAATTTAATATGATATAGATTGATAATCCATGTACATTTTTGGCACAAGATAAAGTGAAAAGTTTTTCGGAACAAAATGCAAAAGAACTTTTAATCAACACTGAAAGGGTATGTTCTATCTTTATATGAACGGAAGTTTAATTTTCTTTCACTGTAGGCAGGTGATGTGAAATTGTTGGAACAACATGAATCTTTGATTGAAAAGAAGAAAGAAGAATCTGATTTGGATCGACGTATCAAAGATATGACTGTTCGTTTGAAAAATTTAAGAAGTTTGTCATTACGCTTTCTTATTAATTCAAATTAATTTGTTTTCAAGCTGAGCGTGATAATCTCATTCCTATTGTGGAAAATTACAAGAAGCGAAAAGCTATGGAAAGCAAACTCAATGCTCTTTACAAAAAAATAGCCATTATAGTATGAATCCTAGTAGTTATACCTCATGAAATAATTAATCCAGAATTACAATAATAATCAAACGGAATTCAAAGAAGAAGATACTAAATTGGATCAGCTTAGAAGTGAGATTAATAAATTAAGTAATAAAGTGAGTTTTTTAAATAAAGTTTTTGCAATTTCTGATTGTTGTAGTTATCGCAACTGGATATTGAACTAAACGAAGCTAAAAGGGGGCGAGAGATTGCTCACAAAGAAGTTAATAATCTGGTATAATGAAATATCATATTTTTTTATTGTTTTTTTTAAATTCTAGATGACAAAGGGACTTGAAATGTCACGGGATTTGGAGAGAGTTGACAATCCAAGATTTTATGAATCTTTGGTATGATTTGATAATTTTCGTTATTACATGAGTCTTATTAGATGAAAGATGCTGATGATCGGTTTGAGAAAGTTAAACACGACGCCGCTAACTATAAAACCCGATTAGATGAATTAAGAAACAAAATCAGTCGTTTAGAAGAAACTTTGATATCTGCTGAACAAGCACTCTCTGGTTATGAGGTTTTCTATTGCATAAATGCTTTTTCTTTTATTTCTGAAGTTCTTTATAGGAATTTAAAGTTAAACATTCTAATTTGACTAGACAGTTCACAGAACAGGAAGATATAATAGTTGAACAAGATGAAACTATTCGAAACAAAAAAAGACAAAATAGGCAGAAAGAATATGGTATTTTCTTTTTTCTTAATCTCCCTTTTTACTACTTCTTCATAAAGAAATTGAATCTTCTGTATCGAATTTCCGAAAGCAGCTCTTGGAAAGGTTAGAAATCTTAACTGATCTACGCATGCATGGAGCTTTAAATGCTTGGAAATGGTACGAGGAAAATGAAAGACAATTTGAACATCCTGTGTATTTACCTGTACTTCATGTAATAATACTCTCTTTAATTTATCCGTTATAATACCTACTATAGATGACTCTTAATAAGGAAAATGCGAAGTATTTCGAGAATGCGGTTGGTAATCGAGATTTGGTAATGTTCATTTTTGGATCTAAAAGAGATGAAACTTTACTTACACAAGGCCATCAATGGCGTATTAACACAACTGTTGTCCCTCCTAACTCAGTTAGTTTGTTTATTATTTATAAATATCTACGTAAATCTTCAGGTTGATTTTGGAATGATTAATGCCACTCTACCAGCTTCACTGAAGTCGTTGGGTTTTCAGTGCTGGCTTTCAGAGCTGTATGAGGCTCCCGATGTCGTCAAACAGTATATATCTAGTGTGTATAGAGTAGGAAAATAACTTTTATATATGTTCAAGTTACACTTTTATTACAGATTCATAACATCCCTATCGGTAATGTAGACGAATTGAGTGAATCTACAGCTAGAGATCTGTATTCCAATATGCGCATTAGCGTTATTCTAACATCAGTCCAAAGAGTAACTTAGTTTTTTTCTGCCCATCTGTTAAAACTTATTTGTTCCAGATTAGTATTATTATGTCAAAATATTCTGGGTCCGTGATATTTTCTAACAGCGAACTGCGGCCTCCTCGAGTATTTTTAAAACATTCATCTCGGCTACCTCCAACTGAAGATATATCTAGGCACAAGATTGAGGTTGTGAGAATGGTATGTTTTTTAGATTTTGCCTATTAAATTTTTTATAACTATATTTAAAGCGTAAAGCTATCGAAGAAGAGGAAGATGACTTGAAAAGAAAACAGTATGAATTGGAAGAAAGAAAAAAAGGCCTGAAGCAAGAAATAGTATTTGTATTTCAGTTTTGAGGCTTATTAATTTTTATTTTGAAGGCTGAATGGAAAACGAAAAAGGACAGAGTGCTTCAACTTCGAAACCAATTGCAATTTGAAAATAATGAGTAAGATTTGATATATATATATACATACTTTTTTGAAATATATTCTTTGCAGTCTTCAACAGAAACTTCTGGTCAAGCCTAATGTAGCTGCTGCTCAAGAAGTGTTAGATCAAAAACGAAAAGAAGCATTTGAACAAACTATGCTATACATAGATAGCATTGTTGAAAAAACTGTGTGTTTACAATTATATCAATCAAAGTAGGAATAATTTTAATTTTTAGAAAATGGCTGCTAAAATTCATGATAAACATGCTTTTACGAGCAAGAAGCTTCAAATCCTGGAAGAAAATGTTATTGAATATGATAGGAAGTACCGAACAATGAATTGTATACATATGAACGCAAAGGCTGAACTTAATCAAAAAGAAGATTATTTGGTTGATCTCAAACAACGTGCTTTAATGGCTCAGGAAAATTTGCAAAATAAGTGTCATCTCAGGTATGTATTGAATTTTGCGAAAGTTGAAGTTTTATTTTAGCACTTTAAATGTCTCCTCTATGAACCCCCAGGAACGAAAAACTTGGACTGATTTAGAAAGAGTTTTGTTCGTTTCTTTTAATCTTATTTATATTTGTTTTTAGTTGTTCTCAAAGTTTAACGTACCTGAAAATATTGAAGAATTAGAGAGTGCTATAGCTCAAGAAGAAGCAAAAAAGAAAATGAATACTAATCCAGGAACTGAAAACGTTTGTTTTGAGTTTGTTTTATATTTGTTTCCCTTTCTTTAGGATGTTCGCCAATTAGAGAAAGTGACAAGAGAACACGAGGAGCTTCAGCAGACATTTGAATCTCAAGAAAAGAGTAAATCAAATTGGAATGAATCTTTCCGAGAGGTATGAGTCGTTGCAGTTTTTCTGTATTTTTTGTTGTTGTTTAGGCTATTATGCAGTGGCGCGAACCTGTCGAACATCTTGTTAAACGAATTAATTCGAACTATCGTAGCTTTTTCTCAAAATTAGGAAATGGCTGTGCCGGAGAAGTTCATTTGGAAATTCCGCAGGATGAGGTTTGTTTTCTAAGTCTCGACGAATAACAATAATGTCTCCATTTAGCTTGATATTGAATCATATGGTATCAAAATCATGGTTTCTTTTAGATCTACCGAACCTTTACGTCGTCTAGATCATCAGGTCTTATTTAATCATATTCTTTTTTTAAATGTAAATGGTTTAGGTACAATCTGGAGGTGAACGTAGTGTCTCAACTATGCTCTATTTGTTATCTTTACAAGAGCTTTGTCCAGTTCCATTTAGATGTGTTGATGAAATTAATCAGGGTTTGAATATTGGTTAGTAATATTATTTCATTCTATAAATTGAAGGTATGGATCCCACAAATGAACGCAAGGTGTTCGATATCATGGTTGACAAGCTAACAGGAGATGGAACTTTAGCGAAAACTCAATACTTCTTGTATGATTTTATAATCTACATTAACCTAAAGAATATTATTATTTTAGACTCACTCCCAAATTGCTCAGAGGGTTAAACTATAATGATAAAGTTAGAATACAAATAGTTCATAATGGTCCTTTTATTCCAAATAATGCATGGGTATTTGATTACATGAATAGCTTGAATAGTTTAATGGTTATCTTATTTATAGACGTGGGATGTCGATTCCTTTATGAATATTTTGAGATCTCAAGGCAGACGGGAGATTGGCCGAGCTTAAATATTTTTTTCTAAGCATTATTACTATCATTTGTTTTAACGTGTATGTACAAAGCTTTTCATAAACTGTTTTCGTTTTCATTGATATGTGCTGGTTTTTCTCCAACAGTACTTCGAATAAATGAAGAATGTTTCTAAAGTATAATAAGTTTTAGCGTGATATGGATTTACTTTTGAAATATAATGGACAGTAATATAGATGAATGTAATACCCGTCTCTCTTGTAAACTTTTTCTTGTCTTCATTTTGTTTACAATTAATTTTAGCGAACGGAAATGAGAGCCTACGGGAAGCCGCAGAGGTTTTCATATATATGCATAGAGATTTCCGTGTTTCAAGAAACATAAGAGCACAATGGTTTTTTGAACATCTTGGACGAACAATTTCTATTCAAGATGAAGCTGCTGAAGTATTTTATCTAAACGTTTCAATTGTTCAGTTTGTTTACATTATCTTTAAGGATGATTACGGTCGTGAACTGACTGTTTACGGAATAGTACCAAAAGGAGCTTCGCCTGATGTTTGTGTAGGAAATGAAGTTTTTCGAGTAACACTTGATACAAAAGTAATTTGCACTATAACATCAGTACATAACAATTGCTTTAGGTTACCTTTTTATCACGATATTATCGACATGTTTTCATTCTGGATTTAAGTCCTTCCTCTATTGTCGCTGTTTGTTTAAATTTATCGTTATTTCCTGAAATACAATTTTTAAGGATGAACAATCCAACTCTTGTCTTCATCATAAACTGTTGCAATGTCTGCAATTGAGTATATCATCAGTTGCCAAAAGTGTATGTTTCCATAATATAAGATAATGAATCTAGTTTTACTTTAGTTCACGATACCTGGAACTCGTCGAAAATTCAGACCTGAAGTTTATATTAGCGTTATTGTTTTTGTTCCATTTTTAAGCTTTGCTGAACGTTCAGTTAGTTTATACTCCCAGATTAAGAAAAATATTTGATCTCCCTAGGTCCTAATTCACGGCGATCTGCTAATGGAAAATAACATTGAAACTATTTTAAAGAAAGTTACTTCTCGTTTTAATGAGCTTGTTAAAGCACTACATAAGTTTTCACAACCAATCTTCAGAACTTGGGTGAATTTGAGACGTCACCATAGGGTATTTTTTTCTAAATTAACTTTATTGGTTATTCACTTAAGGCGAGAAATGATGAAGTTCCACCACGCAAAAATAGCAACCAAGATACTGAAGATTTCATGGCCATGAACGCAGTTGGTAAAAATCTGAGTGAAATAAACAGGTATATCATTGAAATGGAAAGTCATGGGGTCATATTCACATTTGATATTAGGATATTATTTATGAAAAATTAGCATAAAACTCATACACATTCCACGTTTAGATGAAAAATCATTTATAAATTTCTCTGAACTGTAATTGGTTGCATAAGCCATGGTAATTTATTTTTACTAATTTTTCATTTATAGGCAAGATCAATCTACTACAGGTCTTAATTCTGATAGAAAATCAGAAATTTGGTAAATATCATATTTATATAATTTTTTCATGTCTTGATTATTAAGGTATTATGAAGATCAAGCTTTACAACCTCCTAAATTGTCCAAATCATCTTATGGATATATCTTCCCAGAATCAGCCATACTGTTTATTTTACGACTTGGATTAATTACCATGCAATCATTACCCGAACACTCACAATCAAGTAGGATTAATTTGTTTATGTTATATACTTATGGTTTCTCAAGACATTATCGTTATAACGGATGGAGTAGCTGGTAATCCTGACACACTGGCTCTAGAAGACTTGCTGAATCAAATTCGAAACCAAACAATATCATGCTCATTCATTCAGGTTTCTGGTGATATTTTTAATATTTTATACAATCTTTTAGGTCCAAGGAACAGCGCATAGTGAAGCATGTTTCGGTCATGTTGCTTCTGGCGAACTTTTCCATTTTTTAGCTATGGCAACATTTGGTATAACTTATCCCTGTTTTCCAATTTACCATCTCTGTTTATAGGTTCATATTTACCCAATTGCCGTTGCTCTGGGTTTGGAATTGAAAGTATTGAAGTTTCTAATACAAATGATAAAACGACTTATAAAGATTTGAATAGTTTTCATAGGTTCAAATAGAATTAAGAGCTATGTTTATTTTCACAGCTTTATAGGGCTCTGGTTTGTTGGAGTTTTCAAAATTTTATGGAAGAAAATGTGCATATATCAAATGTACTTAGAGAAATTAGTTCTGGATTTGCAGAGTTTCAAAAATGGTAAATAAGTGTTGGGTATGCTTTTAATCCTTTCTTTCAGTGACTCTGTCACCTATCCTGTTCTATCTAAAGGAACTAATCACAGCAAGTTGCATGAAATTTTGTATATTCGTTTGCGAGAAGGATTTTCAATTAGAAAAGGCAAGTGTCGCTGTATTACTACTGATATATGATCAATATATTTTAGTCCAATATTTAAAAAACGATTCTCGTATTAAGCTCCACTTATCCATGCCTTTTCGACCTTTGGTTTTTATCGAATATACAATTACAGCGGGTTGGCCTATTGTTGTTCATAACAGGTATGCATAATTTGCATAATGCTCTAAATGTTTCATTAAATTTTAAAGAGAAGCTATTAGTACGGAGATGTTTATTAGAGGACCAAAATCAGAACTTAAAGATTTTGTAGAATTAAATCGAAGGGATGTAAATAGCAGCGATGAAAGAAAAAAGTTTATTTCATTATTGAAGAAAACTATATCTAGGTAACAATCTTTCAAATAACAGTAGAACATATTTTGTTTTGTAGTATTCAAGATGCTGATGAACTAATGATGCATATACATTCGTTCAATACTGACAAGGCATATTTTAATTTGCCTTCTGGAATTGGAAGTAGGGCTATTTTTCACATGGATGATGATACACCTATAGGGTTTGTTAACATACAGATTGTTTGTTTATTCATTATTGAACGTTCAGCCAACGTTATGACACAGAAGATGATTTTGGTAAATTTCTTAGATTTTGGAAAGTGCTATGTAATGTCAATGATGGTATTTGGTTCGTTATAATTTGAGAATTGTTCCTCACATAATAACTCGATTTAGGCAAAAATGGGTTCATATGCATTTTGAGAGGGTTGTGTTACACTCAAAGGAACTGTCTTTCAATGTTTTTTCTAAAATCCCAGTATCTGTAAGTTTCAACATTTGCATTTTAGAAAATATATAGTTCTTAAATAAAAAAAATACAGATTGATTGTGGTGCATCTAAAGCTGCTCTATACAGTCTACTAAAGGAAGTCTCCTCTTTCTGTCTTTTGCGCGATCAGTTATATGTAACATTTGTAAAAAGGTGAGGGTAATGCTTTGTCCGACATATTTCTTCTATTACAGCGAAAATTCTGATAAACCGAAATACTTCTATATGATTAGAGTTTCACATGAACCACCTTGTTTGATATTGAAAACAGCTTTTCCTGGAGGAGTGAATAGTTGTGAACGAACCAAAGTAAAGGCTCATTTTTATGAACTGTAATATTCTTGTTTAAGGTTGTCGAAGAGATGCGCAAAAAGTTAAGCGATCTCAAGATGGGTGGTAGTTCAAGCCGCCCTGCAGAGGTAATGAGTGCCATTTTCAAACTCCAAGTTTTTTGTTCAGACCGCTTTGATGGTTTTCCGAAGACCGCTTGAGCGGATCATGATAAGATACGGCCATGTTCCTATCAATATGGAAGAAATAGTAAAGATCAATCCGGAGGAACAGGACGATTCGAATGATGTTTTAGTATACAATACCATCAGTAAATATTTGTATTGCAAGTAGGAGACATATATCATACGGTTTTACTGTGGGTCATTTAAGGAGAAGAATATGGAAGCTTTTTCCTCTTAAATCTGGAAATAGTAGAGATGATTTTAATGCGTCATATATATCAAATCTAATTTTAATAAAGAGGAAACAAGAAGGTTTCAAGATATCTTGGACGAAAAATGGTATGGTTAGCGTTTGCCGGCAGGTATATATGAGTATTTTGGTATGATTCTGTCATTCATATCGTTTAGGTTAATTTCGCTACTGGATCTGCTCTAGAACAGTTCATAATATTTCCTCCAACGTTACCACCACCAAATCAACGAAGTAGTAGATTACTGGCTGCATCTCCAAGGTGACTCCAAGGTTTTAATTGAAAAACAAATTAGAATTTTAGACCTTGGCATGATGATAAAATAAATATCAGGCCAGCCAATCGGCCCGTTGACCCCATAATAATATCTTCAGAAGCATGGATGGAACCATCAGCTTTGTATGAAAGTAACGGACCTAAGGTTGGTGGATTACATACATACGTACATCTTCATATAAGTTTTGTTCGATCGGAAAATATGCATATAATCTGCTTTTGTTGTACATTTGCATGTCCACGTGTCAACAACCAGAGTAGGGGAGGGGATTGTCAGCGCGTAGAGACTCCGCCCATATGGTTCATAACATTTTCACTTGTTCACATAGCAGGCCAAATTTCGCATTCTACTCCCCACCATATCACATTTTACATCAGTTTTCGATTTGACAACTATATTTTTGATTATTACGATCCACCCCTATCTCCCCATGTTTATACATACCTTGAGGTCTGCTATCGAGAACTTTGTTATGGCATCAATTGCCTATGGTATTGCTATCTAGAGTTGCTTATCTAATCATTCCTAGCCCTCATTCTGATGGTGCGGACGTAGCACTGGTTCGATCAGAGAACTTTTGTTTTGTCTCCTTCCTTACTGCCTTACAGGTAAGTTGGGAACTGACATTACAGGAATCTTTCGAGTCAGTTGAAAGTTCTGATCTTGCATACATAAGGCATTGTCAGATCTATTACTTTCATCTGGCGCTGAAGGTTACTAACATTTCGAATATTTTGTGTACTGATAATTATAAATTGGACTTGCGGTAAAGTGGAGGTTCGGATCACTCTCGATATCACAGTGAGATTCTCACCTCCATTTTCTTGCTTGTTCCTGAACTGCCATTTACTTAACTTATATGAAGATGTATGTATGAAGATTGTTAGATATTGTATTTTTGTTCACATTGTTGTATTAGGAACCTGCTCCTTGTATTGACGATGATATTGTTGTTCTTCTATTTTCTATTGATCAATTACTTCGTTTATGTGCTTCCCCAGCGGGAAATATTAAGCTTAGCGCACAGGATGATGCCGAAGCAGAAGAAGAAGTAAGTTTTGAAGGAAATATGTTTCGCTTACTTTTTAGTACAGTTGGAATCAGAAAATAATCGGGCAATTTCGACAGTAAATTTATCTGTTCGACTGTCCAAGTTGGCTTCAAAATCAAACAGAGTTTTGATTCGTATTCCTACGTTCGAAACAAGTTAGTCTTTTTTTAAATTTCAAGAGTTTTAAATTTATTTTTACTTGATGATTAAAATGAAAAATTGAAAGGAAATTTTCAACAAAAGCGAGACGATGTAGAGATGACGTTAAAGGGAATTGTTAATACTTCTTTTATTCTACGTATGAAATTTGTCAGGGATGGCGTCATGAAAGTACAGAAGGGATATGAGTCAGTGGGGAAAATGCTGCTGATGTATATGCTACGTGGAATATGCAGTTATTTCCAGCCCTAAGAGGGGGCTAATACAAAATCATTTTGGTCTGAATAATTCTCCTGCTCATATTGCACGATATGAATTGTAGAGGTGCATTAGATCACGGCACAATAGGAATGAATAATATATCTTAATAATCATGAAGGTTATGAGCACTTGAGCACATCATCTAGCTCAATGCTGTATTGCTGAAGCATTATTATGGAATATACAGTATGTATAAATATAGGCAGTTGTCTAAATAACTTGTCCTCGCAAATATTCTAGCTGTCAAAATAAATCGTATAAGCAGATACGACTAGCTCACTTCATAAACACATGGCTTAACAGTAGGCGCCCGTTATTAACCTTGTAGAGTAATACTAGTATCTCTATATTCCATAGATGTTTGTGCCAGTGTATCAATTGCATAAATCGCTTAAACGTTTTTACAGAACTTCCCACTGTTTTCAATAGTTTAAATAAGGATTACATATGCCTATGGTAGGCCGCCGTTTAATCGTGTCATCATAGCTATCATACTGCATTCTTTTTTCCAATCGTGTCTCTGTTCGTTACAGAATAATACTCTTGAAATTATTTCCACGATTTTAATGCTCTGTTCATCAGTGAGCTGGAATTGGCTTTGCATTTTGCAGCAAACAATGATAAGGTGAATGAACGGTGAAATGACAAATAGATTCTATTCCTTCAATGAACTGTGATTATTTCTGTAGAGATGAAAATGAATGACAACCATCCTTAGTATAGAACGATTGAGCTTTTTTTTGTGAGAAAAACGAACGAGTGCTGTGTTGTAATAGCCGTTCTTCACATGTGGAATCGATGGTTTGATATACAAAAACGACTATGTTCACCATCTAAAATACGGAGCGTTAGTTTGTGTTATCGAGGGTCATCTATTGATCAACGTGATATAGCAATGTGGCGTTGAGATGCGTATCGAGTGATTGCAAAACGTTTTTACCACCAATTGGTTATGCTGCATATTTCAACATTAATAACTAATATCTCTCACACCAAAATATGATTTGGTTCACTGCGGCTATTTTTTTTGCCCCAAATGTAAATGCTGCGGAGGTTGAAATGAAAAAATGCCAACATTTATAGTGCAAATAATTTTTATATCAGAAATCAATGAAACTAAGATCGCTATCCATAAAGGAATGCAAAAATATTTATAAAAAAAATTTCAGAGGATGATTTCAAAATCAAACGGATGAAAACTTTCTTTAGTTCTCTTCTTAGAGAGCTAGATGCTCTTTTCTCGGTATCCATTGATATGGAAGATCCGCATGTATTCCAAAAGGTTAATATGAAAATTAAATTTTTAGTTTAATATGGTATATAGGTTTACGAGGGAATGGTAAAGCAAACAAAAAAGACTGAACATTCGGAGAAACGAACAGGTTCCTAATCATATTTAATAGTAACCAATATTTTATTCTTCAAGATTATTTTACAAATACAAAATGCAGAATTTATGTAATGAAACTCAGTCCTTGGGCTGTGTTCTTACTATTTGTTCCTCAAATCTCTGATGATCCTAAAAAGGATGATTGGCCTACTTGGGATGGTAACATTTAATAGGGCCTCGTTTGTTATTTTTATTTGTTTATATTATAGAGTTACCAATAATAGCTTGTGTAGCTGATGAAGCACAGGTGGCTTATGGGCTGATCACTGGTAAATCATTAGGTTGTGTGAGGGAATTAGACTGTAGGAAAGAGGAAAATTTCCCTCATAACTGGGAAGAGCCAAAACCCTATGGTAGGGACAGATCGGTTTCGAATCATATTATGGTTCTTATAGACGTTCCTGAAAGCTGGATATCATATAGTCGTAGCAGTACAATGAAACATAATTATTCTTCTGTAAAATTATTAGAAGTTGTTAAGTTTGTTTATTATAATGTTGTTGAACGAGCCTTAGTTTCGGCTGTATATTCTTGCATATGTAAAGGTAAGGTGGAGTAGTCTGGTAGAAATATTTTATTTTTTTTAAAGGAATTAGTATCGAAGCTTCTATTATACAATCAGTTCTGAATGAACAATGCAAAGGCAGCTCTTTCGAAGTAGAATCTGTCGCCAGTGCTCTTGAAACGTTTTGTGTTCATTTAAATGAAGTAAATCAATAATTTATATAAACCAATAACACAACTACTTACAGTCGTCTAAAGAAAAGAACAACTATTGCTGCGAGGAGTCTAATTTGACCAACCTGTTCAAGGAAGCATTAGGACGGAGCTTCCATCAAGTACCAAATGTAGACAACTATTTTTACTACCAAATTAAGAAGTATGAATTTCAATTTGTTGATTTGTGTAACTTTTGTTCTTATAAGAGACGGGTCTGGATCAGAAACTCGCAGAGGCAGTTTAAGGAATGAGGGAAACGCTGCTGTTGAAGATGATAAAGAAAATGCTGATCATGCTGACGATGATAGTGGATCGAATGTGGGGTCTCTTCGTACACGTAGTAGAATTGACGAAATTTCTAAACTTGTTGAAGATCAACCTGTCGAGGATTATTCCGATACCGGATCTATGAGGAAAAAAGATCGCAAAGTAAATTTATCGTATATTCAGAAACTATTTTATATTGTTCAGGAAACACCTCTCTTTGTTTTTTTTAATTGTGCGTTACACTTCAAAGATGGTTCGATGGAATGCTTCCCTATTTCTTTTATACCGTCTTGTATTCATAATCTCATAAAACTCACCTCACGAAAACCCCACCAATATGGTACAAGTTGCCCGTCATTTTTCTGCTTCTATGTATATATTTAAGATGTGAAAGATGTCTCTGTTAAAATGTTACTTTACGTTTTGACATGGCCTTCTTCACGGCAGTTCAGACATGATAATTCATCTAATGAAAGCTCAGATGACAGTGGAGATAGTTTGTGTTGTAACCGCTCTGAACTATTCTTGAAAGGGTTGCCATTTAGAGTTAGTTCAAAATTTAGAATTACTTTAGAATAAATTTAATGTTTAGGAAAGGGGAGCTGTTAGAGTGTTGTTAGATGGAATGAATCGTTTGCTTGAGTTGGAATCCATTTTGATTGAAAGTCGAAAAGGAAAAGTCACAAGAGAAAAATTAAGCAAGATTTCTGCTTTTATTGCTGAAGAGGTTTAACATCTGTGCTGAACTTTATATCCAATAATTCTCTTTAGAAATCTAAAAATGGTAGTAATAGTAGAATATCAGAAACATACTGTAATTTGCTGCTTGTTGAGTCATCGGAGGAAAACAAGGAATTACTTATGGTTTCCAATAAATTATAATTAAATTCTAATTTTTGTTTAGGAAAGGTTGGATGGCACCAGAATCAGCTATTGTATATTGAGAAGAGTTGATAAAACACCTTATTTTTATATATGTCAAGTATAGTTCTTTTAAATTGCATTTGAGTTTTGTTTTTGCTTGTAGGTAGAAAATATAAAAGAATTTGAATCGCGCTTACCACCGGCTGAGCGAACCGTGAGTTCAAACATTTTAAAATATACTGACTTGTTTTTTCAAGGATGTTGAACCAAGAATTCGATGTGATTCTGATCCAACATATGATGAGCTTGAGCCAAGACCAAAGCCAGCCGTGAGAAAGAAATCTGCGTATATGTATTATCAATCTTTCTTTTCTGTTCTTAGTCGCGTAACTTTACAGGTGCCCTACTCAACGAATGACTGAACTCATGAAAGATTATAAGTCAACAGACGGTGGTAATATCAAATGAAATTGCTCTATTCGAATGCATACACTTTAGGGGATGTTTCTCTACATAGTCTGCCTCAGCGAAAAGATTTACTGGCAGATTTCTGGATTATTTTGAAAATAGATGACACAGTTACCTTCAAGTTTTGTCAAAGGTTACGCTGTCATACATTAATTGTATACTCAAATTTTATTTATAGATACAAAAACCAACACACTGAAGTTTTTAATGCTACTTGGAAAAAATTCAGAGAAATTCTCAGAAATATAAATCAAGTATTGTTGTAATATGAATAATGGAATCTATATCAGAACTTTAGGAACGGTTGCTCGCAAAAATGTATGAATTGGGTGAATGCGATCCACTCCTATTATGCCCTGAGAATCTATCTTCCTATGAAACAGCAACTTCATCGGATGGTATAACCCTTGTAGTTGCAAAATTAACTTTTTTTTATAGAAAGCGATGATGACGGATTACCATTGGAATCGCGGCTTTTTGAAACTGATAGAAGTGCATTTCCTCCAGGCTATTTTGCCTGCCCATTACAAAAACTTTTCTGGTGCGATTTTTGGTTCAAATGATTTGATGCTTGTTTTCTTTAGGTTTGATGTACATTCAAGACTGAAATGTTATGATAATGCCTTGGCCAAAGCTTGCTCAATTGTAGAACGGGTAATTGGAAAACTAGCAGTTAAAAATGTTCCTAATACTTATGTCATGAGGTAGAGTTTAAAAATATGATTCGACAATGGATTCTTATCATAGGGAAGAAAATGGTAATGTATTATATATGCATCTCTTCACGTCATTGGCTCAGTTTGAAGCAGACGCACAGAACAACAAATTCAATAATCCTATATCAAAAAGAGATAAAAGGTGAGCGTAACATTCGGTTCATACTTTTTAAAACTTATTTTAAGAGAGGTAGAGCAAAATATTGGATCAAAAATTTTATTGGCCGTTTATGGTATTAGTCGTCCTGCTGAGGATTTCAACAATTCCCTTATTTCAATCATTCAGGTTTTTAACAAACAAATATAATTTTTCTTCTAATTATCCGTAATTTAGCATCAGTTTGATGAGGAAGTGCTGGATGTATTAATCAACGAATTTATCAACAAGGATTGTGATATTTCTTTTGAAGAAGATGACATTAATGTTTGTATTATTGTCTCTCCATCAATTATTCAAATGTTTTTTTTTAGTTTCTTCAACGTGGCCCGCAAGAACCTTCTGCCGTTTTTCGTTTCCCAATTCCCGAAGATATGCGCGATTTTTTGGAAGATTTATATTATTATACACAACAACATCTACAAATACCTATGAGCGTAGCTCGCTGTAAAGTATGTTCCAAATTATATATACATATGAATATCATATATCAACAATTTAGGATAATCTTAATTTTACACCATACAATAATTCGTTGAATTCTCAAACATTTTTCATATATGTTAAAACTCCTGGAGCAGAAAAGGATAATCGAAGAAAACGAGGTACTAGTTTTTTTGTTATAAAAACATGAATACTTTAAGGAATCGCCTGTTTGGAAGTTCGATTTGTTGGGCTGGAGGGTCAAACATTGAAATTGACTCCTGGGGTACTAAGAGAGCATTCTCATCATCTGTTGGTTAGACCTTTCAACAGCGACAAGGATAGAAATTCTTTCTACAAACGTTTGACATGTTCAACCGATCGTCAGCCATTCAGTTCTTCTTTAATTATGCAAGTTTTTGTATGGCAAAGAGGAGATGTTAATCTGGACGAACTTAAGCAAGTCCTCAGACGTGTTTTGGAGAGAGTATGCTTTTTAGTTGTATAACCTCTAACATCTGTTTGTTTCAGTCCTGTTGCGATGTAGTCACAGAATTTGGTATTTTAAATCTGAAAATAATTGAAACTTCAAGTGTTCTTGGAAGTAGCGTCATTGATCAAATGCCGCAAAGTCCTCATGCGACTCCTGGATATAGTGAGTTCTTAATTCCGTTGAACTTTTTTAAAATAATGATTTTGAAGGGACTCAAATGAATAGTTCCAAAGCTTCCCCAGTACCTAGTGATAAACGGCAGACTTTACGCAAACGTGATTCTTCTGAGGCTTTGCCTAGTGGTGGTCAACCTTTAACACCTTCACACACTTTGGATAGTTCGAAGAAGACAGGATCATCAGTATTTTCATTTGACAGCGGTCGTCGTGGATCCATTGCTTCTGAGATTGGTGGATCTATGGAAAATATTTTACCATCGTGAGCAATGACTTCGTATATTTTATATTTTTTATTTTGCAGGCAAAAAAGTTTGAATCCTAAACTAGTTTCTTCAATAGCTCATTTCTTTGATTATGTTATTGCCAAGGAAATTGAAAACAAGAGCTCTATGGTGTCTGTACACAGTTATTCCTGGGATTTTGACTGCCAGAATACACTGAGAAAAGCAAGACCTTTTTTGATTATTAATAATTTGCTGATTCCTATTTGCAGGCTCTATCTGAAATCTGTGATAAACTTAAAGATTCATTGAGTAACGATGATATTGACCTCAGTGACAAGATTTATTTCTGTGAACGTACTCCAAATGTAGCTGGGCCAGACCGGTATACTGTGAAACTTGACAAACATTGGAAAATTGTTCCTCAATTTACGGTTTTTCAATTAAATTCTCATAAAATAATTGTTTATTTATGCTTTAGCAAGATCAAGGTGCACTGATGAACGAGAAGGCTAAAACAGACTATATAATCCTTGCTATGGTGGAAAAAGTAGCACAAGAAACACTTAGATATGGCTATGAAATCACTAAAACAGGGCTTCCTTCTGTTTTGGAAAAAGTTGCAAACGACTCGAATAGTAAGAATTTGTTTTCAATCATCATTAAAATTTTATTTCAGCATGCAATATGTTTTCACCCGGCTTCAATCCTTTTGTACCTCGACAAAGATTACTATATGGTATAGCGAATGGAGAAAAGCTAACTGTATATTTTTATAACTATAATCCTGACAAGATTCGAGACTTATTAAACTACATTAACAGGTAATAATACATATTTGATCCTATTCAACATTTTTCAGAGCAACACTATGGCACTTGGCTAGATCACGACTTAGTCGGGAAATTTCCCTTCATAAACTTGGAATCACCCATCTTTCACCTGTACAGGTATCAAATGCTTTATAATATCTATCACATTTAGCTATTTCCAATCCAGAAATCCACTGAAAATCCTTACCTTTATCTTGTTTGGCGAAGTACTGCCAAATTAATTGAGTTAGAATACCCTCCTGAAGAATTGAATGCTGTTGCCGTTGAAGGTTTACCAGAACCAATAGCAGATTTAGTCTTGAGACCTATTCGAAAAGCAGGTACTGATAAATCATGCCCTGAAGTTGGAAATAAAAAGTATATTTATTCAGATTTCTCATTTGTTCCGAATTATCAATCTCAATGCCTTATCAAAAACCAACTTGATCAAGTTTTATCTCTAAGGTATAATATGAGTTAATTTCTGTTTCTCTATTTGAATTTTAGATCTGATCTAGAACGCAGAATGCATCGTTTTATCATGCTATCACAAGTTCATTCTCGTTTAACAAAAAATGACTGTAAAATAAAGGTTTATTTTCTTAGTTTTTCAAGTGTTAATCTTTTATTCAGGAAAGCGAATTGACTGCTTTGTTGGAATGCTCCAGAAGAGTTCATTTTGTTCAAACCCCCGTGCTACTCTTCCCTAAATGGAGACGAAAGATTGCTGAAGTAACTATATTACAGATTATATATACGTTTAATTTTTCTTATAGATTCGAGCGACCATCGAGTCTAAGACACCTAAAAAAGAATCTTCGTCTCGCCCTCCTGCTTCAGGCTCGAGTCGCCGAATACGATCCAGCACTTTGAATGTTCCTAGTTCATCAGCTCAACAACAACCCTTGAGATTCAAAAGTGAACATGAAGATCCATTTGAGGTTTCTATTTCCAATTTTTGTTTTATCTTAACTTTTATATTTTAGGTCAAAATCTTGTATATGTTAATGAATGATTATATTTCTTACCTGAAATCCACAGGTTTGAAGCCGTTTGAAGTAACGAACCTGACAGAAAAGTTTGTTTCTCTCTCGCATTAGTCTATAAGATAAATGAGTTGTACGATAATAATATATATTTTTAAGAAGTAAGAAGATGTCATGGTATCAAACTGAATATCCCCAAGGTTGCACTTATGCTCCAACTGTATCCCTTTTCAAAGAAACTTGCGGTACAACTAATTATTTGTTTACTATTTACTGTTATATTTTAATATTTTAAGGTGGAATAATTGTTGTTAAACTTTCTTTCTTCCAACCATATTTTATATTATCCATTCATGTGTATAGTTCTAGTGATTTAATTCAGCCTAATAGAAATATAGTATGTTTTTAAATTTTTATCAAAATTTCTCAATTAAAATATTATAGAATGATACTGAAGCAAGAGCTCGTTGGAGAAAATTAGAAGGTGTTAAAGACAGCATTCTGTCCAGATGTCATGTACATTCCTTCACCTATGATTTTCATCTACGAATTCTTAGTAAATATTTAGTTGGAAAGGACCAGGTTTAGTATACTGCATAGACCATATAGCTGACGATCATATTTTAGGTTCTATTTAGTCATGGTTATAATACGTATTCTTTTCTTGTTGATTTCTTGAAATATTATGGTTGTCGTCCTCCTAATGCCAGAAATTGCGTTTATGAAGGTTTGTTTTGTATGTCTTATCCATACATTAAGAATAATTTCAGTAAGACCAACGTTTGATTTGAAACATGGAGTGAGTCCGAAAGATATCTGGACTCACTTCTTGGATATGCACTACGAGAAGCATTATGGATGGACTGTTGTACGATTAAAGGTTCAAATCTAAAAATTCAACTGATTGAAAACGTCTTTTTTTCAGAATTCCGAAGATGACGTTGGTAGCAAGGCTCACGACTTCATGTTGGTTTCTAGTGAGAAACCGAGGAACTTGAATGGGGTTATTCAATATAGAATTCTTTATCATTCTCTAATACTTATTTTAGCATGAGAAGTTGAGAGTACTTCTACGAGATCGTAGAAAAGATGAAAAACCAGGAAAATTCCATCTTGTACAGTATTTAGTTTTAGTTGACGTGACACATAGTAGGATTAATTGTAATGGTCAATAAATTGTATTTATTTTAGTAAGTCCGATGGAGGATGAAATTCATAGAGAGGAATACAGTCAAGATGACGTTGGAGAATTCTTGCACGTAGGTCCATCCGAAGCAGAAAAAGAAGCTGAGCTAGAGCAAATGGTGGATATCGTTACGTAGGATTTTTAATCTTTCATCCTGGTACACTTACTTCTTTTAGCCAAGGAGGGTTACCAATGGTAGATGGATCGGTTAACAAAAAGCGTAGATTCTCTAGTGGTGGTATAGATAAAGCTCAAACTCAAATTAGAGCTTCCGGTAGTAGTGGTAATTTATTTTTGCATATTTCTCTATAACCATTTATGTTTTACAGAAACCGATTTATCTTTTTCTCCTGCAAGATCAGGCACTAAGGCTGATTCTGACTCTGATATGCCTAGTCGGTTGTCAGTAGAAGGCTCATCGAGTCGAAGACATAGAAAAACCGTGGACGTAGAAGGTATTATTGATGACGTTGCTTTGATTTCTAATTACTAATTACTAAATGTTTTCAGATTTGGAAATGCCTGGCGAAAAAGTCATTTATGTTCAATTCTTATGTGCAAAACAGAGGAACTTACAAATGATTTTGGAAGAAGCCGTTGCTGATTATTCAAAACTTCTAGATCACGCTGTCATTGAAGCTGAGTGGAAATGCCGTCGAGATAATATCTGGTCAAAGGTAAATAGTTCTGTTATTATTGAATCTAAAAAAAAACAATTTTCAGATTCTTGTGCTCAAAAAACCGTCTTCTCAGGCATCTGCCTTCAAATCGTTACTTCCATCGAAGTTTGTTACCTAAAACCTTAAGAAGATTTTAATGTCTAATTTCAGAAATCCTCAAACTGATGTTTGGGGGATTCTTAAAGGTTACTCTCACGATCTTCCAGCAGAAGAATTCGATACTCTCTTAAGCCTTGTCCAAACAGTTGAAATGAGCGACAGAGAAGAAAGGTGATTGTGATATTGAAATTTTTTAGTAATACTTTCAAATTTAGGTTGAACTCTCTCTTACAAGGCACAAATTGTGCTCGTCTATGTCGTTTCTTATTTGCAAGATATGGTTCTGATCGTTGTAGATTCTTAGAATATCCTCATCCATCTACGAAAAAGGTAAGCAATATTCTGAAACAGATATTCATGAAAAATGTTTTAGTGTCTTCTGATTACAAATCCTAATAATCCGAATTATACTCTGTTCTTAGTAAGCTGTGAATTAGAAACAAGTCCTCGATTGAGTGTTCTATTGAAAGATAGTTTGAATGATACTTTCGATGATGACACAAGGCGATATCAGTAACAACACAATATCCAGCTTCAAATTGTATTATTTTTTTGCAGAGAGAAACTGCTGGATCAGGCTTTCGACGAATTAGTCCAATGTGTGACAGCTTCACTATGGGCTGATTTACTTCTACGACCTCCAGGACGAACATAACCTTTCACTATTTTTATTTTCGGGTCTTATACTAGAAAGAAAATTAGAAACTTAGCAGTTAGTTGTGTTCTAGTTAGTTTTTCATTTTTCGACGGTTTTTATCGTTGTTTTCACTCTTGTTTTCACTCTTGTTTTCACTCTTGTTTACGCTAGTCGTTTTTGTACATTGTTTCTTGTAAGGAGATTTGGAATATTAAATTTTATTATCATATTTTGTATGGTAATCTTAAATTAATACATGTATATACATCTGGAAAAAAAAAGAAAAAAGTTTAAAAAAATACGAAAAGAATCTCAGATCAGAGCTTACGCTTTGCGTTCGTAAATATATATGTATTTATATATTTCAATGAGCACCGGTTTGGAATAGATAAATGGGACTATATTGACGGAATTTTGAAATTCTGAAACGGCAAAATAGCTATGTAATAGACTATCAGGCTACTGGACTACAAATGAATTCATGACAAGCAGCAGAGATTATTAATGTTGGAGTGATAGATAGAAATCTTATTAAAGTTCAGAACCTAACCATCGATATCGAATAGTCTGGAGTATCGCTTTTCGAAATGACGGCTAGATCTCTTAGGTGTGACCCAATCGATGTCATGGAAGTACTTGGTATTTCTGTTTTCATCGAGTTCGGGAACTTGGCGAGGATTGGAAACGTGTCGCTTTTCCTTGTGCTCCACGGGAAGATCATAAGAGACTGATTTCCAGTCATCCTTATTCCAGGCAACAAAGTGAAGAGGAACAGGAAGTTGTTCTTGTAATACGGAATAATGAGTGACGAGCATTTGTAAGCTGGCAAAGTGTTTGCTGAAGCCCTGAAAAAAGAAAATAATTAAGAATCTGTCTATTTCTATGGGAATATAATCTTAATTATGCACTGCTGAATAATCTCAGTTAGACACTTAATTATACTTTATGTAGACAAAGGCATAGCCTGCATAGGTAATGGGTCTCACGTACAGCTACGAATTATAGTAATTGCACAATCTGTGTTGTCCATAAATGGTAAATAGATACAGTAGAGTATGGGAACTACTTGTATTACATGAAGATTTAAGTATACAAACTTAGGTTATTTGGTTTAAGTGAGATTATTCTTCATTTACATAAGTTGCATGAGAATGCTTTAAAACTTGAACGAACCTTAATACGGTATCCATCTTCATTGCGAATAATGAGATAGTGAGCAAGACCGGAAGGATTATAGCTTTGAGGTACACGTACACTCAATGCTAAGCATCTCTTTTTGGATTCAGAGTATCTGACGACGAATGCTCCTTCTGGATGAGACAGCAAGTTGCGGACGAGTAATTCTCTGTAAAAAAACGGAATGAATATGTGATTTTGAGCATAATTATGTGAATAACATGAAAGACCACGTGTGATGACATCATCTCGTCTCATCGTCATTCGGTTCGTTTTAGGTGATTCACATGACAACAGAGGTATGACCTTTGATAACCTTACGTGCACACACCTGTTGTCATGTGGCATATGAATTCAAAAAAACGAAAATGACTGAAAGGATTCCCAACTAGACACCATCTTAGCCATAATCAGTAATGGGAAAAGAGGTCAACCCAGATCATCCGGCTGCATCTACTAACTTCGTCAAAGACAGATGGTCTTTGGTAAGCTGCCAGCACAAATGGTATACGGTAAATAGAGTAGCTCATCGCTTGACCTCATAAGATGAGAATCTTGAGCAACATGATGCGTAATGAACGGTTTTTCAACACAAACATATTTTGGCTTTCTTAATTGCTTTTTGGTTTGATTGATTTTTCTATATCCCCCTCATAAGTTTCCAAAAAAACATGGCAAATGGAGAATATTGATAGAAGAAACTAATTGCTTTGTGGCGCATTGTGTAGTATATTAATCGTTCCGATATTCTTAGAAGAATTAATTCAAATCTTTTGAATAGCTCAACAGGAAAGCCGTATCGGATGTAATGAAGAATCTATTGTTTTGAAGAAATACCGATAGGAAAGCGTTGACCTCTTCTGTGAAATGAGGATGTATTACATAGTGAAAGAGAAAAGGAGAGACAAGCGATTATCTTCGTATTCTAAGCAAAAAAATTGTCGGAATAGTGAAGATAGAAGGATTGACAGCCTATGAGTGAAGGCACGTGTATCATGAATATCCAAACCTTGGTCATTTGATTCTTTGACCTTCATGAAAACTCGGGAAGTTACAGGATATTCTTTAAAGTTTAGATAATCTCTTGAAACTTGACTTGTCATTAATCCTTTCAATGAGAGGAATTGTGGGAGCACGTGTCGGAAGTTAACTTTGTGTCTGGGAAAATGGATGTGACGAGACTAGTCGGGAATCCCTCTGGTGAATTTCAAAGAAAGAAGACTATACTCTTACCTTGTTGGCAACTTTACGAAATAGTTGACGTTTTCTAATTGAGCTTGAAGAGATTCTCCAATAGGATAAATCATTTCTCCCAATTTTTCATCAAAAATCAAAGCAGGAGGGGTATCAATAGCCTAAAGAAATAAGAAAAATAACAATATATCTATGAAAGTTTTGAATATTACCTTGCTTAATCTTTGAGCTTCATCAGAAACGGTAGGTGGGATAGGTTCTTCAGGAACGGGTGAAGCATTGATTCTAGTCATTGGACGACGTCCATCATGGACAGTTGGCTCATATGCTGACATCTGTAAAATTAAAATTAAATAAATATATTAGAACTCTCGGCAATTTTAATGAAATAATTGAATAATTAGCTATGCAATTACACTTTTTCTGTTTCTTAATTATTCGCTATGAAGTAATCTATGAAATATGAGATTTCTAAATAAACTTCTTTTTTTCTTTCACTCTCCCTTTTCTCTCTCTCTCTTTACTCAAAATACAGGAAATCTAATAAGATTATTTGAATCAAAAGGTTGCCTCCTAGTTTGAATTGACCGTCTGGTCTATTCAAGAATTGTAAAATATGGTTTCAAAACAAAACGAATACAAGTACTTGAACTAGAGATTGTAAGAAGTATACTTATATATTCTTCTTTTGTGATTTGATGAAAATAAAACAATAGAAAAGAAACTCTTCTTTATATGAGGACATATGTTTGTTTTTTATTGTAAATATTCAAAAAGAAACAGAAAATAAATCTTTTATAACTTTACTTTTTTTGTTATATTTGTATATTTATTATGAGGAAAAGTGCTTTTATTTACTTATAAGGCTTTATTCTACATTAATAAATTAATGTTTTTCTCCCCTCTCTTCTATTTTCACACATACATACATGTTGCTAACTTGACAAGGCTGCCAAACAGAGCTCAAGTGGTACAGCCTGTTGACCAACAATGACGTCACATATCGTTTATTAAAAGGTTTTTTTCCTGTAGACATACTCTATGCCTTGGCATATTGAATAGCCAGAAGATATTCGCGTCAACCGAGATTAGGGACAGGAATGCTCTGGCACCAGACGGTAGTATGGTCATCAGAAATGTGCCTGTTGGCCACGAGTAGTTTAGGTGACGTAACAAGTTCGAAGAAGTTCTTAAGGACATTGACGTAATTCATAAATTTTAACGAAATATGGTATGAATAGTACGAGCAGATTAAGAAACTCAATTAAGATGGCCGTCTGTTCGTTTGGATATCATTTTTACTGTCATATGCAATAATTTGAAAAGTATTTGAGCCACCTGTGAACGAATAGTTAGTTTATGTTCCGGAAAGATGAAACAATTCAAATTTTTATGATCTTCTTCTCAAGATTACGCAACACTAACTACGTGGGGGGAATTTGTCGGATTCTTTGATTTTACAACATTTCAAGCTTGAAATAAGTTTAAAACTTGAATCAAGTTGATTTTTCCTTTTGAATACGCATTGACTTACCCTTTTCTGGTTCAATGTAGCAGTAGATGAGAGACGTTGGAAAGCAGAGAAGACAGCACTGACGGGACGTCTCTTTCTGGAAACAAGACGGATGAGATTTAGTTCGATTTCTCATAATATCTATATCTATTCACAAATGGCAGCAGGTCTGTCCATCTGATTTCTCATATTCATCTTAGAACATCACCATCATCCATTATTAAGACTCTTTTGGTGGTCAAGATGTTTATGTCGTGCTGTGATCAGATTAATCACACAGTTTGCTTCTATTTCCAAGAAGGAAAACATTTTGGAAGTGAACGAAGTGAAAAAAGATTTAAAAACAGCGACCACCCAGTGAGTCACTTTGAACATGATGCACGATGAGAAATCAGGTTTTTTCAACTGACAGACTAAGCATTGCATTGAACACCAATATGACTTTGAGATTTGAATTCAAACTATGTATATCTGTCATACCTCTTGGTTTTGGCAGAATCATCGACCATTGAATCTCTTCCTTTACCCATCAAACGGCTAAGGAATGCAGTTGAGCTGGTTCTTTTCTCGGACATTGCTCCGTTTGTAATCTAAAAAGCAAAATTGATTAATGTATCAGTTAAATCTCTAAATTTTCTATAATATTTCAGTTTACAAACCTCAAATGCAGTTATTAGTTCATTTCGTGGCATTTTTAAGGAAAGTGGATGGGATTTAGATGTTTTTTGAATTCGAAAAACGAATGCTTCGGAGTAATAACAAGGATCTTGTTAGTTCGTTAGCTGTCCGTTGTTGGTTATTTAGAAAACGACGCTTCACAATTGGACAACCCTAATTTTCTCTCTATATTCTCTTCGTTATATATACTATATCATACATATATAATATTAGCAGGATCATCCCTGTGTTATGCCCATTTGAAAGAGACTACCTTGGCTCATAAAATTAGCGGCGTGGCTTTTGAGTAACGTTAATGTCTATAAGACAAGCCAATGCTAGAGAAAGCCGATGAATTCCACCTGTCACGCTTCGTATTCATTGAATAATGAATATATTTTATATACTTGCACTTAGTATAAAGATATTCGACTATAAAAGGTTAACTATATCATATTAAGTTAGTGGCTACAATAGTAATAGTAACATCCCTTAACTCAAAAGAAGATTGTCTTACATATACTTATTTCTATCTCTGAACCCCCCTGCCGTGATCTGCTAGGTCAATTTGGTTAAAAAAAAGAAACATTTCCGGAAAAAAAAGGTAAATATCAAGTTACAATAGCTGCGGCAAAGCTTTGTAATGAGTGAGATACATAGGAGATGAAGCTTGTGTAAAAAGGATTCAATTACCATATATTGTCACCTTTTATCCGATTTACTATGAAGTTTTTTTATTATATACATATGGATATATAATATATATATATATGGATAGTATTGTAACTTACGTGTGGAGTTGAGGTCATCATTGCTCGAACAGACTTTGATGATGCTAAGGCTGGTCCCATTAAGGTGGCTGAAGCAGTCATACCAGGAAGAGGAGTACCTCGTGTAGCAAGAAGAGCTGCGTGAAAAGCGTTTCCGATCACTGACTCAATCTCTTCAACCTGAAAAGATGAAAAATAGAAGAATGATAGTCATAATAACTGAACGAATAGCACATATGGGTGGAGAAAGATGGGAAAATAAGTGTGAAGAAAAGGTATTTCAAATCATTTCTTAAGAATACTTTTTTGAAAAAGAATTTTCAAATGAAATAATAAAAAAATTGATACAGATTGAATAAAACTTAAGACAGCCTCTATAGTGTTGTTGTGACTATAAAAACGAAGGCAATGTCCTTGTATAGAGCTACGAACTAACTCGAGGTTAGAATTCTGGTGTGAGTGTTTGTGTGAAAAGACCTCGAAATCTGCAGACTTTTTTCAATATTTCTATTCAATACTATCAATCTACCACCTTTAATGATAACCTTCACAACAACTTCTTATATATATTCAAATATGGAATTTACAGACATGGTCGTTATGTATCATCTCATCTTCAATACTAACGACAAGTCATCGTCGCCTATTATCTTGTCTCATACTTCTTCAGAATATATTACAAACGACTAGCTAGTTAATTATCCACAAAGTCAATTGTGACAACTAACATGAGACAACAATCGTTATGTTCTAAACGTTTTATCCAGCAAATGCCTTTGAAAATTCCAAAATTTCAAACAAGTGTAGTGCATCAACCTACTTAAGCATATCGCTTGTCGCAATCTCATTAACGACTAACAACGGTGGCTGACACATAGATTGCTTTTGAGAATATAGGTAAGAATGGAACCGTTCCATGTATTTACAACAAGTAAACCATAATGAGGACATTGATGATACCTTCAAATGAAGTATATTCATGGCTTAGATGTTTATCCTCATAGCCATTTTGACAATTTTTCGACCCTAGGAAAATGGCAAAAAAAGTATCAGAAAGTTCACAGGAATCGAGACGAAAAAATTGCCGGAAATTTCGAATTTGCCGCTCTTTTAGCTATTGTCGAGATTCTATAGCTAGACAGTCGAAAAGACCATTATCGTTGTCTTTTTGCTTTGAAGACGCCGTCTGTGCCCCCAGGAAATTGCTATGCACTTTAGGTCATCGTGGCAAGCCAGGTGGTCGATGTGAGTTTGTTGGAAGAAGGAAGATGTCTATGTACCCAGGTGTTGGTAAGTCAAAAGCGAAAATCAACGGAATCAATCAGTATACGTAGGCAGCTATGTATGAAGATTCTGCAGATGGTCACCTCAATCACATGAGTAAAGCGACAACCATTGGTCAGTAAAGGAAGTCATGAGAAGAAGATTGTCTGACAAGAGAAACTGTGATGGGAAACAGAAGAGTATGAGTTGAAGAAGGACTAGAAGATGGAAGAGAAAATTTGAAAACGACATCAACATCAGCTGGTACAATATAAGTTATGTGAGTATGTACAGTACACTAACTATATGGAGAATTAATTATATAAAACTAAATATGTGTATATACGTTTAGATTTGAAGAAATATGAAACGAAATAAGTAAATTCTATATGCGGCCTAGTAATAGAAAAAATGAAAAGAACTTTGTTGCTGAAGATGAAGACGATGATGATGATGATGTAATATGTTGTGATGGTATAATAGAATAAACGCTAAAAGGTTAAATATTCCTTTTTTAGGCAAATGGACTCTTAGTTGAATTAAGAGAGGCTAATGAGTTGCGCAATAACCATTCAAAATAGAAAATTAGAACAGCGTGATGCGTAATGAATGGATCTGAATATCCTTTTTAGGCCAACATTGAGGCTTTTTGCTAATAACTGAAAGCTCCCTCATCATGTTGCTTGGAAAACCATTTCTATTATACTATTACTAAGATGCGTTATTTCGTTTTCTAGGTTGTTTCTTTTTAAAGAAAACGAAATATATGTAAATTCAGTTGATGACTGTGAAGCATTTAACGATCAACATCTCAGCTTTAGTAATCTCCTGCTGTGATGTGTGTAGGTGAATTGAATGTTAATAGAATTCAGAAGACAATTAGAGACATCAATAGTCGAAGAAATGAAAGAAAAAGAGAAACAAAAACTGGAAAAAGAAACTTACATCCTGCAAGTCATGGCATCGAAAGACGTGACACTTCTTACGATATGTCTGACCAGAGGATTCCATGGCGATGTATGCGACTTCCTTCATAGCTGGACGTCCAACAACAGAAAGAATTCTGCGCATTGAATGGCCAATAACCAAGTCCTGAAACGATTTCATTATATATTCAATAGATGGACATAATTATGATGCTTTAATCCTAAATCATATATGATCCCATGCATTCTTTTTGCCCACTGGACATGCACGTCAGCTGTATGATGTTGTAAAGACGTCGTATATATCTATCAACATCATCATTCTCATCATCATAATTGAATAATATAACCATATTAACAGATTTTTTGCTTATAATTTTTGATTTTTTGCTTAGTGAACAAACAAGTAAACAAATCTCGCAAGCTTCATCATCAAATGGATAATGAAGCTCGCAAGATTTCTCACTCCACCTCGTTCATGACACCTCATCTACATGGCTGGCGCTGTTTTTCGTTTATATTAGATGTTTCAGAAAAACAAAATCACTTGTTCTCCCTCAATTAAGATCATGTTGTGTGTATGTGTATATGTGTGTTGTGTTCGCGTGCCATCCGTTGTTCACCTCTCGTCCGAAACTGCGATTACATGATGAGATACAGAAGAGATACATGAATCGGTAGACGAGCAACACGCTAGTGACAGCACCACACAATGATGATGGACTTTGCTGTTATCGTCATAACAATCTCACCCAGTATTTCACAGTAAACGATATATCTGTGTTTCAGTAGTGAATGGCCTTTTTTGTCATTTTCGTCTTGCTGATATGTAATGAATAGTTGTCAACTAATCCATTTACTCGTGCTTATCTCATGATGGTTGTGCAACAAGATTCCAGAGACGCACACAGCACGTTGTGAAGGTCATATGTCAAGCTTTCGACTCTCTATATGCGTATGTGAGGCACAGACAAGGTGTATCTCATGTATCTTGCGTCATACACGAGCTCATCACATATCACTATATCTTGTAAGAAATCATTGAGAATATAGTGAAAAACTGAGAAATTGTGACCGGAAATTAGCCAATGGCTACAACAAAAGAAAGAAAGAGAAAGAGAGAGCAGAAGGCTATATAAGGTTTCCTAATGTCCCAGCCACACGACAACATGAACACGTTGACCCATATGGTCTGGCTGTATTCTTCAATGTCTCTTCTCACACACTGCATATGCTCATCCAAACCAATATCATAACTATATACATATAGTTAACTAAGTTATAAGGTGAGATTATTGTGATTATCATGGATATCCAGCTGTGTTACTGTTAGAAAGTTGTGAAGAATCAATATCTACACTCATACAACTCCATATATTGACCAATGAAATTAGCTATTGATATGGATGTCCTATTAAGGGTCATGACAAGCTGCATGACACCTACACGATTTACCATGGATATGGCTATGAATCCAATAGGTGAAGAGGTACTGTTGGTTCTTCTCACCTATTATGAGAGTTCACATGAAGTTACATTCTAAGACAAAGGAATGAAATTGAAATTTTGAAAAAGAAACTTCATCAACGCATAGGTTAGACGATGTTAAATTTGAAAATTAACCTTCTGAACATAATTACTAAAGGACGTTTGTCTAGACAGTGCAATTGGCTAAATTACATCTAATAGGAAATGATTGCTACCACACGGAAATGAACTGTAAGGAGGAAGATGAAGAGAAATAAATAGTTTTATCTCTGAACATTCACAGGTGTTATTCAATCCTCTTTATGAACACCATTGTCTACAGCATTCTAAGCGCAACAATGCATTCCAAACCTACGCAATGCGAGACTTTAAGTCTATCGTATGCGGCTAAGGCTTTGATCTTCAATACATCTATCGTAAACAAAGGAATAGCTTGACGCTAGTTGAATAAAGACCTTGTTAACCGGTGAAGAGAGAAAGAGCTAATGAGTAAAGAGATATCATCACTCAATATTCTAAAAACTCTTCCTTTTTGCCGGAAAAGAATTGAGGCAAATCGGATGCAGGTTTGAGTAGAAAAGAGCCTGTCTGATGAGCCAAATGACAATTATCCCAACAAGGCGTAAACTTCAAAACTTGTAAACTTACTTCTCTGTAGTGAACTTTAACTCCAGACATTGAAACTGATAGAGAAGCATCCATTATATTGCATGGACTGAATTTCTCCAAGCGGTATGACAAATGTTCCATGGATGTGTTAGAAATTGGAAACGATCCCATGTACTGAAAAATAGAAGAATATGTTAGAATTCTTGTTGTTATTGCTTTCATTTGCTTGAAACATTGCATCATCTAAACCATTTTTCCCTCGTAAGATCTAATTCACATTGAAATTTACAATAAAGACAAATCATTTGAATGATACAACTCATTCATTTGAATTCATTAAACGATAATCTAGAACCCAGAAAGAGTTTGAGACCTGAACAGCCTTTGCCATAAAACGCTGTCCAGCGTAATGGCAACACAAAAGGCGGCAGAATTTATGTGCGCGTCCGAATGGAAGAGCTTGACGACTCGTCGTTGTGATCGTGTCGTTAGCAGCATCATCATCATTCTTTTCGACCTCCCACATTGTTTTCAAACTAATCTCTTAGTTTGAATACAGTATACGATTGATTGACTATTAAACGTTTAGTAGACAATAGATGTGTAAAAGTAGAAGTAAGAAGACATTAACTATATGTTGGCCAAGATATAGTTAAGAATTTGTCGTTTTATTTTACAAAAAAAGAAGACAAGAAGGAATATAAGAGTTAGAGATGAGTCGAATATTTATTTATCTTTCTCTTAATTGGTACTTTTCGTATATTCGGTGTAGTTATGTATATATGTATAAAGACATTACATGAAATGATGTGTGTAGTATCTAAACGAGTATGCCGACAAACTTATTGAAGCTAACGATTACAAACATTCTAGTAGCGGTCAAGTACTAGCCAATTCACAGGAAGAGCAGAAGAGATAGAGAGCTACAACTCAGTATGTTCTAGGTTATTTTACTCGAATCTATGATTCAAGCACTAGAATCAATAAACATTGGATGATTGGAAAGAAACTTGACAACTCAACTCTTAGTCGGAAGTATGTTTGATTAGAATCATCTATTTTTTCTTCCAATTACATGAATGTCAAGATGTATAAGCATATAAAGACTGTTTTTATCTGCCAAAAACAGTCAATAACATCGTAAAACAGATGTTCTATTGCGGATGGGGAAGGTTTATCTCATTTCTGGTAGCGTATGTTGTTCTACCGGAAACTGCTTATCAGATTAGAAGACATCTTTTTGAATTTAGCGAAAAGTTCATAGATGAATGAATGAATAGGCGGAAGATAAAGAAACAAGTTTACAACTTTGTCACACGTAGATAAACATTTAAAGCCTATATCATATAGTTAATATCATATTGATAAATGTAGTAGATGAAAGAAGAATTGGTAATAGTAGTCAAGGTCGTAACATCTGTTTATTAATAATTTCTGGTTTTCAACCACTACCCTCACTAGCACCTTGGATGATTGAAACCTAGCAGAAGAATGATTGGTTCCATGAAAATTGGCACAAAAGAAGAGGAAACAAGATGATTAATTTGGAAATAATGACCCAAACCCTATGAAATGGTTATTGTTTCTTAAAAGACAAACCAGGCTGTCGGATTTGTTCTCATCTGAAGACAGCCATATTTGGTTTGATAGGGAGCAGCAGCATAAGATAGCGAAAACGACTGCCCGTATCAGATTTCATTGTTCAGCTGTATTAACAGGCCAAGAATATATACAGTAACAAAGAATTCAAAGAAACTATATGATGAATTATTCGTTTGAGTATGACGAGTAGAAGGATATGAAGGTTGAGAGTAAAAGAGAGATAGAGAGAGAGAGAGAGAGAGAGAGAAAGAGAGAGAGAGAGAATAGAGGGAGCGGCTACCGATCATTACACACAGACATTATGATTAGTAATGCAGGATGTATTTGGTCGGAAGCCGAGAATATAAAGAAAAAGGAGCTAGACAAATTGAAGGACAAGATTCAAAAATGAGTTATAAAATAGCAATTTGAATGGTTTCAAATGTGAAATACGATTGAAAATCATGAAAATACACTAGCATTAGCATTGAAAAGAATTCAGATCGTTTTGATGATGCAAGGCTCAAGTGAAGAATGAAGCTTGAAATTTGAAAAAGAGACTCACCTTAACGTTCCATTTGATCAAATATTCTTTGTGATAAGGTCCCATGATTTCGTTCTGACTACCGGCAACTGTTACAGCTACTGGATTCAGATGGCGAAAAATGGAAGACGGAATGCTATTAGATGGATTTGATGTTAGTGCGTCAGATGATGACGATGATGATGATTCGAAGATAGAAGATTGATTTTGCAAATTAGCTGTAGAAGACCCGATTCCTCCACCAAGTATATGTGGTTGAGGACTTGAGCTGCTAGTGCTTGTGCCTGTACTATACGTACTGATCCGTGTATTGCTTGTAGTTCCTCCTATACCGGACACGCCCCCCTCAGCTCCGCAGTGACAACACCTCCTGTGGGCGGAGTCAGCTGAGGCAGAAGATGAAGATGAGGACGAGGCGGATGACATATGTGTAGAGCTGGTAGAGCCAGTAAGATGATGAGTAGGTTGATTAGCCGGCTGGCACTCATCTGACCATTGTGAGCAATTGATTAGATCGGAAGAAGACTGAAACAGATATGAGTAAATAACAATACGCATGAACATATACGGATTCGAATGGCATAAGTTATGTATTAACTATATCATATTGTAGCTTACTATATGTATAGTAATTATATTGAAATAAAGATTTATAACATTCTGATAGTCTTTTAACATCATCTGCTTGTTGCAGACAAATTTTTTGTCACAAACTTCGATATAAATCATGACCAGAAAGAGGTAGTCGTGTCTCATCTGTCAATTTGATACATGATTCCACCTCCATTCATTGAAGATTGGTCATATTAAAAGTTGCGAACAACGTTAATTTTCGTGTAGAATTTCAAATAAAATTGAAAAAAAAGAAAGAAAAAGAGTTAAACAAAACCTTTTTATCATCTATTGACTTGTCAGATTTATTTTTCGGTCGTCCCAAAAGAGTTGAGACAAGTTTGGAATACATCTGAAATATGAGGAAATTATTAAGATTTTTTTAAGAATATATACTTCAATAAATATTTAAAAATAACTTTAATAAACTATTTATACATTATATATACTATAAATGATATAAAAAATTTGAAAAATAACCAAATATAGAAAGAAAAAAAGAAAAAAAGAAAGTCATCAGGTGAAAAAGCAACATTGAGACTGTCATTGACTAGAAGGCGGACATGATGAAACGACTGTCAAATATCTGATGATTTCAATGAAAATTTGCAAAATTTGGCAACAATATATATGATGATACATCCATTTATACATATAATAGTTCTTAAAATACTTAATTATCGCAAAAATATATTTGAATTTGTGATAAAAAACGAATATCTGTTGAAGCAGGTGTTATTGGTGGGGGGAAGTCAATGAAACATGATGATTTGAAAGGCAATTTCTGAAGGCTGATGATGATGTTGATGTTGATGATGATGATTGTATGTATAAAAAACAAATGACGGTTAATGAAAACCCAAAACAAAAATAGAAGAAGAAGAAGAAGAAGGAGAAGAGAGTGAAATGTGAAAAATACTTAACACGGTTAGATAAGGGAGAGAATGCGTTGAAATGGTAAGACGAACTAGTTAAGTATATACTGACTGATATGTATGTGTATATACCGTTAACTATACTGTTAATACAGTGATATAGTTAATCAATTAGTGATAAATCCAAGGTGTTCATAGTTATTGCAGCAATAGGAGGGGAGGGGCGGCTATTAAAGACAAATGTTCTACAAATATAGCTTTTGGTTATAACCACATAGTTTAGGCCAGATATATGGTATATAAAAGTACTTTTACAACTAATAAAATGAACACTTTATATGTAAAAGTTAAAGAATAGGCTCATATATTGATAGATAATAGGCGTAAAGTTATAATAAAGTTCATGTAAAAGACAACTTTCTAATATATTTCATGGAATCTTTTTGAAAAACAACAAAGAAATTTGAAAATGAGATAACGAAATTGAAAAACGATTCGAATATTTAAAGACAAATTTGCTGCTAGGCTAATCTATTCGGATTGTCACATGGAATGCCCTACAGGATTGTTCTACTATATTCAGACTAATTGAACATGCCCATGAGGATGAAGTGAGAGATAATTCAGAAAGATAAGATCTAGTGAACTAGTGGCTTAATCCACAGATAGCGCATCGAAATCAGCTCCATTCCGTTCCGGAAAACCGGATCTAGCTAGAGGCATCATCTGATATGCTATGTAGATGTATAACCAAGTGATTATGGTCACATTTCCTCCTGCATTCAGATGGCTAATGGGCAAGTGCAAGCTAGACTAACTGAACGAGATAGTATAGGACTGCATGAATCACATGAAGAGAGAGAGAGAGAGAAAGAGAATTGAAAGCTGGATTGTATAAGGCAACAGATCTGATCTAAATCAGCTTGCTTCCAGCCTAATTAGGATTGTCGATGATTAAGCAGCTTAAAACGGCATTGAGCAGCAACAATGCATGACCATTGCCTCAATTACTGTTAGCACGAATCGTGAAAGATTGTCATCTGGATAGCATTGAAGGTGACAGCTTCGATAGAGAATTGTATTCTGATGCCACCAGCCGGATGTGAAAGCTTTAAAGCTTTTAATACGGAAATTGAAAATATACTAACTGAAGCTAATCTATATATTATATGTAACATCAACCACATTTAACTATATCCTATATGTGCATATCTAATATTATAATAAGTTTTGTATAGTTATTATCCATATTTCCTTGTTCATTTAAGAGATTTGAGACACTTTTTACAAGAAAATTAAAGTAAAAAGAATATATTTAATCATTTATTATATAAGTTGTGCTCTAGACATTGTAAAAGAAAATCTTTTAATGGTTCTATTGTTCAAGACTGCAAAATATCTAACAGGTAGGTCGTCTATTCTAACGCAGATTATAAAGGCTTTAGACCCAAATAAAGATAAATTTTTTTTATTATATTTCAGCGGTTGCACTTTGACCATACACTAATAAAGATTTAGACCCAAAAAATCATAAATTAGCAAGAGATTTAGCCATAGAATTGACAGGCAATATGTCAAAACAGTCTCGAGCTCAGACTGCAGACTAGCTTGGCCATAGTCTGATATTGGAATGACAATGCGATTGATGAGCTAATCTTACGCATGCTAAGCATATTTGCGGCAACAACTGTTTGAAGTTAGTTATCTTGCTTGCAGCTAACACGTAGGTCGGTTAATCCAGTTTCAGTTGAAGAAGAGTCACTACAAGAGCATTGTTTCAACATAAAGTTGGAACAAGTTGGAATGAGCAACTAACTAGCTATATATAGTATATATATAGAGTTTATACTGTTATTCATTCAAATAATATTGTATCTCTCTTATGTTATTCATTAGATCATTTATTTGATTATTAGATACATTTGTATAACATCTAAGTGGTATGACGTGATGACTTTCAACACACAATCTTGAAATAAATGCCGAAAGTGTGCTTGTTGGTGAATTTGTTGACGGAACGGATCAGTGAAGTCATGGATAGCCATGTAGGGACATGATGTATCTGACGCAATAAACTCAATCCACTTGCTCTTGTTTTCTTACAGTTAGATAGAAAGAGCGGCTTTCTCTTGTTATTGTATCCAATAAGAAGAATATATAAAGATACACATACATACACATATGTATATGCATGTGTTAGTTTAGCAGCATTATTATTTGAATAACACTTGCTATAAGTTGAAAAAACTAAAATATTTTCTTCTTTTTCACTCTTTTATAGAAGATTAGAATTATTATTTTGAATTTTCAAATGTCAAAATAGAAGATGGAAAGAGTTATATATCTTCTACTTATAGTTATACATAACTGAGTAGAGGAGTGTGTGTGTATGTGTGTGTGTGTGCGTGTGTAAGTGTATGTGAATCCATGAAATTGGAGGAAAAAACAGTTCAGTCAGTAACCTTTTTCATCAAAATTTCCGACATTCTCATAAGAATAAATAAGAAAAAGAGTAATGATGATAGTTTATACTAACAAAGTTTGAAAAAAAATTAAAAAAAAGAAGGAAGAATGAGAATAAAAAGAATAAGAAGTTAGTTATCGTCAGAGATAGAGAGAGAGAAAGTTGGATTAAGTTAGAAAATCTATCAAATAGCAAGCACAGAGACAAAAAAAAACATTTTTTTTCATCAAATCCGGACTGAAATTGGATTTATTTTCTCACATATTCATAATTCCAATTCAAATCTCTGGAGGATTTGTAATGGAAATTCGTTCGCAGCAGTAGAATTTTTTAATATTCAACTGTTGCATTTTGAGGAACAGCATTGAGCTGGAATATACAAAGAGCAAATCCATATGTGGCATGAACTAGTTGGTTAAATGCTGACGAATGTGTAGAAAATTGAAAAAAAAAGTAAAAAAAAACTTTCATAAATGAAAATGATTATACATATAGATATACTAATTAAATATTATTTAAGTTTCAAAGATCATTGGATGATTGTGAGAGTTTTGAAAAGAGACTGCCACACACACACACACATTTCTTTACAATATTCTTAACATCATTTCTCATTATTTGGCATTTTGAAGAGAAAAATAAATGAAAAAATAGTGTTTTTTCCTCAAACACAAATAAATAAAAGAAGCTTTCTTCAATTTTATATTCAAAAATATAAAAAAAATATTTAAAAATGATTGTAGAACATGAAACAACAGCTAATTTCATCAAATTCTTTCTATTCTTCTGGTTTATTCAATGACAATAGAGTGTTCATTCTTTTCTTTCTAATATTAACTAATATTAAAAATAAATTAATATATATATATATATATATATAGTTACTAAATTACAATACGAAGATATAGTTTATAGGTATCCTGCTGAGAGAAAAACACTCATAACTACATTAGGATGAGTTCTAGTTGACTTCATTATTTACATAACGTATTAGTACTTTTAAAATTTTGTAAAAAACAACTATTATGTCCGAATAATATTTAAGAATTTGTTAAGAACGTACTTATATTATAAATATTATTTTTTAAAAGTTACTTAATTAGTTACAGAATTAAAAGTACCTATTAAGAGGGGATGGGGTTCAAGCCTATAACGTGAGGGCTAAGGACTAGCTAGCTAACTAGCGCCCACTCAGGAGGGTCATCAGATTTGCAATCAAGACAGACACATGCATGTTTCATCTACACATATGTATGTATGTAGCTGGCATGATTACGATCTGAAAGCAGGAATAAACACCATTATGTCATAAATAGCTTGGATTTTAGCATTTTTATTGAAATTTGCCATGAATAGAATGAAATGACAACACTAATTAGTGACTTTATTGGAATTGATTTCAACCTGCGTGATGGTAAGCAGCATGAAAATCATGTCAGCAGGTTTGGTATGTCATATCGAAAGAATGAATGCATGAGAAATGGAATTCAACATCAGTTCAATGGCTATGGAAATCAAATCAACTGATAAAGCGATTACACACATGGAAACTTCTAAATTCGAACGCTTTTTTGACTTTGGGTCGCCAGCCACAGCAATTTCAATCAAAATTTATCAGAATAATGAAAATTCCAAAACTGAGAAGACGAAAAGAGAAGAATTAGATGAGATGTAATTAGCTGATTCATTGATATATACCCAAGAAATTAAGGAAAATAATGAAATATATAGCATTAATGCATATACTGTAGTTTCAATTACATTCAATTCTCGTTTCTTCTCACATAAACATAAACATTTCTACTCAAAAATCAGGTTGAACTTTTAAAACTTAGGTTGGAAGAGAATGACATATTAAGAAATTATCATCAAATAGCTTTTGAAACATAATTTTACATATTATGGATGTATGTAGGTATACATATACGCACAGATATTCTATTAGAACATATGATACAAGACAAATTTCTAAACGGATTAGAAACATTCTGAAGAAGACGCTCAATAAAATGAAAAACATAACAAAAAAAGTTGAAAGTTGAACGCTTGGAGAATAAAAATAATTCAAATATAAAATTTGTGTTGAAAAACGATGGTTTTTTGCTGGAAAAAGTTGAGAAAAAAAGTAGAAAAGAGGTAGAAAAGACTGACTTAGGGATGTGTTTTCTCATCTTTTCTTGGATTAAATATATTTCTTACTTATAAGGTATGTATACATCTACATTCATGTCTATCTGGTTGGAATATGAAAGTGAGATTACTACATTCTCTCTCTCTCTCTCTCTCCCTCCCTCTTTGTCTTTCAAAGATTTTCTGACGTAGACATTAACTATGATAATATAACTGCACAACATGCTGAATCTCGATGAGCTTTTAGAACACATGAAGCATGAATTTACATGAATTATGAGTGAGATTTCTAGAATATTATATGTTATATACAATATAAAATATGCGTATATATAAATATCTATATATAGATATTTGTAGAAAAAAGAAAGTTTAAATAACAATAATAATATATTTAATTAAAACTATATAGAATTGCGAAAAAAAATAAAGGACAACAGCTGACATTGCTGATTGTGTTCGAGAAAACTGGACAAGAAAAACTGCTGTATACAACAGAATTACTTTTCTGAAGAGACGATACAAAGTATAAGTATGGAAATATGGAAGACAAAGAGAGAGAGAGAGAGAGATAGAGAGAGAGAGACTCACAAAGGGAGAGAAAAAACTCTTTTAGCCCATAATATAGTTGGAAATAAGAGTTATATAAACTGAAAGTTCGACAAGCACAATATCACTGACAATGGCTTTTAGACGATTGTTGTCAAGTTGAAACACACACACAGCAGTTTATCTCATAAATATGTCAAACATTGCTTGTCTAATCAAGAATCTAATCATAAAATAGAAATTGAAATTATCTAGTAATACAAATGCATTTGAAATGCATTGCTATAAACTCAGCTGCTCATGAAGTGGACTGCACATAGAGAGTTGGGGAGGGGGGGGGGATACAGAAGCAAGAGAAAAGGATAAAGGGAGGTAGAGAAAGAGAAATAGTCAGAAAAAGGAGTGCTTCGATCTTTGTTTCCTTTATGAATATGAAATTCAAAATATAAAAACAGAATTTTGAACTATAAAAAAGCTTCCAACCATTGCAAATCTAAAGGGAAGGCTGTGTCCTATGTATTATAACTTCAAATTTGATAACATGAAAGCTTTAGAAAATTTGATAAACAAAGAAATTCCAAATTTGGATGTTCTTTTATAACATATTCGTGAACATAGATCTCCAATACTACACACATATCGTAGAAAAATAAAGTCAAAACCTAGAGATTTCATGAAAAACGACTTGCAAACTTCAGAATGTAATAAGAATAGTTAGGTAGGATGAACATTCATGTCGAATTTAGAGAAGAAATCTGAAACTGAGCAAACTTGTCTCAGCCAGACTGCCGTCCATCCATCATCTGGATTGATCAGTCTTGAAAGAGATTGTGAACTTAGTCCAAATAAGGATTTAACATTAAAAATCTATTAAGAAAGGATGAATTAGAATTACATATATGTATATAGCAATTGATTAATGAACAGCCAAATATTGAAAAGTAATTTAATTTGAAAGGAACAAGGTGATAAGAAAACAATATTTGACACATTCGAAAAAATTGATGAGCTTTTGTGAGCCGGCTGTTGAAAAATCATTGAAATAAGATGAAAAGATGTGAAATAAAGTGCTTTATGTGCAGAAATAGATAGAGAGAGAGAGAGAGAGAGAGAGAGAGAGAGAGAGAGAGAAAGAAAGAAAGAGAGAAATATATATATATAGAAAGAAACAAATAAAAATTAAGCCAGACAAAGAAAATTACATTCAGAATACAGTAGACGTACTATCAATCTCAACAACTAATCCGAATTCATGAAAAGTAACAAATAACATCTGTTTACTTCACCAGAACAAGCTGCTGATTTAAAAGAAAACAATCGAATTGAAGAAAGAAGGGCACGAGCTGCTTCACAAGAAATTGTGTCCGGAAATAGCTACGGCTCGCGAACACTCGGCGGAAAAAACACAGAAGAAGTTTTGCAAATACAAGCTTGTCAGGTGTGAAGTAACTGATGCTAATAAGAAAAAGTATCATTGACAAAGCAGAGCAGATGTGAGAAAAATACAAATGCAAAGCAAAATTGTTAGTGATAGCCTAGAGTTGGTGAGAATTAAGTGATAGGAAAAGAGAAATTTTCAAAAAATAAGAAAAGAGAACTGAAGCAAGATCTAGATCAGCTTAATCATAGCAGTGTGCTTTGTGGCAGAGAAGAATAGAGCCAAAGAGACCAGGAGATAAAGGGAGAGAGAGAGACGGGAAAGCGATAGATAGATAGATGAGCAAGAGATGGAGATTGAGCTTCTTCCTACCAGGCAGATGTTACTCCTACATTCGGACAGATAATAAGAAGAAATATGATATATTAAATGCCAGTTTAATGAGCTTTAACCAATCATCACTTCAAGTTTCTCCACACTTTAACACAGATGATGGTATGGACATCCTGATTGTCTTTTTTATTTTCAAAGTTAAAAAGAAGAAAGTGAGGAGAAAACAATAAAGAAACGACAAAATCAGTCTAGTCCATTGACAGCATTTGATGGATAGCCCATGTCTCATAACTAAAAAATGAAAAAGAAAGTTTATTTTGCTTCAAGCAGGATACGCAAGTTTAAAAAAAGTTTTTCAAGCTGAAACTTGACATAAAATGTGAGGGGGGAGTATACAAATAGAGCATAGTTGATCATATTAGTCAAACCACATCTATATCTGCAGCTCAGATGTATTTGAGCAGAAAATTTTTAAAAATTGAACAAATCAGATGACTGAGGAATAGATATTGGTCCAGTCCATTTCTAGTGTCCAGCAACTTTTCCTTTTTTTTCATTTCAATTCATTAACGATAAGCTGATTAAACAAATTAGTATGAATTGTATGATATTGATACAAAGTCTTTATATTTCATGAATAACTATAAGTTATATTTGTTTCATTCTCTCTATAATGTTCTCTCTCTCTTTCCCCTCCTCCCCTCTCTCTCTCTCTCTCCCTCTCTCTCTTTGTTATTCAAATTTCATTCGTGCTCATTCACAAAGAAATTGTTAGGTACAGAAATCATTTGTCAATCTGTTACTGACTAAATCTACGATGCAACATTGACAGTTAGCAACTAAGGTGACAGGAATTAGTTTCAATTGATTCATCTCTATGTCGGTTCATTGTTGACACGGTTTGAACTTCATTAGAGGTTTGCCGTATGTAAAAACTAATTTGAAATACATATCACGTAAGAAGAACCAACTGAAGAAAGATAGAGAGAAAGGGAGAGAGAGAAAGAGAAGGCGGAAGGGAGACTGCGTAAGACAGATAGAAAGAGCAATGAAATTAAAAGAAATTGAGAAAAGTGTGTTCGTGGATTGCTGGCGACACATTAATCAGACTGTCTAGTAGCAGGTGAAACAATAAAGATCCGACTGTCTTCTTCAGTCAAAACTTATGTACAAGTTTCCGTTCAGGAAAAGTACAATTTGTAGTCGTTCATCAAATCAAATGAAAGTCACAAACATCAACGTTACCTTCCAACTAACGGAAAGAGCCGCAGCTGGAAGTCAGAGGGTTAGAAAAGATGAAGAAGAAAAAGAGGAGAAAAGGGGGGAGCAGCAACAACATGATGTTTAGACCAAAAAAATTGACAACATACAGAGCTTACGAGTGATTGAGCCCACTCAAACAAGAAAAAAAATGTATTAAATGGTGAAAATAAGCAAATGTGTCGAATTGAAAAAAGCACGAATAGCTTAAAATTGACATAATCATACTGTTGAAATTGAAAACACGTAGAAACACGCACACAAAAGAAGGAGAAACATTAGCCGGAAAACAACAAAAAAAGATGTGAAAAGTGAAGGTGAAAAACAAAAAATCATTAGTTTCATCGTCATCAGTACATAATCTCAAGGACTAGCTAAACATAGTAGATGAATTCAATACATTAACCTTTATATTGGCTATATAACAGTGAAATGATCTCTTTTTAATATCTGAGAACTAAGTTATATATATATAAACTATATATGTATATATATATATATATATGAACAAAGACATTCTCATTATTATCAGAGCTAGATGTAACTGATATCATGAGTTTCAATAGACATCATGCTTGACCCCATAAAAATCTTTTGAGAAGAGTAGAACACCCAATAATGAGGAATATGCTTTGATTGCAGCGTTTTTCCTTAAAACAGTGAAGCAATTGATAAACCGCTTGAAGCTTAAGCTGCAGTTACGTGAATATGGAGAGAGAGGGAAGAGAGAGAGAGAAAAAAAAGACAAAGTAAGAATCAAAAATGAGCAATACTATACATATATACAGACATGTATATGTCTAACTATATTCTATCAAAAGACAATAGTAGGATGGAATTCCGAATGCAGTCAGAACTATTAGCCATTAGGGCCTTAGGTAGAATGTGGAAACCGGCGGGGCTAGCTGATGAAAGGAACAACACAACACACAAATCTAATGCGGGAACCGACGTCCGGCTAACGGGATTAGTGGATAGCTGGCTCTCGGTATCGTCTCGGGACGAAAGATGATTGAGATAGAAGAAGAGACAATCATATACAAAAAGAGAAATACTCAAGGAAATAGTGAAAATGGAAAAGAGGGAAGAAACGAGTAGTAGACGAAGGCTGAGAGGAAAAGTAGTGAGAATAGAAGAATGATGTTGAGAGAGAGAGAGAGGAGGGAGAGGTATGCCTTCAGTCGGTGTGTAAGGATCATCATCTCATATGACTATATTATCATCCTTTTTCTTTTTCATCTTCATGTCATCATTAAGATAATCAGTATTTCCTTCCTATCTACTGTGTCAGAAACTAATTCATTCAAGTGTAAGTCATACTATCGCTTGCTATTCCAATTTGAAACTTGAAACTTGAAGCCATAGTGTAAGGAGTTTCATGATTAGTTTAGAGCATCAATATTCCTTAGAAGAATATAAGCTTTGAAAAAAAATTTAAACTTCGGAACTTTTTTATGATTTTTCGTAAATTTTCGTAAATTCAAAGTAAAAGCTTTCAAAAGAAACAACAATGACGATGAAACCTCCATCATGTTATGGGATGGATATGAAATAATTATGACAAGGCCAAGTTTCGATAAGAGAAACAGGAAACAAACGAATATTGAAGAACAATGAACATTTCTTGAAATAATTATATTGAAATTAAAATTAAAATTGGGAAAAAAAAAGTTAAAACGAATGTTAAAAGAGGGAAGGAGGAAGCAAGAGATTACATAACAAGTAGTGCACGGCCACAAGAATATTTGAAAAATCGTTAAACTCATAGTTAATACGGAATTAGCTTATTAAATACATGAAATCTTCCTGTTCTTTCTGAAGTTTTGGAGCACTATAAAATAGAAATAAATTTTAAAAGTTTAAAATAATACTGATGTGAATTGATGTTATCGTTCGAACAAGGTCAGGATTATATCGGTCGAAAAAGGTCAGTAAGGAAGAGACATCTGGCTTCATAAGTCATGGCAAAAACATCTCAACTTCTTTTACTCATTAGCAGTGAAAAAGAAAAAGGGAGAGAAGAAGGAAGGGAGGGAAAGAGAAGAGGATGATGGTTAGCTCAAACAGTAAAAAACGAAAATTCTTGTTGAAAAGAGTTCACAGGAAAACCAGCATTATAAGAGTTTTAAAGTATGGATGATGTCATGAGTAATCGGAAATAAGTATGGAGATGAATGAAAAAATATTAGAGAATTAGTTGGAAAAGTTAGAAAACGGATATATGTATAGATAGATATTATAACAATTAACTATAAAATACTCATATAAATATATATATAATCGAGAATATAACTAGTTTGAACTCAAAAGTAATAGATTGCATAAGGATGATGTGGTGCGAAAATAGTATGAACTAGTTTTAAAAATGCTTAGTTAAGCTGGAAAAATTATAAAAATAAAAGATTTTAGAAGCTATTCACATATAATTAAATAGAAACATGTAATATATAGGCAAATATATCATATCATTCGAGAAAAATGTGATAGAAAAAGATAAAAATCTAATGAGAGTTCTTCATACAGTACATATTGATTAGGTCTCTTATATGGAAGAAATAGACTCAAACATCAACTGATTTGAGCTGAATATGTAGGAAAAGCAAAAATAGCTGAATAGGATTGAACAGGAAATAATAGATGAAATGATGATGATGATGATTCAGATGACAAAATACACAATCACACAGCTGTACCATGGGCAAGGAAATATATAATCAAAAAGAGAAGAGAATTCAATGAAAGCAATATGGTGTGCTGAAGAAGAAGAAGAAGAAGAGGAAGAACAAGACAATCTAACTATCAATCTCGGATATAGCTCATATGTGTGGTAGACTAACTATATGCAGAGAGCAAGCACTTTACAAACAAATTTGTAGAACAGAATTAGGCAATGAAACATTAGAAGATCGACAAGACAGCAGAAATCATAGAGATTTCAACCAATTCAAATCAACTGCTTCCATCGAGATGACTCATTTTTCTGTTTTTTTTTTCTCTCCGAGAACACAGATTTTGAGAAGTGTCTGGTGAAATAGCTAAGGTGTGGAACTATGATCGCAAAAAATTGGCTGAACAAGATGTTCATCTTAGTCAAAAAACAGCAATGAAAAAGTATGAAATGTCAGTTCAATTCTTATAATATAAAAACAGTTGGATAAATATCGAGATAAAGAGAGAGAGAGAGAGCGAGAGAGAGAGGGGGGGGGGGGGATAGAGAGAATATTATTGAAAAACAAAAGTTGTAGTGAGATATACTGGATTTGCGGGGAGGTGAAACTAAAACAGAACTAAATAATGCTTACTTCATAAGCTTCTCAAAGGAAAATTCTGACAAAATCTCAAGTAGTATTCAACAGAATGATGAGGGAAAAGTGTAAACAATTCAAACAAACTACTCAGTTCTCAAGTGATTAGATCATTAAAGCTTCAAAGTTATTATTTATTCCAAAGTAGAAGAGAAGATTTTTTTATTTGAGGCGTGAAGATGATGAGGTAGATGTGTCAAAGGAAAAAATGAATGCAGATCGTCTGCATTACTACAGGTCAGATGAGATTGGGCAGGTGCCATTGATCATACCTTGTTTGACTTTAATTATAGAGTTGCAAGTTGAATTATGCGATAAGAGATGACTTTATTTATACTATTACCATATTTTATCTAAATAAGGTGGTTAATCATAATGATGATGATGATGAAGACGTCGTTAGCTACGTCATAACGATCATCATAGCTGTCTTCTTCTCTTCCTTAATACACAATGGAATGCGACCTAAGATGATGACAGAAATGTAGAGGTTGGTGATCAACTGAGAATCATCAGCACTTCTTGAAAGAAAAGACTCATTTGATAATATATTAAAAGGAAAAGGAGAAAATGCTGATCTCCATAGAGGGAATGAACAGGAGAAAGCCAACGAGAATCAAAGAGAAAGATAACCGGAACACATTCATATCTTCCTTCTAAACACCCCACGTCTCCCCACTCACCTACCACCTTCCACACCACCAACCCATCTACGCCTCCCTCTCCACAAATCATCTGAAGTGACCGCCATCAGTTGGCTAGCCCGTATTGAACCATCATCACTCTCGTTATCCAGCTATACCAGCTACTATATCAAATCCCGGTTCATCACATCCCTTAAGCAACTCTTTTCTCTTTATTCAGGCACTTTATTACACTTTATTCTATTGAAATCGTTGAAATCGACAGAAAGACAAAATCCATTTAGAGATGGGATAACGGCTGGTGGTCGTCGTTTTCCCATGATCACGGAAATTTTATTTCGATCCGAACCCCCCACATCATCATCATCATAGCTGATTATTAAACCCATAGAAGTTATAATAGGGAAATATTTTTATCATTTAAGCTATTAGATAAAGAAGAAATTAAATAAAAAAAAAAAGAAAAAGATTTTCAACCAAAGACCGGCCAAAGAAAAAGCATATTTCAATCTCAAAATCAAAGATGTAATATATCGACAGGCGATAAAACAAAGTCAGATTTCAGATATTAAACTAATATTCATCAATTAAAATGGGTTTTCTTATCTTGAGCAAAAGATAATAAAGTAAAAACTACTGAATTAAACATCAAAACTTATCCAAAAACCTGAGGATAAATGTCAAGAAACTTGAGTGTAACTAGATAAATCATATTTTGTAATTATTATAATAAAGAATAGCATGTAGAATAAACGTTTACATATAATATTTTATGTTATTTACCAGAAAAAAATAATAGAAAATCGATGATATACAGTTTGGTTTCAAATAAGTTAATATCGATAAGACATATAACATATTAGAATCAATAAAATGCCATAATTTGGATTTGATCTACAAATTATCTACAAGAATATAATTAAATTATATAATTTTAATTATTATAATTATTAATTTAATAATTTTTCCAAGTTTGTAAAGCTTATAAAGGTTTTAAAAGATTTTTAATAGTTAATAGTTAGCCTTGATAAGAAAAAATTGTTTTAGAAGACATTACAATATTTTGCCGCAAACTTACTAACTGCATGACAAGCTTTCAAAGAATTTCATCAAATATTTTAATAAAAACTATATATAATATATATAGAAAGAATATAGAATAATAGTAATAGTAATCAATTAGTATATGTTCATGATCATCATTATCACCATAGGCAACTATGGCTGAATGATTGATCATAAGCGCGGGTGGGGGGGTAGGGTGATGGCGGAGTGTGGGGTGATGGTGTCTTTGTCAGTTTGATGATGTCTGATTATGTGTTAGTATACAATAGTAATTGTAATACATAGAAGATGATTGAAAATGGATTTTCATGTAAATTTATTGATTTTTTTTAAATTTTATTTAAAAATAATAATAATTTAAAGTATTATATACAATATATAATATGTATTATTCAACAAATTAAGGATCAACAATTTCAGTAGAAGAAGTATATGAAGAGCTTACTGGAAATATCTGAAAATGAATTATTAAGTTTATTAAAATATTATTATTTTATTACTTTATTATCAGATCTATTAGATTTTTTTGAATTCAAATCTGATTGAACTCGGAATGCAGATTTCCATCCCTATAATTGAATTTGTTTAAAAGTTGTTTTATGATAAAGCATACTTCTTCGGATTGGCTAGCTTTTCGTATATTTATGAAAGCAAATATTGGAATGAAACTAAGTGGAGCATATTCAATAATATAACCAACAACCTAAAGCATTTCAAGTTTTGATAAGTTAGCATTCTAAGATATGGTATACCGTTGTCCATTCTGGACCATGTGCAGGTGTTAAAGCCTGATTAATAAAAGTTGTAACAATAAGAATCTGAAAGATATGATAGTAGAATAAACAGTTGTTTTTCAATAATGTTCAGAATATGGATAGGAAAAACATACAATCATGAGCACAGGAGCACAGAAAGTCCAACAGATAGTGAAGTACAATCCGGACTTTCCGAAAATCTTTCCCCAGTATGTGTTTGTTGTTCCCAGGCATTCTTCAATATCAGAACGGAAATTACGAATACCTTAAGAAGACGAATATAAAAATAAATTATAAATATTATAATAAATAACCATAGAAATAGATAATAATTAAAAGTTCTAAAAAGCATGCAATGAAGACGGTATTAGCACCTATCCAATTATTATATAAATTAAGCCAATAATTTCCATTCTATAATATAATTTATTAATTTATTATCAATTTTGTATAATTTTAATTATTTTTGATTATTATATTATGAATAACATACTCCCCAACACATTGATAATCCAATTATAAATGATATGAAACAAGCTGTAACAGCTACTAATTCAGATTTTTTTCGAAGAGATGGGAACTGGTCCATTACGGATGTCAACATAGGCTGCATTGTGCCTAAATAAGACAAAAATTAAAAATTATATAAAAACAATATTCATATAGTTATATAATCTTACCGAATTGGCTACTAATACCTAGAAGAAGAAACATAAAGAAGAGCAGAAAGTTCAAAGCAGCCGAATTATTCATACGGGCAAAAGCTTCTGGATATGCTACGAATGGTATTCCTCCTTCTGTGAGCAGATATGACTAAGTTTTATCATAAGTTTTATTTAATAAAAACCTGATTGAATTAACTGATCGATAGGTTTTCCTACTTCATGTGATAAAAATCCCAATATGGAAAATATGACGCAACCTCCAAAAATGCTCATAAAGCCATCACAGAAAACGATTACCAAAGCATCCTTTAATGTAATAAATGACTCTAAACTCACCAAAACAGCTTGTGAAGCATATTTTCGGAATATTCTCGAACCTTAAAGCAGTTATGGGTTCTGTGATTATATGATGACAGTGATAGTAATCCTCCAAAGCCGATACTAAGGGAGAAGCATAGCTGATTAGCTGCAGCTATCCAAGTCTAAATCATGAATTTCACTTATATTTTGTAGTAAAAAATGATTTTTTTTAATTAAAAAGCCTAGTTACATTGTATTCAAGTAGTTTTTCAAATTTTGGTTCAAATAAAAAATAGCTTAATCCACTAGAAGCTCCTTCAAGACGAAGTATTAAAATGAAGAATAAACCTTAAAAACTTCCAAATTACAATTTATATTAAAAAATAAAATTATACCAATAATTACATATGGCATAGTGGCTGTTATATATGCCATTTTTCCAATATATTTTACACCTTTAACAAGGCATAATGCGGTAAACATCCATATACCTATGAGACCAAGAAATACCGGTAAATTCAAATCTCCCAAATCATTAATAGAATCAGAAACTTTAAGTATTTTATGACTGTAAATAAGAAAAATTGGTTTAAAATAGCTAATCTATCGGAAATACAGATAAAATTCATCAGCAGCTAGTGTTCCATTTGCTGATGTTTCATTCAAAAGCATACAGCCTGTAAATAGGCGAATGATATAAGCTGGATTATACTGACTAAAAACTTGAAGAATATAATCATACCATCTGTATTCCATGAATTTCCACATGCTGTCCAAGCATTTACATCAGAAAATATTATATCAATCAAATATAATATACAATAAACAATAATAACATTATAGTATATACCAATCATGAATGAGCATAAGGTACTTGACCATCCTACTCCTAAAGATTTTTTTATTTTAAGAAGACATAATAACTTTGATTTCAAAAAATCATTATATTTACCTTGTAAAACAGGAAAATAATTTTTAAATGCTATTGCAGCACCATGCTGCGTGTATTGTCCAACAAAAAATTCTAAATAAAGTAATGGAAGCCCTAATATAATAGAACAAAATAGATATGGTATAAGGAATGCTCCTGAAATTTGTAGAAATATGAATCTAAATGAGATGATTTGGAAGACAAACCTCCACCATTTTCATATGCAACGCTAGGAAATCGCCATAAGTTGCCTAAGCCTACAGCATATCCAACAGAAGTTAGAAGAAACTGTAGTTCACTACCCCACTTGCCTCGATTATCATGGGTCATGTTATACACTATTAGAGAAATATTAATTATGTGAGTATAATATACATAAATTCATGATTTTACATCAAAATAAAGAAGATTTTAATGAAAATTGTCATCAATAGCGTGTATAAATCAAATTTCCTTTTGTGGAAAGGCAATGGAAAAAATAAAGACACAACAGAAGCAAAATTTGACCAGAAGGCGACGGAGGCAAACAGTCCGTCCGCCTTGAGTGGCTCATCAGTCCTGTTCTTCTGGATAACGTTTTTTGTTAGCAAACAAAAGAATGAAATGATGAACTCGAAAAATGAAGAAATGAACCGATTTGATAAAAACCGGAAAGCTTGACTGGTAATTCTTCTCTGTTTGGCTTAAAATGCAAATGCCAGTTTTTCTCACATAATTTCGCAAAATATTTGTGGATTATGGCAATCTTCTCTATTGAGAAGGTTGAATGATATTATTCAGAATATGACTTAGTTTGTATTCTTTATGAATTAGAGCATTTCTTTTTTTCCAATTCAGACGAATCTTCAAGACGAGTTTCATGGAAGAAACTAATGCATAACTATGAAATGATCATAGATTATTCATATTTCATAAAAATGACAAAATTATATTTCTCATTATTTCATAAATATAATGATAAAGCTTTTAGAATTGATATTTCCGGGTTTTCAGTATATTAATTAACTTCGCTTCAGTACTCTTCTCCATAATTTCCACTTTTGTTTGATGTAGACGCCTTGGGGCTAAATATTTGTGTATGAAACCGCAGAGTCTCAAAAAGATAAAACATGATTGCTGTTTACACAATAAATGATCGAGAAATCAAAGCACTTAATGATTATCTACCTTTCAAGGGTTATAATATCCATGTAGTTTCAAAAATTAGCAAATATCTTACACTTTCAGAAATATTCAAAAATAGAATTTTAGAAATTGAAAAAAAAGCATTATAAATAAAATTATCTTGAATTAGATCAGTTTCAAGCTTTAGTCTCCTGACTACAGCATTATACTGTAATTGACACTTGTCAAAAAAGTGAAAAAAATCAAAGTTTTTCCTTTTTCCAGCTTTATTTAGAATTTTATGAATTTAATTATATGTAGCTTTAAAATAAACACATATACAAAACTATTTCAACTTACTTTAACATCAAAAATCAACAAATTTTCGTATTTTTTATATTATAAAATAGAAAACTTGTCTAGTAATACCGTAATCCATAGGGCACCAAGGGTCATTTTCTGTTTTTTTCGCGCTCTATGGCTAATCATTTACGCGCGCTTTGACATTTTTTGAAACATGATGCTTTATTCTATTTCTATTAGCTTGCTCCTTTGATAAATTTAGCTTTAATTCGTTTTATAATGTAAAATTATATTATATAATAATATTTTGAAAATATTTTCTTAATTTAGTATAATGCCACATTCTCATGGAGTTGGAAAAAAGCCTAAAAGACGAGATTCGGTTTGATATTTTATGTTTCATGAACTAATTTTGAAAATTTCAGATTTTGAAAACTAGACCTTCGAATGTGGGATTTGAAGATTTCAATGAGCCAACAAAGCCGAATTTAAGAAGAAGAGTTAGTTTTCATAATGTAAAAACTGTTCAGTATGTCATATATTTTCTACAGTATACTTAATAATATGTTTTAGAAATTTCGCCGTAAACGATCAAAGTTTACTAGATGGCTCTCCTGTGAAACAGAAAATAAATGAAACTATGGGATCGGATGGTGTTTTAACGTAAGCTTTTATTTATCATTATAGTATTCATTGTAAGAATTCAGACCTGGTAGAAGTATCAAAACCCCTAGTGATTTACAGACCGGTAACTTTGCAATTATTGATATATTTATATATATATTTACTATTTAAGACAATTTAAGTTATCAAATAGCTCATTCTTCAACAGTTCATACTATTATGGATATGTCTATAAATAATTCCACAATTCACAAGGAGATCACTGGTGCGAATTCCTAATCTTGAACATGATAAAGTATTGGTTTAGAAACGAATAATACTATGGCCATTTTTGGAACTCTTCCAGACGACGCTGACTCGACTATGGCTATGTTTACTCAAAAGGCTGATACTTCAGGTGTTAAAGTTAGTGTTTCATATTTATTGAAAAAATTGTATTAGGCGGATGTCCTATGGATATTAGTGCTATGTCAAATCCTGTGAAATTCGATTTAAATGCAACTAAGTTAGATCCTGTCAATATGTCAATTGATCCAAGTAACCTATCTTCATGTGAAAATACGGTATTTTGTTTTTCCTTATTTTTTCATCCGATGTCTGCCTCAGATGATGATGTTTTCTACCGCGAATAGAACAATGAATGAGAAGGAAAATTCTGGTATGAATATCACAATGGATGCAGAGAATACGGTTTTCATTATATTCGAGATTTTATATATTTTTTATTTCTTTAGATGAACATGTTCAGAGTACCTTCTTCTGCACGCAGTTTTTTGAATAAGGTATTTATATTAATGCTGGCTATAAAAGAAATGAAACTTTCAGCATGAAGGACCAAATGAAACTTTCATGGATGAAAATACGATGAATATGTTCCCAAAAGTCAGTTAATTTTAAATCTTTCAATGGTTTATGTTTTGTATTAGGCATCATTTGATTTGACAATGAATAACACTATGGCGATGTTTCAAAATGCGGTAAGATAAACAAGAACAAAGATATATTTGAACTTTTGAATTTAGAATGCAACCATTCCTTTCAGTGGTGATTGTGACATGGATATTACTGTAAATCCAAATAATAGCACAGTTAGTTTAACCATTATTGAATAACAAACTTTTTTTTTCAGAGTCCCCTTAAAACAGATGATTTGACAAGCTTACCTAATTGTAGCCCAACCGCTGTAGAACAACCAAATGTTACACAATATAACAATCTAGAAATGGATATTTCTAGTATGGTTGATACACGGTTAAGCAATGCAGAAACAGCTAATATGGTAGAAAAATCACCTGCTAATGTTAGCGTTAAGAAAGTGGTAAGTATCCAATTCAGAGTATTTTATTAATGGAAGTATTTAGAGTAACGTAAATTCTAATTTGCCTCTTTGTATTTCACCTCCCGAACCTAATCACAGTTTAACTAAGAATTACGATGCTGATATGGACATTTCAGCGGTTGCTCCTCAATTATCGAAGCCTTTGTTCGTAAAAGCTAGTGTTGTTAGTTTTATCTTTAAACGATATGTTCTATAAATTACTTAATATTCAGAATACAAGTAAGAATTTATCTCACGTCAGCGAAAAGATGTCTGAAAGTTGCGATGGAGATATGGACATTTCAGCGGTTGCTCCTCGACCTCCGATGTCAGCATCTGCAAAACTTGGTGACGTGGGTTTTATAAACAATCAATGTTAGGTGAACCAGTTGATTTTCAGAATGCAACTACGAATTTATCTCGCGTTAGCGATAAGATGTCTGAAAGTTGCAATGGAGATATGGACATTTCAGCGGTTGATGCTCAACCTCAAAAGTCGTCGTCTGAAAAACTTAGTAGCGTGGGTTTTATAAGCCATCAATGTTGGATGAATCAATTTGTATTCAGAATACAAGTAAGAATTTATCTCGCGTCAGCGATAAGATGTTTGAGAGTTGCGATGGAAATATGGACATTTCAGCAGTTGCTCCTGAGCCTCCTAAGTCATCATCTGCAAAACTTAGTAGCGTAGGTTTAATAGACAATCAATGTTAAGTAAACCAGTTTATTTGCAGAATGCAACTGTGAATAGACCTGCAGTAGGAAATGATAATGCTAAGAATTCAACTAGAAATTTCGATGGAGATATGGATATTTCAGCAGTTGCTCCTCAACCCCAAGAACCCTTGCTGTCTAAAAGTTGTACCGTGAGTTTCATGATTGACCAAAATGGTATAAATAGTTCATATTCAGAATATAAGTATGAATTTAACTGCAGCAAGAGATAATAGAACTCGAGATTATAGTAAAGTGATGGATCTTGATATTTCTACTGTAAATGCACAAGAACAAACTGAGAGTACCTCGAAAAGCAGGGTATCTTGCTCTTAAAATTATCATGGTTTTGTGTTCATTGTTCTTTATAGAGTTCGATAAAGTCTCGGGAGTCGGATGTGTTCTTTAAAGAACCTAATCTCAACCAATCTCAAGCTGAAAAAATGGACGTTTCAAATGCTGATGCATCCATTCGCACTGGAAAATACCAACAACGAGTAATCCATTTATACTTAGTCGAAATGTATGTACAAATTTGTTTTAGCGATCTAGTATTGCTAACCTGTCTACATATGAAATGAATAGTACTCTTGGTTCTACCATGGGAGCCACAGTAAGTTTTTTTTAAATAGATTCTATATAAACATAATTTTTAAGAGAAGAAGTAGATATTCTATGATATCGGAAAGTAGTATTATTGAACCTTTCGAAACACCTAGAGATGTATCTATGATTCAAGTTGGTTAAATTTCGCTTTCTTTGCTTCAACCTTTATTTTTCAGACTCCTTGTTTAAATATTTCTCAGAATAGTTCAATAGCTAGTATGTCAGATAAATTAACTTCTTACCTGCAAAATACTAGATTTCATCCTCATACTTCAAAAGTATAATTTGGAAATTTAAAGTTTAATATTTTTGTTATTTTTAGGTTACATATTTGGAATCAATTCTTGGCGAAGATCCTTATATCTCGGAGCTACGTAACTCTGTAGTAGAAAAGCTTGGAGAGTTATTAGAAAATAAAAAGGAAAAGTATGATCTATTTGGGCTTAACTTATTTCTATATATAACTATTAAAGAAATACAAATGAAGTTTCTGCCTTGCTGGATCAGTTGAAGGGTATCAATCCAGAATATGTGAAGGCTGTCAAAGCAATGAATGGACGAAAAGTATGCTACAGATTATAATTTTTTTATCATTTAAATCTGATTTAGTTGAATGCTAATGAAAGGGATGCTCTAAAATCCGGAATTTTGTTAGCAGAAGCTGAATGGCTAAGAGATAGAATGAATGTTGCGTTAGATTTGAAATTGGAGCTTACGGTAGTTAATAATATTGTATTTTTTAATTAACTGTATTGTTTAAGAAAAGGAAGGAGGAGATTGCTCCAGAAATTGCTCGTGAAACCGAATATGTTAAGTTGTGCGATGGCTTAAGTGAACTAGAATTAGGTAATCGAAGTACATCAGTAGGCTACTAAATAGAAAACATTTAGAAAATGAAGAACTTGAGATCAAATTAAAGAACTTTGAAGGGATTGATGCTAATAGAATTGCTGATATTCGTAATGAAGATAATGCTTTACGGGATGAGATTGAGAACATGAAAATAGAGCAGCATAATCTGACCATGCAGGTTTGTTTTCTAATGGAACTTCAACAATCCAGTATTACAAAATTTCAGATTCTGTATTACGAAAGAAACATAACTGCTAATACCAAGCAATTAGTAGATGATACTTGTAAATATATTATGGCAAAAATGCAAGAAAAACAAAATAGCAAGGCACGAATAATGGCAATTGTAAAAGAACTTGAAGCTGATTTACCCGATGAAGATTAGTATCCTTGTCATATAATGAAATGAGTTATTGGAAATCAGTTAGAAAAGACATGACATTGTTTGTATTTTGAACTGTATTTAAACATAATTTTAAATAAAATGTGGTTTAATTAATAGTAAGCTTTTTTTTATTTAGTAAAGAAAGGATAGTAAACGAACATCGTTATCATTCTTCCTCGTATTTTTTTCGTTTTAAACACATAAAAGTGTAAAATTTAGCCCCGTAGGGGGCTCGAACCCCTGACCGTTAGATTAAAAGTCTAACGCTCTACCAGCTGAGCTAACGAGGCTACGGCAAAGTTCCATATCTGTAGTATAAAACAATAGTACGTGTACTCCTTATATATGTTTGAAAAGATTTATAAAATAGTAGTACATGTCATATAATACTTACATTCATAGAACAGGTGCAGGAACTGCTATGATAGTGTTTTTTATACGTACGTGAACTTTTACGTCAACCGATTCCGTCATACAGTACATACGTGAACTTTTACGTCAACGACCACATTCATAAATCTTATTACTTGCCGGAAAAATAGAAGAAACGAAAACAGAAATGTCCGGATCGGCTTCAATACATAGAATTGTGTAGTTAAATACCCTAATGAATGTATTTTATTGTTTTTTAACTTTAATTTTATTCTCCAATTGTCAGCATAGAATTGGCCAGGCTGTAGCTTGTAGTTTTCTGATTATAAATATATATTCTTCAATTTTTTTAGATGATTCACTTGACAATTTGGTAACTCTCGAAATCGACAGAATAGTTTATGGCAAGCATGAACACAGAATGGATCAGAAAGAAAAAATTTGAATACCATAAGAGAAACAGATGAATGCTCGAAATTGAACGTAAAAAAGGAGAAACAGATAATAAAACAGGAAATGAAAACGTGTATGATACGGGATATACCTCCAACATTTTATTTCATATAGTAAGTTAAACTTTTTTTTCTTTGAAGTATTTTCCATTACGTCGAAATCTTTTTGACTAAATTGTTAGTTATATTGATTTTCAACTTCTATAAACATTTTTTAAAATAAAAAAATAATGAAAATGAAGAGGAAAAAGACAAATTTGAGTGATTAAACATTGAAAGATTATCAGAAAATTTTCATTTATATTTAGATTCATCAATGCTTCTTAGTAAAACCCCTGGAAAGATTTTGCTCATTTTTTAGATAAAATAGGCATGAAAAATAAAATCCAAGGTCAGTTGGAATTATTAATATTAATCTTCCATTAATCGCATGTTGAAATGAATTTTTGACTCATTTTTAAATATTTCTAATTAAATAATCAGAAGCTTCTGAAGCTGTTTTGTTTCTGTTCTAGATTTTGAATAAATTAAGTTTTGTGTAGATCCCAAGCAACTGATGCAATACTGTAAATAATTATCTCGGTGTTTGTAGTCGATTCATCTATGATTCAAACTTAGATATTTATAAGAGAGACTGATAACATATTTAGAGGTGTGGCCTATGGTTCAAAAATTATTATAAAGGATTACATTAATGTTTTAATAGTTTTATAGAGCCGTTCTAAGTACTTTTCTTTTCTTTTTTAAGGTTTTCGTTGGTAAACTGTCTGCATATTTACCCAGTTTGTACATTTTATTCAATGATATTTGTATTTTTTAGCATATTCTATCTAATATACCATTGCAAGAAGAGGTGAAACGAAGTACATCTTGGAAATTTAATTAATATGTTTAAAACATTAACTATATTATTCATTTTATTATTAAGGATTAAAGCAGTTAGTGTTTTTTTGATTTTCGAACCTTCTTTTAAGCTTAGAGTTTTCAGAATAAGTTTGATCCATCAACATGTGGTGTTAGTAAAGGCTGTTTTATACCGAAAAATCCTGAATGCTATCAAGGATGCAATCAGATGGGATTTTCTTACGTATTCTTCGACGAAACACATATGAGCGTATCGAATAATCTATAAAATTTACATGTAAAACTTTGTGTTTTCAGATCGAAATATTTGGAAAAGCTGAAAAGCAGTCAGGTTTTTACTATGCTGTAGGCTTTTCATACGATGATATGATGGTTTGTTGACTTTGATCAATATTTTATAACAAGTTGAAAGCTTATATGATATGAAACATTTTGTGCTATAGAATGAAAGTCAGAAATTTCTTTGTCTTTCGTCGTTGAACTGAATATCATCGTTTTGTACCTAGCATCACTTTGCCACCCGATAAAACATTATCTATGAAAGATTAAATGATTTGGCGAAATAATCACGTCAAGAGAGCTGATTCCAAAGTATGCGCACATGTTATTTCTCTGTTATCTGTCTGTCTTTGGTGTAGATGTAACTAAGATATGATGATTTCGAGCAAATTTTATTGAAAGAATGATTACCACTAACTATAAACTATAATTATCTTATCTCTAACTTATCATTAAAGGGAGATGACTACGTAATTGAATGTTCATCTTTGGGGAATAAGGACTTATCTTTGAAATTTTCTTATAATTCTAAAGTTGGAAATGAAGAACCAACGAATGTACGGATTAAGGATAGCGTAAGCTGCACTTTGAATATCAAAGACCTATGCTCAATTTACAGGAAAAATATACAAATTACTTCCAAGGCGCTGTAACTTCGATCACAGATGGCATGGCTTACTGTTCAGCCTTAGTAAAAGTAACAGGAAGTCCAAATGAGCCACAACTTTTCAAATATAATTCATCCGTCATGTATTACCTTTTAATGGCAACAGGTCCAGCCAGTGAGGATGGTATGAAAGACAATTTCATAATGTGCTTTCTATCTATATTATTTATTTAGGTTTACGTCATCACCTACATGATACTACTTCGCCACCTACTAATCTGCAAGATGTAACACCTTTTATTTTAAAATTTTCTTTAATCATATTTGAATATGGGCTTTTAAGATTGCACCAAATTTTGATGCCAACGGTTGTGGACTTTCGAAACGATGCTTTTTACCTATTACCAATGAATGTGAAGCAGAACCAGATAATATGAAGGTTTCATATAAGTAATTATAACTAGTTCTATGATCTAATTCATAAGCCACAAATTATTACAGTATGATTCAAGATGACTTACTTGAAGTTGAGATTGTTGGTAAAGTTCCTGCACAGAAAGGCTATTATGTTGCTGCTGTCTTCACAGATGATCTTACAACAGTTAACATGTTTGAATTGAAATTATTTTTATCAAAACGTTGTCAGGGTGATGGTAGTGTTTTGGAGTGCTCAGCCATTGGTACAGATAATTTATCCATGAAATTCTCAGTAAACCATGCAAACAACAATTTGAGAATTCCTGATGAAGAAGTTCGTACAGATCTTAAGACTTAATCAATATTAGAAATTTTCATTTTATTATTAACTACTATATGTATAGTTAACAAGTTATTTTCAGAAATATCGAGGATCATACATACAATCTCATGATATCTATCAGGATGGTAATGTCTATTGTAAAGGAATAGTCAATATTTCAAATCCTGTGGTATGATCTATACCATTGATTATTCACAATTCGAAATTTTAGCTTTTTCAATACAATCCTCTGACACAATATTATCTATTGCTATTAACGGGAACCACTTCTAATGATGGTATTTGAACAAAATTTGAACTTTCCAAATAATTTTTAAGTTTTCAGGCTTAAATGCTTATTCAAATCGTTGTTCATCCAAACGTAGCACTCTTTTAAAAAATGATGATGTATGAAAAATTGATTATATCTATATCATAGTTGTTCATTCTATTTCAGACGATAGAAATAAGAGATAATTGTGGTGATACTAAAGGTTGTTTTGTGCCTCAGACATGTTACCGTGGATGTAATGGAATGAGTTTCACATATAAGGTTGTACTTTCATTGCAAGCCTAAGCAAAGACAAATTTGATATTATTTCAGCTATCTGATGATAATCAGACAATGTTCATTGAACTATCACGTGTTGCATCTACTTCAAGCTTATATGTAGCTGTTGGTTTTTCTGACGACGATGAAATGGTATAAACGATTATAGTATAATGAATATGAAAATATTATTATTAATTGAAATTCTAGGGTAATGAATCAGTTGTTGAATGCTCAGATACTGGTACTGGATATTCTATTAAATATTCATATAATAAGGCTGACGCTAATTCAAAGTATAACATGCGAATTCCAAGCGAACAGGTAGATTATGACATGACATTGTATGGTCCCAAAATATACTTTTATCAATTTTCTCAGGATTATCGTCTACAACTTATCAGTCAAGAAAAAATTATTTTTACTGATGGAACATTATATTGCTCAGCGAGTATTAATGTTCAAGGGATTCCTCAAGTGCCAATGGTATTGAAATTAAACTGAAAAATTAGTGAAAATAGTCTAAAATTTTAGATTTTCACTTATAATGCAACGTTACCCTACTATTTCTTGTTAGCAAGTGGACCAACATCTGCAGGAAGTAAAAAGATATTTTTCAAGTATTATGCTAATTTTTATAAAAACTTAGATCTTCAACATCATGAGCATACTGTCGTTGCTGACTATCCTATTCTGCTATCAGAATCAATGGCTATTGTAAGTTTTTGCTTTCATCAGATTTCATGTAAATTACATGACGTGCCAAACAATTGATAAGATCATATCTCATGTATACTTAGAGCACGTCATCATCGTATATTCATATAGATTACGTTTGCTTTTTTTTTTTGATTGCAATAGTATAAAATCCTTATCTGCAGGTGCCGGTGACTTTTGATTGTTCGGAATGCGGATTGAGTAAAGGATGCTTCTTTCCACAAGGACAAGCCAAATGTGATGGTTTTGGATTCACTTATTCAGTAATTATAACACATATAAATTAACTATCTTAATGAAATTAATTTTTAGTGGACAAAAGATCATCTGATGCTAGTTGAATTTGTTATATCTCCAGCCGCTAAATATGTTGGTGTAGGCTTTTCTGATGATAATCTAATGGTAAGTAGTATATGCGTTGTGGTAGTTATGAATATAATTCAATAATCTTTTTTTTTCAAGGGTAATGAATCAGTTATTGAATGTTCACAACTTACTGGACAAGATTATTCTATTAAATTTTCATATAATAATGGTAAACCAGCAAATGAACGTATTGCAGGCGAACCGGTACGTATAAATAAATTAAATTTCAAATATTTCAGCTTAATTAATTAATTTCTTAATTGTTTTAAGGATGCTCGTAAATCATATATTACCGGTACTTCATATTCTGTTAAAGATGGTTATGCTTACTGTAAAGGTGTTGTTAATGTTACAAGTGGTAGTAGTATTCCAAAGGTATGAAAGCATAAAGCTAATCAGAATCAGACATATATCGTGAATTATTTTGAGATTTTCCAATATGATAACAAGAAATCATATTATTTATTATTGGCAAGTGGTTCAACTGACAATACAAGTTAGAATATATCAAACTTAATTAATCGCTTGAATTAAAAAAACGTAATTTCAGCCTTAAAACCTCATGGACGAAATGCGTTTGTCGCACCAAATTCAAAGAACTTGGAAACATTTGGCAGTTCAACTCCAGCCCCTGTAACGAATTCACATATTGATTGTAGTCAGTGCTATAAATCTTTTGGTTGCTTCTTCCCCGACGGTTCATCAACCTGTACTGGAGCAGGAGCAACATATAGGGTTTGGAAATGTTGATCGAAGCTTAGTTCTTAAATAATGTATTTTAGCTTTTAAATGAGTCAATGCTTGAGCTACAACTTATTGTTCCTCAATCATACAAGTATATAGCTTTAGGTTTTTCCTCAGATAATCGAATGGTATGATATTTATAATTTTTATATTTTATCAGATATTCTTAAATTTAGGGAAATGATTACGTTATTGAATGCTCAGCTTTAACAGGAAAGGATTACACTATGAAGTTTTCATGGAATAATGCTAATCCGTTGAGAAATGAAAGAATTCCAGGAGAATCAGTTAGTTATACGTAATTTTAAAAGTAAAAATTTTAAATTTTAGAAAATTGAAAGCACATATTTCACTAATTATAATAAAAAAGTTGAAGATGGTATGTTATACTGTTCAGCTACTGTAGATATTCATGGATGGTCTGAAAGCTCAAAGGTTTGTTCAGTTATTATTAATATCAGATAAATCCGTTTAATGCTTTAGGTATTCAGTTATAAGAAAGGATCTAAATATTATTTGTTACTTGCTATGGGAGCAACTACTGAAACTGGTTCGTACTTGAGATTAACGAGAAAGGCAGTTTTAAGCTCAAATTTTTAAGATTTGGCTAGACATGTAAAGACTGGTGTATCTGGCGAAGCTGTTGATCTAGGAAGTATTGCTCAAATCAAACAAGGAATGTCTGCTGATGTTAAACATAGACTCATAGTAGCTCATGGTATTCCGTATTTCAGAATATATTCCAACTTTTCCTTTTTTCAGCTATTCTTATGATATTGTCGTGGTGTTGCTTTGTTCCAACTGCCCTGATTTTCGCTCGCTTACTTCGTAATTCATGGCCTCTTATGCGTCCTGGAGGCTTGCTGATCTGGTTCCATGTAAGATTCTACTGTTATCGTTTTTTTCTTATTTTAACGAGGATTTCCAGGTTCATAGAACAGCTAATCTTACTGGAATTCTTTGTATGATTGCATCATTTGCTTGCATCTTGACTGCAAATAATTGGAAGTGGACCGGACCAGGTTTAATTTGTAAAAGATGATCTGAAATTACTTAAATTGTTCTAGGAGCTCCTGGATCATATTGGGGACAAACACATACCATGACAGGCTTAATAGCTCTTGTGTTAGCTTGGCTACAACCATTTATCAGTACCATGAGGTATTAAAACATGAAAACTCAATTGATGTAACTTATCAAATCATTCAGATGCTCTCCAAATACTCCAAATCGATTCATTTTCAATTGGATTCATCGTGGTATTGGAGTAACTTCTTATGTCTTGGCTAGTAAGTTCATTGTATTAGTCTTTAGAAGATTGTGTTACTTTATTTAAGCTCATATAATTCAAATTAATTCATCTATCTATATTGAAATTACAAATTATCTTATTTAGCAACTGCTTTATGTATAGCTGCCTATCATTTCGACTTTATTTGGAATAATACAGTAGCTCAGCTAACTCTCTCTCTCGTACCAATAGGTATTGTGATTCTCTTATGCGTACTTGGACCAATGATTGACTATTTCGGAGATGAAAATTCGGTAAGATCTAACAACAATAGCAACAACAACAATAAACAACAATAACATTATTTTTAGATTGAACGTATTCGCCAGATAGTTGTATTCGTCTTACTTATCGCCATATTTGCTGATGCTATTGCTTTATGTATACTAGTTGGTGTTGGCAATCCATAATTAACTGGAAAAATCAAAGAAAATAATTATTATCTCTCAAATATTGTCATATCATTGAAAATACAAATATCTTTATTTCTTATCAATTTATATAATTTTTAAAGAATAATTACAACGACTAAGTTAGAGAGAGAGAGAGAGAAGACTTGATTCAAAACTAAGTTAGAGAGAGAAGACTTCATTTCAAAACTATATGATTTACTATTTTTATATAAGAAATAATTGTTTTATCTAATAATATTAGATAAAACAATTATTTTTAATTATTGAAAAACAAGAAATCAAACATCAACAGTATGTGCTATGATTTTTAAACATAAGGTTTCTGAAGTTGCTCTGACACTAGCAAATGTTCTTGAATATAGCAATTGAAATTTTAATCAGAAATCACTTTAGAAAGTCCTATTCATCTGGAATCATTCAATAAATTCTGAAAGCTATCAGATTAAGCTAACAACTGTTGTGAACATACGATGGAATTTTATACAATTGCTTCTTCAACATATGTAACTAATTTCATGTCTGATCAGCATCCTACCTATTTTACAATCGCCCTCTGACTGTCTTTCAATTGAAAGCTTGCTTGAAAGACCGTCTCTGAACTGTTATCAGGACTACATATTCAACTCTTATCTCTGAACTTTGATATGTCAACGTGCAAGTGGCCAATAATGAGACAAAACTCAAAGCTTTTCCTTGATATCATTCAATCAATGCATTAATTTAGCATTGTGTTTTTCAATTTGAGCATTCATCTGCTGCAGCTCCAATGACCTGTCTGATTGTATTTCCTTCTAGCATCATACCATTTTCCCACCAAATCTATGATCATGTTCATTTTTCAAGTTTCTCACGTTTCGAATCTGTTTTAAGATCGAATCTGTCCTGAACAACATCATTTATGCATGTTCATGTTTAGGTCATTACCCTTTGTCGAGTAATAGATTCTGATCTCTATTCAAACTTTTGTTTTAGTTTGAGTTGCTCATCTTTTCACTATTACTCATTATTTACATTTTTACTTTTTAATATATCCACAGTTCATTCGGATCATTTTCATCATTCTTCTAATTATTTGAGAAATGATCTGTCTCCCTCTCAGTAGTTTTTTTGGAAAAAAATGACATTTTGATGTAATTAAAACAACAACAAAAAATATTTTTTTTTGGATTAAATGTCATTTCAAACTAATACCCAAACGGATTAAAACAATATTTCTCGATTATTTTCAAATATCTTATAATCAAATATTACTTTCCATTAACCTATTTAAAAAAATAAGGAAACTTCAAAACTTTACAAACTTCTGGCCAGAACCTCTCAAGCTAATTTTCAAAAATTTTGCTTTTTCATAGTATTTACGTCAGATGATTCAATATAAGATACAATTCATTTGTTTTAAGGTATACAAAGGTTCCTACAAGAGTTTTATCAAAGTTTGAGATATATAAGATGGGCATTTTAGTTACAGCATTTTTTGGAATTTTATCTTCATCTGTAGTAATAGCTGTAAGTTAAAATTTAAATTTTGAAAAAAAATTTAATTTAATCTTGGCTGTTGGTACTATTATGCTTCTGCATCCAAAAAAATTAAAAATAGAAGTTCTTATCATATTTCTCCTGTGCATTCCTCCAGAGAACAAACGAGAGAGAGAGAGAGAGAGGGGGGGGGTAGAGAGAGAGAAAGAGAGAGAGGTATTGATAGAAAGAGAAAAGGAGGAGAAAGAGAGAGAGAGAGAGAGAGATATTGATAGAAAGAGAAGAGGAGGAGAAAGAGAGAGAGGGAGGAGAGGGGGCGAAGAGAAAGACTAGTGGAAAATCATCGGTAAACCAATGTGTTTCCCAAATAATTCAGCAAAAAAAAACAAAAGAACTCAAAAATTATTTTAAAATTGATGTCAATAATTGAGATGCTGTTAGAAACTTTTTTTTTTTTGATCAAAAAGAAACCACGAAAGAAAAGAAAATGCGAGCAATCTAGCCTTATTTCTCAAAATCTTTCCCTCAAATATCAACAAAAACCTTTCTGTCGTTGCATTTAGTTGAAATGAAAAAAAGACTATTTTAATTGGAAAATCATGTCGATTAGAAGAAAACTTATCTATCTTTTTCAAAAAAAATTGTTTAGAAAAAGCTACCGTAATCGAGATAAATTTTTTGGTTGTAATAACAAAGTTTGGAAACAAAAAATTAAAAAGATTTTTAATAGTAATATAGTAAAAAATAAAACAATTAATTTATATTTCTATAAACATATGATTGTTATTATTTACAGAATTCTCTTCAATCTAACTATGTGTCCAATGAAACTGCTCACCCTCCAGTTGTTTCTAGCTATTCATTTTCAATTGAAACACGTCATACATTGAATAAGGTTCATGGTATGTTTCATACGATATATGATGTATAAGAGAATAATAATCATATTCATTCAGGAATTTTAATGGTTTTAGCATGGATCTTCTTCATACCTTCAGCATTTGTTTTTGCTCGAATGCTTCGTGATTGCTTTAGTAATAGAAAACCATTTGGATTAGCTGTATGGTTCCATGTAAGTCGTTTGAAAGCTCAACACTTCATCATTATTTTTCCTTTTTTCTTTATTATTCTCCTTTTACTTTGCTACTGAAACACATAATCTAAGAAACATGATTCGAACAACGTATTTAACCCCAATTGTATTTCTTAACTATTTATTCGACAAGGTTTCAAGAAAATCATGAAGTGAAGTGCCGCGTGAAGGTCTATCTACCTCTTTCTCTCAGTCTTAACTGTTCACAATTTTTCTTTTGCCTCTCTTTCTCTCTGACCCTCGCTTTCTCTCTGGCCCTCTCTTTGTCTCTAGCCTTTCCCTCTTTCCCTTTTTTTTCTCATTGGTGATTGTCAACCACTGAACCAACGTGACCGGATGATCATCATACGAGTAGAAAAACGAAAACGACGGTGACACTCCCTAGACAAAGTTGTCCGGTCATGTGTAGAAGTTAGCCATTGAAACTGAAAGTTGGAAAAACCATGCCTAAGGAATAGTTATATAAAACTAAAATAATCGATTTTCAGGTCCACCGAACGTTTAACTATATTGGAATTATACTGATGGTAGCATCAATTCTTGTAATTTTCATTTCAAAAGATTGGAGATGGATAGGTCCAGGTGAGATTGAGAGGAAACTGTCATGGTAGAAAGTGACTGAAAATCGAAAAATATGAACTGTTGACACAGAATGTTTTGCTTAAACGGCGATAATCCGTGGAAAACAATATGTTTTCCTGAATATTTTTTGTCACTTTTCCGATTATAACCATGAACAAATCGTTAACTCTTTGAAACTCTTTGCATAATTCTGAGAAAATAAATTTCAGGATCACATGCTTCAACATCTAAGCAAATACATACAATAACCGGAGTGATCTCGACAGCATTAGCTGTTCTTCAGCCTTTTCTTTCCTTACTCAGGTGATTCATCTCAGCTATTTGCAATATGTGAAGAAAAGTAAACTCAAATCTAAAAAGGGCATTATAGCAGTAGATAATGCTTCAAATAGAAGAAAAAAAAAGAAAAAAAGAGAGAGTGAACGAAAAAACATTGAGCAAATGGCCTCATCTAGAGGTTTTGAGGAGGACCATCTAATTTAACTATTTTCAGATGTCCTCCAAATCATGATCAACGATCTCTTTTTAACTGGTCTCACCGTCTTATTGGAATTGTATCCTATGTGCTAGCCAGTAAGTTTTTCTTTTTATTGGAAGAAATACATGGAAATGATCGTTCCCTTTCGTCTTTACACAGTTTCTCTTTTTCTATAACCCCGATGGCAGAGTTTTTGAACTGAAAGAGAAAAATCAGAAATATATTTTTCGTCGAGAGTGCAGACTGCCCAGACCTGAATGAACTATCGGTATAATCAGAGAGAAGGAGAAGCCAGAACAAGGTAGAAGGACGCGTAGTACGAGATAGTTAAGCAGGTGAGAGAGAGAAAAACAGAGATGAGAGATTAAAAAGGGAAAGGGAAATAGAGGAGCGTAAAGAAGCGAAAATGAAAAAAAAATGGAAAAAGAATAAGGAGTTTAGTGAGAGAAAGCACAACCGATCGTTACGTCAATTTCACAAAAAATAACACGTGTTTGATAATTGCGGCCGTTTATGTACTTGCAATTTATGATAATCTTGGCAATTTGCAATTTTGGCAAACTTGAAGTAGATGAGTTTGACAATATTTGCAATAGGAAAGCTACTAGGCAGATAGGCACAGTGAAATCAGAAACTGAGTACCATTTTGCCATTCAGACTTCAATATCGTTCTATGATATTTGTAGTTCAATCATCGCCTCTTCAATCTAAAAAAGCTCAACGGCAAAACTTCTTCACACATTTTCTTTTCACAAACTTCTCATCTTTTCAACCATCATTTCTCCGAAAAACAGTATCCAGACGGTTTTTTTTGTGGAATCCATGAGTCACTGCCCGCTTTTTTCGCATGATGCAGCTGAAGGGTTAGCTACATTTACGTTTTCTTTACTTTAAAAATACTCGATACAGTGCCTGTCATTTGTCATTTATTCCTTGTCGATTGTCCACTAAATATCAGCCAGAGAGTGAGACAGATAGAATGAGTTTTGGAACGAACATGAGACAAGCTGAAGGAAAAGTTTAACAGAGAGAAAGAGAGAGAGAGACCTTTCTCTCTAGGGGGAGAGATCATGTAAGGGAAAGTTTGCGAGTGAGAGATGAAAGAAATGGACCACGGGTGAAAGAAATGCAACTGGAAAAAAAATTTGTTGAGCGCCGAACAATTTTAATACCTACCGTCAAGGTTCAAGCAAATTTTGATACGTCATCAGAAGCATTCATTTCTGAGCAACCCTCACATTTTCCAAAATTTGCTGCGAGTTAACAAACTTCAAGTGCACACAAACCGACAACTAAGCGTCGGCCCTGAAATCGACTCTCGTCATTTGGAGAAAAAAAAACATATTTATGGCCTCGAGGTCATGACAGCATCCAGAAGAATGACTGTCGTCACTTGAATTGGATAGCCTTTTGGCAAAATATCGAACGAGGACGTCATAGCGAATTAGGCAACTTCTATGACGTGGATCACGAGTTGACAACTATCCGTTAACCATTCAAATAGATTAACCATTACGAGGAAATAACAAAATCACGAGATGAGTGACCGAGATTGAGAAGAAACTGTCTTAGAATTTACGCAACTAGCAGAACAGACCCCTAAAGTTACGCGTATATTGGAAATGCGAATGGTATACAGCTTGATAAGCTTGTCCCATGCGGCGTACGTTGTAAATCTGTTGCAAAAATGTTTCATGTTACCCATTTGAAGATGACAATAGCCGCTGGGGGTCACGTACGTGAAAAAAAATCCGTTTATAGATACAAGCTTTAATACAATGCTGTGTAAAGTGGACGGTGAATGAAGTCGCAAGTCTAAGTTCTACATAGTCTCGACCATGAAAATATAGAGAAAAGCGAGACAGCACAAAACATAGAACAACGATGCAACAGGTTGAGTAGCTGCCAATTATACAGCCAAGCAAAAAGCAGACCGTGCCATCAATTAAGTTCACGAACAAAGCCGAACTTGAAATCATGCCGCAGGCAAGGTTCAGACCTCCAAGCCATGCCAGGTGCAAACATTTCCCCCTGTCATTAAACTGAACTTGCGTAACCAAAACTTTCTAACATTCCTCTTTTCAGCTATTGCTTTGGTCATCGCTGCATTGAACTTCAAACTATGGCAAAATCGTATATTACAAGGAATTCTCATGTTAGCTCCAACCGGATTACTGATTTTGCTGTCAGTGGCCTCGCTAGCTCTCAGACCCACGGAGAACATTGAAAAACGCGAGGCTGTAAGTTCACAAGATTCCCAGCAAGCGCCTAATGAAAGACTTTTTCAGAGATATTCCATGAGACTGTCATTAGCCAGTTGGGGCGTTGGTGCCCTTCTTATGATTACCATAGTACTGTGCATTCTAATCGGACAAGGGTATTCCGGCTAAAGAAGAGAGGGGACAGAAATTTTCTTAGAAAAAGAGCATATATACACACATTCTAAATATTGCATTGCGAGTCTGATGTCATGACAAAATGTCGAAAAACTTTACAATCTGATTTGAAAAATTGTACAAACTGTTATCAAATGTATAAACTTTATATCATTAATACTAATATAATACATGATACACTCGTGTTATAAGAAAAGGCAGATTGGTTTCGAATATGAGCAGAATGCCAACATAAGTGAACAATTATTAAGTATAATTAAAGCACCCTTTTTACAATTAACAATCGTATGAGAGATACCGACCGGTTATTGTATGATAAATTCTCTTTTTTTTCTCATGAGACTGATTCAAGGAGTTGAAACTCCATTGGTCATACTACTACAATACTACGTTATTAAGAAATATAAGAATTGATCAAGCTAAATGAAAATCAAGAAATGAACAAGTATAACTTGTCTCACAAACACATATATATATACCAGAATAAGGCTTGGGTTTGAGGAAAATTGGGCCTGATCGAGAGATCAGCAAACCTGAGATTTTGAATCGTACAGAGTAAGTCAAATTGTGTAAAAGAACAAAAGTACTAAAAAGAATAAAAGAAGATTACAAACAACTACTTGACTCCAGCTGCCTTCAAGTTATTCATATCAATCACATATTTCCACACAGCTTGCAGTTCGGCAGGATTCAACGACGTCATCTGACTCTTAGTGTTTTCCATGCTTTTTAACTTAGCCAAAGACTTCTCGGTGTACCTAAAAACACAAAGTAAGAAATATAAGGTTCAGTTAAAACTCACTTCATCATGGTATTCAAAACAGTCACAAAAGCTGGTGAACCAAATCCATGAGTACAAAGAGAGAAATGAGTCAAGCCGTCTTGAACCCGTTCAGGTAGGACGGGAATCAAACTATTGAGGAAAACAGGAGCACGATCCTGACGAAGAGTAGAGAGAAGACTGCTCAGTACACGACTAAAACACAATTGCCTTAACTTGCTCGACAAGGAATATCAATGACATACACTGTGCCTTCAAGATCTCGTTTATTGCGTTCCGCATCTTCCATTTCTTTTTGCATGACATATTCAGCCAAAATATCAGTTGGAAATTCTGTTTCACAGAGAAAATCAAAATCTTTGGCCAGGTGAGTAGCTTCTCCTGAAAAAAATATGATTATGACATATGCCCCCGTATTTTTTTATGAGATGCTGGAGAGGATGGTAAGAGGCGATCGACATTTTTTCTTTACCGGCAGTAGACAAACACTTTGCACACACACTCGTAGGAGAGGTGGGAGCGATAAAGAGAGACAGATAGTAGGAGGGAGTATGAGAAAAAGAGAGAATCCCAAGAGATGGTAGTAGTGTCAACATACCTTCAACCATTGCCGTGAACAGCGTCATGTGAAAAGCTTTTCGTTTGCCTGCAGGAAGATCGAGGCCAATTTGCTCCAGCTGATCACGCAACTCTTTTCCACCATTTTTCGACTTGGCTCGTCGTAAAACTCCTCCCAATATAGAAGCGTTCAGCCTTTCAGGATTTCCTAACCGTCGACGAATCTAGAAAGAATATAAATAGATAACAAAGAACTTATTTACAAATCAAATATGAAAAACGATTGGTGATTGGTGCTTATAATTCATACTCATGACAAAATCAATCTTATACTTATGCTTGAAACAGGCATTTTTGCCCTCTGGTCCCATCAGCTCAACCCTCAATTTTCCATCCCAACAGTACCCATCACGATTTACCACGAATGCCTGCTGCGGTCTCTATTCTTTCACTCTTTACTCTACAGTCTGACAATTTTTGTCTGTGTATGTGCATCACTCACTCTCTCACTATTTCTCGGGCAAAATATGGCTGCTACGCGACCTCTGCGGCCATACAAAAACAAAGAGAAAGGGGCATTGCTAAAGAGTGAAAAAGAACATGAAAGACAAAGAGGGAAGGAGGAAGGGCGAGAAGGCAAAAAAGAGAAAGAGAGGGAGAGATAGATAGGTTCATTCTCTCACTCTCTCTGACTGTTCTTTATATCATCATCTCACTTCTGTGTGTCTCTCGTGACCCTCTCTCCCCGCAGGCACAATACCGTCCGTCCTTTCTAGCGGCATGCCAAGCACACAACCACGTCTATTGATTAGTCAAACAACCAGTTGATGATGAGAACACAATTTCAAGAAACTTTACCAGCAAAAAATGAGAAAGAACGAAATCTAGAGAACGAAAGAAAACGCTATGTATACGTGAATTTCAGCTCCATGAGAATAGTTTAGAAATAAAAAAAATTACCTCATTGATTGTGACTGGGTATTTGCTGTTATTGTTCAGAAGTGCCAACCGGCCTGGAACCTGACAGAAGATGGATTCATCTCTCAGTGAAAAAACAGGTGAAGGTTCGGCTGTGCTTAGAGCACTCAAACTCAGTATGGAATCTTCGGTTTCCGTGGCGATTGAGATGGAATCTTCGTTCTCTGTTTTGATAGACAAGGAAGACTGAAACATGAAAACATTACAAAGATGATACAGTAAACATTTAGAGAAGGCGAAAAAGATTTCAGACTCTTCTCAAAAATGAAAAATGTCACAAATAAGGAAAACAAAGTTACTATACTAACCTCTGGAGACAACCTGGCTCGCTTTGGTTGGGTCTCTTCTGGAGAAGCAGGTCGCTTTCCAGGAACTGAAGCGGGAGTTGGATTCAGCGGAAAATGGGAACTGAGCAGTAGGTTCAATGCATCACTGGATAGTGGAGCACGATCAGCTTTGGGGAGCGATCCAATAACGGAAGTCCGAGAATTGTCTTTTCCCGACTTGAAATCAGGGGACATTTTGGAGGGTAGGCTCTCTGCAGGACTAGATCTCCCGGAATTCACAGAGCTAGCAGATGATATATTTGCTACAGTAGACGTAGCTGTAGCTGAAGGAATAGCAGGAGACGGGATCGAAGAGGAAGTCGAAAGAGCCGGTGAAGGCATAGCAGTAGAAATATAGGTACCGGTCTTAACTACATGTCCTTCTGCGGCAGCTCTTTCAGCAAGCTGCACGCTGATTCGGTCAATCAGCGACAATTTGCTCGCCATTATTAGGTTCAGACTGTAAAAAATTAAGTTGAGAGAGAAATACAAAGATATATAAACAGAAACATAAGAATAAATAAGAAGAAGAAGCATGTAAACCAAGTACAAATGTGGTAACAAACTGTATAAAGATAATAGACAATAGAGAATAGAGAAAGCAACGTGAAAAACTGAAAAATTCGAAATACGGGGAGAAACAAAATGAAAAGACGTAAACGACAAAAGACATAACGAATAGTACATCATGGAGACACAGGTACAAGCACTGAATGAGACAGACGATAGTGTAGAAACTGACAGTAGAAACAATGACGTTGATAGTAATGCCCCTCAGGTAGAAGAGAGTTTTCAAATAATATAGAGACGAAGAGCAACAAATCATTTAGTGTACGTCATTTATATCAAACTATCTAACATATTGGATCAAAAATTACAGAGAAAACAAGAGTTAAGATCAGTTGATAGTAGCAGAAAGGTAAGAATACGAAGAAGAAGAAGAAGAAGAAAGAGGTTGAATGAGAGACCTAGAACAGAGTATATGTGTATTTGTATGTGTGTGTGTGTGTGCGTGTGTGTGTGTATGAATGTGAGTGTATGTGTATGAGCGTCGTCTGTGTGTGCCGGAGTGAGAGTGGTGGTGGCAATGCCCTCGAACGGTAATGCCGACAGTGCCCGCGAGGCAAGAGACAGAGTACACACAACAAGAATTTGCTGAGACAACATGATAGGTCATGAGACGCAGACAGAGGTCGGAGGGCGTACAGTCAGACATGCAGGGTCGGCCCGAGGGAGACAACCCCACCGAATAATTAGCCCTGCCCCCTTGTGCCTCGTCTTTCCTGTCGACCATTACCTCAATCTTTTCTAATTTTTTTGTTCCTTCAAGGCAGCATCAGGGAGAAAGGCCATAAGTTGATTCAGATTTCTGCGAGGAATATTGAACATGGAATTTAACCACAAGATATGTTCACAGGTGCCTGAGGGCCTCCAGATGGCCGTTTAGCAATTTGTTTTTGTTATAAACCAAAAAAGAAATAGCGTGGCATCATCATCATCTGGGTTCATAGCTCAGATAGTCATTCTCCTTTAAACGAGATATACAGAAGTATACAATGAAAGATATAGAGAAATCGAGAGGGCAACAGAGCGATAGAGCCTAGAGTCGATGACGGCAGAACCGGAATTTGAAATTTCTTTGAAAAATTGCGTACGTGGGACTGTCATTTCGCGCCGTTTCTATTCCGTCACGTCTAAAAAGCATCTTTCTTCCGTTTCCGGAAAAAAAAACGAAAACAGTGCTCAGACTGGCAGTTTACCATCTAACAGTTATGGAATAGACACAGCGGAAGGCAACCGTCACCAAGACAAATTTTGCCAAAAACATGGAAGAGCAGAATTCTAACGGAAGGGTAGAGAGTTATCTCAGAAATAAATCAGGTGTTCTTGTTAAACTTGCAGCACTTCTATCCTTATTTGTAAGGTCAATAATCGCTGACCTTTGTATTAGCTGTACTAAGTTTATCTGATTTACTTCTCCTAGCTGCTAAGGATTGGTGAAATACGAGGGGAAACACAAGATGCCAAGCAATACCTTAGCTACAAAGATAGAAACTTCGCAAGAGAGGAGAGAGAGAAAAGAGAAAATATTGAAAGAAATAAAGAAAATGGGAGAGAGGAAGTGGGAGTATGATGGCACTAACCCAACGCATATGGTGTGACTGGCGCAAGTTCTTTGCCGTTCATTGTTTAACAGTTTACAAATCGGGATCTAGAACCATATTTATGACCTTCCATTGTCAAATCATATTGGAGGATATTCTATTTTCTGTTCATTTCCTTGTTCTCCTGCTTTGTAACATATTCCTCATATGGTATGAAGTTTTTTGAGCTTTGGAAATAGATGAAAAATCATGTCTAAATAGAAAATTGTCAATCTATCATATGCTCAATCTGTATTATATTTCATCATAAATGCGCTTCAAACTGGGCAATAACGCCCCCGGCTAAACACTGATTAACCAGAGGGCATTTGTACAAGTTAACGAACAAAAATAAAACTTCATGATACTAATTCGACAGTTAGTACTTAGTTATTACTATTATCAGGCAGTAACCAACAAAAAAATGAACAGAGAGAGAAACAGAGAGAGAGAGAGAGACAGTGGCAGATAGGAAATAAATATAAAGTTCGAGAATAGAACTGACTATTTTTCCTGTTTTTTTTTTCATTTCAAATACAAACAGAGCCTAAAAACTAAGTGAACACTTGTAAAATGGCTCCCAGCAATTTACTAATATCTTAACTTTCCTAACAAACAGAAAAAAAATATTTTTATTTCTTTTCTAACAGTTTATAAACAGTTTTTGACACATACAGCCACAAGTTTATGAGCAGACAATAAAGTACAAACTGTGGGTGGCTATTTACCAGTAAAATAATGATACAAGGACCTAGATCACGAGGATTTAGCTGACCTCCCAATGTTAGACTATCCTTCTCTATTGACCTAATACCCTTTTTTTATTCCCAAAAGAACGAGGCAGAGCTAACATGAACTCTCTGCGATAGAAGGGATTTGCAAGTCATTTTGAATATCTAAGTACCCAAGAAGCACAAATAAGCATGTGTTATCACCTAATTAATATTCAAAAGTCTTTAGACCTATGAAACCAATTTGTCACGAGATTTTTTCCATTTCGCCTGAAGGCATTCTCGAGAAATAGAACATTTTCGTTCCACCTGCATTTTTGTTCAAAAAAAAAAGAAGAAGCAGAAATGCTATATTGCCGTAAAAAGTTTAGAAGAACTGACCAAGGAGTGTATGAATTTCTGAATTTCGATCTCTTGTGTCTTATTATTTGCTGATTATTACTTCATCTAAATATCGTTCTTATCTCCTTTTTCTATTAAAAGGTCAATTATCTTTGCAATTTGTTTCGGAAAATAGGTCCTTTGCTATGATATTGTAGTAGAGTAAATATGAAAGAAAATTATCATATATATTACGCTGCTGACTTACATAGTCCAAACATTAAACTTGAGTATAATCTGAGGAATATATATAGCTGTATATAATATATAAATAAAATTTGGAAACCTTAAATATTTAGAAAGATTTGCATAGCATATATTGCATATGCTTTCATTTCTGCATTTTCTCAAATATCCGACATTTCAATTATTTTGTTGGAAGGATTACATGATTATATGATTGCTTCGACGTCGTTGTATCTCAATATCTATTTATTCAAATCATAATTTGCACTGAATATAGGAATTTGGAACAAAAAAGTTTTTTTTTTATTCATTCATTCTCTCTCTCTGTATCTCTCTCTCTCTCTCTCTCTCTCTCTCTCTCTCTCTCTCTTCATCTTTTTATAACCTATGAGACAAAACCTTAATAAAGTATTATGCTAACATACCTGATTAATACCAGCTGACATTAGCAGTTTGGGAATTTGTCTAAATTCATTCATTTTTTGTTTCATTTTCGCACTAATGTTTCCATTATTATTTCCATATTTAGGTATGTCTTGTCTTGTCTTGTCTTGACCAAAATGAATTGAAGAGAAAAAAAAAGAAGCTTTTTCGTTCATTGATGCTTCATCTAGATATAGCCACACACACACATATATATATATATATATATATACACATTTACATACACATCTCAAATATACAGCCCTGATTACTAGTGATTAAATATAGTTAAATGACAAATCATTCCTCTCATATTACGTCATAATTAGCATAGTATATATCTATATTACTCTCTCAATCTACTAATATATTTCGTATCATTATCTCACGTACTCACGTAATTACGTGTCTTACGTACATCATGTTATAGAACATTTGCAACACTTCATACATCATCATATAGTTTGTTGAGATTCTTTTGCGTCATGTCTGATGAGTTAGAAGAACTGATTACAGATAAAAAAAAATTAAAAAATTATCTTGTTCTCTCTCATCTTTGCTCAAATTCTAATTTTAAAATTGAAATAAATTTAAAAATTCGTTCTCTGATACGCATGTTTTTGCTCTTTTATTTGAAAATAACCGCTTTAAGTATGGTGGTTTTTGAATTTACAGTTTTCAGACAAGACTACAATTCCATTTAAGCTTTAATCAAAAAAAAAAATAAACATTTTGATCCATCTTGAGACATTATGATCTATGGTTACTTCTTACGGAACACTCAATATTAATATTGTATAAGTATAATAAAGGTATTACTATATATTATAGAAAAGTATGTTTTGCAATTTTTGTTCTTTATATTTGTCTAAAATTTGTGATAAAAGTTTTGTGACGTTTGTTCATCTTCAGTTATTGTTACAATCTGATAAGAATATTGTTCTCAATTACAATTGGATTGAAGAACTTAATTTATATTATATTTATATTTATATATATAGTATATAGTATATAGATAGCTATATTGATATATACATATATCAGATCTATCTATCTATATAAATATATAAAATTTGAATATTATATATTATGTCTACATACATAAGTTATAAATACTTATTACAGTTATCTTAAGTTTGAGCTAGATTATATGAGTAGTATTGAATTAGTTCTTTGAAAAAAAGAGCAAACATAAACCTAAACTGCCAACCTAAAAAAAAAGAAAAGAGAAAAGAATAGGAATGAGAAAAGACCTCAGTCTGCTGACTACATAGCCATTCACGCGTTCAGCATGTGAGAACTGGACCGCAGAACAACAGCTTGAGGGCAAAGCTCAGGCATTTGTTTTTCAACATTTATACATTTATAATCTATATGTATATACGAATAGATTCACAATATATCAATTGGTTTGAATGATTAAGCAGGAGCAGTAAGCTGAGAAAGACATACATATGTATATGTATATTTGAGATTTTTTCCAGATATCCCCTCGTTCTCAACTTAAGTTCATGGCTGCTGATTTGCTAATTTTTCATGTTCTCAATATCATAATTAAAAATAATAAAAAAATAATTTATAATTATAAATGAAATTAATAAATTATATTGTTAATTAGAATTTTAAAAATATTAATTCATAGAAAAATCAGCTAAAACATGTTTAAAGATCAAATAATGTAAAAAAAAAAGTCAATGTATGGTCATGATGAGACTACAATGTAATGACGATGAACTATATTATTTCAGAATGTTTTCTTGTGCAAATTCAATTATTTGAAAGATCATTCAAATAATAAACTCTTGGAAATATTTCTGTTTATATAAGAAGTCTAAAAGACAAAAAAAAAGTGAAAGTAAAATGAGAAAAATCTTTGTCATATCTTCCTATGGCAATTTGGATTAAACTTACTACTTCACCTTTTGATATTTGAGTGTTATTTTGCATTTAAACGACTTTTTGCACATTGTAGCTAATCATAATCATAGAAATGATGAAGCTGCTCAAATATTCTGGGTTTTAGTTCGCTTCTGAATTTAACTCACTTCGAAAAAAAGCAGCATGTGAGCAAAGCCAGCCTATGTCTATCAGTTTTGATCTCTCTCTCTGCTGTCAGCTCAGATTGGTTGTTCTATCTGTTGTGTCTGAATATCTATTTTTGATTCATTATCTAAATTTTTTTTCAAGCATGCTCGATCAACTGTAAAATTTGCAGTTTTTTCGAAATTTTTTTTTGATATTTGAAAGTATTTTTCAGCTTATTTTAGATAATCATTTGCAAGCTTTGAAAATCTAATGATCCACATAGTATTTTTATCAGTCGGCGATTATTATTGTTCCATATTTTAATCCTTCGTCGTCTAATGAGATTTTTTCTGTTCTTTTTTCTTAACATAGATCTTTTTACTCACTTTGTTATGCTTCACGATTCTTGCCCTTGTACTCATTTTTCTGAGTTTGTTCTTTCACTCTAAGAGCTTGCATTCTCTTTATCCCCCCCCCACCACCCCTCTTCCTATCTTTCTATCAGTATATCCTGTTCTGCTTCTTTTACTACTCCAGACATGAACCACTTCGCAGCTTCTTCGAATAACTGATGAGGATCCAGAGACCAAATTCGGGTTGTACACTAAACCTTCTGAGCTAAGGACGCATTCTGAAGCCATGGTACGAGGAAAAACTTCTAAAGACTACAAACTATATTAAACATGTAGTTGAATGAAATCAAGTCAAATGATCATTGAAACGCAAAAATGAGGAACTCGACAATTAAAACTGCACAATATGCTTTGTGTCTGTCAAATTTCAAAAATAGAAAAAAAATTAAACAGGAAGAACGTGCAGCACGTGGAATTTCGCGTCAACACAATTACCAAAAAAAAAAACAAAAATACATGATCGGTAAATAGAAACTTCATGAATGATAATGAATTCTGAGCGGCTCGTAAAGAATTTAAGCTGGAGCAGAATCGTTTGAAGAGATCTCATCAGAAATTCAGTCTCAGTCCGTCTGAGTAAACCTTGCTCAGCGATTCAGCTAGGCGTAGAGACCTGATCCCGTTTAAATGTCTTTTCATGAGACTCAATGTGCCGTTTCCAGACTTTGCATCTTTTTCTACTTCTCTATAACGTCTCGTAGTCCACCCTCTCACTAAATCATTCATTTCATCTTCGTCTCTTTTACCCTTTTAGCTACCTCTCCCTCGCAATTGCGCTCAATTCCAGAACTCATTTTCTACATTATGAATCTAAATTGATATAGCTGACGCTGACGAATCTTTTGAGAGATTTATCTATTTCATGCAAAACTTCAGGTTTTCCGTTAACTACCGTCGAGTTAAAGATATTCTGCTACTATCCAGATAATTCAGATCTTGCTTTACTTCAAAATCCAGTGATTGTATGGGATTAAGTGAAGATGATCTGATACGTATTATTTCTTAAAGGTATTGAATGTGCAAACTAAGTTACATTTTTTTGTCTTTTCTTCAATCTTTAGAACAATTTTTCAAAAAATTTTTATTTATAACCTGGTTCATATTCCATTTTCTATGAGCATCTTGTCTTCCTTATTCATTCTTCCCTTTTTTTCATTCAATTCAACAACTATTCTTCCTTTTCATTTTTCATCAGCTCGTTTTTCTTCATATTCTTTTCTAAATTCTTTTGAGTCGTACTTCTCTTCGTCATCCATATGGCATCATTATCGTCGCCGTCCTGTTTCCTGTCGACAGCTCAGTCGTCCTCGTCTTGTCATCATTTACGTCAACTCTTCATCTGACCGACGAACTGCATCACGCCAAACACATCATGTACATACATGTATCTCCGTGGATTCCCTGCTTATCGATGTCTTGGCCATGTACATATATGCTCTGGATCCGATCTCTCTTTCTGCTTTTTCTTCGTTCTTCATCGTCTTTGGCTTCTTCTTCCTTCATCATCATTGGAGCTGCGTGCTAATGAGCGGGCTGTCCCCCCGCTCATGTTCGCCCGCAGTGATGCACTTTATTGTACCTCAAGCTCAGCTCACCTAATCAGTGGCTCTTGGCTTCGTATCTCTTTTCCTCTCTCTCTCTAAACCTCTTCCGACTTCTCTCTTTTCTGACTATCTCCCTATCTCTATTTCTTTTCCTCTCTTTGTACACACATGAAGCGAAATATGAAGAAAAGAAAATGAATTTGATAGAAAATGGTCTGGCCAACGGATTGAATTTGGTGAAATTCATCTGAATTTTAGAAACATATTCTCCGATTTCATCGCAACCGCACTTCAATAGGGGCATATGCCCTCTGGAAGATTTGAACGAAACAAGAACCTGAGATTCATTTCAAATTTTAAGAGACAAAAGCCTTGATTAGCGCAAGAGATTAGGCTCTTTTGGCACTATTCAACCGAATTGTAGTTCTCTTCTTTAACTTGATTATCACTATCTAAGTAGGGAAAAACATTCATGCCCATCAAATCAGATAATCATTTCGAATCCAATCCTTGATTATCACATTCATATATTTATTTCCCTTCATTCCCTGCTATCTTCAGTTTTCAACCTCTTACTCTCATTTCTTGATCTCATCTATCATTCTTCTAATAATACGAGAAGTGACATAAAAATTGGAAGAAGAAATTTCCAAGCAGGACAAAAAAATTTGAATGAAAAAAAAATAATTGAATCATTTCAAACTGAAATCTATATTCTGACATCACGAAACATTCTGTTCTTTTTGTATAAAAGTGAACATGTTTGTGTCTTTTTCCATGATACACATAATACATATATACATATACATGTAATGTGATGGGTAGAAGTCTGCAAAAATTTAAAATTAGATTTTAATTTTAATTAGTCAAGTGCCAGCGATCTTCTGGGAAGTAAACTTCAATTTTTAAATTTCTTCTTTTATAGTTGCTCTCTTCATTGAATCAGCATACAGTTGTTATCGTTTTTATAACGAAGATGAACACTACAGCTTCTCCACCTCCATAACCTCTATCACAACTACTACTACCTTGTTCTTTCTTTTTTTATTTCTCTTTCTCTCTCTCTCTCTCTCTCTCTCTCTCTCTCATTCTCTCTCTCTTTCTTTCTCCCTCTCATTCTTTTTTTTTTGAAGTTTTTCAACAAAAAGAAGAAAAAAACGGTTCACTGTTATGTTTTTTAACTAATTCCATACAGTTGATTAGATTATATTTTCTCTACAATACGTGGTCAACATCTATAGAATTATCTTCTCATTACGTAGTTGTAGCTTAGAAACATATCAATGTACCTACGAAAGACAAAAAAAAACTTTTTTCTTATTATAAAAGTATAGATGTAGTATCTATATACATATTTAGTTCATGTACATGTATATATATATATATATTTATATATACATATACATATATTATATAATCAAAAATTAATATAATTTATTCTTGAAGCATGTGGCAAAAAAAGAGTCCAAGTTATATCACTTCATGATCTATTCATATTCTAACTGCCCTCACTTCTCTATGGCTTAGATTCATTATTTTGTCTTCCCAAACTAACGAATCTTCCTGAATAATGTTGTAGCAATAAGCTATACTTGTACTTTTTTTTCTTTTTTTTCTCATCATATTCTTACCTTGGACTTTGCTCACTACTCTTTGACATCAAGATCATCCGAGACTACACTAACTTGTTCCTCTTCTCTCCTCTTAATTGCTTACTCTCTTTCTCCCTCTTTCCTGAATAGTAGGAAAGAAAAGGTCAATATGTTAGCCATCTGAGTAAGATGATAGCATAATCTCTAATGTTAATTAAAAATTTTTGTTCTGATTAACGATTATCTAGTTATCCGGAATCCGATAGCTTCTTGTGTATCTGAACTTTTCGATGTCGTTGACCTCCATCCTGATGTCTAAGCGTCGATGGAAATGTTGCTCAACCGATTTGAGAATTTCATCATCAACATCATCATTCTCTACATTATCATCCCTTCGTGATGCATCTAATAACGATGTAACCAGACAAACATTGATGAATTAGCATCATGCTCGTATAAATCGACTGTTTTGTGAAGTTTCACCAATGCGAAAACCAATTCAACCATATAAACTTTGAGCAAGAACAACTTGATTGTGAATGAGTAGCTCTGTCTCGGATATATGAATAGATTATCGCTTTATATACTATTTGTGTTCAAATTTTTAGGTATTTTCACTATTTTTAAATATTATTATAGATAATCTGCAATTGTTGATTATGAGATCACATGCATTTTAGAAATTTAGAAGCAGCCCTTATAGCTTACATTGAAATCAAAGATATTTATGATTTCGTATCACATAAGAATATATTTTGCAATCTTTCTGATTAACAACTGTTTTAAAATCTTTTTTTTCCTGTTTCACTACTTGTAATCAGTGGCTTCTATATATAATTGTCAAATATTCACGACATTGCTTTGTCGTAACTTGTTTTGCTTATCCGTTTTTAGTTCTTTTTTTTCTTTTTTCGTTGTCGTCACGTAGTATTTAAAGGAATTTTCAGTACATCCTGACATTCTGCTTTATGAATCCTGACTAGTACGACGGTTTGTATGATTAATTTTCGATTAGAATACAATGATCAAAAGAGGAAAAAAAATCAAAGTGTAATCAGCTGACAGAATGAGATTAAAAATGAGAAAATATGAAATGGCCGAGATGTTTTAAATGATAATCTCATCTGCATATGTATTTGCTTAATAATATTTCGGGAATTCCTGCATCAGTTATCAGATTAGCAATAGTTTTACGAACATTTATTCGAACATCGTTTTGGCATGGACAATTGCATAATATCCTTCATCCAACTACAAGAGTATTTATTTTCTTCCTCAATCTCTGGAGTCTCTCCTCCCCCTTCTCTTGCTTAAGTCCTGCTCTTTTCAACTATTTATCAGTCACCTTTGCTAGATCTATTATGAATTTGAATTCCACAAAGGTGATACAGAAAAAAAAACTGAATGCAATATGCTATATTCAGAAGAATTGTTAAGCAACATTTTGCTGAAGCCCTTTTTGGATGTAGCTATCTGATCATTCCCTTGGATTAAATTTGCTTCAAATTTAACAAATATCAAAAAAAAAGTTTCTTCATTAAATTCTCCATTATTCTATTCAAGCCGGAATGAAATAGAATGAGAAATTCACCTTTTTTCATAAAACAAAACTGCTGTTGATATTGCGTCAAACAAATAAATGGAATGGTAAACCCAGACGATAATGATCGGAAACTGTTTCAATTTTGCAATTGCAAAAATTATCCGAATGAAGTAAGTAAAAAACTAAAATGCAAAAGTTCAATTGAACAGATTTATTGTTTTGAGCTAAAAAAAGGAAAAAAACCAGAAGAATGAAAATACCTGTATGATGTGTGTGAGATGAAATCTATAAATTCCGGACAGACGTTAACCACCTTCAGCTGCCGCCTCCATAATGAGGCAGCACCTTCCTGGTTTGAGAGCAAATAGCTAATTTTTAATCAGTTATTATATGTAATAATAGATTTTTTCACTATTTTTTTTGGTTTTTTCCGTAAAATTGTTAAAGTTCGATAATTTGTAGGGAATAAATTGATTGGAAGTATTATTCCAAATCGGTCAATCACAAATAAAAATCTGCAAAGCTATGACAATCCGTTAAGCTATGCTTGAGAAGTATATTTTATGTTTTGAAATAGACACAAATATCCGCAGATATCACATTTACATTGTCCTATCCAATGAAGCGTTCTAAAAGCCTATTTCAGGCATGCTGAAAACTATATTTAACTATGTGTATATAGTATTCTGTTAAGCCTTAGCTGTCTGCTATTTTGCTGCATCGTCGTCTTTGAAACTCGTGGTCATCACAAACTTTTTAAATGCTTGAAGTACACTTGAAGTCGGTCAGTCTCGTGTATCATTCACTACGAATGTTGTTGTCTTTCTTCCCAAAAACTGTCTTGCATCTTGAGCTCAGATTAATGGGATGTTTGTTCATCCTAATTATCAGCTTTCACTTGGTTAAACATACTTTCATTCATACAACACCAACTGATAGAAAGGACAGTAAATGAGATTTTCAATTGTAGTTTTTGAACAATCCACCTTCATCATAGCTTATCAATGTCTTATTGTTATTATTCTAAATATTTCAATTATAGAATTGAGATAGTACGTTTCCTTTCCAATGAATCTTCCTCTTTTCTTTTTCTTAATGTTCATCCTCTACATCATCAATATCATCAACTTCTTCTTCTTCTACTCCTTTTACTTGCTTTCTCCTTCATCTTCTTCAATTTACTTTCATATCATTCCAACACATACACACATACACTAGAGTGACGTCATACAGCCTTCAGATGTCTCTCTCATGAGCAAAGAATTACTTGTATATATCTTTTTATCTCTTCTAATGTCCAATTATATACAACTGTCCTTCTGTATTTTTGTTTCCATCTCATTTGCACAACGTCACCTCATATACCGTCAGCGTTATGAACGATGTTTTCTGATGTTGTTGTCTCCTCTGATCTGCAGAACACGTAGTTCTGAAGTATAACTCTAGATAGATTTTTAGAATTATCTCGACTTCATTGTTTTTTCTGAAAAGTTTCATCAGAAAAAAAAGAAAAAGTATAGATGAGCACTGATAAACATATCAACAATCATCCTCCTATTGTTTAGATGTTATAACATTTTTATTATTGGAAATTTTGAAGCACTTTAGTAACAACATGTCTTTTCAAGATCTTTTAAATATTTTTCATTTCCATACATATACATAACACTAATTTGATATTGATAAACTAAAGATTAATACTTTTGAATAGATATATATTAGATGATGTTCGAATGATTTTATAAGCCAAGGCAGTTTCCATAAAAAAACGTATTCTGAAGGGCATTTAAAAGGATATTCTGTGTTCCGTTTCAGAACATTCAGATACACGTACATGTGATTCTCAGGAACGCTCACATATTTCAAAGATCGAATGAAAGTTTAATAGTTAAATAGTTAATATGATTATGAAAGGAAGAACATTAGAATCATGCTTCATATATTTCTCGGCACATCATCATCTTAACAAGCAGTTCAAATTGAATTTCCGGACTGACACTATTTTCTTTAATATTTGAAAGGATAACGTTCTGAATAATTACTTAGGGTGCTTCATTCTCCAATCTCATCGCATGTTTGGAATAAAATTTCATAACTAGCTTGTCTTGCCAGATTCATTTTATGTATTTTCTATTCTTATTATATATATTTGATTTGACATATTGGGTATTTCTGGAATTTCCTCTTTCTGTTTTTTTGAATTCTTCTCATTTTTGTTTAATTGCGTCACACATGCTTGTTCATCTAATCGTATTCCGTTTCAGGAACCTCTGCTACTTGAGCCAGGGTTTTGCCGCCCTTTTGTTAAGCTTTTTCTCCGAGTGCTCGTCGTTCGGGCCGTCTAATTGGCTCCCACCGGGTAACAGCCGGCCTCCAAGACTCCGCCCATTTCTTAGCCTTATAAGTCGCGTGGCAGAGCCAGTGCTTCGCCCCTCTGTATATTACTGCCCGCCCAACGAGCTTTCTGACAACGACGGTCCAGAATCATCACATTCGTTTGTATCAATCACTTGAGTCGTTCAACGGCTATATCTACAGTTGAAGTCAAAATATTATTTAATTTTGCTTACTTCTAAATTTGCCATCGCTTATACTGCTCTAACTCTTTTGTACTCCGAATTTCGTCTATCATCTACTATTAGAATCCAGGATGAGTTTCAGTCGTCATTTTCTGATATTCATCATTTCGAAGCTGACAGTATTAATGATAGTAACACCAGTTCAATCTATGAATGAGTTTGACACCAGCGATGAGGATCTTTTCGACTTTATGGGATATGAACTTCCACAGCGACCAGCAGGATCAGAATTTTTAATGTTACCCTCGTCGGACAGCTCATCCTCAGAAGGGCATCATTATCCTCGTTTACAACGTCCTCAACCTATCTTTCAACATCGTCCTGCCGAGACTGATGAATTGAAAAATCATCATCAACCTGTGCATACAGACGAACAGTCCCATCATCTGTCAAAGGAAGATATGACTTCTGACGAAGGTAACGATATGAGCCATCACTTCTTCGACCGCATGCGCCGGAGAACCCAACGAATCTGCGGAGAGATGATATTCAAGACTCTTCATACACGTTGCAGGGGATGCTTCAAGCCTCTTGATGCCAGTATTGTAAAGCTAGCTCGCAAACGAGGTAATTTTTAAATTTCTTACTTAATTGAGATCCAGCACCAAAAATATACGTTCACATCTAATGTTTTGTCTTTAAAGATCCACTTATTCATATCTTTCATCTCAAAAGTTCCTGAGAAACAACATACAAACATATGTATCAGGCTAACAATTTGTGATAATCAAGTATTGAAATGAAACTAATTTGCGATACACCTTTTACAGCTGACGACCATATAATTATAAAATACTCACTCTTTATTAAATTTCAACAAAGAAAAACGTCTATCTATATACTTATATGTCTATCTATATACATATGTATGAATATATGTCTATGGATATATCTATAATCTAAGTATGTATGATTAGAGACGTAGAAAACATTTGATTGAGAGTTTCACTCAGGTTACGTAGACAGAAAGGAGACGTCGAAAATAATTGAATGAATGAGTGTGTGAGTATCTAAGCGTGTGAGCTAGTGTGAATTTTTTGAATTTAAAAAACACAACCGTTCCCTGCTATATTTAGAGATCTAAATGACGTTTTTAGATCATTACTTACGTGACTTTCGCGTGAAATTTGAATACGAAAATTTTTGTTGTCAGCAGCATATGAAAAGTCAACATTAATTAGTTCATTAGGTTATCCTAATTAACTTAAAATATCATTAATGAATGTTGAAAATCTATTCTTAGTTTATGATTTTTTCTTTTTTTAGCTTATACGCAAATCATAACTTACATAGAATAATGAAAGAATGTTGCAGATGTTGTTATACATATACATATGTGAAAATAAGATTTTAAAAGTTCTCAGAGAAGCTTGATGAGATGATTACAAGTTTTAGATTATAAATGAAACATATATATATATATATATACATCTGTATGTATATAGTTTTCGTTTAAGTAACATGTTCTTTATACCAATTATCACATTCTGTCATGACAACAAGAGCAAATAGACAGGGTGCTCATCATTTGAATTCATCTTTTGTCCTATCAAATCCCATGAGTCAATTCCGGTCATTAAAATATATTTGTTTCATTTCTATTCACAAAGTTGCAGTTATAAAACAAGAAAAAACACAGCAACATGATTAACAAACATTTTGATTTTCATAATATCACTAAAGATGCTAATGTTCTGTTGTTGACCAGTGTACTAATGCTCATCTTCTTTCAGATGGATCGGTACAGAAGCGGGGACCGACAATCACGGAGATGTGCTGCCAGCAAGGTGGATGTTCTGACGAAGTACTACAAGAATTCTGCTGCACTAGATAGGCTTAAATCGTTATGTGCAGACTATCTGACAACTTCGGCAGATAGACTGACAGACAGATGCAGCTCTCTAAGCGCCATCATGTGCCTTTTTAGGTCATCTATGCTTCAAAACCCCCTCCCAGCACCATCACCGGCATCACCCATAATCACTCTTTCTCGTTGTCCATCGTTGAATATCTTATACCTATAATTGTTTAATACTATCATTGATCATCATCACAATCATAATCACAAATTGTAATATTATATTATTAAGTTAGATGTCCTAGAACTTCTGTGAAGTGATAGTCATTTCATTTCCAAAAAGAAAAGATTCATGTTTTATTGTTTTTTTTTTGGAGAACTTCTATCGGAAAAAGATATATTATTTATTATTAGATATGTTAGTGCGAAGTTGAACGAGTCCAGAACCGTGTTGGTTTTATCTTGTACTCATTTTTTGAACCAAACTTTTAGTGATCTCTCCCTCTCTCCCTCTCTCCCTCTCTCTCTCTCTCTCTCTCTCTCTCTCTCTCTCTCTCTCTCCCTCTCTCTTTTCTATACTTTCTTTCTATTCAGAATCTCTTATCATTCTTTCCTCAACTGTTGTATCCACTACTGTCTAGATCTGAAGTCATTATTTGTCTGTATTTTTATGATTATACGTATATTATTAATATAATTTTCACACCCAATTGTTGTATATTTCCTTACTTAACTTTTCGATAGTTTTTTTTTGTTATAATCCAGTTTCATGATGATGTAAATTTCATTATATGAACAAATAGCTTACTATTATCTTAGCCTTTTTCCATATATACGCAAATGGACATGAGAAATTCTCGTTTTAATCTTTCATTCTTTAAATTTTTCTTCATGCAACCTCTATTTCTACATTTTTTTCTATTTTCTCTCTCTTTCTTTCTCTCTTCTATCATCCAATTTTTCCCTATTTCATTAATTTTTTCCCATATTTTACTGTTTTGATCACGATGGGCCCGAGTCTCCGTTGCTTAGTTCGCTATACTTGTGACCTCATTTCAGCTTCAGATGATAGAGTTGACAATCAGTTTTATAATAATGGAGAACATATTTCTCTAATTCTAAAGTGTCCCATCAAATCACAATTTTCTTTGTGTTCAATTCAATGAGACTAATAAAGTTAATAAGTTCACATTTCAATTCTGTAATCATAAACTATAATGAAATAGAAGATATTAGAAAATAATATCTTCCATATATGTAATATATAGATTATATAAAGTAAATTCACATGAATCTAAAATGATTACTACCTCGGTTTCTTTCAGAATACTTTTCTCCTGATTATACAGATCAACTTCAGAATCGTAGTCAACACAGTCAGAATTATAATTAGTATAATTAAATCCGTTCCAAGCGAACAAGTTTCAAAATTTCCTCAAAATTGTAGCAAAAACTTTGTTATCATCTTATTCTCATTCGGAATAATTATGGCTCACTCCAAATAATGGTCTTCTATATCTGGTTGAAAATTCAAAAATCAGCGAAAACTGTTCACATCAATAGAATCTCGAGCACAAGCATCCGCTACCACAACCTCATCATCTATCGTACACGGAAAGAAAATACCATTAAAAATTTTGTAGAAAAGATGGTAACTATAGATGACAATGATGCGTATATTCGAAGAACATTGTTAAGGACGTTACAATCAGCCGACTACGTTCATCTGTACTCCTTTTCAAGATATAAAATACCGGAACGAACATGCGTTTGACCATGTTTGAATACAGCTTCCGTGATATTGAAATTATCATTCTGCTTTTCATCGTACCTTATTTGTCAAGATTTGATGAATAAAGATAATTTCATCGACTAAAGTACAATTTACATGTTCCGGACATGAATAGGAACAAATGGAAGTATACTAACTTCATCGTAGGCTCCATATAAAATGTAGAATATAATATTATATATATATATATATATATATATATATATATAAATTTGAAATGTATAAATGTTTTTAATGATATAATTATATTGATGATGTCATCAGCCACTGAGATATCATAAACATCATCGTCATCGTTGGGAATACCTTATCGGATTTCAGCCTAATGGTGTTCAGCTCAACATGATGTTTCTTTGATTTTGCAGAACAAATTCAGAACATTTCTGCATTTAACTTTAAACATTTCTCTTAAAAAGAAACAAGAACTCAAATTGTTAATGTTGAAAGTTGGTATGTGTAGGTATACCGTTAAAAAAACAATCTCCTCGAAATCTTTGACAATTTGCGATCCAGAAGGACTAACTCGATTTCTCATTAGTCCTGGTGCACGACTCAAACTTGAGCTGTTTAAAAGCAGCTTACGATTCAAAATCAACCAGATGATATAAACAAAACTTTATACTTTGAGGATTATCAACTGACGTTTACCCGGTTGATTTAGACAGTCAGTCGGACTGTGTCTTCAGAAAAATCTGCTCAGCTGACTAGTTCAGATTCTTAACATTAAGTTTTAGAAAAGTTATTGAAACATACTGAAAACAACTGAAATCATAGAACTAATTAGCCGAAGGATAACCAGAGTTCTTATAAATCCCAAGAGAGGGATAAATACTTTTGCACTGATAACAAAAACTGTGATGACCATCATACAAGTTCTTCTCAACTATCCTACTATGTTATAAAGTTTGTTAATAAAGCATTTCCTATCATATCTGATATTCAGAGTAATGGTCTGTATTCTGAGTAAAGAATTAAACAAATAAGAACGCTTAGACATATTTATATCGAAGAAACAATTTCGAAAAAGATAAGAGATAAATAACAACAGAAGTGTTCCATGAGACCAAAGAATCAGGAAGAGAAATCAAAAAAGTAACAAACTTATATTAAACAATTAGCTTCCATATTACTCAATTCGCCTGTTTCATTCATTACTCAGTTTCCATCTCTTCATTTTCAGCTTGGAACCTGAACAATGAAGTTTAACTTAGCTTCGAAAATATAAAAATGAACGTACCCTTCCTTATTTTCTTTTGCAGTCTCGGTTACGAGATCGAGAGACCGATTCCAGCCTTTCTCAGGAACTTTACCGGAAGCAAGAATAGAGTTAAGATACTCAACTTCTTGAAGTGATTTGGTATTTGCAATTGCTTCCTGTAAACGAGAAAAATGATTCATGTACCTTGACATGTATACTCTTACCTGAATCTTTTTGCGGTCTTCATCAGTAAGATTTGCCGCTGATCTAGTGTTACCATTTTCCTTTTCATTATAATTCTCTTCAACGACAGGAGCAGCAGATCTGTTGATAGCATTGAGATTTTTCTCTCCCTTTTTACCCCTGAAGAGTCTCTTGGCGGTTTGCCTTTCCTACAACGATTAATTTATCAAACAACAATATATAGTTTAACTTACAGATAAACGAACTCTTTTATAGTCAATTACGCGAACTTTGGGAAGTTTGAATATCACGTATTCACGATAATGCTGTTTATGTACGATTGGGTTTCCAATAAAACTTGAATAGATGAAAAATGAACAAAAGGAATTCAGTTATAAACACTTACGTTACATATTCGAGTTTCTTACAGCCAGCAAGAGGATCAATATCACCTAATTCACATAGATTATTATTGGTCAAAGCCAAGGTTTTCAAGTTAGGAATCATGTCTCCAATATCTGGTTGTACAAATCTGAAATAAAAAAAAATGTTTTTATATTGTTAATGAAGCACATACTGGACACGGTTATTGTGAAAGTATAAGGTACTCAATCTTTTCAAAACAGGAAAATTGTCCAATTTCTTGATATCATTGTCAGTAAGATCAATTACATCAAATTGGTCCTAAAGTTTAATAATTTAGATAAATATAATAAAGTCATATCCTTACTCTGGTAACTCCCATGTTCTCGATGACAGGAAGCTTGCATCCTCGCAGATTCAGCTCTCGATCCTTAATGGTGTTGATATATTGAGGAGCGTCATCAATCAGCTCAGCCGTTAAGCGAACCATCTACAAAATCATTTAAAAAAATAAATAAGAATGAATATCAGATATAGTAAACGTGGTATCAACCGTAAATCATTAATACTTCGAAGAAAATAAAAATTTAGATTAAATCCGATATATGAATAACCAATTGACCCGCCAAGGGGCTTTCTTTTTCACACAACTTTGTTATGAAAAGTGAAACGTATAGCACAATGCTTATAACTGACAAGATTTACGTAATTATCATGATGAACACATGAAAAGTTCAAATAATATTAATATATACAATGATATAATCCTGTAATATATATATATATATATATTTACAAATATAATGGGAGCCATATAACAGCCGAAATCACAAGAACAATGAATAGAGGACCCCACTGTTTAAGGAAACCCAAAAATCTAAAAAAAAAACATTTATATTGACCAAAGAACTAATTATACCCTAAATATTTTCCTTGTAAAGTGATATACCAAGCTACATTCACCATGTTCCAATCAGTTCTACCCTTATATTTCATGAGATTCAAAGCTAACGCAACATGGGAGTGACAATTATCACAGAATAAATTATGCTAAAATCGAATAAATAAAAATTTTAAAAAATTCTGCAAGTACGAACATACAATTAAAAAAAATTATATTTAATTATAAACATTTACCATGCGAGATCTATATTCATCAGAAGCTTCCTTGACACTTCTGTCGTAAGTTTCTTCACCTCCAGCCACAATTGCAGGATCTAACTGCCAAATTTTTGTTGGCCAACCAAAAGTCATGTTATCTTCCTAAAACACATCTCGTTGAAAACAATATCAACTAATTATATTATGATATTTGTAAAACTTACTGCAACATAACAACTTCCACCGAAATCTCTCACAACACCTCTGCTTGTTGCAATACCCAAATGTCCAATTACGGGAATGAACCATCTATAAATACAAATTAGAGGAATAGAAGGAACAGAAATTTTTATTCCTACGATATAAAAGGTAATGGAGTCCACACAACACAATAAGGATACCGATGGGCTCTTTCGTTTAAACCAGCCATACCTTCTTCACTACTATTTGTAAGGGAACAAACCCCTTCTGAGTTGTTACGAGAAGGATTATAAGAAGCCAGCTACAAAAAATAAATAAACAAAAATCATCATGAAACACTTTAAGAAACTTCAAAAATATTGGAATTTGAACCGATATGGTTTATTTATTTTCAAGCATAATTGCAAGAAGCGCACAATTTATCTGTAAACAACGTGCATACCAAAGTTTCTTGAAATTGAACTGATTTTTAAGTTAAATATACCGTAGTTTTTTCTATCTTAACATCAAGAATAGACGTTATTTTTTATTTTCAAATTATTATTCACAAGAGGTGCAAAAAACTTTTTTTGTGAAATCATAAAATTATGCCCTGAGAATTTATTCTGTAATTACATGATGATGTATGTAAAAAGATGATATGGCTTAGATGAACTAACGAAAATTATAATACAAACTCATAATTATATAACCAAGCGTATCAACTATTCTTTTATAAATTATAATATTCATTTATACTCAATGATGACAGAAAAATTATCCTTTAGAATTATTTTCCATAGTTTAACTATGATTGTTTTATTGTTGGTGCTATGGAGTTCAGAATTTTACAAGTTTATAATAAAATAAAATTACAAGTAATAAAAAATAATTTAATATTTGTTTTTGACTAAAACATAAAATAACAATGAGCAATATATCTTTGTGAATTTAAAAAGATATAAATAATATTGAAATGTTATAAAGTACATATATTTGGATGAATATAATATATTCAAGATTATTGCTAACCCGTTGTAACTTCAAATCATAGACTAACATAATGAATTTGAAAATTTACATCTTTTTATATATGATTTAGAGAATATCTCTATATTTGGAATTAAGCATAAGTTGCTACTCGTATAAGGAGACGTGCAATGAATTCTTCTGAATTTTACATGGGGAATGAAACCTTCATCTTCTTTCGTTCAGCTACTTCATTTAAAACCTGTAAAAATAAAAAGATGTATCAGATTTTAATATAGTTAAACTGACTTCATTAACTGTCTTTCGACTTGTTTCAGGACATGCATACCAAATTAAGACCATGAATATAGCAGTGGGTATCATGAACATCAGAAGAGATGATGCTCCAATCTAGAAAAACATAATTTGAAATATAGAATTGAAAAAACATTGAAATATATTTCTTAATCATTGTAATGTATATCAAATAGCCTAAGGTAATCCCTATTAAGATGATAACTCATTAATGATGTGATGTTGCCAACATTTTCTCGAATGCGATGAGTTAGGCAAATAGCCAAATAAGCTTATTTTTACTTTTATAAAATAATTACTTGTATATCTTACCACGTTAGCTAATGGATAGAAGGCAAATTCAATGGCAATCTTAGTTAAAGCTTCAAACATGGCTAAAGATGAGACGGAAGACAAAAGAAGATTACGTGGCACTAACTGAAAAGTATGTCATTGAAGATGAAATTCAAACAAGATTCTTGTTTTATGAAATGAAAACCATACCTCAGCTGAATAAAATCTTGAAACTGATCCTATGCCACAAGCATTAATGAGAAGAAGTGCGAAGAGACCAGTGAGTGTTGCAATCTTAAGAAAAAATATTGATCTTAAAGAAAAATGAAATAATTTGAAGAGGAAACAATTTTGGAAGTTTTTTCCTTATTTCAGTTCACTTTGTACCGAGAACAAACAAAAAATAATTCTATTTTCATGTTATGATCAGAGGTTAGTTACGTTCAAACGTTGATAAGAGGAAAGAATATTGAGTAACGGATTATTCAAAAATGTTAATCTTCGGAATTTTGTAAATGAAAATGATAACAAACCTTCCATTGTCCTCCAAGATCAATACCCAACATCATCGTAGCAAGGGATATGAATGAGATGAATGTGGAATAGATGAGAAGAGGTCGTCTTCCGATTCTATCCACTAAGAATACAGGCAGTAATGTAATTGGAAGACGAACTAATCCTGTAATGAACATATCTTTAGCGATTGATCTCAATGTTTCAAGATTTATTGCAACGTTTCAGCAATTGATCTCTCTGTATCAAGCTTTGTTGCAACATTTCAGCTTGTTAGATTGAAAACTTACCAACAATGACTGAGCATAATAATGCATTATCGTATGACCATCCACTCATTCCATGAAGGATAAATGTACTGTAAGAGCGTAGAGTTCGGGCTCCTGTGAAGACATAGGCAATCTGAATTTCACTAGTTTCATGATCGATAAGAAATCAGAGATATTCACCTTAACCATCACACCTAACCAGGCACAGTAACGAATAAGTTGGGAAACAGGATCTTTAGCTACCCATGGCTTGAAAAGGATAGCAGTTCCACTATGATTTACTTCAAGACCAGCCTATGAACAGTCAAATTCAGTCCAGATCATAGTATTGCTGCTTTACCTGTGGAGTCTTCTTATCGTCCCTTTTCTTGACAGCTTCCTCACAAATTCTCATTTCTGCTTCTACTGACTGATGATCTGGTGATACACCGTGATAAGAAGCTAATGCTTTACGAGCCTTAAAGGACACAATGCTATTCAGTTGGATAGGAGATAGTAAAGCTTGCCCACCTTTTCTTCATCTCCATATTTTTCCATTATAAACTGAGGAGACTCATAAACAAAAGCAAATAGGCCCAGAGAAATTATAACTACAACCAAATTAGGAAGAAATACTAGTGGCCAACTATTTTCGGAAGAAAACGGAACTCCAGCGGCTTGTGTCAGAAGAGACCCTAAAATGAAAAAAAAATGAAAAATGTGGTTATAAAGCTAAAATACGTTTCAAAATTTCCAAATTATAAAGTTTCTATTGCAAAACAATGTTTTTCGATTTTTGTCAAAAATCAATCTAACGAACGAACAACTCCATCAGACATATTTGGTTTAGACGGGCATGCACATCAAGCACGCGTGAACTATATGAAGGTCACGTCAAGTGGAAATGCACTTATTTATTTTAAAAGAAATAGTTAACATGGAAGTTTTTCTAAGTTTTGTTTTCTATTTTAATTAAAATAGTCTTCTCCATATATTCATATAGTAACTTATAATATAAATTGTATATTTTACTAACCACAGGCCATGAAAAATTCTTGCATAGCAGCCATACGTCCTCTTATTCTTGGTGGAGCACATTCCACAATCCACACAGTAGCATTAACTGTATTCACTCCATTAGCTAGGGACCTGTGAAGATATGTTTTAGCAAATTATACATATCTTCTTGGAAAATACCATATTATTCGTCCAACGTATAATAGTTCAAAGTAGTTTCCTGTCCACTTTGAAGCACATGATATCAAAGTTCCAGGAATATAGAGGAACGACGCTATTAAGGCTGTTTTCTTTCGTCCAAGTGATTTGCACATATAAGCGGCGAGAAATTGACCTATAACGCAATCCATGTTTTAACGTCCGACTGATGTGATCAAAGTTAAAAAAAAACGAACCAAAAATGGTAGCAATTGGATAGGTAACATTCAGTAAAGACCAAAGAATGTCCTGTAATCATGAGTCAACAGTTATCCAAATAAAGTTAAAACTTACGATTGTTCTATCAGAAAATGAATTGCCAGTTCTTTCAACCCATGATTCGTTGATAAACCGTTCAATTTGTATATATGGTTGATTTAATACAGAAGCAATATATCCTTGTTGAAATCCCGATGACATACAAAGCGCAATAGATAGTACATGAATTGATATAGAAGGCATATCTGTAAAAGCTCAAAAGCTTAAACGATGAAATGATTGAAGTATGATTAGAAAAAACGGAAGGAAAAGATGGGAAAATACATGAAAAGCGATGTGATTGAAAGACAAAGAAAGACGATGATGTTAGAATGACCTAAATATTATATAATAATACTAAGTGTTTATGTATTTAGTTATATTAAAAATAACAAAAATCGAAAGAAATATATGTATTTAATGATATTATTCCTAACAAAACAAAACAGAAAAAAGGAATTTAATTATCGAAATGGTATTTGAGTGATGTCATAATCTCAATACTTCTCAAATGGACACGAACAAATGATTCTTCTACTTACTAGTCAATGTTAGAACTAAACTTTTAAAAATTGAACTGTGAGATTGTGGGAGGGAAAACGAGTTTTTTTTTGCTTTTTTCCAAGACACGCACAATGAAAATTGAGATTAAATAATGATCAGAATTGTTTTTCGGACATTAATTGAAGGACAGATAGATCATACTATTTATGGAAATATTACTTCTGTTTATGAATTACAGATTGAAATCTGTTTCTATTACAACTTTATATAAGAACCCATGTTAGTTTGTAATAGAATTATGAAACTTTCTTCTGTCACAAAGATACCTTTCGAAAAAAAAATAGAGAATTACATATGAAAATTAATAATTATTTGAAATTAAAATTGTATTGAAATATTTTAAATGAATATATAGATTGGCGGAATGTTTTGAAAACTTTTAAAAACTTTAAACTCGAATTGAAACTAAAAATATAGAAAAAAGTTGATTTCAGCTATGTTAAACTCTTAGTTGAGTAAATAATATTTTTAAGAATATGTTTAGGAGAATAAGTTTCATCCTGAAAACTGAAGGAAAAACTTCGAATAAGTTGTTAATTAAAGGAATTTTAAAGTAAATAGCTATTGTAAAAATATTATAGTTAGTTCAATGAACAAAAACTTTCCGAAAATAATAAATTATTGGCTCAAGTTTAATGTTTCAATCTTAGATGAAATGTAGATTTAACAGGTCTGACTGAAGTTTTACACATAATTTGATTCAACATGAACTATCTGCGAAGAGAATAGATAGGTTAGATGAATCTATTTTAATCATTCTCAAAATCTTCTTGAGTAGAGCGTCTTGAGTAGAGCGAATAACGTCACAAACTTTAAATCTTATGTAACAATGAAGAGGAAAGACGAGATTTAATCCTATGAACTGGATACAGCATGCAACTAGCTTGATTCAAGTTTAGATTCTTAACAGCACAAGAAGTAATTGTTGATTAGAAACATACACATTACGATGTTCTATATGAAGATAACTATTAGATATTTCTGAATACAATTGAAATGAAACTTAAAGGAAAAGAAATATCAAAATGTATATGAAATTGTCGATTATAGAGAGAATCTCTTGTCTCATTGTGCTCAGAGTGCTGGTCAACGAAAGATTTTTTCCTTATAGAGGGTTAGAGTCAAAGTTTGTTGACACATCACGAAGCAAAACAAACTCGAAAATGGGGGAACGGAAAATTCAGTGAAAAGTAACAGGTTTTCGTCCGCATTCTTCTTTTCTGAGAGCTCACTAATAGCTCTCTATCGGATTGGTTTTAGAACTTAATTTCAACAGATTTTACTTATCAATGAGGTTTTAAGTTCTATTCATCATAAGGTTCATCTTTATTGTTTTTTATTTGTTTTCTAGTTGCACTGTTGTGACATGTGATTAGTAGCGCCAATGATTTGTGTCTGAGTTCATTTCAAACAGCTTTTCACTAATTTCTGGAGTATCTTACTATCTTCTTTCAGTTTCAGATACATGAGTATCGAATGTTTTGAGAAGAAAGAAGTAGAGACAGTTACATATCAAATGTAAATGAGAGTGACGAGGGAGGTGCTGTGAGATGAGAGATGAAATATACGAAAGAGAGAAAGAGTAAGAGGTCAAAGACAAAATCATAGAGAGAATGATGGTGTTAAGACAATGACAACGAAGTTGATAGAGATAGATAGGTGAAAGAGACTTTATCGGTAATCAAATGCATAAGGACCCCCTGAGGATAAACAGACTGATCTTTATAAAGCATTTGATGTCCAAGAAATATCTTATCAACGAGGTCACACATCTACAAAGAGAGAGAGAGAGAGAGGTGCTGCTTTATGAAGAAGGCAAAAAGGTCAAGCCGATCTCAGGAAGCAACCAAAAGAGTGATAAGAGAGACCTAATATTCATTTCACATTATATAGAAAAGTTAAAAGATTCAGAATAAATCAAAAAACAAACAATAACCGTTTTGTTGTTATGAAAAAATTAAATTAAAAGCATAATCTGTTCATTTTGTTTACAAGGGTTCGTAGATTATTTTAGAAAAAAAAACAAGGAAAAAAAAGAAAAAACTGGGAGTAAAGATTTAAACTTTATTTTCACGTTCTCGCTTTATCTCCGGAATGCTTGACGTCGCATGAGGGCACGATGACTTGAAAAAAAAATCGTTTGCAGTTTAGAAAATATGTTGTGTCTCTTTGGATAATGATCATCTGAGTTTGTTTTTGAACAAAATGTTTATGAGTTTGTATGAGATGATATTGTGGGAAAAAGATGTTGAAAAGCTATTTGATGATAAATGCATTGAGAGAAAGAGAGAAGTGGTCAGTAGCATTTTCCTTTCTTTATATAATTCGTACGCATAATTGTATATTGTCCATTAGAAACGATATGAAAAAGAATTATTGAAGATAAGAAAGATAAAATAGGAAATATATTTAAATAATCTCACAGAAGCATGACTGAAAGCAATCAAAATACAGTACTTTGAGAAGAAGAAGAATGAAATTATGAGATGAATCTTGAAGAAACATAATGCAAATATTCAAGATAAATAGTTCATATTACTATTACATATCGATCATTATTAAATTATTCGTAATGTTCTTCTGTTTGAAAGCTCACAACACGCTAATGAAGTTCTTTCTTAAAACTTATCTCGATTTCATTGAAACTTTGAACTTGAAATCTTTATTGATTTTTAAATCTTTTTCGTTTAAATAACTGAAGAACATCTGAGAGATGAGTAATTTGAAGAGATGAGATAGAGAGAATGAGAAAGAGATGTTCTGTTCATTGTATCTTATTCATGTTTTTGCTATCACCTCATACATCACAAATGTAAATGAGAAGATCTACACTTGACCCTGTTATTTCACAAAATGAAAACATGTGAAAAGAAAAATATTCTTTTGGAAACTATTATGAGCAAAGAAAAATATATTAAAATTCTGATAAGATATTTATTTAAAATAAATATAGAACAAGATTATAATTAGCATAGTTTATAGATGAAGTTTATATAATTTTAAAAACAAATCTAATTATTTCAATGAGCTAGTATTGTAAAATAGTAAGAAAACTATTTAAACTCCAAGTTTATATAGTATTTAAGTTAGGTTGTAGGTGTTGATAATACGTATAAGTGAGTCACTTAATCTCTATCGTGCATAACATATTAGACTCAAAAGACCAAGCAATGTTCACAATTTGAAATGAGCAAGTACTATGGTAGGTTCATGGAACTGTGACAGAGAATTCTTGATATGAACAATGTATTTTAAAGATTTTAATTAAGATTTCGTTTTGTATATTTGACGAATTTCGATTAAGTACAAGAAAAAACAATTATATCTTTCATTATATTACTGTAAATGTTTGTCTTAACGTTGACAAAGCATACAATAAATATCCAGATTAAGGAAAATAGAACGAATAGAGACCAAAATAAAATTATATACATAGTGAAAGTTGCATATGATGTTAGATGATATTATTATCTTTTTTTTATTTTATATAAACAATGTTTTTGGTTTTATTACAGTTTCTGCTACCTATGACAGTTCTTCAATACGTCTATACTTTCTATAAATCTACTCCAAACAAGATCTCAGGTATCTCATCAATTTTGAATTTCAGTTCAATCGAATACAGTATATTTCCTTATAAAAATAATTTCTATTCAAAAAGTAACACAATTCTTTATTTAGATCAATAACTAAACTAATGATATTTGATATTCTCGAAGAACAATCAGGACGAAATGCATAAATCATAACTGCTGTCATTATTATCAACTTAAAGACCTTTGTTGTAGAAGAGTTCGTTCCATTATGCTCCTACGTATATTGAACAGACCATTGTAGTCTGCTCAACTACGCGTATAGTATTCCATAAGTGTAGCGGTATGGAAACAGAGCATAAGGATTACATAAGATAAGGAAATATATAGGTTTATTATACACAATACAATATCATTACAATACATTAACACAAGGATAAAGTAAACTACATTTACAAGACAAAGACTAATATATAAGATTAACTAAGTTAGATGCAAACCGTCCATGGGCTTGCAAAGGGGCGAACTCCCGAATAGGGGCATGAGGGAAGGCGGTGCCATTCCTCATTCCTCTAGTCGGTCTGGCTCTAACCCTGCAGTTACATATATAGAGTCTCCGAATGGAACGTGCCCTTTTTCAAAGATTGTCGCGACCTCGCGATATTTTAAACAAAAATTTGGGCTTATATGTAACTGAGTTTTAGAGTTCAATTGTTTTAGCTTCACAATAACTATAGTATGATAGAGTTTTAGTTAGTATACAAACAAAATTACAATAATTTATAAGAAGGGTTCAATATAATATGAAGGGACGATGAATTAGAATATTATTAATTTCATAAATTAATTATCTTAATATTCAAGCATTTCCTAATAGAGATTGTAGAATAAAGGGGCTAGTAATGAATGGGAATATGTTATTATTTTGACTAATGGTCTCAAGAAGTACTCATTTCTAAATTGAACCGAGATTATGATTTAATAATGTGTCTCCATATGTCTCCCAGAGTGAATCCTTGATTACTAATGGAGACTACCACTTAAGATGAAATTGTGGTTGATACGCCTACCAGTGTTCATCTCATCTTATTTGGAGAGGCACATGGAGCTCGGATGGTTGTCAAAATGTCCTCTAGTCCGCATAGGATTACGGTAACTTGGAACCATTAGTCATAACATCTCCTCGTTTAGAATTTGCCTTATTTTTCCTTTCTCAATCTCTATTAAATGCTATTTTTATTTTGAATGTTATTTAGCATTAATTTTTTTTTTTTTTTTTTTAATTCATCGTTATTTTGTTACAATAATTTAAATAACGTAGCATTATCTTGTTGTTATTCTTCTTCATTCCTCGGAAGCCATATTTCGTCTTCATTTTCATCTTCTGGCTCTGTATCTATGCTATCCTTGTTGTTCCTGTTGATCACTTCTATTATTTCGATGTCGCTATCTTCTTCTGCTTGACTTTCTCGAAACCTTGCGCGAGTGTTGTAAGAGATGTTTTGTGAAGCAGGAGAGAAGATTTTCAAGTTATCTTTGTGGATATCTTGTAGTTTTCCTGATGAATTTCTGATTTGAACTTTTGATCCTTCTACGTTGATGACTTCGCATGGTCCATCATAGCTTTTCCGAAGCTTTTGGCCGATTTGGTGTGATTTTATAGTCGTCATCACCATGTCGCCCGGTTGAATGTCTCTATGGTGTGCTCTTTGCGTTCTATCTTTCTTCTTTTTCGCATTTTCTTGATTTTTAGCTATGCGGTTCTTTATTATTTCGTCTCTCTTGTCCATATCTGGTCTTCTTTGGAGTAATTCTTCAGAAATTTCTTGAATTTTGGTGATCGTTTCTGGTAATTCAGCGTCCATTGACATTCTGCATTCTTTACCGAATAATGCAATGTATGGCGCAATCCCTGTAGTCGCGTGCTGAATATTGTTAATAGCAAAAGTGATTTTTGGTAATACAGTATCCCAGTCACTAAGGTCCTCTTTTAAGTAGTGGGTTAATCCTTCTTCGAGGGTTCGGTGAAGTCTTTCCACTTGTCCATTTGAGTTCTTTTGGTGTGGTAGTGTTGGTTCATGTTTGATTCCAAGTTTAGTACACATTTCTTCGAACTTTTTAGATACAAAGTTTGAACCTCTATCGGTGATCAAGCGATGGGGTGGTCCAAAAATGTAAACGAAATGTCTTAGAAATCGATCAATTGTGATTTCCGTTGTTATTTGTGGTACAGCAATTGTTGTTGACCATTTTGTAAATGCGTCTTGCATGGTAATGACGTAGGTACAGTTTCTTTTTGAAGGGGGAAATGGTCCCATTACGTCCATGTGGACTCGTTCAAATGGCTTGCTTGGTATCTCAAAATGACCTATTGGTTGTACCGTCATGGAATGTGGATCTTTTTTTCTTTGAGCACATTTAATGCAGTTCTTGATGAATATAGTAATGTCGTTCTGCATATTTGTCCAATAGAATCTTCTTAGAATTGCTTCTTTTGTTTTAATAATTCCTTGATGTGCTGCAATTGTAGGATCCTCATGAAAAACTTTGATTATTTCCTCAATTATGGGGTGTTCTTGTGGTATTACGATAGCGGGTTGTGGCTTTTTGTCTGTTGGTTTTGTATAGAGCAAGTCATTTATGACACAATATCTGTCATTAGCTGTCATGTTCTTTTGTGCTCTATATTCAATCTCCGCTATCGTCCGTTTAATCCAAGGGGTGCTTAGTTGAATTTCCTTTATTGTTGGTGTATTTATGGCGTTAATGTGAATTTCTTCCATTTTCTTCTTCTTTGTTTCCGGCTTAGCATCGTTAGCTTCTTCACCTATATATCGAGATAGAGCATCGCATACTTTATTTAATTGGCCTGCGCGATATTTTATTTCAATATCATATTCTTGGATGACCAGCTGGAACTTCGCAAGACGACCAAATAAGTCTCTGCGTGTCATTAAGCTGGTAAGAGGTCGATGGTCCGTAATACATATAGTATGAGTTCCAAGAATGTATGTACGGAATTGATTTAATGCATATACAAGGCCTAATGCTTCTATCTCGATTGGTGCGTAGTTACGTTCGGCTTTAACTAGTTTTCTGCTTGCAAATGCGATAGGGTGTAGATTTTTCAGAGGTTGTTTTGGATCTTCCGGTTGTAATAATACAGCACCTATGGCGATGTTACTACCGTCGCTTTCAACTATAAACAAGCGGTCCGATTTAGGTGGGCTTAAAACGGGTGCCTGTATTAAACTTCTTTTAAGGAGGTCTAAAGCTTCTTGATGTTTGTTTTCCCATTTGAATTCAGTATCTGCCTTTGTCAGATCGTATAAAGGGCTTGCGATACGTGCAAAATCTTTCATGAATTTGCGAAAGAATCCAACCATTCCCAAGAATGCTCGTACACCTGTTGCATTCTTTGGTGCCGGATAATCTTGTATGGCGGCGACTTTTTGAGGGTCAGGTTTTATACCTTGACGTCCTACAATAAGTCCTAGAAATTTCACTTCTGGTTGAGCAAAAGCGCATTTCTTAAGCTTTATCTTCATTCCCAATTCTTCTACTGCTTGCAGTAAATCATCGATATCTTTGAGATGTTGTTCTCTTGTATCAGATATAACTAATAGATCGTCCAAATAAACAAATAGTTTACAAGAACATTTACTTTGCAAATACCTTACTGCTGTTTGAAAGGTATGAGGGGCTCCACAAAGGCCCATCGGCATCCGTTTGTACTGGTATGTGCCGGATGTGGTCGTAAATGCTGTTAGTGGTCGATCTGATTTTCTCAAGGATATTTGAAAAAATCCTGACACTAAATCGAAGTTTGAGAAAAATTGGGCGCCTGCTGCCAAATCAACTATGTCAGAAATGCTTGGAATGACATAAGTTTGCTTGCGTGTGACATTATTTAAAGCTCGAAAATCTGTCACAAACCTATACGTGTCATCTTTCTTCTTAACTAGTACTACAGGGCTATTAAATAGAGATGTAGAAGGCTCTATTATGCCTTGCTCAAGCATTTCTTTGACTTGTTTTTCAATTTCTTCCTGTTTTCCTAAGGGAATACGTGTTATTCTCGGCTTTGGCATATCCATATCTGTTCTCAATGGTATGGTATGCTCTATAGGACCTTTAAATAAGCCTATTTTCCTGTCCTCGTTAAGAAATGCCTCACGATGGCTTTCAATTATTTTTGTAAGCTCATGTTTTTCTTCTTTCGTGAGATCAGCATTCTCTAGATCAAGATCTTTTATGAAGTCTCTTGGAAAATATGGTAGTTTACTCTCCCAATCGGCCTCTGGCGGAACATATGGTAGAATTGGCTTATGCTTAAAGGGTTCACAAGCCGGAATTTCTCCAATTATTGCCTGTCCGATGACTGAATTAGCTTCCATAGCTATTGTTTCATCGGTATTGTTACGGAACATAACATATACTCCACTGGTATCACGAAACGCAGTTGGATATAATGATTTTAATGCGCTTCCACTATCCCCTAAGACAACCACTTCGTTAGATTCTAGTGGTTTATCTGTCTTTATTGGGATAGGTGCCTCTTCATCAGGCTTTAATGTTTTTGTTCTTAAATTAATGATATTCACAGTTATCTCCGTATGCTTAATAGATTCGTTTCCTATTAATGGGATGGCATTGTTTCCAATCTCCAACCTCTTCTTGGATGGTTTAAGGCTGACGTCGATGTTTTCGCTGTCAAGCGCTTTCATGAAATCTAGTCCAATTAAAGCGGGAGCAGGACAGTCATGATCGTTTGAGACCAAAAAGGTGTGTTCGATCTCGTAACCGGCAATTTCAATTACAAGATTTATCTTTCCATAAAATGTGAAAGTGGACTTGTTGGCTGCCATCGCTACTAAATGTCTCTTCTTGACATTTTCGGCCATGTTCAGATATTTGAGGGTGGAGAGCCTAACATATGACACTGATGAGCCTGAATCCCATAAAGCTAAAATCAGTTTATCTTCAACTGATATATATATTAATGGTAACTTTGTTTCCGCTGATACAATAGAAGCAACAAATGGTATTGCGATTGGAATAAATGTTACTAAAGCAGGATAGTATTGCTTCATGATGTTATCTGGCATCTGTTGGTCTGGGCGGCTTACAAGTTCCAATGTTTCTTCATAGCTTGGGGGCTCATTATCTATTTCGTGGACATGCATTACGGTTAGTGGAGTGGCTCTGAAGAACCAAAATTTAGCAACAACGAAAAGAATTATTAATACTGCGGCAATCGTAACCATTGATCCTATGAAGATGAGTGTTCTCTCAATTGATCCTATTAGAAATTGCTTTACGCTAGTCCAGGCGGAAGTTGTGAACTCAGCTGCTTTAGAGATATAGTCACTGCCCTTTTTCAAAAGATTAAAGGCGGACGTAATTTTTGGATCGTTGTGAATAGTATGTAAAACATGGTTCTGTCGTATGGATGCTAAACTTGCTCCATATGCAATAGCTGTTGACATTGAGTAAACTCTCAATGATAAATTGGTGTATAAGTTAGCGCCTGTGAACTTTAAAGGTGTTAATTGGTGGTATTGCGCTTTATCAAAGAGTGATATTGGTTTTACTTCAACCGATCCATTTATATTTATCCATTCTCCATTTTGATAGTATACATCTGTGGGTACATGTTCGCAATCTATCTCTTTTCCATGTGTTAATAAGTCTCTTGATCCTGGAGCAGCAAAATATAATCTCTCATCTTCTGTTATTACTGGTGTTTCCAAATAGCATGTATCATTGATCTTATGATTATGATAAACAGCTTTAGGTTGAAGAGGTAGGCATATATGAACATGAACTATATCGCTGCCTACGAAACGGGCTGCAATATCCTCTCTTCCTAAAATAGTCCTCATTGCTATTGTAGGTTCTATGTGTAAAATAGAACGCCATAGCTCGAGGTATCTATTTTGAATCTCACATATGGATTCATAAGATTCCATGAAATGTTTCTGTAGCTCTTCTTGTATGAGTGTTGTTGTATATTGTAGATGATCTTGAGCTATTCTGCGAGATACGTTGAGGTTGAATTGTATTTCGTTGTTCACTTTTGACGCTGTATACGTTGCCTGAGCCTGAATTTCTCTGGTTTCTACGGGTGGAGATGATGTTCTTTGTTTCCTTAAGATTCGTGACGCCGTGTCAGTGACTGTTGCTAATGTTGTTGGCGAGAGAGTCGTAGTTATCGCGGCTGTTGTCGTCTCAACTGTGGTTGTCGTCGGAATCCGAGTCGTATGGCTTTTAGTTGTCTCCTGAACTAGTGAAGCGGGTTTGTCCGTTGTTGTCGTTAATGACAGTCTTCTAGTCAGATAAGGCGGTGTTTCAATATCCTCTAACAGTGGTAAAAATGTTTTTATAAGTAGCTGGCGTGTATCTGCGCTTGGGTTTTGAATGCGAGGGTGGGGCCCTATCGATATACCGTAGTTAGAATCTTTATCTCGATATAATTTGTTGGTATCTGGCACATTGATTGTTAATTGTCGGAACTTTTCATCATCTACGGCTGCTGCTGTTTTATTTGGCCTTATTACTCGCAATGTCATCAAGTTATGGTATAAGTAAAGAGTGTTTCTAAGTACTATACGCTCATCAGCATTGTCAGTTGTTAGAGTTGGTCGGATCGGCGGCATGTTCACAAAGGATTTTAAAACCTCTTGCCTTGATGGTACCGACAGATTGTTTTCAAATATTACCGGTGTATAAGCTAACTCCATCGCTATGCTTTCGGCTCTTTCACGGTAGGATCCGTCTTTTTCTAGCAGTTTTTCGTCAAATTCGTGTGCTGTTAATCTGTCACCTATCTGTTCTAATAATTGTTGTGAGGTTAAATACCGTATAGCGCCGCGAGTGGTTGCTGCCAGTTCCTTTTGCGCAAGAAAATAAAGTATTGCTTCCTCAGGGTCGTGTATTTCGTATGTTTGAAGGAAACGTTGTATGGATTTATCAGATACGGGACTTCTTAAGAAGAAATAAAACTTCTCGGGATGTGCTGAAACCCAGTCAATAATTGAATATGAAGGGTTGACAGCTCGTCTGGCCTTTATAAGCGGTATTATCTGATAAATACCAGGATTACTCATCACCGGTCGTAAGAAAGGATAAGGACAAATATTTAATATTAAAGTTTCAAAATCTTCCTGTTTTTGTATCCACTCCTTGTTTAATTCAACCGTGCATTCCGCAATTGCTCTTTTATCTCTTTTCGCCGGAAGTTTCTTATATTCTCTCTCTATTAAAACATGGATATTGGTGTCATTTGGGTACTGTGGTAAGAGAATGTAATTGCCAGTTGTGGTGTGGAAGATTGGCTGTTTAAAACAAGAAGATATTTGCTTCGGTATCTCTTTTTGATCGATTACAAGGGCTGATTGAGTGGTTGGTAACAGAATAATGCCGTCTCCAATTATCACATCATATTCACTCATGTCGATATAGTTGCATCGATATTCATAAGGCTGTTTCTCCCATATGATGATTGAGGTATCTGATGCACATTCTCCATGATGCGCTAAGCATCCTTCAGTATTTAGTATTAAATTGGAGATTATAGTTTCATCTGGCATCCGTGTCATAACCCCTCTTTCGATAACCAATCTGGCTTTCTCTTCACATAGCTCATTATTAAAAGATCGGCCTGGCGAGAAGGAAGGCTCGTCAGTTGCATATGTTATGCTGTCGATCTTCTTTAATTCACTCCAATTCCATCTTCTATCTCTCACTGCCAGTCTGCATTCTGCAGCTGGTATCTTTTCAATTCTCGCTATCGTTGTATTGGTATCTCTAAGGAACAAAAGGTCTCTGATACACATTTTATGAATTTCTTTGGAGCATCTCCATGCATCCCATTCATGTGCCGTTTGATTCCTTGTATAAAGATGAACTTTTGTTCGTAAGATATGCTTTATTGGTGGTAATAAGCATTTTCGGAGAGATGGGGGACGGAGAAGGGCTCCTCCAGTAGCTTTAGTACATAGCTGGTATGCTTCAGCTGTTGTAACCAGTGATAAGATTACTGATAAAGCTACGGCTAAAGTCAAAGGAGATATCAGAGTCAAATTATTGACTCTTGAGCCTCTACCTCTGCCTCTATTGTTGTTATTTCCCCTAAAGGTACTGTTATTTCTCTGTCTATTATTGCTCATTTCTTGATTTTGTGATGCATTATGGCTTCTTTGATACCCATTTTGATTTTGATTCTGATAATTTCGACCGCGGTCACCAAAATTGCGGTTCCTAGCAAATGGGTTTTGGAAATTCCAGCCTTTTTGATTTTTTGAAAATTTATGATAATTTTGATTGTTTTGAAAGTTTGGATGATAATTGTTATAATTATTATAATTTTGATAATTTTTATTATTAAAAGATTGATAACCTCTTGCCATACCTCTCCCACCATTGTTTCTGCGCGGGGGGAAAGTTCTTTCAATTGCGTTAACCAATAGCGCCTGAGGGTCTGCTACTTGGTTTGCAATTGATTCCTCCCAGCGAGCACTATCAACAGCCTCAGCAAAAGTTTTGGGTTTTGCTCGAATTACCCCTGGGCGTATCGTATTTTTCAAGCCTCTCAAAAATGTGGACCTCAGAATGTGATCTTTATGAGTATCACTATTAGAGAAAGCATTTAAGCTGAGGTTTCTTAACGTTTGTGCAAAACCATCAATTGATAAATCGCCTTGAGTGCTGTTTTGAAGTGTGATAAGGGCAGGGTCTTGATTGTATTCGGGACACAGCTTGGATGTTAACTCTTCTATTAGGGTAACCCAAGGTCCAGCAGTTCTGACCTTGTCAGGTAGCTCTAAATAAGCTTCCTCTGCTCTATCATTTTTCAATAGTAATGGTAAAATAGTTAGTCTTTCGGGCATCACTAAGCCTAAGGCGTTAGAAAAGGTATTAAACTTTGCCACGAAATCTCTAAAGTTACGACTTCCGTCGTATATGGGGCAATAAGGTGAGCTTAATGCGTGCGCAATGGTAGATTTACCAGCTCCCGGAAGACGTGGTGTCTCCGTCATGGTTGGTATATCCTCAGGGTATGTGCGAGATGACGTAATCCCTTTACTGCCTGAGCTTCTCGCCGTTAAATTCTTACCTCCCTTTTTCGAGTTACCAGATGTTGGATAACTAATGGTAGGGGCGGCTGAGGAGAACCGCTTCCCTGGGAGTTTGATAATTCGACTCGTTGCCTGAGGCGTCGAATGTATTGATACGCTTGAGCTGGGTATAGCGCTATCTGACTTATTAAGGGTTGGGTTGGAGGATACGTGAAGAGAGTTATCAACTTGTTCTGTTGTTACCTCCCCTGGAGACAAATTCAAAACTTTTATTAAGCGAGCTGTTAAAGATTTCTTACTTTTGAACTTATCAGTAGTTAGTGATAAGGGCAAAACTTCGGTAATTTCCTGATTTGGTTCTACGGGATTATTAGAGGTTGAGCGCCTACGCGGTGTATTAGTTTTTCTTTTATTAATTTTTTTAGAATCAAGCTTTTTCGAATCAAGCTTATCAGTGATAACTGATAAGGGTGATTTGCGAATAGTGAGAGATGAGGTTTTATTAAGTTGTGAGTTTTCTATCGGAGTGGAAAATGCCTGCGGTGTTAGAGTTAGTTCAAAAGAAGATGCAAGATCGTTATCAGTATTAACTGATAAAGTTGATAAGTTTAGGTGGGGAGTGGCTGGTGAAGTATTAGAGGTTATTTGTTTTGGTTTTTGAATTTTTTGAATCTTTTTATTACTTTTAAAAGAGTGTACCTTTGGAGTTGAAGCTGAAGTTTGAATATTGTAGTCCTGAATATAGAAATCAGGGTCCTCCTCGGTGTTGTCCGGAGGTGAATACGTGCCTTCTCGAGGAATGAAGGTTTTCTCGACTTTGGGTTTTACCTCTTGTTCAGGCTCTTCAATCTGAACACTGAGGAGTCGAGTGCGGCTTCTGGTTCGACTGGCGACTGCGATGTCGTCACTGGACTCAGAAGGGTATAGAGCAGGGACGGCCGAAGAGTATCTTCGTGCCACTTTGGAATCACTCTTGGTTCGGAAAAACCGCGAGTGTTTCGTTATATGGGGGATGTTGACGTTGAATGAGTGACAAGAAATTCGGGTCGGTTATAGGAAAAGTAAGAAACGTTTGAAGATTGAGACGTGGCGTCTTTCGCCGAGAATCGTTATTAGATGAGAAAGAGTTTTAAAATCTTGGCCTGAGATCTGGCTCCGCCTATCTACCGTATTCTCTTTTCTTTATTCTATTTCACAGATGTTCATCAATTATAAATTTTTTTTGGTCTTCGCTCTTTCTAGCCTCAATCTTAATACTTTACTCTAATTGAATTCTTGAAAGTATGAGAGAGATTTTCAGTCGTTTTATGTCCCCTTTTTATGCATAAGAATCTTTATATTTGTAGAGCTGAAAAAAAAAAATAAATCAAAGAATGGCTTATGAAGGTCTATCGGGAATGACTTTTGTCTTGAGGAAGCTGTACGCTGACCTCGTCTTGTATGATCAAGACGAAGTGTTAGCTTATAGGCCGCACCCAGACATAATTAAGATGGTTGGTTAAAACAAAGAAACATGTTATCTTAATAAGAATTTTTAGTTTATTGAGGATTTAAAGATGCATTATCTGGGAAGGGGATTAGTAAACTTCTCCCTAATGCAGGAAATAGCGGATGAGGTTGCAGCTATCCGGCGATGGTGCCTCACCGACTTGTGCGCGCATTGGTATGAAAACCCAAATCTGGTCGCATCCCCTTGGAATTGGTATGAGCATAAGTCTCATGATTTTTATGATTATATGTCTAAAATTTTGTTTAAAATTTATTTATTTTATGAACAGTCTCCTATGGGCTTATTGCTAAGGACCTCTGCGGATTCGGTGTATTCGCAGTATTTAGAGCCTAGCGATGAGCCCATCTCACAGCCTATAGAATTTGTGAGACAGTTGCATTTTAAATGGGGCTTTTAACAATTGTTTCATATATAATAAATACTTAATTTCACTCATTTGTTCTCTCTCTCTTTTTTTTTTTTTTCCATAACACAAACTTTGGTCGAGCTTATTAATAAAGAAGGAGTGCGTGCGCCTTGGGAAAATGGCTCATGTGCACGTTATTATTAAAAGCCGTGGGCGATTCTTTTTCGGAATGATTTTGGCATGCTAATGAGATTCCGAGAATATTTAAAAAGATTGCTCATTTTACTAATGGACTGAGACCAAAGCTCGTTTATAAAACGCAATTTTTTTCTTTAAACCATTCTACTAATTTATAGAATATTACAATATGAATACTACGGTAGGTGTGTGGGAATATCTTATGATGTTAGCAACAAAAATGAGCTGAGGAAGGTGACACATTCTACGGAGAAGAAAACATCCGTAGCCCATGTGCTTTCGCCAAAATGACCTGACAGGCAATAAAATTTGTGCCAGGATTTTTCGGACTAGTGTGGTCTATTCTCACAATCAAAAAAAAAATAAAAACCGAATAACGGCTCCCGCAAAAATATTTAGTTAGCATGCTCTTTTACGCCTGAATTTAACTTTCAAATCTCTAGTCCTGACCACAATAAAATATTAAACTTTGTGCGCTTTCAAAATTTCATTCTAACTCCTCGTTGCCAAATAATAATGTAATCAAAATTTCGTTTGGTGAAATTGTCCCCTATTTCGATCCAAACGTCCTCAAAAAAAAATGCAAGAGAAGCGGTGCAGGATACGGTATTATAAGGGTGGACACTCAGACGGTTTTATGAGTGGGGACAGCGGGTGAAATTTCAAAATTATGTAGTCCTAGCTCTCTAAAAGAGAGATCCCTTGTACCTGCACCTTATACAAGTTGGCGCCCTCATTATGTTGCTAACCGTGGAGGAAGTTTTAATTTAGATATCAAAATATGGACTTTTTATGCGAGTTTTTGCGACAAAAATGAGTTCGAGGTGGAACCTCCACGTTCCATTATGCTCCTACGTATATTGAACAGACCATTGTAGTCTGCTCAACTACGCGTATAGTATTCCATAAGTGTAGCGGTATGGAAACAGAGCATAAGGATTACATAAGATAAGGAAATATATAGGTTTATTATACACAATACAATATCATTACAATACATTAACACAAGGATAAAGTAAACTACATTTACAAGACAAAGACTAATATATAAGATTAACTAAGTTAGATGCAAACCGTCCATGGGCTTGCAAAGGGGCGAACTCCCGAATAGGGGCATGAGGGAAGGCGGTGCCATTCCTCATTCCTCTAGTCGGTCTGGCTCTAACCCTGCAGTTACATATATAGAGTCTCCGAATGGAACGAGTTCGGTAGCTTTTGTTTTTTCTTGTAATTCTTTCTCCAGTTTCTCGATTGGAATCTGAAAATAAAAAATGGGAAAGCATATTGAATTCAAAACTTACAGCAGATTCTTGAGGAAAAAGCGCCAAAGCTACGGGAAGTGATAAAGCAAATGAAACAGTACAAACCATAGCATTCACAAGTAAATGACGAACAGGCGAAGATTTAACCCATTTGAGCCTACAAGTAATTAGACAGTACAATGCAGTAAAACTAGAATAATTCGAACATACTTTTCTAAAAATGGTAATATACAAGGAGGAGCTAACAATAGAGGTACAGGGAGGAATGCTCTAACTAGAGTAGTGTCACGAACAGCCTGCAAACATTTAAATAATTGAAGAGTCTATGCACTAATCACATACTGCTTGGGCAGCAACTTTTGAGACTCCAATAATAGTACCATCCTTGTCATAAACTTCAATACCTGTTTTCATCTCGTTCCACCTCATGAAGATACAATTAAGAGATGATGCAAGAGAGGAAGCTGGTAGAGGAACGAAACGCTGAAATAAAAAGAGAGTTTGCACTATGTTAGATGTCGTTAACGCTCCCGTTATTGGCACATCAAGATCGAACTACAAGTCATTGGGTCCACACTTTGAAAATATCAAAAATGTACTTTATCCAGATTCAAAAGGTGTTGAAGCAAAAAGAGATGAAGCCCACGGCCGGGATCGAACCGACAATCTTCTGATTAGAAGTCAGACGCCTTATCCATTAGGCCACGCGGGCTGACGCTTTCGTTATATCTTGGCACATCAAGTTCGAACTACAAGTCATTGGGTCCCGAGTTTGAAAATATCAAAAATGTACTTTATCCAGATTCAAAAGGTGTTGAAGCAAAAAGAGATGAAGCCCACGGCCGGGATCGAACCGACAATCTTCTGATTAGAAGTCAGACGCCTTATCCATTAGGCCACGCGGGCTGACGCTCTCGTTATATCTTGGCACATCAAGTTCGAACTACAAGTCATTGGGTCCCGACTTTGAAAATATCAGAAATGTACTTTATCCACATTCAAAAGGTGTTGAAGCAAAAAGAGATGAAGCCCACGGCCGGGATCGAACCGACAATCTTCTGATTAGAAGTCAGACGCCTTATCCATTAGGCCACGCGGGCTGACGCTCTCGTTATATCTTGGCACATCAAGTTCGAACTACAAGTCATTGGGTCCCGAGTTTGAAAATATCAAAAATGTACTTTATCCAGATTCAGAAGGTGTTGAAGCAAAAAGAGATAAAGCCCACGGCCGGGATCGAACCGACAATCTTCTGATTAGAAGTCAGACGCCTTATCCATTAGGCCACGCGGGCTGACGCTCCCGTTATATCTTGGCACATCAAGTTCGAACTACAAGTCATTGGGTCCACACTTTGAAAATATCAGAAATGTACTTTATCCAGATTCAAAAGGTGTTGAAGAAAAAAGAGATGAAGCCCACGGCCGGGATCGAACCGACAATCTTCTGATTAGAAGTCAGACGCCTTATCCATTAGGCCACGCGGGCTGACGCTCTCGTTATATCTTGGCACATCAAGTTCGAACTACAAGTCATTGGGTCCCGACTTTGAAAATATCAAAAATGTACTTTATCCAGATTCAAAAGGTGTTGAAGCAAAAAGAGATGAAGCCCACGGCCGGGATCGAACCGACAATCTTCTGATTAGAAGTCAGACGCCTTATCCATTAGGCCACGCGGGCTGACGCTCCCGTTATATCTTGGCACATCAAGTTCGAACTACAAGTCATTGGGTCCCGACTTTGAAAATATCAAAAATGTACTTTATCCAGATTCAGAAGGTGTTGAAGCAAAAAGAGATGAAGCCCACGGCCGGGATCGAACCGACAATCTTCTGATTAGAAGTCAGACGCCTTATCCATTAGGCCACGCGGGCTGACGCTCTCGTTATATCTTGGCACATCAAGTTCGAACTACAAGTCATTGGGTCCACACTTTGAAAATATCAGAAATGTACTTTATCCAGATTCAAAAGGTGTTGAAGCAAAAAGAGATGAAGCCCACGGCCGGGATCGAACCGACAATCTTCTGATTAGAAGTCAGACGCCTTATCCATTAGGCCACGCGGGCTGACGCTCTCGTTATATCTTGGCACATCAAGTTCGAACTACAAGTCATTGGGTCCACACTTTGAAAATATCAAAAATGTACTTTATCCAGATTCAAAAGGTGTTGAAGCAAAAAGAGATGAAGCCCACGGCCGGGATCAAACCGACAATCTTCTGATTAGAAGTCAGACGCCTTATCCATTAGGCCACGCGGGCTGACGCTCTCGTTATATCTTGGCACATCAAGTTCGAACTACAAGTCATTGGGTCCACACTTTGAAAATATCAGAAATGTACTTTATCCACATTCAAAAGGTGTTGAAGAAAAAAGAGATGAAGCCCACGGCCGGGATCGAACCGACAATCTTCTGATTAGAAGTCAGACGCCTTATCCATTAGGCCACGCGGGCTGACGCTCTCGTTATATCTTGGCACATCAAGTTCGAACTACAAGTCATTGGGTCCACACTTTGAAAATATCAGAAATGTACTTTATCCAGATTCAAAAGGTGTTGAAGCAAAAAGAGATGAAGCCCACGGCCGGGATCGAACCGACAATCTTCTGATTAGAAGTCAGACGCCTTATCCATTAGGCCACGCGGGCTGACGCTCTCGTTATATCTTGGCACATCAAGTTCGAACTACAAGTCATTGGGTCCCGACTTTGAAAATATCAAAAATGTACTTTATCCAGATTCAAAAGGTGTTGAAGCAAAAAGAGATGAAGCCCACGGCCGGGATCGAACCGACAATCTTCTGATTAGAAGTCAGACGCCTTATCCATTAGGCCACGCGGGCTGACGCTCTCGTTATATCTTGGCACATCAAGTTCGAACTACAAGTCATTGGGTCCACACTTTGAAAATATCAAAAATGTACTTTATCCAGATTCAAAAGGTGTTGAAGCAAAAAGAGATGAAGCCCACGGCCGGGATCAAACCGACAATCTTCTGATTAGAAGTCAGACGCCTTATCCATTAGGCCACGCGGGCTGACGCTCTCGTTATATCTTGGCACATCAAGTTCGAACTACAAGTCATTGGGTCCACACTTTGAAAATATCAGAAATGTACTTTATCCACATTCAAAAGGTGTTGAAGAAAAAAGAGATGAAGCCCACGGCCGGGATCGAACCGACAATCTTCTGATTAGAAGTCAGACGCCTTATCCATTAGGCCACGCGGGCTGACGCTCTCGTTATATCTTGGCACATCAAGTTCGAACTACAAGTCATTGGGTCCACACTTTGAAAATATCAGAAATGTACTTTATCCAGATTCAAAAGGTGTTGAAGCAAAAAGAGATGAAGCCCACGGCCGGGATCGAACCGACAATCTTCTGATTAGAAGTCAGACGCCTTATCCATTAGGCCACGCGGGCTGACGCTCTCGTTATATCTTGGCACATCAAGTTCGAACTACAAGTCATTGGGTCCCGACTTTGAAAATATCAAAAATGTACTTTATCCAGATTCAAAAGGTGTTGAAGCAAAAAGAGATGAAGCCCACGGCCGGGATCGAACCGACAATCTTCTGATTAGAAGTCAGACGCCTTATCCATTAGGCCACGCGGGCTGACGCTCTCTTTATATCTTGGCACATCAAGTTCGAACTACAAGTCATTGGGTCCCGAGTTTGAAAATATCAAAAATGTACTTTATCCAGATTCAAAAGGTGTTGAAGCAAAAAGAGATGAAGCCCACGGCCGGGATCGAACCGACAATCTTCTGATTAGAAGTCAGACGCCTTATCCATTAGGCCACGCGGGCTGACGCTCTCGTTATATCTTGGCACATCAAGTTCGAACTACAAGTCATTGGGTCCCGACTTTGAAAATATCAAAAATGTACTTTATCCAGATTCAAAAGGTGTTGAAGCAAAAAGAGATGAAGCCCACGGCCGGGATCGAACCGACAATCTTCTGATTAGAAGTCAGACGCCTTATCCATTAGGCCACGCGGGCTGACGCTCCCGTTATATCTTGGCACATCAAGTTCGAACTACAAGTCATTGGGTCCCGACTTTGAAAATATCAAAAATGTACTTTATCCAGATTCAGAAGGTGTTGAAGCAAAAAGAGATGAAGCCCACGGCCGGGATCGAACCGACAATCTTCTGATTAGAAGTCAGACGCCTTATCCATTAGGCCACGCGGGCTGACGCTCTCGTTATATCTTGGCACATCAAGTTCGAACTACAAGTCATTGGGTCCACACTTTGAAAATATCAGAAATGTACTTTATCCAGATTCAAAAGGTGTTGAAGCAAAAAGAGATGAAGCCCACGGCCGGGATCGAACCGACAATCTTCTGATTAGAAGTCAGACGCCTTATCCATTAGGCCACGCGGGCTGACGCTCTCGTTATATCTTGGCACATCAAGTTCGAACTACAAGTCATTGGGTCCACACTTTGAAAATATCAAAAATGTACTTTATCCAGATTCAAAAGGTGTTGAAGCAAAAAGAGATGAAGCCCACGGCCGGGATCAAACCGACAATCTTCTGATTAGAAGTCAGACGCCTTATCCATTAGGCCACGCGGGCTGACGCTCTCGTTATATCTTGGCACATCAAGTTCGAACTACAAGTCATTGGGTCCACACTTTGAAAATATCAGAAATGTACTTTATCCAGATTCAAAAGGTGTTGAAGCAAAAAGAGATGAAGCCCACGGCCGGGATCGAACCGACAATCTTCTGATTAGAAGTCAGACGCCTTATCCATTAGGCCACGCGGGCTGACGCTCTCGTTATATCTTGGCACATCAAGTTCGAACTACAAGTCATTGGGTCCCGACTTTGAAAATATCAAAAATGTACTTTATCCAGATTCAAAAGGTGTTGAAGCAAAAAGAGATGAAGCCCACGGCCGGGATCGAACCGACAATCTTCTGATTAGAAGTCAGACGCCTTATCCATTAGGCCACGCGGGCTGACGCTCTCTTTATATCTTGGCACATCAAGTTCGAACTACAAGTCATTGGGTCCCGAGTTTGAAAATATCAAAAATGTACTTTATCCAGATTCAAAAGGTGTTGAAGCAAAAAGAGATGAAGCCCACGGCCGGGATCGAACCGACAATCTTCTGATTAGAAGTCAGACGCCTTATCCATTAGGCCACGCGGGCTGACGCTCTCGTTATATCTTGGCACATCAAGTTCGAACTACAAGTCATTGGGTCCACACTTTGAAAATATCAGAAATGTACTTTATCCAGATTCAAAAGGTGTTGAAGAAAAAAGAGATGAAGCCCACGGCCGGGATCGAACCGACAATCTTCTGATTAGAAGTCAGACGCCTTATCCATTAGGCCACGCGGGCTGACGCTCTCGTTATATCTTGGCACATCAAGTTCGAACTACAAGTCATTGGGTCCACACTTTGAAAATATCAGAAATGTACTTTATCCAGATTCAAAAGGTGTTGAAGCAAAAAGAGATGAAGCCCACGGCCGGGATCGAACCGACAATCTTCTGATTAGAAGTCAGACGCCTTATCCATTAGGCCACGCGGGCTGACGCTCTCGTTATATCTTGGCACATCAAGTTCGAACTACAAGTCATTGGGTCCCGACTTTGAAAATATCAAAAATGTACTTTATCCAGATTCAAAAGGTGTTGAAGCAAAAAGAGATGAAGCCCACGGCCGGGATCGAACCGACAATCTTCTGATTAGAAGTCAGACGCCTTATCCATTAGGCCACGCGGGCTGACGCTCTCGTTATATCTTGGCACATCAAGTTCGAACTACAAGTCATTGGGTCCACACTTTGAAAATATCAGAAATGTACTTTATCCAGATTCAAAAGGTGTTGAAGCAAAAAGAGATGAAGCCCACGGCCGGGATCGAACCGACAATCTTCTGATTAGAAGTCAGACGCCTTATCCATTAGGCCACGCGGGCTGACGCTCTCGTTATATCTTGGCACATCAAGTTCGAACTACAAGTCATTGGGTCCCGAGTTTGAAAATATCAAAAATGTACTTTATCCAGATTCAAAAGGTGTTGAAGCAAAAAGAGATGAAGCCCACGGCCGGGATCGAACCGACAATCTTCTGATTAGAAGTCAGACGCCTTATCCATTAGGCCACGCGGGCTGACGCTCTCGTTATATCTTGGCACATCAAGTTCGAACTACAAGTCATTGGGTCCACACTTTGAAAATATCAGAAATGTACTTTATCCAGATTCAAAAGGTGTTGAAGAAAAAAGAGATGAAGCCCACGGCCGGGATCGAACCGACAATCTTCTGATTAGAAGTCAGACGCCTTATCCATTAGGCCACGCGGGCTGACGCTCTCGTTATATCTTGGCACATCAAGTTCGAACTACAAGTCATTGGGTCCACACTTTGAAAATATCAGAAATGTACTTTATCCAGATTCAAAAGGTGTTGAAGCAAAAAGAGATGAAGCCCACGGCCGGGATCGAACCGACAATCTTCTGATTAGAAGTCAGACGCCTTATCCATTAGGCCACGCGGGCTGACGCTCTCGTTATATCTTGGCACATCAAGTTCGAACTACAAGTCATTGGGTCCCGACTTTGAAAATATCAAAAATGTACTTTATCCAGATTCAAAAGGTGTTGAAGCAAAAAGAGATGAAGCCCACGGCCGGGATCGAACCGACAATCTTCTGATTAGAAGTCAGACGCCTTATCCATTAGGCCACGCGGGCTGACGCTCTCTTTATATCTTGGCACATCAAGTTCGAACTACAAGTCATTGGGTCCCGAGTTTGAAAATATCAAAAATGTACTTTATCCAGATTCAAAAGGTGTTGAAGCAAAAAGAGATGAAGCCCACGGCCGGGATCGAACCGACAATCTTCTGATTAGAAGTCAGACGCCTTATCCATTAGGCCACGCGGGCTGACGCTCTCCTAATATCTTGGCACATCAAGTTCGAACTACAAGTCATTGGGTCCACAATTTGAAAATATCAAAAATGTACTTTATCCAGATTCAAAAGGTGTTGAAGCAAAAAGAGATGAAGCCCACGGCCGGGATCGAACCGACAATCTTCTGATTAGAAGTCAGACGCCTTATCCATTAGGCCACGCGGGCTGACGCTCTCCTAATATCTTGGCACATCAAGTTCGAACTACAAGTCATTGGGTCCACAATTTGAAAATATCAGAAATGTACTTTATCCAGATTCAAAAGGTGTTGAAGCAAAAAGAGATGAAGCCCACGGCCGGGATCGAACCGACAATCTTCTGATTAGAAGTCAGACGCCTTATCCATTAGGCCACGCGGGCTGACGCTCTCGTTATATCTTGGCACATCAAGTTCGAACTACAAGTCATTGGGTCCACACTTTGAAAATATCAGAAATGTACTTTATCCAGATTCAAAAGGTGTTGAAGAAAAAAGAGATGAAGCCCACGGCCGGGATCGAACCGACAATCTTCTGATTAGAAGTCAGACGCCTTATCCATTAGGCCACGCGGGCTGACGCTCTCGTTATATCTTGGCACATCAAGTTCGAACTACAAGTCATTGGGTCCACACTTTGAAAATATCAGAAATGTACTTTATCCAGATTCAAAAGGTGTTGAAGCAAAAAGAGATGAAGCCCACGGCCGGGATCGAACCGACAATCTTCTGATTAGAAGTCAGACGCCTTATCCATTAGGCCACGCGGGCTGACGCTCTCGTTATATCTTGGCACATCAAGTTCGAACTACAAGTCATTGGGTCCCGACTTTGAAAATATCAAAAATGTACTTTATCCAGATTCAAAAGGTGTTGAAGCAAAAAGAGATGAAGCCCACGGCCGGGATCGAACCGACAATCTTCTGATTAGAAGTCAGACGCCTTATCCATTAGGCCACGCGGGCTGACGCTCTCGTTATATCTTGGCACATCAAGTTCGAACTACAAGTCATTGGGTCCACAATTTGAAAATATCAAAAATGTACTTTATCCAGATTCAAAAGGTGTTGAAGCAAAAAGAGATGAAGCCCACGGCCGGGATCGAACCGACAATCTTCTGATTAGAAGTCAGACGCCTTATCCATTAGGCCACGCGGGCTGACGCTCTCCTAATATCTTGGCACATCAAGTTCGAACTACAAGTCATTGGGTCCACAATTTGAAAATATCAGAAATGTACTTTATCCAGATTCAAAAGGTGTTGAAGCAAAAAGAGATGAAGCCCACGGCCGGGATCGAACCGACAATCTTCTGATTAGAAGTCAGACGCCTTATCCATTAGGCCACGCGGGCTGACGCTCTCGTTATATCTTGGCACATCAAGTTCGAACTACAAGTCATTGGGTCCACACTTTGAAAATATCAGAAATGTACTTTATCCAGATTCAAAAGGTGTTGAAGAAAAAAGAGATGAAGCCCACGGCCGGGATCGAACCGACAATCTTCTGATTAGAAGTCAGACGCCTTATCCATTAGGCCACGCGGGCTGACGCTCTCGTTATATCTTGGCACATCAAGTTCGAACTACAAGTCATTGGGTCCACACTTTGAAAATATCAGAAATGTACTTTATCCAGATTCAAAAGGTGTTGAAGCAAAAAGAGATGAAGCCCACGGCCGGGATCGAACCGACAATCTTCTGATTAGAAGTCAGACGCCTTATCCATTAGGCCACGCGGGCTGACGCTCTCGTTATATCTTGGCACATCAAGTTCGAACTACAAGTCATTGGGTCCACACTTTGAAAATATCAGAAATGTACTTTATCCAGATTCAAAAGGTGTTGAAGAAAAAAGAGATGAAGCCCACGGCCGGGATCGAACCGACAATCTTCTGATTAGAAGTCAGACGCCTTATCCATTAGGCCACGCGGGCTGACGCTCTCGTTATATCTTGGCACATCAAGTTCGAACTACAAGTCATTGGGTCCACACTTTGAAAATATCAGAAATGTACTTTATCCAGATTCAAAAGGTGTTGAAGCAAAAAGAGATGAAGCCCACGGCCGGGATCGAACCGACAATCTTCTGATTAGAAGTCAGACGCCTTATCCATTAGGCCACGCGGGCTGACGCTCTCGTTATATCTTGGCACATCAAGTTCGAACTACAAGTCATTGGGTCCACACTTTGAAAATATCAGAAATGTACTTTATCCAGATTCAAAAGGTGTTGAAGCAAAAAGAGATGAAGCCCACGGCCGGGATCGAACCGACAATCTTCTGATTAGAAGTCAGACGATTTATCCATTAGGCCACGCGGGCTGACGCTCTCGTTATATCTTGGCACATCAAGTTCGAACTACAAGTCATTGGGTCCACACTTTGAAAATATCAGAAATGTACTTTATCCAGATTCAAAAGGTGTTGAAGCAAAAAGAGATGAAGCCCACGGCCGGGATCGAACCGACAATCTTCTGATTAGAAGTCAGACGCCTCATCCATTAGGTCACACGGGCTGACGCTCTCGTTATATCTTGGCACATCAAGTTCGAACTACAAGTCATTGGGTCCCGACTTTGAAAATATCAAAAATGTACTTTATCCAGATTCAAAAGGTGTTGAAGAAAAAAGAGATGAAGCCCACGGCCGGGATCGAACCGACAATCTTCTGATTAGAAGTCAGACGCCTTATCCATTAGGCCACGCGGGCTGACGCTCTCTTTATATCTTGGCACATCAAGTTCGAACTACAAGTCATTGGGTCCACACTTTGAAAATATCAGAAATGTACTTTATCCAGATTCAAAAGGTGTTGAAGCAAAAAGAGATGAAGCCCACGGCCGGGATCGAACCGACAATCTTCTGATTAGAAGTCAGACGCCTTATCCATTAGGCCACGCGGGCTGACGCTCTCGTTATATCTTGGCACATCAAGTTCGAACTACAAGTCATTGGGTCCACACTTTGAAAATATCAGAAATGTACTTTATCCAGATTCAAAAGGTGTTGAAGCAAAAAGAGATGAAGCCCACGGCCGGGATCGAACCGACAATCTTCTGATTAGAAGTCAGACGCCTTATCCATTAGGTCACACGGGCTGACGCTCTCGTTATATCTTGGCACATCAAGTTCGAACTACAAGTCATTGGGTCCACACTTTGAAAATATCAGAAATGTATTTTATCCAGATTCAAAAGGTGTTGAAGCAAAAACAGATGAAGCCCACGGCCGGGATCGAACCGACAATCTTCTGATTAGAAGTCAGACGCCTTATCCATTAGGCCACGCGGGCTGACGCTCTCCTAATATCTTGGCACATCAAGTTCGAACTACAAGTCATTGGGTCCACAATTTGAAAATATCAGAAATGTACTTTATCCAGATTCAAAAGGTGTTGAAGCAAAAAGAGATGAAGCCCACGGCCGGGATCGAACCGACAATCTTCTGATTAGAAGTCAGACGCCTCATCCATTAGGTCACACGGGCTGACGCTCTCGTTATATCTTGGCACATCAAGTTCGAACTACAAGTCATTGGGTCCCGACTTTGAAAATATCAAAAATGTACTTTATCCAGATTCAAAAGGTGTTGAAGAAAAAAGAGATGAAGCATACGGCCGGGATCGAACCGACAATCTTCTGATTAGAAGTCAGACGCCTTATAAATTAGGCCACGCGGGCTGACGCTCTCGTTATATCTTGGCACATCAAGTTCGAACTACAAGTCATTGGGTCCATACTTGAAAATATCAGAAATGTACTTTATCCAGATTCAAAAGGTGTTGAAGCAAAAAGAGATGAAGCCCACGGCCGGGATCGAACCGACAATCTTCTGATTAGAAGTCAGACGCCTTATCCATTAGGCCACGCGGGCTGACGCTCTCTTTATATCTTGGCACATCAAGTTCGAACTACAAGTCATTGGGTCCCGACTTTGAAAATATCAGAAATGTACTTTATCCAGATTCAAAAGGTGTTGAAGCAAAAAGAGATGAAGCCCACGGCCGGGATCGAACCGACAATCTTCTGATTAGAAGTCAGACGCTTTATTCATTAGGCCACGCGGGCTGACGCTCTCGTTATATCTTGGCACATCAAGTTCGAACTACAAGTCATTGGGTCCACACTTTGAAAATATCAGAAATGTATTTTATCCAGATTCAAAAGGTGTTGAAGCAAAAAGAGATGAAGCCCACGGCCGGGATCGAACCGACAATCTTCTGATTAGAAGTCAGACGCCTTATCCATTAGGCCACGCGGGCTGACGCTCTCGTTATATCTTGGCACATCAAGTTCGAACTACAAGTCATTGGGTCCACACTTTGAAAATATCAGAAATGTACTTTATCCAGATTCAAAAGGTGTTGAAGCAAAAAGAGATGAAGCCCACGGCCGGGATCGAACCGACAATCTTCTGATTAGAAGTCAGACGCCTTATCCATTAGGTCACACGGGCTGACGCTCTCGTTATATCTTGGCACATCAAGTTCGAACTACAAGTCATTGGGTCCCGAGTTTGAAAATATCAAAAATGTACTTTATCCAGATTCAAAAGGTGTTGAAGCAAAAAGAGATGAAGCCCACGGCCGGGATCGAACCGACAATCTTCTGATTAGAAGTCAGACGCCTTATCCATTAGGCCACGCGGGCTGACGCTCTCGTTATATCTTGGCACATCAAGTTCGAACTACAAGTCATTGGGTCCACACTTTGAAAATATCAGAAATGTACTTTATCCAGATTCAAAAGGTGTTGAAGCAAAAAGAGATGAAGCCCACGGCCGGGATCGCACCGACAATCTTCTGATTAGAAGTCAGACGCCTTATCCATTAGGCCACGCGGGCTGACGCTCTCTTTATATCTTGGCACATCAAGTTCGAACTACAAGTCATTGGGTCCCGAGTTTGAAAATATCAAAAATGTACTTTATCCAGATTCAAAAGGTGTTGAAGCAAAAAGAGATGAAGCCCACGGCCGGGATCGAACCGACAATCTTCTGATTAGAAGTCAGACGCCTTATCCATTAGGCCACGCGGGCTGACGCTCTCGTTATATCTTGGCACATCAAGTTCGAACTACAAGTCATTGGGTCCACACTTTGAAAATATCAGAAATGTACTTTATCCAGATTCAAAAGGTGTTGAAGAAAAAAGAGATGAAGCCCACGGCCGGGATCGAACCGACAATCTTCTGATTAGAAGTCAGACGCCTTATCCATTAGGCCACGCGGGCTGACGCTCTCGTTATATCTTGGCACATCAAGTTCGAACTACAAGTCATTGGGTCCACACTTTGAAAATATCAGAAATGTACTTTATCCAGATTCAAAAGGTGTTGAAGCAAAAAGAGATGAAGCCCACGGCCGGGATCGAACCGACAATCTTCTGATTAGAAGTCAGACGCCTTATCCATTAGGCCACGCGGGCTGACGCTCTCGTTATATCTTGGCACATCAAGTTCGAACTACAAGTCATTGGGTCCCGACTTTGAAAATATCAAAAATGTACTTTATCCAGATTCAAAAGGTGTTGAAGCAAAAAGAGATGAAGCCCACGGCCGGGATCGAACCGACAATCTTCTGATTAGAAGTCAGACGCCTTATCCATTAGGCCACGCGGGCTGACGCTCTCTTTATATCTTGGCACATCAAGTTCGAACTACAAGTCATTGGGTCCCGAGTTTGAAAATATCAAAAATGTACTTTATCCAGATTCAAAAGGTGTTGAAGCAAAAAGAGATGAAGCCCACGGCCGGGATCGAACCGACATTCTTCTGATTAGAAGTCAGACGCCTTATCCATTAGGCCACGCGGGCTGACGCTCTCCTAATATCTTGGCACATCAAGTTCGAACTACAAGTCATTGGGTCCACAATTTGAAAATATCAGAAATGTACTTTATTCAGATTCAAAAGGTGTTGAAGCAAAAAGAGATGAAGCCCACGGCCGGGATCGAACCGACAATCTTCTGATTAGAAGTCAGACGCCTTATCCATTAGGCCACGCGGGCTGACGCTCTCCTAATATCTTGGCACATCAAGTTCGAACTACAAGTCATTGGGTCCACAATTTGAAAATATCAGAAATGTACTTTATCCAGATTCAAAAGGTGTTGAAGCAAAAAGAGATGAAGCCCACGGCCGGGATCGAACCGACAATCTTCTGATTAGAAGTCAGACGCCTTATCCATTAGGCCACGCGGGCTGACGCTCTCGTTATATCTTGGCACATCAAGTTCGAACTACAAGTCATTGGGTCCACACTTTGAAAATATCAGAAATGTACTTTATCCAGATTCAAAAGGTGTTGAAGAAAAAAGAGATGAAGCCCACGGCCGGGATCGAACCGACAATCTTCTGATTAGAAGTCAGACGCCTTATCCATTAGGCCACGCGGGCTGACGCTCTCGTTATATCTTGGCACATCAAGTTCGAACTACAAGTCATTGGGTCCACACTTTGAAAATATCAGAAATGTACTTTATCCAGATTCAAAAGGTGTTGAAGCAAAAAGAGATGAAGCCCACGGCCGGGATCGAACCGACAATCTTCTGATTAGAAGTCAGACGCCTTATCCATTAGGCCACGCGGGCTGACGCTCTCGTTATATCTTGGCACATCAAGTTCGAACTACAAGTCATTGGGTCCACACTTTGAAAATATCAGAAATGTACTTTATCCAGATTCAAAAGGTGTTGAAGAAAAAAGAGATGAAGCCCACGGCCGGGATCGAACCGACAATCTTCTGATTAGAAGTCAGACGCCTTATCCATTAGGCCACGCGGGCTGACGCTCTCGTTATATCTTGGCACATCAAGTTCGAACTACAAGTCATTGGGTCCACACTTTGAAAATATCAGAAATGTACTTTATCCAGATTCAAAAGGTGTTGAAGCAAAAAGAGATGAAGCCCACGGCCGGGATCGAACCGACAATCTTCTGATTAGAAGTCAGACGCCTTATCCATTAGGCCACGCGGGCTGACGCTCTCGTTATATCTTGGCACATCAAGTTCGAACTACAAGTCATTGGGTCCACACTTTGAAAATATCAGAAATGTACTTTATCCAGATTCAAAAGGTGTTGAAGCAAAAAGAGATGAAGCCCACGGCCGGGATCGAACCGACAATCTTCTGATTAGAAGTCAGACGCCTTATCCATTAGGCCACGCGGGCTGACGCTCTCGTTATATCTTGGCACATCAAGTTCGAACTACAAGTCATTGGGTCCACACTTTGAAAATATCAGAAATGTACTTTATCCAGATTCAAAAGGTGTTGAAGCAAAAAGAGATGAAGCCCACGGCCGGGATCGAACCGACAATCTTCTGATTAGAAGTCAGACGCCTTATCCATTAGGCCACGCGGGCTGACGCTCTCTTTATATCTTGGCACATCAAGTTCGAACTACAAGTCATTGGGTCCACACTTTGAAAATATCAGAAATGTACTTTATCCAGATTCAAAAGGTGTTGAAGCAAAAAGAGATGAAGCCCACGGCCGGGATCGAACCGACAATCTTCTGATTAGAAGTCAGACGCCTTATCCATTAGGTCACACGGGCTGACGCTCTCGTTATATCTTGGCACATCAAGTTCGAACTACAAGTCATTGGGTCCACAATTTGAAAATATCAGAAATGTACTTTATCCAGATTCAAAAGGTGTTGAAGCAAAAAGAGATGAAGCCCACGGCCGGGATCGAACCGACAATCTTCTGATTAGAAGTCAGACGCCTTATTCATTAGGCCACGCGGGCTGACGCTCTCGTTATATCTTGGCACATCAAGTTCGAACTACAAGTCATTGGGTCCACACTTTGAAAATATCAGAAATGTATTTTATCCAGATTCAAAAGGTGTTGAAGCAAAAACAGATGAAGCCCACGGCCGGGATCGAACCGACAATCTTCTGATTAGAAGTCAGACGCCTTATCCATTAGGCCACGCGGGCTGACGCTCTCCTAATATCTTGGCACATCAAGTTCGAACTACAAGTCATTGGGTCCACAATTTGAAAATATCAGAAATGTACTTTATCCAGATTCAAAAGGTGTTGAAGCAAAAAGAGATGAAGCCCACGGCCGGGATCGAACCGACAATCTTCTGATTAGAAGTCAGACGCCTCATCCATTAGGTCACACGGGCTGACGCTCTCGTTATATCTTGGCACATCAAGTTCGAACTACAAGTCATTGGGTCCCGACTTTGAAAATATCAAAAATGTACTTTATCCAGATTCAAAAGGTGTTGAAGAAAAAAGAGATGAAGCCCACGGCCGGGATCGAACCGACAATCTTCTGATTAGAAGTCAGACGCCTTATCCATTAGGCCACGCGGGCTGACGCTCTCGTTATATCTTGGCACATCAAGTTCGAACTACAAGTCATTGGGTCCATACTTGAAAATATCAGAAATGTACTTTATCCAGATTCAAAAGGTGTTGAAGCAAAAAGAGATGAAGCCCACGGCCGGGATCGAACCGACAATCTTCTGATTAGAAGTCAGACGCCTTATCCATTAGGCCACGCGGGCTGACGCTCTCTTTATATCTTGGCACATCAAGTTCGAACTACAAGTCATTGGGTCCCGACTTTGAAAATATCAGAAATGTACTTTATCCAGATTCAAAAGGTGTTGAAGCAAAAAGAGATGAAGCCCACGGCCGGGATCGAACCGACAATCTTCTGATTAGAAGTCAGACGCTTTATTCATTAGGCCACGCGGGCTGACGCTCTCGTTATATCTTGGCACATCAAGTTCGAACTACAAGTCATTGGGTCCACACTTTGAAAATATCAGAAATGTATTTTATCCAGATTCAAAAGGTGTTGAAGCAAAAAGAGATGAAGCCCACGGCCGGGATCGAACCGACAATCTTCTGATTAGAAGTCAGACGCCTTATCCATTAGGCCACGCGGGCTGACGCTCTCGTTATATCTTGGCACATCAAGTTCGAACTACAAGTCATTGGGTCCACACTTTGAAAATATCAGAAATGTATTTTATCCAGATTCAAAAGGTGTTGAAGCAAAAAGAGATGAAGCCCACGGCCGGGATCGAACCGACAATCTTCTGATTAGAAGTCAGACGCCTTATCCATTAGGTCACACGGGCTGACGCTCTCGTTATATCTTGGCACATCAAGTTCGAACTACAAGTCATTGGGTCCACACTTTGAAAATATCAGAAATGTACTTTATCCAGATTCAAAAGGTGTTGAAGCAAAAAGAGATGAAGCCCACGGCCGGGATCGAACCGACAATCTTCTGATTAGAAGTCAGACGCCTTATCCATTAGGTCACACGGGCTGACGCTCTCGTTATATCTTGGCACATCAAGTTCGAACTACAAGTCATTGGGTCCACACTTTGAAAATATCAGAAATGTATTTTATCCAGATTCAAAAGGTGTTGAAGCAAAAAGAGATGAAGCCCACGGCCGGGATCGAACCGACAATCTTCTGATTAGAAGTCAGACGCTTTATTCATTAGGCCACGCGGGCTGACGCTCTCGTTATATCTTGGCACATCAAGTTCGAACTACAAGTCATTGGGTCCACACTTTGAAAATATCAGAAATGTATTTTATCCAGATTCAAAAGGTGTTGAAGCAAAAAGAGATGAAGCCCACGGCCGGGATCGAACCGACAATCTTCTGATTAGAAGTCAGACGCCTTATCCATTAGGCCACGCGGGCTGACGCTCTCGTTATATCTTGGCACATCAAGTTCGAACTACAAGTCATTGGGTCCACACTTTGAAAATATCAGAAATGTACTTTATCCAGATTCAAAAGGTGTTGAAGCAAAAAGAGATGAAGCCCACGGCCGGGATCGAACCGACAATCTTCTGATTAGAAGTCAGACGCCTTATCCATTAGGTCACACGGGCTGACGCTCTCGTTATATCTTGGCACATCAAGTTCGAACTACAAGTCATTGGGTCCCGACTTTGAAAATATCAAAAATGTACTTTATCCAGATTCAAAAGGTGTTGAAGAAAAAAGAGATGAAGCCCACGGCCGGGATCGAACCGACAATCTTCTGATTAGAAGTCAGACGCCTTATCCATTAGGCCACGCGGGCTGACGCTCTCCTAATATCTTGGCACATCAAGTTCGAACTACAAGTCATTGGGTCCACACTTTGAAAATATCAGAAATGTATTTTATCCAGATTCAAAAGGTGTTGAAGCAAAAAGAGATGAAGCCCACGGCCGGGATCGAACCGACAATCTTCTGATTAGAAGTCAGACGCCTTATCCATTAGGCCACGCGGGCTGACGCTCTCGTTATATCTTGGCACATCAAGTTCGAACTACAAGTCATTGGGTCCACACTTTGAAAATATCAGAAATGTACTTTATCCAGATTCAAAAGGTGTTGAAGCAAAAAGAGATGAAGCCCACGGCCGGAATCGAACCGACAATCTTCTGATTAGAAGTCAGACGCCTTATCCATTAGGCCACGCGGGCTGACGCTCACGTTATATCTTGGCACATCAAGTTCGAACTACAAGTCATTGGGTCCACACTTTGAAAATATCAGAAATGTACTTTATCCAGATTCAAAAGGTGTTGAAGCAAAAAGAGATGAAGCCCACGGCCGGGATCGAACCGACAATCTTCTGATTAGAAGTCAGACGCCTTATCCATTAGGCCACGCGGGCTGACGCTCTCGTTATATCTTGGCACATCAAGTTCGAACTACAAGTCATTGGGTCCACACTTTGAAAATATCAGAAATGTACTTTATCCAGATTCAAAAGGTGTTGAAGCAAAAAGAGATGAAGCCCACGGCCGGGATCGAACCGACAATCTTCTGATTAGAAGTCAGACGCCTTATCCATTAGGCCACGCGGGCTGACGCTCTCCTAATATCTTGGCACATCAAGTTCGAACTACAAGTCATTGGGTCCACAATTTGAAAATATCAGAAATGTACTTTATCCAGATTCAAAAGGTGTTGAAGCAAAAAGAGATGAAGCCCACGGCCGGGATCGAACCGACAATCTTCTGATTAGAAGTCAGACGCCTTATCCATTAGGCCACGCGGGCTGACGCTCTCGTTATATCTTGGCACATCAAGTTCGAACTACAAGTCATTGGGTCCACAATTTGAAAATATCAGAAATGTACTTTATCCAGATTCAAAAGGTGTTGAAGCAAAAAGAGATGAAGCCCACGGCCGGGATCGAACCGACAATCTTCTGATTAGAAGTCAGACGCCTTATCCATTAGGTCACACGGGCTGACGCTCTCGTTATATCTTGGCACATCAAGTTCGAACTACAAGTCATTGGGTCCCGACTTTGAAAATATCAAAAATGTACTATATCCAGATTCAAAAGGTGTTGAAGAAAAAAGAGATGAAGCCCACGGCCGGGATCGAACCGACAATCTTCTGATTAGAAGTCAGACGCCTTATCCATTAGGCCACGCGGGCTGACGCTCTCCTAATATCTTGGCACATCAAGTTCGAACTACAAGTCATTGGGTCCACAATTTGAAAATATCAGAAATGTACTTTATCCAGATTCAAAAGGTGTTGAAGCAAAAAGAGATGAAGCCCACGGCCGGGATCGAACCGACAATCTTCTGATTAGAAGTCAGACGCCTTATCCATTAGGCCACGCGGGCGGACGCTCACGTTATATCTTGGCACATCAAGTTCGAACTACAAGTCATTGGGTCCACACTTTGAAAATATCAGAAATGTACTTTATCCAGATTCAAAAGGTGTTGAAGCAAAAAGAGATGAAGCCCACGGCCGGGATCGAACCGACAATCTTCTGATTAGAAGTCAGACGCCTTATCCATTAGGCCACGCGGGCTGACGCTCTCGTTATATCTTGGCACATCAAGTTCGAACTACAAGTCATTGGGTCCCGACTTTGAAAATATCAAAAATGTACTTTATCCAGATTCAAAAGGTGTTGAAGCAAAAAGAGATGAAGCCCACGGCCGGGATCGAACCGACAATCTTCTGATTAGAAGTCAGACGCCTTATCCATTAGGCCACGCGGGCTGACGCTCTCTTTATATCTTGGCACATCAAGTTCGAACTACAAGTCATTGGGTCCCGAGTTTGAAAATATCAAAAATGTACTTTATCCAGATTCAAAAGGTGTTGAAGCAAAAAGAGATGAAGCCCACGGCCGGGATCGAACCGACAATCTTCTGATTAGAAGTCAGACGCCTTATCCATTAGGCCACGCGGGCTGACGCTCTCCTAATATCTTGGCACATCAAGTTCGAACTACAAGTCATTGGGTCCACAATTTGAAAATATCAGAAATGTACTTTATCCAGATTCAAAAGGTGTTGAAGCAAAAAGAGATGAAGCCCACGGCCGGGATCGAACCGACAATCTTCTGATTAGAAGTCAGACGCCTTATCCATTAGGCCACGCGGGCTGACGCTCTCGTTATATCTTGGCACATCAAGTTCGAACAACAAGTCATTGGGTCCACAATTTGAAAATATCAGAAATGTACTTTATCCAGATTCAAAAGGTGTTGAAGCAAAAAGAGATGAAGCCCACGGCCGGGATCGAACCGACAATCTTCTGATTAGAAGTCAGACGCCTTATCCATTAGGTCACACGGGCTGACGCTCTCGTTATATCTTGGCACATCAAGTTCGAACTACAAGTCATTGGGTCCCGACTTTGAAAATATCAAAAATGTACTTTATCCAGATTCAAAAGGTGTTGAAGAAAAAAGAGATGAAGCCCACGGCCGGGATCGAACCGACAATCTTCTGATTAGAAGTCAGACGCCTTATCCATTAGGCCACGCGGGCTGACGCTCTCCTAATATCTTGGCACATCAAGTTCGAACTACAAGTCATTGGGTCCACAATTTGAAAATATCAGAAATGTACTTTATCCAGATTCAAAAGGTGTTGAAGCAAAAAGAGATGAAGCCCACGGCTGGGATCGAACCGACAATCTTCTGATTAGAAGTCAGACGCCTTATCCATTAGGCCACGCGGGCTGACGCTCTCGTTATATCTTGGCACATCAAGTTCGAACTACAAGTCATTGGGTCCCGACTTTGAAAATATCAAAAATGTACTTTATCCAGATTCAAAAGGTGTTGAAGCAAAAAGAGATGAAGCCCACGGCCGGGATCGAACCGACAATCTTCTGATTAGAAGTCAGACGCCTTATCCATTAGGCCACGCGGGCTGACGCTCTCTTTATATCTTGGCACATCAAGTTCGAACTACAAGTCATTGGGTCCCGAGTTTGAAAATATCAAAAATGTACTTTATCCAGATTCAAAAGGTGTTGAAGCAAAAAGAGATGAAGCCCACGGCCGGGATCGAACCGACAATCTTCTGATTAGAAGTCAGACGCCTTATCCATTAGGCCACGCGGGCTGACGCTCTCCTAATATCTTGGCACATCAAGTTCGAACTACAAGTCATTGGGTCCCGAGTTTGAAAATATCAAAAATGTACTTTATCCAGATTCAAAAGGTGTTGAAGCAAAAAGAGATGAAGCCCACGGCCGGGATCGAACCGACAATCTTCTGATTAGAAGTCAGACGCCTTATCCATTAGGCCACGCGGGCTGACGCTCTCTTTATATCTTGGCACATCAAGTTCGAACTACAAGTCATTGGGTCCCGACTTTGAAAATATCAAAAATGTACTTTATCCAGATTCAAAAGGTGTTGAAGCAAAAAGAGATGAAGCCCACGGCCGGGATCGAACCGACAATCTTCTGATTAGAAGTCAGACGCCTTATCCATTAGGCCACGCGGGCTGACGCTCTCTTTATATCTTGGCACATCAAGTTCGAACTACAAGTCATTGGGTCCCGAGTTTGAAAATATCAAAAATGTACTTTATCCAGATTCAAAAGGTGTTGAAGCAAAAAGAGATGAAGCCCACGGCCGGGATCGAACCGACAATCTTCTGATTAGAAGTCAGACGCCTTATCCATTAGGCCACGCGGGCTGACGCTCTCCTAATATCTTGGCACATCAAGTTCGAACTACAAGTCATTGGGTCCACAATTTGAAAATATCAAAAATGTACTTTATCCAGATTCAAAAGGTGTTGAAGCAAAAAGAGATGAAGCCCACGGCCGGGATCGAACCGACAATCTTCTGATTAGAAGTCAGACGCCTTATCCATTAGGCCCCGCGGGCTGACGCTCACGTTATATCTTGGCACATCAAGTTCGAACTACAAGTCATTGGGTCCACACTTTGAAAATATCAGAAATGTACTTTATCCAGATTCAAAAGGTGTTGAAGCAAAAAGAGATGAAGCCCACGGCCGGGATCGAACCGACAATCTTCTGATTAGAAGTCAGACGCCTTATCCATTAGGCCACGCGGGCTGACGCTCTCGTTATATCTTGGCACATCAAGTTCGAACTACAAGTCATTGGGTCCACACTTTGAAAATATCAGAAATGTACTTTATCCAGATTCAAAAGGTGTTGAAGCAAAAAGAGATGAAGCCCACGGCCGGGATCGAACCGACAATCTTCTGATTAGAAGTCAGACGCCTTATCCATTAGGCCACGCGGGCTGACGCTCTCGTTATATCTTGGCACATCAAGTTCGAACTACAAGTCATTGGGTCCACACTTTGAAAATATCAGAAATGTACTTTATCCAGATTCAAAAGGTGTTGAAGCAAAAAGAGATGAAGCCCACGGCCGGGATCGAACCGACAATCTTCTGATTAGAAGTCAGACGCCTTATCCATTAGGCCACGCGGGCTGACGCTCTCGTTATATCTTGGCACATCAAGTTCGAACTACAAGTCATTGGGTCCACACTTTGAAAATATCAGAAATGTACTTTATCCAGATTCAAAAGGTGTTGAAGCAAAAAGAGATGAAGCCCACGGCCGGGATCGAACCGACAATCTTCTGATTAGAAGTCAGACGCCTTATCCATTAGGCCACGCGGGCTGACGCTCTCGTTATATCTTGGCACATCAAGTTCGAACTACAAGTCATTGGGTCCCGACTTTGAAAATATCAAAAATGTACTTTATCCAGATTCAAAAGGTGTTGAAGCAAAAAGAGATGAAGCCCACGGCCGGGATCGAACCGACAATCTTCTGATTAGAAGTCAGACGCCTTATCCATTAGGCCACGCGGGCTGACGCTCTCTTTATATCTTGGCACATCAAGTTCGAACTACAAGTCATTGGGTCCCGAGTTTGAAAATATCAAAAATGTACTTTATCCAGATTCAAAAGGTGTTGAAGCAAAAAGAGATGAAGCCCACGGCCGGGATCGAACCGACAATCTTCTGATTAGAAGTCAGACGCCTTATCCATTAGGCCACGCGGGCTGACGCTCTCGTTATATCTTGGCACATCAAGTTCGAACTACAAGTCATTGGGTCCACAATTTGAAAATATCAGAAATGTACTTTATCCAGATTCAAAAGGTGTTGAAGCAAAAAGAGATGAAGCCCACGGCCGGGATCGAACCGACAATCTTCTGATTAGAAGTCAGACGCCTTATCCATTAGGCCACGCGGGCTGACGCTCTCTTTATATCTTGGCACATCAAGTTCGAACTACAAGTCATTGGGTCCCGAGTTTGAAAATATCAGAAATGTACTTTATCCAGATTCAAAAGGTGTTGAAGCAAAAAGAGATGAAGCCCACGGCCGGGATCGAACCGACAATCTTCTGATTAGAAGTCAGACGCCTTATCCATTAGGCCACGCGGGCTGACGCTCTCCTAATATCTTGGCACATCAAGTTCGAACTACAAGTCATTGGGTCCACAATTTGAAAATATCAGAAATGTACTTTATCCAGATTCAAAAGGTGTTGAAGCAAAAAGAGATGAAGCCCACGGCCGGGATCGAACCGACAATCTTCTGATTAGAAGTCAGACGCCTTATCCATTAGGCCACGCGGGCTGACGCTCTCCTAATATCTTGGCACATCAAGTTCGAACTACAAGTCATTGGGTCCACAATTTGAAAATATCAGAAAAGTACTTTATCCAGATTCAAAAGGTGTTGAAGCAAAAAGAGATGAAGCCCACGGCCGGGATCGAACCGACAATCTTCTGATTAGAAGTCAGACGCCTTATCCATTAGGTCACACGGGCTGACGCTCTCGTTATATCTTGGCACATCAAGTTCGAACTACAAGTCATTGGGTCCCGACTTTGAAAATATCAAAAATGTACTTTATCCAGATTCAAAAGGTGTTGAAGAAAAAAGAGATGAAGCCCACGGCCGGGATCGAACCGACAATCTTCTGATTAGAAGTCAGACGCCTTATCCATTAGGCCACGCGGGCTGACGCTCTCGTTATATCTTGGCACATCAAGTTCGAACTACAAGTCATTGGGTCCACACTTTGAAAATATCAGAAATGTACTTTATCCAGATTCAAAAGGTGTTGAAGCAAAAAGAGATGAAGCCCACGGCCGGGATCGAACCGACAATCTTCTGATTAGAAGTCAGACGCCTTATCCATTAGGCCACGCGGGCTGACGCTCACGTTATATCTTGGCACATCAAGTTCGAACTACAAGTCATTGGGTCCACACTTTGAAAATATCAGAAATGTACTTTATCCAGATTCAAAAGGTGTTGAAGCAAAAAGAGATGAAGCCCACGGCCGGGATCGAACCGACAATCCTCTGATTAGAAGTCAGACGCCTTATCCATTAGGCCACGCGGGCTGACGCTCTCGTTATATCTTGGCACATCAAGTTCGAACTACAAGTCATTGGGTCCACACTTTGAAAATATCAGAAATGTACTTTATCCAGATTCAAAAGGTGTTGAAGCAAAAAGAGATGAAGCCCACGGCCGGGATCGAACCGACAATCTTCTGATTAGAAGTCAGACGCCTTATCCATTAGGCCACGCGGGCTGACGCTCTCCTAATATCTTGGCACATCAAGTTCGAACTACAAGTCATTGGGTCCACAATTTGAAAATATCAGAAATGTACTTTATCCAGATTCAAAAGGTGTTGAAGCAAAAAGAGATGAAGCCCACGGCCGGGATCGAACCGACAATCTTCTGATTAGAAGTCAGACGCCTTATCCATTAGGCCACGCGGGCTGACGCTCTCGTTATATCTTGGCACATCAAGTTCGAACTACAAGTCATTGGGTCCACAATTTGAAAATATCAGAAATGTACTTTATCCAGATTCAAAAGGTGTTGAAGCAAAAAGAGATGAAGCCCACGGCCGGGATCGAACCGACAATCTTCTGATTAGAAGTCAGACGCCTTATCCATTAGGCCACGCGGGCTGACGCTCTCTTTATATCTTGGCACATCAAGTTCGAACTACAAGTCATTGGGTCCCGACTTTGAAAATATCAAAAATGTACTTTATCCAGATTCAAAAGGTGTTGAAGCAAAAAGAGATGAAGCCCACGGCCGGGATCGAACCGACAATCTTCTGATTAGAAGTCAGACGCCTTATCCATTAGGCCACGCGGGCTGACGCTCTCTTTATATCTTGGCACATCAAGTTCGAACTACAAGTCATTGGGTCCCGAGTTTGAAAATATCAAAAATGTACTTTATCCAGATTCAAAAGGTGTTGAAGCAAAAAGAGATGAAGCCCACGGCCGGGATCGAACCGACAATCTTCTGATTAGAAGTCAGACGCCTTATCCATTAGGCCACGCGGGCTGACGCTCTCCTAATATCTTGGCACATCAAGTTCGAACTACAAGTCATTGGGTCCACAATTTGAAAATATCAAAAATGTACTTTATCCAGATTCAAAAGGTGTTGAAGCAAAAAGAGATGAAGCCCACGGCCGGGATCGAACCGACAATCTTCTGATTAGAAGTCAGACGCCTTATCCATTAGGCCCCGCGGGCTGACGCTCACGTTATATCTTGGCACATCAAGTTCGAACTACAAGTCATTGGGTCCACACTTTGAAAATATCAGAAATGTACTTTATCCAGATTCAAAAGGTGTTGAAGCAAAAAGAGATGAAGCCCACGGCCGGGATCGAACCGACAATCTTCTGATTAGAAGTCAGACGCCTTATCCATTAGGCCACGCGGGCTGACGCTCTCGTTATATCTTGGCACATCAAGTTCGAACTACAAGTCATTGGGTCCACACTTTGAAAATATCAGAAATGTACTTTATCCAGATTCAAAAGGTGTTGAAGCAAAAAGAGATGAAGCCCACGGCCGGGATCGAACCGACAATCTTCTGATTAGAAGTCAGACGCCTTATCCATTAGGCCACGCGGGCTGACGCTCTCGTTATATCTTGGCACATCAAGTTCGAACTACAAGTCATTGGGTCCACACTTTGAAAATATCAGAAATGTACTTTATCCAGATTCAAAAGGTGTTGAAGCAAAAAGAGATGAAGCCCACGGCCGGGATCGAACCGACAATCTTCTGATTAGAAGTCAGACGCCTTATCCATTAGGCCACGCGGGCTGACGCTCTCGTTATATCTTGGCACATCAAGTTCGAACTACAAGTCATTGGGTCCACACTTTGAAAATATCAGAAATGTACTTTATCCAGATTCAAAAGGTGTTGAAGCAAAAAGAGATGAAGCCCACGGCCGGGATCGAACCGACAATCTTCTGATTAGAAGTCAGACGCCTTATCCATTAGGCCACGCGGGCTGACGCTCTCGTTATATCTTGGCACATCAAGTTCGAACTACAAGTCATTGGGTCCCGTTCCATTCGGAGACTCTATATATGTAACTGCAGGGTTAGAGCCAGACCGACTAGAGGAATGAGGAATGGCACCGCCTTCCCTCATGCCCCTATTCGGGAGTTCGCCCCTTTGCAAGCCCATGGACGGTTTGCATCTAACTTAGTTAATCTTATATATTAGTCTTTGTCTTGTAAATGTAGTTTACTTTATCCTTGTGTTAATGTATTGTAATGATATTGTATTGTGTATAATAAACCTATATATTTCCTTATCTTATGTAATCCTTATGCTCTGTTTCCATACCGCTACACTTATGGAATACTATACGCGTAGTTGAGCAGACTACAATGGTCTGTTCAATATACGTAGGAGCATAATGGAACGTGGAGGTTCCACCTCGAACTCATTTTTGTCGCAAAAACTCGCATAAAAAGTCCATATTTTGATATCTAAATTAAAACTTCCTCCACGGTTAGCAACATAATGAGGGCGCCAACTTGTATAAGGTGCAGGTACAAGGGATCTCTCTTTTAGAGAGCTAGGACTACATAATTTTGAAATTTCACCCGCTGTCCCCACTCATAAAACCGTCTGAGTGTCCACCCTTATAATACCGTATCCTGCACCGCTTCTCTTGCATTTTTTTTTGAGGACGTTTGGATCGAAATAGGGGACAATTTCACCAAACGAAATTTTGATTACATTATTATTTGGCAACGAGGAGTTAGAATGAAATTTTGAAAGCGCACAAAGTTTAATATTTTATTGTGGTCAGGACTAGAGATTTGAAAGTTAAATTCAGGCGTAAAAGAGCATGCTAACTAAATATTTTTGCGGGAGCCGTTATTCGGTTTTTATTTTTTTTTTGATTGTGAGAATAGACCACACTAGTCCGAAAAATCCTGGCACAAATTTTATTGCCTGTCAGGTCATTTTGGCGAAAGCACATGGGCTACGGATGTTTTCTTCTCCGTAGAATGTGTCACCTTCCTCAGCTCATTTTTGTTGCTAACATCATAAGATATTCCCACACACCTACCGTAGTATTCATATTGTAATATTCTATAAATTAGTAGAATGGTTTAAAGAAAAAAATTGCGTTTTATAAACGAGCTTTGGTCTCAGTCCATTAGTAAAATGAGCAATCTTTTTAAATATTCTCGGAATCTCATTAGCATGCCAAAATCATTCCGAAAAAGAATCGCCCACGGCTTTTAATAATAACGTGCACATGAGCCATTTTCCCAAGGCGCACGCACTCCTTCTTTATTAATAAGCTCGACCAAAGTTTGTGTTATGGAAAAAAAAAAAAAAGAGAGAGAGAACAAATGAGTGAAATTAAGTATTTATTATATATGAAACAATTGTTAAAAGCCCCATTTAAAATGCAACTGTCTCACAAATTCTATAGGCTGTGAGATGGGCTCATCGCTAGGCTCTAAATACTGCGAATACACCGAATCCGCAGAGGTCCTTAGCAATAAGCCCATAGGAGACTGTTCATAAAATAAATAAATTTTAAACAAAATTTTAGACATATAATCATAAAAATCATGAGACTTATGCTCATACCAATTCCAAGGGGATGCGACCAGATTTGGGTTTTCATACCAATGCGCGCACAAGTCGGTGAGGCACCATCGCCGGATAGCTGCAACCTCATCCGCTATTTCCTGCATTAGGGAGAAGTTTACTAATCCCCTTCCCAGATAATGCATCTTTAAATCCTCAATAAACTAAAAATTCTTATTAAGATAACATGTTTCTTTGTTTTAACCAACCATCTTAATTATGTCTGGGTGCGGCCTATAAGCTAACACTTCGTCTTGATCATACAAGACGAGGTCAGCGTACAGCTTCCTCAAGACAAAAGTCATTCCCGATAGACCTTCATAAGCCATTCTTTGATTTATTTTTTTTTTTCAGCTCTACAAATATAAAGATTCTTATGCATAAAAAGGGGACATAAAACGACTGAAAATCTCTCTCATACTTTCAAGAATTCAATTAGAGTAAAGTATTAAGATTGAGGCTAGAAAGAGCGAAGACCAAAAAAATTTATAATTGATGAACATCTGTGAAATAGAATAAAGAAAAGAGAATACGGTAGATAGGCGGAGCCAGATCTCAGGCCAAGATTTTAAAACTCTTTCTCATCTAATAACGATTCTCGGCGAAAGACGCCACGTCTCAATCTTCAAACGTTTCTTACTTTTCCTATAACCGACCCGAATTTCTTGTCACTCATTCAACGTCAACATCCCCCATATAACGAAACACTCGCGGTTTTTCCGAACCAAGAGTGATTCCAAAGTGGCACGAAGATACTCTTCGGCCGTCCCTGCTCTATACCCTTCTGAGTCCAGTGACGACATCGCAGTCGCCAGTCGAACCAGAAGCCGCACTCGACTCCTCAGTGTTCAGATTGAAGAGCCTGAACAAGAGGTAAAACCCAAAGTCGAGAAAACCTTCATTCCTCGAGAAGGCACGTATTCACCTCCGGACAACACCGAGGAGGACCCTGATTTCTATATTCAGGACTACAATATTCAAACTTCAGCTTCAACTCCAAAGGTACACTCTTTTAAAAGTAATAAAAAGATTCAAAAAATTCAAAAACCAAAACAAATAACCTCTAATACTTCACCAGCCACTCCCCACCTAAACTTATCAACTTTATCAGTTAATACTGATAACGATCTTGCATCTTCTTTTGAACTAACTCTAACACCGCAGGCATTTTCCACTCCGATAGAAAACTCACAACTTAATAAAACCTCATCTCTCACTATTCGCAAATCACCCTTATCAGTTATCACTGATAAGCTTGATTCGAAAAAGCTTGATTCTAAAAAAATTAATAAAAGAAAAACTAATACACCGCGTAGGCGCTCAACCTCTAATAATCCCGTAGAACCAAATCAGGAAATTACCGAAGTTTTGCCCTTATCACTAACTACTGATAAGTTCAAAAGTAAGAAATCTTTAACAGCTCGCTTAATAAAAGTTTTGAATTTGTCTCCAGGGGAGGTAACAACAGAACAAGTTGATAACTCTCTTCACGTATCCTCCAACCCAACCCTTAATAAGTCAGATAGCGCTATACCCAGCTCAAGCGTATCAATACATTCGACGCCTCAGGCAACGAGTCGAATTATCAAACTCCCAGGGAAGCGGTTCTCCTCAGCCGCCCCTACCATTAGTTATCCAACATCTGGTAACTCGAAAAAGGGAGGTAAGAATTTAACGGCGAGAAGCTCAGGCAGTAAAGGGATTACGTCATCTCGCACATACCCTGAGGATATACCAACCATGACGGAGACACCACGTCTTCCGGGAGCTGGTAAATCTACCATTGCGCACGCATTAAGCTCACCTTATTGCCCCATATACGACGGAAGTCGTAACTTTAGAGATTTCGTGGCAAAGTTTAATACCTTTTCTAACGCCTTAGGCTTAGTGATGCCCGAAAGACTAACTATTTTACCATTACTATTGAAAAATGATAGAGCAGAGGAAGCTTATTTAGAGCTACCTGACAAGGTCAGAACTGCTGGACCTTGGGTTACCCTAATAGAAGAGTTAACATCCAAGCTGTGTCCCGAATACAATCAAGACCCTGCCCTTATCACACTTCAAAACAGCACTCAAGGCGATTTATCAATTGATGGTTTTGCACAAACGTTAAGAAACCTCAGCTTAAATGCTTTCTCTAATAGTGATACTCATAAAGATCACATTCTGAGGTCCACATTTTTGAGAGGCTTGAAAAATACGATACGCCCAGGGGTAATTCGAGCAAAACCCAAAACTTTTGCTGAGGCTGTTGATAGTGCTCGCTGGGAGGAATCAATTGCAAACCAAGTAGCAGACCCTCAGGCGCTATTGGTTAACGCAATTGAAAGAACTTTCCCCCCGCGCAGAAACAATGGTGGGAGAGGTATGGCAAGAGGTTATCAATCTTTTAATAATAAAAATTATCAAAATTATAATAATTATAACAATTATCATCCAAACTTTCAAAACAATCAAAATTATCATAAATTTTCAAAAAATCAAAAAGGCTGGAATTTCCAAAACCCATTTGCTAGGAACCGCAATTTTGGTGACCGCGGTCGAAATTATCAGAATCAAAATCAAAATGGGTATCAAAGAAGCCATAATGCATCACAAAATCAAGAAATGAGCAATAATAGACAGAGAAATAACAGTACCTTTAGGGGAAATAACAACAATAGAGGCAGAGGTAGAGGCTCAAGAGTCAATAATTTGACTCTGATATCTCCTTTGACTTTAGCCGTAGCTTTATCAGTAATCTTATCACTGGTTACAACAGCTGAAGCATACCAGCTATGTACTAAAGCTACTGGAGGAGCCCTTCTCCGTCCCCCATCTCTCCGAAAATGCTTATTACCACCAATAAAGCATATCTTACGAACAAAAGTTCATCTTTATACAAGGAATCAAACGGCACATGAATGGGATGCATGGAGATGCTCCAAAGAAATTCATAAAATGTGTATCAGAGACCTTTTGTTCCTTAGAGATACCAATACAACGATAGCGAGAATTGAAAAGATACCAGCTGCAGAATGCAGACTGGCAGTGAGAGATAGAAGATGGAATTGGAGTGAATTAAAGAAGATCGACAGCATAACATATGCAACTGACGAGCCTTCCTTCTCGCCAGGCCGATCTTTTAATAATGAACTATGTGAAGAGAAAGCCAGATTGGTTATCGAAAGAGGGGTTATGACACGGATGCCAGATGAAACTATAATCTCCAATTTAATACTAAATACTGAAGGATGCTTAGCGCATCATGGAGAATGTGCATCAGATACCTCAATCATCATATGGGAGAAACAGCCTTATGAATATCGATGCAACTATATCGACATGAGTGAATATGATGTGATAATTGGAGACGGCATTATTCTGTTACCAACCACTCAATCAGCCCTTGTAATCGATCAAAAAGAGATACCGAAGCAAATATCTTCTTGTTTTAAACAGCCAATCTTCCACACCACAACTGGCAATTACATTCTCTTACCACAGTACCCAAATGACACCAATATCCATGTTTTAATAGAGAGAGAATATAAGAAACTTCCGGCGAAAAGAGATAAAAGAGCAATTGCGGAATGCACGGTTGAATTAAACAAGGAGTGGATACAAAAACAGGAAGATTTTGAAACTTTAATATTAAATATTTGTCCTTATCCTTTCTTACGACCGGTGATGAGTAATCCTGGTATTTATCAGATAATACCGCTTATAAAGGCCAGACGAGCTGTCAACCCTTCATATTCAATTATTGACTGGGTTTCAGCACATCCCGAGAAGTTTTATTTCTTCTTAAGAAGTCCCGTATCTGATAAATCCATACAACGTTTCCTTCAAACATACGAAATACACGACCCTGAGGAAGCAATACTTTATTTTCTTGCGCAAAAGGAACTGGCAGCAACCACTCGCGGCGCTATACGGTATTTAACCTCACAACAATTATTAGAACAGATAGGTGACAGATTAACAGCACACGAATTTGACGAAAAACTGCTAGAAAAAGACGGATCCTACCGTGAAAGAGCCGAAAGCATAGCGATGGAGTTAGCTTATACACCGGTAATATTTGAAAACAATCTGTCGGTACCATCAAGGCAAGAGGTTTTAAAATCCTTTGTGAACATGCCGCCGATCCGACCAACTCTAACAACTGACAATGCTGATGAGCGTATAGTACTTAGAAACACTCTTTACTTATACCATAACTTGATGACATTGCGAGTAATAAGGCCAAATAAAACAGCAGCAGCCGTAGATGATGAAAAGTTCCGACAATTAACAATCAATGTGCCAGATACCAACAAATTATATCGAGATAAAGATTCTAACTACGGTATATCGATAGGGCCCCACCCTCGCATTCAAAACCCAAGCGCAGATACACGCCAGCTACTTATAAAAACATTTTTACCACTGTTAGAGGATATTGAAACACCGCCTTATCTGACTAGAAGACTGTCATTAACGACAACAACGGACAAACCCGCTTCACTAGTTCAGGAGACAACTAAAAGCCATACGACTCGGATTCCGACGACAACCACAGTTGAGACGACAACAGCCGCGATAACTACGACTCTCTCGCCAACAACATTAGCAACAGTCACTGACACGGCGTCACGAATCTTAAGGAAACAAAGAACATCATCTCCACCCGTAGAAACCAGAGAAATTCAGGCTCAGGCAACGTATACAGCGTCAAAAGTGAACAACGAAATACAATTCAACCTCAACGTATCTCGCAGAATAGCTCAAGATCATCTACAATATACAACAACACTCATACAAGAAGAGCTACAGAAACATTTCATGGAATCTTATGAATCCATATGTGAGATTCAAAATAGATACCTCGAGCTATGGCGTTCTATTTTACACATAGAACCTACAATAGCAATGAGGACTATTTTAGGAAGAGAGGATATTGCAGCCCGTTTCGTAGGCAGCGATATAGTTCATGTTCATATATGCCTACCTCTTCAACCTAAAGCTGTTTATCATAATCATAAGATCAATGATACATGCTATTTGGAAACACCAGTAATAACAGAAGATGAGAGATTATATTTTGCTGCTCCAGGATCAAGAGACTTATTAACACATGGAAAAGAGATAGATTGCGAACATGTACCCACAGATGTATACTATCAAAATGGAGAATGGATAAATATAAATGGATCGGTTGAAGTAAAACCAATATCACTCTTTGATAAAGCGCAATACCACCAATTAACACCTTTAAAGTTCACAGGCGCTAACTTATACACCAATTTATCATTGAGAGTTTACTCAATGTCAACAGCTATTGCATATGGAGCAAGTTTAGCATCCATACGACAGAACCATGTTTTACATACTATTCACAACGATCCAAAAATTACGTCCGCCTTTAATCTTTTGAAAAAGGGCAGTGACTATATCTCTAAAGCAGCTGAGTTCACAACTTCCGCCTGGACTAGCGTAAAGCAATTTCTAATAGGATCAATTGAGAGAACACTCATCTTCATAGGATCAATGGTTACGATTGCCGCAGTATTAATAATTCTTTTCGTTGTTGCTAAATTTTGGTTCTTCAGAGCCACTCCACTAACCGTAATGCATGTCCACGAAATAGATAATGAGCCCCCAAGCTATGAAGAAACATTGGAACTTGTAAGCCGCCCAGACCAACAGATGCCAGATAACATCATGAAGCAATACTATCCTGCTTTAGTAACATTTATTCCAATCGCAATACCATTTGTTGCTTCTATTGTATCAGCGGAAACAAAGTTACCATTAATATATATATCAGTTGAAGATAAACTGATTTTAGCTTTATGGGATTCAGGCTCATCAGTGTCATATGTTAGGCTCTCCACCCTCAAATATCTGAACATGGCCGAAAATGTCAAGAAGAGACATTTAGTAGCGATGGCAGCCAACAAGTCCACTTTCACATTTTATGGAAAGATAAATCTTGTAATTGAAATTGCCGGTTACGAGATCGAACACACCTTTTTGGTCTCAAACGATCATGACTGTCCTGCTCCCGCTTTAATTGGACTAGATTTCATGAAAGCGCTTGACAGCGAAAACATCGACGTCAGCCTTAAACCATCCAAGAAGAGGTTGGAGATTGGAAACAATGCCATCCCATTAATAGGAAACGAATCTATTAAGCATACGGAGATAACTGTGAATATCATTAATTTAAGAACAAAAACATTAAAGCCTGATGAAGAGGCACCTATCCCAATAAAGACAGATAAACCACTAGAATCTAACGAAGTGGTTGTCTTAGGGGATAGTGGAAGCGCATTAAAATCATTATATCCAACTGCGTTTCGTGATACCAGTGGAGTATATGTTATGTTCCGTAACAATACCGATGAAACAATAGCTATGGAAGCTAATTCAGTCATCGGACAGGCAATAATTGGAGAAATTCCGGCTTGTGAACCCTTTAAGCATAAGCCAATTCTACCATATGTTCCGCCAGAGGCCGATTGGGAGAGTAAACTACCATATTTTCCAAGAGACTTCATAAAAGATCTTGATCTAGAGAATGCTGATCTCACGAAAGAAGAAAAACATGAGCTTACAAAAATAATTGAAAGCCATCGTGAGGCATTTCTTAACGAGGACAGGAAAATAGGCTTATTTAAAGGTCCTATAGAGCATACCATACCATTGAGAACAGATATGGATATGCCAAAGCCGAGAATAACACGTATTCCCTTAGGAAAACAGGAAGAAATTGAAAAACAAGTCAAAGAAATGCTTGAGCAAGGCATAATAGAGCCTTCTACATCTCTATTTAATAGCCCTGTAGTACTAGTTAAGAAGAAAGATGACACGTATAGGTTTGTGACAGATTTTCGAGCTTTAAATAATGTCACACGCAAGCAAACTTATGTCATTCCAAGCATTTCTGACATAGTTGATTTGGCAGCAGGCGCCCAATTTTTCTCAAACTTCGATTTAGTGTCAGGATTTTTTCAAATATCCTTGAGAAAATCAGATCGACCACTAACAGCATTTACGACCACATCCGGCACATACCAGTACAAACGGATGCCGATGGGCCTTTGTGGAGCCCCTCATACCTTTCAAACAGCAGTAAGGTATTTGCAAAGTAAATGTTCTTGTAAACTATTTGTTTATTTGGACGATCTATTAGTTATATCTGATACAAGAGAACAACATCTCAAAGATATCGATGATTTACTGCAAGCAGTAGAAGAATTGGGAATGAAGATAAAGCTTAAGAAATGCGCTTTTGCTCAACCAGAAGTGAAATTTCTAGGACTTATTGTAGGACGTCAAGGTATAAAACCTGACCCTCAAAAAGTCGCCGCCATACAAGATTATCCGGCACCAAAGAATGCAACAGGTGTACGAGCATTCTTGGGAATGGTTGGATTCTTTCGCAAATTCATGAAAGATTTTGCACGTATCGCAAGCCCTTTATACGATCTGACAAAGGCAGATACTGAATTCAAATGGGAAAACAAACATCAAGAAGCTTTAGACCTCCTTAAAAGAAGTTTAATACAGGCACCCGTTTTAAGCCCACCTAAATCGGACCGCTTGTTTATAGTTGAAAGCGACGGTAGTAACATCGCCATAGGTGCTGTATTATTACAACCGGAAGATCCAAAACAACCTCTGAAAAATCTACACCCTATCGCATTTGCAAGCAGAAAACTAGTTAAAGCCGAACGTAACTACGCACCAATCGAGATAGAAGCATTAGGCCTTGTATATGCATTAAATCAATTCCGTACATACATTCTTGGAACTCATACTATATGTATTACGGACCATCGACCTCTTACCAGCTTAATGACACGCAGAGACTTATTTGGTCGTCTTGCGAAGTTCCAGCTGGTCATCCAAGAATATGATATTGAAATAAAATATCGCGCAGGCCAATTAAATAAAGTATGCGATGCTCTATCTCGATATATAGGTGAAGAAGCTAACGATGCTAAGCCGGAAACAAAGAAGAAGAAAATGGAAGAAATTCACATTAACGCCATAAATACACCAACAATAAAGGAAATTCAACTAAGCACCCCTTGGATTAAACGGACGATAGCGGAGATTGAATATAGAGCACAAAAGAACATGACAGCTAATGACAGATATTGTGTCATAAATGACTTGCTCTATACAAAACCAACAGACAAAAAGCCACAACCCGCTATCGTAATACCACAAGAACACCCCATAATTGAGGAAATAATCAAAGTTTTTCATGAGGATCCTACAATTGCAGCACATCAAGGAATTATTAAAACAAAAGAAGCAATTCTAAGAAGATTCTATTGGACAAATATGCAGAACGACATTACTATATTCATCAAGAACTGCATTAAATGTGCTCAAAGAAAAAAAGATCCACATTCCATGACGGTACAACCAATAGGTCATTTTGAGATACCAAGCAAGCCATTTGAACGAGTCCACATGGACGTAATGGGACCATTTCCCCCTTCAAAAAGAAACTGTACCTACGTCATTACCATGCAAGACGCATTTACAAAATGGTCAACAACAATTGCTGTACCACAAATAACAACGGAAATCACAATTGATCGATTTCTAAGACATTTCGTTTACATTTTTGGACCACCCCATCGCTTGATCACCGATAGAGGTTCAAACTTTGTATCTAAAAAGTTCGAAGAAATGTGTACTAAACTTGGAATCAAACATGAACCAACACTACCACACCAAAAGAACTCAAATGGACAAGTGGAAAGACTTCACCGAACCCTCGAAGAAGGATTAACCCACTACTTAAAAGAGGACCTTAGTGACTGGGATACTGTATTACCAAAAATCACTTTTGCTATTAACAATATTCAGCACGCGACTACAGGGATTGCGCCATACATTGCATTATTCGGTAAAGAATGCAGAATGTCAATGGACGCTGAATTACCAGAAACGATCACCAAAATTCAAGAAATTTCTGAAGAATTACTCCAAAGAAGACCAGATATGGACAAGAGAGACGAAATAATAAAGAACCGCATAGCTAAAAATCAAGAAAATGCGAAAAAGAAGAAAGATAGAACGCAAAGAGCACACCATAGAGACATTCAACCGGGCGACATGGTGATGACGACTATAAAATCACACCAAATCGGCCAAAAGCTTCGGAAAAGCTATGATGGACCATGCGAAGTCATCAACGTAGAAGGATCAAAAGTTCAAATCAGAAATTCATCAGGAAAACTACAAGATATCCACAAAGATAACTTGAAAATCTTCTCTCCTGCTTCACAAAACATCTCTTACAACACTCGCGCAAGGTTTCGAGAAAGTCAAGCAGAAGAAGATAGCGACATCGAAATAATAGAAGTGATCAACAGGAACAACAAGGATAGCATAGATACAGAGCCAGAAGATGAAAATGAAGACGAAATATGGCTTCCGAGGAATGAAGAAGAATAACAACAAGATAATGCTACGTTATTTAAATTATTGTAACAAAATAACGATGAATTAAAAAAAAAAAAAAAAATTAATGCTAAATAACATTCAAAATAAAAATAGCATTTAATAGAGATTGAGAAAGGAAAAATAAGGCAAATTCTAAACGAGGAGATGTTATGACTAATGGTTCCAAGTTACCGTAATCCTATGCGGACTAGAGGACATTTTGACAACCATCCGAGCTCCATGTGCCTCTCCAAATAAGATGAGATGAACACTGGTAGGCGTATCAACCACAATTTCATCTTAAGTGGTAGTCTCCATTAGTAATCAAGGATTCACTCTGGGAGACATATGGAGACACATTATTAAATCATAATCTCGGTTCAATTTAGAAATGAGTACTTCTTGAGACCATTAGTCAAAATAATAACATATTCCCATTCATTACTAGCCCCTTTATTCTACAATCTCTATTAGGAAATGCTTGAATATTAAGATAATTAATTTATGAAATTAATAATATTCTAATTCATCGTCCCTTCATATTATATTGAACCCTTCTTATAAATTATTGTAATTTTGTTTGTATACTAACTAAAACTCTATCATACTATAGTTATTGTGAAGCTAAAACAATTGAACTCTAAAACTCAGTTACATATAAGCCCAAATTTTTGTTTAAAATATCGCGAGGTCGCGACAATCTTTGAAAAAGGGCACGTTCCATTCGGAGACTCTATATATGTAACTGCAGGGTTAGAGCCAGACCGACTAGAGGAATGAGGAATGGCACCGCCTTCCCTCATGCCCCTATTCGGGAGTTCGCCCCTTTGCAAGCCCATGGACGGTTTGCATCTAACTTAGTTAATCTTATATATTAGTCTTTGTCTTGTAAATGTAGTTTACTTTATCCTTGTGTTAATGTATTGTAATGATATTGTATTGTGTATAATAAACCTATATATTTCCTTATCTTATGTAATCCTTATGCTCTGTTTCCATACCGCTACACTTATGGAATACTATACGCGTAGTTGAGCAGACTACAATGGTCTGTTCAATATACGTAGGAGCATAATGGAACGGTCCCGACTTTGAAAATATCAGAAATGTACTTTATCCAGATTCAAAAGGTGTTGAAGCAAAAAGAGATGAAGCCCACGGCCGGGATCGAACCGACAATCTTCTGATTAGAAGTCAGACGCCTTATCCATTAGGCCACGCGGGCTGACGCTCTCCTAATATCTTGGCACATCAAGTTCGAACTACAAGTCATTGGGTCCCGAGTTTGAAAATATCAGAAAAGTACTTTATCCAGATTCAAAAGGTGTTGAAGCAAAAAGAGATGAAGCCCACGGCCGGGATCGAACCGACAATCTTCTGATTAGAAGTCAGACGCCTTATCCATTAGGTCACACGGGCTGACGCTCTCGTTATATCTTGGCACATCAAGTTCGAACTACAAGTCATTGGGTCCACAATTTGAAAATATCAGAAATGTACTTTATCCAGATTCAAAAGGTGTTGAAGCAAAAAGAGATGAAGCCCACGGCCGGGATCGAACCGACAATCTTCTGATTAGAAGTCAGACGCCTTATCCATTAGGCCACGCGGGCTGACGCTCTCTTTATATCTTGGCACATCAAGTTCGAACTACAAGTCATTGGGTCCACACTTTGAAAATATCAGAAATGTACTTTATCCAGATTCAAAAGGTGTTGAAGCAAAAAGAGATGAAGCCCACGGCCGGGATCGAACCGACAATCTTCTGATTAGAAGTCAGACGCCTTATCCATTAGGCCACGCGGGCTGACGCTCTCCTAATATCTTGGCACATCAAGTTCGAACTACAAGTCATTGGGTCCACACTTTGAAAATATCAGAAATGTACTTTATCCAGATTCAAAAGGTGTTGAAGCAAAAAGAGATGAAGCCCACGGCCGGGATCGAACCGACAATCTTCTGATTAGAAGTCAGACGCCTTATCCATTAGGCCACGCGGGCTGACGCTCTCCTAATATCTTGGCACATCAAGTTCGAACTACAAGTCATTGGGTCCACACTTTGAAAATATCAGAAATGTACTTTATCCAGATTCAAAAGGTGTTGAAGCAAAAAGAGATGAAACCCACGGCCGGGATCGAACCGACAATCTTCTGATTAGAAGTCAGACGCCTTATCCATTAGGTCACACGGGCTGACGCTCTCCTAATATCTTGGCACATCAAGTTCGAACTACAAGTCATTGGGTCCCGACTTTGAAAATATCAGAAATGTACTTTATCCAGATTCAAAAGGTGTTGAAGAAAAAAGAGATGAAGCCCACGGCCGGGATCGAACCGACAATCTTCTGATTAGAAGTCAGACGCCTTATCCATTAGGCCACGCGGGCTGACGCTCTCGTTATATCTTGGCACATCAAGTTCGAACTACAAGTCATTGGGTCCACACTTTGAAAATATCAGAAATGTACTTTATCCAGATTCAAAAGGTGTTGAAGCAAAAAGAGATGAAGCCCACGGCCGGGATCGAACCGACAATCTTCTGATTAGAAGTCAGACGCCTTATCCATTAGGCCACACGGGCTGACGCTCTCGTTATATCTTGGCATATCAAGTTCGAACTACAAGTCATTGGGTCCACACTTTGAAAATATCAAAAATGTACTTTATCCAGATTCAAAAGGTGTTGAAGAAAAAAGAGATGAAGCCCACGGCCGGGATCGAACCGACAATCTTCTGATTAGAAGTCAGACGCCTTATCCATTAGGCCACGCGGGCTGACGCTCTCGTTATATCTTGGCACATCAAGTTCGAACTACAAGTCATTGGGTCCACACTTTGAAAATATCAGAAATGTACTTTATCCAGATTCAAAAGGTGTTGAAGCAAAAAGAGATGAAGCCCACGGCCGGGATCGAACCGACAATCTTCTGATTAGAAGTCAGACGCCTTATCCATTAGGCCACGCGGGCTGACGCTCTCCTAATATCTTGGCACATCAAGTTCGAACTACAAGTCATTGGGTCCCGACTTTGAAAATATCAGAAATGTACTTTATCCAGATTCAAAAGGTGTTGAAGCAAAAAGAGATGAAGCCCACGGCCGGGATCGAACCGACAATCTTCTGATTAGAAGTCAGACGCCTTATCCATTAGGCCACGCGGGCTGACGCTCTCTTTATATCTTGGCACATCAAGTTCGAACTACAAGTCATTGGGTCCCGAGTTTGAAAATATCAAAAATGTACTTTATCCAGATTCAAAAGGTGTTGAAGCAAAAAGAGATGAAGCCCACGGCCGGGATCGAACCGACAATCTTCTGATTAGAAGTCAGACGCCTTATCCATTAGGCCACGCGGGCTGACGCTCTCCTAATATCTTGGCATATCAAGTTCGAACTACAAGTCATTGGGTCCACAATTTGAAAATATCAGAAATGTACTTTATCCAGATTCAAAAGGTGTTGAAGCAAAAAGAGATGAAGCCCACGGCCGGGATCGAACCGACAATCTTCTGATTAGAAGTCAGACGCCTTATCCATTAGGCCACGCGGGCTGACGCTCTCTTTATATCTTGGCACATCAAGTTCGAACTACAAGTCATTGGGTCCACACTTTGAAAATATCAAAAATGTACTTTATCCAGATTCAAAAGGTGTTGAAGCAAAAAGAGATGAAGCCCACGGCCGGGATCGAACCGACAATCTTCTGATTAGAAGTCAGACGCCTTATCCATTAGGCCACGCGGGCTGACGCTCTCGTTATATCTTGGCACATCAAGTTCGAACTACAAGTCATTGGGTCCACAATTTGAAAATATCAAAAATGTACTTTATCCAGATTCAAAAGGTGTTGAAGCAAAAAGAGATGAAGCCCACGGCCGGGATCGAACCGACAATCTTCTGATTAGAAGTCAGACGCCTTATCCATTAGGCCACGCGGGCTGACGCTCTCTTTATATCTTGGCACATCAAGTTCGAACTACAAGTCATTGGGTCCCGACTTTGAAAATATCAAAAATGTACTTTATCCAGATTCAAAAGGTGTTGAAGCAAAAAGAGATGAAGCCCACGGCCGGGATCGAACCGACAATCTTCTGATTAGAAGTCAGACGCCTTATCCATTAGGCCACGCGGGCTGACGCTCTCTTTATATCTTGGCACATCAAGTTCGAACTACAAGTCATTGGGTCCCGAGTTTGAAAATATCAAAAATGTACTTTATCCAGATTCAAAAGGTGTTGAAGCAAAAAGAGATGAAGCCCACGGCCGGGATCGAACCGACAATCTTCTGATTAGAAGTCAGACGCCTTATCCATTAGGCCACGCGGGCTGACGCTCTCCTAATATCTTGGCACATCAAGTTCGAACTACAAGTCATTGGGTCCACAATTTGAAAATATCAAAAATGTACTTTATCCAGATTCAAAAGGTGTTGAAGCAAAAAGAGATGAAGCCCACGGCCGGGATCGAACCGACAATCTTCTGATTAGAAGTCAGACGCCTTATCCATTAGGCCCCGCGGGCTGACGCTCACGTTATATCTTGGCACATCAAGTTCGAACTACAAGTCATTGGGTCCACACTTTGAAAATATCAGAAATGTACTTTATCCAGATTCAAAAGGTGTTGAAGCAAAAAGAGATGAAGCCCACGGCCGGGATCGAACCGACAATCTTCTGATTAGAAGTCAGACGCCTTATCCATTAGGCCACGCGGGCTGACGCTCTCGTTATATCTTGGCACATCAAGTTCGAACTACAAGTCATTGGGTCCACACTTTGAAAATATCAGAAATGTACTTTATCCAGATTCAAAAGGTGTTGAAGCAAAAAGAGATGAAGCCCACGGCCGGGATCGAACCGACAATCTTCTGATTAGAAGTCAGACGCCTTATCCATTAGGCCACGCGGGCTGACGCTCTCGTTATATCTTGGCACATCAAGTTCGAACTACAAGTCATTGGGTCCACACTTTGAAAATATCAGAAATGTACTTTATCCAGATTCAAAAGGTGTTGAAGCAAAAAGAGATGAAGCCCACGGCCGGGATCGAACCGACAATCTTCTGATTAGAAGTCAGACGCCTTATCCATTAGGCCACGCGGGCTGACGCTCTCGTTATATCTTGGCACATCAAGTTCGAACTACAAGTCATTGGGTCCACACTTTGAAAATATCAGAAATGTACTTTATCCAGATTCAAAAGGTGTTGAAGCAAAAAGAGATGAAGCCCACGGCCGGGATCGAACCGACAATCTTCTGATTAGAAGTCAGACGCCTTATCCATTAGGCCACGCGGGCTGACGCTCTCGTTATATCTTGGCACATCAAGTTCGAACTACAAGTCATTGGGTCCCGACTTTGAAAATATCAGAAATGTACTTTATCCAGATTCAAAAGGTGTTGAAGCAAAAAGAGATGAAGCCCACGGCCGGGATCGAACCGACAATCTTCTGATTAGAAGTCAGACGCCTTATCCATTAGGCCACGCGGGCTGACGCTCTCCTAATATCTTGGCACATCAAGTTCGAACTACAAGTCATTGGGTCCCGAGTTTGAAAATATCAGAAAAGTACTTTATCCAGATTCAAAAGGTGTTGAAGCAAAAAGAGATGAAGCCCACGGCCGGGATCGAACCGACAATCTTCTGATTAGAAGTCAGACGCCTTATCCATTAGGTCACACGGGCTGACGCTCTCGTTATATCTTGGCACATCAAGTTCGAACTACAAGTCATTGGGTCCACAATTTGAAAATATCAGAAATGTACTTTATCCAGATTCAAAAGGTGTTGAAGCAAAAAGAGATGAAGCCCACGGCCGGGATCGAACCGACAATCTTCTGATTAGAAGTCAGACGCCTTATCCATTAGGCCACGCGGGCTGACGCTCTCTTTATATCTTGGCACATCAAGTTCGAACTACAAGTCATTGGGTCCACACTTTGAAAATATCAGAAATGTACTTTATCCAGATTCAAAAGGTGTTGAAGCAAAAAGAGATGAAGCCCACGGCCGGGATCGAACCGACAATCTTCTGATTAGAAGTCAGACGCCTTATCCATTAGGCCACGCGGGCTGACGCTCTCCTAATATCTTGGCACATCAAGTTCGAACTACAAGTCATTGGGTCCACACTTTGAAAATATCAGAAATGTACTTTATCCAGATTCAAAAGGTGTTGAAGCAAAAAGAGATGAAGCCCACGGCCGGGATCGAACCGACAATCTTCTGATTAGAAGTCAGACGCCTTATCCATTAGGCCACGCGGGCTGACGCTCTCCTAATATCTTGGCACATCAAGTTCGAACTACAAGTCATTGGGTCCACACTTTGAAAATATCAGAAATGTACTTTATCCAGATTCAAAAGGTGTTGAAGCAAAAAGAGATGAAGCCCACGGCCGGGATCGAACCGACAATCTTCTGATTAGAAGTCAGACGCCTTATCCATTAGGTCACACGGGCTGACGCTCTCCTAATATCTTGGCACATCAAGTTCGAACTACAAGTCATTGGGTCCCGACTTTGAAAATATCAGAAATGTACTTTATCCAGATTCAAAAGGTGTTGAAGAAAAAAGAGATGAAGCCCACGGCCGGGATCGAACCGACAATCTTCTGATTAGAAGTCAGACGCCTTATCCATTAGGCCACGCGGGCTGACGCTCTCGTTATATCTTGGCACATCAAGTTCGAACTACAAGTCATTGGGTCCACACTTTGAAAATATCAGAAATGTACTTTATCCAGATTCAAAAGGTGTTGAAGCAAAAAGAGATGAAGCCCACGGCCGGGATCGAACCGACAATCTTCTGATTAGAAGTCAGACGCCTTATCCATTAGGCCACACGGGCTGACGCTCTCGTTATATCTTGGCATATCAAGTTCGAACTACAAGTCATTGGGTCCACACTTTGAAAATATCAAAAATGTACTTTATCCAGATTCAAAAGGTGTTGAAGAAAAAAGAGATGAAGCCCACGGCCGGGATCGAACCGACAATCTTCTGATTAGAAGTCAGACGCCTTATCCATTAGGCCACGCGGGCTGACGCTCTCGTTATATCTTGGCACATCAAGTTCGAACTACAAGTCATTGGGTCCACACTTTGAAAATATCAGAAATGTACTTTATCCAGATTCAAAAGGTGTTGAAGCAAAAAGAGATGAAGCCCACGGCCGGGATCGAACCGACAATCTTCTGATTAGAAGTCAGACGCCTTATCCATTAGGCCACGCGGGCTGACGCTCTCCTAATATCTTGGCACATCAAGTTCGAACTACAAGTCATTGGGTCCCGACTTTGAAAATATCAGAAATGTACTTTATCCAGATTCAAAAGGTGTTGAAGCAAAAAGAGATGAAGCCCACGGCCGGGATCGAACCGACAATCTTCTGATTAGAAGTCAGACGCCTTATCCATTAGGCCACGCGGGCTGACGCTCTCTTTATATCTTGGCACATCAAGTTCGAACTACAAGTCATTGGGTCCCGAGTTTGAAAATATCAAAAATGTACTTTATCCAGATTCAAAAGGTGTTGAAGCAAAAAGAGATGAAGCCCACGGCCGGGATCGAACCGACAATCTTCTGATTAGAAGTCAGACGCCTTATCCATTAGGCCACGCGGGCTGACGCTCTCCTAATATCTTGGCATATCAAGTTCGAACTACAAGTCATTGGGTCCACAATTTGAAAATATCAGAAATGTACTTTATCCAGATTCAAAAGGTGTTGAAGCAAAAAGAGATGAAGCCCACGGCCGGGATCGAACCGACAATCTTCTGATTAGAAGTCAGACGCCTTATCCATTAGGCCACGCGGGCTGACGCTCTCTTTATATCTTGGCACATCAAGTTCGAACTACAAGTCATTGGGTCCACACTTTGAAAATATCAAAAATGTACTTTATCCAGATTCAAAAGGTGTTGAAGCAAAAAGAGATGAAGCCCACGGCCGGGATCGAACCGACAATCTTCTGATTAGAAGTCAGACGCCTTATCCATTAGGCCACGCGGGCTGACGCTCTCGTTATATCTTGGCACATCAAGTTCGAACTACAAGTCATTGGGTCCACAATTTGAAAATATCAAAAATGTACTTTATCCAGATTCAAAAGGTGTTGAAGCAAAAAGAGATGAAGCCCACGGCCGGGATCGAACCGACAATCTTCTGATTAGAAGTCAGACGCCTTATCCATTAGGCCACGCGGGCTGACGCTCTCTTTATATCTTGGCACATCAAGTTCGAACTACAAGTCATTGGGTCCCGAGTTTGAAAATATCAAAAATGTACTTTATCCAGATTCAAAAGGTGTTGAAGCAAAAAGAGATGAAGCCCACGGCCGGGATCGAACCGACAATCTTCTGATTAGAAGTCAGACGCCTTATCCATTAGGCCACGCGGGCTGACGCTCTCCTAATATCTTGGCACATCAAGTTCGAACTACAAGTCATTGGGTCCACAATTTGAAAATATCAGAAATGTACTTTATCCAGATTCAAAAGGTGTTGAAGCAAAAAGAGATGAAGCCCACGGCCGGGATCGAACCGACAATCTTCTGATTAGAAGTCAGACGCCTTATCCATTAGGCCACGCGGGCTGACGCTCTCCTAATATCTTGGCACATCAAGTTCGAACTACAAGTCATTGGGTCCCGAGTTTGAAAATATCAGAAAAGTACTTTATCCAGATTCAAAAGGTGTTGAAGCAAAAAGAGATGAAGCCCACGGCCGGGATCGAACCGACAATCTTCTGATTAGAAGTCAGACGCCTTATCCATTAGGTCACACGGGCTGACGCTCTCGTTATATCTTGGCACATCAAGTTCGAACTACAAGTCATTGGGTCCCGACTTTGAAAATATCAGAAAAGTACTTTATCCAGATTCAAAAGGTGTTGAAGCAAAAAGAGATGAAGCCCACGGCCGGGATCGAACCGACAATCTTCTGATTAGAAGTCAGACGCCTTATCCATTAGGCCACGCGGGCTGACGCTCTCCTAATATCTTGGCACATCAAGTTCGAACTACAAGTCATTGGGTCCACAATTTGAAAATATCAGAAAAGTACTTTATCCAGATTCAAAAGGTGTTGAAGCAAAAAGAGATGAAGCCCACGGCCGGGATCGAACCGACAATCTTCTGATTAGAAGTCAGACGCCTTATCCATTAGGCCACGCGGGCTGACGCTCTCGTTATATCTTGGCACATCAAGTTCGAACTACAAGTCATTGGGTCCCGACTTTGAAAATATCAAAAATGTACTTTATCCAGATTCAAAAGGTGTTGAAGAAAAAAGAGATGAAGCCCACGGCCGGGATCGAACCGACAATCTTCTGATTAGAAGTCAGACGCCTTATCCATTAGGCCACGCGGGCTGACGCTCTCGTTATATCTTGGCACATCAAGTTCGAACTACAAGTCATTGGGTCCCGACTTTGAAAATATCAAAAATGTACTTTATCCAGATTCAAAAGGTGTTGAAGCAAAAAGAGATGAAGCCCACGGCCGGGATCGAACCGACAATCTTCTGATTAGAAGTCAGACGCCTTATCCATTAGGCCACGCGGGCTGACGCTCTCTTTATATCTTGGCACATCAAGTTCGAACTACAAGTCATTGGGTCCCGAGTTTGAAAATATCAAAAATGTACTTTATCCAGATTCAAAAGGTGTTGAAGCAAAAAGAGATGAAGCCCACGGCCGGGATCGAACCGACAATCTTCTGATTAGAAGTCAGACGCCTTATCCATTAGGCCACGCGGGCTGACGCTCTTCTAATATCTTGGCACATCAAGTTCGAACTACAAGTCATTGGGTCCACAATTTGAAAATATCAGAAAAGTACTTTATCCAGATTCAAAAGGTGTTGAAGCAAAAAGAGATGAAGCCCACGGCCGGGATCGAACCGACAATCTTCTGATTAGAAGTCAGACGCCTTATCCATTAGGGCACGCGGGCTGACGCTCTCGTTATATCTTGGCACATCAATTTCGAACTACAAGTCATTGGGTCCATACTTTGAAAATATCAGAAATGTACTTTATCCAGATTCAAAAGGTGTTGAAGCAAAAAGAGATGAAGCCCACGGCCGGGATCGAACCGACAATCTTCTGATTAGAAGTCAGACGCCTTATCCATTAGGCCACGCGGGCTGACGCTCTCGTTATATCTTGGCACATCAAGTTCGAACTACAAGTCATTGGGTCCACACTTTGAAAATATCAGAAATGTACTTTATCCAGATTCAAAAGGTGTTGAAGCAAAAAGAGATGAAGCCCACGGCCGGGATCGAACCGACAATCTTCTGATTAGAAGTCAGACGCCTTATCCATTAGGCCACGCGGGCTGACGCTCTCCTAATATCTTGGCACATCAAGTTCGAACTACAAGTCATTGGGTCCACAATTTGAAAATATCAGAAATGTACTTTATCCAGATTCAAAAGGTGTTGAAGCAAAAAGAGATGAAGCCCACGGCCGGGATCGAACCGACAATCTTCTGATTAGAAGTCAGACGCCTTATCCATTAGGCCACGCGGGCTGACGCTCTCGTTATATCTTGGCACATCAAGTTCGAACTACAAGTCATTGGGTCCACAATTTGAAAATATCAGAAATGTACTTTATCCAGATTCAAAAGGTGTTGAAGCAAAAAGAGATGAAGCCCACGGCCGGGATCGAACCGACAATCTTCTGATTAGAAGTCAGACGCCTTATCCATTAGGCCACGCGGGCTGACGCTCTCGTTATATCTTGGCACATCAAGTTCGAACTACAAGTCATTGGGTCCACAATTTGAAAATATCAGAAATGTACTTTATCCAGATTCAAAAGGTGTTGAAGCAAAAAGAGATGAAGCCCACGGCCGGGATCGAACCGACAATCTTCTGATTAGAAGTCAGACGCCTTATCCATTAGGCCACGCGGGCTGACGCTCTCCTAATATCTTGGCACATCAAGTTCGAACTACAAGTCATTGGGTCCACAATTTGAAAATATTAGAAAAGTACTTTATCCAGATTCAAAAGGTGTTGAAGCAAAAAGAGATGAAGCCCACGGCCGGGATCGAACCGACAATCTTCTGATTAGAAGTCAGACGCCTTATCCATTAGGCCACGCGGGCTGACGCTCTCCTAATATCTTGGCACATCAAGTTCGAACTACAAGTCATTGGGTCCACAATTTGAAAATATCAGAAATGTACTTTATTCAGATTCAAAAGGTGTTGAAGCAAAAAGAGATGAAGCCCACGGCCGGGATCGAACCGACAATCTTCTGATTAGAAGTCAGACGCCTTATCCATTAGGCCACGCGGGCTGACGCTCTCTTTATATCTTGGCACATCAAGTTCGAACTACAAGTCATTGGGTCCCGAGTTTGAAAATATCAAAAATGTACTTTATCCAGATTCAAAAGGTGTTGAAGCAAAAAGAGATGAAGCCCACGGCCGGGATCGAACCGACAATCTTCTGATTAGAAGTCAGACGCCTTATCCATTAGGCCACGCGGGCTGACGCTCTCCTAATATCTTGGCACATCAAGTTCGAACTACAAGTCATTGGGTCCACAATTTGAAAATATCAGAAATGTACTTTATCCAGATTCAAAAGGTGTTGAAGCAAAAAGAGATGAAGCCCACGGCCGGGATCGAACCGACAATCTTCTGATTAGAAGTCAGACGCCTTATCCATTAGGCCACGCGGGCTGACGCTCTCCTAATATCTTGGCACATCAAGTTCGAACTACAAGTCATTGGGTCCACAATTTGAAAATATCAGAAAAGTACTTTATCCAGATTCAAAAGGTGTTGAAGCAAAAAGAGATGAAGCCCACGGCCGGGATCGAACCGACAATCTTCTGATTAGAAGTCAGACGCCTTATCCATTAGGTCACACGGGCTGACGCTCTCGTTATATCTTGGCACATCAAGTTCGAACTACAAGTCATTGGGTCCCGACTTTGAAAATATCAGAAAAGTACTTTATCCAGATTCAAAAGGTGTTGAAGCAAACAGAGATGAAGCCCACGGCCGGGATCGAACCGACAATCTTCTGATTAGAAGTCAGACGCCTTATCCATTAGGCCACGCGGGCTGACGCTCTCTTTATATCTTGGCACATCAAGTTCGAACTACAAGTCATTGGGTCCCGAGTTTGAAAATATCAGAAATGTACTTTATCCAGATTCAAAAGGTGTTGAAGCAAAAAGAGATGAAGCCCACGGCCGGGATCGAACCGACAATCTTCTGATTAGAAGTCAGACGCCTTATCCATTAGGTCACACGGGCTGACGCTCTCGTTATATCTTGGCACATCAAGTTCGAACTACAAGTCATTGGGTCCCGAGTTTGAAAATATCAAAAATGTACTTTATCCAGATTCAAAAGGTGTTGAAGCAAAAAGAGATGAAGCCCACGGCCGGGATCGAACCGACAATCTTCTGATTAGAAGTCAGACGCCTTATCCATTAGGCCACGCGGGCTGACGCTCTCGTTATATCTTGGCACATCAAGTTCGAACTACAAGTCATTGGGTCCACACTTTGAAAATATCAGAAATGTACTTTATCCAGATTCAAAAGGTGTTGAAGCAAAAAGAGATGAAGCCCACGGCCGGGATCGAACCGACAATCTTCTGATTAGAAGTCAGACGCCTTATCCATTAGGTCACACGGGCTGACGCTCTCTTTATATCTTGGCACATCAAGTTCGAACTACAAGTCATTGGGTCCCGAGTTTGAAAATATCAAAAATGTACTTTATCCAGATTCAAAAGGTGTTGAAGCAAAAAGAGATGAAGCCCACGGCCGGGATCGAACCGACAATCTTCTGATTAGAAGTCAGACGCCTTATCCATTAGGCCACGCGGGCTGACGCTCTCCTAATATCTTGGCACATCAAGTTCGAACTACAAGTCATTGGGTCCACACTTTGAAAATATCAGAAATGTACTTTATCCAGATTCAAAAGGTGTTGAAGCAAAAAGAGATGAAGCCCACGGCCGGGATCGAACCGACAATCTTCTGATTAGAAGTCAGACGCCTTATCCATTAGGCCACGCGGGCTGACGCTCTCTTTATATCTTGGCACATCAAGTTCGAACTACAAGTCATTGGGTCCCGAGTTTGAAAATATCAAAAATGTACTTTATCCAGATTCAAAAGGTGTTGAAGCAAAAAGAGATGAAGCCCACGGCCGGGATCGAACCGACAATCTTCTGATTAGAAGTCAGACGCCTTATCCATTAGGCCACGCGGGCTGACGCTCTCCTAATATCTTGGCACATCAAGTTCGAACTACAAGTCATTGGGTCCACAATTTGAAAATATCAGAAATGTACTTTATCCAGATTCAAAAGGTGTTGAAGCAAAAAGAGATGAAGCCCACGGCCGGGATCGAACCGACAATCTTCTGATTAGAAGTCAGACGCCTTATCCATTAGGCCACGCGGGCTGACGCTCTCCTAATATCTTGGCACATCAAGTTCGAACTACAAGTCATTGGGTCCACAATTTGAAAATATCAGAAAAGTACTTTATCCAGATTCAAAAGGTGTTGAAGCAAAAAGAGATGAAGCCCACGGCCGGGATCGAACCGACAATCTTCTGATTAGAAGTCAGACGCCTTATCCATTAGGTCACACGGGCTGACGCTCTCGTTATATCTTGGCACATCAAGTTCGAACTACAAGTCATTGGGTCCCGACTTTGAAAATATCAGAAAAGTACTTTATCCAGATTCAAAAGGTGTTGAAGCAAAAAGAGATGAAGCCCACGGCCGGGATCGAACCGACAATCTTCTGATTAGAAGTCAGACGCCTTATCCATTAGGCCACGCGGGCTGACGCTCTCTTTATATCTTGGCACATCAAGTTCGAACTACAAGTCATTGGGTCCCGAGTTTGAAAATATCAAAAATGTACTTTATCCAGATTCAAAAGGTGTTGAAGCAAAAAGAGATGAAGCCCACGGCCGGGATCGAACCGACAATCTTCTGATTAGAAGTCAGACGCCTTATCCATTAGGCCACGCGGGCTGACGCTCTCCTAATATCTTGGCACATCAAGTTCGAACTACAAGTCATTGGGTCCACAATTTGAAAATATCAGAAAAGTACTTTATCCAGATTCAAAAGGTGTTGAAGCAAAAAGAGATGAAGCCCACGGCCGGGATCGAACCGACAATCTTCTGATTAGAAGTCAGACGCCTTATCCATTAGGTCACACGGGCTGACGCTCTCGTTATATCTTGGCACATCAAGTTCGAACTACAAGTCATTGGGTCCCGACTTTGAAAATATCAGAAAAGTACTTTATCCAGATTCAAAAGGTGTTGAAGCAAAAAGAGATGAAGCCCACGGCCGGGATCGAACCGACAATCTTCTGATTAGAAGTCAGACGCCTTATCCATTAGGCCACGCGGGCTGACGCTCTCCTAATATCTTGGCACATCAAGTTCGAACTACAAGTCATTGGGTCCACAATTTGAAAATATCAGAAAAGTACTTTATCCAGATTCAAAAGGTGTTGAAGCAAAAAGAGATGAAGCCCACGGCCGGGATCGAACCGACAATCTTCTGATTAGAAGTCAGACGCCTTATCCATTAGGTCACACGGGCTGACGCTCTCGTTATATCTTGGCACATCAAGTTCGAACTACAAGTCATTGGGTCCCGACTTTGAAAATATCAAAAATGTACTTTATCCAGATTCAAAAGGTGTTGAAGAAAAAAGAGATGAAGCCCACGGCCGGGATCGAACCGACAATCTTCTGATTAGAAGTCAGACGCCTTATCCATTAGGCCACGCGGGCTGACGCTCTCGTTATATCTTGGCACATCAATTTCGAACTACAAGTCATTGGGTCCATACTTTGAAAATATCAAAAATGTACTTTATCCAGATTCAAAAGGTGTTGAAGCAAAAAGAGATGAAGCCCACGGCCGGGATCGAACCGACAATCTTCTGATTAGAAGTCAGACGCCTTATCCATTAGGCCACGCGGGCTGACGCTCTCCTAATATCTTGGCACATCAAGTTCGAACTACAAGTCATTGGGTCCACAATTTGAAAATATCAGAAATGTACTTTATCCAGATTCAAAAGGTGTTGAAGCAAAAAGAGATGAAGCCCACGGCCGGGATCGAACCGACAATCTTCTGATTAGAAGTCAGACGCCTTATCCATTAGGCCACGCGGGCTGACGCTCTCCTAATATCTTGGCACATCAAGTTCGAACTACAAGTCATTGGGTCCACAATTTGAAAATATCAGAAAAGTACTTTATCCAGATTCAAAAGGTGTTGAAGCAAAAAGAGATGAAGCCCACGGCCGGGATCGAACCGACAATCTTCTGATTAGAAGTCAGACGCCTTATCCATTAGGTCACACGGGCTGACGCTCTCGTTATATCTTGGCACATCAAGTTCGAACTACAAGTCATTGGGTCCCGACTTTGAAAATATCAAAAATGTACTTTATCCAGATTCAAAAGGTGTTGAAGAAAAAAGAGATGAAGCCCACGGCCGGGATCGAACCGACAATCTTCTGATTAGAAGTCAGACGCCTTATCCATTAGGCCACGCGGGCTGACGCTCTCGTTATATCTTGGCACATCAATTTCGAACTACAAGTCATTGGGTCCATACTTTGAAAATATCAAAAATGTACTTTATCCAGATTCAAAAGGTGTTGAAGCAAAAAGAGATGAAGCCCACGGCCGGGATCGAACCGACAATCTTCTGATTAGAAGTCAGACGCCTTATCCATTAGGCCACGCGGGCTGACGCTCTCCTAATATCTTGGCACATCAAGTTCGAACTACAAGTCATTGGGTCCACAATTTGAAAATATCAGAAATGTACTTTATCCAGATTCAAAAGGTGTTGAAGCAAAAAGAGATGAAGCCCACGGCCGGGATCGAACCGACAATCTTCTGATTAGAAGTCAGACGCCTTATCCATTAGGCCACGCGGGCTGACGCTCTCCTAATATCTTGGCACATCAAGTTCGAACTACAAGTCATTGGGTCCACAATTTGAAAATATCAGAAAAGTACTTTATCCAGATTCAAAAGGTGTTGAAGCAAAAAGAGATGAAGCCCACGGCCGGGATCGAACCGACAATCTTCTGATTAGAAGTCAGACGCCTTATCCATTAGGTCACACGGGCTGACGCTCTCGTTATATCTTGGCACATCAAGTTCGAACTACAAGTCATTGGGTCCCGACTTTGAAAATATCAAAAATGTACTTTATCCAGATTCAAAAGGTGTTGAAGAAAAAAGAGATGAAGCCCACGGCCGGGATCGAACCGACAATCTTCTGATTAGAAGTCAGACGCCTTATCCATTAGGCCACGCGGGCTGACGCTCTCGTTATATCTTGGCACATCAATTTCGAACTACAAGTCATTGGGTCCATACTTTGAAAATATCAAAAATGTACTTTATCCAGATTCAAAAGGTGTTGAAGCAAAAAGAGATGAAGCCCACGGCCGGGATCGAACCGACAATCTTCTGATTAGAAGTCAGACACCTTATCCATTAGGGCACGCGGGCTGACGCTCTCGTTATATCTTGGCACATCAATTTCGAACTACAAGTCATTGGGTCCATACTTTGAAAATATCAGAAATGTACTTTATCCAGATTCAAAAGGTGTTGAAGCAAAAAGAGATGAAGCCCACGGCCGGGATCGAACCGACAATCTTCTGATTAGAAGTCAGACGCCTTATCCATTAGGCCACGCGGGCTGACGCTCTCGTTATATCTTGGCACATCAAGTTCGAACTACAAGTCATTGGGTCCCGACTTTGAAAATATCAAAAATGTACTTTATCCAGATTCAGATGGTGTTGAAGCAAAAAGAGATGAAGCCCACGGCCGAGATCGAACCGACAATCTTCTGATTAGAAGTCAGACGCCTTATCCAATAGGCCACGCGGGCTGACGCTCTCGTTATATCTTGGCACATCAAGTTCGAACTACAAGTCATTGGGTTCATACTTTGAAAATATCAGAAATGTACTTTATCCAGATTCAGAAGGTGTTGAAGCAAAAAGAGATGAAGCCCACGGCCGGGATCGAACCGACAATCTTCTGATTAGAAGTCAGACGCCTTATCCATTAGGCCACGCGGGCTGACGCTCTCTTTATATCTTGGCACATCAAGTTCGAACTACAAGTCATTGGGTCCACACTTTGAAAATATCAGAAATGTACTTTATCCACATTCAAAAGGTGTTGAAGAAAAAAGAGATGAAGCCCACGGCCGGGATCGAACCGACAATCTTCTGATTAGAAGTCAGACGCCTTATCCATTAGGCCACGCGGGCTGACGCTCTCGTTATATCTTGGCACATCAAGTTCGAACTACAAGTCATTGGGTCAACACTTTGAAAATATCAGAAATGTACTTTATCCACATTCAAAAGGTGTTGAAGAAAAAAGAGATGAAGCCCACGGCCGGGATCGAACCGACAATCTTCTGATTAGAAGTCAGACGCCTTATCCATTAGGCCACGCGGGCTGACGCTCTCTTTATATCTTGGCACATCAAGTTCGAACTACAAGTCATTGGGTCCATACTTTGAAAATATCAGAAATGTACTTTATCCAGATTCAAAAGGTGTTGAAGCAAAAAGAGATGAAGCCCACGGCCGGGATCGAACCGACAATCTTCTGATTAGAAGTCAGACGCCTTATCCATTAGGCCACGCGGGCTGACGCTCTCTTTATATCTTGGCACATCAAGTTCGATCTACAAGTCATTGGGTCCACACTTTGAAAATATCAGAAATGTACTTTATCCAGATTCAAAAGGTGTTGAAGCAAAAAGAGATGAAGCCCACGGCCGGGATCGAACCGACAATCTTCTGATTAGAAGTCAGACGAATTATCCATTAGGCCACGCGGGCTGACGCTCTCTTTATATCTTGGCACATCAAGTTCGAACTACAAGTCATTGGGTCCACACTTTGAAAATATCAGAAATGTACTTTATCCACATTCAAAAGGTGTTGAAGAAAAAAGAGATGAAGCCCACGGCCGGGATCGAACCGACAATCTTCTGATTAGAAGTCAGACGCCTTATCCATTAGGCCACGCGGGCTGACGCTCTCGTTATATCTTGGCACATCAAGTTCGAACTACAAGTCATTGGGTCAACACTTTGAAAATATCAGAAATGTACTTTATCCACATTCAAAAGGTGTTGAAGAAAAAAGAGATGAAGCCCACGGCCGGGATGGAACCGACAATCTTCTGATTAGAAGTCAGACGCCTTATCCATTAGGCCACGCGGGCTGACGCTCTCTTTATATCTTGGCACATCAAGTTCGAACTACAAGTCATTGGGTCCATACTTTGAAAATATCAGAAATGTACTTTATCCAGATTCAAAAGGTGTTGAAGCAAAAAGAGATGAAGCCCACGGCCGGGATCGAACCGACAATCTTCTGATTAGAAGTCAGACGCCTTATCCATTAGGCCACGCGGGCTGACGCTCTCTTTATATCTTGGCACATCAAGTTCGATCTACAAGTCATTGGGTCCACACTTTGAAAATATCAGAAATGTACTTTATCCAGATTCAAAAGGTGTTGAAGCAAAAAGAGATGAAGCCCACGGCCGGGATCGAACCGACAATCTTCTGATTAGAAGTCAGACGAATTATCCATTAGGCCACGCGGGCTGACGCTCTCTTTATATCTTGGCACATCAATTTCGAACTACAAGTCATTGGGTCCATACTTTGAAAATATCAGAAATGTTCTTTATCCACATTCAAAAGGTGTTGAAGAAAAAAGAGATGAAGCCCACGGCCGGGATCGAACCGACAATCTTCTGATTAGAAGTCAGACGCCTTATCCATTAGGCCACGCGGGCTGACGCTCTCTTTATATCTTGGCACATCAATTTCGAACTACAAGTCATTGGGTCCATACTTTGAAAATATCAGAAATGTACTTTATCCACATTCAAAAGGTGTTGAAGAAAAAAGAGATGAAGCCCACGGCCGGGATCGAACCGACAATCTTCTGATTAGAAGTCAGACGAATTATCCATTAGGCCACGCGGGCTGACGCTCTCTTTATATCTTGGCACATCAAGTTCGAACTACAAGTCATTGGGTCCACACTTTGAAAATATCAGAAATGTACTTTATCCACATTCAAAAGGTGTTGAAGAAAAAAGAGATGAAGCCCACGGCCGGGATCGAACCGACAATCTTCTGATTAGAAGTCAGACGCCTTATCCATTAGGCCACGCGGGCTGACGCTCTCTTTATATCTTGGCACATCAAGTTCGATCTACAAGTCATTGGGTCCACACTTTGAAAATATCAGAAATGTACTTTATCCAGATTCAAAAGGTGTTGAAGCAAAAAGAGATGAAGCCCACGGCCGGGATCGAACCGACAATCTTCTGATTAGAAGTCAGACGCCTTATCCATTAGGCCACGCGGGCTGACGCTCTCTTCATATCTTGGCACATCAAGTTCGAACTACAAGTCATTGGGTCCACACTTTGAAAATATCAGAAATGTACTTTATCCAGATTCAAAAGGTGTTGAAGCAAAAAGAGATGAAGCCCACGGCCGGGATCGAACCGACAATCTTCTGATTAGAAGTCAGACGCCTTATCCATTAGGCCACGCGGGCTGACGCTCTCTTCATATCTTGGCACATCAAGTTCGAACTACAAGTCATTGGGTCCACACTTTGAAAATATCAGAAATGTACTTTATCCAGATTCAAAAGGTGTTGAAGCAAAAAGAGATGAAGCCCACGGCCGGGATCGAACCGACAATCTTCTGATTAGAAGTCAGACGCCTTATCCATTAGGCCACGCGGGCTGACGCTCTCGTTATATCTTGGCACATCAAGTTCGAACTACAAGTCATTGGGTCCACACTTTGAAAATATCAAAAATGTACTTTATCCAGACTCAGAAGGTGTTGAAGCAAAAAGAGATGAAGCCCACGGCCGGGATCGAACCGACAATCTTCTGATTAGAAGTCAGACGCCTTATCCATTAGGCCACGCGGGCTGACGCTCTCGTTATATCTTGGCACATCAAGTTCGAACTACAAGTCATTGGGTCCATACTTTGAAAATATCAGAAATGTACTTTATCCAGATTCAAAAGGTGTTGAAGCAAAAAGAGATGAAGCCCACGGCCGGGATCGAACCGACAATCTTCTGATTAGAAGTCAGACGCCTTATCCATTAGGCCACGCGGGCTGACGTTCTCGTTATATCTTGGCACATCAAGTTCGAACTACAAGTCATTGGGTCCACACTTTGAAAATATCAGAAATGTAATTTATCCACATTCAAAAGGTGTTGAAGCAAAAAGAGATGAAGCCCACGGCCGGGATCGAACCGACAATCTTCTGATTAGAAGTCAGACGCCTTATCCATTAGGCCAAGCGGGCTGATGCTCTCGTTATATCTTGGCACATCAAGTTCGAACTACAAGTCATTGGGTCCACACTTTGAAAATATCAAAAATGTACTTTATCCAGATTCAGAAGGTGTTGAAGCAAAAAGAGATGAAGCCCACGGCCGGGATCGAACCGACAATCTTCTGATTAGAAGTCAGACGCCTTATCCATTAGGCCACGCGGGCTGACGCTCTCGTTATATCTTGGCACATCAAGTTCGAACTACAAGTCATTGGGTCCATACTTTGAAAATATCAGAAATGTACTTTATCCAGATTCAAAAGGTGTTGAAGCAAAAAGAGATGAAGCCCACGGCCGGGATCGAACCGACAATCTTCTGATTAGAAGTCAGACGCCTTATCCATTAGGCCACGCGGGCTGACGCTCTCGTTATATCTTGGCACATCAAGTTCGAACTACAAGTCATTGGGTCCATACTTTGAAAATATCAGAAATGTACTTTATCCAGATTCAAAAGGTGTTGAAGCAAAAAGAGATGAAGCCCACGGCCGGGATCGAACCGACAATCTTCTGATTAGAAGTCAGACGCCTTATCCATTAGGCCACGCGGGCTGACGCTCTCGTTATATCTTGGCACATCAAGTTCGAACTACAAGTCATTGGGTCCACACTTTGAAAATATCAGAAATGTACTTTATCCAGATTCAAAAGGTGTTGAAGCAAAAAGAGATGAAGCCCACGGCCGGGATCGAACCGACAATCTTCTGATTAGAAGTCAGACGCCTTATCCATTAGGCCACGCGGGCTGACGCTCTCGTTATATCTTGGCACATCAAGTTCGAACTACAAGTCATTGGGTCCACACTTTGAAAATATCAGAAATGTACTTTATCCAGATTCAAAAGGTGTTGAAGCAAAAAGAGATGAAGCCCACGGCCGGGATCTAACCTACAATCTTCTGATTAGAAGTCAGACGCCTTATCCATTAGGCCACGCGGGCTGACGCTCTCGTTATATCTTGGCACATCAAGTTCGAACTACAAGTCATTGGGTCCACACTTTGAAAATATCAGAAATGTACTTTATCCAGATTCAAAAGGTGTTGAAGCAAAAAGAGATGAAGCCCACGGCCGGGATCGAACCGACAATCTTCTGATTAGAAGTCAGACGCCTTATCCATTAGGCCACGCGGGCTGACGCTCTCGTTATATCTTGGCACATCAAGTTCGAACTACAAGTCATTGGGTCCACACTTTGAAAATATCAGAAATGTACTTTATCCAGATTCAAAAGGTGTTGAAGCAAAAAGAGATGAAGCCCACGGCCGGGATCGAACCGACAATCTTCTGATTAGAAGTCAGACCCCTTATCCATTAGGCCACGCGGGCTGACGCTCTCGTTATATCTTGGCACATCAAGTTCGAACTACAAGTCATTGGGTCCACACTTTGAAAATATCAGAAATGTACTTTATCCAGATTCAAAATGTGTTGAAGCAAAAAGAGATGAAGCCCACGGCCGGGATCGAACCGACAATCTTCTGATTAGAAGTCAGACGCCTTATCCATTAGGCCACGCGGGCTGACGCTCTCGTTATATCTTGGCACATCAAGTTCGAACTACAAGTCATTGGGTCCACACTTTGAAAATATCAGAAATGTACTTTATCCAGATTCAAAAGATGTTGAAGCAAAAAGAGATGAAGCCCACGGCCGGGATCGAACCGACAATCTTCTGATTAGAAGTCAGACGCCTTATCCATTAGGCCACGCGGGCTGACGCTCTCGTTATATCTTGGCACATCAAGTTCGAACTACAAGTCATTGGGTCCACACTTTGAAAATATCAGAAATGTACTTTATCCAGATTCAAAATGTGTTGAAGCAAAAAGAGATGAAGCCCACGGCCGGGATCGAACCGACAATCTTCTGATTAGAAGTCAGACGCCTTATCCATTAGGCCACGCGGGCTGACGCTCTCGTTATATCTTGGCACATCAAGTTCGAACTACAAGTCATTGGGTCCATACTTTGAAAATATCAGAAATGTACTTTATCCAGATTGAAAAGATGTTGAAGCAAAAAGAGATGAAGCCCACGGCCGGGATCGAACCGACAATCTTCTGATTAGAAGTCAGACCCCTTATCCATTAGGCCACGCGGGCTGACGCTCTCGTTATATCTTGGCACATCAAGTTCGAACTACAAGTCATTGGGTCCACACTTTGAAAATATCAGAAATGTACTTTATCCAGATTCAAAATGTGTTGAAGCAAAAAGAGATGAAGCCCACGGCCGGGATCGAACCGACAATCTTCTGATTAGAAGTCAGACGCCTTATCCATTAGGCCACGCGGGCTGACGCTCTCGTTATATCTTGGCACATCAAGTTCGAACTACAAGTCATTGGGTCCACACTTTGAAAATATCAGAAATGTACTTTATCCAGATTCAAAAGATGTTGAAGCAAAAAGAGATGAAGCCCACGGCCGGGATCGAACCGACAATCTTCTGATTAGAAGTCAGACGCCTTATCCATTAGGCCACGCGGGCTGACGCTCTCGTTATATCTTGGCACATCAAGTTCGAACTACAAGTCATTGGGTCCACACTTTGAAAATATCAGAAATGTACTTTATCCAGATTCAGAAGGTGTTGAAGCAAAATGAGATGAAGCCCACGTCCGAGATCGAACCGACAATCTTCTGATTAGAAGTCAGACGCCTTATCCATTAGGCCACGCGGGCTGACGTTCTCGTTATATCTTGGCACATCAAGTTCGAACTACAAGTCATTGGGTCCACACTTTGAAAATATCAGAAATGTACTTTATCCAGATTCAAAAGGTGTTGAAGCAAAAAGAGATAAAGCCCACGGCCGGGATCGAACCGACAATCTTCTGATTAGAAGTCAGACGCCTTATCCATTAGGCCACGCGGGCTGACGCTCTCGTTATATCTTGGCACATCAAGTTCGAACTACAAGTCATTGGGTCCACACTTTGAAAATATCAGAAATGTACTTTATCCAGATTCAAAAGGTGTTGAAGCAAAAAGAGATAAAGCCCACGGCCGGGATCGAACCGACAATCTTCTGATTAGAAGTCAGACGCCTTATCCATTAGGCCACGCGGGCTGACGCTCTCGTTATATCTTGGCACATCAAGTTCGAACTACAAGTCATTGGGTCCACACTTTGAAAATATCAGAAATGTACTTTATCCAGATTCAAAAGGTGTTGAAGCAAAAATAGATAAAGCCCACGGCCGGGATCGAACCGACAATCTTCTGATTAGAAGTCAGACGCCTTATCCATTAGGCCACGCGGGCTGACGCTCTCGTTATATCTTGGCACATCAAGTTCGAACTACAAGTCATTGGGTCCACACTTTGAAAATATCAGAAATGTACTTTATCCAGATTCAAAAGGTGTTGAAGCAAAAAGAGATAAAGCCCACGGCCGGGATCGAACCGACAATCTTCTGATTAGAAGTCAGACGCCTTATCCATTAGGCCACGCGGGCTGACGCTCTCGTTATATCTTGGCACATCAAGTTCGAACTACAAGTCATTGGGTCCACACTTTGAAAATATCAGAAATGTACTTTATCCAGATTCAAAAGATGTTGAAGCAAAAAGAGATGAAGCCCACGGCCGGGATCGAACCGACAATCTTCTGATTAGAAGTCAGACGCCTTATCCATTAGGCCACGCGGGCTGACGCTCTCGTTATATCTTGGCACATCAAGTTCGAACTACAAGTCATTGGGTCCACACTTTGAAAATATCAGAAATGTACTTTATCCAGATTCAAAAGGTGTTGAAGCAAAAAGAGATAAAGCCCACGGCCGGGATCGAACCGACAATCTTCTGATTAGAAGTCAGACGCCTTATCCATTAGGCCACGCGGGCTGACGCTCTCGTTATATCTTGGCACATCAAGTTGGAACTACAAGTCATTGGGTCCACACTTTGAAAATATCAGAAATGTACTTTATCCAGATTCAAAAGGTGTTGAAGCAAAAAGAGATAAAGCCCACGGCCGGGATCGAACCGACAATCTTCTGATTAGAAGTCAGACGCCTTATCCATTAGGCCACGCGGGCTGACGCTCTCGTTATATCTTGGCACATCAAGTTCGAACTACAAGTCATTGGGTCCACACTTTGAAAATATCAGAAATGTACTTTATCCAGATTCAAAAGGTGTTGAAGCAAAAAGAGATAAAGCCCACGGCCGGGATCGAACCGACAATCTTCTGATTAGAAGTCAGACGCCTTATCCATTAGGCCACGCGGGCTGACGCTCTCTTTATATCTTGGCACATCAAGTTCGAACTACAAGTCATTGGGTCCCGACTTTGAAAATATCAGAAATGTACTTTATCCAGATTCAAAAGGTGTTGAAGCAAAAAGAGATAAAGCCCACGGCCGGGATCGAACCGACAATCTTCTGATTAGAAGTCAGACGCCTTATCCATTAGGCCACGCGGGCTGACGCTCTCGTTATATCTTGGCACATCAAGTTCGAACTACAAGTCATTGGGTCCACACTTTGAAAATATCAGAAATGTACTTTATCCAGATTCAAAAGGTGTTGAAGCAAAAAGAGATAAAGCCCACGGCCGGGATCGAACCGACAATCTTCTGATTAGAAGTCAGACGCCTTATCCATTAGGCCACGCGGGCTGACGCTCTCGTTATATCTTGGCACATCAAGTTCGAACTACAAGTCATTGGGTCCCGACTTTGAAAATATCAAAAATGTACTTTATCCAGATTCAGAAGGTGTTGAAGCAAAAAGAGATGAAGCCCACGTCCGAGATCGAACCGACAATCTTCTGATTAGAAGTCAGACGCCTTATCCATTAGGCCACGCGGGCTGACGTTCTCGTTATATCTTGGCACATCAAGTTCGAACTACAAGTCATTGGGTCCACACTTTGAAAATATCAGAAATGTACTTTATCCAGATTCAAAAGGTGTTGAAGCAAAAAGAGATAAAGCCCACGGCCGGGATCGAACCGCCAATCTTCTGATTAGAAGTCAGACGCCTTATCCATTAGGCCACGCGGGCTGACGCTCTCTTTATATCTTGGCACATCAAGTTCGAACTACAACTCATTGGGTCCCGACTTTGAAAATATCAAAAATGTACTTTATCCAGATTCAGAAGGTGTTGAAGCAAAAAGAGATGAAGCCCACGGCCGGGATCGAACCGACAATCTTCTGATTAGAAGTCAGACGCCTTATCCATTAGGCCACGCGGGCTGACGCTCTCGTTATATCTTGGCACATCAAGTTCGAACTACAAGTCATTGGGTCCACACTTTGAAAATATCAAAAATGTACTTTATCCAGATTCAGAAGGTGTTGAAGCAAAAAGAGATGAAGCCCACGGCCGGGATCGAACCGACAATCTTCTGATTAGAAGTCAGACGCCTTATCCATTAGGCCACGCGGGCTGACGCTCTCGTTATATCTTGGCACATCAAGTTCGAACTACAAGTCATTGGGTCCATACTTTGAAAATATCAGAAATGTACTTTATCCAGATTCAAAAGGTGTTGAAGCAAAAAGAGATAAAGCCCACGGCCGGGATCGAACCGACAATCTTCTGATTAGAAGTCAGACGCCTTATTCATTAGGCCACGCGGGCTGACGCTCTCGTTATATCTTGGCACATCAAGTTCGAACTACAAGTCATTGGGTCCACACTTTGAAAATATCAGAAATGTACTTTATCCAGATTCAAAAGGTGTTGAAGCAAAAAGAGATAAAGCCCACGGCCGGGATCGAACCGACAATCTTCTGATTAGAAGTCAGACGCCTTATCAATTAGGCCACGCGGGCTGACGCTCTCGTTATATCTTGGCACATCAAGTTCGAACTACAAGTCATTGGGTCCATACTTTGAAAATATCAGAAATGTACTTTATCCAGATTCAAAAGGTGTTGAAGCAAAAAGAGATGAAGCCCACGGCCGGGATCGAACCGACAATCTTCTGATTAGAAGTCAGACGCCTTATCCATTAGGCCACGCGGGCTGACGCTCTCGTTATATCTTGGCACATCAAGTTCGAACTACAAGTCATTGGGTCCATACTTTGAAAATATCAGAAATGTACTTTATCCAGATTCAAAAGGTGTTGAAGCAAAAAGAGATGAAGCCCACGGCCGGGATCGAACCGACAATCTTCTGATTAGAAGTCAGACGCCTTATCCATTAGGCCACGCGGGCTGACGCTCTCGTTATATCTTGGCACATCAAGTTCGAACTACAAGTCATTGGGTCCATACTTTGAAAATATCAGAAATGTACTTTATCCAGAATCAGAAGGTGTTGAAGCAAAAAGAGATGAAGCCCACGGCCGGGATCGAACCGACAATCTTCTGATTAGAAGTCAGACGCCTTATCCATTAGGCCACGCGGGCTGACGCTCTCTTTATATCTTGGCACATCAAGTTCGAACTACAAGTCATTGGGTCCACACTTTGAAAATATCAGAAATGTACTTTATCCAGATTCAGAAGGTGTTGAAGCAAAATGAGATGAAGCCCACGTCCGAGATCGAACCGACAATCTTCTGATTAGAAGTCAGACGCCTTATCCATTAGGCCACGCGGGCTGACGTTCTCGTTATATCTTGGCACATCAAGTTCGAACTACAAGTCATTGGGTCCACACTTTGAAAATATCAGAAATGTACTTTATCCACATTCAAAAGGTGTTGAAGCAAAAAGAGATGAAGCCCACGGCCGGGATCGAACCGACAATCTTCTGATTAGAAGTCAGACGCCTTATCAATTAGGCCACGCGGGCTGACGCTCTCGTTATATCTTGGCACATCAAGTTCGAACTACAAGTCATTGGGTCCATACTTTGAAAATATCAGAAATGTACTTTATCCAGATTCAAAAGGTGTTGAAGCAAAAAGAGATGAAGCCCACGGCCGGGATCGAACCGACAATCTTCTGATTAGAAGTCAGACGCCTTATCCATTAGGCCACGCGGGCTGACGCTCTCGTTATGTCTTGGCACATCAAGTTCGAACTACAAGTCATTGGGTCCATACTTTGAAAATATCAGAAATGTACTTTATCCAGATTCAAAAGGTGTTGAAGCAAAAAGAGATGAAGCCCACGGCCGGGATCGAACCGACAATCTTCTGATTAGAAGTCAGACGCCTTATCCATTAGGCCACGCGGGCTGACGCTCTCGTTATATCTTGGCACATCAAGTTCGAACTACAAGTCATTGGGTCCATACTTTGAAAATATCAGAAATGTACTTTATCCAGAATCAGAAGGTGTTGAAGCAAAAAGAGATGAAGCCCACGGCCGGGATCGAACCGACAATCTTCTGATTAGAAGTCAGACGCCTTATCCATTAGGCCACGCGGGCTGACGCTCTCTTTATATCTTGGCACATCAAGTTCGAACTACAAGTCATTGGGTCCACACTTTGAAAATATCAGAAATGTACTTTATCCAGATTCAGAAGGTGTTGAAGCAAAATGAGATGAAGCCCACGTCCGAGATCGAACCGACAATCTTCTGATTAGAAGTCAGACGCCTTATCCATTAGGCCACGCGGGCTGACGTTCTCGTTATATCTTGGCACATCAAGTTCGAACTACAAGTCATTGGGTCCACACTTTGAAAATATCAGAAATGTACTTTATCCACATTCAAAAGGTGTTGAAGCAAAAAGAGATGAAGCCCACGGCCGGGATCGAACCGACAATCTTCTGATTAGAAGTCAGACGCCTTATCCATTAGGCCACGCGGGCTGACGCTCTCGTTATATCTTTGCACATCAAGTTCGAACTACAAGTCATTGGATCCACACTTTGAAAATATCAAAAATGTACTTTATCCAGATTCAGAAGGTGTTGAAGCAAAAAGAGATGAAGCCCACGGCCGGGATCGAAGCGACAATCTTCTGATTAGAAGTCAGACGCCTTATCCATTAGGCCACGCGGGCTGACGCTCTCGTTATATCTTGGCACATCAAGTTCGAACTACAAGTCATTGGGTCCACACTTTGAAAATATCAGAAATGTACTTTATCCACATTCAAAAGGTGTTGAAGCAAAAAGAGATGAAGCCCACGGCCGGGATCGAACCGACAATCTTCTGATTAGAAGTCAGACGCCTTATCCATTAGGCCACGCGGGCTGACGCTCTCGTTATATCTTGGCACATCAAGTTCGAACTACAAGTCATTGGGTCCACACTTTGAAAGTATCAGAAATGTACTTTATCCAGATTCAAAAGGTGTTGAAGCAAAAAGAGATAAAGCCCACGGCCGGGATCGAACCGACAATCTTCTGATTAGAAGTCAGACGCCTTATCCATTAGGCCACGCGGGCTGACGCTCTCTTTATATCTTGGCACATCAAGTTCGAACTACAAGTCATTGGGTCCCGACTTTGAAAATATCAAAAATGTACTTTATCCAGATTCAGAAGGTGTTGAAGCAAAAAGAGATGAAGCCCACGGCCGGGATCGAACCGACAATCTTCTGATTAGAAGTCAGACGCCTTATCCATTAGGCCACGCGGGCTGACGCTCTCGTTATATCTTGGCACATCAAGTTCGAACTACAAGTCATTGGGTCCATACTTTGAAAATATCAGAAATGTACTTTATCCAGAATCAGAAGGTGTTGAAGCAAAAAGAGATGAAGCCCACGGCCGGGATCGAACCGACAATCTTCTGATTAGAAGTCAGACGCCTTATCCATTAGGCCACGCGGGCTGACGCTCTCTTTATATCTTGGCACATCAAGTTCGAACTACAAGTCATTGGGTCCACACTTTGAAAATATCAGAAATGTACTTTATCCAGATTCAAAAGGTGTTGAAGCAAAAAGAGATGAAGCCCACGGCCGGGATCGAACCGACAATCTTCTGATTAGAAGTCAGACGCCTTATCCATTAGGCCACGCGGGCTGACGCTCTCGTTATATCTTGGCACATCAAGTTCGAACTACAAGTCATTGGGTCCACACTTTGAAAATATCAGAAATGTACTTTATCCAGATTCAAAAGGTGTTGAAGCAAAAAGAGATGAAGCCCACGGCCGGGATCGAACCGACAATCTTCTGATTAGAAGTCAGACGCCTTATCCATTAGGCCACGCGGGCTGACGCTCTCGTTATATCTTGGCACATCAAGTTCGAACTACAAGTCATTGGGTCCATACTTTGAAAATATCAGAAATGTACTTTATCCAGATTCAAAAGGTGTTGAAGCAAAAAGAGATGAAGCCCACGGCCGGGATCGAACCGACAATCTTCTGATTAGAAGTCAGACGCCTTATCCATTAGGCCACGCGGGCTGACGCTCTCGTTATATCTTGGCACATCAAGTTCGAACTACAAGTCATTGGGTCCATACTTTGAAAATATCAGAAATGTACTTTATCCAGAATCAGAAGGTGTTGAAGCAAAAAGAGATGAAGCCCACGGCCGGGATCGAACCGACAATCTTCTGATTAGAAGTCAGACGCCTTATCCATTAGGCCACGCGGGCTGACGCTCTCTTTATATCTTGGCACATCAAGTTCGAACTACAAGTCATTGGGTCCACACTTTGAAAATATCAGAAATGTACTTTATCCAGATTCAGAAGGTGTTGAAGCAAAATGAGATGAAGCCCACGTCCGAGATCGAACCGACAATCTTCTGATTAGAAGTCAGACGCCTTATCCATTAGGCCACGCGGGCTGACGTTCTCGTTATATCTTGGCACATCAAGTTCGAACTACAAGTCATTGGGTCCACACTTTGAAAATATCAGAAATGTACTTTATCCACATTCAAAAGGTGTTGAAGCAAAAAGAGATGAAGCCCACGGCCGGGATCGAACCGACAATCTTCTGATTAGAAGTCAGACGCCTTATCCATTAGGCCACGCGGGCTGACGCTCTCGTTATATCTTTGCACATCAAGTTCGAACTACAAGTCATTGGATCCACACTTTGAAAATATCAAAAATGTACTTTATCCAGATTCAGAAGGTGTTGAAGCAAAAAGAGATGAAGCCCACGGCCGGGATCGAAGCGACAATCTTCTGATTAGAAGTCAGACGCCTTATCCATTAGGCCACGCGGGCTGACGCTCTCGTTATATCTTGGCACATCAAGTTCGAACTACAAGTCATTGGGTCCACACTTTGAAAATATCAGAAATGTACTTTATCCACATTCAATAGGTGTTGAAGCAAAAAGAGATGAAGCCCACGGCCGGGATCGAACCGACAATCTTCTGATTAGAAGTCAGACGCCTTATCCATTAGGCCACGCGGGCTGACGCTCTCGTTATATCTTGGCACATCAAGTTCGAACTACAAGTCATTGGGTCCACACTTTGAAAGTATCAGAAATGTACTTTATCCAGATTCAAAAGGTGTTGAAGCAAAAAGAGATAAAGCCCACGGCCGGGATCGAACCGACAATCTTCTGATTAGAAGTCAGACGCCTTATCCATTAGGCCACGCGGGCTGACGCTCTCTTTATATCTTGGCACATCAAGTTCGAACTACAAGTCATTGGGTCCCGACTTTGAAAATATCAAAAATGTACTTTATCCAGATTCAGAAGGTGTTGAAGCAAAAAGAGATGAAGCCCACGGCCGGGATCGAACCGACAATCTTCTGATTAGAAGTCAGACGCCTTATCCATTAGGCCACGCGGGCTGACGCTCTCGTTATATCTTGGCACATCAAGTTCGAACTACAAGTCATTGGGTCCATACTTTGAAAATATCAGAAATGTACTTTATCCAGAATCAGAAGGTGTTGAAGCAAAAAGAGATGAAGCCCACGGCCGGGATCGAACCGACAATCTTCTGATTAGAAGTCATACGCCTTATCCATTAGGCCACGCGGGCTGACGCTCTCGTTATATCTTGGCACATCAAGTTCGAACTACAAGTCATTGGGTCCACACTTTGAAAATATCAGAAATGTACTTTATCCAGATTCAAAAGGTGTTGAAGCAAAAAGAGATGAAGCCCACGGCCGGGATCGAAGCGACAATCTTCTGATTAGAAGTCAGACGCCTTATCCATTAGGCCAGGCGGGCTGACACTCTCGATATATCTTGGCACATCAAGTTCGAACTACAAGTCATTGGGTCCACACTTTGAAAATATCAGAAATGTACTTTATCCAGATTCAGAAGGTGTTGAAGCAAAATGAGATGAAGCCCACGGCCGGGATCGAAGCGACAATCTTCTGATTAGAAGTCAGACGCCTTATCCATTAGGCCACGCGGGCTGACACTCTCGATATATCTTGGCACATCAAGTTCGAACTACAAGTCATTGGGTCCACACTTTGAAAATATCAGAAATGTACTTTATCCAGATTCAAAAGGTGTTGAAGCAAAAAGAGATGAAGCCCACGGCCGGGATCGAAGCGACAATCTTCTGATTAGAAGTCAGACGCCTTATCCATTAGGCCAGGCGGGCTGACACTCTCGATATATCTTGGCACATCAAGTTCGAACTACAAGTCATTGGGTCCACACTTTGAAAATATCAGAAATGTACTTTATCCACATTCAAAAGGTGTTGAAGCAAAAAGAGATGAAGCCCACGGCCGGGATCGAACCGACAATCTTCTGATTAGAAGTCAGACGCCTTATCCATTAGGCCACGCGGGCTGACGCTCTCGTTATATCTTGGCACATCAAGTTCGAACTACAAGTCATTGGGTCCACACTTTGAAAATATCAAAAATGTACTTTATCCAGATTCAGAAGGTGTTGAAGCAAAAAGAGATGAAGCCCACGGCCGGGATCGAACCGACAATCTTCTGATTAGAAGTCAGACGCCTTATCCATTAGGCCACGCGGGCTGACGCTCTCGTTATATCTTGGCACATCAAGTTCGAACTACAAGTCATTGGGTCCACACTTTGAAAATATCAAAAATGTACTTTATCCAGATTCAGAATGTGTTGAAGCAAAAAGAGATGAAGCCCACGGCCGGGATCGAACCGACAATCTTCTGATTAGAAGTCAGACGCCTTATCCATTAGGCCACGCGGGCTGACGCTCTCGTTATATCTTGGCACATCAAGTTCGAACTACAAGTCATTGGGTCCACACTTTGAAAATATCAGAAATGTACTTTATCCAGATTCAAAAGGTGTTGAAGCAAAAAGAGATAAAGCCCACGGCCGGGATCGAACCGACAATCTTCTGATTAGAAGTCAGACGCCTTATCCATTAGGCCACGCGGGCTGACGTTCTCGTTATATCTTGGCACATCAAGTTCGAACTACAAGTCATTGGGTCCACACTTTGAAAATATCAGAAATGTACTTTATCCACATTCAAAAGGTGTTGAAGCAAAAAGAGATGAAGCCCACGGCCGGGATCGAACCGACAATCTTCTGATTAGAAGTCAGACGCCTTATCCATTAGGCCACGCGGGCTGACGCTCTCGTTATATCTTTGCACATCAAGTTCGAACTACAAGTCATTGGGTCCACACTTTGAAAATATCAAAAATGTACTTTATCCAGATTCAGAAGGTGTTGAAGCAAAAAGAGATGAAGCCCACGGCCGGGATCGAACCGACAATCTTCTGATTAGAAGTCAGACGCCTTATCCATTAGGCCACGCGGGCTGACGCTCTCGTTATATCTTGGCACATCAAGTTCGAACTACAAGTTATTGGGTCCACACTTTGAAAATATCAAAAATGTACTTTATCCAGATTCAGAATGTGTTGAAGCAAAAAGAGATGAAGCCCACGGCCGGGATCGAACCGACAATCTTCTGATTAGAAGTCAGACGCCTTATCCATTAGGCCACGCGGGCTGACGCTCTCGTTATATCTTGGCACATCAAGTTCGAACTACAAGTCATTGGGTCCACACTTTGAAAATATCAGAAATGTACTTTATCCAGATTCAAAAGGTGTTGAAGCAAAAAGAGATGAAGCCCACGGCCGGGATCGAACCGACAATCTTCTGATTAGAAGTCAGACGCCTTATCCATTAGGCCACGTGGGCTGACGCTCTCGTTATATCTTGGCACATCAAGTTCGAACTACAAGTCATTGGGTCCACACTTTGAAAATATCAGAAATGTACTTTATCCAGATTCAAAAGGTGTTGAAGCAAAAAGAGATAAAGCCCACGGCCGGGATCGAACCGACAATCTTCTGATTAGAAGTCAGACGCCTTATCCATTAGGCCACGCGGGCTGACGCTCTCGTTATATCTTGGCACATCAAGTTCGAACTACAAGTCATTGGGTCCACACTTTGAAAATATCAAAAATGTACTTTATCCAGATTCAGAAGGTGTTGAAGCAAAAAGAGATGAAGCCCACGGCCGGGATCGAACCGACAATCTTCTGATTAGAAGTCAGACGCCTTATCCATTAGGCCACGCGGGCTAACACTCTCGATATATCTTGGCACATCAAGTTCGAACTACAAGTCATTGGGTCCACACTTTGAAAATATCAAAAATGTACTTTATCCAGATTCAGAAGGTGTTGAAGCAAAAAGAGATGAAGCCCACGGCCGGGATCGAACCGACAATCTTCTGATTAGAAGTCAGACGCCTTATCCATTAGGCCACGCGGGCTGACGCTCTCGTTATATCTTGGCACATCAAGTTCGAACTACAAGTCATTGGGTCCACACCGTTCCATTCGGAGACTCTATATATGTAACTGCAGGGTTAGAGCCAGACCGACTAGAGGAATGAGGAATGGCACCGCCTTCCCTCATGCCCCTATTCGGGAGTTCGCCCCTTTGCAAGCCCATGGACGGTTTGCATCTAACTTAGTTAATCTTATATATTAGTCTTTGTCTTGTAAATGTAGTTTACTTTATCCTTGTGTTAATGTATTGTAATGATATTGTATTGTGTATAATAAACCTATATATTTCCTTATCTTATGTAATCCTTATGCTCTGTTTCCATACCGCTACACTTATGGAATACTATACGCGTAGTTGAGCAGACTACAATGGTCTGTTCAATATACGTAGGAGCATAATGGAACGTGGAGGTTCCACCTCGAACTCATTTTTGTCGCAAAAACTCGCATAAAAAGTCCATATTTTGATATCTAAATTAAAACTTCCTCCACGGTTAGCAACATAATGAGGGCGCCAACTTGTATAAGGTGCAGGTACAAGGGATCTCTCTTTTAGAGAGCTAGGACTACATAATTTTGAAATTTCACCCGCTGTCCCCACTCATAAAACCGTCTGAGTGTCCACCCTTATAATACCGTATCCTGCACCGCTTCTCTTGCATTTTTTTTTGAGGACGTTTGGATCGAAATAGGGGACAATTTCACCAAACGAAATTTTGATTACATTATTATTTGGCAACGAGGAGTTAGAATGAAATTTTGAAAGCGCACAAAGTTTAATATTTTATTGTGGTCAGGACTAGAGATTTGAAAGTTAAATTCAGGCGTAAAAGAGCATGCTAACTAAATATTTTTGCGGGAGCCGTTATTCGGTTTTTATTTTTTTTTTGATTGTGAGAATAGACCACACTAGTCCGAAAAATCCTGGCACAAATTTTATTGCCTGTCAGGTCATTTTGGCGAAAGCACATGGGCTACGGATGTTTTCTTCTCCGTAGAATGTGTCACCTTCCTCAGCTCATTTTTGTTGCTAACATCATAAGATATTCCCACACACCTACCGTAGTATTCATATTGTAATATTCTATAAATTAGTAGAATGGTTTAAAGAAAAAAATTGCGTTTTATAAACGAGCTTTGGTCTCAGTCCATTAGTAAAATGAGCAATCTTTTTAAATATTCTCGGAATCTCATTAGCATGCCAAAATCATTCCGAAAAAGAATCGCCCACGGCTTTTAATAATAACGTGCACATGAGCCATTTTCCCAAGGCGCACGCACTCCTTCTTTATTAATAAGCTCGACCAAAGTTTGTGTTATGGAAAAAAAAAAAAAAGAGAGAGAGAACAAATGAGTGAAATTAAGTATTTATTATATATGAAACAATTGTTAAAAGCCCCATTTAAAATGCAACTGTCTCACAAATTCTATAGGCTGTGAGATGGGCTCATCGCTAGGCTCTAAATACTGCGAATACACCGAATCCGCAGAGGTCCTTAGCAATAAGCCCATAGGAGACTGTTCATAAAATAAATAAATTTTAAACAAAATTTTAGACATATAATCATAAAAATCATGAGACTTATGCTCATACCAATTCCAAGGGGATGCGACCAGATTTGGGTTTTCATACCAATGCGCGCACAAGTCGGTGAGGCACCATCGCCGGATAGCTGCAACCTCATCCGCTATTTCCTGCATTAGGGAGAAGTTTACTAATCCCCTTCCCAGATAATGCATCTTTAAATCCTCAATAAACTAAAAATTCTTATTAAGATAACATGTTTCTTTGTTTTAACCAACCATCTTAATTATGTCTGGGTGCGGCCTATAAGCTAACACTTCGTCTTGATCATACAAGACGAGGTCAGCGTACAGCTTCCTCAAGACAAAAGTCATTCCCGATAGACCTTCATAAGCCATTCTTTGATTTATTTTTTTTTTTCAGCTCTACAAATATAAAGATTCTTATGCATAAAAAGGGGACATAAAACGACTGAAAATCTCTCTCATACTTTCAAGAATTCAATTAGAGTAAAGTATTAAGATTGAGGCTAGAAAGAGCGAAGACCAAAAAAAATTTATAATTGATGAACATCTGTGAAATAGAATAAAGAAAAGAGAATACGGTAGATAGGCGGAGCCAGATCTCAGGCCAAGATTTTAAAACTCTTTCTCATCTAATAACGATTCTCGGCGAAAGACGCCACGTCTCAATCTTCAAACGTTTCTTACTTTTCCTATAACCGACCCGAATTTCTTGTCACTCATTCAACGTCAACATCCCCCATATAACGAAACACTCGCGGTTTTTCCGAACCAAGAGTGATTCCAAAGTGGCACGAAGATACTCTTCGGCCGTCCCTGCTCTATACCCTTCTGAGTCCAGTGACGACATCGCAGTCGCCAGTCGAACCAGAAGCCGCACTCGACTCCTCAGTGTTCAGATTGAAGAGCCTGAACAAGAGGTAAAACCCAAAGTCGAGAAAACCTTCATTCCTCGAGAAGGCACGTATTCACCTCCGGACAACACCGAGGAGGACCCTGATTTCTATATTCAGGACTACAATATTCAAACTTCAGCTTCAACTCCAAAGGTACACTCTTTTAAAAGTAATAAAAAGATTCAAAAAATTCAAAAACCAAAACAAATAACCTCTAATACTTCACCAGCCACTCCCCACCTAAACTTATCAACTTTATCAGTTAATACTGATAACGATCTTGCATCTTCTTTTGAACTAACTCTAACACCGCAGGCATTTTCCACTCCGATAGAAAACTCACAACTTAATAAAACCTCATCTCTCACTATTCGCAAATCACCCTTATCAGTTATCACTGATAAGCTTGATTCGAAAAAGCTTGATTCTAAAAAAATTAATAAAAGAAAAACTAATACACCGCGTAGGCGCTCAACCTCTAATAATCCCGTAGAACCAAATCAGGAAATTACCGAAGTTTTGCCCTTATCACTAACTACTGATAAGTTCAAAAGTAAGAAATCTTTAACAGCTCGCTTAATAAAAGTTTTGAATTTGTCTCCAGGGGAGGTAACAACAGAACAAGTTGATAACTCTCTTCACGTATCCTCCAACCCAACCCTTAATAAGTCAGATAGCGCTATACCCAGCTCAAGCGTATCAATACATTCGACGCCTCAGGCAACGAGTCGAATTATCAAACTCCCAGGGAAGCGGTTCTCCTCAGCCGCCCCTACCATTAGTTATCCAACATCTGGTAACTCGAAAAAGGGAGGTAAGAATTTAACGGCGAGAAGCTCAGGCAGTAAAGGGATTACGTCATCTCGCACATACCCTGAGGATATACCAACCATGACGGAGACACCACGTCTTCCGGGAGCTGGTAAATCTACCATTGCGCACGCATTAAGCTCACCTTATTGCCCCATATACGACGGAAGTCGTAACTTTAGAGATTTCGTGGCAAAGTTTAATACCTTTTCTAACGCCTTAGGCTTAGTGATGCCCGAAAGACTAACTATTTTACCATTACTATTGAAAAATGATAGAGCAGAGGAAGCTTATTTAGAGCTACCTGACAAGGTCAGAACTGCTGGACCTTGGGTTACCCTAATAGAAGAGTTAACATCCAAGCTGTGTCCCGAATACAATCAAGACCCTGCCCTTATCACACTTCAAAACAGCACTCAAGGCGATTTATCAATTGATGGTTTTGCACAAACGTTAAGAAACCTCAGCTTAAATGCTTTCTCTAATAGTGATACTCATAAAGATCACATTCTGAGGTCCACATTTTTGAGAGGCTTGAAAAATACGATACGCCCAGGGGTAATTCGAGCAAAACCCAAAACTTTTGCTGAGGCTGTTGATAGTGCTCGCTGGGAGGAATCAATTGCAAACCAAGTAGCAGACCCTCAGGCGCTATTGGTTAACGCAATTGAAAGAACTTTCCCCCCGCGCAGAAACAATGGTGGGAGAGGTATGGCAAGAGGTTATCAATCTTTTAATAATAAAAATTATCAAAATTATAATAATTATAACAATTATCATCCAAACTTTCAAAACAATCAAAATTATCATAAATTTTCAAAAAATCAAAAAGGCTGGAATTTCCAAAACCCATTTGCTAGGAACCGCAATTTTGGTGACCGCGGTCGAAATTATCAGAATCAAAATCAAAATGGGTATCAAAGAAGCCATAATGCATCACAAAATCAAGAAATGAGCAATAATAGACAGAGAAATAACAGTACCTTTAGGGGAAATAACAACAATAGAGGCAGAGGTAGAGGCTCAAGAGTCAATAATTTGACTCTGATATCTCCTTTGACTTTAGCCGTAGCTTTATCAGTAATCTTATCACTGGTTACAACAGCTGAAGCATACCAGCTATGTACTAAAGCTACTGGAGGAGCCCTTCTCCGTCCCCCATCTCTCCGAAAATGCTTATTACCACCAATAAAGCATATCTTACGAACAAAAGTTCATCTTTATACAAGGAATCAAACGGCACATGAATGGGATGCATGGAGATGCTCCAAAGAAATTCATAAAATGTGTATCAGAGACCTTTTGTTCCTTAGAGATACCAATACAACGATAGCGAGAATTGAAAAGATACCAGCTGCAGAATGCAGACTGGCAGTGAGAGATAGAAGATGGAATTGGAGTGAATTAAAGAAGATCGACAGCATAACATATGCAACTGACGAGCCTTCCTTCTCGCCAGGCCGATCTTTTAATAATGAACTATGTGAAGAGAAAGCCAGATTGGTTATCGAAAGAGGGGTTATGACACGGATGCCAGATGAAACTATAATCTCCAATTTAATACTAAATACTGAAGGATGCTTAGCGCATCATGGAGAATGTGCATCAGATACCTCAATCATCATATGGGAGAAACAGCCTTATGAATATCGATGCAACTATATCGACATGAGTGAATATGATGTGATAATTGGAGACGGCATTATTCTGTTACCAACCACTCAATCAGCCCTTGTAATCGATCAAAAAGAGATACCGAAGCAAATATCTTCTTGTTTTAAACAGCCAATCTTCCACACCACAACTGGCAATTACATTCTCTTACCACAGTACCCAAATGACACCAATATCCATGTTTTAATAGAGAGAGAATATAAGAAACTTCCGGCGAAAAGAGATAAAAGAGCAATTGCGGAATGCACGGTTGAATTAAACAAGGAGTGGATACAAAAACAGGAAGATTTTGAAACTTTAATATTAAATATTTGTCCTTATCCTTTCTTACGACCGGTGATGAGTAATCCTGGTATTTATCAGATAATACCGCTTATAAAGGCCAGACGAGCTGTCAACCCTTCATATTCAATTATTGACTGGGTTTCAGCACATCCCGAGAAGTTTTATTTCTTCTTAAGAAGTCCCGTATCTGATAAATCCATACAACGTTTCCTTCAAACATACGAAATACACGACCCTGAGGAAGCAATACTTTATTTTCTTGCGCAAAAGGAACTGGCAGCAACCACTCGCGGCGCTATACGGTATTTAACCTCACAACAATTATTAGAACAGATAGGTGACAGATTAACAGCACACGAATTTGACGAAAAACTGCTAGAAAAAGACGGATCCTACCGTGAAAGAGCCGAAAGCATAGCGATGGAGTTAGCTTATACACCGGTAATATTTGAAAACAATCTGTCGGTACCATCAAGGCAAGAGGTTTTAAAATCCTTTGTGAACATGCCGCCGATCCGACCAACTCTAACAACTGACAATGCTGATGAGCGTATAGTACTTAGAAACACTCTTTACTTATACCATAACTTGATGACATTGCGAGTAATAAGGCCAAATAAAACAGCAGCAGCCGTAGATGATGAAAAGTTCCGACAATTAACAATCAATGTGCCAGATACCAACAAATTATATCGAGATAAAGATTCTAACTACGGTATATCGATAGGGCCCCACCCTCGCATTCAAAACCCAAGCGCAGATACACGCCAGCTACTTATAAAAACATTTTTACCACTGTTAGAGGATATTGAAACACCGCCTTATCTGACTAGAAGACTGTCATTAACGACAACAACGGACAAACCCGCTTCACTAGTTCAGGAGACAACTAAAAGCCATACGACTCGGATTCCGACGACAACCACAGTTGAGACGACAACAGCCGCGATAACTACGACTCTCTCGCCAACAACATTAGCAACAGTCACTGACACGGCGTCACGAATCTTAAGGAAACAAAGAACATCATCTCCACCCGTAGAAACCAGAGAAATTCAGGCTCAGGCAACGTATACAGCGTCAAAAGTGAACAACGAAATACAATTCAACCTCAACGTATCTCGCAGAATAGCTCAAGATCATCTACAATATACAACAACACTCATACAAGAAGAGCTACAGAAACATTTCATGGAATCTTATGAATCCATATGTGAGATTCAAAATAGATACCTCGAGCTATGGCGTTCTATTTTACACATAGAACCTACAATAGCAATGAGGACTATTTTAGGAAGAGAGGATATTGCAGCCCGTTTCGTAGGCAGCGATATAGTTCATGTTCATATATGCCTACCTCTTCAACCTAAAGCTGTTTATCATAATCATAAGATCAATGATACATGCTATTTGGAAACACCAGTAATAACAGAAGATGAGAGATTATATTTTGCTGCTCCAGGATCAAGAGACTTATTAACACATGGAAAAGAGATAGATTGCGAACATGTACCCACAGATGTATACTATCAAAATGGAGAATGGATAAATATAAATGGATCGGTTGAAGTAAAACCAATATCACTCTTTGATAAAGCGCAATACCACCAATTAACACCTTTAAAGTTCACAGGCGCTAACTTATACACCAATTTATCATTGAGAGTTTACTCAATGTCAACAGCTATTGCATATGGAGCAAGTTTAGCATCCATACGACAGAACCATGTTTTACATACTATTCACAACGATCCAAAAATTACGTCCGCCTTTAATCTTTTGAAAAAGGGCAGTGACTATATCTCTAAAGCAGCTGAGTTCACAACTTCCGCCTGGACTAGCGTAAAGCAATTTCTAATAGGATCAATTGAGAGAACACTCATCTTCATAGGATCAATGGTTACGATTGCCGCAGTATTAATAATTCTTTTCGTTGTTGCTAAATTTTGGTTCTTCAGAGCCACTCCACTAACCGTAATGCATGTCCACGAAATAGATAATGAGCCCCCAAGCTATGAAGAAACATTGGAACTTGTAAGCCGCCCAGACCAACAGATGCCAGATAACATCATGAAGCAATACTATCCTGCTTTAGTAACATTTATTCCAATCGCAATACCATTTGTTGCTTCTATTGTATCAGCGGAAACAAAGTTACCATTAATATATATATCAGTTGAAGATAAACTGATTTTAGCTTTATGGGATTCAGGCTCATCAGTGTCATATGTTAGGCTCTCCACCCTCAAATATCTGAACATGGCCGAAAATGTCAAGAAGAGACATTTAGTAGCGATGGCAGCCAACAAGTCCACTTTCACATTTTATGGAAAGATAAATCTTGTAATTGAAATTGCCGGTTACGAGATCGAACACACCTTTTTGGTCTCAAACGATCATGACTGTCCTGCTCCCGCTTTAATTGGACTAGATTTCATGAAAGCGCTTGACAGCGAAAACATCGACGTCAGCCTTAAACCATCCAAGAAGAGGTTGGAGATTGGAAACAATGCCATCCCATTAATAGGAAACGAATCTATTAAGCATACGGAGATAACTGTGAATATCATTAATTTAAGAACAAAAACATTAAAGCCTGATGAAGAGGCACCTATCCCAATAAAGACAGATAAACCACTAGAATCTAACGAAGTGGTTGTCTTAGGGGATAGTGGAAGCGCATTAAAATCATTATATCCAACTGCGTTTCGTGATACCAGTGGAGTATATGTTATGTTCCGTAACAATACCGATGAAACAATAGCTATGGAAGCTAATTCAGTCATCGGACAGGCAATAATTGGAGAAATTCCGGCTTGTGAACCCTTTAAGCATAAGCCAATTCTACCATATGTTCCGCCAGAGGCCGATTGGGAGAGTAAACTACCATATTTTCCAAGAGACTTCATAAAAGATCTTGATCTAGAGAATGCTGATCTCACGAAAGAAGAAAAACATGAGCTTACAAAAATAATTGAAAGCCATCGTGAGGCATTTCTTAACGAGGACAGGAAAATAGGCTTATTTAAAGGTCCTATAGAGCATACCATACCATTGAGAACAGATATGGATATGCCAAAGCCGAGAATAACACGTATTCCCTTAGGAAAACAGGAAGAAATTGAAAAACAAGTCAAAGAAATGCTTGAGCAAGGCATAATAGAGCCTTCTACATCTCTATTTAATAGCCCTGTAGTACTAGTTAAGAAGAAAGATGACACGTATAGGTTTGTGACAGATTTTCGAGCTTTAAATAATGTCACACGCAAGCAAACTTATGTCATTCCAAGCATTTCTGACATAGTTGATTTGGCAGCAGGCGCCCAATTTTTCTCAAACTTCGATTTAGTGTCAGGATTTTTTCAAATATCCTTGAGAAAATCAGATCGACCACTAACAGCATTTACGACCACATCCGGCACATACCAGTACAAACGGATGCCGATGGGCCTTTGTGGAGCCCCTCATACCTTTCAAACAGCAGTAAGGTATTTGCAAAGTAAATGTTCTTGTAAACTATTTGTTTATTTGGACGATCTATTAGTTATATCTGATACAAGAGAACAACATCTCAAAGATATCGATGATTTACTGCAAGCAGTAGAAGAATTGGGAATGAAGATAAAGCTTAAGAAATGCGCTTTTGCTCAACCAGAAGTGAAATTTCTAGGACTTATTGTAGGACGTCAAGGTATAAAACCTGACCCTCAAAAAGTCGCCGCCATACAAGATTATCCGGCACCAAAGAATGCAACAGGTGTACGAGCATTCTTGGGAATGGTTGGATTCTTTCGCAAATTCATGAAAGATTTTGCACGTATCGCAAGCCCTTTATACGATCTGACAAAGGCAGATACTGAATTCAAATGGGAAAACAAACATCAAGAAGCTTTAGACCTCCTTAAAAGAAGTTTAATACAGGCACCCGTTTTAAGCCCACCTAAATCGGACCGCTTGTTTATAGTTGAAAGCGACGGTAGTAACATCGCCATAGGTGCTGTATTATTACAACCGGAAGATCCAAAACAACCTCTGAAAAATCTACACCCTATCGCATTTGCAAGCAGAAAACTAGTTAAAGCCGAACGTAACTACGCACCAATCGAGATAGAAGCATTAGGCCTTGTATATGCATTAAATCAATTCCGTACATACATTCTTGGAACTCATACTATATGTATTACGGACCATCGACCTCTTACCAGCTTAATGACACGCAGAGACTTATTTGGTCGTCTTGCGAAGTTCCAGCTGGTCATCCAAGAATATGATATTGAAATAAAATATCGCGCAGGCCAATTAAATAAAGTATGCGATGCTCTATCTCGATATATAGGTGAAGAAGCTAACGATGCTAAGCCGGAAACAAAGAAGAAGAAAATGGAAGAAATTCACATTAACGCCATAAATACACCAACAATAAAGGAAATTCAACTAAGCACCCCTTGGATTAAACGGACGATAGCGGAGATTGAATATAGAGCACAAAAGAACATGACAGCTAATGACAGATATTGTGTCATAAATGACTTGCTCTATACAAAACCAACAGACAAAAAGCCACAACCCGCTATCGTAATACCACAAGAACACCCCATAATTGAGGAAATAATCAAAGTTTTTCATGAGGATCCTACAATTGCAGCACATCAAGGAATTATTAAAACAAAAGAAGCAATTCTAAGAAGATTCTATTGGACAAATATGCAGAACGACATTACTATATTCATCAAGAACTGCATTAAATGTGCTCAAAGAAAAAAAGATCCACATTCCATGACGGTACAACCAATAGGTCATTTTGAGATACCAAGCAAGCCATTTGAACGAGTCCACATGGACGTAATGGGACCATTTCCCCCTTCAAAAAGAAACTGTACCTACGTCATTACCATGCAAGACGCATTTACAAAATGGTCAACAACAATTGCTGTACCACAAATAACAACGGAAATCACAATTGATCGATTTCTAAGACATTTCGTTTACATTTTTGGACCACCCCATCGCTTGATCACCGATAGAGGTTCAAACTTTGTATCTAAAAAGTTCGAAGAAATGTGTACTAAACTTGGAATCAAACATGAACCAACACTACCACACCAAAAGAACTCAAATGGACAAGTGGAAAGACTTCACCGAACCCTCGAAGAAGGATTAACCCACTACTTAAAAGAGGACCTTAGTGACTGGGATACTGTATTACCAAAAATCACTTTTGCTATTAACAATATTCAGCACGCGACTACAGGGATTGCGCCATACATTGCATTATTCGGTAAAGAATGCAGAATGTCAATGGACGCTGAATTACCAGAAACGATCACCAAAATTCAAGAAATTTCTGAAGAATTACTCCAAAGAAGACCAGATATGGACAAGAGAGACGAAATAATAAAGAACCGCATAGCTAAAAATCAAGAAAATGCGAAAAAGAAGAAAGATAGAACGCAAAGAGCACACCATAGAGACATTCAACCGGGCGACATGGTGATGACGACTATAAAATCACACCAAATCGGCCAAAAGCTTCGGAAAAGCTATGATGGACCATGCGAAGTCATCAACGTAGAAGGATCAAAAGTTCAAATCAGAAATTCATCAGGAAAACTACAAGATATCCACAAAGATAACTTGAAAATCTTCTCTCCTGCTTCACAAAACATCTCTTACAACACTCGCGCAAGGTTTCGAGAAAGTCAAGCAGAAGAAGATAGCGACATCGAAATAATAGAAGTGATCAACAGGAACAACAAGGATAGCATAGATACAGAGCCAGAAGATGAAAATGAAGACGAAATATGGCTTCCGAGGAATGAAGAAGAATAACAACAAGATAATGCTACGTTATTTAAATTATTGTAACAAAATAACGATGAATTAAAAAAAAAAAAAAAAAATTAATGCTAAATAACATTCAAAATAAAAATAGCATTTAATAGAGATTGAGAAAGGAAAAATAAGGCAAATTCTAAACGAGGAGATGTTATGACTAATGGTTCCAAGTTACCGTAATCCTATGCGGACTAGAGGACATTTTGACAACCATCCGAGCTCCATGTGCCTCTCCAAATAAGATGAGATGAACACTGGTAGGCGTATCAACCACAATTTCATCTTAAGTGGTAGTCTCCATTAGTAATCAAGGATTCACTCTGGGAGACATATGGAGACACATTATTAAATCATAATCTCGGTTCAATTTAGAAATGAGTACTTCTTGAGACCATTAGTCAAAATAATAACATATTCCCATTCATTACTAGCCCCTTTATTCTACAATCTCTATTAGGAAATGCTTGAATATTAAGATAATTAATTTATGAAATTAATAATATTCTAATTCATCGTCCCTTCATATTATATTGAACCCTTCTTATAAATTATTGTAATTTTGTTTGTATACTAACTAAAACTCTATCATACTATAGTTATTGTGAAGCTAAAACAATTGAACTCTAAAACTCAGTTACATATAAGCCCAAATTTTTGTTTAAAATATCGCGAGGTCGCGACAATCTTTGAAAAAGGGCACGTTCCATTCGGAGACTCTATATATGTAACTGCAGGGTTAGAGCCAGACCGACTAGAGGAATGAGGAATGGCACCGCCTTCCCTCATGCCCCTATTCGGGAGTTCGCCCCTTTGCAAGCCCATGGACGGTTTGCATCTAACTTAGTTAATCTTATATATTAGTCTTTGTCTTGTAAATGTAGTTTACTTTATCCTTGTGTTAATGTATTGTAATGATATTGTATTGTGTATAATAAACCTATATATTTCCTTATCTTATGTAATCCTTATGCTCTGTTTCCATACCGCTACACTTATGGAATACTATACGCGTAGTTGAGCAGACTACAATGGTCTGTTCAATATACGTAGGAGCATAATGGAACGACACTTTGAAAATATCAAAAATTTACTTTATCCAGATTCAGAAGGTGTTGAAGCAAAAAGAGATGAAGCCCACGGCCGGGATCGAACCGACAATCTTCTGATTAGAAGTCAGACGCCTTATCCATTAGGCCACGCGGGCTGACGCTCTCGTTATATCTTGGCACATCAAGTTCGAACTACAAGTCATTGGGTCCCGACTTTGAAATCATCAAAAATGTACTTTATCCAGATTCAGAAGGTGTTGAAGAAGTCAGACGCCTTATCCATTAGGCCACGCGGGCTGACACTCTCGATATATCTTGGCACATCAAGTTCGAACTACAAGTCATTGGGTCCACACTTTGAAAATATCAAAAATGTACTTTATCCAGATTCAGAAGGTGTTGAAGCAAAAAGAGATGAAGCCCACGGCCGGGATCGAACCGACAATCTTCTGATTAGAAGTCAGACGCCTTATCCATTAGGCCACGCGGGCTAACGCTCTCGTTATATCTTGGCACATCAAGTTCGAACTACAAGTCATTGGGTCCACACTTTGAAAATATCAAAAATGTACTTTATCCAGATTCAGAAGGTGTTGAAGCAAAAAGAGATGAAGCCCACGGCCGGGATCGAACCGACAATCTTCTGATTAGAAGTCAGACGCCTTATCCATTAGGCCACGCGGGCTGACGCTCTCGTTATATCTTGGCACCTCAAGTTCGAACTACAAGTCATTGGGTCCACACTTTGAAAATATCAAAAATGTACTTTATCCAGATTCAGAAGGTGTTGAAGCAAAAAGAGATGAAGCCCACGGCCGGGATCGAACCGACAATCTTCTGATTAGAAGTCAGACGCCTTATCCATTAGGCCACGCGGGCTGACGCTCTCGTTATATCTTGGCACATCAAGTTCGAACTACAAGTCATTGGGTCCCGACTTTGAAAATATCAAAAATGTACTTTATCCAGATTCAGAAGGTGTTGAAGCAAAAAGAGATGAAGCCCACGGCCGGGATCGAACCGACAATCTTCTGATTAGAAGTCAGACGCCTTATCCATTAGGCCACGCGGGCTGACACTCTCGATATATCTTGGCACATCAAGTTCGAACTACAAGTCATTGGGTCCACACTTTGAAATTATTAAAAATGTACTTTATCCAGATTCAGAAGGTGTTGAAGCAAAAAGAGATGAAGCCCACGGCCGGGATCGAACCGACAATCTTCTGATTAGAAGTCATACGCTTCATTCCAGTGTTTAATACCAACAACAGAAAACTTTTTGCTATGTCCTTATGTTTATGAAAACTTGAAAACTTTCACCTGAATTACTAGTCGCGTGGTTGGTGCTAATCCTGCTGATTGTTTTATTAAATATGTGAGTCCTATAAGATATAATTGTTACTTAATATTAGACTTCGAGTAGTATACCTCCAGATATTGAGCAAGCTGTGGTTACTGCCATTGCGTATGCTCCAACAATTTTTGATATGGGTTGAGGCTATTAATTAATTTTAGTTTGCATCGAATCTCAAAAAAATAAAGTTACCTGGCTAGCATTACGATTAGCATAGTTCACGCAGGCGTTATGAGATTGGTTCATCCATTGCCAAAAGAGCAAAGTGGGCCATGTTGGATTTGGCAAAAGCATACCAGTTACCTATTTTTTTCATTGAAATACGTCATTCACTATCGAGAACTTACGGTAATCCATCCAAAAGGTACGTATCCACTCATACGGAATGGCTGAAATATGGTTTCACCGGTATCCGGATGAAATGTTGCTTGTTTTAATTTTTGAGCTTCCCATAACTCTCGATCACTGGCTGTTCCAATACCAGCTTTGTAGTCTTCAAGCAATTTAACGCTTTTCTGCAGTTTTTCCTGAAAAAACACGATGTTAAAATTAAAATTGAAAATATAAAAAGTATGAATACTAGTTGCATGAGTTTCGTTTATACAGTTTCTAAGCAAAAAATAGAAATTCAAATTCAATTCAATTTGAAAAGAAATATTTTACTTGTGGTTCAACCTATATGTGTAGTATAGTATGTGTAGTACATAATAAGTTTCGTATTTCATAATGGCCATGCTGAAGAAATGGTGTACTAGGGCGGGAAAAAAATAATATTTACAACCGGATAGTTTATGAAAGTATAAAATCTGTGAACATTTCGAGTAATTTAAAAAAAAAAAGAATTTCTACTTCAATACTTTTCCTGTTATAAAATTTCAGAAACTGACTTTGCTAGCAAACAATGTAGTTGGATCAACGACATCTAAGTAATGAAGATAACGGCCAACAAATGTATCTTGAGGATATCGAGGTTTCCCTTCTTGAAATTTTGGATAGGCTGGGAATCCGAAAATGGTTTGTTCCGACATTCTACAATATATTTTTGAGAAAAAATGTTTTAAACATATGTATAATCAATATTTGGAAAAAAAAAAACGAAATGCAGCGTCAAGACGTAATTGAGAAAATGAAAATTAGAAAATATGCATGTATACATAAAACTTTTTTTTTGTTTAAACAGAAGAAAAATCGATGACTAAAGACATGCTGCATAGAAAGTTGCTTCAAAGAAATCTCTAAACAATTCCAACAAGTATGGAACAAACTTGGTTAAATTGTTTTTTTTTCTTCTTATCATTTCTTCTAATCATTCACATCGTTATCGATTTTAATCTAGGCATTTTCTTATCACTAGCTATGTTGATGTTTTATCGATGATAAACCTTATTAATTGTTTTCTTTTATTCAGCCACAAGTTTTTTAAGGCATTTTAGAAAACAATAATCCATTTTATTCTTTTATTCTTTTATTCCTTTTTTGATTTTCAGATTTGCTTTAAAAAATTGACAAATTAGTTAAAACAAGTAATAAATCTATGAAGAAAATGAAGAAAAACTAAATGTGTACTAGAAAAAACGGGCAGAGTTGCAACGAAAAAATAAATTAATGCTAAGCTGGGATCGACAGACTTTGAGCTGCAGTTGTGAGAGAAGCTATTAGTAGAATTTCATTAGATTTCTTGCTGTAATCAAAAGCAACAGCTGGCTTTCAATGACCTATGACACTATTTGAAAGTTTGAATAGCTAAAAAACGTTTTGTTCAACGTTCACTTTCATATCCATGCAGGCAGTTAATACACAAAATAAATATTAATAATAATTATTTTTAATTTAATAAAAACAGGGAAATAACATTAATTCATTTAAATGAGTGAAAAGGCTTCTACACGAACAATTATATTGCAACCGATGAAGCAGTGAAGTCATCAAAAAACTGGAAGCCAAAAATCACGTGAAGACGTACGTGATATGACCAAAGGTTTGAAAATGTTTCAGCACTTATTGAATGTAATGAATAACTTTTAAACTTTGAAAATACTCGAAATTATGATATTAACTCAATTAAAAAAAAAATAATGTTTCGAGTAATTCTTCAAATGCATACTCCCTCCTCTTTCTCTTCTTCTTTTTTTGATATTTTCAATGTGAATTGAGTTCTAGTTAATGGTGGTTATATGATATATAATCTGAAATAAATAACTGTTGAAGCCATACATTTTCTTCAAATTCTTTGGCTTTGCTTTATTCGACATAACGTCTTGAAATGAAACTTGACGGTATTCATTGTTTTTTCATCTATTATCATTGTTATAAAAGAGGAAACATATCATATTCTAGTTAGAATAATGGATGATAATGTCGTTATTCCCATTGAGCTTATTCAACTTGGATATCCATCCATTTTTGAAGTTTCAAGAACTTTTCATACACTATTCATTCCATGTTCTATCGTAACGAACTTGTTCACAGCCTATGTTATTCAGACAAGAAGCGTCTCTATTCACGGAAATTTAAAGAACTATGTGATTATTCATCAAGTAATATCATTTCTCATTTGTTTTCCTAATCATCAATTTTCTTTTAAGCTATGTAATGCATTAATGGATTTGATAATCAGTGGACTTTGTCAACCTGTTGTATTCTTTCCTCATCTTATATTTGGTACGACAGGTCCTTTAAAACCATTGTTCCCACCTTACATTCAAGCTGTAAGCCCAAAATTTCAACTAAAAGTATAATTACATATTGTTTTATAGTGTATGTGTGTGTCATCCGTATTTCTATCAGCTTCATCTGGTTGCAATATTGCATTATATAAGTACCAGAGTCTATTGCCGTTCTCTTCAAGATGGAAAATCACCAAAGCCAAACTGGTTCACTTCATTTGTGCCTTCAATATGATAATATGGACATCGGTGCCAGCTTTAATATTTGGATTAGGTTATAGAGATCAAAACGAAGCAAAAACTGAATTCCTGATGGTATTATGACATCCAAAATATTATTATTTCTTATTTATTTTGTATGAATTTCAGTCTTACCCATGGGCTGTACTGTTACTTCAATCTAATTCAATTTATGTTGACAGCTTTTCTCTTGAAGGATCTTATCTAGCAGCTTTCATAATATTATTCTACAGTATGATTATTTCAAAGTATATCCTTGAGCCTATTTAGTGTTTTTTAGTAATTTGGGTACCATTTCTCATCGCATCACCATTTGCATGTCTTCGGGCAATTAAGTGTAGTTATTGCGAATCAAGTGATAAAATTCAATTAATGCATAAAAGTGTAACAAAAACGTTATTCGTACAGGTATGTATAGTTAGCTATATCATACACATAATTTTCTATTAACATTGTTTCAGATCTATTTTTCATTGATATTCATAGCAATTCCTGTTGCATACTTTATCATTGCTTTAGCTTGCGGTTTTAAAAATGAATATACAGCAAGTACGTTTTTGAAGTTTCTTTGCTTTTTTTTTCTGCTCATGGTTCTAAGAAAATGTTCACGTCATATTATATTATTTTAGTTATCAATACGGCAGTAATCTGGATTATATCTGGTCATTCTATATGTACCTCAATATTTATTCTCATTCTATGGAAATCATATAGAACGTTTGCAATGAAACGCTTATGTGTCTCAGTGCCGGTAAGTAAAATCCTTCAGTTTCCATACTTATTCAATTACTATTCAGAAATCATCAAAGCCAGAAAGACATAATAGTATAGCTAGTATTACTTGAGAAGATGATATGATAGAAAGAGAAAAGCAACAGAGAAATAGTAAATGCAGCCGCTCAACAAATCAGAATTTTAAAAATATTAGAGAGAACATTTTCACGTGTATTTTTACGTGAACGGTTGTTATAGTTTAATTGGTATAATTTGTATATACATATATGCTAATTTATAAATTTAATTATGTTTATTTAAGGCTTATTTGAGATATAATAATTATGAATAATAATTTTTTTATCATAATATCATCTTGTTGTTGGTGAATAGTTTTTCGTTTTTTGCTGAATTTCGCAGGATTGATATACGATATTCAAAAAAAAAAAGAAAGAAATGAATAATAATCGCTGAATATCTATATAAAGAAAATTACGAGTTGAATCCAATTCATATAGATATATGTATCAGGCTTCAATAGTTAATCAAAAACTTTTGTATTCATAGCTCTTGAGACTCACGGAAAACATATGCTTGTGTTCTCATAGGAATGCCAAGACCTATTTTTTTCATCGAAAATTCTTCTTATCAGTCTTAGCGATAGAGTGAAATGAATTAAATTTTTTATTTTTATTCTGTCACAGACAAGCAAGTAGTGAAATGAAAGATTATAATCTGCTTCTCATTCATCATGTAGCACTATCCTGTGTTGAACCAGATGATTCAAGTGTTGTGAGCTCCATTCGAGGAAAGCGCATCTGTAAAAAGCAAACGTTACAATAATTAATAAAATATAAGGAAAATTTGTTAAAATAAAAAATATTTCAATAGATATGTCGGAGAAAATACGAACTCTGGCTAATCCTCGCTCCTTTAATCTTCGTTGATATTGCTCTTTCGATGTTTGCAGAACAGAATGACAGCGTTCGGGGATACGAACCGTTAGATTGGCTCGAAGTCCAGTATCTACATCAAGGAAGTCTAAAAAAAGCAATAACACATATAGATATATATTAAAAAAGGGAAATTGAGAATCCCTTCTTCGTTGTTCCTTACGAGAATCGCTTCCTCGTCGTTCCGACATCAGCCGTTCAGAATCAGGCGGTGATGCTGGATCAGGATCATCCAAGAATGTAAACTGAGTTGGTCGATCAGGAATTAACGACGATGAATGGAATAATGGCGAGCGGCAGACCTGAAGATAAAATGTTTCATAACCAATAACCTTATAACCAACTTGAATAGGAGGTTTAGCTGCCAAGTTCATCATATGCATATAAGAGACCATATGTTGAGGAATATTATGCAAAGCTTGTTCAGCTATTCGAGCTTTATTTTGGGATATACTATCCGCATCATCTAACAATTCCGAAAGACAGCAATACTGTAAACAATTTTACATTATAGTGCCACGTAGCTCTTTTCAACTTACTTCAACACAATCTCGTTTCAAATCTTTTCGTTTACTTGCCAGTTTTATCAATGGACTGAAATCGGCTGAGCCGATGGCAATGAAAACGATTGACAGAGGTGCTTCAGCAACAGCTTGCAATGCAGTCAACACATCCTAAATAATTTCAAAATGACAATTTGATTCATCGAGAAAAAAACTGAAAACCTTCATATCAACTGGTGGAGAACGAGCAAAAATTGTGAAAATATGATAATGCAAGCCGCGAAATCCAGACTGCAGCGACATCCTAGAATGATCAGAGTTTTGTTTGAATTTTGAGGTTTTAATATTACCTAGTAACATATTGAATAATAGGAGCAAATTTCGCATCTTTAATTGGTGTAACAATTGACTGAGCTTTTCGATAAGAATCCATAATACCGTCTAAGCCACGACATGCAGGATCTAAGGCGAAATTCTGGAAAAAAATTTAAATATATGAGTATTGTTAAGCATGTTAGCAGTGTTACCAGATGAAACTCATGAGATTCATGAAATGTTGGCGGAATCTTTGCTCCAACACCAAAAGCAGCAAACAACTTATTTCTAAAACATTTTGTGAAATCAAAAAACATAAAGCAAGTGATAAAACATACGGTGAATAATCACGAATAATACTGCCAATTGCTCTCATAGCAACATGAAAATCAGAATCAAATTTGCGATTATCAACACGATTCTTTCCTTCATCATTGGAAAAGTCAACAGCTAACTCAAAATGTAATTGAGTTCCACTAACAATATAATCCAAGAATGAAAAGAATGAGACATCAGTAAACTTGACCAATTCCATCTTTCCACTATGCTCATAACTCTGAATAATTAATTCAATTAAACTTTTGATTTTCAATAAATTAAAACCTTTTTCTGAAGTTTTTTCGTTTCATTAAGAATATGATAGATGTTATCTGGACCAGGGCCATATTTCATTTTGGCATATGTCGTCAAAAATTTTCCAATATAGCCTTCAGTACCATCAACATCTCTATACAAAACCCAGACTTCGAGCAGCCTTAAGAGAAACAAACTCAATATAGATAAATCTTTACGCTTCATTTACCTATTACGATTATCAGCTGCATCTTGGGCGCCTAATGAAAATTCAGACCAAATAGGATGTGAATGGTTTTTGATAGCTTCACTTTCATATAATAAAACCAAATAATCTTCTTGTTCACCTTCTTCCAAACGATATACCTAAAACCAAAAGAAAAAAATGTGTAAGCTCTATTTAAAAGAATAAATTTAATTATATATACTAACACGGAAAAACACTGCTGTTTCATCCCAAAGAAAATCTTTTCTATCTATTCCTTTTCCAACAAATTGACAAACAATTGGTTGTTCTCGTTCACCCATTTGTCCTTAACATCCGATTTGTATTAATTAAAAGTAAATAATTCTTTTCATACCAGATATTAATATTCCACCGAGTGCTGGGCCCACATTTCGTCCAGATAAAACACCTCCGATAGAAACTCTAGCACTGGAAAGGTGAAATAATTAATGATAATCATAGTATATGAATTTACTGAAGGGATCGACGAATATGAAGACCAAACGATCCTATTAGCTCATCAACCTGAAAAAAAATGTTTTGTCAAATTCCACCCCCAAGGCAACAATCAACAACGCATCTTCTCAATAAGATTGCAAAAAGCCTACGTATTTGTGAAGAAACGTGAGAGAAAGCGCGCACGTGCGAAAGATAGAGAGATAGAGAAAGAGAGACAGGGAGGGAGAGAAAAAGAGATTGAAAAAAAGAAGAAATGAGTCTTGAGAAGGAGGAAAAAAATTAAATGATGACAAACCTTAAACATGCATGTGCCCAAAACATCATTAGAAGAACTAGCACGATTGGATGGTGGCCGACAACTACAAGAAACAAATGAAGTAAATATAATAAAGAATTAACTAACATTTCGATTTTGATGAGTTGAGTCTTCTCAAATTTGTATTCAAAAGCGAATTTTTCGGTAAAAAATGCATTTCGTTTGATTAAAACTGAAAAGGAATAAAGTTAAAAATAGATAAATTCACACAATTTGACAACAATGATCAACCGCACTTTTCGTATACTTGACGTGAAATAACAAGTTCACGAGGAATGACGTGAGAAGATTTGAATATTCTTGAAATACTTACCAGTAGGTTGAGATGTTCCTAATATTGTCCATATAGAATCATTCTCAGAATCGTTAACCCAAAGAGCACATATAACTTCAGAAGGAAGATCATGAACGCTCAAATTCCTAAGATAACGACAATTACATTACATTCTTCAAATGCTGAACTAACCTTAATGAAATACTAATATCAATAGAATCATACATCATATTTTGATTATTTAACGACTGTGTTGTTCGTTTTTGACTGTGATTCCGACCGTGGATGATGACTGGGGGGATAAGACGCGGCGTGCCGCCGATAGAACGACTACGACGATCTGAGCCTATGGATTTCGATCTGAAAACGGAAGCTTATACAAGCTATATCAATGAGTAGTAAAATTAATTTGTTGACTATATTTTATTCATTTTATAAGAGAGAATAATTAAAAAAACATAAGAAATATTAGAATTATACTGTATGAATAGATAATAAAATGTTTAACCGCAATTCATAGAAGTTTTCGCAGAAAAGAAAAGAAAAAATGAACTTAATTTTAGTATTGATTGAATAATTGTAGTATTCAAAATAGGCTTTACCAATGAAGAAGTGAAAATGTCTGATTCACATGTTCATATGGATATGGATATAGCTAAGTGTGAGCATGCCAATGATTCATACATGTTGGATGCTCTTAGAGATGTTGTATCATCCCGCATCTCTCCCTTCATCACATTAGGAATTAAATTGTTTTACAAGATATGACGGTTTGCATGTTTGCAAGTTGCTTAGTTGGCAAGCTCGAACGAAGTTCTTTCAAGCAAAGATTGTTGAATCATTTGATTTTTTTCTTTAGAAGAAAGCTCACACATCCAATACTTTTTCCGGATACACAGCTAATAATATCAGAGAAAAGGATTGAGAAAAGAAATCTGAGCAGCATGAAGTAATTGCACAATAAACACATTATAAATAATTTATTTGGTAAAATAACGGTTATCATAATTGCTAGGATATGGAGATTTACTATTATACGCATTGTTTCCAATGACTTAATTTAACTATTTTCAAGTCTGAAAAAAAAAGAAATCAAATAGACTATACAATGGATTATTGAATGAAATCCATGTAATCGAATATGTATGTCTACGGAACTGCCGAGATGCCCAGAGGGAGAATGGGTTTTGGAATGATGATGATGAAAAGGAAGGAAAAGCTATGGCTAAGACGAGGTGGAGAAAATGGAAAGAAAACGGAGCACTAGCCATGATATAGAATGACTGTGTTATATGTATGTGGCTAGATGTATCAACAGATATTTTCAACAAAAAAAGAGAATAAGAATAAGGAGAAGGAGAAGCTGACGAAGAAGAACAAGAAGAAGAAGAGGAGGAAAAAGAAGAAGAAGAAGAAGAAGAAGGAGGAGGAGGAGGAGGAGGAGGAGAGAATTACAAATATGAGAAAAGTAAGAATATCTGTAGGTGATTAACATAAGATATTTGAAGATAATCTTAGTAAAACCAAAAGTTTTGATATAATTAATCTATTTAAGAATATAAACATCAATGTCTCATAATAGAGAGAACTTGCACATTCATGCAACAAGAGGAATTGACAGAATTATTCAGGAAGCTAAGCAAATAACCCTTTCTCCTTCAATAGTGAATAATTACCTAGAGCATGTGTTAGAGACATCTATAACTATAAGAATTTGTGAACAATGCATAAAACAGATTTTATAGATATTACGTGGCAAAGAAAATGTAAGTAAACAAGATATGCATGCATCTTTGTACATCACATAAAAAGAAATGTGACAATAATTGGTGGACAGACAAATTATTTCTCGAAATTCATCTTATTCTCAAGAGTCATAATGAACATTTTGTTGATTTTATTTGAGAACAAGATTGATTTTGAGATAGATGTATGAATATAAAAAGGAGTTATAGCGTAAATCCTGAGAAAACGTATTGAAAGAGCACGAATAGAAGATGTTTGACTACTGCCATGCTTGCAAGCTCATAACCTCAGCTTTTCTGTTCCCATTGGATGGAGCAATGTCATATTTAAATTTTTTTCTCTCCTTCAAAGCTAGTAATTTTACTGCCAATAACATGATGAAGAATTGCCAGTTGACGAAAAATGCAAAAAAAAAGAAATGTTAGGTGAGAAGCTAGTCGGTCGAAGAATAAAAAATGAACAGAAAATCTGGAGCATTTCAAATACAACCGCTCATTCACAGACACAAGATTAGAAATGAAAAATAGTTTGCGTAACTTTCACGTGAGATGTGTGTATGTGCTGAAAATACACAAGATAATGGGCTATTAGCCATGCTTAAATAGCTCTAACTAAACGATTTAATTGAATATTCAAAATTATTTCTAAGCAAATCTGATTGAAAGAAAAAGAAGTTCAATTATATGATATACATAATATATACATAATATATTGTATATTCATATTTATACTTGTATATTTTCAATTATTTAAAAGAACATCGATCAATGAATAAATTGAAATAATATACCCTGAAGGAATGAAAGTACATTCTGAGTAAAAAAGAAGCAAAATATGAAAAAAGGAAGATCATTAAGATTATGCCGATCTTTACTAGTTTGTTAATTGTAATTATGTAGTTCTAACTAAATTAACCTAAATATACATACATGACTGGTTTAATGAAATACATTCTCCTCGAAATTCAGCAAAAAAGCTTGTAAAGCGGCACGCTGGAATCAGTTTAAGTGATGGTTCAATGTTTCAAGAGAACCAGAAAAAAAGCAGTACATCAGCATTTCAAAATTGTATTCGTTGGATGATGGAGGGAAAAAAGAAAATTGAAAGATTAAACGATACAATTTAGAGAATGAAACAAAATGATTTTATGATGTTCATGATGTGCTAACAATAAAAAATTTGTGAAAAAAAAAGACAAAAGTACTGAAAATTTGAAAATTACATGAAGTAGTTAAAAGGAAAAGCTTGAACAACATGTAGAGGAGGAAGAATAGCGAATACGAGAATAGACGGCGTATGTCTTGAGATAAACGAAATATCATCATATAAAACTTCAAACAGAAATACGCTTATTAGGTATTCTAGCTGAATTGAAGAACTATGTTTCGTGCTTCATGGTTCGAACAGAGTCACGTGAGATATCCTTTTAGGCAACAAGAATCTTTCAGTGCAATATCAAGGCCTCATCTTCAGTTAAGACGCATGCATCTATTTGTCTCTTTTTTCCTGCTCACTCCATCTCGTACTCTCTATCTAGTCCTATCTAGTTCTTTCTCAAGAGTATACTATATGCATAGTTTTAGTTTCAAGCATGTATTCTCTCTCTCTGTCTCTCTCTCTGTCTGTCTCTCTCTCTCTCTCTCTCTCTCTCTCTCTCTCAATCTCTCTCTCTCTCAATTTGGAGGTCGAAGTGATAAATTAATTTAAGCGGACTGATTCATCTCAATCTTCTAAAGAATCATTTTGAATATTAAATCATTAACGTCAAACTATGATTTGTTGTTCTTCTCAATTGCTGCCGAGATTAATAGAATCACGATAGAGCAGTCTAACAACATTGGTATTGCAGGCGGCTTTTCAGCAATATTCAAGTACTCACCATCTTCAATTTTTTTCCTGCTTCTCAACTAAGTTTAAGGTTATATTTTCCAATCGTTGCCACTCTGTTCGAAAAAATAAAACAACCAATGGGAGTAAAAACTTTAAAATCTCCGATAAATCATGCAAATTTTAGATCGAAAGCTTGGGCTCATCGATGTGGAGGCTTGCGGGCAGATAACATGAAGAACACTATCGTTTCATCTGCATGTCATCTGACGAAGATTAACGTCATTTCAAAGCTTTGGCCAGTCGACAACGAAAGAGAACAAAAAAAGACAAAGACAATGAAGGGAAATAACTCAAAATGTCTGCGATCACAGTTAAAGCAGCTTAGAGTTTCGAAATTGAAAGTTCATCGGTTGAGGAAATATAAGCCGTGTTACCTATCAAGCTTATTTTGAATTTATTTGAAGAATGTCTTCGAACGTCGCTTTTGCAAGAAAAAGAAAATTAAGTTTTTGGAAGAGTGTGACTTCCATTTGCGACATGCCTCAAGCAGAATTATGTCCACAAGTAATAAATGTATTCAAATTAATGAATAAGATGAACTTAAGAACAATTCTAGAGAAAACCTGAAGCTCTTCTACAGCCAAAACAAAAAATATAAGTGACCTTTAGTTCATTCTCCTTTTTCATGGTGCAAATGTTACATGTTACTTCAAAATCTGATTTTCAGATTTCAGGCAGTTGATAAAAAAGATCTTTCTTCATTCTCACATCGGACTTGCCGACGAGCTTTGAGCTAAACTAGGTTAAGGAAAGATTTCTGGATGATAGACATTTTGAATAAAAATGTAAAAGTCATGTAATATGACTAGAGATCTTTCTCTCCCCCCCCTCCCTCCGCTACTTTCGCCCCATTAATGAGTTCAAGTCACACTAATACGCAAACACGTACCCCAGAAGACACACATTCTCCCTTTCCACCCTTGCACCACAGATGCATATAAATTTCAAAAAAAATGATGGAATACATAGTTGTTTTCGAAATGAAAAAAAAGTAAATGCCAAGTGTTGTGACATATGAAATATCACGATTGAGGTTATGAAATGATGAAATGTTTGAGATTCTTGAAATGTTTAGCAAACGCATATACATATATATATATATATACACATGTATAACGAAAAGCGAGAAGCTTGTTTCACTAGAGTTCAACTACTTAGTAATCCTTTACTTTAATCCTTTACAATGATGTAAACTATAATAAAATTTCTTTTTTTTCTAACGGAAAATGACGAAATGCACAAAATAAAACTGTTATTACTATCAAATATTGTAAGAAGGATAACACTCAAGGGCATATTTGCGCAAATTGGATTTTTTTCATTCAAAAGAAGATCCATCCAAATGTCCGTCTCTCTACTGACAATTATGACTCAAATTCAATTTTAGCGTCATCTATCAGCTGTCTTTGAAGCATGTGGGGTGGCTGTTGCTGACACAAGCAGTACAAACTAATTCGGCAAGAACGAGCGGATTGTTGGAGATTTGTCCTCCATGTCTACATGAAGGTAACGAAAGCGTTGCGACAATCACACCCAATAAAATGACTTTTAAAGTTCATGTTATGATGTTGAATTATACTGGCTTCTTGTGTCTGTTTGCACACTATTTGCAGACGGTGTAAAAGCTATTAGAACAAACTTGTCTGCTATGTTTGCAAAGAGATAATGAAACATAGCAACAGACATATGATGCAACAAAGTTTACGTGAACTACGTGAAAGTCATTTCACACGTAAGACAATACATTGAACGGTTGTATTTACATTTTTCCATATCACTTAAGAAATATTATATATTGAAAACAATGTATAACCAGAACTATTTAAACTAGTCATATGATAATGCATAATCCAAATTCTGAGGTTAGTTACGTATGTATATTTGATTAGAAAATCGAATAGTTTCTTTGACGGAGCTTCATTTAAAATTCTGTATCAAGCGTTGCTAGCATAACTTGATTGAGAATCATGAAAGTTCCCTGTTTCAAAAAAAGTTTTAATGGAAGTTTCAAGAACAGCAACAGGAAAAACAGTCCAAGCGAATAAAAAAAATTAGTAAGGCGAAAGATTAGAAGCATTGAGCGAAAAGTGGAAATACTCGATTACTAATCCCTTGTGAGTTGAGAGAAATCAAAATTAATTTAAATAATTATCTTTAAATAAAATATAAAAACATAATAAAAATATAAATTACTTAATAAATTAGAAAGATTACCTGGAAGTTCTTGGTCGGAATAGCAGATTAGCAGTTTTTGTTGAACGGCGTCTGCCTAGCTGAAGTGCAGGCACAATAGTTAATCCCATATTGAAATTAAGAAATCAAAACTAGCAAACAGTTCGTGTGAAAAATCTGTAAAATTAAATTATAAATATGACATTTTTAAAACAAAATCTGAAGAAACAGTAACTTTATTTATACACATTTTATACTTTGAAAATAAGAATGTTATGTGTGAAATGAAGCGATATGAACATGAGAACAGTTCAAGAAAAGAAGAACTTATGTAGTGCAGCCTAATTATTATTATAGCATAATTATCTGCAGATTTTTTTTTAAAGAAATATATGTATAAATTATATTTTTGAAGTACAATGTTCTTGGATTTCAAGTCAGTTGTATTTGAAATATTTGAGACGCAAATCTGCATGCATCCTACATGCTTCAAGTTAAAGTTAAGGTTTGAGGGTTTAAGAGTATTCGCTATGTGATAATAGCTTATTAAAGCTCAACCATAATAATATATAAATAGTTATATTTAGAAGAATTAATAAGATACATACACACACACATACATACATACAAATATCTTTATAAATACACTCATGACATCAAATGAATGAGCATACATACATCATCCATCCTATGTATGAGATTACAACTTCATCCATATATGGTATATCTATCACCTAAATATATGATATGTATCCATAAACATAATAGTTTGAAATTATTACTAAAGTGTTTCAATTAAAGTTATATTTAGATTAATATTACTATATTAATCTATGGAAGCATATGTATTATACACATATATAATTTAGTAAAAGTACATTCCATATCACACATGTATATGTATATGTACATATACGTAAATGTGCCTCAATATACATTTATCATTTTCATAAAACAAATTATAATAAATATATATTAAACATAACTATGTTTGATCTCCAAACATTATAATTTTGTTTTTTTGTTTATAATTTTTGAAGCGAAAATAAGGTTGTTCATTGCGTTCTTTATGATTATGCAACTTGGAACTGTTGTATGGTGTTTCGAAGTTCATGAAGCTAATTCAAATGCTGCTTATTCTTATTGTTTCTTTTCAAAGATGATAAGAAATGAAAAAAAACGATTTGAACATCAAAAAACTATTTTCACGAATAGATAGATTCAGGAAAACAAGATGATAGTAGTCAAATAGTTTGATAAGCAACATCTCACACGAGATGAGATGAGATGTGCTGAAAGGCAGACGAAAGAAAAGCCTGAGTTGGCAATCTTTAGAAATATGATTAAATACCAAATTTAATTTCATCACAAGTCAATCTACACATACATTCATAGCTAAATCTATTGTTTTGTTTTGAAATTGAAAAACAAACAATAGTTAGCTGTATATGGATGACGATGACTACTAATAGTAGCTGTAAAACAACAGGTTTGATGATCAAATTAAAAGGTTTTAATATTTTTTTATCCAAATTAGAAGCTTTGATGTGTTAAATAATCCTTTACTTTATATTTTGAATATTAATGAAAAACAATGTAATTAAAATGTGGAAAAAAAAACTTGTTGAGGCAAATATACGCTAACTCACGGATAACGTGATCTTGTTGTGCTCTTAATGGAATGTATATGAATGTTCGTTCTCGAATATTATAAGTTAAAGCTTTAGATAAATCATTTTGGAAGCATTCTCAAGAGAATTAGACGTGTTCAGATAGACTTAAATTATTCGGAACAATAACAAAAAAAAGAAAAAAATTTTTTTCATGGATTCTAATTTATAAAGATATAAAAAGGAAAATAGGAAAAGAGAGATAGATAAAGAGAGAGGGAGAGAGAGAGAAGAGAGAGAGAGAGAGGAAAGAGAGAGAAATAAAAAGAGAAAGAGAGAAAGGGAGAACTTAAAGAACAGTTGAAAATATTTCAAAACCATGATATATATATATAAACAGAGTTTATCTATTAATTTATCTTGTATATATACATACATTTCCTTTAAAACAAGATGAGAGAAAAGATCTATTCATTAAAATTAAAATAAAAGATATAAATGAATAAAGATCATGCAGTGTGGTATGTTAGTGGTAGATCCATTCTTCGAATGTTTACATGTGTTCTCTATTGATGCTTATAAAAATGATAATGTTGAAGATATTAAGCGGAAAAAATAATGAAAAATTGAATGAAAAATAGAATGAAAAGTATTTATATGAACGTTGTTGTGATTCAAAATATGAATTAGAATCTGAGAGCCACTGATTGAAAGTGAGAGGAGAGAGAAAGAGTAGAGAGGGTGGTGGAGAAGATAGAGAGCTATGATGAAGTTTGATGGACTCGACTGTGAAGGTCAAGCAAAAGATATTTCTGATCATCTGATCAGCCAGACTAATAGAAGAATGTAGAATGAATATTTAAGAGATCATCAGAATGAAGCTCTCTAGCAGTATACAACAGGCACGTACGACTGACTCAGTGAAGCAATATCAGTCCTATGCTTTGTTTCGTTGGTCTGTTGTAATATGCAGATTGGTCAGATCTCTTTTCGATGCTTAATAGATACAACTGGTATATTGACCTGATCAAAAAGCAAAAAAAGATAATGAATAGTATAGATATATAAGAGATTGAAGACATTAGAAATTCAGAATACATACATTTGAAATTATTTTCAAAAGAATAGATAGATTCAAATTCACAATTTTCCAAAATGCCATAGAATTACCAGGTAGCAGTGACGGAAGCTTAATATCGATCAATGTTGTAAGAAATATATATTATTCAAACTTTTTTTTCGAAATTCATGCTCAAATCTTAATTATTCAATAAAAGTTTTAATCTCAAAATATGTGAAAAGGCGAATGAGAAGGACGCACACAAAATATCTGACATCGTACAATGGACATCCTTTGTCGACATCTATAACATATTTATATTGGTGCTTTAGTAGGTTGCCTTGGGCAACATGGATTCATATGGGTGGTCAGATGTAGAGAGAGATGAAGCACAGAACGAAGATATTTAAATCATAAGCGTAAACATATTACTTAGAAGTTATAAAGAAAAACGTTTCAACATAATGCAACCGTTATCGGACTTTATAACTATTATATGTATATTGGCAAGGCCCTCGAAGATAGATCTTTAATCGTCTAAAATATATTTTTAAACGAAAAAAATTTAAACAACTTTTTAGATAGATATTGATATGTGAAAATAACATGTTGAATATAGGCTTTTCATTATGAATGTACTTGTATGATACTATAATCCAACATATTCCTCATAGCAGCAGATGGACTAGTAAAATCAGTTCTTGTAATATACTATGATTCAGAATTTTCAATATGAATGCATTTCGAAGAAAGCATAATATGATGAGAAATTGCAAAATTTCAAAAGTGATAAACGATAGAAGGATGAAGCCAAAGTAAAGAGGGAAATCATGAGAAGAGAAAGAAAGCATAAAACCTGGAGATACAGGAACTAATCGAGGAAATGTAGAATATAGTAGAAGCCCAACCGGTCATTATAGTTTATCTCTGAGAAATAACTTAATTATCTCACGTGTACTTTCACGTATCAATGGAAATATGTATATTACATCTTTCACGTGGAATGCATGAATGGATAGCTAACATGCTAAGATCTACATTAATAGAAAATACCACAAAAACAGGAGCATCAAGGGATCTAGGAAAAGTGAACAGCATCCCTTTTATAGGCACAGCTGGGCTCATGTGTCAGTGATGCACGAAAGAAATTTGAATAAAGATTCTCCTCCCTCCGACAGCTTGATGCATTACTCGTTTTCTTTTACTCATTAGGAATACATGTGATTTTGTAGCTATCTGTTAGCAATTTGGAGATTTTCAGCTAGTTTGGAACATCTCTAAGCATTCTGTGCATCCGCTGTCTAATAGAAAAGGACAAATTACATCGAAACTACTGGCTGAATCATAAATGGATAATGGACAGCGTGTATATGAGCGGAATAACAGGAATCAAGGCGAAAAGACACCAGATTTCGAAATCAAAAAAGAAAAATGGTTCTAATGATTGAGACAATTGTCTAGTATTATTCATGATTTAAGATAATTCCCATGTACAAGAAGAAGATCGACAACAAACTACTAGCTTATTCTTCCATAATTGCTCCAAATAACGTCAGAGTGATGTTAATAGGATCAAAGTGAGCATGAGTGAGAGGGACAACATTGACGATAATAGTAAGATTTACTTCTTCTATGCTATGTATTCTGAACTTCAAGTCGAATTAGGAATGAAGGCAAATATGCTCTCTAGACATCCACAAGATGAGGATCGCAGAAACAAGCCCAAAGAAGTTGAAGGGATTGAATCAGCAAGAAAGCGAGATAAACAGCAGTTTCGTCTTTCGTGGCCTCATACAAGCATTTCCTTGCAAAGTCATGGCGGTCCATTATATTCACTACAGATGTGCACTTCGTTTAGTCAAATGTTGCTTAACCCCATGGCACTTTATTGGAATGCCCTCAGGCATATGGCCAGCCGAGTAAGTCCAGAATACATATTTACGCTGTCTCCATGAATGGTCGAGACACTTTTGAATCACATATACAGGAGAAGATAACAAAAAAACCCGAAAACATATAACTTGCCAGTTTCTAACCTGACGAAAAGAAGAAAAAGTCAAATTAATGTTGTGAGTTTTAAAAAAAAACCTATCTATATCCCAGTTTATGGTACAAATAAATTCAAAATATATCTTTCAATTTCAGTGTCTGACATATAGCAGCAAAGCTTTGAAAACGATTAAAACACATTAAAGTCATTAGAGTATACAACAAAAAAATATTCGTGAATACCGAATACTCAGACACGACAAGATGGCAAGCGGTAAAATATTTAAAAACTAGCAGCATATTGCTCATAAGCGTCTCGTTAACATGACGCTTTGTCTCACGACTCTTTCGAAATTTAGGGTTTGTGTATTGGAAAGGCTATTCGGCTTTAATATTAGTTAAATAATTCATCATAGTTAATGATTGAAGTCAATAATATTATGAGAAAAATTAATTATCTCATTAAAGTTGGAAGAACAGAAAAAGTTCGTTTGGATACGAAAAACTGAGTGAATTAATAGAATAAGAAGAGTGAAGTATTCGATTAAAAGAAATGTGGATAGCTTTAAATGGAGTGATTTTGGAATGTAGTAGTCTCACAAGCAGAAATATAAGCTTGACGAAAATTCAGAAAACACAGATTTCTATAAGGTTACAAACATATGTACGTTGGTTACATCTTGCTAAAGAGGAAACGTGGCTTATTCAGATTTGATTTAAGGAAAAACATTCCCTCATATCAACAGATGGCTGAAGCAATAAGATGATGTCGGTCAAGTTCTGAAGAAACTTGCCATATGAGCCTCAAGAAGCTAATGACAAACAGGAAGAGCAAAACATGAAGTGCAGGGGAAAGGCATGAGAAATCAGTCCACCTAAGCTTCAGGCTTAAGGCTGGATTGCTTCTATACTTTCATTTTAATAATTGATCTCCCATGCCCCAAGAGCTTTACAGGTAAGAAAATATAACATTGTGTATAGAACTTTCTGACTCAGAGCTCTTGAAGCATGTCGGATATAGAAGCTTTGATTGCACTATGCGATTCTTAAGTGCAAAGCTAGAAGAAAAGACAAAAAAGGTAAGAAGACACATCTAATGTTATCCGATAAGGTTTGTTGGCTCTCCAGTTTCTGTGCTTTTATTTTTGAATGCTTGCGTGATGCAGCTCTCTGTTTCTTAAGCACATAGAAGTAATTTTGAATTCAGGAAAGTGTCAAGTTCATGTCATAGACTGCTCATCTTCGATTCTGAACTTTTACCTCCCGGAAGTTTACATACGTAATACGTGAAAAAACGTGAGACATCTACTTTCTTTTTGGCGCAATTGATGAGCGGTTGCATTGTTTCCTCTCATAAAACAAACGAAAGCGAAGAAAACGAGTAACCGAAGGTAAAATAAGAAAAAGATTTTAGCAGCCGCGTTATGAAAAATAGTATTATTAGAATCAACGTTTTTATATAAAAAATTGATTTATTTTGCTGACCAAAATATCTTATACATGCAAACTAAACTTGTTGTTGCTTGTCACACCAACAACATGGAAAATATTAAAATATTTGAATTTCGTACTAGAAAAATGGTGCTAGCACCTGGTAAAATCATGACGACAACGGAGAATTTAAACTTTCCCAAACACTAATATCTTCAGAACTATGAAGTGAATACAATTGGATACCATATGTCTTTCACTGTCACACCGATAGCAACCGGAAAAACAATAATAGTAAGATTTGTGTTTTTTTCTCTTCATCCTTCCTTTTTTTAGAACAGTTTCCTGATCTCGTAAATTTGTTACACATTCCCAGAGTTTCAATTTCTTATTTCTTAAAAACACATACGTTTTCGATAAAAGTTAGTGTTTGTTTGCAAAAAAAAAATCTTTAGACATGATGACATCAGCATCTGGGTCATGTTTAGATCCCCAAAAAATAATTTTCATTATTTGGTAGCTTACTGATAGTAAATGATTTTTTACGATAAAAAACAACTTCCTATGAAAAATTAAGAGTTGGAAAAGTAAGAGAACTCCTCTCTTCAATATACTCAATAGGTGGTAGGATTGTATTTTAATTAAAATATAAAAAATCTTAAACCCATCTTATAATAGCCATCAACACATTTATTCACCTTGTTTGTTTTCTGAATGTGAAATCTATACCACTTTGCCCTTTTTCAGATCAGTACTTTTCTTTTTGATATCAGCATTGGATGAATCTTCGACCTATAAAATATATTTTCGAATTCTACGATAATTGAAGTATTTAATCACAGTAATATCCCTCATAGTCCTACTTATAGTAATTGTATTCGTTTGTGTTCTGTAAAAAACTAGCCAGATTTATGTTTTAAACCAGATGAAGCAACCTTTTGCTGATCAAATTTTCAGGAAACGACCCTGTTCCTATCGTTTGGCTACAGGTGGTGGTCGTCTGACTGGGAAATTCAGTGTGTATCTAGATATAATACTAAACTATAGTTTTCGATGTGCATATTACTTGAAATGCAGAAACAACGAAAGGTTCAGGCAAATGAATTTTGATACGAATTTCCAAACTTAATTCATCTACATCAGCCTGTAATCTTTCTTCACCTTTTGCAAAACACTCGCCACCATTTAAAAAACGACCGTATACCACAAAATAATTCAATGTCATCTGAATAATTAATAATAAGTCTTTAAAGGACCACTGTGCTTAAAACTACTTTTTCCAATAGAACTCTGACCATCTCCAAGTAGTCCTGTGCTTTAGTTAAACGATCACCAATTGGAGGGTTCATTGCTAATAGCTCCAATAACTTCAATTGTTATATCTCAAATTTGATAAAAACGTTTAGTTCAGATTCTTCGTACCTCTGTTCCCCTTGCCAATTTATCTTTGAGAATACTAATAACATGGGGGGCAACTGTTTTGCTTGACGAGTAAGGTTCTATTCTAAAAGTTCTTCTTTACGTTAACTCGTGGCTTCCGATTGAACAACAAACAGCTTTTTTGGAGTTTTTCCTTTGGACGTTCGTTTGGTCATCAGGACTTTCAGCCCGAACCCTGGGGAATGCTGAGTAATTGGACTTGCTATTACTAAAACCTAAACTCAAAGCTCAACTTTGATGTGCTATTTGTTATCTCTCCTCAAACCTCATTTTTATATCCTTTATACATCATTTCCTCCGTTTCTTCCAATTCTTCCTTCAATTCTTTTTCATATTTACTATTCATGAAATCTTCTTTACCGTAAAAATTCTATAAAAAGCATTGTACGTATACTGATAACAGGTCAAACCTTATATCTATCAACTTCCCTCATTATATAACATATGAGAACACAAATAAAAATAATAAAGGCAAAAACGACTGATATTGCTAGCGGTACCCATTCAGGTAAACTCAAGCTCACGAGACATGTCATCCAAACACAAAAAAACAACTGCTTTTCATAAAAATGCAAAGAAAAATGAAAAAAAGTTCATTAATATCATTTTTAGTACAATCCGATGAAAAATTCTAAAAAAAACTTCTGTCAAAAAACATTGGTAAGACGGTGAATGAGCAAAATTATATTTAGGAAGAATATTAGTATCCCGTAAAATGCGCTAAACCTGTAATATAATTTTGAAAACATTAAACGTTGAGTGAATATTATCAACCTGAGATGAGTTCGTAAGCTAAAAAATATTAAGTAATATTTACAATTTTGATATTTGCATAATGTAAAAAGTATGACTAGTAACAGCAATGTTATGGATTTTTGTATCAAATAATAGTGAAAGGATGTAAAGTAAGAACCAAGCTATGAATACACTAAGTAAGTGAAATTTACAAGTCAGGGAATCGAGTTGAATCTTCTCTATATGAGGCAGGGATTCGGAACATTTTATCAGAAATATCATCAAGAAAGACAAGTTTTTGGAAAGTTACTTTAGCTGATATGGTTGGAAGAAGTGGAATTTCTGAAAGATAACCAATGAAACATTTAAGCAACTTGAATAAAATATGATATACCTACGCGTACAGGAAAGCCGGGCGGCAAACGCGCTTTACAAAATCTTCGTAATTTGTCTAAGTGCTTAAAAGGAGCTACAATTTCCAAAATATCAATCAATACATCAACTCCAAGAGGAAATTCTTCGCTCTAAAAGCAGAAAACAAAAATTTCAAATTCTCTACACTCACTTACCATGCCTATTAAAGCTTTGAAATGTTTTTCATTCTGCTTCAAAACCTGAGCCCGGCCTAAAGGTAATGGGACTCCTGGGGCTGCACCATTATATTCTTCCCAAGTTGTAGGCATGCGGCCAGGAGGAGGCAGTGACTGACGATGTCGTAAACTCTGGAGAACATTTCGGTTTTTTATTAATAAAATTGTTTGAAAAAACCTTGAACTCATCATCCGAGACAGCAGCTCCTATAGCAAAAGATTGCATAAATGATTTGTTCTTCTTAATGTCCTCATTGGTTAAATGTTCCCGTCTCTTTCGGGTAACCAGATTTAATCCATCAACTACATAAAAATTTACAGAAAAATCCCCTATCTTCTCCTAGAAATAAAGCACATATTTTAAAATGATTAAAGAACAATCTGACTTCACGAGCATGTTTAAATACCCAACCCGAGTAAGCTTGTTCAAAATTAATAGTTTTTGTTGACATTTGCGCAGAAACAATGTCTGAAGACATAAGAACATCAACCTAAAAAATAAATAAAATATTATAAAAGTTTTGAAAACTTACTTCTTCATCTATTTCAGCTTCTGATTCTTCAGTACGAAACCGTTGAAAAACCTAAAGCATTTAGTATGAACTAGTTAAAATGAATCGAAACATACTTTAGCTTTATTGTCCATGATAATGAGTTGGCTTCGTGGATCAGCAGTGGCATTAAAAACAAAAGAAATGTCCCCTCGTTCCCAGGATTTTTCACTGAAAATAATCAAGTTTAAGAGGTTAGAACATGGCCGAATGAAAAACCTAAAATCTGCTAATGTTGTATCCATTCGTAACTTGGTCCCTTTCTTATATATTTGGCATATATCTGATGGCAACATACGGGAGAGAAGAGGAACTGAAAATAATTTAGAAATAGAGATATACAATGAAATGAACATACTCCAACTGTGAAAATCCCACTTCAGCTCGAGATAAAAGTCTCCAAGGCTTTGTAAGATTTGAACCAAATGAGGCTTCCTGTCAGCCATCCCTTCGCGGGCTTGAGTTTTTAGTTTTCTGAGCATTTCCGTTACTGAAAAGAGATAAAACATAAAAAAGAAAGCCCAAGAAAACCCACTAATTTGTCTATCTCCATAACTGACAGCTTCCATCAACGGATTCCAGCCATCACAATTTTTAATTTTAACCGGGGCATTGTGTGAGAGCAGGAGAGCAGTGGTTTCTGAAACAAACAAATAAAAAGGTGGGAAAAAAGAAAAAGAACAAAAATCCATTTATAGATGCAAAAGAATATAGTCCTAAACTATTCACTTTGTTCTTATGGTTTTTCAATTACTCTCTCTTTCGTTTCAAGCATACATTCTGCATTGCAGGTTTCTGATCATTGTAAACGGAAGGTGTGACTTTTACAACTTAATTTAAGACAACTAAGCAATTACAATAAAGAATAGAAATATATGTAACATGCAACTTTATATAAAGCATTTACCTCTATGTCCTAACATAGTGGAAATATGTAGAGCTGTGTTTCCATGCATATCTTGTTCAAACAAACTTTGTCCTGAAACATAAATAAAAAGTTAGAATAACTGAAATCAATCCTAACCATTCTTAATTAGTTCTTTTATGGATCTGACATCATTGAAAAACGCTGCTTTATGCAGAGGATAATTCTCATGCTCACCCATTTTTCTAAAAAATAATTTCAAAATGAGATTTTCAAACGCAGTATTCACACGACATTTAAACGAAGAATAAATATTTGTCTAATCAAAACGAGAAAATACAGTTTAGAAAAAGGCAATAAGGATTGAAAATGAAAAAAAAACTTCAAGACAGAAACATAAAGAAATATGAAAAGTGGGCGGATACTAATAGATGATTTCATCTCCCACACCTCGCATCAGTTATCGAGAGATAGAGAAAAAAGACAGTTAGAACGAAATATACAAAGGAAAGAGGTTATCTATATCTAAAAGCAGAAGAATATTATAAATTATCAATTGTAAAAAAAATATACCGAGTAATATATACAGGCAAAATTTTGTGAAATGTTAAAAAGCATTATTAAAATATGACATCGTATAGATATTATGCCAAAAAACTAATAGAATTTTTTTCAAGGGAAGAACATGTTTTACTAGCTTCCTATCGGCGTATAGCATGATGATACTTGGAAAATATATATGAATCGTGAAACAACATCAAAAACCTTAAAAAATGATCATAAACATGGAACATGAAAAAGCGAAAAATAAGAACCTGGGAGTTCTAAAGCTCTAGCAGTAACTAACTGAATTCGGTTTTGAATGTCAAAAGCAACTAAGAAACTGAATCCTGTATGAAGAAAGCTTGTCAATGTATGCGCCGTCGACATTCGAGGGCACATTATATTGATTCGGGCTGACTCGCAATCAAGCTTCGACCGGGCTTGGTTTATGTTACTCTCATTATCAGCTCGCTGCTTTAGCACTCAACATTACTAAGGCAAAAAAGAAGAACAGAAGCCATATAAATGCAGCGAACTAGAAAATGCTGAGGCTGGATTCATATGCAGGTGGCTCATAAACGAGCTAGGGGAAAAACAACTAGTAAAACGAATTGGCGTAGTCGTTCTCAACGGAATACACCGAGAATATAACAAAAAGGCTATTGTGTTGATCAAAGGAATAGTGTTTCGTAGAAAAATTAGTTGTGAATCGAAACCAGAGGAGGATAATCTAACCTTGAATCGAAGTCACAGTGAGAAATGAGTGACGGGTAGTTTAATGATCATTCTATAATTCAGGTAGTCCAACTAGTAAACAGCATACGAACTGAAAACTTAAGCAGAATTCCAGTTTAACTAGCTGCAATTCTTAGTTTTGCACCCTGTGAGCAAGTTGCCGCCGGAATTGGGAAATTGCTTGGGGGCAGGGCTTGAGCTAAATGCTTTTTTTTTTTGGAAATCAATGGTTTGAATCTTCTCATTTGACTTCCACCCAAAAAATTTCTGTTCCCGAAAGTTAAAGCACGCACCAAAACAAAACAAGCCGTTGAAATGCCAGGCGGAAGAAAGAAAAAAGATAATACAACCGGCCCGTGAACAAAGGTTTTCAAAAATAGAAGCGTGCTCATCCAACGCCATTGCGTCGTTTTCATTTTACCGTAGGAAAAAACATATGCCAGCAATTTATCCGCTGTTATGTAACTGACTACTTTATGAACTAAAACTTTGCTTGGAGACAACGATCGTCGCCTTGAATTCAAAAGTGGACAGAACGTGCACTTTTTTAAAAAATTCCTGACCTCTAATCGATAGAATGATATCCATCGCCCTTGACCGGCTTGGTAGTTTTCCCCAAGAAGTAGGCGTCTCGTTCTTCGTTCTTACATTCATTACCTCTTTATCTTCTTCTCTTTTTTATGTTTTATTATTTAGTCTTTCGTAGATTATAGATTTTCTAAAAATATTCTTATTTTCTAAACTATATTATCCGAATCTTTATTTTTTTTGTTGTTGTTTGATGTTTGTTTAAGAGATAGCTGCCCTGAATGAAATCTAGTATAAAACTGAAAATAGTAGGACTTCATTGTAAATGATCTATAGATTTGTGCAGTATAGTTATTGACTGTTCTAATAAACAGCATTCATTTCCGTCATAGCGTTGCTGTGACCGGAAAGATGAAACTAGTTTATACTTTCTAATTCATGTAAGAACATAGCTCAACTTCGAATACACTCTCGAACATGGGAATAAACATGTTTTCTCCGAATATCTCTTAAATTCACTAAAAAAATTAAATTTTGTTCTAAAATTTAATTCTTTTTTTTATTAGAACGAATATGGCTCATACCCCCAAGAATGTTATGATAACTGGAGGCTGTGGCTTTATTGGATCAAATTTTGTTAATTATATTCATAAAGCCTGGCCAAACTGCAACTTTGTTAATGTGGATAAGCTCATATTGAACAGTGATACTTACCATGTAGCTGAAGAAGTAATGAACATATTCTACAAATAATATTACTAATAAAGAATAAATTAGGTTAGAGCGTCACCAAGATACAAGCTTGTGCTGGCAGATATCAAGAATAAGGCAGCAATTATGAAGGCTCTCAAAGATAATGAGGTACTATTTAATTTTGAATGTTTTGTCCGTAAGCAAAAACGAATAATAGAGAAGAAAACAATTTGAAATAGTATTATCAATAATGAATGTTTAAATATTTTAATCACGATACCATGAGAATAAAAACAAATACTACTACTACTTGTCATAATATTTACCGAACAACCGCTCTCTTATCTTGCGCAATCAAAAATAAATTTTTGAAATTGGCACTTAGTTAATTTTAAGCTAATTTGCATAAAGTGCGGCTTGAAGCGATATACGATTTATAGACGAATAAATTTGAAAAAAAAATATAAATCTAAATATAACTATTCCAAAATAAAACGAAATATAGGACTCTTATCTAAAAAATAAATTTCTTGTCATACAGATTATTACAGATCGATAGTGTGATTCACTTTGCTGCAGATTGCACAAGTACTCGATGCTATAACGAAACGATCGAAGCCATTGAGAACAATGTAATAGCATTTATTGAATTTCTTGATACAATTCATAAGTATGGCGGTGTTAAACGCTTTCTTCATATCAGTACCGACGAGGTAAGTAATAATTTAATCCAATTACTATAATATAAAATAACAAAAGAAATAAATATATAGCAAGTAGGAGAAATATATGATATGTGATACATACTAACCGACAATCACAATAGTATTTGTTAGATTGTTGGCTTTTTTCCACAATGCCAAGTGGTTATTCATCTTTTTGCAAGTGCAGAAGCTATGTCACATCAGTTTGTTGCTACTGCCATAGAAAAGGGAAAAGATGAAGAAAACTATTGTGAAGATAGAAGTTAAACTAAGATGAATCGCATTTATCGCGTGAGAAAGAGAGTGCTCAGCACATATGTTGTCTTCTAGAAATTAAAATTCTTTAATCTAGTTCAGCTTATTGTACTTTGATTCAGTTTCAAAAGTTTTCAAATCAAAAAGAATAGGGAAAATATGAAGATAATGATGAATTTTCAACAATTGTTAGGTCTGTAAAATATCTATTTCTTAAACAATAAGATAGATATATTTTGAAATAATCGCTATGGAAAAGTTAAATGCAATACTTACTAGTACTTACCTTCCACATCAATCAAAAGTGAAAAAGAACAAGAAAAAAGAGACAAAATTTATTTTTTGACAAATGAATTAATGGGTGTTGTCTAGATTCGTATAAAAACGGCAAAAACTAGTCGTTTCGATGCCATATCAGTAACATAATTGAAAAAAGAATAAGATTTCGCTTCAGCAACTTGATGATAATGAATTAGAACATTCAGTCCTTAAGTATGAATAAGTATGAATATGTTTAGGTATATGGAGATTCGGGATTAGGCTCGGATGAAGTTGGAAAGGTTGAACACTCACAGCTTCTACCCGGTAATCCATATGCAGCTACTAAGGTATGTGGTTTAAACATAGTTTTATATGTATTATTAGCTGAGTATATTGATCAATCTAGATTGCCGGAGAAGCTTATGTTCGAGCATTCCAACATCAGCTCAAGCTTCCAATTGTTACTGCTCGTATGAATAACATCTATGGACCAAATCAGTGGGATGTGAAGGTTAATGCGATTAATTTATTTTTGTTTTCTAAGAAACTGCATGAATTGGAACTGAACACAAATAACCTTCTTATAGGTCGTTCCACGGTTCATTGAAATCGCTAGAGTTCGTGGAGAGTATACTATTCAAGGAACTGGACAACAACTGAGGTATGCTTTTTACAAATTGGATATAAAATGAAGAAAAACGATAATTTTGAAGATCTTGGCTTTTTGTTGATGATGCAAGTGCTGGAATCAAGTCTGTCTTCGAAAAAGGGACGCTAGGAGAAATCTATAACCTTGGAACATATTACGAGAAAAATGGTTCGTTTCATATTTTTTGTTTTAAATCTCATTATATTTTGCACATGCTTGCATATGATATCTTAAAATCTTGTTTCAGTTGCTGATTTGGCTCGCTTTATTCAGCAAGAAGTTGACAAACAATTGGGAAGAGAACCAGTTGAACCAAAATATGTGTCTATTCCAGATAGGTTGGTGAAAAGTGATAAAATTGAATTTTAACCGTAAAATATAAATGTTTTACGTTTTAAATATGTCTTTTAGGCCATACAATGATTTGAGATATTTCATTGATATTAGTAAAGCTGAGAAAGAACTTGGATGGATTCCAACAACATCTTTTGAGGAGGGTAAGAATTTCTTCTTTTGTTAAAGTTTTGTGACATTTACCACAAAAAAAAAAAACAAAATATATTATCTATTTCCAAAAAAAACTTTCAACCGGATATACGTATGTTAAAAACAAAAATGAATTTGGCATCACGTGGGCTTTTGTCGGACACTTCAAATAGATTCTAAGTATGAAAGGTCAATAGACTTAGCCAACTGAGATAAATGAAAAAATAACTTTTAAATGAATGATGGTTAAAGTAAATCCAAAATAAACAATAAATATATTGGCAGGAATGAGCCGAACAGTCACTGAAGCTTTGAAAACGAAAAAGTGTGTGAGAATGCATGTTGCTATCTATGGAAAAGGATATGTTGGACAAGCTTTCCAACAAGTTTGTGAATGTAATTTAAAAACTTATTTATTGAATTTTTTGTAGGCTTTAGAATCAAAGAATATTCCTAACTACTACGGAAAGTGTAGAGTTGGAACAAACAATGAAGAAGAGGTAAAACTTACTTAAATCAACATTTGATATAAAACAAAAAGTTTATAGATTGAACAAGAATTAGTAGAAATGAACGTATCACACGTTGTATGTGTTACTGGACGTACTCACGGTCCTGGCTGTAATACAATTGAATATCTGGAAGGAGGTCCTGACAAAGTATTTGAGAATGTCCGCGATAATATGTACAGGTTTGTATATTATATTGAATTTTCAGTCAAATATTCGTGTTATAACTTTTATTATTACCTTCTGATACACAAATACAAATTCAGTGCTACTGCTCTTGCTCATATTTGCCGTAAATTGGGTATTCACTTCACCTATGTTGGAACTGGTTACATCTTTGCTTATGACCAAGAACATCCTATTGGTGGAAAAGGCTTCACTGAAGAAGGTAAATTTCTTATTTTGTTGGTCTTATTATAAAACTTGTTTTATAGATATTCCAACCTTCTTTGGAAGCTCATATTCTGTTGTAAAAGGTGGCACTGACCGCCAAATGGGTTTCTTCAACCAAAAAGGGTGGGAAAGCATCAATGCCCGAATCACATTACCTCTGACTTATGAATTGGATCAGCCACGCAATCTTCTATCGAAAATCATAAAATACAAGTTAGTGCTTGTTTTCACATTGTAATAATATGTTCTTCAATGGAATATTCTCAGGGAACTATTCGACATTCCTGTTTCAATTTCTATTCTTCCTGATTGCTTTGAAGCTTTGGTAAGCTTTCGTGATGGTGATTTCGATTTTATAGTTTTCTTAATCTTAGATTACTTTGATGGAGAAGAGATTTGGAGGCAATTTGAATCTTGTGAATCCTGGACCAATCAGCTTGTATGAAATTGTGAAAATTTATCAGAAGGCATACCTGTCTTTCCCTGTATCCTCTACTTATTTTTATAATTTCAGGTTGTTGATCCAGCAGTCGACCCTGTTTCTATCGGACCTGATACTGAAAAAGGTCGTCTCCTTTTGGCTACAAAAGGAAATTGTGCATTAGATACATGTTTATTGGAAAAATTGACATCCATTCCATCAGCTGCCGAAAGTCTTCAAACTAACTTCGAGTTGCTGGCCCAACAACAGGGACAGTAAGGGCAGTATCATTTAGAAAGTAACTACGGGCGGGATTCACTTCCATATAAACTGTGATCAGAAATAAATCGCTTATTGTTAATATAAATAGTATTTATAAATTATTTTTCTATTGTACTTTACATGAATATTGATTTGTTGAACTTATCCCCAAAAATACCAACATGGATGTTCGATAGATATCGACGAAATCTTCTTATATACGTTGTCTGAAGATGAGAAACACTAGATAAGTAATCTCATTGTTTCAAACAGTGGAATTCATGAAATGAATTTCAACGCTTCAAGGAAGCAATCAATATTTTGTCTATTTACTATTTTATTTTCTGAAGTTTTTTGTGATGTGAAACCAAAAATCTTCTGTCTCATTCATACTGCAACACCTAGTCATGAAACTCGAGTAAGTATATTTATGAATCTGTTTTTCTAATACATTGCATAACATTAAAGGCTAAGACTGTTTATGAAACCTGGGCTCAACGGTGTGATGGTTTTGTATTTTTTACAAATTCACCCATGAAGCCTGAAATACCACATGTAATATATCCTTCTCTTCATACAAGAGATCATTCTTGGGAGAAGATTCGACGAATTTTCCAGTTCGTTAGATATTCAATGCAATATTCATAGTTTCAATGTTCTAGTTATGTTGCTAAAACCAAGCTTGATGAGTTTGATTGGTTTATTAGAGCAGATGACGATGCTTATGTTATTGTGGATAATGCTAGGGCTTTCCTTTCCAAATATTCCGGGAATGATGATCACTTTTTTGGACTCAAATGGTCGTTCTTTGTGGTAAATCATATCTCATCTATAATTAGCTATTTATATTTAGAATCATGGGTTTGCTGACGGTAGTTGCTACATATTATCTAAAACAGCTGTTAGAAAATTTGATGATGTTATGAAGAATCCTGAAAAATGTCCTGATCATCATCGCGCCGAAGAAGATCAAGAGGTCTGAGCGACACAGTTTAAACTGAAGCTTGAGTTTATTAAGATTGCAAAATGTTTGGCAGAGGTTGGCATCTATCCTGAGGATGCTCGTGATGAGAACGGAGCTGAAAGGTATGAATGATCCTTCTGCTTATAACAATATAATTATTTGAAGATTTCAACATTTTCATCCACTCGAACAGATCTTAATGTATAAGGATGAATTTGCCAAAAAATATGCCTATTATCCAATTAAAGAGGTAAAACGTCAAATAATTTCTTAAGACTAACAAACTACATTTCTTAGGGTTTGGACAATTTCAGTAATCAGTTAATCAGCTTTCATCACGTGTCACCCTATGAAATGCGCTTTATTCACTATTTGCTTTATAATATGAACAGATATTAGTAATAAGATAATTAATTTAATTTAAAGTTATTAACTTCATAGGAACAGTGTAACTTTCTCTAATTTTCAAAGTTTATAAAGTCAAAACTTGCCCGGCATGAATGCAACCAAATTTCGAAACAATGCAGGCCTAAATGATTTAACATCGTTCACGCAAAACACAATTTGACGTGAGTAGGGCATTCTAATTTAAACACGTAGTAAATACGTGACGTGACAAATTCACTAAACACTTTGTATAAGATTTTGGAATTTTATTCAGAAAGGCTTCATTTAATTAATTGTGTTGAACACAGGAGTAAGTGAGAACGTATACGTAAACACAAAATATGATACATAAGGTTATGCATGTCATTAATTACAAATTAAGAAAATTAATTAATAGTAAATACACGTGAGTGAGGTCCGTTATTTTATGATAGTAGGAGGATGAGTCTGTTACTACATCATTCGACGAGTGCTTTTAGACCAAGTGAGAGAAGAAATCTCGAACACCATCCCAAACAGTTGGACGAGGCATCTTATGGCTGAAGTAGACTTGACCCTTACGTGTAACTTTGTACAAAGCAATTGGTTTCACTCCAAGTACGTGTAAGGTTTCTCCGAGAATGAATGGAGTGGATGGCTGAAAAACATTTGATATTCAGATATTTCTGGTATTCGCTTTCACTTACAGTTTCATTTTGAACAGGCATCATACGAACTTCATCCACTACATGTCCTTCAATAGAACTTCTGTAGGAGAGACGAAGAGAGAATTGGCTCGATGGAACTGCAACCATCGTACCATTTCCAAGTACATCAGCCTCCTAAACATTAATAGTGATTCAAAGCTGAACAAAGCAAATATGGTAACCTTAAGCTTGGTCGAAACAATCTGTCCGGTACCAAATGGTCTTGACAGGTAGAAGTCGTCCATATTGGATTTAACACCCATTAATTGGCATCCTTCTAATGAGCTCATGTTACATTTGCTTGGTACTGTAGTAAAGCAGTATATGTAAGTACCAAACTAAACATATTTAAAGTAAAATTGAAGATTTAATCATCATAAGTATCCACTTACCACAACTTTGCATTTAGTTACATCAACAGCAGCAATACGGTCCTTATCGATGATAACATACTTTGGAACGTCATAATAGACATAAGCCTCCTCGTGATTAACAAATATTCCAGAATGTGCAATCTATTGATTTATTTGATTAATACTTTAAGTATATAAGGATTTGCTTACAGCATAGATGTTGCCGCTCATGGATGGATTATTTACTTTAGTACAGACTTTAGTCTCCAAGGATAGCTCAGTTAAATTACACCTATAACAAGATCAATTACTTTAAAACTTTTTATGAATGAAACATACATAGTTGGGAAAACCGTGGTCATTTGTACAAAATCATCCTTGTTTGTAAGCTCAAAAAGACGAAGTTCAGGCTGAAATACATCGTCAATGTGTGTGATGCTTGTGTTTCAGGTTTGATACCTCATTGATCAGGAAAAAGAATGGTGAATTGATCTTATGTTCCAAAAACAATGATTTCAAATCACGTTCAAATTTCAATACGTTCCAAGCTAATTCAAATCGATCCATAAAACGGAGAGACAGTCTAAAGTTTTGAAATTAGTGTGAAGAATGGTACGGGGTAAGCCTACTGTTCATCTGATGGAACCATTTCCGGAAGATGTGTGACATCAGTTTCAATTTGGAATGTTTGACAGATTTTAGTGAAAGATTCAAATAATCGTCTTTTAAGGATAGCTCTAAACATATAGAAATTTTAGAATAATTTATATGATTTATCACTAATACCTTCCATATTCAGTCATTTCTTTGGTATTGAACATGTCCACGTAAGCAAAAATATTCATGGTCCATGGTCGGCATTGCTCATCTCCCTGTATTAATCTGAAAATCATTATTTTCTATTTTTTTACTCAAATGAACAAATTAATACCTTCCCTGACCATACAGATCATAAACGATTCCATTTTGTCGGAATTTTTCCAACGGCGTGGCCGCAATCAAAGGAAATAAGAAAAACAACAGTTTCATACCTAAATAACACAATTTATATAATTCGTATAATTAGTATAGTTAACATAAGAGCATAGAGGTTTCAAGTAAAAAAAAAGGAAAAGAGTGAATGGTAGGTACTAGAATGCCAAGAAAGGGCATCATCTAATGACAGGCTAGGTCATTCTAGAGCAGGGAGGAGCTCAAGGAGGTGGAGTCGGGGGTCAACTGTAAAAGAACACTTCGGAATATAGGAAGAATTGCGTCATAAATTCGCCAGATGCCGTTTTAATGACGTCATTATTCAATAAACATCTGATGCTCAAAGCATTAAGCCCATCATATTCGACCCTTTTATATGGTTACTACTCATAAATTAATATTTTTTCACATCACTGCTACATAAGTGATGAAGAAATCTAAAAAACATATATCTGAACACATGGATAATATCAAATTTTGAATGAAGAGTATTAACCAAGAAGCTACAGTGTACTTTAAGATGCTAAACATGAAGTTTCCTGCATTTTATAAGAAAAAATCATTATCACCAATCTCTCTATATGACGATCTAAGCTGTAAACACAACAACAAAGCAAAAAATTGCAAAAAAAATTGGAAGATTCCCGATCAAGAAAGAATCTTGATGAGTAATTCTTATACCATCATCAATAAATTGTAGTTTGATGATGATCACCTACGTGTGAAAATACTGAAAATATACCTTATAGCCTTAATCACCAATGATCATTTGAAGTTGTTTCAGACATACATACGTATATCAAGATTGAGATATACGGAATGTAGGTATATTACATATTATATTTGAAACATAATTTATAATTTATCTATATAAATCATTTTAAAATATATTTTAATTTTTTTATAAAGTGAATTATTAGTTTTCTTTAGTTTTTCACTTCGTGTATCTATTCGTTTAGTCCCTCGTTCCTTTGTCTCTCTTTCTCTCTCTCTCTCTTTCGTACTCTCTATATCTCTCTCTGACTTTCTCTTCATCTGTTTTTTCTTTCCTCATATGCACATCCCTTGTGAAATAAAAAGAAATAGAATGGGATGAATTATTGTAACTTATGGTCATCTCTGAACTGTTATTTACCAATGGAAAAGTAGTTCGCTTGAATGATCCTCGGCGATTCTGTCTTTATTCTTTCACGTAATATATAGAAACTATCGTCATCGTCATCAACATCACTAACCTCATAACCACTACCATCACCATCATCATCGACAACGACATCATCATCATCATCATCATAGTTGTAGTCGTCGTCAACGTTGTCATAATAATATTATTGAGAAAAGATTTTCCCTTCAGTTTATGAATTCACACCTTCATGTCAGTATGACAATCAGGAAAACAATACTGTAATCATATTGTATTGAATGGATGACATCTTCTCATAATTGAGAGGAAAATATTCCAAAAATGAATAATGGATTGACCCTCTTAACTATCATCTTATAGTTGAGTATATAGCTTGAATGACATCATCTCATATAGAAAACATAATTTTTCAGAATAATTAATATTAAAGAAGGTAAATCATATGATTGGAAGGTGAGATGTGGGTGAATTTCTCTATTTTCTATTTTTATTGCTAAACAGTTTATATATATATGTATATTTAAGTGGTTAAACATGATTATATTCAAAGTCACAAGATACAAATTATATAAAAAAGAAGTTTCATCTATAAACACCTTCATAAACCAAATTAGCATATGAAAAATATAATGTAAAACTTGACAGCCTTATGTTTTTTTCTTTTTTAAATGCATAGTATTAGCATATGTTGCAGTTTTTTTACCGCATTTTTTTCCTTCATGTAAATATACTATACATATTTATTTTATTAACTATAAATTATATATGAAATACTTTATTCCATCTCATAGAAAGATAAAGAGACAGGCATACAGGGTAAAGAGAGGAAAAGATGGAGATATAGAGACAAAGATAATGGAAAAAAAATTATTTTTTTTCGGAAATTAGCTGAGAAATTCGACATTTTTGAACAGAATCATTTTTATTTCACCTTTTCTCTCTCTCTCTCTTTCTCTCTCTCTTTTTTCTCTCTCTCTATTTTCCCTTTTACAGTTAATTTCTTTTTTTCTTCAATTTCTTTTTAATTAATTAAAATTAGTAATTAAATACAATATTATCAGATTTAAATTAATTATTTTAAAAAAAATGAATTTATATTATATTATATGTTCACATAGTATATCAATAGTATCTCTTATAACTTTATTTATAACTACTAGTTGTATCATTAGTTTACCTATAAAAGGTATGAAACAATTCTATAGAAATTTACTTCTTACATACAATATATCGTAAGTCTTCTTCTATCTTGTTATTCATCTTTTAAACTTTTATTATTTCCAGGTCTTTATTGGGTTCTATGTATATATCTAGTGGAACTATTCCCACATTTCTATTACCATGTACAGCAGGTTATCTTGAAGGCTTACTAACACTAGTTGGCTTATCATCATTCATTCAAGTTATCGGAGCACTTCTAATTATAATTGGTGACTATAAAACTTTTATATTCAAATATTAATATTTTTTTCAAAAATTTAGATTGTGCTTCTATATTAGTTTTATTACTAATTGTTAGAGCATTATTCGTATTGAATGTAAAAGAAAACTATAGATCAAGTATATTTCATTGTCTTCTTCTACATCTTCTATGTATTAATGTTATTGGAGTACTGATTTCTCAATATTGTATTGTGACAAACGGCACAAAATCCCATACATGTGTTGAGGTTTTTGAATTTTTATATTTGTAGTATTCTTGACGTACATCATCACATACATATATCATATCACATATACATTCTTGTACTTTCATCTGATTTCAGTCTATCGATTATCCGGATAAGCATTTGGTTATTTTAGCTGAAACTTTTATTTTTTTCGATGTTACTGATATCTTATCATTAGCTTTAATAACTTTTTATTGTGTTTGGGTGATATTTTCCCAATCTCTCTTAGCCATGGTCATATTTGCAAAAATGCTCTTTCGAACTATTTATCAAAATACTTCGGTATTATCAGCGAAAACAATGGAAGCTCAAAGACAAATTACAATAACTACGCTAACTGTAGTCAGTTTTAGAGAAAATATCTTTTTTCTTTTCTGACAGTTTAGTAGAAATATTGGAAAATTTCAGTTTGTAACTCAAGCTACATTTCTAATAACTCCTGGAGTTATCATAGGCGGTTCTCTCATATTCAAAATACGATTTCCACCTGGTATGTTGCATATAGATTTTTCTCCTGTAATACATGGTTGAAAGCTTTAAATATGCGGACAATTTCTTCTGTTTTTAAGTTTTCAGCAACATATGCTTTATGAGTGTTTCAATAGCTTTAGTTGTTGGACCAATAACAATGCTACTTGCTACCAAACCTTATCGTGTTGGCCTTCTGAAAGTTCTGGCATCACCATCTTTAAGCATTAGAACAGTTATATTATGATTATTGATGATTATTGCCTTTCTAATGGTCTACTTCTTCAACATGCTTTCAATTCAGTTGTGCAAGCTTTCTTTTAAAATTTCTTGCTCTTAATCCCTGCAGATTTTTGATCTTTTTTTTTATTAACCTTATGAATATAATATTACGTAAATTATCTTAATTTAGGTTGTTTATATGTGGTGAACATCTATTTAATGTATTAATGCTTATTATCTAAGCTCACGGTTTCTGTATGATTAGTATTTTGATTTATATTTTCCACCGTATAATCAAGCTAACATGAATAATATGCATAATGGAATAAGAAAACAACAAACATATGGATCAAGAGATGGATGGAAGCTGAGAGAGAGAGTGAAAAAGAGAAAGATAGAGAGAGAGAGGGGGGGGGAGAGATAGAGAGATAAAGAACGGTACACTTTCATGAAATTGAAAATGAGACTCAAGCAACTGTTCGGTATTGTTCGTTTCAAGTTCATCACCTAATGTTAATCTATCAATCATTATTTATGACGAAAGACATAGCTAACACACACTGACTAAGCTGATGATTATAGATAAGCTATGGTCATTTCCAAAGGCATAATCATTATCGTCCTGTGCTCCTTTCATTACTGTCGTCGATACCAGTAAGCTGTTGTTTTCGCCAAACCAGTAAACAGGTTATCGAAATAAAAAGACAATTTCACGAAACGAACAAAAAAGAAAGAAAGAAAAAGATATATCCATATATAGTATAGTTAGTACATAATAAATATATATATACATAGATATATGTATATATATATATGTATATATGTATTTCAGTCTTTAATATACATTTTATTAATTTTATTTTCAATACAGAAATATATATATTAAGTACTATATATTGTTGAAGAGATTTGGATGAATTAACGTATTGCGATAGCATTATTTCAATTCTTGATTTATCATCCTCTTTAGTTCAAAATATTTGTATGGTAAGAGGATTGACGAATACTATTTATAATTTTATGTTATATATATATTACCAATTTATTGAATCTGGTTAATAAAAATGTTCAAATGTTCTTATAAATTATCTTGAATAAATCATAATTTTCAAATAAATTGTTTAAATTTAATTTTTGGTTCTTAGAATTGATATAATATTATGAATCATGACTTTCGATGTTTACTAATATGGAATGAATTGGATGCAACCGGTTCTCAACTGTTTTATTTGGAAAAATGAATTTGCGTCATGTATGTCATATGCTAATTTTTAAAATTTGAAACTGTTGGATACTAAATAAACTTCAACTCAGGCTTTTGAAGTTCCTAAATCTGTTGGGATATTTTAATATATTTAGAGCATTTTTTATATTATAGGTAGTTGAATGTCATATATAAATCATATGTATAATATTCAATTAGTTATGGATTCTTAAGCTTTTGAATATAGAATATATTTCATAATTGCTGATGACAGATGGTATTTCAGTAAACTTAGAATAGCTAGTGTGACTTTGAAAACAATCTTAAATCATTCCCTTATATAAGATGTAGAGAGGTAGATCAGATGTGCATAATACAAATCAAGATTGTTAGTAGTTTGAACTATAAACTATTAAAGTTTGTTGTTTTTCTGACGTAAATCATAATGGACACAATGTACATCAATGTTTACCATATACTTTATATTGTATAGTTTACTCCCCTTTCTTTTTAAAATTTATGTTTGTAAATCATTCTGTTTAGGTAAAACAGATACACAACCCATATTACATGAACAGACTCATGAGAGTGACGAAACAGTAGGTATAAGAATAGAGTTAATATAGAGATTTGGAGACAAATGAGGTATGAGTGCGGAAATAGAGAAAGAAAGACAGAGGGAAAGAGGGAGATAGACAACGTTGTGCATTTATGTGTGATGGCTGAAATATCTTGACGAGAGACCGTGCTAGATGAGGTCAAAGAGGTTCACGTAGTTGTATGTGCCTGTGTTCATATGTGGTCTGCTACTATTCTTTGAATCGGTTACTATTATGATTTAGCATAATAATGGTTTCCTTTCACGGTCGACGCATGGTATACAATAGGTTGTGTGGATCGGAGAGGCCAGTATGCGCTCAGCCTTGAACACCTTCCTGAGGCCCTCTCTCTTTATCTCTTTCTCTTTTTTCTCTCTCTCTCTCTCGCTCTCTCTCTCTCTCTCTCTCTCTCTCTCTCTCTCTTCCCTTCTCTCTCGTTCTATCCACATATCTCATTCATTTCTGCTTCCTCATCCCATCTCACTTGCATACCTTCTAAATCTGTGTCCGAACTACGGAACTGCATATGAATAGCTTTTAGAGAAAGAAATAAAGAGTAACAGTATGGGATTGAAGAGTAGATGATTGACAATACAGATCTACATATACACGGTATATGCATAAGAGATCAGATCCTCATGCTATCTTTTCACTCTCTATCTCTCTTTTCCTCCTTTTCTTCTCTCTCTCTTTAGTGTTAGTTTCTTTCACACTAGGTAGCCAATATCTCATTCATTTTTCTCTTCATATCAAATATAAATTAAGCATTCTAACTATATACTGTATGGTTAAGTCTATTGACACACATACAAATGAATACCGTAGCTGTAGCATACATACATCCGTACACATTCACATATATCAATTGCTCCAAGTCAGGTCACTAATTTGAATTACTGAGCCGCCTATAGGCTCTACCACACAATCCAGTCATCAATTGTAATTCTTTTTCATCTTGTTTTCCAGGTCATATACGGAGCTATCAAAAGAGTTTTCTGAACAATGGCTGAAATAGAGCAGAGTCCAGCTTACTAAACCCTTTGCTGTTGTAGTTACGATGTAATTACCATCTTATACCATCAATACGGTTCGGGTTGCAATTAACTTTCATCGCAAAAAAAAGGGAAAAGAATAAAAACTTGAAGTATAATTATGGATATTTAGAATACTTCTTCAAGGTAACTATATCATTTTAATTCCAATGGAATATGGTTGCCATAAAGTTGCGAAAACCTATCTCTCACCCGAAAACGTTATATGAAACATCAATGTACCGTAAGTTTTTCATCTCTAACAACTATTTTTTTCCAATTCAATAAGCAAAAAAGGTTATATAATCTACAACATGCCATACATATTGTTATTTTTTGCTATTTCTCTCACATATTATTTCTACAGAAAAAGAACCAATAGAAAATAAATGATGAATAGCTTTTCAATATCAGAAACTTACAATCTCTAAAGTAAACTCTCAGTTACGTACTTCTTGAAGTGAAGTTTGAAAAATTCACAAATAATATCCTGAATACGACATATTTCTAGGGGTTTATATGAGAAAACAAGAATTTGTCTTGAGTGAACGGTTATGGAAATGAACCTTCATCCTCAATATCATGATGTTCTACAGTCTACTGACAGCGATGTGACGTAACATAATCCTATTATGCCTTCCAAATTATATTTCATCCGTTTTTTTTGGGAAAATATTGAGAAAAACTTTAATTTTCTCTCTATCTATTCACCAAAAGAAAAAAACTGAAACTCAACACTCTTTTATTACCGTATGAACAGTGATGAGCTGTGTCGGTCAGAGCAAAGGCATTCCGGAGTAAAAGCAGAAGGTTTTACAACACAATAAATTCATTTTTCTTTTATATCTTATTTAAGAAATAAGAATTGAACTATTATGATTTATGATATAACAAATCCGCAAAAGAATTGACGGAAATATGAGATTGAGTCTGTGATTTTTTGAAAGTAATAAGTTTAATTTTTCATTAAGATTCTAAAGTAATGGAATACATATAAAACCTAGTTGTATAAACTTGGAAAAGTACCTCATAAATTGCTTTTTTCCTCATTTTTTTGACCTTTAGTCAATTAGTTATATGATTTTTCTCTATATTAGTAAATTTTACGACCACGTCGAACATGCGTGGTGATCTGTAATCCTGTCCACATCACAAACCTTTGTAACATCAAAGGAAACTAATATCGAACAGTAACTATAGATATATCCATGGTTTAATAAAATATTATATGTAAATGATATGAACTAAAGAAAAATATTTTTTTATTATTCTATTTTATGTTAAACTATGTGAATCTCTCTCTCTCTCTCTCTCTCTCTCTCTCTCTCATCATACGATTTATTGAATATGATTGATGTTTGTAAACGTTTTTACTGAACATTATAGTCGAAAACATCACAAAGCTTAGTCTTGTCACTAATTGTCTTATCATATATCGTCATGGAACATTGCATTCTATTCTTTACCATGCATATATGGAGTTTAGTGAAATTCTTACATCGCGTGCCTTCAAATTGAGGCCAACACGTTGTTGTACAGGTATTAAGAGACTATCTAAGATGGCTAGTTTCATTCGTGAATAAATATAATAATGAACTATACTATTGAAATAAAGTTCTAATCTTTAGTTTCTTCTGAGAGAGGGAAAGAGGAAGATAGAAAGGGGAAGAGGAAGATACAGAGGAAAGAGGAACATAGAGAGGGAAGAGGAACATAAAGAGGAAAGAGGAACATAGATAAGGAAGAGGAACATAGATAAGGAAGAGGAACATAGAGAGGGAAGAGAAACATAGAGAGGGAAGAGGAAGATAGAGAGAAAAAAAGATAGAAACATTGATACTTGTAACTATTACCGTGTTGATGATAGTGTTCCCGGTGCACGTTTTTTGAAAACCAAAGTACATGACAATGTTGATCACCTAACGAAAACAAGTTGTTATTTTTGCAACACTGCTACTGATTTTGATAATTTACAGAGCGAAATTTCAAAAATGTTTTTAAAAAAACAAGAAGTTAATCTTTTTCATGTTTTCTATGATTGTACCAAAATATTGTAATTATTGATAAATACTTCCGTAAATTCCCCTATGGCATATTAGCTTGACGACAACCATAAAAATCTTCTTTTTTTTTTGTTGTTGATATTGATGATGATCATGAACATTTAAGTTTGGTTGAAGTAGTTGCTATTAGGAAATCGTAAATCAGAATATTTTATATCTTTTCTCATCTTAAAACAAAGTCATAAAATTGATCTGAAGAGGGTAGATGATGATGGTGGTATGATTTCAGATCGGCATCATATCTACTATGATTCGGTCTTTGACATGTTTTGGTTTTTCCGATCTTTAGTACTTTTATTAACTATTATATATTATTTTATATTTATTATATATGTAGATGTTAGAGGAATGGTCTTGAATGTTTATCATCTTTTTCTTTCGTTGGGGTCTTTAATTTTATTTTTTTTCTTCAATTTATTACAAGACAGGTAAACATGATTCAACTCTCACAAACTTGCTCCATATTTCTATAGTTCTATATGGATGAAGGCGTGGCCACTTCAGATGCCTAATGACATGAAAGGCGGAGTTTGTCTGAAATATTCTCATCGTTTATAGTTCGCATTTTCCAACCACAATTCCGAACATCACCTCTCACTTTTCCCGAAATTATTCCCTACCTCGATGAGACTCTTCATCATCTACCATCACTCGCCTTCCCTATCCTGACAATACAGATTTGAGTACCTACGTGGTCATTAAATCCCAGAATCCAGCTATAGTATGCATACGATAACGAGCGTGCCAAACCCTGACAATCAGATAGAGGTCTTGTCTTACAGCTCCGCCTACCATGAAGACTTTATACCCATGGTTGACGTCGTTTAGAGTATCAAACATCCAGTAAACAACTAGATCTGAGCCACCAATTGACGTTAGCCGCAATCATTTGTAGCCACCACATGCGTTGTAACCAATTCTTCCGCATTTTTACCTTCATGTTTGTACAAAATTTCCTCGCTTAAAAACACTTTTGAATTTGATTTAATTTGCAGAAAGAGAAATGTACTCTCTCCCTCGTTGCCTTTCTCTCTGCTTTTACTTTCTCTCAAAATATCATTTTTACTGCTGCTACTTCTGATTTGTCTCTTTCTATCTCTCTTTACTGTGTTTCGATTTACTAAAAAGTTTCTATGAGAAATTATGTTGCCTTTGTCTGAGTTTTACCGGTTTATAGACGACAAGTTTTACTTTTTATGCTTTTTACTGGATCTATAAGGTATAGGGAAAATGCTTTATTCAGCTAATATACACTGAAACTATGCTGTTTCTATAACCTTTTATAAAAATGAAATTACTTTGACGAATCATTTGGCATAAAATTTTCGATAGCGATGATGTTTAGCATCTGTTTTTGGCTCGGACTGCCTCATTAACGTCAGATGAACATCAGTTAATTCTGTAAAATCTTTGGATGATGTACGGCATCTGTCTGGTTAACGTTTAAACGTTAAGCCAGCGACTTAAAATCCAATAAATCATCTGATTTTCATCCCATTTTCCTTCAATCTACTATGTCATCTTAGCGCTTGAGCCATAAAGGATTACAGATGTGATTCAGTTCATTCACGCAATCTCACGTGTAACGGTTTCTCCAGCAACGGCAGCTGTCCAGGTTCATCTGTCACCAATTTTCTGTATTCTCTAAAATAAATCTGGGTAGGTTGTTTACCTTCTGAATCAACCAACAAGGTTGTTCGATAACATGACCGCAACCCATTATGGCTTCCTTCCTGCTGAAGGGATATAGTCTCATATTCGTTCGGTCCCAGTCCACAAATTTTTGCAATTCTTACCTTCCACCACTCTGATCATCACCTACTTTTCCAAGTTATATTACTATGCTTGTATTGTCTTTAAAGTGTGAAAACCTATCTTGAATCTCTTGTTCCAAAAGCACATATCAATTACAAAACAAAAACCGTCGTCAACAAGCCTTCTGGAACTCAAGTTACGATCATTTTTCTCCGTCTGTTCGCCAACAACATGTATATTTTTCCGATTTTTCAAAAAAAAATGACACAAAATGAAAAAACAATAACGAAAATGCGACACTGGACGACTTTTGAATATCTTTTGAAGATGACATGCTGGCTTGTACAATGGTTCATCATGTTTGTTTTTTAATGTAACTAAACAAAGCTTCTTATTGTATATACATGACTTAAAACGGAGGTTTTATTAACTGTTCAAATAACATTTAAAACTTTATGCTGCAAACTTATCTAAATTGATAACGGTTATAGGTAGAGTTGCCTGCCAGTGTCCCCACATTAGCTAAAACCATGTGCTACGACGACTACACTTTTCGATGGTTTGTCATAAATTGTTGAAATCCGATAATAAGGAGGTCCATGTTCTACTAATCAACATCTATATATGGTATTGTCCTAACTAGTTGATTCGAGTGGGGGCATGGGATGAGATGAACCGAAAATTTGTGTCTCTAAGCGCTGATTGCTAGTAATATTAGGCTAGATAGATTTTCATTTTTACTGTTGTCACCCTGCTTTTCCTCTTTCTCTCAGTTCTTTATTCCCCTATTTTCTCTCTGATTTACATGCTCTATCATAAACAGAATCATTAATTGTGTCCGTCGGGCTCTATGGCAGGAGGGACACGGGTGCTGATGTGCTACTACTGATGGGTGTCCTCCCGGTCTAGCCGACCGATTATCTTCGGCCTTTCTCTCCATCCATCCTTCAATCTCTCATTGTTTTTCTCTTTATATCTCTCTTGTTGTGACTATCTCTCTTACTTTCCAAACCCTCACCAACCCTCTTCCTCTACTACCCAACCCCCTCCCTCTTCACTCCACAATAACCACGCCCCTTCCTGCTGTGGGGCTCTGTTTCTGTTGCCCGCCTTCTGGGTCTTCTCAGTTGGTTCAGCGTCCAGTGTGTCTGTCTTTCCAAGTGCTGTATCAGTTTTTAAAAATTTTTTTCTGAATTAGCCCCCTATTTCATAGCCAGTTATACATTTGCATCTATTAATTTTCATTATATATTTTCTTATATCAATGGTTCAGCTCCAGCTATCATCGTAGCATGTCATGCTTTTCTACTGAGCTGAATGCTCATTGACCAACGGTCGTTCATCGAATTAACTTTGTCCACTCTGCTTCATCAACGCCCAATAAGCAATATGAATTCACTGGCTTCATCGTCATGTCATCCATCTCATCTTCCGATGTTGGCAACTGAGCATGATGTTAGTCCGAAGAAGGATGCTATCTAGACATTTAATCTCGGATCAATGACATGAAAGCCTTCTGTCGCCTCAGTGTGTCTTCTAGCTATTTAGTTGACAGGCCAAGCTAAGACGATGAAGAGACAAATAAGAGAATGAGAAGGAGGACGAGTAGCGTGGTCCAGCAAGTACCAAACGCCCTGGGTTAAGGCCTTCAACCCCGCCCTTCAGCTCTAAGAACAACAACAAAATGAATAGCACCATGACCTCATTTGACCATTTTGCCTAAATAATTTGTTCAACATAGTCTATAATACCTGCCTGTCTAACTCTCTCTCTCCCTCAATCCCTTCAGGACTACCTAATATCTGTCAGGTTCAGCTGCTTCGAGCTAATCCTAATTTATAACAGATCTACCCCTTCTTTGCACGTGGGATCTTTCAACCTTCTCAGCACGTGGGATCTGCCAAAAGAGGTCGACTATCTCTATGGCAACCAGCGGGTTCAAAACATCCGTGCTGTTGTTTATGGAAAGTGTTTACCAAATCTGTACCTGTCTATCATAATATTCCAGTTCCCATGCATTTTGTTGTTTGTCTCTGATCTATTTTGTACTATTTGACTATCATGTCTTAATTTATTTTCTTGTTCAAATTAAAATTCTTTGACCTTATATATCTTGCAGAATGGACAACCTTAGAGCTAAGTTGCGCATCAAGAACGAGCTCGGAAGAGCACTTTTGGCTGAGTTCGTCGGAACTGCCTTGCTTGTCGTAAGTTTTATGAAATTTCTTCTTAAAAGAGTTGAATATATGATTTGCTTAAAAGGTTTACGAAAGGTATATCAATGGCAATTTTCACAGCTTCTCCATAGCTATAAATCACACATTAAGACTAAAGATTGCTTATTGAAGGTTAACCTCGATCTTTTTTTCATTTCCGTTCAACATGCTCAGAAAAGAGATTGACAATAGGCTAAAAGCTAGAGAAGATGTGAGAATTACGGATAAAAGTCTCAAAAGTTTTCAAATTGAACAGCTGAAGTGGCAATCTTAATCGAATTTTTCTAAGCCTCATATCAACTTTCAAAAGTTAGAATGAAAGAGTGGTGTGTGATGAGTAATCAGGTGAATCTCAATGTTGATAGGTAAAAATAGAGCTGCACATGTGGTCACCTTGTCAAGCAAAATTTTTTTATTAAACTATTTGTTTTGAAGTAATAGTTAGATGTTGGCGCTAGCTTTTAGAGAAAAAACATCGTTTGCAAATGCAGGGGTGGGATGGACAATGTGAGGAAATAGTGAAAAAGTACGTGACTTCTCAAACTAACCATGACTTATTCTATCTTATTCTGAAACCTTTAAACACGTGATGAACTAGGTGTCCCAGAATAGATCAGAGAGCACATTCAGCACACCAACATGTCATCTGATTTTAATTTTGTTTTCATCACAAAGCCATGTGGCACCATATTCTCGTCTAATTGAAAATATTCGCTGGTTTTACGTTATCCGAACAAACAAAAGCTGCGCAAGGAAGACATTCTTTTAAAATGGAGGTCAGAGGCTTGACTAGATTAGTGCTAATTTTATCGTCGACCATGACTTCGAATGTCCTTCGATCAGCGAACAACCGAGCCTAACCGGTTTGCCAAAAACCGACAAATGTTACTTTGGCAGTGTTACTATTTCTAAGAAATGATGGAGGAAAGTAACGTGCCATAAGGTCAAATCTTAAGTAGTTAAGTCATAAAAGGCACAACGAAATAGAATAAATCAACGAAAGAATTCGAAGAATTGGGTGTGTGCAAGGGAAGAATAAGAAAAAGGTGAATGATATCTAATGGAATGGGTCAACCGCTTCTGTGCATCAGTTCAACCAAAAATGAGCTTTCACGTGAAAGTAAGATTACGTGAAAAAAACGTGAAGAGATGTGAAAAGAGATCGCGTGACTTAAGTTGTATATTCTAATATTTTGAATATGTTTTTTCTTTTATTTATAATATACTATACGTCTGATTTTGAACTGATATGTTTTGATTGCGCAAAAAAAAAAGATGAATTGGAACATGGTAGTTTTTGTTGATTAAAAAAAACAAACAAAAAACATCTCCATGGCTCGCGCCTATCGGCTTAGTTGACAACTTCAACGTCCTGCTGCTATCAGCACGTTTCCCAGGAGACTAATGTCTGTTATCCGCCAAGAATAGCTAGGACACACATACATTCCACGAAAGCTAAAATTGAGACACTGACCACGAAACAAACGAGCAACACAATCGACTCGGTGAACGATTTTCAAGCAATCAAACTAATCTCAAACAATATCTCAAAGCCATATATTTATGGCATTCGCTCTCTGGTTCGAATTGTCAGCTTCGTAGCTTAACTTTGAAGCTTATCGAGAAGCGGACTGCGTTTAGGGGACAAAAAATGACTGACAGGACACGTAATCTTGAATCGTAGTAGTTACTAGCCATGAGAATGTACACTATCGAGATTTTCAATTGCGATATTAAAGTCAACCTAAGCATTTAAGTAAAATATGAGACTGAAAATCAAATATATTTCGGGTTCATTCCACAAAAGTATTCTTAGAAAGTTATTAGAAAAGTTAAAGTTTGTGATATTTTCAGTTAATTGGAACAAGCGTTGTCGCTCAATCCGTTCTACCTAAGCCAAAACTCAATGAAATGGTTGGAGTTAACATTGGATTCGGTATCGCAATTACTTTTGGAGTTGCCGTTTCTGCCAAATTATCCGGTACGTTTATTATTCATTTGTTTGATTTTAAAAAAGCAAAAAATCTATTCATTTCCTTCATAAATTGGTTGGAAAAGGAGAAAAAAAAGTCATTAATTCTATATGTTGATGCATAGTACGGCTTTATTTGTCATTTTAAATAATAATAGTCAAACCTAATTTGACGTTTGTGGTTCCATGATCAAAGGAAACAAGCCGATAGACATCTATTATAGACATAGTCTATTGGAATATAATGAATTTGGGACTAAAAATGCCGGGTTCTTTACAGTTTTTTTTACCGACATCTGCATATTTAGATATTAGAAATACATTATTATAGATAGTTAGGTATGATTTCCCTCTTGTTTGTGCCTTGAATAGCAACTAACGATGATGGTTTAACACACCATTGACAACAACTATTCGAATATGTCTCTTATTTATTCATTTTCTTCTATTGTATCAAGAAAATATATACATATATGAAGGGGATTGAGAGAACAATAGGACAGGCTAGTAAGTATGGAGAGTTTGAGCCAGCAAAAAAAGACGAACAGATCAATCCTTCTGAACGTGTCCTAATTAGGAGCTCTTACAGCTGATGACCAACCATTCCATATCTCTCGGAAATTGCACTCAGCAGAATACTAGGTCATAATAACTAAATGAACTGTATACTACAGAATCTGTATATATCTCATCATAATATCCGGATGGATTGACCTTCAAGCATATTAGAGCTTGGTTTTGGCAGATTGCCAAGTCTCATATGGTATAATGAATGAAAGCAAGGAACAAGATGACTCGTAATTATGCCACCTGAATGCGTCATATATGGGGTCATGATCTATGTTTTCAAGGGAAGCAAGATATTGTTTGACCATTTGGAAAGTCATGCTGACAATCATCACAAGCTACAAATCTTGTTTCGTGTCTTGAATTGTAAATTATGAAATGGCGCTTGAATCAAAATCCAAGCGGCATTCACAAGAGCTAAGCGTGTAAAGCGCAGGAAAGATTTGTCTCATGCTTAGCTCAGTAACATTATACTATATGGAAATAAAGCATTTTGCTGCTGAAAAATTCATCAGATTAAGCATCAGAAGGCCATCGGTCAGCTGCCTTACTGACACAGCGCCCTGCTTTTGCTCTCTTATGAGCTGCATCTCTTATCGTTCTAGTGGCCATCGTTTCTGCTGTCATATTTGTGCCTTTTACGGCTTTGGACAGCCTTTTAAGCATTGGAAAATATATATTTCGTATAACATATCTCTTAATGAATATGAAAAACTCGTACACACAATGAGCAGTTTCTGTGAAATTTCGTAGAATTGGCTCAGATGTGCTGTAAAGAACGACCATATGCAGCTTGAGTATGATTCTGTTGTTGAAAAATGTGCAACAAAACTAAAAGAAGCGGAAAAGAAATGAGAAAAAAAGCTATTTACTGCATTTAATTTAATTCATTTCCACTGGTCAGCCCTTCACACCAACGATCACAGTTTTCAAATTTCCGTTCTTGAAATGAATTTGGTAATAAACAGATTGTTGCAAAAGTGATGAAGATACTTCTAATTTGGCGAATATTCTATGTCGGCACACAGAAAAGTTACTAGCTTCTCTAAGTGAATACGAAAATGGTGGTGGCAGCTTGTCAATATGTATACGAAGTAAACCTTCTTAGCCAGATTCCATTGAAATCAAACAAAGCAGGATGTGTTCCTCAGGCCAAAAACCATAGTCTAGTTTATGCTTTAAGAGTTCCCTGCCTGAGCCTCAATTGCTCTCTTTATCTCTCTCATTCCCGCCCTCTTTCTTTCTCAAATCCAGGTAACAGAAACGGATCAGAACACGTCAAAAGACACATCGACAGCTGACCAAAAGCCAACGGCAAGCAAATTGTTTTCCAAAGATTTGTTAGAGAGCTTGAGGACGAAAGAAAGATATATTGAGTTAGGGGAGGACACGCGGAGAATGGCTTCATACAACATTAATTCAAAAATTAAACAAAACCAGAAACAAAAAAAGAAATTCAAATATCCTAACTTTATCTTATGTTCAGGTGGACACATCAATCCCGCTGTCTCTCTTATGTTCCTTTCTTTCAAGCAGCTTGCTCCAGTTCGCTTCATCCTCTACCTTCTTGTCCAAACTGTTGGAGCTTTCATCGGAGCTGGACTTACCTATGCCATGTACCATGGTAACGATATTATCAAGTTTCTCTTCATAATTTCTTAATGTTGCAGAAGCCATCAACAAGTTCGATGCTGGAACTCGTGCCGTCACTGGAGCTAAGGGAACCGCCGGTATCTTCGCTTCTTACCCCGCTGAACACCTCGGACTTTTCAACGGACTTCTCGATCAAGTAAGTATTCTAACATCTTGTTAGTTCTTGAGAACACGTGCCCAAAAGTTATATTCTACTGGTCATCTATTGCGTGTAATTTGTACCGGACAGTAAAATACGTCTGGTGACCCTGATTGATAGCTTTGAATTTTTACGTCTGTTCAGTTGTAACGACTTAACAAAGGTCATAGCTGTACTCCAGATGACATTCGGCTATCCTAAAACTTGAAGCATCTGGGAGTCATCTGATTGATGACAGACGCCAAGTTCCGGTATACAAATAAATTCACGAATGCTACCATGTGGCCTGCAGGGATCATAATTTTGCCAATAAATAATCAAAAGAATTTGAGTTTTCGGCTTCAAAAATGCAATATAATGATGATGTTTCTAATCAAAGAATCAATTTTGTCTCCATGCCATCATCATCATTCTTCGTCATAATTCTTAATTGCGAAAAGAGAATTGGCTTTTGGAATGAATAGAAGACGAGTGACAAGCGTTGTAGCTAAGAGTAACTAGTATATGAGCTATTTTGAAAAGAAATGAAAGATGAGCAAAGATAACAGAAAAATATTAACGATATGAATGTCATGCATCCCACAGTTGCCATAGCAATATAATAATAATAATAATAGATTGCATGGTTAACGAGTGATGAAGTCTCTGGTCAATGTTTACCAAGAGAATGCCCAACGTAATCTGTTGCTCGTTGCATCTATCATTGCTTTCATAGTTTTTAGAAGTAGCTTCAGCTATAAAGGGATATTGTTCTCAAATAAAACACATAAATACCCATTTTTCGTTTTAATTTCTCATTTTCTTATAGGTTATTGCCACCGCTGTTTTCTGCTTCTTGATTGCTCACATTACTGACAAGAGAAACTCTTACCCATCCTGGGTTCAACCACTCCTTGTTGGTCTTTCCTTTGTCGGAATCGGAGCTGCTTTCGGATACAACTGCGGATACCCATGCAACCCTGCTCGTGACTTCGGACCACGTCTCTTCACTCTCATCATTGGATATGGAGGAGAAGTCTTCTCGTAAGTTTAGCAATACGTTCTAATTCAACGACAGATAAGGGGGGGGGGCAGGCGGAAATGGTCAAAACAGCATCCATATCATCCTAGTAACTTGTCACATTCGCGCTCATTCTTTGTTCCAGCTTGGGAGAATTTCTGCGGAAGACAATTTTTCTTTCGGTCAAAAGGCAGAAAAACGAAAATGGGGACGTTGTTATGCAAAATAGCTAGAAAAAATCCAAATTGACCAACTAAGCTATTACCAAAGTTGAAAGTTAATCATCAGACTCTAAGCTTCACATATCTCTTTAAAGCTTAATGATGAAAACAAAGACTAAAGTAGTAAACAACTCAAATGCTTCAAGCATTCAATGCTTTTATAGCTACAGTTAGTGAATAGAATATAAAATAATAATCATTGAATATGAAAATTGGATTCAGTGACTAAGATAAAGAATTTTCCTGCCGAAGACTTAGCCATTAGCGTTTTGCTTCCCTTGTGCTAGTTTAGGCTTACTCAGATATGTATGGAAATCGTTCTGTCTTAACTCGCTGGTTCATTCAGACGATTAGCAGATACGGTTACGCCTAACGACATGTCCCACATCAAATTTAGCCGGAAGCATGCATGTTTGTATCTTCGTAAAGTTGATGAAAGTCACTTTGTGCTGCAAACTAGGCTATTCTTCCTAATTTAGAATACTGCTCAACAGTTCTTTTGTTTTAAACATAAACGAAGCAGTTTACAAACTTGATCAGAAACTTAGTAGAAATTTAAAAGTGTGAGAATGTGATTGTATGTCAATTGAGTCAACATGTGAAAGCTTAATTTCTTTTTCACAATTTCGTGTCTATTTCCGTGACCTTCAGAAAACTTCCATTTAAAACGTAGAGCATACGGTTGTCTAAGATATAACAAAGAGGGTGGAAAAGAGGAAAAAGGGGGCTAGCTAGAGGGAGGGGTGCAGAAAAGGAATATCAAGGAGCTGAATAACTAAGGAAGAGAAAGGCAACATAGAATAGAAGAATCCAAATAAAAAGGCGTTTCATCCAATAAGACTTTCTTTTTGAATTATTTATTTCCCATGTTTTTGGTTTTCGTAAATTGTCCTCTGTCTCAAATGGTATAGCTAATACGATGAGACATACAATAACAAAACTGGGGGTAAATGGGGCAGATTCGTTGTTTAATGGCATTATTAACCCCCTTATATGTAGATCACAAACATTCTTTTTGATAGGTAAATTACAAAAACTACACCTATTCCTACTTGTTGTTGCTTTTCCTAATGGGCCAAACAACAAGAGTCATATACGATTTGAATATCTACTCAGTTTTTTTGAGCGAAGGGAAAGATTATTTTTTTCCTACATATTTTGACCCTGAATTATCGTAATGCTTAAACGAGTGACCTTACACTGTGGGGTCAAGTAGTTTGCTACAAATGAAATATTCCCTTAATCAATAGAATTAATTGTCCGATATATACATTTTTCCCATTTTAGACACAAGTCATGGTTCTGGGTACCAATTGTTGGACCTTTCATCGGAGCTCTTCTCGGAGCTTGGCTCTACCAGCTTCTTATTGGATTCCACACTCCACAAGACGTTGAGGAGAAGTACGTCGTCCTCACTGGAAACCAGGAATTGAAGCCACTCACCGGAAAAGAGTAAGATTTTATTTATATTTATTTCTCCAAAAAAATCAAAAAAACAACAAAATATCCATATATTATATGGTTTTGCAATCAGGATTTCGGTCAGCTTCCGGATAAACAGCATGGCTCACTTTGTCTCTCAGGGTGATTAATGACTGTTGGCTGGACATCGTTGTCTGTCCAGAAGGCAGTCCGTATGACAAATCTGTTCTTTAAAAGGACACGATTTGCCGAAAAAAGAATTATTTCTGCCTGAGAAGATGGGAAGAACAAAGACGAAACTACTTTCTTTCTGTCTTAGAAGGCAACTTGAAAATAATAAAAAAAGACTTGACAGTTTTTTGTCTAAAAACAAGTTAAAAGACTAATATGCATACTATGTTTTCTCCAATTCAGCGAGCCAACACCAGCTTAAATGCATTTTTGCCACATTAGGCAGCGTAAGTGATACATGGCGTTTTGGTCATTTAGCTAGCTTTCGTGTGTTTTGTAACCTTAGCTTAGTATACTGAGTGGAAACTTAATTTAATTTAAAATGCTCGCAAATTTTTTATTCAAAAATCAACTTAATAACTAATTTTTATTTTTTTCAGTGCCGAAGAAACCGCTTAAACAGCGAACTACCTAGCTACGTTATAACTATCATCTTCAACAGTAATAATGGCTCTTTCTACAAAAAATCTTTTCTTGATGAAATAATTCTCAAAAAGAATACAGTTTCGCTAATTTCATCGTGATACTTCGAATTTAAGTTTCATGTAAAGCGCTAAGTTGTAACCTTTTTGATTATTGCTTCTCAATATATTTCTAGCTAGCCTATATATGGTCTGAATTGTAATAAGTAGTCATTAACCGTATTTTTGGCAAAATAGAAAAAACAAAACAAACCAATCGATTACCTTAAAAGCTATCTCAAACGTTTCCTCTTGTACCTCTATTCAATTGTAATAAATGCATTCATCTTTAATAAAACTTTGTTATAAAATAGCGTTAATACAGTGAATATATCATCACATCAATGTTGTTTATGAATTATTGAAAAGGTTCAAAACCAAATCATAAAATGATATTTTGGTATAAAAAACATATAAAAAGATGGAATGCAACATTTTATCGTCCGCTCTTCACAAATACAAAAAATAAAATGAAATTCTCTACAGTTCTTAATAGTACGCAAATGGATTTCACGTATTATTCACGTAAAAATATGAAAGCTGAGGGCAAGCACATAATCCATAGATCATTTTGTTACATCGGCATACGCATTTTGCTTATGCTTTGTTTGAAAAAACGTTGAATTTTCACAATACACCATACTTCACTGATCATTGATCGCTCGTACGCTTGAATCAGACGGTATACATCGGTTAGCTAATTGATTGTTTGTGCCCTGAGTGCATCACATCAGTTGGAAAACTTTCTAACTTATCAATACGATGTTTTTCTCTACTGGTACTCACCTTCTTCTTAGTAACTTTGCTTTAAAGGTATTTAAATAGATAATGTTTATCCTTTTCATTATATAAAAATGTTATCCAATTATTTATTTATTTATATGTTTATGCTATTTTTTTATTCAGTTACGACCACGTTTGGTACGAAATTGTTGTGCAACTGTTGATATACTTTCTCCTGGGTTCTTAGAACATTTAGCGTTAGTTATTAGTGATTTTTTATTCTGAGGTTCAAAGTTATAGCATCACCAAGGCTACATCGTACTCTGATGATGATTTTGAGAAGAAAATCTTGGAACCCAGACAAATTTCTGACAATCGTACTAAGGTGTGTGGGGTATTGCTAAAAACAAGTTGTATTTTTTTATTTTGTAGGTAGTTATTCCATTATCAAGTGACGAAAAACTTAGAAATCAATATGTCAGCAGTTCGGGAAATGTAAGGATTGGAAAGATGTTGGAGGTATATTCGTTTGAAAACCTAAGCGTTTGCAATTATTGTAGTAAAGCATTTGGATTGTTTGTCAGTATATGTATGCATGATGCATAATCGTTCCATTGACTCCAACAATCCTGTTAAATCCTTGAAAGTTCCAAGTACCCTCCCTCGTATTCATGTTACTGCTTCTCTGTATAAAATGGATATTTTGAAGTTTGTATTCATTTCATTTGAAGAGAAATAAGGTTTATTTCAGGAGTAATTTGGATATTAATCGTGATATTGTTCTGGACGGTTGTGTCAGTTGGGCAGGAAGAAGTAGCATGGATACCTCATTTACTGTATATCAAAATAATGGAAAAGATTCGGAAGATGAACTTGTGATGCGTGCTAACTTCATCATGGTACGAACTTCATTAACAAGTTCAAATGTACCATAATATATAGGCTTCTCGTCATCCGAGAGAGCCACGAGCTGTTCGTGTTCATCCTCTTCGAGCTGAGACAGATGAAGACGAAGCTCTTATTCGAGCAGGAGAACGGTCAGCTAATGAGAGAAAACGCGAGGTTTCATAACTTGAGGATCTTTCAAATATACCCTCAAATATTTCAGGTTGCTAACTCTTTAATTCGTACTTATCCCACTGTTGACGAATTCCGTCTTTTACATAATAACTTATTAGAATCTGTGCAGAAATCCGAGGGGCATGTATATTACCCCGAACTCCAGGTAAAAAATTTATTATTTTCACAGTTTGAAATAATATTCAGGAACATCAAGCTTGGCTGCATAACACAAAAGCAGAAGTACAACTTATTTGCCACTCAGAGAATCAGAACGTGTATGGGAAAATATTTGGAGGATTTATCATGAAAGAAGCCTTAGAACTTGCACATCTTAATTCTGAGTTATTCTGTAAAGTAAGAAAATAACAAAGCATCCTGTTTTAGTAGCTTTTTTTGAGGAACGTGTAAAAGTAATCGCAATGGATGATGTAACTTTCAATAGTCCTGTTGAAGTTGGAGATTTCTTACATTTTACAGCCTTAGTCACGAATACCAGAGCTAAATATATTCAAGTATTTTTCTTTTTAAATGCTTAAAAATTGAATGTTTTATGCAGACATACGTACGAGCTGAAGTTATTAGCAGAAAGAGTTTTGTTCGTAAAATTAGTAATGAATTCTACTTTACTATGGAGACAGTATCTGGAAAACCTGTATGTTTTTGAATTCGAAGAATGTTTAGACGTATTCTTTAGGTTCGTGAAGTTCTACCAAAACATTATTCACATGGAACCTTGTGGATTGATGGACATCGTCATTTGGAAAAAGCGTTAGCTCGTAAAAACGAACAGCATTGAGCTCCCAATTTAATATCAATTTTCTAATCTAATAATCTTTGAAGTAAAACTTAACTTTAATAAATTTTTTATTATTCATTAAGATTATTCTACTGAGGTATACCCGAATTGACTTGATTTTAAATCACAAATACAAACATAATTAGAAGAAACACAGGAATTACCGGAGGATTGTGACTTTACGAGTAACCTGTTAATTGTTAGTACCACTACTAACAGGTTTCTCATGTTTAAAAGGCACATACAAAAAAAGACATTGATATGATAAGTTTTCAATATTAAGGAAGAAGTGGGATATGCAAGTTTTGGTCGTTGTACAATTTTGGCAATATAATAAAAGGCACATGGATACACTTGATGATGATCATTGAAATAGAGTCAAGGAACGAAGTAAGTAGATACGCAACTAAAGTTCTGTGATAATATTGAAGTCAATGAGAACTTCAATTTTCAACCGATTTAGATACTATTTCCTAGATAATGTACAATGTTTTGGTGTTGAAATGGAATTATAATAATACAAGCAAAACAGTTACAGGAATACATAGTTTGTGGCCTGAAGTGAAGAGCTCGGTAGAAAGACTAGAACTAACCGATACGGTTGATGATGAGATTCGATACATGCATTAAACTAAACCATTGATCCATCCTCTATATTTTGCTTATTCTTCTTTTTTTTGCTTTTCTTTTCCTTCTTACTTATTAGATATAATGGACAGATCCAGCATTTCATGATGGGGATGATGATTTTCGTTAATACGATGTATACAACGAATAGAATTGCTACATATATGAATACATCGGTTGCCATCATGACAAACTCTCCTAAAGAGGAAACACCGTTGACCCATGACATTGGGTTCAGATATCTGAAATTGTCGGATTTACAAAGAGAATACCAATTTTCATTTAATATTTCAATTGAAGTGAAATTTCAAAATTAAATTAAAATTAAAATTAATTACTTTGTGATTCCTCCAAGATTTATCTGATTACAGCTAGGGCATCGTCCAACCATTTCATGCCAAGTACTTTCATCGATATCAATCTAAAAATAGGTTTAGTTTAATATATTAAAGATGCTCAGAATTCTTACCTCCAATGGACTCTCATGATATTCTACAATTCGACAAATGGACGACTCTTCACGTTGCTCATCAGAACGTAAACAGATCATTCTTGGTCCACCTTCAACAACAGCTGGCAACGGGATGATCATTGAGCGGTTAGAAGCCTGAAATAGTAAATTACAGTAAATAGAAATATTGGTGAGTCACTTACATTAAGATCATGAACGTAAGTTGTAAATGAGTATATCTCATCAGACTCTTTATTTGTAGAATATTTGACAATACCATTAATTTTTCCAGAAGCTCCATAAACAGTAAGATTGAAGTATCTGCAAATGCCATTTTAATTATGTAAAATTATTTATAATTTGCAAACCTATTGCTTCTTGAGTCAACAATGATAGATCCAGTAAAGTCATCAACTCTTGAGGCATTATGGAAGAATACAAGCTCATGCCCATTTCCTTCCCCTGTTACTAAAACGTATATATTACAAATAGATCTTTAAAAAAATATTATGTTTGATTGTCCACTTGGATTATAACAAAACTCACCTTGAAGCGTTATATACAAGTTGGTTCCTTCAGCATGTGTTACAACAGCTTGGCGTGTAGTGCCATCATACAGACGAGCACTTTGAATCCAAGGATATATCATTTCTAATGGTTTTGATAAATTGAAGTTCTCTGGCATCTGAATAGTCACATATAATTAATAATTTGATAAGAAATTCTTGTTCATACATAATTGTTTGCTACTAATACACTTCGGTATGTTTGTTCTTTACAGTTTTTCACTTTTGCTTTGTGTATCTCGTCCATTCGTACTGGTCCATTGAAAACATGAAATCGCGGTTCACGTCTGAAGTTTCCTGATGCTCGAGAATCTTCCAATCGGTACCAGCCAAGTCGATCAAAACTAAACAAGCGATGATTATGAAATTTATTGCAAATGTTTTACAGTACTTGTTCTCCATTATTTCATTCAGTGGTTGCTTTCGCAATTCGTCCATTTCGCCGCCAGGATTATGGTTAGCAAAATACATTCCTGATTCCAGCTGATGAGAAGCTCTCCCTCCAGCTGCTACAGATAGAGCAATTCGTTGTAATGAATCGACAAATCTTAAATGATTCAGCATGAAAACCTGCCATTTATGGGGAAAAACATACTTGTCTTGAGTTCCTCCATCCAGCTGTGTCCTGATAGTGGACTTGTCCATTTCTTGCCAACGTCCATGACTGAAGTCATAAGCTGTATAGACAAATGTAGCGAAAGTAGAAGGCTGTTCCAACTTCACAGCTGTATATGATTGATTTCTATAAATTAAATAAATATCTTGTTGTCAATTGAGAAACGGTATTGTACCTATATGGACGGAATTTAACGTCACAACAGAGCTTTGGACTGCTGCCTGCTTCGCATCCTACAGGAGACTGATTTGGGAAGAAAGTACGGTAACAAGATGTTGACTATAATAAAGATTAAATAGTGATTGTTATGTATCAGTTTATTGCTTACCCTATCCTCTGTTTCCATATCCGACTCAGGGCATTGAGTGAACTGATGAGATTCAGCTGTACAACTGGATGCAGAAGCATCACATTCACAGAAACACTCGGTACGAACTTCCGGAATGGCAAATACGTAAGCTTGAGTTACCTAAAAATTAATGTTAAATGAAATGGGTGATGATTGGTAATGTGAATACAACCGCACATCACGCTGATATAAATAGAAATGAAAATTCATTATGCTAATTGCGCACATATTAATGAAAACTCACTGGATGATGGTGCTCCAATTTCTCAAGACGAATTGTGTGCAGCCAAGACGAAGCTCCTTTAGGTGCTTTAGAATTAAGTTGATTATCAGCTACTGATCCATCTTCTTCAAGACGGAAACATACAGTAGTATGAAGTCCTATATGAAATTGCATTTGCATAGATCTCTTGATAGCATCATTGGCATCTAAAGGAGTGAACGATCAAAATCTAATAAATTTTTAAAAGTCTCACCTTGACTAGTACGCGCTGTAACTATTGGAGTTCTGGAGCAATGTGGTGGTCGAATCGGGAATAGGCCTCTGAATATGTCTTCTGAAGTTTGTGGAGCTGTCCAGCAGAGGGAAGGCAAAAAGAGGAAGAGAAGCAACATCTCCTGAAAGACATCCATAATGAAATACGAAATCAGATTTTCGAGCCGATTATCAAGGAATCAATACGAGATAATTGAAATAAATCATGAAATGATACGGATGTACAATACTTTTAAGAAAAGATAATTCGATTTTGATACGAATGATGTTTACATATAGCTAGAATCAGTTCTTCGAATGAATTAAGATTACATTTACAGACAATTTAACCTGAAAAGTCAATACAAGACTTTTATGAAATATCTTAGTCATTAACACTTGATGAAATCATACTAACCAAGATAGTACAATTGCCCAGATGTTCGTTACAGAAAAATTGTTACTGACGAAAGATGTAACGATCTAGATGTTATAGATGAACAAGAATTTGGTGTTCAATTTATAGCCATAAGTATCTAGAACCTATCACCATGTACATGTTAAGATTGATACTGAATTTAGATTAAATTCTGATGACTAATTTTGGTTAGCGGCCAATAAGCCAAAGCTAACGAAGCCCCCATGTTAGGCGGAATTGCCTTAAAAAGTGGTCTACCGGCTGTTCGATTGATTACTCATGAAGAACAATTGAAGAAATACACGACGACACATGATGATCCCTCTGACTCTCCATCTTTTTCTTGCTTTGTTCGAATACTTTTCGCTTTCTTTTTCAATTTAATGAAACGAGAATCGTTTTCTCTTCCAAGTGAACACGAATAAACAGGCCATGATGGGTAACATAGAAGGCGTATGGCTAAATGATATGGCCTACAGAGTATTCAACTCATTCCATCCAACTTTAAAGTTAAAGCATATGCATCGTGTGCAATATTTAATATTTCATGAATTTCAGATGTTTTGAAAGATTTCATGAAATAATGTGTGGCACAAGTCAACTGTAAATGCTATAAGTCACAAAATGTTTTCCACAAATGCTATTGAAAGAAATAGAGAAGTAATGAAATTGAAAACCTGTAAAAGTAGTTAAGAAATCATTGAAAAGGGAAATAAAACTGTTTTTTTTTGTTTCTATATTCCAGTAAAATGATATAAAGATTGGAAAAACGAAGTTGGTGACAACGCCTATCAGTCACCATCAGTAAATGAACCACACATTGAGAATATATACGAAATACAGACGTTTTGGGTGTAAGTGTTGAGAAATCCAAGTCAACTCGTAAGGATGAAGTAGAGAAGAAAGATGTTCGAAGTGAACATTAAGGAGTGATGAAGATGCAGCTGTAATCTGAAGTACTATAGATGATTCATCTCTTTAAGTCATGAAATGCTCGAAGACTGTTACGATAAAATAAATGATCGTATGATATACGGTAGGATAGACTGACAGTTATCCTTAAAGTCTTTTGAAATAAATGAAGAAGTGTGATGGAAGAGTTTTTAGAAAGTATAGTTGTCAGATTTAAAGGACATTAGTCCAAGGATAGAAATGTATGAGTTACTTCATATCTTTCAATCCGTTTTAAGAAAAGGAAGAGTTTGACGTATGATCTGAAGTTAAACGTGAAAATGCGTGAAAGGTCACAAATATGCAGAAAAACTATTTTTAAGTTTAAATGCCTAATGAACGGTTGAATATTTTGATTTCAATAAAAGAAATTAGTGATAATATCAAATTAGAAAAAAATGGAATTAAAACAGATGAATGAACTTCTGAATGATATGACTCACGAAATCTGTAAGCCTGCATCGCATCAGCTATCATCTATGTAATCAGAGATAAAAAAGAAATTAGATAATCTAATAATCAATAAAATCGTCTAACTAAAGCTTACAATGATTATATAATCTATGTTATTAAGAATATAATTAAAGAATATAATAGTATATTATTACAAGAGGATGGGTGTATTGATATGTTTAAAACTGAGAATTATGTCTTGTATAGTCTGAACATTAATTCGATTAAGCCAAATGACCATTAATGATTGTACTAAAAGCACTTTAAACGATATGATCGACTTCAACATGCAAAAAGGGATCATAATCGTGAAATATTCGGAAGTAGCATAATTCTGAGGACAGCAAAAACCGGTACATGGACAAGGCATAAAACCCAATATTAACAATTAAAAAAATATTGACATATATAAATAAAATAAATAGAACAAAATTAGATTTTCGAACAAATTTTTGAAGGCAAAAACGGATGGATCTACTGGTATCGTTTACCACAATTACGTCAACTAGCAGATCTTAGAGATAACCTTTTGGCATGCCAAATGATGGTCAGTAAGCACGATGTGATCTTCCACCTACAATGTGTCGTCCTCGTGTTTTATCTGATTGTCATGCTAATTAGATGATCATAACTATGCCAAATAGTGGAAATATCCAAATAGATAATCAGCTGAATGTCATGTTGTGATTACAACGATTATGACATCGGATGAGGCACATGATGGCAGACGAGTGACTACATGACAGAATACTCAGAATATTCAGAACAATCAGAAAAGACGGATAGTAACGAAGGGGAGGTTTCTCGACTTAACATTGTTGAAATGGCTAACGTCCTCAGGGCATTCTTTCTTGTGAACCTATTAAATTGAAAACTTGTTCTGAAAGCTTTGAGGACGTGTACGTGTTAGTGTGATAAGCATCTGACGCCAGAAAAAGATACTTATGTTTCGGAAGAAAAAGGTGACGAATTTGTGCAATTGGAAATAAAAACGTCTATGCCATAACTAAGACTTATAAGTTAATTTAGATAAAATTGTGTTGACGCTGTCAAGATCATTCAACGTCAAGTGTCAGTGCTTTGATCACTTGATCAGAAGTTTTTTTTATTCTGGCAAACGGCAAATGAAGTAATACAGCTAACGATGGCAACGGTAAGTGTCAAGACTAACTGATTATGAACTGATATACGATTTATGAGTTTCGATGTCAAATATTGGACGGTGGATGCTAGAGGTCAACCGACACCAACAGGAACCAGCAGGTAATGTGGGTCTATATGTGAAACTACTGATCGTCTACTAAATCAAATCATCAATTGTGAAACGGAAAGTGAGGAGTAAAGCTGAAGATTGACTGATTTCATCATTTTTGACCACAAAAGTTTAAAATTTTAATGAAATTAGTCATACATTCCATTTGTGACTGAGACCGGATGCTGATAGATGTTCAAGTTGTAATTTATTTTAATCTCTTTAACATAGTTCAAAAGAAAATAAAAAAAAACATCTCAGAAATCCGTCTAAGAGACTGATACATCGTGAAAGCGACAATGAGTTATCAGAATCTGAAGAGCGAGACATAGAAAAGATAAACTGACAAGCGCTGGCCAAATAAGGACGTGTGACCTTTTGTTCAAGAAGTTGTGAAAACGAAAAAGAAGACGAAGATGAGAAAAGACGAAAAATTGAAATTGTTTCCAATTTACTATCAGCATAATAAAATATATAACAAGATACATATATACAAAGATTATTTAAGAGGGTATTCTCGAAAATTTATGATCAAAGGTACGAATTCGTGAAGCATAAAGAGAGAGAGACAGTGATTACTTTAAGAAACTCAGAAGGTCATTCCCTAGTGAAGACGTTGCCGAAGAGGCTATAGGTGCGATGTAATGAAAAAACAATTTCTCGTCTCCTATGTGCCAATTATGGCTGGAAAATTAGAAGAATTTGTTAGTAGAAGAGCGAAAACAAATTTTTAACAATCGAAAATGTTAATTTAACATCTTTTGATCAGGATAGAAGAAACTGGTGTTTGAGGTATGGCTAGGAGGACATTTTTTTTTGTTTTCTCTCTTATCATTAGAATCAAGAGGTATTGTTATGAAACTAAGATTTAACAACAATATGTTATGGAATCTCAAGATTATACTTATAGAATAGTTGATTTTTCTAATAAATTAACTTCTATGATGTTTGTTTTAATTCAATTTTAATTGCGTATTTTCTTCTCTTTCTGTCACTCTTTCTCTCTCTCTGTTTCTCTGATTAATTTCATATTCCAGAGAATCATCGAATCGTGATAAGCAAATCGATAGGTGTGATGATCAGTTGGAAGTTATATAGTTCAAGGATATCTTTAGGTATCTTCTCGATTTCTCTCTAAACATGACCCTTCACGATTATAAGATGCAGCGGCTATTCACGTAATTCAATCTGTCCATCAGTTTATCATAAGAAAGTTAATTTTTTATGAGCGAACGAGAAGAAAAGCATTACATTTGATAATAAAAACGTTATTTTCTTATTAAATATACAGAGTTCTTCTGTTGTTTTTGCAATGAAAATGAAAAAAATGATTTGAACATGTCCTTCATGCGATCAACGAATGCTTTTTTAGGAGAAACTTTTGTCATCAGAAACATGAACTATTTTAATTTAAATAATTTGATTATAATCTTGAAAAGTATGATAACAATAGAATTTGGAAAAGTTATTCGAAAAAGTGACAACATAGGGCAGTATTATAGTTGGGCAAGTTCTGGAGGAAAAAGCTATAATCGTTTTCTCATCGGTCATATGTGAACTGGTTGAATAACTCGATTTGGAATTGAAAATGAAACATGATGTGGGGTTAAAGGTATTGTTATTAGAAAAGTATTCAGAATTAAAGATCGAAGATACACGAATGAAATGGTGTTGATATGGTCAGATACGCTTTGGTTAAAATAGAAAACGACGTCAGATTTGATGAACGATGTACAAATGCTTCCTGCTGTGATGTCGTCTCGTTCAGATGTCTTATCAGGCAGATGATGAATGAAGAGAAAATCGGAATAACCACAAAGACAAAATATGGCAGATTCGATGGATGTGGTACTGTATACTGGTTAGGATACTACGCTCAACCTAAAGAGGTGAAGCAAGCAAGATGATGAGTGATAGAGTACACAAGGTTAAGAGATGTGAGATGGTAAGAGACTGTCAGGAAGAGGCAAAAATGATATAGTAATTTCTCTATCCCTTTTTAGCACTGGATTGAAAATGATCTGTCGATTGACAGGGTCGGTTAGCTTCAGAAGCCTCAAGGCTATGGATATCCTTGTCTGATAGCCATTCATCACGTTCTTTTTAAAATCAATTAGAAACTTTAAAAAAACGTAGAGTGTGAGGATAGCAACTAACACATGAAGTCCAAAACGTAGATGTGAGCCGTATGCTGAGCGTCACACCTGATTTCCATGAATTCAGTGGAAAATCTAAATCTAAATTCAAATAAGAATTTTATATTTGGTTAGAATAGATGATCATAGGCTGTCTAAGTGCCAGTCTTTTGTATATCAATTATGGTCATGAAGTGGCGTAATATGTGCTATTTGAAACTTGTCAATATTACTGAGAGAGAAGGAGAATTAAGAGGTATAGTATGAAGTAAGTGAGAGATATGCAGAGCAAAAGATTGAAAGAGATTACCTCATAGTTGGATTTAGGAACATTTGCATAGACATACACACAGTATGAATATGCTATTTTCAATAGGACAATACATTAATATTTGTTTATAATATCTCAAACCTATAACTATATGAAATAGTACGTATATTGGAGAGAGAAATAAAAGAAATAGATTAGAAATTCGTTATTGGTGCTGATGAAAAGGAAAAATTTCAGTTTGCAGTTTACCTTCAAAGTTTTGCATAACCAAATATTCCTTACAGTTCCACATTTTGAAATAACTTAGTCTACATTCTATGAAATAGATGAGAATTGAATGTATACACTTTTGTACATTTAGCTCATTTGCATAAGTAGCAGTTTACAAGCTTCAATATTCCTCACGTACCACACGTGTATTTTCAGGTTCATTTACACCTATTGCGCACATTGAGCACGGTTGCATTTGGTTCTCACTCGTTTCTTTAACGTTTTCATAAACAACTATGAATTAACGTTTTATGTTAAACATTTAATTATCATTAATTTCTTTTATGTTTCTTATAATATTTTTTTGTTCTTAGCTGCTAAGTCGACATAACTTTTTCTTCTCCGCAATTTTATTTATAGTGCCCTTGAAACAGTTTATTGGTCGCCTTCTGACTGTCTTCTGTCATTCTTGACAGCCAATTTTGAACATAAACTTTACGCTTAGACCAACTGATTTTGTCAAGGACTTGCTGAATATGAATCCAGAAAATTAACTTGCAGAATCTGGGTCTCATTTTTTTGGCCCAAAAAAAGGTGTCGAAAATAGCAGTTAAATCAGGTCGGATTAAATTACACAAATGGAAATTAATGTTCAAAGTGTATAGCAGATGTAAATTTTGTTTTCATTTCTCATCTGTTTTTTCTCTCTTTTTGGCTGTTTAGTTAGATGCTAGAGAGCTGCTTACAACTATTTTCAGTACATATAGTAAGGAAGTAAAGTAAATGTACTTAGAGGAAGCAGAACATAGACTGAAATGAAATACAACAAGAAAAATTTAGAAAAACAAGAAAACAACATGAAAATACTAAAACTAAAACAGAAATACTATAGAAGAAGTGAACATATGATTAGATGTGCTAATATACTCATTGATGACGATCAGGAAGGCCGGCACCGAGATAGACAGGTTATGTTTTGCTGGCAATAGGGTGTCGGAGTTTTTTTTTGGTCAAGCAATAACTTCAACGATATATCCAGCTTGAATGATGATCCTCCTCAATGCGCTGGAGAAGAAACCGAATGACAGGAATAGAAATCGAAAGGATGGGCAAAGCAACAGGAATGCCATCAACTACTTCCTCTATTTCACTTTCAGCTAGAGAAAAGCTTGTAGACATTCTCATAGTACAAAATTCCTCAAGAGATAATTGTCTGTATATGGCGAAGCTATGAAAGCATCTCGGAAGAGTTGTTGAAGTTTTTATGTTGATAAACTGGTTAGGAATAAAGCATCTTTAACTTATAACAAATGATTAAACTCTCTTATATGAAATGAAAAAAAGAAGTAAAAACGGTGCTTCAACAATCCTGAAGACTTTAAGTCGCAGGGTTGTTGTTACACATCAAATGGTATATTAAAACGATATCCAAAATCTATGCAACTAGATTCGTAAATAGAAAAACTATAAGATTCAGAATATCTTCAATTGATAAGAATTTTATGAAAAAATATAATCAAAACAAGTAATTAGACGTACGGCTTAACAGATCGATATTTGTTTTGAAGGAAGGAAGAACGTAGACAAGTAACGAAATGATGTTCAATGTTTACTCACTTAAATTGCTTATAGAAAATACTCATTCACTACTCAGGTTTTGCATTTTTTTGGGATATTTCAGGCTCAAGAAGTTTGTTACAATAAAAAACAAGCTGAATCATACTTTAACATTATCACAATTGCAGCCAGATGAATATTTTTACCGCATATTTACCGTACTCCAATGACAAGGTCAGTAGAGTATAGTGGATGGCGGAGTTGAGATAGCAAAAAAAGTGCTTAAGAAAACGAAGAAACCTGGAAGGATGACGCTAAAAGAGATAATGAAGTCTGGAAATGTCAGGAGAAATGGATACAATAAGAGATATTGAGATTGGTATTGTCTGAGATATTTGCATAGATAGTATGACTATGCTTGAGCATCTGTATCTGCATTGTTTAAACAAATTGAACAATTTCTATTGGAAACTATCTTCTGAGATGTTGAATAACCGATTCTCAGTTGATGATGATGCTCATCTCTATTGCAAAGCGATCGAGGAAGATGGATCAGAAAGACTGGATGTCTGGCTGAAGACATACGAATGGATGAAGGTAATACGAATACTATGAAAGCACATCGTTGTCGACCTCGAGAATAGTATACAAAAAAAGGATCTGAGAAATAGTTGTTCGTTGTCTGTTTGACCTACGAAGCTATGATGATAGTGTTGCCCTTAGGCAAAACTGGACTGTTTTTGAATATATTATGAATGGAAATGAATAATTGCAATGAGAGTATACATACAGTATTTATTTCAACACACGAATCTATGAAGAAATGAGTATGAGTAATAGGATTCTTTATACGTTTTGACTTTTTTTGTCTTAATGCAACAATACTCATGAAAAAATGGACATACAAGATGACCAAATGAATAAAAGTAGTAAGATTTTTATTTGGAAAGTACATATGGAACTCGAAAACGGAAAATCTCAGACAGAGCTCTATGGATTAGTCACAAACGTCCGGCAAACATCAACGGTACTTAACACTCACTTCAGGATTGCGACAGTCAATGGTGATTGTATCCTCATCATCCATCTTCTCTTTTTCAACTACTTCCCCCCTTATCATCATCAGATTTTTTATGTTATGAAAAGAGAAGATCCACAAAACATGGAAAATCTTGTTTACTTACATGCTGGCAAGGTTGAATATGAAGTTGGCTATGATGAAGTAATAATGATAGATTCTTCATTTTCTGAGGTTAGTTTTACAGAAATTCAAGCGACTATCAAGCAGTAGACTTTTGGAGATAAGTGTTGGAAGAATAAAAAAAGCTTAGAATTTGACATTCTCTGGGAGGAAAGTCAAATGGTATAAAGTGACTTGATTGAATTTAAAAAAAACCATAAAAGAGTTAATGAAGGATAAAAAACGATATCAACGCTTGTAAAACAATAAGTCGAACCGGAATGAGAAGCTAGTAGAAGTTGAAACGGTCGCGTATGTCCGTTCATTCGTATATGGTCAAAGATAAGTAGAAAACGAGGACGAGACGGGCTGATGATCAGATGCATCCAAATGACACAAGTACTGTTGTTTCGAAATGAGAACTGTTAACGGAGAAGACATTATTCAGATAATGATGACAAAAAGTGTCTGAAATAGCCTCGAAGGTTTTTTTAAACTTGAGACATAAAGGATTGATGTGCATAAAAGTGAAAAGCTGTCTAGAAAAACTTGATGTTGCAATATTAAGTTCATGAAGAATTGGTAAACTAATAAAACAAAAATTAATTAAATTATTAACTTATATAATGGCACAGTAACATAGTTAATGAATACAACACTACATAATATAGTAATAAATAGAAATTTCGAAAGCTTAGCTGAGCTTCGTACTGTTCTCTACGTGTGCGCGAGACTCGACTGACCATCCTCTCAGTACAGGCAATCAGAGGTTTCAAACCAATTGTGGAAGATGTAAAAGATAGATAAGAAATAGAAAGGTGAATTAGTTCGGGGCATAATGGGCTGGTACCTTCTTTAGCCGATAGTTGTGGGGTGGAGCCAGCCGGGTGGGTGGAAAGAAAGAGATATGGAAGGATGAGAGATCACTGATGGTCAGCTCATGAATATGTTATCATAATACCACTGATAATATTAAAGGTAAAAGAAAAACTTTAATAAGGTTGTAATGTTTTTAAGAAATAATTTGAGAGGAAAGAATGATCAGCATAACAAGAATGTTGTATCTTTTCGTCTTTAATGGAAAGGAAAAGCATACTCTTCCGTAAAATTTCAAGAAGCACCAACTTGCCAGAAACTGTTGAAGACTTGAAATCTTCTACATCTTTGCTAAAAGGTAATCGCTCAATTAGTATTATCTCTTAAAACTTTTAAATATACTTTACTTCGAAGATACTTTTTTCAATAAAAACAAAGAGAAGGATATTGACATACAAACTTTGACATAACTTCATAAGAATATCCAACTGTCTATAACGATCAAACATTTCCATATCATTCATGTCTTCACAATCATTTACATTGCCTTGAATATCGTTTTTCAAAAAAGTTAAAAAGATTCTTATCACAATCAATATTATCAGAAATTGTTCGTTTTTTCATAGAAAATTTTGAATTTTTTTCTTCATTAATAGCAGTTTTTGTATGTCGCTGGTCGAGTTACCGTACTAGTATCTGTGCTTCTCGGCTTCCCGCTGATGCTTATCTCCGCTGTCGATCTAAAGCTATTGATCATATGAAAATGAAACGAATGTATACTTCATGAAATTTGTGGCGAGAATCATCGAAATGAGGTAGATTTAAGGTACAATCGCAGTGCGCAATCTTCGGATTCCAACTTCAGCATGATAAATGGCTGGACGATTGATGGCAGATGCTGGTGATGCTGTTGGTGTTGGTAGTTATGGAGTAGATGGATGGATTGCTGATTCTAATCCTAACTACCTAGATTACGGTTATTTCATTGTTCACGTGTGAATGAAATGGTGAGGAATTCACAGGGATTATCGCACATTTTCATTTTTGGAAATTGTCAACAGACTTGCTGAAGATAGAACAAGATTTACATTTATTTTTACCGTAATCACTGAGAGAAGTTGACTGAAGACGACTATCAGCTTCTTATTTCATGTGGCTTGTCGAAGTTCATTCATCACATTTATGCTAATTGGCCAATGAATTCAAAGAGATTGCGACAACGATTAGAAAAAGACATGACACAACAATTCAACTTCTCAAGTTGAACTTACAACTTATATGTCCCATATACGATCAAAAGATGCCGCTTGTTCCCGCACGGAAATTAGCTATATACAATCAACGGAAAGATAGTCAGTAATGATCTTTCAACAGTTTGCGGAATTTTGAAACAATATACATAGCATAGTGAACCTGAATTTCAGGGAAGTTAGTATAAGTTACTACAATTCTTGAAATAAAACATTACGTATAGCATGCACATTGTATATATGTGTATAATATATAACTATATCTCAAATAACTATATTATCTGCCCTTTGAATCTCATTCAGTCATTTGTCTTGAAACATTCGACCAGCTACTGATCAGGTTAGTCGAAATTTACACGGAAAAGCAATTACTCTTTCTGCAAAAACTACGACAAACTCAACCACCTGGCTCGTAACAACATGAAGAAACGAGAAATGATTTTTATCGCCAGACAAGCTATTGTAGTATCTGTATCGTACGGCTTCGTATAAGGAACTGAACGTTAACGACATCTTCCATCCATCTTTTTTGGATCTGAAACATCATTATCATGAACTCAATTATAGTTTTTTTCGCACCACTGCATCGACTGGCTATATTTAAAATTTGGGATTCCGTCATTAATAATGGTAAAAGGTGAGTTGTAATCTAACTCAGCTCACTAAAGAACCTTGGCTGATTGGTGACCAAAATTAGATTTTTCATAAAATTAGTAGTCGAATTGATCATCTGCACCTGGTTCATGCTTGTCTTCGTTAATTATTCATGTCATTTTAATGATTTCAAGTTGTTATCATTCCGAATGACTTTCCTTTTCATATTGAAATCGAAAAGTTTTGAAAAATATTAAAAGTGTCATCTTATTGTCTTGTCATCGATGATTCCTTTCATTTTCTCTTCATTTCATCCATATTAAACATTCTATTTCCACTGAATATGGAATGTGCTTTCATTTCTTATCCCTTGATTACACAACACACTTTAGGCATTATCCTCTTCGGAGTTGTCGTAAATCTTCAATGTTCTCCATTTGTTCTGACATTGATATGCCTGAATTCAAACCTATCATCAGATCATCCACAGATCTGATAATCCAACCAGCAGGGACTCATGAACTTTTCTTTTTATTCTCTGGGGCCACTTTCTCAATTGAAATCGTTTCGTGCCTATTTCATAAATGGGGGAACTGATCAATTTCAAGAACATTTATCTTCTTCCTGATTGACTTGAGGTCGTTTCGATGATATTTATGGCTTCAAAAGGTGTTCTGACTTCAGATATTCCGTTTAACGTATACAAGTCTTATTGCCGGTTCATCTATTCTTCAAAAACTTAGAAAATTATGACCAAACCTCAAAGAAAAGAATCTTTGTCACATTAATCTCAAAAAGAAAGCCGAATAACTAGGGTTTTTGCACAAAAAGAAAAGATGTATAGACGGATATCCGCTCGAATATCCGCTAATCACCAGTTTTTATCGATAAAAAATGATTAGCAATGTCATTTTTTTGATATCTTGACTTAAAAGAGTGAGAAGATGAACAATACCTGCCATGTCGATTACTCAAAAAAATTACCGAACGTCTCAAGATGGGGACAGGAGAAAGTACATATTCATGAGAGACATAAGAGAAAAGACGAATATCTTTCGATAGGTAGAGGTAGCGGTTAGGACGATCCTGGCTAATCATCTGATCGTACAACTGATTTAGAGGGATCAAATAGTTTAATTACACTTAGAACATTACGCTTTTACGATTAATCTAAAAAAATAGTAAATAAAGAAAAGTGGTATGTCCCATAATCATCTTCGAGTATTCGTTTTTTAATTTTCAAACATTCGTTTTTTTCTTGTTTGAGCTAAAATAGCTCTAGTGACGTAGCTGCAGTTCTTTAATTAATACCTTGAATAGACATGCTATCAGGTGAATCTCATTATTTATATACAGATGGAAATATACACGAATTGTGGGTAGATGGGTTATAAGATCTCGAGAAAGATTACAATCTTGATTTTCATTTGTTGATGTAATTTATGGAACCCAGTTTTCAACATGTAATTGAGTACATGGTGTTGCAGTTGTAACTGTTGCCACACATTCACATTCATCATTGAATATAATGATGAAATGACACGTATTCGTGGTCAACTTACTCAACCAACCACAACAGCACTGTTTCACCTCTTCCTCATACAGATAACAATCGCTCTTTCATTCAGTAGACAGAAAACAAAATGTTTAGCTATTGTTTCATGAACACAAGCAATAGGACACTGACCACTGACTGATGAGACTCATCAGTCACACACGGTCAGAATCTAATATTTTTTAAATTTGACGCAAACTGATTATAGTTTCGCCACCCTGGGTGGTATTCATGTATATACACATGTAATAACGTTTCATCATGCACAGTTGGAAGCCTTTTATGACAATATGATACCGAAAGAGAATGTACATTGTTGTTAATGAGGTGAAATTAGTTTTCCTGACTATTCACTGATTTTTACTCAACTAAGTACAATTTGAAAGCGAATTTCTGAGGGGGTGTTACGTACTTTGATCAGAACGTACTGGAGGTTTGGAACTATAATCAGGTTTTTCTTTCCAAAATCTCACCATACCTATGTTGATTACAGATCCTAGTCTTAAATTTTGTGATAAAAGAATAGGTGATTATACAGGTTAAAGATTCATTAATCATAGCCGTCATCGGCAAGTATCTTGACCATCAACCAACACAATAACAGCTAACTTATCCATCTTTGTCACTCATTGGCCACTCCAACGCTAATATCTTCCCTACCTCATTTGTTTTTTCCTCTTCCTTATCCCCCGTAAGCAATATACATCTCTTTCACCACTATCGTCATCAAAATGAAAATATTCATCAGAGTTATCTAGACGTGATTGACAAATACGTTGAGCGCTTTCAGTTACAACTGACAATGAATAGCTTTCTTCATTTACAATTCATTATTGGAATAGTTGCGAAAAGTCTAAGCGACAGATTTTTTTTGTCATTTTCTCTTTGTACTTCTCAAAGCAAACAAAACAGCAGCCGATAATTGCTTATTAGGATGATATATGAAAAATGAAAATAACGTCGGAGCGAAGGAGCAATAACCAATACTCTTTTCGTTTGCAAATTTTATGTCCTAATTCTACGGTACTAATGATATGTTATATCGTAGCTGATAATATATAACATACGTAGCATAATAGCAAAGAAACATTCGAAAAATAGCCGACAAATTGTGTAAATAACGCGCGATCCAAATTATTTGATGCATATATGAGAGACATTATATCCACACAGTTCTCGGTTTATCTATATAACCTGAGGGGCTATTATATCAGCTATCTCCTTTAGTATATCATAATCATCAATCAGTGAAGGCAATCCAATAGCCATCTGTATGTCCGTCTCACTTCTTCTCCTCATCCTGTATATGCTAAGATTTCAACTGATGTTTATCACAACGGGGTGTCAGCACGCATTTCGACCTCCTTCCGTATCCCATTGAGAACAACAAATAATCATCGCATCTGCACACACTGTCTCCATTTCCCAATTAGTTTTGCAGCCATTCTGATTACGATTATCAAAATACAACACTAGCGAGACAACAACATCAAAATTTTTTCTCTCTCCTCTCGACTATCACAAACAGAATTGCATCTTATGCATAGATTTCTAGGAAAATAAATAACTGAACGAGGGAATATTCATTCCAGAAAGCAACAAAATAGCAGATAATTGTCTTCGCTGTAGTAATGATAACTCCAAAAACTTTGTTCTTTAGAATATAGTACAGACATAATTTCAGCCCCTTGTCTCCATGCCTCCCCTCCTTCCCCAAAAAAATAATCAAGAAAAGCCCAACCGTTCTTGGCAAGTCCAAAAATTAAAATAAATTTTCACGTAAACATCACATTGCTTCGCATTCGAATTCAGTGTAACGTGAAATATTCTTTTCATTTCTCAAAATGTAAAATAAATTTAGTATAATTTATTGTCATTCACAGCAGTCAAAAAAATGATATCTCTTCAAGTAAAAATATTTTAAGTTATTGCTTCTTGGTATTATTCTTGATGGCACTTGCAACATCGCCGATAAAGTGTTGTCCATTTTCGCCTAAGCCCATCTGCAGAAAAAAAGAAAGGATTAGTTTGAAAATATTCTATTCTTTTCGAAAATGAAGTTTACAAGAAATAAAAATAAGAACGAACTCTGATTTTTTGATTATTGATGCTTGCATTGCCTTCAACTTTAACCTCATCATCGACAAATCCAGTTTGAGACGAGAGTTCGTGGCGAGATCCGTTAGTAGTTACGTGAGCATTGTCTGAAAGAAAAACATCTAAAAGTGAATAAAACAAGTATTTTAACCATTCACTAAGAAAGTATCATTGGAAACAGTAAACGTTGTGTTACGACCAGCTCCAAAGCCTCCTACATTCAAGTTATTTGAAACATTAATATCAACCTTAAATTTAAATCTAAAGCTGAAATAATTGTTTTGAAAATCAATTACCTTTCCATCATCTCTTTTTCCGATTGTTAAATCTCCAAGGAGCAAGGGAATTCTCAATGATTCACTAACTAAAATTTTAAATGAAGTTTGAAGACATTTACCAGCTTACTAACCAGTTAGGGCACAGAAGAAAACAGCAATAAGGAACTTCATACTGCACGAAAAGATGCTATAACTACAATAAAATTCACAACAAAATCAATGCTGGCAATTCGTGAATTTCCAAATTCTGTGTTTTTGTATAATGCAATAAAACTGAAATAAAGTGAAGTTCATTACAGAAAGCAAATAACAACTAAAACAATTTCAACTTAAATATATATATTTATATATATGGCTAGTTATTGAACATTTATTGTCCATTTTCCCGTATTCAATAAGAGTTAAACTGGGAGATCAACACAAAAATGTTGTAAAAGATACGAAAGCTCGTAGTGATCCCTTGCAATTGGTAGAGCACGGGTGCGCCAAGAACAGTTTCAGTATCATTATAGATAAAAACCCTTCGAAGTTGATCGTACATATGGATAATTCAAAGTACAAATTCAAATGGTTAGTGTAAACTAGAAGAATTGACAAGAAGATAAAGGTCGAAGAAGATGAAGAACACAAAACAATAGATCAAAAAAGGAAACGAGGATAGTAACTATCTCCACTGAGTACAGTCATTGTACCCCAATTGATTGGAAAGAATTAAAATAATAAAACGACAAGTTGTTAGTGGATATAAAATGAAGACAAGAAATTTTTGAAAGATAAAAATTGCATATAAAGAATTTTTGTAGAAAACAGATTTGTATAACGCTTGAGGCCATGTAGTAACTATTTACACCGAGACATTCAGCTTTTTCTGAATTAGGTAGCAGACCTGGAAAATAGTTTGCAAGTTAGATTTCAGAATTTTCTTCTAATCCTACTTGATAGTAGAACTCTTTTCGTCCTTCGTCCGTTTCATGATTGATCTTTTCGGCAGCAATCATCTTCGGTACAGTTCCCATGCCAATTCGTGATCGCAAGGATCCAAGTTTAAAACCGCAGCTGAAGTACAAATTTCAAAATTTTAACGGAGGATGACCAAAAAGCATTTTCTATTGACGAGAGGAACAAATTTGAGCATCCAGGAAACGGAACTGCGTTTGGGATTGAAATGACTTACTTGGCTGGAATAAGTCGAGACGACTTCTTACTAGAGTTCAGAGAATCTTCCCCAGCGGTTCCCTTATTCTGACGAGGCTGAAACAGAATATTATGAAAAATCAATAAATAGATAGATAGGTGAAGAAGAGGAGGTTTCATAATATAGCAAAACGGGAATAGTAATCTATAAAAAAAAGTTTTTTAGTTATAGAAACTAAACAGAGAATACGAAGTAGAGCTGTGTGTTCAACACATAAAAAACCGAAAAGTTAAAATAAATTCTTATCAAACATAAGTAGTATTTATGGTGCAGCTTAGAAAGCAAGCACGTAAGGTCAGTATAAGTTTATTTTTTGAACGAGAAAACACTTACTTTAGCCTTCGATGCTGATGATATGGTGGTGGCCGTCAAACGGCTGGTTAAAGAGTCCATAACACTGCTCATTTCCTTTTCCTGAAAGAAAGGCAAATCAGAACATCAGACACCACAAACGATAATTTAGCGAAATCAGAGATTAAGAATAACATTTGAAGTGTGGAAAATTCAATAGATTCATAGCAATGAAGGATTAGAAAGCATACTAGATATCAAAAGAAAACTAGCAACAACAAAACTTCAGAACTTGATTCAACGATGAACGACCAAGTGAACAGAGCGTTTAACCTTGAAACCTGAGGAGCTGGTCACCCAGAACTGACTAGATTTAAAGAAGAAGAAAGCTTGATAGCAAACGTTGAGGTTTCAGAAAGTGCCAAATGACAGAGTAGCAAAGACTGCTAACCTGTTTTAAAGTTGATGGATATAAATAATTTAAGTTAGATTGAAGAACTAATTTGTCTACTAATAAAACAAAAAAATTCTCACAATCACAACAAGAGCAGACAACAAATAATCTCGATGAGAAACAGGAAGAAACTTGCGGCATTTCTGTTCAGCCATCTATGGTGTTTAATCAAAATTACAGGTTCAGTAATCACCTGAACATTGATGAAAAAAGACATTCAATCGAAAAAAATAATCAAAATGACCCACCACCCTCCGGTTATTATATGAATGAGGTGAAAGTACCAAGTACAGAACTAGGTCATCTTAACAACCATTCGACTTTGGCGCTTGAATAGTCAAGTATGAACAAAAATGTTAATTTTATCCCATTGGGTCAGAAATTTTTGGCGTAAGAGCGCGTTTCCTGTGTTTTAACTGTTTTCTTCTATAATTCAACATCTAAATCATATACGGTTAAATATTATGCTCTGCATGAAATTCGAGCTGGACCATTGCGAAAAAGGTGTAGAATGCAATATGTAATAGCATTTCAAAATAAATGAAGCATTCGTAATATGCAAATGAGCTTTATGAAAATTCCACGTCATTCACGTTAGCAAATGTGACGGCTTTATTTTACATTTTTTGACGTCACAAAAGCATAGTGGATTGCATTGATTGATTTTTGTGAAAATTTGGATTGTTAAGTTATGTATACATACATAACTTAACAATCCAAAGAGTGAAAGAACAATTTAAAAATTTGAAATCGTCTTGATATTATCTGCAAGCGATGTGTTTGCAACCATTTTGCAGTTTTTTCCAAGTTATTTAAGTTTATACTACAACAATAAGAGAAATTAAAAAAAAAATGAATTTCGTAGATGGCTGAAAAGAATGGCCTGGGGGAATATGGTTTTATCAATATCACCTGGTTTCTTAGTACGATTTCGCATATTCGTGAAAGGAACAATAATAAATTAATTTTGGAATCAGTTAACCAGATAGCAGCATAAGGAGGCTAGCAATAATTGAATTCGAAACATATTTATATGCTATTAATCGCAAATGAACTTTGAGATTTAAAAGACAATAAGTTATATATCCGTATATGAAAATCGTCATAAATAGTTCAAATATCAGAAGTTATACGGGCGAATCTTAAAAAAGCGTATTGAAAAACAAAACAACAAACTTCTTTTGTTATATCCGGAAAAAAACAAAAGAGTGGCAAAAATGTACAGTAAAAATATTTCTTTCATTAAATAAAGATAGATAGGGAGGTTAAATAAAAGAAAAACCCAAAGATGCAGCGAACGATGAAGACAAATGAATGCAATAATGGTCTTGAAGAAGAGCTTTGACGATGATGGCAAAGACGAGAGGGTGCCAACACACAGGAAATGGAAACTTTTCTATATTCTCCTTCACATTCTTGCCAACGACACCAAAAAAGTTTATAAGATTATTATGAATGCTAGAAGAGGAGAACGAAGACTAAAAAAATTGTTCTTTATTGGTTTCTTAGAACATCCGAATTGAAATAGTAATGTTTCATCAATTAAATTCTTCTAATGGTAACATGAAATGAATGACAACAAAAAACAGAACAACTTAAGCAGCTGTTTAGACCAGTTATGTCTTCTCTGCTGATGGCTTTTGCTATCATTAGCTTCTTTCTTTTTTTCTTATTTAATAGACTCTCATACATAAGAAAGACAAAATAGTGAAAGAGGACAAATATGAAAGAAGATGCAACAGCTAAAAAAGGAAAAGAAGGTGTAGAGAACGTGAGGGTAAAATAGCGAATGGAATGTAGAGAGGGGAGGAAGAAGAGATGAATGAAGAGATAAAAAGAATGAGAAAAGAAAGGATTTAGATGATATGTGCAAAACGAGATGAATAGTAAACAATATATAACATAAGAATATATGTAAAACATAGAATAAATATATAATTCGTTATCTTGCTCACATTAAAAAAAAAAAGAAATGAAAGACGAGGTAGAAAAATGAGGTAGAAAAAGCTATGAAAACAACCGCTTCTTATCAAACTTAATAATAAAATGAAACATGATTCAAAGGCGCATATTGCAGCCTTCAATGGCATCTTTGCTGCCAGTATAGCCTAACGTCCTCGTGCAATAGTTATACTTTCCATACAACCATAAATGTCTTGAGAAAGTTTAACGAGATTTTTACAGAAAAGCATATTGTTCAGAGAAAAACTTCAAACTTCAAAAGAAAATTAATACTTTTCAATTAGAATTTTGAGTTTTGAAGCTGTTTTAATAATATTATATAGTAAAAATTGGTAGTTGGAGAGAAAATACAAAGTTTTCTGTAATTATGAAGCAATTAATTGCCCTTCTGAGTCAATTCGACTTGAAATCGATTGCTACGTTGGCAATGAGCTTGACGTGAGAACTTTTTGGTGTTCAAATCATGAAAGGCATTCAAAAAGTATCAAAAGCAACAGTTCATGTGAACTCATCAAATGATTTATAGTTTTACAAAGAGCTACATTTGAATGGATTTTGAGGCAAAAAATGAAAAAGTATTCTGCAAACTGACTAAATCGGCCCCACGGGTAAGTGCGATATCAGAATAGAGGAGGCAAATACAATGAATTTGACACGTTCGAATATCACGAACAATGTTGCTAGTTGAGTTGAAATAAAGATTTTCCTTGCATAGATGACAAGTCTGTTGGCTTGGATAGAGAAGGAATTGCAGCAATAGTTTTGTTGAATAGACTGAGCTTGCTCTTGTGCTCAATTGAGAAAAAGACGCCCGAAAAAAAACAACGAAAAGCAATGATAATAAAGAATGGATGAAGGACATTTTTGTGTTTCAAACTTGGGATATGTGACGTCGTCATGTGTTTGTCAACATCTTCTAAAACTCAGCATTTTCAAGAAGTTGTGTGAATGAATTTGAGTAAATAATGCTGACAAGGATGAAAAAAATATATCTTTTGGATAGAACGGAGCATAAATTGTAAAACTGAATGTTAGCATGAAAGTATAATGTTATGAGGACGACTCTGAATTACAATTTTCGTTATGTAGCAGTCCCGAGTGAAAAAGTCTCTAAGTTCATCAATCAGCAGATAGTCAGACACTTTCATGTACATGCCCAATGACAATTTAGAAAAAGCACCAAAGACTGTCTGACCTCTAGCTCACGTCCGTGATATAAGATTCATTTATTGCAGAGAAACAAAAGCAAAATATAAGAAAGGGATAAAGAGATGAGCTGAGTATCTATGAATTACAAGACTACGTGTTATCCATGAAATTTGTTGTAAACAGCTTAATGGAAGTTTTGAGGCTGTAAAAACGACAACTACATAACATCGATGAAGATGACATTGATAAAAGGCTATTAACGTAATAGGCCAACTTTCAAAGGGCGTCTATTGATGAAAGTGAAAGAGAAAATAGAAAAACGGTCAGTTACACATTGAGAAACTTAAGTTATCTTTATAAAAATAAAGTTTTACTCTAATTCCACGTGAATTTCAATATAAACACGGAAGCTTTTTTTATTTTTGCTTGATAGACATGTTCAGTAAGGCGGTTTTCGTACTTTTCATTGAAAATTTAACACTCAGAATGCTTACATTAGCGTGATGCTTGTTGTTTCAAAAAATTCGGTTGTTCGAGCAGCTTCTTTTCAGAAAGTTCATTGTATACGAATACTTATCTTGAGCAAGAATCACTGGGTTATGTTCTTCTCAAGCTATCAACGAAGTGTGTTTTTGAAATAATATCCATATTGTAAGGTTAAGTAACTTAAAAAAAGAGTAAGAAGTGTAACATAACATGATAAGAACTATTATGCAGTGAACCAAGTTGAGAACTACGAAATAGAAGGTTTTGATTCAAAACGAAGTAAATTAATAGCTAGATGAAAAGAAAATTGTCGACGTTCAAAGAGAGATTGCAAAACAAATTTTCAAATATGTGATAAGAATTTAAAAATAAAAACGAAGAAATGAAGGTATAATACTGAAATAGACATTGAGAATGAAAAAAAACAATTACGAAGACGATGAATGTGGATTAGAATGAATAAAAAAGTATTCAACAGATAATTAAAAGATAATCATTAACTTTACAACAGAAAAAAAAAGAAAATTAAAAGTTAATGAGGGAGATATGAACAAAAATATCGAGAAGCAATTGTTGTTATTGATAGGTCAGACGAAACGAGTGTCAGGGCTTTGAGGGAAAAACGATCGGAAGTGAAGAAAGATCAGAAATTTGAAGAGAAATTGAAGAGAAATTAAGAATAGTAGGAAATAAAAGCAATAAAATAGAAACAAAGAAATTCGTAATTTCAATGTATCATCAAGAATCGAGATGCTGATCAAGTATTATAGATGAGCATGTTGCTGTGATACACTTGATGATTTTCATGTCTGCAGAAGCCGCATGGTTTTTTTTACTTTCAATGAACAGCTATACAGATGGTACTTCCGTTGTATTTCTTATTTAGAAATTCGAAGAACATAAATGTCCTACTTCCATCCTTTGTTAACTAGCTGAACGGATTAGAGACCATGTCAACTCGTTCGAATCGTTTTGTTTAAAAAATTAGTTTCATAGGATGGAAAGCAAACTGAGAATTCAGAGATACGACAAAAGTCTGGTTAACCACGATTATCGGATAGCGTGGAGCGGGAGGTTATTGAGAAAAACGATGTGGGAGGGACGAGAAAGGGAAGATGTTTCCAAAAGCGGAAGGAAAAACTTCTCGAACCGTAAGTACTGCTCATGTTGAGCTAATATAATGGTTTCGAGGAGCCAAGCACATTCGTCATTCTCAATACATTTGCAGAAAGTTTTGAAACGGAAGAGGAATACACGTAAAAGTGATGGCTGTTGGCAATTATATTTCGTATATTTGGTTAGGGATTGGAAGAAAACAACTAGCTTTTCCTAAATTATTTTCAAAAAGATGGAAGAGAAAAGTAGCTTCTTCGATAATCTTTGGTCCAAAGAGTAAGATTGAAGAGGTCTATGAGATGAGATGCTGAATTTTCATTTCCATATACTTCTTAAGCTAAATTTCTAAAATAGATTTCCTTTTTTTTTCTTTTTTCACTACACATAAATATACATGCATATATGTATATAGAGATGAAAAAATTTTGAAAAATAGAGATCAGTGAGAAAATATTGAAAAGAAAACAGAATGGAATAAAGGAGAGAAAAGACAAATTTGAAGAAAAACACAAAAAAATATGGAAAACAGAAAAAATTCAAATGATGTCAGATGATATGGCTGGGCAAAAGCTGAACATTGAATATCAGCAGTAGGTTTCAGGTGACACACATACACACATGAATATACATGCATATAGCCGGTACTACTAATAAAATTAAACAGAAAGAGTGTTGATTTGTTTAATTACGTCATTTTAAAAATAAATATTATCAAGAAGTCGAAATAATATTGAAGAATCAATTCTTCACCTTACATTTCTCTCTGCCTATCTCTCCATTTCACTCATTCTCTCACACGTGTATAATCAATTCATTGCGTTTTTAATATTTACAAATCTTATTTTAAAACTCAAATCAACATCAGTAGCAGTATTGAGGCAAGGAAAACGAATCGATTTGATTCAACAAGCCATAATGAGACGATGGATGGAGAGAGAGACAGAGCAGATGGTCACACATTGAGAATTTTTGAAGCAAAATGTTTTTGGGACGGCAAGCAGGTTGGCCTTCCAACCCCAAAACGCCCACTTCTCACCAATCAGGTTGCTTATCCGATGCCGTTGTTGAGCCCATATTATGGCTTAGACTTGACCTTAAAGCTTAGAGAGCACGACACATGTTGAATGTAAAAAAGCTGTGGATTTGAGAGCATCTAACCGAAAAAGGGTTGAGGTGTTTATGAAAGATAAACAAGCTTTTCGTTTTTCTTCTCTTTTTTTCTTGCAACGAAGACTATATGTATAAATAAAAAGAAAAGAAACGAAAAATCAATGGCAAATAAGTTTTTTTTTCTTTAATACAATAACGCAACATGACATTCAATCTCAAAATACGATATAACTTCAAATGATTAGTTGTTAATTGGTTATTTTAATACATTTTATAGAATATAAAGTTACGAATTATAAAAACAATATGTGGAAAGATAATGATTTTTCAAGAATGGGATATGAGATTTTGAAAAATATTTGTTCTGCAGCTCCCGTGACCATGTTGTATAATCAAGATCATAAATACATGTAGATGAACTCAAAAATATGAAGATCTCTCGCTCTCTTTCTCTCTCTCTCTCTCTCACTCACTTTCTTAGCAGATATTTTTTTCTTACTTATTGTACATTTTTTAGAAATAGTAGAAGTAAAAAAAAGCAAGTTATTGGGCTAAAACGAAAAAAATTCTGTCCGAGCTGCAGGCATTCCAGCAAGTAGTAGTCAGTCAAGCTCAAACCATATGCATATGTATCTAGTCAAATGTTTGTCTCATCACAAATACTAAATAATTTTTGATGAATAATAACAATGAATGAACAGATTTTCCATTTGTATCCAATTTTCATTCAGTTTTTCTTTTAACTTCAAACAATACCTTGCTATTCGTTAAAAGATGCTTTATTCATCATCCAGCTGTTGAATGACTGGAAACAATACCTAATTACAAGAAACATGAACGCTAAATGAACCATAACATCCTACAGGGTCATCATTTAGGTTCACGACTATCTTCAGACTACCTCTTAGCCATTTTCTACATGACTTTCTCTGATGTTCATCCTTTCCTCTCTTTATTGATGGACATCATGTCATTTTTTTACGGTTCATCTTGAGCTCAAGGACATACTAGTCGCATTTACCTATAACATCTAGTAGATGTTCGTGATATTTTAAAATTTCTTCTAACGTTTCATCAAACATTTTTAAACCTTTTTATTCAATTATGTTATCGTTACCTCATTATTTTTTGAGTACAGCATCTCCTTTCACTCAAGTACTACGTTTATCGCTAAGTTTTGACATACCGCGATTGAACTTTGCCCATATTCAGTTTGAGATGTGAGTATTGAGGTCAGAATTCCAAGATAACATCCAACTTTTGGGCCTATTCAACAGACTACTTAATGAGTCAGTACGATTTTTGATTTTCCTGCAGTTTTCTTTAGACAAAATTTAGCACATATCCACAAAGATGTAAGAAATCCATAAAATAATTATAATATATTTTTCTCCACTATAACAACAGGAACTTTTTTCAGTGTTTGTGATCTCCAATTCCTTTTTTTTTCTCAATATTTTCCATATTTTGTAGTTTGTTTCTTCCCGTTCGACGCTATTATTATAAAATATATGTACATATATATTTATGTGTTATATAATATATGATATACTATAATATTAGAAAAATATTTAGGTTTTAGTTACATAGTTGATTTAGATGACTTTTTTTTGAATTCGGATCATTAGATTTCCATCTTATTTAGAATTGATCTAACTCGGGGAGTAGGAAAATTGAAGCAATTTGCCTAAGTAAATCATTAATCACATTTTCAATTTTCTATTATGTTTATATGCATATTACTATCTCACAATATATTATAAATATATATTTATAATAATTCAAGAGATTATTCACTAGTTTTGGCAATTTCCGTTACCCAAAATTACGTTGAAAATTTGAAATTTTTTCGTTTCATCTCACCAGCTCGAGTCGATTATCAACTTCAAAATTTGGGATGTGTTGATAATACAGCACTGAAAAAAAAAACATACATAGCATGCTAATTTATTTATTTTATTTTATAAAAAAAAAGTAAATTTTTGAAACAAAATATTTATTTTGTTTTGAATGATTTTGTTTTTTTTTTATAAATTTTTTTTCTCACAAAATTACTATATGCTTCATGAAACATTATACAATTTATTTTATTCATTCTCATTATGAGTAGGTTTGTTGCTTGTATACTAGTTGTGATAGCAACCAACTCAACCGATCTTTATTTCTTTTTGAATAAAAATGAAAATATATCAAGGATATTAGCGTCCCGTGAATTTCGTTCTATATTACTACAACCATTGGCGTGATTACACATACATATAAGTATATGCTAATGTGTTGTTAAGCTGGAAAGAATGCCTGGAATGAGTACCACTTATGCTTTACTGATAGTGTGACTGTTTTGTATTGAAACATACATGTTATTCAGATTTTACATGTTTTGCAACTATAACACGAGCGCTTATTGTCTTTTCTCACTTCTCTTACACTATTTGACCTGCAAGCATTGTTCTGACATTTGCATGCACGCTGCAGCGTTCCATCGTTATGACTAAGGAAAGCATTACAGCTATTTCAATTGGACCATGTCGCTTTCTACCCTATACGAACTCAGTTCTTTTTCTTCTTCTTCTTCTTCACTTTTCTTCGTCTTAACTGTCGTATGCATGCAGCTGGAATGTATGTATGTAGTCAGCTGTCAGTCAGTTTATCTCTCAAGTCATTCCAAACACACAAAACGACTTGATATACCATAAGAAACTAAAGAGAGAGACAGTAAAAGGAATATCAGGGTAAGCAAGTGAGAGATAAAAAGAAAATAATTGAATGACAGTGAGAGATAGCGAGGGTAGGTTATATGTACATGCATGGAGGAGTGGGGGAGAGAAAGAGAGGGAGAAAAAGAAGGTAGGAGAGACTTAAACGTTATACTATATACTATATGAATGGAAAAAAAACAGTATGACCACTTCATGTTTACTGTCTCTTTCTAGTGCAACTCTCTTTTTCTCTTCCTCTCTTTTTGTTTTCTTTTTATCTCTTCTTTTCTCTATGTTTCTCTTATTTTTGCTTTCCCTTGCTTCGTGCCACTAAGCAGAATCAATATTCTAAATGTCTAAATGTTGTCTTTTTCTCTCTTACTCTATTTCTTTCAATCATTTTTTTATTAATAAGAATCAGGAAAGTTTTTATTTATAAACTGATTCTTGTATTTGTTGATCAAAAACTGATTTTCTTTTTTATTTTGACCTTTTTAATCGTCTTATTGACTTAGTTTAAGACAAAATTTCTTGTTCCCTCAAATAGTTTGAAAGAGAAAACCGTTCTTGTATTTATTCTATTATTCTTCACATTTTTACTTCTTCCTTATTTCTTATTTTTTTCTCGATCAAATGATGATTTCACATAAAATAAATGAAACAAAATGGAAAATGAGTGTTATTGTTTTCATCTTCATTTCTCTTCTTTTTTTTGTTAACTGTTATCGCCCAACAAGAGGAAGGTTTTTTTCATTCTTGTGTATGTCTCATCGTCTACAGCATTTTTTTGAAAAATTTTGTTTATTGTTTCTTTTTCTCTGACGTACGTTGTCCAGCATTGCTTATCTAGTTTGAATGATGCAATATTATGAAAAGTGGTAAGAGTAAGAGGAAGGATTGAAGCGTCTGAAGGTGTAATCAGAGGAAAAGGAAGGGTTGAAGGAAGGAAAGAAAGAAGCATAGTGAAATCTTCATGCAATCTTCTTAGGAGAAAGTCTTTAAGAAAGCCATCTGATGAGCTGTTCTTGGATTTCATCTCATCTCTCTCTCTCTCTTTTTCTGTTCACTCTTATCCTTCGTTGACATTTTGATCCGTTTGCATGCCCACAGACTGAGGTAGTTTACGCTCGCTTTGCTAAATACAAAATATTGGAATTTACTTTACTCTTATCCAGTATTTACGGCTCTCTTATCTCAGTTAATTGAACCATTTCATACGTCTTTTCTTATAATTATCTGCTCCTATCCACCATCACCCATCACATATTATTGAGAAAGAAAAACAAAAAATAAAAAAAAACCTTTAAATCGTTTTTATCGTTTTTTATTGATTTGAGACAAGCTTATATTTTACTTATTTATTTATTTTTTCAATTACATATATCATATATATGGACGTGAGTGAACCTGATAAACTAAAGTCAAATAGTGATTAATGATAATTTGCCAATTTGATTGTTATGATTGTTTCATGTATATCAAACTACATTTTAGTATTTATTTAATCCTTTGATATATACATATATTCTATTGATGTTATACAATCAAATGCATATATAGATTGTGACGATTTTTAGCTTTTTTTTGAATGAAAGTTTGTTCGAACTTTAAAAAGTTTTTTATCATCCTAATACGTAGTAAGATATTATATATTATGATAAGTCTGTCTCTTTCTCTCTGAATTCTTTGATCAGAAATCTTGTTGACGTTTGTAGATATTGTTTTTGAAATGTTTTTTCATCTTTGGAATTATTTTAAATTATCTATGCACAGAAGTTTCACTCGTTTTCTTGGCGTAAGGAAACAAATCTCAGAGGTGTTGTTTGAAACTTTGAAACTTTTTAAGTTTTTGGTTTCTTCTCCGCTTAAGTATCTTACACTGTCTACTATTATTTGAAAATATTTCTATTCCCATTAACTTTTAAAAATTTTATTATTTGACTATGATTCTAATGTGGAATGATTAAAAGAGTTTCGAGCTTATTTCTCACTCCATCGAGATGTTTCTTGAAAAAATCTTGAATCAATGCCTATTTTTAGTTTTTGAACGAAACACCCTCTTCTTTTTTGAAGCAAATTCTCAATAGCTTAGCGTTCTTATTGGACTTTTCCTCGATGCTTCTCGCTCGTTTGGTTTTTTCTAATCTTATGACTTGTCTTAAACTATAGTTTTCGTATTGAGCATACTCTTTCTATCTTTCTATTTGCTCTTTCTATCTATATTTCCTTGTTTAATTAAGAAAATTGTATTTTTTTGAACAAAAACCTTGTCATCATTATTTTCCTCGATTATATGCACATGCGATATTCTTTATTATAACCAGGTGTGACGTATTTTCTCTATACTCAAAGTTTGGCTTCAAAAAAAAATCTGGAACAAGGAAAGCCAGCAAAGAAAAAAAATTAAATATCACTTTCGCACATATAATTAATCTTTTATTTAGATTTTATTCTAAATTTTCTTATGTAATTTCTTCTTTTTATGTTTCCTGCTGTTTCTCCTTTTGCAAGTCGCCCCAGGGTATATATAATACGAGTTCATTGCGTAATGATTTAGACGGAATGATAACGCCAAATTCAGAGAAATATCGCTGACCAATGGTTGACCAACCTAAGCACTTGTTTCATTCTTTTATCACCAACAGCTTGTTTCCTAGATTATTTCATCTTATCTTCTTTTTCGTTTATTGGCTGATTCGCTGCCTTAATTAGACTTGTGAAGCTTCATCCCTATATTTCTTTTTCAGCCATTTTTTAATAAGAACTTCAAGAAAACTTCTTTCGTTATCATTTTATCCCGATTATTTTGTTGCATTTTCTAATATTCCCCTCGATTCATGCTTTGTCAATAAGAGAATGTTTCGTTTTTTCTGCTATTTCATAGTCAACTACGGATTCTTTCTTGTATCTCGATGAAGTCTTTGCATAGATTTTTGTAAATATTGTTCATTTTCCTAGCTTTATATTGATATTTTAATCAGTTCCATTTTTTTATTACCTTTATGGTTTCATCTTTAAAATTCTTTTCCATTACTTAGTTGGCAGTTTTTTTGCAAATGTTTCTTTTGCTGTTATATAAGATTTTGATTTTCAGCCCGTCAATCCAAAGTAGACTGAACATCTAACCTCATTTAACTTTTTTTGGAAACGAAGGACCAGAGATAGGTTTGTGAAATTTGATAATTACATCATAGTGTTTGTAACATTTCCCCTCTCTCACTTTCATTTAATCTTTTACTCATAGTTCTTGTTGAAACATGCTATCAATTGCCAAAGACAATCCGTCTTCGCTTTCATTCAACTTTCCGTTTTTAGAGGCTAGTTCAAACACAGTCCCATCTTTTCTTAATTTCTCATTTGATAGCTTTCACGCCTCCTTTCTCCTGACGTCAGTTTTGTTGTCTCTCTTATATTGGGATTCTGGTTAAAGAGTCAGTTGGCGTAGCTGATTACCGTTGATTCTTCTAACGCTCATGCTTTACGAAAGATATGCTTTCATTCATTTTTTTTCTTTTTTTCTCACCTACTCCTTCATTCAATCTGTTCAATTCTATTTGACCAATATATATATATATATATATGAATATTTATATTAGAAATTTGAGAATTGCTCACAGATAGAGATCAGTAACATGTCCTTGTTATGTATTTTACGTCTACATTGTAGATACACAGACCACTACGTCAACTCTATAGTGGCTGAGTATGACTCAGTCCAATAACTTCCCTCCTCTCTCTTTTTCCTTCACTCTTTATAGACGCCGTGATGCTCATGATCTTTTATACAATTTATCTCTATGTATTTCATTTTTCACAGGCTTTGTATTTGATTTTTCTCGTCAATAATCGTGATGTTAGAAAGAAAATATCAACAAAGTTGATAAATATAAGAAATTGTAATAACTTTCCTTACCTCTTCCCCCTTCTTCATTTTCATTTTCTATTGCTTTTGTCTCATTTTTTTTGTGTTTTTCTGTCGAACCATCCCCGAACCATCAATTGAATTCTATCTAAACAAACACAATCACAGAAGACATAGATCAATTGCTTATTTATATTTGGGCTTGCCGGCTTCCCCCTTGTGTCGCATTCTACTGGTCCACTCCCTCCTCTCACATCATCCACCGTTTGAAGTCTCATATTCCATCCTCTCTGTTTCTTTTTTCTTTTCCCATTTATAACTTAAAAAGGACACATTTATTTATTTATTTGAGGTTTTTTTTATTCATTTGCGTAGGCAAAGAAGCTATGCGTGGCCATGTCCTAAGCAACCTGTGCTGCACGAACGAAAGACGAAAAATCAAATGGGCGTTGTCACTTATTCGAACTACCTTAACCAATTCCCCTACTTCCCTATGTAAACTCATTGCCGTTTTATGGCTACTTTCTAATTATTCTCATCAATGCATCTATCTCACTCTATTTTTCTTATGTTTGCCTTCTTATAGTCTCAAATTTCTATCTGAATTCTCGAAAAAATTAAAATTTTAGGTTTTAGTTTCTTGTTTGATTGCCATGATGAAGCGAAGTTTCACTTTTTGCAAATAATCATTCCCTCGTTTTCTCTCTCTCTCTCTCTCTCTCTCAGCCTTCTCTCTATCTCTCTCTCTTCCTTGCATCATCATCATTCTCTAAGCTATTTTCTATCTTTGACCATTTTTTTTCCGGGCCAATGCCGAATTTTGAAAACTGAAACCTAGTTTCCATGTAAATCCTCTTTTCGGACAGCCTATTGTAAATATACTAAACTGAAGTTTTCATGTTTGAATAGAGTAAAGGCATAAAAAGCTTTATAACATTACTATCGCAAAGATTATCTTTTCTATATCTTTACTAAAATCAACTGATCTTTTTTGTATTTTTATAGAGATAGAAAAGAAAAAAGTGAGAGAAAGTGATAGAAAGAAAGAGAGAGAAAGTAAGCGAGAGAGAGAGAGAGAAAGGGGGGGGGGGCAGATATCGCAATCGTCCTCGTTTTGTGCCATTTTCTGGCAATTGTTGTTTATTGTGTTATCATAACTATAGGTCAGTGTTTTACTTCTTTGCACCTCAATATTATCCGCCAATTGTCATGCAATGATTATGACTATAACTATGATATCATAGTATGTTGCTTTTATGAACCAGTCAGTCAGTTGTTGTAGTTTATTTGCATTTTTTTATAAAAAAACTCTTGTAAAATAATTTTTGATCTTGAAATGATCCTATCGTCATATACTGCTTTTGATGTGTACCTTATGACTATTAGATTTCATATTCGAAGTATCCTATATTCCATCTAAATTCAACACTTTGAATTAATTTTTTTCTTCATTCTTATGGTTTTAAATTAATTTTCCGTTTTCACGTGCTCAGACCACGTGTGCTTTCATTAAACGAATAGACTGATGATCTTCATTTTAATGTGATGCGAATTGATGAACGGTTGGTTATGTTTCTCTCTCTACACATTCACCATTTCTAACCTGTGCTATTGTGTGTGTGTGTGTGTGTGTGCTCTTGGCTTCTCTTCACTCTCGTATTACGCCGTTGTCTCTCTCTCTCTCTCTTTATTGAACAGAATGTTCTGAATTTCCTGCTTTGATGCTTCATCAGAAATTTGAATATTTTCTTCTCTGATCTTTTGATTTTGACTATGTTTCGCTTTTTTTTCTGACTTAAGTTGTACGTGCTAATGATGTGGGCTATGTCAATAATGCCGAGAACAAGACGTTGCCAACTAGTTCCAGCACATCACAGCTAATGCACATACAGCTAGCGCACAGATTGGAAAAAGCCAGATTAGAGAGACATACAGCAAAGCTTTGAAGGTTCAAGACGACAGCAATCTCTCCTCAATTACGTCATCACCGTCCTTTTCTCATTCTCTCTCCTCCTCTCTGTCTTAACCTAACAATCACTTGCGTTCCAAATTTACTCAAAATTTTCTTCCTAACTTATCAGTAATAAATGATTATTCATAAAACAATTATTTTGCTTGTCCTTATATTACACTTTGACACTTATATCTCAAAATTTTAATATTTTGATCATCAAACTTTACTGATTGATCTGCTTGCTCCTCTGATATCTTCTATTACACCTTTTCCTTACTATTCCTATATGATATTGGCATTTTGAATTGACATAGCACAATATACATATGAGCATCTAGACCCTCGATTTGTTTGATTTTGAACTATTTCAACTTTATTTCAAGTTTATCTTTATTTTCTTCAATTTATTGAGGTTAACTGGATTCTGTGTTTCTGGACCTCTCTGCTAACATTCTCTTCTTTTTTCGTCTTCCTCTCTCTATTCCCTGGAATATAAGAATTTTTAGTTATTTTTGTTCTCACTTTGGTTGCACTTCAGTGATGTTGAACTCAACAAAGTGCTTTCAAACAGAAAAATCTCTAATTTTCATGAGAATACGCCCGAGTTCATCGTTTTTCTTGTTCGCTACAGTCATTTCTTGAATCAGGCATGTTATGCAGAGAATAGCTCATACTTCCACCTTTATAATTTTTTTTTCAAAAATGTTTATCAGCTCCGTGTATCACTATCTGCGTACCTCCCTCCTGAGCCTGTTTCAGCTCATTGACGTAGTGGGTATGGTAATCATCTACTGCATTCCCAGCATTTTACGAATTTTTCATAGAGCATTCATAACCAACAGCTCATTTTCCTCTTTTCTCTCATTCCACATCCTTCATTTCCTATTTCTTGTTGTTCGTCTACATATACATATATCTACTCTCTTTCTCTCACTGCATATGTGCACATGTTCTATTCAAAATCATTCTCCTCCCGAGATATAACTCAGAATGCGGGAAGACGGCGAAATAAAATGAAAGCATAGGTGAAAGGTAGACTAGTGTGCATTGCAAACGACATGTTTACAAGTGAAAGGAAAAGAAGGGAAGAGAGGAAGCAATAGAGAGAGAGAGAGAGACAGAGAGAAATAAGGTTTGACTCATTTCAATACTACTACTATCCTCCTTCTGTTCATTCTCCAGTTTTCATATTAACTTTAGTCTTTTTTCTGTACTTTTTCAATTATTGTAATGTTTGTCGACAGCAAAGCTTTGCATCATTTTTCGGGAAATTCGTTGTTTCATTTACCTTTCTGTCCGAATTTTAACTCTGCTTATAATCGGCTTCATTCATTTTTAATGTTCTATCACTCATCATACCACCCAAATATTGAAATTGGAACATTTTTTTGTAGTTAATCATGTAGTATGTATCGAATATGAAATATTTTATCAGTTAATTTTGATGTTTCGTCTGATTTTGGATAGGAAACGTTTAAAAACTGTGCATGGAGCATGAGTGAGTCATGTATTTAACCGTATAAAACATATAGTTAACGGAGCCATAACTATATGGTATGATTATATCAGACTATTTATCTCGCTTAGTCTTTTTCGGCTCCTTTTCTTATCATGTAGTACTTTGTCTTTTTTGCAAATATTAACTATTATCTTATAAAACGTTTCAATCTGTCTGGAGCCTCATTCTTTTTTTCACGGTTAGCCGGATGGCTGAGCTGGCTGCTTGACTCGGTTGCTTGTTTAGATTTTGTTTGTTGTCAATTTGTCTGTCATTTCGTCAATGAATCATGTGGAAATAGCGGAAGCCTTTAAATTGTTTTTGCTGATTATTTCTAAAGAAAACTCACTTATTTCCCGCTTCGCGCTGGACGATCGGTCGTCGTTCATTCATGCCATTCAGCATTTTTCCTTTATGTTCCTGATACTCTGTCGATTATCTTTAACTTTGAACTTATTTTGTTTTGTTTTTCTTTGATTATTCTGTCAAAGCATTTCATGTTCTAATTGCCGTAGCCTCGTTTGAGTGTACATGTAGATCTCTTGATCTATCATATCGATATTCCCTCATTTCGTCCTTTACTGCTTCACGAGGTCACACATCTCTCCATGCATGAACCTTCTTCTTCATATGTACCCAAATTGTCTTTTGACAGTTTGTTATTTCTGTGGAGGCCATGAGGGCACTAATGCTACCAGAGATTCGGCCTGACCCTTCGTCGTATAAGACCTCGCTAGATTTGAATAATAAATATATTTGTATGATATATGAATCTATATTTATCTCCAGACGTTTATTTTATTCTAGAGGCCAATTGTCTTTTTCTCACTCCGCCATTCTCTCCTTCAACCATTCATCCTTTTCGCCTACATCTTCTTTGGCCATTTTTTTGGGATTTCCTGCCGTTTCATCCCGTCAATTCATTTTGCCTTTGAAAATCATACGAAAACATTTGCAAACACAGTGTATCCTACTAACTTCTGCATGAAAAAGTTTTTTTTCTTACTTATATCTCCAATGCGTGGGACTTACTCATGTTGTTCTTTTAGTTATCATTCAATTTATCTTGCTCGTTCTTATATTTTCTTAATCATTATTCAAATATTTTATTTTAAAACAGAAATTTCATAGTTTATACTCTGTTCATATGATCTAATCAGCATTTGCAAGCTTATTTTTATCTTACTTTTCATTATTTCAGTATATGAATATGAGTGGATTGGAGATGGGGCCAGTCTTTCGGCTGATGGAGTCTCTTATGGTACCTCCAGACAAGAATTGTTCGGGTCATACAGACACACCTAGTGCTTCTGAATTTCTCTCACGTTAGTTTAAATCTACAAATGTTTATCAGTATAACATTCATGTATTTTCAGATCTTGAACCATTTCAAGCTGTTTTATTAGTTATTGCAACTGTATTTACGAGTATTATCTATTTATTGGCATCAGTTCATTGGACTTATGTTTATCGGTTTGTATCCATTGAAACACGAAGAAATAAATTATATTGGCTAGTTACATTATTTCCTGTAAGTTTAACTATACTAACCATGATTTGATTGTGTTTTCGCTCAAAAATCCACATAAGTTCATTTTATTTTATGCTTTTTTTGCAGGTATCAACTAGTTGTTGTTTAATTGGCATGTTAGTTCCACGAACTTCCTTGATTATGACAGCTTTGGGCATTCTGTACTACCTTATGTGCCTATTTGTAATCGTATCCTTATGCAGGTATTACCTTTTTGCTCTTATTATCTCAATAAACTTTTATTTATAGACATCTGTTTGGAGGAAGAACCTCATTCTCCAATCGTATTGATGATCCAATCGATTTTCATAGTCCCCCATTCTGCTGTATTGCACCTTGTGTACCTCTTCCAACTGCTGAAGCATCTGAGTATGTCATATAGATTAAAACAAAATTTTTCAAAATGAATGTTGCAGGAGAAATATTAGAAGATTGGAATGGCTAGTACTTCAAGCTCCTGTTTTCCGTGCCATAATCATCGTCTGTGATATTGTTGCTGTTGCTGAAATGAGAGAAGAAGCTAAAACGTTAGATATTTATTTTTTAATTATGAATATACAGTGACGTTTGCACTTTTAATCAACCTAGCTTATTATGGGATTTGATTGTTTTGACGTTGATTCACGTGCGCGTTACCGTGCGTCAACTAAGCTTTCTTATTTTAAAATTGATTTCTAATGCATATGGCTGTGCAATTATGATGTGAAAATATTAATTACTAGTATTACTTTCAGATTCCTTCGCTATTCTGATATGATGTGTGTTGGATCATTACTGCTTGCTATCTTCGGAGTTCATACGTTGGCTCGCGTTACATCGGTAAGCTTCATTACACTCATATACATATACATATGTTATGCGATCATAATACGATTTTTCCTTTGCAGAATAAGTTGTCAGCATTTTGCTTCATGACAATTTTCCGATTTGTTGATGTTTCGCTACTTTTCTTCTCAGCTCAACAACCAATGATCTTTCAAAATATTCTACTTCGTTTCGATCTCATTTCTTGCGGGCCGCTACTATCTGCTCAGGAAAATGCTACCTGTGAGTGATTTCGAGGACAATTTCTCAATCAAAATTGTTTGTTTCATTTCAGTTGTCTGCAACTTTGTTATCATCTGCGAAATGTTCATTCTCAGTGTTCTTGCCACAGTTCTTCTCCGTCCCCATCGAAATGCCATGTTCGATGTCTATCATGTTCTGAAATCTACTGAATCGGTTGCTGATACAGAACAGTCAATGCTAGAACATGACGATATTTAAGTTTTTTTTACTATTATTTTCAATCATAGCTGTAAATATGTCTTTTTCTAATTGAAATTATCTTTTTTTCATCTCTTCTCTCTCTTTGCTTACGCTTCTCTAGTTGATCATGTTTTACTTTCTTGCTCTCCCCCCTCTCTCTCTCTCATTCTCTCTTCTAAGCTTTCATAATTAGATTTTTATACATTCTTTAATACGAAAAGCCATATAATTTCATAGTCATTAGCCATTAGCAGTAGCTCATTTATTATTCATGTTTAACACTAACGAGGTTGATAATATAAGTTTTTTACTTGTAAATGATATGTGTGTCTTTTGCATTCGTTGCTAACTGTTTTCGGCAAATGCTCTGTTGCACCGAGACTGTTCATCTGCTTCTTACATTCTCCATTCTCATTCTTTTAATACTAACAACTTAGGCTTAAAATTCAATTTTTCATGATTATTATTATTATTATCATCGGTTTTAGATCATTTTAATCTATCAAAACATTTAGAAGCAGACGACCAATTATCCTAATGTGTCATAAGGTCATCATGTGTATCATACTTGGTTCATGTTCTTCTGCCCATCAAAACCCTCATACAAACCCTTTATATGTTTCAATTCTTTCTTTTCTTCTATTCTACTAGGTTTAGCTCTTTCTCTCTCTTTCTCTCTCTCTCTCTCTCTTTATATATATATATTTTTTCTTCTCCTTGTTAATATCCCGGTTTCTTCATATTCACTTCAAATGTTGTAATACGGGTCTTCATATTTGAAAGTCAACATTAATATGTAATGAACTATTTGCTTTAAATAAAATTTTCTTTATAAATATTGCACGAGATTGATTTCTTATCTGAACTTGAGCTTCAGGGAAAACAAGTACAAACTTCTTTTTGCTTGTTTTTATCAACAACCTTTTCTAACATAAGTTGAAAAGAAAGATGTCAACGACCTTCATTTCAAATTTTTTATTTCAAAAGTTGTATTTAGCAAATGAAGAAGAATGATAATATTGATAATTGGAAGACTAGGTTACAGTTCATCAAACAACTCTGACGTTGTCATGCTGATCCCCTCGAGGCATGACGGCATCGTCTTCACATGCCAATGGCTTACTAAGGTATTATGTTGATCAAGCTTGTTGTTCGGCCAGCATTTCTTAATGGCAACAACAAGTTTTTCCGTGATTAATATCTTTTCGTTTGCCATCAATTCGGGTGAATGAAGACGTTTACGTATATTTCTCAGGTGTTTTCAATCTAACAATAGATTACAACGATGAGAAAGTTCAGAAATATTCGAGAGGATGGCAGAGAAAACGAAAAAAAAAGGAAGAACCGATGTTCAAAATCATATACTATCTTCAATCATTTGAAACAATGATGGAAAATCGACGAGAAAGCGCAATACGTGCTTGAGATGGCAGGTATGTTGATGTGCCATTTATCTTTTTTCTTTTTCCAATGGTTGTAATTTGCAATTCTTAACGATACTTTTCAAGCAACGAAGTCATTCTGACTTCTTCAGATCGTCCGTTGGCGATAGGTATGATGACGATGTGCTAACACAGCTCTAAGTTGTCGTTACATAACATCAGTCGTAAACCTACTTTCCTTATTTACTTAGAACCATGTAGCTTCTTAGTATTATTTCTTTGTTTGTATTTCGTATAAATATGCGTTAATCAACCACTTCCCTTATTTTCTTATTTTGCTTTCGTTTTTGGAAATTTGGGAATCAACTTAACCGTACTCAAGCCTAAAAATAATCTCATCATTACAGTGATATGACGACATACATACATTTAACTGCTTTGTCTACATTTCTTACAGTAGCTCATGCAAGTTAGTCATTCAATTTATGAGTGTTCGGACCTTTTTTTTTTTAAATTATTTTCAGCCTTTTACGGCTCAATGACTGGTTATGCTTGCAACCAACCACAGATTTATCAGCAATGTCAATGCCCCAATCTTTGCAGGTATTGCTTTGCTAGTCGTAATCCAGATATCTATCTTGTTGTTTTTCATTTTTCAGCTCTTATCAGCAACAATATTCTCAATATGGTCAACAATATGGTCAACAATATGGCCAACAATATGCTCAATATCCTGAATATAATTCTGGTGGATATGGTGATGAATATGAAAGATTTCAAAATTTTGTGGCCAAGCACAGGCCCAGACATCAGCATCATAAGCTGAAGTCACACCATCATCACCATCATCATCATCATGTGAGTGCTGAAAAGCCGGTATCGAAAGAACTTAGTTTAGAAGAAATTACTTCGGGTAATATTTTAAATTTTTTGTACTTTTCACCAATTGTATCATTTTTCCAGACGAAATTATTGAGAAAACAACACGCAGACCTATTACCACACGTCGTCCTGTAGTCACAACAACTCCTGCAACATGGGATGATGAAGTATAGTTTATTTGAATTAAGGATGAAAATGTGATTTTACACGATTTCAGGACAAATGGCAAAGCAAGTTTGTCAGCAAAAATCATCATCATCTCGACGATTCGGAAGAATTCCCAACTATTGACAGTGATGAAATCAATATCCGTACCAGACCATTAGAGAACAGTCAACGAGTTCATAACTTCCCAGTTGAAGAAGAAGGTGTTGCATAGCTTTTGTTTTTCAACTTGCCTTTTCTAATATCAGGTACTGCTGTAGTTACAACAACTCATGCTTCTGTTCCATTCCCTGCTCAAAGTAATCCAGGAAATGGTGCAGGAGGAATCGGACTTGGTGGAGGAGTCGGAGTCGGAGGAATTGGAGTAAATACTGGCTTAGGAATCGGAGCTCCCGGAATTGGCGGCCTTGGTGCTTAACTCCAAATCGCATACCTTCTTTATGATTCTGATTTAGGTGGACATGGCGGCGGCATCTTCGGTATAAGCTCGGGTGTTGGAGTTGGAGTGCCAGGAGTTGGTCCGATTGGAATATCCAGTGGTCTTGGAATCGGAAAATAAGGAACAAAAATGAAAGAAATGCTTTCAACAATCATCTACTCTACTAGTCAGCATCATATCTCTAATCAACGAAAAAGATAATATCTGATCTATGCATATATTCATATCAGGAGTAATCTCTCAAGTATTTTAAGACGCATTTTAAAAATATTCATTGTCATAATCATTATCATTGATTCAGAACAAATGTCCAAACTGGACTAGCTTTTCCATAAATTATCAATCAGCCTTATCAGTCTCTCATTCCAATTTTTGAACCGTTTCTATTTTAGATTTGACCCAGATGAACAATAGGATTTGCACGAAAGGTCCCACTACTGTCTTCTATCCTCTTTTTCTCAAACAGCCCTATCATCTGAACTCGTGTCTCTTGTCATATCCACGCCATCATCCGAATCTTCTTTAGCCACTCAAAACATGACCCCTCCCCCTCTCTCCCAACTCTCTAACTCCACTTTCACTACAGCTACCAAACACCAACCCAAAGCGGTTTCTTATCCGGTCTCCGGTTTTATCCTGGCTCGGCTTTTCCTTTCCAGATCAAGCATCTTTAGAACGCTGTCAAAGACTGATAATGAAGACGATCATCGCCATAGCCACACATCTATCCATCATGTTTTAAGGTCAAACTTTCAATCCTGTCCATTATGACCCGTCCTCGTAGAGATTTTTTCTAAAAAAGAAACTTTTTCACTTTTGGTACGATCGAGTATCATTTCAGCATTTTTTTCTTTGTAATTTCTAAAGAGAAATATAGATATGACGAGATAATACACAATTTTCTTGCAAAAGTTCATCAAAGCGTAAATTTCGATAGAGCTTTGATCTAATTTCAAGTGTTTTTTATATATTCACTTTATTATTTATCTTAATTTTCTGAACAAAGATCCAAATTTTCAGTTTTTTAGTTTCATGTTGGAACAAATTATCTGAATTCACTTATGATCATTCCATGACCAATACTGAAATTTTGTAAATAAATGTTGTTTCCTTCTGAACAATTATTGAAAATTCGTGAAATCTATGAAAAACGCAAAGAAAACGCTACACAAGAAAGAAGAGTAAAAGGGTCAAATGAAAACAAAAAAAAAACACAAAAATAAGTTAAAAGATTACTTTATACTTGCAAATACTTTTATAGGTTCTGTTGTACTATATGAAAATACTTTCAAAAAATTTTTTATTGAAAGCAAAATTCTCAATATTTTTGCTTTTTCCGGTTAGTTAACGACTTTGACTTTTTTTCCGCACTCATTGAAGAAAAACTATTTTTTATCGATAATCCGTCTCTTTTCACCCTGGGACGTCTGGAACAAGGAGCTGGAACACAGATTTAAAGGTGTAGACACTATAAGGAAATCGCTAGGAAACATGATAATCTGATAAGAATCATTCATTCTTGTGATATCTTCCATTCTTGATCCTCCTAGTAGGACAACCCCTTTTTATCCAATCCCCCACCCCTCTTATTCATGTTTCACTTTTATTTCTTCGACACTTTTACTTCTCAGGCTGTGAGATCTTCAGCTTTCGATCATCAGCTCTAGATGATGTGAAATTTCATTTTATTCAGTAGATAGATTTATCTGATGACTATTGCTTGAGCATGGATGCTGTAGAAATTGATAAAATTCTTTTATATCCGTCTCTATCTATGTTTCCTAATTTCTTTTGAACCTAGTTATCAGCCTATTAATGCTCCAATTGCTTCAATGTTTGAAAGAAACTTATTTCAGAAGAAGCATGTCTGCAGTAGCTGTTGCCTTCCTTGCTGCCATTGCTTTATCCAATGCTTGCGTTCCAACTACTCCTGTAACTCCAACAGTCCGTAAGTCCTTTGAATCTTGTAATTATCACAAATTGAAAGTGAAATAATGTAGAAAAACTATTTGTCATTAATCAATCATTGTTACTTCATGGCAATAGAAATTTTATTTGAAATTCTCGATGAGATTAACGGTTGTCATCTCGATTAGGTGATAGGATTATCAACGCTAATCCTATCTCTAACAGAAAAGTCGTCATTCGCTATCTTCTCGATCTCTTGTTTCCGATTTCGTGGAAATGACACACGATGATCATCTCCAGAAACGGTGAAAATAGCAGAATGAAATAAAAGTTGAAAGTTGCAAATTTTTCAGTTATTAAGCATACTTGAAATCAAATTAATTGTACCATTTCCTTATACGTTTATTACAGCATGTTGTGCTCCTCTCACTTCTGTCAATGTTCCAAAGATTAATCCAATAGGTGATGCTACTACTTATCAGCAATGTTCTTCTCTTAAAAGAATTAGTTCAACTTGTCCAACTGTTGGATATTTGCTCTGCACTGCTGCTCCTGAAACTAACGTAAGTCTCGCGATAAAGTTATCGCAACTTATCATTATCATTTTTAGCCAACTCAAGTTGTTATTCAAGTCGTCGATGCTGACGGAGCTACTATTATCAAACAATCTACTGGAAATCCTACTGCTAACCTCCAGGTAAAATCACTAATAACGTTTTGAGAAAATCTTATGTATAACTAAATTCAAGGTTTACTGCGTTGAGGGAAATTGGAAGGCTAATGCTGATGGCTCCGGACCAACTATAGCCAAGGTTTCCTGCTCACAGACTGGATCTACCGGATCCGACTATTCATACGCTAGCATTGATGAAGCTCATGCCGGAAAGTAAAAACCAAGTTATGAAATAATAGAATATAAGCTTCGTTGAAGCTTAAATATATAATAATTAATATTACAACATAATTCAAATGAATTGTTAATAATTTAATAAATAAAACATTTTACGATTATCTTTATTTTATAAAATTTCTGGAAAGAAACGAAACAACCATTCGTGCAAACATGCCATATCAAAATAATTTGTTTTCACGTATAATATTCACGTAAAATAACATGAACACATATTCAAATTTACGCTTTACCAGCTTTATCTGTTTTAAAAATATAAAATGAGAAACATATACTGTACAGAGATAGAATTTCTGATATTTGAAAAGAATTATTATGTCGTTGAGATTGAATTAGAGAAGTAATGATGATATTTGGACTAGGCTGAAGATGTGAGCAATATTTCTCGAGCATTAGGATCAATTGGCGCTTTGGAAGGTTCTAGCCATGACAGTATAACAGGAATCATAACAATTCCATGAAATAGACCAAATGATGCAACAAGACAGACAGTACGTGCAAATGATTCGATAATATATACAGGAACAAAAAACAATGGCAACATGCAAAGTAAAGTTGAAAATGAAGCCTGAAATATGGAAAGAATATGCTTCTTTCTCAATAAGCTGTACTAATTTACCTCAATCATTGGACGACCAACACTTTTCAGAATACTTTCAATTCTTTCTTTAGCCGTCATTTTGATATCTTGATGACGATGTATATGATAATGATAACAAACATGAGCACTGAAACGATTATTAACTTAAATAATCTAAGAAACAAAGTCTTTTGTCACCTAAAATCAACGCTGAAACCAATAGCCATCAATACATTGATCATTGTAACTGGATCCATATCTTGTCCCCAAATAGACAACCAACCAAGTAAAGCTTCAGATTAACAATAATGTCATATGTTATAGTTAAGAAAACGTACTATATGAAATGGAAAGCATTGATAACGTGGCAATTGAAGCAGCACCAAAGCTGGGAATCATGAAGCCACAAGCTACTGCCATACACACAAATGTTAGTAGAACAGCCTTTATCAGTTCATACTGAAATTAGCCATTTTATTTAAAAAGTACCAGATGCAACCGTTTCATCTTTGTTTTTAGTTCGAAATGAGAATACTCAATATTGCTTGAATTTGACGTGAAAGCACGTGACATTCACGTGAAATGTATAAGACTTACTTTAACCGTTATAATTAAATCATAGATAGTACTATCATAATCAAACAATGTTGTATTAAATTGAGGATATTCGTCAATTATTTGCCGAGTTCGTTCAATTCGACTGGCGCGTTCATTCCAATCCAAACTACCTGGAAGAAATGATAATTGTTTAGCATTCGCTGATCTAATTCTCAAACCTTTACATATTACAATATAGTTAAGACCATCAATCAATACTGTATTACTATAATATTTATATTATATTACATTTATTCATAAAATAAATTTAAAAAAACCTACTTTTCAATATGATATTGCATAATTTTTTTGTCTGCAATTTGACGATCACTCAAGAATTTCGGAACTCGTTCGTAAGACAAATCTGTTCCATTAATTGCCTGTAATACAAGAAAAACGGTATTTTTTTGTGATGAACTAAACTTACGTTGATATAATCACGTAAAAGTAGCTGAGTTCGCTCACTTCCATAACAAAACTCTCGATTTTCTAATCTAGATATCATTTCAAAGAATGATTCAACTTGTGTTTCATTTCTTAAGTCTGGCAACTGACGACTAACAAAGTTAATGGGAGCATACTACAATATGTAAACGTAAATCTAAATTTACAGAATTTTCACATACCTCTAGCTGAATTCGTTCAAAGTTTTGTAAAGCAACTAAAAGCTCAGAATCTTTTGGAAATGTTTTGGATGGATCGAATGATGGAATAAGATTTGACACTCCATATGTTGCTGATATGTAGAGGAATATAGTTAGACATGTGACTATGAAACGTCCAGCATTCGAAAGAAGAACATTGACGTATTTAGTCCACGATAAGAAAGCAAATCTGAATTTGGTCACAAATATTATTGAAAAGATAGAAAAAGTAAAACCTTGATGGACTACTACTAATAGCTTTTTCGTCTTTTTCCTTATATGTAAGTATCATAATTGGAACAAATATAACAAATTCAAAGATCAAATCAAGAAAAACAGCAATTGCAGTACATAAACAGAAAGTACTCATCTAAAAAAAAAGGTTTAAAAATTCAATAACTAGACGAATTCTTTTTGCCTGAGGGGTAGGTGAGGTCATTCCAATTCCGAAAGCGAGCGTATTCGTTACTGATGTTATAGCCATTGATGGACCTATTTCCAATAATACACATTGAATTCGTTTTTGCTTATTTTCCATATGAAGATTACGTCTCCAACAATGAAGTAAGAGGAATGCATCATCAACACCTTCATTATTGATATGATTGAATGGTTAAGAAGATATATTATCTGATTCTTACCTATTCCCATGACTAAAAATGGTGTAATACACATGATGGAATTGAATGGAGTTCCTGTCCATCCTAGAATTCCGAAACAAGTAGCCGTTGCAATAGTTGGCGATGCTATTGCAGTTATGGTTTGAATAATCTATATTGTTGTAATTAACAATATTCAGATGTTTCTCTTTTCTATTACCTGAGATTTGAATTCCAGATGATTGAATGAGTATATCATGAAAACAGTCATCATAACAACTCCAACAATGAATAGTTTTACAGTGAACATAGTTCCACGTAACATTTCTGCATTGGCTACCTTTCAAAAACAATTTTGTTCTTTCAAATTATAATTATTCAAGTACCTGATCACCATACATTTGATAACTGATCAAACTACTGAAGTTATCAGCTTTACTTAAATCAAATAACTTCATTTGAAGCTTTTCCAATCTCTTCTTATCTTCATATGTCACAGCTTGACTCATATACCATAAAGTCATATATGTCGCTGACTCTATAGGTTTTGACTAAAATATTGAAATAATTTTATGAAACAATTATAATTTCAAATATATCACTTCATTTGTATGCCGATTAGTTCCAAAGAAATGACTTCCGGTAAAGAATTCATGACCCATCGAACGGCCAACTGGATGTGATAAATCAATATCACCTAAGAATGTTGACCACTCATATGAATACTAAAGTTATAAAAATATAATTATAAAAAGTTTTCATCGATGATTATACTTTAAACCAATCAAACAAATAATTTAGCCTTGAAGCTTCTAAATCTGCAACACTAAGGACTTTTTTGTCTTCAATGATTGAAAAATTTTGAATGAATTTGTCAAGTCGTTCTACCTAAAAGATCGAATAGTTATGAAAAACATCATTTCGAATAAAAATTATTTTACTTCATCAAGTAAAGTTTGATTAACTTTTAAATATTTTTCAGAACCATCTCGTTTTGGAGTAATGAGTATAACCCATATATCTAATCCTTCATATGTAATATTATAAAAATCTGAAAAGCTCTAAAACAACAGAATTATTTTCTAACTATATACATCTAGTTAGATACAAACCCTTAATTCATGTGTTGAACGACCATTTCGTTGGGCGAAACCTCTTCTAACGTCTGATTCTATCCGTAAAGGATTAAACGCAAAATAACTATAATATGCTAATTAGTTCATAGTCTAAATATGATTTTCATTTTTAAATATTTTTTTAGAAACAAACGGTTGTATTTTCGTGACAAAAAAGTTGAATCTATTTAATATGCAATTGATTTAATTAATAATAAGTTTATCTATTGGACTATATGTATAGTGCAATTTCTAATCATAATAATAGAATCATTTTTAGAAATTATGTATGATATTGATGAGAAAAATAGCATTGATTCAACAACTAACTAAAAGACTTCATTTTCACTTTCAATTTATAGAACGAAAACATCTGAAACTTGTACTTGCCTTAGTATTGGGCAGATAATAAGACCAACAATCACTAATACTCCCAGTGGTCGATGAGCCAACCAGTGGCTGATCTGCTCCATTCACGGAGACAACAATGCTAAAACAATCCTCATTATAATCTTAATATTAAGCTATTTTATAAAAAGTACGAAGAGATACATGAACTTTTGGTGACAAATGGTTATTGAAATGATGTTTTTTTCGACAAGAAAAAAAAAGAAAAAAAACATGACAATCAGCTGCATGGGTTGAGAGAAAGCATTGATTACTGAACTAAATAATAAGGAAAGTATAAAACTTCATGTTTAATGTATAGTGATCTATGAAAAAAAAATGGAATTGAATTAAAAAAAAGATGAAAATGATATTTATTTTTATTTTTATGATATCCGTTTGTAGTTTGTTAGAGAAAATCGGCAGCATATGATAGGAAAAGTGAAAAAAAAAAGAAAAAAAGATGAATGAAAGCTGTTGTGGTAAACATCTAATGGCATAGACAGTGCGATAATCTGAAGTGGTTCCTGGGCTAAATCTAGATGCATCACGAGGAAAGATACAAGTTGACCATGTAAAAGGATAAAGCTAGAGAGATGATGCTACTGTAAAGTCTTTTCCCTTCTATTTTCGGAAATTATTTGATGAGAACGTAAGAAAACAACAAGTATTCACAAGATAAAATATATAACTAAAGACATGCTCGAATACGTCGTTCATTTGTTCTGCTCGACTTTAAACGTATGTCATAGTATAAGACCATTGTCTTCGTCGTGGTGATGGTCTTCTTCATTGTCGTAACCTCTTCTGTATCCGACGACAACTACAACTAGCGCTGAATAAAAAAAGAAGAAGAAGGAGGATGATGATAAAGATGAAAAAGAAGACGACGACGACAATAAGAGTAATCAGGTAGTACATCATCATGATGATCATCTATACATGTACACTTGAAGCACATAGACACATTAATGATAGCAAAACGATAATAAACGATGAAGACAACGACCTAGGAGAGCGTTAATGCCATGTGGTAATCATACACACATCCACACATACAAACATAAGAGATACAGACAATGGAACAAACTTCTTCGTCGTCGTCGTCGTCTTCTTCTTCGTCTACATACATCGTCTTCATCTTTTTCTCATCATCATGTACAGATGTAGTAAAACCGGATTCATCTCTCCTTATTTAGTAGTTAAGAATAGAAGATAACAAAATGACGAGACATTACTTAATATAAATGTTTCTTTGACCAATAGTTAATTGAACTTTCTAACATCATTGCAAGAACTTCAAAAAAACATTAAATTTCCATCCGATAGTTGACGCAGTTGATGTTTTCATCTCCTTTTTTTGATTCGAAACAACTTTTCTCAAGTAAACATGTTCAACTTTCCAGACGAAGTGTTACTCCAGTATGTGACAGACTACACTGTGGAAATGCCCTTCGTATCTCAATTTATTTCTGAAGAAAATCGAAAAAACAAACTTTGAAGGCGATTAAAATAAAGTTTCTCATACTTTCACAGTATAAAATTTGAGGCTTTAAGTATCAAAATATCCACGATACTAGCAATGACTGCCCGACGAGTTCATAGCAAACAACACCTTATCACTAACTTCATTTTTCAATCAGTTTGATCTTATTAAATTTTATTTCAATCACCGTGCCACTGTGCAAGTATGTGTGTTGCTCAAACATGTGCTGCTCAATTTCCCATTTTCATACAATTCGTGTGAAAATTGTATTTCGTCATACTTGTAACATGACTATACATGTGAAAAGTTAGGAAAGGAGGAGAGTACATTGAAACATCAATGACTATCCGTCATTGACTTATCAATATTTGCAAAAGCAATTGCTCTGAAACATTCAAATGCGTTCAATCAGATCACTAAAGTTCATTTTTTCATTTTGAAATGAGCATGAAAAACCATTTTTTATAGTTTATTTCTATTGATCATACCTGGTTTTGATTGTTATATTCATACTTACGTTCCTATATAAATACCGCCATATCATATATGATATTATTATTTCAATAATTTCAATATTTGAAGTTCAAATTTTCACTTTTTTTCCGTTTTTTCATTATTTTTGAATTAAAATAATGAGTGAACGGAGAAAAGGTGAAATTCTATTTAACATGTTGTATTGTTCGTTTTCGAATTTTTATCTTCTTTGCTTTTCTAATTTTAGTTCCATTTCCTCCGTTTTTCCATCTATTACGTCACATATCGAAGAAAATTTTTTTTCTGATCATTAACTTTGACGAATTCGTTTGATTTCATGAGTTTCAGCTGGAAACTTTCATCTTAATTGAACACTTTGCAATTTGTCTTTGTTTTTTCATTTGTGATCATTGGAACAATAGTGTTTCCCTTCAAAACATATAGTGAACATTTCAGGAAAAAAAATTTGATAATGCCAATTAAAGCTGTTGTGTTTGATTTTGGTGGAGTTATTCTTGCTTTCGATAAGCTAGGTTCAGTTTGGGAAGGTTTATTGATTAGCATCTTCAACTATAAACATTTGAAATTTAAGAATGTGATCGAAACGCTGGATTACCAGTTGGAACAATAGCTTCTGAAGTCAAAGGTAAACAATTTTTCATATAAATTGCTTTTTTTCTCAAATGGCTTTCTCGGATTCAGGAACTAGTTTTACTGAATGGCTTGGTGGCGGAAGAGGAATGTTCACAGGCAGCATATCTGTTGAAGAAGTTGAAAATGGTCTTTTTGCTGATTACATCAAAGAAAAAGTTTACATTTACCTGAATTATTATCAATATACATATCACCATTTCAGTATAATGCAACAATTCCAGCCGGCTTTAAGTTTATTTCTCCATGCTTGATCGATAAACGTTTTATAAGTCTCGTGAGTTGGAAAAAAAAGTTTTTGGTTATTAAATTGATCATTAATGTATGATTTCAGAGTAAGAAAATCAATATTCTCATTCCTCAGTTGAAAGATCATGGATTAAAAAGTGCTTTGCTGACTAATAACTGTCATATTGATATTGTAATTTGGTATCAAAATACTTTTTAATTCTATAAATTATACTTTAGGCTCAAAAAGTTCCGCGTTTGCCCTATGATACCTCTGTATTCAATGTTGTTGTTGAGTCATGTCTTGAAGGTGTTATGAAACCAGATCCAAAGATTTATCAGGTAAAACGACTTGTTAATTGTGTCTCATCCATGTCGTATTACTTCAGATCTGCAGCGAACGTTTGGGACTTGAACCAAGTGAATTGGTATTTCTTGATGATCTCAAAGAGAACTGTGATGCTGCTATTGCTTTAGGATGGAAAGCCATACAAGTATTTTTATATCTGTTTAAATTATTAGATTTTTAAAAATTTATTTTAGGTCAATTTGGCTAAAGAAGATGAAGCTGTCCAGCAGCTTGAAGAATTATTAAATGTCAAATTTAAGTTTGATAACTAAGTTTGAGGAAATACTTGTTTTTTTCTTTTTTTTTTAAATAAAATTCAATTAATTAAAATTTTAATTTTATTTTTTATCTTAAATAGAGAAAGAGATGAGATTATAGAAGGAAACAGAAAAATTATGAAAGAGAATACTAGATGTTCCTGGGTGTTTGCTATTCGCTTTGCTATCTATAAGTACATGAAATACACAAAAAGCTCGACTTACGGTACACGAAAAAGAAGAAAAGGCGAAAGAAGCAGAAGAAACAGAGAAAGGATGCATCTTTGAAGTATTTGGAATGTAGAAGCAAAGCTGATGGGCCACCAGCGTTGTCAGGCGATGGCGAGAGATTCATCAGAATATGGTCACAATTGCATCTGTTTTCTAAACAAACATTAGAAATATAATTAAATGAATATATTACTTGCTAATGTATGCAAATTGCAAGAATTTCTTTTTTTTATTTTTCATTTCAGCTTCCCTTGCTTGATTACCTGTTGCTGTTCTTCGCACATAAAAGAAAGAAAGTACATGGGCCATTTCTTTTTATTTCAAATGAAAGTTTACTTTTGGTTGAAGAAAAAAAAAGAAATTTATCATAACTATGTCAATGTTTATTTTGTGAAATTATTGCTTTTTTGGTCAATTCAATCAAATAATTTTTTTTGGTTGGACAAGAAGAAAGAAACGTGAACTTCGATCAGCTAAAGGCACTGCAGGCTGCAAGATATCAGATTGTATAGCAATGCATTTCAGGCTGATCTACATTGAATCTGGGCAACAAACTTAACACGTTTTTCTGTACTATTACTAGCGCTAAATAATCATTTAGTAAAACCCTCAAACAAAAATTTTAACAGAAATATTATGAGAAGCAAGTAAGGGAATTTGCTTGCGCATGGTCCGAAGCAAAGTCAAAGCAATGCAAACAGTCAAGTCTCTAGTAAGCGGATTACGGTGGCAATATGTTGAGTAAAGATGGGGGAAGAGGATAAGGTAAAAGGAAGAAAAGCCCTCAGTGCATTATAGCAAGATGCAAGAGGTTATTAGGATTCTTGTTGATGCATGACGATCATACTTCATGGGATCATCGTTTGACGGCCATCGAACGCATGTGGAGTGAACAAGGCTCTAAGGTAAATAATTAAGCAAATTTAAAGTTTGATCTACTATTAATACAGGCTGAAAAGAATTATCTCAAGAAAATGGAAAATGCTAGAGATTTTCATGAAAAAATAATTTTGCTTAAAGGAGATTGAGAAAAGCAATTATATAAAAGTAATCTTTGTTGCTTTGCTCAGAAATTTTTCTTTTTCTTAATGCTTTGTTGTATTTAGTCAATTTCTAGCTTTTTCTAGTCGGCTTACTGTGCATACTCGCAACATCTGAAGTCCAAACATCGGACATCTATCCCTTAACGTTTAAGTTACTTCATCTCTAATCATCTAACATTGATTAAAGAAAAAACCTTAAAGATTATTTGGATTTAAATTTTTAAACAGTTTTTTTAACTTAGTACCCTTAGAAAAACAGTTGAGACATTTCTAAATATATTTGAGAAAGAACGAAATGAAATTTTGTCAAAAAATAAATGAAAACGTTGACGCAGAATATGATAACAATGCTACAACGTTAGGTTGTTATGAAACTAAAAAGGTAATACAGATGATGTGAATCAACTTTTCATATCTTTTATTCTCAAAAAAAAACTTTCTTTTCGTCCATTTCTCAGTTCTCTTGTTCAGATCTATCGTCCAGTACAACTTCAGATGTTGCGATGATGATGATGACTACGATGCGTTGTCGTCGGAAAGCTCTATTAGCCAGCAAGAGTATCGTTGTAGTTTTGTCAATGACTTCTGTTGTATTATCTATTCATTGGCCATCATGATAACATTGAAAAGATGAGGGATTCCTAGTTCACAAAGGATTCTGCTATCTTTACGTTACTGTCCTTTTTCGTTTTCAACTCTTCAAGCTATTCTTATTCTTTTTCATTGTCGTTTTTTTCAGTAGAAGGTTTGATGTATTAGTCATCAAAGTACTACCGGCATCTCGTTTTATTAGATGAATCAGGAATGGCCACTGATCTTGGGTGTGGTTGGTGGTCCTCGACAGCGTCTGAAGAAACAAGGTGGAGAAGGAGGTGGAGAAAGTAAGATACAGGTCACTATCATCCTCCCCAATGTTGATGATTCCCTATTGCTTCACACCTATATATTGAACTAAAACGCATCAGACAGCCTGACGTCTCCTTCTCATTCCAATAGCAGCAAAGCGACACAATCAGTCTTAGATCAGGCAAGCTTGTTCTTTAATTTCCTTCATCAAACTACTACAATTAAATTCATAGTTTCTATTGCCTTATAATATATTCTAATATTTGTATCATTTCACTGTTTTAAACATAAAAATTTGACTTTTTCCAGTCAAGATTGCAAATTGTGTGGGTGGGTTGTCAAAACCTGCTAGGTTATTTGCTTATGCTCATTAAGCTTTAAGACAAATTTGAAACTTTTGTCTGTGATGGTCAAGTTTTCCTTTGGCAATTGTCCAATTTAAATTCATAACTCAAACATATATGAAACTTTCAATTTCTGGCTTTCATAACTCTGATACAATCATCAACCCTTGCCCGATTTGCATAGAAAAACTATATGATATGAGTAAATCGTTTTGTTAAAAAAAGAAAGAGAAAATTGAAATTTGAAAAAGGATTAAAAGCTCAACCGTTCCTGTCGTGGTTCTGGAAACGAATGCCAATGATTCCACGTGATTGTTCGACGTAATTTTGACGTGCTACGTGAAGATGTTTGTAATTCTAAAATAAAGAAATAATTATAATTTTCCTTTCGTTCTGTATAGTTATGAACAAACGATATTCATATAAGTATAATCTTCTTCGATGAATGATTTTGAAAATAAAAAAACTAGTAAAAACCTGCGGTATGTAGTCGAAATCTCTGTTTGTCTTTTTTCAGAAATTGTTGTGATCAGGTTTTGGCACTTGTCACATCTAACTACTGATTTCATACTTCCTTTCACTAGAGGAAGAATGAATACCAGGACCATCATCCTATGTTTTATGTATATATATTCATGTGTATATGGTTATAATAATCATGCAAATCGACATATACATCATGCTAATCTGTAAATCTGTGAGCAATTAAATAGGAAAATACTTTGTTTTTTCTTCAAAGATGAATTCACCATTTCTATTGAAGATACATGAAGATGAGCATCATTCATATCCCGATGAAACTTTTTTTCTTTTCTATTCATTTCCACTACGGTATTAGACATTTTCTTCTTATTTCAATGTTCTCTCGCGTAACACATAGAATATGCGTTGGCGTTAAAATGCTAACAGAACGTGGAAAAAGCACTATTGTCTATCATTAGCGTTAACCTTTCTAGCTACCTCATTCGTTCTGCTCTGTACTCGTTGCTCTGTGCTTGACTCTCTCTCTCTATTTTTAGTTTCTCTGTCAATCTATCGCTTCATCTCTCTATCGGTCTATCGTTCTATAGTTCATCTTCTTCTACTCATCGTTTTCCTAGGCGAAATTCGAAACATCGTCAGGTTATTCGTCGTCGTTTTCGTTAAAGATGAAACAGACAACGACAAAGAAAAAGCTTGATTAGTATAGAGTATTTGCCTAGACGCCGTTAATCTGCACCATTTCAATCTGGTGGCAGCACTACGAATTCTTGTCCCGACCTATTTCGTGCTTCAGATGATGACGATGATGTGTTTCGCAACACATGTCAACCCTCTGCCCAGTATCATCTTCATTCGTTTAATTTTTTTTCTCACACTCCTCTTATCATATTCAATCAGCAGCAACCAAAATATTCGCCATTTCTTTTGATCTCGTTCAACGAAAAAGCAAAATGTATAATAAAACTATATGAAAAAAAGCATTAAAATTTCATATAAAAACTAACCCTATGTCTGAAACTGGTTAGACAGCGTCACTTATTCCAATCGTGAAATAAGTCATTCGTTCTCTTTTCATCTCTCATCTGAGCTGGAAAATCATATTTGTCGGCAAGCTAATTTTCAGCATTACTAAGTTATCAACGTTGTCCAAATTATATTCATAAAACACAAACGATCTTTCCTTTCTCCGATTAGACCTCCTTATACGTAAGACCAAAGAAAAAAAGCTAAGCCAGTTGACTGACCACTGATAGCCTTCTGATTTCAAAATCTGTTGTTTTGTACTTTTTGTGCTCAATTCTCTACACCCACATTCGAATACTCACCTTACTAGGTAAATGACAAAGTTTAAATAATGACGACGACGACAACAACGAGGATCGCGTTGGCGGTTATTGATGATTACCAATGACAGAAATGTAGGGTGTGGTATTTGTTGTTCTACACGCAGGTAATAGTTGTCGTCTAACGTTGTCACCGCCACCGACATCATCATCGTTACTATCATCTGCAGGAAATAAAAAGCCTAAAATAGAAAATTTCAAGACACAGTCGTTGGGTGGAGTTCGATTCGAATTCTTCGTAAACTGATGTGTTAGCGTACTGTTAGTAGTTCACAGATTGTCAGACGGGTTCTATCCTTTCTGACCACAACTAACTCCATGTTCGCGAAATCACCTTACTCGTCTCTCTCTCTCTCTCTCTCTCTCTCTCTCTCTCTCTCTCTGTCTCTCTATCTCTATCTCTTTCTGGCTCTCTCTCCCTCCCTCTGTCTTTCGTTCTTTCTTCAATCGGGGTCGGCTACATGCTATATTGCCGATGATGGTTAACCGTGTGTTGCCTCCTCGTTCAATTCCTCTTTCCCTTTCCAAAACCGGCCACTTTTTAGCTCATACTTTGCTTCAATCTCATGTCCTGCATTCATCCCTCGCTGGACTTTTTCATTTCTCTCGTACTCTCTCATTTCCTTTTGATCATTTTTGTCTCGTTTTGCCTCATTTTCTAATTTTCTCTCTTCATTCATAACTATAGGTGGTGTACACGATACTGGTGCTTTCAATCTGTATCTGTTACACTCTCTGCCTGCAACCTATTCTTTCGTATTCCTCACTGTCCTTCCACTACTACCACTACTAGCATACCTTTCCATAGTTGTCCACTTAACAATCTGTATACTATGCCAATGTATATAGCTAACTATTCATATAGTAATTGTCTTTCTATTTCACGTACACATTTTCTCATGTTTTTCACATAAATATAATAGGATGAAAACAGCGTGAACCCATTTAACTACCACTTCTTCATGATTGATCTTAATTTTTACCAGTAATGTGGATTAATGATTAGATGATATATCAAAGCGTCATCCATCGTACACGTTTTCTAAGTCAATATACAACTTAATCATTGAAAAATCTCTCGAGAAAGACAGTTTTCCAGTTTTCAACCGAAAACGTTTTTACCGTTATATCTTTATCAGAAAAAATTTCTTTTTCTCTCTTTCTCTCTCGTTCTCTCTGTCTCTGTGATTCTTTTTCTTCCTCGTTCTCCTTCATCTTCACAGCAATCTGAAATGCCTACGCAAGAACTGATGAGAAATGAGCAGAAAAAAAATTAAAATTTTCCGTTGTGGCACCAGGCCCTGACGATCCGAAATGCAAACCATAGACGTTGCAGTCAGGCTAGTTCAGCCGATCGGTCGATTGAAGACGTCCTGAGGATTAACCTTGAACTTCACTGAGCTACCTCTTTTGAAAATAAATGAACTAGAACTCGAAAAAACATTAACAATTCTAAAATATTTTATTTTTCTCATCTTTGCATCATCATACCATAAATAGTTTTTTGTATTTTTAAACAATTCAGTTGAGTAATATTTTTTTTTTTTTTGAAAAAAAATTTTGAATCTCTGAAACATTGACTCACTAAGCTAACAATCTTTCCATATACGTATGTAACTTTACATTCGCCTATTCAATGAGACTTTCAAACCTTTCTCGCCTGTCACCCACCTATTTCTCAGATTTTCAAACTTTTTTCTTCATCAATGTTCTATTAATGTTAAGATAACAATTAAGAAAATTGAAATCACTTCAAGATTTTAACGAGCATTTGAAACAATTATCCATCATAGTCCTCAGAAAAAACTTCCAAAGAACGATGTTCTATCTCATCAAAATGACTTAGACGACAAGAAGGTAGGCGGAACATTGCATTCGCTTTAAGTCAATTGGAACACACTTTCTCAAGGACATCTTAATTCAAATGTTATCTTAACTAAACAGATTTTCTCACATCTCTATTATTTTATTTTTTTCAAGTATTACCATATCAGCTATTTCAGAAAAAAATATTAAAAAAAATAAATATTTGTATATATAGTACTATATTCTGAGAAAAATATGTTGAGTCATTTAGAAGAAATGATCTCTATCTCTTCCCCCCCTCTCTCTCTTTCTCTCTCTCTTTTGCTTTGGCCTTATCTGACCACAAAAATGAAACACTGAGAATCTTTTATGAAACTCTCTTTCTTTCTCTCTCTCACTCTCTATATATCTCTCTCTTCCCCTCTTTGACTATTCATCGTTTTCAATCAGCTTGTACTGAAAAACGATATATGAAAAGCATTTTCTGCCCTCATTGTCCGAAATGTTAAAAACCAGCCAATACGGGTTTCCACTCTCTCTCTGTACTATTTGTCTCCTGGCTTTACCTGCATCACCAAAGTTTATGTATGAATTTTCTCTACGCACATCGTTACGTGAACTTTCCACGCAATTCCTGCTCATCAGCTCAAAATTGTTATTTTTCTTCTTTGCTATACCAGAGCGGATAATTTCTCTTGTTCCGCCTACTCTCCTTACCTCTCGCGTACATCTTTACTATTGCACCTTCTTTCCTTCCTTTTCCAGTTTAATATGCTCTTTTTCTATAGTATTAGCCTTTTTACCAAATTCTAAGTTTGAAGAACTTTTTTTCTGTCAACAAAAAATAAATATTAAATGTACTTTGAGTGTGTAGTCTGGTTTATATAACAAAAAATTCGATAAAATGAATCTCTTTCCTTATTTGTCTTGAACCGTTCACTTAGACTTCTTTGATTTTCTGACTATTTTTGATTATGATTTCTTCATCTTTTCATTTTAAGTTCTCGAAAATTTCTTACATGCACAAGATTTACAAGAAATCCCTCCTCTTTTTGAAACTTCGACTTGTGACAACCTGACCGCACATGAATTACATATTCCTTTTCTTCACTATTGATGGTTCATTATTCTATAATATCATGAATAACTTGTCACATCTATCATATACAATTAGAAATCTATTTTTCTTCTTCTTCGTCTTCTTTTTTTTCTTTTGTATCTCAATCTGAATCAGTCACCGTTGTGACTTGCTCTTTATGCTCATTCTCTACCGTTTTCGTTCATTGTGTCGAAACATTTGTCCGCAGATTTCTATTTGCATGACAGGTTTCACCTCACCTGGTTGTCTCTTCCTCTTCCAGTACCCTCATGTTTTCCTCTTTCTATCATCCGTCTGGTGCATCATCTTTCTTGTTGTATTTCTCTTTTTCTTTGCTTCCCTTACCTTATAATTTTCTCTAGTTTCTAAATTCATCTGGAAGTTAAGTCATTACAAGCCTAGCACTGTCTGTATCTCTGTGTTTTTGTCGTCTTTCTACTTTAAGCTCAAGAAAGATTTAACCGCGTCGATGATGACTGTACATAGAATATAGAATTGTAAACGGACAAACTGCTTCAGAATGACGCAGTTTCCAGATTTCAGTGTAGTTTCACTTGTTGATGATGATGATGACGATGATGATGGCCCAAACACTCTAATACTTTTCCATTATTAACCATATCGATTTTGAATTTTTCCTTAATGGTTAATGTTAAATGACTGTCGGATCTATTCCTTACAACACTGATTGATTGGAACCAACTTTTCAAATTTTTTCATTCACAAATCATAAATCATCTTAAAGCAATCTGGCGATATTTCTAATTTCATCTCTTGAGCTATAGACGTGTTCTTCGCTTGTGTGGCTTTTTCACAGATGACCCAAGCGCCGACATCATCAGGTTTTGATGATTCTTCGATATCAGATTGTTGGTGCTGCCTACTTATTTTTCATCATCATCAGCAGAATTGTCGTCGTCGTAGTTGTCGCCGTTGTTTCAGCGTTGTCTTCGTCGTGGTCGTGGTCGTTGTTGTCTGCCCGATCATCCAATCATTGGTACCCAGGTGTCCAGGGCGGCGCTTAAAGGAAAAGTAAACACATCGGCTTCGAATTTGCCTCGTCATTCCTTCTGCTGCTGCTCCTCCTCCTCCCTTGTAGTCTTTGTCGTCTTCACCAAGAGCGTAGTCTCATCACATCCTGACCGTTTACTCTTGTCGTTGATATCAAAGTTTCCGATCTCTGTTGTTAGTGTCAAAGTTACCTCACTGATACTTCAATGCTCAAACAACGTTAATTCAGAATCTTGTCATAAGATTATTTTAAAATTACTTGAATCATTGTTCTGTCAACGCCTTCTGATTTCATCCGTAGGGCGTAGTCCCCATTGTCATGCTCGTATGAAGATGTCACTTAAATTGATCGTTTTGCCACCGTCTTTTCTGCTTTTCTAGTGTTTTTGACGCAATTTCTGTCTTCCTCTTCCATGTTTGAATGCACTAGGTGCATGAACTGCCCACCTGATTATTCCAATCACTTTAATGTTTCAGTAGTTATCTTCCATTTTCTCCAACGTTCTATCAGAATTTCAAATGTTAGATAGAATGAATTTAGTAGAAATTCGTCACTATCACTATACTGAAAAATTATAACGAAAGCAAAGACTGTTAAGTTCAACTTAGGTTGAAAGTTTTTATTGGATGACCTTGATATTACATATCATTTCATATTTTTAGTTTCAATTATTTCATTTATTTTTCATTCCAAATATTCCGATCAGTTGCAGTACCAACAGATTTTTTTTTGGACATTTAAACCATTTATACTAGCGTGAACCACAAAAAAACGTGTGCAAATAAGATTAAGATAATAATTTCCATTAAAATTCCAAAAACAAGATTCTGATCCTGATGGAAAACGAGCTGATGGCCCTTCAAACTACCAAAACCTCCGTTTATTCTGTGAACATTACACACAGACACACAAAAACGAAAACCATACAACCAATTCTCAATAATTCTCTTAAATATAGTTTGTACTACTTTTATCAAAATTAAAAAATTTCAAAGAAAAGTTTCCAAAATTAAAAGCTATTTTGCATTTTTAGAAGATTGTTGTGTTCAATTCAATCGTATTAAGCAAAGCGATAAGTTTTTAGACAGTTATATGTTATTTATTTAGAAGGAGATTTTTCAAATGTTGTCTTCAATCTTGTCTCCAACAGGATACTTTTTGCGCAAGTTCATGTAGACCTTGGCAAAAGATAAACAAAAAAACATTTTCTGTTGTTTTACGAATGTTTATTCTCTTACTCTATACACCACTCTTCATAGTCAGCCTCTGTCATTGTTTCCTTTTTTGGAAAAAAAAAGAGTGAGGATAGAGGGAGGGAAGAGAAACTATTTTGATACAGCTTATGAACTTGTTTCTCTAAACTATATTTGGAAAGTTTCCATTATTTGTTTTCTCACCATACTACGATGATGTTGTATACATAGTTCCTTTTATGTTTTTATAAACTCATAAATATACTAATTTAATTCATTGAAATCAAACTAAAATCACATTCTCCTTGTCATTGATACCATTATACTTCTATTAAATCTCCTACTTCTACTACTTTTTGCTGTGAAAACACTAAAAACTTGATTTTTTTGAAACAAATCTAATGAAAATATCTCATTAGAACTATATCTGCCGTTTTTTCTGGTCATAATGATTTTGCTAGTATCATTCCCAGCACATATGTCCTGTACACGATAATCAATTCAGCTTTGTTTCTGTGGTTCAAATGCTTTCGACGAGTTTGCATGAGAGGAACATATAAGGTGAAGAGATAGAGAGAGAGAAAGAGAGAAAGAGAGAAAGAAAGAGATGAGCTGTTTAGTGGAAAAGATGATTCACAAACTCTTTCAAAGCTATTAGACTTCAGTCATTTTTTCTGTCTCGAATCATTTAGCCGTCGTTTAAGATCGTCATCATCCTTGGCCCTTTTCTTCTTTGCTGGCCACACCTCTAGTCGGTCTAATTGCGATTTCGTGTATTGAATAATGGTTCGTTTAGATTAACGTTCAATCAGAAACATTCACAAAAGGAGGACCAGCCATATCCATCCTTCTGTTGTCTATTCAACCTCACTATCCTCCCGTCTTCTCTCTTTCTCTCTCTCTCTCTCTCTCTCTCTCTCTCTCTTTCTCGCTCTCTCTCTCTCTATCTGCCTTTTTCATTCTCCCTCATTTGCTTTCTCTTTTCCGCTTAGAGATTTTACCAAACTGTCTAGTACGGGCTAGTGCTGATGCTGATGGTACAAGGCTATACCGGTTCCTTTTTCGAGTCCGTCTATAGGTCCCGGAGGGCGATTAGCTGTCTCGTCCTCTTTCAAATTGTCATCGTTTTACCTTCTATCATAAAGAAATGAGAACGAAAGATAAATGCTAAGAAGAAGAGAAAATAATTGAAAGAAATTATGTATTGTGAATCCTCTCTTTGATATTAATCCGTTCCTACCATTTATATTCACTATTAGCCTCTTTTCGGATAGTTTTCTTTCAGTTCAAATCATCCAGCTTAATGAAATCAGATTTATTTTCTTGTTCGAATGATATTCTATCATCTGGTCTTCTTTCTTTCAACTTAGTTGTCATTAACTTTTTCATTTTCTTCTCGTTGTTTATGTATTTTGAATGTTTATCGTGTTTCTTCATATGGTCATATTCTTCGCATTTATCTGTTTCTCATCCTCGAATTTACTTGCAGCAATCGAACGCGGAATGTCGAAGCAGGAGTCGTCTTCTGAATATGAGATCCAATACAGATCTACCATTCAACCACGTACTGCCGTTGGCTCTCTCTCACGCCAGAGTGGAAACTATGTTTCCGGTGGAACTGGAACCGGTGGAGGAGGTTAGTTTTTTTAAAATTTTTATCTTCAAAAATGCTTGAGGTATAACTGTAAATGCCTATGAAAATACTGTGAAGGGTATAGTTATCTACAAACATTTGACTTTTTCCATATAATTTGAAGAAAAGGGAAAGTTTGAATGTATTTTCTTGATGTATGTGTGTGGCCAACTTGACACCTTGTAAGTAGAAGAATAGAGAAATCAAATTTATTCGTAATGGTTATTACTATTTGGTTAAACGTGCTGTGACAGAATGTCCTTTACCTTCGGAATTTAAATTTTTTCCATTCTTAATATCATCATTGAATCTACGATACGACGACTGACAACGAATCACGACAGAACTTAGTTTTTCGTTTTTCATGCCGCCTGTTCTGATGTGGTAAACACATCATGATAGCTCTGACCTTGTTGTGTTAATCTATTCATACCTCTGCCAACCAACGCTACTAGCCTTCTATTTTAGGTACTATCATCCTTGTCGGACTATTTGTCCCTCCCACACTCATCCATTACCATTTTCGTACCATCCACAACTAATGTATCTCCTCCTGTCCATTTCAAACATAATATCATCTTCGGCCTGTAAAGTTTCACAAACAGGCTTGATATCGTATGTCCTCGATATGTGGTGACATTTTTTTTCTCAAAAAAAAAACTATAAAACCGCTCCAGAAATGATATTTTTTCATAAAAAAATGATATACGTTCTTCGAATGCAACCGCTGAGTGCTTTCTGGTCTATAAAAATGAGTCAAACGTGAGAAGTGTTTCACGTTAATTTTTGTAAATCGGGGACGTGAAAAATTGAATAATACAGAGATTTTGAAAGCTCAATATGATATTTTGAGTTGAGATTAGCTATTAATTTAATTTGTGAAGTACCAATTATCAGATACGATATAATGTGCTTTCAATATTCAAGCCACATTTGTAGGGTATCCATTTTGGCAACATAAAAACTTTTTCTCATATTTGCCTAAGTCACAGATAAGACATGTAAATATTTGAAGAATGTTTGATTCATGAAAAGCATGAAGAGAGAAGAGATATCCTTGTTTGGCTAACTTCCGAGAAATTATATATAATATTCAAATAGTTAGAAAATCTGAATGTATAAGAATAGGGTCTAATTAAGTTCAGTTTTTTGATTAAAAATTGAAAAATGAAAACTATCTAATGTAAAATAAGAAAATGTTGAAAACAATGCTTGAAACAATAATGAGGAAACTCCTGTACTTTGAAATATAAAAAAAAAGAAGATGAAGACATGTAAATTGACACCATACAGCCCAACGCTTACAATGACTTGGAGTAGAATGACAGGAAAAGCTGTGAAAAGCTTTGAACACCAATGCCAAATTGATTGGACAAACAAATCGCTGCAAAAATTTGCTATCAACATGAAAGATTTCTTATCTACGAAATAGCAAATGTTTGTGAAGGTTTATAAGGTTTTAATCTCAAGTTGAAACTTTCGTCATTTCCTGCTTCATTCTGATCAAGTTTTAAGAATTATACTCAACTATGTGTGTTTGTCTGCGTGCGTGTATGTGTATGTGTGACAGAAATACCATAGCGAGTTGACTATCAGAATACATCTTCCATGAATAAAATTTCTTTTTCTATCAGAATAGTTTATTTATGAATAAAATTTAAATTTAAATATATTTTCGAAAAAAAAGAAGAATGAAATCAAAAATATCCAAAATCAATAGATAGCTTGAAGATTAACACAGAACAAGATAGAAGAGAAAAAGAGATGAGCTCGAAATGAATGAAGGATGTAAGATGATTTGAAAAAGTATTGACACAGTGAGTGGCAACGTTGTTAAATAACTGAAGATGAACATGTTCTGTAAGAAATCTTTTTATTTTTTCAAATTGCTTCAACTTAACAAAGTTGGCGGCCACAACAAAATTTGTATTGCTCTTGCATCAATATGGATTACCTTCGTTTTTGACCTCAGTGTGTATACATGACTATATCTATGTGTATGTGTATGTGCGTGTTTCATCTCATTTGACCATCAAGATTTTGTACTTGAAAAACATGATTTAGAGTTGTCATTTTGAATTTATCACATAGCTACACATTCATATCCCCCTCCCCCATTATCTATCCAAATTTTAATAATAATGATGAAAGATTTATCTCTTTGTCGTCTACTATGACTAGTTGTCTTCATCATTTTCGTTTCTGTCCGTTCACACATCTTATCAAACGTTTATTCTGCAAATCATAGAGATATTTGTGGTTTTCATACGCAAATGAGGTCATATGAGATTGAAATTATAATCAAAGTTTAAGATTTATTGAATATTTTTTTGATTTTTGTTCGTTTTTGTAATATTGATGAAGTTTTAAATAATAGCATCAGATTAATATTACAAATTTATTGAAAGAAGTTCAAATGGAAAAGTGAAAGAGAGAGGTAATAAGAGAATGAAAGAAAAATTCTCAGAAAGTGTCCAAAGTATCAATTTGACTGTATTAATCATAAAAAAATGATTTTTCTCTTCCTTTTTTTCTTTTTTTCATCAATTTTCGTCGAGTGAGAATGATAAGAAATTATGAAAAAATTACCGAATAACAGAGATGTCTTATAATTAGATCGAAAAAACTCGAAATCTTTCTGGATATTGATTTAACAGTTCATCCGTCAGTTTTCGAAAATGAACATATATATTCAGCTTTTAAGAATTAAAATTATAGTTTCAAGAGGTGAATACATGAGACAAGTTCTTGCCATGTTGGGTGTGGCATGAAGACGTAATTGATTTTGTTTGTCAAAAGATAGATAGATGATGTTGGCGGACATTGATGATCAGCCTTGACTAACCTCTCTCTCTCTCTCTCTCCCAATTTCTCTTGTTTCCTATTCGTTTTTATTCTCTCTCATTCCTTCTCTATCACTCTTCATTCTCTTCTGTTTTTCCTTCTCATTCTAGTCTCTATCTCTTTCCGAGAAATCTCTTTATACTTATATGATCTATTTTGCGTACAGCGTTCTTCAACCGTTGTCGTAGTGGCCGCTGTCGTCTTCTTTGGTCAACCTTCGTTTCTCTCTCTCTCTCTCTCTCTCTCTCTCTCTCTCTCTCTCTCTCTCTCTCTCTTTCTCTCTCTCTCTTCGTCCCATTCCGTTGTCTTTAACGGAATACTCTTCAGCCCATCCCATCCATCCCCCAATCATCACTAGGAAGAGACTACGTTTCCATATACGGCAAATCTTTCACTACTCTAGCTAGGCTGAACTACTACTATCTACCTATCTATTATAGAATCCAACAACACTTTTAATCAAAAATGTCTGAAAATCGAGCATCTGGAGGTAAGCATAATTCGTCTTTACATATGCCGTTTTTTATTTTTTTCAATCTTATTTTGCATCGCTTTATATGATGTTGCGAATAAAAAAAAACTATCGCATACAACCCTCGGTATGAGCGAGTAAGCAACGTTAAAACCTTAAACAAAACGTATCAGCTTGAACAACCACAAGAAAGTGAAAGCTGTGAAGTGTGTTTATATCATCGCGTATAGTATGCTCATTGTATATGTTGTGAAAGGAAAATTATTAAAAAAGTAAATAACTTCAATTTTTACTTTTCATTTCAATGCTGAAAGTTATTTCCTTGTTATTTTTATTATTTTAAAGGAATAAAAATAATAAAAATAGAACCTATTTTTTATTATTATGAGAACATAGTAACTGATTGTTCACTGTCGATTCTCACAAACTATCTCATTATCGGCTGTTAATACACTTGAAAAGACTTCAATCTAATTGCAATCGACAACATCAGATCATCATCTTCATCATCACCACTATCGTAGAAGTCTGTATACATATATGTGTGTATGTGCGTATGTATACCTTCTTCGCCATGGCTTAGTATCATTTCTGTATCACGAAAACTTTTTTTCTTTTCTAATATACTCCACATACTATGTCTTAGCTTTAGTATGAGAGAAAATTCTAGTTGAAAGACGAAAGATTTGAATGATCAACATCTAGTATGAAACCATATTGATATTGAAATGATACATACAATTGAAGTAAAAGATATGAACCCATATTACTGCTCAAAGTATCTCAGTAGGTGGTATGACTACTGAAGAAGATTAGTCATAGACAGAATTTCATAGTTTTATGTTATTTCCACTTTCTTATTGGTTTAAAACAAAAATAATATTGAATCATGCGGCCTATCATGATTTTCAACATTGAATAATGCTTTTAAAAATAGGCAAGATTCTAACTGATAATACGATTTTGAAACACATAATCCGTTCAATTTGGCAGTTTTTTTTTAAATTTTGAGCCGTTTCCAACAACAGAATATGTTGATAATTGGTCTTTATTGAATACTTGGTGCATCTGTAAAATCATTTTATTATTGAAATTCAAATATTAACTTAAATAACTCATTTTTTTCGAATTCCAATCATGGTTCAGTGAAACATAGAGGAAAAAAACCAATTTTGGGCGCTATAATCTCCAAGAAACCGTGGGTGGCTTATAATTCGTTTGTTTACCAACCAATCCAAGCCATATGTATGTACAAATTCTTCTCAAGGGGCATGCTTTTGATATTTGGCATTGGAACTGATAAGAGAGGTAGAGAGTGTCTTTACTTTTATTGTCTACTTTGCCTCTACCATAGTCGGACGTTCTTCAAACTTCAAAAACACTATTCAGTTTTTTATTCTCTACTAACGTCTTCTGAATATTCATTTTTACTATGTATTCAAATATGGAAGACGAAAAGAAGCCGGAGAAGAAAGACAGCGTCGTTAAGACTGTCAAGAAAACAGTATCAGAGCTTGTGAGCAGCATTGAACGCAAGTCCTCAGAGCAGCATAATCCATCTGGCAAGTCGAAGAAAAATAAGAAAAACTCTACGGCCACATCAAATGGAAGTGCAACCAAAGAGGAACCTATCTACGATATTCCGCCAATGGAGTCTTCGAAAACCATTATCAACGGCAATACAGTTGAAATCTCCAGTACCTCAGGGTATAAATCAAATGGACATGCTAAGATGGTAAACGGATCTTCTTCAAACGGTCATGCTGTTGGTAATGGTTCTGTTTCCAATGGTAACGTTGTCAGCAATGGCTCTGCTACCACTGACTATACAATCAGCAATGGCTCTGCTACCACAGGCTATACAATCAGCAATGGTTCTGTTACAACTGGCTATACAGATGTCAATGGCTCTGTTTCAAATGGCTATGCGATTGGCAATGGGTCCGCTTCAAATGGCTATGCGATTGGCAATGGATCTGCTTCAAATGGCTATGCGATTGGAAACGGCACTACTTACAATGGCCATGTAGTTATGAACGGTTCTGCTTCCAATGGCCATGTAGTCATGAACGGTTCTGCTTCCAATGGGCACGTAGTTGCCAACGGCTCTGCTTCCGGTGGATACCCAGTTGCCAACGGCTCGTCTTCAAATGGTTATGCAATTGGAAGCGGCGCCGTTTTGTCTCAGAGTACTGTCTCTAAAACATCTGAATCATATTCGGTCACGAAGACATCATCCTCATCTCCACTTTATGATTCAGTTAGCAAAAGCAGAGTGAGGCGTCCATCTATTCCAGAACCACGACGCCCGTCCATCACCGACACAAGGCGTCCATCTATTTCCGAAAACGTTCTGATTCGTGATGCACCATATGTTTCTAAAGTTTCTCACGTTATATACGATTCTGTTGCATCAACGCCGTCTACTCATTCATATACAAAAACTTTTGATGTCAAAAATGCAGTTGGCAACACTTCGATTCATCCTTCTAAATCTGGGGGAATTGAACGTTACGATTACCCATATGCGGAACGTGTTTCTTGGCAGTCTGAGCCTGATCTCGGTATTTGGGCTGACTTCAAACCAAGTGTCTGGTCAGGTAAACACATCTTATCCTGTTTAAAAGTGTTGATTTTCCCATAGGCCAGTTATACCTCCATCCCAAAATGTTTTTTTCTACTTCCTTTTTATATTTATTATTTTCTTTGTTTAGGACGTGTGCTCAAGATGGTAACTGAGATGGGATCCGCTACTATTGGTGGAATCTCCCCAGCTTTGTCTGCCAATGCTGCCAAATCTTTCCTTGAAGCCACCGATAAGGAAAAGAAAGAACTTCAGGTAAAAATATTCTTTGTTAATTTTGTTTGCTAAAACAATTACCCCAATTTTAAACATTAATTTTTCTAGGGTTTGAATGATCGTCTTGGAAATTACATTGACCGTGTCAAGCGTCTTGAAGAGCAAAACCGCAAGCTCGTTGCTGATTTGGATGAACTCCGTGGCAAGTGGGGAAAAGACACCAGCGAAATCAAGGTTTGATTTACATTTTATATAGTTCAATAGAATCAGTTAATTCGTTGAAAAATATACCTGGTTTGAGTGATATTAAGTGCACAATCTACGACTTTTAAAATGTAGAATCGCTTATCTAATCATTATTATTATTTTTGGAATGTGATCAAAATATAAAATTGTTTATAATAACCTGGTGGGTCTTTATAGAACCGCCCGCCACACATTCTTTCACTCCTACTCCTATCTCTCTCTTTCTTTTCCCCTCTCTCATAGTTTTATTCTTTACATATTATTTTGTTTTGATAAAATATGTAGAATAACATAGTTTGAGAATAGAAATATTCTTATTGCTTTTTTATCTTTATCATTCTACTTTATTTTTCTTATATTTTTGGAGAATATAGCTATATGGGGGAGAAAGAATGAAAGAACCCACCATCATCGTCATCATCATGATCATCAAGAAACTCCCATCCCGTAGGGTGTGGTCAAAATGACTAATAGTGCCAATGTCATCTGAAGAAATCAAATTGATTTGTCGACCACCATAGGACAGCCCCGGAGACGTATCTAGATCTAGATCTCTTTCTCTCCCTCTTCTAATTCTTCTGTAACGACTCAAAGACAGCCTAATTACCTGTCTGAACCTCTTCTATTTTCCTCCTTTTATCACATTTTTCCCATCAATATACTAACTATACGTTATCATCCTCAGTATAGTAAGTATACATAAATAAAAACATATTATATATGAATAAAGAATAAAACAAACAAGAAAGAAAATTATGTGAAGAGTTAATACTATTAGAAAAGTTTTTGATAGCCTTCGTACAGCCACATGAAAAACAATCGGTTTTATTTGATCATTTTCATGTGTTAGTTCTCTTTTTAATAATATTTATTCTTCACTCCAATTTCAAATTTCAAATAGAAAATGTAAAAGTAGTAATAGATTTCATTTAATACTAAATATTTTATTCATAAATGTTAGCAATATAAATATTTAATGATAAGTTGTCTAATACCTGAGGATTAATGCTTCCTAAGTTTTCATTTTTCCCTCTCAAAAAGAAAAAAAAAGAAAAAAACAGTCATAAACTTTCTCAATGGAATCTTTTTGAGTCAACAGTCATAACTATGATGGAATCTTTGGAATTTTGTATCAAAACTGTCTGTATTTATGAAATTGTGCCTTATGAGCATTTACATTTCTGTTTACAACTATATTATCTATTGATAAGTTACATATTTAATAGTTTCTCTCATAGCTACTTACTATATTATATAGTATGATGGATAGTGTCAAAATCGTTGCTCAATGCATGGTTATTTCCATTTAATATCATCTCCAAATATATTTTTGTATTGATCTATAGCACATCTACATCTTCTAGACGTAGTCGCATTTTAAATAATTTATACAACAAATAATATAATATAATCCTTACAGATCAAATATTCTGAATCGCTGTCAACCGCTCGTAAAGATATTGATGATGCTGCCAGAAGAAAGGCTGAGATTGATGTTAAAGTTGCTCGTCTTCGCGATGATCTTGCTGAGTACAGAAGCCGGTAAGTGTAGTACAATCACCAATAAAGCCTCATTCACTGAAATGTTCAACAACAACTTACTAGTTCTTCGAACGATCAATCAAATGTTTATCTTCAGCATTAAAACCAAATTGTTTGAAAAACCTCAAATTTAGAAAATTTAAAGCTTTCATTGCTCTGAATATGAATTTATTTATTATAAGGATGTTTGAAAATTTATAACTTTTTTTTAGCTATGAAGACATCCAACATCGTCGTGAGGGAGATCGTGAAAAGATCAACCAATGGACCAATGCCATAGCTGATGCCCAAGCTGAGCTAGAGATGCTTCGCGCCAGATGGAAGCAATTGACGGAAGAAGAGAAACGTCTCAATGCTGATAATGTCCGCATTTGGGAAGAACTTCAGAAGGCCAGAAATGTGAGTTAATTGTATTTACATTATATAATTCTTCATATTGAACATAGGACCTGGATGAAGAAACTATTGGACGAATTGACTTCCAAAACCAAGTTCAAACCCTTATGGAGGAGCTCGAGTTTCTTCGTCGGTATGTTAATGAATTTTTTTTCTTTTTTTTATTTTAATTTATATTCTAGCGTTCACGAGCAAGAAGTCAAGGAACTCCAGGCCCTGTTGGCCCAGGCTCCAGCTGATACCAGGGAATTTTTCAAGAACGAACTTGCCCTTGCTATCAGGTATTATATTAGGCATTATGTTGTTGAGTTGATCAAATTACAGAGATATCAAGGATGAATACGACTACATTGCCAAACAAGGCAAGCAAGATATGGAAAGCTGGTACAAGCTTAAGGTGTCTGAGGTCCAAGGATCGGCTAACAGAGCTGCTGTTGAATCCAACTACCAAAGAGAAGAAGTCAAAAGAATGCGTGACAACATTAGTGATCTCCGTGGCAAGCTTGGAGATCTTGAGAACAAGAATTCTCTCCTTGAGAAGGAAGTCCAAAATTTGAACTATCAAGTGAAATACTATTTTTTCTTTGCTTATAATAATACAAACCTTGTTTAGCTTCAAGACGACCAAAGACAATACGAAGCTGCTCTCAACGACAGAGACTCAACTCTTCGCAGAATGCGGGAAGAATGTCAAACTTTGGTCGCTGAACTCCAAGCTCTTCTAGATACCAAGCAAATGCTCGATGCCGAAATTGCTATTTACAGAAAAATGTTGGAAGGAGAAGAAAGCAGGTGACATATAACCCAAAAAGATGTAGTTGCAACAACACTTTTCAGAGTGGGTCTTCGCCAAATGGTCGAGCAAGTCGTCAAAACTCATTCCCTTCAACAACAAGAAGATACCGACTCTACTCGCTCGGTCAGAGGAGAAGTATCTACTAAGACTACCTTCCAAAGATCTGCTAAGGTACAAAAATTAAAATTTCAACACATCTTATTTTGTGTTTTCTCAGGGTAATGTAACTATTGCTGAATGTGATCCAAATGGAAAGTTTATCACTCTCGAGAATACTCATAGAACAAAAGACGAAAACCTCGGAGAACACAAGCTCAAGAGAAAGCTTGACGGAAATAGAAGAGAAATCGTTTACACTATTCCAGCTGGAACAGTATTAAAAGCTGGAAAGAGCATGAAAGTATGATTTCTTTATGGAACCTTCTTATAGTTTAACATTGAAATTTTAGATTTACGCTCGTGATCAAGGAGGCATTCACAATCCTCCTGAGTCTTTAGTATTTGACGCTGAAAACACTTGGGGTATCGGGGCTAACGTTGTAACCAGCCTGTACAATAAGGAAGGGGAGGTGAGCTTTTAAATTCGCTTGAATTTTTTCAATTCTCTCTCTTTTTTTCATTTTCTATCTATCTCTCTCTTACATGAATATATATATATATATATATATATATGTGTTTAATTTATTTTGATATTTTCTTTACAGGAACGCGCTACTCATACCCAAAAGACCATTCAAACTGGACAGTAAGCTAACATGAAGTTATCTGCTCATAATCATCAAATAAGGCCTACGGCAACTATGAAAAATTTTCAAAATTTAACCCATTTCTATATGTAATTGAGTAAAAAATAAATTTCAACAAAGTAAACTGAGATTTTTCAGTAGGTTCAGAAGTCAGTTAGAAATCAGTTGGACTAGCCTTAAGATTCCCATTTCCTCTTCACAATATATTTCTACGATTTTTCTCATAATTTCTCATTCTAATTAAATACTGTTATGTCTCGCTCTCTCTCTCTCTTCCTCTCTCACTCACACACACTCTCTCTCCCCCTTCTCTCTCTTTCCTCTCTCTCTTCATCTCTCTTTTTTTATCTTAACCCCCTGTCATTCATGTGTTTTTATATTAATGACAAACCTATGGTTCAATGTGATAAAGAAAGATATAACAAATGTTTAAACTTCTTAGAATTATGTTTTTATGAATAATAAACAAATAATACTTTATCGAATGCTAACTTTTTTCATTTTTTTATAAGTACTTCAAAGAAACAAAGAAATGATATTACGGAGCTAATTTTTTGCTTCCTAAAGGAAAAAATTAAACTTGAACAAAATCGTTTTATTCATTTCAGAATTTTAAATTTTTGTTTAAATTTGACAGCATTTTTGAATTAAATTTAATAGTAAATTAACTATTCTTTGAGGACGTACTTTATTATTTTTATGAAATAACAAGAATATGTAGCCTCGTTAGCTCAGCTGGTAGAGCGTTAGACTTTTAATCTAACGGTCAGGGGTTCGAGCCCCCTACGGGGCTAATTTTTTACATTCTATCTGTCCTGAACATGTAAAACTTAATTTTCTTACCTTGTTTGAACTTTTATTTATTCCAGAATCTTGAATTTTCGTTTAAATTTGACAGCATTTTTGAATTAAATTTAATAGTAAATTAACTATTCTTTGAGGACGTACTTTATTATTTTTATGAAATAACAAGAATATGTAGCCTCGTTAGCTCAGCTGGTAGAGCGTTAGACTTTTAATCTAACGGTCAGGGGTTCGAGCCCCCTACGGGGCTAATTTTTTACATTCTATCTGTCCTGAACATGTAGAATTTAATTTTCTTAGCTTGTTTGAACTTTTATTTATTCCAGAATCATGAATTTTTCTTCAAATATACATCTTTTTGAATCAAATTTAGAAGTAAATATACTATTCTATGAGAAAGTACTTCATTATTTTTATGAAGTTATGAGCATGTGTAGCCTCGTTAGCTCAGCTGGTAGAGCGTTAGACTTTTAATCTAACGGTCAGGGGTTCGAGCCCCTTACGGGGCTAATTTTTTACATTCTATCTGTCCTGAACATGTAGAATTTAATTTTCTTAGCTTGTTTGAACTTTTATTTATTCCAGAATCATGAATTTTTCTTCAAATATACATCTTTTTGAATCAAATTTAGAAGTAAATATACTATTCTATGAGAAAGTACTTCATTATTTTTATGAAGTTATGAGCATGTGTAGCCTCGTTAGCTCAGCTGGTAGAGCGTTAGACTTTTAATCTAACGGTCAGGGGTTCGAGCCCCCTACGGGGCTAATTTTTTACATTCTATCTGTCCTGAACATGTAGAATTTAATTTTCTTAGCTTGTTTGAACTTTTATTTATTCCAGAATCATGAATTTTTCTTCAAATATACATCTTTTTGAATCAAACTTAGAAGTAAATATACTATTCTATGAGAAAGTACTTCATTATTTTTATGAAGTTATGAGCATGTGTAGCCTCGTTAGCTCAGCTGGTAGAGCGTTAGACTTTTAATCTAACGGTCAGGGGTTCGAGCCCCTTACGGGGCTAATTTTTTACATTCTATCTGTCCTGAACATGTAGAATTTAATTTTCTTAGCTTGTTTGAACTTTTATTTATTCCAGAATCATGAATTTTTCTTCAAATATACATCTTTTTGAATCAAATTTAGAAGTAAATATACTATTCTATGAGAAAGTACTTCATTATTTTTATGAAGTTATGAGCATGTGTAGCCTCGTTAGCTCAGCTGGTAGAGCGTTAGACTTTTAATCTAACGGTCAGGGGTTCGAGCCCCCTACGGGGCTAATTTTTTACATTCTATCTGTCCTGAACATGTAGAATTTAATTTTCTTAGCTTGTTTGAACTTTTATTTATTCCAGAATCATGAATTTTTCTTCAAATATACATCTTTTTGAATCAAATTTAGAAGTAAATATACTATTCTATGAGAAAGTACTTCATTATTTTTATGAAGTTATGAGCATGTGTAGCCTCGTTAGCTCAGCTGGTAGAGCGTTAGACTTTTAATCTAACGGTCAGGGGTTCGAGCCCCTTACGGGGCTAATTTTTTACATTCTAACTATCCCGAACATGTAAAACTTAATTTTCTTACCTAGTTTGAACTTTTATTTATTCCAGAATCTTGAATTTTCGTTTAAACTTGACAGCATTTTTGAATTAAATTTAATAGTAAATTAACTATTCTTTGAGGACGTACTTTATTATTTTTATGAAATGGTGCCGATATGTAGCCTCGTTAGCTCAGCTGGTAGAGCGTTAGACTTTTAATCTAACGGTCAGGGGTTCGAGCCCCCTACGGGGCTAATTTTTTACATTCTAACTGTCCTGAACATGTAGAATTTAATTTTCTTAGCTTGTTTGAACTTTTATTTATTCCAGAATCATGAATTTTTCTTCAAATATACATCTTTTTGAATCAAATTTAGAAGTAAATATACTATTCTATGAGAAAGTACTTCATTATTTTTATGAAGTTATGAGCATGTGTAGCCTCGTTAGCTCAGCTGGTAGAGCGTTAGACTTTTAATCTAACGGTCAGGGGTTCGAGCCCCTTACGGGGCTAATTTTTTACATTCTAACTATCCCGAACATGTAAAACTTAATTTTCTTACCTAGTTTGAACTTTTATTTATTCCAGAATCATGAATTTTTCTTCAAATATACATCTTTTTGAATCAAACTTAGAAGTAAATATACTATTCTATGAGAAAGTACTTCATTATTTTTATGAAGTTATGAGCATGTGTAGCCTCGTTAGCTCAGCTGGTAGAGCGTTAGACTTTTAATCTAACGGTCAGGGGTTCGAGCCCCTTACGGGGCTAATTTTTTACATTCTATCTGTCCTGAACATGTAGAATTTAATTTTCTTAGCTTGTTTGAACTTTTATTTATTCCAGAATCATGAATTTTTCTTCAAATATACATCTTTTTGAATCAAATTTAGAAGTAAATATACTATTCTATGAGAAAGTACTTCATTATTTTTATGAAGTTATGAGCATGTGTAGCCTCGTTAGCTCAGCTGGTAGAGCGTTAGACTTTTAATCTAACGGTCAGGGGTTCGAGCCCCCTACGGGGCTAATTTTTTACATTCTATCTGTCCTGAACATGTAGAATTTAATTTTCTTAGCTTGTTTGAACTTTTATTTATTCCAGAATCATGAATTTTTCTTCAAATATACATCTTTTTGAATCAAATTTAGAAGTAAATATACTATTCTATGAGAAAGTACTTCATTATTTTTATGAAGTTATGAGCATGTGTAGCCTCGTTAGCTCAGCTGGTAGAGCGTTAGACTTTTAATCTAACGGTCAGGGGTTCGAGCCCCTTACGGGGCTAATTTTTTACATTCTAACTATCCCGAACATGTAAAACTTAATTTTCTTACCTAGTTTGAACTTTTATTTATTCCAGAATCTTGAATTTTCGTTTAAACTTGACAGCATTTTTGAATTAAATTTAATAGTAAATTAACTATTCTTTGAGGACGTACTTTATTATTTTTATGAAATGGTGCCGATATGTAGCCTCGTTAGCTCAGCTGGTAGAGCGTTAGACTTTTAATCTAACGGTCAGGGGTTCGAGCCCCCTACGGGGCTAATTTTTTACATTCTAACTATCCCGAACATGTAAAACTTAATTTTCTTACCTAGTTTGAACTTTTATTTATTCCAGAATCTTGAATTTTCGTTTAAATTTGACAGCATTTTTGAATTAAATTTAATAGTAAATTAACTATTCTTCGAGGACGTACTTTATTATTTTTATGTATTGGTGCCGATATGTAGCCTCGTTAGCTCAGCTGGTAGAGCGTTAGACTTTTAATCTAACGGTCAGGGGTTCTAGCCCCCTACCGTGCTAATTTTTTACATTCTAACTATCCCGAACATGTAAAACTTAATTTTCTTACCTAGTTTGAACTTTTATTTATTCCAGAATCTTGAATTTTCGTTTAAATTTGACAGCATTTTTGAATTAAATTTAATAGTAAATTAACTATTCTTCGAGGACGTACTTTATTATTTTTATGAAATGGTGCCGATATGTAGCCTCGTTAGCTCAGCTGGTAGAGCGTTAGACTTTTAATCTAACGGTCAGGGGTTCGAGCCCCCTACGGGGCTAATTTTTTACATTCTAACTATCCCGAACATGTAAAACTTAATTTTCTTACCTAGTTTGAACTTTTATTTATTCCAGAATCTTGAATTTTCGTTTAAATTTGACAGCATTTTTGAATTAAATTTAATAGTAAATTAACTATTCTTCGAGGACGTACTTTATTATTTTTATGTAATGGTGCCGATATGTAGCCTCGTTAGCTCAGCTGGTAGAGCGTTAGACTTTTAATCTAACGGTCAGGGGTTCTAGCCCCCTACCGTGCTAATTTTTTACATTCTAACTATCCCGAACATGTAAAACTTAATTTTCTTACCTAGTTTGAACTTTTATTTATTCCAGAATCTTGAATTTTCGTTTAAATTTGACAGCATTTTTGAATTAAATTTAATAGTAAATTAACTATTCTTCGAGGACGTACTTTATTATTTTTATGTAATGGTGCCGATATGTAGCCTCGTTAGCTCAGCTGGTAGAGCGTTAGACTTTTAATCTAACGGTCAGGGGTTCTAGCCCCCTACCGTGCTAATTTTTTACATTCTAACTATCCCGAACATGTAAAACTTAATTTTCTTACCTAGTTTGAACTTTTATTTATTCCAGAATCTTGAATTTTCGTTTAAAATTGACAGCATTCTTGAATTAAATTTAATAGTAAATTAACTATTCGTTGAGGACGTACTTTATTATTTTTATGAAATAACAAAAATATGTAGCCTCGTTAGCTCAGCTGGTAGAGCGTTAGACTTTTAATCTAACGGTCAGGGGTTCGAGCCCCCTACGGGGCTAATTTTTTACATTCTAACTATCCCGAACATGTAAAACTTAATTTTCTTACCTAGTTTGAACTTTTATTTATTCCAGAATCTTGAATTTTCGTTTAAACTTGACAGCATTTTTGAATTAAATTTAATAGTAAATTAACTATTCTTTGAGGACGTACTTTATTTTTTTTATGAAATAACAAGAATATGTAGCCTCGTTAGCTCAGCAGGTAGAGCGTTAGACTTTTAATCTAACGGTCAGGGGTTCGAGCCCCCTACGGGGCTAATTTTTTACATTCTAACTATCCCGAACATGTAAAACTTAATTTTCTTACCTAGTTTGAACTTTTATTTATTCCAGAATCTTGAATTTTCGTTTAAATTTGACAGCATTTTTGAATTAAATTTAATAGTAAATTAACTATTCTTTGAGGACGTACTTTATTTTTTATATGAAATAACAAGAATATGTAGCCTCGTTAGCTCAGCTGGTAGAGCGTTAGACTTTTAATCTAACGGTCAGGGGTTCGAGCCCCCTACGGGGCTAATTTTTTACATTCTAACTATCCCGAACATGTAAAACTTAATTTTCTTACCTAGTTTGAACTTTTATTTATTCCAGAATCTTGAATTTTCGTTTAAAATTGACAGCATTCTTGAATTAAATTTAATAGTAAATTAACTATTCGTTGAGGACGTACTTTATTATTTTTATGAAATAACAAAAATATGTAGCCTCGTTAGCTCAGCTGGTAGAGCGTTAGACTTTTAATCTAACGGTCAGGGGTTCGAGCCCCCTACGGGGCTAATTTTTTACATTCTAACTATCCCGAACATGTAAAACTTAATTTTCTTACCTAGTTTGAACTTTTATTTATTCCAGAATCTTGAATTTTCCTTTAAACTTGACAGCATTTTTGAATTAAATTTAATAGTAAATTAACTATTCTTTGAGGACGTACTTAATTAATTATATGAAATAACAAGAATATGTAGCCTCGTTAGCTCAGCTGGTAGAGCGTTAGACTTTTAATCTAACGGTCAGGGGTTCGAGCCCCCTACGGGGCTAATTTTTTACATTCTAACTATCCCGAACATGTAAAACTTAATTTTCTTACCTAGTTTGAACTTTTATTTATTCCAGAATCTTGAATTTTCGTTTAAATTTGACAGCATTCTTGAATTAAATTTAATAGTAAATTAACTATTCTTTGAGGACGTACTTTATTATTTTTATGAAATAACAAGAATATGTAGCCTCGTTAGCTCAGCTGGTAGAGCGTTAGACTTTTAATCTAACGGTCAGGGGTTCGAGCCCCCTACGGGGCTAATTTTTTACATTCTAACTATCCCGAACATGTAAAACTTAATTTTCTTACCTAGTTTGAACTTTTATTTATTCCAGAATCTTGAATTTTCGTTTAAATTTGACAGCATTTTTGAATTAAATTTAATAGTAAATTAACTATTCTTTGAGGACGTACTTTATTTTTTTTATGAAATAACAAGAATATGTAGCCTCGTTAGCTCAGCAGGTAGAGCGTTAGACTTTTAATCTAACGGTCAGGGGTTCGAGCCCCCTACGGGGCTAATTTTTTACATTCTAACTATCCCGAACATGTAAAACTTAATTTTCTTACCTAGTTTGAACTTTTATTTATTCCAGAATCTTGAATTTTCGTTTAAATTTGACAGCATTTTTGAATTAAATTTAATAGTAAATTAACTATTCTTTGAGGACGTACTTTATTTTTTATATGAAATAACAAGAATATGTAGCCTCGTTAGCTCAGCTGGTAGAGCGTTAGACTTTTAATCTAACGGTCAGGGGTTCGAGCCCCCTACGGGGCTAATTTTTTACATTCTAACTATCCCGAACATGTAAAACTTAATTTTCTTACCTAGTTTGAACTTTTATTTATTCCAGAATCTTGAATTTTCGTTTAAAATTGACAGCATTCTTGAATTAAATTTAATAGTAAATTAACTATTCGTTGAGGACGTACTTTATTATTTTTATGAAATAACAAAAATATGTAGCCTCGTTAGCTCAGCTGGTAGAGCGTTAGACTTTTAATCTAACGGTCAGGGGTTCGAGCCCCCTACGGGGCTAATTTTTTACATTCTAACTATCCCGAACATGTAAAACTTAATTTTCTTACCTAGTTTGAACTTTTATTTATTCCAGAATCTTGAATTTTCCTTTAAACTTGACAGCATTTTTGAATTAAATTTAATAGTAAATTAACTATTCTTTGAGGACGTACTTAATTAATTATATGAAATAACAAGAATATGTAGCCTCGTTAGCTCAGCTGGTAGAGCGTTAGACTTTTAATCTAACGGTCAGGGGTTCGAGCCCCCTACGGGGCTAATTTTTTACATTCTAACTATCCCGAACATGTAAAACTTAATTTTCTTACCTAGTTTGAACTTTTATTTATTCCAGAATCTTGAATTTTCGTTTAAATTTGACAGCATTTTTGAATTAAATTTAATAGTAAATTAACTATTCTTTGAGGACGTACTTTATTTTTTTTATGAAATAACAAGAATATGTAGCCTCGTTAGCTCAGCTGGTAGAGCGTTAGACTTTTAATCTAACGGTCAGGGGTTCGAGCCCCCTACGGGGCTAATTTTTTACATTCTAACTATCCCGAACATGTAAAACTTAATTTTCTTACCTAGTTTGAACTTTTATTTATTCCAGAATCTTGAATTTTTGTTTAAACTTGACAGCATTCTTGAATTAAATTTAATAGTAAATTAACTATTCTTTGAGGACGTACTTTATTATTTTTATGAAATAACAAGAATATGTAGCCTCGTTAGCTCAGCTGGTAGAGCGTTAGACTTTTAATCTAACGGTCAGGGGTTCGAGCCCCCTACGGGGCTAATTTTTTACATTCTAACTATCCCGAACATGTAAAACTTAATTTTCTTACCTAGTTTGAACTTTTATTTATTCCAGAATCTTGAATTTTCGTTTAAATTTGACAGCATTTTTGAATTAAATTTAATAGTAAATTAACTATTCTTTGAGGACGTACTTTATTTTTTTTATGAAATAACAAGAATATGTAGCCTCGTTAGCTCAGCTGGTAGAGCGTTAGACTTTTAATCTAACGGTCAGGGGTTCGAGCCCCCTACGGGGCTAATTTTTTACATTCTAACTATCCCGAACATGTAAAACTTAATTTTCTTACCTAGTTTGAACTTTTATTTATTCCAGAATCTTGAATTTTTGTTTAAACTTGACAGCATTCTTGAATTAAATTTAATAGTAAATTAACTATTCTTTGAGGACGTACTTTATTATTTTTATGAAATAACAAAAATATGTAGCCTCCTTAGCTCAGCTGGTAGAGCGTTAGACTTTTAATCTAACGGTCAGGGGTTCGAGCCCCCTACGGGGCTAATTTTTTACATTCTAACTATCCCGAACATGTAAAACTTAATTTTCTTACCTAGTTTGAACTTTTATTTATTCCAGAATCTTGAATTTTCGTTTAAAATTGACAGCATTCTTGAATTAAATTTAATAGTAAATTAACTATTCTTTGAGGACGTACTTTATTATTTTTATGAAATAACAAGAATATGTAGCCTCGTTAGCTCAGCTGGTAGAGCGTTAGACTTTTAATCTAACGGTCAGGGGTTTTGAAGATAGAGGGCTCTTCAAATAGCCTCCCAGGTTCACACTTTCTATTCTATGCCCTGTTAACGTAAAATACTATTAGAGGAAGAAAGATTCATTCATATGCCATTCAGATATACATAATACAGAATATAAGGACTAGAAGATATATAATAAGACTAGATAAAATACATAGAAGACTAGAGTGAATGTAATAAGACTAGATATACATCACTAATGAGACTAGAGATAGTCTTACTAAAGGACAAGGATAAAACGGTGGTTCAGACTAGATGAGTCATAAGATAAAGACAGCAACGAGGAGAGAGAAAAGCGACCGTCCGCGACGGTGGTATAAAAACAGAGTGCCCGTGAATCTCATCAGCCAACGTGATGAGATTGCATCGATTGAATGATGGATAATCGCATTCGCGATATTCCGGGCCAGGAGAGAGAAATCAGAACTGATTTCATTCTGCTAGTTCCTCCGCAAACTGCAGCTTGCATAATACACCAGGATGATCGTGGTCCAGTCCGCTTCCTTTGCACACATGACATATTTTCTTCATCTTCTCCACACACGGTTTTCCAAAGTGGTTCCGCAAACACTTCAAGCACATGTTGATCAACTTGCAACGCTTGACGCGTTGTGCTGCAGTCTTGTAGACTGTGCATTTTCCCATGGTGTGGCCCTTCTTCCAACAGAGTTGACATTTCATGTCTTCTTCCATTTTTCTGTACTTCACTTTAGAGTTGTTCTGCTTTTTTGGTGCAGACGTATTCTGACTTTTGTTAGGCATCTTTGAGTTGCCGTTATCCTGGAGTTGATCAAGGGAATCGCTCCATTCTTTGATGTTATCAAGACTGAAATAATGATGGTTTTTATACGTAGTATACCTCCCCGCGGCAAAATGATAAATTGTGTAGGACTGGTGTAAATCAAATTGAACAATCGTTTGCTATGATAGGGAACTAAGAAATCGAGAAAATAAATCGAGGACTCACTGGGTATTGAACCCGTCATCAATCACTGAGAGTGCGTACCCTTAGCCACTGCGCTATGACTGGCTCGAACTACAATCTTGAACAACAAATGAATTGTGAAAAAAATGATGCGAAAAGGAATTGCGCAGATAATAAGTATTTGTATGGGTAAATATGCTAGGAGAGCGGGTGTACTTGACAACTGGAAGACGCGGTCAATTACGGCGGTTACAAAGCCGAGTACTGTGATCAAAACACTCAATAGTATTACAATCGTTTTAAGGTAGTCCGAGTAAAACGAAACAAGTGAGCTGATTAAGTGAGTGGGTACAAAAAAGCTCGGTATGGTAAACTCGACGTTCAGGAGACTGAATGAACTGTTTGTAATCTGATGAGTGGACTGTTCAAAACCTATGTATTCGTTCACGTAGTACAAGTTGCCTTTGAGATGTAATGTGGCGGAAGTACACGGATGAGTACACGTTATAGACGGTGTTGAAAAATTGCTCTGTATGGGAATAGAGTTGTTGTAACCCTGAGAATTGCATGTAAGCAGAAATTCTTCATCGTCGCACGAAATTCGAATGTGGGATGATGTACTGATGCAAGTAATGATTGTTGTTGCTCCAGTAACACAGTCAAAACATCCAACTAGGTCTTTGGATTTTAGTTCGCAAATAGTAGGACTATTGTCGTATTCATAAGTGACATCTGAGATATTTGTCCACATTTTAATGTCAACAGCGCTTATGGGATGAGCAAAAATGAGATTGTTTTTTGGGATCATGGTCAGAGATGGAAGAGATAATGGTAGGGTGTAGTTATTAGTATAGAGCATGTTAGGATTGCTGTCCTGACAATAGCAATTTTCGACTGTTTCGGCTGGTCTGCATGAACATGTGTCTGTTACAGTACATTCGGAGAATGGGTCAGCGGTTTTAACTTTTCCGCACGAGTATGAAAATGTAGCAGAGTGAGGTAAAACTGCAATTCTCGAGTTGGAAGTAATGAATCGTCTATGGAGGATTTCATTATCAGAATATGTTATTCTCCCAAGAGTAATATGGTACCCGTTAATGATTTTTGTAGAGTGTGGTAAAAAGGGGACGTGCGAGATCGTTTCAGTTTTGTTCTCAATAGCTGTATGGATGCTAATCTGGAGAAAAACCCTAGGTGTCCATCGTGAGCAGTAGAAAACTTCGTGGGTGATATTGTCATTGGGAACATGAAAGTTGCGATAGAAGAGACAACCAGAAGTTGGCAACGCACAACCGCATGATAGAAATCCACAGCTTTCTGAACAATAGCTGGTACCTGGATATTGGTTGGCTAATGAGAGTTCTGAGATTGATGTATTGGGTCGAACGTTCGCACAAAACGATCCTACACAAGAGCCCATATGGGGACACCGTTTTGCGGATTCAGTTTTTACGATGGTGTGACGTGTAAAAAATAAGGATACTTTCGTGCACAGTATACGTGTATACATAAGTTTGATGCGCAGGTGTGAGTTCGTGAGGGGATTGGCGTATGATCGGTTTGAATGTGAAGTTGTGAAACATACCTCATTATCGTAAGTATGGAGGGTGGTGGAGCTGCTGACTTGGTTGACTTGGTGGGTAGGTGATAAGTTCGAGACGGAGTTGCCTGGAACATGTGATATACTCGGAGGAACAATAGTACATGCATTAACTACAAGAGATTCAATCAAAAAAATGACGATTATTGCAACCAAAAGATACCCGACTCGGTGAACTAATCGGTCACGTTGTCGTGATCGTTGTGAGGGTGTAGACTTCTGCCATCGAGGTAGCTTGTGAGAACTGAGCGGGACGTACTCGAGTACCGATCGTTCTTCCTGAATAGAGATATGAGATCTTATATGAGATGGGAGACATTGAGTGATCATACGCCAAACGGAAAAAAGGGTGTATTGTGCAATATGAACAAATTTTTTAGAACAAATTCGGATGACTATGATGCTTAAAAGAATGCTAAATAGAATGAGCCATATGATGAGTGCGGTCGCCGAGAGTGCTGCGTATGGGAAACAAGATGGGTTGTGGAGTAGTTCAAGACAGAACAGACATTGAATCATATCGCAAAACGGAGTTGCTGGACAATCCAGTTGATGCAATGCAAATGTGTCATTTTTATCGATAATATGTCGTGAGATGAATGTGTGGTCATGCAATACAACATGAGCCGGAAATACTATGGTGAAGTTGGGAGTATTTGGGTTGTACTCTACACATGTTTCTCGGGCACAAACTCGGATGGGATGTCCAGTACCGCAGTTTGATATGCCTACTCCTCCTTTGATGCAAGAGAACTGGCAGATGTTGGTTGCGGACATTGTATTGACGAGAATACCCAGTATCATGGCTATGAAAAAATGTGTGTAACTGGGGAGACGTTGTCGTTTTCGAGGTTGTGGTTCATTTTCACCTTCATCATCTGCAATGGTGATCACTTCGATGTCATCATCATCGTTGATAGTGATAACGTTTGGGTCTATCACGTTTTCAGTTGTATTGGGTCCGGTCGATGTGCTGGTTTCCACAACGGTGGATACTTCGTTATCGAGTAAAATGACCTCTGGAGTTTCTTTAAACGTGACAGTTTTGTCTGATTTGTGTGGGGACTGCGTATGACTGTTTTCCGTATGATGCTCGTTGTCGGAAGGAATTTCAAGGGGAATCAGGCGATTGATGGGTCTAATTAGTTTGTGTCCATCAGATGTACGGACTTCTGCAACTCTCACAGATTCCGTGTTCTGTATGCTTGTTATTAAACCCATTTTCCACTGGTTTCGTTTCGTATTGTCATCTGACATTAGCACTACTGTGCCTACTTTTGGTGTAGCTGTGGAGAAATGTCCTTGCTTGTGATCCAACATGTGTGTTGCTCGAAGGGCGACGACATATTCATTATGCCATCGTTGCCAAATTTTGTCAAGTGTTTTCTGAATGTTGTTTAAATGTTTTTGTATTCCAGAAAAGAAACTCATCTCTAAATTTTTTCTGGAGTATTTCATTCTGTTCATGTCATTTTGCAATGTTGTTGAGTCATGTACTGTAGAGTCAAATGAACTCTGATAGTCATCGAGTTCATCTCGGCGAAGTTGGATAAGTTGAGTATATTCCTCAACTTCGCCTGTGTTCACAATGAGATCTCTCTCATCACAATAGTCCAAAATGCCCTTGATCAGTTTTGCAACTGTGGGCGGATGTTCTTCGCCAATGTCTTTGGTGACAAGTTGGTCGATTTCATGAGCTTTCATGGTCTTATGGGCTTGAGGGTGTTTGGCCAACATCCTTTTATAGCTACCTTGGTATAATTCCAACCAAGTTGCTGGGTAGTCCACATGGGTGCGTTCCTCGAGCACCACTCGATGTTCGTCTAACTGATCTCGTAGTGATCGGAAGACGTCCCCAACCGGGATGGCTTTATAATATATACGCATCAAGCTAGGCTTGTGCGTATGTATGAACTCTCGACATCTGTCAATGTCATCAACCGGGGGGAAGATGAATGCTTGATGGTACGGGAGGATGTCCTCCTTCACCGTGTTGAACAACTTCAACGCGTGAGTTATATTTCTTTTTAAACAACTTAACTGTCTTGCTAAGGCAGTCAGGTTACGAGTTACGAGTTTCCGATGGAGAAGAGGGACTCATAATCATTTTGTTTGAAGAGAAATATTATTGTTCAAGTTAATTTTGTGTTTAATCTAGCTAATTTGTGGATTGATTATTAAAATCAATTGAATTAAAGTCCGAATATAATAGCTGTCGATAGAAGGAATAACAATATATAATATAAATAGGAATATAAATAAACAAGTAATATAAGCAAATAAGATAAGCAAATAGTTCACTATTAGAAGGTACAATGAATATTTAGTTGAATATTTGTTAACAGTTTTTTCTTTGGAGAGTTATACTGTTAGTTTTTTCGTGTAGTTGTTACTGTTTCGTTAAATTACTTGTGTGGAATCTTTTGTAAAAAAATGTATGTTTTATCTTTTGAATATATTTTTTTTTTTTTTTGTTAGCTAAGTTAGTATATTTTTAATTTTTTTTTTTTTTTTTTTTAAAATGGAGATTGTTCAGGCAAAGATAATTCAATAAGTATCTTTCTCTGGTTAAAAAAGAAAAATTGGATGATTCACTAGATGAGAGAACAATTCAAGTTGAGAGATTACTGTAGGAAATAGAGAGAAAAAATTGAGTTTCCCAAAATCGATCAAAAAATGTGAGCAAACTAGCTTGGATGAATTCAGTAAAGTTTTCTGAGTAATTTGATACTAAATATGCTGTTGTTTTTTATCAAAAAATATAATATCAATATTAATATTAATTGGTTGAAATATAATAAGGATATCCAAAAAATATTCAAAATATTATTGTTTGATTGATCAGAAAGTATGTGTATGAAAAGGATGAGTGATTTGAGACAAAAGATTTATTTCTGGACAGATGAACAAAGGAAATTGTATAAGATAACAGATGTGAATGAAATATAAACAATATAAAATGTGAAATAATAAAATTAAAATAAAACAAATTGAAATTATAAAATAACTTACCAACTTAATGTAAATGTATAATTGATACCAGAGAGTATCAATTCAAATTCAATAAGCGGTTAAAGTGTTAATGCGAACAAATGAAAACTAACTTGATTCTCCTTGAGGATCCTTGATGTCGATTGTCCTTGTCTGGTGAATAGGTTAGCAGATGGCGTCGGGTGCTGTGGCTGGTTGTAGCGGCGGAATGAATGACCTGTCTGGCAGCTAGGCCGTGTGGGATGTTAAGAGGGAGGAGCTAATCTGCAAAAAGTATATGTAAGATTATTAAATGAGATTATTTAATGCGTTTGAAACAAAACGAGTGGGTTAACTTCTCATAACATTTTAAAATGTTTTGATATTCCATGTCATTCGATGATGACCTAGATAATGTGTGAGAGATGTTTGCGTGGTGCTAATGGCGCCGCACCAGGTCAATGAACAGATGGCAACATCTTTTGTCTTTTTTCGCGTATCTTGTCAACATATTTGCTAAAATCGACTTTTTGGTGCAAAATGTTGGAAATATCTCTTAACCTTTGCTGAGATTTATATTTTATGCTTTAACATGCGTAGGATGATAATTCGTAGCTCTTTCGTGTCTTATCATTATCTCATCTATGTAGGATGGGATATTATGATGTTTTGTGATTTTTCACAGAAATTTTCATCTGCGTAGGATTTTAACAATATAGTTAATGTATTTTGTCCTATAGAACGTGGGTGATGATCTTATATAAGATAAAATATATAAATTTTATGAATTTCATGATTTGGACTCTGACCTTTCTCATTGACCCGTTGGTCGTTACATATGACTCATATGGTTGGAAACAATAGATTTACAGACAATGGATGAATAAAGAAATTTAAAAACTATAAAACAAGCCGTAAATAGTAAAAACTCGGAACTCTTTCGCATTTTTATATAAACAACACCTACCGAGAGTGCAAGGGTACCAAACAAACATCAACAAGTAGGTCAACAGACGTTCCTTGTTGATAGGCTCCTTCCACACATGTTCACAAATAATCGTTGATCTCTAAGATACTGACTCCTTTACAGATGAGGAAACAGACAGCATTACTCATATAGCAAGGAGACATTGGTCTAAGATGCCTTTTAGTCACCTATTCAATTGATTCACAATTGTTAAAATAACTTTTGCACTCGAAGTCTATCAAAACTGTTTGCAATGATTATTGAAAGTTACGTAAAATATAAAAGATATAAAAAGGTCTCAAAATCAAAGAATAAATGAATAAATAGCGTTTTTAGACGGTAGCTTTGCTAATGCGTAATTCATATCATTGTTTCTCACTGTCCTCAGTCAGTAAAAATAAGATCGCCATAAAATGTGTTTGTTGGTACTTTGTCTGCATTTTTCTCGTACTCTCGCATATTCTTCCTAGGAAAATACTGTGAAACATAATAAGGGGTGATCAATCCCAGCTGAGTCACTGCCGGCAAGTTAAAGGAAGTAGCCATTGGGTAATCCAATAGAGTTTATATAGCGAACAACCCACTATGTTACTTTCTGTAATCATGTGGTACAAAAATATGGTATCAACCAAAATTTTAAATAATGTTTAATTATCACTGATATCTAGACAATATTTAACAACCAATTATGTCATACTGACATACGATTCCTTTAGAGTATTTAGATCAGTGAACTTATACTGTAAAGGACATCCAACGAGTCACTATTAACGAGCAGACTGGCTTGAAGAAAAAAAAAGAAAAAAGATAAAGTAGCGCAATAGAAAGGTCATAGAGTAGAAAGTGATGCCGATGCACCATTTTGAAGATAGAGGGCTCTTCAAATAGCCTCCCAGGTTCACACTTTCTATTCTATGCCCTGTTAACGTAAAATACTATTAGAGGAAGAAAGATTCATTCATATGCCATTCAGATATACATAATACAGAATATAAGGACTAGAAGATATATAATAAGACTAGATAAAATACATAGAAGACTAGAGTGAATGTAATAAGACTAGATATACATCACTAATGAGACTAGAGATAGTCTTACTAAAGGACAAGGATAAAACGGTGGTTCAGACTAGATGAGTCATAAGATAAAGACAGCAACGAGGAGAGAGAAAAGCGACCGTCCGCGACGGTGGTATAAAAACAGAGTGCCCGTGAATCTCATCAGCCAACGTGATGAGATTGCATCGATTGAATGATGGATAATCGCATTCGCGATAAGGGGTTCGAGCCCCCTACGGGGCTAATTTTTTACATTCTAACTATCCCGAACATGTAAAACTTAATTTTCTTACCTAGTTTGAACTTTTATTCATTCCAGAATCTTGAATTTTCGTTTAAATTTGACAGCATTTTTGAATTAAATTTAATAGTAAATTAACTATTCTTTGAGGACGTACTTTATTTTTTTTATGAAATAACAAGAATATGTAGCCTCGTTAGCTCAGCTGGTAGAGCGTTAGACTTTTAATCTAACGGTCAGGGGTTCGAGCCCCCTACGGGGCTAATTTTTTACATTCTAACTATCCCGAACATGTAAAACTTAATTTTCTTACCTAGTTTGAACTTTTATTTATTCCAGAATCTTGAATTTTCGTTTAAATTTGACAGCATTTTTGAATTAAATTTAATAGTAAATTAACTATTCTTTGAGGACGTACTTTATTTTTTTTATGAAATAACAAGAATATGTAGCCTCGTTAGCTCAGCTGGTAGAGCGTTAGACTTTTAATCTAACGGTCAGGGGTTCGAGCCCCCTACGGGGCTAATTTTTTACATTCTAACTATCCCGAACATGTAAAACTTAATTTTCTTACCTAGTTTGAACTTTTATTTATTCCAGAATCTTGAATTTTCGTTTAAATTTGACAGCATTTTTGAATTAAATTTAATAGTAAATTAACTATTCTTTGAGGACGTACTTTATTTTTTTTATGAAATAACAAAAATATGTAGCCTCGTTAGCTCAGCTGGTAGAGCGTTAGACTTTTAATCTAACGGTCAGGGGTTCGAGCCCCCTACGGGGCTAATTTTTTACATTCTAACTATCCCGAACATGTAAAACTTAATTCTCTTACCTAGTTTGAACTTTTATTTATTCCAGAATCTTGAATTTTTGTTTAAACTTGACAGCATTCTTGAATTAAATTTAATAGTAAATTAACTATTCTTTGAGGACGTACTTTATTATTTTTATGAAATAACAAGAATATGTAGCCTCGTTAGCTCAGCTGGTAGAGCGTTAGACTTTTAATCTAACGGTCAGGGGTTCGAGCCCCCTACGGGGCTAATTTTTTACATTCTAACTATCCCGAACATGTAAAACTTAATTTTCTTACCTAGTTTGAACTTTTATTTATTCCAGAATCTTGAATTTTCGTTTAAATTTGACAGCATTTTTGAATTAAATTTAATAGTAAATTAACTATTCTTTGAGGACGTACTTTATTTTTTTTATGAAATAACAAGAATATGTAGCCTCGTTAGCTCAGCTGGTAGAGCGTTAGACTTTTAATCTAACGGTCAGGGGTTCGAGCCCCCTACGGGGCTAATTTTTTACATTCTAACTATCCCGAACATGTAAAACTTAATTTTCTTACCTAGTTTGAACTTTTATTTATTCCAGCGTTCCATTCGGACTCCCCATATATGTAGCTGAAGGGTTAGAGCCAGACGACCAGAGGACCGAGGAATGGCTCCGCCTTCCCTCGTTCCCTTGGTCGGGAGTTCGCCTCTTAGCAAGCTCATGGACGGCTTGTAGTTTAGTCTTTATACTTATATTTATCTTATTGTACTTATCTTTGTATATTATTGTTGTAGTTTCATGCTAATAAATCTTTCTCTCTTTTATCTTATGATTGACCTTATGCTCTTTATTCCTTACCGCTACACCAAGGAATACTATGCGCGTCATAGTATAAACTACAATGGTTTATATTATCGACGCAGGAGCATAACGGAACGTGGAGGTTCCACCTCGAACTCATCTTTTGAAAAAAGAAAATTTTTTTATTGTAAAAGTCCATTTTTGCATTCTAAATTATAAATTCCTCCACTTGAAACAACAAAATGAAGGCGCCAATTTGTTTTAAGGTACAGATACAAGGGATCTCGCTTAAATGCGAGATAGGACCAATAAAATTTTTGCCCGCCGTCCTCAATTTAAAAACCGTCTGAATGTCCACCCTTTTCTTTATCGTATCTTGTACCGCTTCTCATGCCATTTTGAGGACGTTTGGATTGAAATAGAGGACAATTTCGCCAAACGAGAAATTATAATTGTTCACATTTTTTTTGGGCATAGAGAAGTTTGATAATTGGAACAAAAATTTATAAGACGCGCGCAATTGATTATAGTTTGTATATTTTGTGGTCAGGACTAGAATTTTGAAATTATTATATTCAGACGTAAAAGATCATTTTACATATTATTTTGCGGGAAACCAAAATCGGTTACATAAATTGAATATAAAAACAGACCACACTAGTCCGAAAAAGCCTGGTAAATCTGCAATAAGACTTCTCAGCTCTTAATTGACAGTCAGGTCAAGTTGGCGGAAGCATAACTGCTACGGATTTTATCCCCGTAGATTATGTCACCTTCCTCAAATCATTTCGTTGTTTCAACTCATAAGATACCCCTTATTTCCTACAGTAATCCTAAGTAAATTGGAAATGTTTAAAAATAGACGTATTTTTCTCATTTTTAAAAAGAAATTCGCTTAGGAAAACGCACTTTTGCTTATTTTGATCAAGAAAAAGGACAGCCTTTTCAATAACTCTCCTCAAACCTCATTAGCATGCACAATGTCGAAAACATTTTGAGCAAAACATGCTATTTAAGGGAAAAGGAATGAGGAAAAGATTGAAAACATAAGTCCGTTTTCTTGACGAAAACAGAGCAAAGTGCACAAAAATAAAAACACAGAGTACAAACTTTATTCAGTCAATACCCATATTTGATTTGCAACCGAGTTCGAAACTCAGAGGCAAGAAACATAGGAGTTTCGCTCGCAATTAAATCTTCACTATATTCTAAACCTCGCGAAACCCTAAGTTCCAAACCAAATAATGAGTCATCATAAACAATATAGATTTTAAACAATAATCTATATAATAAATAATAATAAAAATGACTCTTTTCCTGGTACCAGGCCCAAGGACGTGCGGTTAATAAACCGGCCCTACCATTATATACATGAGCGCATAGATCAACTAAGCACCTTCGACCAACAAGCTCCACTTCGGGAGCTACATCTACGAAGGTGGCAAAGTTTATATGGCCCTGCCCCAAATAATACATTTGAAGATCTTCGATAAACTAAAGTAATCAAATAATCAAACATAAAATGGAGATACACAAACCATTAAAATTATATCAGGATTTGGCCTATAAGCCAAAACTCCTTCTCCATCGTATTCAACGATGGATTCGTATAATTTCCACAGGACTTAAGTCATGCCAGTGGGATTATAACGTTGGAAATCCATTTTTTTTCTTTCTTTCTTTTCTTTTCTTTTGTTTCTAACCTTAAAATAAATGTCCAAAGGCCGCAAAAGTACAAAGGGGACGACATGAATAAAGTTTTTTTTAAAGATTCTAGAGCAGTAAGAAAACAAAATTAGAGGAAAGTGCAAGAGCGGATAAAAATAGTTTTTGAGAAGAGATAAACATCATTAACTATAATAAGCTTACGGTAGATAGGCGGAGTCAGATTGGTGGCCACGATTTGGAAAACTCCCTCTCATTTACCCTCCGCATCGCCCAGCGAAGCACGACTATCCTATTGCTCCCGAATCTCTCTCTCTCCCAACACACATCTAAAAGAATCTAACGCACCTTGCGTCAACATCCCACACGTAGCTCACCATTCTCGGTTTTTCCAAACCAAAAGTCCTACAAAGGTGGCCAAAAGATTCTCATCGGCTTTCCGAGCCCTTTACCCGTCCGATATCAACAGTGACGCTACTGTCGCAAGTCGTACCGGAAGCCGTACCCGACTTCTCAGTGTTCAAATAGAAAAACCGCACCAACCAGACGAGAAGCCGAAGCCGCAAGTCGACAAATTCTATACTCCCCGAGAAGGCACATATTCACCTTCTGACGACACCGACGAAGATCCGGACTTCATCATAGCCGACGACAGAAGAAAATTTTATATACATTCTTTTCTTTTCTGTAAATTGTAAAATGAAAGTAACGGTGAATTAGAAAATTTTTGATGAGAGATTAAGTGAGTAAACAACTAAAAACAAGGAATAAGCAAAAATATAATAAAAATAAATGACTACCGTAATCCTATACGACCGATAGAGATAATATTTTGCGCTAAACTGAGCTCCATATGTATCTCCAAGAAGAGACGAACATTGGCAGGCGCCTAAGCCACACCCCATCTGAGTGGTAGCCTCCATTAGTACTCAAGGATTCATTCAGAGAGACATATGGAGACGAGTAAATTATTAAATAAAATTATCCCCATCATCATTAGGATACGAGTAACCATGTAACGGAAATGTTTAATAATTCCTTATTATCTCACATAAATCACACATTCATGAAACAAAGAATTTTTTTTTTATTACAGTACTACAAGGACTAAATTTATTTTCTAATCCTCCGTTACAAAATAACATAAAACCTATTATTGTATTCAAATTCTATCTTAATACCATAAAGAAACCTATTAAAATTATTTATATATCTTTCTACATGTAGATTTTAAAACTTTTAATTTTATTTGTAAACTCGTAGACTCTAAAACTCAGCTACATATACACTAAAAACACTTTATATCGCGCGGACGCGAAAAATCTTTGAAAAAGGGCACGTTCCATTCGGACTCCCCATATATGTAGCTGAAGGGTTAGAGCCAGACGACCAGAGGACCGAGGAATGGCTCCGCCTTCCCTCGTTCCCTTGGTCGGGAGTTCGCCTCTTAGCAAGCTCATGGACGGCTTGTAGTTTAGTCTTTATACTTATATTTATCTTATTGTACTTATCTTTGTATATTATTGTTGTAGTTTCATGCTAATAAATCTTTCTCTCTTTTATCTTATGATTGACCTTATGCTCTTTATTCCTTACCGCTACACCAAGGAATACTATGCGCGTCATAGTATAAACTACAATGGTTTATATTATCGACGCAGGAGCATAACGGAACGCCAGAATCTTGAATTTTTGTTTAAACTTGACAGCATTCTTGAATTAAATTTAATAGTAAATTAACTATTCTTTGAGGACGTACTTTATTATTTTTATGAAATAACAAGAATATGTAGCCTCGTTAGCTCAGCTGGTAGAGCGTTAGACTTTTAATCTAACGGTCAGGGGTTCGAGCCCCCTACGGGGCTAATTTTTTACATTCTAACTATCCCGAACATGTAAAACTTAATTTTCTTACCTAGTTTGAACTTTTATTTATTCCAGAATCTTGAATTTTCGTTTAAATTTGACAGCATTTTTGAATTAAATTTAATAGTAAATTAACTATTCTTTGAGGACGTACTTTATTTTTTTCATGAAATAACAAGAATATGTAGCCTCGTTAGCTCAGCTGGTAGAGCGTTAGACTTTTAATCTAACGGTCAGGGGTTCGAGCCCCCTACGGGGCTAATTTTTTACATTCTAACTATCCCGAACATGTAAAACTTAATTTTCTTACCTAGTTTGAACTTTTATTTATTCCAGAATCTTGAATTTTTGTTTAAACTTGACAGCATTCTTGAATTAAATTTAATAGTAAATTAACTATTCTTTGAGGACGTACTTTATTATTTTTATGAAATAACAAGAATATGTAGCCTCGTTAGCTCAGCTGGTAGAGCGTTAGACTTTTAATCTAACGGTCAGGGGTTCGAGCCCCCTACGGGGCTAATTTTGTACATTCTAACTATCCCGAACATGTAAAACTTAATTTTCTTACCTAGTTTGAACTTTTATTTATTCCAGAATCTTGAATTTTCGTTTAAAATTGACAGCATTCTTGAATTAAATTTAATAGTAAATTAACTATTCTTTGAGGACGTACTTTATTATTTTTATGAAATAACAAGAATATGTAGCCTCGTTAGCTCAGCTGGTAGAGCGTTAGACTTTTAATCTAACGGTCAGGGGTTCGAGCCCCCTACGGGGCTAATTTTTTACATTCTAACTATCCCGAACATGTAAAACTTAATTTTCTTACCTAGTTTGAACTTTTATTTATTCCAGAATCTTGAATTTTCGTTTAAACTTGACAGCATTCTTGAATTAAATTTAATAGTAAATTAACTATTCTTTGAGGACGTACTTTATTATTTTTATGAAATAACAAGAATATGTAGCCTCGTTAGCTCAGCTGGTAGAGCGTTAGACTTTTAATCTAACGGTCAGGGGTTCGAGCCCCCTACGGGGCTAATTTTTTACATTCTAACTATCCCGAACATGTAAAACTTAATTTTCTTACCTAGTTTGAACTTTTATTTATTCCAGAATCTTGAATTTTCGTTAAAAATTGACAGCATTCTTGAATTAAATTTAATAGTAAATTAACTATTCTTTGAGGACGTACTTTATTATTCTTATGAAATAACAAGAATATGTAGCCTCGTTAGCTCAGCTGGTAGAGCGTTAGACTTTTAATCTAACGGTCAGGGGTTCGAGCCCCCTACGGGGCTAATTTTTTACATTCTAACTATCCCGAACATGTAAAACTTAATTTTCTTACCTAGTTTGAACTTTTATTTATTCCAGAATCTTGAATTTTCGTTTAAACTTGACAGCATTCTTGAATTAAATTTAATAGTAAATTAACTATTCTTTGAGGACGTACTTTATTATTTTTATGAAATAACAAAAATATGTAGCCTCGTTAGCTCAGCTGGTAGAGCGTTAGACTTTTAATCTAACGGTCAGGGGTTCGAGCCCCCTACGGGGCTAATTTTTTACATTCTAACTATCCCGAACATGTAAAACTTAATTTTCTTACCTAGTTTGAACTTTTATTCATTCCAGAATCTTGAATTTTCGTTTAAACTTGACAGCATTTTTGAATTAAATGTAATAGTAAATTAACTATTCTTTGAGGACGTACTTTATTATTTTTATGAAATAACAAGAATATGTAGCCTCGTTAGCTCAGCTGGTAGAGCGTTAGACTTTTAATCTAACGGTCAGGGGTTCGAGCCCCCTACGGGGCTAATTTTTTACATTCTAACTATCCCGAACATGTAAAACTTAATTTTCTTACCTAGTTTGAACTTTTATTTATTCCAGAATCTTGAATTTTCGTTAAAAATTGACAGCATTCTTGAATTAAATTTAATAGTAAATTAACTATTCTTTGAGGACGTACTTTATTATTTTTATGAAATAACAAGAATATGTAGCCTCGTTAGCTCAGCTGGTAGAGCGTTAGACTTTTAATCTAACGGTCAGGGGTTCGAGCCCCCTACGGGGCTAATTTTTTACATTCTAACTATCCCGAACATGTAAAACTTAATTTTCTTACCTAGTTTGAACTTTTATTTATTCCAGAATCTTGAATTTTCGTTTAAACTTGACAGCATTCTTGAATTAAATTTAATAGTAAATTAACTATTCTTTGAGGACGTACTTCATTTTTTTTATGAAATAACAAGAATATGTAGCCTCGTTAGCTCAGCTGGTAGAGCGTTAGACTTTTAATCTAACGGTCAGGGGTTCGAGCCCCCTACGGGGCTAATTTTTTACATTCTAACTATCCCGAACATGTAAAACTTAATTTTCTTACCTAGTTTGAACTTTTATTTATTCCAGAATCTTGAATTTTCGTTTAAAATTGACAGCATTCTTGAATTAAATTTAATAGTAAATTAACTATTCGTTGAGGACGTACTTTATTATTTTTATGAAATAACAAGAATATGTAGCCTCGTTAGCTCAGCTGGTAGAGCGTTAGACTTTTAATCTAACGGTCAGGGGTTCGAGCCCCCTACGGGGCTAATTTTTTACATTCTAACTATCCCGAACATGTAAAACTTAATTTTCTTACCTAGTTTGAACTTTTATTTATTCCAGAATCTTGAATTTTCGTTTAAACTTGACAGCATTCTTGAATTAAATTTAATAGTAAATTAACTATTCTTTGAGGACGTACTTCATTTTTTTTATGAAATAACAAGAATATGTAGCCTCGTTAGCTCAGCTGGTAGAGCGTTAGACTTTTAATCTAACGGTCAGGGGTTCGAGCCCCCTACGGGGCTAATTTTTTACATTCTAACTATCCCGAACATGTAAAACTTAATTTTCTTACCTAGTTTGAACTTTTATTTATTCCAGAATCTTGAATTTTCGTTTAAAATTGACAGCATTCTTGAATTAAATTTAATAGTAAATTAACTATTCGTTGAGGACGTACTTTATTATTTTTATGAAATAACAAGAATATGTAGCCTCGTTAGCTCAGCTGGTAGAGCGTTAGACTTTTAATCTAACGGTCAGGGGTTCGAGCCCCCTACGGGGCTAATTTTTTACATTCTAACTATCCCGAACATGTAAAACTTAATTTTCTTACCTAGTTTGAACTTTTATTTATTCCAGAATCTTGAATTTTCGTTTAAACTTGACAGCATTTTTGAATTAAATTTAATAGTAAATTAACTATTCTTTGAGGACGTACTTTATTATTTTTATGAAATGGTGCCGATATGTAGCCTCGTTAGCTCAGCTGGTAGAGCGTTAGACTTTTAATCTAACGGTCAGGGGTTCGAGCCCCCTACGGGGCTAATTTTTTACATTCTAACTATCCCGAACATGTAAAACTTAATTTTCTTACCTAGTTTGAACTTTTATTTATTCCAGAATCTTGAATTTTCGTTTAAAATTGACAGCATTCTTGAATTAAATTTAATAGTAAATTAACTATTCGTTGAGGACGTACTTTATTATTTTTATGAAATAACAAGAATATGTAGCCTCGTTAGCTCAGCTGGTAGAGCGTTAGACTTTTAATCTAACGGTCAGGGGTTCGAGCCCCCTACGGGGCTAATTTTTTACATTCTAACTATCCCGAACATGTAAAACTTAATTTTCTTACCTAGTTTGAACTTTTATTTATTCCAGAATCTTGAATTTTCGTTTAAACTTGACAGCATTCTTGAATTAAATTTAATAGTAAATTAACTATTCTTTGAGGACGTACTTTATTATTCTTATGAAATAACAAGAATATGTAGCCTCGTTAGCTCAGCTGGTAGAGCGTTAGACTTTTAATCTAACGGTCAGGGGTTCGAGCCCCCTACGGGGCTAATTTTTTACATTCTAACTATCCCGAACATGTAAAACTTAATTTTCTTACCTAGTTTGAACTTTTATTTATTCCAGAATCTTGAATTTTCGTTTAAACTTGACAGCATTCTTGAATTAAATTTAATAGTAAATTAACTATTCTTTGAGGACGTACTTTATTATTTTTATGAAATAACAAAAATATGTAGCCTCGTTAGCTCAGCTGGTAGAGCGTTAGACTTTTAATCTAACGGTCAGGGGTTCGAGCCCCCTACGGGGCTAATTTTTTACATTCTAACTATCCCGAACATGTAAAACTTAATTTTCTTACCTAGTTTGAACTTTTATTTATTCCAGAATCTTGAATTTTCGTTTAAACTTGACAGCATTTTTGAATTAAATGTAATAGTAAATTAACTATTCTTTGAGGACGTACTTTATTATTTTTATGAAATAACAAGAATATGTAGCCTCGTTAGCTCAGCTGGTAGAGCGTTAGACTTTTAATCTAACGGTCAGGGGTTCGAGCCCCCTACGGGGCTAATTTTTTACATTCTAACTATCCCGAACATGTAAAACTTAATTTTCTTACCTAGTTTGAACTTTTATTTATTCCAGAATCTTGAATTTTCGTTAAAAATTGACAGCATTCTTGAATTAAATTTAATAGTAAATTAACTATTCTTTGAGGACGTACTTTATTATTTTTATGAAATAACAAGAATATGTAGCCTCGTTAGCTCAGCTGGTAGAGCGTTAGACTTTTAATCTAACGGTCAGGGGTTCGAGCCCCCTACGGGGCTAATTTTTTACATTCTAACTATCCCGAACATGTAAAACTTAATTTTCTTACCTAGTTTGAACTTTTATTTATTCCAGAATCTTGAATTTTCGTTTAAACTTGACAGCATTCTTGAATTAAATTTAATAGTAAATTAACTATTCTTTGAGGACGTACTTCATTTTTTTTATGAAATAACAAGAATATGTAGCCTCGTTAGCTCAGCTGGTAGAGCGTTAGACTTTTAATCTAACGGTCAGGGGTTCGAGCCCCCTACGGGGCTAATTTTTTACATTCTAACTATCCCGAACATGTAAAACTTAATTTTCTTACCTAGTTTGAACTTTTATTTATTCCAGAATCTTGAATTTTCGTTTAAAATTGACAGCATTCTTGAATTAAATTTAATAGTAAATTAACTATTCGTTGAGGACGTACTTTATTATTTTTATGAAATAACAAGAATATGTAGCCTCGTTAGCTCAGCTGGTAGAGCGTTAGACTTTTAATCTAACGGTCAGGGGTTGGAGCCCCCTACGGGGCTAATTTTTTACATTCTAACTATCCCGAACATGTAAAACTTAATTTTCTTACCTAGTTTGAACTTTTATTTATTCCAGAATCTTGAATTTTCGTTTAAACTTGACAGCATTTTTGAATTAAATTTAATAGTAAATTAACTATTCTTTGAGGACGTACTTTATTATTTTTATGAAATGGTGCCGATATGTAGCCTCGTTAGCTCAGCTGGTAGAGCGTTAGACTTTTAATCTAACGGTCAGGGGTTCGAGCCCCCTACGGGGCTAATTTTTTACATTCTAACTATCCCGAACATGTAAAACTTAATTTTCTTACCTAGTTTGAACTTTTATTTATTCCAGAATCTTGAATTTTCGTTTAAAATTGACAGCATTCTTGAATTAAATTTAATAGTAAATTAACTATTCTTTGAGGACGTACTTTATTATTTTTATGAAATAACAAGAATATGTAGCCTCGTTAGCTCAGCTGGTAGAGCGTTAGACTTTTAATCTAACGGTCAGGGGTTCGAGCCCCCTACGGGGCTAATTTTTTACATTCTAACTATCCCGAACATGTAAAACTTAATTTTCTTACCTAGTTTGAACTTTTATTTATTCCAGAATCTTGAATTTTCGTTAAAAATTGACAGCATTCTTGAATTAAATTTAATAGTAAATTAACTATTCTTTGAGGACGTACTTTATTATTTTTATGAAATAACAAGAATATGTAGCCTCGTTAGCTCAGCTGGTAGAGCGTTAGACTTTTAATCTAACGGTCAGGGGTTCGAGCCCCCTACGGGGCTAATTTTTTACATTCTAACTATCCCGAACATGTAAAACTTAATTTTCTTACCTAGTTTGAACTTTTATTTATTCCAGAATCTTGAATTTTCGTTTAAAATTGACAGCATTCTTGAATTAAATTTAATAGTAAATTAACTATTCTTTGAGGACGTACTTTATTATTTTTATGAAATAACAAGAATATGTAGCCTCGTTAGCTCAGCTGGTAGAGCGTTAGACTTTTAATCTAACGGTCAGGGGTTCGAGCCCCCTACGGGGCTAATTTTTTACATTCTATCTATCCCGAACATGTAAAACTTAATTTTCTTACCTAGTTTGAACTTTTATTTATTCCAGAATCTTGAATTTTCGTTTAAAATTGACAGCATTCTTGAATTAAATTTAATAGTAAATTAACTATTCTTTGAGGACGTACTTTATTATTTTTATGAAATAACAAGAATATGTAGCCTCGTTAGCTCAGCTGGTAGAGCGTTAGACTTTTAATCTAACGGTCAGGGGTTCGAGCCCCCTACGGGCTAATTTTTTACATTCTAACTATCCCGAACATGTAAAACTTAATTTTCTTACCTAGTTTGAACTTTTATTTATTCCAGAATCTTGAATTTTCGTTAAAAATTGACAGCATTCTTGAATTAAATTTAATAGTAAATTAACTATTCTTTGAGGACGTACTTTATTATTTTTATGAAATAACAAGAATATGTAGCCTCGTTAGCTCAGCTGGTAGAGCGTTAGACTTTTAATCTAACGGTCAGGGGTTCGAGCCCCCTACGGGGCTAATTTTTTACATTCTAACTATCCCGAACATGTAAAACTTAATTTTCTTACCTAGTTTGAACTTTTATTTATTCCAGAATCTTGAATTTTCGTTAAAAATTGACAGCATTCTTGAATTAAATTTAATAGTAAATTAACTATTCTTTGAGGACGTACTTTATTATTTTTATGAAATAACAAGAATATGTAGCCTCGTTAGCTCAGCTGGTAGAGCGTTAGACTTTTAATCTAACGGTCAGGGGTTCGAGCCCCCTACGGGGCTAATTTTTTACATTCTAACTATCCCGAACATGTAAAACTTAATTTTCTTACCTAGTTTGAACTTTTATTTATTCCAGAATCTTGAATTTTCGTTTAAACTTGACAGCATTTTTGAATTAAATTTAATAGTAAATTAACTATTCTTTGAGGACGTACTTTATTATTTTTATGAAATGGTGCCGATATGTAGCCTCGTTAGCTCAGCTGGTAGAGCGTTAGACTTTTAATCTAACGGTCAGGGGTTCGAGCCCCCTACGGGGCTAATTTTTTACATTCTAACTATCCCGAACATGTAAAACTTAATTTTCTTACCTAGTTTGAACTTTTATTTATTCCAGAATCTTGAATTTTCGTTTAAACTTGACAGCATTTTTGAATTAAATTTAATAGTAAATTAACTATTCTTTGAGGACGTACTTTATTATTTTTATGAAATAACAAGAATATGTAGCCTCGTTAGCTCAGCTGGTAGAGCGTTAGACTTTTAATCTAACGGTCAGGGGTTCGAGCCCCCTACGGGGCTAATTTTTTACATTCTAACTATCCCGAACATGTAAAACTTAATTTTCTTACCTAGTTTGAACTTTTATTTATTCCAGAATCTTGAATTTTCGTTAAAAATTGACAGCATTCTTGAATTAAATTTAATAGTAAATTAACTATTCTTTGAGGACGTACTTTATTATTTTTATGAAATAACAAGAATATGTAGCCTCGTTAGCTCAGCTGGTAGAGCGTTAGACTTTTAATCTAACGGTCAGGGGTTCGAGCCCCCTACGGGGCTAATTTTTTACATTCTAACTATCCCGAACATGTAAAACTTAATTTTCTTACCTAGTTTGAACTTTTATTTATTCCAGAATCTTGAATTTTCGTTTAAACTTGACAGCATTTTTGAATTAAATTTAATAGTAAATTAACTATTCTTTGAGGACGTACTTTATTATTTTTATGAAATGGTGCCGATATGTAGCCTCGTTAGCTCAGCTGGTAGATCGTTAGACTTTTAATCTAACGGTCAGGGGTTCGAGCCCCCTACGGGGCTAATTTTTTACATTCTAACTATCCCGAACATGTAAAACTTAATTTTCTTACCTAGTTTGAACTTTTATTTATTCCAGAATCTTGAATTTTCGTTTAAACTTGACAGCATTTTTGAATTAAATTTAATAGTAAATTAACTATTCTTTGAGGACGTACTTTATTATTTTTATGAAATGGTGCCGATATGTAGCCTCGTTAGCTCAGCTGGTAGAGCGTTAGACTTTTAATCTAACGGTCAGGGGTTCGAGCCCCCTACGGGGCTAATTTTTTACATTCTAACTATCCCGAACATGTAAAACTTAATTTTCTTACCTAGTTTGAACTTTTATTTATTCCAGAATCTTGAATTTTCGTTTAAAATTGACAGCATTCTTGAATTAAATTTAATAGTAAATTAACTATTCTTTGAGGACGTACTTTATTATTTTTATGAAATAACAAGAATATGTAGCCTCGTTAGCTCAGCTGGTAGAGCGTTAGACTTTTAATCTAACGGTCAGGGGTTCGAGCCCCCTACGGGGCTAATTTTTTACATTCTAACTATCCCGAACATGTAAAACTTAATTTTCTTACCTAGTTTGAACTTTTATTTATTCCAGAATCTTGAATTTTCGTTTAAAATTGACAGCATTCTTGAATTAAATTTAATAGTAAATTAACTATTCTTTGAGGACGTACTTTATTATTTTTATGAAATAACAAGAATATGTAGCCTCGTTAGCTCAGCTGGTAGAGCGTTAGACTTTTAATCTAACGGTCAGGGGTTCGAGCCCCCTACGGGGCTAATTTTTTACATTCTAACTATCCCGAACATGTAAAACTTAATTTTCTTACCTAGTTTGAACTTTTATTTATTCCAGAATCTTGAATTTTCGTTTAAAATTGACAGCATTTTTGAATTAAATTTAATAGTAAATTAACTATTCTTTGAGGACGTACTTTATTATTTTTATGAAATAACAAGAATATGTAGCCTCGTTAGCTCAGCTGGTAGAGCGTTAGACTTTTAATCTAACGGTCAGGGGTTCGAGCCCCCTACGGGGCTAATTTTTTACATTCTAACTATCCCGAACATGTAAAACTTAATTTTCTTACCTAGTTTGAACTTTTATTTATTCCAGAATCTTGAATTTTCGTTTAAAATTGACAGCATTCTTGAATTAAATTTAATAGTAAATTAACTATTCTTTGAGGACGTACTTTATTATTTTTATGAAATAACAAGAATATGTAGCCTCGTTAGCTCAGCTGGTAGAGCGTTAGACTTTTAATCTAACGGTCAGGGGTTCGAGCCCCCTACGGGGCTAATTTTTTACATTCTAACTATCCCGAACATGTAAAACTTAATTTTCTTACCTAGTTTGAACTTTTATTTATTCCAGAATCTTGAATTTTCGTTTAAAATTGACAGCATTCTTGAATTAAATTTAATAGTAAATTAACTATTCTTTGAGGACGTACTTTATTATTTTTATGAAATAACAAGAATATGTAGCCTCGTTAGCTCAGCTGGTAGAGCGTTAGACTTTTAATCTAACGGTCAGGGGTTCGAGCCCCCTACGGGGCTAATTTTTTACATTCTAACTATCCCGAACATGTAAAACTTAATTTTCTTACCTAGTTTGAACTTTTATTTATTCCAGAATCTTGAATTTTCGTTTAAAATTGACAGCATTTTTGAATTAAATTTAATAGTAAATTAACTATTCTTTGAGGACGTACTTTATTATTTTTATGAAATAACAAGAATATGTAGCCTCGTTAGCTCAGCTGGTAGAGCGTTAGACTTTTAATCTAACGGTCAGGGGTTCGAGCCCCCTACGGGGCTAATTTTTTACATTCTAACTATCCCGAACATGTAAAACTTAATTTTCTTACCTAGTTTGAACTTTTATTTATTCCAGAATCTTGAATTTTCGTTAAAAATTGACAGCATTCTTGAATTAAATTTAATAGTAAATTAACTATTCTTTGAGGACGTACTTTATTATTTTTATGAAATAACAAGAATATGTAGCCTCGTTAGCTCAGCTGGTAGAGCGTTAGACTTTTAATCTAACGGTCAGGGGTTCGAGCCCCCTACGGGGCTAATTTTTTACATTCTAACTATCCCGAACATGTAAAACTTAATTTTCTTACCTAGTTTGAACTTTTATTTATTCCAGAATCTTGAATTTTCGTTTAAAATTGACAGCATTCTTGAATTAAATTTAATAGTAAATTAACTATTCTTTGAGGACGTACTTTATTATTTTTATGAAATAACAAGAATATGTAGCCTCGTTAGCTCAGCTGGTAGAGCGTTAGACTTTTAATCTAACGGTCAGGGGTTCGAGCCCCCTACGGCGCTAATTTTTTACATTCTAACTATCCCGAACATGTAAAACTTAATTTTCTTACCTAGTTTGAACTTTTATTTATTCCAGAATCTTGAATTTTCGTTTAAACTTGACAGCATTTTTGAATTAAATTTAATAGTAAATTAACTATTCTTTGAGGACGTACTTTATTATTTTTATGAAATAACAAGAATATGTAGCCTCGTTAGCTCAGCTGGTAGAGCGTTAGACTTTTAATCTAACGGTCAGGGGTTCGAGCCCCCTACGGGGCTAATTTTTTACATTCTAACTATCCCGAACATGTAAAACTTAATTTTCTTACCTAGTTTGAACTTTTATTTATTCCAGAATCTTGAATTTTCGTTTAAAATTGACAGCATTCTTGAATTAAATTTAATAGTAAATTAACTATTCTTTGAGGACGTACTTTATTATTTTTATGAAATAACAAGAATATGTAGCCTCGTTAGCTCAGCTGGTAGAGCGTTAGACTTTTAATCTAACGGTCAGGGGTTCGAGCCCCCTACGGGGCTAATTTTTTACATTCTAACTATCCCGAACATGTAAAACTTAATTTTCTTACCTAGTTTGAACTTTTATTTATTCCAGAATCTTGAATTTTCGTTTAAAATTGACAGCATTCTTGAATTAAATTTAATAGTAAATTAACTATTCTTTGAGGACGTACTTTATTATTTTTATGAAATAACAAGAATATGTAGCCTCGTTAGCTCAGCTGGTAGAGCGTTAGACTTTTAATCTAACGGTCAGGGGTTCGAGCCCCCTACGGGGCTAATTTTTTACATTCTAACTATCCCGAACATGTAAAACTTAATTTTCTTACCTAGTTTGAACTTTTATTTATTCCAGAATCTTGAATTTTCGTTTAAACTTGACAGCATTTTTGAATTAAATTTAATAGTAAATTAACTATTCTTTGAGGACGTACTTTATTATTTTTATGAAATAACAAGAATATGTAGCCTCGTTAGCTCAGCTGGTAGAGCGTTAGACTTTTAATCTAACGGTCAGGGGTTCGAGCCCCCTACGGGGCTAATTTTTTACATTCTAACTATCCCGAACATGTAAAACTTAATTTTCTTACCTAGTTTGAACTTTTATTTATTCCAGAATCTTGAATTTTCGTTAAAAATTGACAGCATTCTTGAATTAAATTTAATAGTAAATTAACTATTCTTTGAGGACGTACTTTATTATTTTTATGAAATAACAAGAATATGTAGCCTCGTTAGCTCAGCTGGTAGAGCGTTAGACTTTTAATCTAACGGTCAGGGGTTCGAGCCCCCTACGGGGCTAATTTTTTACATTCTAACTATCCCGAACATGTAAAACTTAATTTTCTTACCTAGTTTGAACTTTTATTTATTCCAGAATCTTGAATTTTCGTTAAAAATTGACAGCATTCTTGAATTAAATTTAATAGTAAATTAACTATTCTTTGAGGACGTACTTTATTATTTTTATGAAATAACAAGAATATGTAGCCTCGTTAGCTCAGCTGGTAGAGCGTTAGACTTTTAATCTAACGATCAGGGGTTCGAGCCCCCTACGGGGCTAATTTTTTACATTCTAACTATCCCGAACATGTAAAACTTAATTTTCTTACCTAGTTTGAACTTTTATTTATTCCAGAATCTTGAATTTTCGTTAAAAATTGACAGCATTCTTGAATTAAATTTAATAGTAAATTAACTATTCTTTGAGGACGTACTTTATTATTTTTATGAAATAACAAGAATATGTAGCCTCGTTAGCTCAGTTGGTAGAGCGTTAGACTTTTAATCTAACGGTCAGGGGTTCGAGCCCCCTACGGGGCTAATTTTTTACATTCGAACTATCCCGAACATGTAAAACTTAATTTTCTTACCTAGTTTGAACTTTTATTTATTCCAGAATCTTGAATTTTCGTTTAAACTTGACAGCATTTTTGAATTAAATTTAATAGTAAATTAACTATTCTTTGAGGACGTACTTTATTATTTTTATGAAATAACAAGAATATGTAGCCTCGTTAGCTCAGCTGGTAGAGCGTTAGACTTTTAATCTAACGGTCAGGGGTTCGAGCCCCCTACGGGGCTAATTTTTTACATTCTAACTATCCCGAACATGTAAAACTTAATTTTCTTACCTAGTTTGAACTTTTATTTATTCCAGAATCTTGAATTTTCGTTTAAAATTGACAGCATTCTTGAATTAAATTTAATAGTAAATTAACTATTCGTTGAGGACGTACTTTATTATTTTTATGAAATAACAATAATATGTAGCCTCGTTAGCTCAGCTGGTAGAGCGTTAGACTTTTAATCTAACGGTCAGGGGTTCGAGCCCCCTACGGGGCTAATTTTTCACATTCTAACTATCCCGAACATGTAAAACTTAATTTTCTTACCTAGTTTGAACTTTTATTTATTCCAGAATCTTGAATTTTTCTTCAAATATACATCTTTTTGAATCAAATTTAGAAGTAAATATACTATTCTATGAGAAAGTACTTCATTATTTTTATGAAGTTATGAGCATGTGTAGCCTCGTTAGCTCAGCTGGTAGAGCGTTAGACTTTTAATCTAACGGTCAGGGGTTCGAGCCCCCTACGGGGCTAATTTTTTACATTCTAACTATCCCGAACATGTAAAACTTAATTTTCTTACCTAGTTTGAACTTTTATTTATTCCAGAATCTTGAATTTTCGTTTAAACTTGACAGCATTTTTGAATTAAATTTAATAGTAAATTAACTATTCTTTGAGGACGTACTTTATTATTTTTATGAAATAACAAGAATATGTAGCCTCGTTAGCTCAGCTGGTAGAGCGTTAGACTTTTAATCTAACGGTCAGGGGTTCGAGCCCCCTACGGGGCTAATTTTTTACATTCTAACTATCCCGAACATGTAAAACTTAATTTTCTTACCTAGTTTGAACTTTTATTTATTCCAGAATCTTGAATTTTCGTTTAAAATTGACAGCATTCTTGAATTAAATTTAATAGTAAATTAACTATTCTTTGAGGACGTACTTTATTATTTTTATGAAATAACAAGAATATGTAGCCTCGTTAGCTCAGCTGGTAGAGCGTTAGACTTTTAATCTAACGGTCAGGGGTTCGAGCCCCCTACGGGGCTAATTTTTTACATTCTAACTATCCCGAACATGTAAAACTTAATTTTCTTACCTAGTTTGAACTTTTATTTATTCCAGAATCTTGAATTTTCGTTTAAACTTGACAGCATTTTTGAATTAAATTTAATAGTAAATTAACTATTCTTTGAGGACGTACTTTATTATTTTTATGAAATAACAAGAATATGTAGCCTCGTTAGCTCAGCTGGTAGAGCGTTAGACTTTTAATCTAACGGTCAGGGGTTCGAGCCCCCTACGGGGCTAATTTTTTACATTCTAACTATCCCGAACATGTAAAACTTAATTTTCTTACCTAGTTTGAACTTTTATTTATTCCAGAATCTTGAATTTTCGTTTAAAATTGACAGCATTCTTGAATTAAATTTAATAGTAAATTAACTATTCTTTGAGGACGTACTTTATTATTTTTATGAAATAACAAGAATATGTAGCCTCGTTAGCTCAGCTGGTAGAGCGTTAGACTTTTAATCTAACGGTCAGGGATTCGAGCCTCCTACGGGGCTAATTTTTTACATTCTAACTATCCCGAACATGTAAAACTTAATTTTCTTACCTAGTTTGAACTTTTATTTATTCCAGAATCTTGAATTTTCGTTTAAAATTGACAGCATTCTTGAATTAAATTTAATAGTAAATTAACTATTCTTTGAGGACGTACTTTATTATTTTTATGAAATAACAAGAATATGTAGCCTCGTTAGCTCAGCTGGTAGAGCGTTAGACTTTTAATCTAACGGTCAGGGGTTCGAGCCCCCTACGGGGCTAATTTTTACATTCTAACTATCCCGAACATGTAAAGCTTAATTTTCTTACCTAGTTTGAACTTTTATTTATTCCAGAATCTTGAATTTTCGTTTAAACTTGACAGCATTCTTGAATTAAATTTAAAAGTAAATTAACTATTCTTTGAGGACGTACTTTATTATTTTTATGAAATAACAAGAATATGTAGCCTCGTTAGCTCAGCTGGTAGAGCGTTAGACTTTTAATCTAACAGTCAGGGGTTGGAGCCCCCTACGGGGCTAATTTTTTACATTCTAACTATCCCGAACATGTAAAACTTAATTTTCTTACCTAGTTTGAACTTTTATTTATTCCAGAATCTTGAATTTTCGTTTAAAATTGACAGCATTCTTGAATTAAATTTAATAGTAAATTAACTATTCTTTGAGGACGTACTTTATTATTTTTATGAAATAACAAGAATATGTAGCCTCGTTAGCTCAGCTGGTAGAGCGTTAGACTTTTAATCTAACGGTCAGGGGTTCGAGCCCCCTACGGGGCTAATTTTTTACATTCTAACTATCCCGAACATGTAAAACTTAATTTTCTTACCTAGTTTGAACTTTTATTTATTCCAGAATCTTGAATTTTCGTTTAAACTTGACAGCATTTTTGAATTAAATTTAATAGTAAATTAACTATTCTTTGAGGACGTACTTTATTATTTTTATGAACTAACAAGAATATGTAGCCTCGTTAGCTCAGCTGGTAGAGCGTTAGACTTTTAATCTAACGGTCAGGGGTTCGAGCCCCCTACGGGGCTAATTTTTTACATTCTAACTATCCCGAACATGTAAAACTTAATTTTCTTACCTAGTTTGAACTTTTATTTATTCCAGAATCTTGAATTTTCGTTTAAAATTGACAGCATTCTTGAATTAAATTTAATAGTAAATTAACTATTCTTTGAGGACGTACTTTATTATTTTTATGAAATAACAAGAATATGTAGCCTCGTTAGCTCAGCTGGTAGAGCGTTAGACTTTTAATCTAACGGTCAGGGGTTCGAGCCCCCTACGGGGCTAATTTTTTACATTCTAACTATCCCGAACATGTAAAACTTAATTTTCTTACCTAGTTTGAACTTTTATTTATTCCAGAATCTTGAATTTTCGTTTAAAATTGACAGCATTCTTGAATTAAATTTAATAGTAAATTAACTATTCTTTGAGGACGTACTTTATTATTTTTATGAAATAACAAGAATATGTAGCCTCGTTAGCTCAGCTGGTAGAGCGTTAGACTTTTAATCTAACGGTCAGGGGTTCGAGCCCCCTACGGGGCTAATTTTTACATTCTAACTATCCCGAACATGTAAAGCTTAATTTTCTTACCTAGTTTGAACTTTTATTTATTCCAGAATCTTGAATTTTCGTTTAAACTTGACAGCATTCTTGAATTAAATTTAAAAGTAAATTAACTATTCTTTGAGGACGTACTTTATTATTTTTATGAAATAACAAGAATATGTAGCCTCGTTAGCTCAGCTGGTAGAGCGTTAGACTTTTAATCTAACAGTCAGGGGTTGGAGCCCCCTACGGGGCTAATTTTTTACATTCTAACTATGCCGAACATGTAAAACTTAATTTTCTTACCTAGTTTGAACTTTTATTTATTCCAGAATCTTGAATTTTCGTTTAAAATTGACAGCATTCTTGAATTAAATTTAATAGTAAATTAACTATTCTTTGAGGACGTACTTTATTATTTTTATGAAATAACAAGAATATGTAGCCTCGTTAGCTCAGCTGGTAGAGCGTTAGACTTTTAATCTAACGGTCAGGGGTTCGAGCCCCCTACGGGGCTAATTTTTTACATTCTAACTATCCCGAACATGTAAAACTTAATTTTCTTACCTAGTTTGAACTTTTATTTATTCCAGAATCTTGAATTTTCGTTTAAAATTGACAGCATTCTTGAATTAAATTTAATAGTAAATTAACTATTCTTTGAGGACGTACTTTATTATTTTTATGAAATAACAAGAATATGTAGCCTCGTTAGCTCAGCTGGTAGAGCGTTAGACTTTTAATCTAACGGTCAGGGGTTCGAGCCCCCTACGGGGCTAATTTTTACATTCTAACTATCCCGAACATGTAAAGCTTAATTTTCTTACCTAGTTTGAACTTTTATTTATTCCAGAATCTTGAATTTTCGTTTAAACTTGACAGCATTCTTGAATTAAATTTAAAAGTAAATTAACTATTCTTTGAGGACGTACTTTATTATTTTTATGAAATAACAAGAATATGTAGCCTCGTTAGCTCAGCTGGTAGAGCGTTAGACTTTTAATCTAACAGTCAGGGGTTGGAGCCCCCTACGGGGCTAATTTTTTACATTCTAACTATCCCGAACATGTAAAACTTAATTTTCTTACCTAGTTTGAACTTTTATTTATTCCAGAATCTTGAATTTTCGTTTAAAATTGACAGCATTCTTGAATTAAATTTAATAGTAAATTAACTATTCTTTGAGGACGTACTTTATTATTTTTATGAAATAACAAGAATATGTAGCCTCGTTAGCTCAGCTGGTAGAGCGTTAGACTTTTAATCTAACGGTCAGGGGTTCGAGCCCCCTACGGGGCTAATTTTTTACATTCTAACTATCCCGAACATGTAAAACTTAATTTTCTTACCTAGTTTGAACTTTTATTTATTCCAGAATCTTGAATTTTCGTTTAAAATTGACTGCATTCTTGAATTAAATTTAATAGTAAATTAACTATTCTTTGAGGACGTACTTTATTATTTTTATGAAATAACAAGAATATGTAGCCTCGTTAGCTCAGCTGGTAGAGCGTTAGACTTTTAATCTAACGGTCAGGGGTTCGAGCCCCCTACGGGGCTAATTTTTCACATTCTAACTATCCCGAACATGTAAAACTTAATTTTCTTACCTAGTTTGAACTTTTATTTATTCCAGAATCTTGAATTTTCGTTTAAACTTGACAGCATTCTTGAATTAAATTTAATAGTAAATTAACTATTCTTTGAGGACGTACTTTATTATTTTTATGAAATAACAAGAATATGTAGCCTCGTTAGCTCAGCTGGTAGAGCGTTAGACTTTTAATCTAACAGTCAGGGGTTGGAGCCCCCTACGGGGCTAATTTTTTACATTCTAACTATCCCGAACATGTAAAACTTAATTTTCTTACCTAGTTTGAACTTTTATTTATTCCAGAATCTTGAATTTTCGTTTAAAATTGACAGCATTCTTGAATTAAATTTAATAGTAAATTAACTATTCTTTGAGGACGTACTTTATTATTTTTATGAAATAACAAGAATATGTAGCCTCGTTAGCTCAGCTGGTAGAGCGTTAGACTTTTAATCTAACGGTCAGGGATTCGAGCCTCCTACGGGGCTAATTTTTTACATTCCATCTGTCCCGAACATGTAGAATTTAATTTTCTTAGCTTGTTTGAACTTTTATTTATTCCAGAATCTTGATTTTTTCTTCAAATATACATCTTCTTGTATCAAATTTAGAAGTAAATTAACTATTCTTTGAGGACGTACTTTATTATTTTTATGAAATAACAAGAATATGTAGCCTCGTTAGCTCAGCTGGTAGAGCGTTAGACTTTTAATCTAACGGTCAGGGGTTCGAGCCCCCTACGGGGCTAATTTTTTACATTCTAACTATCCCGAACATGTAAAACTTAATTTTCTTACCTAGTTTGAACTTTTATTTATTCCAGAATCTTGAATTTTCGTTTAAAATTGACAGCATTCTTGAATTAAATTTAATAGTAAATTAACTATTCTTTGAGGACGTACTTTATTATTTTTATGAAATAACAAGAATATGTAGCCTCGTTAGCTCAGCTGGTAGAGCGTTAGACTTTTAATCTAACGGTCAGGGGTTCGAGCTCCCTACGGGGCTAATTTTTCACATTCTAACTATCCCGAACATGTAAAACTTAATTTTCTTACCTAGTTTGAACTTTTATTTATTCCAGAATCTTGAATTTTCGTTTAAACTTGACAGCATTCTTGAATTAAATTTAATAGTAAATTAACTATTCTTTGAGGACGTACTTTATTATTTTTATGAAATAACAAGAATATGTAGCCTCGTTAGCTCAGCTGGTAGAGCGTTAGACTTTTAATCTAACGGTCAGGGATTCGAGCCTCCTACGGGGCTAATTTTTTACATTCCATCTGTCCCGAACATGTAGAATTTAATTTTCTTAGCTTGTTTGAACTTTTATTTATTCCAGAATCTTGATTTTTTCTTCAAATATACATCTTCTTGTATCAAATTTAGAAGTAAATTAACTATTCTTTGAGGACGTACTTTATTATTTTTATGAAATAACAAGAATATGTAGCCTCGTTAGCTCAGCTGGTAGAGCGTTAGACTTTTATAGTAAATTAACTATTCTTTGAGGACGTACTTTATTGTTTTTATGAAATAACAAGAATATGTAGCCTCGTTAGCTCAGCTGGTAGAGCGTTAGACTTTTAATCTTACTGATAAGGGTGAAGCTTCTTGTATGCCTTCGAGGCTGGCTTCTGCTGACAAAGTTTCTTATTAGGGATATTCTTTTTGATTTTATCAGTGATTTTTGGGGGTTCTAAGGTTAGCGAATGTGGTTGATTAATAGGCGTAGAAGACGCTTGCGGGCTTTTTGTTAACCCGAGGGATTGGGAAGGTGCGTTATCAGTGATAACTGATAAGTTCGACGCGTTTGGGTCTTGGGTTACCGGTGAGGCAGATGCGGTTGTCGGCTTTTTTTTTTAATTTTTCGCAAATTTTTATTAGTATCAACTGAGCGTACCTTGGGATTTGTAGTTGGAGTTTGAGTGTTTTCGTCGGCTATGATGAAGTCCGGGTCTTCGTCGGTGTCGTCAGAAGGTGAAGTCGAATTGCAGCTTCGGCTTCTCGTCTGGTTGGTGCGGTTCTTCTAGTTGAACACTGAGAAGTCGAGTACGGCTTCGGGTACGACTTGCGACAGTAGCGTCACTGTTGATATTGGACGGGTAAAGGGCTGGGAAACCCGATGAGAATCTTTTGGCGACCTTTGTAGGACTCTTGGTTTGGAAAAACTGAGAATGCTGAGCTACGTGTGGGATGTTTACGAAAGGTGTGTAAGATTCTTTTAGATGTGTGTGAGGGAGAGAGAGAGATTCAGGAGCAAAAGAACAGGCGTGCTTCGCTGAGCGATGCGGAATGGTAAATGAGAAGGAGTTTTTCAAATCCTGGACAGCAATCTGACTCCGCCCATCTACCGTAAGCCTATTATAGTTCAGTTTCAACCTAATTTTTTTTCAAAACAATACAATTTGATACTGAAGATGATCAGAGAGAAGGAAATATCTATAGAGAATCACAAGTAACAGTCAAAACTATAAACGATTCCATATTGATTATCAAAACAACATGTATAGGAAAAAGATGATATCGATTGAAATTCAACAAAAATGAAAATTGCCAACAGCGCCCACGATATCCACGATGTCTAGGAATTCAGAACAACAGCTTTTAGGTGCACCAACGCACAGTAGTTCAAAGTATATTCTGTTTATACTGATAAAGCTTCTAGCTATTAATCACTATGCATATTAACCCAAAGTGCCTGTCCATCAAAATGAGTCTTCGGATCCTTTGATTTCTGTCTTCATCTGATTCTCTACAGATATTTCCTTCTCTTTAATCATCTTCAGTATTGAATTGTATTGTTTCGAAAATTTTCATTTTTGTTGGAATTTCAATGCTTTTGCACTGATAAACTATTAATATGCCTTGTGTTACGTACACTATTTTTCTTTTAGTCTACTTGGACCCGCGGATTGGACCCATCGGGGTTCTTAATAGAATGTCGAAATTCATGTTGGAATGAACTCTTATCTGAATCAGATTCTTTTTATTTTCCTCACTGAATAGATAGCGAGAATCCAAAATTAGAAGAATAGGGTCTTGAGAGGCCCGTTATGATTAATATTTCTGCTTAAACGATTTGCCTGGCCTCACACAGAACACATATCGAAGGTTAATTCGATAAGAACATTTATTCTATGCCAACGGCCAAAGAAGTTGAACAAAGAATACTTAGACACGTCTTCTCACGATAGTATAGTTCCTTTTAGTCTTTTTAATTTTAAAAACATAAATATTCATTTATTAAGCATAAATCAAATACATATGATATTCCGTAATTATTGTAATATTTGTTTTTTTCTTTTCAGAGTTTGATCCTAATTGTTTTTCTTTTATCTGTGTTGTGGTTATGTTCTTGCGATGATTACAAATAACTTTTCAAGTTTATTTTGGCTAAGGTTCTATAACTTTACAATAACTCTTAACGATCTCCCTCAATGTTTGTGATGGAACCGATACTTTTTTACAAAACTACATCAACCATCACCGAATTTCTCAATTCTTCAGTTTTCAGTTATAGAAGCTTACGATTAGATTATCAATATACATATATACATGTATATATAGATTAAATATGAACCATGAAATGAAAAAAGTACCATTTCACACACATATTGAATATGGTATTCAAAAAAAATTTTAACAAGTAACATTTAATGTTTTATTTAGTTTTTCATATTTTTCCAGCATAACAAACAGAAAAGTTTCAAAACAATACAATTTAATACTGAAGATGATCGGAGAGAAGGAAATATCTATAAAGAATCACAAGTAACAGTCAAAACTATAAACAATTCCATATTGATTATCAAAACAACATGTATAGGGAAAAGATGATATCGACTGAAATTCCAACAAAAATGAAAATTGCCAACAGCGCCCACGATTTCCACGATGTCTAGGAATTCAGAACGACAGCTTTCAGGTGCACCAACGCACAGTATGTCAGCAGCTGATTTGTTCAGCTTGTCAATCGGGTTCTTGATAAGCTAAAAAGAAAAAAATGGATTTATTTGCTTCATTTGACAAAAAATATACTCACTGTAATGGTCACGTTGAACAACGTCTCACAGTTTTCGCAGCTGAACACGTTTATCGGTAGCTCGTTACCGTCAGCATCACTAAACAAGATACATTTTAGGGGGATGAGAGGCACAGCTAATTATGACAAACAACTCACCGATCTTCGCTCATTCTCAAAACATGGGCACACGAGAATCCCCTATTGACGTCATCTGTCTTTCGCGGAAAGATAATGTCGTTCACGCTGAATGCGATGTCCTTAGCCGAGAGAAACAGCTTCAAACAGGCTATCTCTGTAATTGAAATGTTGAAAACCTTTGAAAAATGTACGAAAATAACTTCCGAACCGGCATCTGCAAGGGCTGCAGGGCACTACTCGCAGTTCGGAAAACTGAAAAAAATATTATTAAAAAGAAATGAAAAAACTATAGAAAGCGAAAATCACTCGAACCATGAGCACTGCGCTCCGACAAAGCACACAAGAAGTAATGCCTTCCACATATTCGGTTGATGGGGAGAACTGGGCTCAAGCCTTTTATGCGCTCTCCATTGTTCAAAGTATATTCTGTTTGTACTGATAAAGCTTCTAGCTATTAATCACTATGCATATTAACCCAAAGTGCCTGTCCATCAAAATGAGTCTTCGGATCCTTTGATTTCTGTCTTCATCTGATTCTCTATAGATATTTCCTTCTCTTTAATCATCTTCAGTATTGAATTGTATTGTTTCGAAAATTTTCATTTTTGTTGGAATTTCAATCGATATCATCTTTTCCCTATACATGTTGTTTTGAGAATCAATATGGAATTGTTTATAGTTTTGACTGTTACTGTGATTTTCAATAGATATTTCCTTCTCTCTAATCATCTTCAGTATTGAATTGAATTGTTTCGAAAATTTTCATTTTTGTTGGAATTTCAATTGATATCACCTTTTCCTTTGGGGAGAAAAAATATCTATAGAGAATGACAAGTAACAATCAAAACTATAGACAATTTCATATTGATTCTCCAAACAACATGTATAGGGAAAAGATGATATCGATTGAAATTCCAACAAAAATGAAAATTTTCGAAACAATTAAATTCAATATTGAAGATGATTAAAGAGAAGGAAATATCTTTAGAGAATCACAAATAACAGTCAAAACTATAAACAATTCCATATTTATTCTCAAAACAACATGTATAGGGAAAAGATGATATCGATTGAAAATCCAACAAAAATGAAAATTTTCGAAACAATTCAATTCAATACTGAAGATGATTAGAGAGAAGGAAATATCTATAGAGAATCACAGTAACAGTCAAAACTATAAACAATTCCATATTTATTCTTAAAACAACATGTATAGGGAAAAGATGATATCGATTGAAATTCCAACAAAAATGAAAATTTTCGAAACAATTAAATTCAATATTGAAGATGATTAAAGAGAAGGAAATATCTTTAGAGAATCACAAATAACAGTCAAAACTATAAACAATTCCATATTTATTCTCAAAACAACATGTATAGGGAAAAGATGATATCGATTGAAAATCCAACAAAAATGAAAATTTTCGAAACAATTCAATTCAATACTGAAGATGATCGGAGAGAAGGAAATATCTATAGAGAATCACAAGTAACAGTCAAAACTATAAACAATTCCATATTGATTCTCCAAACAACATGTATAGGGAAAAGATGATATCGATTGAAATTCCAACAAAAATGAAAATTTTCGAAACAATTAAATTCAATATTGAAGATGATTAAAGAGAAGGAAATATCTTTAGAGAATCACAAATAACAGTCAAAACTATAAACAATTCCATATTTATTCTCAAAACAACATGTATAGGGAAAAGATGATATCGATTGAAAATCCAACAAAAATGAAAATTTTCGAAACAATTCAATTCAATACTGAAGATGATTAGAGAGAAGGAAATATCTATAGAGAATCACAGTAACAGTCAAAACTATAAACAATTCCATATTTATTCTTAAAACAACATGTATAGGGAAAAGATGATATCGATTGAAATTCGAACAAAAATGAAAATTTTCGAAACAATTCAATACTGAAGATGATTAGAGATAAAGAAATATCTATAGAAAATGACAAGTAACAGTTAAAATTATAAGGGAGAACTGACGCTCAAGCCCTTGAAGAATTTTCCTTTTATGCGCTGTCGATTGTTCAAAGTATATTCTGTTTATACTGATAAAACATCTACCTATCAATCACTATGCATGTTGTTTTGAGAATCAATATGGAATTGTTTCTAATTTTGACTGTCACTTTTGATTCTCTATAGATATTTCCTTCTCTTTAATCATCTTCAATATTGAATTGAATTGTTTCGAAAATTTTCATTTTTGTTTGAATTTCAATCGATATCATCTTTTCCCTAAAAAAAATGAGAGCGCATAAAAGGCTTGAGCCCAGTTCTCCCCATCAACCGAATATGTGGAAGGCATTACTTCTTGTGTGCTTCGTCGGAGCGCAGTGCTCATGGTTCGAGTGATTTTCGCTTTCTATAGTTTTTTCATTTCTTTTTAATAATATTTTTTAGTTTTCCGGACTGCGAGTAGTGCTCTGCAGCCCTTGTAGATGCCGGTTTGGTAGTTATTTTCGTACATTTTTCAAAGGTTTTCAACATTTCAATTACGGAGATAGCCCGTTTGAAGCTGTTTCTCTCGGCTAAGGACATCGCATTCAGCGTGAACGACATTATCTTTCCGCGAAAGACAGATGACGTCAATAGGGGATTCTCGTGTGCCCATGTTTTGAGAATGAGCGAAGATCGGTAAGTTGTTTGTCATAATTAGCTGTGCCTCTCATCCCTCTAAAATGTATCTTGTTTAGTGATGCTGACGGTAACGAGCTACCGAGAAACGTGTTCAGCTGCGAAAGCTGTGAAACGTTGTTCAACGTGACCATTACAGTGAGTATATTTTTTGTCAAATGAAGCAAATAAATCCATTTTTTTCTTTTTAGCTTATCAAGAACCCGATTGACAAGCTGAACAAATCAGCTGTTGACATACTGTGCGTTGGTGCACCTGAAAGCTGTCGTTCTGAATTCCTAGACATCGTGGAAATCGTGGGCGCTGTTGGCAATTTTCATTTTTGTTGGAATTTCAATCGATATCATCGTTTCCCTATACATGTTGTTTTGATAATCAATATGGAATTGTTTATAGTTTTGACTGTTACTTGTGATTCTCTATAGATATTTCCTTCTCTCCGATCATCTTCAGTATTAAATTGTATTGTTTTGAAACTTTTCTGTTTGTTATGCTGGAAAAATAAGAATAAAACATTAAATGTTACTTGTTAAAATTTTTTTTGAATACCATAGTCAATATGTGTGTGAAATGGTACTTTTTTCATTTGATGGTTCATATTTAATCTATATATACATGTATATATGTATATTGATATTCTAATCGTAAGCTTCTATAACTGAAAACTGAAGAATTGAGAAATTCGGTGATGGTCGATGTAGTTTTGTAAAAAAGTATCGGTTTCATCACAAACATTGAGGGAGATCGTTAAGAGTTATTGTAAAGTTATAGAACCTTAGCCAAAATAAACTTGAAAAGTTATTTGTAATCATCGCAAGAACATAACCACAACACAGATAAAAGAAAAACAATTAGGATCAAACTCTGAAAAGAAAAAAACAAATATTACAATAATTACGGAATATCATATGTATTTGATTTATGCTTAATAAATGAATATTTATGTTTTTAAAATTAAAAAGACTAAAAGGAACTATACTATCGTGAGAAGACGTGTCTAAGTATTCTTTGTTCAACTTCTTTGGCCGTTGGCGAAGAATAAACGTTCTTATCGAATTAACCTTCGATATGTGCTCATTTGGTTCACAATAATGTTAACCGATTTTCGAGACCTGAGGTAGAATCTGGTTTGCTAGCTCCTTCTCACGGGTTGACCTGCTTTTGCACTGCTGGCGTGAACCGCCCATTCCCTTTGGGTGATAATGATCGTTTTCATCGAATTAACCTTCGATATGTATTTCCTTCATAACATGATGATTAATGCAATTATCGTCACAGTATTATTACATACTTGTATCAAAGGAAAACAGCTGACCATTGCAGTTGCTACTATAAAACTTATGCAGATAGTTTTTAAGACATTCATATAAAAAATTCAGTTTTACATGTTCGGGACAGATAGAATGTAAAAAACTAGCCCCGTAGGGGGCTCGAACCCCTGACCGTTAGATTAAAAGTCTAACGCTCTACCAGCTGAGCTAACGAGGCTACACATGCTCATAACTTCATAAAAATAATGAAGTACTTTCTCATAGAATAGTATATTTACTTCTAAATTTGATTCAAAAAGATGTATATTTGAAGAAAAATTCAAGATTCTGGAATAAATAAAAGTTCAAACAAGCTAAGAAAATTAAATTCTACATGTTCGGGACAGATAGAATATAAAAAATTAGCCCCGTAGGAGGCTCGAATCCCTGACCGTTAGATTAAAAGTCTAACGCTCTACCAGCTGAGCTAACGAGGCTACATATCGGCACTATTTCATAAAATTATTGAAGTACTTCCTCATAGAATAGTATATTTACTTCTAATTTTGATTCAAAAAGATGTATATTTGAAGAAAAATTCAAGATTCTGGAATAAATAAAATTTTAAACAAGCTAAGAAAATTAAGTTTTACATATTCGAGACAGATAGAATGTAAAAAATTAGCCCCGTAGGGGGCTCGAACCCCTGACCGTTAGATTAAAAGTCTAACGCTCTACCAGCTGAGCTAACGAGGCTACATATCGGCACTATTTCATAAAATTATTGAAGTACTTCCTCATAGAATAGTATATTTACTTCTAAATTTAATACAAGAAGATGTATATTTGAAGAAAAATTCAAGATTCTGGAATAAATAAAAGTTCAAACAAGCTAAGAAAATTAAATTCTACATGTTCGGGACAGATAGAATGTAAAAAATTAGCCCCGTAGGAGGCTCGAACCCCTGACCGTTAGATTAAAAGTCTAACGCTCTACCAGCTGAGCTAATGAGGCTACACATCCTCCTAACTTCATAAAATTATTGAAGTATCTACTCATAGAATAGTATATTTACTTCTAAATTTAATACAAGAAGATGTATATTTGAAGAAAAATTCAAGATTCTGGAATAAATAAAAGTTCAAACAAGGTAAGAAAATTAAGTTTTACATGTTCGGGACAGATAGAATGTAAAAAATTAGCCCCGTAGGGGGCTCGAACCCCTGACCGTTAGATTAAAAGTCTAACGCTCTACCAGCTGAGCTAACGAGGCTACATATTGCGACCATTTCATAAAAATAATGAAGTACTTTCTCATAGAATAGTATACTTACTTCTAAATTTAATTCAAAAAGGTGTATATTTGAAGAAAAATTCAAGATTCTGGAATAAATAAATAAAAAAATAAAAAATATAAAAAATATATTCTTTTGGCAACCTTTGTAGGACTCTTGGTTTGGAAAAACTGAGAATGCTGAGCTACGTGTGGGATGTTTACGAAAGGTGCGTAAGATTCATTTAGATGTGTGTGAGGGAGAGAGAGAGATTCAGGAGCAAAAGAACAGGTGTGCTTCGCTGAGCGATGCGGAGGGTAAATGAGAAGAAGTTTTTCAAATCCTGGCCAGCAATCTGACTCCGCCCATTTACCGTAAGCCTATTATAGTTTCAACCTAATTTTTTTTCAAAACAATACAATTTGATACTGAAGATGATCAGAGAGAAGGAAATATCTATAGAGAATCACAAGTAACAGTCAAAACTATAAACGATTCCATATTGATTATCAAAACAACATGTATAGGAAAAAGATGATATCGATTGAAATTCCAACAAAAATGAAAATTGCCAACAGCGCCCACGATATCCACGATGTCTAGGAATTCAGAACAACAGCTTTTAGGTGCACCAACGCACAGTATGTCAACAGCTGATTTGTTCAGCTTGTCAATCGGGTTCTTGATAAGCTAAAAAGAAAAAAATGGATTTATTTGCTTCATTTGACAAAAAATATACTCACTGTAATGGTCACGTTGAACAACGTCTCACAGTTTTCGCAGCTGAACACGTTTCTCGGTAGCTCGTTACCGTCAGCATCACTAAACAAGATACATTTTAGGGGCATGAGAGGCACAGCTAATTATGACAAACAACTTACCGATCTTCGCACATTCTCAAAACATGGGCACACCAGAATCCCCTATTGACGTCATCTGTCTTTCGCGGGAAGATAATGTCGTTCACGCTGAATGCGATGTCTTTAGCCGAGAGAAACAGCTTCAAACAGGCTATCTCTGTAATTGAAATGTTGAAAACCTTTGAAAAATGTACGAAAATAACTACCGAACCGGCATCTACAAGGGCTGCAGAGCACTACTCGCAGTCCGGAAAACTGAAAAAAATATTATTAAAAAGAAATGAAAAAACTATAGAAAGCGAAAATCACTCTAACCATGAGCACTGCGCTCCGACAAAGCACACAAAAAGTAATACCTTCCACATATTCGGTTGATGGGGAGAACTGGGCTCAAGCCTTTTATGCGCTCTCCATTGTTCAAAGTATATTCTGTTTATACTGATAAAGCTTCTAGCTATTAATCACTATGCATATTAACCCAAAGTGCCTGTCCATCAAAATGAGTCTTCGGATCCTTTGATTTCTGTCTTCATCTGATTCTCTATAGATATTTCCTTCTCTTTAATCATCTTCAGTATTGAATTGTATTGTTTCGAAAATTTTCATTTTTGTTGGAATTTCAATGCTTTTGCACTGATAAACTATTAATATGCCTTGTGTTACGTACACTATTTTTCTTTTAGTCTACTTGGACTTCCCGCGGATTGGACCCATCGGGGTTCTTAATAGAATTTCGAAATTCATGTTGGAATGAACTCTTATCTGAATCAGATTCTTTATATTTTCCTCACTGAATAGATAGCGAGAATCCAAAATTAGAAGAATAGGGTCTTGAGAGGCCCGTTATGATTAATATTTCTGCTTAAATGATTTGCCTGGCCTCACACAGAACACATATCGAAGGTTAATTCGATAAGAACATTTATTCTATGCCAACGGCCAAAGAAGTTGAACAAAGAATACTTAGACACGTCTTCTCACGATAGTATAGTTCCTTTTAGTCTTTTTAATTTTAAAAACATAAATATTCATTTATTAAGCATAAATCAAATACATATGATATTCCGTAATTATTGTAATATTTGTTTTTTTCTTTTCAGAGTTTGATCCTAATTGTTTTTCTTTTATCTGTGTTGTGGTTATGTTCTTGCGATGATTACAAATAACTTTTCAAGTTTATTTTGGCTAAGGTTCTATAACTTTACAATAACTCTTAACGATCTCCCTCAATGTTTGTGATGGAACCGATACTTTTTTACAAAACTACATCAACCATCACCGAATTTCTCAATTCTTCAGTTTTCAGTTATAGAAGCTTACGATTAGAATATCAATATACATATATACATGTATATATAGATTAAATATGAACCATGAAATGTAAAAAGTACCATTTCACACACATATTGAATATGGTATTCAAAAAAAATTTTAACAAGTAACATTTAATGTTTTATTCTCATTTTTCCAGCATAACAAACAGAAAAGTTTCAAAACAATACAATTTAATACTGAAGATGATCGGAGAGAAGGAAATATCTATAAAGAATCACAAGTAACAGTCAAAACTATAAACAATTCCATATTGATTATCAAAACAACATGTATAGGGAAAAGATGATATCGACTGAAATTCCAACAAAAATGAAAATTGCCAACAGCGCCCACGATTTCCACGATATCTAGGAATTCAGAACGACAGCTTTCAGGTGCACCAACGCACAGTATGTCAACAGCTGATTTGTGCAGCTTGTCAATCGGGTTCTTGATAAGCTAAAAAGAAAAAAAATGGATTTATTTGCTTCATTTGACAAAAAATATACTCACTGTAATGGTCACGTTGAACAACGTCTCACAGCTTTCGCAGCTGAACACGTTTCTCGGTAGCTCGTTATCGTCAGCATCACTAAACAAGATACATTTTAGAGGGATGAGAGGCACAGCTAATTATGACAAACAACTTACCGATCTTCGCTCATTCTCAAAACATGGGCACACGAGAATCCCCTATTGACGTCATCTGTCTTTCGCGGAAAGATAATGTCGTTCACGCTGAATGCGATGTCCTTAGCCGAGAGAAACAGCTTCAAACGGGCTATCTCCGTAATTGAAATGTTGAAAACCTTTGAAAAATGTACGAAAATAACTACCGAACCGGCATCTGCAAAGGCTGCAGGGCACTACTCGCAGTCCGGAAAACTGAAAAAAATATTATTAAAAAGAAATGAAAAAACTATAGAAAGCGAAAATCACTCGAACCATGAGCACTGCGCTCCGACAAAGCACACAAGAAGTAATGCCTTCCACATATTCGGTTGATGGGGAGAACTGGGCTCAAGCCTTTTATGCGCTCTCCATTGTTCAAAGTATATTCTGTTTATACTGATAAAGCTTCTAGCTATTAATCACTATGCATATTAACCCAAAGTGCCTGTCCATCAAAATGAGTCTTCGGATCCTTTGATTTCTGTCTTCATCTGATTCTCTATAGATATTTCCTTCTCTTTAATCATCTTCAGTATTGAATTGTATTGTTTCGAAAATTTTCATTTTTGTTGGAATTTCAATGCTTTTGCACTGATAAACTATTAATATGCCTTGTGTTACGTACACTATTTTTCTTTTAGTCTACTTGGACTTCCCGCGGATTGGACCCATCGGGGTTCTTAATAGAATTTCGAAATTCATGTTGGAATGAACTCTTATCTGAATCAGATTCTTTATATTTTCCTCACTGAATAGATAGCGAGAATCCAAAATTAGAAGAATAGGGTCTTGAGAGGCCCGTTATGATTAATATTTCTGCTTAAACGATTTGCCTGGCCTCACACAGAACACATATCGAAGGTTAATTCGATAAGAACATTTATTCTATGCCAACGGCCAAAGAAGTTGAACAAAGAATACTTAGACACGTCTTCTCACGATAGTATAGTTCCTTTTAGTCTTTTTAATTTTAAAAACATAAATATTCATTTATTAAGCATAAATCAAATACATATGATATTCCGTAATTATTGTAATATTTGTTTTTTTCTTTTCAGAGTTTGATCCTAATTGTTTTTCTTTTATCTGTGTTGTGGTTATGTTCTTGCGATGATTACAAATAACTTTTCAAGTTTATTTTGGCTAAGGTTCTATAACTTTACAATAACTCTTAACGATCTCCCTCAATGTTTGTGATGGAACCGATACTTTTTTACAAAACTACATCAACCATCACCGAATTTCTCAATTCTTCAGTTTTCAGTTATAGAAGCTTACGATTAGAATATCAATATACATATATACATGTATATATAGATTAAATATGAACCATGAAATGTAAAAAGTACCATTTCACACACATATTGAATATGGTATTCAAAAAAATTTTAACAAGTAACATTTAATGTTTTATTCTCATTTTTCCAGCATAACAAACAGAAAAGTTTCAAAACAATACAATTTAATACTGAAGATGATCGGAGAGAAGGAAATATCTATAAAGAATCACAAGTAACAGTCAAAACTATAAACAATTCCATATTGATTATCAAAACAACATGTATAGGGAAAAGATGATATCGACTGAAATTCCAACAAAAATGAAAATTGCCAACAGCGCCCACGATTTCCACGATGTCTAGGAATTCAGAACGACAGCTTTCAGGTGCACCAACGCACAGTATGTCAACAGCTGATTTGTGCAGCTTGTCAATCGGGTTCTTGATAAGCTAAAAAGAAAAAAAATGGATTCATTTGCTTCATTTGACAAAAAATATACTCACTGTAATGGTCACGTTGAACAACGTCTCACAGCTTTCGCAGCTGAACACGTTTCTCGGTAGCTCGTTATCGTCAGCATCACTAAACAAGATACATTTTAGAGGGATGAGAGGCACAGCTAATTATGACAAACAACTTACCGATCTTCGCTCATTCTCAAAACATGGGCACACGAGAATCCCCTATTGACGTCATCTGTCTTTCGCGGAAAGATAATGTCGTTCACGCTGAATGCGATGTCCTTAGCCGAGAGAAACAGCTTCAAACGGGCTATCTCCGTAATTGATATGTTGAAAACCTTTGAAAAATGTACGAAAATAACTACCGAACCGGCATCTGCAAAGGCTGCAGGGCGCTACTCGCAGTCCGGAAAACTGAAAAAAATATTATTAAAAAGAAATGAAAAAACTATAGAAAGCGAAAATCACTCGAACCATGAGCACTGCGCTCCGACAAAGCACACAAGAAGTAATGCCTTCCACATATTCGGTTGATGGGGAGAACTGGGCTCAAGCCTTTTATGCGCTCTCCATTGTTCAAAGTATATTCTGTTTATACTGATAAAGCTTCTAGCTATTAATCACTATGCATATTAACCCAAAGTGCCTGTCCATCAAAATGAGTCTTCGGATCCTTTGATTTCTGTCTTCATCTGATTCTCTATAGATATTTCCTTCTCTTTAATCATCTTCAGTATTGAATTGTATTGTTTCGAAAATTTTCATTTTTGTTGGAATTTCAATGCTTTTGCACTGATAAACTATTAATATGCCTTGTGTTACGTACACTATTTTTCTTTTAGTCTACTTGGACTTCCCGCGGATTGGACCCATCGGGATTCTTAATAGAATTTCGAAATTCATGTTGGAATGAACTCTTATCTGAATCAGATTCTTTATATTTTCCTCACTGAATAGATAGCGAGAATCCAAAATTAGAAGAATAGGGTCTTGAGAGGCCCGTTATGATTAATATTTCTGCTTAAACGATTTGCCTGGCCTCACACAGAACACATATCGAAGGTTAATTCGATAAGAACATTTATTCTATGCCAACGGCCAAAGAAGTTGAACAAAGAATACTTAGACACGTCTTCTCACGATAGTATAGTTCCTTTTAGTCTTTTTAATTTTAAAAACATAAATATTCATTTATTAAGCATAAATCAAATACATATGATATTCCGTAATTATTGTAATATTTGTTTTTTTCTTTTCAGAGTTTGATCCTAATTGTTTTTCTTTTATCTGTGTTGTGGTTATGTTCTTGCGATGATTACAAATAACTTTTCAAGTTTATTTTGGCTAAGGTTCTATAACTTTACAATAACTCTTAACGATCTCCCTCAATGTTTGTGATGGAACCGATACTTTTTTACAAAACTACATCAACCATCACCGAATTTCTCAATTCTTCAGTTTTCAGTTATAGAAGCTTACGATTAGAATATCAATATACATATATACATGTATATATAGATTAAATATGAACCATGAAATGTAAAAAGTACCATTTCACACACATATTGAATATGGTATTCAAAAAAAATTTTAACAAGTAACATTTAATGTTTTATTCTCATTTTTCCAGCATAACAAACAGAAAAGTTTCAAAACAATACAATTTAATACTGAAGATGATCGGAGAGAAGGAAATATCTATAAAGAATCACAAGTAACAGTCAAAACTATAAACAATTCCATATTGATTATCAAAACAACATGTATAGGGAAAAGATGATATCGACTGAAATTCCAACAAAAATGAAAATTGCCAACAGCGCCCACGATTTCCACGATGTCTAGGAATTCAGAACGACAGCTTTCAGGTGCACCAACGCACAGTATGTCAACAGCTGATTTGTGCAGCTTGTCAATCGGGTTCTTGATAAGCTAAAAAGAAAAAAAATGGATTTATTTGCTTCATTTGACAAAAAATATACTCACTGTAATGGTCACGTTGAACAACGTCTCACAGCTTTCGCAGCTGAACACGTTTCTCGGTAGCTCGTTATCGTCAGCATCACTAAACAAGATACATTTTAGAGGGATGAGAGGCACAGCTAATTATGACAAACAACTTACCGATCTTCGCTCATTCTCAAAACATGGGCACACGAGAATCCCCTATTGACGTCATCTGTCTTTCGCGGAAAGATAATGTCGTTCACGCTGAATGCGATGTCCTTAGCCGAGAGAAACAGCTTCAAACGGGCTATCTCCGTAATTGAAATGTTGAAAACCTTTGAAAAATGTACGAAAATAACTACCGAACCGGCATCTGCAAAGGCTGCAGGGCACTACTCGCAGTCCGGAAAACTGAAAAAAATATTATTAAAAAGAAATGAAAAAACTATAGAAAGCGAAATTCACTCGAACCATGAGCACTGCGCTCCGACAAAGCACACAAGAAGTAATGCCTTCCACATATTCGGTTGATGGGGAGAACTGGGCTCAAGCCTTTTATGCGCTCTCCATTGTTCAAAGTATATTCTGTTTATACTGATAAAGCTTCTAGCTATTAATCACTATGCATATTAACCCAAAGTGCCTGTCCATCAAAATGAGTCTTCGGATCCTTTGATTTCTGTCTTCATCTGATTCTCTATAGATATTTCCTTCTCTTTAATCATCTTCAGTATTGAATTGTATTGTTTCGAAAATTTTCATTTTTGTTGGAATTTCAATCGATATCATCTTTTCCCTATACATGTTGTTTTGAGAATCAATATGGAATTGTTTATAGTTTTGACTGTTACTGTGATTTTCAATAGATATTTCCTTCTCTCTAATCATCTTCAGTATTGAATTGAATTGTTTCGAAAATTTTCATTTTTGTTGGAATTCCAATTGATATCACCTTTTCCTTTGGGGAGAAGAAAATATCTATAGAGAATGACAAGTAACAATCAAAACTATAGACAATTTCATATTGATTCTCAAAACAACATGTATAGGGAAAAGATGATATCGATTGAAATTCCAACAAAAATGAAAATTTTCGAAACAATTAAATTCAATATTGAAGATGATTAAAGAGAAGGAAGTATCTTTAGAGAATCACAAATAACAGTCAAAACTATAAACAATTCCATATTTATTCTCAAAACAACATGTATAGGGAAAAGATGATATCGATTGAAATTCCAACAAAAATGAAAATTTTCGAAACAATTCAATTCAATACTGAAGATGATTAGAGAGAAGGAAATATCTATAGAAAATCACAGTAACAGTCAAAACTATAAACAATTCCATATTTATTCTTAAAACAACATGTATAGGGAAAAGATGATATCGATTGAAATTCGAACAAAAATGAAAATTTTCCAAACAATTCAATACTGAAGATGATTAGAGATAAAGAAATATCTATAGAAAATGACAAGTAACAGTTAAAATTATAAGGGAGAACTGACGCTCAAGCCCTTGAAGAATTTTCCTTTTATGCGCTGTCGATTGTTCAAAGTATATTCTGTTTATACTGATAAAACATCTACCTATCAATCACTATGCATGTTGTTTTGAGAATCAATATGGAATTGTTTCTAATTTTGACTGTCACTTTTGATTCTCTATAGATATTTCCTTCTCTTTAATCATCTTCAATATTGAATTGTTATTTGAAAGTTATTTGTAATCATCGAAAGAACATAACCACAACACAGATAAAAAAAAACAATTAGGATCAAACTCTGAAAAGAAAAAAACAAATATTACAATAATTACGGAATATCATATGTATTTGATTTATGCTTAATAAATGAATATTTATGTTTTTAAAATTAAAAAGACTAAAAGGAACTATACTATCGTGAGAAGACGTGTCTAAGTATTCTTTGTTCAACTTCTTTGGCCGTTGGCGAAGAATAAACGTTCTTATCGAATTAACCTTCGATATGTGTTCATTTGGTTCACAATAATGTTAACCGATTTTCGAGACCTGAGGTAGAATCTGGTTTGCTAGCTCCTTCTCACAGGTTGACCTGCTTTTGCACTGCTGGCGTGAACCGCCCATTCCCTTTGGGTGATAATGATCGTTTTCATCGAATTAACCTTCGATATGTATTTCCTTCATAACATGATGATTAATGCAATTATCGTCACAGTATTATTACATACTTGTATCAAAGGAAAACAGCTGACCATTGCAGTTGCTACTATAAAACTTATGCAGATAGTTTTTAAGACATTCATATAAAAAATTAAGTTTTACATGTTCGGGACAGATAGAATGTAAAAAATTAGCCCCGTAGGGGGCTCGAACCCCTGACCGTTAGATTAAAAGTCTAACGCTCTACCAGCTGAGCTAACGAGGCTACATATCGCCACTATTTCATAACATTATTGAAGTACTTCCTCATAGAATAGTATATTTACTTCTAATTTTGATTCAAAAAGATGTATATTTGAAGAAAAATTCAAGATTCTGGAATAAATAAAATTTTAAACAAGCTAAGAAAATTAAGTTTTACATGTTCGGGACAGATAGAATGTAAAAAATTAGCCCCGTAGGGGGCTCGAACCCCTGACCGTTAGATTAAAAGTCTAACGCTCTACCAGCTGAGCTAACGAGGCTACATATCGGCACTATTTCATAAAATTATTGAAGTACTTCCTCATAGAATAGTATATTTACTTCTAAATTTAATACAAGAAGATGTATATTTGAAGAAAAATTCAAGATTCTGGAATAAATAAAAGTTCAAACAAGCTAAGAAAATTAAATTCTACATGTTCGGGACAGATAGAATGTAAAAAATTAGCCCCGTAGGAGGCTCGAATCCCTGACCGTTAGATTAAAAGTCTAACGCTCTACCAGCTGAGCTAATGAGGCTACACATCCTCCTAACTTCATAAAATTATTGAAGTACCTACTCATAGAATAGTATATTTACTTCTAATTTTGATTCAAAAAGATGTATATTTGAAGAAAAATTCAAGATTCTGGAATAAATAAAATTTTAAACAAGCTAAGAAAATTAAGTTTTACATGTTCGGGACAGATAGAATGTAAAAAATTAGCCCCGTAGGGGGCTCGAACCCCTGACCGTTAGATTAAAAGTCTAACGCTCTACCAGCTGAGCTAACGAGGCTACATATCGGCACTATTTCATAAAATTATTGAAGTACTTCCTCATAGAATAGTATATTTACTTCTAAATTTAATACAAGAAGATGTATATTTGAAGAAAAATTCAAGATTCTGGAATAAATAAAAGTTCAAACAAGCTAAGAAAATTAAATTCTACATGTTCGGGACAGATAGAATGTAAAAAATTAGCCCCGTAGGAGGCTCGAATCCCTGACCGTTAGATTAAAAGTCTAACGCTCTACCAGCTGAGCTAATGAGGCTACACATCCTCCTAACTTCATAAAATTATTGAAGTACCTACTCATAGAATAGTATATTTACTTCTAAATTTAATACAAGAAGATGTATATTTGAAGAAAAATTCAAGATTCTGGAATAAATAAAAGTTCAAACTAGGTAAGAAAATTAAGTTTTACATGTTCGAGATAGTTAGAATGTAAAAAATTAGCTCCGTAGGGGGGTCGAACCCCTGACCGTTAGATTAAAAGTCTAACGCTCTACCAGCTGAGCTAACGAGGCTACATATCGGCACTATTTCATAAAATTATTGAAGTACTTCCTCATAGAATAGTATATTTACTTCTAATTTTGATTCAAAAAGATGTATATTTGAAGAAAAATTCAAGATTCTGGAATAAATAAAATTTTAAACAAGCTAAGAAAATTAAGTTTTACATATTCGAGACAGATAGAATGTAAAAAATTAGCCCCGTAGGGGGCTCGAACCCCTGACCGTTAGATTAAAAGTCTAACGCTCTACCAGCTGAGCTAACGAGGCTACATATCGGCACTATTTCATAAAATTATTGAAGTACTTCCTCATAGAATAGTATATTTACTTCTAAATTTAATACAAGAAGATGTATATTTGAAGAAAAATTCAAGATTCTGGAATAAATAAAAGTTCAAACAAGGTAAGAAAATTAAGTTTTACATTTTCGGGACAGATAGAATGTAAAAAATTAGCCCCGTAAGGGGCTCGAACCCGTGACCGTTAGATTAAAAGTCTAACGCTCTACCAGCTGAGCTAACGAGGCTACATATCGGCACCATTTCATAAAAATAATGAAGTACTTCCTCATACAATAGTATTGTAGTGACTTGTGCTACATCCGGTAGCAAAGTACTTTGTGCTGGTGAGGTTCTGAAAAAATTAATGCAAGTTTTGAACAACATGAACACAACCAGCACAATGGTTTTATCACCCTCACCAATCGGGGTACCAACTTCTCATTCATCATCTTATTCAAAATTTCATAATCACCGCTCTTCTTCCTCTCCAATAAGGAATAAAAAATTCCATAAAAATCCAATTAATCATTCTAATAAAAAACTGTTAAATCAATTTTCCAATTTTAAAATTACGGGACAATCTTGTTTATTATGTTCCAAAGCGCACAAAACTTTTTTATGCGATTCTTTCGCTACAACTCATAGCAAAATATCAGCTGCCCGTACAAAAAATTTATGCCTCAACTGTTTGAGACCAGGACATTTAACAAAAGAATGTAACAGCTCCTATAGCTGCAAACACTGCTCAAAAAAGCATCATTCTTCGTTATGTCTTGATCACCAAAACAAGGAAACGGCAGTACCCGCAACTGAAATGTCAGAAGCTATGGAAAACATCAAGATCCACTGCCTACTAATTTTGGTCTTTGTCTAGGAAGATTAAAACATATGTATAAAACTCTCTCTCAGAATAAAGAGAATTTAATGCAATACCACAACATGTTCTCAGAACAAGTTGCTTCAGGTATCATTGAAGAAGTAAGAGTAAATCCGTTTTTTAAAATTCCCGACCAACTATGTCATTATCTCCCTCATCATCCAGTCTTTAAAAGTACTACATCCGGTACTAAAATGCGGGTAGTTTACGACGCTTCTGCAAAAATGAATGGATCGTATAGTTTGAACGATCATTTATTACGGGGACCAGTCATGTTACCAGACCTATGTAGCATACTACTACGGTTTCGCATGCCTCGCTTTGTAATGCTCGCTGATATAGAAAAAGCGTTCCATCAAGTATTATTGCAAGAACAAGACAGAGATGTTTGTAGATTTTTATGGGTAAAAGATATCAATAAAAAACCTGATATTGATAATCTTATTGTCTACAGGTTCAGAGTAGTACCTTTGGGCGTAAAACCAAGTCCTTTTTTATTAGCCGTAACTATACTACATCACTTAGAACAACAGCATAATTCATTAAGCCAAGACATTTTGAAAAATCTGTATGTCGATAATGTAATGCTACCCATTACTGATTATCCAGACGCAGAATCTAAATACCAAGAATCTCGGCGAATGTTTGCTGATATTAATATGAATTTAAGGGATTTTGTTACAAACCTAGATTCTTTTAACTCCAAATTTGTTAAAACTCATTCCCCTGTTTCAGTACTAGGTCTTGAATGGGATTTTAACAGCGATACTATTAATTTCGCATGGAAAGAATCAACAGTAACTTCCATAACCCGTAGGGAGCTATTAAAAACATCGGCCAAATTCTACGACCCTTTAGGTTTAATCGCACCTATCGTAGTTCCTTATAAAATGCTTGTACAAGAAGCATGGTCCGATAAACCCAAATGGGATGAACCTCTCCCAGATAAATTTATTTCTTCACTGAACAAACTCACCAAATCGAACTTTTCTATCAGTATACCAAGAAAACTTGATCATGGGTTCAACAGTCATACACCAATACTCCATATATGCACCGATGCTAGCGCAAAGGCATACGGAGTGGCGGTATACATACAATATGTATCAGAAGAAATGAATAATTCGGTGGGTCCTAAAAAATTTAACACTCATTTAATTTTTTCCAAAAGTAAATTATCTCCTTCCTCTAAAAAATTAACAATTCCTCAATTGGAATTACAAGAGGTTTTTACAGCTATAACAATGGCAAAATTCGTAAGACGGTCTCTCGGGCTAGAGCGATCCATACCCACTCACATTTGGTGTGATAATATATGAGTTCTGCAATGGATCACCTCTGACTCCGATAAAACCATATTTGTACGCAATAGAGTACAAAAGATACGAGACGAATTTAATAAAGCCATTTTTCACTATATTCCAACTCTTAACAATCCCGCTGATCTTTTGAGTCGGGGTTGCTTACCTCAGGCATTACCGCAAGAACACTGGTTTCATTGCACATACCTGAGCGAAAATATCAATAATGATATTTTTCCCTTTCTTCCGTCCGACAACGCATTCGTTGCCACGGACATACCCAATAATAATTTAAATCTTTCTAGTTCTCCTCTTTCTAACCTCTCTTCTATCAAGTCTTTTTTTCAACTTACCAAAATCGTCACATTTATTCTAATATTCATCATAAGGAAAACCAAAATTAAAAAATTGGATTCTATTCTTACATAATTTAGATCCTAATAATCCCATCATTCATCAGTACTCCCAATTAATCCTATTTCGTTTCTCGCAACTCATGCATCCTCCTTCCCCAAAGGAGATTTCATCCTTTTCATTATTCCTAGATAAGCATCATATATATCGTTGTAGCGGTAGAATCAAAACTTCTTCTCTACCTTATGATACTCTCTATCCTATTTTTTTGACAAAGGAAAGTTTCATAACTACGTTATACGCTCAACATATTCATATTTTGCTTAAACACTGTTCTCCATCCACTCTAACTCGAGCTCTACGAGAAAGAATATGGATTCCCCAAATGAGACGCTTTTGCAAATCTATCTCTCACAAATGCGAACACTGCAAAAAGCTATTCGCTAAACCATATAAATTGCCAAGTTTCCCAGAGCTCCCTTCCACCCGCACCATCCCCACTCCACCTTTAACTCACGTAGGCGTTGATTACTTAGGCCCTTTTGCCACCAAAGAAAAATCATGGATTTGCCTGTTCACCTGTCTTTCTTCTCGAGCCATCCAGTGTGAACTCATTACCTCTCTTTCGGGCCAAGAATTTTTGCATATTTTACGCCGATTTATACCAAGGAGGGGGATCCCACATTCTCTTTTGTCCGATAATGGTTTATATTTTCAATATGCTAATCGGATATTAACCGATTCTTTTGTCCCAAAATTTCTGTCTTATCACACGGTAGAATGGAAATTTATAACCGAATTCGCTCCATGGCAAGGAGGGATTTATGAAAGAATGATAGGCATATTTAAAAAAGCACTCCATTCTACAATAAACAGAAAAATATCTGAATTCATTGATCTAGATTCCTTTCAAACGTTTATATATGAAGCAGAAGCTATAGTCAATTCTAGGCCTCTCTCTTATCAGACTTCAGATATTGATTCCGTCCCTATCCGACCTTGCGATTTACTTATCCCTGGTAAACCCATTTTGACATCTCCTACATTATATCCTCAATCGGTTTCCATCATTCGCGCTGAAGATCAATTAGTTATAGATAATTATACATTTATATCTAAGTTATCAGATGAATTTTGGAAATATTGGAAATCCGATTATTTACTTTCTCTTCGTGAGCGTACCCAGCGCGAACACGATAAAACTTCAAAAATTAAAGAATTAATTCCACCCAAAGTAAACGATAAAGTGATTATTGAAGATCCCAAATTACCAAGAAATTTATGGCGAATGGGGACAATTATCGAAATACCAAATACCAAAAAAGTCAAATCCGCTACGGTACAGACTTCCAACGGTAGGAAGATAAATAGACCCATCTCGTCACTTTTCAAATTAGAACTTTGCATTCTTTCCTTTTTCGTTTTACTTACACCTGGTTTCTGCAACCCATGTCCTTCTCCTTTTAACCCTCTCTCCCCTCCACTTTTTCTCTCCGAATGCCTCCAATCGGGTATCACAATTTACGCTTTTAACAACTCTTTATGCTATTCTAACGTAAATTGTACGAACGGATATATACGAAGGCACGAAAAATCTTTTACATGCTCTTTGCCTTGCCCCTGTCCCACTTGGGCACATCAATGTAGTTATTACGATGGAAACGTTACCCATATAATATTTCCAGTAAAACATCTTTTTGACTTTGACATCAGCTCTCTATGTGCAGACATAGACATTGATTGTATCCGATCTGGTGTTAGGAAAGAAGTATATATTGTACAATTATTCGATAACACCACCTATTATACTTCTTCCCTCACACTTAATTTTTTCGATATGAATCAAAAAGAGAACTTTACTTGCGTTGGAAATATGTCCTCATCCGACACTACTGGCTCTGCTGGTTACTGTCGATCTCATATTTGCAAGCAATCTGCTACTAAATTCTGCTATTTTCCTCACAACCCCCCTCTATCTATATTAGTAAAAAACGTAACTATTCCTATAAGAGCTTGGGGTACCGTTGCAGTACACATCAAGAGTTATAAAAACACCCGCAAAATCAAGTGTACTACTTGCAATATTCAGTGTGACCATTCACAAGTTATTTTTTCTCAAGACATTGATCATTTTGATTATGCAAAAATTTGTTTTCTTTTAATCGACTCTTCCTGGTCTTGTTTCAACACTTCCTCCTCCATAATTCCCTTTCCCGATGGTCACTCCTCTCCTGTATCACTTATTATTTCCATTTATGCATCTGATTCCATTATTTGGAACCATGCCACTTCATGTGCTCTTAACATATGTGAATATAACGAATGTATCATTTGTTATAAATACCTTAACAAAATACGATTTTGTTATCCTACATTCACAATTTTGTCATTTTGCTTCATATTTCTCTCTTGTTCATCTATACTCATCCCTCTGTTTTTCTTTCTTTTTCTTCTCATCAAACTATTTTTTAGAAGTATTCGATTCATTTTTCAATTAATATCTTTCAAAAAGAATTCTTACCCTTCTCACAAACTCAAACCTCTTCGCTTTCGACGGCTTAAACACTCTAAATTTTTACTGACCATAGCTTTATTATACTCCTTTACTCTCACTTCCGACTCTTGCCGTACAATCTCTTCCATTTCCGCTACCAATAGTAAATCAATTTTTAATATTACCAATACGAGAGAAAAGATATTAGAATTCAAAACTATTTTTTCATCTCTCACTCAGAATTCCACATCTTGTTTTCTGCTATCTTCTAAAGCTCACTTTGAAGCAAAAATTGAAATTACTATCCACAATCCTGTTCCAAAATGCAATAAGAAACATTGGTATTATACCATGGATCATGTATTTAGAACTCCTTCCGTCAAAAGCTGCTATAATAAAGGATCATGTATTGACAAAGGTTGCAGTAAGCTTCCTTTAAATGCACCAATTCCCGAGTTTGATCATCTCGCTAATCCAACCGAAGGCTATACTTTTTGTATGGATGCTTGTGGATGTTGGGGTTGTGGTTGTTTTTCTTGTTATACAGGTTGTCTCTTCTACAAAATATATCCGGAAAGAGCCACAGAAAATCTATATGAAGTTTTTTCATGTCCTTCTTGGGATATATCATTTCCAACCTCTATCATTTACTCTTCTCAATTTCACGAACATAAACAATATATTAATTTAATTCCAGGTATTCCCCAACACTATAATAATATATCATTAACACTCATCTCACATTCTCTTCCTCTCTTATCAGTTTCTGATTCCTTTCTCCGAAATGTATATAACACACAAGCAGTTTTAGCTCATGCTTCACCTCCCTCCTTTCCTATTCCCGGATCACTAGGTCAACTACAATGCTTCAATTCATCCATTAAATCATGTTCATTTCCTTACAATATTTGTACATGTAATGGTCATGATGAAGATCTTCATTGTACTTGCCCATCTATTAACCATTTAGGTCTTCTTTCAGATATTTCCTCCCAATTTCCTATCACACACGGACACACCCTTTTAAATTATTATAATAACTCTATCTCCGCACTTGTTCAGGATTCTACAACCATAACCATCGATCTTACATCTAGGATATTGGCAGCTACTCCCGTTTAATTTTTTTTGCTTTCAACTTAATTTTTTGAATATTTTTGCTAATTCTTGAAATTTATTCAGGCTTTACCTGAGTAATGCCCGGAACCAGAGTCTTGTCAGTTGCCGAGAAAGCTCAAATCCACGCCTTTTCTGTCGCGGGTTGGAGCCATCGAGCAATTGCCGAGAATCTGGGCCGTGCACGAAGCACGGTGACCCGCTTTTTATCAGAAGGTAGCGTCAATTCAAGACGTTCAAATTGTGGTAGGAAGCCTGTTTTGAATGACAGGGATAAGAGGCGAATTATACGTTTAGCGTCTAATTCTACTAACAGTTGTAGTACTATTGCAGGCAAACTGCATTTAAACGTATCGAGATGGACGGTACGCAAGGTTCTGTCACAAGCGACAATCATAAAGAAAGCTAAAATAAGGAAAGCCCCGTTTTTGACCCCTGTTCATAAGAGAAATAGGGTCCTTTTTGCCGAAGAGAATGAGGAGCGAGAGTGGACAAAAGTAACTTTGAACAGAATATAAAAAACGTAGATTTTCATTTCTTTGTTCTAGGTCATATTTTCTGATGAAAAAAAGTTTAACCTCGATGGTCCTGATGGAGTCCATCATTATTGGAGGGACCTTCGTAAGGAGCCGAGGTACTTCTCAAAGCGTACCGCTGGAGGAGGTTCAGTTATGGTTTGGGCTGCATTTTCCTCAACGGGAAAGTTGCAGATCCAATTCACAACTAACACGCTAAACTCCGAGGACTATCAGGCTATCCTACAAGATAGTCTGATTCCTTATATCAACAGTTATCCTGGTGAAAATTTGATTTTTCAACAAGATAATGCCCCCATCCATGCCAGTAGGTCCACAAAAATATGGCTGGATGAACATAATATTAGTGTTTTGAAATGGCCTTCCAATTCCCCTGATCTAAACCCTATAGAAAATCTATGGGGTATTCTAGTTAAAAAGCTGTACGAAGATGGAAGACAGTATGAAAATACTAGACAACTTCGGACAGCAATTTTAAATGCATGGGACCTCCTATCAATTGAAACCTGTTCCAATTTGGCATCAAGCATGCCAAGACGTTTAGCTCAGGTAATTGAAAACAATGGAGGTCCTACTTCATATTAAAATTTTTTTTTTTTAATTTTTTGTTTAAGTTTATTTTTGCCCAAAAGTTGTAAAAAAAATATTTTCACTTTTTCTCACATCCATATTGTTAATTAATTTTCCTCTTAATAATAAAATGTTTGTAAATTTAAGAGCTTCTAAACAATACAAAAAGATTTGGAACAAAACGTCCTTTGAAAAAAAAAGTTAAAATAAAGAGGTTACAATATTTTGCACCACAGTGTATATTGCAAATCCGACAAACCCACTAATGCAGACATTCAATGTCCTGATTGTTCCTTTTCAGTCCCCTGCACTACCCTTGGATCAAACACAACACTAACATATCACGCACTAACACCTACGGTCGACATCATGTGTATTGGTACCTGCTCGTTTCACACTCATCCCTTACCACTCAAAGGAACTCTCAATTTACCACGTTTTCATTCATATTCGTCCGTTCTTTCTCAATACTCTTCTGCACTTAACTTAGATAACGACAACATTTTTGATAATCTTTCTTCATCTTTACATTCGATTTATAATTTTGTTTCTCTATATAATTCCAAGATTGTCATATTTTTCTGTGTAGTCATCTCATTTTACGTCCTATTGAAATTTACTGCACTTTCCTACGTGGTTTCATATTTTTCTCGTAGTCAATCACCTACATCCCAATTGCTCGTGAAACGTGATTGACACTTTTTCTTCTCCTCGCGGAGGGCATACTAGTACACGCAAACATCTCTCACACATTATCTAGGTCATCATCGAATGACATGGAATATCAAAACATTTTAAAATGTTATGAGAAGTTAACCCACTCGTTTTGTTTCAAATCCATTAAATTATCTCATTTAATAATCTTACATATACTTTTTGCAGATTAGCTCCTCCCTCTTAACATCCCACACGGCCTAGCTGCCAGACAGGTCATTCATTCCGCCGCTACAACCAGCCACAGCACCCGACGCCATCTGCTAACCTATTCACCAGACAAGGACAATCGACATCAAGGATCCTCAAGGAGAATCAAGTTAGTTTTCATTTGTTCGCATTAACACTTTAACCGCTTATTGAATTTGAATTGATACTCTCTGGTATCAATTATATATTTACATTAAGTTGGTAAGTTATTTTATAATTTCAATTTGTTTTATTTTAATTTTATTATTTCACATTTTATATTGTTTATATTTCATTCACATCTGTTATCTCATACAATTTCCTTTGTTCATCTGTCCAGAAATAAATCTTTTGTCTCAAATTACTCATCCTTTTCATACACATACTTTCTGATCAATCAAACAATAATATTTTGAATACTTTTTGGATATCCTTATTATATTTCAACCAATTAATATTAATATTGATATTATATTTTTTGATAAAAAACAACAGCATATTTAGATTCAAATTACTCAGAAAACTTTACTGAATTCATCAAAGCTAGTTTGCTCACAATTTTTGATCGATTTTGGGAAACTCAATTTTTTCTCTCTATTTCCTACAGTAATCTCTCAACTTGAATTGTTCTCTCATCTAGTGAATCATCCAATTTTTCTTTTTTAACCAGAGAAAGATATTTATTGAATTATCTTTGCCTGAACAATCTCCATTTAAAAAAAAAAAAAAAATTTTTAAAAATATACTAACTTAGCTAACAAAAAAAAAATATATATATATTCAAAAGATAAAACATACATTTTTTTACAAAAGATTCCACACACGTAATTTAACGAAACAGTAACAACTACACGAAAAAACTAACAGTATAACTCTCCAAAGAAAAAACTGTTAACAAATATTCAACTAAATATTCATTGTAGCTTCTAATAGTGAACTATTTGCTTATCTTATTTGCTTATATTACTTGCATATTTTTTCTTATCTTCGCATTTTTTTCTCCTATTTATATTATATATTGTTATTCTTCAGTTGATTTTAATAATCAATCAACAAATTAGCTAGAGCTACACAAAATTAACTTGAACAATAATATTTCTCTTCAAACAAAATGATTATGAGTCCCTCTTCTCCATCGGAAAAGGAAACTCGTAACCTGACTGCCTTAGCAAGACAGTTAAGTTGTTTAAAAAGAAATATAACTCACGCGTTGAAGTTGTTCAACACGAAGGAGGACATCCTCCCGTACCATCAAGCATTCATCTTCCCCCCGGTTGATGACATCGACAGATGTTGAGAGTTTATACATACGCACAAGCCTAGCTTGATGCGTATATATTATAAAGCCATCCCGGTTGGGTATATTTTAAAAATTTTTTTTTTTTTTTTAAAATGGAGATTGTTCAGGCAAAGATAATTCAATAAATATCTTTCTCTGGTTAAAAAAGAAAAATTGGATGATTCACTAGATGAGAGAACAATTCAAGTTGAGAGATTACTGTAGGAAATAGAGAGAAAAAATTGAGTTTCCCAAAATCGATCAAAAATTGTGAGCAAACTAGCTTTGATGAATTCAGTAAAGTTTTCTGAGTAATTTGAATCTAAATATGCTGTTGTTTTTTATCAAAAAATATAATATCAATATTAATATTAATTGGTTGAAATATAATAAGGATATCCAAAAAGTATTCAAAATATTATTGTTTGATTGATCAGAAAGTATGTGTATGAAAAGGATGAGTAATTTGAGACAAAAGATTTATTTCTGGACAGATGAACAAAGGAAATTGTATGAGATAACAGATGTGAATGAAATATAAACAATATAAAATGTGAAATAATAAAATTAAAATAAAACAAATTGAAATTATAAAATAACTTACCAACTTAATGTAAATATATAATTGATACCAGAGAGTATCAATTCAAATTCAATAAGCGGTTAAAGTGTTAATGCGAACAAATGAAAACTAACTTGATTCTCCTTGAGGATCCTTGATGTCGATTGTCCTTGTCTGGTGAATAGGTTAGCAGATGGCGTCGGGTGCTATAATCGAAGACGAGCAGAAAGCCGAGCACAAAACCGACAAATTCTTTACTCCTCGTGCAGGCACTTATTCACCTACTGAACGATTAAGCGACGAGGATTACGTACCAGCAGGAGGAGAAGAAACATCCATCATAGTGGAAGAACAAACACCAGTTACTGCTAAGAAGGTACGCTCCTCTAATTCAAATAAAAATAAGAAAAATAAAAATAAAAACTCAAGCAAATCGGACATCTCTCTCTCTCTGTCCATCCCTGAACCAACAGTTTCACCTTCAGTAGCCACTACTAGTGCAGGCGGTTTAAAAACTTTTAAAAACATAGTTTCTGATCTCTTCAATCGTTCACCAAAAGATCGAAACTTGAACACCAGTCACACGAACAGATACTCGTCGGTTCCAAACATTCTCTTTCACTTTATATCTTTATGTAGACTTATATAACTTATTGTAATCATGTAGACATAATAAACCTTTCTTTCTCGAGTCTTATGTTTATCCATTATGCTCTTTAACTACCGCTACATCTGGAATACTATCACACTCATCTTGTAGGCTTTATTGGTCTATAGGATCGACGTGAGAGCATAACGGAAAGGAGGCTACACATCCTACTAACTTCATAAAAATAATGAAGTACTTCCTCATAGAATAGTATATTTACTTCTAAATTCAATTCAAAAAGATGTATATTTGAAGAAAAATTCAAGATTCTGGAATAAATAGAAGTTCAAACAAGGTAAGAAAATTAAGTTTCACATTTTCGGGACAGATAGAATGTAAAAAATTAGCCCCGTAGGGGGCTCGAACCCCTGACCGTTAGATTAAAAGTCTAACGCTCTACCAGCTGAGCTAACGAGGCTACACATCCTACTAACTTCATAAAAATAATGAAGTACTTCCTCATAGAATAGTATATTTACTTCTGAATTCAATTCAAAAAGATGTATATTTGAAAAAAAATTCATGATTCTGGAGTTAATAACAGTTCAAACAAGGTAAGAAAATTAAGTTTTACATGTTCGGGACAGATAGAATGTAAAAAATTAGCCCCGTAGGGGGCTCGAACCCCTGACCGTTAGATTAAAAGTCTAACGCTCTACCAGCTGAGCTAACGAGGCTACATATCGGCACCATTTCATAAAAATAATGAAGTACTTCCTCATAGAATAGTATATTTACTTCTAAATTCAATTCAAAAAAATGTATATTTTAAGAAAAATTCATGATTCTGGAATAAATAAAAGTTCAAACAAGGTAAGAAAATTAAGTTTTACATGTTCGGGACAGATAGAATGTAAAAAATTAGCCCCGTAGGGGGCTCGAACCCCTGACCGTTAGATTAAAAGTCTAACGCTCTACCAGCTGAGCTAACGAGGCTACATATCGGCACCATTTCATAAAAATAATGAAGTACTTCCTCATAGAATAGTATATTTACTTCTAAATTTGATTCAAAAAGATGTATATTTGAAGAAAAATTCATGATTCTGGAATAAATAAAAGTTCAAACAAGGTAAGAAAATTGAGTTTTACATGTTCGGGACAGATAGAATGTAAAAAATTAGCCCCGTAGGGGGCTCGAACCCCTGACCGTTAGATTAAAAGTCTAACGCTCTACCAGCTGAGCTAACGAGGCTACACATGCTCCTAACTTCATAAAATTATTGAAGTACTTCCTCATAGAATAGTATATTTACTTCTAAATTTGATTCAAAAAGATGTATATTTGAAGAAAAATTCAAGATTCTGGAATAAATAAAAGTTCAAACAAGGTAAGAAAATTAAGTTTTACATGTTCGGGACAGATAGAATGTAAAAAATTAGCCCCGTAGGGGGCTCGAACCCCTGACCGTTAGATTAAAAGTCTAACGCTCTACCAGCTGAGCTAACGAGGCTACATATCGGCACCATTTCATAAAAATAATGAAGTACTTCCTCATAGAATAGTATATTTACTTCTGAATTTGATTCGAAAAGATGTATATTTGAAAAAAAATTCATGATTCTGGAATAAATAAAAGTTCAAACAAGGTAAGAAAATTAAGTTTTACATGTTCGGGACAGATAGAATGTAAAAAATTAGCCCCGTAGGGGGCTCGAACCCCTGACCGTTAGATTAAAAGTCTAACGATCTACCAGCTGAGCTAACGAGGCTACATATCGGCACCATTTCATAAAAATAATGAAGTACTTCCTCATAGAATAGTATACTTACTTCTAAATTTGATTCAAAAAGATGTATATTTGAAGAAAAATTCATGATTCTGGAATAAATAAAAGTTCAAACAAGGTAAGAAAATTAAGTTTTACATGTTCGGGACAGATAGAATGTAAAAAATTAGCCCCGTAGGGGGCTCGAACCCCTGACCGTTAGATTAAAAGTCTAACGCTCTACCAGCTGAGCTAACGAGGCTACACATGCTCATAACTTCATAAAAATAATGAAGTACTTTCTCATAGAATAGTATATTTACTTCTAAATTTGATTCAAAAAGATGTATATTTGAAGAAAAATTCATGATTCTGGAATAAATAAAAGTTCAAACAAGGTAAGAAAATTAAGTTTTACATGTTCGGGACAGATAGAATGTAAAAAATTACCCCCGTAGGGGGCTCGAACCCCTGACCGTTAGATTAAAAGTCTAACGCTCTACCAGCAGAGCTAACGAGGCTACACATGCTCATAACTTCATAAAAATAATGAAGTACTTTCTCATAGAATAGTATATTAACTTCTAAATTTGATTCAAAAAGATGTATATTTGAAGAAAAATTCATGATTCTGGAATAAATAAAAGTTCAAACAAGGTAAGAAAATTAAGTTTTACATGTTCGGGACAGATAGAATGTAAAAAATTACCCCCGTAGGGGGCTCGAACCCCTGACCGTTAGATTAAAAGTCTAACGCTCTACCAGCAGAGCTAACGAGGCTACACATGCTCATAACTTCATAAAAATAATGAAGTACTTTCTCATAGAATAGTATATTTACTTCTAAATTTGATTCAAAAAGATGTATATTTGAAGAAAAATTCATGATTCTGGAATAAATAAAAGTTCAAACAATTTAAGAAAATTAAGTTTTACATGTTCGGGACAGATAGAATGTAAAAAATTACCCCCCGGGGGCGCTCGAACCCCTGACCGTTAGATTAAAAGTCTAACGCTCTACCAGCTGAGCTAACGAGGCTACATATCGGCACCATTTCATAAAAATAATGAAGTACTTCCTCATAGAATAGTATATTTACTTCTAAATTCAATTCAAAAAAATGTATATTTTAAGAAAAATTCATGATTCTGGAATAAATAAAAGTTCAAACAAGGTAAGAAAATTAAGTTTTACATGTTCGGGACAGATAGAATGTAAAAAAATAGCCCCGTAACGGGCTCGAACCCCTGACCGTTAGATTAAAAGTCTAACGCTCTACCAGCTGAGCTAACGAGGCTACATATCGGCACCATTTCATAAAAATAATGAAGTACTTCCTCATAGAATAGTATATTTACTTCTAAATTCAATTCAAAAAAATGTATATTTTAAGAAAAATTCATGATTCTGGAATAAATAAAAGTTCAAACAAGGTAAGAAAAATAAGTTTCACATGTTCGGGACAGATAGAATGTAAAAAATTAGCCCCGTAGGGGGCTCGAACCCCTGACCGTTAGATTAAAAGTCTAACGCTCTACCAGCTGAGCTAACGAGGCTAAACATGCTCCTAACTTCATAAAATTATTGAAGTACTTCCTCATAGAATAGTATATTTACTTCTAAATTTGATTCAAAAAAATGTATATTTGAAGAAAAATTCAAGATTCTGGAATAAATAAAAGTTCAAACAAGGTAAGAAAATTAAGTTTTACATGTTCGGGACAGATAGAATGTAAAAAATTAGCCCCTTAGGGGGCTCGAACCCCTGACCGTTAGATTAAAAGTCTAACGATCTACCAGCTGAGCTAACGAGGCTACATATCGGCACCATTTCATAAAAATAATGAAGTACTTCCTCATAGAATAGTATACTTACTTCTAAATTCAATTCAAAAAGATGTATATTTGAAGAAAAATTCATGATTCTGGAATAAATAAAAGTTCAAACAAGGTAAGAAAATTAAGTTTTACATGTTCGGGACAGATAGAATGTAAAAAATTAGCCCCGTAGGGGGCTCGAACCCCTGACCGTTAGATTAAAAGTCTAATGCTCTACCAGCTGAGCTAACGAGGCTACACATCCTACTAACTTCATAAAAATAATGAAGTACTTCCTCATAGAATAGTATATTTACTTCTAAATTTAATTCAAAAAGATCTATATTAGAAGAAAAATTCAAGATTCTGGAATAAATAAAAGTTCAAACAAGGTAAGAAAATTAAGTTTTACATTTTCGGGACAGAAGGAATGTAAAAAATTAGCCCCGTAGGGGGCTCGAACCCCTGACCGTTAGATTAAAAGTCTAACGCTCTACCAGCTGAGCTAACGAGGCTACACATGCTCCTAACTTCATAAAATTATTGAAGTACCTACGCATAGAATAGTATATTTACTTCTAAATTTGATTCAAAAAGATGTATATTTGAAAAAAAAGTCATGATTCTGGAATAAATAAAAGTTCAAACAAGGTAAGAAATTTAAGTTTTACATGTTCGGGACAGATAGAATGTAAAAAATTAGCCCCGTAGGGGGCTCGAACCCCTGACCGTTAGATTAAAAGTCTAACGCTCTACCAGCTGAGCTAACGAGGCTACATATCGGCACCATTTCATAAAAATAATGAAGTACTTCCTCATAGAATAGTATATTTACTTCTAAACTTAATTCAAAAAGATGTATATTTGAAGAAAAATTCATGATTCTGGAACAAATAAAAGTTCAAACAAGGTAAGAAAATTAAGTTTTACATGTTCGGGACAGATAGAATGTAAAAAATTAGCCCCGTAGGGGGCTCGAACCCCTGACCGTTAGATTAAAAGTCTAACGCTCTACCAGCTGAGCTAACGAGGCTACACATGCTCCTAACTTCATAAAAATAATGAAGTACTTCCTCATAGAATAGTATATTTACTTCTAAATTCAATTCAAAAAAATGTATATTTTAAGAAAAATTCATGATTCTGGAATAAATAAAAGTTCAAACAAGGTAAGAAAATTAAGTTTTACATGTTCGGGACAGATAGAATGTAAAAAATTAGCCCCGTAGGGGGCTCGAACCCCTGACCGTTAGATTAAAAGTCTAACGCTCTACCAGCTGAGCTAACGAGGCTACACATGCTCCTAACTTCATAAAAATAATGAAGTACTTCCTCATAGAATAGTATATTTACTTCTAAATTTGATTCAAAAAGATGTATATTTGAAGAAAAATTCATGATTCTGGAATAAATAAAAGTTCTAACAAGGTAAGAAAATTAAGTTTTACATGTTCGGGACAGATAGAATGTAAAAAATTAGCCCCGTAGGGGGCTCGAACCCCTGACCGTTAGATTAAAAGTCTAACGCTCTACCAGCTGAGCTAACGAGGCTACACATGCTCCTAACTTCATAAAATTATTGAAGTACCTACGCATAGAATAGTATATTTACTTCTAAATCCAATTCAAAAAAATGTATATTTTAAGAAAAATTCATGATTCTGGAATAAATAAAAGTTCAAACAAGGTAAGAAAATTAAGTTTTACATGTTCGGGACAGATAGAATGTAAAAAATTAGCCCCGTAGGGGGCTCGAACCCCTGACCGTTAGATTAAAAGTCTAACGCTCTACCAGCTGAGCTAACGAGGCTACACATGCTCCTAACTTCATAAAAATAATGAAGTACTTCCTCATAGAATAGTATATTTACTTCTAAATCCAATTCAAAAAAATGTATATTTTAAGAAAAATTCATGATTCCGTTACATATTGTTTCTTCCCGTCTTTTCATGGTCGGAAGATATATGTACTTCTACCTTGTTCCTTAGGTAGGCAGACCCGAACGACCCGATTTCCTTATTAAGACAAATACTTAAAGCGAAAAGGATTCATTATCAGATAACAAGAAAATACAATATAAGAATTACATTAAGAAAGAATATAAAGAGATATAACAAAGTATTAAATAGAGTATATATATAGATGATATAGAGATGAGACTCACATGGCTATAAGACAACCTATCTGGGTTAGGCCAGAAGCAAGAGTGCCATGTGTGTCCCATGTTGTGGGCGGGGCTTGTTCAGGCTCCCGCTATTTGAATAGCGCGCACATGTTTACCATGTGCTTGCAGATGTGACATCCCCCCACCTTTAAAAGTTGAACGTCCTCGTTCAAAAACAAAATAAATTAATTCACTTTTTAAGATAGTTGGATGTTGGAAAAAAAAATCATGGTGTAGTGGATAAAAAAAAAATGTATACAATACGATTTGAAAGTTTAGCTATTGTCTCTTCAAGTTTGTTTAATTCGAAATGTAGTATCGAGTAGATTCTATTTCATTCACTTGAGTAGTGAAATGCTTGCAAACGAGAGCTTTGCTTCTAAACCATTCGACTGTGATATAGTCGTTCATTTTCTTGAGTTGTACAGGTACGGTGTTACCCTGAGAATAGGTCGAGCTCGTTTTGTACAAAAAAATGAAAACTCGTTTAACCCGTATGACTAATGTCCATAAGGTGAATACAAGTAATGATTAAGCATAAAAAATAGCATGATTCACAAGAGAATGTTGAAAAAAAAATCTACTCAATGAGAGTTGGAGTAATAAAACAAAACCTTGTAAAACAATAGCAGACTTCTCAGAGAAAATCAATCAACAACAAAGAAGTGTTACAATTAGAAATGGCACAAAATAAAATAAGAAAAATTTCAACAATTTGATTTTGTTAAAAAAAAACTACCTTCAAGAAATTGTGATAACCGGAATAGATGTTGTCCGTTGGTAAGGTTTGACGAAGTCCTTGTGTACTCTTCTGCTTTTTCCTTTATCTGTTTGAACCACGACGAAAGATCTTTGAACTGCTGTAACTAAATAAGGCCCTTCGAATGAAGGTGTTAGTTTGTTTCGTGTAGAATTCACTTTTATCATAACTAAGTCATTAACCGTTGTTCATTCTTCTTTGTTGTTGTGTGACATACAAAAGGTATGGCTCTGGTGATCCTTGTTCCTAATCTTTGTTGTCCTCGCTGATGTCCGAGTCCGACATGGTGGCTGGTGAATACAGTTAGATGAATATAAGAGCGCGTACTGGAAGCAACTAGACTCCAGTAAAAACGTTTGTGACAATGGCGTCTGATGAAGGAGGATCGTTGAAGCTTCAAGCTCCGCCTCCAGCCATGTGTCACGACACCAGATGTTAGCGCTTATGGTAAACAACCATTGACCGTCTGTCGTGATATTTGAATATTATAATCACTAATGTCAGCTTAGAGACAAATTAGGAATCACAGATGGTGCCTTAAGCCTGTTTGAAAACTTTTGAATTTTAACAGCTGTTATTGACTACACATGCCGAACAGCTGGTACGCGTGGGCCAACTATTTGAATGTGAGTAAGCTTAAAGTAAACAAAAATGTCTCATCTCGTATATTAAGTTCAATTTTATAAAGTTTATTAAGATTTGTAGAAAGAATTTCAAAATAAATCTTAATTAAGATAATTTTTAATTTAATTTCAAAAGATTTAGAAGGTAATTTAAGATTGATATAGGAATTCAAATTCAGTAATCTGTCAATAATATAGGAAAAAGGAAACGTTGGCAGACGTAGAGTGGACTTGGGTGGGTAGGAATTTAAATATTCTTATTATCTCTGAACTAATAAGAAAAGAGTTAACAGGAGTAGAACCCTGATGAACCCTTGGATGTGAATCAAAATCAAAAATCGTAAATAAAATTATCCCAACAGCCTCCAGCTTCCAAACAACTCAGCTAAAAAGTGAGCTCTGTTGCCACACTGGACATTCACATCATAAAGTAATGAATCAAAATAGCACGCGCGTGCATAACAAAAAGGTAACGCTCGTCAAAACTATTGTCTGATAGTTTCCCCAAACGTCTCAGACACCTCCCAGTTTTCGTTGAGCGGAGGAGAAGTGGTAGCCAAAATAATTTTTGGGGAAATCATGGTGCACGGCTCGGTTACTCCTCACTGTTGGGTAATTAAGTCCAAAAGTCTCGTAAACTTGCTGTCAATAAATTAACAGTAAAGTAAGCAAGGTGGAACCTCCACGTTACATATTGTTTCTTCCCGTCTTTTCATGGTCGGAAGATATATGTACTTCTACCTTGTTCCTTAGGTAGGCAGACCCGAACGACCCGATTTCCTTATTAAGACAAATACTTAAAGCGAAAAGGATTCATTATCAGATAACAAGAAAATACAATATAAGAATTACATTAAGAAAGAATATAAAGAGATATAACAAAGTATTAAATAGAGTATATATATAGATGATATAGAGATGAGACTCACATGGCTATAAGACAACCTATCTGGGTTAGGCCAGAAGCAAGAGTGCCATGTGTGTCCCATGTTGTGGGCGGGGCTTGTTCAGGCTCCCGCTATTTGAATAGCGCGCACATGTTTACCATGTGCTTGCAGATGTGACAATTCTGGAATAAATAAAAGTTCAAACAAGGTAAGAAAATTAAGTTTTACATTTTCGGGACAGATAGAATGTAAAAAATTAGCCCCGTAGGGGGCTCGAACCCCTGACCGTTAGATTAAAAGTCTAACGCTCTACCAGCTGAGCTAACGAGGCTACATATCGGCACCATTTCATAAAAATAATGAAGTACTTCCTCATAGAATAGTATATTTACTTCTAAATTTGATTCAAAAAGATGTATATTTGAAGAAAAATTCATGATTCTGGAATAAATAAAAGTTCAAACAAGGTAAGAAAATTAAGTTTTACATTTTCGGGACAGATAGAATGTAAAAAATTAGCCCCGTAGGGGGCTCGAACCCCTGACCGTTAGATTAAAAGTCTAACGCTCTACCAGCTGAGCTAACGAGGCTACACATGCTCCTAACTTCATAAAATTATTGAAGTACCTACGCATAGAATAGTATATTTACTTCTAAATCCAATTCAAAAAAATGTATATTTTAAGAAAAATTCATGATTCTGGAATGAATAAAAGTTCAAACAAGGTAAGAAAATTAAGTTTTACATGTTCGGGACAGATAGAATGTAAAAAATCAGCCCCGTAGGGGGCTCGAACCCCTGACCGTTAGATTAAAAGTCTAACGCTCTACCAGCTGAGCTAACGAGGCTACACATCCTACTAACTTCATAAAAATAATGAAGTACTTCCTCATAGAATAGTATATTTACTTCTAAATCCAATTCAAAAAAATGTATATTTTAAGAAAAATTCATGATTCTGGAACAAATAAAAGTTCAAACAAGGTAAGAAAATTAAGTTTTACATTTTCGGGACAGATAGAATGTAAAAAATTAGCCCCGTAGGGGGCTCGAACCCCTGACCGTTAGATTAAAAGTCTAACGCTCTACCAGCTGAGCTAACGAGGCTACATATCGGCACCATTTCATAAAAATAATGAAGTACTTCCTCATAGAATAGTATATTTACTTCTAAATTTGATTCAAAAAGATGTATATTTGAAGAAAAATTCATGATTCTGGAATAAATAAAAGTTCAAACAAGGTAAGAAAATTAAGTTTTACATTTTCGGGACAGATAGAATGTAAAAAATTAGCCCCGTAGGGGGCTCGAACCCCTGACCGTTAGATTAAAAGTCTAACGCTCTACCAGCTGAGCTAACGAGGCTACATATCGGCACCATTTCATAAAAATAATGAAGTACTTCCTCATAGAATAGTATATTTACTTCCTAATTCAATTCAAAAAAATGTATATTTTAAGAAAAATTCATGATTCTGGAATAAATAAAAGTTCAAACAAGGTAAGAAAATTAAGTTTTACATTTTCGGGACAGATAGAATGTAAAAAATTAGCCCCGTAGGGGGCTCGAACCCCTGACCGTTAGATTAAAAGTCTAACGCTCTACCAGCTGAGCTAACGAGGCTACATATCGGCACCATTTCATAAAAATAATGAAGTACTTCCTCATAGAATAGTATATTTACTTCTAAATTTGATTCAAAAAGATGTATATTTGAAGAAAAATTCATGATTCTGGAATAAATAAAAGTTCAAGCAAGGTAAGAAAATTAAGTTTTACATTTTCGGGACAGATAGAATGTAAAAAATTAGCCCCGTAGGGGGCTCGAACCCCTGACCGTTAGATTAAAAGTCTAACGCTCTACCAGCTGAGCTAACGAGGCTACATATCGGCACCATTTCATAAAAATAATGAAGTACTTCCTCATAGAATAGTATATTTACTTCTGAATTCAATTCAAAAAAATGTATATTTTAAGAAAAATTCATGATTCTGGAATAAATAAAAGTTCAAACAAGGTAAGAAAATTAAGTTTTACATGTTCGGGACAGATAGAATGTAAAAAATTAGCCCCGTAGGGGGCTCGAACCCCTGACCGTTAGATTAAAAGTCTAACGCTCTACCAGCTGAGCTAACGAGGCTACATATCGGCACCATTTCATAAAAATAATGAAGTACTTCCTCATAGAATAGTATATTTACTTCTAAATTTAATTCAAAAAGATCTATATTTGAAGAAAAATTCAAGATTCTGGAATAAATAAAAGTTCAAACAAGGTAAGAAAATTAAGTTTTACATGTTCGGGACAGATAGAATGTAAAAAATTAGCCCCGTAGGGTGCTCGAACCCCTGACCGTTAGATTAAAAGTCTAACGCTCTACCAGCTGAGCTAACGAGGCTACACATGCTCCTAACTTCATAAAATTATTGAAGTACCTTCGCATAGAATAGTATATTTACTTCTAAATTTGATTCAAAAAGATGTATATTTGAAGAAAAATTCATGATTCTGGAATAAATAAAAGTTCAAACAAGGTAAGAAAATTAAGTTTTACATGTTCGGGACAGATAGAATGTAAAAAATTAGCCCCGTAGGGGGCTCGAACCCCTGACCGTTAGATTAAAAGTCTAACGCTCTACCAGCTGAGCTAACGAGGCCACACATGCTCCTAACTTCATAAAAATAATGAAGTACTTCCTCATAGAATAGTATATTTACTTCTAAATTCAATTCAAAAAAATGTATATTTTAAGAAAAATTCAAGATTCTGGAATAAATAAAAGTTCAAACAAGGTAAGAAAATTAAGTTTTACATGTTCGGGACAGATAGAATGTAAAAAATTAGCCCCGTAGGGGGCTCGAACCCCTGACCGTTAGATTAAAAGTCTAACGCTCTACCAGCTGAGCTAACGAGGCTACATATCGGCACCATTTCATAAAAATAATGAAGTACTTCCTCATAGAATAGTATATTTACTTCTAAATTTGATTCAAAAAGATGTATATTTGAAGAAAAATTCATGATTCTGGAATAAATAAAAGTTCAAACAAGGTAAGAAAATTAAGTTTTACATGTTCGGGACAGATAGAATGTAAAAAATTAGCCCCGTAGGGGGCTCGAACCCCTGACCGTTAGATTAAAAGTCTAACGCTCTACCAGCTGAGCTAACGAGGCTACACATGCTCCTAACTTCATAAAATTATTGAAGTACCTACGCATAGAATAATATATTTACTTCTAAATTTGATTCAAAAAGATGTATATTTGAAGAAAAATTCATGATTCTGGAATAAATAAAAGTTCAAACAAGGTAAGAAAATTAAGTTTTACATGTTCGGGACAGATAGAATGTAAAAAATTAGCCCCGTAGGGGGCTCGAACCCCTGACCGTTAGATTAAAAGTCTAACGCTCTACCAGCTGAGCTAACGAGGCTACACATGCTCCTAACTTCATAAAAATAATGAAGTACTTCCTCATAGAATAGTATATTTACTTCTAAATTCAATTCAAAAAAATGTATATTTTAAGAAAAATTCATGATTCTGGAATAAATAAAAGTTCAAACAAGGTAAGAAAATTAAGTTTTACATGTTCGGGACAGATAGAATGTAAAAAATTAGCCCCGTAGGGGGCTCGAACCCCTGACCGTTAGAGATTCTGGAATAAATAAAAGTTTAAACAAGGTAAGAAAATTAAGTTTTACTTGCTCGGGACAGATAGAATGTAAAAAATTAGCCCCGTAGGGGGCTCGAACCCCTGACCGTTAGATTAAAAGTCTAACGCTCTACCAGCTGAGCTAACGAGGCTACACATCCTCCTAACTTCATAAAATTAATGAAGTACCTACTCATAGAATAGTATATTTACTTTTAAATTTAATTCAAAAAGATCTATATTTGAAGAAAAATTCAAGATTCTGGAATAAATGAAAGTTCAAACAAGGTAAGAAAATAAAGTTTTACATGTTCGGGACAGATAGAATGTAAAAAATTAGCCCCGTAGGGGGCTCGAACCCCTGACCGTTAGATTAAAAGTCTAACGCTCTACCAGCTGAGCTAACGAGGCTACACATGCTCCTAACTTCATAAAATTATTGAAGTACCTACGCATAGAATAGTATATTTACTTCTAAATCCAATTCAAAAAAATGTATATTTTAAGAAAAATTCATGATTCTGGAATGAATAAAAGTTCAAACAAGGTAAGAAAATTAAGTTTTACATGTTCGGGACAGATAGAATGTAAAAAATCAGCCCCGTAGGGGGCTCGAACCCCTGACCGTTAGATTAAAAGTCTAACGCTCTACCAGCTGAGCTAACGAGGCTACACATCCTACTAACTTCATAAAAATAATGAAGTACTTCCTCATAGAATAGTATATTTACTTCTAAATCCAATTCAAAAAAATGTATATTTTAAGAAAAATTCATGATTCTGGAACAAATAAAAGTTCAAACAAGGTAAGAAAATTAAGTTTTACATTTTCGGGACAGATAGAATGTAAAAAATTAGCCCCGTAGGGGGCTCGAACCCCTGACCGTTAGATTAAAAGTCTAACGCTCTACCAGCTGAGCTAACGAGGCTACATATCGGCACCATTTCATAAAAATAATGAAGTACTTCCTCATAGAATAGTATATTTACTTCTAAATTTGATTCAAAAAGATGTATATTTGAAGAAAAATTCATGATTCTGGAATAAATAAAAGTTCAAACAAGGTAAGAAAATTAAGTTTTACATTTTCGGGACAGATAGAATGTAAAAAATTAGCCCCGTAGGGGGCTCGAACCCCTGACCGTTAGATTAAAAGTCTAACGCTCTACCAGCTGAGCTAACGAGGCTACATATCGGCACCATTTCATAAAAATAATGAAGTACTTCCTCATAGAATAGTATATTTACTTCCTAATTCAATTCAAAAAAATGTATATTTTAAGAAAAATTCATGATTCTGGAATAAATAAAAGTTCAAACAAGGTAAGAAAATTAAGTTTTACATTTTCGGGACAGATAGAATGTAAAAAATTAGCCCCGTAGGGGGCTCGAACCCCTGACCGTTAGATTAAAAGTCTAACGCTCTACCAGCTGAGCTAACGAGGCTACATATCGGCACCATTTCATAAAAATAATGAAGTACTTCCTCATAGAATAGTATATTTACTTCTAAATTTGATTCAAAAAGATGTATATTTGAAGAAAAATTCATGATTCTGGAATAAATAAAAGTTCAAGCAAGGTAAGAAAATTAAGTTTTACATTTTCGGGACAGATAGAATGTAAAAAATTAGCCCCGTAGGGGGCTCGAACCCCTGACCGTTAGATTAAAAGTCTAACGCTCTACCAGCTGAGCTAACGAGGCTACATATCGGCACCATTTCATAAAAATAATGAAGTACTTCCTCATAGAATAGTATATTTACTTCTGAATTCAATTCAAAAAAATGTATATTTTAAGAAAAATTCATGATTCTGGAATAAATAAAAGTTCAAACAAGGTAAGAAAATTAAGTTTTACATGTTCGGGACAGATAGAATGTAAAAAATTAGCCCCGTAGGGGGCTCGAACCCCTGACCGTTAGATTAAAAGTCTAACGCTCTACCAGCTGAGCTAACGAGGCTACATATCGGCACCATTTCATAAAAATAATGAAGTACTTCCTCATAGAATAGTATATTTACTTCTAAATTTAATTCAAAAAGATCTATATTTGAAGAAAAATTCAAGATTCTGGAATAAATAAAAGTTCAAACAAGGTAAGAAAATTAAGTTTTACATGTTCGGGACAGATAGAATGTAAAAAATTAGCCCCGTAGGGTGCTCGAACCCCTGACCGTTAGATTAAAAGTCTAACGCTCTACCAGCTGAGCTAACGAGGCTACACATGCTCCTAACTTCATAAAATTATTGAAGTACCTTCGCATAGAATAGTATATTTACTTCTAAATTTGATTCAAAAAGATGTATATTTGAAGAAAAATTCATGATTCTGGAATAAATAAAAGTTCAAACAAGGTAAGAAAATTAAGTTTTACATGTTCGGGACAGATAGAATGTAAAAAATTAGCCCCGTAGGGGGCTCGAACCCCTGACCGTTAGATTAAAAGTCTAACGCTCTACCAGCTGAGCTAACGAGGCCACACATGCTCCTAACTTCATAAAAATAATGAAGTACTTCCTCATAGAATAGTATATTTACTTCTAAATTCAATTCAAAAAAATGTATATTTTAAGAAAAATTCAAGATTCTGGAATAAATAAAAGTTCAAACAAGGTAAGAAAATTAAGTTTTACATGTTCGGGACAGATAGAATGTAAAAAATTAGCCCCGTAGGGGGCTCGAACCCCTGACCGTTAGATTAAAAGTCTAACGCTCTACCAGCTGAGCTAACGAGGCTACATATCGGCACCATTTCATAAAAATAATGAAGTACTTCCTCATAGAATAGTATATTTACTTCTAAATTTGATTCAAAAAGATGTATATTTGAAGAAAAATTCATGATTCTGGAATAAATAAAAGTTCAAACAAGGTAAGAAAATTAAGTTTTACATGTTCGGGACAGATAGAATGTAAAAAATTAGCCCCGTAGGGGGCTCGAACCCCTGACCGTTAGATTAAAAGTCTAACGCTCTACCAGCTGAGCTAACGAGGCTACACATGCTCCTAACTTCATAAAATTATTGAAGTACCTACGCATAGAATAATATATTTACTTCTAAATTTGATTCAAAAAGATGTATATTTGAAGAAAAATTCATGATTCTGGAATAAATAAAAGTTCAAACAAGGTAAGAAAATTAAGTTTTACATGTTCGGGACAGATAGAATGTAAAAAATTAGCCCCGTAGGGGGCTCGAACCCCTGACCGTTAGATTAAAAGTCTAACGCTCTACCAGCTGAGCTAACGAGGCTACACATGCTCCTAACTTCATAAAAATAATGAAGTACTTCCTCATAGAATAGTATATTTACTTCTAAATTCAATTCAAAAAAATGTATATTTTAAGAAAAATTCATGATTCTGGAATAAATAAAAGTTCAAACAAGGTAAGAAAATTAAGTTTTACATGTTCGGGACAGATAGAATGTAAAAAATTAGCCCCGTAGGGGGCTCGAACCCCTGACCGTTAGAGATTCTGGAATAAATAAAAGTTTAAACAAGGTAAGAAAATTAAGTTTTACTTGCTCGGGACAGATAGAATGTAAAAAATTAGCCCCGTAGGGGGCTCGAACCCCTGACCGTTAGATTAAAAGTCTAACGCTCTACCAGCTGAGCTAACGAGGCTACACATCCTCCTAACTTCATAAAATTAATGAAGTACCTACTCATAGAATAGTATATTTACTTTTAAATTTAATTCAAAAAGATCTATATTTGAAGAAAAATTCAAGATTCTGGAATAAATGAAAGTTCAAACAAGGTAAGAAAATAAAGTTTTACATGTTCGGGACAGATAGAATGTAAAAAATTAGCCCCGTAGGGGGCTCGAACCCCTGACCGTTAGATTAAAAGTCTAACGCTCTACCAGCTGAGCTAACGAGGCTACATATCGTCGCCATTTCATAAAAATAATGAAGTACCTACTCATACAATAGTATATTTACTTCTAAATTTAATTCAAAAAGATCTATATTTGAAGAAAAATTCAAGATTCTGGAATAAATAAAAGTTTAAACAAGGTAAGAAAATTAAGTTTTACATGTTCGGGACAGATAGAATGTAAAAAATTAGCCCCGTAGGGGGCTCGAACCCCTGACCGTTAGATTAAAAGTCTAACGCTCTACCAGCTGAGCTAACGAGGCTACATATCGTCACCATTTCATAAAAATAATGAAGTACTTACTCATACAATAGTATATTTACTTCTAAATTTAATTCAAAAAGATCTATATTTGAAGAAAAATTCAAGATTCTGGAATAAATAAAAGTTTAAACAAGGTAAGAAAATTAAGTTTTACATGTTCGGGACAGATAGAATGTAAAAAATTAGCCCCGTAGGGGGCTCGAACCCCTGACCGTTAGATTAAAAGTCTAACGCTCTACCAGCTGAGCTAACGAGGCTACATATCGTCACCATTTCATAAAAATAATGAAGTACTTACTCATACAATATTATATTTACTTCTAAATTTAATTCAAAAAGATCTATATTTGAAGAAAAATTCAAGATTCTGGAATAAATAAAAGTTTAAACAAGGTAAGAAAATTAAGTTTTACATGTTCGGGACAGATAGAATGTAAAAAATTAGCCCCGTAGGGGGCTCGAACCCCTGACCGTTAGATTAAAAGTCTAACGCTCTACCAGCTGAGCTAACGAGGCTACACATCCTCCTAACTTCATAAAAATAATGAAGTACCTACTCATACAATAGTATATTTACTTCTAAATTTAATTCAAAAAGATCTATATTTGAAGAAAAATTCAAGATTCTGGAATAAATGAAAGTTCAAACAAGGTAAGAAAATAAAGTTTTACATGTTCGGGACAGATAGAATGTAAAAAATTAGCCCCGTAGGGGGCTCGAACCCCTGACCGTTAGATTAAAAGTCTAACGCTCTACCAGCTGAGCTAACGAGGCTACACATCCTCCTAACTTCATAAAATTAATGAAGTACCTACTCATAGAATAGTATATTTACTTTTAAATTTAATTCAAAAAGATCTATATTTGAAAAAAAATTCAAGATTCTGGAATGAATAAAAGTTTAAACAAGGTAAGAAAATTAAGTTTTACATGTTCGGGACAGATAGAATGTAAAAAATTAGCCCCGTAGGGGGCTCGAACCCCTGACCGTTAGATTAAAAGTCTAACGCTCTACCAGCTGAGCTAACGAGGCTACACATCCTCCTAACTTCATAAAAATAATGAAGTACCTACTCATACAATAGTATATTTACTTCTAAATTTAATTCAAAAAGATCTATATTTGAAGAAAAATTCAAGATTCTGGAATAAATGAAAGTTCAAACAAGGTAAGAAAATAAAGTTTTACATGTTCGGGACAGATAGAATGTAAAAAATTAGCCCCGTAGGGGGCTCGAACCCCTGACCGTTAGATTAAAAGTCTAACGCTCTACCAGCTGAGCTAACGAGGCTACACATCCTCCTAACTTCATAAAAATAATGAAGTACCTACTCATACAATAGTATATTTACTTCTAAATTTAATTCAAAAAGATCTATATTTGAAGAAAAATTCAAGATTCTGGAATAAATAAAAGTTTAAACAAGGTAAGAAAATAAAGTTTTACATGTTCGGAACAGATAGAATGTTAAAAATTAGCCCCGTAGGGGGCTCGAACCCCTGACCGTTAGATTAAAAGTCTAACGCTCTACCAGCTGAGCTAACGAGGCTACATATCGTCGCCATTTCATAAAAATAATGAAGTACCTACTCATACAATAGTATATTTACTTCTAAATTTAATTCAAAAAGATCTATATTTGAAGAAAAATTCAAGATTCTGGAATAAATAAAAGTTTAAACAAGGTAAGAAAATTAAGTTTTACATGTTCGGGACAGATAGAATGTAAAAAATTAGCCCCGTAGGGGGCTCGAACCCCTGACCGTTAGATTAAAAGTCTAACGCTCTACCAGCTGAGCTAACGAGGCTACATATCGTCACCATTTCATAAAAATAATGAAGTACTTACTCATACAATATTATATTTACTTCTAAATTTAATTCAAAAAGATCTATATTTGAAGAAAAATTCAAGATTCTGGAATAAATAAAAGTTTAAACAAGGTAAGAAAATTAAGTTTTACATGTTCGGGACAGATAGAATGTAAAAAATTAGCCCCGTAGGGGGCTCGAACCCCTGACCGTTAGATTAAAAGTCTAACGCTCTACCAGCTGAGCTAACGAGGCTACATATCGTCACCATTTCATAAAAATAATGAAGTACTTACTCATAGAATAGTATATTTACTTCTAAATTTAATTCAAAAAGATCTATATTTGAAGAAAAATTCAAGATTCTGGAATAAATAAAAGTTTAAACAAGGTAAGAAAATTAAGTTTTACATGTTCGGGACAGATAGAATGTAAAAAATTAGCCCCGTAGGGGGCTCGAACCCCTGACCGTTAGATTAAAAGTCTAACGCTCTACCAGCTGAGCTAACGAGGCTACACATCATCCTAACTTCATAAAATTAATGAAGTACCTACTCATAGAATAGTATATTTACTTTTAAATTTAATTCAAAAAGATCTATATTTGAAGAAAAATTCAAGACTCTGGAATAAATGAAAGTTCAAACAAGGTAAGAAAATAAAGTTTTACATGTTCGGGACAGATAGAATGTAAAAAATTAGCCCCGTAGGGGGCTCGAACCCCTGACCGTTAGATTAAAAGTCTAACGCTCTACCAGCTGAGCTAACGAGGCTACACATCCTCCTAACTTCATAAAAATAATGAAGTACCTACTCATACAATAGTATATTTACTTCTAAATTTAATTCAAAAAGATCTATATTTGAAGAAAAATTCAAGATTCTGGAATAAATAAAAGTTTAAACAAGGTAAGAAAATAAAGTTTTACATGTTCGGAACAGATAGAATGTTAAAAATTAGCCCCGTAGGGGGCTCGAACCCCTGACCGTTAGATTAAAAGTCTAACGCTCTACCAGCTGAGCTAACGAGGCTACATATCGTCGCCATTTCATAAAAATAATGAAGTACCTACTCATACAATAGTATATTTACTTCTAAATTTAATTCAAAAAGATCTATATTTGAAGAAAAATTCAAGATTCTGGAATAAATAAAAGTTTAAACAAGGTAAGAAAATTAAGTTTTACATGTTCGGGACAGATAGAATGTAAAAAATTAGCCCCGTAGGGGGCTCGAACCCCTGACCGTTAGATTAAAAGTCTAACGCTCTACCAGCTGAGCTAACGAGGCTACATATCGTCACCATTTCATAAAAATAATGAAGTACTTACTCATACAATATTATATTTACTTCTAAATTTAATTCAAAAAGATCTATATTTGAAGAAAAATTCAAGATTCTGGAATAAATAAAAGTTTAAACAAGGTAAGAAAATTAAGTTTTACATGTTCGGGACAGATAGAATGTAAAAAATTAGCCCCGTAGGGGGCTCGAACCCCTGACCGTTAGATTAAAAGTCTAACGCTCTACCAGCTGAGCTAACGAGGCTACATATCGTCACCATTTCATAAAAATAATGAAGTACTTACTCATAGAATAGTATATTTACTTCTAAATTTAATTCAAAAAGATCTATATTTGAAGAAAAATTCAAGATTCTGGAATAAATAAAAGTTTAAACAAGGTAAGAAAATTAAGTTTTACATGTTCGGGACAGATAGAATGTAAAAAATTAGCCCCGTAGGGGGCTCGAACCCCTGACCGTTAGATTAAAAGTCTAACGCTCTACCAGCTGAGCTAACGAGGCTACACATCATCCTAACTTCATAAAATTAATGAAGTACCTACTCATAGAATAGTATATTTACTTTTAAATTTAATTCAAAAAGATCTATATTTGAAGAAAAATTCAAGACTCTGGAATAAATGAAAGTTCAAACAAGGTAAGAAAATAAAGTTTTACATGTTCGGGACAGATAGAATGTAAAAAATTAGCCCCGTAGGGGGCTCGAACCCTGACCGTTAGATTAAAAGTCTAACGCTCTACCAGCTGAGCTAACGAGGCTACATATCGTCGCCATTTCATAAAAATAATGAAGTACCTACTCATACAATAGTATATTTACTTCTAAATTTAATTCAAAAAGATCTATATTTGAAGAAAAATTCAAGATTCTGGAATAAATAAAAGTTTAAACAAGGTAAGAAAATTAAGTTTTACATGTTCGGGACAGATAGAATGTAAAAAATTAGCCCCGTAGGGGGCTCGAACCCCTGACCGTTAGATTAAAAGTCTAACGCTCTACCAGCTGAGCTAACGAGGCTACACATCCTCCTAACTTCATAAAATTAATGAAGTACCTACTCATACAATAGTATATTTACTTCTAAATTTAATTCAAAAAGATCTATATTTGAAGAAAAATTCAAGATTCTGGAATAAATAAAAGTTTAAACAAGGTAAGAAAATAAAGTTTTACATGTTCGGAACAGATAGAATGTTAAAAATTAGCCCCGTAGGGGGCTCGAACCCCTGACCGTTAGATTAAAAGTCTAACGCTCTACCAGCTGAGCTAACGAGGCTACATATCGTCGCCATTTCATAAAAATAATGAAGTACCTACTCATACAATAGTATATTTACTTCTAAATTTAATTCAAAAAGATCTATATTTGAAGAAAAATTCAAGATTCTGGAATAAATAAAAGTTTAAACAAGGTAAGAAAATTAAGTTTTACATGTTCGGGACAGATAGAATGTAAAAAATTAGCCCCGTAGGGGGCTCGAACCCCTGACCGTTAGATTAAAAGTCTAACGCTCTACCAGCTGAGCTAACGAGGCTACACATCCTCCTAACTTCATAAAAATAATGAAGTACCTACTCATACAATAGTATATTTACTTCTAAATTTAATTCAAAAAGATCTATATTTGAAGAAAAATTCAAGATTCTGGAATAAATAAAAGTTTAAACAAGGTAAGAAAATAAAGTTTTACATGTTCGGAACAGATAGAATGTTAAAAATTAGCCCCGTAGGGGGCTCGAACCCCTGACCGTTAGATTAAAAGTCTAACGCTCTACCAGCTGAGCTAACGAGGCTACATATCGTCGCCATTTCATAAAAATAATGAAGTACTTACTCATACAATATTATATTTACTTCTAAATTTAATTCAAAAAGATCTATATTTGAAGAAAAATTCAAGATTCTGGAATAAATAAAAGTTTAAACAAGGTAAGAAAATTAAGTTTTACATGTTCGGGACAGATAGAATGTAAAAAATTAGCCCCGTAGGGGGCTCGAACCCCTGACCGTTAGATTAAAAGTCTAACGCTCTACCAGCTGAGCTAACGAGGCTACATATCGTCACCATTTCATAAAAATAATGAAGTACTTACTCATAGAATAGTATATTTACTTCTAAATTTAATTCAAAAAGATCTATATTTGAAGAAAAATTCAAGATTCTGGAATAAATAAAAGTTTAAACAAGGTAAGAAAATTAAGTTTTACATGTTCGGGACAGATAGAATGTAAAAAATTAGCCCCGTAGGGGGCTCGAACCCCTGACCGTTAGATTAAAAGTCTAACGCTCTACCAGCTGAGCTAACGAGGCTACACATCCTCCTAACTTCATAAAATTAATGAAGTACCTACTCATAGAATAGTATATTTACTTTTAAATTTAATTCAAAAAGATCTATATTTGAAGAAAAATTCAAGATTCTGGAATAAATGAAAGTTCAAACAAGGTAAGAAAATAAAGTTTTACATGTTCGGGACAGATAGAATGTAAAAAATTAGCCCCGTAGGGGGCTCGAACCCCTGACCGTTAGATTAAAAGTCTAACGCTCTACCAGCTGAGCTAACGAGGCTACATATCGTCGCCATTTCATAAAAATAATGAAGTACCTACTCATACAATAGTATATTTACTTCTAAATTTAATTCAAAAAGATCTATATTTGAAGAAAAATTCAAGATTCTGGAATAAATAAAAGTTTAAACAAGGTAAGAAAATTAAGTTTTACATGTTCGGGACAGATAGAATGTAAAAAATTAGCCCCGTAGGGGGCTCGAACCCCTGACCGTTAGATTAAAAGTCTAACGCTCTACCAGCTGAGCTAACGAGGCTACATATCGTCGCCATTTCATAAAAATAATGAAGTACCTACTCATACAATAGTATATTTACTTCTAAATTTAATTCAAAAAGATCTATATTTGAAGAAAAATTCAAGATTCTGGAATAAATAAAAGTTTAAACAAGGTAAGAAAATTAAGTTTTACATGTTCGGGACAGATAGAATGTAAAAAATTAGCCCCGTAGGGGGCTCGAACCCCTGACCGTTAGATTAAAAGTCTAACGCTCTACCAGCTGAGCTAACGAGGCTACATATCGTCACCATTTCATAAAAATAATGAAGTACTTACTCATACAATAGTATATTTACTTCTAAATTTAATTCAAAAAGATCTATATTTGAAGAAAAATTCAAGATTCTGGAATAAATAAAAGTTTAAACAAGGTAAGAAAATTAAGTTTTACATGTTCGGGACAGATAGAATGTAAAAAATTAGCCCCGTAGGGGGCTCGAACCCCTGACCGTTAGATTAAAAGTCTAACGCTCTACCAGCTGAGCTAACGAGGCTACACATCCTCCTAACTTCATAAAATTAATGAAGTACCTACTCATAGAATAGTATATTTACTTTTAAATTTAATTCAAAAAGATCTATATTTGAAAAAAAATTCAAGATTCTGGAATGAATAAAAGTTTAAACAAGGTAAGAAAATTAAGTTTTACATGTTCGGGACAGATAGAATGTAAAAAATTAGCCCCGTAGGGGGCTCGAACCCCTGACCGTTAGATTAAAAGTCTAACGCTCTACCAGCTGAGCTAACGAGGCTACACATCCTCCTAACTTCATAAAATTAATGAAGTACCTACTCATAGAATAGTATATTTACTTTTAAATTTAATTCAAAAAGATCTATATTTGAAAAAAAATTCAAGATTCTGGAATAAATAAAAGTTCAAACAAGGTGAGAAAATAAAGTTTTACATGTTCGGGACAGATAGAATGTAAAAAATTAGCCCCGTAGGGGGCTCGAACCCCTGACCGTTAGATTAAAAGTCTAACGCTCTACCAGCTGAGCTAACGAGGCTACACATCCTCCTAACTTCATAAAATTAATGAAGTACCTACTCATACAATAGTATATTTACTTCTAAATTTAATTCAAAAAGATCTATATTTGAAGAAAAATTCAAGATTCTGGAATGAATAAAAGTTTAAACAAGGTAAGAAAATTAAGTTTTACATGTTCGGGACAGATAGAATGTAAAAAATTAGCCCCGTAGGGGGCTCGAACCCCTGACCGTTAGATTAAAAGTCTAACGCTCTACCAGCTGAGCTAACGAGGCTACACATCCTCCTAACTTCATAAAATTAATGAAGTACCTACTCATACAATAGTATATTTACTTCTAAATTTAATTCAAAAAGATCTATATTTGAAGAAAAATTCAAGATTCTGGAATGAATAAAAGTTTAAACAAGGTAAGAAAATAAAGTTTTACATGTTCGGAACAGATAGAATGTTAAAAATTAGCCCCGTAGGGGGCTCGAACCCCTGACCGTTAGATTAAAAGTCTAACGCTCTACCAGCTGAGCTAACGAGGCTACATATCGTTGCCCGTTCCATTCGGAAATCAATACGTAGCAGGCGGGTTAGAATCAGACGACATGAGGCTGAGAGAGGACGACACGCCCTTCATATGGAACACAGACTTCAGCTTTGCCTTATGGAATGACTATGGATGGTTGGTCTTCCTTTCTTAGCTCTCTTTCACTTTATATCTTTATGTAGACTTATATAACTTATTGTAATCATGTAGACATAATAAACCTTTCTTTCTCGAGTCTTATGTTTATCCATTATGCTCTTTATCTACCGCTACATCTGGAATACTATCACACTCATCTTGTAGGCTTTATTGGTCTATAGGATCGACGTGAGAGCATAACGGAACGTGGAGGTTCCACCTCGAACATTTTTATCTTGATTTCTTGACTATTTTCTCTTATATTTCTTTATTTTCAATACAATTCATTGAATCTGAATTCTCTTATATCTCTAAACCATCTACTCCATGTCTTAACACAATACGGTGGGGCCAACAACGTTTAAAAGGGAACAGATGCAAGGACCACTCCTTTTGGAGATGGATATTTTATATTTTTTGAAACTGAAGTTACGTTTTCCCGTTTGTTCACAATTTTCTGTCTGTCTGAACCCAACAATTTTTATATCCTTGCTGTTAACATCGAATACTCTGTTACCCGAACTCGAAGCATTTTTGAGGACCCTAGGATGAATTAGTGAACAAATTCACCCAAGGATAATTTTTTTTTGAGATTTATGCCCACACTTTCTTCTTTTAAGGATTGATTTTGGCTTCGAGGAAAGAATAGCCACGGTTATTTCTTTGTTTTTTGTGGATGAAACAATTTTGCGCACCAAATTGAGATTATTTCATATTTTGCGATCAGGACTATTTTATTTTGCGTTACATTTCTGTTCAGACAACTTTTTGCCATTAACATCCAAAAATAATTTGATAACGCATTGAATTTACACGGGAAACCTCACCTAAATGGGAGGAATATTATGAAAAGTGAATTTTAAGATCGCTATAGTCCGAAAAATCCTGTACAATTTTACGAACTGAATTATTATTAGTGATTGTCTATCAGGTCGTGTTGGCTTAAGCATATCAGTTTGGATTTTCTCCCCTTACTATATGTCACCTTCCTCATACCGTTATTGTTGTTTTGAAGCATAAGACTCATTCCTAAACACCATAATTCTTTAAATATAGTTATTGTAATCTTTAGTCATCTATTCCTAGCCATAATTTTAAAATTAGATTTCTGATCATGATGGGACTACGGTACTCATTCGTTTTCCAAATTGCTTCCTTAAAAGAGTAATGCTATTACGAATGTACATTATGAAAACCGCTAAAATCCTTTGAACATTTACCAAAGTCCATTTTCGTGGCATTTTCGATCACTCGTGAGTCCAAGAAGATCAGAATTGTCAGAAAAAGAAAAAAAAATGGGAATAAGGACTAATGAGATTGCTCAGGCATCAATCAAGTGAGCACTGAACATTTTTGAACATATACAAACTGGTTGAATTATATACATTTAAGAATATTAAATTGGAGAGCGAACAAAGTCCAAATTTAGGCGGATCTCTGTTGATGGCCACAACTTAGATTCATTCCTTAACGCCGACTATACAAACCAGTTACTCACAGCTTTCTCATTCCTTTTCCAAAACTCCTTATCCATAACACTCATTAACGTCTCAAAATCCCCCACGTTACTAAACACTCAAGGTTTTTCCAAACCAAGAGCACTACCAAAGTGGATAAGCGATTCCGATCAGCTGTACCTCTCAGTACACGAACTGATTTTGATCTGCGAGACTCAGCTCCACTCACCAGAAGCCGAGCTCGCGCGCAGAGCATCGCTATAATCGAAGACGAGCAGAAAGCCGAGCACAAAACCGACAAATTCTTTACTCCTCGTGCAGGCACTTATTCACCTACTGAACGATTAAGCGACGAGGATTACGTACCACCAGGAGGAGAAGAAACATCCATCACAATGGAAGAACAAACACCAGTTACTGCTAAGAAGTCAACAACGTTGAAGGAAACATGGTACAACTCAAGAATCCATTTGGAAAAATTCAAAACGTACACAAAGACAATCTCAAACTTTTGCGATCAAATACAACGACTTATGACACGGACGACGACAGCGATATTGAGATCATAAAAGTCATAAATGGTAACGATAACTATGACTCTACTGAAGAAACAGAACCAGAAGACCCATCGGACCAAATTGGCTACCACCAAGAAGAAGACGATGAAAGAAATAATTTCGAGATTGATAAAATTATTGTAAAACTTTGTATCAACTCTCTTTTAAAAAACCAGAGCTATTAATATTATTATATCATTGAAAAACTTGAGTAAGACGAGATGTAAGCTAATAATCAAAAAGCACTTCAGTTTCAAAGCATATATGATTATAATACTTCAATTTTTCAAAAAAAAAAAAAAAACATCAATTTCAAATAATTTCCCGTAAATAAAGAAGAAATGAAAGATAAGAGACATTATATTGCATATTCATCTGAGCAACAGTCCTTATCAAGTAGTTAATGATTCAATTTTGGAAATTATATGGGATTTAATTTATTTTCATTTTTTTATTATTACAATTCGCTTTGAATACGCTGAGGAAACATGCTAGCTCCATCGATAATATAGCATGACTCTCGTTTCTCTATACTCAAACAAGTTAGACATGCAGCGTCGTGCCTAAAAAGCTATTTTGCGCACTCTCGCTGACAAAATATAGCCCTGGTATTCTAAAAGATTGTTTTATTACTTAATATTCATGTATTTTCAAATAATTTTTATTGAATTCTTTTCAGATACTATTGTTTAACATTATATTGTAATTTATCTTTACTATTTTTATGTTAACATTGTAATTTTTATTTTTAAAACTAAACCTTCTGCTACGATTGAAACAAGCCACATATTTTGCTATTCGCGGGGACGCGACATAAACTCGAAAAAATGGCACGTTCCATTCGGAAATCAATACGTAGCAGGCGGGTTAGAATCAGACGACATGAGGCTGAGAGAGGACGACACGCCCTTCATATGGAACACAGACTTCAGCTTTGCCTTATTGAATGACTATGGATGGTTGGTCTTCCTTTCTTAGCTCTCTTTCACTTTATATCTTTATGTAGACTTATATAACTTATTGTAATCATGTAGACATAATAAACCTTTCTTTCTCGAGTCTTATGTTTATCCATTATGCTCTTTATCTACCGCTACATCTGGAATACTATCACACTCATCTTGTAGGCTTTATTGGTCTATAGGATCGACGTGAGAGCATAACGGAACGTGCCATTTCATAAAAATAATGAAGTACCTACTCATACAATAGTATATTCACTTCTAAATTTAATTCAAAAACATCTATATTTGAAGAAAAATTCAAGATTCTGGAATAAATGAAAGTTTAAACAAGCTAAGAAAATTAAGTTCTACATGTTCGGGACAGATAGAATGTAAAAAATTAGCCCCGTAGGGGGCTCGAACCCCTGACCGTTAGATTAAAAGTCTAACGCTCTACCAGCTGAGCTAACGAGGCTACACATCCTCCTAACTTCATAAAATTAATGAAGTACCTACTCATACAATACTATATTTACTTCTGAATTTAATTCAAAAAGATCTATATTTGAAGAAAAATTCAAGATTCTGGAATAAATAAAAGTTTAAACAAGGTAAGAAAATTAAGTTTTACATGCTCGGGACAGATAGAATGTAAAAAATTAGCCCCGTAGGGGGCTCGAACCCCTGACCGTTAGATTAAAAGTCTAACGCTCTACCAGCTGAGCTAACGAGGCTACATATCGTCGCCATTTCATAAAAATAATGAAGTACCTACTCATACAATAGTATATTTACTTCTAAATTTAATTCAAAAAGATCTAAATTTGAAGAAAAATTCAAGATTCTGGAATAAATAAAAGTTTAAACAAGGTAAGAAAATTAAGTTTTACATGCTCGGGACAGATAGAATGTAAAAAATTAGCCCCGTAGGGGGCTCGAACCCCTGACCGTTAGATTAAAAGTCTAACGCTCTACCAGCTGAGCTAACGAGGCTACACATCCTCCTAACTTCATAAAATTAATGAAGTACCTACTCATACAATAGTATATTTACTTCTAAATTTAATTCAAAAAGATCTATATTTGAAGAAAAATTCAAGATTCTGGAATAAATAAAAGTTTAAACAAGGTAAGAAAATTAAGTTTTACATGTTCGGGACAGATAGAATGTAAAAAATTAGCCCCGTAGGGGGCTCGAACCCCTGACCGTTAGATTAAAAGTCTAACGCTCTACCAGCTGAGCTAACGAGGCTACACATCGTCACCATTTCATAAAAATAATGAAGTACTTACTCATAGAATAGTATATTTACTTCTAAATTTAATTCAAAAAGATCTATATTTGGAGAAAAATTCAAGATTCTGGAATAAATAAAAGTTTAAACAAGGTAAGAAAATTAAGTTTTACATGTTCGGGACAGATAGAATGTAAAAAATTAGCCCCGTAGGGGGCTCGAACCCCTGACCGTTAGATTAAAAGTCTAACGCTCTACCAGCTGAGCTAACGAGGCTACACATCCTCCTAACTTCATAAAATTAATGAAGTACCTACTCATAGAATAGTATATTTACTTTTAAATTTAATTCAAAAAGATCTATATTTGAAGAAAAATTCAAGATTCTGGAATAAATGAAAGTTCAAACAAGGTAAGAAAATAAAGTTTTACATGTTCGGGACAGATAGAATGTAAAAAATTAGCCCCGTAGGGGGCTCGAACCCTGACCGTTAGATTAAAAGTCTAACGCTCTACCAGCTGAGCTAACGAGGCTACATATCGTCGCCATTTCATAAAAATAATGAAGTACCTACTCATACAATAGTATATTTACTTCTAAATTTAATTCAAAAAGATCTATATTTGAAGAAAAATTCAAGATTCTGGAATAAATAAAAGTTTAAACAAGGTAAGAAAATTAAGTTTTACATGTTCGGAACAGATAGAATGTTAAAAATTAGCCCCGTAGGGGGCTCGAACCCCTCACCGTTAGATTAAAAGTCTAACGCTCTACCAGCTGAGCTAACGAGGCTACATATCGTCGCCATTTCATAAAAATAATGAAGTACCTACTCATACAATAGTATATTTAATTCTAAATTTAATTCAAAAAGATCTATATTTGAAGAAAAATTCAAGATTCTGGAATAAATAAAAGTTTAAACAAGGTAAGAAAATTAAGTTTTACATGTTCGGGACAGATAGAATGTAAAAAATTAGCCCCGTAGGGGGCTCGAACCCCTGACCGTTAGATTAAAAGTCTAACGCTCTACCAGCTGAGCTAACGAGGCTACATATCGTCACCATTTCATAAAAATAATGAAGTACTTACTCATACAATATTATATTTACTTCTAAATTTAATTCAAAAAGATCTATATTTGAAGAAAAATTCAAGATTCTGGAATAAATAAAAGTTTAAACAAGGTAAGAAAATTAAGTTTTACATGTTCGGGACAGATAGAATGTAAAAAATTAGCCCCGTAGGGGGCTCGAACCCCTGACCGTTAGATTAAAAGTCTAACGCTCTACCAGCTGAGCTAACGAGGCTACATATCGTCACCATTTCATAAAAATAATGAAGTACTTACTCATAGAATAGTATATTTACTTCTAAATTTAATTCAAAAAGATCTATATTTGAAGAAAAATTCAAGATTCTGGAATAAATAAAAGTTTAAACAACGTAAGAAAATTAAGTTTTACATGTTCGGGACAGATAGAATGTAAAAAATTAGCCCCGTAGGGGGCTCGAACCCCTGACCGTTAGATTAAAAGTCTAACGCTCTACCAGCTGAGCTAACGAGGCTACACATCCTCCTAACTTCATAAAATTAATGAAGTACCTACTCATAGAATAGTATATTTACTTTTAAATTTAATTCAAAAAGATCTATATTTGAAGAAAAATTCAAGATTCTGGAATAAATGAAAGTTCAAACAAGGTAAGAAAATAAAGTTTTACATGTTCGGGACAGATAGAATGTAAAAAATTAGCCCCGTAGGGGGCTCGAACCCCTGACCGTTAGATTAAAAGTCTAACGCTCTACCAGCTGAGCTAACGAGGCTACATATCGTCGCCATTTCATAAAAATAATGAAGTACCTACTCATACAATAGTATATTTACTTCTAAATTTAATTCAAAAAGATCTATATTTGAAGAAAAATTCAAGATTCTGGAATAAATAAAAGTTTAAACAAGGTAAGAAAATTAAGTTTTACATGTTCGGGACAGATAGAATGTAAAAAATTAGCCCCGTAGGGGGCTCGAACCCCTGACCGTTAGATTAAAAGTCTAACGCTCTACCAGCTGAGCTAACGAGGCTACATATCGTCACCATTTCATAAAAATAATGAAGTACTTACTCATACAATAGTATATTTACTTCTAAATTTAATTCAAAAAGATCTATATTTGAAGAAAAATTCAAGATTCTGGAATAAATAAAAGTTTAAACAAGGTAAGAAAATTAAGTTTTACATGTTCGGGACAGATAGAATGTAAAAAATTAGCCCCGTAGGGGGCTCGAACCCCTGACCGTTAGATTAAAAGTCTAACGCTCTACCAGCTGAGCTAACGAGGCTACATATCGTCGCCATTTCATAAAAATAATGAAGTACCTACTCATACAATAGTATATTTACTTCTAAATTTAATTCAAAAAGATCTATATTTGAAGAAAAATTCAAGATTCTGGAATAAATAAAAGTTTAAACAAGGTAAGAAAATGAAGTTTTACATGTTCGGAACAGATAGAATGTTAAAAATTAGCCCCGTAGGGGGCTCGAACCCCTGACCGTTAGATTAAAAGTCTAACGCTCTACCAGCTGAGCTAACGAGGCTACATATCGTCGCCATTTCATAAAAATAATGAAGTACCTACTCATACAATAGTATATTTACTTCTAAATTTAATTCAAAAAGATCTATATTTGAAGAAAAATTCAAGATTCTGGAATAAATAAAAGTTTAAACAAGGTAAGAAAATTAAGTTTTACATGTTCGGGACAGATAGAATGTAAAAAATTAGCCCCGTAGGGGGCTCGAACCCCTGACCGTTAGATTAAAAGTCTAACGCTCTACCAGCTGAGCTAACGAGGCTACATATCGTCACCATTTCATAAAAATAATGAAGTACTTACTCATACAATATTATATTTACTTCTAAATTTAATTCAAAAAGATCTATATTTGAAGAAAAATTCAAGATTCTGGAATAAATAAAAGTTTAAACAAGGTAAGAAAATTAAGTTTTACATGTTCGGGACAGATAGAATGTAAAAAATTAGCCCCGTAGGGGGCTCGAACCCCTGACCGTTAGATTAAAAGTCTAACGCTCTACCAGCTGAGCTAACGAGGCTACATATCGTCACCATTTCATAAAAATAATGAAGTACTTACTCATACAATAGTATATTTACTTCTAAATTTAATTCAAAAAGATCTATATTTGAAGAAAAATTCAAGATTCTGGAATAAATAAAAGTTTAAACAAGGTAAGAAAATTAAGTTTTACATGTTCGGGACAGATAGAATGTAAAAAATTAGCCCCGTAGGGGGCTCGAACCCCTGACCGTTAGATTAAAAGTCTAACGCTCTACCAGCTGAGCTAACGAGGCTACATATCGTCACCATTTCATAAAAATAATGAAGTACTTACTCATACAATAGTATATTTACTTCTAAATTTAATTCAAAAAGATCTATATTTGAAGAAAAATTCAAGATTCTGGAATAAATAAAAGTTTAAACAAGGTAAGAAAATTAAGTTTTACATGTTCGGGACAGATAGAATGTTAAAAATTAGCCCCGTAGGGGGCTCGAACCCCTGACCGTTAGATTAAAAGTCTAACGCTCTACCAGCTGAGCTAACGAGGCTACATATCGTCGCCATTTCATAAAAATAATGAAGTACCTACTCATACAATAGTATATTTACTTCTAAATTTAATTCAAAAAGATCTATATTTGAAGAAAAATTCAAGATTCTGGAATAAATAAAAGTTTAAACAAGGTAAGAAAATTAAGTTTTACATGTTCGGGACAGATAGAATGTAAAAAATTAGCCCCGTAGGGGGCTCGAACCCCTGACCGTTAGATTAAAAGTCTAACGCTCTACCAGCTGAGCTAACGAGGCTACATATCGTCACCATTTCATAAAAATAATGAAGTACTTACTCATACAATATTATATTTACTTCTAAATTTAATTCAAAAAGATCTATATTTGAAGAAAAATTCAAGATTCTAGAATAAATAAAAGTTTAAACAAGGTAAGAAAATTAAGTTTTACATGTTCGGGACAGATAGAATGTAAAAAATTAGCCCCGTAGGGGGCTCGAACCCCTGACCGTTAGATTAAAAGTCTAACGCTCTACCAGCTGAGCTAACGAGGCTACATATCGTCACCATTTCATAAAAATAATGAAGTACTTACTCATAGAATAGTATATTTACTTCTAAATTTAATTCAAAAAGATCTATATTTGAAGAAAAATTCAAGATTCTGGAATAAATAAAAGTTTAAACAAGGTAAGAAAATTAAGTTTTACATGTTCGGGACAGATAGAATGTAAAAAATTAGCCCCGTAGGGGGCTCGAACCCCTGACCGTTAGATTAAAAGTCTAACGCTCTACCAGCTGAGCTAACGAGGCTACACATCCTCCTAACTTCATAAAATTAATGAAGTACCTACTCATAGAATAGTATATTTACTTTTAAATTTAATTCAAAAAGATCTATATTTGAAGAAAAATTCAAGATTCTGGAATAAATGAAAGTTCAAACAAGGTAAGAAAATAAAGTTTTACATGTTCGGGACAGATAGAATGTAAAAAATTAGCCCCGTAGGGGGCTCGAACCCCTGACCGTTAGATTAAAAGTCTAACGCTCTACCAGCTGAGCTAACGAGGCTACATATCGTCGCCATTTCATAAAAATAATGAAGTACCTACTCATACAATAGTATATTTACTTCTAAATTTAATTCAAAAAGATCTATATTTGAAGAAAAATTCAAGATTCTGGAATAAATAAAAGTTTAAACAAGGTAAGAAAATTAAGTTTTACATGTTCGGGACAGATAGAATGTAAAAAATTAGCCCCGTAGGGGGCTCGAACCCCTGACCGTTAGATTAAAAGTCTAACGCTCTACCAGCTGAGCTAACGAGGCTACATATCGTCACCATTTCATAAAAATAATGAAGTACTTACTCATACAATAGTATATTTACTTCTAAATTTAATTCAAAAAGATCTATATTTGAAGAAAAATTCAAGATTCTGGAATAAATAAAAGTTTAAACAAGGTAAGAAAATTAAGTTTTACATGTTCGGGACAGATAGAATGTTAAAAATTAGCCCCGTAGGGGGCTCGAACCCCTGACCGTTAGATTAAAAGTCTAACGCTCTACCAGCTGAGCTAACGAGGCTACATATCGTCACCATTTCATAAAAATAATGAAGTACTTACTCATAGAATAGTATATTTACTTCTAAATTTAATTCAAAAAGATCTATATTTGAAGAAAAATTCAAGATTCTGGAATAAATAAAAGTTTAAACAAGGTAAGAAAATTAAGTTTTACATGTTCGGGACAGATAGAATGTAAAAAATTAGCCCCGTAGGGGGCTCGAACCCCTGACCGTTAGATTAAAAGTCTAACGCTCTACCAGCTGAGCTAACGAGGCTACACATCCTCCTAACTTCATAAAATTAATGAAGTACCTACTCATAGAATAGTATATTTACTTTTAAATTTAATTCAAAAAGATCTATATTTGAAGAAAAATTCAAGATTCTGGAATAAATGAAAGTTCAAACAAGGTAAGAAAATAAAGTTTTACATGTTCGGGACAGATAGAATGTAAAAAATTAGCCCCGTAGGGGGCTCGAACCCCTGACCGTTAGATTAAAAGTCTAACGCTCTACCAGCTGAGCTAACGAGGCTACATATCGTCGCCATTTCATAAAAATAATGAAGTACCTACTCATACAATAGTATATTTACTTCTAAATTTAATTCAAAAAGATCTATATTTGAAGAAAAATTCAAGATTCTGGAATAAATAAAAGTTTAAACAAGGTAAGAAAATTAAGTTTTACATGTTCGGGACAGATAGAATGTAAAAAATTAGCCCCGTAGGGGGCTCGAACCCCTGACCGTTAGATTAAAAGTCTAACGCTCTACCAGCTGAGCTAACGAGGCTACACATCCTCCTAACTTCATAAAATTAATGAAGTACCTACTCATAGAATAGTATATTTACTTTTAAATTTAATTCAAAAAGATCTATATTTGAAGAAAAATTCAAGACTCTGGAATAAATGAAAGTTCAAACAAGGTAAGAAAATAAAGTTTTACATGTTCGGGACAGATAGAATGTAAAAAATTAGCCCCGTAGGGGGCTCGAACCCTGACCGTTAGATTAAAAGTCTAACGCTCTACCAGCTGAGCTAACGAGGCTACATATCGTCGCCATTTCATAAAAATAATGAAGTACCTACTCATACAATAGTATATTTACTTCTAAATTTAATTCAAAAAGATCTATATTTGAAGAAAAATTCAAGATTCTGGAATAAATAAAAGTTTAAACAAGGTAAGAAAATTAAGTTTTACATGTTCGGGACAGATAGAATGTAAAAAATTAGCCCCGTAGGGGGCTCGAACCCCTGACCGTTAGATTAAAAGTCTAACGCTCTACCAGCTGAGCTAACGAGGCTACACATCCTCCTAACTTCATAAAATTAATGAAGTACCTACTCATACAATAGTATATTTACTTCTAAATTTAATTCAAAAAGATCTATATTTGAAGAAAAATTCAAGATTCTGGAATAAATAAAAGTTTAAACAAGGTAAGAAAATAAAGTTTTACATGTTCGGAACAGATAGAATGTTAAAAATTAGCCCCGTAGGGGGCTCGAACCCCTGACCGTTAGATTAAAAGTCTAACGCTCTACCAGCTGAGCTAACGAGGCTACATATCGTCGCCATTTCATAAAAATAATGAAGTACCTACTCATACAATAGTATATTTACTTCTAAATTTAATTCAAAAAGATCTATATTTGAAGAAAAATTCAAGATTCTGGAATAAATAAAAGTTTAAACAAGGTAAGAAAATTAAGTTTTACATGTTCGGGACAGATAGAATGTAAAAAATTAGCCCCGTAGGGGGCTCGAACCCCTGACCGTTAGATTAAAAGTCTAACGCTCTACCAGCTGAGCTAACGAGGCTACACATCCTCCTAACTTCATAAAAATAATGAAGTACCTACTCATACAATAGTATATTTACTTCTAAATTTAATTCAAAAAGATCTATATTTGAAGAAAAATTCAAGATTCTGGAATAAATAAAAGTTTAAACAAGGTAAGAAAATAAAGTTTTACATGTTCGGAACAGATAGAATGTTAAAAATTAGCCCCGTAGGGGGCTCGAACCCCTGACCGTTAGATTAAAAGTCTAACGCTCTACCAGCTGAGCTAACGAGGCTACATATCGTCGCCATTTCATAAAAATAATGAAGTACTTACTCATACAATATTATATTTACTTCTAAATTTAATTCAAAAAGATCTATATTCGTTCCATTTAGATTCTCAATGGTTCCAAGTTGAGATATCCAAACAGATTATGAGACGATGAGTATGATTTTAAATATAAGTGTGTAATGTAAGGTGAAATAAGAAACAAGAGATGAAATATATAAAGGTTTATTGTTCGCATTATAATATAATTATACAAAGATTAAAGCTAGAGTTAAGAAAGAGAATATAAAGAAGATAAAGAGAAAGTAAGATAATGAGATAATGAGATCCTGAGTCTTGAGGACTCAGGTTTATATATCCATACAACTCCTACTCAGTTTACACAAATTGTTACAAAGTTTATAAAAAGTGCATCTAGAATATTCTCAGAATTGCTTAAAAACTATCTGCATTAGTTTAATAATAGCAGCTGCCATGGTCAGCTGCTTTCCTTTGAGATATGTATGTAACATGCCCCAACGGATACAAGTCAGCTGACCTCAGCTGTTATATGCAAATAATAATTAAGAGAGAAAAATAAAAATTAAAAAAAAATGGCATGAGATAAAGCAAATTTTTCAACAAATTATTGATAAAGAGAAAAATTTTTAAGAGATAGAATTTTATAAATGATTTAAACCTTTCCTCTCTTCTTTAATCCGCCAGTTGGTCAATTTCCTGGATCATTTCCGTCATTGATGCTAGTCCAAGCAGCTCCATTGTTCTGATGGTTTGGCTAACTGCTTTTGCCTTACTTTTTGATGCGGACATGTTGGTAGTCCTTTTTGTCAGTAGTTTTTTTGATTACTACTGATAGGTCTTGCCCTATCTCTATCCACGATGCTTCTTCTTCGGTTCCGCTATTTCCTACAGCTTGTTGTGTCATCTGTGTTGTCCATGTCGGCATTGCTTTATAGATGTCAGCTGTGGTCTGCGTTCTGGCGGGTTGTCCCAGCATTATGTGTCGGATTCTGTTCTCTTTCTGGCTGAGAGAACATCCTTCTGTCCATTTCTTTTGATGCTGGCGAAGCTCCTTCAGATCGTTTTCCTTATAGTTTTTGGTTTTCTCCTCCAATAGTTCCATCATAAATAGGATGTGCTGTGTCTTCTTTTCCAATTTGCTCGTTTGGAGGCTTATTATTGGTCCTAAGTTGGGCTTCATGCAGTTGATAGGTAGAAGACCTTCACGAAGGTTTTCTACCTCTATCCATTCTTGTTCAATAGTGGTCGCTAGAGGGACCAGTGGTGTTGGAGTTGCGAGGAATGTAGAGAGTGTGACGTTGGCGAGAGAGGAGGTCATTTTGAGTAAGAAAAGTGTTATTGAATTTTTCTCTATCAAAATTTTCTCTTTATATAGTTTGTTTTTCAGTGATTGTTACAATTTGTTAAAATTAAAGGATAGAAATTAGAATTTCGGTGGTTTTTGATCTATGTCTTATGTTTAATGTACTATACGAAAGAAAGAAAAATTATTTTTACAATTCTACGATTTTTGTTAGTTAATTAAAAGTTTCGTACTTGTTCTCCTTTGTTTTGCGTTGGAGATTTATTCTGCTGCTTTTTGCTTTGATCCGCTTTTCCATGTAGTTCCAATTCTCCATTACTTCTGATTTCTTCGTCTTGTGTTTTTCTTTTGGGTTGTAGTTTAACATGATACGGGCGTGAGTTTTCATTTCCTATTCCTAGTGCTGCGGCAAGTGTAGTGTTCCAATTTTTGATTGCTGGTGAGTTTTTGTTTCTGTCCTCAAATAGCTCCTTTCTGTTTTCATTCTTGAATTGATCTCGTAGCTTTTCGTATGTTTTTGCGTTATTATCTTCTATATCGTTTTGATTAGGACCTTCTTCTTGAGAGAAAGGTGTCAGCTGTCTGAGGTCCTCTTGAATTCTGTCGATTGTTGTTGATTCATCTTCTAATTGTATATTAGAATTTGTTATTCTTCTTGCTGTAGCAAGGTCGTCAGGTGTTTCTGAGTTATGTTCAATTTCTTCTTCGTTTACTCCTCTGTTATTCCCTGTGATAGGTAACAGTTGCGCGAGAGTATCTGGACTGCCTGTTGGGTAACAGTTGTTGTTATTTTCCGTATTATTGGTTTGTTCCCATTCATCCAGATTATTCCAACTTGCTTCTTCTTCTTCTTCTTCTTCGTTTGCTATGTCTTGGTCCTCTTCTTCCTCTTCTTCATTATTTCTTGTTGATATAAGATTATCGTCTGGTGGAAAATAACGTATGTTATTTTTGTGAGCTTTTATAATATTTCCATCTTGGTCCGTTATGCTGATGTTGTTTCCTTCAATTGTCACTATCCGGTAAGGTCCATCTCTTCGTATTTGTAATTTGTTGCTTGGGTTCGCTCTTTGTACAAATACTCGATCTCCTATATCTAATATTCTTTCTTTTGTCCTATGTGCTTGATCGTATTTCTGCTTCATTCTTTCTTCATTGGTGGCAATCTTTTCCTTGACTTTTTCTTGAATATCTCTTAAGTTTTTGAGCTGATCCGTGGTATTTTGTTCTTCCGGTGTTTCCAAGTTTTTGTCAATGGGTAGACGTGCTACTTGTCCAAACAAACATTCGTATGGTGATGTTTTAGTGGTGGCGTTTGGTAATCTGTTGAGTGTAAAAATAATCTTCGGAAGTATCTTATCCCAATCGTTTTGTTCGTCATTAACGTAGGCTGTTAATGCTTCTTCGATCGTCCGATGTAATCTTTCTACTTGTCCGTTAGCGTTTTTGTAATACGGCATAGTAGTGTGGTGTGTAGTTCCAAAATTACTGCACATAGTGGTGAAATCGTTTGAAATAAAATTAGATCCATTGTCTGTGATGATAGTGACAGGTGGTCCAAAAACATAGAAGAGGTATTTTTCGATAGCTGATATAATTTCTTCTGATGTTTGTCTGATTAGCGGAATTGCGATTATCCATTTTGAAAAAGAATCTTGAATTGAAAGAACATATCTGTTTTCTTGTTCTGTCCTAGGTAATGGTCCGAGTATATCCATGTGTACTCTTTGCCATGGTTTTGTTGATGTTGGAAAATTTTTCATTGGTTCCACCGTTGCTTCGTGAGGATTGTTCTTTCTTTTTGCACAAGCAAGACATCTGTTGATGTAGTTTGTAATGTCTTCTTGCATTCCAGTCCATGTAAATCGTCTTGATATTGAGTCCATTGTTTTGTTTATTCCTAGATGAGCTCCGAGTGTCGGATCTTCATGAAATTTCTTCATAATTGGATTAATTATGTGTTCTTCTCGTGGTAAAATTGTTCGTGGTACTTGTAGGCTTCTTTTTGGTTTTGAGTATAGTACATCGTTGTACACAATATATCTGTCCGTCAGTTGTCGTCCAGCTGTATTGTTCTTTATTTTATCCATAGTTTCTTTTATCCAATTTGATTGATTCTGAACTGATCGAATATCTGCTATCGTGAAGGTGTTTATCTGATGAATAGTATCTTCCGTCGTTTTTCTTTCGTTTTTCTTCTTTGCTGGTGGTTTTGCTTCGTTGATTTCATCTTCAAAATATCGTGATAATGCGTCACATACACTGTTTAATTTTCCTGGTCTGTAGATAATTTCAATATCGTATTCTTGTAAAACAATTTGAAATTTTGCTAAACGACCTATTAAATCCTTTCTAGTCATTAAACTAGTGAGTGGTCTATGGTCCGTGATAATTTTGGTTGCTGTTCCTAGTATGTAGGTGCGAAATTGTTTGACGGCGAATGTAAGAGCTAATGCTTCTACTTCTATTGGTGGATAATTCCTTTCAGCTTTGTTGAGTTTCCGACTAGCAAAAGCTATTGGATGTAATGGTTCTTGATCGTCTTTCGCTTGAAGTAGTACAGCGCCAACTGCTATCATACTTCCATCACTTTCAATAACATATGGTCGCTTCGGGATTGGTGCTTGTAACACAGGTGCTTGAGTCAATGTTTTCTTCAAAGTATTAAAAGCAATTTCTTCTTCTTCTGTCCATTTGAATGGAGTGTCTTTCCGAGTGAGGTTGTAGAGTGGTGTTGCTATTCCTGCAGCGTTCTTTATGAACCTTCTGAAGTAGTTTACTACTCCCATGAAAGCTCTTACTCCTGTTGTTGATTTTGGTTGGGGATAATCTTGTATTGCCTTAATTTTATGTGGGTCCGGTTTAATTCCTTCTTGTCCAACTATGTATCCTAGAAATTTTACTTCCTTTCTTGCGAATGCGCATTTCTTCAGTTTTATTTTGAATCCTATTTGAGTTACTGCTTCCAAAACTTCTTCAATATCTTTTAAATGTGCTGTCGTAGATTCAGAGATTAACAGTAAATCATCTAGATATACGAATAGCTTGCATTTAACCATTGATTGCAGGTATCGTACTGCGTTTTGAAAAGTATGGGGTGATCCACATAATCCCATCGGCATTCGACAATATTGATAAGTTCCACTTGTTGTTGTGAAAGCTGTAAGATGACGATCTTCTTTCTTAAGAGGTATTTGGAAAAATCCAGATACTAAATCAAAGTTGCTGAAGATCCTTGCTCCAGCGGCCAAATCTAGGATGTCCTGTATGTTTGATATAACATATACTTGTTTCTGAGTGATTGCATTCAAAGCTCGAAAGTCCGTTACAAATCTGTAAGTTTTGTCTTTCTTCTTCACCAAAATTACTGGACTAGTTGTCATTGAGTTTGATGGTTCAATGATTCTTTGTTGTAGCATTTCTTCTATTTGTTTCTCCACTTCTTCTTGTTGGGAGAGTGGTATACGATAAGTAATTTTGAATGATGGTGTTTTTCCTGGCATGATTGGAATGGAGTGTTCAATTGGTCCTAGGAAGAGTCCGATATTTCTATCTTCGTTGAGAAACGCTTGTTTATGTAGTAAAATTATTTCTTTCAGTTGCTGTTGTTCGATTTGTGAGAAGCAGGCTTCTGAAAGGTCAAGCTCATTGATGAAATTGTCTGGGAAATATGGCAGTTGTTCTTCCCATCGAGCTTCTGGAGGTATGTATTGTCCTTCGTATTTTTCTTGGTTGTCCTTTGGTATCGCTTCTGCTATCCCTATTTCTTGATTCATTTGAATTTCGAGTGGCTGTTTGCATATGTTCGTCGCGTAAATTTGTACTCCGTATCCAGTTGGCGTAAATATAGTAGGCGTGAAAGAGAGTTTGTTGCCTGGTTTCTTACAATCTAGAAACGCCTGTTCATAGCTTTCTGGATCGTGTACTTCTAGCGTGAGCGTTCTTGTTTCTCCTGGTCTTAGCGTTTTGTTTTCTAAGCTAACCACATATGCTTTCGTGGTCTGGTGTTCCCACGGAGATGTTTCTCGTGCTAGTGGAACATGTGTTGTGCCGATAACAATTGTTTTATCCAGCGGTCGAAGTGAGGTGTAAATTCCTTGTTGATGTAATGCTTCCATGAAGTCTATTCCAAGTAACACTGGTGCTGGACAGTAGTTATCTTCTGCTACATAAAATTTGTGTTCTGTTTCTGTTGTTCCTATTGTTATGAGGATCCTTGTGTATCCCATAAATGAGAATTTAGATTTATTCGCGACTATCGCTGTTGTTTGTTTTAGTACCATCGTTGCAGCGGGCAGTTGTTTGAAGGTGGATTCTCGCATGTATGATGCTGATGCTCCCGTGTCCCATAGTGCCTTAAAGATGTGATTGTGGATTGAAATCGGGACAAACGGTAATTGTGATCCTCCTATGTAGTTTATGTTTTCTTTCTTCATGCTTGTAGGGAAATAAGCTTCATAAATGTGTTCAGGAATTGGTGCTGAAGGATCATACAATGTGAGTTGACAGCTGTTGTGATGGTTGTCGACGTATGGAGCGGACGGAGAAGGATGAGATGTTTCTGTTCTTGTGTCTTCAGTTGATAGTGGTTGTAAGTATTCTGCTTCCCATTTGACATTGTTGATGGGTATCCTTGAACTACATGCGTATATTTTTATTATCCAGGTGGCGAGTGTGATTATGCCAATTGTTATGATGATTGATCCAATGATAGCAAGTACGCGTAGTGTCCAGGTTTGAATCTTTTCCCATATTGGTGACAGAAAGTCAAACATTTTCCAGGTTATAGCTTCTTTTGTATGTTCGTAGCTGAGTAGTAAGCTGCTGGCTGCTCCTGCTGTTAGGGTAACAGGGTTCATGTTAGGAATTAATCTTTGTTTGATTATAGGTTTTATTCTTCCTGGTAAAGTAGCTTGTAGCGTTGCTAAGCTGGATCCATATGATATTGCTAGTGCCATAGGAAACGTTGATTCTGTTAGATTGTTGAAAATGTTGCTTCCATTAAACTTGATATGTTCTAGGTTGATTGATCCTAACTCGTCGATGTATGCTGGTGATGTTACATTTATTGATTGGTTATTATTAGTCCATTGATCGTTTTCTTTCCAGGGATCCTTGATTGTGAATCCGCATGGTATGGCATGTGCCATCGGTGTGAGGTCTCTTGTACCTGGTAGGATGAACAGTTGGCCGTGATGTTCCGTTTCGACTGGGGTTTCCAGAAAACACGTGCTGTTGACTTTGTGATCGCGGTATGTTTTTGTAATTTGAATTGGTGTGCATGGCATTACATAAATTAGTTTATCATTTATGAATCTTGCAGATATATCCTGTCGTCGTAGCATTGTACGCATCCCTATAGTAGGATTTATTTGAAGAATAGCCCACCAGGTAAGTAGTTGTTTATTTTGTACGTGGCAGATGTTGTTTCTGTTTGTTGTGAACGTACGTATGATATCATCTTCCAGATTGGTAGTGGCATATTGTAGATGAGATTGCGTTTCTTGTTGATGAAGATGTTCATTCCATTTTTGGACGATATCGTTCTTAGCTTTAAGGTAGTCTACGTGAGCTTTCTTACCAATATGTGATGATATTTCTTCAGGTGTGCTGCGAGTGGTAGTGATAGATCTTTTTGTAGTTCTTGGAGGCGGTGACTTGGTGAGTGATTCTTTCCTATTGTATTCCTGGCTTGAGGTGATTGTGATTGGGTTTGTAGTAATATTGAATGTAGATTGGGGGGTGGAGAATGATTGTGTTGGTCGATGAGTGGTGAATATAGTTGTGGTTGTTGTAGGTGTTGTGGTTGTTGTTGATCTGGGTCTAGCAGTAGTAGAAGTAGTAGTAGTAGTAGTGGTAGTAGTAGTAGTAGTTGATGAAGACGTGGGTATTGTTGGTTTGGGTCTAGTTGTTGTGGATATATGTGTTTTGGGTGTGATTGTCGAAGTGATGACGTTCCTTATGGTTGTAGGCTTAGGGGTCGTGGTAGTGGTTGTAGTAGTAGTTTGTAGGGGGGTCGAAGTGCTTCTAATTGTGGTTGCAAAAGGTCGTGTTCCGGGAGTACTGATAAGGGGTAGATAATGATTATAAAATTTTTCACTATCCTCTTGTGTAATGCTATAATTTGTAGGATTTCTTTTCCGGAAGCCGTAGAATATATCGTCGCCATCGAAGATAACTGTGTAGTTTGGCAGTTGTAATGGTGGTAAGTTCAGTTCTTTTTCATATTTGATCCATTTCTTCATTTCTGCTTCGTATTCTTCTTTTGAATGTAGCTTTTTCGGATTATTTATTGCGTTCAGGATAATTTTTGCTTGTGCTAGTTGTTCGTACAGTTCTAAATCGTTTCGTGTCTTGGTGAGTCTTGGTTTTCTTGGTGGCATGAGTTGATATAAGTATTCTTCTAAAGATGGTGTTGTTTCTCCTGTAGCTAACGTAGTTGGTATTTCCGCAAGTGAGTAAGCAATTTCTTTCGCGATTTCATAGTAGTCTCCTGTTTTGGTTGGTAGTATCTTCTTAAAATCCTTAATTGTGATCCGTTTGCTAAGTTTATGCGTAAGTTCCTTATACGATAGATTATCGATCGCGATTTTTGTTGCTTCTCTTATTTCTGCTTCTCCTAGGGCGTGTAGAATGGCTATGTTGACGTCTTCATATTTGTGCCATATAAGACGATTTTTGATAACATCAAAATTTATACCTAGGTATTTGAAGATTGCGATATACTTAGGTAACATATTTGTTATGTTATTGAGATTGTAATGGATGTCAAGTCTTTTCCGTTGAATATAGGTTGTATATAGTAGAATAGTTCCGGTTTTGCTGGCTGAATATCTTAGCGAGGGGTATTGATGAACTGTCAAGAATCCTTTAGGGTATTCCGTGATTGCGTGTCTTCTTGATCGTCCTAAGCTTGAGGTTGAGTTGAAGGAGATTAGAGTTCCGCTATTTGTAGTAAATATCTCTTTTTGTAAGCATGAGGAGGCTTCTTTTTCCGGTGTTTTATTGTTTAGAATAAAAGCACTTTGAATTCCGGGAATCAATATGGTGTCTTCTGATATAAAAACTTCGTGAGAGCCTAATGAAGTGTACGAGCAACTATGTTTTTCTGATGGTGGGGTCCATATGATGAGAGCGTTGTTGGTTAGGCATTGTCCTTTGTCACTGGTGCATCCGTTGTCGTTTATGAATATATCTGAGAGTACTGTATTGTCTTGTAGGCTGGTCATGTGTCCTCGTTCAGCTATGAATCTGGTACGTTGTTCGCATTCCTGTTTCCATATACCATTAGTAATGGTTGTCTCTGGGAATGGAGTTCCATAGAGTCCTGGTGCTTCTCTTTGAAGGTTGGTACCGTTGAATATTCTTTCTTTAATAGCTGACGAACATTCTTGCAGTGTTGTTGGTGAAACTTTTGCTAGTGAGACATTAGTTTCTCTGATGAAGAAAACGTCGTGAATGCAGAGTTGGTAAGTTTCAATTGCACATTTCCATGCTTCCCATTCTTTTGGTTGTAGGTTTTGGATGAACAATTCTGCTGTAGTCTTCTGGATATGGTTATTAGTTGGTGCGATGAATCGGCAAGCTGTTGGAGATGGCGGCTCGACATATATTCCTCCTCTGTTTCCTGTGCATAACTGGTACGTTGTTTCTGCACTGCATGTGTTTATAATGAGTGCGATAATTGTGATAAAGAGGGGTAGGAATGGTGTTGATTTTCTTTTGTTGTTCGGTACTTCGTTTTCTGTGACGTTGTTGACTTGAAAACGTACTCCTGGGCTCTGTGTGCGTTCTCTATACCGTTCCGGTCCATTGGAGGTGCTGCGCGGGCGACTTCTATAATTGTTGTATTGGCTTCGATTGTATTGAGAGGGGTATTGTTCGTGATTATTTGATTGTCGCCGGTTGTTGTGTCCGCTATAGTTTTGATCGCGGTTTCGATAGTATGGTCTTTCTTGGCTTCTGTTCCGTGATCTGTCGAAGTAGTTTTGTCTTGATCCCTTATTTTGAGAGAATCGTGAGTTATGGTTCCTGTATTGGTGTTGATGAGGCCGATATTGGTTGTTGTATCTGTCCGGATATCGGTTGTGTGGTTTGCCATTGCCATTATACATCGGTTTGGTTCCTTTGAAATCCTTAGATTCGTTTCTCTGGTATTGATTGTTGTCCTTTGAGTCTCGAATGTTGAGGTTGTTGAACGACTTCTCTATATTGTTGACAAACGATGTTGGTCTATTTTGTATAAAGAGTTCTTCTCGTAAGGCCATTTCGTAAGCTTCCTCAAAGTTTGGTGGGTCTAGACGGCTAACGTGTTCGCTTATTTCGGGTCTTAGTCCCCAGGTGAAGGTGGATCGGAGCATGTTAAGCTCACTTTCGTTGTTCATGTCCATAGCCGAGTAGGCTTCGTTAGAACATCTTGTTGCAAAGCTTTGTACCGATTCCGTTGGTAATTGTTTCAAGCCATGTAGGCGGTGCATTGCTCGTTCTCTCTGTTTTTTCGGTGTGATCATTTCTGAGAGTCGCTTCTTGACATGGTCCCATCCGAGTCGCTTATCTTCGGTTGTGAGTTTTCTGTACGCTTCTCTTGCTCGATCATCTTCTAGCAATAATTGTATGCTTTGAAGACGTTCGGGCATAGTTGTTCTTGTAGCGTTGAAGTGTTCATCTAGGTATAGTAGATAGCGGTTGAATGGTGTTTTTCCATCGTAGCGTGGAGCTTTTATATCGCGTATGGCGGACGGAATCGCTGCTGGTTGAGGGATGATTGTAGGTGTTGGAACAGGTGCCCTTCCCGAGGTTTGCGTAAGTGGTGCGCCTTCGTCCATTGGGTCCATTCTTGGGTTAATTCTCTTGTTTTCTGCAACAAAAGTATTTGCTTGATTAGTTTGCGATGGAAGAGACGGAGATAGAGAATGCCCGGATGTAGAATGATCAATGGATGAAGGTGAGTTTCGTAGAGGTGGGGATGAGCTTACTGCGGGTGTGGTTGAAGAAAGTGCGGGCGTAGGTGATTTTTGTGTGGTTGGTGTATTGCTTCTTCTAGGGGTGGCTATTAAAGGATTGATTGGGTTGATTGTATTTGGTATGGTGTTGGTTGGGGGGTTTTGAGGGTTCCCTTTGCTTGCTATGTTTTTAGGAATAGGTTTAATGTTTGGGATAATTTTCTTTTCTAAGGTGTTTCTTTCGACTATGTCTGTTTTTTGTTTCTTCGTTTTTTCATGTGATTTGGGATTGGTGAATTGTTTTTGAATGCCGCGATGTCTTGGGGTATGTATTACCATTGACTTTGTTTTAATGCTTAACTTCGCTTGTTTTGCAGAGGGGGGAGAATATGTTGCGGGCGGTTGTCTTTTCCTTCTTATAATATTTGAAGTGGCAGCAGGGTCCAGCGGAGGTTTTGGACCAGTATTGAGCAGCATCGTTGGTATCCTGTAAGGAAATTTGTTATATCCAACGTGTGCCAAAATAATTTTATATATAGAAAAACGTAAAGAATAATGTTGGGTTTGTGTGCGCGATTCTTATGAAGGTAGCTAGTCTTGCAAGTAATCTCTTTACCAATATAGCTCGTCCGGGTCTAACACAGGTTTGAAACTAGTGTGCCTTTTCGAAGGGACAAGTTCTATATTGTGAAAAAGGCATGAAATGAAAGTTAATAGTTCGCCAGTCTTTTGGGACAAGGATACAAAATAGAATTTTCGCAATCATTTCATTTTCCCAGACCTCATTAACCTATCTGAGTCACAGGTATGTCAGCTGCCTTCTGCATCCTGCTCCCTGACTCTATGATGGCGAGACCACTCTTATTATTTATATCAATGTGGGGCAGATTTTAATTCAAAAATTCTCTAATTATTTCATGGGGCGTACGTCTTATCCTGAGTGTCGGCCTCCGCTCGAGTCTCTTGAGTGTCTGGCATTATTCTTAACGAGGGGGGGATGGTTTTTGCGTATGAGTTAAAACTTATTGATTAATTTAATTATTTTTCGTTTTTTCAGGTGCTAAGGTAATCGGAACTTGGATACGCTGCGCCTAATAAATATTTTTACTGTCGTGTTTAACACGGGATTTCTTGCTTATGAAATTACGGGGGGGGGGGAAGGGGTGGGTTTATGAGAATACAGTGTAGTAGCATAAGAATAATAGTTTTATAAACGAACATAAAGAAAATAATGAAAATATGGTATGATAGGATGATTAAGATAGTATGATAAGATGAAGATTCAGATAATATGGTAAGATGATTAAGATTGAGAGGTATAGAAGCAATATTCTTTTTTATTTCTAAATTAATTTTATAAAGAACTCAACTATTTTTGTTCAAAAATGTGAAAATAAACTTATAATTCTTAGAAAAGTTAATTATTGAATTTGAATAATTTTCGTATATAGGATTTTGGATAGAGAGAATGATAAATGATATAAGTACTCTTATGAATAATTGAAAATGATTTATGAGAATATAATGAATGGAAAACTGAGTTTTTGTAAAGAGTTTTTGGATATAATTTTTAATAGAAAAGTTTTAGAGTTTTTAAGAAAATATTATAAGCTAACTTTAAGAGAGAGATAAGATTTTTAATTGAATAAGAGATGTAGACGGTAGCGCTTGAGTTCCTTTACGAGATCCTGTCCAAAAGGAAGGATCTCGGCGGAACCTCCACGTTCCATTTAGATTCTCAATGGTTCCAAGTTGAGATATCCAAACAGATTATGAGACGATGAGTATGATTTTAAATATAAGTGTGTAATGTAAGGTGAAATAAGAAACAAGAGATGAAATATATAAAGGTTTATTGTTCGCATTATAATATAATTATACAAAGATTAAAGCTAGAGTTAAGAAAGAGAATATAAAGAAGATAAAGAGAAAGTAAGATAATGAGATAATGAGATCCTGAGTCTTGAGGACTCAGGTTTATATATCCATACAACTCCTACTCAGTTTACACAAATTGTTACAAAGTTTATAAAAAGTGCATCTAGAATATTCTCAGAATTGCTTAAAAACTATCTGCATTAGTTTAATAATAGCAGCTGCCATGGTCAGCTGCTTTCCTTTGAGATATGTATGTAACATATTTGAAGAAAAATTCAAGATTCTGGAATAAATAAAAGTTTAAACAAGGTAAGAAAATTAAGTTTTACATGTTCGGGACAGATAGAATGTAAAAAATTAGCCCCGTAGGGGGCTCAAACCCCTGACCGTTAGATTAAAAGTCTAACGCTCTACCAGCTGAGCTAACGAGGCTACATATCGTCACCATTTCATAAAAATAATGAAGTACTTACTCATAGAATAGTATATTTACTTCTAAATTTAATTCAAAAAGATCTATATTTGAAGAAAAATTCAAGATTCTGGAATAAATAAAAGTTTAAACAAGGTAAGAAAATTAAGTTTTACATGTTCGGGACAGATAGAATGTAAAAATTAGCCCCGTAGGGGGCTCGAACCCCTGACCGTTAGATTAAAAGTCTAACGCTCTACCAGCTGAGCTAACGAGGCTACACATCCTCCTAACTTCATAAAATTAATGAAGTACCTACTCATAGAATAGTATATTTACTTTTAAATTTAATTCAAAAAGATCTATATTTGAAGAAAAATTCAAGATTCTGGAATAAATGAAAGTTCAAACAAGGTAAGAAAATAAAGTTTTACATGTTCGGGACAGATAGAATGTAAAAAATTAGCCCCGTAGGGGGCTCGAACCCCTGACCGTTAGATTAAAAGTCTAACGCTCTACCAGCTGAGCTAACGAGGCTACACATCCTCCTAACTTCATAAAATTAATGAAGTACCTACTCATAGAATAGTATATTTACTTTTAAATTTAATTCAAAAAGATCTATATTTGAAGAAAAATTCAAGATTCTGGAATAAATGAAAGTTCAAACAAGGTAAGAAAATAAAGTTTTACATGTTCGGGACAGATAGAATGTAAAAATTAGCCCCGTAGGGGGCTCGAACCCCTGACCGTTAGATTAAAAGTCTAACGCTCTACCAGCTGAGCTAACGAGGCTACACATCCTCCTAACTTCATAAAATTAATGAAGTACCTACTCATACAATAGTATATTTACTTCTAAATTTAATTCAAAAAGATCTATATTTGAAGAAAAATTCAAGATTCTGGAATAAATAAAAGTTTAAACAAGGTAAGAAAATTAAGTTTTACATGTTCGGGACAGATAGAATGTAAAAAATTAGCCCCGTAGGGGGCTCGAACCCCTGACCGTTAGATTAAAAGTCTAACGCTCTACCAGCTGAGCTAACGAGGCTACACATCCTCCTAACTTCATAAAAATAATGAAGTACCTACTCATACAATAGTATATTTACTTCTAAATTTAATTCAAAAAGATCTATATTTGAAGAAAAATTCAAGATTCTGGAATAAATAAAAGTTTAAACAAGGTAAGAAAATAAAGTTTTACATGTTCGGAACAGATAGAATGTTAAAAATTAGCCCCGTAGGGGGCTCGAACCCCTGACCGTTAGATTAAAAGTCTAACGCTCTACCAGCTGAGCTAACGAGGCTACATATCGACGCCATTTCATAAAAATAATGAAGTACTTACTCATACAATATTATATTTACTTCTAAATTTAATTCAAAAAGATCTATATTTGAAGAAAAATTCAAGATTCTGGAATAAATAAAAGTTTAAACAAGGTAAGAAAATTAAGTTTTACATGTTCGGGACAGATAGAATGTAAAAAATTAGCCCCGTAGGGGGCTCGAACCCCTGACCGTTAGATTAAAAGTCTAACGCTCTACCAGCTGAGCTAACGAGGCTACATATCGTCACCATTTCATAAAAATAATGAAGTACTTACTCATAGAATAGTATATTTACTTCTAAATTTAATTCAAAAAGATCTATATTTGAAGAAAAATTCAAGATTCTGGAATAAATAAAAGTTTAAACAAGGTAAGAAAATTAAGTTTTACATGTTCGGGACAGATAGAATGTAAAAATTAGCCCCGTAGGGGGCTCGAACCCCTGACCGTTAGATTAAAAGTCTAACGCTCTACCAGCTGAGCTAACGAGGCTACACATCCTCCTAACTTCATAAAATTAATGAAGTACCTACTCATAGAATAGTATATTTACTTTTAAATTTAATTCAAAAAGATCTATATTTGAAGAAAAATTCAAGATTCTGGAATAAATGAAAGTTCAAACAAGGTAAGAAAATAAAGTTTTACATGTTCGGGACAGATAGAATGTAAAAAATTAGCCCCGTAGGGGGCTCGAACCCCTGACCGTTAGATTAAAAGTCTAACGCTCTACCAGCTGAGCTAACGAGGCTACATATCGTCGCCATTTCATAAAAATAATGAAGTACCTACTCATACAATAGTATATTTACTTCTAAATTTAATTCAAAAAGATCTATATTTGAAGAAAAATTCAAGATTCTGGAATAAATAAAAGTTTAAACAAGGTAAGAAAATTAAGTTTTACATGTTCGGGACAGATAGAATGTAAAAAATTAGCCCCGTAAGGGGCTCGAACCCCTGACCGTTAGATTAAAAGTCTAACGCTCTACCAGCTGAGCTAACGAGGCTACATATCGTCACCATTTCATAAAAATAATGAAGTACTTACTCATACAATAGTATATTTACTTCTAAATTTAATTCAAAAAGATCTATATTTGAAGAAAAATTCAAGATTCTGGAATAAATAAAAGTTTAAACAAGGTAAGAAAATTAAGTTTTACATGTTCGGGACAGATAGAATGTAAAAAATTAGCCCCGTAGGGGGCTCGAACCCCTGACCGTTAGATTAAAAGTCTAACGCTCTACCAGCTGAGCTAACGAGGCTACACATCCTCCTAACTTCATAAAATTAATGAAGTACCTACTCATAGAATAGTATATTTACTTTTAAATTTAATTCAAAAAGATCTATATTTGAAAAAAAATTCAAGATTCTGGAATGAATAAAAGTTTAAACAAGGTAAGAAAATTAAGTTTTACATGTTCGGGACAGATAGAATGTAAAAAATTAGCCCCGTAGGGGGCTCGAACCCCTGACCGTTAGATTAAAAGTCTAACGCTCTACCAGCTGAGCTAACGAGGCTACACATCCTCCTAACTTCATAAAATTAATGAAGTACCTACTCATAGAATAGTATATTTACTTTTAAATTTAATTCAAAAAGATCTATATTTGAAAAAAAATTCAAGATTCTGGAATAAATAAAAGTTCAAACAAGGTGAGAAAATAAAGTTTTACATGTTCGGGACAGATAGAATGTAAAAAATTAGCCCCGTAGGGGGCTCGAACCCCTGACCGTTAGATTAAAAGTCTAACGCTCTACCAGCTGAGCTAACGAGGCTACACATCCTCCTAACTTCATAAAATTAATGAAGTACCTACTCATACAATAGTATATTTACTTCTAAATTTAATTCAAAAAGATCTATATTTGAAGAAAAATTCAAGATTCTGGAATGAATAAAAGTTTAAACAAGGTAAGAAAATTAAGTTTTACATGTTCGGGACAGATAGAATGTAAAAAATTAGCCCCGTAGGGGGCTCGAACCCCTGACCGTTAGATTAAAAGTCTAACGCTCTACCAGCTGAGCTAACGAGGCTACACATCCTCCTAACTTCATAAAATTAATGAAGTACCTACTCATACAATAGTATATTTACTTCTAAATTTAATTCAAAAAGATCTATATTTGAAGAAAAATTCAAGATTCTGGAATGAATAAAAGTTTAAACAAGGTAAGAAAATAAAGTTTTACATGTTCGGAACAGATAGAATGTTAAAAATTAGCCCCGTAGGGGGCTCGAACCCCTGACCGTTAGATTAAAAGTATAACGCTCTACCAGCTGAGCTAACGAGGCTACATATCGTTGCCCGTTCCATTCGGAAATCAATACGTAGCAGGCGGGTTAGAATCAGACGACATGAGGCTGAGAGAGGACGACACGCCCTTCATATGGAACACAGACTTCAGCTTTGCCTTATGGAATGACTATGGATGGTTGGTCTTCCTTTCTTAGCTCTCTTTCACTTTATATCTTTATGTAGACTTATATAACTTATTGTAATCATGTAGACATAATAAACCTTTCTTTCTCGAGTCTTATGTTTATCCATTATGCTCTTTATCTACCGCTACATCTGGAATACTATCACACTCATCTTGTAGGCTTTATTGGTCTATAGGATCGACGTGAGAGCATAACGGAACGTGGAGGTTCCACCTCGAACATTTTTATCTTGATTTCTTGACTATTTTCTCTTATATTTCTTTATTTTCAATACAATTCATTGAATCTGAATTCTCTTATATCTCTAAACCATCTACTCCATGTCTTAACACAATACGGTGGGGCCAACAACGTTTAAAAGGGAACAGATGCAAGGACCACTCCTTTTGGAGATGGATATTTTATATTTTTTGAAACTGAAGTTACGTTTTCCCGTTTGTTCACAATTTTCTGTCTGTCTGAACCCAACAATTTTTATATCCTTGCTGTTAACATCGAATACTCTGTTACCCGAACTCGAAGCATTTTTGAGGACCCTAGGATGAATTAGTGAACAAATTCACCCAAGGATAATTTTTTTTTGAGATTTATGCCCACACTTTCTTCTTTTAAGGATTGATTTTGGCTTCGAGGAAAGAATAGCCACGGTTATTTCTTTGTTTTTTGTGGATGAAACAATTTTGCGCACCAAATTGAGATTATTTCATATTTTGCGATCAGGACTATTTTATTTTGCGTTACATTTCTGTTCAGACAACTTTTTGCCATTAACATCCAAAAATAATTTGATAACGCATTGAATTTACACGGGAAACCTCACCTAAATGGGAGGAATATTATGAAAAGTGAATTTTAAGATCGCTATAGTCCGAAAAATCCTGTACAATTTTACGAACTGAATTATTATTAGTGATTGTCTATCAGGTCGTGTTGGCTTAAGCATATCAGTTTGGATTTTCTCCCCTTACTATATGTCACCTTCCTCATACCGTTATTGTTGTTTTGAAGCATAAGACTCATTCCTAAACACCATAATTCTTTAAATATAGTTATTGTAATCTTTAGTCATCTATTCCTAGCCATAATTTTAAAACTAGATTTCTGATCATGATGGGACTACGGTACTCATTCGTTTTCCAAATTGCTTCCTTAAAAGAGTAATGCTATTACGAATGTACATTATGAAAACCGCTAAAATCCTTTGAACATTTACCAAAGTCCATTTTCGTGGCATTTTCGATCACTCGTGAGTCCAAGAAGATCAGAATTGTCAGAAAAAGAAAAAAAAATGGGAATAAGGACTAATGAGATTGCTCAGGCATCAATCAAGTGAGCACTGAACATTTTTGAACATATACAAACTGGTTGAATTATATACATTTAAGAATATTAAATTGGAGAGCGAACAAAGTCCAAATTTAGGCGGATCTCTGTTGATGGCCACAACTTAGATTCATTCCTTAACGCCGACTATACAAACCAGTTACTCACAGCTTTCTCATTCCTTTTCCAAAACTCCTTATCCATAACACTCATTAACGTCTCAAAATCCCCCACGTTACTAAACACTCAAGGTTTTTCCAAACCAAGAGCACTACCAAAGTGGATAAGCGATTCCGATCAGCTGTACCTCTCAGTACACGAACTGATTTTGATCTGCGAGACTCAGCTCCACTCACCAGAAGCCGAGCTCGCGCGCAGAGCATCGCTATAATCGAAGACGAGCAGAAAGCCGAGCACAAAACCGACAAATTCTTTACTCCTCGTGCAGGCACTTATTCACCTACTGAACGATTAAGCGACGAGGATTACGTACCACCAGGAGGAGAAGAAACATCCATCACAATGGAAGAACAAACACCAGTTACTGCTAAGAAGTCAACAACGTTGAAGGAAACATGGTACAACTCAAGAATCCATTTGGAAAAATTCAAAACGTACACAAAGACAATCTCAAACTTTTGCGATCAAATACAACGACTTATGACACGGACGACGACAGCGATATTGAGATCATAAAAGTCATAAATGGTAACGATAACTATGACTCTACTGAAGAAACAGAACCAGAAGACCCATCGGACCAAATTGGCTACCACCAAGAAGAAGACGATGAAAGAAATAATTTCGAGATTGATAAAATTATTGTAAAACTTTGTATCAACTCTCTTTTAAAAAACCAGAGCTATTAATATTATTATATCATTGAAAAACTTGAGTAAGACGAGATGTAAGCTAATAATCAAAAAGCACTTCAGTTTCAAAGCATATATGATTATAATACTTCAATTTTTCAAAAAAAAAAAAAAAACATCAATTTCAAATAATTTCCGGTAAATAAAGAAGAAATGAAAGATAAGAGACATTATATTGCATATTCATCTGAGCAACAGTCCTTATCAAGTAGTTAATGATTCAATTTTGGAAATTATATGGGATTTAATTTATTTTCATTTTTTTATTATTACAATTCGCTTTGAATACGCTGAGGAAACATGCTAGCTCCATCGATAATATAGCATGACTCTCGTTTCTCTATACTCAAACAAGTTAGACATGCAGCGTCGTGCCTAAAAAGCTATTTTGCGCACTCTCGCTGACAAAATATAGCCCTGGTATTCTAAAAGATTGTTTTATTACTTAATATTCATGTATTTTCAAATAATTTTTATTGAATTCTTTTCAGATACTATTGTTTAACATTATATTGTAATTTATCTTTACTATTTTTATGTTAACATTGTAATTTTTATTTTTAAAACTAAACCTTCTGCTACGATTGAAACAAGCCACATATTTTGCTATTCGCGGGGACGCGACATAAACTCGAAAAAATGGCACGTTCCATTCGGAAATCAATACGTAGCAGGCGGGTTAGAATCAGACGACATGAGGCTGAGAGAGGACGACACGCCCATCATATGGAACACAGACTTCAGCTTTGCCTTATTGAATGACTATGGATGGTTGGTCTTCCTTTCTTAGCTCTCTTTCACTTTATATCTTTATGTAGACTTATATAACTTATTGTAATCATGTAGACATAATAAACCTTTCTTTCTCGAGTCTTATGTTTATCCATTATGCTCTTTATCTACCGCTACATCTGGAATACTATCACACTCATCTTGTAGGCTTTATTGGTCTATAGGATCGAAAAATTAGCCCCGTAGGGGGCTCGAACCCCTGACCGTTAGATTAAAAGTCTAACGCTCTACCAGCTGAGCTAACGAGGCTACATATCGTCGCCATTTCATAAAAATAATGAAGTACCTACTCATACAATAGTATATTTACTTCTAAATTTAATTCAAAAACATCTATATTTGAAGAAAAATTCAAGATTCTGGAATAAATGAAAGTTTAAACAAGCTAAGAAAATTAAGTTCTACATGTTCGGGACAGATAGAATGTAAAAAATTAGCCCCGTAGGGGGCTCGAACCCCTGACCGTTAGATTAAAAGTCTAACGCTCTACCAGCTGAGCTAACGAGGCTACACATCCTCCTAACTTCATAAAATTAATGAAGTACCTACTCATACAATACTATATTTACTTCTGAATTTAATTCAAAAAGATCTATATTTGAAGAAAAATTCAAGATTCTGGAATAAATAAAAGTTTAAACAAGGTAAGAAAATTAAGTTTTACATGCTCGGGACAGATAGAATGTAAAAAATTAGCCCCGTAGGGGGCTCGAACCCCTGACCGTTAGATTAAAAGTCTAACGCTCTACCAGCTGAGCTAACGAGGCTACATATCGTCGCCATTTCATAAAAATAATGAAGTACCTACTCATACAATAGTATATTTACTTCTAAATTTAATTCAAAAAGATCTAAATTTGAAGAAAAATTCAAGATTCTGGAATAAATAAAAGTTTAAACAAGGTAAGAAAATTAAGTTTTACATGCTCGGGACAGATAGAATGTAAAAAATTAGCCCCGTAGGGGGCTCGAACCCCTGACCGTTAGATTAAAAGTCTAACGCTCTACCAGCTGAGCTAACGAGGCTACACATCCTCCTAACTTCATAAAATTAATGAAGTACCTACTCATAGAATAGTATATTTACTTTTAAATTTAATTCAAAAAGATCTATATTTGAAGAAAAATTCAAGATTCTGGAATAAATGAAAGTTCAAACAAGGTAAGAAAATAAAGTTTTACATGTTCGGGACAGATAGAATGTAAAAAATTAGCCCCGTAGGGGGCTCGAACCCTGACCGTTAGATTAAAAGTCTAACGCTCTACCAGCTGAGCTAACGAGGCTACATATCGTCGCCATTTCATAAAAATAATGAAGTACCTACTCATACAATAGTATATTTACTTCTAAATTTAATTCAAAAAGATCTATATTTGAAGAAAAATTCAAGATTCTGGAATAAATAAAAGTTTAAACAAGGTAAGAAAATTAAGTTTTACATGTTCGGAACAGATAGAATGTTAAAAATTAGCCCCGTAGGGGGCTCGAACCCCTGACCGTTAGATTAAAAGTCTAACGCTCTACCAGCTGAGCTAACGAGGCTACATATCGTCGCCATTTCATAAAAATAATGAAGTACCTACTCATACAATAGTATATTTAATTCTAAATTTAATTCAAAAAGATCTATATTTGAAGAAAAATTCAAGATTCTGGAATAAATAAAAGTTTAAACAAGGTAAGAAAATTAAGTTTTACATGTTCGGGACAGATAGAATGTAAAAAATTAGCCCCGTAGGGGGCTCGAACCCCTGACCGTTAGATTAAAAGTCTAACGCTCTACCAGCTGAGCTAACGAGGCTACATATCGTCACCATTTCATAAAAATAATGAAGTACTTACTCATACAATATTATATTTACTTCTAAATTTAATTCAAAAAGATCTATATTTGAAGAAAAATTCAAGATTCTGGAATAAATAAAAGTTTAAACAAGGTAAGAAAATTAAGTTTTACATGTTCGGGACAGATAGAATGTAAAAAATTAGCCCCGTAGGGGGCTCGAACCCCTGACCGTTAGATTAAAAGTCTAACGCTCTACCAGCTGAGCTAACGAGGCTACATATCATCACCATTTCATAAAAATAATGAAGTACTTACTCATAGAATAGTATATTTACTTCTAAATTTAATTCAAAAAGATCTATATTTGAAGAAAAATTCAAGATTCTGGAATAAATAAAAGTTTAAACAACGTAAGAAAATTAAGTTTTACATGTTCGGGACAGATAGAATGTAAAAAATTAGCCCCGTAGGGGGCTCGAACCCCTGACCGTTAGATTAAAAGTCTAACGCTCTACCAGCTGAGCTAACGAGGCTACACATCCTCCTAACTTCATAAAATTAATGAAGTACCTACTCATAGAATAGTATATTTACTTTTAAATTTAATTCAAAAAGATCTATATTTGAAGAAAAATTCAAGATTCTGGAATAAATGAAAGTTCAAACAAGGTAAGAAAATAAAGTTTTACATGTTCGGGACAGATAGAATGTAAAAAATTAGCCCCGTAGGGGGCTCGAACCCCTGACCGTTAGATTAAAAGTCTAACGCTCTACCAGCTGAGCTAACGAGGCTACATATCGTCGCCATTTCATAAAAATAATGAAGTACCTACTCATACAATAGTATATTTACTTCTAAATTTAATTCAAAAAGATCTATATTTGAAGAAAAATTCAAGATTCTGGAATAAATAAAAGTTTAAACAAGGTAAGAAAATTAAGTTTTACATGTTCGGGACAGATAGAATGTAAAAAATTAGCCCCGTAGGGGGCTCGAACCCCTGACCGTTAGATTAAAAGTCTAACGCTCTACCAGCTGAGCTAACGAGGCTACATATCGTCACCATTTCATAAAAATAATGAAGTACTTACTCATACAATAGTATATTTACTTCTAAATTTAATTCAAAAAGATCTATATTTGAAGAAAAATTCAAGATTCTGGAATAAATAAAAGTTTAAACAAGGTAAGAAAATTAAGTTTTACATGTTCGGGACAGATAGAATGTAAAAAATTAGCCCCGTAGGGGGCTCGAACCCCTGACCGTTAGATTAAAAGTCTAACGCTCTACCAGCTGAGCTAACGAGGCTACATATCGTCACCATTTCATAAAAATAATGAAGTACTTACTCATAGAATAGTATATTTACTTCTAAATTTAATTCAAAAAGATCTATATTTGAAGAAAAATTCAAGATTCTGGAATAAATAAAAGTTTAAACAACGTAAGAAAATTAAGTTTTACATGTTCGGGACAGATAGAATGTAAAAAATTAGCCCCGTAGGGGGCTCGAACCCCTGACCGTTAGATTAAAAGTCTAACGCTCTACCAGCTGAGCTAACGAGGCTACACATCCTCCTAACTTCATAAAATTAATGAAGTACCTACTCATAGAATAGTATATTTACTTTTAAATTTAATTCAAAAAGATCTATATTTGAAGAAAAATTCAAGATTCTGGAATAAATGAAAGTTCAAACAAGGTAAGAAAATAAAGTTTTACATGTTCGGGACAGATAGAATGTAAAAAATTAGCCCCGTAGGGGGCTCGAACCCCTGACCGTTAGATTAAAAGTCTAACGCTCTACCAGCTGAGCTAACGAGGCTACATATCGTCGCCATTTCATAAAAATAATGAAGTACCTACTCATACAATAGTATATTTACTTCTAAATTTAATTCAAAAAGATCTATATTTGAAGAAAAATTCAAGATTCTGGAATAAATAAAAGTTTAAACAAGGTAAGAAAATTAAGTTTTACATGTTCGGGACAGATAGAATGTAAAAAATTAGCCCCGTAGGGGGCTCGAACCCCTGACCGTTAGATTAAAAGTCTAACGCTCTACCAGCTGAGCTAACGAGGCTACATATCGTCACCATTTCATAAAAATAATGAAGTACTTACTCATACAATAGTATATTTACTTCTAAATTTAATTCAAAAAGATCTATATTTGAAGAAAAATTCAAGATTCTGGAATAAATAAAAGTTTAAACAAGGTAAGAAAATTAAGTTTTACATGTTCGGGACAGATAGAATGTAAAAAATTAGCCCCGTAGGGGGCTCGAACCCCTGACCGTTAGATTAAAAGTCTAACGCTCTACCAGCTGAGCTAACGAGGCTACATATCGTCGCCATTTCATAAAAATAATGAAGTACCTACTCATACAATAGTATATTTACTTCTAAATTTAATTCAAAAAGATCTATATTTGAAGAAAAATTCAAGATTCTGGAATAAATAAAAGTTTAAACAAGGTAAGAAAATGAAGTTTTACATGTTCGGAACAGATAGAATGTTAAAAATTAGCCCCGTAGGGGGCTCGAACCCCTGACCGTTAGATTAAAAGTCTAACGCTCTACCAGCTGAGCTAACGAGGCTACATATCGTCACCATTTCATAAAAATAATGAAGTACTTACTCATAGAATAGTATATTTACTTCTAAATTTAATTCAAAAAGATCTATATTTGAAGAAAAATTCAAGATTCTGGAATAAATAAAAGTTTAAACAAGGTAAGAAAATTAAGTTTTACATGTTCGGGACAGATAGAATGTAAAAAATTAGCCCCGTAGGGGGCTCGAACCCCTGACCGTTAGATTAAAAGTCTAACGCTCTACCAGCTGAGCTAACGAGGCTACATATCGTCGCCATTTCATAAAAATAATGAAGTACCTACTCATACAATAGTATATTTACTTCTAAATTTAATTCAAAAAGATCTATATTTGAAGAAAAATTCAAGATTCTGGAATAAATAAAAGTTTAAACAAGGTAAGAAAATTAAGTTTTACATGTTCGGGACAGATAGAATGTAAAAAATTAGCCCCGTAGGGGGCTCGAACCCCTGACCGTTAGATTAAAAGTCTAACGCTCTACCAGCTGAGCTAACGAGGCTACATATCGTCGCCATTTCATAAAAATAATGAAGTACCTACTCATACAATAGTATATTTACTTCTAAATTTAATTCAAAAAGATCTATATTTGAAGAAAAATTCAAGATTCTGTAATAAATAAAAGTTTAAACAAGGTAAGAAAATAAACTTTTACATGTTCGGAACAGATAGAATGTTAAAAATTAGCCCCGTAGGGGGCTCGAACCCCTGACCGTTAGATTAAAAGTCTAACGCTCTACCAGCTGAGCTAACGAGGCTACATATCGTCGCCATTTCATAAAAATAATGAAGTACCTACTCATACAATAGTATATTTACTTCTAAATTTAATTCAAAAAGATCTATATTTGAAGAAAAATTCAAGATTCTGGAATAAATAAAAGTTTAAACAAGGTAAGAAAATTAAGTTTTACATGTTCGGGACAGATAGAATGTAAAAAATTAGCCCCGTAGGGGGCTCGAACCCCTGACCGTTAGATTAAAAGTCTAACGCTCTACCAGCTGAGCTAACGAGGCTACACATCCTCCTAACTTCATAAAATTAATGAAGTACCTACTCATAGAATAGTATATTTACTTTTAAATTTAATTCAAAAAGATCTATATTTGAAGAAAAATTCAAGATTCTGGAATAAATAAAAGTTTAAACAAGGTAAGAAAATTAAGTTTTACATGTTCGGGACAGATAGAATGTAAAAAATTAGCCCCGTAGGGGGCTCGAACCCCTGACCGTTAGATTAAAAGTCTAACGCTCTACCAGCTGAGCTAACGAGGCTACATATCGTCACCATTTCATAAAAATAATGAAGTACTTACTCATACAATATTATATTTACTTCTAAATTTAATTCAAAAAGATCTATATTTGAAGAAAAATTCAAGATTCTGGAATAAATAAAAGTTTAAACAAGGTAAGAAAATTAAGTTTTACATGTTCGGGACAGATAGAATGTAAAAAATTAGCCCCGTAGGGGGCTCGAACCCCTGACCGTTAGATTAAAAGTCTAACGCTCTACCAGCTGAGCTAACGAGGCTACATATCGTCACCATTTCATAAAAATAATGAAGTACTTACTCATACAATAGTATATTTACTTCTAAATTTAATTCAAAAAGATCTATATTTGAAGAAAAATTCAAGATTCTGGAATAAATAAAAGTTTAAACAAGGTAAGAAAATTAAGTTTTACATGTTCGGGACAGATAGAATGTAAAAAATTAGCCCCGTAGGGGGCTCGAACCCCTGACCGTTAGATTAAAAGTCTAACGCTCTACCAGCTGAGCTAACGAGGCTACATATCGTCGCCATTTCATAAAAATAATGAAGTACCTACTCATACAATAGTATATTTACTTCTAAATTTAATTCAAAAAGATCTATATTTGAAGAAAAATTCAAGATTCTGGAATAAATAAAAGTTTAAACAAGGTAAGAAAATGAAGTTTTACATGTTCGGAACAGATAGAATGTTAAAAATTAGCCCCGTAGGGGGCTCGAACCCCTGACCGTTAGATTAAAAGTCTAACGCTCTACCAGCTGAGCTAACGAGGCTACATATCGTCGCCATTTCATAAAAATAATGAAGTACCTACTCATACAATAGTATATTTACTTCTAAATTTAATTCAAAAAGATCTATATTTGAAGAAAAATTCAAGATTCTGGAATGAATAAAAGTTTAAACAAGGTAAGAAAATTAAGTTTTACATGTTCGGGACAGATAGAATGTAAAAAATTAGCCCCGTAGGGGGCTCGAACCCCTGACCGTTAGATTAAAAGTCTAACGCTCTACCAGCTGAGCTAACGAGGCTACATATCGTCGCCATTTCATAAAAATAATGAAGTACCTACTCATACAATAGTATATTTACTTCTAAATTTAATTCAAAAAGATCTATATTTGAAGAAAAATTCAAGATTCTGGAATGAATAAAAGTTTAAACAAGGTAAGAAAATTAAGTTTTACATGTTCGGGACAGATAGAATGTAAAAAATTAGCCCCGTAGGGGGCTCGAACCCCTGACCGTTAGATTAAAAGTCTAACGCTCTACCAGCTGAGCTAACGAGGCTACATATCGTCACCATTTCATAAAAATAATGAAGTACTTACTCATAGAATAGTATATTTACTTCTAAATTTAATTCAAAAAGATCTATATTTGAAGAAAAATTCAAGATTCTGTAATAAATAAAAGTTTAAACAAGGCAAGAAAATGAAGTTTTACATGTTCGGAACAGATAGAATGTTAAAAATTAGCCCCGTAGGGGGCTCGAACCCCTGACCGTTAGATTAAAAGTCTAACGCTCTACCAGCTGAGCTAACGAGGCTACATATCGTCGCCATTTCATAAAAATAATGAAGTACCTACTCATACAATAGTATATTTACTTCTAAATTTAATTCAAAAAGATCTATATTTGAAGAAAAATTCAAGATTCTGGAATAAATAAAAGTTTAAACAAGGTAAGAAAATGAAGTTTTACATGTTCGGAACAGATAGAATGTTAAAAATTAGCCCCGTAGGGGGCTCGAACCCCTGACCGTTAGATTAAAAGTCTAACGCTCTACCAGCTGAGCTAACGAGGCTACATATCGTCGCCATTTCATAAAAATAATGAAGTACCTACTCATACAATAGTATATTTACTTCTAAATTTAATTCAAAAAGATCTATATTTGAAGAAAAATTCAAGATTCTGGAATGAATAAAAGTTTAAACAAGGTAAGAAAATTAAGTTTTACATGTTCGGGACAGATAGAATGTAAAAAATTAGCCCCGTAGGGGGCTCGAACCCCTGACCGTTAGATTAAAAGTCTAACGCTCTACCAGCTGAGCTAACGAGGCTACATATCGTCGCCATTTCATAAAAATAATGAAGTACCTACTCATACAATAGTATATTTACTTCTAAATTTAATTCAAAAAGATCTATATTTGAAGAAAAATTCAAGATTCTGGAATAAATAAAAGTTTAAACAAGGTAAGAAAATGAAGTTTTACATGTTCGGAACAGATAGAATGTTAAAAATTAGCCCCGTAGGGGGCTCGAACCCCTGACCGTTAGATTAAAAGTCTAACGCTCTACCAGCTGAGCTAACGAGGCTACATATCGTCGCCATTTCATAAAAATAATGAAGTACCTACTCATACAATAGTATATTTACTTCTAAATTTAATTCAAAAAGATCTATATTTGAAGAAAAATTCAAGATTCTGGAATGAATAAAAGTTTAAACAAGGTAAGAAAATTAAGTTTTACATGTTCGGGACAGATAGAATGTAAAAAATTAGCCCCGTAGGGGGCTCGAACCCCTGACCGTTAGATTAAAAGTCTAACGCTCTACCAGCTGAGCTAACGAGGCTACATATCGTCACCATTTCATAAAAATAATGAAGTACTTACTCATAGAATAGTATATTTACTTCTAAATTTAATTCAAAAAGATCTATATTTGAAGAAAAATTCAAGATTCTGGAATAAATAAAAGTTTAAACAAGGTAAGAAAATGAAGTTTTACATGTTCGGAACAGATAGAATGTTAAAAATTAGCCCCGTAGGGGGCTCGAACCCCTGACCGTTAGATTAAAAGTCTAACGCTCTACCAGCTGAGCTAACGAGGCTACATATCGTCGCCATTTCATAAAAATAATGAAGTACCTACTCATACAATAGTATATTTACTTCTAAATTTAATTCAAAAAGATCTATATTTGAAGAAAAATTCAAGATTCTGGAATGAATAAAAGTTTAAACAAGGTAAGAAAATTAAGTTTTACATGTTCGGGACAGATAGAATGTAAAAAATTAGCCCCGTAGGGGGCTCGAACCCCTGACCGTTAGATTAAAAGTCTAACGCTCTACCAGCTGAGCTAACGAGGCTACATATCGTCACCATTTCATAAAAATAATGAAGTACTTACTCATAGAATAGTATATTTACTTCTAAATTTAATTCAAAAAGATCTATATTTGAAGAAAAATTCAAGATTCTGGAATAAATAAAAGTTTAAACAAGGTAAGAAAATTAAGTTTTACATGTTCGGGACAGATAGAATGTAAAAAATTAGCCCCGTAGGGGGCTCGAACCCCTGACCGTTAGATTAAAAGTCTAACGCTCTACCAGCTGAGCTAACGAGGCTACATATCGTCGCCATTTCATAAAAATAATGAAGTACCTACTCATACAATAGTATATTTACTTCTAAATTTAATTCAAAAAGATCTATATTTGAAGAAAAATTCAAGATTCTGTAATAAATAAAAGTTTAAACAAGGTAAGAAAATAAAGTTTTACATGTTCGGAACAGATAGAATGTTAAAAATTAGCCCCGTAGGGGGCTCGAACCCCTGACCGTTAGATTAAAAGTCTAACGCTCTACCAGCTGAGCTAACGAGGCTACATATCGTCGCCATTTCATAAAAATAATGAAGTACCTACTCATACAATAGTATATTTACTTCTAAATTTAATTCAAAAAGATCTATATTTGAAGAAAAATTCAAGATTCTGGAATAAATAAAAGTTTAAACAAGGTAAGAAAATTAAGTTTTACATGTTCGGGACAGATAGAATGTAAAAAATTAGCCCCGTAGGGGGCTCGAACCCCTGACCGTTAGATTAAAAGTCTAACGCTCTACCAGCTGAGCTAACGAGGCTACACATCCTCCTAACTTCATAAAATTAATGAAGTACCTACTCATAGAATAGTATATTTACTTTTAAATTTAATTCAAAAAGATCTATATTTGAAGAAAAATTCAAGATTCTGGAATAAATGAAAGTTCAAACAAGGTAAGAAAATGAAGTTTTACATGTTCGGAACAGATAGAATGTAAAAAATTAGCCCCGTAGGGGGCTCGAACCCCTGACCGTTAGATTAAAAGTCTAACGCTCTACCAGCTGAGCTAACGAGGCTACATATCGTCGCCATTTCATAAAAATAATGAAGAACCTACTCATACAATAGTATATTTACTTCTAAATTTAATTCAAAAAGATCTATATTTGAAGAAAAATTCAAGATTCTGGAATAAATGAAAGTTCAAACAAGGTAAGAAAATAAAGTTTCACATGTTCGGGACAGATAGAATGTAAAAAATTAGCCCCGTAGGGGGCTCGAACCCCTGACCGTTAGATTAAAAGTCTAACGCTCTACCAGCTGAGCTAACGAGGCTACACATCCTCCTAACTTCATAAAATTAATGAAGTACCTACTCATAGAATAGTATATTTACTTTTAAATTTAATTCAAAAAGATCTATATTTGAAGAAAAATTCAAGATTCTGGAATAAATGAAAGTTCAAACAAGGTAAGAAAATGAAGTTTTACATGTTCGGAACAGATAGAATGTAAAAAATTAGCCCCGTAGGGGGCTCGAACCCCTGACCGTTAGATTAAAAGTCTAACGCTCTACCAGCTGAGCTAACGAGGCTACACATCCTCCTAACTTCATAAAATTAATGAAGTACCTACTCATAGAATAGTATATTTACTTTTAAATTTAATTCAAAAAGATCTATATTTGAAGAAAAATTCAAGATTCTGGAATAAATGAAAGTTCAAACAAGGTAAGAAAATAAAGTTTCACATGTTCGGGACAGATAGAATGTAAAAAATTAGCCCCGTAGGGGGCTCGAACCCCTGACCGTTAGATTAAAAGTCTAACGCTCTACCAGCTGAGCTAACGAGGCTACATATCGTCGCCATTTCATAAAAATAATGAAGAACCTACTCATACAATAGTATATTTACTTCTAAATTTAATTCAAAAAGATCTATATTTGAAGAAAAATTCAAGATTCTGGAATAAATAAAAGTTTAAACAAGGTAAGAAAATTAAGTTTTACATGTTCGGGACAGATAGAATGTAAAAAATTAGCCCCGTAGGGGGCTCGAACCCCTGACCGTTAGATTAAAAGTCTAACGCTCTACCAGCTGAGCTAACGAGGCTACACATCGCCACCATTTCATAAAAATAATGAAGTACTTACTCATAGAATAGTATATTTACTTCTAAATTTAATTCAAAAAGATCTATATTTGAAGAAAAATTCAAGATTCTGGAATAAATAAAAGTTTAAACAAGGTAAGAAAATGAAGTTTTACATGTTCGGAACAGATAGAATGTAAAAAATTAGCCCCGTAGGGGGCTCGAACCCCTGACCGTTAGATTAAAAGTCTAACGCTCTACCAGCTGAGCTAACGAGGCTACATATCGTCACCATTTCATAAAAATAATGAAGTACTTACTCATAGAATAGTATATTTACTTCTAAATTTAATTCAAAAAGATCTATATTTGAAGAAAAATTCAAGATTCTGGAATAAATAAAAGTTTAAACAAGGTAAGAAAATTAAGTTTTACATGTTCGGGACAGATAGAATGTAAAAAATTAGCCCCGTAGGGGGCTCGAACCCCTGACCGTTAGATTAAAAATCTAACGCTCTACCAGCTGAGCTAACGAGGCTACACATCGCCACCATTTCATAAAAATAATGAAGTACTTACTCATAGAATAGTATATTTACTTCTAAATTTAATTCAAAAAGATCTATATTTGAAGAAAAATTCAAGATTCTGGAATAAATAAAAGTTTAAACAAGGTAAGAAAATGAAGTTTTACATGTTCGGAACAGATAGAATGTAAAAAATTAGCCCCGTAGGGGGCTCGAACCCCTGACCGTTAGATTAAAAGTCTAACGCTCTACCAGCTGAGCTAACGAGGCTACATATCGTCACCATTTCATAAAAATAATGAAGTACTTACTCATAGAATAGTATATTTACTTCTAAATTTAATTCAAAAAGATCTATATTTGAAGAAAAATTCAAGATTCTGGAATAAATAAAAGTTTAAACAAGGTAAGAAAATTAAGTTTTACATGTTCGGGACAGATAGAATGTTAAAAATTAGCCCCGTAGGGGGCTCGAACCCCTGACCGTTAGATTAAAAGTCTAACGCTCTACCAGCTGAGCTAACGAGGCTACATACCGTCGCCATTTCATAAAAATAATGAAGTACCTACTCATACAATAGTATATTTACTTCTAAATTTAATTCAAAAAGATCTATATTTGAAGAAAAATTCAAGATTCTGGAATGAATAAAAGTTTAAACAAGGTAAGAAAATTAAGTTTTACATGTTCGGGACAGATAGAATGTAAAAAATTAGCCCCGTAGGGGGCTCGAACCCCTGACCGTTAGATTAAAAGTCTAACGCTCTACCAGCTGAGCTAACGAGGCTACATATCGTCACCATTTCATAAAAATAATGAAGTACTTACTCATAGAATAGTATATTTACTTCTAAATTTAATTCAAAAAGATCTATATTTGAAGAAAAATTCAAGATTCTGGAATAAATAAAAGTTTAAACAAGGTAAGAAAATTAAGTTTTACATGTTCGGGACAGATAGAATGTAAAAAATTAGCCCCGTAGGGGGCTCGAACCCCTGACCGTTAGATTAAAAGTCTAACGCTCTACCAGCTGAGCTAACGAGGCTACATATCGTCACCATTTCATAAAAATAATGAAGTACTTACTCATACAATATTATATTTACTTCTAAATTTAATTCAAAAAGATCTATATTTGAAGAAAAATTCAAGATTCTGGAATAAATAAAAGTTTAAACAAGGTAAGAAAATTAAGTTTTACATGTTCGGGACAGATAGAATGTAAAAAATTAGCCCCGTAGGGGGCTCGAACCCCTGACCGTTAGATTAAAAGTCTAACGCTCTACCAGCTGAGCTAACGAGGCTACATATCGTCGCCATTTCATAAAAATAATGAAGTACCTACTCATACAATAGTATATTTACTTCTAAATTTAATTCAAAAAGATCTATATTTGAAGAAAAATTCAAGATTCTGGAATGAATAAAAGTTTAAACAAGGTAAGAAAATTAAGTTTTACATGTTCGGGACAGATAGAATGTAAAAAATTAGCCCCGTAGGGGGCTCGAACCCCTGACCGTTAGATTAAAAGTCTAACGCTCTACCAGCTGAGCTAACGAGGCTACATATCGTCACCATTTCATAAAAATAATGAAGTACTTACTCATAGAATAGTATATTTACTTCTAAATTTAATTCAAAAAGATCTATATTTGAAGAAAAATTCAAGATTCTGGAATAAATAAAAGTTTAAACAAGGTAAGAAAATTAAGTTTTACATGTTCGGGACAGATAGAATGTAAACAATTAGCCCCGTAGGGGGCTCGAACCCCTGACCGTTAGATTAAAAGTCTAACGCTCTACCAGCTGAGCTAACGAGGCTACATATCGTCACCATTTCATAAAAATAATGAAGTACTTACTCATACAATATTATATTTACTTCTAAATTTAATTCAAAAAGATCTATATTTGAAGAAAAATTCAAGATTCTGGAATGAATAAAAGTTTAAACAAGGTAAGAAAATTAAGTTTTACATGTTCGGAACAGATAGAATGTTAAAAATTAGCCCCGTAGGGGGCTCGAACCCCTGACCGTTAGATTAAAAGTCTAACGCTCTACCAGCTGAGCTAACGAGGCTACATATCGTCGCCATTTCATAAAAATAATGAAGTACCTACTCATACAATAGTATATTTACTTCTAAATTTAATTCAAAAAGATCTATATTTGAAGAAAAATTCAAGATTCTGGAATAAATAAAAGTTTAAACAAGGTAAGAAAATTAAGTTTTACATGTTCGGGACAGATAGAATGTAAAAAATTAGCCCCGTAGGGGGCTCGAACCCCTGACCGTTAGATTAAAAGTCTAACGCTCTACCAGCTGAGCTAACGAGGCTACATATCGTCACCATTTCATAAAAATAATGAAGTACTTACTCATACAATATTATATTTACTTCTAAATTTAATTCAAAAAGATCTATATTTGAAGAAAAATTCAAGATTCTGGAATAAATAAAAGTTTAAACAAGGTAAGAAAATTAAGTTTTACATGTTCGGGACAGATAGAATGTAAAAAATTAGCCCCGTAGGGGGCTCGAACCCCTGACCGTTAGATTAAAAGTCTAACGCTCTACCAGCTGAGCTAACGAGGCTACATATCGTCGCCATTTCATAAAAATAATGAAGTACCTACTCATACAATAGTATATTTACTTCTAAATTTAATTCAAAAAGATCTATATTTGAAGAAAAATTCAAGATTCTGGAATGAATAAAAGTTTAAACAAGGTAAGAAAATTAAGTTTTACATGTTCGGGACAGATAGAATGTAAAAAATTAGCCCCGTAGGGGGCTCGAACCCCTGACCGTTAGATTAAAAGTCTAACGCTCTACCAGCTGAGCTAACGAGGCTACATATCGTCACCATTTCATAAAAATAATGAAGTACTTACTCATAGAATAGTATATTTACTTCTAAATTTAATTCAAAAAGATCTATATTTGAAGAAAAATTCAAGATTCTGGAATAAATAAAAGTTTAAACAAGGTAAGAAAATTAAGTTTTACATGTTCGGGACAGATAGAATGTAAACAATTAGCCCCGTAGGGGGCTCGAACCCCTGACCGTTAGATTAAAAGTCTAACGCTCTACCAGCTGAGCTAACGAGGCTACATATCGTCACCATTTCATAAAAATAATGAAGTACTTACTCATACAATATTATATTTACTTCTAAATTTAATTCAAAAAGATCTATATTTGAAGAAAAATTCAAGATTCTGGAATGAATAAAAGTTTAAACAAGGTAAGAAAATTAAGTTTTACATGTTCGGAACAGATAGAATGTTAAAAATTAGCCCCGTAGGGGGCTCGAACCCCTGACCGTTAGATTAAAAGTCTAACGCTCTACCAGCTGAGCTAACGAGGCTACATATCGTCGCCATTTCATAAAAATAATGAAGTACCTACTCATACAATAGTATATTTACTTCTAAATTTAATTCAAAAAGATCTATATTTGAAGAAAAATTCAAGATTCTGGAATAAATAAAAGTTTAAACAAGGTAAGAAAATTAAGTTTTACATGTTCGGGACAGATAGAATGTAAAAAATTAGCCCCGTAGGGGGCTCGAACCCCTGACCGTTAGATTAAAAGTCTAACGCTCTACCAGCTGAGCTAACGAGGCTACATATCGTCACCATTTCATAAAAATAATGAAGTACTTACTCATACAATATTATATTTACTTCTAAATTTAATTCAAAAAGATCTATATTTGAAGAAAAATTCAAGATTCTGGAATAAATAAAAGTTTAAACAAGGTAAGAATATTAAGTTTTACATGTTCGGGACAGATAGAATGTAAAAAATTAGCCCCGTAGGGGGCTCGAACCCCTGACCGTTAGATTAAAAGTCTAACGCTCTACCAGCTGAGCTAACGAGGCTACATATCGTCGCCATTTCATAAAAATAATGAAGTACCTACTCATACAATAGTATATTTACTTCTAAATTTAATTCAAAAAGATCTATATTTGAAGAAAAATTCAAGATTCTGGAATGAATAAAAGTTTAAACAAGGTAAGAAAATTAAGTTTTACATGTTCGGGACAGATAGAATGTAAAAAATTAGCCCCGTAGGGGGCTCGAACCCCTGACCGTTAGATTAAAAGTCTAACGCTCTACCAGCTGAGCTAACGAGGCTACATATCGTCACCATTTCATAAAAATAATGAAGTACTTACTCATAGAATAGTATATTTACTTCTAAATTTAATTCAAAAAGATCTATATTTGAAGAAAAATTCAAGATTCTGGAATAAATAAAAGTTTAAACAAGGTAAGAAAATTAAGTTTTACATGTTCGGGACAGATAGAATGTAAACAATTAGCCCCGTAGGGGGCTCGAACCCCTGACCGTTAGATTAAAAGTCTAACGCTCTACCAGCTGAGCTAACGAGGCTACATATCGTCACCATTTCATAAAAATAATGAAGTACTTACTCATACAATATTATATTTACTTCTAAATTTAATTCAAAAAGATCTATATTTGAAGAAAAATTCAAGATTCTGGAATGAATAAAAGTTTAAACAAGGTAAGAAAATTAAGTTTTACATGTTCGGAACAGATAGAATGTTAAAAATTAGCCCCGTAGGGGGCTCGAACCCCTGACCGTTAGATTAAAAGTCTAACGCTCTACCAGCTGAGCTAACGAGGCTACATATCGTCGCCATTTCATAAAAATAATGAAGTACCTACTCATACAATAGTATATTTACTTCTAAATTTAATTCAAAAAGATCTATATTTGAAGAAAAATTCAAGATTCTGGAATAAATAAAAGTTTAAACAAGGTAAGAAAATTAAGTTTTACATGTTCGGGACAGATAGAATGTAAAAAATTAGCCCCGTAGGGGGCTCGAACCCCTGACCGTTAGATTAAAAGTCTAACGCTCTACCAGCTGAGCTAACGAGGCTACACATCCTCCTAACTTCATAAAATTAATGAAGTACCTACTCATAGAATAGTATATTTACTTTTAAATTTAATTCAAAAAGATCTATATTTGAAGAAAAATTCAAGATTCTGGAATAAATGAAAGTTCAAACAAGGTAAGAAAATGAAGTTTTACATGTTCGGAACAGATAGAATGTAAAAAATTAGCCCCGTAGGGGGCTCGAACCCCTGACCGTTAGATTAAAAGTCTAACGCTCTACCAGCTGAGCTAACGAGGCTACATATCGTCGCCATTTCATAAAAATAATGAAGAACCTACTCATACAATAGTATATTTACTTCTAAATTTAATTCAAAAAGATCTATATTTGAAGAAAAATTCAAGATTCTGGAATAAATGAAAGTTCAAACAAGGTAAGAAAATAAAGTTTCACATGTTCGGGACAGATAGAATGTAAAAAATTAGCCCCGTAGGGGGCTCGAACCCCTGACCGTTAGATTAAAAGTCTAACGCTCTACCAGCTGAGCTAACGAGGCTACACATCCTCCTAACTTCATAAAATTAATGAAGTACCTACTCATAGAATAGTATATTTACTTTTAAATTTAATTCAAAAAGATCTATATTTGAAGAAAAATTCAAGATTCTGGAATAAATGAAAGTTCAAACAAGGTAAGAAAATGAAGTTTTACATGTTCGGAACAGATAGAATGTAAAAAATTAGCCCCGTAGGGGGCTCGAACCCCTGACCGTTAGATTAAAAGTCTAACGCTCTACCAGCTGAGCTAACGAGGCTACACATCCTCCTAACTTCATAAAATTAATGAAGTACCTACTCATAGAATAGTATATTTACTTTTAAATTTAATTCAAAAAGATCTATATTTGAAGAAAAATTCAAGATTCTGGAATAAATGAAAGTTCAAACAAGGTAAGAAAATAAAGTTTCACATGTTCGGGACAGATAGAATGTAAAAAATTAGCCCCGTAGGGGGCTCGAACCCCTGACCGTTAGATTAAAAGTCTAACGCTCTACCAGCTGAGCTAACGAGGCTACATATCGTCGCCATTTCATAAAAATAATGAAGAACCTACTCATACAATAGTATATTTACTTCTAAATTTAATTCAAAAAGATCTATATTTGAAGAAAAATTCAAGATTCTGGAATAAATAAAAGTTTAAACAAGGTAAGAAAATTAAGTTTTACATGTTCGGGACAGATAGAATGTAAAAAATTAGCCCCGTAGGGGGCTCGAACCCCTGACCGTTAGATTAAAAGTCTAACGCTCTACCAGCTGAGCTAACGAGGCTACACATCGCCACCATTTCATAAAAATAATGAAGTACTTACTCATAGAATAGTATATTTACTTCTAAATTTAATTCAAAAAGATCTATATTTGAAGAAAAATTCAAGATTCTGGAATAAATAAAAGTTTAAACAAGGTAAGAAAATGAAGTTTTACATGTTCGGAACAGATAGAATGTAAAAAATTAGCCCCGTAGGGGGCTCGAACCCCTGACCGTTAGATTAAAAGTCTAACGCTCTACCAGCTGAGCTAACGAGGCTACATATCGTCACCATTTCATAAAAATAATGAAGTACTTACTCATAGAATAGTATATTTACTTCTAAATTTAATTCAAAAAGATCTATATTTGAAGAAAAATTCAAGATTCTGGAATAAATAAAAGTTTAAACAAGGTAAGAAAATTAAGTTTTACATGTTCGGGACAGATAGAATGTAAAAAATTAGCCCCGTAGGGGGCTCGAACCCCTGACCGTTAGATTAAAAGTCTAACGCTCTACCAGCTGAGCTAACGAGGCTACACATCGCCACCATTTCATAAAAATAATGAAGTACTTACTCATAGAATAGTATATTTACTTCTAAATTTAATTCAAAAAGATCTATATTTGAAGAAAAATTCAAGATTCTGGAATAAATAAAAGTTTAAACAAGGTAAGAAAATGAAGTTTTACATGTTCGGAACAGATAGAATGTAAAAAATTAGCCCCGTAGGGGGCTCGAACCCCTGACCGTTAGATTAAAAGTCTAACGCTCTACCAGCTGAGCTAACGAGGCTACATATCGTCACCATTTCATAAAAATAATGAAGTACTTACTCATAGAATAGTATATTTACTTCTAAATTTAATTCAAAAAGATCTATATTTGAAGAAAAATTCAAGATTCTGGAATAAATGAAAGTTCAAACAAGGTAAGAAAATGAAGTTTTACATGTTCGGAACAGATAGAATGTAAAAAATTAGCCCCGTAGGGGGCTCGAACCCCTGACCGTTAGATTAAAAGTCTAACGCTCTACCAGCTGAGCTAACGAGGCTACATATCGTCGCCATTTCATAAAAATAATGAAGAACCTACTCATACAATAGTATATTTACTTCTAAATTTAATTCAAAAAGATCTATATTTGAAGAAAAATTCAAGATTCTGGAATAAATAAAAGTTTAAACAACGTAAGAAAATTAAGTTTTACATGTTCGGGACAGATAGAATGTAAAAAATTAGCCCCGTAGGGGGCTCGAACCCCTGACCGTTAGATTAAAAGTCTAACGCTCTACCAGCTGAGCTAACGAGGCTACACATCCTCCTAACTTCATAAAATTAATGAAGTACCTACTCATAGAATAGTATATTTACTTTTAAATTTAATTCAAAAAGATCTATATTTGAAGAAAAATTCAAGATTCTGGAATAAATGAAAGTTCAAACAAGGTAAGAAAATGAAGTTTTACATGTTCGGAACAGATAGAATGTAAAAAATTAGCCCCGTAGGGGGCTCGAACCCCTGACCGTTAGATTAAAAGTCTAACGCTCTACCAGCTGAGCTAACGAGGCTACATATCGTCGCCATTTCATAAAAATAATGAAGAACCTACTCATACAATAGTATATTTACTTCTAAATTTAATTCAAAAAGATCTATATTTGAAGAAAAATTCAAGATTCTGGAATAAATGAAAGTTCAAACAAGGTAAGAAAATAAAGTTTCACATGTTCGGGACAGATAGAATGTAAAAAATTAGCCCCGTAGGGGGCTCGAACCCCTGACCGTTAGATTAAAAGTCTAACGCTCTACCAGCTGAGCTAACGAGGCTACACATCCTCCTAACTTCATAAAATTAATGAAGTACCTACTCATAGAATAGTATATTTACTTTTAAATTTAATTCAAAAAGATCTATATTTGAAGAAAAATTCAAGATTCTGGAATAAATGAAAGTTCAAACAAGGTAAGAAAATGAAGTTTTACATGTTCGGAACAGATAGAATGTAAAAAATTAGCCCCGTAGGGGGCTCGAACCCCTGACCGTTAGATTAAAAGTCTAACGCTCTACCAGCTGAGCTAACGAGGCTACACATCCTCCTAACTTCATAAAATTAATGAAGTACCTACTCATAGAATAGTATATTTACTTTTAAATTTAATTCAAAAAGATCTATATTTGAAGAAAAATTCAAGATTCTGGAATAAATGAAAGTTCAAACAAGGTAAGAAAATAAAGTTTCACATGTTCGGGACAGATAGAATGTAAAAAATTAGCCCCGTAGGGGGCTCGAACCCCTGACCGTTAGATTAAAAGTCTAACGCTCTACCAGCTGAGCTAACGAGGCTACATATCGTCGCCATTTCATAAAAATAATGAAGAACCTACTCATACAATAGTATATTTACTTCTAAATTTAATTCAAAAAGATCTATATTTGAAGAAAAATTCAAGATTCTGGAATAAATAAAAGTTTAAACAAGGTAAGAAAATTAAGTTTTACATGTTCGGGACAGATAGAATGTAAAAAATTAGCCCCGTAGGGGGCTCGAACCCCTGACCGTTAGATTAAAAGTCTAACGCTCTACCAGCTGAGCTAACGAGGCTACACATCGCCACCATTTCATAAAAATAATGAAGTACTTACTCATAGAATAGTATATTTACTTCTAAATTTAATTCAAAAAGATCTATATTTGAAGAAAAATTCAAGATTCTGGAATAAATAAAAGTTTAAACAAGGTAAGAAAATGAAGTTTTACATGTTCGGAACAGATAGAATGTAAAAAATTAGCCCCGTAGGGGGCTCGAACCCCTGACCGTTAGATTAAAAGTCTAACGCTCTACCAGCTGAGCTAACGAGGCTACATATCGTCACCATTTCATAAAAATAATGAAGTACTTACTCATAGAATAGTATATTTACTTCTAAATTTAATTCAAAAAGATCTATATTTGAAGAAAAATTCAAGATTCTGGAATAAATAAAAGTTTAAACAAGGTAAGAAAATTAAGTTTTACATGTTCGGGACAGATAGAATGTAAAAAATTAGCCCCGTAGGGGGCTCGAACCCCTGACCGTTAGATTAAAAGTCTAACGCTCTACCAGCTGAGCTAACGAGGCTACACATCGCCACCATTTCATAAAAATAATGAAGTACTTACTCATAGAATAGTATATTTACTTCTAAATTTAATTCAAAAAGATCTATATTTGAAGAAAAATTCAAGATTCTGGAATAAATAAAAGTTTAAACAAGGTAAGAAAATGAAGTTTTACATGTTCGGAACAGATAGAATGTAAAAAATTAGCCCCGTAGGGGGCTCGAACCCCTGACCGTTAGATTAAAAGTCTAACGCTCTACCAGCTGAGCTAACGAGGCTACATATCGTCACCATTTCATAAAAATAATGAAGTACTTACTCATAGAATAGTATATTTACTTCTAAATTTAATTCAAAAAGATCTATATTTGAAGAAAAATTCAAGATTCTGGAATAAATAAAAGTTTAAACAAGGTAAGAAAATTAAGTTTTACATGTTCGGGACAGATAGAATGTTAAAAATTAGCCCCGTAGGGGGCTCGAACCCCTGACCGTTAGATTAAAAGTCTAACGCTCTACCAGCTGAGCTAACTAGGCTACATACCGTCGCCATTTCATAAAAATAATGAAGTACCTACTCATACAATAGTATATTTACTTCTAAATTTAATTCAAAAAGATCTATATTTGAAGAAAAATTCAAGATTCTGGAATGAATAAAAGTTTAAACAAGGTAAGAAAATTAAGTTTTACATGTTCGGGACAGATAGAATGTAAAAAATTAGCCCCGTAGGGGGCTCGAACCCCTGACCGTTAGATTAAAAGTCTAACGCTCTACCAGCTGAGCTAACGAGGCTACATATCGTCACCATTTCATAAAAATAATGAAGTACTTACTCATAGAATAGTATATTTACTTCTAAATTTAATTCAAAAAGATCTATATTTGAAGAAAAATTCAAGATTCTGGAATAAATAAAAGTTTAAACAAGGTAAGAAAATTAAGTTTTACATGTTCGGGACAGATAGAATGTAAAAAATTAGCCCCGTAGGGGGCTCGAACCCCTGACCGTTAGATTAAAAGTCTAACGCTCTACCAGCTGAGCTAACGAGGCTACATATCGTCACCATTTCATAAAAATAATGAAGTACTTACTCATACAATATTATATTTACTTCTAAATTTAATTCAAAAAGATCTATATTTGAAGAAAAATTCAAGATTCTGGAATAAATAAAAGTTTAAACAAGGTAAGAAAATTAAGTTTTACATGTTCGGGACAGATAGAATGTAAAAAATTAGCCCCGTAGGGGGCTCGAACCCCTGACCGTTAGATTAAAAGTCTAACGCTCTACCAGCTGAGCTAACGAGGCTACATATCGTCGCCATTTCATAAAAATAATGAAGTACCTACTCATACAATAGTATATTTACTTCTAAATTTAATTCAAAAAGATCTATATTTGAAGAAAAATTCAAGATTCTGGAATGAATAAAAGTTTAAACAAGGTAAGAAAATTAAGTTTTACATGTTCGGGACAGATAGAATGTAAAAAATTAGCCCCGTAGGGGGCTCGAACCCCTGACCGTTAGATTAAAAGTCTAACGCTCTACCAGCTGAGCTAACGAGGCTACATATCGTCACCATTTCATAAAAATAATGAAGTACTTACTCATAGAATAGTATATTTACTTCTAAATTTAATTCAAAAAGATCTATATTTGAAGAAAAATTCAAGATTCTGGAATAAATAAAAGTTTAAACAAGGTAAGAAAATTAAGTTTTACATGTTCGGGACAGATAGAATGTAAACAATTAGCCCCGTAGGGGGCTCGAACCCCTGACCGTTAGATTAAAAGTCTAACGCTCTACCAGCTGAGCTAACGAGGCTACATATCGTCACCATTTCATAAAAATAATGAAGTACTTACTCATACAATATTATATTTACTTCTAAATTTAATTCAAAAAGATCTATATTTGAAGAAAAATTCAAGATTCTGGAATAAATAAAAGTTTAAACAAGGTAAGAAAATTAAGTTTTACATGTTCGGGACAGATAGAATGTAAAAAATTAGCCCCGTAGGGGGCTCGAACCCCTGACCGTTAGATTAAAAGTCTAACGCTCTACCAGCTGAGCTAACGAGGCTACATATCGTCACCATTTCATAAAAATAATGAAGTACTTACTCATAGAATAGTATATTTACTTCTAAATTTAATTCAAAAAGATCTATATTTGAAGAAAAATTCAAGATTCTGGAATAAATAAAAGTTTGAACAAGGTATAAAAATTAAGTTTTACATGTTCGGGACAGATAGAATGTAAAAAATTAGCCCCGTAGGGGGCTCGAACCCCTGACCGTTAGATTAAAAGTCTAACGCTCTACCAGCTGAGCTAACGAGGCTACATATCGTCGCCATTTCATAAAAATAATGAAGTACCTACTCATACAATAGTATATTTACTTCTAAATTTAATTCAAAAAGATCTATATTTGAAGAAAAATTCAAGATTCTGGAATAAATAAAAGTTTAAACAAGGTAAGAAAATGAAGTTTTACATGTTCGGAACAGATAGAATGTAAAAAATTAGCCCCGTAGGGGGCTCGAACCCCTGACCGTTAGATTAAAAGTCTAACGCTCTACCAGCTGAGCTAACGAGGCTACATATCGTCGCCATTTCATAAAAATAATGAAGTACCTACTCATACAATAGTATATTTACTTCTAAATTTAATTCAAAAAGATCTATATTTGAAGAAAAATTCAAGATTCTGGAATAAATGAAAGTTCAAACAAGGTAAGAAAATAAAGTTTTACATGTTCGGGACAGATAGAATGTAAAAAATTAGCCCCGTAGGGGGCTCGAACCCCTGACCGTTAGATTAAAAGTCTAACGCTCTACCAGCTGAGCTAACGAGGCTACATATCGTCGCCATTTCATAAAAATAATGAAGTACCTACTCATACAATAGTATATTTACTTCTAAATTTAATTCAAAAAGATCTATATTTGAAGAAAAATTCAAGATTCTGGAATAAATAAAAGTTTAAACAAGGTAAGAAAATTAAGTTTTACATGTTCGGGACAGATAGAATGTAAAAAATTAGCCCCGTAGGGGGCTCGAACCCCTGACCGTTAGATTAAAAGTCTAACGCTCTACCAGCTGAGCTAACGAGGCTACATATCGTCACCATTTCATAAAAATAATGAAGTACTTACTCATAGAATAGTATATTTACTTCTAAATTTAATTCAAAAAGATCTATATTTGAAGAAAAATTCAAGATTCTGGAATAAATGAAAGTTCAAACAAGGTAAGAAAATAAAGTTTTACATGTTCGGGACAGATAGAATGTAAAAAATTAGCCCCGTAGGGGGCTCGAACCCCTGACCGTTAGATTAAAAGTCTAACGCTCTACCAGCTGAGCTAACGAGGCTACATATCGTCGCCATTTCATAAAAATAATGAAGTACCTACTCATACAATAGTATATTTACTTCTAAATTTAATTCAAAAAGATCTATATTTGAAGAAAAATTCAAGATTCTGGAATAAATAAAAGTTTAAACAAGGTAAGAAAATTAAGTTTTACATGTTCGGGACAGATAGAATGTAAAAAATTAGCCCCGTAGGGGGCTCGAACCCCTGACCGTTAGATTAAAAGTCTAACGCTCTACCAGCTGAGCTAACGAGGCTACATATCGTCACCATTTCATAAAAATAATGAAGTACTTACTCATAGAATAGTATATTTACTTCTAAATTTAATTCAAAAAGATCTATATTTGAAGAAAAATTCAAGATTCTGGAATGAATAAAAGTTTAAACAAGGTAAGAAAATTAAGTTTTACATGTTCGGGACAGATAGAATGTAAAAAATTAGCCCCGTAGGGGGCTCGAACCCCTGACCGTTAGATTAAAAGTCTAACGCTCTACCAGCTGAGCTAACGAGGCTACATATCGTCACCATTTCATAAAAATAATGAAGTACTTACTCATAGAATAGTATATTTACTTCTAAATTTAATTCAAAAAGATCTATATTTGAAGAAAAATTCAAGATTCTGGAATAAATAAAAGTTTAAACAAGGTAAGAAAATTAAGTTTTACATGTTCGGGACAGATAGAATGTAAAAAATTAGCCCCGTAGGGGGCTCGAACCCCTGACCGTTAGATTAAAAGTCTAACGCTCTACCAGCTGAGCTAACGAGGCTACATATCGTCACCATTTCATAAAAATAATGAAGTACTTACTCATACAATATTATATTTACTTCTAAATTTAATTCAAAAAGATCTATATTTGAAGAAAAATTCAAGATTCTGGAATAAATAAAAGTTTAAACAAGGTAAGAAAATTAAGTTTTACATGTTCGGGACAGATAGAATGTAAAAAATTAGCCCCGTAGGGGGCTCGAACCCCTGACCGTTAGATTAAAAGTCTAACGCTCTACCAGCTGAGCTAACGAGGCTACATATCGTCACCATTTCATAAAAATAATGAAGTACTTACTCATAGAATAGTATATTTACTTCTAAATTTAATTCAAAAAGATCTATATTTGAAGAAAAATTCAAGATTCTGGAATAAATAAAAGTTTAAACAAGGTAAGAAAATTAAGTTTTACATGTTCGGGACAGATAGAATGTAAAAAATTAGCCCCGTAGGGGGCTCGAACCCCTGACCGTTAGATTAAAAGTCTAACGCTCTACCAGCTGAGCTAACGAGGCTACACATCCTCCTAACTTCATAAAATTAATGAAGTACCTACTCATAGAATAGTATATTTACTTTTAAATTTAATTCAAAAAGATCTATATTTGAAGAAAAATTCAAGATTCTGGAATAAATGAAAGTTCAAACAAGGTAAGAAAATTAAGTTTTACATGTTCGGAACAGATAGAATGTTAAAAATTAGCCCCGTAGGGGGCTCGAACCCCTGACCGTTAGATTAAAAGTCTAACGCTCTACCAGCTGAGCTAACGAGGCTACATATCGTCGCCATTTCATAAAAATAATGAAGTACCTACTCATAGAATAGTATATTTACTTTTAAATTTAATTCAAAAAGATCTATATTTGAAGAAAAATTCAAGATTCTGGAATAAATGAAAGTTCAAACAAGGTAAGAAAATAAAGTTTTACATGTTCGGGACAGATAGAATGTAAAAAATTAGCCCCGTAGGGGGCTCGAACCCCTGACCGTTAGATTAAAAGTCTAACGCTCTACCAGCTGAGCTAACGAGGCTACATATCGTCGCCATTTCATAAAAATAATGAAGTACCTACTCATACAATAGTATATTTACTTCTAAATTTAATTCAAAAAGATCTATATTTGAAGAAAAATTCAAGATTCTGGAATAAATAAAAGTTTAAACAAGGTAAGAAAATAAAGTTTTACATGTTCGGAACAGATAGAATGTAAAAAATTAGCCCCGTAGGGGGCTCGAACCCCTGACCGTTAGATTAAAAGTCTAACGCTCTACCAGCTGAGCTAACGAGGCTACATATCGTCGCCATTTCATAAAAATAATGAAGTACCTACTCATACAATAGTATATTTACTTCTAAATTTAATTCAAAAAGATCTATATTTGAAGAAAAATTCAAGATTCTGGAATAAATGAAAGTTCAAACAAGGTAAGAAAATAAAGTTTTACATGTTCGGGACAGATAGAATGTAAAAAATTAGCCCCGTAGGGGGCTCGAACCCCTGACCGTTAGATTAAAAGTCTAACGCTCTACCAGCTGAGCTAACGAGGCTACATATCGTCGCCATTTCATAAAAATAATGAAGTACCTACTCATACAATAGTATATTTACTTCTAAATTTAATTCAAAAAGATCTATATTTGAAGAAAAATTCAAGATTCTGGAATAAATGAAAGTTCAAACAAGGTAAGAAAATAAAGTTTTACATGTTCGGGACAGATAGAATGTAAAAAATTAGCCCCGTAGGGGGCTCGAACCCCTGACCGTTAGATTAAAAGTCTAACGCTCTACCAGCTGAGCTAACGAGGCTACATATCGTCGCCATTTCATAAAAATAATGAAGTACCTACTCATACAATAGTATATTTATTTCTAAATTTAATTCAAAAAGATCTATATTTGAAGAAAAATTCAAGATTCTGGAATAAATAAAAGTTTAAACAAGGTAAGAATATAAAGTTTTACATGTTCGGAACAGATAGAATGTAAAAAATTAGCCCCGTAGGGGGCTCGAACCCCTGACCGTTAGATTAAAAGTCTAACGCTCTACCAGCTGAGCTAACGAGGCTACATATCGTCACCATTTCATAAAAATAATGAAGTACTTACTCATACAATATTATATTTACTTCTAAATTTAATTCAAAAAGATCTATATTTGAAGAAAAATTCAAGATTCTGGAATAAATGAAAGTTTAAACAAGGTAAGAAAATTAAGTTTTACATGTTCGGGACAGATAGAATGTAAAAAATTAGCCCCGTAGGGGGCTCGAACCCCTGACCGTTAGATTAAAAGTCTAACGCTCTACCAGCTGAGCTAACGAGGCTACATATCGTCACCATTTCATAAAAATAATGAAGTACTTACTCATAGAATAGTATATTTACTTCTAAATTTAATTCAAAAAGATCTATATTTGAAGAAAAATTCAAGATTCTGGAATAAATAAAAGTTTAAACAAGGTAAGAAAATTAAGTTTTACATGTTCGGGACAGATAGAATGTAAAAAATTAGCCCCGTAGGGGTCTCGAACCCCTGACCGTTAGATTAAAAGTCTAACGCTCTACCAGCTGAGCTAACGAGGCTACACATCCTCCTAACTTCATAAAATTAATGAAGTACCTACTCATAGAATAGTATATTTACTTTTAAATTTAATTCAAAAAGATCTATATTTGAAGAAAAATTCAAGATTCTGGAATAAATGAAAGTTCAAACAAGGTAAGAAAATAAAGTTTTACATGTTCGGGACAGATAGAATGTAAAAAATTAGCCCCGTAGGGGGCTCGAACCCCTGACCGTTAGATTAAAAGTCTAACGCTCTACCAGCTGAGCTAACGAGGCTACATATCGTCGCCATTTCATAAAAATAATGAAGTACCTACTCATAGAATAGTATATTTACTTTTAAATTTAATTCAAAAAGATCTATATTTGAAGAAAAATTCAAGATTCTGGAATAAATGAAAGTTTAAACAAGGTAAGAAAATTAAGTTTTACATGTTCGGGACAGATAGAATGTAAAAAATTAGCCCCGTAGGGGGCTCGAACCCCTGACCGTTAGATTAAAAGTCTAACGCTCTACCAGCTGAGCTAACGAGGCTACACATCCTCCTAACTTCATAAAATTAATGAAGTACCTACTCATAGAATAGTATATTTACTTTTAAATTTAATTCAAAAAGATCTATATTTGAAGAAAAATTCAAGATTCTGGAATAAATGAAAGTTCAAACAAGGTAAGAAAATTAAGTTTTACATGTTCGGAACAGATAGAATGTTAAAAATTAGCCCCGTAGGGGGCTCGAACCCCTGACCGTTAGATTAAAAGTCTAACGCTCTACCAGCTGAGCTAACGAGGCTACATATCGTCGCCATTTCATAAAAATAATGAAGTACCTACTCATAGAATAGTATATTTACTTTTAAATTTAATTCAAAAAGATCTATATTTGAAGAAAAATTCAAGATTCTGGAATAAATGAAAGTTCAAACAAGGTAAGAAAATAAAGTTTTACATGTTCGGGACAGATAGAATGTAAAAAATTAGCCCCGTAGGGGGCTCGAACCCCTGACCGTTAGATTAAAAGTCTAACGCTCTACCAGCTGAGCTAACGAGGCTACATATCGTCGCCATTTCATAAAAATAATGAAGTACCTACTCATACAATAGTATATTTACTTCTAAATTTAATTCAAAAAGATCTATATTTGAAGAAAAATTCAAGATTCTGGAATAAATAAAAGTTTAAACAAGGTAAGAAAATAAAGTTTTACATGTTCGGAACAGATAGAATGTAAAAAATTAGCCCCGTAGGGGGCTCGAACCCCTGACCGTTAGATTAAAAGTCTAACGCTCTACCAGCTGAGCTAACGAGGCTACATATCGTCGCCATTTCATAAAAATAATGAAGTACCTACTCATACAATAGTATATTTACTTCTAAATTTAATTCAAAAAGATCTATATTTGAAGAAAAATTCAAGATTCTGGAATAAATGAAAGTTCAAACAAGGTAAGAAAATAAAGTTTTACATGTTCGGGACAGATAGAATGTAAAAAATTAGCCCCGTAGGGGGCTCGAACCCCTGACCGTTAGATTAAAAGTCTAACGCTCTACCAGCTGAGCTAACGAGGCTACATATCGTCGCCATTTCATAAAAATAATGAAGTACCTACTCATACAATAGTATATTTACTTCTAAATTTAATTCAAAAAGATCTATATTTGAAGAAAAATTCAAGATTCTGGAATAAATGAAAGTTCAAACAAGGTAAGAAAATAAAGTTTTACATGTTCGGGACAGATAGAATGTAAAAAATTAGCCCCGTAGGGGGCTCGAACCCCTGACCGTTAGATTAAAAGTCTAACGCTCTACCAGCTGAGCTAACGAGGCTACATATCGTCGCCATTTCATAAAAATAATGAAGTACCTACTCATACAATAGTATATTTATTTCTAAATTTAATTCAAAAAGATCTATATTTGAAGAAAAATTCAAGATTCTGGAATAAATAAAAGTTTAAACAAGGTAAGAATATAAAGTTTTACATGTTCGGAACAGATAGAATGTTAAAAATTAGCCCCGTAGGGGGCTCGAACCCCTGACCGTTAGATTAAAAGTCTAACGCTCTACCAGCTGAGCTAACGAGGCTACATATCGTCGCCATTTCATAAAAATAATGAAGTACCTACTCATACAATAGTATATTTACTTCTAAATTTAATTCAAAAAGATCTATATTTGAAGAAAAATTCAAGATTCTGGAATAAATGAAAGTTCAAACAAGGTAAGAAAATAAAGTTTTACATGTTCGGGACAGATAGAATGTAAAAAATTAGCCCCGTAGGGGGCTCGAACCCCTGACCGTTATATTAAAAGTCTAACGCTTTACCAGCTGAGCTAACGAGGCTACATATCGTCGCCATTTCATAAAAATAATGAAGTACCTACTCATACAATAGTATATTTACTTCTAAATTTAATTCAAAAAGATCTATATTTGAAGAAAAATTCAAGATTCTGGAATAAATAAAAGTTTAAACAAGGTAAGAAAATAAAGTTTTACATGTTCGGAACAGATAGAATGTAAAAAATTAGCCCCGTAGGGGGCTCGAACCCCTGACCGTTAGATTAAAAGTCTAACGCTCTACCAGCTGAGCTAACGAGGCTACATATCGTCGCCATTTCATAAAAACAATGAAGTACCTACTCATACAATAGTATATTTACTTCTAAATTTAATTCAAAAAGATCTATATTTGAAGAAAAATTCAAGATTCTGGAATAAATAAAAGTTTAAACAAGGTAAGAAAATAAAGTTTTACATGTTCGGAACAGATAGAATGTTAAAAATTAGCCCCGTAGGGGGCTCGAACCCCTGACCGTTAGATTAAAAGTCTAACGCTCTACCAGCTGAGCAAACGAGGCTACATATCGTCGCCATTTCATAAAAATAATGAAGTACCTACTCATACAATAGTATATTTACTTCTAAATTTAATTCAAAAAGATCTATATTTGAAGAAAAATTCAAGATTCTGGAATAAATAAAAGTTTAAACAAGGTAAGAAAATTAAGTTTTACATGTTCGGGACAGATAGAATGTAAAAAATTAGCCCCGTAGGGGGCTCGAACCCCTGACCGTTAGATTAAAAGTCTAACGCTCTACCAGCTGAGCTAACGAGGCCACACATCCTCTTAACTTCATAAAATTAATGTAGTACCTACTCATAGAATAGCATATTTAGTTCTAAATTTAATTCAAAAAGATCTATATTTGAAGAAAAATTCAAGATTCTGGAATAAATAAAAGTTTAAACAAGGTAAGAAAATTAAGTTTTACATGTTCGGGACAGATAGAATGTAAAAAATTAGCCCCGTGGGGGGCTCGAACCCCTGACCGTTAGATTAAAAGTCTAACGCTCTACCAGCTGAGCTAACGAGGCTACATATCGTCACCATTTCATAAAAATAATGAAGTACTTACTCATAGAATAGTATATTTACTTCTAAATTTAATTCAAAAAGATCTATATTTGAAGAAAAATTCAAGATTCTGGAATAAATGAAAGTTTAAACAAGGTAAGAAAATTAAGTTTTACATGTTCGGGACAGATAGAATGAAAAAAATTAGCCCCGTAGGGGGCTCGAACCCCTAACCGTTAGATTAAAAGTCTAACGCTCTACCAGCTGAGCTAACGAGGCTACATATCGTCACCATTTCATAAAAATAATGAAGTACTTACTCATAGAATCGTATATTTACTTCTAAATTCAATTCAAAAAGATCTATATTTGAAGAAAAATTCAAGATTCTGGAATAAATAAAAGTTCAAACAAGGTAAGAAAATTAAGTTTTACATGTTCGGGACAGATAGAATGTAAAAAATTAGCCCCGTAGGGGGCTCGAACCCCTGACCGTTAGATTAAAAGTCTAACGCTCTACCAGCTGAGCTAACGAGGCTACATATCGTCACCATTTCATAAAAATAATGAAGTACTTACTCATAGAATAGTATATTTACTTCTAAATTTAATTCAAAAAGATCTATATTTGAAGAAAAATTCAAGATTCTGGAATAAATAAAAGTTTAAACAATGTAAGAAAATTAAGTTTTACATGTTCGGGACCGATAGAATGTGACAAATTAGCCCCGTAGGGGGCTCGAACCCCTGACCGTTAGATTAAAAGTCTAACGCTCTACCAGCTGAGCTAACGAGGCCACATATCGTCACCATTTCATAAAATTAATGAAGTACCTACTCATAGAATAGTATATTTAGTTCTAAATTTAATTCAAAAAGATCTATATTTGAAGAAAAATTCAAGATTCTGGAATAAATAAAAGTTTAAACAAGGTAAGAAAATTAAGTTTTACATGTTCGGGACAGATAGAATGTAAAAAATTAGCCCCGTGGGGGGCTCGAACCCCTGACCGTTAGATTAAAAGTCTAACGCTCTACCAGCTGAGCTAACGAGGCTACATATCGTCACCATTTCATAAAAATAATGAAGTACTTACTCATAGAATAGTATATTTACTTCTAAATTTAATTCAAAAAGATCTATATCTGAAGAAAAATTCAAGATTCTGGAATAAATGAAAGTTTAAACAAGGTAAGAAAATTAAGTTTTACATGTTCGGGACAGATAGAATGAAAAAAATTAGCCCCGTAGGGGGCTCGAACCCCTGACCGTTAGATTAAAAGTCTAACGCTCTACCAGCTGAGCTAACGAGGCTACATATTGTCACCATTTCATAAAAATAATGAAGTACTTACTCATAGAATAGTATATTTACTTCTAAATTCAATTCAAAAAGATCTATATTTGAAGAAAAATTCAAGATTCTGGAATAAATAAAAGTTCAAACAAGGTAAGAAAATTAAGTTTTACATGTTCGGGACAGATAGAATGTAAAAAATTAGCCCCGTAGGGGGCTCGAACCCCTGACCGTTAGATTAAAAGTCTAACGCTCTACCAGCTGAGCTAAAGAGGCTACATATCGTCACCATTTCATAAAAATAATGAAGTACTTCCTCATACAATATTATATTTACTTCTAAATTTAATTCAAAAAGATCTATATTTGAAGAAAAATTCAAAATTCTGGAATAAATAAAAGTTTGAACACGGTAAGAAAATTAAGTTTTACATGTTCGGGACAGATAGAATGAATAAAATTAGCCCCGTAGGGGGCTCGAACCCCTGACCGTTAGATTAAAAGTCTAACGCTCTACCAGCTGAGCTAACGAGGCTACATATCGTCACCATTTCATAAAAATAATGAAGTACTTCCTCATACAATATTATATTTACTTCTAAATTTAATTCAAAAAGATCTATATTTGAAGAAAAATTCAAGATTCTGGAATAAATAAAAGTTTGAACACGGTAAGAAAATTAAGTTTTACATTTTCGGGACAGATAGAATGAAAAAAATTAGCCCCGTAGGGGGCTCGAACCCCTGACCGTTAGATTAAAAGTCTAACGCTCTACCAGCTGAGCTAACGAGGCTACATATCGTCACCATTTCATAAAAATAATGAAGTACTTACTCATAGAATAGTATATTTACTTCTAAATTCAATTCAAAAAGATCTATATTTGAAGAAAAATTCAAGATTCTGGAATAAATAAAAGTTCAAACAAGGTAAGAAAATTAAGTTTTACATGTTCGGGACAGATAGAATGTAAAAAATTAGCCCCGTAGGGGGCTCGAACCCCTGACCGTTAGATTAAAAGTCTAACGCTCTACCAGCTGAGCTAACGAGGCTACATATCGTCACCATTTCATAAAAATAATGAAGTACTTACTCATAGAATAGTATATTTACTTCTAAATTTAATTCAAAAAGATCTATATTTGAAGAAAAATTCAAGATTCTGGAATAAATAAAAGTTTAAACAAGGTAAGAAAATTAAGTTTTACATGTTCGGGACAGATAGAATGAAAAAAATTAGCCATGTAGGGGGCTCGAACCCCTGACCGTTAGATTAAAAGTCTAACGCTTTACCAGCTGAGCTAACGAGGCTACATCGTTCCGTTATGCTCCCGCGTCGATCTTACAGACCAATGGAGTCTACAAGATGAGCGTGGTAGTATTCCAGATGTAGCGGTTAAACATGGAGCATAAGGATAAACATAAGACTCGAGAAAGATTGGTTTATTATATCTACGTGATTACAATAAGATACATATAACTAAGTAAAGGTTAAACTAATAGAGAACAGAGAGAGAACGACCAACCATCCATGATCGTCCCTGAGGCAAAGCTGAAGTGTTGTAATATGGAAAAGGGCGGGTCGTCTTCTCTCAGTCTCGCATTCTCTGACTCTAACCCGCCTGCTACAGCTTCGTCATATGAATGTAATGCATTGATCATCCGAATGGAACGTGCCCTTTTTCGAGTTTATGTCGCGTCCTCGCGACAATCAAAAGTTTTGACTTGATTAACTGTAGCAGAAGGGTTAATGTGTGTATTAAAGTACATGTTACAATACAATATTTTACGTAAAATTCTTATAATATGAACATAATACAATATAAAACATCAGTATCTGAAAAGAATTAAAAAAATTTTTTAACCAAATTATGAAAGTTTTAACCCTCTTTAACGAATACTAGACTATGTTTTATTGGCGAACGTGCTTATAAAATAAAAAAAAAAGTTTTTAAGCATAGCGCTCCAACAAGTGTAGATAAAAAGTTAACTATTTTTTTTTGCTAGAGCTCGGTTGTTTGTTTCAATTTGTGTGAGTTTAGAAAAAAAAAGAAAAGTTTTGCGTAATACCAAATAACTTCCAAATTGAGTCATTGATTACTCAAGTGAAGACTGTTGCTCAGATATTGTTGCAAACTATGTCTTTCATTTTTCATCTCATCTAGTATGGGGAAGTTAGTTGAAATTAGGAAGGTTCGAACTATATGATAAAAGAATTATCTTCTCACATTTCCCGTGTTCATTATGCTCTAGTTTACTTTTTGACTTAAGAGTGACTTGTTTTAGAGGAGTCGTTACAAAATTTGTGTTCTAGTATTACTTTAAAGAAAGTTATTACAAAACAATTTACAATAATATCTCATGAGTTAATGGTTTTTTCTTGATGGTAGCCAATTTGTATCCGAAAGGTCTTCTGGTTCGTCATAAGAGTCTTCCTCGTTGTTGTTTCCGTTGATAACCTCTATGATTTCGATATCGCTGTCATCGTCTGAGCTGTCTGTACGTGTACTGGGCTTATGTGGGATTCCGTCATCTGTTTCTCGATTAAATAATTTGAGATTGTCCTTGTGAACGTCTTGAATCTTTCCGAAAAGGTTTTTGATTTGAACCATGTTTCCCTTCACATTTATAACTTCAAATGGTCCATCATAAGCTTTCCGAAGCTTTTGTCCTGGCTTGTGCATTTTCACAGCTAACATAACGCAGTCTCCTTCTTGTATATCTCTTTCGTGAGTGCGTAATCGAGCATCATGTTTCTTTTTTGCTAATTCTTGATGCTTTTCCAAATTTTCTTGAATGATTGTTTTCTGTTTGCTTCGGATTTTCTCAATATTTTCAATCTCCTTTGAAATTTCCTTTGGTTCAGTTGTTTCGGGGTATAAATCTTTATCCAATCTCAAACGGCTTTCTTTCCCGAATAGTACAACGTATGGTGATATTCCTGTGGTTGCATGCGTTGTGGTGTTCAATGCAAAGGTAATTTTTGGCAAAAACATGTCCCAATCAGTGACATCTTCGTTGAGATAATGTGTTAGTCCTTCTTCTAACGTTCTATGAAGTCTTTCTACTTGTCCATTGGAATTCTTCTGATGTGGGAGTGTTGATTCATGTTTGATACCGAGTTTTTCGCACATGTCTTCAAATTTCCTTGATAGGAAGTTGGAACCGCGGTCTGTTATTAAGCGATTCGGTGGTCCATAGACATATACAAAGTTTCTGAGGAATCTATCAATGACAACTTCACTAACAATTGTTGGTATGGCGATAGTTGTAGCCCATTTGGAGAAAGAGTCTTGTATTGTGAGGACATAGCTGTTGTTCCTTTTTGATGTTGGGAATGGTCCCATGATATCCATATGTATTCTCTCAAATGGTTTTGTTGGTATGTTAAATTGACCCATTGGTTGTACGGTCATAGCATGAGGATCTTTCTTTCGTTGTGCACATTTGATGCACTGTTTTACGTATTTTGCTATGTCGTTCTGCATGTTAGTCCAGGAAAATCTTCGTAATATGGCTTCTTTTGTTTTGTTGATTCCTTGATGCGCCCCGATTGTTGGGTCTTCATGAAATTCTTCAATGATTTTGTTAATTATATCACTATCCGATGGCAATATTAACGCTGGATGAGGTCTTTTGACGCTTGGTTTTGTGTAGAGTAAGTTGTTTATAACACAATAACGATCATTTTGAATCATATTTTTCTTCGTTCTGTATTCAATCTCAGCTATTGTTCTCTTGATCCAAGGAGTATTTTGTTGGATTGAGCTGAATTCTGGTAACTTCACAACATTTACTTGTTGTGTCTCAATTTTCTCTTTCGAATTCGTCTTTTGTTTCTTGTTCGACGTCTTTGGATCGTTAGCTTCATCTCCAATGTATCTAGAGAGTGCGTCACAGACTTTGTTTAATCTGCCTTCTCGATATTTGATCTCAATATCGTATTCCTGTATGACCAATTGGAACTTTGCTAGTCTTCCAAATAGGTCTCTTCTAGTTAGTAAGCTTGTCAATGGGCGATGATCGGTGATGCAAATTGAATGTGATCCAAGTATGTATGTTCGAAACTGTGCTAGAGCGTAAACTAAGCCTAAGGCTTCTATCTCTATGGGAGCATAGTTACGTTCTGCTTTTACTAATTTCCTACTTGCGAAAGCAATTGGATGTAAGTTCTTGAATGGTTCGTTTGGATCTTCGGGCTGCAGTAATACTGCGCCTATGGCGATGTTGCTGCCATCACTTTCAATGATGAAAGTTCGGTCTGATCGTGGTGGTTTCAGTACCGGTGCTTCGATTAGTCGTTCCTTTAGCTTATCTAGTGAACGTTGACATTCGCTAGTCCAATTGAAGTCTGCGTCTAGCTTAGTAAGGTCATACAGCGGACTTGCTATATGTGCAAAATCTTTAATAAATTTTCTAAAGAATCCGACCATTCCTAAGAATGCTCTTACTCCTGTGGGTGTTTGAGGAGCAGGGTAATCGCGGATGGCGGAAACTTTCTGTTGATCGGGCTTAACTCCGTCTCTTCCGACAATGAGTCCGAGAAATTTCACTTCTGGTCTTGCAAATGAACATTTCTTGAGTTTAATCTTAAATCCTAGTCTTTCTACAGCGAGTAATACTTCTTTGATGTCTTCGAGGTGTTGTTCTGCGCTGTCTGATATGACTAGTAAATCGTCCAAATAGACAAATAGTCGGCATTTACATTTACTTTGGAGATATCTCACGGCTGTTTGAAAGGTATGTGGCGCACCACATAATCCCATAGGCATTCTCCTGTATTGATAAGTCCCACTATTGGTGGTAAAGGATGTGAGTGGTCTATCCTTCTTCAATAATGGTATTTGGAAAAAGCCAGAAACAAGATCAAAATTAGAAAAGTATTGTGATCCAGCCGCTAAGTCAATGATATCAGAGATGTTAGGAATCACATATGTTTGTTTTCTTGTAACGTTATTTAAGGCTCGGAAATCCGTAACGAAACGGAATGTTTCGTCTTTTTTCTTAACGAGAACGACAGGGCTGTTGAACAAAGATGTCGATCGTTCTATTATCCCTTGCTCGAGCATTTCTTGGACTTGTCTTTCTACCTCTTCTTGTTTCCCGAGAGGTATACGTGAAATTCGTGGCTTTGGCATATCCATATCCGTTCGTAGTGGTATCTTGTGTTCTACTGGTCCTTTGAACAATCCTATCTTTTTATCTTCATTGAGGAATGCCTTCTTACGTTGACGAATGATGTTTCGTAGTTCGTCTTTTTGTCGTTGCGTAAGATCAGCCTCTTTTAGGTCAAGTTCTTTCATGAAATCACCAGGGAAGTGAGGTAATTTGCCTTCCCAGTCTGCTTCTGGTGGAATATAGTCGTACTGTTGTTCTGTTGAGAAGATTTCATAGTCCGGTATAGATCCTATTTCGGCTTCTGCAATCACAGTGCCGGCCGGTATTTCTATGAATTCTTTAGAATTGTTCCGGAATTGGATATTGATGGAGTTAACATCGCGAAATGCTGTGTCGTATCGAGGTGAGAGAGGAGTATTGTCGTTTGGTTTAATCATAGCGATTAAGTCTTCTCCGATTGGGTTCTCTAATTGGACTTGGAAATTAAAAACTTGTCGAGGAAGTAGACTCCGCGGCTCCAAGGTTATCAAATTAACAGTTTTTGATATCCTGTTAATATCCCCGTTAATTCCGCTAGCCAAAGGTACTACATGATTTCCAATTTCCAGTGTTCTTTTGTATGGTCTTAGTTTCATGCCAATGTTTTGACAGTCAAGTGTTTTCATGAAATCTAATCCAATCAACGCTGGCGATGGACAGTCTTTGTCGTCTGATATGAAGAATGTATGGTCGATTTCGTAACCGGCTATTTCGACGGTTAAGTCGATAGTACCAATGAATACAAATTCTGATCCGTTCGCTGTTGTTGCTCTTAATGTATTCTTCTTAACAAAGTCATTCAAAGCTAAGTAGTGTAGTGTCGATATTCTTATGTAACTGACGGACGAACCTGAGTCCCATAAAGTTAGGATCAGTCTATCATTAACAGTCATCCATAGAAGTGGTAGTGCTTGATCTTTCTTTTTGGAAATCGAGCAAACTAATGGTAGTGCGATTGGTATGAATGTGAGCATTGATGGATAGTATTGTTTCATTATGTGTCTTGGAATCGGTTGATCCGGATGACTAACTAATTCCAAAGTTTCTTCGTATGTTGGTAGATCACTGTCGTGATCTTTGAGTGCAATATGCATAACTGGTATGCCTACTGGTTTGAAGAAATAGATCTTTACAATGAAACCTATCACAAAGAGTATGATGGTAAATAATGTAATTGCACCGATCGTTATTAGTGTTCGCTCAATCGTTCCTGCAATTGTATCGATGAATGACTTCCATGTGCTCTTGGTGAATTCTTGAGCTTTCGATATGTAGTCGCTACTTTTCTTTAGTACACTGAATGTAGCTGATATCTTTGGATCATTGTGAATTGTGTGAAGAACGTGATTCTGACGAATCGATGCTAAACTCGCACCGTAAGCTATGGCTGTGGTCATTGAGTATACACGAGACGATAAATTAGTGTATAAGTGAGCTCCGGTGAATTTTAATGGTGTTATTTTTTCGTGATGAAGTCCGTCCCACATTGATACAAGATTGACGTCTGCAGTCCCATTAATTCCTTTCCATTCACCTTCGCTAGACCAGATATCTGTTGGTACGTGATCACAGCTTATTTCTTTACCATGAGGTAAAAGATCCTTGGATCCGGGTGCTGCAAACAGTAACTGTCCGTCTTGTGTCCAGACTGGGGTTTCGAGATAGCATGTGCCATTTACGGTGTGATTGTGATAAATGGTTTTCTCTAGCACTGTAGGGCATACATGTATATGCAAAATTTCATTGCCTACAAACCGTGCGGCTATATCTTCTCTTCCCAGTATTGTTCGCATTGCGATTGTTGGTTCAATTTGTAGAATTGATTTCCATAATTCCAGATACCGATTTTGTATCTCGCAAATCGATTCGTATGATTCTTCAAAATGTTTCTGCAATTCCTCTTGGATCATTGTAGTAGCATACTGTAAATGATCTTGGGCTATTTTGTTCGATATATTTTGACGAAACTCTTGTACCGAGTCAATTTTCGTTGCTATGTATCTCGCATTTGCTTCCACTAAATTTGAGGTTTCTACTGATGGTGTTGAGGAAGCTCGGTTTTTTCGAATCAATGTTGGAGAGGCTTCGGTTGTCTCTTGTATTTTTGGAATCTGTGCGTCTTTGTATATGGCATAGCTTCTTGTTGTTGTTGGCGAACGAGCGGTTGATGTTGTTGTGCGTGCTGTTGTCGCAGCGGTCGTGTGAGGCGCCGTTGTTGATGGCTGTTGCCTCCATGATGGTGCTCTTGTGGTGGTTGTTGCATTTGTGTGAGGATTGTTCGTTATATGCGGCTGTATTGTGGTAACTGATTGGATTGTTCCCTTCTGTTCGATCAAAGGTTGGACTGGTGTCACAACCGCGCCGCTAGCCGCGCCGCCTGCAGCGACGCTAGCCGCGCCGCCTGCCGCGACGCTGGATGTCCGCGTTGCGATTTGCCGAAAATTTGTTTCATTTTTCTCTGCCATTAAGATTTGAAGTTGTTCTTGTGTTATCCTACTCGATGTATAAGGTGTTTTTACATTATTGAGCAGGGGTAAAAATATTTCCAATAATAATTTCTTTGAAAGATTGCTGGGCTTGATCAGCTTAGGGTGTGGACCGATCGGTATTCCATAATTATTCTTCCTGTCATAAAATAGTTTATCTGTATTTGGCATGAATTGTCGTGATGCTGGCAATTTTATAAATTTTCTGTCATCAATAAATGCTGCAGTTTTATTCCATCGTACTGTTGTGAGGGTTTTTAGTTCTCTTAGTAAATTGATCGTTGCCTTAATGAATTCGCTTTTCTTCTCTTCCTCGTCAGTTAGTATACGTTTCCTTATTGGTGGCATTTGTATGAACGTTTGTAGGACTTCTTGTCGTGATGGAACTGTCAGTCCTTCTTCAATTATAACTGGTGTATTGGTTAAATTGAGAGCTATGCTTTCAATTCGTTCGCGATATGAACCTTCTTTCTTCCTTATGATTTCATCGAATTCGATTACTGTCAAACGATCTGATATTTGTTCGAGAAGCTGTTCAGATGTCAAGTATGATATTGCTGCCTTTGTAGTAATGGCTAATTCTCTTTGTGCTATATAATATAGCAGAGCTTCTTCTTTATCACTGAAATCGTATTGCTTGAGAAAATGTCGAACAGAATGTTCATTTATTTGAATTCTGAAGAAAAATTCGAATTTTTCTTTATGTGATGTTATCCATGCCTTTAGAGAGTATGTTGGATCTACTAAACGTCTTCCTTTGATTATAGGAATAATTGAAGTAATACCGGGATTACTCATTAATGGTCTTAGGAAAGTATATGGACAGACGTGAAGCAATACTGTTTCATAATCTTCAACTTCGTTGATCCGATCTTGATCCAGTGGGAAAGAACATCCTTCGGTGACTGCACGTTTTGGTCTTTTAAACGGCAGCTTTTTGAACTCTCTTTCAATAAGGGTGGTTATATTGTTGTCGTTTGGAAATTTAGGAAGAATGATATAATTTCCTGATGTCGTATGGAACGCTGGCTGCCTGAAGCAAGAAGAAATAGGTTTCGGAGTTGGTTTGCTCGAAAGAATAAGTGCCGATTGTGTACTAGGGATTAAAATAGTATCTTGACTAATGATAGCGTCATATGTATGCATATCGATGTAATTACAACGTGAAGCAGTGGTTTGTGGGTCCCATATTATTATTGATGTACTTGATTCACAATTACCATGATGTGCATTGCATCCTTCCGTGTTTAATATTAAGTTTGACAATATTGTATCGTCAGGCATACGGGTCATGACTCCGCGCTCTAATATTAGACGTGACCGCTCCTCGCACGCGTCGCGGTTGAACGCGCGCGCTGGGTCATAGGAGGGCTCCGGAGTTGCTTGGGTGATACTATCAATGCGTTGCAGTTCTATGTTATTCCACTTGCGATCGCGGATCGCCTGTCTGCATTCGCGCTCTCCTATGGGCTGTATTCTATTTATTGTTCTGTTCGTATCGCGGAGGAATAGCAGGTCTCGTACGCATAACTTGTGTACTTCCTCTGAACAACGCCACGCATCCCATTCGTGTGCTGTGTGATTTCTTGTGTACAGATGAACTTCTGTACGTAGCACATGGTTTTTCTCTGTTAATCTGCATTTTCTGATTGTTGGTGGCATAAGTAATGCGCCTCCTGTTGCTCTTGTACAGATTTGATATGTAGATGCACAGGGCAAGAATATTGCTGCTGTTATTGCCATGATAACTGTGAGCGTCAAAGGCGAAAGGGTGACCGAGTTTATTCTTGTTGAGCTTCTATCTCTTCCTCTTGAGTTGTCTCTTGGATTTTTGAATTGAACTCTTCTTTGTCCGTTGTTGTTATTGAATCTACCTCGTTGGTTGTTATGACGAAAATTATAATTTCTTTGATGCCAATCAGAACTCGATTGCCTATTATCTTGTTCGTTATAATTTGTACGGCGATTATTATTAGCGAAAGAACCGTAACGGTTTCGATTATTATTGAAATTAGAAAAGTTTTTATTTTTTTGATAATTTTGATAATTTTGATTATTTTGATAATTTTGATTATTTCTTATCATTTGGTTATCGCGTTGATAATTGCGATTAAATGTTTGGCTATCTCGTCTCTCATCATTACGCGCAAAGGGTGCTAGTGCTTTGTTCACAGCGTTGACCAACATCGATTGCGTGTCTGTTGTTTGGTTCACTATCGATTCCTCCCAGCGAGCTGCTTCAATCGCTTCTGTGAAGGATTTTGGCTTTGCTCGGATCACAGCTGGTTTTAGAGAATTTTTAAGTCCTCTGAGGAATGTTGATCTCAGTATTTGATCTTTATGTGGGTCATCAGATGCAAATGCACTCAATGCCATTGTTCTTAATGCTTGGGCGTATGCATCAATTGTCAATTCCCCTTGCGTGGTGTTTTGAAGGTTAATAAGTGCAGGGTCTTGGTTATATTCAGGGCAGAGCTTCGATGTTAGTGCTCTAATCAGATCATTCCACGAACCAGTTGTTTTAAGTTGTTCAGGAACTTGTCTGTAAGCTTCTTCTGCTGCTTCATTTTTGAGAAGCAAAGGAAGAAGTGCTAACCTTTCAGGGATAACAAGGCCAATGGCATTAGCAAACAAGTTGAATTTACCCGTAAAATCACGGAAGTTACGACTGCCGTCGTAAGTTGGACAGTAAGGCGAAAGTAAGGCTTGCGCGATTGTTGTTTTCCCTGCCCCAGGTAGTGAGGAAACAGCTTCCGTCATGATGTTATTCGTACGGGTAGATGGTATTTTGATCGTTCTACCTGTTATTGGTGGGGTCTCCAAAATAGGGGTTGTTTGCGTGGATGGAATAGGTCTATTGGGTGCCTTAGGAAGTGAGTCTGTTGTTGTTAAGATGGGAGTAGAAGTTTGATGAATACTGGTATTTGGTGCAGGTGGTTGAATTGGTGAGATATTAATGTTAGGGACTGATGAATATCTGCTTTTGCGCTTGGTGTTGAAAGTTTTATCTTTAGGCGAAAGGTTAAAAAGATCAGTAACAATGTTTCTAAGAGAACTAAGCCCACCCGCGCTAGAAGTTTTTGAAAGTAAAGGGGAATCGGTTGGTTCAGTTAGTGAGAGAGAGAGAGAAGCGTCGCTGATGTTTTGATTTTTCTTATTTTTATTAGAATTAGAGGAGCGTACCTTTTTAGGAGTGATCGGTGTTTGTTCCTCCACAATGATTGATAGTTCTTCTTCTATAGTAGGTACGTAGTCCGGGTCGCCTAGTTGTTCAGTAGGTGAGACAGAATCAGTAGTAGGAATAAGGAAATTATCCGGCTTCTTGTCGACTTTCTGCTCCTCTTCTAATATAGCGACGTCTTGAGCTCGAGCTCGACTTCTGGTAAAGGGAGCTGAGTCTTGGGAATCGAAATGCGTACTTATAGGTACGGCTGAATGGAATCTCTTAGCCACCTTGCTAGAACTCTTGGTTTGAAAAAACCTTGAGTGCTTGGTAACGTGTGGGATGTTGAGACGTTAAAGAATGCGGTGAATAAGGATGAGGATGTAGGCAAAATGAGAAAGGCTTTGGAGAGCGACCGGTGTCGTATCGACAACTTGTGAGAATGAGGTCGATGCCTTGGCCAATGGCGATGGATCCGCCTTCTACTGTGTGATATCGGGACTCTGGTGCTCTCCGTATTTTCTCTGTAGTTGAAAATCTGATTCACAAAACATCTGGGGTGACCAAGCTGTTATTTTACAAAACGTTTAGTGTAATTCGTAATATTCGTTCAATTACAGCACATTTTACTGATTTGTATGCAACCATTTTCCTCATGCTGACTAAACTTATGTTTTGTTACACTAGTTTCTCGGCCATGTGGTGTGTCATCTTGCAACAAAACTTATGGTGTAATTCGTAACATGCTTTTGATAAAAGAGCAGTTTAACAATAAATGTGCACCAATTTCTCTTTTGTGACCAAAAATAATTTTTGTTTCTTTACAATCTGGTTTTCAAATACATTTGGTGTAGCTCGCATGTTTCGTTGTAACAAAAGTCATGGGATTCGTAATATTAGTTTTACAAAAGAGCGTTTCGCAATGATGAATGTAGGTATTTCGTGATCAGAAATCGAATTTTGAAATAAAAGCAGAGTTAAATGGCTAAATATTACAAGAACTAGTATTAAAGTTGGAATAAGGTTCAATGCGTGAGTCTTATGCTTCTGAACAACAATAACGGTATGAGGAAGGTGACATTCAGTAAGGGGAGAAAATCCAAACCGATATGCTTTAGCCAACACGACCTGTGTTAATCATGATTCAAATTCGAGATAACATTTTTCAACAGGATTTTTCGGACTATAGCGATCTATAAATTAACAATCCTCCCTTTTTGGTGAGGTTTCCCGTGTAATTTTTTTCATGCGTACTGATTATAAATTTAGGATGTTAGAAGCAAAATTTGTCTGAACGAAATCGTAACGCCAAATAAAATAGTCCTGATCGCAAAACAAACTTCATCCACGAAATATAAAGATATAACCGAAGTTATTCTTTCCTTGAAGCCAAAATTAATCCTTAAAAAGGAGAAAGCGTGGGAAATACGAAATAACAATTACTTTAGGTGAATTTGTTCACTAATTCAGCCTAAAGCCCTCATCAAGCTTCAAGGTTGGGTAACAGAGCATTTCAGATGTTATAAGCAAGGATACGAAATTTAAAGGTTCAGACGAAAGAATTTTTGTGAACAAACGGGAAAATAATAATCTCGAAACGTATAATCCTTCTTTAAAAAAAAAAGGATTCCTTGCCTCTGTTCCCATTTAACGTTGTTGGCCCCTCCGTATTGTGTTAAGACATAGAGTAGATGGTATGAGAAAAAGAGAGATGAAAGAAATTTGAAAATGAATTAACAACACAAACATTAAAGAGAAGGAAAAAAAAATTGTGATAAGTTCGAGGTGGAACCTCCACGTTCCGTTATGCTCCCGCGTCGATCTTACAGACCAATGGAGTCTACAAGATGAGCGTGGTAGTATTCCAGATGTAGCGGTTAAACATGGAGCATAAGGATAAACATAAGACTCGAGAAAGATTGGTTTATTATATCTACGTGATTACAATAAGATACATATAACTAAGTAAAGGTTAAACTAATAGAGAACAGAGAGAGAACGACCAACCATCCATGATCGTCCCTGAGGCAAAGCTGAAGTGTTGTAATATGGAAAAGGGCGGGTCGTCTTCTCTCAGTCTCGCATTCTCTGACTCTAACCCGCCTGCTACAGCTTCGTCATATGAATGTAATGCATTGATCATCCGAATGGAACGACATATCGTCACCATTTCATAAAAATAATGAAGTACTTCCTCATACAATATTATATTTACTTCTAAATTTAATTCAAAAAGATCTATATTTGAAGAAAAATTCAAAATTCTGGAATAAATAAAAGTTTGAACAAGGTAAGAAAATTAAGTTTTACATGTTCGGGACAGATAGAATGTTAAAAATTAGCCCCGTAGGGGGCTCGAACCCCTGACCGTTAGATTAAAAGTCTAACGCTCTACCAGCTGAGCTAACGAGGCTACATATCGTCACCATTTCATAAAAATAATGAAGTACTTACTCATAGAATAGTATATTTACTTCTAAATTTAATTCAAAAAGATCTATATTTGAAGAAAAATTCAAGATTCTGGAATAAATAAAAGTTTAAACAAGGTAAGAAAATTAAGTTTTACATGTTCGGGACAGATAGAATGTAAAAAATTAGCCCCGTAGGGGGCTCGAACCCCTGACCGTTAGATTAAAAGTCTAACGCTCTACCAGCTGAGCTAACGAGGCTACACATCCTCCTAACTTCATAAAAATAATGAAGTACTTACTCATAGAATAGTATATTTACTTCTAAATTTAATTCAAAAAGATCTATATTTGAAGAAAAATTCAAGATTCTGGAATAAATGAAAGTTTAAACAAGGTAAGAAAATTAAGTTTTACATGTTCGGGACAGATAGAATGAAAAAAATTAGCCCCGTAGGGGGCTCGAACCCCTGACCGTTAGATTAAAAGTCTAACGCTCTACCAGCTGAGCTAACGAGGCTACATATCGTCACCATTTCATAAAAATAATGAAGTACTTACTCATAGAATAGTATATTTACTTCTAAATTTAATTCAAAAAGATCTAAATTTGAAGAAAAATTCAAGATTCTGGAATAAATAAAAGTTTAAACAAGGTAAGAAAATTAAGTTTTACATGTTCGGGACAGATAGAATGTAAAAAATTAGCCCCGTAGGGGGCTCGAACCCCTGACCGTTAGATTAAAAGTCTAACGCTCTACCAGCTGAGCTAACGAGGCTACATATCGTCACCATTTCATAAAAATAATGAAGTACTTACTCATAGAATAGTATATTTACTTCTAAATTTAATTCAAAAAGATCTATATTTAAAGAAAAATTCAAGATTCTGGAATAAATAAAAGTTTAAACAAGGTAAGAAAATTAAGTTTTACATGTTCGGGACAGATAGAATGTAAAAAATTAGCCCCGTAGGGGGCTCGAACCCCTGACCGTTAGATTAAAAGTCTAACGCTCTACCAGCTGAGCTAACGAGGCTACATATCGTCACCATTTCATAAAAATAATGAAGTACTTACTCATAGAATAGTATATTTACTTCTAAATTTAATTCAAAAAGATCTATATTTGAAGAAAAATTCAAGATTCTGGAATGAATAAAAGTTTAAACAAGGTAAGAAAATTAAGTTTTACATGTTCGGGACAGATAGAATGTAAAAAAATAGCCCCGTAGGGGGCTCAAACCCCTGACCGTTAGATTAAAAGTCTAACGCTCTACCAGCTGAGCTAACGAGGCCACATATCGTCACCATTTTATAAAAATAATGAAGTACTTACTCATAGAATAGTATATTTACTTCTAAATTTAATTCAAAAAGATCTATATTTGAAGAAAAATTCAAGATTCTGGAATGAATAAAAGTTTAAACAAGGTAAGAAAATTAAGTTTTACATGTTCGGGACAGATAGAATGTAAAAAATTAGCCCCGTAGGGGGCTCGAACCCCTGACCGTTAGATTAAAAGTCTAACGCTCTACCAGCTGAGCTAACGAGGCTACATATCGTCACCATTTCATAAAAATAATGAAGTACTTACTCATAGAATAGTATATTTACTTCTAAATTTAATTCAAAAAGATCTATATTTCAGAAAAATTCAAGATTCTGGAATAAATGAAAGTTCAAACAAGGTAAGAAAATAAAGTTTTACATGTTCGGAACAGATAGAATGTAAAAAATTAGCCCCGTAGGGGGCTCGAACCCCTGACCGTTAGATTAAAAGTCTAACGCTCTACCAGCTGAGCTAACGAGGCTACATATCGTCACCATTTCATAAAAATAATGAAGTACTTACTCATAGAATAGTATATTTACTTCTAAATTTAATTCAAAAAGATCTATATTTGAAGAAAAATTCAAGATTCTGGAATAAATAAAAGTTTAAACAAGGTAAGAAAATTAAGTTTTACATGTTCGGGACAGATAGAATGTAAAAAATTAGCCCCGTAGGGGGCTCGAACCCCTGACCGTTAGATTAAAAGTCTAACGCTCTACCAGCTGAGCTAACGAGGCTACATATCGTCACCATTTCATAAAAATAATGAAGTACTTACTCATAGAATAGTATATTTACTTCTAAATTTAATTCAAAAAGATCTATATTTGAAGAAAAATTCAAGATTCTGGAATAAATAAAAGTTTAAACAAGGTAAGAAAATTAAGTTTTACATGTTCGGGACAGATAGAATGTAAAAAATTAGCCCCGTAGGGGGCTCGAACCCCTGACCGTTAGATTAAAAGTCTAACGCTCTACCAGCTGAGCTAACGAGGCTACACATCGCCACCATTTCATAAAAATAATGAAGTACTTACTCATACAATATTATATTTACTTCTAAATTTAATTCAAAAAGATCTATATTTCAGAAAAATTCAAGATTCTGGAATGAATAAAAGTTTAAACAAGGTAAGAAAATTAAGTTTTACATATTCGGAACAGATAGAATGTTAAAAATTAGCCCCGTATGGGGCTCGAACCCCTGACCGTTAGATTAAAAGTCTAACGCTCTACCAGCTGAGCTAACGAGGCTACATATCGTCACCATTTCATAAAAATAATGAAGTACTTACTCATAGAATAGTATAATTACTTCTAAATTTAATTCAAAAAGATCTAAATTTGAAGAAAAATTCAAGATTCTGGAATAAATAAAAGTTTAAACAAGGTAAGAAAATTAAGTTTTACATGTTCGGGACAGATAGAATGTAAAAAATTAGCCCCGTAGGGGGCTCGAACCCCTGACCGTTAGATTAAAAGTCTAACGCTCTACCAGCTGAGCTAACGAGGCTACATATCGTCGCCATTTCATAAAAATAATGAAGTACCTACTCATACAATAGTATATTTACTTCTAAATTTAATTCAAAAAGATCTATATTTGAAGAAAAATTCAAGATTCTGGAATAAATAAAAGTTTAAACAAGGTAAGAAAATTAAGTTTTACATGCTCGGGACAGATAGAATGTAAAAAAATAGCCCCGTAGGGGGCTCAAACCCCTGACCGTTAGATTAAAAGTCTAACGCTCTACCAGCTGAGCTAACGAGGCCACATATCGTCACCATTTTATAAAAATAATGAAGTACTTACTCATAGAATAGTATATTTACTTCTAAATTTAATTCAAAAAGATCTATATTTGAAGAAAAATTCAAGATTCTGGAATGAATAAAAGTTTAAACAAGGTAAGAAAATTAAGTTTTACATGTTCGGGACAGATAGAATGTAAAAAATTAGCCCCGTAGGGGGCTCGAACCCCTGACCGTTAGATTAAAAGTCTAACGCTCTACCAGCTGAGCTAACGAGGCTACATATCGTCACCATTTCATAAAAATAATGAAGTACTTACTCATAGAATAGTATATTTACTTCTAAATTTAATTCAAAAAGATCTATATTTCAGAAAAATTCAAGATTCTGGAATAAATGAAAGTTCAAACAAGGTAAGAAAATAAAGTTTTACATGTTCGGAACAGATAGAATGTAAAAAATTAGCCCCGTAGGGGGCTCGAACCCCTGACCGTTAGATTAAAAGTCTAACGCTCTACCAGCTGAGCTAACGAGGCTACATATCGTCACCATTTCATAAAAATAATGAAGTACTTACTCATAGAATAGTATATTTACTTCTAAATTTAATTCAAAAAGATCTATATTTGAAGAAAAATTCAAGATTCTGGAATAAATAAAAGTTTAAACAAGGTAAGAAAATTAAGTTTTACATGTTCGGGACAGATAGAATGTAAAAAATTAGCCCCGTAGGGGGCTCGAACCCCTGACCGTTAGATTAAAAGTCTAACGCTCTACCAGCTGAGCTAACGAGGCTACATATCGTCACCATTTCATAAAAATAATGAAGTACTTACTCATAGAATAGTATATTTACTTCTAAATTTAATTCAAAAAGATCTATATTTGAAGAAAAATTCAAGATTCTGGAATAAATAAAAGTTTAAACAAGGTAAGAAAATTAAGTTTTACATGTTCGGGACAGATAGAATGTAAAAAATTAGCCCCGTAGGGGGCTCGAACCCCTGACCGTTAGATTAAAAGTCTAACGCTCTACCAGCTGAGCTAACGAGGCTACACATCGCCACCATTTCATAAAAATAATGAAGTACTTACTCATACAATATTATATTTACTTCTAAATTTAATTCAAAAAGATCTATATTTCAGAAAAATTCAAGATTCTGGAATGAATAAAAGTTTAAACAAGGTAAGAAAATTAAGTTTTACATATTCGGAACAGATAGAATGTTAAAAATTAGCCCCGTATGGGGCTCGAACCCCTGACCGTTAGATTAAAAGTCTAACGCTCTACCAGCTGAGCTAACGAGGCTACATATCGTCACCATTTCATAAAAATAATGAAGTACTTACTCATAGAATAGTATAATTACTTCTAAATTTAATTCAAAAAGATCTAAATTTGAAGAAAAATTCAAGATTCTGGAATAAATAAAAGTTTAAACAAGGTAAGAAAATTAAGTTTTACATGTTCGGGACAGATAGAATGTAAAAAATTAGCCCCGTAGGGGGCTCGAACCCCTGACCGTTAGATTAAAAGTCTAACGCTCTACCAGCTGAGCTAACGAGGCTACATATCGTCGCCATTTCATAAAAATAATGAAGTACCTACTCATACAATAGTATATTTACTTCTAAATTTAATTCAAAAAGATCTATATTTGAAGAAAAATTCAAGATTCTGGAATAAATAAAAGTTTAAACAAGGTAAGAAAATTAAGTTTTACATGCTCGGGACAGATAGAATGTAAAAAATTAGTCCCGTAGGGGGCTCGAACCCCTGACCGTTAGATTAAAAGTCTAACGCTCTACCAGCTGAGCTAACGAGGCTACATATCGTCGCCATTTCATAAAAATAATGAAGTACCTACTCATACAATAGTATATTTACTTCTAAATTTAATTCAAAAAGATCTATATTTGAAGAAAAATTCAAGATTCTGGAATAAATAAAAGTTTAAACAAGGTAAGAAAATTAAGTTTTACATGTTCGGGACAGATAGAATGTAAAAAATTAGCCCCGTAGGGGGCTCGAACCCCTGACCGTTAGATTAAAAGTCTAACGCTCTACCAGCTGAGCTAACGAGGCTACATATCGTCGCCATTTCATAAAAATAATGAAGTACCTACTCATACAATAGTATATTTACTTCTAAATTTAATTCAAAAAGATCTATATTTGAAGAAAAATTCAAGATTCTGGAATAAATAAAAGTTTAAACAAGGTAAGAAAATTAAGTTTTACATGTTCGGGACAGATAGAATGTAAAAAATTAGCCCCGTAGGGGGCTCGAACCCCTGACCGTTAGATTAAAAGTCTAACGCTCTACCAGCTGAGCTAACGAGGCTACATATCGTCGCCATTTCATAAAAATAATGAAGTACCTACTCATACAATAGTATATTTACTTCTAAATTTAATTCAAAAAGATCTATATTTGAAGAAAAATTCAAGATTCTGGAATAAATAAAAGTTTAAACAAGGTAAGAAAATTAAGTTTTACATGTTCGGGACAGATAGAATGTAAAAAATTAGCCCCGTAGGGGGCTCGAACCCCTGACCGTTAGATTAAAAGTCTAACGCTCTACCAGCTGAGCTAACGAGGCTACATATCGTCACCATTTCATAAAAATAATGAAGTACTTACTCATAGAATAGTATATTTACTTCTAAATTTAATTCAAAAAGATCTATATTTCAGAAAAATTCAAGATTCTGGAATAAATGAAAGTTCAAACAAGGTAAGAAAATAAAGTTTTACATGTTCGGAACAGATAGAATGTAAAAAATTAGCCCCGTAGGGGGCTCGAACCCCTGACCGTTAGATTAAAAGTCTAACGCTCTACCAGCTGAGCTAACGAGGCTACATATCGTCACCATTTCATAAAAATAATGAAGTACTTACTCATAGAATAGTATATTTACTTCTAAATTTAATTCAAAAAGATCTATATTTGAAGAAAAATTCAAGATTCTGGAATGAATAAAAGTTTAAACAAGGTAAGAAAATTAAGTTTTACATGTTCGGGACAGATAGAATGTAAAAAATTAGCCCCGTAGGGGGCTCGAACCCCTGACCGTTAGATTAAAAGTCTAACGCTCTACCAGCTGAGCTAACGAGGCTACATATCGTCACCATTTCATAAAAATAATGAAGTACTTACTCATAGAATAGTATATTTACTTCTAAATTTAATTCAAAAAGATCTATATTTGAAGAAAAATTCAAGATTCTGGAATAAATAAAAGTTTAAACAAGGTAAGAAAATTAAGTTTTACATGTTCGGGACAGATAGAATGTAAAAAATTAGCCCCGTAGGGGGCTCGAACCCCTGACCGTTAGATTAAAAGTCTAACGCTCTACCAGCTGAGCTAACGAGGCTACATATCGTCACCATTTCATAAAAATAATGAAGTACTTACTCATAGAATAGTATATTTACTTCTAAATTTAATTCAAAAAGATCTATATTTGAAGAAAAATTCAAGATTCTGGAATAAATAAAAGTTTAAACAAGGTAAGAAAATTAAGTTTTACATGTTCGGGACAGATAGAATGTAAAAAATTAGCCCCGTAGGGGGCTCGAACCCCTGACCGTTAGATTAAAAGTCTAACGCTCTACCAGCTGAGCTAACGAGGCTACACATCGCCACCATTTCATAAAAATAATGAAGTACTTACTCATACAATATTATATTTACTTCTAAATTTAATTCAAAAAGATCTATATTTCAGAAAAATTCAAGATTCTGGAATGAATAAAAGTTTAAACAAGGTAAGAAAATTCAGTTTTACATATTCGGAACAGATAGAATGTTAAAAATTAGCCCCGTATGGGGCTCGAACCCCTGACCGTTAGATTAAAAGTCTAACGCTCTACCAGCTGAGCTAACGAGGCTACATATCGTCACCATTTCATAAAAATAATGAAGTACTTACTCATAGAATAGTATAATTACTTCTAAATTTAATTCAAAAAGATCTAAATTTGAAGAAAAATTCAAGATTCTGGAATAAATAAAAGTTTAAACAAGGTAAGAAAATTAAGTTTTACATGTTCGGGACAGATAGAATGTAAAAAATTAGCCCCGTAGGGGGCTCGAACCCCTGACCGTTAGATTAAAAGTCTAACGCTCTACCAGCTGAGCTAACGAGGCTACATATCGTCGCCATTTCATAAAAATAATGAAGTACCTACTCATACAATAGTATATTTACTTCTAAATTTAATTCAAAAAGATCTATATTTGAAGAAAAATTCAAGATTCTGGAATAAATAAAAGTTTAAACAAGGTAAGAAAATTAAGTTTTACATGCTCGGGACAGATAGAATGTAAAAAATTAGTCCCGTAGGGGGCTCGAACCCCTGACCGTTAGATTAAAAGTCTAACGCTCTACCAGCTGAGCTAACGAGGCTACATATCGTCGCCATTTCATAAAAATAATGAAGTACCTACTCATACAATAGTATATTTACTTCTAAATTTAATTCAAAAAGATCTATATTTGAAGAAAAATTCAAGATTCTGGAATAAATAAAAGTTTAAACAAGGTAAGAAAATTAAGTTTTACATGTTCGGGACAGATAGAATGTAAAAAATTAGCCCCGTAGGGGGCTCGAACCCCTGACCGTTAGATTAAAAGTCTAACGCTCTACCAGCTGAGCTAACGAGGCTACATATCGTCGCCATTTCATAAAAATAATGAAGTACCTACTCATACAATAGTATATTTACTTCTAAATTTAATTCAAAAAGATCTATATTTGAAGAAAAATTCAAGATTCTGGAATAAATAAAAGTTTAAACAAGGTAAGAAAATTAAGTTTTACATGTTCGGGACAGATAGAATGTAAAAAATTAGCCCCGTAGGGGGCTCGAACCCCTGACCGTTAGATTAAAAGTCTAACGCTCTACCAGCTGAGCTAACGAGGCTACATATCGTCGCCATTTCATAAAAATAATGAAGTACCTACTCATACAATAGTATATTTACTTCTAAATTTAATTCAAAAAGATCTATATTTGAAGAAAAATTCAAGATTCTGGAATGAATAAAAGTTTAAACAAGGTAAGAAAATTAAGTTTTACATGTTCGGGACAGATAGAATGTAAAAAATTAGCCCCGTAGGGGGCTCGAACCCCTGACCGTTAGATTAAAAGTCTAACGCTCTACCAGCTGAGCTAACGAGGCTACATATCGTCACCATTTCATAAAAATAATGAAGTACTTACTCATAGAATAGTATATTTACTTCTAAATTTAATTCAAAAAGATCTATATTTGAAGAAAAATTCAAGATTCTGGAATAAATAAAAGTTTAAACAAGGTAAGAAAATTAAGTTTTACATGTTCGGGACAGATAGAATGTAAAAAATTAGCCCCGTAGGGGGCTCGAACCCCTGACCGTTAGATTAAAAGTCTAACGCTCTACCAGCTGAGCTAACGAGGCTACACATCGCCACCATTTCATAAAAATAATGAAGTACTTACTCATACAATATTATATTTACTTCTAAATTTAATTCAAAAAGATCTATATTTCAGAAAAATTCAAGATTCTGGAATGAATAAAAGTTTAAACAAGGTAAGAAAATTAAGTTTTACATATTCGGAACAGATAGAATGTTAAAAATTAGCCCCGTATGGGGCTCGAACCCCTGACCGTTAGATTAAAAGTCTAACGCTCTACCAGCTGAGCTAACGAGGCTACATATCGTCACCATTTCATAAAAATAATGAAGTACTTACTCATAGAATAGTATAATTACTTCTAAATTTAATTCAAAAAGATCTAAATTTGAAGAAAAATTCAAGATTCTGGAATAAATAAAAGTTTAAACAAGGTAAGAAAATTAAGTTTTACATGTTCGGGACAGATAGAATGTAAAAAATTAGCCCCGTAGGGGGCTCGAACCCCTGACCGTTAGATTAAAAGTCTAACGCTCTACCAGCTGAGCTAACGAGGCTACATATCGTCGCCATTTCATAAAAATAATGAAGTACCTACTCATACAATAGTATATTTACTTCTAAATTTAATTCAAAAAGATCTATATTTGAAGAAAAATTCAAGATTCTGGAATAAATAAAAGTTTAAACAAGGTAAGAAAATTAAGTTTTACATGCTCGGGACAGATAGAATGTAAAAAATTAGTCCCGTAGGGGGCTCGAACCCCTGACCGTTAGATTAAAAGTCTAACGCTCTACCAGCTGAGCTAACGAGGCTACATATCGTCGCCATTTCATAAAAATAATGAAGTACCTACTCATACAATAGTATATTTACTTCTAAATTTAATTCAAAAAGATCTATATTTGAAGAAAAATTCAAGATTCTGGAATAAATAAAAGTTTAAACAAGGTAAGAAAATTAAGTTTTACATGTTCGGGACAGATAGAATGTAAAAAATTAGCCCCGTAGGGGGCTCGAACCCCTGACCGTTAGATTAAAAGTCTAACGCTCTACCAGCTGAGCTAACGAGGCTACATATCGTCGCCATTTCATAAAAATAATGAAGTACTTACTCATAGAATAGTATATTTACTTCTAAATTTAATTCAAAAAGTTCTATATTTGAAGAAAAATTCAAGATTCTGGAATAAATAAAAGTTTAAACAAGGTAAGAAAATTAAGTTTTACATGTTCGGGACAGATAGAATGTAAAAAATTAGCCCCGTAGGGGGCTCGAACCCCTGACCGTTAGATTAAAAGTCTAACGCTCTACCAGCTGAGCTAACGAGGCTACATATCGTCGCCATTTCATAAAAATAATGAAGTACCTACTCATACAATAGTATATTTACTTCTAAATTTAATTCAAAAAGATCTATATTTGAAGAAAAATTCAAGATTCTGGAATAAATAAAAGTTTAAACAAGGTAAGAAAATTAAGTTTTACATGTTCGGGACAGATAGAATGTAAAAAATTAGCCCCGTAGGGGGCTCGAACCCCTGACCGTTAGATTAAAAGTCTAACGCTCTACCAGCTGAGCTAACGAGGCTACATATCGTCACCATTTCATAAAAATAATGAAGTACTTACTCATAGAATAGTATATTTACTTCTAAATTTAATTCAAAAAGATCTATATTTGAAGAAAAATTCAAGATTCTGGAATAAATAAAAGTTTAAACAAGGTAAGAAAATTAAGTTTTACATGTTCGGGACAGATAGAATGTAAAAAATTAGCCCCGTAGGGGGCTCGAACCCCTGACCGTTAGATTAAAAGTCTAACGCTCTACCAGCTGAGCTAACGAGGCTACACATCCTCCTAACTTCATAAAATTAATGAAGTACCTACTCATAGAATAGTATATTTACTTCTAAATTTAATTCAAAAAGATCTATATTTGAAGAAAAATTCAAGATTCTGGAATAAATAAAAGTTTAAACAAGGTAAGAAAATAAAGTTTTACATGTTCGGAACAGATAGAATGTTAAAAATTAGCCCCGTATGGGGCTCGAACCCCTGACCGTTAGATTAAAAGTCTAACGCTCTACCAGCTGAGCTAACGAGGCTACACATCCCGTTACATATTGTTTCTTCCCGTCTTTTCATGGTCGGAAGATATATGTACTTCTACCTTGTTCCTTAGGTAGGCAGACCCGAACGCCCCGATTTCCTTATTAAGACAAATACTCAAAGAGAAAAGGATTCATTATCAGATAACAAGAAAATACAATATAAGAATTACATTAAGAAAGAATATAAAGAGATATAATAAAGTATTAAATAGAGTATATATATAGATGATATAGAGATGAGACTCACATGACTATAAGACAACCTATCTGGGTTAGGCCAGAAGCAAGAGTGCCATGTGTGTCCCATGTTGTAGGCGGGGCTTGTTCAGGCTCCCGCTATTTGAATAGCGCGCACATGTTTACCATGTGCTTGCAGATGTGACATCCCCCCACCTTAAAAAGTTGAACGTCCTCGTTCAAAAATAAAATAAATTAATTCACTTTTTAAGATAGTTGGATGTTGGAAAAAGATAACAAAAAAAAATCATGGTGTAGTCGATAAAAAATAATGTATACAATACGATTTGAAAGTTTAGCTATTGTCTCTTCAAGTTTGTTGAATTCAAAATGTAGTATCGAATAGATTCTATTCCATTCACTTGAGTAGTGAAATGCTTGCAAACGAGAGCTTTGCTTCTAAACCATTCGACTGTGATATAGTCGTTCATTTTCTCGAGTTGTACAGGTACGGTGTTACCCTGAGAATAGGTCGAGCCCGTTCTGTACAAAAAAATGAAAACTCGTTTAACCCGTATGACTAATGTCCATAAGGTGAATACAAGTAATGATTAAGCATAAAAAATAGCAAAATTCACAAGAGAATGTTGAAAAAAATCTACTCAATGAGAGTTGGAGTAATAAAACAAACTTTTGTAAAACAATAGCAGACTTCTCTGAGAAAATCAATCAACAACAAAGAAGTGTTACAATTAGAAATGGCACAAAATAAAATAAGAAAAATTTCAACAATTTGATTTTGTTAAAAAAAAACTACCTTCAAGAAATTGTGATAACCGGAATAGATGTTGTCCGTTGGTAAGGTTTGACGAAGTCCTTGTGTACTCTTCTGCTTTTTCCTTTATCTGTTTGAACCACGACGAAAGATCTTTGAACTGCTGTAACTAAATAAGGCCCTTCGAATGAAGGTGTTAGTTTGTTTCGTGTAGAATTCACTTTTATCATAACTAAGTCATTAACCGTTGTTCATTCTTCTTTGTTGTTGTGTGACATACAAAAGGTATGGCTCTGGTGATCCTTGTTCCTAATCTTTGTTGTCCTCGCTGATGTCCGAGTCCGACATGGTGGCTGGTGAATACAGTTAGATGAATATAAGAGCGCGTACTGGAAGCAACTAGACTCCAGTAAAAACGTTTGTGACAATGGCGTCTGATGAAGGAGGATCGTTGAAGCTTCAAGCTCCGCCTCCAGCCATGTGTCACGACACCAGATGTTAGCGCTTATGGTAAACAACCATTGACCGTCTGTCGTGATATTTGAATATTATAATCACTAATGTCAGCTTAGAGACAAATTAGGAATCACAGATGGTGCCTTAAGCCTGTTTGAAAACTTTTGAATTTTAACAGCTGTTATTGACTACACATGCCGAACAGCTGGTACGCGTGGGCCAACTATTTGAATGTGAGTAAGCTTAAAGTAAACAAAAATGTCTCATCTCGTATATTAAGTTCAATTTTATAAAGTTTATTAAGATTTGTAGAAAGAATTTCAAAATAAATCTTAATTAAGATAATTTTTAATTTAATTTCAAAAGATTTAGAAGGTAATTTAAGATTGATATAGGAATTCAAATTCAGTAATCTGTCAATAATATAGGAAAAAGGAAACGTTGGCAGACGTAGAGTGGACTTGGGTGGGTAGGAATTTAAATATTCTTATTATCTCTGAACTAATAAGAAAAGAGTTAACAGGAGTAGAACCCTGATGAACCCTTGGATGTGAATCAAAATCAAAAATCGTAAATAAAATCATCCCAACAGCCTCCAGCTTCCAAACAACTCAGCTAAAAAGTGAGCTCTGTTGCCACACTGGACATTCACATCATAAAGTAATGAATCAAAATAGCACGCGTGCATAACAAAAAGGTAACGCTCGTCAAAACTATTGTCTGATAGTTTCCCCAAACGTCTCAGACACCTCCCAGTTTTCGTTGAGCGGAGGAGAAGTGGTAGCCAAAATAATTTTTGGGGAAATCATGGTGCACGGCTCGGTTACTCCTCACTGTTGGGTAATTAAGTCCAAAAGTCTCGTAAACTTGCTGTCAATAAATTAACAGTAAAGTAAGCAAGGCGGAACCTCCACGTTACATATTGTTTCTTCCCGTCTTTTCATGGTCGGAAGATATATGTACTTCTACCTTGTTCCTTAGGTAGGCAGACCCGAACGCCCCGATTTCCTTATTAAGACAAATACTCAAAGAGAAAAGGATTCATTATCAGATAACAAGAAAATACAATATAAGAATTACATTAAGAAAGAATATAAAGAGATATAATAAAGTATTAAATAGAGTATATATATAGATGATATAGAGATGAGACTCACATGACTATAAGACAACCTATCTGGGTTAGGCCAGAAGCAAGAGTGCCATGTGTGTCCCATGTTGTAGGCGGGGCTTGTTCAGGCTCCCGCTATTTGAATAGCGCGCACATGTTTACCATGTGCTTGCAGATGTGACAATCCTCCTAACTTCATAAAATTAATGAAGTACCTACTCATACAATAGTATATTTACTTCTAAATTTAATTCAAAAAGATCTATATTTCAGAAAAATTCAAGATTCTGGAATGAATAAAAGTTTAAACAAGGTAAGAAAATTAAGTTTTACATATTCGGAACAGATAGAATGTTAAAAATTAGCCCCGTAGGGGGCTCGAACCCCTGACCGTTAGATTAAAAGTCTAACGCTCTACCAGCTGAGCTAACGAGGCTACATATCGTCGCCATTTCATAAAAATAATGAAGTACCTACTCATAGAATAGTATATTTACTTCTAAATTTAATTCAAAAAGATCTATATTTGAAGAAAAATTCAAGATTCTGGAATAAATAAAAGTTTAAACAAGGTAAGAAAATAAAGTTTTACATGTTCGGAACAGATAGAATGTTAAAAATTAGCCCCGTAGGGGGCTCGAACCCCTGACCGTTAGATTAAAAGTCTAACGCTCTACCAGCTGAGCTAACGAGGCTACATATCGTCGCCATTTCATAAAAATAATGAAGTACCTACTCATACAATAGTATATTTACTTCTAAATTTAATTCAAAAAGATCTATATTTGAAGAAAAATTCAAGATTCTGGAATAAATAAAAGTTTAAACAAGGTAAGAAAATAAAGTTTTACATGTTCGGAACAGATAGAATGTTAAAAATTAGCCCCGTAGGGGGCTCGAACCCCTGACCGTTAGATTAAAAGTCTAACGCTCTACCAGCTGAGCTAACGAGGCTACATATCGTCACCATTTCATAAAAATAATGAAGTACTTACTCATAGAATAGTATATTTACTTCTAAATTTAATTCAAAAAGATCTATATTTGAAGAAAAATTCAAGATTCTGGAATGAATAAAAGTTTAAACAAGGTAAGAAAATTAAGTTTTACATGTTCGGGACAGATAGAATGTAAAAAATTAGCCCCGTAGGGGGCTCGAACCCCTGACCGTTAGATTAAAAGTCTAACGCTCTACCAGCTGAGCTAACGAGGCTACATATCGTCACCATTTCATAAAAATAATGAAGTACTTACTCATAGAATAGTATATTTACTTCTAAATTTAATTCAAAAAGATCTATATTTGAAGAAAAATTCAAGATTCTGGAATAAATAAAAGTTTAAACAAGGTAAGAAAATTAAGTTTTACATGTTCGGGACAGATAGAATGTAAAAAATTAGCCCCGTAGGGGGCTCGAACCCCTGACCGTTAGATTAAAAGTCTAACGCTCTACCAGCTGAGCTAACGAGGCTACACATCCTCCTAACTTCATAAAATTAATGAAGTACCTACTCATAGAATAGTATATTTACTTCTAAATTTAATTCAAAAAGATCTATATTTGAAGAAAAATTCAAGATTCTCGAATAAATGAAAGTTCAAACAAGGTGAGAAAATAAAGTTTTACATGTTCGGGACAGATAGAATGTAAAAAAATTAGCCCCGTAGGGGGCTCGAACCCCTGACCGTTAGATTAAAAGTCTAACGCTCTACCAGCTGAGCTAACGAGGCTACATATCGTCGCCATTTCATAAAAATAATGAAGTACCTACTCATACAATAGTATATTTACTTCTAAATTTAATTCAAAAAGATCTATATTTGAAGAAAAATTCAAGATTCTGGAATAAATAAAAGTTTAAACAAGGTAAGAAAATAAAGTTTTACATGTTCGGAACAGATAGAATGTTAAAAATTAGCCCCGTAGGGGGCTCGAACCCCTGACCGTTAGATTAAAAGTCTAACGCTCTACCAGCTGAGCTAACGAGGCTACATATCGTCGCCATTTCATAAAAATAATGAAGTACCTACTCATACAATAGTATATTTACTTCTAAATTTAATTCAAAAAGATCTATATTTGAAGAAAAATTCAAGATTCTGGAATAAATAAAAGTTTAAACAAGGTAAGAAAATAAAGTTTTACATGTTCGGAACAGATAGAATGTTAAAAATTAGCCCCGTAGGGGGCTCGAACCCCTGACCGTTAGATTAAAAGTCTAACGCTCTACCAGCTGAGCTAACGAGGCTACATATCGTCGCCATTTCATAAAAATAATGAAGTACCTACTCATACAATAGTATATTTACTTCTAAATTTAATTCAAAAAGATCTATATTTGAAGAAAAATTCAAGATTCTGGAATAAATAAAAGTTTAAACAAGGTAAGAAAATTAAGTTTTACATGTTCGGAACAGATAGAATGTAAAAAATTAGCCCCGTAGGGGGCTCGAACCCCTGACCGTTAGATTAAAAGTCTAACGCTCTACCAGCTGAGCTAACGAGGCTACATATCGTCGCCATTTCATAAAAATAATGAAGTACCTACTCATACAATAGTATATTTACTTCTAAATTTAATTCAAAAAGATCTATATTTGAAGAAAAATTCAAGATTCTGGAATAAATAAAAGTTTAAACAAGGTAAGAAAATAAAGTTTTACATGTTCGGAACAGATAGAATGTTAAAAATTAGCCCCGTAGGGGGCTCGAACCCCTGACCGTTAGATTAAAAGTCTAACGCTCTACCAGCTGAGCTAACGAGGCTACATATCGTCGCCATTTCATAAAAATAATGAAGTACCTACTCATACAATAGTATATTTACTTCTAAATTTAATTCAAAAAGATCTATATTTGAAGAAAAATTCAAGATTCTGGAATAAATAAAAGTTCAAACAAAGTAAGAAAATTAAGTTTTACATGTTCGGGACAGATAGAATGTAAAGAATTAGCCCCTTAGGGGGCTCGAACCCCTGACCGTTAGATTAAAAGTCTAACGCTCTACCAGCTGAGCTAACGAGGCTACACATCCTCCTAACTTCATAAAATTAATGAAGTACCTACTCATACAATATTATATTTACTTCTAAATTTAATTCAAAAAGATCTATATTTGAAGAAAAATTCAAGATTCTGGAATAAATAAAAGTTTAAACAAGGTAAGAAAATTAAGTTTTACCTGTTCGGGACAGATAGAATGTAAAGAATTAGCCCCGTAGGGGGCTCGAACCCCTGACCGTTAGATTAAAAGTCTAACGCTCTACCAGCTGAGCTAACGAGGCTACACATCCTCCTAACTTCATAAAATTAATGAAGTACCTACTCATAGAATAGTATATTTACTTCTAAATTTAATTCAAAAAGATCTATATTTGAAGAAAAATTCAAGATTCTGGAATAAATAAAAGTTCAAACAAAGTAAGAAAATTAAGTTTTACATGTTCGGGACAGATAGAATGTAAAAAATTAGCCCCGTAGGGGGCTCGAACCCCTGACCGTTAGATTAAAAGTCTAACGCTCTACCAGCTGAGCTAACGAGGCTACATATCGTCACCATTTCATAAAAATAATGAAGTACTTACTCCTAGAATAGTATATTTACTTCTAAATTTAATTCAAAAAGATATATATTTGAAGAAAAATTTAAGATTCTGGAATAAATAAAAGTTTAAACAAGGTAAGAAAATTAAGTTTTACATGTTCGGGACAGATAGAATGTAAAAAATTAGCCCCGTAGGGGGCTCGAACCCCTGACCGTTAGATTAAAAGTCTAACGCTCTACCAGCTGAGCTAACGAGGCTACACATCCTCCTAACTTCATAAAATTAATGAAGTACCTACTCATAGAATAGTATATTTACTTCTAAATTTAATTCAAAATGATCTATCGTTCCATTCGGACTCCCCATATATGTAGCTGAAGGGTTAGAGCCAGACGACCAGAGGACCGAGGAATGGCTCCGCCTTCCCTCGTTCCCTTGGTCGGGAGTTCGCCTCTTAGCAAGCTCATGGACGGCTTGTAGTTTAGTCTTTATACTTATATTTATCTTATTGTATTGTATCTTTATCTTTGTATATTATTGTTGTAGTTTCATGCCAATAAATCTTTCTCTCTTTTATCTTATGATTGACCTTATGCTCTGTATTCCTACCGCTACACCAAGGAATACTATTCGCGTCATGGTATAAACTACAATGGTTTATATTATCGACGCAGGAGCATAACGGAACGTGGAGGTTCCACCTCGAACTCATCTTTTGAAAAAAAAAAAATTTTTTTTTATTGTAAAAGTCCATTTTTGCATTCTAAATTATAAATTCCTCCACTTGAAACAACAAAATGAAGGCGCCAATTTGTTTTAAGGTACAGATACAAGGGATCTCGCTTAAATGCGAGATAGGACCCATAAAATTTTTGCCCGCCGTCCTCAATTTAAAACCGTCTGAATGTCCACCCTTTTCTATATCGTATCTTGTACCGCTTCTCATGCCATTTTGAGGACGTTTGGATTGAAATAGAGGACACTTTCGCCAAACGAGAAATTATAATTGTTCACATTTTTTTTGGGCATAGAGAAGTTTGATTATCGGAACAAAAATTTAAAAGACGCGTGCAATTGATTATAGTTTGTATATTTTGTGGTCAGGACTAGAATTTTGAAAAATTATTATATTCAGACGTAAAAGATCATTTTACATATTATTTTGCGGGAAACCAAAAACGGTTACATAAATTGAATATAAAAAGAGACCACACTAGTCCGAAAAAGCCTGGTAAATCTGCATTAAGACTTCTCAGCTCTTATTTGACAGTCAGGTCAAGTTGGCGGAAGCATAACTGCTACGGATTTTATCCCCGTAGATTATGTCACCTTCCTCAAATCATTTCGTTGTTTCAACTCATAAGATACCCCTTATCTCCTACAGTAATCCTAAGTAAATGGGAAATGTTTAAAAATAGACGTATTTTTCTCATTTTCAAAAAGAAATTCGCTTAGGAAAACGCACTTTTGCTTATTTTGATCAAGAAAAAGGACAGCCTTTTCAATAACTCTCCTCAAACCTCATTAGCATGCACAATGTCGAAAACATTTTGAGCAAAACATGCTATTTAAGGGAAAAAGAATGAGGAAAAGATTGAAAACATAAGTCCATTTTCTTGACGAAAACAGAGCAAAGCGCATAAAAATAAAAACACAGAGTACAAGCTTTATTCAGTCAAAATCCCCACTTGAAAGCTAGCTGTCTCTCAAACTCTGCAACAAGAGAGATAGGCTCGTAACTGGGGGTGAGGTATTCGGGATACTCTCTCCCCAGTGAGGCCCTCAGCTGCAATCCAAGCGAAGAGCTATCATAACATACATAAATTTTAAACAAAATTTTACATAATAATTCATAGAATAAAGGCTGCCTCTCGGTATACCATCTCCAGGGACTTCCTACAAGTCCACACGGGAGAGCGGCATAAGAATGCGCGCAGAGGTCACGGAGGCAGAGACGCCCTACGAGCTCAATCTCGGGCGCAATTTCCGCCATAGCGGAAAAATTAACGAGGCCCCTGCCCAAATAGAACATTTGCAGATCCTCAATAAACTAAAATAGCAAAAGAAAATACTGAAATTGACTAATGCACCAACCATTAATACTATATCAGGATGGGGCCTATAAGCCAATCTCTCTTCAGCATCATAAAAGACAATAACGTCATACAGCTTTTGCATGACAAAGGTCATTCCAGTAGGCTAGACGCTCATTTTTATGAATTCTTAGCTCTCAAAAATAATAAAATCTAGCTTGGTAAACAAGAGAAAAAATTGGGACAAAAACATGATTGAAAGCTACTAGTGAAGAGAGAAATTAAAGGAAGTACAAGCGGAAAGTGCAAGAGCGGATAAAAATAGTTTTTGAGAAAAGATAAACACCATTAACTATAATAAGCTTACGGTAGATAGGCGGAGTCAGATTGTTGGCCAAAATTTGGAAAACTCCCTCTCATTTACCCTCCGCATCGCCCAGCGAAGCACGAAAATCCTATTGCTCCCGAATCTTTCTCTCTCCCAACACACATCTAAAAGAATCTTACGCACCTTACGTCAACATCCCACACGTAGCTCACCATTCTCGGGTTTTCTAAACCAAGAGTCCTATAAAGGTGGCCAAAAGATTCTCATCGGCTTTCCGAGCCCTTTACCCGTCCGATACCAACAGTGACGCTACTGTCGCAAGTCGTCGCAGAAGCCGTACCCGACTTCTTAGTGTTCAAATAGAAAAACCGCACCAACCAGCCGAGAAGCCGAAGTCGCAAGTCGACCAGTTTTATACTCCCCGAGAAGGAACATATTCACCTTCTGACGACACCTACGAAGATCCGGACTTCATCATAGCCGACGACAGAAAAATTTTTTATATACATTCTTTTCTTTTCTGTAGATTGTAAAATGAAAGTAACGGTGAATTAGAAAAATTTTGATGAGAGATTAAGAGAATAAACAACCAAAAATAAGGAATAAGTGAAAATATAATATAAATAATAGGCTACCGTACTTCTTTACGATGATAGAGATAGTCTATCGCACTAAATTGAGCTCCATATGTATCTCCAAGAAGAGACGAAAATTGGCAGGCGCCTAAGCCACACCCCATCTGAGTGGTAGCCTCCATTAGTACTCAAGGATTCATTCAGAGAGACACATGAAGACGAAAACAATTAATAACTAAAAATCTTTATCCCCATCATCATTAGGATACGAGTAACCATGCACGCAAAAAGTTGAATAATTCCTTATTATCTCACATAAATCTCAAATTCATGGAACAATTTTTTTTTATTACAGTACTACAATGACTAAATTTATTTTTCTAATCCTCCGTTACAAAATAACATAAAACCCATTATTGTATTCAAATTCTATCTTAATACCATAAAGAAACCTATTAATACCATTTAAATATCTTTCTACATGTAGATTTTAAAACTTTTAATTTTAATTGTAAACTCCTAGACTCTGAAACTCAGCTACATATACACTAAAAACTCTTTATATCGCGCGGACGCGAAAAATCTTTGAAAAAGGGCACGTTCCATTCGGACTCCCCATATATGTAGCTGAAGGGTTAGAGCCAGACGACCAGAGGACCGAGGAATGGCTCCGCCTTCCCTCGTTCCCTTGGTCGGGAGTTTGCCTCTTAGCAAGCTCATGGACGGCTTGTAGTTTAGTCTTTATACTTATATTTATCTTATTGTATTGTATCTTTATCTTTGTATATTATTGTTGTAGTTTCATGCCAATAAATCTTTCTCTCTTTTATCTTATGATTGACCTTATGCTCTGTATTCCTACCGCTACACCAAGGAATACTATTCGCGTCATGGTATAAACTACAATGGTTTATATTATCGACGCAGGAGCATAACGGAACGCTATATTTGAAGAAAAATTCAAGATTCTGGAATAAATAAAAGTTTAAACAAGGTAAGAAAATTAAGTTTTACCTGTTCGGGACAGATAGAATGTAAAGAATTAGCCCCGTAGGGGGCTCGAACCCCTGACCGTTAGATTAAAAGTCTAACGCTCTACCAGCTGAGCTAACGAGGCTACACATCCTCCTAACTTCATAAAATTAATAAAGTACCTACTCATAGAATAGTATATTTACTTCTAAATTTAATTCAAAATGATCTATATTTGAAGAAAAATTCAAGATTCTGGAATAAATAAAAGTTCAAACAAGGTAAGAAAATTAAGTTTTACATGTTCGGGACAGATAGAATGTAAAAAATTAGCCCCGTAGGGGGCTCGAACCCCTGACCGTTAGATTAAAAGTCTAACGCTCTACCAGCTGAGCTAACGAGGCTACATATCGCCACCATTTCATAAAAATAATGAAGTACTTACTCATAGAATAGTATATTTACTTCTAAATTTAATTCAAAAAGATATATATTTGAAGAAAAATTCAAGATTCTGGAATAAATAAAAGTTCAAACAAGGTAAGAAAATAAAGTTTTACATATTCGGGACAGATAGAATGTAAAAAATTATCCCCGTAGGATGCTCGAACCCTGACCATTAGATTAAAAGTCTAACGCTCTACCAGCTGAGCTAACGAGGCTACATATCGTCACCATTTCATAAAAATAATGAAGTACTTACTCATAGAATAGTATATTTACTTCTAAATTTAATTCAAAATGATCTATATTTGAAGAAAAATTCAAGATTCTGGAATAAATAAAAGTTCAAACAAGGTAAGAAAATTAAGTTTTACCTGTTCGGGACAGATAGAATGTAAAGAATCAGCCCCGTTGGGGGCTCGAACCCCTGACCGTTAGATTAAAAGTCTAACGCTCTACCAGCTGAGCTAACGAGGCTACACATCCTCCTAACTTCATAAAATTAATAAAGTACCTACTCATACAATATTATATTTACTTCTAAATTTAATTCAAAAAGATATATATTTGAAGAAAAATTCAAGATTCTGGAATAAATAAAAGTTCAAACAAGGTAAGAAAATAAAGTTTTACATATTCGGGACAGATAGAATGTAAAAAATTATCCCCGTAGGATGCTCGAACCCTGACCGTTAGATTAAAAGTCTAACGCTCTACCAGCTGAGCTAACGAGGCTACATATCGCCACCATTTCATAAAAATAATAAAGTACCTACTCATACAATATTATATTTACTTCTAAATTTAATTCAAAAAGATATATATTTGAAGAAAAATTCAAGATTCTGGAATAAATAAAAGTTCAAACAAGGTAAGAAAATAAAGTTTTACATATTCGGGACAGATAGAATGTAAAAAATTAGCCCCGTAGGGGGCTCGAACCCCTGACCGTTAGATTAAAAGTCTAACGCTCTACCAGCTGAGCTAACGAGGCTACACATCCTCCTAACTTCATAAAATTAATGAAGTACCTACTCATAGAATAGTATATTCACTTCTAAATTTAATTCAAAATGATCTATATTTGAAGAAAAATTCAAGATTCTGGAATAAATAAAAGTTCAAACAAAGTAAGAAAATTAAGTTTTACATGTTCGGGACAGATAGAATGTAAAAAATTAGCCCCGTAGGGGGCTCGAACCCCTGACCGTTAGATTAAAAGTCTAACGCTCTACCAGCTGAGCTAACGAGGCTACACATCCTCCTAACTTCATAAAATTAATAAAGTACCTACTCATAGAATAGTATATTTACTTCTAAATTTAATTCAAAATGATCTATATTTGAAGAAAAATTCAAGATTCTGGAATAAATAAAAGTTTAAACAAGCTAAGAAAATTAAGTTCTACATATTCGAGACAGATAGAATGTAAAAAATTAGCCCCGTAGGGGGCTCGAACCCCTGACCGTTAGATTAAAAGTCTAACGCTCTACCAGCTGAGCTAACGAGGCTACACATCCTCCTAACTTCATAAAATTAATAAAGTACCTACTCATAGAATAGTATATTTACTTCTAAATTTAATTCAAAATGATCTATATTTGAAGAAAAATTCAAGATTCTGGAATAAAGAAAAGTTCAAACAAGGTAAGAAAATTAAGTTTTACATATTCGGGACAGATAGAATGTAAAAAATTAGCCCCGTAGGGGGCTCGAACCCCTGACCGTTAGATTAAAAGTCTAACGCTCTACCAGCTGAGCTAACGAGGCTACACATCCTCCTAACTTCATAAAATTAATAAAGTACCTACTCATAGAATAGTATATTTACTTCTAAATTTAATTCAAAAAGATCTATATTTGAAGAAAAATTCAAGATTCTGGAATAAATAAAAGTTTAAACAAGCTAAGAAAATTAAGTTCTACATATTCGGGACAGATAGAATGTAAAAAATTAGCCCCGTAGGGGGCTCGAACCCCTGACCGTTAAATTAAAAGTCTAACGCTCTACCAGCTGAGCTAACGAGGCTACACATCCTCCTAACTTCATAAAATTAATAAAGTACCTACTCATAGAATAGTATATTTACTTCTAAATTTAATTCAAAATGATCTATATTTGAAGAAAAATTCAAGATTCTGGAATAAAGAAAAGTTCAAACAAGGTAAGAAAATTAAGTTTTACATATTCGGGACAAATAGAATGTAAAAAATTAGCCCCGTAGGGGGCTCGAACCCCTGACCGTTAGATTAAAAGTCTAACGCTCTACCAGCTGAGCTAACGAGGCTACACATCCTCCTAACTTCATAAAATTAATAAAGTACCTACTCATAGAATAGTATATTTACTTCTAAATTTAATTCAAAATGATCTATATTTGAAGAAAAATTCAAGATTCTGGAATAAATAAAAGTTCAAACAAAGTAAGAAAATTAAGTTTTACATGTTCGGGACAGATAGAATGTAAAAAATTAGCCCCGTAGGGGGCTCGAACCCCTGACCGTTAGATTAAAAGTCTAACGCTCTACCAGCTGAGCTAACGAGGCTACACATCCTCCTAACTTCATAAAATTAATAAAGTACCTACTCATAGAATAGTATATTTACTTCTAAATTTAATTCAAAATGATCTATATTTGAAGAAAAATTCAAGATTCTGGAATAAATAAAAGTTTAAACAAGCTAAGAAAATTAAGTTCTACATATTCGAGACAGATAGAATGTAAAAAATTAGCCCCGTAGGGGGCTCGAACCCCTGACCGTTAGATTAAAAGTCTAACGCTCTACCAGCTGAGCTAACGAGGCTACACATCCTCCTAACTTCATAAAATTAATAAAGTACCTACTCATAGAATAGTATATTTACTTCTAAATTTAATTCAAAATGATCTATATTTGAAGAAAAATTCAAGATTCTGGAATAAAGAAAAGTTCAAACAAGGTAAGAAAATTAAGTTTTACATGTTCGGGACAGATAGAATGTAAAAAATTAGCCCCGTAGGGGGCTCGAACCCCTGACCGTTAGATTAAAAGTCTAACGCTCTACCAGCTGAGCTAACGAGGCTACACATCCTCCTAACTTCATAAAATTAATAAAGTACCTACTCATAGAATAGTATATTTACTTCTAAATTTAATTCAAAATGATCTATATTTGAAGAAAAATTCAAGATTCTGGAATAAAGAAAAGTTCAAACAAGGTAAGAAAATTAAGTTTTACATATTCGGGACAGATAGAATGTAAAAAATTAGCCCCGTAGGGGGCTCGAACCCCTGACCGTTAGATTAAAAGTCTAACGCTCTACCAGCTGAGCTAACGAGGCTACACATCCTCCTAACTTCATAAAATTAATAAAGTACCTACTCATAGAATAGTATATTTACTTCTAAATTTAATTCAAAATGATCTATATTTGAAGAAAAATTCAAGATTCTGGAATAAATAAAAGTTTAAACAAGGTAAGAAAATTAAGTTTTACATATTCGGGACAGATAGAATGTAAAAAATTATCCCCGTAGGATGCTCGAACCCTGACCGTTAGATTAAAAGTCTAAGAGAAATAATAATCCTTTACTTCCTCAATCAATTAGGGGTTGTATTATTGGAAAATCAGGATGTGGAAAGACTAATTTGCTTATGAATTTACTTTTGGATGCTTACAAAGATGAAGAATATCTAGATTACAATAATCTTTATATTTTTTTCCACTACTCTTTTCCAGCGTTGTTATCAAGCTCCTATTAATGGATTTGAGGATGCACTTACAAAGAAAGAAATTAGAGAATGTTTACGCAAGCAAAATTTCTTAATTGAAGAAAGAGATGATCCGAAACCAATAATTGAGGTAAGAACATCGGATAAATTAGAAGATATTCCAGATCCATTATCAATTGATCCTGATAAGAAAACTTTAATAATTTTTGATGACTTAATGCTTGAGAAGCAAAATAAAATAGAACAATATTATACTCGAGGAAGACACAATAACATAGATTGTTTCTAAATTTCACAGAGCTACATAAAACTTCCAAAGAATACGATTCGTGAGAATGCTAATCTTTTTATAGTCTTTCCTCAAGATAAGCTTAATTTAGATTACATCTACAGAGATCATTGCTCTGAGATCCTGAAAATAGAATTTCTTGAAATGACTAGAGAAATTTGGAAGGAAAAATATAATTTTTTAACAATTGACAAAACTAGTGATTTAGATGATGGAAAGTTTAGAATGTGTTTGAAGTATTTTTACGTTTTTGCTTAGCAAAACCTTGAAAATTTTATTTTTGACTTGTTTGCTTGATCTTCTCTCGAAGCTTCCTTCGGAAGTGTAAACCATTGAAAATTTCAATTTTGAGATCTTCTGGATCGAAGCCTGCCTTAGATCGTTTTTTAGGACATCGTCTAGGAAGCTTGTTTCATTAATTTTGAATACTTTTCTGAATGTAAGCAATTTGTTCTTCTGGTGTTCTTTTTGGAATTTTCCTTGTTATATCTACCAATCCCATAGATCTAGGAATCGAAGATTCTACTACTTTCTTCATTTCCTTCACTACACCCGGGTCTTGCAGATCCTTAGATTTTTGTTCATCTTCTTTCAATTTAAGTATTTCACTAGTTATATTTGGTGAATTCTTTTTTAGATTCGGAATATAACTCAAACAAAATCTTCCTGAAGAATCTCTAATACCAGGATGTTTCACTCCTTTGGAATTATGCGGTATATTATATTGAGTCAAATATTTCTTTATAGTTTTTGGTGAAATACCAGTCTTTTGATGAAATGATAATATACTATTCTTTTTGAAATCATACGTTTTAAGCTCTTCAATGAGATTATGGACTTCCATTTATAATTTGTGTAGCAAAAGAAAATCTTTGATTTATATGAAGTATTTTTTTACAATACCAAATTACATTACCTTACTTTACTCTACCTTGCTTTACTGTATTACTTTACCAATATACCAGATTACTTTACAATATTCCCACAGAGTCGAAGACTCCTAGAACTGAATGATTGAATAGAAAAAATATTCTTATGTAGAAGACATTCAAAAAATTGATGGAAATAAAAGTTTAGATTTTTCAGAAATTCTGGAGTATACTAAAAATGAATATACTAAAGAAACAGCTCGAAATTATTTGGATGCATTAGAAAAAATGATTGCTACTATTGAAGATTCAAAGTTATCTCAAAGTGACAAATGCAGTTATAAATATGCTTTTACTAAACATTTAACATCGGAATGCAAAAGTGAGTGTAAGAGTATAATTATCAATTGTCTAGGAATTTCTAATAAGAAAAAATCTATGATGATCAAGGAACAACAAAAAGCATTTCAAAAAGAAAGAGATGAACATAATGAAATCTTGAAGGAGTATAATGAGAAAAGGAACAAATAGTAGAAGTACCTTCAATTGATCTTTCTCTTACTCTAAAGAATAAGAAGACATTGACAAATCGAGAATGTTTAGATTTTCTCAATGATCTAGATATAGATGATTCACTTCTTAGTGATAAGGACACGTTATGATAAGTGGACCAGGGGACCCTGATTTGAGGGTGCAGCGAGTAACAGATATGTGATTGGAATTGAGTAAAGAAATAAGACTAGTGTCACTGCAGCTATCAAAAACCAGTTTGAGAAGAGAACATTCATCGCTAGGCAGATCAGGTGACGTGACTGGAACCCGGAACCAGAGAGCTCTCAAGGAACGGTGAGCAAATTTAGATTCTTCTAACCTAATTTTATTCATACATCATACACACTACAAGCGATTTGGATAGGCATGTTTTGTTTTACTTTTTTCGATTTCTTAACAACTTCATATACTTTAGCAAACCCATTTTCGCTTACATCAAATTCTTCAGCATCATAGTAAAAATAATCATTTTTAGCTCTATTGAACTGTATTTCATCACACATTTTAACCTTTCTATGTTTATTCTTATCCATTCCAGTTACACCAAAGGCTGAATTTCCAACTAATTTAGCTCCTTCAGAAATTATAGCATACTTTTGATCAACATCTCCTTTACGTCTTTCATCAGATACCCAATTCATGAAATCTTCGAATATTCTTCCTCGTTTAGCTTCTACAACCCCATGTAATTTCGTTACCTTGCATCCATGTTCTAACATCCATCTTAATCTTGTAGATTTAATAAGAATTTTTTCAGCTTTTAAAGCAGTAACGAGTTTTTTACTTTTAGAAGGTTTTCTCTTTGACTTCTTCAAAACTTCTTTGGTATATTCACCACAAACACTCTCATCATACTCTTTATTTACAAATATGGGACTTAATTCACCAAAATATTCCCATTTATCTTCTGGTACCTCAATATCTACTTCTAAAAATCCGAAAAAGGAGAATGTATCACTCATCAAACTTCTTTGATAAAATGAAAAATCATCAGTTTTTAAATAATACAATTTTCCACAAGGCATTTCTTCACCAAGGCACCACAAATATAGAGCATTAGCATCAAATCCAACTATTTTCTCAACTGTTTTACCTTCTTTATCATAATACCAGTCTTTTTTATCTAGATCGTAGTGTACTCTAGTGATTTGTGTTTTTTCTTTTTCATGATATCTATGAAACACTAATGAAGCTCCACCAGTTATGTTAATTTTGAATTTATAAAATGCTTCTTTATTTTCTTCTCCAAAATGCCAAATCATTGGATGATCTTTTTCCCATCTTAGAAGAGCTTTATGTCTATAAAACTCTTTGAATAATTTATCGGATCTCGATTTATTACAAGAAATACAGCATGCAACACAATTATCTTTTGTATGACTTTTGGGACAATCAAGTCTATCAAGAGACCATGTATCTTCCTTCAAAAGGAACCAACAATAGAAACATTTATAGTTTTCTCTTTTCAAGATTTCAACAACGTCTTCAACCTCTAAAATATCATCGGTCGACCTATTTGATTCTTTATCTTGTTTATAGTAGTTGTAAATTCTTCTTTCTAGGGTTTTTTCATCTATTTTCAAAGTGTAAGGAGATTTCGGAGATCTCTGTTCTAAATACTTTTCAAAACCTTGAATTTGAAATTGATATAAAATATGTTCACTTAAACCTGGAAGAGAAACAGCATCTTTATACATATCCAAATTGAAAGTGTAAAAGAATTCTTTCTGTTTCAAACAAGTCTTCAATAAGGGTCGTACATCTAAGTTATTATAACACTCTAATAAATCTCTGACTTTAGTTAATTTTCTTTCATTACAAATTTTTATCAAAGTAGTGAAATCTTCATTCGAAATGTGTTTATTTTTCAAAGAAGAATAGAAATCTTCGATCTTTAAATCTTTTGTAGGAAAGTCTAACTTTTCATAACTATCAAACCATTCATAAGGAAACCATCCTTTCTGTTCTCCAACATCGTAAGCTTTAAATAATTTCTCTAATAATGTTCCAGCAGCACAATACCCCATCTGATCAAGAAATATGAAGTTATTTGTTTTTATAACTTTGTATCTATTAGCTCCTTCTTTAATAATGAAAGGATCTTGACATCTTTTGATTATTTCACTCATAAAACCTTCGTCAGCTGCTAAATTTATATCATAACCTCCACTATTAAAACCCAAAATAGGAACAACAGAACAGTATTGTACTACTAATTCATAATTTTTTTATCATTTTTCTCTAGTAATTTATCTAAAAGTGGCTTCGTCTTTTCAATCATCAAATGTCCAGCCTTAGCACAAGCTTTGTCAAAATATTCAAACATCTCTCTAATTAGATCTCGAGGATTTTCAGATAATATGAATTTCTCATTTTCGAAATTTGGTACATTGGAAGTTATCGAAACTGAGACTGGTGTGTGTTTACCAACATAAGTCAACTTTTTATTGTCCTTCACTACCTCCAGGTCTTCATTAAATTCCGGGGTTCTTCGAAGTATTGACAGAATAGCTTCAAAATCAAACACAATGAGATACTCATACCTAAAGTCTACTTCAACATCATAATAATCAGAAAGTTCGACAATAATATTTCTTTTCTTATTCCACAACTTAGGATACTTAGGGAAAACATCTATTTGTTCTAATTGACAAGTTTCAATATGTCTTTGTAGATTATGATTATCTCTACATTTGAAACCACATCTATTACACACGTAGGCTTTACTCAATTTCTTTAAATCAGTAATAAAGGAAAAATGATCAAGATATAGATTAAGATAAATACTTTTCCTTTCTTCATTGAATTTAGATTTCCTGATATAAGAAACACTAAGTTCTTGTTGTTTTTCATCACTACTAGGGTAACAACTAACAATATTCACTGCTAGTCCTCGATATATTTCTTCAAAAAGATCTAATTCATTAACAAAATCAAATCCCACATATTCTTCGTATTTTCTTTTACCCCTTTTAATACTTTTTTCATAAAATTTATCAAATATTTCTTTTGATTTTTTCTTATATCTATCAATTCTACATCGTGTAGCAAGTGCGATACAATTAAAGAAACACATATTATTTTCAGCATTTTCTAAACTATCAATAAATTTTGAATCTTTAATATAATCCGGTAGTTGTCTTTTACTACCAATCGGAAAATCTAATCTAGTGATTTTTAAACCCATTGCATACACTCCAAGAATGATAGTTTTAGAATCTGGGCGACTCTGGCTCAAATACATTGTAATAGATTCTTGTGTTAGTTTTTGTTTTATACTTCTAAGATGTTCTGCATTTTTCATTATTTGGGGTTTTTTAAAGAAATACTCATTTTTACCAGGTTTGAAGAGATTAACTTCATCATTTCTTTCACTCACGTATCCAAACATGATATTGAGTTTGATAGCTTTATCTTCTTTTTGATAAGTAGAATCTAAGTAGTTATGAATGTCATCAACAGATTTTACTAAATTTAAAAAGGTAGTCTTTAAATACTTACTTTCTCGTTCCTCTGGAAACTTAGATCTTTCTTGATACACTAGATTTCTAGCGATATCAGTGTAGTTAGTTTCATTAATTACTAAGTAAAATGAATATTCATTGTATACTTGACCATAACCCTCCGATTTTTGGGAAGTCGAAGCTCTTGAGTATTTTGATTGATGCATAACTAATTTAACAAATTTAGAGATCACTTCTAGGTTTTCTTGAGAATTTCTTGGTGAATCCGAAGGAGATCCTTGAGAATTTCCTCTGATGAATAGCTTCAGTAATTTCTTCCATTTATAAATACAATAATTTTTTATAAATAAATTACTTTTTCAAAATGTCCAAAGGATTGGTAGAAATCTATGATCCCAAGAAAAGGAATGAGATAGTTCAAGCTTTTCTAAAAAATAGGAAGGAACACAAGTTCAAGAATTCACAAGAACGCAGTAATCTAGAGAATGTAGAAGATCATCGTATAGAAGTATTCAAACCCATACTAGAATCAAATAAGAAATTACAGGAAGAAATTATTGATGATAAGAATAAGATAGTTCAAACTCTTAATTCATTAAGGGATTCTCAAAGGATTCACCCGAATTTGCAAGGAATTCAAAGTTTATCACGGATTCTACCACCTACTGGAACCCCTAATAAACAAATTCAATCTAGTAGTCCAAAACCAAAAGAATCTCCATCAATCAAAGTTTCCAACTTAATTGCTACTTACTTACAAGATCCTAGAGATAAAAGTAATGCAGGATATTCAATAAGATACTCTAATGACACTAAAGGCTATTCCATTGGAAATAAAGATGTCCAATTAGATAATAATATTCTATGTGTTGATGATATAAATTATCAAGCTTCTGAAGATTTAATGGAATTATTAACTAAAAAATCTCCAAATTTAAGCAAAATAACAGATCAAGATAAACAAAGTTATCGAGAAATACTATTGTGTTCGAATGCTTTGTATCAAGGATTTGATAAAAGTAGTAAAAGATATAATGCAGATGCTAGTGATAAATGGAAATTCATTAAAGAGAATTATTTTGTTTCCAAAGGTCAAGCTACTGAAAGTAGTGTAACTAAAGAAAAATCTTCTCAGCAAACTAAGGAAGGAAGTTCTCAACTTACGTTAGGAAGCTCTAAGCTTATGCAAAGTCCAGCTACTGTAAGTAGTGTGGCAAAAACAGTACAACAAACTTCTCACCAATCTTCATTAGGAAGTTCGAATAATCAAACAATCATTTTACCTTCTGATATTAATGCTCTATTGGATTCATTAAGATTATCAGTAGGTTCATATCAAGCTGGGAATAATGGTGAATATAATAAAATTCATTCTATTCTCGATGAATTGATTCGCCAGAAAAAGATAAAAAAGAAATAACTACCTGGTATTTACCTCAACATCGGCTTTTAGCCAATGACCTAAAGGAGTATAGGTTTTTAACTTTTTAGCTTTGAGGAAGGTTACACTGCTGACGCTGAATAATGTTATTCTCTTTATTTATACCTTTCTTTACATATGCTCTCGAAACATTTGGAAATTCTTCAGAAACACCCACTCTTTTAAACTTATCACTAAGAAGTGAATCATCTATATCTAGATCATTGAGAAAATCTAAACATTCTCGATTTGTCAATGTCTTCTTATTCTTTAGAGTAAGAGAAAGATCAATTGAAGGTACTTCTACTATTTGTTCCTTTTCTCATTATACTCCTTCAAGATTTCATTATGTTCATCTCTTTCTTTTTGAAATGCTTTTTGTTGTTCCTTGATCATCATAGATTTTTTCTTATTAGAAATTCCTAGACAATTGATAATTATACTCTTACACTCACTTTTGCATTCCGATGTTAAATGTTTAGTAAAAGCATATTTATAACTGCATTTGTCACTTTGAGATAACTTTGAATCTTCAATAGTAGCAATCATTTTTTCTAATGCATCCAAATAATTTTGAGCTGTTTCTTTAGTATATTCATTTTTAGTATACTCCAGAATTTCTGAAAAATCTAAACTTTTATTTCCATCAATTTTTTGAATGTCTTCTACATAAGAATATTTTTTCTATTCAATCATTCAGTTCTAGGAGTCTTCGACTCTGTGGGAATATTGTAAAGTAATCTGGTATATTGGTAAAGTAATACAGTAAAGCAAGGTAGAGTAAAGTAAGGTAATGTAATTTGGTATTGTAAAAAAATACTTCATATAAATCAAAGATTTTCTTTTGCTACACAAATTATAAATGGAAGTCCATAATCTCATTGAAGAGCTTAAAACGTATGATTTCAAAAAGAATAGTATATTATCATTTCATCAAAAGACTGGTATTTCACCAAAAACTATAAAGAAATATTTGACTCAATATAATATACCGCATAATTCCAAAGGAGTGAAACATCCTGGTATTAGAGATTCTTCAGGAAGATTTTGTTTGAGTTATATTCCGAATCTAAAAAAGAATTCACCAAATATAACTAGTGAAATACTTAAATTGAAAGAAGATGAACAAAAATCTAAGGATCTGCAAGACCCGGGTGTAGTGAAGGAAATGAAGAAAGTAGTAGAATCTTCGATTCCTAGATCTATGGGATTGGTAGATATAACAAGGAAAATTCCAAAAAGAACACCAGAAGAACAAATTGCTTACATTCAGAAAAGTATTCAAAATTAATGAAACAAGCTTCCTAGACGATGTCCTAAAAAACGATCTAAGGCAGGCTTCGATCCAGAAGATCTCAAAATTGAAATTTTCAATGGTTTACACTTCCGAAGGAAGCTTCGAGAGAAGATCAAGCAAACAAGTCAAAAATAAAATTTTCAAGGTTTTGCTAAGCAAAAACGTAAAAATACTTCAAACACATTCTAAACTTTCCATCATCTAAATCACTAGTTTTGTCAATTGTTAAAAAATTATATTTTTCCTTCCAAATTTCTCTAGTCATTTCAAGAAATTCTATTTTCAGGATCTCAGAGCAATGATCTCTGTAGATGTAATCTAAATTAAGCTTATCTTGAGGAAAGACTATAAAAAGATTAGCATTCTCACGAATCGTATTCTTTGGAAGTTTTATGTAGCTCTGTGAAATTTAGAAACAATCTATGTTATTGTGTCTTCCTCGAGTATAATATTGTTCTATTTTATTTTGCTTCTCAAGCATTAAGTCATCAAAAATTATTAAAGTTTTCTTATCAGGATCAATTGATAATGGATCTGGAATATCTTCTAATTTATCCGATGTTCTTACCTCAATTATTGGTTTCGGATCATCTCTTTCTTCAATTAAGAAATTTTGCTTGCGTAAACATTCTCTAATTTCTTTCTTTGTAAGTGCATCCTCAAATCCATTAATAGGAGCTTGATAACAACGCTGGAAAAGAGTAGTGGAAAAAAATATAAAGATTATTGTAATCTAGATATTCTTCATCTTTGTAAGCATCCAAAAGTAAATTCATAAGCAAATTAGTCTTTCCACATCCTGATTTTCCAATAATACAACCCCTAATTGATTGAGGAAGTAAAGGATTATTATTTCTCTTAGAATAATAATTTTTAACACTATAGTCACTGAAGTCGGACACTCCTTGAGCGTTAGCAGCGAAAGCTAAGCTTCCTCGGAATGTGTCCTTTGGTTTAATTGTAGAATCTTTAGAAGTAGTCATCTTTTTAGATTTTAATTATTTAATAAATAAAGAAATTAACAAACGCTTTGTTTTCACAATGACAAGTCTTTTTTTAAATTTATATCGAACCAATGAGAAAACATTTCAATTTGATTTTCCTCAATATTTTAAAGCAAATAGTATTGCAGTTGTAAAAATTGATGAAGTTTTAGATACTTCAGATACTTCTAGTAATTTCATTTATCTATCATGCAATCTTATTTGTGATACTTTCATTGATGAAAGGCAAAGTAATGTAATATGTAAATTCAGCCCAGAGATAAATGAATCCCACGGAGTGAATAAAAAAGTTGTAAAGTTTGAACCAATTAATTTGATTTACCATAAAATTTTCAGTAATTGTAATGTTATCACGCTAAAGTTAGTTGATGATAAGAATAATCTGATTAGCGTTACTAGTTGCGATCTACATGTAGAATTACATCTAAAATAAGAAAATATTTGGGACACCTGAATTTCGATGATCCAAATTCGAGGTACACTAAATCCTCTTAAAACCTGATCCACTTTTGAGAACTTTTAGAAATGCTGCATTCTTTTTATTTAATTTATTAGTTCCTCCTGCTTTTATGTTATTTTCAATTGTATTTTGTCCCACGTTTTTTATATTCTCCACCAATTCTATTTTATCTTTCTCTTTTGCAGTTATAATAAAGTAACTCGAGGAATTCCCAGAGTTGAAAAACCTCATTTATAAAAGGAAATTAAATTTCAATAATTGAAGATAAAGATAAAAAATTGGGAATCTGCGATTCTTACTAATCAACAACTAAAGATCTTCTTCTCATTTCTTCTAATTCATATCCCTTTTGGTCCACTAAGTCTTGATTTCTACGAGTTCTCCTTTTGAAAAACCCTCCAGAATAACTTGCTCGATTATTGTTGCTTCCTGGTCTATGCTTTTTATCGAAAAATGTCTTAGGAGAAAGAATCATCCAAAAAGATCTAAATATAAAGATGTAAAAGAGAGTAACGCCTATAGTTACATAAACCCGCCAAATTCTGATATAATACTTCTCAAAAATGCTTTCAACTTCATCTAATATTTCATGAGGAACTGAGGAATCTTGACTATTGGCATGCAGTTCAATGGACACATCAGATTTTTCACGCATCTCATTGATTAGTTCTTCTTCAATATTAGTCTTAGTATCAAGGAGAATGTGTCCATGAAAAATTACTTTGTCATCTAAGAAATCAAGATTGAATTCTTTAAATGACTTAAAATCTGTGATATTACTTCTTGAATCGATCATCGGATGAAGTTGCAAATTGCTTGAGATGACTCCAGATTTGTAATACCAAATTTTGTCACCAAATTTTTTATCTTGATAGGTATTTGACCTTGAGTAAGAGCTAAACTTGTCTTAAATCCATCAAAATGAGTTAGATCAACATATTCAATTTCATAGTCATCTATTTCTTTACAAAATGTTACTTGGGCAATACCGATACCCTTCAGATTGTCACTTGGAATCAATTTTACTCGAATTGCTGAATGATTGAGTTGTTTCTGAATGTATCTACTAGGATTCTCTCTGATCAGACTTTCAAGAACGGATGAATGTTCATTAAAGATGTCACACATTACTTCAGTTGTATGTCGTAGTTAATTGTTTGGCTTGTTTTCTAGGTATTGAAATTCACCAGCAGCTTGGAAATCTGAGTACAGCTCCCTTTTGGTCCTAGTCTTATTTCTTCTATTGAGGTTCCTTCTTTCAAGTACATATTTCTCAATCCGGGTGATGTATTCAGTGTAACTTGGAAAATTATTACAGGCTTCTCTAATCTTTATAAACTCACCATAACTGGGTAGAACATCGCAATCGTGTTTAGTTTTTAGGTATTCTCTGTATGTTGGTAATTGTGGTAATTCTTCACCTTTTTCGATTCTTTCAGGTGAAGTGTTTGCTACTTCTGAAGATTCACAATCTTCATAATATTCGTCGGAATCGGGATTTGTATTTGGTAATATATCTCCTTTAGAGCCGACTTCGTTGGTAATTTCTCTTTTGGCTCGATTACCACTAGAATTATTACTTAAACGTGCAATTCTTTCTCTTTCCAATCTCAAAATTTTTTCTTGCTTTCGTTTCTCGAATTCTTTATATTCCTTCATTTTTCCTTGTCTTCTTTGCTCAAATTCCTTGCGTTCCAATTCATATTCTTGAAATCTTTCTTGCTCCCGTTGACTTTGTTGTTCTTGACCTCTAATATCTTGCTCACGTTGTTGCTCATACGTACTTCTTTTGTTACTAAGTGGACTTACGGCAAAGCCTTCATCACTTACAGTAAGATCAAGATTGCAATCTCTCACTATTTTATTTTCTTTAAAGTTCAAAGCAATCTGGTTTTGACTATTAATCCATAATCCGTTATTCAAAACACCATCTAACTTTCCAATTGAAATATATTGACAATTTTGTTCCTTATTGACATCCCATACGATGAGCTCGTTGGTCTTTATTTGACAAGAACCATCAAGATACTTACAATTATTCAGATCAGCTAAAACGTTTGTAGGCCGACTTTGATTGAAGTGAGAGTACACCTTTGTCTCAATGATAACACAATTCTCCTTGTAATACCTTTTAGGCGAGAAGAAGCTAGTAAATCTATTAGGATAATTAACTTCAATTTTATTAGTAGTGCTCCAAATCCCAGAAGAAGAAGAAGAAGAAGTTAATGTTCCATAACCACACTTCTTTGTTGCAATCATTTCTCTGCATTCTGCTAGGGTAATCGGATTTTGGTTTAATTCTTTTTCTACTAAGTGTTCATATCCTGAAAAATCGGTGTACATAGAAACTTCGCTAACTAATTTCTTGCAAAATTTTGCATTAGAGACGTATTCAATAATATTAGGTTTGAAAACTTCATATCTCACTACTTGGGCTTGCGGTGATATTTGTTGGTGATAGTTACATTTATGCAATTTTGGTATTCTAAAGTATTGCACTGGAGAATTTTCAGTACAAATAATACTCTTCGCAAGTACATCATAAAAGGCAAATGCATAGAAAAAGTAAAATTCCAATAGATTCATGCAATTTTGACTTTTAATAATAACTTCAAATAAATATGTTTTGTATTTAATATTAGAAAAAAAATATTCTAAATAAATTAAAAGTAAATGATCTCCTGTGAAAATGGCGGAAGCAGTTGATAGAATACTCATTGTTGACAATCCAATTATTCAAGACCAGAGTATTCAAAAAGAGAATCTTATTAGCATATTTCCTTCATCAGGTTCGAGTTTGAATCAACATGGAGAAATTAATTTTATTATAGAAACTTGTGATCAATATCTACTATTACACAAATCCTACATTTATTTAGAAGCAAGTTTAACTAAAATGAATGGAACTGCATTAGTTGACGATGATGAAGTCTCATTGACTAATAATGCTCCAATGTTTTTATTTGATAGAGCAGCTTATAGTATGGATGGTATGCAAGTTGAAAATGTCATTGATCCTGGAAGAGCTTCACTTATGAAAGGCCTGCTTACTTATTCTTCCACAATGAATAAACAAAATACTTTTGGTTGGATCCTTGAGACTAAGGATATCATGAATTATAAAATAAATAAATATACTAAAAATAGAAAAGGAAATATAACTTTCTGTATTCCATTGACTCACATTTTTGGCTTTGCTGAATGTTATAATAAAATAGTTTACGGAAGGAAACACACTCTTTCACTTTACAGATCACCAGAAAATAAAAATTCTATTACGTCCACAGATCCTACTAAATTTACAGCAAAAATGATAATTAATAAACTACAATGGGTTATCCCAAAGATTATGCCTAGTCTTGAGATGCAAAATAAGTTATTGAACATCTTCGAAAGTAATAAGCTGCTTCAGATGCCCTGTATAAGTAGACAATTTGTGAGCTATAGCATCCCCAATGGTAATCGAGAGTTTACTTGGAAATTAGGAACAAAGTATGACAAAATAAAATATATTGTTGTGCCATTTCAATGTGCAAAAGACAATAATTATCTAAATGCAAGCAAATTTGATAATTGTGGACTAGAAGAGATTTATGTTGAACTAAATTCAGAAAGGTATCCATATGAGTGCCTAAAGTTTGATTTTGACAAATTTAATGCAGTACAACAATATAACTTTGCTAAAGAATTCCGTAATAGTTACTATGAATCAGTCAAAGATTATTCGAAGAGATTCACCAATTTCGTTAAATTGATTTTGTAGTAAAACCTGCAAATAATTAATAATCTAGTGTATCAAACAGAACAGACTTACCAGTTCTCTGAAAATGAAATAACAACACAAAAGCTGAAGAAATTCTGCGACGCAAATCGTTCTCAAATGAGACACTTCGTTTTTTCATTTTCTTCTACTTGTTTGCCAGCACCTTCGAGAAGGTTAGGGTGTGACCAAACTTGTCGAGTTATCTTACAGATTGACCACTCTCTCTTTTTCCTTCAGTTCTCTCAATATTTGTGACACCTTCACCCTGATAATTTCTCTTTCTCTTTGTGTGACCTTCTTTTCTCTTCCTCACTTTGACTAGCTCAATCACACATTTGCCCCAGTTGAACTAGACACACGCGACGCAACACGCAAACGCGTTGGGGTAGAGTGGAAGGCAGAGACGCGTCTGCGAGCAGAGACGTAGAGGAAGGAGAGAAACTGCCATCACCACATTCTTTCACCTCATTCTAACTTTTGTGAATATAAAAAGTTTTCTTTTGCTTCTGTGTTCGCGTTGATTTCGTGATTTCCCATCCATAATTATCATTGTTATTTTCTCCGCAACTTTGAGTTTGTTAACAACTATTCCTGCTTTCCCTCCCTCTCTCTCTCTCTCTCTCTATCTCTCTCGAATTAATCGAATATGTTTACAGATTAATCGTCTCTCTAACATGGTTCGGCAATTTGTTTCCGTAAGTTAAACTTTAATTTTCTTCTTCTAGTATGTATACTATATATTATATGAACATTTAACTTTAGAGACAAGCTCGTCGATTACAACGACAGTATCGAGAGATCCGCCTTTATCTCAATGAAGGGTGAGAATATGATTTCTAATTACTTTTAATTTTAATTTTATTATATTATTTAATTATATGTCTTAGATACGGTGCAATGGATGTGGACACATGGGATGTCATCAAGGGCACTCTTTTACAATACATTGAGGAGAACAATGTTTTACTGCAGCGACAATCAGGTATGCAAAATCTCTAAGCTTTTTGCTTTCTTTATAACAACTTTAAAGACAATGTTCTTATTTGATAAATTTAAAACTTTTCCTGGAATCATCAAAAAGATTTTGTATTTAGTTCGGGGTCACCGCGATCCAACAATTCTTAATCCGGAAGTTCATCAAGTATGTTTCTTTTTATTATTCTGTTAGCAATAAATTATAATAATGGACTGATACAGTCATGTGCGATGAAGGTCGGACACTAGCAACTAAAAGATATCTGAAATCCTATTCAAACTACTAAAAAAAATCTGAAAAAATTTAACCAATATTTAGGGTTCATGGAACATCATTTGCAGCAAAAAATAAAGAGATAATAGAAAAACTCAACTACTTTTTGATGTTCAAAGTTTCCGTAGAATCAATGAAAAGTAGTTCTCAAACTGCTATTTATAATCTTGGGTATCCCACTAATCAGTAATAAATGAAGCGAATACTTTCAAAATTAATTTTCTGATTCCTTAGGGTTCTTAGACTCTAAAAATATTTTTTTCAGAATTTTTGTAGTTTATTTGGATTTCTCACAAATTTTTTAAAAAGTGTCCGACCTTCATCGCACATGACTGTATATACATAATCATTTAATAACTAGATATTGTGTTTAGCGTTCCTCGAAAGACGCCATCTTGTTGAGACTGAATAGGCAGATCGACGCTGCTTCAGTTCTCGCTGACGTCACTCATCTCGGTATTTTTTAAATATATTTTTAGAATGTTTTTATATTTTCCATTTTGATTAATGACTAATTACTTTTGATTAATTTAATTATGAATGATTAGTTTTGTTTTATAGGTCCAGAGGCAAACGAGGATGAAGCTGCAACGCTAATGCGCGTAGAGCATAATCTGGATAGTCTTTTTGAAGTAATTACGCCGGAAACTTCGCTTCGCGGTTCTGACACGGACTCTAATTGTGTAAAAAAATGTAAAAAATTAGCGCCGTAGGAGGCTCGAACCCCTGAACGTTAGATTAAAAGTCTAACGCTCTACCAGCTGAGCTAACGAGGCTACATATCGTCACCATTTCATAAAAATAATGAAGTACTTACTCATAGAATAGTATATTTACTTCTAAATTTAATTCAAAAAGATATATATTTGAAGAAAAATTCAAGATTCTGGAATAAATAAAAGTTTAAACAAGGTAAGAAAATTAAGTTTTACATGTTCGGGACAGATAGAATGTAAAAAATTAGCCCCGTAGGGGGCTCGAACCCCTGACCGTTAGATTAAAAGTCTAACGCTCTACCAGCTGAGCTAACGAGGCTACACATCCTCCTAACTTCATAAAATTAATGAAGTACCTACTCATAGAATAGTATATTTACTTCTAAATTTAATTCAAAAAGATCTATATTTGAAGAAAAATTCAAGATTCTGGAATAAATAAAAGTTTAAACAAGCTAAGCAAATTAAGTTCTACATATTCGGGACAATAGAATGTAAAAAAATAGCCCCGTAGGGGGCTCGAACCCCTGACCGTTAGATTAAAAGTCTAACGCTCTACCAGCTGAGCTAACGAGGCTACACATCCTCCTAACTTCATAAAATTAATGAAGAACCTACTCATACAATAGTATATTTACTTCTAAATTTAATTCAAAAAGATCTATATTTGAAGAAAAATTCAAGATTCTGGAATAAATAAAAGTTTAAACAAGCTAAGCAAATAAAGTTCTACATATTCGGGACAGATAGAATGTAAAAAATTAGCCCCGTAGGGGGCTCGAACCCCTGACCGTTAGATTAAAAGTCTAACGCTCTACCAGCTGAGCTAACGAGGCTACACATCTTCCTAACTTCATAAAAATAATGAAGTACTTCCTCATACAATAGTATATTTACTTCTAAATTTACTTCAAAAAGATCTATATTTGAAGAAAAATTCAAGATTCTGGAATAAATAAAAGTTTAAACAAGGTAAGAAAATAAAGTTTTACATATTCGGAACAGATAGAATGTTAAAAGTTAGCCCCGTAGGGGGCTCGAACCCCTGACCGTTAGATTAAAAGTCTAACGCTCTACCAGCTGAGCTAACGAGGCTACACATCTTCCTAACTTCATAAAAATAATGAAGAACCTACTCATACAATAGTATATTTACTTCTAAATTTAATTCAAAAAGATATATATTTGAAGAAAAATTCAAGATTCCGGAATAAATAAAAGTTTAAACAAGCTAAGCAAATTAAGTTCTACATATTCGGGACAATAGAATGTAAAAAATTAGCCCCGTAGGGGGCTCGAACCCCTGACCGTTAGATTAAAAGTCTAACGCTCTACCAGCTGAGCTAACGAGGCTACACATCCTCCTAACTTCATAAAATTAATGAAGAACCTACTCATACAATAGTATATTTACTTCTAAATTTAATTCAAAAAGATCTATATTTGAAGAAAAATTCAAGATTCTGGAATAAATAAAAGTTTAAACAAGGTAAGCAAATTAAGTTCTACATATTCGGGACAATAGAATGTAAAAAATTAGCCCCGTAGGGGGCTCGAACCCCTGACCGTTAGATTAAAAGTCTAACGCTCTACCAGCTGAGCTAACGAGGCTACACATCTTCCTAACTTCATAAAAATAATGAAGAACCTACTCATACAATAGTATATTTACTTCTAAATTTAATTCAAAAAGATCTATATTTGAAGAAAAATTCAAGATTCTGGAATGAATAAAAGTTTAAACAAGCTAAGCAAATAAAGTTCTACATATTCGGGACAGATAGAATGTAAAAAATTAGCCCCGTAGGGGGCTCGAACCCCTGACCGTTAGATTAAAAGTCTAACGCTCTACCAGCTGAGCTAACGAGGCTACACATCCTCCTAACTTCATAAAATTAATGAAGAACCTACTCATACAATAGTATATTTACTTCTAAATTTAATTCAAAAAGATCTATATTTGAAGAAAAATTCAAGATTCTGGAATAAATAAAAGTTTAAACAAGGTAAGAAAATTAAGTTTTACATGTTCGGGACAGATAGAATGTAAAAAATTAGCCCCGTAGGGGGCTCGAACCCCTGACCGTTAGATTAAAAGTCTAACGCTCTACCAGCTGAGCTAACGAGGCTACACATCCTCCTAACTTCATAAAATTAATGAAGAACCTACTCATACAATAGTATATTTACTTCTAAATTTAATTCAAAAAGATCTATATTTGAAGAAAAATTCAAGATTCTGGAATAAATAAAAGTTTAAACAAGGTAAGAAAATTAAGTTTTACATGTTCGGGACAGATAGAATGTAAAAAATTAGCCCCGTAGGGGGCTCGAACCCCTGACCGTTAGATTAAAAGTCTAACGCTCTACCAGCTGAGCTAACGAGGCTACACATCCTCCTAACTTCATAAAATTAATGAAGAACCTACTCATACAATAGTATATTTACTTCTAAATTTAATTCAAAAAGATCTATATTTGAAGAAAAATTCAAGATTCTGGAATAAATAAAAGTTTAAACAAGCTAAGCAAATAAAGTTCTACATATTCGGGACAGATAGAATGTAAAAAATTAGCCCCGTAGGGGGCTCGAACCCCTGACCGTTAGACTAAAAGTCTAACGCTTTACCAGCTGAGCTAACGAGGCTACATATCGCCACCATTTCATAAAATTAATGAAGAACCTACTCATACAATAGTATATTTACTTCTAAATTTAATTCAAAAAGATCTATATTTGAAGAAAAATTCAAGATTCTGGAATAAATAAAAGTTTAAACAAGGTAAGAAAATTAAGTTTTACATGTTCGGGACAGATAGAATGTAAAAAATTAGCCCCGTAGGGGGCTCGAACCCCTGACCGTTAGATTAAAAGTCTAACGCTCTACCAGCTGAGCTAACGAGGCTACACATCTTCCTAACTTCATAAAAATAATGAAATTCTTCCTCATACAATATTATATTTACTTCTAAATTTAATTCAAAAAGATCTATATTTGAAGAAAAATTCAAGATTCTGGAATAAATAAAAGTTTAAACAAGGTAAGAAAATTAAGTTTTACATGTTCGGGACAGATAGAATGTAAAAAATTAGCCCCGTAGGGGGCTCGAACCCCTGACCGTTAGATTAAAAGTCTAACGCTCTACCAGCTGAGCTAACGAGGCTACACATCCTCCTAACTTCATAAAATTAATGAAGAACCTACTCATACAATAGTATATTTACTTCTAAATTTAATTCAAAAAGATCTATATTTGAAGAAAAATTCAAGATTCTGGAATAAATAAAAGTTTAAACAAGCTAAGCAAATAAAGTTCTACATATTCGGGACAGATAGAATGTAAAAAATTAGCCCCGTAGGGGGCTCGAACCCCTGACCGTTAGACTAAAAGTCTAACGCTTTACCAGCTGAGCTAACGAGGCTACATATCGCCACCATTTCATAAAATTAATGAAGAACCTACTCATACAATAGTATATTTACTTCTAAATTTAATTCAAAAAGATCTATATTTGAAGAAAAATTCAAGATTCTGGAATAAATAAAAGTTTAAACAAGGTAAGAAAATTAAGTTTTACATATTCGGGACAGATAGAATGTAAAAAATTAGCCCCGTAGGGGGCTCGAACCCCTGACCGTTAGATTAAAAGTCTAACGCTCTACCAGCTGAGCTAACGAGGCTACACATCTTCCTAACTTCATAAAAATAATGAAATTCTTCCTCATACAATATTATATTTACTTCTAAATTTAATTCAAAAAGATCTATATTTGAAGAAAAATTCAAGATTCTGGAATAAATAAAAGTTTAAACAAGGTAAGAAAATTAAGTTTTACATGTTCGGGACAGATAGAATGTAAAAAATTAGCCCCGTAGGGGGCTCGAACCCCTGACCGTTAGATTAAAAGTCTAACGCTCTACCAGCTGAGCTAACGAGGCTACATATCGCCACCATTTCATAAAAATAATGAAGTACTTCCTCATACAATATTATATTTACTTCTAAATTTAATTCAAAAAGATCTATATTTGAAGAAAAATTCAAGATTCTGGAATAAATAAAAGTTTAAACAAGCTAAGAAAATTAAGTTCTACATATTCGGGACAGATAGAATGTAAAAATTAGCCCCGTAGGGGGCTCGAACCCCTGACCGTTAGATTAAAAGTCTAACGCTCTACCAGCTGAGCTAACGAGGCTACATATCGCCACCATTTCATAAAATTAATGAAATTCTTCCTCATACAATATTATATTTACTTCTAAATTTAATTCAAAAAGATCTATATTTGAAGAAAAATTCAAGATTCTGGAATAAATAAAAGTTTAAACAAGCTAAGAAAATTAAGTTCTACATATTCGGGACAGATAGAATGTAAAAAATTAGCCCCGTAGGGGGCTCGAACCCCTGACCGTTAGATTAAAAGTCTAACGCTCTACCAGCTGAGCTAACGAGGCTACACATCCTCCTAACTTCATAAAATTAATGAAGAACCTACTCATACAATAGTATATTTACTTCTAAATTTAATTCAAAAAGATCTATATTTGAAGAAAAATTCAAGATTCTGGAATAAATAAAAGTTTAAACAAGGTAAGAAAATTAAGTTTTACATGTTCGGGACAGATAGAATGTAAAAAATTAGCCCCGTAGGGGGCTCGAACCCCTGACCGTTAGATTAAAAGTCTAACGCTCTACCAGCTGAGCTAACGAGGCTACACATCCTCCTAACTTCATAAAATTAATGAAGAACCTACTCATACAATATTATATTTACTTCTAAATTTAATTCAAAAAGATCTATATTTGAAGAAAAATTCAAGATTCTGGAATAAATAAAAGTTTAAACAAGCTAAGAAAATTAAGTTCTACATATTCGGGACAATAGAATGTAAAAAATTAGTCCCGTAGGGGGCTCGAACCCCTGACCGTTAGATTAAAAGTCTAACGCTCTACCAGCTGAGCTAACGAGGCTACACATCCTCCTAACTTCATAAAATTAATGAAGAACCTACTCATACAATAGTATATTTACTTCTAAATTTAATTCAAAAAGATCTATATTTGAAGAAAAATTCAAGATTCTCAAAAAGAAATAAAAATTTAAACAAGCTAAGCAAATTAAGTTCTACATATTCGGGACAATAGAATGTAAAAAATTAGCCCCGTAGGGGGCTCGAACCCCTGACCGTTAGATTAAAAGTCTAACGCTCTACCAGCTGAGCTAACGAGGCTACATATCGCCACCATTTCATAAAATTAATGAAATTCTTCCTCATACAATATTATATTTACTTCTAAATTTAATTCAAAAAGATCTATATTTGAAGAAAAATTCAAGATTCTGGAATAAATAAAAGTTTAAACAAGCTAAGAAAATTAAGTTCTACATATTCGGGACAGATAGAATGTAAAAAATTAGCCCCGTAGGGGGCTCGAACCCCTGACCGTTAGATTAAAAGTCTAACGCTCTACCAGCTGAGCTAACGAGGCTACACATCCTCCTAACTTCATAAAATTAATGAAGAACCTACTCATACAATAGTATATTTACTTCTAAATTTAATTCAAAAAGATCTATATTTGAAGAAAAATTCAAGATTCTGGAATAAATAAAAGTTTAAACAAGGTAAGAAAATTAAGTTTTACATGTTCGGGACAGATAGAATGTAAAAAATTAGCCCCGTAGGGGGCTCGAACCCCTGACCGTTAGATTAAAAGTCTAACGCTCTACCAGCTGAGCTAACGAGGCTACACATCCTCCTAACTTCATAAAATTAATGAAGAACCTACTCATACAATAGTATATTTACTTCTAAATTTAATTCAAAAAGATCTATATTTGAAGAAAAATTCAAGATTCTGGAATAAATAAAAGTTTAAACAAGCTAAGCAAATAAAGTTCTACATATTCGGGACAGATAGAATGTAAAAAATTAGCCCCGTAGGGGGCTCGAACCCCTGACCGTTAGACTAAAAGTCTAACGCTTTACCAGCTGAGCTAACGAGGCTACATATCGCCACCATTTCATAAAATTAATGAAGAACCTACTCATACAATAGTATATTTACTTCTAAATTTAATTCAAAAAGATCTATATTTGAAGAAAAATTCAAGATTCTGGAATAAATAAAAGTTTAAACAAGGTAAGAAAATTAAGTTTTACATATTCGGGACAGATAGAATGTAAAAAATTAGCCCCGTAGGGGGCTCGAACCCCTGACCGTTAGATTAAAAGTCTAACGCTCTACCAGCTGAGCTAACGAGGCTACACATCTTCCTAACTTCATAAAAATAATGAAATTCTTCCTCATACAATATTATATTTACTTCTAAATTTAATTCAAAAAGATCTATATTTGAAGAAAAATTCAAGATTCTGGAATAAATAAAAGTTTAAACAAGGTAAGAAAATTAAGTTTTACATGTTCGGGACAGATAGAATGTAAAAAATTAGCCCCGTAGGGGGCTCGAACCCCTGACCGTTAGATTAAAAGTCTAACGCTCTACCAGCTGAGCTAACGAGGCTACATATCGCCACCATTTCATAAAAATAATGAAGTACTTCCTCATACAATATTATATTTACTTCTAAATTTAATTCAAAAAGATCTATATTTGAAGAAAAATTCAAGATTCTGGAATAAATAAAAGTTTAAACAAGCTAAGAAAATTAAGTTCTACATATTCGGGACAGATAGAATGTAAAAATTAGCCCCGTAGGGGGCTCGAACCCCTGACCGTTAGATTAAAAGTCTAACGCTCTACCAGCTGAGCTAACGAGGCTACATATCGCCACCATTTCATAAAATTAATGAAATTCTTCCTCATACAATATTATATTTACTTCTAAATTTAATTCAAAAAGATCTATATTTGAAGAAAAATTCAAGATTCTGGAATAAATAAAAGTTTAAACAAGCTAAGAAAATTAAGTTCTACATATTCGGGACAGATAGAATGTAAAAAATTAGCCCCGTAGGGGGCTCGAACCCCTGACCGTTAGATTAAAAGTCTAACGCTCTACCAGCTGAGCTAACGAGGCTACACATCCTCCTAACTTCATAAAATTAATGAAGAACCTACTCATACAATAGTATATTTACTTCTAAATTTAATTCAAAAAGATCTATATTTGAAGAAAAATTCAAGATTCTGGAATAAATAAAAGTTTAAACAAGGTAAGAAAATTAAGTTTTACATGTTCGGGACAGATAGAATGTAAAAAATTAGCCCCGTAGGGGGCTCGAACCCCTGACCGTTAGATTAAAAGTCTAACGCTCTACCAGCTGAGCTAACGAGGCTACACATCCTCCTAACTTCATAAAATTAATGAAGAACCTACTCATACAATATTATATTTACTTCTAAATTTAATTCAAAAAGATCTATATTTGAAGAAAAATTCAAGATTCTGGAATAAATAAAAGTTTAAACAAGCTAAGAAAATTAAGTTCTACATATTCGGGACAATAGAATGTAAAAAATTAGCCCCGTAGGGGGCTCGAACCCCTGACCGTTAGATTAAAAGTCTAACGCTCTACCAGCTGAGCTAACGAGGCTACACATCCTCCTAACTTCATAAAATTAATGAAGAACCTACTCATACAATAGTATATTTACTTCTAAATTTAATTCAAAAAGATCTATATTTGAAGAAAAATTCAAGATTCTCAAAAAGAAATAAAAATTTAAACAAGCTAAGCAAATTGAGTTCTACATATTCGGGACAATAGAATGTAAAAAATTAGCCCCGTAGGGGGCTCGAACCCCTGACCGTTAGATTAAAAGTCTAACGCTCTACCAGCTGAGCTAACGAGGCTACATATCGCCACCATTTCATAAAATTAATGAAATTCTTCCTCATACAATATTATATTTACTTCTAAATTTAATTCAAAAAGATCTATATTTGAAGAAAAATTCAAGATTCTGGAATAAATAAAAGTTTAAACAAGCTAAGAAAATTAAGTTCTACATATTCGGGACAGATAGAATGTAAAAAATTAGCCCCGTAGGGGGCTCGAACCCCTGACCGTTAGATTAAAAGTCTAACGCTCTACCAGCTGAGCTAACGAGGCTACACATCCTCCTAACTTCATAAAATTAATGAAGAACCTACTCATACAATAGTATATTTACTTCTAAATTTAATTCAAAAAGATCTATATTTGAAGAAAAATTCAAGATTCTGGAATAAATAAAAGTTTAAACAAGGTAAGAAAATTAAGTTTTACATGTTCGGGACAGATAGAATGTAAAAAATTAGCCCCGTAGGGGGGTCGAACCCCTGACCGTTAGATTAAAAGTCTAACGCTCTACCAGCTGAGCTAACGAGGCTACACATCCTCCTAACTTCATAAAATTAATGAAGAACCTACTCATACAATAGTATATTTACTTCTAAATTTAATTCAAAAAGATCTATATTTGAAGAAAAATTCAAGATTCTGGAATAAATAAAAGTTTAAACAAGCTAAGCAAATAAAGTTCTACATATTCGGGACAGATAGAATGTAAAAAATTAGCCCCGTAGGGGGCTCGAACCCCTGACCGTTAGACTAAAAGTCTAACGCTTTACCAGCTGAGCTAACGAGGCTACATATCGCCACCATTTCATAAAATTAATGAAGAACCTACTCATACAATAGTATATTTACTTCTAAATTTAATTCAAAAAGATCTATATTTGAAGAAAAATTCAAGATTCTGGAATAAATAAAAGTTTAAACAAGCTAAGCAAATAAAGTTCTACATATTCGGGACAGATAGAATGTAAAAAATTAGCCCCGTAGGGGGCTCGAACCCCTGACCGTTAGATTAAAAGTCTAACGCTCTACCAGCTGAGCTAACGAGGCTACACATCCTCCTAACTTCATAAAATTAATGAAGAACCTACTCATACAATAGTATATTTACTTCTAAATTTAATTCAAAAAGATCTATATTTGAAGAAAAATTCAAGATTCTGGAATAAATAAAAGTTTAAACAAGCTAAGCAAATAAAGTTCTACATATTCGGGACAGATAGAATGTAAAAAATTAGCCCCGTAGGGGGCTCGAACCCCTGACCGTTAGACTAAAAGTCTAACGCTTTACCAGCTGAGCTAACGAGGCTACATATCGCCACCATTTCATAAAATTAATGAAGAACCTACTCATACAATATTATATTTACTTCTAAATTTAATTCAAAAAGATCTTTATTTGAAGAAAAATTCAAGATTCTGGAATAAATAAAAGTTTAAACAAGGTAAGAAAATTAAGTTTTACATGTTCGGGACAGATAGAATGTAAAAAATTAGCCCCGTAGGGGGCTCGAACCCCTGACCGTTAGATTAAAAGTCTAACGCTCTACCAGCTGAGCTAACGAGGCTACATATCGCCACCATTTCATAAAAATAATGAAGTACTTCCTCATACAATATTATATTTACTTCTAAATTTAATTCAAAAAGATCTATATTTGAAGAAAAATTCAAGATTCTGGAATAAATAAAAGTTTAAACAAGCTAAGAAAATTAAGTTCTACATATTCGGGACAGATAGAATGTAAAAATTAGCCCCGTAGGGGGCTCGAACCCCTGACCGTTAGATTAAAAGTCTAACGCTCTACCAGCTGAGCTAACGAGGCTACATATCGCCACCATTTCATAAAATTAATGAAATTCTTCCTCATACAATATTATATTTACTTCTAAATTTAATTCAAAAAGATCTATATTTGAAGAAAAATTCAAGATTCTGGAATAAATAAAAGTTTAAACAAGCTAAGAAAATTAAGTTCTACATATTCGGGACAGATAGAATGTAAAAAATTAGCCCCGTAGGGGGCTCGAACCCCTGACCGTTAGATTAAAAGTCTAACGCTCTACCAGCTGAGCTAACGAGGCTACATATCGCCACCATTTCATAAAATTAATGAAGTACTTCCTCATACAATAGTATATTTACTTCTAAATTTACTTCAAAAAGATCTATATTTGAAGAAAAATTCAAGATTCTGGAATAAATAAAAGTTTAAACAAGCTAAGAAAATTAAGTTCTACATATTCGGGACAGATAGAATGTAAAAAATTAGCCCCGTAGGGGGCTCGAACCCCTGACCGTTAGATTAAAAGTCTAACGCTCTACCAGCTGAGCTAACGAGGCTACATATCGCCACCATTTCATAAAATTAATGAAATTCTTCCTCATACAATATTATATTTACTTCTAAATTTAATTCAAAAAGATCTATATTTGAAGAAAAATTCAAGATTCTGGAATAAATAAAAGTTTAAACAAGCTAAGAAAATTAAGTTCTACATATTCGGGACAGATAGAATGTAAAAAATTAGCCCCGTAGGCTGCACCCCTGACCGTTAGATTAAAAGTCTAACGCTCTACCAGCTGAGCTAACGAGGCTACATATCGCCACCATTTCATAAAATTAATGAAGTACTTCCTCATACAATAGTATATTTACTTCTAAATTTACTTCAAAAAGATCTATATTTGAAGAAAAATACAAGATTCTGGAATAAATAAAAGTTTAAACAAGCTAAGAAAATTAAGTTCTACATATTCGGGACAGATAGAATGTAAAAAATTAGCCCCGTAGGGGGCTCGAACCCCTGACCGTTAGATTAAAAGTCTAACGCTCTACCAGCTGAGCTAACGAGGCTACATATCGCCACCATTTCATAAAAATAATGAAGTACTTCCTCATACAATAGTATATTTACTTCTAAATTTAATTCAAAAAGATCTATATTTGAAGAAAAATTCAAGATTCTGGAATAAATAAAAGTTTAAACAAGCTAAGAAAATTAAGTTCTACATATTCGGGACAGATAGAATGTAAAAAATTAGCCCCGTAGGCTGCACCCCTGACCGTTAGATTAAAAGTCTAACGCTCTACCAGCTGAGCTAACGAGGCTACATATCGCCACCATTTCATAAAATTAATGAAGTACTTCCTCATACAATAGTATATTTACTTCTAAATTTACTTCAAAAAGATCTATATTTGAAGAAAAATTCAAGATTCTGGAATAAATAAAAGTTTAAACAAGCTAAGAAAATTAAGTTCTACATATTCGGGACAGATAGAATGTAAAAAATTAGCCCCGTAGGCTGCACCCCTGACCGTTAGATTAAAAGTCTAACGCTCTACCAGCTGAGCTAACGAGGCTACATATCGCCACCATTTCATAAAATTAATGAAATTCTTCCTCATACAATATTATATTTACTTCTAAATTTAATTCAAAAAGATCTATATTTGAAGAAAAATTCAAGATTCTGGAATAAATAAAAGTTTAAACAAGCTAAGAAAATTAAGTTCTACATATTCGGGACAGATAGAATGTAAAAAATTAGCCCCGTAGGGGGCTCGAACCCCTGACCGTTAGATTAAAAGTCTAACGCTCTACCAGCTGAGCTAACGAGGCTACATATCGCCACCATTTCATAAAAATAATGAAGTACTTCCTCATACAATAGTATATTTACTTCTAAATTTAATTCAAAAAGATCTATATTTGAAGAAGAATTCAAGATTCTCAAAAAGAAATAAAAATTTAAACAAGCTAAGCAAATTAAGTTCTACATATTCGGGACAATAGAATGTAAAAAATTAGCCCCGTAGGGGGCGCGAACCCCTGACCGTTAGATTAAAAGTCTTACGCTCTACCAGCTGAGCTAACAAGGCTACACATCCTCCTAACTTCATAAAATTAAAGAAGAACCTACTCATACAATAGTATATTTACTTCTAAATTTAATTCAAAAAGATCTATATTTGAAGAAGAATTCAAGATTCTCAAAAAGAAATAAAAATTTAAACAAGCTAAGCAAATTAAGTTCTACATATTCGGGACAATAGAATGTAAAAAATTAGCCCCGTAGGGGGCTCGAACCCTTGACCGTTAGATTAAAAGTCTAACGCTCTACCAGCTGAGCTAACGAGGCTACATATCGCCACCATTTCATAAAAATAATGAAGTACTTCCTCATACAATAGTATATTTACTTCTAAATTTAATTCAAAAAGATCTATATTTGAAGAAAAATTCAAGATTCTCAAAAAGAAATAAAAATTTAAACAAGCTAAGCAAATTAAGTTCTACATATTCGGGACAATAGAATGTAAAAAATTAGCCCCGTAGGGGGCTCGAACCCTTGACCGTTAGATTAAAAGTCTAACGCTCTACCAGCTGAGCTAACGAGGCTACATATCGCCACCATTTCATAAAAATAATGAAGTACTTCCTCATACAATAGTATATTTACTTCTAAATTTAATTCAAAAAGATCTATATTTGAAGAAGAATTCAAGATTCTCAAAAAGAAATAAAAATTTAAACAAGCTAAGCAAATTAAGTTCTACATATTCGGGACAATAGAATGTAAAAAATTAGCCCCGTAGGGGGCGCGAACCCCTGACCGTTAGATTAAAAGTCTTACGCTCTACCAGCTGAGCTAACAAGGCTACACATCCTCCTAACTTCATAAAATTAAAGAAGAACCTACTCATACAATAGTATATTTACTTCTAAATTTAATTCAAAAAGATCTATATTTGAAGAAAAATTCAAGATTCTGGAATAAATAAAAGTTTAAACAAGCTAAGCAAATAAAGTTCTACATATTCGAGACAGATAGAATGTAGAAAATTAGCCCCGTAGGGGGCTCGAACCCCTGACCGTTAGATTAAAAGTCTAACGCTCTACCAGCTGAGCTAACGAGGCTACATATCGCCACCATTTCATAAAAATAATGAAGTACTTCCTCATACAATAGTATATTTACTTCTAAATTTAATTCAAAAAGATCTATATTTGAAGAAAAATTCAAGATTCTGGAATAAATAAAAGTTTAAACAAGCTAAGCAAATAAAGTTCTACATATTCGGGACAGATAGAATGTAAAAAATTAGCCCCGTAGGGGGCTCGAACCCCTGACCGTTAGATTAAAAGTCTAACGCTCTACCAGCTGAGCTAACGAGGCTACACATCTTCCTAACTTCATAAAAATAATGAAATTCTTCCTCATACAATATTATATTTACTTCTAAATTTACTTCAAAAAGATCTATATTTCAAGAAAAATTCAAGATTCTGGAATAAATAAAAGTTTAAACAAGCTAAGAAAATTAAGTTCTACATATTCGAGACAGATAGAATGTAGAAAATTAGCCCCGTAGGGGGCTCGAACCCCTGACCGTTAGATTAAAAGTCTAACGCTCTACCAGCTGAGCTAACGAGGCTACATATCGCCACCATTTCATAAAATTAATGAAGTACTTCCTCATACAATATTATATGTACTTCTAAATTTACTTCAAAAAGATCTATATTTCAAGAAAAATTCAAGATTCTGGAATAAATAAAAGTTTAAACAAGCTAAGAAAATTAAGTTCTACATATTCCAGACAGATAGAATGTAGAAAATTAGCCCCGTAGGGGGCTCGAACCCCTGACCGTTAGATTAAAAGTCTAACGCTCTACCAGCTGAGCTAACGAGGCTACATATCGCCACCATTTCATAAAAATAATGAAGTACTTCCTCATACAATAGTATATTTACTTCTAAATTTAATTCAAAAAGATCTATATTTGAAGAAAAATTCAAGATTCTCAAAAATAAATAAAAATTTAAACAAGCTAAGCAAATTAAGTTCTACATATTCGGGACAATAGAATGTAAAAAATTAGCCCCGTAGGGGGCTCGAACCCCTGACCGTTAGATTAAAAGTCTAACGCTCTACCAGCTGAGCTAACGAGGCTACACATCCTCCTAACTTCATAAAATTAATGAAGAACCTACTCATACAATAGTATATTTACTTCTAAATTTAATTCAAAAAGATCTATATTTGAAGAAAAATTCAAGATTCTCAAAAATAAATAAAAATTTAAACAAGCTAAGCAAATTAAGTTCTACATATTCGGGACAATAGAATGTAAAAAATTAGCCCCGTAGGGGGCTCGAACCCCTGACCGTTAGATTAAAAGTCTAACGCTCTACCAGCTGAGCTAACGAGGCTACATATCGCCACCATTTCATAAAAATAATGAAGTACTTCCTCATACAATAGTATATTTACTTCTAAATTTAATTCAAAAAGATCTATATTTGAAGAAAAATTCAAGATTCTCAAAAATAAATAAAAATTTAAACAAGCTAAGCAAATTAAGTTCTACATATTCGGGACAATAGAATGTAAAAAATTAGCCCCGTAGGAGGCTCGAACCCCTGACCGTTAGATTAAAAGTCTAACGCTCTACCAGCTGAGCTAACGAGGCTACACATCCTCCTAACTTCATAAAATTAATGAAGAACCTACTCATACAATAGTATATTTACTTCTAAATTTACTTCAAAAAGATCTATATTTCAAGAAAAATTCAAGATTCTGGAATAAATAAAAGTTTAAACAAGCTAAGAAAATTAAGTTCTACATATTCGAGACAGATAGAATGTAGAAAATTAGCCCCGTAGGGGGCTCGAATCCCTGACCGTTAGATTAAAAGTCTAACGCTCTACCAGCTGAGCTAACGAGGCTACACATCCTCCTAACTTCATAAAAATAATGAAGTACTTCCTCATACAATAGTATATTTACTTCTAAATTTACTTCAAAAAGATCTATATTTGAAGAAAAATTCAAGATTCCGGAATAAATAAAAATTTAAACAAGCTAAGCAAATTAAGTTCTACATATTCGGGACAATAGAATGTAAAAAATTAGCCCCGTAGGGGGCTCGAACCCCTGACCGTTAGATTAAAAGTCTAACGCTCTACCAGCTGAGCTAACGAGGCTACACATCCTCCTAACTTCATAAAAATAATGAAGTACTTCCTCATACAATAGTATATTTACTTCTAAATTTACTTCAAAAAGATCTATATTTGAAGAAAAATTCAAGATTCTGGAATAAATAAAAGTTTAAACAAGCTAAGAAAATTAAGTTCTACATGTTAGAAAGTAAAAAATTAGCCCCGTAGGTGACTTAGCGCAAGAAAATAGGATTAATCATCTTAAAAACAACAACGAAATTATAAATTTATCACTATATCCCAAAACAACCACATTAAAATAAATTAATAACAACGCTTTAAAATTTGGTTTTCTTCTTTTTAGCTTTTTGTTGTTTTGGTCTCATTTGACGTGGACCTTCTGCGACAGGTGCAGGAACAGGGCGAGGTGACGCCGGTGAATTAGAGGAGAACTCTCTGAATGGAAATGCTTGCATAACATTACAAACTAAAACATACACGTTGGGATTGGCGTTGGCAGCTCCTTGAGTTCCTCGTCCAATATCCCTATCTCTATTCTTCTTGAACTTCTTCTTATAAGCAGCTCGTTCCTGTCTGGGCAACCATCTTTCAGGATCAGGAGGAACTTCAGGATCATAGGTCTTAGGTAAGCGAATCTTTCTTTTGCGTTTTCTGTTCTTGAGTTTACGAGTAATAATTTCCTAGAAAAATTTTTTCAAAAATCCCGGATTTTTGAGCTGAGCACTTACGCTGTCTTCAACTTCCATTTTTGTTTCTTTCTTCTGTCGATATTTTTCACCATATAAAATCCAATCGCTCTCTTCTAACTCTTCCACATTAATACCAACAGAGCCATCATCTGGGAAAATCTGTAACAGTTCAATAATTTAAGGCAACATTGTTCGACAAGCCTTTGCGCTGAGTTGCTCAGCCTTCTTCGGATCAACCTCTGAATAGGCCAAGATAAGACGACACTGAATGGTAATATCTTCTGGAGCCATACTGTAAGTATTTGGTTAATAAGAGATATAAAATATATATTACTCAGCCAACTGCTTCAAATATTTAACCGCATCGTCAGATCTTCCTTGAGAAATACTGAGCTTTGCAGCTTCATCCAAAATTACATGTCGAACAGAGATTTCTTTGGTGTTCTGAAGAGCAAACTCCAATTCCTATAATAATAAACCATATTTTCCAATTTTAATTACTCAATCATACTCTGGCAGCCTCATCATGCTTATTTGTAGCTATGAGACAACTAACTATCAGACTAGCTACTCCTGGTTTAGATTTTAATGCAGTTGGAAGGCTATTAAGAGCAGCTAGAGCGTCATCAATACGTCCGTTGTTGAGCAATATATGAACTTTGGTCAACAATGTATCATCATCATCCCCCTCTAATGCCTGTAAAGTTTCATAGAACTTTTAATAGTCCGTAAGATACTCACTTCAACAGCCTTATCAATTTCATTCATCTTTACAAGTAAAGATGCTTCAATAAGTCGGGAATCTTTGTTTTTTCCGAAGCGTTCAACTAAATCAGCAAGTGAACGTCTACAAGGCTCCCTTTGATTGGATAGTAAAAGAATAATAGCCTGTAAACAATTTCATTACGTTGATAGATGATGCTAAAACTTACATTATTGAGCATCAAAGTATAACGTTGTTTTCTAGAAAGTTTAGATTGATCGAGATGTAATGCGAACTTGAATTTCTTGCGAGCATCGGCTAAGTTTACCTCATCGGATGAACAGGGAATGCTGTTAACAAGTACAGCTTGAACGCTTACATCAGTAGGGCTAATAAGATAAAATTAAACACGGAAAGGGTTAATATCTCACTTGGTATCACGAACAGCTTGGAATAATTGAACGGCTTCGGCCTTTCTATCTAATTTCAAGAGAATAAACGCTTTCTGAACATTGATAATGCTCAGTTCTTCTTCGCATTCTTCTTCAGTCAGACCATCAGCTTCGAAATCGTTGCTGGCAGTTTCTAATTATAAAAATTAAATCAATTCGAAGAAAGTACAACGCACTAAGAGCTTTTTCGATCAAATCGAGAGCAGTTTTCCAGTCTTCTCTCTCAATTTGATGGCAAGCAGCGTTATATAGCTGTTCATAAGTTTCAAGACCAGCTGACATTTTCTAAAAAAAAATATATATATTAAAACCAAAACATATAAGCATCATACCTGTGGGCTCCCTTGAGCCTCAAGTTGAGCTTGAACAGCTACGAAATTTGCTTTTCTTTCATCATCGTAGTCATCGGTATGGTTTTTTAAAAGACTCAAATATACATCATGAGCTTCCTAAATTAATAGATCTAAATTTAAAAAAACTATTATACATTATACCTGGAACCGTTCTAGCTTATAATATATCTGGGCCTTTAATTCTTGAACACGGGCATTGTCAGGGACCCCAGATAAAGCTTCTGAAGCCTCCTCAATTTTCCCCATTCTGTAGAGAATGTATCCCTTTTCAAATCCAATTTCACCCATTTGATGACTGGGAACTTTTTTAATAATAGCAAGTGCGTCGTCATACTGTCCAAGCTGGATAAGGGCAATAACCTTACATTTATGAGCATAGGTTTCCTTGGGATAACGTCGAATAACTGGAATTTTTTTTTGCTAAATAATATACGATAACATACGTTTGTTAGTGACTTGCAAAGCCTTCTGATAATCACCAGTGTCATCCACCCTAACAAGATCAGAAATGCACTGGTAAACACCCCCAGCCTCGGATGTCATCTGAATATAACTATAAGAATAATTCAGTAAAGTTCAAGGTAACAAATCAGAGATAACTGACAAAATTCGTTGAAGTAAAAAAATGTAATATCCATTATTAACAATTAAAGAATATATCCATGAGACAGTTCAAAACAAATCATAACCTTAACAGGAACAGGTCGAATAGACATAATGTGTTATTACTACTTCCTTAGTTTGATAGCAAATATCATGTGAAATATTAATCCATCATCAAGTACTGTCAAGTTAGGGTAACTGAGATATATAAGGAATAACAAAAGATCATAGAGGGCAACGGGAGAAACGCGAAGGCAATTTGCCTACTTAGGTGGGACAGAGGTATCAGGAAACTATACAATTGGGATCAAATATAACAAACGACAACCTAGCAGAATTTCCACCTATTACCACATTCTAAACAGAAAACAAATGTAGTCATAGGTTCATCAGAAGATCTAGTTTGAAGTTGAGTATATGTACAGTTATTCTTCTTACACTTTCCACATTTGAACATGTCAGACGGTGTACCTAAACAAATAGAAAATTAATAAGATAAATATCAGTACTATATTGAGAAACCTTGTTGAACAGACATCTGATACTCGTTGATTGCTTCTTGATTGAATTTTTCCCTAAGTTGCTTAATGTCATCAGAAGCCATTTCCTCACTAGTCATTATTGCCAATTTAATAGGCTTGATCACGCCAGTAAGAACATTTTCTCTAAAGTAAATGTATGGTGTGAAAGTTGATACAACAGTTACCTGAGAGCAGTGTTTTTTTTGTCACGCAGATTGAAAACGCGACTACGTAAACCGGCTTTATATTTATCATTTGTACCTTTGTGCGTCTTCAAAAATTCATAATGAAAAAAAAATTGAAGATCAAACTTGCATCATATAAAGCTTGTTCAATTTCAACAGCTAAACCTTCAGGGTCATGTGTCCCATCAGGTAAATCAGTATAACGTAGAGCATTCAAAATCATTTGAGCGGACTTGCCACGAACCTATATTAGACTTTAAAATTACGTGCATAGCTCACTAAAGTTCTTACATCATCATTAATCAGATGTTTGGGTGGGAAAGCCCCATTCGAACTTGACGGAAGCGATACAGGAGGTTTGTCTTCTTTTTTATTTTCTTTAGGGGTAATAATTTCTTTACTTTTTGAAGAAAGATTAGAAGCAGTCGAGTCGTTTCGAGGCATCTATCGAACATAAAAATATTTAAAAAGTAGGGTTAGAAATACCTTTTCGCCACTATCTTTTTTGTCAATGAGATTCTTCCATTCTTTGATCAAGTTTTTGGCAAGTTTAGCTAATTTATCATCGCTTGTTTTTTTACGAAACTCATTGAGTTTCTTTCCAATTTGAGTATTCTTGAAAATAATTCATAAAAATGTTTACGAAAGTTGTTAGCTTACTGTCAATACTTCTAGAGTGATTGGCAAACGACTCAAAGCATTTAATAACTCCAATGCATCTTCAGCCTTAAATTCATTTAAATTATTGTATAAAAATAACCGTCAAAATAGCAAAAACAACATGGATAAATTAATCGAAGAATATAATTACTAATAAAATAACTTAATTACTGTAGTTGTGCGGTCACCATTAATTAAAAAAGAGATTTTAAAAAATCGAATAATCCTAACACTATATAATATTCATAGTATAATCACTCACAGGTTTACTTCCTGATAAAATTTTATCCAATTTACAACCAATGCTTAGAACTTCTGCTTCACATGACATGTTTAAAAACTGCCTGAAATGCTTTCTTTTATTAAATACAATAATGTAAATGAAACAAAAAATTAAAAATAGTTGGAAATTAATTATGCCGTAAAAAAATTAAATACTTTGTGTGACCAACGATATGTTTGTACGTGACCCAGTGTGTTGTTTGTATCTACGACCATTCCTATGACAGATATCGAAATTTTATAAAAATGATTAGAGAACTCGGATAACCGCTAACCGTCTTAAATATTATTTTTCGTTGTGAAGAACGGTAAATTATCTAAATTGACAATATCATTACCGTTTTTCAATGAAATAGAATATTGTAGTTAATATCATCGCAAAATAACATTCTGAATACGAAGTTAAGCGTACTTTTAAATTCTAATGAATATTATAAAACTTAAAGTTTTTAAAAAAAGTTTTCCTCGTCACTACGCGTTTTGACATTTTTTGTCATTGAAAGTGTTTTGTACATTTAGTTTACTTTTGTTTTAAATGCTTTACCCAAATTTGACGTTTACAAAAAGCATTAATGCTTTCAAAAATGTTTTTTTAATTTAAGAAGCTATTTTAATGGCTCATGGTAATAGTTCTTTTACCGAAACTATTGATGATGTTTCTAATCAACGGCAAGAAGAAAATTCTCCCCCTAAGCCAAAAACTAGAAAAGAAAAAATGGCTTTGAGAAAATTAGAATACTGTGATCCAATCGTTGATAATCAACGGAAACTATTGAAGGTATTCACTTCAACATCTTCAGTATTATTATGATGGGAATATTTAAGGATGTGTTTATAGCCGAAGAAGACGATACAATTAAAGAAGAACGTCTACAAAGCATTGTTTATAGTATTCTTGAGAGCTGTGAAAATCCATTGAAGGATATTCTTCCATTGTACGAATGTTTACCCGATCACAAATCAACCAAGCTTAATTCTTTATCAGGTAGTGTGAAAGAAATTGTTCTATTTTTTATATATCCACCTTAGGTCTTGTTATCAGTTACTTCAAAAGTTGGGTAATAAAAAATGATCTCGCAGAACTAAAAGATAAATATTTAACAATGGAAATAAGGGTGCCGTTTAGTTTTAAAAATTCGCACATTAATATACTTTAGAAAGCAGCTTTGACTACATTTACTCGCAGTCATTTAACGTTTCTTAACCTTATGTCTGAAATCTATCAGTTCGATGATGAAGATATGAGAATTGAACAAACTGCTCGTATTAAGGTATATTCTACTTATTGCTATAACCTCATTGCTTTTTTAAGGACCTCAATACTAAAAAAAATTTTAAAGAAGCGATGGAACTGGCTTGTCATTATGATCTATTTCATAAATACGACATATATGATTTTATTATTCCTTGCTTTCTACAAGATAAGAGCGAAATAGTAATGGAAATTCTAAAAAAAGATCCTAAAGCCGAACATCTGAAAGTAACATTACATAAATTGAACAGATCTATGCTTGTGTTGCAGATTGCGTTGATAAAATTTTTTGATGACTTCGTTAATAGATCATACTCAGAGATTGAGAAATTGTTAACTCCTTATAAAGAACTTCGCATCATGACTCTGAGTTTTGAGCGTTTTTATGGTTTTTATTCAAACTCAGTCGAACTCATGTGTACCTTATAGGAAGATCTTTGGAAAAGCTAGTGAACAGAATTTTGATCGTATTGAAGTTAGATCGAAGTTTAGCTCCTAATCTTGCTACTCTTCGCTTGTTGGGAAGTATACGATTTAACATTCATAACAGGTTATTGGTTTTTGCTTCTGGTCAGATTTGTAGTTTTTTTTTCTTCAGGTTCAAGGATGATGATCCGATGAGTGACGAAGCTTATTATGATCAGATGAAGGCTCATATCTTCTAATTCTAATAAATAATAAGCATTTCAGACGAATATCGATCAAAATAAAGACCGTGCCCTTCCCTTTCTTCTAGACAGACTTATACGAAATGATTACTTGTATGTTTTTCCAATTTGTAATCACTAAATATCTTTTGAAGGGACGATGCGCTAAGATGGATTATCGTGTATAGATTGTCGTTGAACGATTTTCCTGCTTTGCGAAATTACGTTGACAATAATCCTGATATATACTCATTAGCTGAAGAGAAAGTTAAACAGTATGTTTTTATTTAATGAATACTATGCGTGCTTTTAATAATAGATATCAGCAAAAAATTGAAGATAGTGACTTAATCTTGCACGAAGGCCATCCTATTATTATAGTTGATACTTGGGAAAAAATGGAAAATCTTATGGAGAAAATTTCAAAAACTGAAATTATTGGTTTAGATTCAGAAAATAAGCCTACAGTACAATGCGAAGGGTTAATATTCTTTATAATTAATGTTGTAAAATGAGAGATTTGTAGTGCTGCGATCTTGCAGTGCTCTTTAGGAAATGAAACGTTTCTTGTGGATTTCATAACACTAGAACAACTTCTTACTATGGAACAATTTGAGAAGTTTTTTGATACTTTACTATGTGGGAGAGCCATCAAACTTGGTAAATTAGCCTATAATGTTAGCGCTTTAAAAAATATTGTAGGATTTGATTTCATCAATGATATGAGAATAATTTTTGATACTCCTCCATTTAATAAAATCTCTCACATCGTGGAGAGGAGCAACGTTCTGTGTTTGAAACGTCTTGTTGAAAACGTAGGTTCGGTCTTTGAAATTCATACAAAAATATCGGAATTCAGATTCTACAAGTGGATGAGACATTTGTGGATTTTTCCCGTAAATCATTAAGAATATGGTTGATTTTTAATATTTCTTTGTAGAATTATCAAGGAGTCAAGATGGTTCCCTAACTGATCATGACATAGGAAATACGGATATTATCCATTTTGGATTGAGTACTTTGTCCCTATTACTATGCGGGAAAAAAATAAGCAAAGCTGAGCAGGTATCTTTCTTAAAGTTTTTAAAGTTTGGTTTAAATATTGTTTCGCCGTTTTTAATATAAATTTACAAAATGCAAAAACATACGCAGCGAGCAGGGTTCGAACCTACGCGGGCAATGCCCATTGGATTTCAAGTCCAACTCCTTAACCACTCGGACATCGCTGCACATTCTCGCTACGCTATCATCTCTACTAGTCAGTAATGATGGAAAACTCTATTTACTCCAGTGCTCAAATTGGTCAGCAAGACCTCTAAGGAAGGAACAGAAACGTTATGCTGCAATGGATGCATATATTTTGATTGGATTATTTGAAAAAATCAAGTTACTATCAATGTAATAATTTACCTTTAAATTGTTACAGTATACAATTTAATTTTTAGTGAGCGAGGCCTTGTGTTAAATGATTTTATCGCTGGGGCTACTATAAATTCAATGAAAAAGCCTAAGATTAAAAGAGATAAAGCTCCCCGAGTAGAAGATATGAATTGGGCTGATTGTGTTGAGGTACGTTTGATGACCATACATTTTGCATATCAAACTCCCAGGCACTCAACAGCAAAGTAATAGGTGATATATCCTGCCCAAGAAAGCCTGGAGATCTTAAATGTATTGTTGATATGATGCTACGAGGATTAGGCAAAAATTTGCGGTATTGGTTAATTAATAAGTTTCACTTTTAAAGTTCTTACAGACGGATAGGTGTTAATGTTATTATGTGTGATTCAAAGCCCCATGTAAGCGAGCAAGCATTAAAGCGTCCCGATAGGGTGATTTTCACTGCTGGTAGATCCTATGATGCGGTAAAAATTGATGTTAATTAAGTAATGAATGTAAACTTGTTGTAGCTAAAGGCACAATTTCCATCTAGGGTTGTTTGTATTCAAAATGTCGCATGCAATCCTTTGACTCAATTGAAGAAAGTAGTTGAGAAGTACAACTTGGTGTTCGACGCTTCATCAATATTTTCTAGGTGCATTGTAAGTAATCAGAAAAGTTATGTTAATGATGATCTGAATTATTTACAGGAATGTAACTGTGATAAGTTTGTCAGAGTTCCTTCAATTGTTCTTCGTGCTTTACATTACTGTCACGTTATTTGCAGCCACCCTTTCCATGAAGATCCATTCGATTATGAATGTATCATCACTTGCTCTTCCTAAATAATCTGTTTTAAAAATTCAGATTGGTTTACCAAATTAGAAAGTGCTAGCAGAACTACTGTAAATCCAATCCCCTTTCGTATTGATAGGCCTGTCGAGAATCCTGAATGGTTGTCGGCATCTGTGGAAGATGGAGTAGTTGATATAACGTTAAAATATTGTAAGTTATGTACGTTTGACAACTTTTAATTTTCAGTCGAAATATTATTCTTCACCGTGAGAAAGATGACGGAAATCCTTGTTTAATTGAAAAAGTTCCGGAACAAGTTTTTCATCTTATCCATCGGTTCTTCTACGTGTGCAGCGATTGTGGCAAGGTGTATTGGGATGGAAAACATAAAGAAAACTATACAGAAGTTAGTTTCGTTTTGGATTGAAAGATTCAAATTCAAACTAAACTTGTGATTTCAGGCTATTGATGAAGCATTTAATAATGCTAGCAACTCACCGCCAAATGAATAAAAGTTATTTTCTTAATATGTGGCAGGTAATTGTATTTCTTTTTTGTTTTCTTGTGTTTTCTTAATATTGTTATTTTAACTGTTTTGTTGAATTTTATGAAAATGAAAGATTCAAAATTCATTCATCACTTCATATACTTTTCATCTTGCTAAGACCGGTATCAGACATAAAAGGGAAAATTGAAAACGAGAGTGAGGAGCGTTATTCAGTCAACCAAACACACCCATTCGACCTATGCCTTCTTTCTTCTCCGTTTTTCTGTTGCCATTGACTGACGTACATATACACAATGCCACCAATCTGAGTCTTGATGCGTTGTCTCGATCCTGCTAAAGTTTATGTGATGGAAAGCCTTTAAGGAAACGTTTCATGATAGCGGCAAGATGGATGGAATAACTCCAGCAGAATGTTGAATCAAGCTGCTCGGCTTATTTATAATATGACTATAGACAGATAATTGTCTCTCTACAACTTATGCTGTTCGCATTTAATTTTGTTGTCGCCTTAAGCTTTCAGCGATTCCTGGCCACAACTCTCATCACTTACATCATCATCAGCTTTAGAACAATACCAACAGCAACGTCTTCCATGATCAGCAAGTTGTTGTCTTCATTCAGTGGTCTCCTCTACACAGATACACACATTTGCCCTGCGTCTCTGTCAGCGCCCGTGCGCCCCGCCTCAGTCTCCGCCTGTTCCTGGCTACTACTAGACTTACACCCTTTTCCCCTAGCTCAACTCCCACGACGGCTGTCTCTTTTCGCACAACGCATGCTTGGAAAGAGAAAAGTTTATGGTCGACATCACTGATATTCAAAAGTTTTTAAATCTCTAATTAACAAATTTTACAGACTAATTGAAACGCTATTTTGACTCTCTCAGGGTGTTCTGGGTCAAGTCATGATCACAACTTCCGTTAAGTCTTGTGTTTTCGACATGCTATTTCTCTAGTCATTGTTCTTTTTCTGTTATTTCTTTCTATTTCTTTATTTCCTGTGCGGAAAATGATTAGTCATGCTTCACTCACCTTATTAGTTGCCAGATGTTCTAGGATTTAGTCATTTTAATACCCGCCTCACTTCTCCGTTAGCCTCTCCATCTCCAGTTGTATATTTATCGAAAACTAAGCTTCAATCCACACCATCTTCTATATATTCCAACAATTTATTTAACTTCATCTAAATATTGTTGTTGAAAAATTGACAAAAATGCTCTTTTTCATTACAATTTTACATTCGTTATATACTTGGTCAATGTCTGAATTTTTGTTTATAATATTTTTTTGTTATTATTATTGCCTCATATGGTCATATGTGTTCGAAACTGATTCCGATATCTCGTAGTTACATTCATTACAATCGATGAAATTTCATGCAACGAGCTGAATAGAACAAAACTCAGCCAGCTCCCTCTTCGCCTCCCTTCGTCCTAGTTTGCAACTATCTGTTTCAATTTTGAAAACCACCGAAAATCATTTAATGCAAGCACCATTCACTAAAAATCTGAATAATTAGATTTCATTTGCTTGTCTATTGAACGACTACCAAATTAAAAAGATTTTTTTTTGGTTATTTTCTTGCTAATCTTCATGATTAAATTGCTTATTCATGAACGTCTATCTTCATGTTTGAACGCGCCATTCTATTGATTCGGTTGTTTAGAAAAATGTCATTTGAAATAGTAAGAAAGAGGAGATAAAAGCAATAAGGAGAAATAAAAAGAGAGAAAGAAGCAGATGAACCCTTTAAGCCATTGCTACTTCGTTTCCGTCAATTTACTTGCTACTTCCAGGTCTTCTATGCATACTCTTTCGTATATTTTATGTCACCAATTCCTGCCACTCAAATAATTTTTTGAACATTTCATGCCATTTGTTATTCAGCTTTTTCTGTTTTTCTCTCTCTATCATTCATTTTTTTGTCATCTTGCAGACTTGCAATGAGTGCATCAGATAGCCTGATGCCAGGACCGGAGGGCAAAACACCACGCTTTTATGAAGTTGATCGTGGGCAGAAGACTGAAAGCTACATAACGGCCGTTTCTGGTAATCCCGTTGCCCCAGGACCTTCCGGCACAGGACCATCGGGAGGACAGCCCAAAAAGAAGCCAGTGAAATATAAGAAAGTTAGTTGATATATACGGATATAGTTTAATGATGCCAAGTAAATAAGCTGTTATATACATATGTTCTTCAATAAGACATGCTGTCAAAGAGATTAAATAACTTCTCTTTTGAAGAATAGGAATTTGAAAGAGATACAAGCGTAAAGGTGAAACTGAGATATGGCATCATCGGTTCAACAAGCGCCTGTTGGTGTAAATGCAAATGTTACGCCTGTTGTTGTTGACATAAATCACAAATATCCAAATGTTTCATCAATTCGATCTATCATTTTAACAGCAAATTTTTCAATGTTTGGAATAAATTGAAATACTTCATGCATTTTTGATTTAAATGTTATTTTTTGTTCAAAACAACAATATCTATTGTGAAATATGAAGAAAACATTCATTTTTTGAAGCATATGAACAAAAGCATCTCTTATTCTTAGTAGATTTTTAAAATATTTTTGTTGTTTCTTTAATATTTTTCTGAAGTTTTATTTGCTCACAACCACTCATATAGCATTTCTAATTCAAATAATTTTACCTCAAATTACACGTGAATCAAACATTTTGAACATATGCTTTTGAGCACTCTAACATTTATTATATTGATATATATATATATATATAAAGTTTGTATGTTTTTTAAAAGAAAAGTCAAGAAAAAAAGGAAACTAGTCGTAACTATCGATGAATATAAAAGAAAAAAGAAGATATAAGAGGTCAATAGCTTTTCTAACGCGCAACAAGCGTCGGCAAATTAGCCTTCTTTCTACATTTTCAACTCATTTTCCGCTTATTTCTTCTCTAAAAACGATAATTTCAATTTTCAAGGAAATAGGAGAACTAATGACAATGATAGCTTTTTCGTTCAAAGAAACTGGAAAGATGATCTGTTAAGTTTGTATTGCTACTATCATTATAAGCATATTCGTTCTCCGATTTCTGTTATCAATTGTCCAAATATTTTTTCTCACTTCGTTATATCTCTTTGTATGTATTTCAACTAACTAGTTCCATTTTATTTCCTAATTTTTATTTCCAAATAGAATGTCAACAACGATATATTGATTGCATAGATTCAGTTCACAAATTGAACTACAAACTAACCTCTCGTTATGTTCTAAGAATTTTCAAAAAAAGAAAAAAAGAAAAAAAAAAGTTCATGTTTTCTAATTAATTTGATAGTGTCCTCTATTAGTTTTGGAATTTCTATTTTCATTGAGCAAATACACATGCATTTTGATTATAAAGAAAATGTTCTATATATATATACATGTCTATTCAATTGTTTAATAACTGTATAATAAGGATATAAAAGCAAATATTCATCTATATTCTTCAATATACCATGTTTGACAGATACAACTATAATAAAATAACGTTGGAAATTGACCAAATATAGTATAAGAATCATGTACGAACCAATACTTTGTCTCTAATCAGTAGGCAAATTGCCAATTATATGTTGAGCGGTATCTTTATGAAGTTTACATGGGCATTTATCGACTAACAACTCCCAATTACTATAACATATCTCTGTATCTCTGCTCCTCTCTCAATTTAAATGCTATCCGAATATATCTTCTGCAACTTTTCATAATTGTTATTCTGCGAAGAACTCTGACCACGTCAAACTCACATAATTCTCATGATGCCGTTCTTTGGACAGGTTGTTCACCATTGACGTGACACCAGAACGAATGGTCTTGTTTTAATGGTAGAGGGCATATAGCATCCGAGTGACCTAAAGAGCGGATGTCATTGAATGGAATTTCATTGCAATTTGAAGACATTTTGAAAATCTGCATTCCAGCAAGATTTAAAGCAACTTGGTGGCAGAAATAGTAAAACAGCTATGAGTTTTAGATCTAGTTGGTCGAAGAGAATAGCCCATCTGGTCTCCTCGGCAATCCGTCCAGTTCAAACGAATTAGTTATTCATTTTACGAAAATATTGTCTTGGTTTCCAACTTCAATATGTAACAGAGCGTTTTTTGAAATTGACCATGGTTTCGAATTTCGGTTTAGTATTTTGAACTAGAAAAGTGTGAGGACAATGATAAGAGCTGGAATATAAGAAGCTTAAAAATATTTTTTTGTCTCCAAAAAAAATAGAAAAATAAACTTAATCTATGCTATATAGTAATATTTTGTTTTGAGCATTTTATCTATATAAATATAGTATTATATAGTCATTCTCACACATAATTATGAAAATCGTTATGCGTAATGGATTATGGATGTCTTTGAATCGGTTAAAAGCCTTTCTATTTGTCAGCTTGTCAGCTCATAGTAGTTTCTTGCTCACTCTTTCTCTCTCATACGAACATGCTTTATATATTTCTTTAGATTTCTCTTTGTGTCTGTTTCTCTCATTTCTTTTGATGTATTACGTTTTTCATTCACACTTCAATCTCTCTTTCAATCTCATACTCATTCTCTTAACGCTGATAGTTTTATACTCAAACATTGAAACCTATTAAACGCTTGGAATCTATTTTGCATAATATTCTTACACTAATCTGACAAACAAGGCCATCTTTTACTTTCGGAACGAAATATTTTTTGATATCGTTCCGAATCTCTTGACTTGAAAGACCGTAAAGTTATAGTATCGAGATGATGAGAGATAAATAACCTTAAAAACATTCCCTTTCTATCACCTTTACTTAACACAAATGAATTGATATAATACTAAAAGGTCATGGAAGATCTAGTCAATCAATAGACAAAGAATGTTCAGTATACTGCTTACAAAAGTTTTATGAAAATTATTTTCAGATAGATGATGATGTTGTGGTCGAGACAGACGATGAGCCAGTATCAAGGTCGAAAAAGCCTGAGACCCAAATAGGATTAAATGAAGAAGAACTAACACAATACCAGGACGATGGATTCTGGCGAGCAATCAGGTCAGTTCTTGTCAAGATTTGCATTTCCGGTCTCAAATGTACACTACTCTCCGGTCTCACGTATACACTTTAGTATGAAAGTTGTTGTTGGGTTTGTCCTTCTGACTGTATTGGCTAACTATATGCAGAAAGTACAGGCATAGTTAATCAAAATACATAATTGCTTTTGTTGAAATCTGTTTGTATATATTGCTTGTTTGCTGCGACTATGTAAGCCGTAGCCTAAACAGCTTAATCACCAACGTGTGGGACTTCCGAGAGCGATCAAATGAAAAAGAAAACGCAGACAAGGGGCAAAGAGTCCAGTAACAACAAACGGCGTGGCGTAATCGAGGGGAATGATGGTTATGGGTAAGATAGACGAGAGAAAAGACAAAGTGACAGAATAGAACCTGTCGACAGGGAAAAGACAAAGTACGGAGGGCATACGACAGATTGCAGTTTGCTTTTAGACTTTCATTGTCTCTTTACCGATGACATGTCATTAGGTTCAGCAAGTTGGACGTAAGATTGAATACTCAAATGACCAACGAGGTTGTTTGTTTATTTGTTTTTCCGTCAAGAGCAATTTTAAATAAGCAGTCTATAGAAAAGAATTTTGAATATATTTGGTTTAAAATAGGATTTCACACATTAACCGATTGTACGTTACATGTTGAAACCTATACAAATTGTTTATTCAGCTGAAAATACATATGTATAATTAACAAATATTGATTTATTTTTAAAATTCAAAAATTAGATTTTACGTTTGAATAGAAATATTATTTAAATAATGAATTCATATTTGAGCTATTGGCTTACTGACATGTTACATGTACTCTAAGCCAGAAGTTGATTAGCAAACTTTGACAGTCAAAGATCGATCAACAACAACAACAACAACAGGCTGTATCCCTCCACAGAAATAATATAATTAGTCAACTTCAAAAGAATTCTATAGTGTTATTACTACAATTTGACGTGTAAGCTTCGTATAATGAATGAAAACTGACCGATGATTGCAATCAGTTTGCTTCATTATCGTGACAAAGAGTACGGCCTTGCTCATTGCCTGAGGGAATGCAATTATAAGTTTGGGGTAAAGTATTCGTACTATATTATTCAAATTATTTCATATTCTCATAGTTTTCCGTATCTATTCAGGGTGAGAAGGAAGATATGAGAGGGGGGGGGGTTATTTTAATTTTATTTTCGCATCGGCCGGTTGTTCCTGATAGAATATAAAATTTTTCAGCTATTATTCATCCAAATAGTTGTATAGGACATGAAAGCCCCCACAGAATATTCAAAATAGTTCATGAAATGGAATTATATTTGAAAATTTTACGTAAGTAGAACGGTTGAATTAACTATACGCAAGTTCGCATTCGTATTACGCCAGATATAGTCTTTGCAAATTCTCTCTGTTCTATAATTACTTGAGGTTTCCATACTGGCCTCATATGACTAGCTTTATATGCTATAGAATAGTTGAAAGAGAAAATATTTAAAGAGAAATTATTAAATGTACTTAAGTTGAATAAAACTGCAGAATTGAATTGTCTTTGCCTCTGCTCAATATTAGAAACAGGTCAGATATTTTGGTCCAAGAATACTTTTTTATTACAATTTATTTGCAAAACTACATCTAATTTTTCATTCAAAAAGTTTTTTTGTTGAGAAAACTTGGAAAGAACGCTTTCCGTCTGTTGTTTTATTATGTTGCTACAACTGTTGTTGAACGATATAAGCGAAGACAAATGCTATGTATCTGTTAGCAAGTTTCAATTCTAATACTACTTACATACATACATAGTAGAGTATTATGAATTTTGTTTATTTTAATTAAATAAACGCTTCTCAGTGAGAGCAGATGGCTTGCAAATCTGGGACAATATAGCTTAGTCTTCAGGACATTATGGCTATTTTCACGTTTGGGGCATTAGTCAAGCCCTAAGGGGCTGCTCTTGAATGACCCACCCTGTCATCTAGTAGAATGACGATGCTGGTTTCATTGTTTATAAGAATGAAGACAAGCCAAATAATCTGTCGTAAATCTATATTAAAGCCAAGATCTAAAGTGGTAGCTAAAAATGAGAATAGCCAACGGATTTATGAGCAGAATAGGGAAGATTGTTATAATGGTGTTAAGATAACAGATAAAGAGATGTAGTTTTTTTGAGAAAAAAATTTTTTTTCGGGACTTAAAACATAATATATGTTGTTTCAGACTATTTCTATTTATTCTATGTTGGATATTATGGCTTATCATGTTCATCATAGCTATAGTCATCGTTATTATATCTCCAAGTTGCTCAATTCGGGAAAAGCCTCATTGGTGGCAAACATCTGTTGCATATCAAGTTCGTTTTTCTAATTTTGTTTTATAGTTTTATCATTTTCTTGCTCTGGGAAAAGTGCAAAATTGAAGGCTGAGAGATAATATGATTAGCTAATCAATCATTTAAGCTGAGGATATTGTAAAAAAAAAGTTTGTGTGATCTCTTTTGAAAGTGAGAGAGACATGTGCATCTGTTTTTATTTTTCCTCTATTTCTTTCTTTTTTTTTCTGAAAAAAAAAAAAAACGAACGCTATAACAATTCGCTACTTTGAAGTTCTTGTGATTTTTTATCCGGAGAGATAGGTTCGCTTGAGCTTAAAAGAGGGTTTACACTCTTAGATTTCAAGAATTTTGAAATCTTTCAAAGAAAATTAGAGAAGAAAGAATGATTCACCAAAACTAAAATTCTTCAGTTTGTTGTACAGCGGGCGGAGTTAACTCAAAAGAATTTTTAAGATAGAAAGAAAGAAAAAATTGCTAAAATTTCATTTGCTTCTCAAGAACAAATCATTTCGGCTATTTCGTTTTGAAAAATGACCCAATAAATTTCAAGACCGAAGACTATTTATTTATTTTTTCTTAAAGCTTGAAAGTATTTTACAAAGGTTATAACAGTCATCTGTTTATAACATATGTATTGATAAAAATCATTGAAAAAAGAAATTGAATGACTCAAACTGAAATTTAAAATTTAAACTTTCAGGTCTGGGTACCATCGTTCCAAGATTCTGATGGAGATGGAGTAGGTGACGTGAACGGCTTGATTTCACGTCTAGATAAACTTCGAAAGAGTGGTGTTCAAGTCAGATTTTGAATAAATAATAAAGTAATTCAAAAATTTTGTTTTAAGGTTGTATGGCCAACACCATTCTTAATTAGTGATGATTTTGGCCCATCTGTTAGAAATTTTGATCAAATGGAATCAAAGATTGGTGTTAATCAAGATACTGACACATTAATTAAAGCTGTTCACGAAATAGGTAAGTTAGCAATTAGCATATTGGCGTTGAATTTAGGATTTGAATGTCATTTTGAAATTAAAATTCTAACTAATCGGTTGCTTTCAAATTCAATACATGCTACATGCATCATGACCAAAATTATGAATAATATATTTTTCATTATTTTAGGAATGAAAATTGTTATAACCATACCAATTGCTTCAACATCAACAGAACATGAATGGTTCTTGGCATCATCAACTGCTAGTATGCCAGAAAATAAGAATTATTCTGAGGTAATACGATGAAGCTCACAAACATTTGTCATCTTATCTCATCGATAACCGTTTCAGTTTTATCATTGGACGGATCAGCCAGCTACAAAAGATTTCTATTCAACTCATAAATCTCTACATTATCTTCATGTCAAATCAAATCCCCAAGCTGCAATTCTTAATTGGAAGTTAGAATCCGTACGACAACATATGTTTGTAAGTAACATGCCAATCAAATAAAACAAAAGCTTCTTATTTATTTTTATAATATTATTGAATAGAAAACATATGAGTACTCATATTTGTTTTAGGATGTTCTATCTAAATGGATGGATCGTGGAATAGATGGATTCTATTTATCTGAAATTGAGTATTTAGCTCGTTCACAAGATGGAACAGAAGCTGTAAGTACTAGTTCATGAATATGTTAACCTTACATCATAATTTATGCAGAATTGGTCAGAAATCGCGATTATTATCCGAGAAATACGTAACCATATAGATACATATGCTTCTGAAAGTGTTCTTCTAAAAGACCAAAATAAGAGAATGTATGTTCAATCGAAAAATATTAAGAATAATTCATGTTTCCACATGTTTAGAGCTCTGTTTGCATCACGTGATGAAGCTAAAGAAAAGGATAAACTTCAATTAGCTTCCAGTGGATTAGACACTGTGATTAATTATGAATTTTCAAGAATTCAAAAAGATTCTGGTTAGTTTAAATTGAAATTTCTTGGAAATCAACTCATAATTTAGAAATTTGCCATAGAACGGAAGGAACTGTAGCAACTTGCGTTCATGAAATTCTGTCGGACGTCTTGCTTTTCCATTCTAATCACGATGAAGTTTGGCCACAATGGGAGGTAAGAACAATTTATTTTATTTGAAAAAAAAATTAATTCTGCTGAGTTCCAGTTCGGAAATCCGCAGACTTCACGAGTAGCTTCACGTGTTGGGTCTCGAATTCATGCTGAGCTTCTGTCAATGCTTCAATTAGTTCTTCCCGGAACAAATAACATTTATTATGGTGATGAAATTGGTATGAGAGATCTGAGAAATGATTCACAAGTGAGTTAACTAAGACAAGGAACAACTTTTATATCTTATCTATCAGGTTCCTGCACAACGAGGTATTATGCAATGGGATGATACAGAAACTGCTGGATTTTCCACGAAAGAGTCTGCTCAAGCACTTGTTCATCCAGATAGTAAAAATGTTAACTGGCAGGTAAATAAATTAAAAATTGTATACTTATATAATTTATAATTATGTTATTTCAGCTGCAATATAGTGAAGAGAAATCCGCTTTAAAAATGTTTAGTAAATTAGCAAAACTTCGACAACGAGATGAAACTTTGTCAACTGGAAAAACTCTGGTTAGTTATATATATCATGTATTTTTTAAAACCTTTCAACATAGTTTATACTGCATCAGTTCATATAAACAGACAAAAACTTTGTTTTATTACTCTAAGCTTCGATGCTCTAGATTTCGAACTTGTTTTAAAACTTGGATGTGTTTATCTTGATTGTTTCAGGTTGGAAGATTAGTCGATGGAGCATTCACTGTTACTCGTTTTCTACAAGATAATAATTCCACAATTGGAAATGTGAGTAAAGTATGAAGAATTGTCTGAAATGAAACTACTTGTTTCAGATCTATGTAGCCGCTGTGAATTTTTCACCAAATACAGTATCTCTTCCTTTAATTGATCTTCCACAACATATAAATCTAGGCAGTAGTCAGGTAATAAGAATTTCTTTTAATTTCTTATTAACATTTCTTATTTTTCAGATAGTTACTGTAACATCTACTGTAAAATCATATTCATCTCGTCAGGCTATCGATTTATCTTCAAAAAGCATTGAGCTACAGTCGGAAGAAGGAATTGTTTTCAAATATCCAGCTTAAACTTTTCAGTTTGATGTTTCTATAATCACATATAGTCAGTTATGTATATGATATATTCTACTCAAAATACTGTTCAGTTCGAGTTCTTAGATCTCAATCTGAATCAACAAACAAGAAACAAACCAAACGATTAATCGGTGCTTACACTACATATTAGGCAATTCACTCTCGAAACAAATTTTTTTGTACATTTGTTGAAAATTCAAATACCGGTTTTATTAGCCCGTTTATCAAGTTATCTGTGCAATTAACTATATCATTTTTTTTCTTTTAAAGAAGCTTGTTAAGATTAATATAAATAATTTTAAATATAAAAATGTTTATTTAATGAAAAACAAAATTAATGAAAAAGAACAAATGGAAGAGTTTTATGAATGACAGTATAAGATATATTCAAATCAAAAGGAACTTTTAAGTCGATTATACATATCACCTACTCTTCCAATAATATAAAATACATAAATAATACTTATAAAGCTTATTGGGATTAAGACATACATTCCAAGTTCTATGTATGTTTCTAAATTTATTATTAATATTATTACATATCTATAAACTTACTTTCAAATTCTTGTATGTAACTGGTATATGTTCTTTTATAAACCTTTAACCGTTTATACCAGTCTTGGTAAGCTGGTCGTGTTTTAAACAAGTTCTGAAAATATAGAATATTATATATATATATATTTAAGTTTTTATATAATTTACTAGTAAACTATCCATTGAATTACAATTGTTTTTTCTACATCTACAAAACAAGTATGAATATTCGGTTTCATTACGTCTACTGCATTGAATTCTCTTAAATTCATATCATTATCATAAACTTTGATTATTTAAGATTTTACATTTATAGGAGCTGTAGCTTCACCCAAACTCAATGCTGATATTGATATTTGAGAATATGAATCCAAAAACATAATTTCACAACTATTTCCCCTTTCAACCTAAAATTAATCATATTATTTCTAGTTAGATATTATAGTAAGTTAAGATAAATTATATGAAAAGCATACTCTATTAGAATATATAGCTATATCAGGTGTTGAAGCTGGAAAAGTATGACAAAGTACTTCAACAGAGTTAGTTATACTAACCAACCTTTAAATATGTAAATATAAATATTAAAAATAAAAAAAAATTAAATAAAAGTTTTAAAATATTTTTTTGAAAACTAACACACATAGTTGAGTTAATATAAACAACCGGTTAATCATCCTTTTTGGTTGAAAATGAAAATGAAAAACGTTGGAGCTTCATTGACAAATTTTCCAATCTTTGATAAGTTGTACGGATAAAAAACTTGAATGTGTTGTCTTATTAAAATAAAGTTGTATTTTAATTCTTTTTGATTTACAAGTCGACAAAGAAAACTAGGTTTACTTTCATTTTAAGAGAATTAAGCTAAGATTTGAGTTACAAATTCCCAAAGGATTGTTTCAATTAACTCCGAATTCCAATATTCTTCATTTCTTTTCTCCATTCCTTCCTTTAAAAAAATTAGCATTGTTTTTTTAGTAATATTACAAATTACTAGTTTTAACTATATGATATGAATTATAAAACGTAGACGAACTCAAGGATTGAGTATGGTTTGTCCTTCTGTTGTCGCAAAACTTCGTTTGTTTCAATGGCTGATTGTCATGTTCATTCCTGAGATCTCGTTTCCAAAATCTCGATCTGTCTTTCTCAACCCCTCTTTTGTCTCTCTAAAAAACTAGAAAAAAGTAATGTTCATCTCACAGCTTTTCCTTCTTATCAATCTCACTCATCTTCGTTTCCCATTAGTTATGCTTCTTTTTCGTCTATCTTGCTCAGATGCCAAGCTAACAGCTCACAACTTGATCCATTCCATCCTTTAAAACTTTATTTTTTGAATACGAAAATCGCTTCATTCAAGTCGTGTTATTTCCAATTGATGGAATGTTTTGCAGTTTTTTCTTTTCTTTTTTTTCATAAAATTAGAAAATGCAATATCTACTCACGATGCTACATATCACATGAATGTATATTCATTATCAAATATGGATAAACTTAGTTGACTCTAATGAGAGGAACGTTCTCTTACTATTCAACTAACCATTTTCTATTTTTATTTTAAGGAAGTTTTCATAAATTTTTAATTTCCGAAATAAACCTTTGCAAAGTTTTCGAATGGCACAACTTTTCAAAGTTCATAAAAGTTTATTTTCAGTAAATGGATATATTCTATTATGATATGGTGCATCTGATTGTTTCCTTTCTTACTGTAAATCTGTGACTCATACCTAAAGCTCTCCTCCCCTTTGGATGTCGATTAACTTTGAGTAAAATTTTCAAATTTTTGTGTAAAGTTGTATAAAATTATATATATATATATATATAGGTAAATGTATATAGTATATGCCATGAGAACATCATTTCACAACCTTTCATCGTTCGTATGTCTTTTGCAGAATTCTGTCATATTAATTTGTCTCCCGAATTATTCCATTTTTTAGTTAGTCTCGTGTCACTTGCAGCTACTCTCTGATAGATTTTTCAAAATTTTATTCACAAAAAAACCTTTAACAAATATTAAAAAAAAAAAATATATATATATATATATATAATATCAATTTTATACTGTATAAAATAGATATAGAGAGCTAAATTCTGTCAAACGAACATTGCCGAGCATCCTCATCTCAAGCTTTCGCCACACCCCCCCCCCTCTCCCTCCTTTTTCACTCTTTCCATCTCTTTCTCTCTCTTTATATATCATTTATTTTCCCACCCTCTCTGTTTCCTCTCTTTCAGTTTATTGTCCAGCCAATTAGATGTCATCTGAGATTTTTGCTGTCAAAATGTAAGATAGAAAATGAAGTATAAAGTAAAAATGAGAGAGTAAAAGAAGAAAAAGAATGAAGAAAATGGAGAGAACCTTCTGCTTCTGGAAAAACATGTGGATTTAAAATGTATTTTTGAGCAATAGACTACCGGGTGTCGAATTTCGTTAAAATCTGATTTTGTCAAATCATTCTCTTACAGCTCTCTATACAACGAACCTGTTTATTAGTTTTTTGTCTTTCTATTGCTAACGACCAAACAAAAGAGTTGAAAGAGCTATGTAAGCTTGAAACTTCATTTTTACATTTTAATTGAATTTTCATATTTAAAATTAATATATACAGACGTCAGATCTTATTACAGGAAATGAAAACCAGATAGGATGAATTCAGAAAGCTTAAAAACTAATTTCCGTTTCAGATTCATATGCTAGTTGCCAAATGATGAAAGTTTACTACTATTGTGCTAAAATCAAATCTTTCTTTAAGCTCATAACCTTTAGCCTAACATTTTTCTTTAAAATGTAAACTTCAACCTTTCATTGTAACTAACTAACGACTGCATACCTATGTGTGTGCAGATGGAACATCAATATGAGCAACCGCCTTTGGAACTTTACTTGCACAGTCAAGCTGTTCAATGCTTCATCATTTTCATTCTTAAATAATTTGAATTCTGCTGAGGCTATGTGACTTGGCCGGAAATAACCTGGTGGGTTAAAGCTTCTGTGTCTAGCAGTCTAGAGCTATTGATAAATGGCCAATTATATAACTTCGACTAAAACTGGACACTAAGTTTCTTTGAAGCTCGGTTCCTTGTTTTCATATTTCTTTTCTATTGTTTTACTTTTAATTATGCTGTAGCATTCTGAACTTCTGTTTTAAACTATGACTCAGTTAAAGCTTGTTCCAACAAATTCCAACCTTAATATATTTCTATTTGTTATATTATTTAATTAAGATATTGATTAAGAGAAGATAATCATAGTAAAAATATATAAAAAACTGATTAACTTTTATTAAAATCTTTGTGCTACTTCTTTTCGTTCATCGACATTTCCTGCTACTTTTTTTCAACGTCATCACTCAGTTTGTACATTCAGAATGTTGCAGACTGGGTGTGTTCATATTGCTTAGGTAAAATGTTGAAACATGCTGTTAGTGGCACTCTTGTCTCATGTAAAAGTCAGCTTTCCATCGTCACTGCCGTGTATGTCACCCCTGTTTCGAAAATGTTTCAACGGTTTTAACACAGAGCATGCACCATGTTGTTACTTCATTTTGAAATTAAAATATTGGCAACATATATGACTAGCTCGTTGTCGTCGTTGTCGTCGTCGTTGTTCTCTCTGTCAGATTGGCAACATCACATTTTCAACGTTAGCATGTCAATCATGATCATGATATACAGCTTCTTCTTCCAATGTTTTTCCATAATATTTCTGTTGTCATGGTCATCATTCTCTTTAGAAAAAATACCTCAGAACATCATCGTTCAACTTGACACCTGTTGTTCGTTTGACTGAATAAAGTTTGTTTGCTTGAACTGCCTTACACGGACTATTTCCGCTGAATGCTCTCTCCAACTATCTCCACTCACCCCACAATTTTTCATTCTTGACCAATCCGCCTATTAATAAAAAAAATCTTTTATTTTTCTACAAATATTCATTCATTTATTAGCATTTCAGTCAAGAAAAGATACAATTTTCCAAAGCAAGTACTTATTAGAAGAATATCTTTTGGATGTTTGGCAGTAACTTTCGCGTTCATTGCAGAAGAATTCTGTGTTATTTTGACCTTATGATACACCGGCGAACTCTAAGCTCTATAATATATAACTAGATTAACTGATTATAATCAATATGCTTCCTGACATATTCACCAATTTTATTCTTTTTTTTTTGCAATTTTTGACACTTCGAAAGCTAAAAAAATGTGATTCGATTAAGTAAATTCCTTTATTACTCACTTCAAACTATAATATCTAAACATCGAATGAAATTTTCTCAGCCAGCTTGCTATATTTCAAAATTATTTCAGAAGTTAGCTCAACAAATGCTTGCTATAACTCAAAATGAAAATATGCTTTCTTATTATTTTTTTATGAAAATATGTAAATTTCAACAAGCTTTTCCTCATTTATTTAGCAGATAATACCAGATATACATACATGCATACTATATGTATATTAGTAAATTATTCAATTTTATAACTTTTCTTTGACTTTTTCCAACTTAACTATTAAATGTTCTCTTCCGGTTGCTTCGTTGACTTGAAATGTTTCAACAACATTTTTTAACCAATCTAACTTGTTAACCATTCATTTTTATTTTTTTTATTTTTGTCTGAATTATTCATCGAATATTTTGCGTGTAAAAGGCATTTTCGCGTTAACTATACGATATAAGTAAGATTCAAACGTAAATATATCAAAATGACAGCTTCCATGTCAGCAAAGTCATAGATATTACTAGAGATCCAAATATATTTATAAAATTTATTTTATGATATGCAATTTATTTCTAAAATGTAATATATTCGATATAGAAAAGGAAGATCTATTCTCGTGTGGGCTATTGAAAGTGTACTCTCTTTTCTCTCTCTCTCTCTCTATCTCTCTCTCTCTTTCTCTGCTGTAGATCTAATATTTTCTCTGCAAATGCTCTTTCGTATGTTCCACCTTCTCTCTGAAGTTTGAAACTTTTTAACATTTTCTCGGAAAATTTTCAAGAAAATTCTATTTCAGTTTGACAAAAGTTTCAAGTATTTCCAAAACTCTTATGATCGTTAGTATCTGATGCAATTACATTTGAAGCTTTACTTTAGTTCTTTATGTTCTTTATACGTCGGTATCATTTTTCATATATTAATTGATTTATAAATCAACAAAAACTATTTCAATTCATCAATTTAATTAACATATTCTCACGTGAACTTCACGCATGATTATTTATTTATTCAAATCAAACACAGAACAGTTGCTATAATTTCTTTCATTTTTTCACTTTTTTTTTCATTATTTTCAGCTTAAAAACTAGGTAAATAAACAAATAGTATATAATAATAGTAAAACTATATAAACATGTATTAGGCTATGTAAGTATAACAAAGTATATGAGCATAGTTACAGCTTAAAAACTATTTTCATTCATCTCATATACGTTATTGAGCTTTTCCTATTATGCATTTTAGTCTCCCATTCAGAGTTATTATCATGTCATATAAAAATCAAAATAAGTCAAAGTGATTGCTTCCAAACTGAGAAAATTTGAACGACGACAAGAAATATATGATTTATAGGTTATTCATACATTCATATGTATATGGATATATTAAGTATTTGTGATGAATCTTACCTTATGTTACATATACAACAATTTTTTTTCTTTTTGCTGTCATTTGATTGAATATAATCATTTATCTTGAACTAAATTATTGTAAAAGAAAAATAAAATAAAGAAAGCTCTGTCAAATCATATATGTATTTAGAAGCTTTTCTACAATTTTTATAAAAATATAATAAATCCATGTAATACTAACTATACATATACTACATCTGCATATATGTATACTACATCTGCATATAGTATAGTATACATACTTTTGTACTTCAAACGCTCTCTACAACTAAATTATCTCAAAATCCTTGAGATATACAAGAATGAAAAATAAAAAAAAAATAGCAAAATGCTACATATACGTTAAGTATATCATATTAGGTATATGATATAACAAAATCTATTACTAATTCTATATTGATGGCTATTTCGTAAAAAAAGATTTCCATCTATTGTCTTGAAATAATAAAGCATTTTGAAACTAATGAATATTGTATATGAACATGTCAATGTAAATCCGTCTCTTTCTTCTTTTCAAAGCAAATGTTGACGTCATATTAATATGAAAAGAATGATTATTTTTTGAATGATAACATTATTTTTTTAGTTTTTCTTTGAAAGTTCTTTGTGGTATTTTATTTATTCTAATTAATTATTTCATAATAACACAAAGAAAATTATTCTTGTCGACTTTTTACCCATATCGTTTAAGAAAACTGATGACTTTCTTAAATTAGTTAGCATGTCTGCTTTGAGAGGGAAGAAGCAATAGAGCAAATGAGATAAATATAGAGAGGGGGAGAGAGAGAGGGAATAGAGAGAGAGGGAGAGAAAGAAAGAGAGAACAAACATTATATGAAGAAAATGAAGAAAACAGAAGGAGAGAACAGAAGAAAAAGAAAAAGAAGGAGAAGAGAAAGCTTAAAATAGTTGGTAGAGAGAAGTGGGTAAAGCTCGCTTGCCATTAAAAGCTTGTTCTTCCTTGTTTTGTCTTATTCCAATTAAAGCTTAATCTTATCGATATTCATGTGAGATGAAATCGGAAACAGCTTGTAACCTTTAGACTTCATTTTCTTTCTTTAGATGGTTCACCTAGTTCAATCTGTTTTCTCTTTAGAACAAGCATTATCGTCTTACTTGTCAATGACATTCATGCTTTTTCTTGTTCTTCTTTTTCCTTTTCTTTCTCATCTTCTTCTTCTTTTTCTTCGTTTTCTGTCATCTGTCATCATCGTCTTCTCATCAAACGAAAATCTTCATTCTCTTAATTAGCCTATTGCAAAAAGGCTTAAAAGCTGATAGAAGCAGCATATACTTCTGTCAGTACTTCAAACAATTTTACTCAAAAACATTGCTTTATTTTCCTTTTTTCTTCACTTTTTTCGCGTCATCAAACGCATGGCAACAAAGTCTGCAGATGCTACCTGCTTAGACAATCTTCATAAGCTTACCATTGTGAGTTCTATCTACAGGTAGAGATTCTGCATATTAATACCATTGCTACAATCACTACTACGATTACTCCAACCACTACTAATATAACTATTATTATAACAAATTATATTACAACATTTTGTGGTTATTTCTTATTTTCAATTCAAAATCTGTTGCTACACTGATTACTACGAAATCTCAATTTGTATTTGACAAATGTGATTGAAATCTCAGTTTTCTGAAACGGAAGACAAGAAGGGAAAAAACAAAAAAACCCGAATCTCTTCATTATTTGTTGATTGACTTCAATGAAGCTCAGTAATATATGAATTCTAATTTCTTTTTCTTTATTATTGTAAAATGAAAGGAAAAATGGAATTTTTTTATTTGTTTTCATTTTCTTTGTTTCTTGATTTGTCAATTGCTTTCCAATTGCCTGTCTCGTTAACAATTCCGGATGCAGGACATTGAAACTTCTGAAACCGAATTGAACGCCATCGTTCAGAAGCTATTCACACCTTTTATACTCGTCGTCATGACACAATGAAACAAAACAAAATGAGCTTAAAGGACAAAAAAATGTTTGAATTCTATTGAACGTGCTGTGCTTACTTATTCACATGTTTTTCCACGTAAACTCTCATATAGCCTTTCATTTTGCAGTTATTTAGCAAGTTCAACGGTTGTAGAGCAGTTTTTTCTGTTCGAACATTCATCTATTTTTCTATTCATATTACCTTATTCTGCTTGTCTCGTTTCTTTTCATATTTCTTTCTGAATTTCAATTTTTTCCTTAGAAGAACCTTTTTTTTCCATTTCTTCTTTTACTTATTACGTTCCATGGATATCAAATGACCAAAGGTCATATGGATGAAGATGTATGAAGCAGTAGACGAACTCATACTTTCATCTTCATCTTCAGTTCATAAAGGTGAGATTTTTCATATAAGCATTGTATGAAAGAAAATTGGAATGTCTGGATTATTGTTCATCGTTCTTTTCATCAATTTTTATTATTTTTATTATATTTATTAATAATTATCTAAAGATTATTATTAATAATAGTTTCTTTAAATATCTATTTAATATATTTTGAGATCATCTTCAAAGAAACAAAAGGTATTACAGATGCTTATATGTTCACATTCTTCCATGCTCACAGTAAATCTCAAATGGCTTCTGTTTCTTAAAGAATTCTGTTCTTTCTCGTTCTTTCGTTCTCTCTCCTTCTCTTGCGCTCTCTATTCCTTATGGATGACAAGGAAATAAAGTTTGAAATTGAAAAATACTTGAAAGAGTAGGATAAGGAGGAAAAACCTTCTATCAGATATTTAATGAAATTTCATATTTGTCTTTGAATCTCAAGTAGTATATTAAGCTTAGCATATTAAGTTCAAAGCATTTCTCCGATGATGATGAAAAGGTGCCAGAGGGCATCTACCATTTGTTAGAATTTCCTCTTATATACACATACATAGTTCTACACGTAATCTTTCGCCTAGAATATAAAGAAAAACTAAAAACTAGAGCCTTTGAAATAAGCTTCCAACTTATCCTATATAAGCTGAACGTACTTCCATATTTTGTTCTATACTTTTGAAATACACATGTCCACTAATAAGTTATTATTTTCTCTTAATATCAAATGAAAGAAAACTTTTAATATTATCATTCAACTCTTGTAAATTTTATTATTTACATCATTCACCTTTCTCTCTCTCTCTCTCTCTCTCTCTCTTTAGTTTAAAAAAAAAACACCTCTCTAGTTTTAGAGGTATATGTACATGCAAACATCTAATTCGATTCAAAACACTAATGACTATTCCAAGCTTGTTCATCATCAGTTTAAGCTTTTGTCTTGTTCCTATCTCTCTTTCAATATTCACGAAAAAAAAATTTTTTTCTTCACAAAGAATGACGGACGCCCACATTTGGAAGACCAATGACATATTTCGACTAGAGGTAGAGCTTACCTGACCTCCTCAGAAGCTCATTGTTGCGTTTCGAGACTTGGAAGTTATTCTCTAGCTGCTCAAACTCTTCCTATCCAATTGCTCTCGTATTCTCTCAGTCTTATTTCGATGTCTTATTACTCTCTTTCAATTCCTTAATATTTTCTGTATAAATGCATGTACTCTTCCGACTCATCACTTACTCGTCTTCATATTTTTCCATTTCGTTTATTATTCTTTTACAATTGTTTCTCCTTTCCTCATAATGTTTCTGTTGTCTGTTGTAGTAAGTATGTATGATATTCTGCCAATAATAGGCTACCACACAACCTTTTTCCTTAATTATCAGCGCAGCTGTATGATCTTCAAGTGAGCAATGTTCAACTTACACAACTTAAAAAGGCAACTTAACCAAATTTCAGTCTAATTAGCTGAAACAATAGCTATTCAAACAGCTTACATGATCAACCATTTTAATGGAAACAAATACAAAATGTCTTTCTTTTCTCATGATATAACCAAAGCTTATATGTTCTGTTCAATTTCTCAAATGTAGCAATTGTGGTGAGTCTGCGCAACAAGTTTCTGATGAGGCAAAAACGTTTCTGTTGACCACCCTAACCGCTTGGAAATCAGCCTAACCAAATATTCATTGCTTCGAGAAAATCTGCGAACAATCACCAAATTGTCGAAGACAACATGGCAATGTTCTGATTCAATCTTGTCATCTAATTCGTTGTTCTCTTTCCGTTTTAATACAATGTTATAGTATATCTATATAATATATATTACATAGATATGTATAATCCATAATTTTTATATGTAGCTTAATCAATTTGTCAGTAAATGTTAAAAAATCTTTAAGATTATCGAAAAAAGAATTTTGAGATAAAGGTTGTTGTTCCGAGAGATACACATGTACATACACACTCACACTCACACTCACACCGACACACATGCACATAGTGTGTAAGTCCAAACTCTAAACAAGATCTTTGAAATTCGAAAAATTATTTTTTAATAATTAAATAATAAATATTTTAAAAAAATAAAACAAAAAAAAACAATTTACTCTACCAATATTGGTTCTTTTGAAACTTCTACTTGAGCTTTTGTTATTTCTATTCAACATTCATTCATAAGCGATGTATGCTAGTACTCACCACTTGGACGGATTTTTAGCCACCCCTCTCTAAAACCCCCCGGACACAGCCTCATATTTGGCCCATTTGCTCTAAACATAACGTTACAACAGATGAGGACATGCAATTACTTATTAACATCTTCCATTTTAATATTATTCAAATATATTTTTAAGTTTATTTATTTTAAACAATTGAAGTTCAATTGAAGTTTTTTCTATATTTCAGCTTATTCTTAGAGCAGCATTTTTCATTCATGTCCAGCATTTCTTCCCATAAATAGTAGAGAAAGCTTAAAATATTGAGTTGTGCTTTCCTAAGTAAATTTATTTATTAAATCTTTATATAAATAAATATGTTATATAGTTAATATCATTAAAACTATCTAATATTATTTATATATAAAGTTTATTGATATTATTATATACTATATTTATATTTATATATAATATATCTTTTAATTACATAGTACAACCTGCTCTATAATTTATATTTGACCAAAAATAAAATGAAAATGTTATTTCTAATCAAGAAAATCTTAAGATAAGGTCGGTTTTTTCATTCAATTAAAGCTTAATCTTAGGTTTTTTTTTTTGATTTAATGTAATATTCTTAGAAAGATGTAGTCATACTAAACAATCATTTGCTATTTTTATTCATTCTCAAGCATCATTTACATTTGTTTTTTATTTTTTTAAATTGTTTTTGAAAAATAATGTATTTGATGATTATTGTTATGTTAAGATAAGAGTTTTTTTTTGTGATCAATAGTAATAGTTAGCGCCAAAACAGTAACATATTAGCATATTATAAGAAATTTACATAATTAGCATATATGGTATGTGGTTTGAACAGCAAGAACTAGCTGGCTTTTCACTAAAAAAATCTCAAATCCTCTATTGGTGCTAAGGTATTTCTTTAATTTTAAATAGCAAATCGCTTGTTCATAGCCGCTTTTCATTAGCCAAACATTGTTTTGTTTTTTTCGACTTTGTCATTCCATTCTATTCAAAAAAAACGGAAAATCTTTTTGCTGAATGCCTTTTTAACGTTAATTTCTTCTTATTACTATATAGTTTAACTAACTATGTGTATAATTAGAAGAAAAGTATGTATGTATATGAAGGTAATGTAAATTAATAGTTTTCTCTGTTTATTCCCCTTTTCATTCATTCATTCATTCATCTGTCTCAAATCTATGTATTTACTCATTGTAAGTCAGCTGCTTATATGTAACATTGCATTAGATTAGATAGGAATATACCTTGCATAGTTAACTGTAAAACAGCTGACGGTCTATTCAGTTTTAGAGGGAGGATTAAGACGGAATTGACACAAAGAGCAAAACAACTTTGTGCTTCATCTCTCCAAATTCATCTAATTATTAAAATATTTATGATCTTCATCATATATTATATGATATAGTAAAATCGATGAATTATAATAAGTGATTAATAGGTTGTCATAAACAATAATAATTGAAAATACAACTTTTTTTCTTTGTTTTAAAGTTTTTTTTATTAATATTTCTTTTTATTTATATCATATGCGTTCATTATTATTTTTTTTAATATTTGATTAAAATATTAATTTTTACAACAACAAAAAAAATTCATTTTTTCAGACTATGGATCTGCAGCATTTGCTGCTTCTCTGCTGCTATGGTGGCCAGCCTTTCATTGACTTTCATCAGGATATAAACCATAAGTTTACACGTCAAATGGATCCAACTGAGTGGATGGCAACAGACACAGCAGGTATTTTATATATTATATGAACAAATAATAATACATATATCTATATATAGGTATACTGTTAATGGAATCTGAATCAGATGAGAATAGTACATTATCAATACCACGATTACATGATGTTCAATCAGCTGGTACCAATATATCAAACTGTGATTTATTCAATGTAACCTTCATGACAACAGCGGATCAAGCACTATTTCAAGCTTATAAAGCCGATTTATCATGCAGGTATGAATTTTCTCTTTTTACTATTTTCATATTTATATGAATATAGTCTAATATTAACCATGTCATATGAGTAGCTTTTGCTTTCAATTGATTCGTTTCAAGATGTTTTTTATTTATTTTACTATAAGCTTTCACTATATAACATTGAAACGTCTCACAACATCGTTAACTATAATGATTTGTCAGAAGACTATCGTTGATATTATTGAATTGTTCTTGATATGTATCGTAGATATACGTAAGATGTATCAAATCATATTCAATATTAACAGATTGCATCATTCAATTAGGAAAAAAAGCTATTTTTCGCTTCATCATTAATGAAATATTAGGATGAAGTATCATCTGATTTACCAGAATAATTCTCAACATGTTCTCATTTTCATCTAACACCCTTTCGTTTGCTCTATTTGCCTAGATGTAATGTGATAGTTTGTTACAGTAGCTTCAACCTCATCACATTCCTCTGAACTATTTCAGTCTCTCATTCTCTTTTTCTTTGCTGTCTCTCTCTCACTCTCTTCTTGACTCCCTCTCTATTCATTCACCTTTATCGACACGAAAAAACTGACTTTTTTCATTTCATCATCATTGCTCTTACAATCGTGGCATTAGGTCTTCTGATCTGCAGCTTAACCTCCTTAAGATGTGTTCTCATACTGATTCATAAACGCATCTAATGGAGGACGATCGTATCAAAGCACAATTTTTATTTTCCTATTATTCAGTGTTTGAGCTTTTCGTAATTATAATTAATTCTGTTCTGAGTAAAAATTAATTTAATTTTTTTTCTCAATTATTCCCAATTAATTTATATTTCAACTCGGATTCGTCATCTATATTCTATGCTCCTCCCATACCTTTTGTTCACCCTCAGGCTGTTTTGCACTCTATTACAATATCAAATGCTGCTACCACACTCTAACCATCCGGATCATCATTAGCCAAGCCTATCTGTCGCTCCTCCTTCTTCATCTTTTCATTTTCTCAGTTTGCCACTTTGCTGGCTTTTCCTTCTATCTTATTCCTTCTGTCATTTAAGCTACCGAGTTATGTTATGCAGCTGTTTCATCGCAATCAAATGCAGATCTTTCAGATTTAAATTTTTATTTGAAAACAGTTTTCTTCAGCTATATCATCCCTGTATACAGATGATGTGCTTACATTATTCGCTCTTATAAAAACCTTATACTTTCACTACAAAGTTATGCTGTGTTCGATTGGATCATTGAGCTTGTTCGCAGCCCTATAGCCATTTTCCAGCTCTCATATGATGTATTTGCTTTGCTGCTTTACTATTTACATTATTAAGTTTAAAAAGAATCGTTGGTTCATCTTCCTCCCCCACATTGATGATGTTTTTCTAATTTTTTGTCCTTTTTCTTCAAACATTTTTAAGCTATGTATTTTGGCTATTAACCGAAATACACTTGTATAGCCGGAGGGAGAAGGATAATTATCTTTTTCTTATATTATCTAATCAATTTCAGTTTTATATCAATAGATAGGTACATTTATAATTTCTTCGTTCATTCATTCTCTCTTGTTTTACAAGGCTTTATGTGTAATTTCCTGTATACAGCTGATAATCGTCAGTTAATCTGTCGTACTAAGACTTAATGAAAACACAAGCAATTTCTCTTTTACGTGCTTTTCGTCTTCTTCTCTCTGTCTGTTGTAGTCTCTTCCTATTCTTTATCTAGTAGTTTCACGTATTTTCTCTTGTCTCTAGAAGCTCTTCCTTGCTCAACCTCTTTATTCAGATATTTCGTTTTGTGAGAATTTACATTTTCATATTTCTCCACAAGTTTTGGAGAAAACTTCATCATTTGTTATGTATCTACTTTAAATTCTTTATAAAACTCTTCAAATTCGTTTCATATTTTTTCTCTGAACGTCTGCAAAATAATCAGGAAGAATGTTTTTCACTTTAGAAACTTTTTAAAAGGTATTCAACTGATCACTTCCTCCTTCTCAAAGTTTTTTCGCTCGTTTAATACTTTCGAAATACACATGTCCACTAATAAGTTATTATTTTCTCTTAATATCAAATGAAAGAAAACTTTTAATATTATCATTCAACTCTTGTAAATTTTATTATTTACATCATTCACCTTTCTCTCTCTCTCTCTTTCTTTCTCTCTCTCTCTCTCTCTCTCTTTTTCTTTCTCTTCCTCTCTCTCTCTCTCTCTCTCTCTCTCTCTTTCTCCCTCTCTCTCTCCCTCTCTCTCTCTCTCTTTCTCCCCCTCTCTCTTTCTCTATCTAGCTAGTAATGTCTATATTCCCTCTTATTTTTCATCTTCCTCTCTATAGCTTTTTCGGTTTTTCAAACATTTCTCTTTTTTTCGCTTTGATATCTTCTTTTTATTTCTATCTATTTTCATTTTTTCACAAACAGCTATATGTTTATAAAAAAATTTTGCTCACCACATCTGGCGCGTTATGTGCCAAGCTTGTCGCTAGCCAAGAGCACATTTCACTCCTGAGGGCATGTTTTGCCAATATGCTCTCTTTTCAATCACATAAAAAGCGATTTTTTGATGCATTAGAAGAATCATTAACTCCAAGTACATTTTCAAGTTATCATTTTTTAATCTTCTTCATCTATTTTCTGAATTTGAGTAGCTCAATGTACTTTACGGCTCGTTTCACGTGCTTTTGCTCCGCCCACCCAACGAAAATTCTTTACTCCTTTAAAGCTTGACGGAGCCATTCTGCAGCTTAATTCTACTTCAACATTTGCAATATTGTGCCAAGACGATTAAAAAACATAAAAAATATAGTTTGCAAATGAAGACTTCAGTCAAACGTTTTGTCCAACTATTCTGTTCCATTCTTCTGATCTGTATGTGCATTCGCATATATCTTCTCGTTTTATATTTTCTCATTTATCATTTTCAATCGTCACAATATTTCTATTTTCTCATTCTTTTTTTTTCTTTGCTCAATACACAAAAATGGGTTTTGTTGCATCTCGACTTCACTGCATCATGACCAACGCAGCTGCTGAAGAAGCATTGTTTAGCCTGACCCCAGCCATCTTTGTCTTATTGTCGGCTATTCTGTCTGATTTGCCTAAAAAAAGTTTCTTTTTCTCATCTTTCTGTTTCAAATATTCATTTTTCTTTTATATTGAAGAGGAAAAAAAAGGAAAAACAGAAGCTGTTAATGCCTAGATAGTTTATATTATCATGAGAATGTTTTTGCTGTTTGAAACCGGAAAAATGTATCTTTAACAACAAGTATTTGAATTTCGTATTTTGTTGCTTTTCGATGCTTTTCATATTGTATACTACTAAGGTCACATATAACATAACAGCTATATAAAGTCTCAAACACATTGTGAATGTATGAGACATGCGGCTTTCATATATTTTGTTATGTCTATCTTCATATTTTGGCGTCAAAATTCTAATTAATTTACATTTTAGATGTCCAACTGGCACATTCGGTCCATCCTGTGAGTTTCTCGTTCAGTCTGCTGAATCTGCTGCCCTAAAATCAGCTGGTGATTCATTATCATTAACTTCGGATATCAGTCTACAAAAAATATCAATGATTATCGTGCTTGCTGCGGTGCTACTAGCCTTCTTCATCATCACATTCATGGTACGACTTTTTATTTTAAACATAAAAAATTAAAGAAGAAATGACTTCAATGTGAAGGCTTAGTTAGATGACATTGGTAGGTAATATGAAGAAAGAAGTATGGAGCTTTCGAATCACTATGTAATCACTTCATATTTCTATTTTTCCCACGCATCCTTATTCAAGTCTATTCGATGATTCTTCTACAATACTTCTTGTCAAGATATATCTTCTTCTTCTTCATTTTTCTCATAAAAACTACGTATGCAGATGATGAATGATATAGATTTCGTTAGGCAAATACTTGATGATGTGAATATAAAACGAACAGATTTTATGAATCAAAAAGCTTGAGAGAAAGCCTGGATTGAGGTTACGCCGATTCCCATGACGATTCTATAAAGAATGCATCCTTCAGATAATTCATAAAGAAAAAGGCGGAATGATGAAAATTCTAATTTCGAAATGGAATATTTGCTGCATATATTGCAAACGTTTTCAGCCAGATTTTGTTATTGCTATTGATTTCAAATTTAATTTTCTTTTTAATGAAACCAATCAGCATATTTATAATGAGCCTCTCATGCTTGATCACTTATCATATGGTGTAACTTAACTTTTAAATGTAGCCTCAGGCCATTATTCTATAGTTATCTTATGCATTGCTAATTCATTGAAGCCTACAGCAGAGTCTTTTGCTTCTCTGTCTCAAGGCTTCCTCTCCAGATCGATGAGCTATAGTTAGTTCGTTTCGACTAAAAACAGACTGAGTATAAGAGCTGAGCCCTTTTCAGTTTCGACTTCTCTCTTTGCCCGCCGTCGCTGCCGTTGAGCCGAGCATGCCACATCGTGCATCCTGCTTCTCTGTTCTCTCCAACATTCACATGTTGACTTGAGATCTTTTTTATGTTGCTATTACTTCTGACCAAACCCCGCCGATGTCCCAGCCGCAGACCTCTTTTCTCGTTTCTCTTTCCACACATTTCAATAGCTAGCTGGATGTAGCTATACACATGTTTCTTATTTTGCTACTGACCTATTATAGAAACATTATATAGTTAGCATGAAATCTATATAATCTAAAATCTAGCTATGAAACACATGAACATGTGGCTTCCAATAGTTTTTCTTTCATTTTTTACACTATAAACTCTTTACGTTGTATGCTTCATCATTAAGTTCATTCTAAGTTGAAGCACAACATATGTAAATACCTGACTTTTCGTCAGACATTAATTTCTTCGTAGTTCCCCCCCCTTAACATATGTTTTTTGAAGTTCATAGATGATTTCGTTGGTGTACTCGTTGAATGCTGGTTTAGTTTATGAATTTCATCATCTCAGCTCGTTTACAAGAGCAAAGAAGGTTTTTTCATTGATTTGAGGATTTTTAGCATTAATCCTAAACCTTGGTTGATTCGGCAAGATTGATGGCTTTTACTCACATTACCCATTTAGCCGCAATCCAATATATCGCACGAAGCGGTTGCATTCTGAACTGTTTGATTACCGGCGATTATAGGGCTGTTAGTTTTTGCTAATCCCTATATCCTCATCATTCGGAAGATCTACAGCTTTCTAGGTTCACGTCGTTCACAGTTGTTATGCAATTGTCGTCCCCATAGGTTTTGAAATTTTCATAATCTTCACGTTGAGAAAGAAACATGATTGTTAGTATGAAACAAATCTGAGTCATAACCGATAAGATAAGTATGTTCTGACGTTTCATCAGCTGTTTTGAAGTATTTTTTAGATTTTTGAGTCAGTTGTCACGTCGATGTTCGAGTTAAAGCAACTTTACTGATCAACTTCCTAGCCATTTATCTTAATCATCTCTTTGATAAAATATGTTTTTCCAAATGTTAATGTCTTAAATCAAAGTAAAATGTGTTCTGTATTCCCTGAGTGAAGTTAAGAAAGAAGATGAAAAAGAAGAAGAAGAAGGGGAAAATGAGCTTTGGAATCGTTTGCAGCTCTTCCTTATTTACTTCTTTTCTTTTAAATATTTTGAACTTCAATATGAAGATATTCATAGATGCAAGAAACAATAAAAATCTTTTTAAATGCATAAAAGAGAATTGTGTCAGAGGTGATGTGATAGTAGAAGTTTGCAGGGACGTAAGTAGACTCATGTATGTTGACATAAACCTGTGACCATTATGTCAGTTTTATCGTTTTTGCTCGTTTTTCATTATTAAAATTCATCATTTCTTTTATAATAAGCATAATTTATATAATATATTTAATTGAAAAGCTAGCTTTAACTATATTTGTATGAGATATACATTATTGAAGCTTCAATTTTTTTATATTTTGTAGATATTCATAGTTAGCTGTGATATGACTTAGTAAAGGGCATATAAAACATTAAACTGTAGTTGTTTTACATGTTTTGTTGTTTCGAATGGTGTTGAAGTTACATCCTCCCTTTCCTAAGTGTCTTTTGAATCAAGTTCTTCTGCTCAATGCTCAGTGTTCAATATTCAATTTTTTTCAAATTCTTCTCAAGTTGAAAATAAGTTTTTGATTATGTTTAACAGACTGATTTCATATGATTTTATATTTTATTCATTAATTATACTAGTATAGATGATAAATGATAGTTCAAACATTTGAACGAGCTGCGAAATGGTCTTGGAGCTATTATATGACGCTCACTTATGATTGAACTGATCTCACGTGGGCATTTTAATTGCAAAACTTGGTAGAATGATCTTATTAAACTTGGAAAGTTCCAACTAAAAATTGATTCAATCTTTAAATATGACTCGTAAGACAGCTCTTACATTTCTCGTGTCACTGTTGACCTGCTCCAGCATTAACACAACTTCCTTTTTTGTTCCTTTAAGCTTTAGGTTTTTACTTTTTATGCTGTATTGGCTATAAAAGAATTCTCTATTCAAATCTTTAAGATCACTTTCTTTGGCAATATTTTTCTTTGTTTTATTTTGAATGAAAGATTGCTGCTTGAAAGAATTCTATGATGAAAGATGAAATAGCAAAAAGCTCAACAACTTTAGCTGGTCTCATCTACTAAGCTACGCATGTTCTTTATTGATTTTCTCATTTTTCCTTTTATGCCTTGAGGCAATTTTCTGATGGCAGCTCTTATATACAAGCGTGGAGTTTGTGAGAAAACATAATGCACAAATGAGAGAGCATGTCTCGGCTGTCAGAGAACACCAGACGAGAAAGAATTGCTGGGTGGGCTGCGGGGCTTTATGTTTCAACCAGTTATTAGTAATCTATAGCACATATGTCTACGCATTTCTTCGTCTATTCATATCTAAAAAAAAGCTATTTTTGGATTTTTCAGTCTATTCTGATAAGGTCATAGAAGTGAATATGCCCGAGGGTATGTTGACTAAATGTTTGCTCAGCACTATTTTAAAATAGAATAGTATGAATAAAATGCGGAAATTGTTTCAATTCCAACGATATTTGAGATCAGTTCGCAGTTTTAACCTCTTTATTCCTCTATTGATCACGATCATGCCATGACAATGAGATTCGTTGGATCGGCTTTTGTAGATCAAGCTGCAGGATAAGCCTGAAAGTAAGAACTTCATCATGGCTCTTCATGGCTTTTTTTTATTTGTTCTTCAATGCTGCCATCTGATTGTTCGAGCTCTTCAGATAACAAGCTACTTGCAGACTTGTTCATCCATGCTTTTTCTCTGTATTTCTTGTTTGAAAGCAATCACGTTTTGCTCAATTTCTAGCATTTTCAATTTTTTTGTCGAAACATCCAACTAAGCCAATGTGTCTTACAACAACAAACAACATGTCTTTCTGATGTTATATTCTAATCTTTATGAACTTTATATTTATCTTCAATTCACTATATGATGATCTATGATTACTGATTTTCAGATGGTTCGTGGTTGCTTCTGTGATTGCTTTGGGCCGTTCTCTCTTACGTACTCTAAGGCTGGACAGGAGCCATATGATAAGCCACTTGACCCTCGCGATGTTGAGAAATGCCTCCGAAAATACCGTCAATATGAGGCTGAACAACAGATGGCTGTACGTTTTCTCTTTATTTATTTCATTTGTTCATTTATGATAAATATACGAATAGTTAATTTACATTTATTATAGATGGACCAAAATCGTCCACTAGTTGCTACAATCAGTTCAAGTTATAATGCTTACAATCCCACAACTATTGGACCAACTGCTCCAGTACCACCACCAGCAACGGTACGTAAACTTTATTCGATGTAGAATAATCTGATATTTATTCTTTAAACTTACTATTCTTTCTAACTGTTGTTTTTCAGAATCCACAATATAGGCCATCGTCGCCACCACCATCATACAGTTCGATTGCTGGCAGTCAAGATCGATTGCCAACAACCTCAATTTGATATTTTCATATAATTCAAATAGAATATTCATTTGAATATAATGAAAATGGAATTACAGTTTACAAACAAATCAGGAAAAATTTAATTTCTCTCTCTCTTTTCTCATTTCTCCATATATATATATGTCTTTTTCATATTTGCCATTCATATTATTTAAATTTACTTTTATAAGTTAAGATCAAGTATCTCTGTACTATATATATATAGATTAGAGATTCTTCAATCAGAATTAGATTATAGATATTCTTATTCAAATCTTTATCTATATATTATATGGATATATAGATCAGAATTGTTCAGTATTATAAACAGCACTGATCATTCTGTCCTTCAGCTTGTTTCCCATGCCCCCTTATAAGTCTAAGCTTCATCATGCCTTCCTATCTACAAACTTAGTTGCAACTCATTTTGTGCTAATACAACGTATTTCAATTTCCCGGTTATGACAGTTCTATGCAGATTTTGTTTCGAAGACTTCTAAAATACTTTCATCTCGGTTCATGATGTTGCCTCAAATAAAAATTTATGAGTTCAATCCTTTCCCCCTTGTCCCCCCACCCCTTGATGCAATTCACATGATCACCTTTTTATCTTTCCCTTTAAGCTCTATTGAGAATAGTAAAAAGTTGTAAAATACATCTTATTCTATTAATATTGCTAATATTCAATTTTATTTTATTTTCTTTTGTAAATTTTTTTACTCAAACAGCTTGAAATTTATTACACACGTTCAAATTAAAGCTTTAAAAGATAGTTAAGATGTATTTTACTTCCAATATACATAATTACATTACCGCATTTATACTTTTTTGAGCTTAAAGCTCTATATCCTGTGCCATTTTTTTGTTTTTATTGTGCTGATGCTTCAATTTGAACTTATTGAAGTTCATTGGAAAAAATCTAGTCATGTTGTACATAATACAATTTTATTGTTTTTTTTTTACTTTTTTTTCTAATAAAATGATTTTTTCTATATTTATGATTAGAAATGTATAAGTTTAAGGAAGACATACAATTATATTTACATCAGAATATGATGAAATATTTAAAAAAAAAGATAACAATCATCACATAATTACCATCGAGAAAAATTTGTTATCAAACTGTTTGGATGCTGAATAGAAGAGATAAAAAGTAAGTTTTAATCATATATAAAAGTTTCAAAGTTGTTTATAATCATTATAATTTTATAAATATTTCACATTACCTTCTTAATATCTTTTTTTTCTTCTTTTTACCTCTCTAACTCTCTCTCATCTTTTCTAGCAGTACTCAGTATCCCCTTCTCTCTCTCTTTCCTTCTGAGTCCCACTCTTCTTCTCTTCCTCTCTTTTCAAATGTTATTTGTTATCAACGTTTTGTGTAAGCTGGTCTGGTTGTGAATCATATACACATGTACATACATGTCTATTCCACGTCTTGAGAATTCTTGATTTCATATTCGTTCATCTATACTATATCTAATTTTTAATTAAAAATATTTTTTAATGTTTAAATAGAAAAATATTTAAAATTAATATTCAGATGAACTATTATCTATCGTTTCATGCCAATTTAATAGAGAAGAGTTGTACAGTAGAAAAACAAAAATTTGCTTGCTTCTTCAACTGGTAATGCTTGCTTTTCTATTTAGAATTTCCTTCATTTTCTTTCTTCTTTTTTCCGTAAAGGATTCCGTTTTTCGAATATGATTTCGTTGGAATCTCTGTAGTACCACTTGTTGAAACGAGCCAATCATGGAACATTAAAACTGAAATAACATGTGATACTGCTTACTCATCTAATCATTCAACTAAACGTCTTCATCTAAAAGTAAATTTTACAACATCTTATTCGTTCATTATCATTTTATTCTTTTTTTAGAGTGAAATTGTTGAATTTTATTCTGATTCGCTTGAAAATGGATCACGAGATCACAAACTGCTAGATTTGGACACAATTGAGGAAGGTGATAAGAAAGGAAAACATTCTGATATTTTGTATTTCAAATTACGAATCACTATAATTGAAGTAAATAATTTGTAAGTTTAAAAATATATTTCTTTAAAATAATTAATCTAAAATGATTCTATTCTGAAGACCAGATATGAAGTACTTTGATCCATATGTCAATCATGCGGATATCATTTTAGAAGTTGATGGTATTTCACTATATGCTAATAAATCAGTAAGTTTGACTTTGAGTTTGACAGTGAGAATACTCTATGATATACATGAACTAACTAACATTTGACGTGTTGTATTGCAAGCCAAGCGTTAGAACAATAAACCTTAGAACTAACTGTATGTGTGTGTGTGCGTGTGTTTGAAGTCTTCTGCAAAAGGACAATCACAAACTTCGAGATCTTTAAAAGTATAAAAATCTTATTTTTCTTACAGAGCTTATGCTATCATTCGCCTGTTTTTAAAGAAATGATAGATAAAGCATGTGAGTCATATACTATACTAAAAACTATATGTATACAAAGTATAATTTGTAGGTAAACGAAAAATTTCTAACATTTTCTCTGGTGGAATTAAGACGATTCAATTGAAATATGAAGATGCTTCATCGATACTGCACTTCCTTCGAGCTCTATATGAATGGGATTATGAGTTATCTGGTAATTTTCATTGAAATATGACACATACCTATACTTTCCCATATTAAAACAGAAAAAAATATTCGGGAAATACTTCATTGTGCAATCAGATTTCAAACTCGAACTGTTATCGAACGATGTGAACAATTCATTTTACATAAATTACAAGAAGAAGCCAACAATGAAAGAGCAAGTGGTAGACGAGTCTTTGCTACTGATGAAACTATCTACAGAGATATCTTGGTGAGCTTCATCACAAATTCAATTGGTACGTGTATGTTTTACAGAAAAATTGGTTTTTAACTAATTTGTTCACTGGTGAACGAGCAGGAAATTATTCAAAAGTTGAATGTTTAATAGAAATTATATGTTTTGTTGGTTCAGTATCAATGATGCATCTACTGGTTTGTAAAGTAATTTAGTTCTCTTCCTAATTAGAAATTTCAGGAAAAATGTGCAAAAGTTTTAGAAACAGAAGATGAATGGAATTTATTAGAACGTAGTGCAAGCTATTTAAAATTAAGCAATAGCATTCAAGATTTTTGTAAAATATCATTTCATAAGAACACAAATAGAGGTCTAACACCATTCTCAGTAATCTACTTAGACAGTAAAAAACGATTATAAAGTCTATTCAATATGTATAGTTAGTTAGTTGGAAACCAAAATGAATATATCGCATTGTTACATGTACAAATTTATTTTTCTTTATTTATTATAAACTTTTGTTGCTAAAAAGTTTTTAAGTCATGTTTTCATGTTTACATAATTCTTTTAATGTCAATAATAATAAATATTTTGTTATCTTTAGATTACATTATATACTTTGTATTTAACTGATATCGCTTACTTTAGTATAATTATGCTAATCAACTTACGTGTCACGCACACGCACACGTGAACGTCTCATTCTAATATGAGCAGACTGACGTAAGCGGTTGTATTTCTCATTCTGGCATGTGAGGTAAGTGCAATTTTTAATATTTAAGTTCAGTTAAATATAATTTAAGTAAATATATATGTATATATTATGAAAATTGGTAATCTTATCTTATATATTACTATATACATGCAAATAGAATCAAAGATGATGTACAATAAATGAAACCAGGCACCAATGTAGCTTAATCAATCTTAAACTACAAAACGATTAACGAAAATAGAACTTTCTTTCAAATAATATAACAAATGAGCTAGTCTAGTTTCATTTGCCTATCTGTGCTTGTATGTATTTCCTTGAATAATAGAGGAAAATGAGAGAAGCATTCATTGTATTTTTATATTCGGTCCTTCCAAACTTCACTATAATCTATTTGTAATCTTATCTTTTTTCATATCAGGATCATTCATTGTTAAGGTACTATATGTACATCCATCTGCCCTTCGACCCTCAAATAGTAATTAATTTGAAATATTTTCATTGAAGCTCACTTAGTAAGATGCATATGCACATGCAGGTATGCTCTATGCTCATCTAATATTATATTTGATTCTCATATATCTATGATTGAAAATATATTTTATTATCTATTATAATTATTTACTATAATATTTACTTATTATTTTATATTTTATTTATTTTATTCAATCAGTTGTTATTTCGAAAATTTGCACAGAACAACACTTCCGTTGATCCAACAAAATGCACAGATGGTTATGGCGTGAGTGGTGGTGATAAGCAACGATTGACACTCTTCGATCTGGCCTCCACGATATTTTGCATCGTCCACCCCATCAGACCATTCACCTTCTTAGGCTGTTATCCTTCATGTTATTCATTTATTAAATTATTTATTCATCATATTCACATATTTTTCATGTTTAAAGCTGTTTTGTTTGTAAATCTCTAAAAAGCAATGATCATTACTGCTTGATTAGATTAGTTGCAACTTCGAAATATACCGAACTTCATTTCGAATTTTCTGTTCAAATTTTAGATGAATGAATCACGTGCATATACATGTGAATAACATAAATTTGCATATGTTATCAATAGCCTTATCTATATATTTATGAATAAATATGAATTTAAATAACTATTTGATCCTTCAGATCACTTCTTCATCTACTTCATTTTCTCTTTTTCCCAACAAAAATGTATTATTATCATTGTTCCAAATAATAAAATATTCTCTCCAGGTTAAATCCAATGGCTGTCGGTCATCAGGTTAACTTTCCTCTTTACGAGGACTGGCTGGAAAAGCTGCAACATCACCACAATGACAGTGCATATGAATGGGTATACCAGCAACGTGATTTTCCATTTAACAAACTCAGAACTCCAAATCCTACTAATAGAGACTTGAAGCATATCCGTCAATCAGTTATGAATTCAAGTAGAGTACAGGTACATTTAGCAATTTTCCAATAATTTTTCGGAAAAAGCTGGCTTTTCGCTGATAACCATTTTCTGGTCTTTGATAACCTTTTCTAATTCTTAGTGGTAAAATCAAGATTATCGGAGAGAAATGTCTTCAGAAAATGATTGTTAAAGTCAATCTACCACATTATCTTATGTATATGTTCTAATAGATAGTTATTTTTCTTATCAAAAAGTTCACAATGTGCTTCTGCCAGGAACTGTATTTATTAATTTCTAAAAAGCATTTGAAAGTTAACATCATAAGCATTCTTTCAGGAAGCTATAACGGCTGAAACAGAAACAAGGCAATGCTCCAGAAAAGAAGTTGTAGCAGAAGTCGAGGAGATATTGGATATTATGTCTCATAAGTTCGATTTGTTTTATGTCAGATTACTAGGCTGGGCTGTTGCTACTGGCCTACGGGTATGTACTATCAGAAGAATATATAAACCAAAAAATAGTTCATTTTAGGATATATTTGATTCAATTTATGTGAATGCTGAACAAGCTAGAAAGATTCGGGAATTATGTAAAACCAGTTCAGTAGTGTTTATGCCTTCTCATAGAACATATCTAGATTTCTTATTATTATCACTCATCTGTTTTGAATATGTAAGTTCATTTGAAGTATAATACTAAAGCTTCTTTATCGTTTTCTTCAGGAAATTCCCCTTCCGGCTATTGCTGCTGGAGCTGACTTTCTCAACAGTCCATTTATGGGTGCTGTATTACGACGTTGTGGAGCTTTCTTTCTTCGACGATCATTTGGAAATGTTAGATAATCATAGTTTTTAAAGTTAATTTCTTATAACATATTTCTTTTAGGATCGACTATACTGGGCTGTTTTCTCTGAATATGTTCAAATACATCTCACTGATACTGATAGAACAGTCGAATTCTTTGTTGAAGGTACTCGTAGTCGAGTTGGAAAAAGTATTCACCCCAAATACGGCTTATTACAAATCGTCTTAGAACCATATTTAAGAGGAAATATTTTTGATCTTGTAAGTTTCAACAATTATTTTACAGTAATCATATTGATATTCTTTTTCAGACAATAGTTCCTGTAGCTATGAATTACGATAAAATTCTGGAAGAAACCTTATATGCTTATGAGTTGTTAGGTTTTCCCAAGCCAAAAGAATCTACTTCAGGTTAGAATTGATGCCAAGTTGATCAATTTTAAATCTTATGTTATAGCATTATTCAAAGCACGTGATGTTTTCAAAAAGAATTTTGGAAAATGCTTCATCACTTTTGGAGAACCAATTTCTCTTCGTGATATGTTTGGAAATTCTTTGTATAGATCAAGCTTTGTTAGCCAGGTAATTGAAATTTTGAGCTTCATTAGCTTGAATGAGTTTCGTTTCAGCCTGATTCTCAATTTGTTTTGGAAGAGAACACTAAAAAAATCATTCGCAGATTTGGTCATCAGATCGTGAAAGCTAACGATAACAATTCCATTATCACTGTCTGGCCTATCGCATGTACAATCATGCTAAAAGTAGGCGTTTTTTGAGCTTTCAAGTTTCAAAAATAGGTTTTCAGTTATTAGATCATAATGATGACCAAATATTCCATTATTATGATATTCATTATCAAGTTAAAGATTTGATAGAAGTACTTAAACTATTGAATATTGTTGTTAATGTTAGCAAAACATTGGATGAAGATTTAAGGTGTTTCATCTAATATTTCGAATTTCTCAATTGAGTTTCTAGATATTACATCAGTCTTCATGATGATCTCTTCCATCCGATGAGCATGGAAGGTAATTTCCAAATGCGTTTGAAAGATTTCCCTGTTGAGAAACCTGGCTATGTTGAGAAAGACATCATGATGAGAGCAGTATCACGCCTAATTCTCACAACATATTCTAATGTGGTGAGTTACATGATTAAGTTGTAGAATTCAAAGTTATTTCAATCATTCAGATGATACATGGAGTTGTTGAAGCTGGATACATTGCTGCCATTATACTTCAGCTGGGACTGAAGAATATTTCGGATATTAAGAAGAAATACTTGTAATATATTATTTTTAAGAATATTCTTTGACATATAGAAAGCTTTTCAGAGAGCTTGTACAAATTTTGAAGCGAGAATTTGTCTTTGTTCCTGGAGACGAAGACAAAATGTTTGATGAAGCTCTATTGAAATTACAAAATTCATCAATAATTCAAATACAGCTGGATACTATTAATGTAATAAATATGAATAATTTAAAAACACTTAAAGATATTATAATGGTTAGTTATAACAACATTTTTTTTTCTTTGAATATATTCTTCATCTTTCAGCCATATATTTGTCAGTTTACTGTAGTTCTTTCAAGCATTTTAGATGCTAAAAGTGATTCTTTGAGCGTTCCATTCTTGATTAGAACCGCACAACAAGTATTTCTATGATTGAAATTACAAATATATTTCATATTTCTTTAGGAAATTGCTCGAAGATACGAGTTAGGTGTTGGTATTCCAATTCGCCTATCATTCTTATCCATAGATCCTATGAAGAACACATTCCACACATTGATTGACATGAAGTGCTTAGAAAGAGTGGTAATATAATAGAAAAAAAGTTAATTTTTCATAATTTTTCATTTTCAGGGTAAGGAATACCGATTGAAGGTATCCAAATTGAAACAAGTTTATAACAAAATAGTTCAATATACGGGCCAACCACATCTTGAAGATTTTATTATGGAAGAAGCCAAATTATAAGAAAAAGAAGAAAAAGTGTTTACACGACAAAAAAAATAAAAAATAATTTGTTTTCCTAATTAGCATAATGAAAAATACATGTTGCACACTGACGTATGATTTCACGTGATATTTTACACCTTCATTTTCGAAAAAGCATTGAATGAAATCGGTTGAATATCAAAGATACGAAAATTATTTATTTGTACACATATAATTATTTATTTTTATATATAAATACAAGGTTTAACTTGAATAGTTTATAAGTAAAATATAAGCTGAAAGGCACAATTGTTTTTAAGTGTTAGATTTGGCATGAAGCATGTCTTAAGACCATGCAGCTTTAAGCTGATCAAAGTAAACGGCTGTTTCATCAGCAGTCTAAATAGATTGGAATGGTTTGATTAATCTAACTGCAACACTACTTTCACCTTTACCGTTACAACCCTTCCGTCTAGATCAACTATTTCAACAGGTTCATCCATGTGCTTTCCGGAACCATAAAAAGTGTTGACAGCTAGAAATGTTATTTTTCAAATTTGATTTTCGTTTGTCTTTGCATACTCTCCTGATAGTAGCGTAGTATTCGAAGCTTCAGTTTTGGATGATAGTATGATAAAGATAAACAAACGGTAAATGCACATGTAGCTATTCCAACATCAAATATGAACCCAGTAATCTTTTCCATCCATACATTCAGATAAATGAATCTGAAAATGAGAGAGGAAATAGTTTTGACTTTAACTATATATGAAGAAAAAAGTGAGAAAGAGAAAGAGAGAGAGAGAGAGAGAGAGAGAGAGAGAGAGAGAGAGAAATGGATGTAACCTTGAAAGTGCATAACCGACGAATGAAGTCAAGCATATGATGCTTTGTATAATCATGAAGAAAAAGCATTTACTTAATGCCAGTGATGTTATAACATTTTCTCTTAACTATAATAATAGTATAGTTAATACAATTTTTAATAAAAATATGTTACTTGATACACATGGCCAACAGGCAGTTCACCACGGTGATTATGCCAATTTCGGTAGTTCAAAGTCCGAACAAAGAACATGACCTAAATGAGCCTTAGAAGAGATCGAACTGACTACAGCCGTTTCTTCCGGCTTTTTATCGTTTTTTTTGCAAAAATTGTATTGAAAACCATTAGATGTTTCATTTTTTTACTTCATATACATACCACTGTTGCTGAGATGATGGGGAATGTTAGAGCTCCAACAATTAGAAAACGTGATACAGGGCCATCTTTGTATTTGAAAATCACAAAGCAAACAATAATCCACTAAAATACGATTATAACATTGAAAAGCATATAATTAGAAAAAAATTTGAATAAAGGTAATAAAACAAACCAAAATTGAGATCGACGAAAGAACAATCATGCCATGATTTTCAGCTTCATATCTATCTGCTCTAATGGTAGCAACTAGACGTTCAATTGCGATCAGAAGCAAATGTATTCCTCCTGGAAAAAAAAATGTTTACAATCTAAAAAAGAAATGCGATAAGATATTCATTATGTAGAGGTTTTGTTGAAAAGTTTTCGAAGATGAAGAGAAAAGATGTGATTGAATTACTTGTCTAACACATCAGAAATCAATGCATTTATAGTAGATTTGTTTTATTTTTGGAAATTTATATTGTATAATAGCTATCTATTCATAATATTATTAGAATTTAGTAGTTTATCAGAGATTAGTAAAAGTAAAAGAATGTAAAATTCTTTAGAAAACTGACCTATACACATACAGCTATCGCGCAATTTGAAAATAAACTCATAGTCCAATGTTTCTTCTGGTAATTCTATCAAAACAACAAAACAATAGGGTATACGGATTATTGATGTTGTTATTAGAGTCAATATGAAACTATAGAGTATGATATGAAGATTCACATGTATTATGTGAGGTTTTGCTGCTTGAATGAGGAAGAACACAGCAACAATCATTGAAGCAGTATGAACCACAAGCTCAATTCCCATGAAAACTCGATAGAACATATATGCTACAGGATCTTCTGGTGCTACCACATACGATGCGCCAGAATCTTGAAAAAGCGGTGAGCTGTTTGACATGTTCAGATAAAAAAGCTTGCAAAGCTTATTCGGCTATTGCACTAAGCACGCGGCTTGGCAGCGCAGAAATCTTCAAAGAATATTCTTTAGATATTAATAGGTGTAGATACAGCTTGCTGAGAAAAGAGGAGAAAGAGATTCTTGTAGTGTTGGTCCTTGTGGTGAGATGAGTAAAATTCGTAGTCAAGGAGTCTGAAAATAAAGATATTGGAAGAAGGCTGAAAGCTTAAGAGAGAAACATACGGAAAGCATAGTAGTATATATACAAAGGAAGAGAGAGAGAGAGAGAGAGAGAGAGAGAGAGAAAGAGAGAGAGATTGAGAATGAGAGAGAGAGGAAGAGAGGGAGATAGAGAGAGAGAGAGAGAGAGAGAGAGAGAGAGAGAGAGAAAGCGAAGAGTAATTTTTGAGCTCGGCATTATGGATATTTGCCTGACATGGATATGAATCAAAGTGAATGAGAAGAAACATAATAAGAGAATGAAGCTCTTCCTCATCTATAGTATTCACTCAACGAGTATTTCTAATAAATCAAATGGATTTTATGCATCACTAATTTTTCAGATTATTCTAGGATCTTAAAGAATATTAGAAAAAAATAATCTATTTGGCATTCGATTCTTCAGATATTCTTAGACTTTACATCGAAATGCTGATCATCTCAGCATACTTTGTAACCAATTAAGAGATATATGAACAAGACAAACTAAGAAAATGTGAACCGTAATGAAAGGAATAGAGTGAAGTACTCAACTGATCATACTTGATGAAAACTTTTTATTTCATAATCTCAGCCTTGAGATAACAGATATCAGTCTGTAGCAACTAAAGAGAAAGGATGAGAAAGAGATTTTGCTTATCCAGACAGAAGCAAAGCCATTTCTAGATGTTTCACATCGACAAGCACATCACGAGGATCCTATATAATGACGGCCAGAAGTACAGAAAGCTGCTTCTCAGTGTTTCTTCCCACATGCATTTGACAAAACGAAGGGATCCGGACAGCTATATGGCCTACAAATTGGTAGTTTGCATAGTATTCTTTGCATTAGTTGATTAGCTATGTGACTAACTATCATAAGTATGAAAATTATAATTAAAGTTTCAATAACACAAAAAATGTTATAAATGGCACATGTTAGCTTAGTCAGAGAATATTGATTAATCAAAATTCAATTGGAAAGTTGGCCATGTGTTACCAACCACAGTTTCAGGCAACAACCATGATACAGAAACAAACAAACAAATACAAGCTATGAAAGCAAGTGAAAACGTAATGCTGCTCCTGTTTCTACTTAAATCAGCAGCAATAACAGACGTATCAACAGCCATAGCTTGTAGCATCAGATATTTACGGCATCCACCTTCCTATTAGTAGTAGCTGTTCTTATAGTTCTCCAGCTGAATGTAGTGAATATTAGTAATTGCCATAAACTATGCTGACGTCACTGTTTCACACATAATGAGCTTCAGACTAAAAGCTAGGCATAAACATGCTGATGGTAATAATTTCCAAGAAATTTGCAAATTGGGCAGTTGTTTTTGAAAGGATTTTCTTAGAAGATAATGTGAATATAGAACATCAGGTTTTGAAAATTTTCTGAACCATATGGTTCTCACAACATCAATCTCGGAAAAGCATTGAAACAAGAGTCCATTTGATTCATTGATTAATTGATTTAAACGTATTAAACCAATTTTTCCTGAATTCAATAAAAAACATTTATCTTAAAATAGATTTATGTAACTGTTTTCAAATCTCTGCACTTGGCCACTTGATTTAGACCAAAAAATTAAACATTTTCTACATCTGTTTTTAGAATAAGTGCTACCAGATTATGATGAACATAGCTTAAAATAGAATATCACGTCAAAAATAAATAAAATGTTTCAAGAATTTAAACAAATTTTGAATGTTTCCCAACGTTAATTAATAATTACAGTTTAACACATTTCAGATAATCAAAAATTCACATAAATCAAAACAGAGGCTATTTTAAAACGTTTTCAAAGAAAATATAAATGAAGCAAAAGAATTGCCCATGACAGGAATCGAACCTGTGTCACCACGGCCACAACGTGGGGTACTAACCACTATACTACATGGGCCAATAACATCCATTGCCGATTGCTAACATGAACTAGTTGACGAGTTTACAATATGAGTAGCATATAAATAAATAAAAATTCATTATGAAATCAAATATAATTCACAAGATAGCATACATTTAATAATATGAATTCAAAAAAATTCAAAATAGTAACTAATGAACTTGTTTCAAGTTAGAAATTGTGTTCGAGACATTTCAAATACTTTTTCAACTATAAGTAAAAAGTTAAAAAATGTATTCATAAATACAATAATATACTGATAATAAAAATGTTTTTAGTTTAATTTAAGGAAAATTTTAAAAAGGTTTTGAAGAAAATAATGAGAAAATTGAACTTTTAGGTCCAAAATTGTTCATAATGTCATCATCATAACAAACAAAAAACATTTTTCATGTAATACATATCAAAGTCTAATATACAAATATGATTTGAAATATTAAAAAATTTAATTATTTTAGAGATCTTGTAGTTGTCGAGCAATATCTTTAGCTATTGCATAATGGACAATTGTTGATGGATTCCATAAATCATGATAAGCATATCGGAATGGCGAACGAATGCTGAAAAATCAAAATTATATTCATTATAATGAATTATCCATATTCTTTTATGAATATGTTAAGCGTGTATATGTAGTTTAAATAAAAATTTCGAGCTTTTCGTTTCAAATTTGCAACATAATCTATTAGTATTTCGACAACTTTGCATGATCTGTGAGGTAATAATACATAATAAAGAATTGTATTGAATAATGATAAAAAGTCCTTGAAGAACGAAATGTTAAATGGAATGTTTAGGAAGAAAACATCTGAAGCTGAAACATCTAATTTATCTCTTCATTTTGCTTTTGGAATATCTCATTAGCTTTTCAGAAAAGGACCAACTTTTTGACGTCAATTGATAAGATAATTAGCATATTATTTCATTCGAATGGTTGACGTGAAATGAATCACTGACGTGAAATAAAGGTTTATTTTCATTTTTAAAGCATAGTTCGCGGTTGTGTTGTATTTGTTTTTTTCAGAAAGAGAGAGAAAGAGAGAGAAAGAAAGAGAAAGAGAGAGAGAGAGAGACAGAGAGAGAAACGAAGAGTTTATCTTATATTATCTCACAGGGAATTTTCTGTTTTTTTTCAAAATTCTTTCTATATCATCAAAGTTTATGAAGTTTATAAAGTTTTAGAAACTAATAAGCATCATTGTTATAAAAATAAAAATTCTCATCAAGCATATAATTCATGAAAAATATTTTAAAATGCTTATTATTAGTATATTCGTTGGGTAACTTTATAAATATGCATATAAACCTATGTAATTTAGCTCAATTTAAATTTCTTTTCTTTTTTTCTTGCTATCTGCATGAATCATATGGCTATGAATCATGTGATATAATAATATAATAAATGTGATATACCTTGTATCAGCTGAATGGTGTGTAAATGGCTGTGTTGTATTCAAATTATATGATGTTGAGAGTATTATAGAGTTAATATCTATATATTGAACATTCAAAGATGGAGACATTCGTCGAACACCCAAATCTCCATCCAGTACAAGTTGAGCTAATTTCTGAATAAGTGTCCAATTATTCTTTATATAATCTTATTATTATTATTCAATATGAATGAAGAAAAATACTACATACTCTATTGGCATCAGAAACAAGCTGGCCTAATCGAAGTCGCAAATCATCAGAATCTTCGGCTGTTCGAACGCCAGGTGCTGATGATACATCCATTAACGAAAGCACGATCAGTGTACCACGATCCAAATTCTACACGGAAATAATTTTATAATCATATAAATTTTTAATTTTGATTTTTAGTTGGGTTCAAAAAGTATGAAAAGCTATAAACCTTGGTCAAATTTCTTAACGTTGTTTGAATATTAGCAACAACGGCTGTAGAATCATTTTCTCCAGTGAAGAAATCAATAGCCCCTCCTGATTGGAAGATGATTATTGGATCTAAACAATCGCAATGGTTATAAAACAATTTCAGGATGGAGTTTGATACCTAGATCATACTCAGGCTCAGTTTCTAAGAACTTTTCAACTTGCCACTGAACTCCTGACCATCCTTCAAAATAGAAATTGTCTGAGTTACTTTTAGCTCCACTATATGCTAGGTTCATATACTATAATATTATATTCATTATATATAAATATATAAATATACTAACTGTATCACATCCTAGTATCTTGTTCAAATATTCAGCATAGTTTGGTCCATTACAATTTCGTACAAATCCATGTGATGGTCCCATAGCTTCAACTCCATCATCTGACAATGAGTCACCAAATACAATAAGAGTTGGACAACGAACTTCACGCGGCTATAACACAAGTAATAGAAAAGGAAAATTATTCAAGTTTTGCAGGAATTCCTCATAGTTTTATGAAATGAAAACCATAAACATCACTTACCATATGCAAAATCCGAGCTAATGTTAAATCAAAAGTAAGAAAATACAAAAACATTCTTATGAATAGAGAGTAATTGAAAATCATTTCTTGATGCTGTAACGATAATCAAGGGTACTGAGCAGCTATAGAACGTCCGAAAGCTAATAGCTCTGAATTAGACTGTGATGCAAGAATTGGTCGAGAGTATGAGATGGGATGGAACCTGATTACACATTATGATCCTCATTGGTCAGTCGGCTTCTGAATTACATAGCTCCAAAAGGAGACTAGACGCCATGATTATTCAGCCGGTCATTTTTGTATTATATGTATATCTTCTTTTCCTTTTTCTTCAGTATATATCCTGTTGTAGTTTATTTACTGTATCTATTGATCTCTATATCTCTATCTCTATCTCTCTCCCTCTTTCTCTCTGTTTTCTCTTCACCTTTGAGCACAATTATATATGTTATTGCGTATATCAGCATTACAAACATATTGAACCTTGAGCGCAAGCATTTTTAATTATTCAAGCAACAAAACATTTTTCTAAAAATATCTTTTTTTTTCAAATCAAATAATGAGAAAGAAACTATTATCTGATTGATGAAATTAGAAAAACAACTGAATGGAACAATGAACTCTTGTTAATCCTATAGCCATTTCAACGTCATTTTCATTTTTCCATATTTGGCAATTGTTTAAATTGTAAATATCAAGGATGATTATTGTTTATTATTCTTAGCATAACGACCATAAGCTGATGACTCAGCCATATATACTACAGATTGAGATTTTTCAAAATACTATGACCGAATCTAAATTTCATATTTCTATTCAATTTACGTGATACCTATAGACTACAGGTTATAATGTTGATTCAGCTGTTCCACTTAATTATGCGCATAAATGTAGTGCATCATATGTTTTACAATTTAATAAAAATATATATTATTTCATTATAAAAAAAAATACAACCGTATAACATAATTATGTATATATTTATAATTATAAGTTTGTGTTAAGTAAAGTTGAAGAAAAAAAACAAATTATGGAGATATTCTACTATATCTGATAAACGTGTGTTCTTGCATACCATGAGTCAATGTTTCCATTGTTAGTCGAGCTTGTAATGTGTTCTTATCAAGAAGTGTCCATTCTCTTACTAACTATAATAATATAAATTAAATTGTTACATAAATTTATAATTAAGATCTTTGAGACATACGTCATGAACTGGTAAGTCACGACTGAAGCTGATTCTGCCAATGTCCTTCAGTCTAAAACGTATCTGGTTGGAAGTGATGGGTCCTTCCTCGATTGTTACAAAACCTGAATAATCATTTTGAAGTTTTTTAAACAAGCAATGATAAAAAACATATTTTATCGATTAATTTTATATACAACCTACAGTAATTTATTAAAAGAATTACAAATATTTTAATTTCATATGAGTCTTATTTTGACGTGAAATTACGTGAGCAGCGGTTGTATTATGCATTCAATTTAATTATATTTTTACAAATTTCTTTATTAATAAATTTTTTTCAGAAAATAAAAAACACGTACCATTGTTCATAACAGTGCTTAGAGCTACTTCTCGAGTATTGGGTTTTACAGATATATAGCCATTTTCACTGTGAAGTTCATCCTTATCGTTAATAGACCAAGCGAAAGCACTGGAAGAACAATATATTATATGTATTATATGGAAAACCATCTCCATTTCCCTCTATCTATACCACCAACAGAATTCTAATTTAGCTACAACATCAATCACCTAACATTACCGAATCTACTCATAACACTATGCCTGACCCAACATTGAAATAATCGAACTAAGGATAATATATGTAAAACACATTTTACGTATATATAGATAGGACAACTAGATAATAAAACATGATGTTAGTTAAAACTTGGACAAAGAGATAGATATATATATAATTCATGCTCTCTGATAAATATGTTGTTCAAATTTTACGTGGGTTGTTTCATTGCATAAATGTGACTTTAAAAAAAATCGTAAAATTTGAATAATCTATTTATCAGTCAAGACCAAAACCCCGAAATGAACACACGGCTATAGGATGGATTTGACGTCAAAAGCCTGCAAGGCACTATGACGCCATAATCCAGGTAAACCTTTTGGTTCCATTATCAGGTTTTCGTCTTTCCACGGTCCATGCTACAGCTCTAAAAAGAATTTGCAAATTGACATCATTTTTCGTATCAAAGTATTCGGTCAGCAAGAAAGATTGAGTTTTAACCTTCCCATGACGTCGTCGACTATCTTCAATTTTTGAATCTTGTCGATATTTTGAGCTTAACTATAATGTTATATATTTAATCATACTTACGTATAATTTAAAGCCTTTTGGGATTGCATAATATCATCAGGAATCGAAAATTCTACTTCTTCACCATAGGTGAACTTTGGAATTGTGGGGAAGATGGCTTTTCCTCCGTGCTCGGACCGCCACTTGCCAACCAAAAAGCCTAAGGGCTGAAGACTGGCTGGTAGTCGTCGTAAGTCATATTCTGAAATTAAATGAAATTCAGTAACTATTTGAGAATGAACTCCTAACTATTCTCAACAGCACCGCATAACCCACACGATTTTTTACAACTTCTCTTGATATAATCTGTAGAAGAACAACTATTTTGTGAAGCAGCTACCCAGTCCCGACAGTTATTGTCAAAATCACGGCAATCATCTGAAATAAAAAGTTTTAATTTAAATTCCTAGGAAATTTGAAGATTAATCGAGCGTAAAGGGACATTTTTTCTGTTTCTTTTTGAATGTTTCCCGAACCTAAATACTGAAAGCTGACCCGGTCTCTATGTATCTAACGGAAAGGAAAGGCTGTAAAAACATATCTTTCGATTATTGAAAGAGAAAGACGGGGGAAACTGATGATGTAATCTCTGATCAGAGAATAATAGCTTAAACAGTTCGGACAATTTTTGAAAAAAAGAGATCACACAAAGAAAGTTTGCAATGATATTACCTGCAGCTTGAACCAATGCTATCAATCCGATGGCTAGGGCGCTAACAACTATCGAATGCATCGTTGTTTCTGTAATTATGCTGTAATTAAGATAAATACATGATATAAATTAGACAATTAATTAGATTATATATAAGACTTATTGTATTTGATGAAAAAGAAAAAACTATCTCGGTATCCATGATTGCCATTGTCAAAGTTCAAAACATTTATGAAGACGTAATAAAAAAGGAAAGTAATTGACACAGAGAGTAAAAGAGAGAGAGAGAGAGAGAGAGAGAGAGAGAGAGAGAGAGAGAGAGAGAGAGAAAGAGAGAGAAAGAGAGAGAGAGAGAAAGAGAGAGAGAGAGAGAGAGAGAGAGAGAGAGAGAGAGAGAGAGAGAGTAACGTCATGGAGAGCGCGGAAAATAGTCCCGTACTAGCTTCACAGTTAGAAGATGGAAAAAGAACTTGTTTGTAATCAAGACCAAACAGAAAGAGCGGGCTACGAACAAAAAGCCAACAGACATTAGAAGTCATCTCCTGGTGACGTATTTGAGGAAACAAGCGTGAAACTTCAGAAGGCACTATAAGAAGAGTAAGCCTCTCAACATCTTGATGGCGTTCATCAGATTATGACGATAAGAAGAGTTTACCAAAACTTGAAAGCTATAATAACATAATAATAAAATGGAAACGTGAGAATTCTAAAAGGAAATTATGATGAAGAAGAACAAAGATGAAATATGAATATTCAGTTATCATGCAGAGGAATATCGAGTTGGACCACGCAGACCAGCAATACAAGAATCATACGAAGAAAGTGATAAAGGCGGGAATATTGATGAAAGAGAGCGGATATCATGATATCAGTCAATAAAACATTCTGATGATCAATATGATTGAATACATATAAATCTAATTAGATGATAAAGATAACGAAATATTTTTCAACTTTAAGAAACTTTTCCGGCGCCCAAGTTCGCTAAGAAGATATTAGTTAGGTCTCACTAAGCAGTGCAGTGAATTCTAATCGGTTTTTGAAAAATGCCATGTTACAGCGAAGGTGAACTGGGTTAGTCTGCACCTCATCAGAGACTGTTCACAATGTCCTTGGTATCGAATGGGTTTTCAACAATCCAGTAAGTTCTTTCATCTTCGAAGGCTTTTCCTGATAATACTTGTGACTGGCCTTGCACTAGCTGCGGATTAAGCAATGAAACAGGACCACCCACATCTAATATTCTAATAAGATGTGCATGTAAAGCAGGAAATAAAGAATGAATTGCAACTACATACCAGAACATTGCACAAAGGAAATTGTGTAAACGAGTTGTGCAAGCAATGACAACAGTGATATATGTGTGGAAGATTTGAATTAAAGAAAGGATTGTGACTGACCAAAAGAGGTAAGCCTAGATTGATGATACTTGCTAAGATATTAGAAAGTTGCGATTGAGAAATAGAAAAAGCATATAGCACCTGTTCACATACACATCGATAAGCGTGAATGACCAAAAACACAATTAATTGCCTCGGGCCGAATGACAACAGAACATGGAAGTGGGACGACTATGGGTGAATGAAGCGACTGAAGACAAGATGAACATATCAACTTTAGGAGTCCAACAGCTTTGATCTGCTTTCAAAACACAGAAACTGTTGCGCAGTCAGGTCCTTAATGGCTATTTTCTGCTTTCGAATTGTAAACGATTTTCAAAACGGTCACACATACAACAATTTGAAAGCAAAAAGAAGAAGTTGAAACATAGGACGTCAGCTGGACCGTACTGCTTCAGACCGATAGTCGAAGATGAGCAGACGCCACTGGGACTGACGGTATATGATGTACCTTCAAGTGAAATCAACTGTAATATCATTGAACATTACAACACCTTTTCACTATTTTCATTTATTTTCCTTTTTTTCTTCTTTTGACGTTTTTATGAAATGAATGCGACATCAGCATGACAACTAAAAGACTTCAGATAACGTTCTCACAGTCTTCAGGTCCTTTCTACCTTCTTTATTTTGCTTACAGATATGTACTAAAGGTCGAAATATGCGAAAAAAATCAAAAGAAAAGGAAAGTAGCAATTACTGATAATTCCCGTCGGGCAAGTTTTCCACAAGCCCATTGACATCTGCCATCCAGTATAATGTTTTTTTTTTACTTTTTGAAAAATATACATTGAAAATGCTGAGAGATTCAGTGAGAAACATGTGAACTGTTAGCTTTCTCTATTACAAGCCAGCCAAATATCCGGATTAAGTTGTAAACACATACACGTGTTACTATGCATGACGAAGTAATTTCAAAAATAAAAGGAAACGATACGTGATATGATCAACGATGTGTAGACAAGGATGAAATGGTGTGAGAGAAATGGATGGATATCACTGGGGATTAAGAGAAAGTGAAGATCTTCAGAGAAAGTCTTCCTAACTGATCCACCAAACAAACGACATGCTTGACCCATAGAGTGCTAAAACAAAGATGATAGACGAATATACAACGGATACTGAAAATTGAAGATAATTGAAGAGTGAAATTGAAGTTTGAAGGCAAAACAGGAAGAGCCGGATTTACAATTTTGGGACAAACAATAGAAATTATTCAAATTAAACAATAGTAAGCCTTTTCAAAGAAGGCCAAACTGTTAGCAATGAGTTAACGTATGATACGGCCTCGAACTGTTCTGATTATAACATCAATGTTATTTCTTTTATAAATTGTTTCTTCACCCTATTTCAACATTTTTTTGGTAATAAGCTCATTACCATATAATATATAGCATATGCATTACAATTGAAACTATCATTCTCGTATGTTCAGCGAAAAGAATATATAATTCTTTAAAGTGAATCAATTGTTCAAATGCTTTTGTCTCTGTAAGACGCGGAAGGAGAATAGTTATAATGCGGCACGAGAAAGAGAAATGATATGAGAAGCTTCGAATGGCCACAGTCTTTTAAACCGGTTATACTTTTGGGTAACTTTCTTTCATATATTATTTGAACGCATAACTCATCATCAGCATAAGCATAAATAATACTGGATTTGTTTACATTTTGTTATAAAGATTAATTTTTATAAAAAAAATTACAGATACAACCGCTCTCCATGAAAAGTTACACAAAAATGAAATGTATTGCTCAGGATAATTTAATGATTATATGCTAATGAGGTTGAATTGTTAAACAAAAGAATCCAAGCATATTCATTTCATATACATTAAACACAATAATTTTATACATACACAAGCCCCTTACAAAACATACAGTAAATATTGCAATTTGAAATAGAAGAATGAAAACAGTATTTTCTCACTATAAATTAACTCACGCATTTTCCATTTTTTCACACAAACATAGCGATTCAAAATGACGAAAATTTTTAAAAAGAACGTGAAAATTTATTAACAATTTCGTAGAATATTTTTCGAGTGATATTCAATATTTAAGAACATAACTATCTGCTTATACATAATTATGGTAAAAGTAACTATGCTGCATAGTCTATAGGTTAAACTTTCAACACGTTTAGCAATATGAATTCAAGAAGCTTTTCTGTGATTTCCAAAATCACCGTAAAAATTTTAGTATAAAAGAGAATAGAATATATAAATACTGTTGTACAGATAATTTAAGGAGAACGTCCACAAACCGAACAACTGTATGAATGAGCACATGGAAGGAAGCACAAGAATATCAAAGCAAGTGGGAATGCAAACAAGCACAAACCAATAAGGCACAAAATGTACAAAATGCTAAGACGTCGTTTGAATGTTCCACCCTAAAAAAACAAAAAAATTATTTCACTAATCATAAACTTATTAGAATAGTAAAACTGAAAAATACTTACACAAACTCTGCATACACCGCCATTTACTTGAACTACTACTGTAGGTTGGGAACCAGGAGCTTCACGAACACCTGAAAGAGTTAAATTTTAACACAAATACAGCACACAACGTTTTACCAATGACACTATGATTTTGAATACCTGTTGCAATTACAGCTGGATATGGAGTTGGTTGTTGAGCTGGGTAGCCCATATTAGGATATGGTTTTGGAGGGAAAGTATTATTCATAGCAGGCTGCCCGTAAGGTGCAGCGGTAGGATAGTTAATAGCATCATGATATGAAGGTAAAGGCGGAGGACCTGGATACCCGGTGGAAGGAGTAGTACTGGGATAGGGTGGTGTGCTTTCTGGAGCTGCATTACTGCTAGAGCTATCCGTTGGGTATGGGGGGGCATTCTGATTCAACACAGGGTATGGAACAGAAGTACTTTGCGTAGACTCAGTTTCACTTAAATATATACGTTGAGGAATATAAAAAGAAAAAAACAGCTTACATTGGCGCATCAGCTGGTGGTGCCGAAGGAACAGTTTTAGATGGAATAGAGTCAGCAGAATCTGACATTTTACAAGACCTGAAGACAGAAAGCACGTGAGACAATCAAAAAAAGCAGAAAGAGTAAACGATGAAGATATTCAGAGTATCGACTCATAAAATATGCATTATAAAACATAATCAATGATTATTATTTACGCGACAACAATCGAAAAGCAACAACAATTGTCAGAAAACAGCTTGAAACAAGATAATTACCTGCAATCTATTAAACCATTAATCGGAAACAACACACCGTAAAAAATGAGCAAAAGATAAACACATACTCCTAACAATTAGATGAGATTTTATGTAAAAAGATATTTTAAAATGACTAAAAGGTCCTATACCTATAAAAACTAGCTGAGATAAATAATTAAAGGATTCAACAACCCGACCAAAATTATTTCGTTAGTCGATGCCCTGAAAAGAACGTGTATAAAGAAGTGCCTTGGCCTTCAAAAATATCGAGAAAAAAATAGTTTTGCGAAAAAAACGAGTTTACCTCGTAGAGGAATCTGCAATGGCATTTCATCTGGGACAATAACCGCATGCATCTCATCACGGAATAAATATCTAACTTTCAGCATCTTGGCTTCGCCTGGGCATGGATCGTAAAAACCGGGTAGTTGACTCTGGAAATGATTCAATACTTCCCTTTTCAGATCAGAAAAAACGAAACCTTAACTGAATATACGCGCAGTTGTGAATCATGAACCATTGATTGTAACGGAACGGTGACGTCAATGGTCTTGTCTCCAACAATAGGATACGCCTTTGAGCCGGAGACGTCTGACTGACCATATCTAAAGACCAAGATTCATACATGAATGATCGAAACAATGAATTACTTCGCTTCGACTATGACAATTCCATGTTTTTGCTCTTCCTCTCGCTTTATACGCTCAGCAGTTGGCCTCATTAGGTTTATAACACGACTAGCTTCATCTTGCTTAGCAGCATCCACCTGAACAAAGATTAATTGAGCTAATTATGTAAGTAAACTTATACTTGTCTTTCAGCACTGTGATCGTCGAAGAAGCCCGAGACCCTGTCACACCAACCACGGAAAATTAATTTAAATAACTGAAATAAAGTATGAATAATCTCAAACTTAAAATTTCAATAAATTACCGAAACTGCAATATAAGGTATAGCAACACCATACAGAGCACTTCTAGCAATAGAATCTCTATCATCGCATAGTACAAGCTGCCACTCGAATGAGTTATGTCCTGTTTTCAACCTAAAGATACATTTCCACTAGAAACTCGACTCCATTAGCACACACTCACTTAAACTTGGAAACAAGTAAGCAAGAAGGAAATGAGAACTGCAATGTACATCCTATGCGTGAGAACCTGGACAACCGTCTCTCGTAATGTATAGAAGGAGAGCAACCTGAGAAAAAATCATTGCTTTAAAAAAATATTTTAAAAAAACCAAATGCTGAGAGTTGACAAGACATTTCAGAAAAAGCATCTTTTTCAGGATCTCGGCGGTAATATATTACTCGAATATTTGAATTGGATGGAGATAGCTGAAATAAATCAATGATTGCAACACCAATATATTGATTGGAAAAGGAGTAACATACAGTAAAATTGGTAACAGCTTTCGGCTGATTATTTTCTGTATGAACCAATGTTGTTGTAATACCACTATTAAGAGGAGACCAAGACAATACGATGCTTCCTTGCCATCTAACTCTCAATCTCATAGTATAAACTTAAAGATAGTTATGAAGATTGTTCCGTTATTGTCTTAACAAACTCAGTGTCAAAGCAGGTATAAATTCTTCTTGCATTAGAGAATAATAAATTTGAGGTTGAACAATAATAGCTGCACGTTGGAAAACATTCCGAGATACTCGGCATTTTAATCCAACTGAATCACTCGAAAAATTCATATTGTTCTAAAGGCGGAACTAAAAAATCCAAAAAACATGAATCAAAACCTCGATAGAATATGCATTATAGTTCTTCTTCCAATTAAGAGAAACATTTCCTTCTCCTCGGCCATTTCCAGATTTCACTTTTCCTACCAATCCTACACGGTCATTAGCCGTTATACCACAATCTACAGACTGAGTGATTCCTACTCCTAATAACTGCGGGAAATATCTTAATTCACGCAAATATTCTGAACTACCCAAACTATAGCCATACCTTTCTTCAGGATCTTCCTGAAACAAACCAGCCAACGAAGTTTTAACTACAAAACCACCCTGAAGCCGTATAATGAACATTTCTAACAATTTATTGTAATACCGCTGGATGTATGCGTTGAAGCATTAGCTCTTGCTCCTTCAATCTCTGAAGAAACTCATATTCTCTTCGAATATTTTCAGGATTTGCAGCTCTAGAGACTAGTTCCCATCCCTGAGTCTCCAAGCCCTGTATACCCAACGCATCATAAATGGCTTTTTTCTTGGGGTCTGCCAATGCTACAAGAAGATAGCTTAGTCATAACTCAAAAAGCAATAACCCACTCTCATAAGCCCGTTGTAAATTTTGAAATAATTTCTCCGCATCTTTTTTATCATTTTCATCAGTATGCCTATCAGGATGGAAAAGTAGGCAACGCCGCCTATAAGCTTTAACTATTTCATCTTCTGTGGCCTGAAACTTGGCAATAATATTTCAAAAATGCAGGTTAACAATGAATAATAACACAAAAAGATTAAAGCTTTAGATTTTTCCATATAAATAGTAAAGAACAAACAAAGGAACTCACGTCGCGAGGTACATTTAAGAGAGCATAAAAGTCAATTTCTTCTTCCTCGTCAAGTAGAAGGTCGTTCTCTGCATCGCCACAGAGAGAACTCCCCGGTGATACTGACATTTCCTAAATCTGATTAATATTTCGAATTAGTACGAATGCTTTTTCAATAAACAAATATGGTAATATATAAGTAATAGAAAAAATTAAGATGTTAAAAGAATTAATAAATCGTACGTGATTACGGCATTTGAAAAAATACGCAACCAAATTTATGTGAGCTACTACCAGTGTCTAGTTTGTTAATCCATGCTATTAAACATATTACAGCTTTTATTTATATTACTATTTAGATAGAAACAGTTGAAAAATAATATTGCAGTTGAGTGAGGAGGAACTGATGCCATTGTGTCTTTGCTTGAAACCAAAAAAAATTATATTACGAAATTCTTACAATGATATCTACTTCTATTTTCACCTGTTCTCCCCGTGTTCATGTAAGTGCAATGTGGTTGATATTGATTCGCCAATGCTGAACTATGCTTACCTATACACGTTGACGTTTTTTTACATATTTTAAAAAGCATCCGCTTAAACCAACATCCTGACAATGCGTAAATTTTTTCAGGCAAAATGCTTATAAAAAGGTATAAGTAGATTGAAAATTTGCTCGATTCTTCAGGAATGAGAATGATGTAGAAAAATAGACAAATAGAACATTTAACGTATAACTGATCAATGCTGTATTTTTTGATAACATGTGACTAAATCATTCTCCGCAGAAGGGTGGATGGTGGGTATTTTGATTAAAATATTAGTAATATTTTATTTTTGCTATGCTAAGTTTGTTTTTTTTTTACTAGTCCCTTTAATAATTTAGTGGAAAGATATGAGTCTCATGCTTGACCATTCAACTGTTCCTTCAGCATTTCTTCATTTAAATCAATAGAATCAGTTAAAAGTGTATGAAGTTCACAGTGAGTCCTCAAGACAAGAAAGAGAAACAGTCGTTTTGATGCATTCTTCGTGTTTGTTTAGTATTTTACGCCAACGGCGATAGTCTCAGTCTGAAAACTAGTTCATATTTCTCATTATATTGACAGCACCATGACAAAGCGTCATGTGGAGATTTTCATAAAAGCAATCTTACGTTTAATTTGAAGTTAGATTTCAATTTGATAACTAAATACGAATACTGATACCATATCCATAACCATATAACCACAATTTATGTTTTCACTTTGTACGATTGTAAAATCTTTTTGTACACTTTTGAATTCAAAATTTTTTGATATTTTCAAACTTTCCAATCAGATACGAATTCAAAATTGTTGTTTGTTGCAAGCTTCAAATACACCAAAGTTGAACATAAATTTCCAACGTTGATGAAAATATGTGGTTATCAAATACAGAGATAGTACTCTCATTACGAGGTCAAAATCATCTGTAAACTGATAAAAAGGGGAAACAACAAACGTTACTATACAACAATAGATTGAAGAATGTAAGTTCAACTGATGGTATGATAATTATTTTACCCCCGAAATTTCTTCACTATCTCTTAGAAAGGCATCAGATCATTCATTAACCATTAGCTTTGTCGATGGTCGTTGGCAAACTAGTTATCACATAAGGCAAACAATGACATCAACGGTTTGGCGCCATAACTGCTAAAGCCAGCACTCTCAATTGGAACAGTTTTCAGCTATAGAAGGAATCATCGTTACTACTGTTGAAAAGCTCGTCTGTTTGTCCCATCTGACACCGAATATCACCATAGTGACAGAACGATTGAGAGATACAATAGCAACGGATAGTCCCAAACAATATTGCTGTCTAGTATAGTAAAACTAGTTCGGATAAACATGGAGCTTTGTTAACATTATTTCTCTTCTTCATAAACAGTAGAAATTGTTCAAATGGTATTAATAATAAATTGGACTAATAATCATTACTTTATTTCAAAGCGGCTTCACCATGAATACATATTTAAAAATAAGTCAGCAATACGTTGCGCACTATTTTGCTTTAGGCAGACTTCCATTTAGTAAGAGAAGCAGATGGGCTGGTTGACTGTGAAAGCATTGTTTAGACTAACTATACCGTAAAACAAATACCTGAACAACAGCTCTTCCGTCAGTAGTGATGACCGATCCATCGGGCTTAACGACGATCAAGGCGGGAATTCCGGAGACATTAAACTTCTGCGAGAGCTCCCTAATCATTTAAAATCTTGTGTACAAATAGGTGTTCATATCCTTACTTAATCTTGGTAGATCCAAATGGAACATGGTACCAGTCACCATGAGCTTCAGTTAAGTAATCATTAAGTTCCTTCTCAGTGCGATCAAAAGAGACGAACACGATTTCGAAATCACCAGAGTCATGAACCTCCTCGTAGAAATCCTGAAGAACAAAGTACTGAAAAATAGCAACTCAAGTTGTTATACCTTCAAGATGGGGGTGAATCCACGGCATGGTGGACACCAATGAGCAGAGAAATAGATTCCAACAACCTTGCCCTAAGGAAAAAAACTTTTTTCTTCAAATTCAGATTGTAAACTTACAGCCAAAACGCTTGGCTCGTGTTTCTCACCATTTCTCTTGACAAGACTAATTCCTTCAAAAAGGGAAGCCATTCTAAATACTTTAATTATTCACACAGAAAAACAAAGTTTTTAAAATAAAGAAAAGTAATTTCGAATAATAAAAATCAAATAAGAGTAGAAAGCGTTCGCTCGTGACGCTACAGAGGCGAAATCAATCAATAGACCAAGTCCTGCAAGAAATTCAACAACTACACTCCTATTGAGTTTTCTCCAAATCGAACAAGGTGGAGAAAATTGAGAAAAAAACAGAGTATGAAAATGGCAAGTAGTTTGCTATTAAGATAGTTATTGATAAGAAAACTAAATATAATATATAGCAAACATATTATATAGCAAATGAAATGAAAATTAAAATAATATTTGCAACGCATTAAATATATAATAATGCGTTGCTTGGCATAATATTATATATTCAAAGCACAGTTCTTTTAGAACAAAAACCTGCCAGCAAGCTGCCTAATACTGAGTAAACAGCCTCATAGCCGACCATTTCTATTTGGAGTATTTCGAAATGAAAATACAAGTGAAAACTAAAATAGATTGAGTCATCGTTAAAGGTGAAATTTTACAAAGAAAATTCTAGCTCACAGTGCCAGTAACGAATTCTACTCAATTGAATCTGCCATATTGTGGACATTAAATAAACATCATGCACTCACTCCCTCAATACTTAAGGCTGATTCTCATAGCATAATTATAACCTCAAAAAAATAATTCGCGAAAACCAAAGATCAAGATGCAGCACCACTACCAAGGATCAAAATAAGAATTTCACAAGAGTTGCAAATATGGGTGATCAATAACGTCACAACGGTCTATAACTGAGCGATACTGATACAGTGTCATGTGACAACGACAATTTACGTATATGCCAAGGGATTGCGTATTTTGATACATGTAAACGAAAGATACTGGCGTCTCTTGAACAAGCAAAACCCCACTACCACAGGCATTATTGATCTGCCGCGTAAATGGCAACAACAACTCTGCATAAAATTGGAAACTCATACATCAATAATCGTGCATATACAACCATAGGAAATGGCAATAAATGCAGAAAATACGAAATGATGACAGACGAAAAATGGGTTTTCGAGATTTATTTAAAGACGGAGGTACTGATTACAATACAAATTATGAAACATTACTATTTACATTGAAATCGTTGTCAATATACTGAGTGAGAACGAGCGCCTACATGACTGAACAACGATTACCACAAAAGAAAACCGTCCGATAGAGAGATGTTAATGTATTTACAAAAGGTACAACCTACAATTTTTATGGGTCTACCACAAATGGCAGTTTTTTATACAGTGTAGGAGATTGGTAAATTAAAAAACAATGTACAAAAGTGATTAAATACAGCTAGACCTCGCTAGCACCATATACCGATTCATCAGAATAAGCGATGTACAAGAAGAGATCCTCTTCATGGTGATCCTGAAAATAAAGAGAATTAAACAGTTATCTTAAATATTTTCGATTTACCTGGTAAAGCTGTCCCATAGTAGTCATAGTTTGAGGGATGACGTTGTTCACAAAGAAAAACAGAGCATCCTCAGGTCGAAGATGAATTCTGAAAATAACATTTGTTACTGATAAAAACAAAAAACAATCCAATTACCTCTTACGAATCAAGAAATAAAATTGTCCTACGGTTAAATCAGAGGGTACGAGATACTTCTTCTTATCCAAATTTTGGAGACTTGATTTGGGAGCCTTTTCGACAATAACCTAAACGAGGTCAACATAAACAATAGAGATTGACATAGGCCACATACGGGGATTCGGTCAGGGTATTTCCTTCTGATCTTGTCACCCTCAGCACGGCGCTTCTCAAAGTTGTTCTCCTCCTTGTAAGCCCACTTCATGATTATTCGTTAGACTGAAAGTAATAACAAAATAAATAAAAATTACAAATCTTTAACAAAGATTAAAAATAAGAGGATCGATACGACGAACGACGAACATGTAACTACTAGACTATTAGACTACTAGACAATAGATGCTGCATAAGTGATACGTTCTCCCAAACACGAATGGAACAAATAGAAGAGCACATGTGACTGGCATCGCAAGAAACCGGCAGACATCAGCTGATTGGAAGGGGCGGCAGCTAGAGACGTAGCGTATCGACGGAAATCGATTTGTTATGAAATCGGAGACACAAGGACCCAACAGCACTAAGTAATACCCTCCCCATCATAATATTAATAGCCAAATGAGGCGTCCTCCCACAAATAATCATTGACAGCAGTGAATCATAAAGATAGGTGAAAGTAATATTGGGAAAGGCTTCAAAATGCTGAAATTACAACCATTTACAAAAAGAATGTTCGAGAGCGAGCATTCCGTTATCAATAACATTTTGGATTTGAAAAGGGTGACATGAGAGTTATCTGTTACTTTGAAAACCAGGAAACTGTAATTTTAGTGTGAAAATTAGTATAGTAGAGAAGCACATATCGATGCGGGTTTAGTGATCGACTAAATATGAATGAGACAGCAAACACTTCACATAAAATCATGTGATGAGGATGGGCTACGATGTGACGAAGGCGCGTCCAAAGTCACGTGAATTCAGCGAATCATATAAGCGAATGAAAGACGTATAAGGAAATATACAAGTGACGCCATCTTGTTGGGGTCGAGGGGTCGATTGGGACTGCTAGAGCCATTGGCAGAGCCTTTACCCGCATAAATGCAATGCGAATGGAGGGTAGGAGCAACCCAGCAACGGCACACGCAGTGAGTATCAGCTGACTGGACCGCTCGCACGTCGACGCGTGCGTGAGTATGAGGCCGGGCGCGTCGTCCATTCAAGCCGTATTTGGACAAAGACTCAGCGGAGGGAAATACAACGCAAGATGCTTCTGCCGCCTTTCACAACAGCATCGACCTCGATCTGCATAATTATTACACCACAGCAGGTGCAGGACGACATATACAGAGGACAGTAGAGTAACAACGTCTTAAGTGTGCGTGAGTCTACAAGAGAAGCAAGGGACAAAACTGCATTAAGCCATAACCACCGGTAGATTTGATGTTTTCCCTAGAGCTTGTGATGATGTTCTGTAATATCTCTGACGCCCTCTTTTTCTTTGTCTCTCTCACCCAACAGCAATCCCTTCTATTTTCTTTTTTTCTTTACTGTCTTTCTTCTTTCATCGTGTGACTACCTAACATTGTTGTAGTTTCTGTTCGTTAGAATGCAGTCTAGAAGTAACAACTAAACGAACACTAGCAAAACAGCAGTATCCACTCGTGATCTCTCATATTGTACCACAACAGATGTTTCTGTTATATCGTTCAGTTTTCTAGACTATCCAAACCAAAGTAATGATTAACACTTTGACAACTTGATGCGAAGCTGTTAGCTTGCGAGTAAACGAAGAACATGTATCAATGTGGTTAGTCACATGTCGTAACCACGAAAACTAAGTGTGCGTTATCGTTTTATTATCAAAAAAGTTCAAAGAAATTTAAGATTAAAAAAATTACTGAGATGCTGAGGTATACCTGTAGAATATTGGTCAGGAGATTCATGATAAAACAACAATACAGAGGCTTAGTTTAACTTACATATGCCTGAGGTAAATGGGAAAATAAAAAAGTGGAGGCTTTCGTTAATACAGGTATAATAAAGAATTTATATGAAAGATATAACTCTTATAAACCGTTATTTCTTTATAAACAGTAGTCAGCCTAAAAAGTACGAATATATGATTCACCAGGTTGTAACGACATCTGTTCAGACCATGTGACACACGTCACTTCCTTCTGTCTTTGACGTCACAATCCTGTAATTTGTTTATAAAAAAATGAATGATCATAAAAATAAGTAGCTATACAGTGCCAGAAAAAAAAATGCAGGCATTATTTCGGAAGAGGTTCAGCGAAGTTTATAGACCAAAATATTCAGCTTCATAACAATTTTTGTATAACATTCTCGAAATAAAAACGTTTGCTTGATATTATGTCCTACTTATATTCGACTAAAGATCAATCAATAATTCATTAGTATAAAATAATATGTAAAATATACCCTTAGTTTATCATATACATTCCATATATGGACAACAATAACAGCTATTACTATTTATTGGGACGGCATGGAACTGTAAGAAATTCTTTCTTTTTCCTATTTCCACACTGATTTTCCTCATTTTGATGATAGTCATGTTCAGGTTCACGATCCCGATCCCATCCATGATGTCTTTCACGGAATCGTTCACGTTCACGTTCACGATCACGATGACGATCTTTATCATACTGCTTGTTTTCAAGTTCTCTCGCCAAGCTTTCACCTGCCGAACGAAGCCAACGTACCCATCTGAAAAAGAAAACAATATAATAAATTGAAGCAAGAAAACAACTAACTCTCTCATTTCCCTGATACTTCCAGATTTTATACTTTTGCTTATCCTCCTGGAGCATTTGTTCTGATAATATTTCGTACTACGATGGTGTTTTTTCTTATTCTGAAGAAAAACAATTAAAAAAAAAAAACAAAGCTCAAACCTTTTCTTTGTTATCCGCAAGAGATTCACTATTAGAGGTAGCATCTAAGTCACTTGATTGTCGTTTTTCTGTTTCGGGTATTATCTTAAACAAAATCATTAGATGTTAGTAAAGACAAAAAGCATACGGAATCAATAGATGTATCCATTCTTTCAATAGACTGTTCATCACTACTGTCCTCATCAGATGACAAAACAACAGTAGTCTGAAAAAAAATTATTTTAAAGCTCACAAATTTCTTTAATACTTTGTTAAGATTAGCGGCTCTGATGTGGGGCCAGTCGTTGCGATATCTACCCTGAAATTCCTTTGGGTTTAAAACAAATTTTCTGATATAAAAGCTTACGATAACTCTTTCAGGCATAAAATCTTGCCCAAAGCTATCTACGGAAATAGGTGGTCTGAAGAAAGCTTCGTTTGTACCTACATCTATGGCAACCTTAAAAAGCCATTAAATCAGCATGACAAAAATATAAAAACACATACGACATCAGAAATATCTTGTTCAGGATCGGACTCTATGACAAGAATATCATCTTCATCATTATTTTGAATTTCAGAGTCATCAAGAATTACTACAGGAATGTCGCCTAAACAAAAACGAAAATAAATACATAACTGAATTATTGTCCCTACCGTTTCTGTTTCCTCTGTTTCTACTGACAACCCGTACTTCTTTACCTTTATATCCTACAATATTCCAATATTGCTGAATGGTCAATTGACTACTAGCAAATTCAAAGAGCTCATGTTGAAATCGTTCGGTGACACCAGACGCCAATCCGAGCTTGATCAAGGCAGACTATTTTGAGAACAATAATTGAAAAAAGCTAACATAATATACACACCTTGAATGGAGGTGACATAATTTGATAATGTTCGCAAAGATTAAAAATTGCTTCCGCAAGTGTTTCTCGCCGAGAAGCAGATTTTAGTGCTAATTTTGCCTGAATTAAAGATTAGAGTATTTGAGTTCTTATTATCAAAATACTTACATCATGCTTCAAAAGACTCGCTATAACACCAAGTTCATTACGAATGAATGGCATTACTCTACCACGGCTTTCTAAAAGAGTTTCACGACAATATGTTACAGTAAAATTTCTCTGAAAACAATTGTCGGATATACACACGGTAACTTGAAAGCCTACCCTTAAAGGATTCGAATTAGGATCAACAATATACGCTGGGGCGTCCATACAATATATAATTTCCCGAAATTTTGAATTACTTACTAATTCTCCTCTGTAACAACAATTAGAGAAAAAAGTACTTGCTTATATTACCTCGATATACTTCTATCATCAATGGATTGTGTAAGCAATCTCAGAGCAGTTAATTGGGATACTCTAGTTTGATAATCAGCTCGACCACCTTGGCCACTAAAAGAATAAGATTGTTGAAATTCTAAAGCAATAAGTTCTCACTTTTCTAATCTAGTAATATACACACGTAGTTCATGAATACGTCTTGTAATCAGAAAACGCTCATTGGTTAATGGCACAGCATTACACCTGGCTGCAGTACGTTCATCCAATAACTCTCTTTGGAGATCATCAATTGATATCTTCGATCTTAAAAGCTAAAATAGATTAATAAAATGATAGTAACTTACGTTGCAGGCTCTCCTTCTTCATGATCAAATTTCAATAAAATAGATATTGGCTTCTTACATAACGGACAAGAATTCGCTTCACAATGTAAGAGCCATCGACGAATACAACCATAGCAAAAAGTGTGATCACAGCTCTCTAAACTTGTTGGCTCAACTAGACTGAAAATGATGCTATTAAGAATTTAGTTCGAATAAATTCTTACGTTCCCAAGCAAACTGAGCATTTTTCATTTTTAAGTGTCTGATCTCCTCCACCATGTTCAATAATATTTTCTGTCATATTTTCCATAATATCCATATATTCTGAAATGGTTTCGATTACAGTGAAAATTATTGATGAGCGTATGTACCATTTATAAATTACACTGAATCATTACTTTGTAGAGCACGGCCTATACAAGACTTTTATGACTAAAAATGAAAATAAGTTTGAAAAATTAAAAAGTTAGTATGAATAGACTAATCCAAGTACGTAAATAAACTTCAAAAAGTAAATAAATGATATTAGACTATGCAGAATATGAAAAATAAGCTCTTTTTCTGCCAGTTTACGTCATGCTAATTCCGATGCTGGCGCAATGTATGTTCTTCTTATTATAAATGAAGCGATATACATCTTAATATCTTATATTCAGTTCATACTACCGCATTAGAGTTAAGTTTAAAATAAATATAAATTTTTTTATTATAATTTTAATAACTTTGAAAGATATTCTATAAATAATTGTATTAAAAAATGATCGACATCGATTAACTGGAATGCAACAGACTTATTGGCACAATAAATTCTACATATATGAAACAACAAAAACAACGTGCATGAGAGAAGTTTTCTTTCGAAACTTTTTTTTTCGAAAGTTAAATACCAGCGAAATATAAGAATAATTAATCGATAATCAATTTCATAATTCTTAAATGCTATTATACAGTCAAGGATATTTAGTCAAGTTCCGACGTTTAATACTAGTACCCCTGGCTGATTCACTTGTAGGCATATCAGTTCTAACATCCTGAATATTACTTTTGAACAATATTATTATTAAGATTCACTTACCAATTCTTGATCACATCCACTAAATAATCCTAAAAAAAACATAAATAGATTATTTGCATATATCTTTTTACTAAATTTTACCTAAAATACTAGCTGAGTTATTTCCCGATTCTGATGAAGTAGAAGCGAAGTTTGGTATTGTTTCAAGACCTTCTGGGTCCACATGCTACAATCATTGATCTTACTATTTCAATAATAAATCTTTAGTTTACATTTGACTCATGCTTTCGTTTCGGGATTCTCAAAAGACATGCTTGTCTCATATACAAAGAAGATTCACCATCAGAATCTGACGATATTTCTTCAACCTAGCAGATTGAAATAAGTATAATTTAAAGAAAAAAACGTACTTCGCCTTCTATATCATCTAGATCATTGTCTTCATCATCGTCATCTAGTTCAATAAGAGGAATAATTATGTCTGTAATATTAAGTTATAATTTAAAATATTACGAAAAAAATACCTGTTGAGCGACTGATACTAAAGTCACCTACATGCGGTATTACTCCATCATACATTCTAAACAAATCGAGTAAAAATGTTTCTTTAATGAGATACGATGTTACCTATACCCACAAATATTCCAATAATCATTCATAGCTAATTGACTATTCGCAAAATCACTGAGTTCACGTTGGAAATACTCGATAGATTGCTTAGAAAAATCAAGAGATTTCAAATAGTTCTGCAAATTCGAAATGATACTCTCAGAAGTCTAAATGAATCTTACTTGGAACATCGTAGAATAAACACAATTTTCATTGCAAATGTCTAACAAAGATTTAGCAACCTCTTTCTGAATAAGTAAATTTTAAATTTTAAAACAAACAACCATCATACATAGTTCGAAACCTTTAAAACAACAAGTTCATTTTCTATCCAACTTAATAATCTGAGTCTGGTTTCTTTTGACATTTTATTCCCAAAGTTGAATGTAATCTAGAGTTTCATATTTGATCTGTATAAATTACGACTCAATTACTCTAAATGGATTAACATCCCTTTCTACTTCATACCATTCAGTGTCTAACTTGTAAATTAAACGTCGAAAGTACAGATTACTAACCAACTCATTTCTGAAAAATATCTATTTGAGTTAAAATTGATTTATAATATCTACCTGGTCAAACTTTTTCCCGATATTTGTTGCATAAGTGACCGAAGTATTGTTCGTTCCGTCACAATTTCCTTATAATTATTACGATCATTGAAGCTACCACTGAAGAGGTATAAGATATGTGAACTAAACATTTAAAAAGTACATGTCTTTTCTGAGATCTTCAAGATCCTTTTCCAGTTCATCCATTCTTCGCGTAATAATGTCTTTTTCAGTATCCAGAGGCATTTTATTACATCTATCTCTAGAAACTTCAGCTTGTATTTCTTTGTGAATAACATTTAAAGGTTTTCTTAAATAACTAATATTAAAAAGCTTTCGATTTTAAACTATTACACTTGCGGCTCCTTTGTTTCGCCAGAATATTGAACAATATATGATATCGGACTCTGGCAAAAAGGGCATAAATTTTTGCGTTGCATCCATTTTCGGATACAAGAATAGCAGAAAATATGTCCACAACCTTTAACACATGCTGACTCCACAAGACTATAAAAAAAATCATAATGAATATAAATATTTGATTGTACTTACGGTCCCAAGCAGATTGCACAGGGGTCTACAACTTCCAAAGAATCATAATCATCAAGCGATTCATTCTGTACAATAGTTGGATTCAATACAACATTATTAATCCTGGGCATTTTATTAAGTTATAAACATCCCAGCAAAATACAACTTATTATATCTGCAAGATCGTATTTGAGCGAATACTAGTAAAAATCGAAATTTCTAACAAAGATGTTGGAAGGTCAAGATAACATAATTTAATGGTTTGGGAAACCTAGATTATTTCTAAACTTGGAAGCACAGATTCGGTTCTTTATCTTCTACCAGGGATTATGTATTCAAACATATTTTATTCCAGGTAGCATAAGATGTTCAAATGTAAAAAAAATATAATAATCAATCATAAAGACACAAACTCAAAAAGTAAAATTTTTAAAAAATTAACTTATTTACTTAACATCCCAGTTTATAAAAGCTATAGTATACTAAAGTACGAACTTGAAGTTTGAAATAAATTTTAGCGAATTTAACGGCCATGAGATGAATAAATGCAAACGACTGGCGCACTTTTTGAACGCTAGCTAATTCGTCCGCTTAAACGTTCACTGTTGAAGTTCTTGAAGATCTCAGTTTTAGCTAAATCACTATTTTAATTGTAAATATAAAAACTAGGATTAGTCATGATCGGCGAAAAGCTTCGATTTGCTGTTAGTTGCTCTAGTAATATGAATAGAAGTATGGAAGCTCACAGTTTTCTTCAGTAAGATTATTTGCAAGCTTAGAATGCATTATTTTTTTTTCATTATAGAAAACGAGGATTTCAAATAGATTCATATGGTTCTGGTACTCAGGTAAAATTGCCGGGACCGTCAGTAGATAAACCTAATTGTTATGAATTCGGAGCAACAACATATGATTTCATTTACAATGATTTGAAAAATAAGGACCAAGCCTTGTAAATAAAAACGAACGTTATTATCCACATTTTATAATTATTTTTCAGCTATTTACAAAATGGTTTACTTAGTATGCTAGATAGAAATAGAAGAATAAAGGAATGTCCACAGAAATTTCAAAAAGAAACTAAAGAATTTGATGTTATTATATGTTTAGAGGAAAGAGTTTATGATCAGGTAATACATGAAAACTTATTATTTTATCATTTTTATATTTTATTTAAGGTTGTGGAACATTTACATTCTCGCTCTCAAGTTACCTTAAATCCCGTTCATGTTATTAACATAGATATCGAAGATAATCCAGAGGAAGCTACCGTTGGAGCATGGTTTGTGTGCGATATTTGTGCTAAAGTAAGTTTATGAACGAACCTTTTCAATCATCACAATTATTTCAGTTGGAAAAATGTTCTGATCTTGACAATGAAATTGATGAAATTTTGACTGAATTTGAAGCAGAAAACCAGAAAAGAAACATTCTTCATACAATTTGTTTTTATTAACTAATTTAATTCATAAAAGTTATTCAATATTAATCCGATTTATTCTTTTCAACAACAATCATTTTGGGTTGCTCTTCCTGAATAGCTTCATCTATCAATGGCTGTTCATATATCGAAATATCATCAATATATAACTAGAAAATAGTTTAGTAGGTAGGGATGTTGAAATTACTTCTAATCGTCTTGCTTCCCTTCCTTTTGCTAAAATCCTAATAGTGTCACATGACTCGCAATATTCTTCACTCAAGATTCTGATATATATGTATACGAATATATAGAATTCTTCCAAACATATACTGATGTACCTGTAGAACAAGCATCCCAATCCACAAACCCACCAAAGACCTAAGCAACAGAGAAGTCCATGAGTTGTACCATGGTCTTCCAAAGTCTTGGAATCAAAAGTTATAATTAAAAAATTAAACACAAAACTAAACTTCCTGGGAACAAGTCGGACATGTTCTAACTGTTTTAGGAGTGACCGTCTTCTTACCGCCCATTTTAAATGAATACAACCAGTTCCGTGTGTTTGAAAAATAAAAGGAATATGAATAAAATATTTTTCATAAATTTTCATTATCAAATAATTAACAACAACAAATAACAAAAGTCCTATCTCATAAACTAGTCGACTTTGCTTATAAAGTTTTAGCATCTAAAGTAATTTCTGAAGGTAAATATGTATCTACTTTCCGATCTGTTGTTCGTATCCGCACTGTCTGTTCAGTGGACATATCATGCTTGTCGCTAGATATGTACAAACTGCTGAGGAATTCCTGAAGAACAATTTGATAAAATTACAGAGATTGAAGGAAATTTCTTACAGGTAATTCTGTGAATGTAAATCTAATAGAGCTTGCCAGAATGTTGGTTCCATAGAAGTTCTCAGATTGGCTGTACCCAACTATGTCATTCGAACATCTGCAGAAATATCATTAGAAATTGAGTGATTGAAAAAGCCAGTACCGGTTCATGCCCTCAGATATTACACCAAATCTTCCGATGTCAGTGCCTCCAACCTTAAGTCTCAAAAGAGAGCAATCCTAAACAGAAAACTGTATTCTGTTCGGAAGACATACTAACCTCTTTTTGCTCATTTTCAATTAGAATTTCAGTTCCCTTCACTGTTAAATCATGTTGTAATCCACAACTCTCATTGACAATATTCGAGTAATCTTTGCGAACTAATAAAATATAAGTTTATGTATTATGTTAATGTAAACCACCTTCTTCCTGTTGTTTATATTTGGGAACACCTGTGAGAACATACCACCAACGCCATTCTGGGGTGTTCACGACTATAGGAGCTCGACAGTTTTGACAGCCTTCACAAGCTTCTTCGTATGTAACAGACCCAGCCAAGTCTGCTGGTGATCTCTGGAAAAAAGAAATAGACGAACATACATGGTAATGATTACTACCTTCAACATTTCCCAGATATAAGCCCATCTTCGCTTTAGAGGACCAAAATACCACATCTTCTTTCTTTTTTCCTCAATATGCTTAAACCAACCAGCAGTAACATCTCCAATACTATACATAGGCAGTTCCTCACTCGATTCCTTCAATATCACATCATTTTATGATACTAAATATCAAACTAACCGATTGATATTCAAAAACAGATAAGGACGTCTTTTGATTCTCAATAAGAGCCATAGCACTTTCACAACATCTTCTTATATCATCAGTTAAACCTAAAAAAATATGTTAACAAAACATTTTTTCCAAAAACATACCGAAAACTTGGGGTACTAGTCGCTTCAAGCTCACATTATCATATCCTCCAGGATAAATACCAACAGGTAATGCTGGAGTTTCTCTGAAAATATTTTCAGTTTTAATATATTTCTTTACATATTTACCTGTTTCGGAAAATACCAGTAATAACACGGCCAACTGTACCATCACCTCCGACAATATATATGGCGTCTGCTTCTTGGGAATCAACAGCTGCAGCCAAAGCCTCTAATTGTTTTTCCGTATCAGACTGAAAATGAAATGATTGTTGTATTAATCACATAACTAATCACCTTAATAATATCAACTTGAAGACCTGCTAAGTGAAATAAGGGTAGAACATTTTTTTTGAAATCATCAAAACATCCTCGTTCTTTAGCTGATACATTGGCTAAGACACAAATTCTTCTAGGTTTATCTTCAGCTAAAAAATACAAAAACATTTATATTAACTTGTACACCAAGTTAGGTTTGAACCATAACATGTGATTAGACAACGAACCTGACTGAGGTTTTTGCCCATACTTCAGTGCCCGTTCACAATATACAGTTCGAATTTTGTTATTCCTGAACAAGCTCAGTACTATTAGATTAATACTTCATTTTAAAAAATTACAAATTCCATCTTTGCGCAAAATCAGCACCCAAATAAAGAAGATAAACTCCGAAAGCTGTTTTCTTTTTATGCTCCCATAATGTTTTCCCGAATTTAGTTATTCGGGCAGCCATATATCTCAAAAAGAAATAAGAAGTAATAATTAATTGGTTGATTCACAGGTAGACAAATCGATAAAACAATATATATTCAAAACATTTGCATAACAAACATATTATTGAAAAGTTAAAAAAAACGAATTTGCACCCGCACATAAGTGGAAAACAATAAAAAAGGTAAAGCAGAATATGACTTGGGTACAATATTCAAATATGACAGAAAATTTACAATTTTCCCTCGAACTTTGCTTTGTGTAAGACAAGTTGAAAGGCTGTTACTGCATCTTCTTTACTGTCGTGACCACCAACTGAAATAGGAAATTTGAATGTTAGCGTACGTATAATAAGATTCTGCTTACGATCTTCTTGGATAACTTTATTGAGCTTATCCATAGCTAGTTCTTTCAAGCCTCTCTTCTTATCGTTCTCAGTTCTAAAAAAATATAAAAACATACAATAATTAAATTCATGAAATACCTATGAGGAAATAAAATGGCAGTGTCAACAATAGAGTTATGTACAAGCCTCATGGCTTTTAGATCACTTTCCAGACTATGGCCGACGATAATAGTTTCTGAATTGATTAACTCAAAAATTCTTTCTCGAATCTGAAAAGTATGAATTTAGAATAAAACAAAAGAATAAATAACACACAGTTTTCAAACTATATTTGGCATTTATGAGATCAGGTGTAGTAATACCGGAAAAAGTAGTATTATAGTCGATTACAGTGTGATCTGGTTTAATAAATTCATCTAGAACTACCTGAAACAAAAATATTAAAATACTTTAATTTAATCTTATTCAAACATCATCTTTCATATCTACAATAGTAATTCTGGCAAGAAACGGTCCCCATACAGTATATACCATTTCACAATCTAGGGCATAAACCTAGATATTTAGATAAGTTATATGAGCATTGGAATTTCGTTCAATACCTTCGTACTCCGTGGATCATTTTCTCCAGTTGGCTTCGGTGTTGCTATGAAAGTATCAAGATCTATCTGCCTCAAAGTATCCGAAACATGGTATTCAGCCATCAAACATCCTGCTTCACCATCATCACTACCACAGCAAGGATATGTAGATTCATTGTTGCGTCGTTCTAAAGGTAACAACTAAAATTACGAGAAAATTTTGTTTAACAAACTTCCTGGCATTCGAGCTTTTCCGCGAAGATGGTATACACATGTTGCTTTCTGTGGAATTCCTTTAGGACACAATCTATATTCCTTACAACATCTTACGCAAAATCGTTCTAAATCTGAAATCAAAAAATGAAAGTTGTTGATAATTATGGATGTTTCTCTACCAGAATTGGAAGTAAATGTTTTCTTGCATTTCTTCTTGTCATAGTAACTGGGTTCAATATAAACGGTATTATTACAAGTAAAGTGAGGATATCTGCAGAATAATGTAATGAAAAATTATATTGAACAAGATCACGTACGAGTTTTGAACAATTTGGGCAGATGTCAGCAAATAATTTTCAGAAAGTGCTTTGTAAAGTGAAGATTCAGTTACTAGAGATTCTCGTTTAGGACCATGAGCACCCACAGTTATGAGATCAGCGGATTTACCAGCTAGGCAACGGAAGTGAGAAACCGAAGGAGCTGAAAGATACATTCGAAACATATTGAAGCTTGAAAGAATCGAACTTTTCTTAGAATTGGGATTTTTCTTGTTTTCGGAAGCACTTCGTAATCTATTCAATGTGTTCACTGCGGCTATGAGATACCCTTTTCGTGCATGAACTTTATCTATAAGGATCTTCTCCTCTTGAGCAGCCTAGAAACATTGAAATAGTTTTAACATCTGGGCTATTCGGTTACCTGTTCCAAAGATTCTTCAGGAGTCATGAAATTTATCAGTTCATCATAAAATCTTTGTAAATAGCTCATCCTATCCCTGTTAGGAACCTTGCTATTTGTAGGATCAAGAAGAGTAAGTGTTTTCTTCGGAGTCTGTAATGGCTAGTAGAAAAACAAACAAACTAATGTTTTACCGAAGAACTAGATGCCGTTGCTACCCGACGTCCATCTGAACGAGCGGACACAGAAGTCTTAGTCTTAGAGCCATATATTTGTTCCAAGGTTTTTGGCTATATAATACCAGTAAGAAAATATTTATCGAAACTAATTTATACCTTTCCATTACAACTTTCTCGGGTGTTGGCTATTTCAGCTGCTTTACGCTCTTGACGTAGTCTGAGTGTCTCAGATGGAGTGGGAAGATGACGTGATGTTTTAACAGGACGAACGATAGTCTAAATAATATTCAAATTGGCTTATAATAAATATGTTCATACATCAGCCCCGGGCCTCGCAATCCGTTGCTTTGCAGCAGCAATCTGTTCAGCCGATAATCCAACACCTTTTTCCTGCTTACGCATTTGGAGAGCTGCTTCTGATGATCGAGGAACTACAGGTGGGGGTCTCATGACAGGGCGTTGAGGTGGTGGAGGCTTAGGTGATGGCAGAGGTTTAGGTGACATATGAGCTTTCTCTCTGGCCATTTTCTTCATTCGTTCTTCTACCTTTTGATTGAACGACGCCTAAAATAAGAGAAAAAAATCAAAACGAAATATAAGTAATAACCTCATCGAATGCTCTTCGCTTTTCAGGCGAATCCAATTTGGAAATTTTTGCTGGCACATCGTCCTTAAATCACAATATAGTTAAGATAGAAAGTATACTCGATCTCACGTCTTCAAACAATTCTATTTCCAACTTTCTACTTTTCTTTTCGGCAACAGCCCTCTTTAAGCGTTCCTTCTCTTTTCGTTCCTGTTCTTTCTGAGCTTCCAATTCCCTGAGTCTTCTACGTTCCTCCTTTTCCAGTTTTTTCTTTCTTTCTTCTTCTTTCTGTTTACGTAGATCTTCTAAAGGAGTAGGTGTGTATCCAACAACACTGATAGGCTTAGGCTAGAAAACACAAATTTAAACAACGGAAACTTAATAAGATCAACCTTTGGAGCTGGAGTTAGAACTGGGGCTGGTGATTGTGGTGGTGATGCTGACTGATCGAAGCTATTCGAGTTTCTTTTAGCCTTAATTAACAATGTTCATGCCAAATTTAACTATAGTATTCAAACCTTTTCACGAAGTTTTTGCAGCCGTTCAATCTCAGCGTCAAGAGAAGCTACATCGGGTAAAGCCTGAAAGATATATTTTGTTTTCTTTGTTGTTGAAAATATGACAAACCTTTGGAATTGGAAGGCTACTTAACCTGGCAATCACTGATGTTTTGTTTTCAACAGGAGATTTAATCTTTTCCGCAACAATCACAATATCATCCTGAAAATAATAAGAATTTAGTCAAGAAAGTATGGAGAAGAATAAAACATACATCTTCAACTTCCGTCTTAATAACTATCTCTTTCTCTAAAGGAGGTGGTGGGCTTATAGTTTTCGGAACTGGTGGAATTATAGGTTCAGGAGAAAGTGGACTGTAATTGGAAATTGAACTAACAACACCAGTCGGACTCCTAGAGGTGGAAGGGCTATTCATAGTTGCATGATATCCGTTCTCTGGAGGGAAAGACATTGTGCCACTATATGAAGGAGCAACATAGCCTATAAAATACATGGATCCCAGTTCATATTCTTCTATGTTACCAGTATATCCCATGGAGGGAGGCTCGAGTGGTGCATATTGAGAAGGAATGTTGTACTCATCAGCCGCTACGTAAGCATTATAGCCATAAAAATTTTGTGCGCTTGGTGAAGTGATACTGAAAACTAAGAGAATATAAACTTATTAACGTAAAACGAAACCTGGTCGGAGGGTTAGGTGGAGGAGCATTTTGCCGATTCTGAAGATGTGATTCTACAACAAAAATTACTTTATAATAACTGGATCATAAGCCAGACCTTCATGCCAAAAAACGCAATTTGGCCTATCACAATTCTGAATCGGACAAACAAGCTCCTTAAAGAGCCCGGTTGATCGAAACATGGACTAAACCATCTAATTCTAAGAAAATTGTAAGTTTTCTTTGTGTGTTGTGGATTCAGATAGCATTATCAGAAATAAACCGCTGCACAAAACTTTTTGTATATATTTGAAACAAAATTTTAATAAAACTAAAAAATAAAATTCTTAAAAAACTATCTAGTTACATATGAAAGTATAAAATTTAAAATAATGAAAAACAAGCTACATACATCAATACAACCGGCGATTATTAATACATTATTTTCTATTAAATTAGAGATTTTCGAAAATTAGGTGATGACGGTTGGAGCGTTTCTTCCAGTGAATTGTTCCATTTTGCACAAATCCAAAGCAATAAGAACAAGTGGCTTCAATAGATCCTGAAAGTACACGTAGTGCAATCGGTCTGCATGCAATTATTTTACCTGAGATGGAGCATATAGTCTATTCTCATCAGTATTTGGTACATAAGAATCAACGTAGAGACGGATAGTAGCACCAGCAGATCCGGTTCCAGAGAGACGGAAAACAAGACGAGATCCATCTTCAAAAACAATGCGGATTCCCTGTTTTGAGGCTACAGATCCATCAATAGGATCGGTATACTGGAAATTGTCAGCGACAGCAACCTATAATTCATGTATAGAAAATGGAATTAATTCAGAATAGAGTTACCTTGTATGTGACATTGTTAGCAGTCAAAGGCTTTCCAACAAAGGCAGCAAGTTGAGCTTCCAAGAAAGTCATCAAAATGTTGGCACCAGCGGAATCAACGTTTTCATAATCGTATCTGATGAATTCACTATGTGATTGATATAAATGCAAACTTCTTACCTTGTAAAAACATTACGACCATATCTCTTCCAATGAGATTTAACAATTTCTTCAACTGATTGTTTCTTCTCAGCTAAAATTTGAAGCCACGCAAGCATTGCCCAAACTCCATCTTTCTCTCTAAATCATTACCTCTGTATTGTGAGTTTATATTCATTATAGTAATACCTAATATGATCGCTTCCAGTACCGAATGATTCTTCCCCGCATAAACACATACGTCCGGCATCCATTAGGTTACCAAAGTATTTCCATCCGGTAGGAGTTTCGAAAATCTGAAAAAACTGAAGTTTGAAACCTACTACTTTCTTAACAATACCTCAAGTCCTTTGCTCTTTGCAACTAAGTCAACAGCTCCAGCAGTTGGCATAGAACGGGCAAAACCTAAAAAATAAATTGAAAAGTGGTAGAATGCAGTACTATCAGGTTTTACATATTGTGAATCAAAGTTCGAGTTTCTATTGTCTGATTTTTTTCTGATCTAGGTTATATTTACAAACCTGTAATTTTTTTGGTCTTGAAGTATGGAATAAGTTCCAAATTATCAGCAATAACTGCAAGAGAATCACTTGGTGTTACGAAAAATCCATTCTTTCCAAGAATCATGTTTCTGTCCTGAAATTAAACGATACACTGCTAAAGGTTACTTAATTAACATACTCCATCTCCATCAAAAGCGGCACCGAAGTCATGCTCACCAAGCTTGAGCTTATCAACAAGTCCTTTGGCATAAGTAAGATTAGGATCAGGATGTCCACCACCGAAATCAGGTTTTGGCACAGTGCTGCAACGAATCGAAGAAGTAAGATGCGGCAATGTTCATTTGTAAACGCAGAACAACGGACTGGTGACTACCGTTGTTTAAAAAGGTTGTTGACCCTAATTCGAAGGGAAAACCCTTGTAATGTATTTTAATAAAGAATTACGATTTAATTTTTAAAGATTATAAATATAAAAAATATTTCTGCTTTTTTATGTATAAATAAGGAATTATTCAATAGCAGCCAGAGTGCAAATATCAGCGTTAAAATTTGCAGCAAACACAGGATATTCGAAATAAAAACTAGAAACAAATGAAAATATAATATTTTATACCCACCGAAGAAGGTTTTCACTAGGTGAACTAAGTTCGTCACAAAGAATTGTAGAAATGTATGGTCCAGTAGCACCATGCATGGAATCAAGCAAGACCTTGCATTGACCTCCAGCAAGATGAGTTTTGATCTAAGCAACATTTATATTGGATCTGGATGAAAAGTTTCCTGACTCACTTTGCCAAAATCAAAAATAGTTTTCATCAAATTGACATAGTCCTCAACGGAGTCAATAACTTCAACAGAGAAATTACCAACACCTTCAATGTTGTACTGATAGCTGAAAGAAGATTCATGTAAACAAAATTAAAATAAACAAAACACCTTCCTATTTGCGTAAAATCACATTGTAAATCTTGGCAGATTGCGTAACTTGAAATTTTAGTAGTTATGGTGTAAATATCGTTTGTAACCTAATAATCATATATTAATAGTGTAATATAAGAATATAAAATACAGCATCAGGCGCAGGACCTCCGTTATCGCAGTTGAATTTGATTCCGAAGTCACCTTTTGGACCACCAGGATTGTGACTAGCAGTCAAAATAATTCCTAAATCAATGAAAACACCTGTTGCCAACTAGATTTGTATAGTTCGAACCTCCGTCAACCTTCTGTCCCTTCCATCCCTTACGAATAAGATGAGAAAGAGCGGGGGTAGAAAGAAAACCATTCTGGCCAACAATTAAACGTCCAACCTTTAACAAGCTTAGGTTACGAAAGAGACAAACAAAAATTTAGAATACTCCATTAGCAGCAGAAATCTTAATAATGACATTAACTGCTTCCATTGACAAATATCTGCCATCACCACCAACTACTAGGGTCGCTCCTTTCTTTTTTGATCCAAGCCCTCCATCAATAACTGCTTGAACAAAGTTCTCAGTATAATGTTCTTGTTGGAACTCTGGGACCTGAAATATGAATTAGGAACGAAAAAGAGATTTGGCACGTACGCGCTTTCTCAGTCCACTAGTTCCAGGCTTCTGCCCTTCGAACGGCTTTGTTGCAATGTTAGAAACTTTGAGCATAACTAGAAAATGAATGAATTTGGAGAATTAAATTTAAAATTGAATCAATAACGTGGCAAAAGCAAACAGATTGGGGAGGAATACAGAAGTTTTCACGAGAAAAAATGTACTAAAACAACAAGCAAGTAAATAATTGAAAGGCACATGAAATGCTTTGCTTTGATAAACGTTCCAATGTTCAGTTCAGATAAAAGACAAATTAGACAATGAATCGATTATTTTGAATTAAAAACAATAGCAAGTTTAGTTAAGAAAGTTGCTGTGTGATGATGGTTTTTATATGATACTAACCAACATGATTTCATTCTCCAACTATATAACTAAGAAAAAAGATCATGTTGACTAAAGTTTTTTGGTTTGGCGCGCATTTGTTCTATAAGAAAACAGAATGTCATGATCCTAAACGAACTACATATCATGAGAGAAGGTGAAGATAAAAATATCTGACTGAAAACATTATACGTCTCGAAAACATTTGGTGAAATAGCTTCTGCTGGCTCTTCTCCTAGTGTTGAAGAAAGAGATTGAACCTAGAGAGCAGTCTTCTCTTTCCTCCTCCTCAACTAAAGGATCAGTTTAAACATGAAGTAGTTCGAGTAGGAACAGAGAAATACAACGAAATATAGAGGCGGACACGGAGAGTTGAAAATGATGGACAAGGCGGAGTTTATCAGGCAATGCATTCTCAGCTTCAACTAAACTCAGGACTACGGACAATAAAGAAAATATAGTTCAGATAATAGATTAAAGATGAAAGAATTATAGACTGAATGAGAAGAAAAAAGAGAGACGTAAGTCAAAAGCAATCCAATACTTAATCTGCTCTTTTTTATTTTATGTTAGATAAGCTCGGGTAAGTGTAATCGTTATCTAGAATAAAAAAATATTGTGATAGTAAAATATGTTAACGAGTCAGGTATAAGAAGAAATATGCTCTATACACATAGTATGAAGTTGTTTTAAGATCGAAACTTTAGAAGGAAATATTTACATTGTTCAAGAACAACCGCTCACTAACACAAACACTTGCAAAATGAAGCGTTGTTTTTCGAGAATTTTGAAAATCATTTTAATTTGATTTGAAAAGATGATCTTACGTTTTGTTATATCTCTACTGATAACCTAATTTCAAGGTCATTTTTGTATTTTAAATGTAGTTTCATGTTATTTTGGTGTCAAAGCCTTCCTTTGTCTATCTTATCATACGAAAATGTGCTGTTAGTGATCTTGCTAGCGTGGTATTTGTGTACTTCTTTCAGCTATTTTTAAAAACGGACGAATGAGTGTATTCGGCTACGAATCTTGTCATACATCATTGAAATGAAAAGTAGTGTGATGTGATGAGATGTGTGTGTGTGTGTGTGCGTGTGTGTTAGTGTGTTCATGTGTATGTGTGTGTGTGACTTTGTTATAGTCAATTTAAAAAAATTAATTTCATTCATTCTCATGAATGAAGCATATGTATATCCATCCAGCACAGGATTTCTATTTATGTTTCAGACATCATATTGGAAGAATAGATTCTTCTGCTAACATTTAACTTACCTATATAAGTTATGAATAATGTGGCACAAATGAACAATTATTGGTTCTAAGCGGAGTTCATGTGAATGATAAATTAAATTGGAATTTATATGGCATTTCAGCTCGGGCTTCGACATTAAATAATAATTCACTTGTTTGAGAATATGAGCTATTTCCTGCTATTGTTGTGAGTTATAACGAATGTTTATCTTTCCGTGTAAAAAAATCTGAATCGAGCTTATTTCACACATAAAAAAACAAATGCCGAAGATGTGTGAATTTCGAGTTTTTTTCCTCTCCATATATGCTAACAGTTCTTCATTTTCATTATATGTTGTCAAGAGAATTCTCTCTTTAATTTGATTTTTCTATCTGCTTTATCGTTAACAATATGTACTTTATTTTCGATTTGATTATAGTTTTATATTACATATATAACGTTCTGGTTTCTAGATTTTCCTCCATACCAAGAATTGCTGTAAAAAGAGATGGCGGAAACAGATTAGGTGAACCCAGAAAATACGAGTAAATAATATGTGCTTGGAATTGAACGTAATGGTCTAATGAAGATAGGCTGATGAAAAAACCTAATTTTGAAATTTTCTTCTCCTGCAATTGAGCGAAATGTAGCTCCAATCTTCTGATTTTTCCCATTCGCCATATTAGCTTTATATTCTACATTTCCGAAACAATCGAATTTCCAACTCGACTAAGCTTCGAATATGTTTCGAATCTTTCAATTTGTAGCTGTTGAATCAAATTTTCAATTCGTACGAGACGATTTATCTTTTTTTTTGGGCTTGTGTACGTAATCGAATTATAGGAATTTCCGTTATTTCATATAAGCTCAACAACCTAGAGATATTTATATGATATTCAATCACGTATAACAATAAGATTTGTTCCAGGAGTTAAAAAAGCCAAGTTGTCGGTTAAAAATCTCATTTTCTGAATAAATGGAAAAGTGAGTGGTAAACTTACCCATTATCGCTGCTTTGTTACCACCTCAAAGCTTTTTTCATCTCTGTATGAGAAATATTTTCTAGATATGGCTTCTGATTTGATTTTAATAATTAGACGTCGTCTGTCAATTCTAAGGCATTCTCCGAGTAGCTTTAAATGTAGTATGATGTAAAAGATATGCTGTGCTAAAGCAACAAAAATTGAATTAATATTCCATTTAGATTCAGAGTTTCTATATTCGGATGCCCTAATTTTATCTACATCTTAGCAAGTGATTATGTTTATCTTGCAGCTTGTAGTCGCTCACATCTGGAAATTCGTAGTCATGCGTCAGAAGTAAATCCACTCGATCCACAAATTTGAAATGTATTCAACTCCATTTTTCTTGTTTAACAGTTTCAAGCTGTGCTATACTTTGGTCAAGCAATAATAATCGTCGAGTCTATTAATACGACGAAAATTGTAACAGTGTTGTACATCGGAACAAGCTCCCGCAAACAATACTGATTGCTTTTTCCCAAATCGAGTATTAAGCCACATCACCACAATACAGCATAAATCTCTGTATGATTTTTAAAATTGCAAGATTATAGTATCAATGTTATTCTTTTTTTTCTTATTTCGTGCTTTTCTTTCCGTTATAATCTCATCTACAATTTTTCTTTGCCATTGCCTTTTCTGTGTTCATTTTTCTTCTTCTTTCATTTTCTATTTATTATTTGGCTTTTGTTTTATTTTAAATAATATATATATACTATATATATATATTTATATGTATATTTATATATATATATATATATACCACCTCATTTTCTATCTATATATATCCTTTACTCCTCTTTATATTTACATCAATCCTAAGCCATCTTATCTCACTTCTTACTTGAAGTTGAAGTTGAGCCTTACCTCATATCTTGTAAACTTCCTTTCTCTGTTCACATCGTCTAATTATATTGACTGTACATGTCCCCCCCCTCTCCTCCTTCTTTTTGCTAAGTTGAAACTTATTTTTTGAATATTTGTCATTTTTATAATAATCGATGCCTCGTATCATTATTATACTCTTAAGTAACATTTTCACCTGTTTTAATTGGTAACTTTGCGTCAAAGTCGATAATTACTATATTAGTCATTGTAATAACTATACACTTACTATATGACAATTTCAAAGTCATAGATGAGTTTGGAAGAAAAAGCAATGAGACCCTCTTCGTACGCCTCATTCTTATCATATTCTTTTTTTTACTATTTCTTTTACTTTTAACAAATAGCGGAAGAATGCTGCAAATAGAAAAAAAAATGTTTTCAGCTGCCCATTATGGCTGTCTCTGCCAAAATCTAACTATTGTGGCTCAAATTTCCTCTTTATGTTTTCATACTACCAATACAAACACACTGTTTTTATTGCCTTTTTTATAACAGTTTAATATTGCCAGAGTGAGAAACAATATGGTATCTTTGTTAAGTTTCCATTGTTTAAATGAATTTTTGAAATTAACTCTTAAATCCAGCTAAATATCTGTTTTATTAAGATTGCATCCCATGACATAAACAGATTCATGAATGATCTTTCATACGTATGAATAAGAACGATTGTTGTTATTGCTTTTATCAACAAACGTAATGAGAAACGGCTGAAGATATTGGATGAAACAGTTGAATTTCCTTCGTAGACTAATTATATATGAGAATCCAGAACAAATAGATAACTCTACTCTCATAGTTAATAAGATGAGTTAAAATTCAATATAAAGCTTCAATTTGGTCGATCCTTACCCACCTCCCCCTTCTTCTCTTCACGCTTGCTCACTGCAAAATATGATTGTTGAAAAAGAACGATTAAAAGTGATGTCAGAGTTGAATAGAAAAGTGGTCGATATAATCACCTTCATCATTAGTTCGTATTGAAGTCAAATTATCAGAGAAACTTGAATATTGCTCTCCATAAAGTCTTTTCTGAATTGTTCATTTCGTTTTTATATAACCTTTTAACCATTGTCAGCTTTGGATCATTCTCGTTTCCTCTTTCTCTTAACCTCTCAGCCATCACTTCATCTCTTCATCCATTTCCATTTGCTTCTCTTACTACATGTCATCATTCTCACTTTCACTTCATCAAGCTCCGATCCTTGATGTTCTTCTAAGCAGTACTAGACGTTTCATTCAGTTGCTTTTCCTTTTATGGATATGAATAATGAGAAATAGCTTTGTTTGACTACAACAAGTACTTCATCAAGCGATGGCATCTACCTATAAGACTGCGTTTTTGTGTTTTTTTTTAATTTTTACTTCACATCAGCGTTAGCCTGATCATAGACCAAGTTTTTGAACTTAGCTCTTTTATCATTGTCATTGCAACCTTTGACCGCAGCTAGAAATTGTATTCTGTAGTAACTAGTACTGGACACAATTTTTTAAAATGTTGCAAGCTGAACACCATTTATCTAAATAAACCTGAAGGACTTTTATTCAAAAGTTAGATCATAAATCAAACTCCCAAAAATATCATGATTTCCCAGGCATGACCTTTTTAATCACATCATATTCCTAACAAAATTTTAGCTTTTAATAGGATAGATTTCCATTCTTCAGTTTTTTTTCTCTCTCAATTGGTTAGTAAATCCATGTTCAGCGCAGAGATTTCCAATAGCATTCGTTTGCTGAATAAAGACTATATCAATAGTTGGAACACCTGCTTCAAATGAAACTACTAAAGAAAGTCATCTATGTGTACTCACCCCTTCCGTTTTTTCTGGTATTATAATCTAATAATTATATGTTATTCACATATTTTAATATATATATTATATATATTATTGTATATATATATATATATTATTTTCATATTTAGATTAGCGATTTTTGAATTTAGTGATTACGCGCGTTATTGATATTTTTCATTTTACGCAATAACTTTCGCTGACTCGGTTGTGTTTCACCTTTATGTCGTAAAGTTGAAAAGCTAGACGTTAAGCCTAATTTTCATTGGGAGTATCGATTCGAACTTTTTTTTAGAAAACATTTAGAAATTTATATGCTAGTAAACTTTGAGAATTTTTAATGACGCAAATTATTCAAGTTTTCATGCTGACAATTAACTACTTAAGATATGTAGAAGCAAAATAAGTGAAAAAGAGGTATGGCTTGATACTTTTCGATAAGAGTGAAAAACTTCCCGAGACCCTAGCAATCAAGATTGAAGAAGACAAAAGGTCTGATAGATGCTTCGACAACAATCCATGAAACAGAACTGCATTTATCTCTTTCAAAGAGTCTGTTGGTGGTGTGGGCAGTTGGTATCTCTGAGCTGCCACTACTATGGCGTCATCTGACGGAATGTGGGGACGGAACTCATGCTTTCTTCTTTATAGTTTTATCATCATCAATTTTTTCTCTTTGCTAATGATGATTTTTTTGTTAACTCATTCCGAATAAAAACCTCTCACCCGTCTTATTATAATATATTCGCCCGCTTCAACCTTTTCATCTATTGCCTAGGCGACCATCTGATTTCTTCTGAAGGTATTATTAAGTCGAATGGCTGGTGATAGATTTTTACACACTATCCAAGACTTTAAAAACATGGCTGGTAAGAAAATAGAAATGCCGCTTTCTCATGCTCGTTCATTTTGCAAGCTGTAAATATCAGTTAAAAAGCAATATAAACATATGATAGTAGTGAAATAAACATTTCATGAAGCATCTAATCGTGGATGTCTTTTTTTAATCAGCCATCAGATATTCTCTAGTTTATCGCCAAACAATACGCTTTTCCAACATTCGTGCCAGAAAATTAGAATTAGACTTTACGCATTCAAAACAAGGCTTCAGCTTTTTTTCATCAGCCCTTTCGCCTACTCCAATCTGAAAGTCATCCGACTCATTTAAACTTTCATTTGTTACTCGAGAAACTGGTTCTACTATATGACATCATGTTCAAACAACATTCATATTAATTTATGTTCGAAACTCATATATTGTGAATGAATGCTTTCATGAAATAACCAATATACCCGTAGTCTTTCTATCGAAACTATGACCATATGGATATTTCTTGATGGAAATTTCACCTGCGAGAAACATCTAATTTTGAATGCTTCGAGAAATAGATGGGTGTTCTATTAACCTTTTTCATTTCGTCTCAAGCTGCAATTTTTATTTTCTTCAAAATACATAAGGATCAGCTCATATTTTCACAATTCCGAGCTGGTTTGCGAAGAATTCATCCCAATATTTGATTACTTATTTCAATTGTTCTTTAGAAATATTAATTTTCTGCCGTTTCTCTTGAACAAGATCCCCTCAGCTATAATTTGTTTTTTCAAATCTATATACGGCACCTATACCTTTCTCTTTTCATGTAGCTTTTTTTCGGTCCTCTCTGTCCTATAGAGCTCGTCAACTCATTCAAATTACTAAATTGGCTGTCCTATATGATGAATATACAACATATTTCTCCTTCTTTTGCATAGAAGCAAGTCTAAAAAAGGTCTCTTATAGAAGAATTTAAATGAAGAAAATTGAGTCAATTTTATTTTTCCAAATACGACTTCTCATTCCCTCGAATTCCAAGGAAAAAAACTACTTTTCTTGTTTCTTCATGTTATTTGTATAATGTTTTTGGCTTTACATACAAAGTTCACATGAATGCGAACCAATAGAAGCAGAAGTGATTGCTTTAATGATAGAATATCAAACATCTTTGACACACCTTCATCTCATCTCTGATCCTTTTATGAAACATTTCAAGAATTCTTCTGCTTATCTTTTTCAACTCACAAAAAAATGAATAGATTATCAGCAGGACAAAAGCTTCCTATTGATATTTCTCTGCTGTCGATAAAACAGCTGGCCATGTTCTAGTAATAACAATACAAACGTTTTTACAAAGAAAATGCAACAACTTCTTAAACATATAATCCTTGCAGTGTCAGTTAGCTATTATATTTAGATCAATTTACGATGAATTATGTGAGATATATGAATAGCAGCTCATCTCCTTTTCCAATAACTCCTTCACATCTTATTCTTGCCCTTGTACTATTTCGAAACTATTTGCTCATTTTCATTACAAATTTCTAATGTTATTGACATCATTACAACCTTTTATAACTGTTTAAGCTTAAGCTATCTGGAATATGAATAGATGTCTCAATAAAGTATTTTATTATATGGCATTTCGTTTTTCTTATTCCCTAATCCGTGCTCTTTCGTTTTCATCTTTCCCCCACAAAATATTTGATTATTCTACCAATTTATTCTCGAAAACGTGTCTTCTACTATTCGTCTTTCTCGTTTTATTCTCTAATTTTTACTATATTCAACATGTTTAAGACTTACAGCATGAGTGAGGCTCCTGACCAACAAGTATGCTTTAAACTCTCTTTTGATTTATTTCTTATTTTATGTGTTTTAGGTGCGGAAGATCTTGGTACTTCCTACTGACTCAACACCCAGAGTACACGATACTGTTGCTGAACAGCTCAAATGTTTCATTACTGGCTTGGAAGCTAGACTACAAAATTACCGAGAAGTAAAATACTATTTGTTAAAATTTGATAAAAAAACGTTTTAAGGCCATTGAACACAACTCAGCTGCCGTATTCGCAGTGAACTATGTTCAAAATTATTTTGTTTGCTCACAGTTTTCTGTGGAACTTGCTCGTTTATGGGAGATGATGAATATTAAAACCGAATCCGAGTTTGAAAAAGCTCTTGAAGCAATTAAAGCCGAAAGTGAAGAAAGCGGTGAGTTTATGTGTTAGCTGTACATTTTCATTATTTTGATATTTGATCTGATTCCTTAGAACTTTGTACTGATGATTATGTAGTAAGTTCATTGTCTGAAATCATAAATTCTAAAGAGTAGACTGGCAAATCTGAATAATGAAGTATTACTGAGATCTAAACAAGTCGAAGATCAAATACTGATTATAATTATTTTATTACAGCCACCCTTGTGCAACAACTCGAACAATTTATAGCTGAATATGATGACCTCATGAGAAATGTGGACAAAGAATTGGATGAAAAACTAGGTCCCTGTCCCGAAATTGGTATGCAGATCCGTATACTGTTAGAATGAATAACGTTGTTGATATTTTTAGATGAAGATATCTCTGAACGAGGAGTTCCGAATCAAACTATCAGTCATTACTGTAAAGGAAGTGCTTTCGAATTAGTTCTGATAATCATAGTTAGGTAAGTAATCTTAATAAGATACAGCGTTAAAAATATTTTCTAAGATCTTTCTCGACGCCAGAAATTAACCAGCATATTCTATCACTGTACAACAAAATGGCCGACTTAAGAAAAATGGGATGTGATGTCTCATTGTTGACAAAGGGGCCACCGATCGGAGGTAACTCGGCTATAAAATTGAGAAAAGAAAGAAAAATATTTTGAGGTGGCTCGTACATAAAGCTTATTGGCGTTCCTTTCCGAAGACTGTATGATGACAATGATGCTTTAAACGAAATGAAGGCTAACAGGAAATCAGTGATGAAAGTAGCATCTTGGAAAGCTTTAACTAAAGCAAGTAAATTAGGAAATAAACCTATGATAACCGAAAATTTAGATGATGGAAGACTCATTAAATGAAGATGGTAGGCCAAAAACTGCAGATAAAGAAAATAATGATGATGAGACAGCATATGTGATCCAAATGGTAATTTCTAATGCATATTCAAGAAGTATAGGAAGATATAATTGAAGGGTGGCACAATTCTCGTTAATAGATCAGGAGAGATTCTTTATAAGTATGTGGAAGATTCTAAAAATACTTGGCCAACCGTAGAGACATTAATCACCGAGGTATTTTTATTCTGTGCCACCTTTACCAATATCATAATAATGTATTTTTAGGTGAAAAAACATACATCAAGTGCTACAAAATCAAAAACATCATCAGGAAATAATAAAGTAGAATCAGAGATTTCTGCTACTGCTGCAGAAAAAACTCAGGAGAAAGAGGATAAGAAATGCTGCACAATACTATGAGCGCAACTGTCATAATTACATAACCCCCTAGAAGCCCTAATCCTGAGTATCGACCGGAAACAACAACTAGCAAAGATATTTGAAATTGATAAGTACCCTCAACTGTTGATCTCTATGCTATATGATTTATTAAAATCGGGTACGATTTAAGACAATTTAACTTTTAACACAACAAATAAGCTTTTTAAATATATTATATTATGTTATACTCATATAATATTAATAATGCCATTTTAAATGTTACATTTTCAAAAATAAACCACATCTTATCGGATAAATAGAAGTATTTTAATTAAATTACTTTTAGATAATCTCATGACAGACCGCTTAGCTTTGACAATATTTGTAAATGAAACTGAAATTAATCAAACCAAATCTTTGCTACTTGGCGCGTAAGTGCATTCCTGGCGACGAGTTAGCAAAACAGTTATGCTAATTAGTTAGATAGAAATCAATATAAATTAATTGTGAAACATTTTTATTGAGGGAGGGATATATCCGTCAAATACTGGAAACTATCATTATTTTTGTAATTCCATATCCTATAAATAGTATCATGGAGTTTGGCGAGGGTTCTTTGATCATTTTGTCATTTTGTTTAATTATTTGTAAGTTTATAGTCTGACTTACAAAGTATTTTCTACTATGCTTACTTTGAGAAAAATAATCTGCCCACAAATTATTTTTGAACCTTTTCTGTTGTTGTTGTAAAAATATGAGAATTACCGTGAACGGTTACTTATTGGCAGCTTGTCGTGAGAACAACGTACTGTTTTTAACCAAAATAAACCTTGAGACCAAGAGTGAAGGAATAGAGAGGGTCCTAGTTTTATGTTTATTATGGAAATTACTACAGCTTTCCAAGGTGTTTTCTCAGCTGTCTTTTATTACTGTTTATGTTTGTAATTTTCTTTTAATTTTTTTTGTTTTAAGTATATGTGCATACATTGGGAGTCATGGGTGCAAGTGCAGCATTTCCTAAAGAATATGCCTTATGCATTGAAGCCTTTGGCAATAATATTGATGTCTTACCAAATACCCTTGATTTGAAAGTAGGAGATGGATGCTCAATGTATGTGAACGGAGAAATAAAACATATGAAGGTTGGTTATAGAATAATTTCAGTTTTGAAATCAGATTTCAGGTACTCTCAGTACAATTAAACGAACATAAAGCCAAATATTTGGCTCGTCAGTTAGTTCATCCTACAGAAGAAAATTATGTAAGTTTTTTTCTTTCAACTTCATTGCTAATTTCATGCTAGGATTCGACGCTTTTTGATCAGCTTAATAGACTAACTACGAAATTGGACAAGAGTGTACAGACCGTTATATCGTGTGATCTGAGTTCGTATGTTAGTACGTCAAGTGTGGGAACTGAAATGGATTATGAGCTAGTGTCGAATGGATGCGGTGTTCAAACTGATAATGTCCAACCAGAATGCTGTAATTTTTCAAACCAAACAACTGAAGATACTGAATCTCACATTGAATACGTGGACGGTGAATCTCAAATATCTGATGATCTCTGTACGGTTGATCAGAATGACAGCTCAACAACTACTGAAGAACTTGTATTTTTTTCTTTCATTATACAAATTTATTGTATATTTTGCAGCCAGAAGATGTTGATAATCAGGAAACTCTTCCGAATGAAATAGAAGATTATAATATTTTATCCTGTTAGTTTCTACACAATATTAAAACCTTGAATTCATTATTTTTAGCATCAATTATACGAAAAATTTCGGACGATCAAGTATTAATAATTATTGCTTCATTCACCTATTTTATATTTTTTTCAGTTAAAAGCGTTAGCTGAATGCCTTAATGACATACCAAATGGTCACATTTATTTTTACTTGTATTTGAACAAGCAGTTATTACCGGATAGAATTGACGCATATAGCACAGATTTGCTCAAAATTGTGAGTTTCCTCGTATTAATCATATAACGCTTCTGAGGCTATCTCAGAGGCAATATATTGATGACAAGCAGAGGTTATATTTTCCTTTGGATTTGGAAAGAGAGGATGAAAATGATTATTGGGGACCCTTGCGTAGCGGTGTAGAACGTTATTTAAATGAACCAGTGGGTTATGTTGTACTGTTGTTTTCAATCTTGTATTATTTGCAGGCTGAGAGACCAAATCGTTTAATGAGAAAGCAGAGTCGAATAAGATCTTTTTCTGTTCAACGCAGTTCAACAGATTCGGAAGATATTGCTCCAAAGAAACCTCGGGTAAGCATTTCAATGTTTCTTTTTCATCATCATAATATGTTTCAGACGGCCAACTATGATATCATCACGTTGGATTAATTTCGGACAAGTTTTTATACTTTAAGTATTTGGATAGTTTTTACTTTTATTTCTCATGTAAAGGCTAGTTTTCTGTTAGGTTATTTGTGATTTTCACGAAGAGAAACCGTTCCTGTTCAACTATTAATCTTTGTATATTGTCACTTCTGTTTCGTTTATAGTCATTTTGATATTTTATATGTTTTTTTCTTGATTAACCAAAACTGTGGAATTTATAAACATAATAAACATATTTTTAGATGTCTTTTTTCAATGAGCAAAATTGATTCAAAGAAATGGTCACATAATTTCACAGATTTAAATAAAACACTCTAGACATGTGAAAAAATCATTTTTGTTTTTGAACATTGTTGATTCGGCTTTTGCTTTCTCTTTATAATGGTTTTTGAAATTAAAATTAATCACATTTCTCAGGGAATCAGATTTTCACAGAAGTGTCTTGTATAACAAGAGATGACTATCATTTATTTTTCCTGATTGGTTAGTTAGAAGTAAGTGATAAATTCGTTTAGTCGTGGGAAGCTAATCGCCGCCTCAAATAGATATTACATAAATTGGTCAACCTTCTACAAATAAGGCGTTTTCCTTTCTCAGTCTTGCTCCTTCACTAGGTAAAAGTAGGTATATTCCCTCCATAAGTCACCCATTATGAAGTATTTCTCTCTTATTCTCTGTTCTTTGATGTACTGCCAATTGGCCACATCACATATTCTTTATTTTCCTGGGAAAGATACGGTTACACTACCTTTAGAACGATTTGTATTTGCTGCTAATTCTTCACCACAGGTATTCCTTTCAGTTTGCAATAAAAATTAATTTTTCCTGCAGATTAATAATCAACAGCAACTGCAGCAGCACCAGACACAGCAGCAGCGACAACATCAAAAACAAAACGATCATCAGGGATATTATAAAAACATGAGATATGTTTAAAACTGGGATAATATCAATCAAATATACTGAAAATACGGTTCTTCATGATTCATTGTAATGTGAAATAAAGGTTTAAAAAGTATTGGTTTAATGAAGTACAGTTCGCCGATTCATAGCAAATGACGTACGAACTTTACGATGAATCATTTTGTGACAAGACATTGTAGTGAAGCTTAGCAGTATCAATACTTACAGCTTCCGCATTTTAATTCATCCGGTATCCATATTTGTACTTTTGACCAGGTGGTTCTTTTTTCTGACGAGCAAAATGGAGATGTCTGTCGAACGGGAGTCCACTATGTTCTATGACAGTGATCAAATAAACAAACAAACAATTCAAATCCTTCCTTCTCGCCACGACTTGCTATATAAACAAGGAAGAGGGCCATTTCATTTTGATTACCTAGTGGTCAGTAAGATGGCTACCTTTCTGCTCTCTTTATTAACTTTTTCTTTTAAATTTTCATTAAGTTTTACTTTTACAGTAATGAAATTGCTTTTGATTTTGTTAATAGTTGGGCTAGCCAGTACTCAATTTATCGATGATGATGAGTTTGTACCTGAAAAGAATACCAAAGGCAAGAAGGTTAAGGTATGCTCGTTTCAGTTTTTTTCTTAATACTTATCAAGTTTGTTCAGGCTGTACCAATGAGAGGAAAAAATATGGGACGTTTTGGAAGGTAAATCTCAATTATACTTTCTAATCTTATTTTTATTATTGAATTCAGAGGAAAAATGCCAATGCCACCCTTTCTGGAGAATGCTACTGAAGAAACAAGAAGAGAAGTCCGTGATGTTTTGATGAACAAAGACTTGACTCGTGAGGAAATCGACACAAGAATTGAACAAATCCTCAAGAAAGACAGACCAGAAGTCCAGGTAGTTATCATCTGTTTTCCTTTCGAATTTTCCTGTTTGTAGGAAGCTTTCGAACTCTTCAAAACCGAGGTAGAGGCTCGTAGACAACAAAGACTTCGTGAACATGAAAAGAAACGAGAACGCTTATCAGCAGATGCTCAGTCTGCTGATAAAAAATTAGTAGAAATTCTCGAGGTTTGAAATCGTGATTGCATGTTCATCATTCTTCGTATTTTTGACAGGATCCCACTTTGACTATGGCTGATCGTCACGAGAAAATGCGTCAAGTCTTTGAAGGATTGTCTGGCTCAATCAAAAAGGAATTGAAAGCTATGCGCAAAGAGAAGAAACAAAACAAAAAGTAAGTTTTATATAAAACAACTTATTTTGAACTTATCCTCTTGTGTTTGCTACTCTTTAGCTGCTTGCAATGGTATAATACTTGTTATATTTCTATTTTTTTGCTGTTATGTAGATTTTAGAGTGACGCAGAAAATTCGTGAAGTCGGTGAGCAAATAAGGGACATTCATTTGAGCGTCCGTGATGCGATCAGGTCGAGCAACCTTATTTAGTTCCTCGTTACCTCTGATCCTATTTGTCGGTTTGCAAATGAATGAACTAAAAATGCCTGGATAACTGCAAACTAGACTATTTTTCCTTTTCTTCTCACCCTCCCAAATACAATTTATATTAATCCTACCGATATGGTGCTCTAATTATGCTTCTCTAATCCTTTCAAATTACAAAAACTGCATGTATGTATACCGTAATATATTATGATATTCTTTCAGAAGCGCTTTCAATTTGGAGAATAGACCAATGAGAAGACTTAGATACAGACCAGATGAGGAGAAGAAAGTTGATCCACCAGCTGAAATCGAAACTAAGGCTATCAGAACGAGTGAAGATGGCCAGTTCCTTGAAATTTAAATTATTTGTTCCATACCGCTTGCGACTTATATATTTATCCAGGATGTTGCTTGAATCTCCTGTGTGAGGAGCGTTGAATCACTCCCGATTTTGTCTTTCAATTTACTGCGTAATGATATGCTTTTGGACATGCTCGCATATATTATATTTCATTTTTCTTTTTTCCTTTTTACTAATACATGCTTGAGCTCTTTGTCCTTATGCTTATCATTAACTCATGAATTCTCAGTTAATTTATCATTTGAATGCTATTTCGTATGTATACCAACATCTATAAGTTTATTTCATAAAATGCTAATTATACTTCGCACATATACAAACATAATTTGATATAGGGCCCACCTTGCAAAGCAATTTGTTATAGCAAAAGGCGATTATACCCTTTTCTCAGACAAAAAAAATGTACTCGTTTTGTATCACATAAAATCATTAAAATTGGCTTAATGCTTAGAGAAGTCTTTTTCTTTTGGCGACATATTCCTCTGATAATTCAGTGAACAAAGCTGGGCAAGTTCCTGAACATATGAAACTAAAAGCGGGAACTTAGTATTAAACGTTACCTTCATATTTTACATTTGGGAGTGATCTCATGCCTGTCTCGTTGCAGATTAAAGTGAACATTCTGAAATAAAGGAATTTATTAAAAAGTTTTAGAAATAGTTCTTAAAACTGAATGCAACCACTCATCGCTTTGATGAAACGAAAAATGAATTCACGTGGCTGTCACGTGACACGTGTATGGTATGCTTATGTAAAGTGCAAGAATAAATAAAGCAATAAATACCTTCTAGATATGGTTTTGCAAGATGGACAATCGCCATCATAACAGTGAACATTGCATCTGTTGATTATACAGGAAATAACCTAAATAATAAATTGCGTTGAGACAACATAGCAGTTTCTCTTATTACTTTCTCAGAATCTTCGGTGATGCAGGTCTCTACACAAGTTTCAAGCTTTGGGCATTGTCCAGCTGAATTTTAGAAAATTAAGACATGAGTTAGGATAAGAATAAGTTTTCATACAAGTTTTTTCTCCTTGAGCAAGAGCATTCATTTGCTCCAATGCGTAGTGGCAAGCTTTGCATGATTGACATTCAGCATTACATTTGGCAGCAATACATACAAGGTCAAAACTAGAAATGAGATGAGAAAGTTGTAAAAATATAATAGAATAAGATCATCAAACTATGATGAAGTTTTACAAACATCGCAAAAGGTTATTTGCTATATTAGTTGGTAGAAAGTCTATAAATTAGATAATAATCAACACACCGTTCAACAAGATTTCCAAAAAGTTGATCTCTTGCACTACTTGTGATAATTTTATCAACAACTTCTGAAACGAAGAACAAAAGAATAGAGTATAGTTATTTGAATAATATCATATTCTTTGGCGAAAGCGTACCTTTATCGAGACATTTCTCAACAGCACATGTGGTTAGTACTCCACATGGCTTCGAAGCATATACAGTAGAAAGGGCAAGTGAGAGAAAGGATATCAAAAGTTGATGGTTCATAGTGAAGTTTATTCGAAAATGCTTTCTGGGGAATTCGAATACGAATGCACGAATATGCGCTGCTAGGCTGACTAAAATAAGATTTGGAAGGGGAAGCCCACTCTTCTCTCTTATCAAGAAGCCAAGGCGGGGCGTTCCAGTGAGAAAATAAAACAATGACGAGACGATCACATTGCCTAGGTGATTGTATGCTGTTTACAAGTATTCAGCCAGACAATGGACGTTCTGCCATAGCCATCTACTTATGCTTGAACCATATTAGAAAACTGAGCTACCTTTTCATCTAACAAGAGTAAACGGAAACGACAATATATACAGCTTTATTATATGAAAACTCTAGTATACTTTCAATAAATCTGAATATTCTAAGTAAATAGACGAGAATTAGGCAAGTCAGGAAATATTAGCCAACATTGATATGTTGCATTAGTAAAGAAGCCATCAGAATATATCTATAAAGTACATGAAGACGAAGATGACATAGGAATTACAATCGAAAAACAGTGCAATGATCTAGCGTTAAAGCATATGAGCAACTTAAAAATACTTAACTTAATAATAATAATAATAAAAATAAAAATAATCATAATAATATAATAAAATCTTATCAACTGCCCTATTCTTAAGTAAAACCAGAAACATTTTCTCGAGGTGGCTGTTTAACAGCTTACATATAACATCGATGAAAACATCTGTGAAAGATCTACAATAGATATAGGAATATACGAATTGAGAAGTTGATGAGAGATAAGAGAATGCTTCTTCCGTGATTAAACAACAAAGGTGAAAACATCTAGTAAAATGCTTAAAATGAAAAAGGGATCCCTGAGATTTCCCAATCTTGTAGTAGAAGAAGAAGATGTAGTAGTAGTAATATTCACTCTCCCATAAATATTTTCCATTTTAAAATAGAAAACTTGAAAGTACGAGAGGTAAAACAAGCAGAGTTGATTGAACCAAAGCAGACGAAGTGATTTCCTCAACTAAAAATAAGAAATTTAAGTTTTTTGAGTGTAATTATTGCAATTTGTTCACCATATTTCCTATATTCAATATCTTTTGCTCGTCTCCACAGATCGCATTCAACCCTCTTTCGTGGATCAATAGGTCTTGATAAAGATCCCCCTTTCAATAACATCCAGCTTAATATATTTTTGTTTTATTTTCATTTTTTTTTAAAATAAACGAACTGTGTATTGTTTACGCCGTCATATTCAGACCATATATCGCGAGATTTTTCATCTTTTAAGCTTGGCACTCTAAAATTTGTTGTGAATGCCTAATATGCTTTTATATAATTTTCATAAACTAACCCAGTATTTGCAAAAGAGGTCCAGTACTGTATAACCTTTTCTGCTAGCGTTTTCTCTCTCTTTGTGTACCCTAAAAACAGAGGAAACTGCGGAATCTTTAGATTTCATCAGGTAATACCAGCTGTAAGATTGTAGATTGGAACACCAAACACAAACTCGATTTCATAGCCATGCATAACACCCGTCCATTTAGGCCATGGATTAGCACTAGAATTTTCGATTATTATTACTTTTACTGTTTTCAATTTTACCTTGAAGGCTCATCAAAGTAGTAGACAAATACTTTACCAGTATGACTCTCCTGTTTCGATATTTCATCAGAAAACCAGATGGAGTCACAAGTGAAGAAGTAATCTCCAACCATTTGATTTACCTTTATAACTTATATTAACCTCGTAGTACTGATGTTCAATCATACCTGTTCAGCATAGAATTGAGTTTTTTCTTTTGGATTTGTACAATTTGGATCTGAATACACAAACTTGGCAGCATTACGAACCAGCGTAGGTTGCTGAAGTAGATAAGATGGTTAGTTAATTTATGTGAATTATATGCTTACAGTGGCGAATGCTCTCTCAACACATTCATTGAGATTGTCTTTCGATAGAAGAGGCTGAGTTTGTTTATCAAAGAAATCCGGCAGATTATAAATATTCCAGAAGTTTCCTTCATCATGGTTAATTCCAAACATTAAATTAACGTTTGTAGCATAATGTCCACTACGTAATGAGCTAAATCCATCTCTATCTTTGAAGAAATTTCGATCTCTACAATTAACTTTCTTTATAAAAAAATGCTGAAATATCTCATTGAACCTTGACACAATGACGAAAGGAAACTCCAAAAATGTTAAATCCAATGACCAAATGTTGTTCGTCAACTCCTCAGCGGGAAGTTGACGCATGCATGCAATTGTATCGCTAATCTACAAATTTCAGGTAACCTATTGGATTGAGGTGAGCAAGCTCTACCTCGGTTTTGTTACAGTTTGTCAACGTGGCAAGCTGATTGGCTTTATCAAGAGCACGAGCTGGTGAATCCATCGACCATTTATTATCCAAACTACCAGATTGCAGAATTCCATTTTTGAAAAGTCTAAAAAAAGCAATGTTTATCAACAAAAAAATAAGAAAAAAAATTTTTTGTTCGTACCCTTGCGAAGCTGGAGCAATAAGATGAGCTACAATACTTGCAGCTCCAGCACTTTCTCCAAACAAGGTGATTCGGGAAGGATTTCCACCAAAGCTGAATATATTATCTCGAATCCAGTAGAGAGCCAGTTGCTGAAAGAAAAAGAAAGGAAATAACATAAAGATATTCATTGATGGCTGTAGCCCAGTACTACTTCTATTAGTATACTATAGAAGAAGATGTGAAAATTGCTTAGAATATCTCTAAGAAATAGACTGGAGAAGACATGTGTTAATTAAATTTTTTCAGCTTCATCTAGCGATAAGTTATTAAGTTTCACGAGTGATTGCTCAAACATAGTCTAACATCTTCATCCATAAAACTGAATGAATATTCTCAAACAATGGATATATTTCTATGTTGGCAAAAGCATTTTCAAGATCAAATTACGGCGTGAAAATGAAAGTAATAGAGGGGAGGTTCCCTCATTTTAATTTTAAAAAGCGGTGGTCTTCATGAAATTGAAAGTTGCAACATTTTTTATTTTTTGTTCTTCTCTCTTCCGATGACACTCATCTCATCATTGTCTGAGTCCTTACAAAGATCTGAGCCGTCAGCGGTTCAACCGTCTTCTGGAAACTGATGTCAATGTCGAGAATCAGGAAGAGGTTCTGTTGTATAGCACAATGGATTCCTAGACGAACAACGTTCACATGCTTGTCTCCAGAGACGCAACAAGCGGAAGACCAGTTGTAAGTGCAAAAATCAATCTTTGTAAGGACTGGTAGCGTGTTCAGACAACGTGCTATCTTGTCTCGAACAACGTAATAAACACAAAGAACAATAATAATATTAATGAAAGAAGTAATTTTGTTTTTCATTTTTGAACAAAAAAATAAAATTTTTTGTTTCAAAATCATTTAAAATGTTTTTTACCTGATCTAACATTCCCATATTTCCTGGAGCATCCTCATGATCCATAAATAGATATCCAAATGGACCGACACGATAGTTTATATTAACTACGACGACATTTCCAGTTAAAGCAAGAGCCTGAACAAGTGTTATTCAGAAGACTTTACATCCAAACAATCGAAGTTTCATAAACAGAGAGAAATTAAAAAGAGACCTTTCCATCGTACAGAATAAGAGATGGACTTCCCGAATAGAATCCTCCTCCAAAGAGCCAAACCATAACAGTCAAATTACTATAAATGTTTGAATAAGATTAGGTTTAAGCTAGGTTTCTGCTTTACTATGCCTCTGCTGGAGCCCAAATGTTCAAATATAGACAATCCTCACTTACTGGTGTGTTATGATTCCACATTTCTGACCCCCAGAACGATGTATTATAGGTATCCCTGCCCTTGAACAAGATGATATAGTTAACTAATTGCACCGCAATTAAAAAACAAACTTGATAACAGGCTGGCGACAAGGTATCGGCGTTTATACTATCATTCCATGGCCGTTTTGGACGAGGTGGACGGAATCTACTTTCTCCGACTGGGGGCTCGGCAAATGGAACACTAAACAGTTCAAATGTTCATTAAGAAATAGACAAATTCTCGATTTCTACTACAGTTGACCAGAGCTGTACCAACTCACCTTAGAAACGAACGAACTCGCTTGTGAAGGAAAATAGATTCTTGTCCCCGAATCTTTCCCAACTTCGTCTGCACTTCAACAGGCACATGGTCTTGGTGAGAAGCTGTCTGAAAAATGATAAAAGTTGTTCCTCCATCAAATTGAAAACATTGAGTTATTGGACAAACAAACAACTTTGATGAGGTTTGTGTGAGAAGACAAATCACATCATTAATCAAGTATTAACCGACCTCTGCTAGGCTAGGAAAAACTAAAAGAGCTGTAAACCACCACATCTATTGCCAGATTGAGCAAAGTCTGCTTTCTGAAATAAAATGTTTTGATTGAAACGAGCAAATTATTAGAGAAAACATGTAAAAAACGGATAAAAATGTAGTTTGCATGAGATACAATGTGAATACTTACTAAGCGGCAGAGGGAAATATGCAATCTTTGTCTGTTTGTGCTATCAGTGTAGGTAGACAACATAAATTTATGGTGGGAAAGTCAACAAACTGGAAACATAAGTTTTGAACTTATGCTGCAATGTTGCTAGGTATTCAAACTTTTCCAAACTTTTTTGCTAAGGTTTATAATTGGAATGAAGATTGGAGAGAGAGAGAGAGAGAAAAAAAGAGGAAGAGTTTGCGAGAGAGAGTCAAAGGAAAATGGAGTAGATGTTAGCGAAGTAACTACCATCAGAATTGTTGAAAATGCTGTATAAATGCGGAAAGAAAACTACAAAAAAACTAAGTTTTGTAATTCATTCTTGAAAATCACACTGAGTGTCTGAGTCAAAGTTTCAGAATGACGCTTTCAGATTGGCACCACAGGCTTCTATATGAAGTGTGGAACCAGTTTATCCATGTTGATGTGTATATGCCACCTAATTCGACCGATCATGATGTATCATTTGAAGAATAATTAATAAAAATATTTTAAATTTGAAATGTTCTTACAAGTTTCTGCAGGATGGCACTATCAAAGGAATTTGTAAAGTGCTTGCACTTGACACTCGGATGAGCCTATTCTACTACACATTGAACCTAGATTCTCGTGGTTCGCCAAGTTCCAAGTCTTGAATAGAGAGCCGAATGACTCCTTTTGATTCAAAACCGGAAAAGTAAGTCATATGCGGGAAATGAGAAAAATATATTTTCAATTTTGGCTATTAGATCAGGACATTTTCTATTAGATCAATCAAAACCGGCTCAAAAAGATTTAAAATAAGTATTTTAGATCTAAAAAGTAGTAATGAATCAAATAAAATTGAAAAATGTAAATCAAATGTTATGAAAATAGAATTAAAGAATGAAAAGTTGTTAGTATTAACGAAGAAAAAGTACTAATATTTGAAAAGATCAAACAATGATTACATATGCCTTGTATATATATATATATATGTACGTATTTAGTTCGTTTTTTTTATAATTAAAACATTAAAATTAAAGATATTTAACAAAGTCAAAAGAATAAAGTTGTAATTTTTATTTCAAAAAAACATGTATTTGGAGTAGAAATGTGACAATGCGCTTTTTCTGCATATTGTTACATGACTCTTCTTCTTCTTCTTCTTCTCCTTCTCTTAATTCGAAGTTTTTTTTTGTTTTAAAAAATACTCTGAAAAGCTGAGAGCAAAACATGAGCTTTGCAGAAAAAAACGTTATAGAGAGATGTCTACGAAAGAGATAGAAGGAAAGAGAGATAGAGAGAGAGAGAAAGGGAAAGAGAGAGAGAGAGAGCCAATACGTATGTGAGACTAAAAGAGATCGAAAGAAAGAAGAAGATAAATGAAGCAACTCTCTTACTCCCTCTATAAATGGAGATGTTTCGGTCGGCTCTTTCTGACACGCCTACTTTTCTCGGACTCTATGACTACGCATAATGGCTCATTTTTTTCTTTTTTTGTGTCTTTTTTTAGAATAAAAAAAATATAAAAACGATAAAATGAAAAATGTGAGAAGAAAATTTGGGGGGGGGGGGGGGAGCGGAAGGGGGGAAACACTTTAAATTAATTATCTCATTAAAGTTTAAAAAATTCTTGTTTTCAATATAGTTGTAGTAGTAGTAGTAGTAGTGGTGGTTGTGGCGATGGTGGCGAAAAGAAGAATAGTATTCGTCATTTTCAGGTCAGATTAAGGTTGTTTAGTTAGGATATTGGAAGTATGAGCTGTTTATTCTATGAGAAGCCAAAAATAAAAAATATTCACTTAGTCCTACAAACTTTCAAATGTAAAAGTATGATCTAATATAAGGAAGAGAGTCTCTTCTCTGAATTGAAAATAATTTTGCAAATATTGAAGATTTTACATGTTAAACGGTCCGATATCTTTGAATTCAGCCACATGTGATAGCTCAATGATCATTGAAATGACCCCAAATGCTGATGTTGTCGCTGAATGTGATGATCAGCACCAATTACAGTAGATGTCATTTTGAATACATAAGTCATTTGATAGCTTAATTGGCTGGAGTTTGGGTAGCAACTAGCATAGATTAAGGAATAGAACCTATGATCATAGTTTTGTGAAATAGTTGAAAGGACAGTCGAACCCTCTAACGCAATTGCCAGCTATTAGATTTTAAAAGATGCTCGGCGGGTCATGCGTCTACTAGATAAGGACCTAATGTGAGGTCTGACGACGAAAATTGAAAGAAGACAACATGAAAATCAACATAAATATACTTAACGAGAGCCTGTTTGCTGCCAATTCCAAAGACAAAACGTAGAACTATGAGCATGAGATTATCACAATATAGTCAAACTACATATGCGTGGTGAACGCATCTCGCTCAACTTTGAAGCGCATAATGACACAGGAAAAACAGAAATTGGAATTTTTAAAATGGGAATTCAATAGTTTCGTGTGAAAGCAAATGTGGAAAAACAATGAAACTATTTCGGAAGCAAAAACCGATCACACATTAGCAGCGTAGAGAAAAAAAATGGATGCTGAGGTCTGCCACATCAAGGAAAAATGATTTTTGAGAGTGAGGAAAAGGATGAGAAACCCTTCTGGTTCCGATCAACTGGCAGAACTGAGAGGAAATAAGTTGGACACGTTGAATGTTTCGAATAATCAAATCAAATTGAGTTCATATGCATGGCAAAAAAGGGAAGATAACTAGATTCAAACAATCAGAGAGCACCTTTCGATGTTTCTTTGTTCCGGTGGTACTTATATACATATACACATTCTGAAGATATACAACTTCTTTTCCAACAAAAAAAAGGACGAAAACGTAACTGGATAAGTGAGTCCCTTGAGACGACTTTCTTCAGATTTTCAGCATTTTCCGAATCCTCAAAAGTCTTGGTTGGTCAGTAGGGGAATGTAGCGAACCAAAGAAGAGAAGAGACATAAAGACTATGATGAGGACGTCAGATTCTTAGTTATTTTCCAATAATTTTTCTATATTAGGTGCATAGGTAATGGGTATTTATAGGAAGAAAAAGAGAGAGAGAGTCAGAGAGTGAAACAGGAAAAATACTTGCATTTGGCTAAACTTCGACAATAGGACATAGGTAGTTGGCTCATGAGGCTAATGTTATAGTATTCTTTAGGACATGTTCGGTAAGATTACAGGTTGTTGTTCGAAAACAAGCAAGCAGTTCGACAAATTTGTCATTTCGGTGTGCTCGCCCCGAAATTGGCAATGAATGAAAAAAATATTCAATTTTATTGGAAGTCTGGCAATGTGAATCAAGATGTTGGTCGTTAAATTAAATAAAACCTTTTCTTTCAATACGCTGTTTACAAGTTTTATTTAAAAAGATAGCAAACGTAAAGTTGAAATAAAAAAATGCGATCAGTACTTAAGTAATTCGTGAAAAAACGCAACGGTACTCTGGCTGCACCATCTATTTTCACTTGTAAAAGTTTGCTGAAACTTAAAAACGTGAGTAAGATAAATCATTCGATTTAGTACCAAATTCGGAAAACAACATAGAAGGAACTTATCTTGCTTTTACTTCTGTTGCTTGGCAAATTCAAGATGACACAAAAAACAAAACAAAGAAGACAGCAAGTTGTATCAGAGCAATAACCAATTGAAAGCATATTTTAGATAAGTTAATCAGTTTTATATGTCAACGTGTGAATACATATAGACATTTCTCCCTCTCTCCCTCTCTCTCTCTATATATATATATATATATCAATTTTTTCTTTAAAAGTAAACATCTAAAGGAATAAGATTTGTAAATTCAAAGAGAATCTCCAGAATCTCAAAGTTCTTTAACGCGTTTTGATTCAATTCATACGAGAGGTCCATCTTGACTAACGAGTTGGATAGCACATCTTATGAGAAAAAATATTTTTTATTAAAGAATAGTTTTAGAAGAAGTATTAAAGAAACTAAAAGAATTACATGAAATATAAGGATTTCATCTCTCACATTGTAGTTTTCAAGTTCATAACTGCTGAGATTTCTCGCAGATTATAGATTATATCATTTCGAGAACCTTTGGGGTGGAAGTTGTGCTGGATGCAAGTATCTCTGATGAATGAGTTAACTCGAGTGACGTGGAGTAGAGTTCAATTGAATAGATTATAATTGGAATAGTAAGAGTTCCCCTTAAATACAAGTTGATATGCATATTTTCGTTTTTTTTTTTTGAAATGGCAACCGACTCACGTGTAATTCACGTGGTTTTCATTTCAAACATAGCGTACTCATCAAACGGTTGTGACATGTTTTTCTTTTCATTTTTTTTTCAAAATTTCAAGTTCAGAAACATTTGTCTTTCATATATTTCTTGACTAATTGTCTAAATTTGAGAACAAGATAAACGAGAAAGTTTATGGAAGAGGTACGAAATTAATAAATTATGTATTGTTTTTGTTTTTGAAAAGAAAAGGCAAAAAATAACGAATCCCAGGAAAAGTATATTGTTTTAGACAGAATGCGGCTGAGATTTGAAATTAGTTTTATCTTTAACGCCTGTTTATTCAGGAGAAGAACACAAGAAGAACTATTGTTGCAGAATTTGTTTCCTTCTTCATTGACTTTTCCGTTTAAGATTCATTGTATTGAGATCAGCAGCATAACTCTTCGAGTTTTCGTCGTTGTTTCAGAAATAGAAGATGCATGAGTGAGTGAGTGAGCGAGTGAAGAGAAGGTAAAAATCATCTAATCATCAATGGAAACATATTATTAGTGATGTATGATTCTTTATGAAAAAAAAAAAGAAAAGATAATTTTGTTGCCTGCTTAACACGCAAATCAGAATATGTCAAAGAATGGAGCGAAAGGACGCAAGCTCGCAGAGTTGCCGCCGGCTACAGCTGGATATGACATAAGACAGCGTCCTAGCCACACATCAGTGTCTCTACTTGGTTTTGGTTTCGTGTGTAGCGTTAGGGAAGACACTTATGATCTTCTGAAGAAACTTATGTGCTGTAGACACTCACACTTGTATTCTAACACATGCAGTTATTTGTGAAAAGCACGCAAACTTTGGTCGATGAGAGCGGAGGAGGTGGAAGGGAGACGTCAACTACAGCATAGCATAATGCTTAGAAGTGGCCCGTTGAAAGCATTTTCAAGTTCATGATAGAATGGAGTTATATAGATTTTAGTTTATTCGACATCAATAAAATAATTTTTTGAAGATTGCTAAGTAGGAAATACAGAGTAGATTATTGAATGTTAACTATCTGGTTCTTGCGATCTATAAGCATACAGGAAATGAGGTTGGACAAAGAATAGGAAAAGGTTTACCTTACCGAGGATGAAGCATTGCAGCCCCATATTACAAACTAACAATCTTATGCGCGGTCAGTCTATGATCTGGTTAAATGGGGCAGAAACGCCGTCTAAGTAAAGTACTTGATGACCACCCGGAGAGGGAAAAGCATTCGGTAAACTGAGGGACATGACCAAAGAAATGTAATGAAATTGCAAAACTAATTAGAGCATAAAAGGAAACAATAGAATGATAACAAAACAACAAAAAAACAAAAAACACGCCTCCATATTAAAAAAAAAAGAAAAAAGAAATAAAACTTTCTCATTAAAAGTTGGGTGTGAAGATGGAGCGAAGAACACAATGAATTAGCATTAAAGTGAATGGCAATGAGATTGTTATGCTTTCTCTCTTCTTTCATCTGGCAGACATTAGTAATCTAAGCAAATTTGCAGACATGTCATTGAAATATCATTGATGTAAGTATTATCTGTTAAATAAATATATAACATAGTTAAGTTAATTATAAGTGTTTTTAGTTCGCAGATTTCTCATCATAATTATAGTAAATGAATGAGTTGATGTTGAATTATAAAAGAAATTAGAAGAGACACAAATACATACATACATCAGATGTACATATAGAGTAGGAAGTGTAGTATGTAGTATGTATTTTGAATTCAAAAAAATAAAAAGACAAAAGCAACATAGTGTCACGAAATAGAAGATATAAAAGAAAAAATGAAAGCAATTAGATGGAGAGAAGTTTAAAAAAAGAAAGAAAAAGGAAAGTTTCAATATTGCGAATATGGTGTGATGATCGAGAAAATGGCTATTTCAAAACTATTTTTCACTTGCCATATACATGTATATTCATTAGACATAGAAAGAAAAAGAAAAATACGTACAAACAAAATAGGAAAGTAAGAGAAAAAGATGAAGAGAGGGTCAAAATTAGGATAAAGAAACGCAATTTTGAGCAACAAGCTGTTTTTTTGATGCGAAACCCTTATTTTCAGAATACGAAAGAGAGATAGAAAAGTCTCTCGCCTCAGTATTTCTATCCCTCTCTCTGTCCCTGTCCCCTCTCTCTCTCTCTCTTTCTTTCTTTCTTTATCTTTTCTTCTCTCTTTCTCTCTTTTTTCAAGTATATATGTCTATCTCTTTCCTTCTATCTTTCAGTATCCTTTTCCATGATATATTTATGAGTTGAAATAAAAAAAATTCCAAAATTGAGGTTTAAGAAAATAAGATATAACACTGATTTCAGAGAATTTCTAAAAATATTAGTTCAGTCTCGTATTTATCGTTTTTAGAGACTTAAAATATAAATTTAATGAGCTTTCAAAATCTAAATATGATGAAATCCTAGGTGCTTAAAGTGGAGTAGCCCAACAACGGTTCCTCCAATCTCTTCAATTATCTATTAAAGGAATTAAAGTCAAAGTGGAAAAGGACAAACATGAAGCAATTTGACAAAGAAATTTTCGAATATGGTTTCCTGTTCTTATTGAGTTTGAATTGACGACGTTGAGCTAAGCATATCCATAGAGACTGAATCACGCAACAAAAGAATCCGATGAGAAGAAACAGAAGACATAAAGAGAAATATATCTGTAGAAGCATGTAGTCGAAGCTATGTGCACGTATGTGTGTACTCAAAAAGCTAAAACATTAAATTTCTCTTTTTCATTTAAGGAGGAGGATATTTAATTCGATTCCAACAATTAGGTTTGTTTTCTTTGCCTATGGTACATATCAGATTTGTGGTGTTAAGCTGAAGAAAGCTGGAATAATGAATGAATTATCGAACGAACCTAGCAACCAACGATTTAAAAAAAATTTACATCACAATATAGAAAAACAAAAGATGTTGCGTGTTTGCACAGCAAAAAAAAATACTGATTTGTAGACAATATTAACTAATAAAGAGAATTAATTTGAAATGAAGTAAATAAACTGAAAAATATTTCTAAGATTACTTCAATCTCTAGTTTGATGTTGCTCTATTTTTCGTAGGGAAAAGATCTGCCATTTCAAGCATTTTTCGTTGAAATGTATCCCGTTTCGAAGGAGCTAACACACTATATGCCCTTCGGATTTAAGCTGGATTTGGAATCAATTTCGAACTTCCGTTTTCTTATGGATTTGAAGAGGACTTGGGGATTCGGAAGTCAACCCGGTTATTTGCAGAACCTATTTGAATTAAAAAAAAACAAAATAAATTAGAATACCAGTGTGAGATGTAAACGACAATAAAAGAAAAAGATGTCGTGGTGTAAGAAGTGATGAACTGAACTACAAGCCGAGATCTTGCAAAATATGAGTTTAAGCCTTACTCTTATACGATTGACTTCTTAAATATTAGAAAGCATTTTCGAAAATATAAGCAGGAATATCCTCTTGAAAAGCAATCAGAGAAGTTATGAGATTCTGAGTTTAAGCAACAAAACTCGACCTAGATAATTCAGAATTGAGGGAATTCTCTAGGAATTGTCATGATGCTGACTAGAAGTAAAAAGAAAAAGCTAGACTTAATGCAACTATTACTGAACCTTCATCTCATAAATGCCCTGCGGTTACTAGCAGAAGCATCTCCCGACATCTTTACATGAAAAATATAATGCAAAACATTTGTCTATTTATTATTAGTTGAAAACACAAAGTAATAATTTCATACAAATTAAAATAGAAGAAGCGGAGGCTTTTCGAAGTTCATGCAATTGTTGTTGTTTTCTGAATAATAATGTAAATTAATCCATTTATTTACAATAATCCAATTCATACATCAACTTTCAGATTAAACAACGGGAAAACGAGAAATATTCACGATTGGCATGTTTTCAAATGTGTTTATATTCATTATCATAATAATATGAAACGTGAATGGGAGATGGGGGGGGGGGGGATGAGGTGGATATGGCGCACGTGAAACTCATTGATCCGCATTTTTTTCTTTTATCTCATTATCGATCGGTTGTTATCGCTAGTTTATTTAACCATCAAAGTAACCAATCGTCTGACTGACTATTCATCTCTACACAGGTCATGCTCAAATTGTCTTTTTTTAATTTTTTAATAAACTTTTCAGGATAATCTGTCTATACTATTGGTCTTCAATCACATTTGAATCTAAATAGTATGGTCTATCTTACAGAACCAGAGAACTGCTATTACGATTGTCCTATATAGAAAAGCAATGCGAAACCGCTGAAAGAGGTATATAGTTTCCTGAAAGTGAATATTTCAACTGCAGTTTTGATGTGAATTGAAATGTTTTCTAAGGTAACTCATTATTATTTTTATTTGGACAATAAAAAAAAATTGAGTTGGAGTGAGAGAATTTCAATGCAATGACGTTTATTGTGAAAACTATACAAGTGCTAATTTTAAACAAAAAAATGCAAAAAAATATTCGACGATATAATTTGAAAGAAACTCCTGTTCCATATGTTGCATATGATTAAATGAAAAGTCATGAAACATTCATTTCTAATTATAAACTTTGAGCAATTCAGCTTAACCAGATTAATACGTAAAAGAGTTTAATATGAAGTTTATTATTGTAATCCTTCAACATGAAGTTTATTTATTCATTATTTATTTGTATCTTATCTTTTAATATAAAGCATGCTATTCTATCATAAAGGGGGAAAAATAAAGAGTTTTGGAGGAAGATTTAACATATGAATGGGCTAACGAGCGAGTTGTTTCAGACATTTTGCTGGAGAAGTGTTTGTACGAGTTTTTATTTATTTCAATCTATTAATCAGGTTTGTTAACATTTTGTTTCAGTCAATTTCAAAAAGTTTATTTAGATCTTCCGCTAAGGAAATAAATGAGCAAACTGGGGGATTGGTGGGGAGAAAGCTCATGAGATTTCCTTTGAAAAATATATATTTGTTTCAAATAATATCCTCTGTAATATCCACTGGTTCATTCCTTAGAGTTCTATTGGTTTCTCAGTAATGTAAAGGTAAGTTTTATGTGAAAGTAGATAATAATTGGGTATGCCAAGGTTCTATAGAAAGTTGTCAACAAGTTTTACCAATTCTAGAGCATGTTCCATGCAATAATCTAGGTAAGAGCAATTAGTAAGTACCTAGCATTTTATTTTTTTACTTATTTGTATCTTATTGCTGTTTCAACTAATAGTTATCCATTTATTCAACTCTTCACGAAGTATGCGTAATACTTCCCTGTAATGGATTTTTTCGTCTAAGTCAGCATATGGCAAACCAGGACTTCAAATGAATTTCTGGTTGATGATTTGTTGTTTTTCAGTCTCGAGGGGAATATTGAGAATGGGGGTTGTGAAGGCCGCTGGTCAGCCATGTATCACTGCTGGATATGGGGGATAAAAGGATATGCCGCTCTTGTATGAAGCACGACATGCAGTCACCTCGAAACTCGCAGGAAAATTCATGCATGAAACGTCTGATAAACATTGTTCCCAATTGATTTGCCTATTTCAGCGTTCTGTAGTAACAGCCTGCGCATAGCGTCATGCTCTGACAATCTAACTTGATCTGAGGCTATTGTAGACATGTTGTAATGTTCGCATTCACAAAGCCAGCTATACCGCTTTGCAGTTGCTTTTTCCCTTTGTCTACTCATCGTTCATATTTATTATTGTTTCTCAATTTTTTGTCTATCAGTTACCAGTTCATCTAATGTGTCACACTGTTCTTGACAATCATAACCCCCGCTGTTCATCAATTCGTCTGGTCCGTCGTAAATCTATTTGAGACGGTGAATGCCTCTCACCAAATGGCTACAAATGAATCTCCTTATATACATCTTATGATGTTGCAGAGACAGCAATATAAAGCGAGAGAGCAAGACAAGCGAGTTGAGATAGGGCAAGGGTGAGGGGTGGGATCGGTGACGAGGGTGAGCAGCAGCAGCATCAGCAGCAGCAGTCACTCCTGGTACTACAGCCTTCTCTTGGGAACCCAGATATCTTGCCCTAGATGGTTGTATTCACACATCTGGTGAAGCCATCAGGTCAATTTAGAACGATTTCTAGAGCATAAGCCTGATTTCCCGAAAGAAGTTTTTTTTGAATTTTAATGTGTTGAGCATCGTACCTCTCTTGCTCTATTTTTCTCTTCTCTTGGTGCTTAGTATCGCCGTTTCAAAGCATGTTCACGTTAGTCGTTGAATATTAATTTGAAATACTTGTTCCTCATTTTGATGTTCTCACAGAAACACTGTTCTTGCTTTAACTGGTGGCAATTCCTTTTTGTGATGAGTCAAACAGTCAGCAAATAGATTGAATGAATGATTGAAGGTTGCCCAAGTAAAATACAAGTCTAGTGAAGAGAACAAGGGTGTTTAGTAAAAGTGTATCTATTTCAGAAAGTTTTAAGATAGATGATGAAACCGGAGTACTATACTCCTCTGCTATAGCATGGCAGGCATCATGTAGAATGTCTTTACTTAGAATATTTTAGGATACATGTATGTGTGTAAATTACATTCGTTTATCGATCTGTTAATCTCTAAGTGATGCAGACTTCTGCCCTCTATCATTTTTCTGATTTTCAGATAGAAAAACGACTTAGAAATAGGTTTCTTTTGAAGTATTCTAACCTTGAAAAGGACTACCTCCTTAGTCATTACATTAATTCTGATAGTTATGCGATGATGAATACATGAGCATCGTTTTCATTTTAAAATATATCGATGCATAGATACGTACAGCCGTTCTTATGTCTATGACCTTTTATGGAAAAATAACAAAAAATTCCTCATTTTAATCTTCTTCCTTAACTTTCCTTTCGTTTCCATTACACTCTATATGAGTCAACTTCCCTCTAACTCCAGACACTACTTCGTCTTGCTTCTTTCTTGATTTTTCCGTGTCCTTTCAAGCTATTCACTCCCAATCAAGCCGAAATCGATCGATAAAACTTTGTAAATCATTCAAATCATTGCACAAAAATTTCATTTTTAATGAAAATGTTACATCAGAGCGGTTGCACACCATACCCAGCTCACCTGCATGTATTCAAATGTACCCAAACTGAATTATACATCGTTAATATGAATCAGTTTGATGATGTTATTTCTATTTTCTTGGATCAAAGGCTCTGCGATTCAGGAAGATCAGAATTGACCGCATTAATGCTATGGGAACGTGGCATTTTGAAATCTGAATCACATTGATTCCCTATCAGACAATGCCAGATGACAATTACCTTATTTATGCTATGTCTATTTACTATTTTCTTTAACCATTTGACTATATATACTATATGTATAGTTTTTGAAGAAATGTTAAAATACCTTTATATAGTTTAATGTTTATCTTGACATTCCCATAACATTCTTTCAATCCTATGCTTGTGGTCCTATGCTTATGACAGACATAGTCATAGATGTTTGTTCCATATACTATTCACCAAATGATATTCTATTCTCGAAAGCTTTACATAACCATATTTCTATTAGTACATTTCCTTTTCTTGTTCCTTTTACTATCGTACATCGTTTCTTCCTTCAATTCAAAAGTCACAAGTATTCTTATATATTCTTTCCTCTTCTCCTTCTTCTTCGATTTCTTGCAGTTGAATCACTTGTCGTTTGTGTTCGAAACGTTTTTTTTCTTCTATTTTTTAAGTTTTAATTCTCGGCAGAATTAATGCCTTCTCTATTCTTCAATAAGTGCTGGTAGCTTGACTCATGCACAACAATGTGGACCTACTAACTACCCATCTTCCCAGAGCATTGTCAGTTACTAATTCAAATTGCCTTATAACCAATGGTTGAAGAAAAAACTTCTTCTTCTTCTTCTTTTTTTTGCAAAGTTAACTTTTCATTTTTCTTCTGTACGATTCTGTGCTCTCAATCATTTTTTTCTCTCTTTGCTGTGAATGTTCTCACGGGAAGCATCACCAGTCAAGGTTTAGGACAATAGCCAGATAGTCTGGACCATACTTGCAAGACATTGAAAACCAGCATTTTGTATTCCGGACAATGTACAGTTTAGTTCACTTTTCTTCCTCTTTTCATTCTCATTTCTTCCGTTTTTTCTGCATTTTATTCTATTTTCAACTATTTTTTGTTTTCTCTTGTTTAAACGCAGAGTATGTATGGCTTGACCTGTACGTAGACAGCAAAAAAAATCTAAAACTTTATTCGAGCTGTCCATTCCTGTTCTGTTATATTGTCTTATTTTCATTTCCGTTTCTCATTCTTTTCTAACTTCTTTTATTGAAAGTTTCCTCTCTGTCTTTGTCTCTCCTATTCTTATGCACTTTCTCATTCAGTTTCCTCTCCTCCTACTCATCATCTTATTCGCAGAAGTCCTGCCCATATCTCTCTCTTAGGATAATAGTCCAGGTGCCATACTTGTATATTTCCGTCGTCTTGATTACGGTAACCTCCTGCATTTGTTTACTCCAAGAACTTCAACACCCTCCCCTCCCCCCTACACACAAGATACAGCTTGTACCTTTTCTTCACACATAGATATGTTTTTCATCTTTGCTACATCATCAAAATATATATCATCGTAAGGAATATTGCTCTTCTTTCAACTTATTCTCCTTCGAAAATCAATTTTTATCAACTTTTTCTTCGCGCCGACCTGCTACAAAACTAATTGCTATCAGATGCCGCTCATCTTTAGCACCATAACTCATCTTGCCACCACCTTTCACTCAGTATATTATCTCAACTAATAGCCCATTTAATCAAACAAAGTGGTCATCACTTACCTTTTCTTTAACCATTTTCAATTGTAAAAGTGAATTATGTGCTAGATTCTCATTATTATTATTTTTTTAGAGCAGTTCCCGGTTCCATGGCTTCGCCGTTAGTAGCAGATCAAGCTCATCAAGCGCAAGAGCTCAACCGTATTGCTCAAGCCAAGTAAGTTTTCGAACTTGATTTACAATTACCTCCTGTACTATTGAATTTTATTGAAATGTATGAGAATTACATTGAAAGACATCTGATTGTTGAAATGACCTCGGATCCTGATGTTTTCTTTTGAAAGAGATACATGTCCACTTTGGATATTTAACCATCTGTGTCAGCAGGGTAATGTGATTTGTAAGAAAAAAACAAATAAACTTTGCCTCCTTTTCATGAGAAAACGAGACAAAAGTCGTTTTACGTGAGTTGAAAATGCAGTTGAAATCTCTGATACTGTCTGCATTATAACTCGATTACTCATTGAAATACTGGGTTCACTCTTTCTCGGTTTACATCATCTTCTCCTTCAACATCATCATCGTCATCCTCATCATCATCTGTTCATTTAGCTTTTAAATCTTTCTATCCTAATAGCTCTGATCACCACCGATTCACATGATTTTTCGGCTTGACAAACAGCTAATGTGCTGGCAGCTCGACCCTCTCCATCATGCATTGTCTTTGAGTTGAGCCGCTTCGCGCCTGGATCGTTACCGTTCTCTCCTCCCCCCTGCGTCTGGCTCTTCAAAGTGTCGTTACTTCATCTATAGGATTACGGTAATAGTATTAAGTCTTTTGTTCTTTTTTGAGTATCATATATGTATATGTATTAATCTAGAAATAGAGAGAGACATGTATATGAGCAGAAGAAATCTTGAGCACTTGAGTTATGTGATGATTGAGGGGAGGATAGGTAGGGTGAGGAGATAACTAAGCGACCCGACCCTTAGTATCTGAATCTGACGTGATGTCCGTATACGACCAGGTGTTTTGACATCCATAAGTAGTTTTCTTTTGAAACAAATCCTTTTACAATGGTTCTTCCATCTTTTTCTCAGTCCTATTATCCAATGTACTTGATTAGAAGAATGAATTTGAGGATTAATAACAATACATTTTGAGCAAACATTTCATAAACCCATATAAGGTAATAAAACTATAGATAAATATGCTAATTAGAATTATATATGTACAAAACAAAATATTTTTCATGGTAGCATAACATCTCCGAGTTCATGTTCAAATGTATAATAGCATATGGTATGTCACATAATCCTTTCTTTCCAATCATTTGATAGAAAGTTTGATAGCAAAGCTATAAACTTGTCACCTTTGTTGGAAAAAAAAACTTGTAATTTACATGTTTTATTACTCCATCGACAGATCCGTAGCATATATGTATAACTATATATGTAATATAGGTTAGAAATCTAAATATGGCTTGGTAGCATCATGCCAGCATCTGCCACAGCAGCTCGTAAACTCTCCATTCTTGGCACTTCGCGTTCAATTTACGAGGCTTGATTAAACAGACGAAAGATTACAATCCAGCTATTGCATGTATTTCCTTTAATTCGAGATATTGACGATCTCTTAACAGCTTCGCGAGCCTGAATAATATCGGGATTTTTAGTTCTTTTGAAGCAATTCTCATGTATGTATTTCAGATGGAAATTGGACGACTATGTGAGAAGGAAAAAGGAATTATTGAGAGAATTAGCAGAATTTAGATCGAATGAGATGTACGTTTTGATATGTTTCATCTTTTCTAAATATATTATTCTTTCAGATTAATAAAAGAAGTCAGTAAAACAATTGATGATCTGAATCGAGAAAAGGATGAACATTCCGAAATTATTCAAGCTATTAATCATGATAAACAAGAATTAGAAAAGGAAGTAGAAGATACTCGATTTGAAATGCGTGACTTGGAATCAAAAATTTTGAAAAATTACGAGCAACTTATGAAATTAATGGAACAGGTAGCTTTATTCTACGCATAGAGTATCACATTTATTATTCATTTCTTAAGTCCAATGATAAAATTCGTGAAAGTGGATTAGGAGAGGAAAATCTGATCACAGCTGAAGATATTCCACATGCAGATATATCAAAGTAAGAATGTGTTTTATCGAGTCTCTGTTCTAATCAGTATACGTGTTGCAGATTATCCCAAGCAGCTTTACTTCAATCAGTTCAACCTGCACCAACTTCAGTCGCTTCATCTCCTCTACATCCATTTAAGAATTTGAATCCTATGATGAATCCCTCCGCTATTTTCGAGCAAATGTTCTTATCAGGATCACCAGCAGTATGCATATAACGCTAATTGAGAGTATATTGAAATTAAATTTGCAGGCTTTCCGTGGTCCTCCAGTCCCTACTCATATAAAGTCAACAGATCATCAAAGTCCGCCAATGAAAGTATGATTATTTCATCTGATATATCTTTATTACTTTACTTTTTTCAGCAATGCCAGTCTTGTTTCCAACAAATTCATCGAAATGCTCCTATCTGCCCAATGTGCAAAAGCAAATCTCGTAGTAAAAACCCGAAAAAGCCAAAACGTAAAGATATTTGAAATGATAATTAATCAGCTAGTTATTGATCCCATGTTCAACATTATCAGTATGCTATTTATTGTTAATAATCAATGTACAGTTTCGGTTTTTCAATTTTCCATTTTATTTCCGGAAAATAAAAATAAGAAAAATCTTATTTATATTTATCAAATCGAATGAAATATGCTTCGAACATCATTCTATAACATCAACACATGCTTTGTAAAAAGGCAAAAACAATTCCGTCGAGCCGGATTCGAACCAGCGACCTAAGGATGCCCACAACTCTACAGTCCTCCGCTCTACCAACTGAGCTATCGACGGCTTGAAATACGCTTTCTAGCTGGCCGACATGAACACAAGGTAGTATAGAGGCGTAATCCATGCAAAACTTTTTATTTCTAACTCCATTCAGTAAATCTAACCTTTTAGGGGTTGAAAAATCGCCAACTGAAATATGCTATAAAATAATTATTGGTACTGGTAAAGTTAAAATGCATTTTCTCATATATATTACATTTGAAATATATATAAACGAATAGTTTGAGTTTGTATATGTTAACCTCATAGATGTAACATATGATAAATATTTTTACAACTGTTATGAATAAAATATGAAAATGAAATTCAGAAATTATTTTTCCAAACAACATTTTAAAGTTTAATTTTTATTTTTAATTCAGTTTCAACCGCTCTTCAACTGCTCAAATATTAAAATAATATACTCACGTGAAATTTATCTCACGTGAACTTCACGTGAAAATACAAATGGATTAATATACAATATAATTTGAATAATTTTAGGATCTTTTGGATATATATTTGTTGTAAGAAGTTCTTTAGTAGACATTTAAAAGAAAAGTACTCCATTAGAATAGCTACACTTAGTTGAAATGTCATCGCAGTTTTCTCATCGTTTTTAAAACAAAATTTAGAGAGAACAGAGAAAAAAGTGAACGAAAGAAAGTGAATAAGAAAAGGCGACAACGAAGAGCTTACACTATTCTATCTCTCTAATGATCTCCCATCTCTCCTTACTCTTTCTCTTGTGAATGTTGTGAAACAGTTTGCACATCACATCTTCATCATCATTATTTTGGATCGGCTGTCTTGACGATGAAGACCGCCGGCAGAAACTCTGATTCCCTTTTTGTTTTTTTCTCTCCCTCTCTAGTATTTGGTTTGTTCCATCTTCCTACCAGGATCGAAATGTTTTGAGAGAGGCTGAACCATTACAGCACGACTCATGGATGCATACGCACTACCTCACAAAACACTTTGAAAAAGCTCGTATTCACTTCTGAAATTACACATTAATTGTTTATTCAAATGAACAAAATTGTCTTCTTCTAAAACTTGTTCATGAGCTTAAGCTTCATAAAACTTATTATATCAAAGAGTTTTATTTATTCTACTTGTTTATTGCCTATCTATGAACTTAGATAGTCTTATGTAATCATGAGAATATGCAAATTAACTATACCGTATAAGATATATTATATGTTTTTCAGTGCTTTGTATATTACCGCCAGCCTAATTACCATAATCTTGATACTTGAAATCATTTTTACAACTTTTTCATGCCACTCTACATCATTTACCTTCCGAATCCTGTTGAATCATAGGAAGTTAGACTTGCAACTTGATAATGAACTGCGTGCTAACATTTCATTTCCTTCGTATCCGTGAGCTTGATATTGCCTACCTACTCTCAAGCTCATATTTTTGAAATATTTTGGAACTTTTTCTATCAGCCTTTATTCAGTTTTTTTCCATTTTACTGTGTTCATCTTGAAGTAACTTCATTTGATCTTCTTCCTTTCCTTCTCAAGTCTCTCTTGTAAAACATACCTACCTCGATAAGTTCAAGATGAATCACTTCTTCAATTCAACCTAAGCAATTGCCCGCAACGTGATAAAGCGACGACGAGGCTGAGAGCCCTGAGGCCATTCAGACAGTGAGGATAGCTAACCTTCATCTAGTCTCCACCTGATTCCCATGACATTCTCAGCTAATAGTCTTTATTCAGAAATCCGCAGTTCAACATTCTTCTTATTGCGTTCAGACGACATGATTTTACTTCCAATTCACATTCCTAAATTAGAAATTGGCGGATGAAATTGCCCCAGTCTAGCATGCCGAGATCATCATATAATGTAATTTTTCTGATCACTCATCTATTTAGATCATACTTTGCATGTGAATTTCTTCTATAGTGTGTATTTCTTTCCAATATTATCACGCTTCATTACCTCAGTCAACTAAAATCTAACATGAATACGGTAGATTTCTAGCACCTTGTTCAAGTTCCGGAAACTGTACTGAACCTGTCAATGTGAAGTTTGTGTACAATGGCTTCTTCCTATTTCCATCTACCTTTTTCATTATTTCATTTTCATTTCAATCTTATACTACTCACTACTATAAAGCCTTAAATGATTCAACTTCTGATGTTTATTCAGCTTTCAGCTATGAAGCTGCAGCTTAATCGAATTCTTATATTCTCTAAACAGCCTACTTCATCACTTTAATTAAAGGATATACATATCTTGACTCGTCTTCATTCGGTTCTTTCAGTTTTCACATTATTTGCACCATGTCCACAAAAGCACTTGATCTAGATGGCTTAACATTACATCTTAATAATATAACAGCAGCCAGGTTTGTTAGTCAAGCATTTCATCCAAAATTTCTTTAATATTTAGCGAAAATATTTCCACATTACAAACTTTATCTAAAGATTTAAGAAGTTACATGTCAAAACTTGACGGTATGTTCAATATTCTCTTGGGTGGAATACTTAAAGAAATCCTTCCATTTTTCAGAATTCATAGATTTTCTTAGTAAATGTAAACAATTAGAAGGAGATTTAGAATTGGAACGTAAAGGACATGCAGAAGAATTGCGACAAATAAACCAGGCAATCTCATTCATTGACTCATCAAACTATATCATCCTTTTTCTTTTTTTAGGATATTAACTTAGGAGAAGATCATCTTAAAGCATTACGCTCTGAACAAGAAAGTCGAAAACAAAAGCTTATGCGAAGTTTAGATGATTTGAATACTCTTAGGGAAGCTGCTAACACATCAGTATGTATACTATATCTTATCCATTTCTTTGAAGTGTCACCAACTTTTTCGCTTTCAGTTCTCACAATGTTCGTTACAAGATGATTATGGCGATTCACCTACAATAGAACCTTTTCACAATGATATGTTAGATGGGTATGTGATGACAGTATTCTCAAATCTCCAACAATGTCTTCTTCATTTTAAGAATTATTCCCCAAAACGATATCATGAGTGCAGCCGATTTACTCAGCATGAGCTTATTACCCTTCTATCAAAACAGTTAAATTCTCATACAATTTTACGCAAATCAACGTCATTTCTTACAGATTTTCATATGTTATCCAATGGAAGACCCAGTTTACACGAGCCAAGCAAGATGAAGGTGAAAACAATTTTTTTCTTTTTCTCGAACATCTTTTGTCACTTTCAGACTTGCGAATCATGCCAAGCACAAATCCATAGAAATGCCCCTACATGTCCTTACTGTAAAACAAAAAGTAGAAGCAAAAACCCGAAAAGAAGAAAACTATGAAAACACTTCATTCTCTATACCATATTTTTTCTGCAAGAATTTACTTTAATGAATTGTTTTTGGTTAAAAAAATACTCAAGGTGCGCTAGTTGTCGTCTATCAAACTTCCATTAATGTCACAAAGATATCTGTCTATCTCTCTATGTCTCTCTCTTTCTCAACCACTAGGATTAGATTAGATAAAGATATCGTAATCCTAAAATGGTGAGAAAATACATCTGTTGGCTTTATACAACGATTCAATTTTAATAACAGGAGCATGATCAAGCTTCTAATCATAAAAAAACAAAGATAGGAAGATCCAACTGCACTACTTGGAGTCCTTTCTGTATTCAACGAGTTATTCTTGGTTATCATCGATTATTATTTTTGCATTTGCACTTGTTCTGAAGAAAACACCATGTATCATAGAATTGAATCGATAAATTGATGTTCTGCATGAAAACATGGGAATGTCGTTGGCTACTGATGTGTTGGAAAGTTTAGTGACTTAGGTACTAGTATGATCAAGAAAATGATCAGGTGAGAATGCTAACGCAAGGAGATATTGCTAGTGGATTAGGCACATGTGTCATCTATCTCGGTAAGTAGATGTTGACTACAAAAATAGCAATAAGAAAGATGACGAGCTCTGATAATTACTCCTCCCTCTCGTCCTCCTCATAAATATTATCCCAAAAACTTGTATATATCTCAGGATAACAGCGTCATAGTAAGGCTACACAACTATCTAAACTTATGACAGAAGACAATAATGATTGATTATTGGTATCTAAGAAATCAAGATTCATAATATAAATACAATTATATGATATAGTAAACAATAAAAATGTAAGCTAAAAAAATTAATAAACTAATAATAATTAATAAAAAGATTATAAAAACTGTATTATAGCTCATGTGCAACCGGTTACAGCGATCTTAGAAAAAGTAAATAAACACTTCTTCACGTGACTTACACAATTAGCAAACAACTCATTAGAATATTACGTAATTAATCTGTTACATGATCACTTCTAAATTTGTATTTCTCAAAGGATTTTGAGTTAATGGCCAGAGAATTTCAATTTTCAGTCATTTTCAGTTAAAAAAGTTAAAAAGGTAAGAGGGAGGATAGGTGCGACCGATCATTGATATTTTATCAAAAACAATTGGAAAGTAAACTCTACTCTAAACCAAAAAAAATTGTTGTTATTGATTATATTTCGCATAAAAGTACATATTTATAATATTTATATTGTATAAATTGTGTGAAGAAACATTAGAAAAAGATGATAGCGCCCATTGTATATAATACAGAGATCATGATAGGATTTGATGATCAACAGACAAAGAATATAACAAAAACCGAAATCAAAGACCTACTTGACGATAAATGTGAGAAAATGATTGAAAGTTACAAGAAAAACAAAATAGATATCAAGAGATTTATAATTGAAATATCCTGAAAAGAATTTTAAAGCTTGGAAATCAGCATGAATACAGTTCTCAATTACACCTAAAATATAGAATGAAATTTCAAAATCCTAATATTTCTACTGTAAAGGTAAGCTTTTTCTACTTTTCTACCCTATTTACCAATATATTTCTATCTTTTTCTCAGTACCTCTTGTCATGTTCATAAGATTATTACAATTATTAATAAAAATAGCCATTGGATACGTGCCAATGGCAAAAAAGGCAGATTGCCAAATTTGGCGGTAAGGATTTGTGAGAAGAAAGTGGGCGCCAGAGTAAGTAGGTCAGCTCCGCCTCTGCTCCTGGCAAATCAGGCTACTATATAAGACTGGTGACCAGGTCATTTCAACAGCACAAGCACATCAACTGCTCCAGCTCTCCAGTTGGCGACCAGAACTAATCCAGGACTACACTCTTCTACTTCTTCAACTAGTTTTCTACTATTTATTCCTTTATTATTACCTTTCATGTTCCTCATTGCTCTGTTCACACTGACAAGGGAAGTTTTCCTTGGTGGGTGATGCTACGATGAAGTCTTAGTGACCTTCACCGGGTATACATCCACCCAGGGATTCTTCCCGATTGTCATTCCTATTCCCTTCGAGAAGCTCAGAGGCTCTTCTATTGATGGCAATAGCTGATGATCTGGCTCTCGTGCTCATATCACAGTCTACTTGCTATCCATAGAGCAGTTAACTCGCTTCTTTTGCATGACTAGAACCTGCCCTTTAAGCTGCTTACCCCTCTTCTGGATGTGCCTGCTTGGTCATAGCTTCAAGTTGCATATGACTAGAGACACATTCAGCAGAGAGGAAAGCGTTACAAGCTTACCCCCGCATGATCCCTTATCCTCTCAGTTCTTTGAAACTTGCTGTATACCTATCGTGAATGCTCCCCTCGGTTAAGCAATAGAGCCTTCACCGGGTGAACATTTACGCTTGGTTAACAGTCCAACTCATCTTATCTATACAATATATTTCTATATCTATTTGATCATTCATCCGTATTCGGTTTATGGGTTAGGATTACTTTGATTGATACCTAGATGTTGAGGTGTACCTTGTAATTTGCCTCCCGCCGAGGTTCCACCATAGTTTATAGTCTTCCAAATGACCTTATCTTGATCTTCCTCTTGACTTCTTATTCGGTCTTTAAGATATAATACATCGTTAAGAATGCGGAAGAATCCATCAAATATGAATGAGTAGTCAAATGCTCCATTCCTTTCGAAAGAACGAGATAAGTGAGTTTAAGAGGTGAGACTTTCAATTATCCTGTTGTGTGTATGGTCTACTCTCAATCTGAAGCATGTAGATGTGGGCTTTAGAAAACTATTGTTTTGACAGATTTCAGCGAAAAACATCTTTTCTCCCTGCAAATTTTTTACAGAATTTGCCAAATAAGGAAGTATAACGACATTTCAGGAGAGGAATCTCCGTGCATAGATGGTGACCCGGTGAAGGGCATTTCTCTTCCACGCGATCAGCATCCATGCATGGAAATCCATCTAATCTCTTACTTGGTCTAACATGTTGTCATCAACGTGTCTTTCTTCTCGTTTTAAAGAAAAGATAAAGAAAGAAAAGGAAAATTTGAGAGAAAAGAAGAACGAGGGTGGGAGGTGCGAACAGGAGGTGGAGAAAGAGGAGGAGACATGTTGTCTACTAGTGTAGACTATTTGCTAAAGGAGGACATGACACAACTCGTCCTTCTTCTTGTGATGCTGTGTCCCCCTCTCCCCTTGTTCAACGTCAATCGATCGATCGTCAATACCACAACCACCAGCACTACCAGCCGGACTTGAATCGAGTTTACTTGCCCGTCTAAGGACAAATGCGACCTCGTCTTCACCTGAATAACCGACGTTTGGTACCTATCTGGATTCAGTGCTCGTTTGGTCTCTGAACGCGGAAAATCGATGTAAAAGGTACGTAGTTTTGTAAATTGAAACGTTCAAACTATACCTAAATTAGTCGATGAACGGCCATGGCGGGAACGTACGACAGAATTCTTTTTAGATAAATTTCGAATAGAAAATACAAGCCAATACAGATTAATTATGGATTTGAAAGCTTCTGAACCACACAGAAGAAGAAGCACCCGCTAGAATAAGCGTCATAGTCTGAAATGGCATAGACTACTGAAATTCAGGGCGGGCCATATCGTGCTGACCATCCACTAATCTACGGAATCGGACAGGTTCCGGAGACACTGATCCCATCTTAGTTATTGCCAATGATCTTTTTTTTTAATTTCTAATGACATTTTCAGCAATGCCATCTGCTCCAGGCTGACATCTGTCTTTCAGGAGTTTTTGGCGGCAAATTTAAAAATTTAAAATCGTCCTTGACATGGTTTATTGGCGCTCACTACTGTCGCGGCAACAGTTCATTCCTGCATTGATCAGAATCCGCAGACAACTGCTGCACACGGTACGCGTTCCTGTCCTCCTAATGACACCGTTTCTTCATTTTTTTTCTACTATTCCGGTGATACTTTGAAACTATCAGTTCCATGGTGTTCCTATCTTCAACATGTTGTTTCATTTTTAATCGTGGATTACATCAACCTGGATGTCTCTCGTAGTCATACGCCTGAATTGATATGACTAGAGACACATTCAGCTTGAATAATGCCATTTTGTTTTAAATTGTCGTGATTAAAAGAAAAATAAATATATATACTTTGAATAAATATTATTTTTCTTTCAAACATTATTTTCTTGGTTAAGAAGAACGATTGTGATTAAAAACAGGAAATACAAATAATACTATTAGCACAGGATAACAGTTCATTAATTAAATTTTTCTCATTACTTTTTCTGAAAGAATGATATCATGAAAACTGGATGAAGAAAGATTTACTATTGCGAAACGTTTATCAAATATAAAATTTCAACGTTCAACTAAATATGAATATGGACATTTACTTAGTCAAAGTTGGTAGAAATCTGTTACATAGTTTACTATTTTGAAAGTCATTCATTACTATTGATTCTGAACAATATTTGAAAGTTGAATCAAAATAATCCTAATAACTAGAACATAGCCTCAGATGCTGAAATAAGTCAATAATTCCCATCCTCCAAAGAGGCAAAAAGAACCACACGTTTACTCCAATATTGCGTAGATATTTTTTCTGGTATTTTTATTTATATTTTTTTCAAGCTGAGCACAAGTTTGCAAAATGCTTCAGTTTGCCCAACCTGACCAGCGTCACAGTTCACAGTTTCGTTTCTTTTGGAAGTGCGCGAAAATTTAAATTTTGATAGCACTTGCCTGTTTGTACTGTATTAGTTTAGCGTTGGTTTATTTCTTTCTTGTTTTTATTTTCTTTTTGGTTTTTGCTATAAATTTTTTAATATTATTCTAGAGTAAATGTTACTTATGAAAATAGAATATGGATTGGAACGATAACGAAGATATTAAACCTTTAGAAAATGATCAGGCGCCAACCACATCCCGCAAACGCATAGCTGATGATATTACAAACTTACCAAATATTCCTCACAAGGTTACTAAGCTTCATGCAAATTTATTTAAAAAGTGCTTATTGTTTCAGGAAAAAAAAAATCCTTTCAGTTCTAGGTTTAGCTCCATTTCAGCGTCAACATGTACGAAAGAAGAAAGCGATTGTAAGATTTTAATTACTGAAGTGTATATCATATTTATTTTTATTAGTTGCTACTGAAGTTGCTGGCCGAATCGCTGCTATGGAAATTGAGAATTTTATGTGTCACGGAAATTTACAAATCAGTTTTGATGTGAAAAATAAGAATTGTTTCTATATCGGAGGCTCTAATGGCAGTAAGTACTTGATTATTATGATGCTATCAGCATGTTTTTCTCTAGGTGGCAAAAGTGCAGTATTTGCTGCTTTTAACCTTGGCTTAGGTGGGAGAGGTAGCCAGAACGATCGTGGTAATTCTGTAAAAGGATATATAAAATCTGGAAAACAGTATGCTGAGCATCCTCCGATAAGCACTGTATTTGTGTTTTAGGAGAGCCAAAATCAGAATAACTTTAACAAACCGTGGACAAGGAGCTATAAAAAAAATAGGATCAGAAGAAGTAGGAGAAACCATTATCGTTGAACGAAGTATTAACCAAACCTCTTCAACCTATGTAATAAAAACTTCTGGTGGCCATGGTGCCGTTTGTAGAGGTAACATTATAAATTACATGTGCCAATTCAACAACATAATTACTTGCAGAACGTGTGATATCACAGAAAAAAAGTGATCTTGATCTCATTATCAGTAGATTTAATATTCAATTAACTAATCCAATATTTTGGATGAGTCAAGATAGATCTCGTCAATTCCTGCAGGGTTGGGATGCACACAAAATGTTTAATGTGGGTTTATGCCTATAATCCGGATCATTCTTATCTATTTAAGATGTTTTATGAATCAACTGGATTGAGTTTAGCTTTAAATGCTTATGAAGAAATAGAAAACGTTTTGAAGGACTTGAAAACTAATCAAGGCCTAGCCAGTGAATTACTTAAGGAAAAGAAAGAGTATGTTCTTACGGCTTCATTTTTAGTTTACGATCATTTTCAGAGAATTTGGTAGAATTTTAACTCTGAGAAATCAAGTTCAGAAAGTTAAGGTTTTACGAACTAATTTGCAATGTTTTCATTGGCTCTCTTGTTGGGGTCCATTACGTGACGTTGAGCAAGTTTGTTTATTATTTATACATTTATTTCAGATATAATATTTGTTTTTACAGGGTATTAAACTTTGTGAAAGTCGTATAAAAAAGAAAGAAATGAAGAAACAACAAATGGAATCACGAATAAAGGAAATTCTACGGGAGGAAAAGGTTACTTGAAATTAGCATAATTATTTTTTCTTAAACGTGACTTACGTCAGCCTCTTTTTTCATTTTGTTTCACCACTGTTGCATCCGGCTGTACAAGAAATAATGTTAGTAAAGCCAAATGTTTAAATTCAATTTTACAGGAAAGAGAGGCTGATGCAGAAAAAATAGCAGCGGAGCTTCAGAAAATTGTGGAGAGTTCTAAGAGTGAAATTGACCGAGACAAGCAGTGGGAGAATGCACATAGGTATAAGTTGTTTGAAGGCCTTATTTTAGTAAAAGTCTTAAGGGTTCTGAAAGCAAAACTGGAAGATATCAATAGGCAAGAGAAGGAATGCAAGCATGAAGAAATGTGTGTTGTTGGAGACCTTATTTTCAAATAGTAATCTAATGATCTTATAGGCAGCACATAAGAAACATTGAGAAGATGGAACACAATATTCGCGATATACAACAAAGAGAAGGTGCTAATGAGAAACTACAGCAGTTGAATGTTGCAACACAAGCCTTAGCTACACTCGCCGAACAGGTAACCAATCTTTTGGTTTAAGTATAATAATTTTTTTAAAGGAAAATCGAAAAGCTGAAGAAAAGGTTCAAATTCAGAGGCATTTTAATGCTTTGGAAGTTAAAAAGAGGACAAAGGAACAAGAAATTAATGAAGTAAAGCGTTGCTCAGATGTATTATTTCATTCTTACTTTTTAGGTGCTAGGAAAAGGTAGAGAATTATCTGCACATTTGAAGCAACAAGAAAATATCTTACGAGAAAGTGATGGTCGTGCAAAGAACCAAATGTTCAGGTTTTTTCTTAATATTTTATTTTACCATATTTCTTGATTTTCATTTACAGATTCGGTGAACACACTGCCAAAATTTTAGAATTAATCAACAGAAATAGGAATCAGTTTGAGAAGTTACCGAAAGGTCCTATTGGTTTGTTCTATTACTTGTTCCTTATTTTTATTTCCTCTCATCCAGGTATGCATGTTAATGTGAAGGATAAGAGGTGGACTTTTGCTGTAGAAGAATATATACGCAATCATTTAAAATCGTATGTAATTGATAATAAAAGGGATCAAAATACATTCCGAAAGCTTTTGAGTGCAAATAGAATACCAATTCCTAACACTTTCGTTGTTGCGTAAGATTTTTCTTCAATCTTTCTTTCTTATGCGATTTGATTACAGCTTTTCTGATCGTTCACACGATGTACGACAAAGTGAACCTAGTGAGGAATATTTTACAATTCTTCGAATGATAGATATTAATGATATAGACATTAGGTACAAGTTGCGCTTTATTTTGTTGATTTGTTGATTTGATTTAGAAATACTTTGATCGATTGTTCCGGTATAGAATCCGTAATTTTACTTGAATCTGATCAAGAAGCACGAAGACTCATGGATGGAAATGTATTTTTGCGTGTTTGCTCTCTGTATTTGAAGATATATCATTTCAGGCTCCTCGAAATGCCATAAAAGCAGTAACAGCAACTGGTGGTACTGCATTTGCTCATCCGTACCGTTTCTATGCTTGTCAGCGCCCCGCGCAGGCTGCAATCTTGGAAGAAAAAGTTAATTATAACGTTAGGTCACTATTAGCATTTGGTATTTCCCATTCATTGTTGAATGTTCAGAGCTGTGCGTGAAAGTATCACAAATTTACAACATCAGCTACAATCTTGCGCAAAATCAAGAACTAGTGTTGAGCAAGAATTTTCTCAAGTACAACAAGAATTCCGGAGCTACTCTGATAAGTTAAACCATTTAGAAGAAGACTTGCATTCTATTCGTAGTAAAATTCAGAAATATCAACGAATGGTGAGCCAGTACTTATAGTTTTTAAATAATGATTTGTTTATTTCAGATCGATCAATTTGAGGGTGAAGACGACCAAGACGAAGTAGTTGAAAATCTGGTAGACATATATTGTATATGACATGGTAAAACATTCTTTCAGAGAACATCGATAAGATCTTATCAAGAACTCATTAAGGAAATTAACCACAAGCGGGAATCTTTAAGAGAGGTATTTCGCACTTTTAGTTTATGATTTTTCTTTTTTTTTTCAGGCGAAACTCGAGTTAGATGATGAGAAACAGCAAATAGAAGATATGAGGAGAGACATTGATAGGGAAAGAAGTATTCGAGAATCGGAAACTTCAGCTATTCGTGTTAGTATATCTATATACAGACATTCTATAATATATTAATTTCAGCAGCAATTCGATGCTATTAAGAATGAATCACATCAGTTGAGGATGAAATATTTTGAGGCCGAAGATGCACTTAAAAATGCTGACAACGTTAGAAATAGCAGCTAATAGCTATACTTATGTTATATTAATTTATTTCAGGAAGTTCAAGATTGCTTCACTAAGAAAACTGAACTTGAAAGCCAAAGAACTGAAGCCACTACACTTGTAATAATTGTGCTAAAATTTGAATTTCAAACTTATTTTTTTACAGAGTAAGGCAGCAGCTGACTTGCCCGTACCTGAAGGTTATTCCAATCCCCCTGATTTTTCTTGTTTACCAGAAAGTAGAATAATTCGAGAGGAAGTCGAGAAATTAGAGAAAGAAATCAAATCAGAAGAAAGGATGTATGCTAAAATCTTTAAAAATGCGTTAAATTGTTGAGTTTAGTCGATCTGAAATGGGTAATCAACTGCCTGATCGCAGTGAGGATGCTGTCGACGATACTATTTTCAAGAGTTATTACGACGAATTCAAAAGTTTTAAAAAGAGTATAAGGAAGAACAAAGAAATCGCTAATGTTTGTAAACAATTCCATATACTAAATCAATATAACTTTTTCTAGAAACTAGGAGATTCACTAGCCATAAGACGAGAGACTTTCCCATTGTTACAACATGTTATCATACAGAGATTACAAACTACTTTCAAAAATTTAATGTGTTATGTGTATGTTTTAAATCTATTTCGTTCTTTATTGTTATTATTCTTTTAGTAAATTCAATGGTGAAGTTGATGTTGATACCAAACGAAAACGTTTGGATATCAAAGTCAGTAGAAGAGAAGGAGATGGAAAACCTCAACCTGCTCTGAAAGACATGAAAGGGCTTTCCGGAGGAGAAAGATCTTACACTACAGCATGTTTGATTATGGCTCTCTGGGCCATTATGGACCATCCATTCCGATGCATGGATGAGTTTGATGTTTTCATGGATATGATTAATCGAAAGGTCGTTCTTATTATCTACTCAACTTGTTAAAATGCAACTCTTTCAGATAATCATGAACCTGCTAGTTGAGATGGCAACTGTAAAATTCCCGCATAATCAGTTCATATTCTTCACCCCACAAGGAATTCGTGAACTAGATGATAAAGATAGAGTGCAAATATTCACAATGCATAAACCAAGGCCTGACTAAACGTTTTTTTTTCATTTATGTATAGTGTATATATTGCGTTGATTGAGCAACTATGCATTTTTTGCATCGATATTCCAGCCTAATAAAACGTTTGCTCTCATTATGATTTTTTAAATAAATGATGTTTCACGATGAAATATATACAATTGATTGAAATCCTTGTTCTGTAAGTTCTTAGTATTTTCCCAGTTTTGCTGATGACGCGGATTGGCCCTATTTTAAATATTCTTTCTCTTCTGTATGCTGTTCATTGTCATGATTTTTCATTATCAGACTTCCACATATCAGAAGGTTTGTGTTGAACATTTTGTAGAGTTTGATCTGTTTAGATGAATTTCTCTAGGTATTATGAAAGCTGGGGAATACACTAGAATTGAAATTAAAAGACCACAACCTTTGAGAATTGTAGTACAGTCTATATCAGGTACCTACTTTTTTCATAAAAGGAAGTTTCTTGATATTTTCTAGGCGACGCGGATCTCTATGTTGGCTATCATCGCAATGTATCTTACATGTTACATGAGCATAATGGCAGTTCAACTTCTTGTGGGCTGGACTACATAGATCTCTCTGCTTCACCTCGCCCAGTTTACTTAGCAGTAATTCAAGCTACAAATAACTAATCTCTAATGCTTCATATTCAGATATACGGACATCCATCGTATAATGCTTCAGCTTGGAGGCTGTTAATTAATTTTGGGAAAAATTCTACTTACACTATAGGAGAATTTAACGTTGTGGCAGATCATATATACAACTGGGAGAGCTTCAATGTGCTTGACACTGAAGAGGAAGATATCGAGGCTCTTCTTCCACATTACCTCATGGATTTAATATTCAGAGTTATGGAAGTTTTATTAGCAATTCTTTAGTAGCTTTCATTTCATCTTTATTCTAAACATCAATCCTCTAGTCAAAACAGTATTCACATATTTTATTGGGATTTTTCAAAAGCGAGGGCACAGACTACAAGAAAAAAGTTGTTATATTCCACAACAGTATGGCTTGAACCTATTCCGAGCTCATCTTCGCCGAACTGCATTGTTGTGTACTCCTTTGTCCAACAGTAAGTGAGAAGATTAAAATTTGTGAACGGTGAATGAGAATCTATTTAATGTAAATTAGGCGTATCTTAAATGGATGCATCTAAAAATGTTTTTTTTCTATTGTTGCTCTCTTCTACAGTTCTTTTTTGAAGTTGCTACACATCACATCATCGCGAAGAATTCCCTTTTCTAGCAAAAATCTAATAGCATTTTCTTTGTTGAAAGAACTGCACTAGAGCCAAAAAAAGAATTTAAGTAAATGATGTAATATATATATAAACTATATATTAGGTGTTCGCAAAAGTTTCTGGCCATCCGCCTTAAAATTTGAATAAAAATTTAAAAATTAAAAATAGCCATCAACCAAATTCATAATTATATTTGTTAAGTATTTTTAATTGAAATTATTAAAAAAATTCCATTTTTCATCTTTTAATTTTGCTTTATCTCGCTGTTTTTTGAAATGAAGTTATGAGGTGAATGCATGTGGACCCGAAGAAGGCCAGGAACTTTTGCGCACACCTAATATTTAATATTATTTATGAAGAATCGAAATTCTAAGGTGTACAAACTTAACCATTCAACAATACGTCTGCTATTATTGATAGATCTTTTAATTTGTTAAAAAACATGAATTCTCAGTTAAATATGGGTTAGCTTGTAAATTATATTCTGGTACGAATTTATACTGGTCACAAACTTATGCCTTATGTTTTAATAAATATTTGAAATTCTTTTTTTATATATCACTGATGAAAGGTTAACTCTTTTGAAATACATGACTACAGTTGGTTCAAGGCATCATTTGCAAGATGTAGCAAATTCAGATGACAGTTAGCGTTGCTCTTGCTTCTTCATATCATCTCCAGGCTTATGATAAAGGTAAGGACCTGATAGTCTAGATAGTTAGATCACACCATGCTTTGCTTAGGGTTACGTTCCCGTTCACTAGGAGACCAGTTATCTACGGTTGTGAATACCTCTATGTTATTAGATGATAATCCTTTTCCTCTTTTTGTTAATCAAATTGTAGTTAAATTAGCAGATGCTTTTCGAGAAGGGTAAAGAAAACTTATAATTATGTTATTTTCAATTATTTCTCCAGATCAAACGAGCTGCGTTTATGTGTGTCCCGAGTTTTATCAGAATGTCATTCCCACTTGTCTCTTGTATTCTCAAGAGCTGAAGTTTTAAAGAAGATCATGATTGTGAGCCATTCTAATGATCCCGAAGCTCGTGCCTTAACATTACAAGTTCTTGCTAGTCTTGCTCCTGTGTTTCCAGACAATAAACAGGTAGAAACTGAATCCTTTCCGCATTATAATATATTTTTAATAATAGGTTCATCATTTAATTGTTGAAACATTGTCGACAGAGAGTGATTTGGAGTTCAAATCGGCTTGCCATGCTATGGCCGAGTTTACTAAGTTGTCAGCGTATGTTACCATATTTATTATGTTTCTTCTAAGTTGTTTTTTCCAGGGAGTTTTCTGATACAGTGATCCCTCAGCTGTGGACATTACTAGAATCATCAGAAACATCTATAAAACGAAAGTCTCTTCTGATACCTGTGTTCGGAGGCATGAAAGCCATGGTATCAACTACTGAGGTTATTTTTATTTTAAAACTTCAAGAAAGTTTTTGTTTAAGAAAGTATTCTCATTATCACATTCAATCTTGGAAACGTGTACACATACTCCTCTGGTTTGTTCATTACTTGAAGCTATGACGCAACTTGCTGAGGCAACACGATATGCCATTCCTGATCAAGTACAACAATGTTCTGAATTCTCTATTGAAACTTATGTATTTTTAGCTGTCTATTTTGTTATCAGCTCTTTGTCGTGCAGAAGACAATGTGGCATTGGCAGTATCAGCTTTGGAAGATCTTCGTCGGTTAGCGAAGCATTCCCATGTTTGGAAGGATGAACACCTCCAAGTAAGCTTTTTATGAATACAACCGCTCTTTCAACGCTTCGTAAGAGAAATAAATTACCATGGTTTTCAAATTAATATTGTTCCTTGTATTTTTCAAAAACTTAATCGTTAAACTTAAGATTGTTCTGGATATAAAGCCACAATTGGAAGAACGTTCGATCATTTTCAATAAATTTCTGCGACTGCTAATAGCTCTCTCTCAACATGCCAGACCTAATCAAATGACCTTTTTCGATAGTATGATTTTTTTTCAGACATTCCGTATATTAAATATAATTTCCAGATATATTAGCAGAATTGATAACTACTAGTACTAGTAGCGATCCACGACAAAGAGTTTCATATCTTCACATTGCTTGTAATGTCTATTGCCGCCAGCCGAATGAACGTTTTGCTGCAAAACTCATGAATTCATTCGTTGCATCTCTTTATTTGAGTTATCCTCCTGAACTTTTGAAACAGGTAGTTTTTTTAGTCATGAGATCTGTTATGATGGTAGTTCTTTAGTTTTATCGTGCTTTGGGTGACTTCTTCTGTTGTGGACATCTGACTGAAGATCAAATTGCTGAATTATTAGGACCATTGCTAGGTCTTTGCAGAGTTACTTATCGTGATACATTATATCCTCGAATTGATCTTTTTTGTCGTTTAATTGATCACTTACCACCTGTGGTACAAGTAATACATGACTGGGCTAAAGAAACAGTTCAAGCATTGGTACGGTTTAATAGTTTTTTTATGGAAAAATAATTAATTTTGTTTAGGGAAACGAGTTATCTGACTCATCCATAGCTTTTCTTCTATTAGCTTCTGGTGTAGTTGTTCAAGATTCACCTCAGAATGTGATACCGGGTATTGATTGGGATAGGTATTGAAATAAATTTTCGTAAACTGAATATCATCCTCTACTTCAGATATCGAGTAGCCCGAATTGCTTTCCGGAATGGCCACTGGAGAGAGGCCGCGTTAGTGAATTTGAATAACATTGATGTTTCGGTTTGATGATCTTTTTTTCCTGAGGTATTCCTCAATTTCAGAGACTATCGTTCTCATCTGCTCGTTGGATTAATTTCCTTCAAGAGTTAGCATCAGCTCAGTTATCAGATATGTCAGTGCAGGCCTATCAACAACAGAAAGTTCATTTGACTAATGCTTTATCTATAATTGATGTATGATATTTGATTCCAATTCTTCGACAAATTTCAAATTTCCAGGTCTTGTTAACGGGAATTCAAGATGCTTCGGACTTCCGTTTCGCCCGAAATTTCACTAACTGCTTGATTGTATCATGTAGAGGAATTTTAGATATTCTTAGCGGCTTTTCTACTTTCCAAAAAATGCCTGAACAATACAAGATGCCTGGCACAACCTCCCGTTTACGAGCATTGGTATAACTTCAGTTTGAAATTAGAGAATCAGATGTAAAATTCTACAGATTATGAATGCAATCAACACATTAGAGTTAGTGATATCGTCATGGAATAAGTTGATCCGATCTTCGTATGGAGCAGATTGTCAAACTCATGATTACATAGCCATCTTGCAAAGCATGTATACCATTATAAACTATGGATTACTTTGTCTAATGAATAGTCCTTCAGCTAGGTATGTTCTATGAAATTTCTATAAAGGAGTAATGTTCCTACCTTAGAGCTGCTGTGCTTCCTAATTTACGTGTTGAAACTACATCTTTGAAGAAAAGTTTGAACCTTCTCAATTGGGCTAATGAACAGATGATGCTCATAAATGGGAAACCTTTATCTGAATCTGTACGTTTCATTTAATTTATAAATTACTCCATTCATCTCTATCTTACAGTCTGTTAATCACTTTTTCCTTGTTTTGAATCAACTGTGTTCTCAACGTATACTCATTCCAAGATTTTTCTTCCAACAAGGAGATACCATGAAGATCAAGTTGGCTGTTGTAACTGGAAATAACGGCGAGGTTTCTGTTATGCCGGGCCATCTTTATCCAATTCAGGTTGGACTTTGATATTTGAATCTTGTTGTGATTGGAAAATTTTCCTTTTTAGATTGACGGTGTTATCTCTTCAAATCTTTCCCGCCCTGTTCATTCAATCACGGTTCAAGCTCATATACAATATTTTATCGCCCAATCTGTAAGTTTTTCCATGTTTACATAGTATTTCACGAAGCTTTTTCAGAATAATACTGTGTATTCTCAAGTTGTGAAGCCAAAAGAAGGCTTGTATTTCCAAGCTCAATTCCTACTGGCGTTCAAACAAGTAAATTTTTTTTTGACTTTTCTTCAAGTTTCTCTTGTTTATTCTTCAGAGTTGCGAAATTGAATTCACAGTAGAGTTCACGGACAGCAAAGCTTTGCAAACATGGTACTCCGATACAAAAGCATCTCTTCGGGTTCATATTAGTGAATAAGAATTAAAACTTGCATAAAAAACATTTTTATTGATCTCAAGAAAATAAATATATGAATTTACTATATCGTTCATGCTGCTTGGGTATAAAGAGCAACTATACTACGATTGTAAGTGTTATCAGTTGGGAATTTAAGCTTGTGGGTTGCGGAACTTCTCTCCGGCATAGACAGCATCAGCTCCGAGTTCTTCTTCAATACGGAGCAATTGGTTGTACTTGGCCAAACGTTCAGAACGGCATGGAGCTCCGGTCTTAATTTGTCCAGTGGCCAAACCAACAACGAGATCAGCGATGAAGGTGTCTTCGGTTTCTCCAGATCTGTGGGAAACCATAACTCCCCATCCGTTGGAGCGGGAAAGGCGGGCAGCCTCGATGGATTCGGTAACGGATCCGATTTGGTTAACTTTAAGGAGAAGGCAGTTGCAACTCTTCTTCTCAACAGCCATCTTAATACGCTTGGGGTTGGTAACAGTGAGATCATCTCCGACAAGTTGGATGCTGGTATTGCTCTGAAATAATGAATATGAAAACATTTAGTTAATCTTATGATTACCATGAATTTGCCCCAGTTCTCCCAATCGTCTTGGTCGAAGGCATCTTCGATGGAGACAACAGGGTACTCCTTGACGAAGGATTGGTAAAGCTCAGCGAGTTGTTCTCCAGTAAGCCACTTGCTGCTGTCAGAGTTGGGGTTCTTGAAGTCAAGATCGTACTTTCCGTCCTTGAAGAATTCGGAGGCAGCAACATCCATTCCAATGGTGATCTAAATTCTTAAAATTAAAAAGAAATTCAGAGTATTCAGAACCTTTCCGGCGTATCCGGCCTTAGCAATAGCGGTGTTCAAGAGGTCAAGACCTTCCTTGTTGTCTTGGATGTTGGGGGCGAATCCTCCTTCATCTCCAACAGCGGTAGCATCAAGTCCATATCTTGAGAAGGAACATTTTTATAAAAAAAAAAGAAATAATTTGCTGATACCTCTTCTTGATTTCAGATTTAAGATGGTGGTAGACCTCGCTTCCCATGCGCATGGCTTCGGAGAAGCTCTTAGCTCCAGTTGGGAGAATCATGAACTCTTGCATAGCAAGCTTGTTTCCGGCGTGAGATCCTCCGTTGATAACATTGAAAGCTGGGACTGGGAGAATAACCTGTCAAGAAAAATATAACTGTATTCCACATATCTATAACGTACTTGTGGAACTCCAGCAAGCTCAGCGATGTACTTGTAGAGTGGGAGACCCTTGTGGACAGCTCCAGCCTTGCAGACAGCAAGAGAAACTCCAAGGATAGCATTAGCTCCGAGATTGGACTTGTTCTCGGTTCCATCGAGAGCTAACATGAACTCGTCGATTTCCTTCTGGAGGGTTACATCGAAGTTCTTGAAAAGAGCAATTGAAAAAATAATTCACAAGATAAAGAAACCTTGGCAATGAGAGCTGGGGCGATCTTGTCGTTGATGTTAGCAACAGCTTTCAAAACTCCCTTTCCGTGGTGGATAGCCTTATCCTGATCACGGAGCTCAAGAGCCTCGTGGACTCCAGTGGAAGCTCCAGATGGAACAGCAGCACGGAAGACGCCTGAAGAAGAAACATTGGCTTTAAAAAACCCGTTTCCAAACTACTTACCCTTCTCGGTGTAAAGATCAACCTCAACGGTTGGGTTACCACGAGAGTCATAGATTTGACGGGCGTGAACCTTAGTGATAGGCATGTCTAAAGAATAATAGATTACAAATCAATAAAGAATAAAATATTCGAGAACATAAAAACAAAAATCAATGCAAAGAGGAGACTTGAGACAAGACTAGAAGCGAGTTAGAAATAACGACTAAAGAGAATCTTGACCCTAGCCTGGTCCATGTGTTTTATAAACAGAATGCCAGAAAAGTATAGATATGGTGTTCTGTTTTCATAAAGAATGGTCTCGATAAGAACTAGCAGATGATGTCCTGTTTATGGCGTTAAGAAGGATCCGCCCCTAAAAAAGAACGACGCCAATAAAAGCAAATCGGCCTATCTATCGTTGAAAACAGAAAATATAACTAATAGAATGAGAGCGGAAAATGTGCTGATAGTTGGGGGCACAGGTTGATAGACTGAATTACACTCTGAACAAGAGACAAGGAAGAGATTTGAGGGAAGCCAGGCGCTCTTTGAGCAGCAACTGCAGTTAGAAAGCAATCGAAGTCGGATAGAGAGCAGAATGAAATGCAATGGGGCGAGTGGCACGCAGTGACTACGTGAGCTTCATGAGAATTTTTCAACGGAGTTGCCTCTAGACTGGACATTCGTCAATTGGCTTTGCCTATCTCATATGCTAACATTGATTGCCAGAGGGACAAGAGGCAAAAATAACTTCACAATCAGAGTAAAGCCTTCGAAAGTGATCAGACTATAGAGCATAAAATTCTTAATATGGACAAAGTAAGAAAAAAATACAAACGATATAGACAATAGGTCATGAACCATTGAACAATAGCTTTGATTATCAACAGCAACAGTTGGCCTCTGAATAACATGGGGGCAGAAAGCTCAACCAGTTTAGAACAAACATTCGTAATTGTGTCCAGGGAATGAAATAAGTGAAAAAGTTTTCTCTACTAGATTGACATAAAGGTCTGATCTTCTGATACATGGTAAACCTTAGAAAATCAAAGCACTGTAACAAATTAGTTTTCAAGGACAATTCAATCACACGATTACAAGCAAATTACGAATACTAACTGTCTCAATTATGATGCTTCTGAATGCACTGGGCCTGATAAGGAATAAATAAGAATATGGGAAGAAGTAGATCAAACCCAAACTACATGAGGATACGACCAAGACTTAAGAAATCGAACAGTGAAGATCGTGTTCCATCCTCCAGACTACTATGTAGACAGGGACCGAAGAACAACATAAGATAGAAAGGTGATGATCATATAATCATCCTACAAAGTTTGTTTTTACACAACAAAGAAGAGTATTATTAAAATAGAAGAGAGAAGGAAACCGAACTTAATACGAGCGTGGTATTTTAAAAATCAATCGATGATGGAAATATGGAAACTATCCTTTTTCGAAAGCTGTGTTCCCATCACCATCATCCGAATGTAATATTCGCAATGAGGTTAAACGATTAAATAGGTTTTCAAGTTGAAGATTATTTTTTTTAATTCGGCTATAGCATGTTTGGTGGGAAAATGTGTTCAAACCATACGAGGGAACTCACACGCCTATTGATAAATTATAGAAATAGAACATAAACTTTTTAAATTACAAACTCAATGTGCAGCTCGGCACGACGTTGTGGAACACAGACGAATCCTTACGCCACGAGCAAAAAAGCTTATCGATCGTGGGCGGAGTTAGTGACAGAAAACAGCTCCATCGCGAAGTATTCGGAGAAATAACAAAAGATCGAATAGAATATATAAACTTTATATCAACAAGAAAACAAATAATAACAATAATTACTACTAGCTATCCTATTTTATCACACTCGTTTAAACGTCTTAGTAGACAAGTTGTATCTTTTATCAGGATGTCTGAAAATAACATTTGTAAATTAAAAAAAAAAGGTTACAGTTGAAGAAACCTGTCCATTTTCTTTGCAATTTCTGTATCCCATGGCATGTCCTTTTCAGGTCTTGTATAATCAAATGTCTGAAAGTACATCGAAAATCAAAGAAGATTTGTATAAACAATATACCTGGTCTTCATAGTCAAACCAATCCTTTTTGGGTTGAAACTGACGAAGCAATCTTTTATTCCTTAAACTAATTACCTCACCACCAGTTCCTGGGAAAGCAGTGATACCTGCAACGTATTGATCATCAGGAGATTAAAAAGTCTGCAATATATACTAACCTCCATGCCAGGCTTCGGTGTCATTTGGATTGAAACGAGCAGGTTGCTCAATAACATGAACATTAGAAGGTTTATCTTCAGTTCGAGCAAGCCTAAGAGCATTTTTCAAAAATTGTTTAACGTAGATTAACTTACTTTGAATAAATATTGATATTTTCCACTGGAGTATTGAAGAATTCAATAAGATCTTGAACAGACTTAAGCTTCATTAAAACAGAATTGGTTGGATAATGATTGAACTTTGACGAAATTTTAATGATCATCTTAATAAAGAAAATTTTTTAAAAATACAGTGAAAGTTGAAAAAAACATAAAACCTTTACTCACCTCTGCTTTAACATTATTGTCATTAGCTAAAGAGTAACTCAATAAATCTTTAGATGAAACATCAGGTAAAACAGATTCAACTTCTTTAAGAATAAGATCCTTAACATTTGCTGGAGGTTGATAGTTGTACGCATATTTCATTTGTCTAAAGAGGCCACAATTATCCTCGAAAATCAAAACTAAAATCTTACCCCCTAGCTCTAATAGCATCCATATTAAGTTGGCTATCCATTATGAGATCAGTATCGAAATCAGAATCAGAATCATCTACTTTTCTACTATGACGAGGAGCATCAGTACGAAGGCTAGGTAGGGCTGATCGAAGAGCATCCTGAAAAATGAGATTAACAGTACCTACGCCTCATTAACAACCTGTTGTTCAGGACTCAATTGTCCAGTAGTTTCCTTGCCCTGTTTAGGGCTCATAAAGGATAAAAATCCACGACCTCGTGTGTACAATTGAGGTGTACGAAACATCTGAAGTTAAAGAAGTTAATAAGGAAAGCCAAACTAGTCAAAATGCAACCACTTCACAAGGCATTCACGAGCAAAATAATCAGTTACGTTTGAAATTACAACTGGGGATAAATCGTTTTTCATGAATTTGAAACGAAAACATCTTATTTTAATTTGATAATAGAACTTGAAGCTTCCAATTAGAACATATTGTTCAGCATGTTAATTTATCTAGCCTTGGGTCATTTTATTTCTCAGCAGAGCACGTTCTTCTTTCTGGTAGAGAGTATTGGATATTAATAAAACCCTAATTTGGAAGTATAAAAACCTGAAAAAGCATGTATCAGCAATTAATTATGCTGTTTATTGCAAAATTCTTATGATAATTTGAATAACGAAATGCTTGTTGATTTTTTTTAGAAAATATTGAATTTATTGATGTGCTATCGTCTTCAATATTCTCAGCTTTCTTGATACAAAGTGATAAAACTGTTTTTGCTCTAATTTAATTAACTCAAACATTAAATGAAAACCATTCTAATGCATTTTGAATGAGAATTGAGTGCGAATCGAGTTCATTTGAATACTTTTAATGCAATTGTGACTCTTTCTAGCTTCATGGTTATTTGTGTTTATTTTATATTTATCAAAAATTAGAAAAAAATTGTTTTTTTCTCATATTACTCTTATTGAAAACCCTAAACTATTACACTCACTAGTTAGTAGTAATGACTATTGGCTTCTGCATTAACCCATGGGACTGGAGCGAACGTATGTTCAGTGAATGTGAATGGTGCTAGCACACTCAATTGCCCAGTGGTCTGCTTCGGTCTGTTAGAAGAAAATCGAAGGAAGACCCGGGCATAATTTATTTCAATCCATATCGCATATTGGCTTATGGCTTCTGTAATGTCGTACCATTTGCCAACAGTTAAGACAATTAATATTGACCATCTGTGGCATTTATTGCTGAATCATGAGAGATATGCAATGCATATCTAATATTTCTATCAGAGTACTGCCTGAATTATTTATCAATTTGCCTGTGTTCTTGTTCTTTTTGTGTCATTCTTCTCCACAAATCTTTCTATCGTTGCTAATTTTTGTATTTGTTTCTTTGCAGCAATGGCCGCTGTGATTGCTCAAAACTGCCTGCGGGAAGTAAGTATATAATCCATATATTGATGTCAGCATTTGCTATTTCAGTTAAACAAATTTGAGAATACTGTTCTGTATGCATTAGATTTGTATGATAATGTTGAAGCTCTTTCAAATTATTGTTTTGGAAATAACAAAGAATTGCTTGGTCAGTTACTTTACTTTAACAAAGATTTGCTTGATCTCTTACTTTACACATTAATCTTATTTATTTACTTGCAGACATTTTGTCTAATGCTACGAAAGACAAACAAATTTTAACTGAATGTTCCTCAATAGTTATAAAACTACTTAAATTCGTTGAACATGACTTGTTTCCTTTATTCAAAAAAGGATCCATCAAGATGGGGTTAGTTGACACTCTTGTTTCGGCTCACATTTCTTTTTGTCTTCTAGTTTATCAAGAGAAGATGAATGCTTGCTAATTGAACGTATAAAATTGTTCTGGGAAATATACAAATGTCGTACGATTGAGGTATGTTTCGGAATTGCTTAAATTGGAAAAATAATTGAATATAGGGTTTGATACCTATGTCAGGGTTATGTGAACTTGATACAACTATGGATCAAATTGAAAATGTTACGAAAAATCTGGGTAAGATATGTAGTAAATGATCAACTTATTTATATCTTTCTAGTATACTTGTCATTTGATAATTTCCCTCTTCCTCTAAGAGAACATTTGAAAAAGGTTGCCATATTGATAGTTTTCATCTTTTAACTTAGCCAGTTATAGGGTTCATCAGCTAGTTCAAAATCTCTTGAACCAATATACATAAGAGAAGAAGTAACTGTTGGATCTTCTAATCAAGAACCTGAAAATACCGAAAACAACTTTGTTTCAAAAATTAAAAAAGTACGACAATATTTTATTATTGAATATTATGATTTTCGTATTAAGTTGGAAGAAAAACTGAAGAAGAAAGACTACGATGTAGCGCTGATGAAAAGCATTTCTGCTGATTCATTACCAGAAGACTTCAAACTTTCTACGGACTCATCGAAAACTGTTTTCAAACTGTAAGTATCAAGGTTCTTCCTTTGGTTGAGTTGAAGTTTTTTTTTCAGGCTTCTTCCATATTGGTCAAATTTATACAGTAAAAAAAATGAATCAAATGCTAAAGTATTTTCTGAGGTTCTGGAGAAAATTTTTGATTTAACAGGGTTAAAAGACAAGGTTTTTTTCAATTATAAAGAATATCATTTCTTAATATTTTCTGTATTTCAGAATGCTTTGTTCCATCTGTTATTGGAAAAACTTGGATCAACTAAAGTTTATTGTTACCAAAGCTTTATTGAGGTTTTATCTTTCTTCAAATCAGAAATGATCGATTATTTATTCAGCAATACTCCACACGGCTAACTCAATATTTAAATTCTTTGGGCGATCACAATGATTTGCAGCAAAATGTTGAAAAGTTTGCAAATATTCAAAATAAGGTAATTCATAATATTTTTTCCTTAGAGAAACTTCCTTTTAGCTCTTGTTCTTCTTGCTTATGTCACCTTATGAAACAACAGAAAAGCTTATTCTTTATTCGGTTGATAACAAGGCTGTTGTGCCTGGAGTTTTGAAAATTTTACAAGCTTCATCTTCTCTATATGCCTATTCTTTCAACATCGCTGAAGGAACTAAAGAACCTCTCCTAGTGACAATCCTCAAGTCGATTTTTGAAAAAGAAGCTACCAGGTTAATCGTTATTATTTCTGGTTTATTCCATTTTTATCCTTTAGACATGGCTCTGTAGAGTTCCGAGATAATTATACCTACCTTGTAACATCAATTTGTCGAAGAAAACTAGCCCTAATCCGAGAAAAGGGGCCTGATGGTAAGTTCCTAAGCATTTAAAGTAATTTTTATGAAAAATACAGGCCAAGTTGTCCGTGAAGTTTTTGGTGAAGTTATAGAAGAAGCTTTGTTGAATAGTTCTGATATTCTCCAGTTTTTCATTCTTCCTAAGCTATTGTCCGCTTCAATCACAAGTCCGGAACGTATGACTCTGTTGAAAATCGTTCATAGGTTGGAGTAAACTTTTCCTTATTTTGTAACATTTGATCTTCAGAATTCTTCAATGTCTTGGAGTTAAAGATACATCTTTCAAGTGGACCAATAGTGTTGGTAGTGACTGGAAAAGTAAATTTTGCTCTATTGTCTCAAAGTTTTGCATTTTTTTCTCTTAGAATGTCACAGTGTTCCTGCACCTGAATTGCTTATACTCATTCATTGCTTCTACTCTCAATATGAGAAAAACGAACCAGAGATGTCCAATCTATGTAGATTGATTCTCAAAGCTTTGGGAACCAAACTTAGAGGTATTGATTCTGAAAACATTCACAGTTTATTACTTCCCCTTTAGACGACAAGATTGTTTTCTGTGCAAAGTCATCCGCTTTCATTCTTAACAAATTGTCACAGAATCCTTGGTGGGTCAGATACTGCCTTATCGAATGGTTTGGATTCTCGTTGGGAAATCCTAAACAACAGGTAATGTGTTCCAAATTTTTGAAATGTCATTAATCAATATGTTTCAGATTCCTTGTGGTTTGTTCCAAGCATTGCCTTTATCAGTTCAAGAGAAATGTGAGCAAATTGTTGTTGATTTCAAATCTGCCACGGTTAACTGCTTCTTGCGGTCTTTATTTGAACTCGGCTTATTCGATGTTGACATGACTCTCAATCTATTAAAAGAAGGTTAGCTAGTAGAGTGATTTGTGATTTAAACTCTTTATTTAGGTATTGCGATTACTCCTTTACCTGATCTATTGGTTGAGCAGATTGCTATAGCTTTGGTTGATTGCACAGGCAGATCGTATGCTGCTGTTCGAATTGCCAGTCTTACTCCACTTCTTAATCGGTTGATCGAGGTTCGATTTGTTCATGTTTCTATCAAACTTTTTGTTTTTTAAGCTTCTGGGACCTTTCCACTGTAGTAATACACTTAAATATTTGAGTGAATTTTCTTACTGGGGACTGCAATTTATCCAACCTATACTTATCGTCGCGAAAGCAGCTCAGTTGGCATATTTGAGAGTATGATTCTACCAGCTATTTCTTAAATGATTGTTTATATATAGGTTCTCAATCCTGAAGTTGGCGAAGATACCCCAGTTCTTGAAGGTTCACTGGACAAAGTTGCAGAACCAAAGCTGATAGCTCAAGAGTTACTTCAAGGATTTTGCGAGTTGGCTAGAGCTCATATGGAAAATGAGGTATTCTGATTCAATTTTCTTCAAATGTAAAGTAAAATGACTCCTAGATGACTTTATTGCGAAGAAATAAGATGTGCATGTCTACCAATATTACTGGGTAACTTTAATTTTGATGATTTTCATAGAACTTTAATTTTCCAGTGCTTCCGAACATGTGATGACAGGATTGAACTATCAACGTCCTGCTGTTGTATCTATTCAGCTTAATGTTTTATTCAGTCAAGCGGTTATGTTCTCTCAGATGTCAAAAACCGTAAGTTTTCAAAGAGAAATAATTTTAAAATATTTTTCAATTCCTATTCTAGGAAATTATTCCCTCATTACGTATATTAATTTCTCTTCTATCTGATTTCATTGTGGAAACAAATGAGCGACAAAAAGCTCGTTATTTAAATGATGTCGAGCTTTCTTATATCAAGGTAAAGTTCCTCTAAATTCCATTCCATATTTGTTGTTTAAGCCAAAAACAGTCTATGCTTATGCTTCCGTCAATGAGGGAAAAACAGACAATGAATGTGAGTAACTTTAGTTGTAAACTTTGAAGGTATGTTCATTTTTCAGGTAAATCTGAAGACGAGAAGCCATTACTCACTGCTGAAAATCATTTATTTAAGATAGAAAGCTCCGGATTTTCTATGATGCCAAGTTAATTTAGTATTACGTAGCGAATGCTCATGTTTCATTTCAGCTAGTCACAGCTATCAGTCGATTGCAAGTCAAATTGGTGACCCAACCATAAAAACACAGGTATTAGTCTTATTTCCGTGCAAACTTGTTTCTCTGCAAAGTGATGATACTGTTCAGACTGAACGACGCATTGAAGCTAATATAAATTCGAAAAAAGGGAACAATGCAAACCATCCTGTGGCAAGTAAAACTGAAGTTCCGGCTACACAACGTAGTTTCTTTTTTAAATTTTCAATATATTTTATTTTGTTTCAGCTGGTTCCGAAAATTCTACTTCGGTGAAAAAGAACAAAAAGAAAAACAACAAAAAACGATTCTAATATACTGCTTCTTTTGCTCTGCTTGTAATAAGGGTGATAACAATACTGATTGCAACATGATTGATCTCTGCGAATTGCTTAATAATAAATTTTTTTCTTTTTTTCTTGTTCTTTTTCTTTTTTCTGTAACGACACGTCCGAATAACTAGCCATTTGACGCATCTCGTGTTGAGTAACCTTATGCTTCAGAACAATAGTCATCTAGAAAGAAGTTGTGTCCTTGATCTTCTATCATAGAATCCATTGATAAATCAGCTGTAGATATATTGGAAGAGTCGTCCGTATCTGAATAGTTTATCATAACTCTAGTTAACTTAAAGTAAGTTCCACCACTATCAGTTGCAGGTTTTGTATATAATATTCTAAAAATCTCTTGAAACCCTCGATTGTCGCAATACTTATCATGAAACGTTCTTTCGGCTTCAGGAAAGAAATGTTTTGTATTACAATCACATCTTAATGTTTTCATTATAAACATTCGTTTTCTAACATAGCAATTTACTTCACCAATTCAGTATTACCATGATATTGTCGACATTGAAAAATGTGATTTACAATATGAAATGGTGAAGCATGATGCTCCTAGAATTATTTCTATTTTCAAATTTAAATTTTCAAATATTTACCTTTATATAGGGACATTTTATAAGTGTTCCGCAACATTCAAAATTATTTAGATGTCTTGGACAAGCCATTGTAATATCCAAATTTAGATGAACCTGAAGAAAGCCGACGATGAGATTGTTCGCCTAGTTCGGAAGCATGTCACTGAATGCGGGAACACATATGAGGAAGAGCCTAACGAACCATTTCCTCAGGTTTTTTATTTGCTCTCTCTTTCAAATATTTATCTTAAACGAGCAGGATTGTTGTGGTCAATCATGTAAACCATGTGTTTTCGATATACACTTTGATGATGTAGTTCGCTGGGCAAAAGAATATAGTAAACTTATCAAGCATGGTATATATTAACAGTCTTATGAATACTTCTTTCTTGCTTTAGAAGATAAAACTTTATATGAGCATGTTTTCGATGACTCGGAACCTACAAACGAATCTAAGGACTGGTTTTCTTCTGAATTTAGGTTTTATAGTCTAAGGGGATCTTTCTAATACTTTATTTCAGACCATTAGAGCTCGCGCATATTGAAAATCTAAACGATCACACAGTGCTTGTTAAACTCAAAACTCCACAGCCAATTCTGATTCCAATCGCTAGTCATATAAGAATAAGGTGCGCTCATTTACCATATTTCAAAATTCAAAAGTGAAACCAACCTGCACAGTTGCTAGTTCTCTGATAAATAAAATGCTAGTTCACGTAAGTTCCGTCAAAATTAGAATATTTAATTTTACTCAATTCTTCTAACAATGCTGGTAGGATTTTCATAACAAAACAACAATATAACAACAATTTTTGTAACAAGAGACATCATAAGTCTGGTACAGCTTGACTATTGTTAGACTTCACCTCTTCCTTATCATCAATTACATTGCAGTTTCCTACATCACCTTGTTCGACTTGTTCGAATTTCTCAGAACTTTTCTGAAATTCAAAAATATGCTCTAGTTGTTCTATTGTACTATTATTACTTTTCGAGCTTCAACTTCGTGAAGCTTCTCTTTGTATTGCGGTCGTTCTATTGGATGTCCTCTAGCATCTTCGAAACCTACATAACTACAATTTTAAAATATATGCATTTTGAAAACTTACTTGCTATTGCTTGATCAGCGGACCATCCTAAGCGCTCAATTAAATATCGACATATCAAATAACCCGTTCTATTGAGCCCGTGTGTACAATGAACTCCAATAAGTGAAGCTGAAAAAAATGAAATTTTTTAAAACTTGTTTCGAAGCTTAAATCTTACTGTCTTTACGTGTATTGAAATAATTATCTACAATTGCGAAAAATTTTGCCACTACATCTTCTCTTTCGTGAACTTCGTGCCCAGGACAACGAACTTTTCTGAAACCAATGTGTATCAACCAATGTTTTAACTTCAGAAACAACTTACTCGTACAACACTCCGTGTTTCTCCCATTGTGTTTTGTCATAATATCTATCAGTATTAGTTAAATCAATTACAAGACCAATAGAGTGTCCAGCCTCTGCAGCCTATATACAATGGATATAACTTAACAATCTTAACGAAAACTTACATATTGAAGAAGAATATCTACATGAAACGTATCATCATACAAGTTAGGGTTGTTGAAAACATGAGGATGAAGAGGAGTCTTAAATGGAACAAATCTAGTTCCTTCTATATCCTTTCCAACAGCATCATAATGGAGCCACCTGAAAATTAAACAATCGGAGTTGTAAATACAATATTTACTCACCTATCAGGTACAGCTCCCCCACGTTTAGCAGACCTGGGTTGATAATGCCTGCGATCATCATATCGTCGTTGATGGCGACTCATGTCTATTAGATTAGTAGCTTTAAAAAAAAAGAAATTGAACTAAAACAGCGCTTTATAGCTAACGCTTTATTCCGTATAGTTAAGCAATAGATCAGTAGTTTGCGCCATTGCTAATTCGTAGCTTTGGAGCATGGTATAATCCAATGGTTGTTTTAAATGTTAATAATTGCCATGTTTGGAAAATAAGCTGAAAAAAGATAAGATGTAAACGTAAAATGCAACCGCATGAGAGATTATTGCTTGTGTAAATGAATTCGCTTTTTCATAATTTTTAGTTCATCAAATTAGCATATTAGCATATTAGCAACGTAGCATTAAGTTGTTGTTTTCAGCGTAATTGCTTGATGAATTGTATCTAGGTTGATATATGTCATCCACGCTATTTTTGAGTTCCCAACATCGGAAGGTTAATCCTATGATTTCTTGTTACAAAGCGTGATTACAAGCCAATTTAACTTTACCAAGCACATAGTTGGTTGGGTGCAAGGTCATCTTGATGATTGTCGATTCAATCCGTCCTCCGTCTCGCCGTCCCTTTTTGACCCTTTACAGATCGCTTAGTGCAAATCATCCTTTAGTCATTGTTCTAACGCTGTCATGATCTGCTCCAGATTCTTTGAATGTATGGTATTCAGTATCATTCTACTGTTCATCTCCTTTGTCATAATTATACGCTTATTCAACTTTTCGGACGTCCATTCTCTCTTTTTATCTTTAAGTGCGATATCCTTGGCTTGAAACTTGAAGAGTAGAACTATTTTATCATCCCAGGATGAGATTCAGCGCCAGACTCGTTCGCATATAATTTATCACTTTTACGCTGCACTGATTATCACTGAACGTTTGGAGACTCAACGATTTCCACCGACCATGCGGGTGCCGGATCACTGGGCCGGTCTTGTGAACTGAATTGGGTCATTTACAGGCTTTAGCTGTCTCCACTTTTTGCAATAATCCCTTCTGCCGTCAACTGTGCAACTTCTTCAATTCTGAAATACCTTCACATTGTACTAGATTAATTAGTTTGTTCTCGTGGCATTAGCCATGAGCACATAAAAACATGGTTTTTTGCTTCTGAAAACATGCTGTTTTTTGCTTTCAACATTCGTTATTTAGAGATTTTCACGGAACACTTTGATGTCATACTCATCCTGACGTTGACCTCTATTTCCCTTCATAGCCCTAAACTATGGGCTGTCTATCTATATTTCCATTTTCAATCTCTTTTTCTCTGTTTCATCATTGCCTTCTACCTTTCGCTCTTTCTCCCTTTTCTCTTTCTCTCCCTCTCTCTCTCTCTCTCTCTCTCTCTCTCTCTCTCTCTCTCTCTCTCTCTCTCTCTCTCTCTCTCTCTCTCTCTCTCTCTCCATTTCTGTCCATGTCGTTAGGCTCTACTATCTTTCAACCCCCTGTGGCCTGGGGGATGAGATAGCTGAAGGTTGAATGTACACCAGCCTTACTTGCGGTAGCCTTGGCCGATCTATCGATGTTATCTTTACTGATTTTACTTTAATACTGCCATACACGTCTTGACTGATATCTACGTCTGTTATGATATTTTTGTGCTTGCTTTTCCGTCTACCTTAATCTTCCTTTCGATGTTTCAAACCTGCTCTCGATCATCATTTCGTTTCATCATCAACCTGCAGCATAGCATCCTAAATTCTTTCTCTTTCCTGTGTCTCATTCTCAGAATGTTTATGAAAGATAACTTGTTAATAATGACCAACATTCTCTTGGTCGCTATTGTTCGATGAAGCAACCTGCTCATAACAGAAGACAATCATATATAGACAGAGACGCCACAATTAGACATAAGGAACCGGAAACTACCTGAAATACGTTCCTTGTCTTCTCCTATTTCCTTCTCTTGCCTAAGTATTACCCATCCTGTCTCTCTCTCTCTTTCTCTCTGTCCCTCTCTCTCTTTTGCTCTCTCTCTCTTTCACTTGAACTTCTTTTTTTTCTTCTAAGTGTTCAACTATTACTTCTTTTCGCTTCCCAAAACATCCTCATCTATATTACATGTTTACCACATACACACACACACACACACACACATACATGTACAGTTTCTGTAGAAGTTGGTATTGGCACCATGTTTCTCTGAATAGTTTGTTTTGTTTGTTTCATTAGTTTTCTTCTTCTTACGAATGCCTTTAAACTTTTTAAAATAAAAAAATACTAAACCATGTGAAGGTTAATGATTTTCAAAAGTGATTGACGAGCTTGGAAGAATGGGAGATTCGAGAACATGTATCTGTTTACCTGATGATATCACTCGACTGCTCAAAATCCAGTAATTCCTTAATCGCCTGCCATCTACACTTATCGTTGTCTATTCATCTAGAATAGAATGTTGAAGGCCTACGTCAGCGTTACCGTCTGAACTTTGTCGGGCGTATGTACTTCTGCTGATCAATCGATCTAACAGAATCGTTCCTACTGACTATGGTCGGACTGATGTTCCAACGATGAGGTTCATTCGATGAAGTTTTATTGAGCCGATAAATCGATTTATAACTACTTTATAGGATATTTCGAGATTTTTCTGGCCTTACGAGCATATTCTCTATCATTTATGAAATATCTTTCATTTCATTCGACTTGGTTGATCAAAAATTGAGAACAGAATTCGGAGGCAGATGTTCAATCTGACTTTCAGATCTCAGTTGGAGACTCTTCCAACCTTTCCTATTTACTGCATTTCTGAACAACGTCCAGCAATCATTTCAAACCTAATTCCAGTGAACGGACTATTTCTGAAAATGTTTGAGAAAAAAAACGCGTCAGAATGTCCGTAACTTGCTATCTCTCGTTCAAGTCTTCGTATCTACCGCAATCAGTACTTCTTGACGTATTGTCGAGGGGTCGTCTCGCTTCTTGACCGTTTTTCTTTCATCCATTTCGCACCTGAATCAGGAATCTCTCATTCGATCTTTCTCTCTTTCTCAGAATATTCACTTAACTCTTTTACTCTGTTCATAATATTTTTATCATGGATGGTCAGCACATATACACACCTTCATTAGCTGCTTCTCATCAATTTCATGCTTCCAACTCTTATTGATAGAACATGAACTTCGGCTCCTCCTCTTCGAAATTGTTGTACTGGTTTGGCGAACAGTTTAACATCAAACAATAAGATCATTTGTACATCAATTCCTAGAAAAAATGTCATTTTGCTGTTATGTATTGCTCGGAAATAGTCGTCAGCTCTAATAAGTGTTCCTAATTATGTGATTCTGTTTTCTTCTAATTCATTTTTCATTAGAATTCTTTATTAATTCATTGTCTTTCTGATCGTATTTCATTCCTGCATAATCATTTTTCAGCTTTCCGTGTTTTAACATTTATTTCATTTTTTTCACGACTTTTGCTTTGCTTCTTTCTACATATCCTCATATTTGCCGTCTGTTTCAGATGACGACAGGCACAGGCTTGCGCCATCGTATTTCTCCTTCGACTGCTGGTAGTAACGTTCAGACAAGCAAGAGTGAACGTGAAAAGAATGAAAAATCTGCTTCTACTGCTGTAGAACAGAAACCTAAGAATACTACACAGAAGAAAATTGTGGGTAAAACTGAAGATGTTGTTTGGATCTCACCACGTCAGTGGCACTGGATTTCACGTATTGTCATGCTGTGTTTTTATGGATTCTGGTTCGTATTCGGTCTGCTGGTTCTCCGTAAAACTCAAAATGCTATTGCCGCCGTTCGCTACGTTAAGAGCCACGGAGATTCCGTAGCTATTCGTTTGATTGAGAATTCTCCCGAATTTGAAGACCTCATTCACACATTAGATACCGAATTCACCCGTCCTCCCGCAATTTTACTTCTGAATCAGTATGCTCTCAACATGACATACAACTTCTTGTGTAACACCGCCACTCTCGATGGAGTTCACGAGCGTCTCATCTTCGTTACTTTGGATACAGTTGCTCGTGATGAATTGAAGAAAGCTTGGCCACAAATTCGTCAATTCCATTGGCCAACACCAAGTCTCTATGTGAGTTTTCTTCTTTTTTTTCATAAAAATAAAAACTGAGAATGTTCGGGATTTTGAAATTAATTGCTGTTTGTTTAAGGAAAATTTTTTCTGGCTTCTGAAAATATTTAATATAAAGTGTGATAAAGCCCCCTCCCCTCTACCAAAAAAAAACGTTTAAACCGGAAAAGAGTGTCGATTTTTCGTTCGAATATGTTTAAACTAGTTCATAATAAGCAGCAGAGTCTTAGCCCACAAAACAATTTGTGTCCTGATTTAGGGTTTTTTCAAGTGTTTTCGCTCATTTATTCCGATAATTAAGCGGATTGAAATCATAATTATCAACTTTAATTAAATTTAATCGAACAATCTTATTTTCGTAAACAAATGAAAGATGATCTTTTGATTTGTAGAGACAATCACGCAAATTCATCATCAATTTCAAATTCGATTTTACTTTTGTTCTTCAAAGATTGTTCTTCGGATTTTCTTAAACATTTTTTTGTCCTTATTTCGTATACTTAAGAGGAAAGCCCACTAAGAATACTATAAGAGAGTTTAAGAGAATGGAAATTTGAAGGAGATTTAGTAAGAGAAGGAGCGAAAGAAGATAAGATTGGTCTAATTCCGTCTGGTAAACGATTATCTTCAGAACGTTTCTCCTCTTTTCCGGATTACCGGAAGGTCTGACGGTCAAGTGATCAATAGCAAATCCGATAAATTTAGAGTAGTATGACTGTGAATGTAGGCGTATGTGTTAAATGATGCGAAACCAAGTTTAAGAGGGACGAAGAGAGTAAAGCATGGGATGAGGTGCAGGAGTATGGTATGCAGGGTACTAGGAGGACGAAAGGTGAGGGATGTCAAACCTGCAAGGTCATCGTTCGTCATCATCCTCATGTTGTATATGTTCATTTGAAAGTTATCCATTTCATCCTCATCATCGTTCTCTTGTTCGCAGAGGTCTATCGTCTACACATAGCCCATTCCCAAACTTTTTTCTTTTTATAGACATTCATGATGATGGCTCGACTGTATGTAGACGACGTTAATTCTCGATATATACCATTATTCATCGAATATAATATTTGAATTATTGAAAAATCAGTCATGTGTGATGAAATTTCATTCAGAATTAGAACATGAAATTCTAGACAAATCAGGAGGTTACAGAGAATTGACAGTTTGGAATGTGATTGAGTTAACGAAAAACAGTAATATACTTAGATAGAGTTGAGAAGGGAATACTAATATTTCACTGTTTCAAAGTAGTTTGAAAGTTATTCCAATAAGATTCAGTAATTTAATTCTCGCGAACTAATGAAAATGTTAAAGATTAGCGGAAATGTGATCAGATTAAGACTATATGATGTTTCAGAAGCCATTCAGTTTCGCTGAAGGACCATATCAGACAATCTACTTACTTCGATCCAACTTGGCTGTTGCTTTACTTCGAAGAGGAAAATCTTTCTGGATGATGCAACAAGATACATTCTGGAGAAGAAATCTCTTTGAGTTGGGATATGAAGATGATATGTCTTATGATGCCATCTTTGATCAAATCGGTATCGATGAGAACAGCATGAGGGCTGAATGGGTAAACGGTACGCTTGAATTTTCATTTCAATATAAAATAGATAAGGCTGTTAAACTTGAAAATACCTGATGAATAGATAGAAAATAGAGTTTTTTGTCGTTTTTTTTATTTCTCAATAGTTTCTTTCTTTTATTTCCATGTATCATCATTTTCTGCCTATTTATGGTATGTAATAGTTGAAATGTTCAGAAGGAAACTGGACGATTTTCAAAAAAAATGCGTTTGGTGAGAAGAGAGGGTTTGGGGAAATTGGTGAAGAATTATAGTTTCTTCATCTCGACTTCTGAAATTCTTTAATCTTAAAGGAAATCTCTCTCTATCCTCTCTCTCTCTTTCTCTCAAAACTAGAAAAAAAGAACTAATTTGAGAACAGTTATTCCTATTATTTTCAGGAGCTAACTTCTTCATCCGTGCCAACAATGATACATTGGAATTCTTTGAACGACTTTCTGATAAACTTGCTCACTGGTATACTCCAGATATGGGAGTAATGATCCATCAATGCCATACTTGGGAAAAACCTCGATGTGCATTCATTCCTCACAAGTAAGATCTTCAATTCTTTATTCCTGAAATTTCACATGAAAAACACTTGGAAGACATACAGTATACTTTGCAATTTTTCGTTATTTTCAATCTAAATATCGTTTTTTACCGTATTTTGACGATATTTTACTTGGAAATCGTATTATACACTAGTCTTCTCTAACCTTACTCAATGAGCTATGAAGTTCATCTAGAGTACAAGATACAAGCAAGTTATTTTCATGACAACTTATTAAAAATAAAGAAGAAAAACGGAAATATTATGAAAACTGGATATTCCGGAGAAAATATTAAAAATTATTTATTTGTACAAATATCGATTGATTGTACAATAATTATGCAAATTATTTCATTTTATAATAGTAATGCCTGCTGATCGGTTGTGTTTTCATTTTCTTATCTTAGCTACATGTTTTTTGTTCATTTTTAAGAGATGAAGTGTGTAATCACACATTATAATTTCTTTTTAAGTATTTTCTAAATCTATTATTACGTCTTATTTTTTTTCGATGTTTTTTTAGTTTTATATTCTGGTTTTGTGAGTGTCTATTAACCTAAGTATGCCAGTTAAATTTCACAACTACAAGTCTCAGTTCTTTAAGTTGGGCTATGTTGTTTGTACAAACTACAAAGAAAGAGAGAGAAAAAGACAGGGGAGGGGGGGGGGATCATCAAATATCAAACTATTATTAACTATATATTTCATATATTTATCTTTATTTTTTATAGAATTGCTCACTCATGGGAATGGATGTATACTGCTCAAGAAAATCCTCCATATATCATCCAACTTGATTGTGAAACTGATGGAGGATCTAAACTAATGCAACTTGGAAGATTCGGATTTCATTTCACTGATAACAATGGCACCTGCAACTTCCAAAAGGTTTGTACTTGACGAATTCTTGAGTATTTTCTTACATACTGTATTACTAAGTTAAGCTTCAAATAATCTCACTGTTTCAGGTTGAGCAGGCTCGTAAGCGTATGGAGCAGGGAAAAGTTGATGTCTCATACACGAATGTCCGCTTTTTCCCATCATGGGGTCGATTACAATTTAAAGCTTACTGGATGATTGTTGATTACATTCTAATGACTCCAATTATTGGTCCATTCTTAAAGCCATATTTGCCTCTTGTGGGATATATCCTTATGATTACTATGTAATTCATAGTAATAGAGGATAGAAACTATTTTAAATAATTTTTTCTGCCAACACCCTCATCCTCCACCTAGACCTATGCATTTTTTCTTCACGATCTCCAAAATAAGCCAATAGAACGAAGTTTGGGCAAACAAAGTGTCTCGTTGTTCGTCTACCTTCAATTATTCTCAAATTTCATTTCTTTTTTAATGCTGAAAATCAAATTTCAGACATTTCAGATGAGTTAATCTGAATATTTGTCTAGTTAACGCAGAATAATATCTAGAATTCATGTTATTTTCCTCCGTATTACCATCTTCATCTGCGCACTTTTCTTCATAATTTATCTAAATAAGAATAAAGATTTCTATTATGATTGTATTCAAAAAATAATTTTTCTGTCTTCAAATTGAATCTTTTTTTTCAGGAACTAGCAACTGTGCATAAACAAAATAATTTGAATTATAAATAAATTAAAAAAAAAGAATAAATTTTCAGCTAAAATAATTTTTTTTGTAGGTTAAATTTGAATGATCACTACATTTCGCGTCAGTATACTCCGACAAGGGTTGAAAAAGAATTTTTCGAAGTTCCCATAAAGGTAAATTATGAATATTGAAAGAGAAATTGAGTGATGTTGTCACGGGTGATGATGATTTAGAGAGTTGAGGTAAAGCTTCAGCATGTACAAACATGCGTATACACATACTTGAAACCTTTTTTTGCCAACTTAACAACATGTACATGCTCATATCATACGTGTTTATATATTTTTTCTGAAGAAAAAGAAGAAGAAATATGTTTTTATTTTTGTTTTTTATTAAAAAAAAACAAAAAAAAACAGATAAATTCACAAATGACCACAACATGATGATAAGTGATGAGAAACTAGACAGATAAACAGAGACTAGGTAGCAGCTGCCCAAGAGTTGGGAATTAATCTTTAATACTATCAAGCATCTGTTTAATTTTTAAACGAAATATCCTTTAAGGTTTATAAGGATGGACAATTATCAGCACAAGTTCGTCATTGGCAAGTCGGCGATATGATTGAGTGTCGTGGTCCGTATACTGAAGAAGAAGATTGGAAAAACGTATGTTATTCCTACTTTACTCATTTGATTTGATAATATGACACAAGAAAATTCGGTAACAAAGATGAAAAAGCAGCCGAATTGTGCCCCCCTCCCTCCCAACCCCTTGCTTCGTGTAGAATGACGTTCACGTGGAATGCGTAATCATGAGCCAGTCGATGTATGTATCTAGTGAATGGGCTATATACACGGAATAGTTCTTGAAATTCAATCTTTATTAGCTTTTCATTCTCATGACTTTTCTTATCAAGCATTGAAAAGATAAAGAAATCTTGATGATGATGGACAGAAGGCCAAAACATGAGGGGCCAAAAAAACAAATGAAAACAGTCTATTTACATTTAATGCTCTCAGAGCTGCTCATGAGGCTGGTGTATGAAAATTCAAAGCATCATAAAGCTTGTGCTCTTATTTTCAATTTACATTTGAATTTTCTTTTGAATCACTTGTTTATTTTTCTTTTTGACTACGATATAGCAAAATGTGTTTGTATTTTAATGATATATGTGCTGGTTTATGTATTTGACCTTATGTTGTGCTCCAAGATATACTCATGAGACGTTTTGGAGTATTTGGAGTGCTTCGTTGCTCATATACTCTTGCTGAAAATCTCTCGAGATCTTTCAACTCTATTGCATCATCATTTTCAGGCTTCTCACCTACTCATTGCTGCAGCCGGAACCGGAATCGCACCATTTGTACGAATTGTGGACCATTTACTGTCGGAAGACAATTCCAACTCTGCTCTTCGTCGGATCTGCTTGCTTTATTGTGTACGCACAGTAGATGATGTTATCTTTGCAAATCAGTTGACCGAATGGGCTCAATCATGGAATGCACGAGTTACTCTCGTGCTGAGCAAGCATGCTCCCGACGAGATGGCACCAAAGGTGATGTTCTCTTTCATTTTCAATTCTTCCTCTTCGTCTTCTTCTTCTGTTTTTTTGATTTCTGATTTTGATTTCATTACCTTGTGACTTACGAATTGCTTATCCCGATCATATGGAGTTTTTGCTCATCAGTAAACAACGGATACAATAGAAAGGCGAGAAATTGGCAACCTCCCCCCCCTTCCCTTTTTATCGTCTCAACTGAAATTTGATGTTGATTTACCAATATTCGTCGACAAAACGTCTTTTACAATCCTTACTTATTCAACTAATCGTTTATGTTAACAATGCGTTGAAAACTCTTTAAAAACGAGAAAATGGCGGCGGGAAGCAGTGTGAGAGGATGGAAAAAGAGAGTAAACGAGACGAGGAAAGTTGAATTTGGAGAGACAAAAAGGAAACAAGTCAAACGTTGATAACATCAGATACCTCAATGAAAACTTACGTTGTCTATCTGAATTTGTTGTCCTTAAGTCTTTGCTTCCTTCTAACGCAAGGATTTGCGTTTCTTTTTTTTCTGAAATGCTTCTTATGATTTTCGCAATCCTTGTCACCGAATTGAACAAGGTAATCACCAATCACATAGTCAGTGTAGGTGTGGTGATAACGTTAAGGCAACTTACAAGCTATTTCAATGAGTTTTAAGAAAAAAAGGCTGTGAAAGAAAAGCTGTTAATGAGATTAAGCAACCTAGCATTTTTCTTTCGAAAATAAACATTTACAATACGATTACATATACAATTCTAAATAAACAGAAAATATGTTCATGAACTAATATGTAGTTTAACTTCCTACTTTGATCTTGACTTCACTGTAGTCTACTGAGATTAGGCTGAAAAGCTCCCTGTGCGTCGTCCAACCAACTCTTTCCGCACAGGACTAGCACGTTGTGCGTGCACTTCCTTTCCACGGAAAAACGTGAATTTCATTTTCTGTTCATGAGTGCTAGCATGCGGTTGCATTCATATCTTTAATTCTAGTTTTACAAAAAAGAAAAAATAATCTGCGTCATATTTTGAAGTTTCAGTTCATATTCTGAATGAATAATCCACCGTTTTGTGTGTTGAAAACAGATTCTGAGAGGGATTTGGCAATCGTAATATCCTCACCCACCCCTCTGCCATAGTTTTCGAATTCAAAAATCATCTTTAGACAATTATTTTTTTTAAATAGAAGTATAAATAGAATTATGTAATTGATTAATTGAATTTAAGTATCTAACTGTATTATTCATGTATTATATAGTACATTTTGATTTATTACATTTCATTTATCTAATATTTCACTTTCCCACAATTATCATTTCCTTTTTCTCATTGTCTAACCAAAAATTGTCTCTATCCCTGTCTCTCACTTTATCCCCCCCCCTCTCTTGTTCTATCAGTTCACTGTTATAAACTTAACATCATTATAGAATCTTCCGTATTTGGTTAAATTTGAAGCCGGACGTCTAAGTCAGGAAATTATGGAAAAGCATTTGAAACAGCTACGAACATCCGATGAAAATATTACGGTAGGTCATACTGTTTATTCTAGAATCAGTTTGATTAAACATCCTTATCCAATGATTCATTTTGGTTATGATGATTCGTATGCTATCTCATGATAGCTATACTACATCAATCAATGGTTTTTCTCTTTTTTTTTCAATTTGAGTCATATTTATCTTCCGTTCATCCATAAACGATTGACTTATGACTGGAAGAAAAAGCTTTTTTTTCTTTTTTCAAGTTCATCATCACTTTTGTTGCTTTGACATCATCTGTCAGAGCTTATAATGAGGTATATTGGAGCAGTCCTAAGACATTAAGCTAGAGAAATTAGTAAAAGAGATTACTGAAAAACCTGAACTGATAAATTGACGAATTTTATTTTTTGTTTCTTCCATGCTCCTATGTCTCTTTTTCACTTTTTTTTTGAAATGAAATACACCTTTAGTCAATAATTGCTGATTGGTGACATATAACATACACACACATACACACAACTTGTTGAACTATCATGTGTGCAGACTTCGATAATGTTTCCAATGCTTGCTTCTTCCTTGTCTCCATCGCTTCCTGCCTCTCTCCTGCCAGCCATCCCTCCCTCTGCTTTGAACGATTTCAAAATATTATTTTTTTTGAGTTTCAGTCATATTTTATTCGTTGTCTCTTTCTTTTACCTGTTTTCTCATCCTCTCATTGGCTCATTATCTATAGTGCTGGGCTTTAAGCAAGCTCCACCTCTCTACCCCAACTTCACATTTCTCTACTCCCCACCTCTTTCACGTCCTCTACAGGTTTGTTGCTCGCACTCTCAACATCTGTTCATGCTTCTTACTTATCTTCTTTGATTTTCTTTTTGATTTTTCTTCTTCTTCCTCTTGCTAGCCGCTAAAAACTAGCTGCACCAGCATAATACAGCTGAAATCCTTGAAACGCCAGACGACGAAGGATTAGCAGTGCTGAGCTTTGTTGTGACAACATTTCGGTGTAATGCTGAAGTTATCCACATAGTCTGTCAACGACATCATATTCTATTTTCCACTCAATTTCCAATTAGAACCCCCCCCCCCTCTCCCCTATCTTTCCGTTCCGTTTACATTGTCTTTCATAATTACTCTATTTTTGGATTTGAAAAACCTTTCTCTTCGCTTTGTGTCTCCTGCTACCATTGCTGTTGTCTACCATCGTGCTGTCTATTCTGTTAAACTCATATGAATTGAAATATTACCATCAACATACTGATAATGATGGGGATGGTGATGGTGATGATGATGATGATGGGGATGGTGATGATGATGATGATGCGAATGTGATATTGACAACATGGAGCCACTACACGACTACTCTATTAAAGAAGAAAAATAGAATTATATGTGTACGCAGCATTAAACATTAAAAAAACTTTGACTGACTCAGTATAGTTTTCATACACAATCAACACTCCTCCACACTCTTCAACCACCCCCCCCCTACCCAACCTTTTCTCATATTGCTGTTATATCACTTGCTTCTTTTGCTTAAAAGATCATAATGAATAGATTTCAAACTAAGAAATAATTTGTCGACTATATGGTATAGCTATGTTTCCCCCATATTTTCAATTTTGTCTCTCATTCACATTTATATATTGAATATTTGTCATTTTCCAACTCCACTTTCTTCCTATCACATGTTGTTGTATTGCCATTTTCTGTTTTTAACTTCTTTTCTCCATTCTTTATCACATATATATATATATATATGATACATCGTATAAGTTTTCTCAAATAGTTTTGTACTTACTCAATGGCCGTTGTATCTCCATGAGTACTTTGCGTTATTCCGGTATGACTCATCATAAACCCGAATATGTGGGTCGATTCAATCTTTTCCTCCTCCTCTTACTTCTCCTCATTTCTTCCTCTTCCATCTCGACTTTCCTCTTTTTATACACAAATCTCGTTTCTTGTATTTTTTCTCTCTCTTTCCCCCCCTCTCTCTCTCTCTCTCTCTCTCTCTCTCTCTCTCTCTCTCTCTCTCTCTCTCTCTCTCTCTCTCTCGTAACCGTTTTTGTCTTCCCTTACTACTACTAATACTAACACTTTTCAATCTTCAACTATGTGTACCATATAATGAAAGAAAGACTCGTCCATTTACTTTTCACGATAACTCCTCCACCTTCTACTTCTGAATAGTTACGTATAACGCCTTCATCTAGTTGTATAAGTAGTTAGTAAATCTCGGAACTAAGCATTTTTTCTTTGACGAATTTCTGTTTTGAGCCCAGTTAGCTAAGAGAATATATTTTTCTCTCTATTCGTATTCTTTTTAAGTTATCCTATACTTTGGCATCACTTCAAAAGGTTTTCTCTCTCTTCCTCTCTAAATGTGTATACATTTCTCTCTCAAGTAGCTAACTCTTCTAAAGAGTTATAAACGTTCTGTCTTTTTCTAAAATAGAATAAAAGACGTTTAGTTTGTCGCTCTTTCTGTCTTTTTCTCTCTCTCTTTCTCCCATCTCAATATTATTATTTCGCAAGTCACGTTACCTTGGAAACCAGTACGAGCAGAAAACTTAAATATCTATTATCTCTGTTTGGATGTTTTTTCAACAGAAAAATTCAGTTCTGAAGCTGTTTCTATGGCAGCTATGTTCATATATGTTCCTATTTTCTCTTTCTTCTGTTTCATTTTGAAATCAGCTAGTCGTTTGCTAGTTTTCCTGGTGAAACAGATGATAATGATGATGTTCGTGTTCATTCACCTGCTAAGCGTGAAAGCCCATTAGTCATCTTGCGGTTAGAATTTATCTCTTCAATTTGCTATCTTTCTCTTTCTTTATAACGTCTTGCATCTTGCTCCTTGAATCTCTTTTCCGGTAGCCATCAGTACCGTTTCCTGGTTGATTGATGAAGCCCAATAGAACGGCAAGTAAATGTCTTGTCTTATTCAGTCTAGAACACTTTCCTCCTTTCCTCTCTTCAGAATCCTATTCTCTAAATAAATCGGTCATTTCTCTCCCCTCCCTTCTCTTTCTCTCTTTATTCTTTTACATCCTTACCTCGTTTGCTATCCTCTAATCATGTATCAGCAGGATAAAATTTAAAATATTTTTGAGATGAATCATCAAGAATGAGTCTGCACAGCAATAATATCAAGCAATTCTTCATCTCCCTTACTTCAGTATGTAAAGATTTCGAGAAACGTCTCTCGGAACGAAGATCTATGACTTGAAGCATTGTCCAGCAACTTACTGATCTATCTCTTTCCTTCCTTATATATTTTCTTTTTACCATTAGGATATAACAAGCAATGGGAGGGTCTATCGCAAAGGTCGCCATGACGTTGTGGACCGCGTGATCTTTCCTTGTATGGTTCTTGTTATAGTTTGTTCAATTTGCATCTTAATACTTCATCATGATGAAGGAAACTACTCCACATCTCTAGTGATGGTCATGTTCCCTTCTTTTCTCTGATTTATGCTCTTGTACGTTTACTATCGTTACTTCAGCTTTTGTTTTCTCTTTTTCTCTCTCTCCCTGTCTTTCTCCCTGTCTTTCTCTCCCTCTCTCTTCATCTATCTTTCTTTTCTCAGTTTTGCCAGTAGTTTTTAACTAAAACTCTCCTATTTTATCATCTATTTTCAACTTTGTTCAACTACTACCACTGAGTACATTCTACCGCAGCTCCCTGAAAATGAGACTAAGACAAGATGAAAAGAAGAAAAAACTTCGTTTTTCGCTGTACATAAAAGGACTTACACGAGTCCAAATAGTTACGTCGTCCATAAAATGACCGTAGCTGAACCTGATGTGTCTTTAATTTAACCTCTGTCTGTCCCTTACTGTTCTTCTTCTCACCTCTCTCCCTACAACTTCGTTCATCTCTTTCTCTTCCTTCTTCCTTGTCAACGGATTCAGTTTCTCTTTTTGTTATTCGTTTCTTTCATCGTGTGCTTCCCTTCAGAACAGACCATTTTACGCCTATCGTTCTAACCTAGATGGTCATTTGTATGACGATATGTGTAGCAGCTTGATTTTCATCTTTTTTTTTGTCTTCCATCGTCATCATTCAGTGTATGCGAGTCCTCCTCGACCTCATTCGATAATTTTTATATTCTTTGTCTTCTTTTCTTTCATCTTCATTGTAGCTTTTCATACTATAATCTCAGATTTTTTTTATATTCTATTGTTTTATCATAATTTAAAATAATTATTTTCTAAGAATAACTATAGTACCAAGAAAAAAAAAGAAAGAAAAAAGTATAATATATAATTTATTTTATTTTATTTTCTGTTTGAAGATTCTTTTTTATCTTTTTTTTTCATATTCTATACTTTAATCATTTACTATAATTATATTAAATTCATTGCTAATTCACTCAAAAATCACCTGAAGCAGAATAATCATACAGCAGATTGTGAAGAAAATTTTTCTTTGATCATTACAGTGATCGTCGTTTCATTTTTTTCCCTTTTTCTTTCATTTCCTATAAACTCTTTCTGCCCATTTGCTCAGCACTCAGCTAGATCTTTGTAAAAATCTTTTTTTCTTTCTTCATTTCCTCTTAGGAACTGTAGCATTTGACACCAAGCTCTTCTTACGTAATGATAAATTCCCGTAATCTTTTCCTCAAACATGATGCTAGAGTCAGGAGTTGAAGCGTTTTGGGAAATTCTTTATTTGAGAGAATGTTTTTGTGAAACTTGTGCTCATTATGCTTCAGAGCATCTGGTTATGTTGTCACAAATTTATAATTGGCTTAATTCAATCGAACGTCATGAACTTGAGACGAGATAGCATCTCTTCACGCACGCTGAATCGTTGGACTGACATCGTCTTAGATTTTGAGCTTTTTTTTCCTCGTACATTCTTCGTACGCATTTATTTTTTGCTTCAGTTCTTAGAAAACAATTAGACTCTTCTTTCTCTTGTATTCCCCTTTTTCAAACATTTTTTCTCTTTTTTTGCTTTAATCTTTTGTCGGCACATTCATACATACACTACACACTGCACACGTTCTCTGCTTACATGACGACGACGACGACGACGACAACGATGATGATAAAGATGATGAACAGGAAGATTGTGAATATCGGAAAAGTTCTTCCATCTTTCATACACTTTGATTGTTCATCTGATTGTTAAGTTCATCATTTGAATAGAATATGTTTGCTTATTCTCCGTATTTTCTCTGTTTCAAGTTTTGAAATACATCTGTTACATGTGAGCTGAATTACATCAAATTCTAGATTTTCACATATTTTTACGGCAAAAAAGATTCCATCGTCTTTTCTCATCGCTAACCTGTATTTATTTGCAAATTTTGACTGTCAGTTTTACTAAAATAGAATTATTTCAAAATAGTACTATATGTGTATATGTATGTATAGGAAATTGCTATTCAAACTACGTATAGTATAAAGATAATATATATATATTACGAATGTTGTTAGGGTTTAGTTAAAAATAATAAGCTTATAATAACTAGTAAGCATATATAAATCGTGTGCAAAGCACATAAGTTTCCATGAGAAATGTAAGAATATTGCTAAGTGTATAAGCTATGATTAAGCTTAATCAATGCTTTAAATCTGACCCAATCGAAAGCATAATATCTCTCTCTCTCTCTCTCTCTCTCTCTCTCTCTCTCTCTCTCTCTCTCTCTCTCTCTCTCTCTCTCTCTCTCTCTCTCTCTTTTCTTCTATATACATCTCCAGTTGTGTCCAGCATATTCTTACCATTATAGTCAACAGAGCGATCAGTCATACATCCATGTGAACAGAATTACGTTTATTAGAATAATCATCTTTTCACAAATTAGATATTCAGGTCACCTGGTTGTGTAAGCTTAATGGACGTATTTTCTCACTGTACATTCATCTGTTCCCTCCTAATCTCTCTCTCTCTCTCTCTCTCTCTCTCTCCCTCTCTCTCTCTTTCTCTCTTTTTTTCTTTCTCTCTATCTCTCTATCTATCTTTGTCTATCTTTAAGTAATTTTCTCGACTACCTCAATCTTTTTCTCTATACGCTTATACGCGTTTTAGCTTGACTAGTCTAATTTGTTGTTCATATACAAAGTTGAATAACGGAAAAGCTGAAATATTATGGAAAAATTTATTGAACCGTTTTGCTCTTTTTTTTATAAAAGAAAAGAAATTCTGTTCACATTTTCGGAATTCAAGATGTGATCTTGAATAACATTTCTTAATATTTGCATATCACGCAGACGCTGGCTTCTTACGTGAGGTACACGTGGAGTACATGTATCTCTTTCCATTTCGCATATATGCACGCATAAGAACGGTTGATGTTTTCCTTGCTCTCTCCCTTTCTCCCTCTCTCTCTCTCATTCGCTTCCTGCTCTTATGTTTCGAATTTTCGCTATAAAATTATTTTTTTTGCATTGCCCATCTATTAAGTTGTCACCTGTTTTCATTTTAAATTTATTTTTTTTATTTTTTAAGCCATGTAGCACATTGGTTGCATGCTCCTCAACTGCTCCCTCTCTCTTCCTCCCTCTTTCTCTCTACCTCTCTCTCTCTTTCCCTTTTCCTCATTTCACAGATTCACAAGCTGAAGTTGTAATTCTACAACTGTTTGCTTTTCCAACGAGCTATAAAAAGCTTTTTTCTATGAATTGCTGTGCTTATCTGTAAAATCGGTCTCATCTTCTCTTTCCTTCTACCTGTGTATACCATCAGACAGCGGATGGCGTTGTCGTCTACAGTGGAATATTTATGAATACACCTGCCGTTAACGTTAATACCAACCGGAGTTCCGAGGTTCTCTAGTTTCACGTATTTAAGAAGCAAATGCTCTGTCTTTTTTTTTTCAGCAATTTCTCGAATTTTCTCTCACCTTCCTGTACATTATTTTTTCCGCTGACGTAGTCCGTGTAAACCTGTAGTGAACTGAGCTTGTAAGTAGAAAAATTCCCCGTTTAACGATTACAAAATGGGGAAACATGATAGACATCAAGAAAGAAAACGTCCGTTTCAATGGCAAATATTTAGTTTTTTGCCTTTGCACCCTATCCTTCATTCCTTCTCCCACCCTACTCCGCTCCCATCCACAAAGGTCGCAACACGAAGAATTTCGATGAGGGCGGTCTTTCGGCACCGAAATTAGTGAAATAAGTATGAGACAACTCTCGTACGCACACGTAGCATATGAGTCTAGACCATGTTACTATTTCTTCATTCTACTATCAGATTATAGCATTATGATTTAATATATTGAGAGAGAGAGAGAGAGAGAGAGAGAGAGAGAGAGAGAGAGACTGAATACTGACATTGGTAATCGTGACCTTTTCATTTCATTTTTTTGCCCAAGTTAAACCTATTACGTATTCATAGTCTGCCATTTTTCTTTTTATTTTCTTACTCCTCTCCATTTCTTCTATTTTCTTTCCTCCTCTATTATCCATCTATTTATCGATGACAAAGAGGTTGAAAGCAGCTGAAAGCTTTTCCGTCATCCTTCTGCCTCCGTTACGGGACTAAGTACGTCCAGCTGTGGTTATCGTCTTCATTGTTCCGCTCTTTCAACGCATTTTCTGAACCATTTAACATTTTTTCGAACAGCTGACGACAACACTCAATCTCTGACTTATAAGTGATGACACACACTGTCTCTTACAAATACGGTAAATATTTCATCAGCTGAACGCATTTGCAATGTTTTTTTTTTTTTTTACTTGCTCATTCTGTCTTTTTCCTCTTCTTGCATGCATACATCTTCTTCAGAATCGTCATTGAAATTTTGCTCTTTATCTATATGATTAATTGCTCTTCTTTCGTTTCCGAAAAAATATTTTATCTTTCGTTTTTTTTTCCCATTTCAATCAGATTTTTATGAGGAATCTACCGTTTATAACGTCTATAAAATGATAAGATTTGCGTCTTTTTCAAGTTCACGTGAAATCATCTAAACATCCAATAATATTCTAATTTCTACTCCCTTCCTGCTACATCATGATTCATGTACAGCCAAGCCAAGCGCATTCTGAAACAAACACAACAAACTGTGTTTGTGTGTATTTTGCTGTGTCTTCATTCGAAACTTTTTTTCTTTTTTCTTTTTTTTTTTTTGAAATAACATGAGTAGGATTTTGAATCATCTATGCATCCCGCCCGCACTTATTCACTTTTCTCTCTTTCACTGTCATGTTCTCTTCTCTCACTCACTTTGAATACTTTTTTACATTTTTCTATAGCTGTTTCTACCTTTACCATTCTCTATTCTATATCAGCATATTCCTCTTGTATCTCTGTCTCCTCTCTTTTTCTCCCTCAGCAACTTTTCAAACGTTGTCTGTTATCCTATTCACATCACTCCTATTCTCACCGTGACGACGATACAGCGGTGGTCACTTTTGTCCCTTTTCACAGTCATTTTCCATGTCACTAAGTCTGTTCTATACCTCAAAATCAATCCTAAAGGCATTTTTTTCCTTTTCACTCATTCAACAGTTCGATATAATGTCCGATATTCATGTCAACGCTTTTTCTGTTTTAGGTTGCTGTCTGCGGTCCAACTACGTTCGAAAAAGATGCAATCAATTTCGCCATCAAGGCTGGCGTCATGACGATTATTCGTTTCCATTCCTAAAATATTTTTTTTTATTTTTATTTTTTTTTTTGTTTTATTTCCGTCGTTTTTCGTTGGCTCCTTGATTTCTAGCTTGTTCTTCTTTATTCGCATATCAGTAAGTCTCTCTATTATGTGGTTTTCACTGCAGAGTTAGATAAGCCGATGCTCAACCCCAAAGAGTTCAACGTCATATAACATATTTCTAAAGACATTTCCCTTATTATATTCCTTTCTCTCTATATCTATATAATCTAATCAAAATCAAAGCATCATGTGATATAAGACATTTATAAAAATACTTTTGTTATACATGTATAGTTGATTATAATTGATTTGTCTCTTCAAATTTTTTTTGTGGCCTTCCAAAGAAAATAACGAAACAGCTCTCGGCATTGCTCCAGATTATAATAATTTCTAGATAGAGAATAGCTGTGGCTACAGCTTTAACCAACCGGAATATTTCCTCGAAATGACCTTTATCTGCTGTATTTTACTACATTTTCTGGTCAACAATGTATAATATATAGCTTAGATATACATGTGTGCATGTTCACCTTTACATTCATCTTACTTCCCTGTTCCGTGTTGTTTTGGTTCGTTGATGTGGTTGTCTGTGTGTGTGTGTGTATGTGTACGATATAGCCGCTGCTTTTCCAGTCCATTTTGCTAGCCGATGTTGCGAGCCTAAGCTGAATGAGATTGTTCGCGGGATCAGGTCCTGAACAGCCTCAATTGCAAAACGAACAGTTTATGAATATATTTTCCGAAGCTTATTCAATACTGAAGCTGTTTGCCAATCAGAATGCCGGCGTTCTATATGTTGCAATTCCTTCAAGTGCTGCTTTGAAGAAGATAAAAGAAATGCTGGCGCAACAACGGCGACGGTCCCACAGTCTGCGCGACCTCTTTCTGATTCTTCCACTCTTTCTCTTCCTTCTTTTCTTCATTTTCTTCATGAAATTCTCACACTATATTCTTTAACTGTGGGTCTTCACAAGGGTTATTTGATACTTTTTTTCACTCGCTTTCCGCAACTCATTTCTTCCTTTTTCCGAAAGCCACCCATCAAAATATTGCTGACACTTGTAGCTCTCTTTTGGCCATCTCAATTTTTCCAATTCTGTCTGCGCATCCTTGGGATCAGAAGATGCCGCTGACAATGAAAAGGAAGAAGCTAAAGAGTGTTCATTGATTTTTCTCATTTTATTGTTTGCTACTCCATTATATGATGCGAGAAAACCTCTAGGCTCTGACTCTTTCCCCACCCTCTCTCAGTACCCAGCTTATTCTTTTTGTTCTCTCTTTATTCCTTTTACTCTCATAGTTATGTGTTCTCTCTCTTTATCTCCTTATTTCGAACTGCCATCTTTTAGTTCTTCTTCTCTTCCTACCCCCCCCCCCTGAGTACTCATCCAACAGACATCTTGTCTACTTCCTCTCTTCCAACTGACATCACTATATGCCTTATATAGACGAGAGCACGAAGCTTAGATAGGATTTGCATCTGTCTCACTATACATTGGCTTCTTCTACTTTCTCTCTCTCTCTTTCATTTACCCTATCTCTACAGCTATCTCTTTCTTGTCTTTCTGAACGATCTTCTTAGTTAATTTTCATTTTCCTTTTCTCCTTCCTCAACCATATACAAAACCGTCTCGAGGTCATCAAATGGCGATAACCAGACGGCTTCTTCTTTCCATCTCTTGTCATTCATGTCCGATTGAAAACATTACTTCCGTCTGTTCTCCTGATGCATTGCTGCTGTTTGACCGGAAATGGTCAAATTTCTATTATGGCTTATCTCTGTCATCCTCCGTACTGCCGTACGCATATCTCGTTCCTCCCGTCTTTCTTCTCATGCTAATGGACTGCGGTCAGTGTGTGCTGCCATTTGGAAACTTGAGAATTACACTTCAATCCAAGTTCCACATTTCATCGCAGTGGCTCGTGTTTGAGGTCAATCGTATCGGCTTTTTCCTATTTACTCAGTTCACTTCTGTCCAGTATCCACGACCACCACCAGAGGCTGAGAGAAATAGATTGTTGAAATCATTGTCAATTGTCCCTGCCGCCTTGTCCCGAGGTCAAATCCACAACTCCATAAGGCTGAAAGATAGTTTTTGCTATCTCAATTCATTTGTTTTTCATCGAAGGACACTGTCCTATGCCCATCTTGTATCATCTATGTGCATGCAGCCTATTTCTACAACTTCTCATCAGCATGAGGTCAATGTATTGTTTCAAAGTTTGTTATTGATAACCATACATACTTTATGGCCGATTTTTTAAAGAATTTTCCACCTTTTTTTTCTCGAGGTTTTGGTGCTTGTGGCATTTTCAACGAGCGAACGTTTTCTAAACCTGTTTCCGCTTCTGATTGAACAGACAACTCTATATCAGTTACTCTCTGTTCTTCCTTCTTCATCAACATCGTCGTCGTCGTCGTCGTCGCTTTTCAGTGTCTTATTGCTTATAAGAGAAATTAATGTTCGCAAGCCAGAAAACTTATTCAGCTTTAATTCTTTGACGAATTTTTCGAACAACGAAAATATGTTTCGTATCATCCTTTGTCTTCTTAAAGTCTGTTTAGTTTGTTCTGCTGAATTGCTTGGAACACTTAGGTTCGCTAGTCCCCAGAGACTATCAAAGTTTTACTCAGGTTTTAAATGGAATACTTTCATGTTTCTCGTTTTGTTTTTCTTCTTCTTGTTCTTCTTGTTCTTTTTCTTCTTTCCATCTGCCTCCAGCTCTACGAATCAGAGCTGGTTGCAACTCTTATCTAGACAGCATATAGCAGCAAAGTTCTCAAACCAATAAAAAATGTTTTCATGTTGTTGCGATATATCTGCTATTTACCATCTATTCTGTCATAGTTTGATTAAGATTTTTATATTTAATAGTAGAATCATCCGTGTTTAAATTACATTTTCCTTCCAACAACGGTAATAACTACAGATCGACAGTTATTTTGATTTTTTTTTTGAATTTAATATGTACTTTAAACTTGTTATTTATATATAATATAATAGTATGTTGATCTTCAACCCATTGTAACAACAATATTTCAAAGATATAATGACCGTTGATCGGGAGGATACTGCTTTGTTTTCTCATAATCTCCCTCGTTTTTGACTATTCCACACACTGTTTTATTCATTTACAAATTATTTTTAAAATATTTTCTAAAAATATCAAATACAAACGTATTGTTACTCTTCGTACATACGTCGTATCTTGTTCCTCCTTTCCTTCATCATCATCATCTTCTTCTTCTTCTTCTCCTTATCATGATCATGATCATCGTCATGTTCTTCATCCTCTGTTCAAAATGTTTCTAAAACATTCTGATCAGCTGAGTCTTAGTAATTGAATACAAAAATGTATTTTTTTATTAAAAAAAAACCATGGCCACATCAATTGTTCGTATATTGGCGCAGTACTCTTCAAACTAAATGTTCTGTGATCTTGGTTTCAATTTCTAAATAGCTATATAAACTAAATTTCTTGAAAATAAAAAAATTGAACTGAATTGAATGAGTTACATAGTTGACACAGAGAGGACTATCTTTAGCAGTAAATCTGTCTATAAACTCATCATCATCAACACCATCATATCCATTTTCCATTTGAATAATTTTTGAAGGTCATATGAACCTCGTTAATAGCATTTCATTTGAAGTCATGTCTTCATCAAAAGGACGTATGTTTGAATTATATCTTGATAATATGGCCATATAGTTAGTTGATGTGAATATGAATATTGCTATATGGTTACTATTAATTTGATTTTCAGTTTATCTGAGAAGAATGTTTCTTCTTTTTATTTTATATTCCGTTCTAGTCGATTAATAGGCACAAAAAACGAAGTGATCTAGAAGAATAGATGGAAAGAATGACTGGACGCGCTATGTTTTCACCCAAAAAACAGCTAAAGCATTTTCTTCTTTTTTCTTTCATTTCAAAGCTTAGACATTCCATCTACATTCGCTTTATTTTTATCGTTTTTAGCTTATTACAACAAAAGCGAACGGACTTACAAGTAAAGCCAGAATCCACGTACGTGATGTGATATAGTCACGTATAGTTAGTTATCATTCTTTATCTGAAAATGATATGAACTGGTTTATCCGTACGTCTCTTCCATGTCTGCACCAGCATCTTCATGGCATATTTGATTATCGTACTGATTATTATTATTTCCTGAAGTTTTTACTTTTTTGACGTCTTCCTCGTCATATTTTTTGCTTTCATCATATTGACTTTCTGCATTTCCGGTCCTTTCCTAGCATATTTCCTTTTAACATTCGTTGAAACTTTTTGGTTTTATCCTGCTTACTTGCTATCCAGACGTTCTTTCGTCATTTTTTTTGTTCAATCGTTCTCTTGTCCTCTGGGTTTTCAATGTTTCTTCATTGCTACCCCAACTCTTGAAAAAGTTCTTCAACTCTGTCATCTAACAATGTTCCCTCTCCTTTTCTCGAGGGCATTATTTTTTATTTCATTATGTGTTGTACTATAAAATAAGAATATTCCTTGTTCTAGCATTGTGCTCAATATTCATGTTTTCGAAACCAGAATAGTTTCATTGAGTAATGCTCATTCAAAACTGTTTGCGTAAAATGAGCTAAGAATGCTTATTATCCTACTTAACCTTTCCGGTCTCAGTTCTGTGTCAACTATTTCATACACTGAATAAGTATATTTATTTTCTGTCAATTGACGATGTTTTATATTGCAACAATTGTGAGAAGACGTCGTTTATGTCAATTGTCACTATTTTCAGCCGCCTCCATGTTCTTCCTTTTGCCCAAGCCATTTTCAAACTTTTCGTCGAATCTATACTCTTTAGAGTTTTTGTATCGCACAAAACGGCTTGCTTTCCATATTATTATGCTATTTGATTGAAGTTTTATATAAAAAAAGTAACTTTTACCAATTACATCATCTTATTTTTAAACGAAAAACTTTAAAATGCCAAATCGTCGTCACAATCTGCAGAAAGTCTGCTCTTCTGAAAAAAAATATTTAAATTTCAGCAGCACATATTTGAATTGGCGCCACGTGCTCTATCATTAGTGATTGCTTTAAAGGACGCTGTTTTTTGTAATTCTCCAACCTTATCTTGTTTGTTCAATTATCTTGCTTTTAGTATCTCATACTACCGAACTTCTCTATTAATTTACATCCATTTTGATATTTGCACTTTAAAAGACTGAAAAGATTACGTGATTGCGTACCACAATGATGAAAAGCTGTCACTAAACAATGCTGCTGTGTATCGCTATTTTCCCTCTCTCCTTCTGGTCTCTTTCATCATTTTCACTGTCACTACTTCTCATTTTTGTGATATTTTATCTTTCTTTATGCTCTTGTTCGTCATTTTTTCCAGTGCTTGAAAGGCTGGCGATGTAATGCACCCAATTCTTTCTCTTTTTCCTCTTTCTCACCGATTCCTTAAGACACAGCTGTCTTTAGCCTGCATTCCTCCGATTGTCGCTAAAATCTATTTTTTTGAGCGATGAACTCAGCTTGAAAATGATGTGTGGCCGTTCTTCAGTTCCAAGCAACATATGCCGTCACAACGTTTTTGTGATGTGTATGTGTGTGTATGTGTCTCTCACGCCTGTTTCATTTTGTTTTTGAGATTTGCGAGCAGTTACCCTATTACTTATCTTAACTTCTTTGTAGAGCTCAGATATCCTTTCACAAGCAATAACCACTATTTTCAACTAACTATTGAATCATTTTTGTTCTTTTTCGAAGATGGCTTAACCACTAATATATTCTGACTGCTTTTTGACAAATATTAGGCCACAAACGATCGGGTTCCCTGCCACTCTAGCTGTTTTTGGCGAGTGCCTTCATCGTGTTTTCTGTCTGGTTGTCTGTTAAGCCAGCCAGTACAGCGAGCTGTTGGCAGTAGTACTGGTGTTGACTAAAATAAGCCTTATTTTACCTTGAATAAAGTGGTAGCTGAGCATTTTTCTTACACTTTGCACTTTTTGGGAAAAGAGTTCTAATTTTTTGTTTATCTACTCCTCTTACTATGCAAATGAGCTGATTGCTTCAGTTGCGGCGATTTTGTGTTCTGACTGAACGACAAAGACGGGTTTCTGTGTCGTTGCAACATCGGCTTCAGCCTGTTGAGAAATTGAGCCCTTCTCACATGAGCACTCACTTGATTGTTGCCCATAAAGTGCTTCAAAGCGATTAAAATTGCGATGGCATTGCCACCGACGCCAAAGAGTATTCTTCCCTTTGCTTTCGCCAACTATCATGTCAACTCATTCACTACCTAGTCCCTCATGTCAACCGTTCACGAGGTATATTTCAAATACTGACGTCATCCGATTTTGTTTATTCTATTCCATCCATGAAGTTGCGCTGTTTAATCTGTATCATCTATCGTTTTCAATATGATAACTCCGTTTACTGCTTGGTTCTTTTAACTATATGTAATATCTTTCTTCCTCTATGCTTTTTTTCAATCCCATATGCCTGGGACACGTTTGTATTCTGGGTGCGTACAACCTCTGGATACCCTATCCAGATGTTCATAGTACGCTGGAGCTTTGAATGTCTACACGGCCAGACTGCTGAAACTATCTGTCCCAATGATCTTTTAAGAGCTCAATCACCAAATTCGTTTCTCCTTTTAGTAGGAAATGACAAACTTAGAGAGTTCCTCAATAAGACCATCCTCAGGGTTTTTTCTATCACTTTTCATTGAAGCACACAGGTTTATGTTTGTACTTTTCATTTTAATCCGAACCTCTGATAAGGGTATAGCTGTATTTTGATGGCACATGATCGCAATGGATTTCTTGTCATCTGATACATACACCCACAACTCAGGGAACTGTTCTTGTTTGGTAAAATCACCTGATTACGCGTGCTCATTCTTCTCCTCATTCTATCACTAATTTGGCTATAATTCATTTCTTTCACAACGTATTATTTGTAAATATATATGCATTCATATAGAAACATAGATATTTGGATGCAAGATGTAGTTATCACGATCTGATATAGATCAATTGTGATCTACTATCCGCCAAAACCATGTACTACACACCTGGGCTAATGGCGTATATATCGTTCAATATCGTAACTATGTAGCATATCTTTCGGACGCCTTAGTTGCTATAAAACTTGTAATCTTCTCCTGCTCTTTATTATATGGTGTAACTTCAGCTTGGATAATGTCCAACTATTCAGTTCCTTTTCTGATGTTTGTTACTTGTTCTTACTTGTTCTTACTTTTTATATTGCATGTTCTTTTTTAATCTTCTATGCAATGTCGCTGTTGGCTCGATGAATGCCACGGGCAAGTTCTTTTTTTGTGTGAATCGATTTTTCAGAAATGGCTCTTTTCTCTCTGTCTTTCCATGTCTCTCGTTTTCTGCCTCCATTCGTATCTCCTATGTGGAATGGCTGTGGCAGGCCGGCAGTCGTCGGGCTGGCGGGCTGGCTGCCGTTCACCTCATTTTCCTCCTGTGTATCGATCGTCATTCTATCCCATAATTCGCTGGCGACAACGCGGGCGACATGCGCTCGCCCTCTCTTCTGTCTCCTTCTCTTTCTCTTCCTCTCTCCGCTCGCAAGCAATAACGTTTGAATACTCTCTTCGTCTCTATGCCTATAGTTGCCTATACTTCTGTTTAAATGACTCATGTTGCTTTTTTGCTTAAATGATTCACATATTTCTCGAAATATTTTATCTTATCAGTATTTTACTTTTCTCTTTGATGTTCTATTTATATATAGGTTTATATATATAAACGTACAATCTATATTTATACAATTCTAAGGCTAATTTGTGCTTCCCTGTTTAACGTTTCTGTTGTTTTCAGGACTTGTGTCGACAGAAGCGTCAAGCTCTTCTGTGGCACTTTCCTTTCCATATCCTATGCTAACACTTCTTGAACCACCAGGAGCAAAGCGTTCCCAGGGGCCTTCAAATCGATCTGCTCAACATTTACTAAACCTAGGTGAGTATTCGGTGTGTATTGACTGAAACTGTTTCTGGTTTAGCGCCAGACGAGGACGATTATTTCGATGCCGAAACTGATTACGATATTCCAAATGAGCTGATAAGCGGTAATAGGAATTCATTTCTAAATGTAAATTTCTTTTTCTTTTTCTTTAATTTCATGTATTGTTATTCAGTACCTTGATCGTTGCCTTGTTTGGAAATCTAGCTCAGATGAATATAATAGCAGGTGGAAAAAAGAATTTAGGCAACGGCCGTCTTGGTGTGATGCAGATCTTTGTCTGCAACAAATCAAAAGAGTGAGTTTTCTTATCTTCTTAACTTGGAGTATTTTGTTTATTTCCCCTTGTTTACCTGTAACTTTCATACGATGACTACGTTTTGATGCACAATATGTATACACGTGTGTAGTTCTGCGATTTTTCTGTGTTTTCTCTGTTTAGTATTCATTCTGTTGTCTCTACTGACACCAGATGGCGTTTTCGAAATTACTATGAGAGAATGAGAGAGAGCAAATGTCTTTATTAGAGTGGCATGAATGACCTTATTTGCATTTTTCATATATAAGCTATAGTTGAAATTATCTTCTAATGGGAAAAAGATGATTCAAATTGTATTCAAGTTGATTTTCAACGAAAATATTGGTTTTAACAATACTTTTTTACTATATTTCCATTCCACTGACCACACGGAAATACAAAAGTGCGCTATTGAGTTTAATGTTTGAATTCAAGGCCAAAAGTGTTAATGTCGCGTAGGTCTTTAATTCTTGTTGAAGTAATCTGCGATTTGTTCATCGATGAAACCATGAAATTTCTTGAATTCCTGTGAAGAAAAATGCTGACGATTTAAATTTTTCAGGGAAAAGCCACTGGAAACCAATGGGCTTTGTACTCAAGAAGTTTTATCCAAAAACTTCTCTTCTCCTTAGGAAATTTTGTACAAGCTAATGCTTCCACAGTTATATGTACTATTTTGATTTTGTTCTCTATCTGCTGTTATGGTCTCCAGTATGTCCGTATCGAGACAGATATAGTCAAGCTGTGGGTAGCTCGTAAGTTCTATTTCTCAGATTTTCAAATTTAATGTTTTTTTTAAGAGGGTGGACGACTAGACGAAGAACTTAATTTCCTTAACAATGTGCAGCAAAATCTTAAATTCAATGATTCTGAAAGTGTGGAAATTGTTCGAGAAAACGGACTAGGTGGAGGGTATCAGGTATTCTTTAGTCAGTTGTTTTCTGTTTTCTCATGTTGATCATTGAAGGTTGTGATCCAAACACCAGAATTTCCGGGACAGAATGCTTTATCACTAGACGGATTACTGAAACATGTAAAAATTATGGAAGAGATTGCAACAATGAAAGTTGAAGTTCACGGAAGGTATGAATGTTTGTTGTTTCATTATTCTATTTTTTTGTCCTCTTAGCAATTGGACTCTCCATGATATCTGTTTCAAACCTGCTGCACCGCTCGGAGACGACCCCATGGCCAAGTCATTTGAACATGTAATTGAAAGAATTGTTCCTTGCATTTGGATTACCCCCATTGATTGTTTCTGGGAAGGAGGAAAAGCATTAGGTCCTTTCCCCCCTGTAACCAAGAAGTGAGCATTTTCGGTCTTGTCTATGAAAACTGTAAATTATTTTCCAGCGATCTCGGAGTTATTGGTGGATTATTGAACTCACTTCCTAAATCTAATAAAATTAAATGGACTAATTTTGATCCCATTGCTGTCGTAACGGAAATTAACTCTATTATGTCACTAGGATCTCATTTCTCTTTCTTCGAACGAGTGAGTAGTTCTGTTCTCAATATGGTTTCTTATTTTCTTGTTTAGGCTGGTCTCGGTCATGGCTACCTTGATCGTCCCTGCATGAATCCTCTCGATCCCGAATGTCCAACGCTTGCACCAAATTATTACGATGTCTGTCCATACTTGGAAAGATTTGTTGAATACACCGAACAAAATGGAATCCACGTTGTATATGAAGAAGAGCAAGAGGAGAGTGGTGAAGCTCCAGATCTTTTGAACTCACTGTTTTCTCTACTTGGAGCCAGAAAGAAAAGAGATACTGATGGCACACCTGCTGCACTTCCAACCACAACAACTACAACCACTGTTGCACCTGAACAAAATAACACAAAATTAAGTATGTTTGAATATTCGCTTCGAGTTGTAATTTATATTCTTCAGCAAATTCTTGTAAGAAGATGAGATCTGGAATGATGAAATGGATGCAAGAAAATCGTGGAAAATGGGTAAACTTCCTTACTGAGGTTTGTATCTGAATTTTGCATTTCATTGTCTATGAATGACATTTTTAGGATGAATTCCCTAAGTTCCCTAATTACGGATCTACTATGACTGGTGGATGCCCAGGATTTGCTCCATCTGTCTTGCGCTGGCCAGAAGATATGATCCTTGGAGGTACCAAGAGATCTCACACAGATAATCATCTGAACTTCGCTGATGCTTTGCAAAGTGTTTTCCTTGTTGCCAGTCCTAATGATGTGTTCCTTCGTTTCAAGGATAGAGTAAGCTAGAAGATTTATCTATCTTGTTATAGTGTTAATTAAGGTTAACATGACTGCTGAACAACGTAAAAGCTTCAAGTCCGCTCGTAACCTTGCTGTTTGGAATGAGGAGTTGGCAGCTAAAGTTATTCAAGCCTGGCAGAGAAACTTTACTTCCCGCATGTACAAGCATCACGATAACTTTGACGTTAATGGCCAAGAGAGAAGAACTATTCATCCTCTAGCTTCCACCTCAATTGCTGATATGTTGGAAGAATTCTGTCAATTCAATTATACCATTATCTTTGTAGGATATGGTTTGATGGTAAGCATTTTTTGAGTTTGTATTGTATTTCAATGTTATCGTTTAGCTTGTTTATGCCATGATGACTCAATTCAAGAGAGAGGGATGTCTTCCAGCTTCCCAATCTTGCATGGGATTAGCTCTTGCCGGAGTCCTTACTGTTACCTTTGCATCAGTCTCTGGACTTGGCTTGGCAACATGGTTCGGTATTGAGTTCAACGCCGCAACAACCCAGATTGTGCCTTTCCTTACTCTTGGTATTGGTGTTGATAACATGTTCATGCTTCTTCACAACTATCACGATGACCTTCTGATGACTGGACGTCATGAGATGGGAATTCTTCTCCGTGAAACTGGTATGAGCTTGTTGTGCACTTCTATCAATAACATTTTGTCTTTCCTTGCCGGTAAGTTCTAATTTCTCTGGAGCAGTTTCTGATATTACAACTTTTTGCAGGAACTTTGTTACCAATTCCTGCTCTCAGATCTTTCTGTGCTCAAAGTTCTATTTTGCTGACTTTCAACTTCATTGCTATTCTCACCGTATATCCTGTAGGGTTTATTTTTCTTTTCCCATTATGTGTTTTGTTGTTCAGGCTATCATCTCTATTGATCTTCGTCGTCGTAAAGCTGGTAGAAGAGACATTTTGTGTTGCTTATATGGAGATACTCGGGAAGAGAATTATTCCATGATTTCTAAGCCTCAAATTCAGGTAAGAGTCTTAAATTGCTTATATACCTAATATTTATGTTGTAGCAAAAGAGAACTATCGGAGAACCTTCCTCTTGTCGTGATATCCCTATGACTTACAAAGATTTGATTGAGGAGGTACCTGAACAATCTTTCAACCTTCAAGCTTTCATCAAGACATATTATGTACCACTCATTGAGAGAGGATGGTTTAGAGTAAGTGTTTTATTCATCTTTTTCATTAACAAATTAAAATTCTAGTCTTTCGTCCTCTTCGGTACATGTGCCTTGATCGCTATTTCCTTTGTTGGTATTCATCAAGCTAGTATTGGTCTTGAGTTGTCTGATGTTCTCCCAGAGCATACAGCTCCAGCCAAGTTCCTTCAAGCTAGAGATAAATACTTCAGGTAATTGGAAATTTTTTACAATCCTAGTTATTCATGTATTATGCTTTCAGTTTCTATCCCATGTTTGCTGTGCTTAAAGGACCTAATATCGACTATGCTAGTCAACAGCATGTGATTGAGGACTATCGTAACACAATCGGTAAGATAAGTTGATAGTTGCTGCTAATATTGTTGTTTTTTTCAGCCTCGTCTCGTTTTGTTATTAAGGTTAATAATCGTCCAACAGAGAAATATTGGCTTGAAATGATGAGAGATTGGCTTAGGAGTATTCAAACTACCTATGAAAGCGCTGTAGAGAGCAAAAGGTGAGTAATCTAAACTAGTTGTTCAGTTTTTCATTATTTTCCTGTAGAATTGATCATAATGGAAACGTTATTGGAAATATTTCTGATGATGCCATGACTGGTCTCCGTTTGGTATGTAGTTACGGAAACAACTACAACTGTCATGGACGTGTTGGTAAAGTAAAGCTTGTCGATTCCACCGGAACCATCAACGACGAAGGTTTTTACAACTGTTTGACCGCTTGGTTCAACCAGGAGAATATGATGTAAGGCGTATTTTTTAGAATCTTTTTACCCCCATTTCTACAGGTATTACGTCAGTCAAGCATCTTTTTATCCAACTCCACCCAAGTGGTCTTTGGAAAGACGTAATCCAGGACTTGTTCCACCAGCAGAGAAACTCGCCTACTCTCAAATTCCTTTCTATTTGACTGGATTAACTGATACTTCTGTCATTGTTACTATGATTGAGGAGATCAGAAAGACTTGTGATAATTTCACTGCTAGTGGCTTGCCCAACTTCCCTCAGGGTATCGCTTTCACATTCTGGGAGCAGTACCTCCATCTCAATGGCAATCTCCTCCGTGCTATTGCTACGATCGCCTTAGCTGTATTCATTGTTATCTCTCTACTTCTCTTCAACCCATGGGCTGCTTTAAGCATTTTAGCTATTTTAGTTGGTATGTTTTTTGTTTTGCTCTTCTATAATCTAATCCATATTATTTCAGCTATGACCATTGAGCTAGCTGGATTCTTAGGCTGGGCTGGAATCAAAATGAACCCAGTTTCAGCTGTAACCCTCATTACTGCTGTAGGAATTGGTGTTGAATTCACAGCTCACGTCGTTTTGGCTTTCTTGACCCAGCTTGGAACTCGACCAGAGCGTACTGCTGCTGCTGTCAACCGTGTCTTCGTTCCAGTTATTCACGGAGCCTTCTCAACACTTCTCGGAATTCTTATGCTCGGCTTCTCTGAGTTCGAATTTGTCGTTAAATACTTTTTCATTGTCATGTCTGCTTTGATCGTCATTGGTATCATCAACGGACTGATTCTCTTGCCAGTCCTGCTATATATTGCAGGACCACCCCAAGAAGTGAGTGACATTTTAAGGAAAATCTTTCTAATTAACAATTTTGCAGGTTACACCAGTCGACGTACAGCCTGGCCGTAAGACCTATCTTCCTTTACCACCTCCTCTTCCAAGAAAACGTCCATGTCGTGAGACTGAGACAGATGACGAGGATGATTCGCCAGGCTTGATGATGCGTGGCCATATCTAAATGATATACTCAAGACTCATGACTCATAACACAGTTATTAGGTGTTAGCTTACGTTCATATTGGCTTTCTTTCAGGTTATATTTAACTGCTCAAATTCTAACTTGTATTATTTAATAAGCTTTGACAGTGCAATTCCATACACCTCTTTAGCATAACCTTAGATCTGATTGTGCTTTACTCTTTATCCGTTATTGTACATTGTTTAATTATCACGGGTAATTAGGTTAGTTTTTGCACTTGCTTTTGGTCATAATTTCTATTAACGCAGTTTTATTTTTTCCTTTTTTTTTTCGAAGCAACCAAGAGGTGATCTCGTAAATGGTTTTCTCTGTGTATTCGTTTTTCACATCGCCGGTTTTGTTGGTTTTGTATTTTCAGAGTAATTTATTCATCTTCTTTCATTAGCTAATTTTAATAAATTGATTCTTAATTAATTGTTCGTTGTTGAGTTAATATTACAACGAATCATAGATTAATGATACGGAGTAGGGCATAGAAATCTAGTGTTATACGTAGCTCTTCCTTTTCCGTTTGAACAGACGTCAAATAGAAGCAAAAGTGTGCTTGCGAACCGAGTATGGATGTATAGAGCAAAGGTCAATATTCACATCATCATTGAAAGGCTGGAGGTCTTACCCTCTATTTTCTTTTCAGCTATCTTCTGTCTAAACTAAGTGGCGCACCTTTTTCTTTTCTTCTCTCAGCTTCGGGAAACATATTCGCTTACATGAGTATTGGCTCTCATATTAACGAAATCTCATTTCAATTGTTGAAGAGAGTATTGCTCTCTCATAAGCAGATAAAGAGAGATGAAGAGAGTAAGAGAAGGAGAGGCAGCTGAAACTACATTTGACTAACTATGATAAACATAATGTTTCTTCTTTGACCTATCCGAACAAACTGCATGAGCCTGAACTACGGAATATTTAAAAAGGGAGAATATTGCTTATGAAAGGGAGACGGGAATCCACTTCTCTTTTTTCTTTAGAAAATGATGAACATGTACGGCTGATCAACAGTAGTTTAGGTAGATGTACTTTAAGAGTCCGTCTCAGTAATTCTTGATCAGTAACTCAGTTTTTCTCTCTTTTTCTCCCACTCTCCCTCTCTCTCTCTCTCTCTCTCTCTCTCTCTCTCTCTCTCTCTCTCTCTCTCTCTTATCCTTTACTTCTCTCTGTCTCCTTTTCTCTCCTTTTCTTCCTTTCATTTCCTTGTTGGTCTTCTCTGTTTTCTGAAGAAGCTGAGTTATGCCTCGTTCTCTGTTATTCTCTGTGTCTTCAATTATAATATAAGTAGCACATGGGCCACTCTCGGAATTCTTTCTCCTTCTCAGTTTTCCTGCTCCCTCTCTCATTATTGCTATCTTTTGCCTACTTTTTCTTGTCAAATAGCATGAGCTAGTTTCTATATATTGATTGTTTTCTAGATTATTTCTTCATCTTCTTTTCTTCTCACGCTTTATAAGATTTAATAAATCCTAATACGCAATGTTATTTCTACGTCAATGCAATACTTATAAGCACCAATATACGTCGGTTTTGGATATTGTTTCTTAAGAAACTTAGAACAAACCTTTTGATTCTACATTTCCGTTTTCTTGTTTTTAGTTTTCTATTCCGTGATATTGAAACAAGAATTGGTTGCGATCACGTTGCCCTTTTCCACTTCCTTTCTTTTGCATCTTTTCTTCATGACATTGCCATACTGATCATCAGCTGATGATAAGACTCACACTCTATTTGAGAATATTGATCCATTTTCTACTTTCGCTTCTAAACGTTTTGATTCTTTTATTCTAAACAGTCTTTGATTTGACTTTATTTCCTTATTCTCGTTTTCTCGTAACTAGGCAACCATTTTTCGTCACTATAGTCATATCTAATTTGATATCATTTGGACCAATATCACTTGCTTTGAATAGTTTTTTATTCATTTTTTTCAAATTATTTCATTTATATTTTTAATTTCTGCATAATAAATTATTTTAATATCTTTCGAAACTCGTTTTCATTCGTTTTAACTGATAACCCCCCCCCCCGCACCTTGATTTTTCTGCCGTTCCTCTCACCTTTAGGCTATTGTTGCTTTTGTTTTCTACTTTCCGCGAAAAGCAGACTGTAATTCAATTCTCTTTTTCTCTTCTGCCAAATTTTTCTTCAAAAACAGTCTATTTACAGACTTTTCTTATGAGCAGCGGAGATGCTGTTCCATCAACATCCGTCTCGCCGATTGAATCAGGAGGAAATATAACTAACTCTAGAAAGCGCAAAGCTCAACTATTTTGTGCTGTTTGTGGAGATGTTGTAAGTATTTTTGTTTCAATTATTTATTGAAAAAATATTATTTAGGCTCTTGGAAAGCATTATGGAGTTAATGCTTGTAATGGATGCAAAGGATTTTTCCGCAGAAGCATTTGGAAAAACAGGACATATGCTTGTAGATTTGGTGGGAGTTGCCCTATACAGAAAGGTATATTTCTTCTTGTTTTCCTTTCTTAGTGGAATAATGTGTTGAACATGCCTTTAGAACAAAGAAATACGTGTAGAGCATGTCGTTTAACAGTTTGTCTCAGAGTTGGAATGAATCCAAGAGCTGTGCAAAGTGAAAATTATGATGATTTGGTTAATTCTGTGACAATTCCATCATTGCTGATCGATGAGGTAGACGAAGAAGCGATTCAAACAAGGTATATTCGAGTATTAAAACGATTCTTTGTTGAATTTTGATTTTGATTTGAAGAAATATGGATTGTCAAACAAGCGATGTGCAAAGTCCACCATCACTTTCTGTTGAGAATAAGTCAAATCTAGTTGTCCGTATATTTTTTTTCAATGTTATAGTTGATATCATTTTTTTAGAATCTGACGGAGTTTAGTAAAATGCTTCGTGATATTTTCAATCGAACTGATGATATCGCTGAATATTCTTCAAATGCCAGCTATCCTTTTCAAGTCGCTTTCTATAATCCTCACATTGTATCTCAAAGAACAAAAGTAAATAGTATGAAGTAAACTTTGCAGCTAATTCAGTTTTCTTTAGTTAAACCCAACTGGTGAAAGACCAGCTACAATCAAAGATGTTCTCGGAGATTTTAACAGAAATTTCGTACTCTTCTCTGATGTTCTTAATCATTTGCCCGAATTTTTAGCTTTAGATGAAGAGGATAGAGTGAGCTTAATGCTGATCAAGCTTTAAGAGAAAATGTGCCCAATATTTCAGATGAATGTTGCGAAATCCCGGTTTGCAGCTTTTTACTGGTGGCTCGTAACTAATTGGACAGCAAAATCGAATTGTAATGGAGTCTGCTATGCTAATGGAACATATCATTCAGCTATAAAGTCGGAACAAGCATTTCCTGATAATACGTAGGATTTCAATATTAAAGTTTTTATGAAAAATTCATAAAATTTATAGAGGAGTTTCCCAAAAATCACTAGAAACATTGGCGGGTCCTTTAAAAAAATTGCATTTAACAGAAGAAGAGATAATGGTCGGCTCAGTGTTTGTCATATTTGCTGATTGTGAGTGACAAGTTGTTCATGATGACGAAATAATTATATAATAAAGCTTTAGATGTTCCTTTTGTGAGTGCTACCTCATTGCATATTCTTAATCAAGCTCGTGATAAGTATATTGGCCTGTTGTCAGATGCTTGTTCAGAAGGTAGAAGTGAAGCAGAAGTAGCAGTACGAATAGCTAAAATATCACTTCTAGTATCGGCAATTACAGTAAGATTTTGATAAATTTGATGAAATACAATAATATATCATTAGGACATTACATTTCTATCAACGGATAACATTGAAGTTTCGGATATTCTGAATATTGTTGAATTTGCTGCCTGGACATCAGAATTACGCAGACATCGATTTGATCGAAAGTTCTAAAGCTGATGCAAAAAACCTATCATATTATGATATTTTCTCTTTCAAAATTGCTTTATGTACAATATCAGACGGGTATGTTTCAGTTGTTCTATGTAACTTTCGTTTGTTTGCTCTCAAATGTTATATTGAACTCCATAGTTTCTTTAATTGAATCGTACATTATAAAACCATTAATCAAATCAAATTAAATTGTATTAATAGATTTTCATTAAAAATAACGAAGAGTAGTTAAAGAAATGTTGAGATGAAATATTAATTATTTTTTAAAATTAAGAAATATGCGAATAATTTACGATCAAGGCATCGTGTGAAATTAATATATTGGTGGTTTCAATACATTATGTTATCAGTGCAAATATATATATAAGCAAAATATATTAATATTAAGAATATTTGATCTTATAATTATTTAATTATTAGTACTTATGTTTTCAGCTATCTCCCCCCCCCCCCCCCCCATATCGTAATGGTATAGAATCATTTTTACTTGTTGATCTGTATTAATTCATATTGACGATGTGCCTTTCTAATACTGTAGAGATACAAAACTTCTGTTGATGCAACAGTTTGAAAACATTACCAAATGAAACAAAATCAGATGTGTCCGTAGCCTCGTTAGCTCAGCTGGTAGAGCGTTAGACTTTTAATCTAACGGTCAGGGGTTCGAGCCCCCTACGGGGCTAAGTTTTTGTTTTGTTCAATTCTTATTAAAAAATTGAAGAGTTTTTTTAAAGCTGCAAATTTTATAACTTGGTTTTCATATGTCTTTTGCCATTTTGTATTTAAGTACTTCTGTATATATAAGAGTCCACTTTTTAATTTTAAAATGTGAACAATGTAATATGTTTAAATTGTATTTTCTTAACCACAATATTTTCTGAAACTATGAAATACAATCTTATATTTCAATAAATCACTTGTGTCACTCGTAATTGTCTTAATTCGGTTAAAGGTATTTGCTGAATGTTACCTGAATCCAACTTCTCGGTATACAAGCTTGGATATTGCCCAAAAAATGTTGTACCAGAAGCTAAGTCATGGTTCTTATTTTCTTCTTATCTAATCGGTACACTTACACTATTTTTTGGAATCTATTGCTCACGTCTGATATCACGAACTCTTGCTGAAGATTATGGTACTTTCAAGCATTATATCTATGTTTATCATATTTCCAGTACGATATCAGGAATTTTTGTCACCTTATTAGCCGTAATACTGAAAGAAAAAAAAGAAAGATTTAAAGGAAAAGTTATTTGTAGACTCCTGTATATTACCTACCTATAATATCTGGATATAGTATTGGTCTTCTAACTTATTTGAATATTTCATTTCCAAATCAAGTTTATTTAAACTTATTCGTCCATTTTGTCAGCTATGCTATTTGTGTTATTCTATTCTTCTACCGATATTGGATAGTTCGAACTGGTAACTCTGATAGCAACTCTTGGCTTTTCCGCTTCGGAATCCTGCTTATTGTTGCGTTTCATACTGTTCCATTTCTTATTATCAGAATATTTTCTCCACCTATATGTAGTAACTTGGAAATTTTGGTTAAAGTATGTTCTACTGTGTGAAATTTTCCGTTTTATCTTCATGTTGTTGTAGTCATGTCCAGCATACTCCATTCTACTTAAAATTCCGAATGCAGCTAATATGGGCCGCCTCTACAACGAACTTTCACTACAACTTGAAGTTTTTATTAATGGAGCGATCAATGGATCACTGATTGTTTTCTTATACACTTTCAAATTTCTTATTTTGCGAAATTTGGAAATTCAGAAGCTATCAATGTCGAAGAAAACTGCTTTGCTTCATCAAAAGCTACTACGGGTTCTGGAAATTCAGGTAGAAGCTTATGGTTTTTATGTTTGAAGTGAGACTGATTTGGAATGCATTCATAGGCGGCTAGAGTAAATCAATCTTGTATTTTGAGGAATAGATAACCACAGTGATGTTTTTTTTAGTTGAAAAAGTATGAAACAAAGAGCCAAGTTGTGTAAATTAAGCACATTTTGAATAAATGTACCCTGCTTGAAAGGGAGAAGGGTGAAATGCAGAGATCAAGCTTACAGGTCTGCTCTCTCTCTCTCTCGGTTTCAAGAAAACTAAAATTATTTTATATAATTTATTTGGAGCCTCCGTTTCAATTTCTTAAGCTACTTACTTTCAGACATTAGTTCCTTCCAGTTTTATTGCTTGTCCCAGTTTAGTGATATTAGTGATTATGATCTTAGATATCCCTGTACCGTTAGGTATCTGGAATGAAACTCTGGTATTCAACATAAATTACCCAAGTTTCAGATATTTCCCATTTATTGATTACATGTACGCAATTGCATGGTATAGCTAATACAATAGGGATTATAGTTCTTAATAATATTTTATTAACTCAATTCATGCAAGGTATTCTCATTTTTTTTGCAAATAACACGAACTCTTAACTAACTCCTTCTATTTAGATTTTCTTAATCTAGTGGGTGTCAAGGAAAAATTGGTTCTGAAAGCATCATTTGCATCAAAGGTTTGTCCACAGATTCATCTAAATTATTTTAAAATTCAGAAATCATCTACACTAACAACAACTCGTAGTACTGTTCATCCAATTTAAATTATATTATTTATATTATTTTTATGGAATTATAATTATATTCAGGTCTATTTTAGAGCATATAAACTTTGCAAACCTTAATTCAAAAATATAAATACAATATATTACAAAAAGAAACTAATTGAATAAATAAATAATACTCGGATTAAAATAAATAGAAATAGTGGGAGATTGAAATTTTAATATTATATAGCATATTGAACGATATAATCGTCGTCTGTTCATTTACCAAATGGGACAAATTCAGAGGAATTTTTTGCTTTATCAGCATTAGCCGGTCTATAAGAATTGGATAAGTTCAGTTATAATGAAAGAAATACCTTTGATAACTGAAGGGATCATTTAAATTTTTGTGGTTTATATTAGATGTGTCAATTGAAACGTGGCTACCCGTGGGAATTTCGAAAAAATATGCTAATTTTTCAAATTTTTAAATTTAAAAAAAAATAATTACAAAATTTGAATATATTTAAGTCTAATTGTCAGCGGAGTTTAGATACTAAGCATGTGATGATGCAACCTGAACGTGAATAGAGTTTTGTGATTAACATTGAAAGCTGTATGTACTTGATCCTTGGGGCGATGTTATCATGTAAGGATAAGAGTTAGAAACCAACAATTCAAATTCAAATTTTCATTTTTCGTTTCGAGACAACGATGAGCGGTTGTTCTTCCAATAGAAAAACTCAAAATTCTTAGTTTTCATCCCAACTTGGATTGTATTCCAGGAATTCTGATTAGTTGAGGTATAAGCTCTTCAGGGTTCAGAGAGATAGATATGGGATTACGTGATAAGAGTACTTCTGATCTCATCTGTATATCAGCTACTGATTGTATCAAATTCATTTGCATCGAAGAAAAAGAAGAAGAAAAAGCATTTTCAAGTTTTATTTTTCAAAAAGAAGAGAATAAACAACGATTATTCTAACTTTATTTTCTTGTAAACAGCTTATCCTGCTTACAGGCTACTCCACAAACGGTAATAGGTTTATCATATTGCATGGCAAGAACATCACCAGCTGTCCATCCACCAAATGGCTTGAAATCTCCCAAATTTTGTGGAGCTTGTGCATTAGCAACCCTATTGAAATACGAAAGATTCAAACATTTTCTAATAAGAAATACCACAAATTGATTGTAGATTTAGCTTGTAAATCATGATAATTCATGTTGTTGGTGATGGCTGTCCAACTTGGTTGATCAGTATGAATAGCAACGTCCCAGCCCTGTGTCAAATGTAAAATATTTCATTTGAATTAGATTTCTAACCTTAAGATTAGCAGCAACAACTACATCTTTCAAGAATTTGATGTTAGCAGTTGGGTTAGCATTCCAATTCTGTGGAGATGTAACCTGAAAATGAACAAATCATCTTTGATTTCTATTAAAACTATTACATGTAAATAGAAAAATGTTTGATTTGAACCACAATTATCAAATCCATTGTACATTTCATTAAACTGATCAGCTCCACTCTTAGATCCTTTAGGTGATGGTACCATGTAAATCTGAGCGTAGAAGTCATCTAGAAAAGAAAAAATTTCATTTTATCTTTCCAATAAGGAATAACACCACTTACTATAAATATTTAACAAAGTATTACAAGCATTACTATCAAACATTCCTCCGTTTAATGGAACATAAGCTCTGAAATATATTTAGAAGTTAAAGAGAGAGAGAGAGAGAGAGAGAGAGAGAGAGAGAGAGAGAGAGAGAGAGAGATAGAGAGAGAAAATCTTTGATTGTGGATGTTACCTGATGAAAGCTCTATCAATCTTATTCTCTTTCAAACATTCCATTTGCTTATTAGTTGCTGGTTGAGTAAAATCCACTCCATCTATAGTGTCAACAGGTTTAGCCTAAAGCATTGAAGAAGTACAGTATGAAACTCTGCAACTGTACTGCCTCACCTCTGCTGGCACAACGGCAAGAAGGATGAAGCCTAGAAGGAAACAGTATCGCATTCTTGAAGACGATTGAAGAAGATGATTTGGGTTGAACTATGAAGAATTGGGTGGTTTATATACTTCCAATTGAAATCTTTATCGTCACTTTTTGGTCCAAAAATTAATTTTTTGTTGATAAGTAAGAGATATGTTGTCGATTATCACATCATATTTATGCTTCTAATCACTTTTTCTGTTATAAAATAATTATTTTGATTTTATATTCTATTATCACATAATATTTTTAATTTTTGTTATCATTATACTTAGAATACGTTGATTAACCTATAACATAAGCTCGGACCACGTTGATTATGAAAAAGATGAATCTCACCCAGATGAATCATTAGACAAAAAATCTGAAATTCTTTTAGAAAAAACTTACTATTCTCCTGAATCAGGGTTTTGTGGCATCAATGAATTACAACGTCAAACGAAGCTTCCAATCGGAGAAGTGAAAAAATTTTTGCATCAACAAGATGTTTACACTCTACACAAACCAGCTAGGAAGAACTTCAAGAGTCAACAAGTTTACTTCAGTGGGATAGATGATCAATGGCAATCATATCTTGTAGAAATGATTCCATATTCAGAAGAAAATGATGGCTTCAGGTATCTTCTAACTGTCATAGATTGTTTTAGTAACTATGCTTGGGTCGAAAAATTAAAAACAAAAAGTGCTAAAGAAACCTCTGATGCTCTTGAAAACATCATGAATAAAACTAAAGGAAAACCCAAAAAAATGCAAACTGATAATGGAAAAGAATATTATAATACGAATATGAATAAACTATTTAAATCTTTAAAAATTAATCACTTCTCAACTTATTCAGATAAAAAAGCTTCAATTGTTGAGAGATTTAACAGAACGTTAAAAGAAAAATTGTGGAAAATGTTTACTCATCAAGGAAATCATAAATGGATAGATATCCTAGATGATCTTGTTAGTGGATATAACAATCATTATCACACTTCAATTAAAATGACTCCCATACATTCTTCAAAGATAGAAAACGAAAGTATTGTTTACAATAATCTATTTCCTATAAAAAAGAATCTAGGACCCACCAATTTAGAAGGTCTAAAAACTTCACACAAAGTACACAAAGTGAAATTCAAAGTAGGAGATACTGTCCGAACTACTAAATATAAAGCTATTTTTGATAAAGGATATCTACCTAATTGGAGTACTGAACAATTCAAGATTTCAGAAATTCACCCATCTGGAAGAGATGGTATAATTATGTATTCCTTAAATGACTTAGCCGATGAGGAAATTAAAGGAAAGTTTTATGAAGAAGAACTTACACTTAACAATAAGACTAAAGAGGAGTTCAAAATCGAGAAGGTATTGAAACATAGAACTAGAAACAAAGTTAAAAAGTTATTTGTCAAGTGGTATGAATATCCAGATATGTTTAATTCTAGAATTCTTGAAGGTGATATGAAGTAATAAGAAGATGAGACGAAAAAGTTTAGATTTTATCAGAAAGTTCGTTTTTGGGCACTGCATATAAATCTACAGCGGGAGTGCCCAATGTCAAACCCGGTAGGTCTGGGGGGGTATCCGAGATGTATAGAAGCATACTTAAAAATCAAAACATTAACATCGATTTTGAATATAATTATATTTATTCTAATTCAAAGTTATTTTCAGCAAAAAAAGCAATATCTTTTAAAATACAATCGAAAATGTCATTATTCTTATTTTTTTGTCTATACACAAATTCACATAAATTAGATTCAATAAAATGCGCAGGTACGCCATTCATAGCTTTAAGTTTGTGCTTGGTCTGAGACCATAATCCCTCTACCATATTTGTACAAGCACCAGTGTCAGGATTGACAAAATTTGTCGAATGATTGACGGTTAGATGCTTGTACCCCATCTTACTTAAGCCCATATAACCCCTCTAACAATCCGAAATAATAGTGGTCCCCTCATGAATAGCCTTCTTTATAGAGTTTTTTAAAAGCTCTGCGTTTCTATTTTCAACCCTATAAAGAAAGCATTTCCTAGTTTTCCTACATATGCCCCCAAAAACCCAAATTTGGTTAATTGCCCTACGCGTATTATACTTCCTACGTGCAACCAAAGTTTCATCAATCTCTACAGCTTTTCCTCAGTTGAGGCAATTTTAATCACTTCCATAAGATTCATTTTAAAATTATTTCATTTTTCGAATTACTTACAATATTTTAAACTAACGGCATTTTTTAAAATTTTTCTACTGCGTGCAGATTTATTTTGGTCCTCCAATTTTTTCCTTGTTCATCAGATGTTTAAAAGTGCACGCTTCTCTCAAATAGTTGGTCCAATCAAGAAATGTCGGCATGAAACCAATATCGAGTTCTTCATGGGCAAACTTCCAGTTGAGGAAATTTTTTGCCCAAGCACAGATGAACATTATAATAGTGCTGTATTTGAGTTTACTTCCTAAATTAATTTTTTTGTTATAATATGTTTTTTTATATAAGTAACCTTCTAAAAATGTTGAAGATTTCAGCGATTTTTCTTTTTTACATCTTCTACAGCGAAATCGAGCTCTTCCACTCATCATAAACTTCATATTTGCAGCACAATTTTTCTTTTGGCAAAATGTTATAACTTTGCGAAAATTCTATGGACTTTTCTTCAGTTGAGGCAATTTTAATCACTTCCATAAGATTCATTCTTAAAATTATTTTATTTTTCGAATTAATGACAATTATTTTAAACTAACGGCATTTTTTTAAATTTTTCTACTGCGTGCAGATTTATTTTGAATCCAAATGAAGTGAAAAGACGCTGTTTTTACATTAGCGTGCACGTGGAAAGCGTAACATCATTTGCGTATACCATACCCTAGCAAGCTAAACGGTGACGGTTATAGCGCAGTCGGTAATGGTACGGGTTATTAAAAAAATTAATTCTGTACAAATTGAGAAATAATGTTGTCATTTAAATAAAAAAAATATTTTCAAAAGAAGAATGACTTCTGAATTTAATGATTATAGTGTCAAAAATTAATATCCTGAAAGAAATAATAACCCATTACTTCCTCAATCAATAAGAGGTTGTATTATTGGAAAGAGTGGATGTGGAAAGACTACTTATGAATTTACTTCTTGATTCACCTAATGGTAAAGAAGAAGAATATCTTGATTACAACAATTTATATATCTTTAGTACAACCTTATTTCAACCTTGTTATCAAGCATTAATTGATGGTTTCGAATTTTGGCTTCTAATTTGCACAAAAGAAAAATGCATTCAATTTCTACAAGAAAAGAATTTGCTCCCAAAAGAAAGAATTTGTATTTGTGGTACGAGAATGAAGTTAATGCTTTCTGAAAAGAGAGATCGATTCCGCTGCATCGATAAAAAGTGCAATAAAGAGCTCAGTTTAAAATCAGGCACATGGTTTGGAGGTATATTTAATGCTTTATCTATGTTGTTCCTGATAGAACCAAGAACACTCAAAGCTTCTATAAAAGAAGGAACTACCATCATTTCTGATTGTTGGAAGAGTTATAACGGTATACCTCTGATGGATATGAATTACAAGCACATGACCGTCAACTACTCGAAGAATATCGTGGATCCTTCTACTGGTGCTTGCACCAACAAAGTAGAATCAATGTGGAATGTTGCCAAAATGAGATTCAAAAGAATGTGGGGAGTACATGAAGGAATGTTAGATTCATATCTATGTGAATACATGTACAGAAAACGATTCAGAGGACAGGATATTTTTGAATTAATTTTAAATGATATCGCTTGTTATCAAAAGTCATTATCAAAATAAATTATTTTTTTCAATATAATTATTTTTTTCGCGCAATAGACAACCGCTAACAAACAAATTTAGAATTTTAATTGCATAAATTGTAGGGTGGCGACATCTGCACAAGAGCCTAGTTTTGTTTTGATTTTTTTCATTGTCTAGGATTGTGTAACTCATATAAGTTTTGACTATTTCTGGCCCTGCATCTAATTTTCCATTTTGTACTTGACGGCTATCTGCGTAAATCTGATAATACGAATAGCTAAATATATCTTAATTGCATCCAGCTTACGATAATAATTATAAGAGCATGAAGATACAAAACAGTAATCCAATTTTGTAATTTTTCTTAAATCTGTTTCCAACATTTTGCTTGAAACATACATTGAATGCAGACCGCTATTAACGGCTCAGCTTACGAACTTGGCTATTGTCCAGGTAGCACTGTTCCTGAAGCTAAAGTCTGGTTCATTGTTAGCTCATACGGTATAGGTGCGAGCACTTTGATATTTGGAATCTACTGTTCACGTCTGATGCTTAAAACATTAACAGATGAATATGGATCATTTGTTAAATATATTTATGTTTATCATATATCTTGTATGATATCAGGAATATTCGTTTCATTATTTGCGGTAATAATAAGTAAAGTCAAGAAATATGAATTAGATTTAGGCTCCAGTATATTATCTGCCATTGTTGTCTGGATATAGCATAGGTTTTTGGAATTATCTATCTTTTCCATTTTTATATCAAATATATCTTAATGTTTTTCTTCATTTTGCTGGATATGCCATCTGTATCATATTGTTTTTCTATCGATATTGGATAGTTCGAGCAGGAAACTACGATGATAGATCTTGGATATTTCGTTTGGGAGTTATACTAATAAGCCTGACATATGTTGTTCCATTATTAATCGTTATGATTTTCATTCCGCACGATTTATCTAGTTTAGAAAGTTTGGTTAAAGTATGTTTTGAGAAAAACTGTTCGAAATGTTCTCTTCTAGTCATGTCCAGCTTATTCTACGCTTCTGAACATTCCAAACGCAGCTAATATAGGAAGATATCACAATGAATTTTTTCTTCGAATGGATCTCATTTTATTTTTTATAATTTCTGTACTTTTCATAATATCTTTATTCATTCTAAAACACTTAATTATAAGTAATTTGGATAAACAGAAGTTATCGATGTCTCAGAAGACATTATTGCTTCATCGAAAGCTACTTCGAGCTCTTCAAATTCAAGTAATATTCAAATTTATTTTTAGAACTTTATTACAATTCCTTCACAATCACGGCTTAATTAGAATATTGTGACGTATTTAAATTCGGTACACGTGCCCCACAACGCGTGAACTAATGAAAAAAGAGCAAATTATATTCGATAAACTCTATAAACTATTCAGCAACTGAGAAACAAAAATTAAAAATGATATTCAAAGCACAAATGAAAATTAAATGATCCCTAAACGAACAATAAAAGAGCCTAAAAGTATAGAATAACATTGTATGGGTTCGTAATGTGTTCTTTTCTATTCTGAAACATAAAAACACCGCATTCTCTTATACATAGACGTAATATTTATAATTAATTTAAGGCTTATGTTCCAACTAGCTTTGTAGCTTGTCCAGTTGTAATATTCTATATTATTATGTATTTCGATATACCATTGCCTCTAGGTTTCACAATGTATTTTAAGCGAAATATTTAAATGAATTTCAGATATTTCCCATTTATTGATTACATGTACGCAATTGCATGGTATAGCTAATACAATAGGGATTATAGTTCTTAATAATATTTTATTAACTCAATTCATTCAAGGTATTTTGAATATGTTTTCAAATAACAAGCAGATTCCATTTAGATTTTCTTAATCTAGTGGGTGTCAAGGAAAAATTGGTTCTGAAAGCTTCATTTGCATCAAAGGTTTGGCGTTTGTCCACAGATTCATCTAAATTATTTTAAAATTTAGAAATCATCTACACTAACAACAACTCGTAGTACTGTTCATCCAATTTAAATTATATTATTTATATTATTTTTATGGAATTATAATTATATTCTTCTAGCTGATTTATTGTAGTTGTGTTTTTGACGCTGGTTTAATCCTACACTCAAACTCTGATTTTAACAATAAACTGTGAAACAACCGAAATTGCTTTGTAATGTAAGGCGGAAATGATGAATTAACAATAAATAACAGTCAACTTAGAACATATTCTATGATATGTATATGTATGTAATAAACAATTTAAATACCAAATTATACCTGTCACTAGCCATACAGAAAAATCGAGAATAATACAAAGCTTCGAGTTTGAAACTAAATTCTATAAGATAAACAAGAAAATGCATTATTCTGAACTGTGAACCAAAGAAATATTCGATGTACAAGCATGTTGAAACTTTCATCTTCTCTGATTATTTACTTTCTGATCTTTGATTTCTCCTTTGTGCTGCTAAACTTCCTACACCAATCTTTTTCATATGTATGAGTCACCATAACACCCATATGAAATACGGAAAACAATTTTTAGTGTTTATATATAGAGAAATTGAATAGGATGCATTGGATTGGTCCGGAGGTTGTGGGTTATCTTGAAAATTTGTCAAACCCCTCCCATAACCATACACTCGACTTATCTTTTTCAGTTTTTTACGAAAAATTTTATAAATTTGAATATACGTAAGTATTTATAGAAATTATTATTCCTTTTTCATTATTTTGTTTTTATTGCTTAAAATTATTTTAAAACATTTATCAAATTGTACAACAAAACTTATCTTATCTTTATATTCCAAGCATAATAACTTTATATTTAAAAAATATTGTTGAAATATATAAATTTATAGTGGATGAACAGTATTTTCTGTTGTAGCTTTTGTGGTAGCAGACTTTAAAATACAATATTATTATCTTCTTAAACTTATTTATAACAACCTTGAAACTAAAAGATGAAAAAGGAGCTTTTAGAATAATTTTTTGTTTTATGAGCAGTAGTCGAAGACAATCTATTAATTTGATTTAAAAAATATTTACATTTCATAATTCTACCTTGAATGAATTGAGTTAATAAAGTATTATTAAGAACTATAATCCCTATTGTATTAGCTATACCATGCAATTGCGTACATGTAATCAATAAATGGGAAATATCTGAAAATGAATATGAGAACTTTCTCCAAATTTATTTTCAAGCCTAATGAAACAGGTATATCAAACATCATTACACTTGCAACAATTATGAACGGCCCAGCAATGAAACCAGATGGTACGAAAGCCTGAAACATCTTTTTGGTTTCAATAATATGTCTAAATTGTCAAAAAATAACCTGGAACTGAAGAGCTCGAAGTAGCTTTCGATGAAGCAATAATGTCTTCTGAGACATCGATAACTTCTGTTTATCCAAATTACTTATTATTAAGTGTTTTAGAATGAATAAAGATATTATGAATAACGCTCCACTCAGCCAAAATATTAAATTTTCCAAACGAAGTGATAATTCATTGTGATATCTTCCTATATTAGCTGCGTTTGGAATGCTCAGAAGTGTAGAATATGCTGGACATGACTAGAAGAGAACATTTCGAACAGTTTTTCTCAAAACATACTTTAACCAAACTTTCTAAACTAGATAAATCGTGGGAAATACACGGCATAACCGCTAGAAACGGTACTACGTATATGAGAAGATTCATTAGAATTCCGAAATAAAATAAAAAAGAACTCGAATTAGAATTCTGACTGCGAACTATCCAGTATCGATAAAAAAATAGAATTTGAATCACACCAAGGATCACTAGATGTGAAAATGCGTTCAAATAATATTGCGTTAGGAACGAAATATTTAAATAATTCAAAAGACCAATACTATATCCAGACATAAGGGGCAGATAATATACTGGACACTAAATTCGTTTTACTTTGTTTGTTTGTTTTTATATAATCACAACATACACATAGCAAGGAAATAATAATTGATGATAATATACTATAAACATGATAAACATAAATATATTTAACAAATGATCCATATTCATCTGTTAATGTTTTAAGCATCAGACGTGAACAGTAGATTCCAAAGACAAGAGTAATAATACCAATAGCATAAGAAGAAACGAAATACCATGATTTAACTTCCGGAACAGGACTTTTCGGACAGTAAACGAGCTCATAGCCGGACTCATGCACACCTGTCAACATTTGGCACTGCCAACTAATCCGCATACTAAATGGTTAGTTATATATAAGATATGATAGATTATAATAGATATTCGTAGTTCTTTTCTCGAGTACTCACAAATTAATAATTAAACTCCAGAAAACTACGAAAAAAATAATTAATCGGAATTCAAACTATTAGAAATAATCGGAATTCAAACTATTTTTCATGTACATTCTGAGGAGAGCGGTCGTACGCGAACGAAGAAAACGACGTGACGTAGAAATCACGTGAAAAAACCGTTAACATCGTTTCCTTTTCTTATTGTTAAATCAGTTTTATTTAAACTCCTCCAGCGAGTAGTCGCAATTTAACAAATATTATAATAAATATTCAGAGATTTATATTGTTCTATTTGTTCGGGACACATATAGTATATATTCAGTCAAAATATGTTAATATAACTAAAACTGATTTCAATATTTTTTCTAAATTTATAAGGAAATATAGTGTTTTTGGAACTTCAACATCTGAATCTTACTGAAAATCTAGAAGAAGAGAACTTGGTCGACGTACAACCAAAATCTCCCATTCAAAAGAAAAATAGACGTTTAGTGTACTCCTAACATTCTATCGAAAAATTATTTCTGAAGTCTTGATGAAACTCATGAAATTCAAGAAAGAAGACTTCAAGCACTTTATGAAAATTTCTGTGACTTCAGAAAATACTTTTAAACATTTTTTAACACTCAAAATATATTTTTCCTGAATTTTTATAATTTGTCTCGAAAGATATAAAGCTAAACTTACCAAAAATATGCCGGAAGATTTTTGAACACGACTGTATGCTCATTGTAGTTGATACATAATAATATAAAGAAAGTTAGAAATGTTCTGAGAAAAAGAATTAAATAATTCTTCCAACTTTTGTGCAATCAAAAAGCAGAACTTATTAATACAACTTATTCAAATTGTACATGATCATGGAAGAAGAAAATTTTATAAAACGACTGCAAAAAGAATATTTAGTTTTGCTACGAATAGTTTAAGATAAGTCAAGTGTATGGCTATAGGGGGGGGGGGTTTGACAAGGAAAACTCAACAAGTTTACCAAACTAGGTTTACATAGAAATAGACAAGATTACCAGGTTAACCAAGTTTACCAAAGTAGATCTAATATTAATTTGTGAACACTTTTCAAGGTATACCAAGTATACCAAAAATTTCTATTCGTTTTCCTCAAAGATCATAAACTATAATCAAATTATAATAGTTTGAGGTTGGGTATTCAGATGTGTAGAATCTGAATATCTTAGTGAGATTTGGCTGTAACTTTTCAATTTTCCGGAAAAAAGGTTTATATCGACCCCATCCACAAAATTTGTTCACAAAAAAGTTCAGGCTGTAGGCACGTTGTGTCCGGTGATTGTTCGATTTACTCAAAGATCATAAACTATAATCAAATTATAATAGTTTGAGGTTGGGTATTCAGATGTGTAGAATCTGAATATCTTAGTGAGGTTTGGCTGTAACTTTTCAAATTTCCGGAAAAAAGGTTTATATCGACCCCATCCACAAAATTTGTTCACAAAAAAGTTCAGGCTGTAGGCACGTTGTGTCCGGTGATTGTTCGATTTCCTCAAAGATCATAAACTATAATCAAATTAAAATAGTTTGAGGTTGGGTATTCAGATGTGTAGAATCTGAATATCTTAGTGAGATTTGGCTGGAACTTTTCAATTTTCCGGAAAAAAGGTTTATATCGACCCCATCCACAAAATTTGTTCACAAAAAAGTTCAGGCTGTAGGCACGTTGTGTCCGGTGATTGTTCGATTTACTCAAAGATCATAAACTATAATCAAATTAAAATAGTTTGAGGTTGGGTATTCAGATGTGTAGAATCTGAATATCTTAGTGAGATTTGGCTGGAACTTTTCAATTTTCCGGAAAAAAGGTTTATATCGACCCCATCCACAAAATTTGTTCACAAAAAAGTTCAGGCTGTAGGCACGTTGTGTCCGGTGATTATTCGATTTCCTCAAAGATCATAAACTATAATCAAATTATAATAGTTTGAGGTTGGGTATTCAGATGTGTAGAATCTGAATATCTTAGTGAGATTTGGCTGGAACTTTTCAATTTTCCGGAAAAAAGGTTTATATCGACCCCATCCACAAAATTTGTTCACAAAAAAGTTCAGGCTGTAGGCACGTTGTGTCCGGTGATTGTTCGATTTCCTCAAAGATCATAAACTATAATCAAATTATAATAGTTTGAGGTTGGGTATTCAGATGTGTAGAATCTGAATATCTTAGTGAGATTTGGCTGGAACTTTTCAATTTTCCGGAAAAAAGGTTTATATCGACCCCATCCACAAAATTTGTTCACAAAAAAGTTCAGGCTGTAGGCACGTTGTGTCCGGTGATTGTTCGATTTCCTCAAAGATCATAAACTATAATCAAATTAAAATAGTTTGAGGTTGGGTATTCAGATGTGTAGAATCTGAATATCTTAGTGAGATTTGGCTGGAACTTTTCAATTTTCCGGAAAAAAGGTTTATATCGACCCCATCCACAAAATTTGTTCACAAAAAAGTTCAGGCTGTAGGCACGTTGTGTCCGGTGATTATTCGATTTCCTCAAAGATCATAAACTATAATCAAATTATAATAGTTTGAGGTTGGGTATTCAGATGTGTAGAATCTGAATATCTTAGTGAGATTTGGCTGGAACTTTTCAATTTTCCGGAAAAAAGGTTTATATCGACCCCATCCACAAAATTTGTTCACAAAAAAGTTCAGGCTGTAGGCACGTTGTGTCCGGTGATTGTTCGATTTCCTCAAAGATCATAAACTATAATCAAATTATAATAGTTTGAGGTTGGGTATTCAGATGTGTAGAATCTGAATATCTTAGTGAGATTTGGCTGGAACTTTTCAATTTTCCGGAAAAAAGGTTTATATCGACCCCATCCACAAAATTTGTTCACAAAAAAGTTCAGGCTGTAGGCACGTTGTGTCCGGTGATTGTTCGATTTCCTCAAAGATCATAAACTATAATCAAATTAAAATAGTTTGAGGTTGGGTATTCAGATGTGTAGAATCTGAATATCTTAGTGAGATTTGGCTGGAACTTTTCAATTTTCCGGAAAAAAGGTTTATATCGACCCCATCCACAAAATTTGTTCACAAAAAAGTTCAGGCTGTAGGCACGTTGTGTCCGGTGATTATTCGATTTCCTCAAAGATCATAAACTATAATCAAATTATAATAGTTTGAGGTTGGGTATTCAGATGTGTAGAATCTGAATATCTTAGTGAGATTTGGCTGGAACTTTTCAATTTTCCGGAAAAAAGGTTTATATCGACCCCATCCACAAAATTTGTTCACAAAAAAGTTCAGGCTGTAGGCACGTTGTGTCCGGTGATTGTTCGATTTACTCAAAGATCATAAACTATAATCAAATTAAAATAGTTTGAGGTTGGGTATTCAGATGTGTAGAATCTGAATATCTTAGTGAGATTTGGCTGTAACTTTTCAATTTTCCGGAAAAAAGGTTTATATCGACCCCATCCACAAAATTTGTTCACAAAAAAGTTCAGGCTGTAGGCACGTTGTGTCCGGTGATTGTTCGATTTACTCAAAGATCATAAACTATAATCAAATTAAAATAGTTTGAGGTTGGGTATTCAGATGTGTAGAATCTGAATATCTTAGTGAGATTTGGCTGTAACTTTTCAATTTTCCGGAAAAAAGGTTTATATCGACCCCATCCACAAAATTTGTTCACAAAAAAGTTCAGGCTGTAGGCACGTTGTGTCCGGTGATTGTTCGATTTACTCAAAGATCATAAACTATAATCAAATTAAAATAGTTTGAGGTTGGGTATTCAGATGTGTAGAATCTGAATATCTTAGTGAGATTTGGCTGTAACTTTTCAATTTTCCGGAAAAAAGGTTTATATCGACCCCATCCACAAAATTTGTTCACAAAAAAGTTCAGGCTGTAGGCACGTTGTGTCCGGTGATTGTTCGATTTACTCAAAGATCATAAACTATAATCAAATTAAAATAGTTTGAGGTTGGGTATTCAGATGTGTAGAATCTGAATATCTTAGTGAGATTTGGCTGTAACTTTTCAATTTTCCGGAAAAAAGGTTTATATCGACCCCATCCACAAAATTTGTTCACAAAAAAGTTCAGGCTGTAGGCACGTTGTGTCCGGTGATTGTTCGATTTACTCAAAGATCATAAACTATAATCAAATTAAAATAGTTTGAGGTTGGGTATTCAGATGTGTAGAATCTGAATATCTTAGTGAGATTTGGCTGTAACTTTTCAATTTTCCGGAAAAAAGGTTTATATCGACCCCATCCACAAAATTTGTTCACAAAAAAGTTCAGGCTGTAGGCACGTTGTGTCCGGTGATTGTTCGATTTACTCAAAGATCATAAACTATAATCAAATTAAAATAGTTTGAGGTTGGGTATTCAGATGTGTAGAATCTGAATATCTTAGTGAGATTTGGCTGTAACTTTTCAATTTTCCGGAAAAAAGGTTTATATCGACCCCATCCACAAAATTTGTTCACAAAAAAGTTCAGGCTGTAGGCACGTTGTGTCCGGTGATTGTTCGATTTACTCAAAGATCATAAACTATAATCAAATTAAAATAGTTTGAGGTTGGGTATTCAGATGTGTAGAATCTGAATATCTTAGTGAGATTTGGCTGTAACTTTTCAATTTTCCGGAAAAAAGGTTTATATCGACCCCATCCACAAAATTTGTTCACAAAAAAGTTCAGGCTGTAGGCACGTTGTGTCCGGTGATTGTTCGATTTACTCAAAGATCATAAACTATAATCAAATTAAAATAGTTTGAGGTTGGGTATTCAGATGTGTAGAATCTGAATATTTTAGTGAGATTTGGCTGTAACTTTTCAATTTTCCGGAAAAAAGGTTTATATCGACCCCATCCACAAAATTTGTTCACAAAAAAGTTCAGGCTGTAGGCACGTTGTGTCCGGTGATTGTTCGATTTACTCAAAGATCATAAACTATAATCAAATTAAAATAGTTTGAGGTTGGGTATTCAGATGTGTAGAATCTGAATATCTTAGTGAGATTTGGCTGTAACTTTTCAATTTTCCGGAAAAAAGGTTTATATCGACCCCATCCACAAAATTTGTTCACAAAAAAGTTCAGGCTGTAGGCACGTTGTGTCCGGTGATTGTTCGATTTACTCAAAGATCATAAACTATAATCAAATTAAAATAGTTTGAGGTTGGGTATTCAGATGTGTAGAATCTGAATATCTTAGTGAGATTTGGCTGTAACTTTTCAATTTTCCGGAAAAAAGGTTTATATCGACCCCATCCACAAAATTTGTTCACAAAAAAGTTCAGGCTGTAGGCACGTTGTGTCCGGTGATTGTTCGATTTACTCAAAGATCATAAACTATAATCAAATTAAAATAGTTTGAGGTTGGGTATTCAGATGTGTAGAATCTGAATATCTTAGTGAGATTTGGCTGTAACTTTTCAATTTTCCGGAAAAAAGGTTTATATCGACCCCATCCACAAAATTTGTTCACAAAAAAGTTCAGGCTGTAGGCACGTTGTGTCCGGTGATTGTTCGATTTACTCAAAGATCATAAACTATAATCAAATTAAAATAGTTTGAGGTTGGGTATTCAGATGTGTAGAATCTGAATATCTTAGTGAGATTTGGCTGTAACTTTTCAATTTTCCGGAAAAAAGGTTTATATCGACCCCATCCACAAAATTTGTTCACAAAAAAGTTCAGGCTGTAGGCACGTTGTGTCCGGTGATTGTTCGATTTACTCAAAGATCATAAACTATAATCAAATTAAAATAGTTTGAGGTTGGGTATTCAGATGTGTAGAATCTGAATATCTTAGTGAGATTTGGCTGTAACTTTTCAATTTTCCGGAAAAAAGGTTTATATCGACCCCATCCACAAAATTTGTTCACAAAAAAGTTCAGGCTGTAGGCACGTTGTGTCCGGTGATTGTTCGATTTACTCAAAGATCATAAACTATAATCAAATTAAAATAGTTTGAGGTTGGGTATTCAGATGTGTAGAATCTGAATATCTTAGTGAGATTTGGCTGTAACTTTTCAATTTTCCGGAAAAAAGGTTTATATCGACCCCATCCACAAAATTTGTTCACAAAAAAGTTCAGGCTGTAGGCACGTTGTGTCCGGTGATTGTTCGATTTACTCAAAGATCATAAACTATAATCAAATTAAAATAGTTTGAGGTTGGGTATTCAGATGTGTAGAATCTGAATATCTTAGTGAGATTTGGCTGTAACTTTTCAATTTTCCGGAAAAAAGGTTTATATCGACCCCATCCACAAAATTTGTTCACAAAAAAGTTCAGGCTGTAGGCACGTTGTGTCCGGTGATTGTTCGATTTACTCAAAGATCATAAACTATAATCAAATTAAAATAGTTTGAGGTTGGGTATTCAGATGTGTAGAATCTGAATATCTTAGTGAGATTTGGCTGTAACTTTTCAATTTTCCGGAAAAAAGGTTTATATCGACCCCATCCACAAAATTTGTTCACAAAAAAGTTCAGGCTGTAGGCACGTTGTGTCCGGTGATTGTTCGATTTACTCAAAGATCATAAACTATAATCAAATTAAAATAGTTTGAGGTTGGGTATTCAGATGTGTAGAATCTGAATATCTTAGTGAGATTTGGCTGTAACTTTTCAATTTTCCGGAAAAAAGGTTTATATCGACCCCATCCACAAAATTTGTTCACAAAAAAGTTCAGGCTGTAGGCACGTTGTGTCCGGTGATTGTTCGATTTACTCAAAGATCATAAACTATAATCAAATTAAAATAGTTTGAGGTTGGGTATTCAGATGTATAGAATCTGAATATCTTAGTGAGATTTGGCTGGAACTTTTCAATTTTCCGGAAAAAAGGTTTATATCGACCCCATCCACAAAATTTGTTCACAAAAAAGTTCAGGCTGTAGGCACGTTGTGTCCGGTGATTGTTCGATTTACTCAAAGATCATAAACTATAATCAAATTAAAATAGTTTGAGGTTGGGTATTCAGATGTGTAGAATCTGAATATCTTAGTGAGATTTGGCTGGAACTTTTCAATTTTCCGGAAAAAAGGTTTATATCGACCCCATCCACAAAATTTGTTCACAAAAAAGTTCAGGCTGTAGGCACGTTGTGTCCGGTGATTGTTCGATTTACTCAAAGATCATAAACTATAATCAAATTATAATAGTTTGAGGTTGGGTATTCAGATGTGTAGAATCTGAATATCTTAGTGAGGTTTGGCTGTAACTTTTCAATTTTCCGGAAAAAAGGTTTATATCGACCCCATCCACAAAATTTGTTCACAAAAAAGTTCAGGCTGTAGGCACGTTGTGTCCGGTGATTGTTCGATTTACTCAAAGATCATAAACTATAATCAAATTATAATAGTTTGAGGTTGGGTATTCAGATGTGTAGAATCTGAATATCTTAGTGAGGTTTGGCTGTAACTTTTCAATTTTCCGGAAAAAAGGTTTATATCGACCCCATCCACAAAATTTGTTCACAAAAAAGTTCAGGCTGTAGGCACGTTGTGTCCGGTGATTGTTCGATTTCCTCAAAGATCATAAACTATAATCAAATTATAATAGTTTGAGGTTGGGTATTCAGATGTGTAGAATCTGAATATCTTAGTGAGGTTTGGCTGTAACTTTTCAATTTTCCGGAAAAAAGGTTTATATCGACCCCATCCACAAAATTTGTTCACAAAAAAGTTCAGGCTGTAGGCACGTTGTGTCCGGTGATTGTTCGATTTCCTCAAAGATCATAAACTATAATCAAATTATAATAGTTTGAGGTTGGGTATTCAGATGTGTAGAATCTGAATATCTTAGTGAGATTTGGCTGTAACTTTTCAATTTTTCGAAAAAAACTGAAAAAGATAAGTCGAGTGTATGGTTATGGGAGGGGTTTGACAAATTTTCAAGATAACCCACAACCTCCGGACCAATCCAATGGATCCTATTCAATTTCTCTATATATAAACACTAAAAATTGTTTTCCGTATTTCATATGGGTGTTATGGTGACTCATACATATGAAAAAGATTGGTGTAGGAAGTTTAGCAGCACAAAGGAGAAATCAAAGATCAGAAAGTAAATAATCAGAGAAGATGAAAGTTTCAACATGCTTGTACATCGAATATTTTTTAGTTTAACAACTTTATCGTTAGTTATAGCTTCACATGTAATAGCTGAGGTAACATAACCATTAGATATAAGTAATGGCTGTAGCATCAGCAATCAAGATAGTCGGTTAATGACCCCACATATGAATTTTTTAGCAGAGGCTGCTATGGTTCTTGAAAAACGAATTCTACAAGTCAGTTTTATAAGTAAAAATAAAATTTTATTAATATATCCTCTTTCTAGGTTTTATTTTTCTGGCTCATTTTGATATGAAGCGGCGATGCCAGTTCTACCAATAGACATTTCAGTTGATTCATTAACTCTAACGCTATCATCTAATCCTTTCCATGTTCGTTGTTTGAAGTATTCACCTGCAACATTTCTTGATAATATTTTTTGGGAAATAGGAATGTACCTGCAGAGTATAAAGCTACTTCTCCGGTAGTTGCATCTGGAACTATTCCAGTATTCCTAATTGTTCCTGTGAGTAAACTAACATCTGCTTCATCGGGATCTCTTTCCCCGATGTCATCTTTTGAAAAAAAAATAGAAAATTAATTGTAATAGTAATATACTTTTTAGGAATTGGGAAAAATCGGCTGTCCATCCTTTTCCCGCAAACCAAGAACTATTCGAGTTTAGAGCAACTTCTGCTTCAAATAGCGAAAGAACAGGGCGGAAATAATCTGAGCAATCTAACATCACTCCAAAAGGACAAGACAACAATATGAAAACATCTATATCCGAAGTGAAATTTGATAATTTAGGCACATTAATCTGTAAAATTCATTTAGATGTGAAAAGAAAAACCGATCAAATACCTTTCCGACTGATATAACATAAACTTTTTTTCCTGCTACTTTACACAGATTTCGAACCCTTTCCACAGCTTCTCTAGATACATATATTTAATAATTAATAAAATCAATTAAACATGCTTATGTCCTCCTACATTTACAGAGCCTACAACCAACCCAACAGTATTGGCATCTTTTAACTTCTCAACCAAAAACAATCGTTTACGTAATTGTCTAAGTGATTGGGGACTAAAATTAAAAATTATTTTATGAATTTTCAATTCAAAAACAAACACTTGAGTTTCGATAGTCTTCAATACAGGATCATATATAATGACAGAAGTGCATTGTGGATATGTCAAAAGCCAAAGCGTTAATAAAGGGCTGGAACTTGAACCGATGAAAATAACAGTACACTCTTCCAGTTCCAATGCTGATTTGGGTATTTTACGACCCAAAGACTTAACCTAATTAAAATGCATAATCAAACCAAAAAAAAAGAGAGGTACTTACAAAATCTTCAGTTACATCACCATCTTCGTCAGGAACAACATTTCGAACAGTCAATAGGTTTATATCCTTTTGTTCTTTCTTCAAACGAGAAGATAATTCTTCTGAAATACAATGCTATCAGAAGTAGATTTGTCAAATCATACGTAAGCAATGATCAAAAGGAGAATTCGCTACAAGAATATAAGTTCCCTGGCTCCCTTTTATATGCTCTGCGACATTAGAATATATTAACTCATCGTCAACTGAAATATGACCGAGTACATACCTAGAATATTATCCAATTTCCTGAGTCAGATATAAATGTATTATTTTACCTGATTTTAATTTTTTCCTTAGCTGGATTACTCAAACAGGCATCCCCATAATGAATAATACCATCACAACTAGCATGAGCAGCAGCAACTTCATCAACACAACAACTAAGATTGATACGTAAAAGCAAAATAAACTCTAAGTTGTACCTTCTATAAGAGGTATCAGCTAAAATGAAAGTTTTAGCTCCTGATTTCTCTTCTAATGTTCGAGAAATGTAGTTGGAATAAGGAACAAATTGGTCTGGGAATTGAAGAGCAATCCTTTTCAAAGAATGGCTTTGTATCCAGGACACAGTTCCATTAACATCAAAAAATAAAAGAATATCTGATTTGCTAAGTCCCTAAAACCGGAAACTTAACCTTAAATATATTAGTACAACGAAACCTCTAAAATTGGATCGCTACTCGTTTCATGAGATAAACTTCCTTCAGGCAAAACTTCTGATGTTGTATAAAACTGATTTACGGAAACTGATGCCATTACTCTGTATGTGCTAATAGACCTTATTCACTGGAAAATTAAGTATAATATAAGGAAACAATCATTCATAAATTCAAAAATGAAGAAAAAGTTACATATATACAACATTTAAAATTTTAATGAAAGATTTTACCAGATTCACGTATACATTTTCATTTTCACGTGCCCGAGTTTGGAGTAATTTAGATAGTCCGTACATGTTACTTCTTAGCTTTGCTGTGGCAATTCTTACACAAATATATTGATTTAGATAGTAGAACTTTTCTGTTATTCTTAATCAAATTGATTTCCGAACAGAGAAAACGTATACAATCGGCGTAGCTTAAATTACAGATCTTATAGGTTCTACTATATACGAACTATCTTTCATAATTACGTACTTAGATAGATATCGAAATCAAAGGCATCATGCTTTTAGATGAAAATACTTAATATCAATAGAAATACTTAAATAGAGTTATGAAATAGTCGGTGTTTGTTTCTATGATAAACTTCAAATATATAATTGCTCTTGATATATAATAAAAGAGTTATCATGTGTTAGTTCCTGTTCATCATTCATTTTATTGATCAAATAAAATTATTAAAAATGTTTCAAATTCATGCGTTATGAACCAGTATGTATGAACTGTTTTGTGTTCATTATAAAGTTGTAAAAGTGTCTTTGTTACACTCAATTCCACATATCAGCTGTTTTTCAGAATTTTGTGTCACATAAATATATGGAGCTATCCATCCTCCAAAAGGTTTGAAGTTTTTAGCGCCTTGTCCATCATTCGAAGCATCTTTCTTCAACCTGCAGAAATCGAATATTTTGTTGAATTAACCCATTCAGATACCATAATGGCCGTACGTGATTATGAGACATGAACTCAGTATGATTAGCATTGTTAGTAATGATGTTCCAGTCGTCCGCATCCGTGTATATTCCAACAGCAATTCCCTAAAAGATAGAACTGAAAATTGGCGATAAAACTCCAGTAGCTTACCTTTGCTTCAGATGCTTTCACGATATCTTGTATGATTTTTTTATTCTGATCGGCGCTTCGATTCCAATTGAGTGGTGAGGTAACCTACAACCTTTTTAGAATTTCATGATTTATCATGAACTGTATACCTGGAGATAGATAATCGGCCCTACAGGACCTCTTGCTGCATTACAATTGAAAAGAGCCAAACCATTCATTAAATCATTAAACTGTTGAGTTCCGGTTTTTCCTCCAGTTGCTGAGGGTTCCATGTAATACTGTACCCCGATGCCATCTACAAGATAAAGCGCGATATTCAAATTATCATTTTTTGTTTTGAGACAAAATGAAGCGGTTGTTCCTCTCTAATGTATAAATCTTACATGATTGAGCTAATTTGAAGGTATTACAGTAATTGTAGTCAAACGTTCCTCCACCCATTGATGTATAAGCTCTTAATATATGTTGAAATACTTTTCTCTTTATTATTTTGATATTAGTACCTTACTAAAATTACTGAAATTTGATTATCTTTCAAACATTGTACTTGTGTAGTAGTTACTGGCTGTACAAAATCAATTGCTGGCACAAGAGTCTGAAATCTTCTGAATATGGTAATGTTTGAAGTTTCAATAATACCGCTGCAACAGTGCTAATAACTAAGAGAGCAAGTACTAGAAGTTGCATCGTTTCACACAAAATGAGACGCAATATGATAATCTTTTAAAAATTGCCATTATATATGCTTCTCGACATAGTTATTTTAAGAGATAACACATATAAATAGTCGTCTATCTCTCTCATTATTCAATTCAAAAAGTAATCATTTTACAACATAATTATTTAGTCCAAACTACAAGGGAAGATGATGACTTCTGATGTCATTTGAGTAGATAAAGCTACGCAATTGTCGCTCTATCATTCATTCAAAAGTCAAACTGTTCCTGGCTTTCTTTTTTTTTCTATTTTCTTCACCATCATATCTAATAGATAAGCCTCACGTATAGTTGGTTCCTGCTTCCTGCCCCATAATTTCTTTCTTATAGCAATACTTTCAAACAATTAAGGAATTTTACTCTTCAATATGTTAATAATGTTTTTTCTTTTCTTCTGGCTCAACTAACGTTCACATTGTTATCGAACTTTGTAGTTAAAATGTAGCCATCTCTAATAATTTTATATCTTTGTCATATGTTTTACCATATATGTTATCGGGAGATATTTCTTATCAAGTGTTAAAACAAAAACTTTTAGAAATATCATTATAGGTTAAGCTTAAATCATGCGGATATTCTTACTTCTTTCAGCATTGTTCCTGTACAGTTAGTGTTTTTCTTAGCTTTTGTTTCTTAATTTCCAATCTCTTTTCAGCAAATTCATGTCCTATAGGCTTTATCGATGGCAACGATTCTTTTTGTTATCAGGTTCTATATATCATCTCTTATCTTTTGTTTATATAATAAGGTTAATTTAAGTTTGATGAACGCGTTTTAAGCAAAGACAAAGCGTCTGCATGGTGCAAAGGCATTGGTGGAACTCTTGCTATGCCCAAGAATGCTTTCGTATAATTTTCCAAGTTATAAAATTTAAAAATTACTCTAATTCTAGGCAAATTCTTTTATTACCACTACACGTTCTGAAGATGCGACCAATTATATGTGGATCGGAATTTCATGTACTGGAACTGTGATTACATCTTGCAAATATGACGATGGAACTCAGTTAACTACCAAATCTTATAATAATTTCATGCCAGGTACTGTACTGAAATTTGTTTTTCACAGAATCTCCGATTAAAAAATATTTTTAGGCAAAATAAGTAATGCTACGGGTGTTCTTATGTGGGCTCGTGGATTTGATACTGGAAGATGGCTTAGTGCTGATGGTAGTTATGAAACTGACTTTGCTTGTCAAGTTCCCAAAAAACATTAGAATGAAATAGAGTAAATTATTTTGAGAATGAAAAAGTTCTTTTGTTCATATTGAGAATAGAGATAATGAAACATGCCATTGAATAATTGAATTAAAATTAATTGAGCTTACGGATTCCGATGATAAGGCTGCATGTCGTGGACAAACGAGAGGAAAAGAGAAATGTAACCAAAAACGAAACTGATGTTCAACTTTGGTAACAGGAAACGAAACAGATGTGTAGTTTTGGCAGATAAGATTAGACAAGGAAGGAGGCGGGCAGTATCGAAGATGTAAATAGGAACGGGATATAATTCGATGACGGTAGGGAACGGTTTCTGATACTTGTGTTCTGTATATGAGCTAGATAAACTGTTATTACCAAGTCCGACTTTGATATTGATATAACTATAATCGAAAAGTGCTATTTGATTCATATGCACTACCTTATTCAATTGCTATTGTGGTGGGATTCCACCTATCTATCACTGATCTCAATTATCACGGAACTATCGAAGGACTACAAAGATTGACGTAAGTGACGTTGTTAGAATCTTTGTATATCTGCGGTGGAGGAGGGGAGGGAAAAATCAGAAACAGTGATCATCCATATGCTTAGCATACTGCTAAAACTAGAACTTCTGCTAAAATCGTTTATAGTTACAATATTTACTTAGATAACTTAGAAGTATGTCTATCCATTCCTTCGTATCGATATGACGTACCATAATTTCTATTATATGCGTTGGTTTGTGCGTATTAGAGTCAAGTATGATGGACGCGAATACTAAATACTATACTACCAAATCAATTACATACGACAACTTTGGTAATTTGAATGATCATAACAAACTGTTTTTCACATTTACTTTTGTTTCGGCCAATTGACAATCCTATCAATGGTAACTCCTATCTATTTATTGTTTCTGATACAGCACATTGGATGAACACTTCATATGACGAAGCTAGGCTTCTTTTTTTAAAACTAGCTGTGTCGTTCATATGAAACTCATCTTGAGAAATGTATTTTTTGCTACAAACTTCACAAATCCTAAAACTTTGAAGTTATGAATTGAAATCCACCCAAGAAATAGGTTCGAATCATCTTTTCTGATACGGAACTAGAACGAACCGCAAACTCAAGTGCTACAATATTTATCAGAATGAGAAGTGAACATGGTTGCTAAGACTCCACAAGCGGGAGGAAATAGCTGGAACTTATCTTTCTCATCCTACTGAAATAATATGATCAAAGATAAAAATATTGATTTTCCTTATAGACTAAAGTTACAGACAATTTTGATAGGTTAATGTTTATTCCTCAATTTTTACGAGCTTCACATGGCTCGCAATGTTATTTACGAAATAGAGGGTGGGCAGCAATACTCGAAAATTCATTTTTCAGTTTCAGATAATAAAGAGCGGTTGCTTCTCTAACATATGCTTCTGGAGATTTCCAATAATTGAGAAGTGTATTTTCTCTCTTCTCTTTAAGTCAGAGAAACTTACAAGAGCAATCTACGGATTAAAGTATATATTGAAATATAATATCATAAGATATATGAAATAGTAAAGTTTTAACAGCACATACACACAAAGCCATGTAAGGATTCTAAAGAGAAAACAGGAAAGAACTTCAATGAAGTTACAAAAAGCAAAAATAAGATTACAATGTCTTTGTTTAAATACTTTTCAATGAAACGACAACATTAAAAAACAACTGATTTAATAATGTTGAATACCGTTCGATTTTTTGAAAATATCTTTCATCTTTTAAAATTTGTATTACTAAAATTGAAAAATAAAGCAAATTTTGAATCAAAAACCGCAACACTATTTGCTATTGTATACTGTTTAACGGTAAAAGATTAGCCCCGTAGGGGGCTCGAACCCCTGACCGTTAGATTAAAAGTCTAACGCTCTACCAGCTGAGCTAACGAGGCCACGGAAGAGGTAATTTGCATATTTCTTAGGACTTAAACATGCACTGATTATTGGATAATCTTTAATACATTCCTTACATACTCAAGCTTCACTTATTTTATCAAAACGTTTTGGTACAAATAACCTTAAAGAAGATCATACACAACTTTGGCGGAATAGGTTTACGCTAAACGCATAATTACCGCATTTAGCACCATAACGATAAACTATTCTAATAATTAGTGGAAAGCAAAAATGAACCGAAACAATATTCTGCTCGTTCTCAGTTATGTTTGTTCCATGGCTGCCATTCTGAGCGCATTTGAAGTTGGCATGGTGCCAGGCAAGTATTGATTTTGGTCTTTCTCTTCCCTCCCCACCCTTTCTTTTATAGCAAATACTAGTTAGTACTCAGTTTTCTTGTTTTTTCAATTCTGATATGGTAGTTTCATTTGATTAATCTAAAAAGGTGTTAAGATATGTCCTTTTTGTCCAAATATCCATGTTTTCCGATTGATTTAATTCGAGTTTTGTCTCGAATAGCTCGTTCATGACAGTCGTCCAACATTATAAGAAAGTCTAATTTTGAGAAAATTCATAATTTAAATGAATATAAATTGTTTTTTGTTTCTTTAAAAAAGCTTCAAACCTCTGATTCAGTACTAAAGTTATTTTTAAAGAGTTAAAACCAAAATATTGTTGATTTTTTTTACAATTTAAAGTGATTGCGTGAGCTTCAGGTGAATTCATTATGTCAAATTTTCAGCCCTTAATGTCGAATGAATGCTAAAACATTTCCAGAGAATCCTTTGAAAACATTTGTAGACGATTTAAGCTGTGACACAGAAAAAATCTTTCAAAGGTGGCTTACATATCGATTTCCTTACTAAATGACTACTTAAAAGCTTACATAAATGAAAAATGCCACAATTTTTCATATATTAAAGGCAAATGATCAAATTTCTATAAAAAAAAGGATGTGATATCTTGAAGTTGGGGTGATTATCTTGTTATTTACAGTTACTTCAAGGTTACTTCCTCCCGTTTCTCCTCAAAATATTTCATTTTTTGAAACTTCTGAATTCTATTTTTCAGTACGCGACTGTGGTGTAGGTTTTCGTTGAATAATGAATATGTTGTCCTCCTTCACGACATTCGCTGTTGCTGAAGCCATGGCAGTCTATCCATGGCCAGACAACAGGGCTTCTATATCCTCGAATCTCCTTCTCATTCTTCATTTTTTGCTTCTTCTTCTTCTTCTTCTTCTTCTTCTTCATCTTCCTTCATCTGTCTACTTTTGCTTAGCTTATATTTAGCTCATTAATCGAGCGTAGCAGATGAAAAGGAGATATGATATAAGAGAACAAGTGAAGGTGAAAAAGATCAAACTTAATATCTGAAAGTAGCATTAAAAGCTATAGTGAACAAGAGCAGAAGTGAAGAAAAGAAAGGAAAGGAAGAGGAAAACTACGACAAATGAGGAGGCCGCCGGGAGACATCTAGCTCTCACTATGTTACTTCATAATCCTCCTTTTCATGCTTTACCGCTATTTAGATGTGACAATGATTTTGCACAACATTTATCCGTATATTTCAAATTTTCCTGAATGAAAGTATAACCATTATATCAATCTATGTTCGTTTTGTGAATCTAATTGCCTTTTCATAACTATACCTATGTACACTATAGATTGATGCTTTTCTAATCCCGTACTCTCAGCATTCTAGTCTTACTTTTGCTTTCTCTCTCCCCCCCCCTCTCTCTCTCTCTCTCTTTTTCTTTCTATGTATATATGTATGAATATACATTGATATATATATTTCCCTCATTTATTCTTTCTCCACTCCCCCCCCCCCACATCTTCTTCAATCTCTCTCTCCCCTTTCATTTCATCCTTTTTTTTTCTTTTTCGTAGATGGAAAATCTTCTCAAATAACAATCCTACATGTTTGTTTAGGATAACTATATGTTGAAGTTCATGCAGTCTATCTTATTTCATCTTAGCTTCATTGATATTTATGTTTTTTATTCTATTTCAGCTTCTTTGAAGTGGCAAGAACTTCCTTGAAGATAAGGACTGCGAAACAAAGCCAGCCAGTATTGAGACTGAAACAACCAATACGTCCGGCTCAGTAAGTTTTTCTATATTTCAAGTTCATGTTTATCTTGATTCTTACCCAAAAGCTTACCTGTTTCCATCTTGTTATAGTGCATGCAGGGCCGCGGAGGGGATAATTCCTCGTCCGACTACCGGGTAGCCGTATTTGGCGCTGGCGGTGTTGGAAAATCATCAATAGTGCAGCGATTTGTCAAAGGAACCTTTTCTGAAAGCTATATTCCAACCATTGAAGACACATATCGTCAGGTATTCTATTAAGATCAAGCTTTTCCAGCATCTTATGTACTCATATGATGTATATTATAGGTTATAAGTTGTAATCAAAAAAATGTATGCACACTTCAAATCACTGATACAACCGGAAGTCATCAATTCCCAGCTATGCAGAGGTTGAGCATCAGTAAAGGACACGCCTTTATGTTGATCTACTCTATTACAAGGTTCGAGCAATTTCTTGTTCACATCCGATCCATGACATTAATCTTTAATCATATTAATTATGGTCGTTTTAGCAAGCAATCGCTTGAAGAACTTGGACCAATCATATTAATGCTAAAGGAAGTCAAAGGAGCAGCAATAGCTGAAGTTCCCATCATCTTAGTTGGAAATAAGAAAGATGAAGAGGCGGTATGCTAATATCAACTTTCGTTTTAATTAGGTTTTCTCCCACGTTTATCAATTCGTTTTTCAATTCATATGACGTCATTTATAATTATCATTTCATTTGAGATGGTTGTCATGTGTGTTTAGTCATGAAAGAGAACGAGAAAAAAATTCAGAAATTTCAGTTTGTAAAGGAAAAACTAGAGGAATATATAGTCCATGATGTAAAGCTTGTAAAATCGAAACTTTTTTGAACTTGAAGACAAGAAAGGGCTCAACAATCCCAGCTGATTTCTGTTACTGTCGAAATAATTTTCATCTGCTTTTCTTTAACTTCTAGTCTTTCACTTTGATTTTAAGACATTGAAAACTAAAAACAAATTCTGTTCGTTTTTCTCTGTTTCAACCAAATTTATTTTACAGAAGCGAGAAGTATCAACTGCTTTGGGCCAAAAATTGGCGGCAAATTGGGGCACTGGCTTCATCGAGACCTCAGCTAAGAACAACGATAACATCACCGAGCTGTTCCAGCAACTTCTATCGATGGAAAAAAAGAGGCAATTAGCTTTAACTGCCGAAGATCCTGAGGGCAGAAATGGAAAGAAAAAGGGCTGTTCGGTTATGTAATCGAATAAATTCACTCTTTCCTTCCTATTTACTCACACTGAATCCCGATTGTGATCATTCCCGGCAATCTCAAACTGAGAAGCATATTCATATAATTGATATTCTCTATATATAAATATATATATATATCTTAAATATGCATATATACATATATAGATATCTAAGTTTACATAACTCATTTACATAGTTTTTTTCGGAAAAAAATTCTTAGAAGAAAGAGAAATTGGCTATCCGCAACGTATAATTAGGCATCTAACAGATAAGAGCATCTCTCCTTTGATCAGAAAATAATATTATTTTGTTAAGAATTTATACAAATCATGAACGAATAAATTATTTTAGCAAATATTATTTCTTATTGATTACATCAAAATATATTTCTCATACACAGTATTCACAATAACTTAAATGATAAGTTAGTTGACAAGATGGCAAAATAACTGACGAAATTGGTAAGTCCTAGGTTGATCCATGGGACGTTTCAGTCGAAATCACCTCGTCGTGCTAAGAAGTGCCGAATAGCTATTGAGATGTAAACCAGTAGAAGTATGACCACGAATATATCATCCATTAAACCTGAAGTAAAAAGCAACTTGTAAGTTTCTATTGTGCACGTACCTAATGCTCCATAGACTGCTTCTGGAATTATGTCGAAGGGAGAAAGAACATAACCACATATAACCATTACAATCAGGAGAACACGTAATCTAAAACGGAAATTCAAACTTTGTGATTTTTCGAATGCTACCGGAACATAATCATTAATCCTTGAAAACCAAAAATATTACGTAGAATATACGGAATTATAACTGGAAGATCAGCCACGTAATCTGCCCACTGAACGGAAATACAAAATTAAACATAACGCTTTTCCTGCTACCGGGCGATTTCCGGAAAATCTTCTATTATATCCATCAAGCCTCTCCGTATTTTCGGTTAAATCAGTTGTTTCATCGGGTTCCGTAGGCCAATTCACAGGTAAGAGCAATGAAACCTGAACGCATTTCATATTTTAATTCAAAAATTTCAATCTTACTGGGGTTCTGCATATGGGACAATTGATAATATGCATCACATTTCCTTGAAAAGACCAATACCCATTTATACATTCACCTAACACAAGTGGCTACACATGGAAATGTATTGATCTAACTTACAACAAAACATATGCCCACAATTCGTTAATACAGTGAAACGCAAATTGCCAAAACATATAGCACAGATTTCATCTTGACGGGATTGAGCTTCAGCCACTCTCTCAAATTAATTTTTTTCCAGAAATAATAAATAAAACATGAAATACCCGTCGAATTTCTTCGTCGGACAAGAGTGCGTTAGTTCTTCGAAAGCTTTGTAAGTGCTCCTGCACATCAGGATGAACAAGCAGCGGAGCTCTAAATCTTACAAAGTTTTATAAAAAGTTAAACTATGCATACACTTCTGTTAACTTGCTGATTACTACACATAATACAACAGCTATCGAAAATGTGAAAAAAATAAGAGAAGCATTACTAATTCCTGAATGGGGACAAATATTAGTTAAAATAATTTATAAACTAGCCTTCTACAATTGTGTTATCCTGTAGAAAATCATCTATATATTTATAATCTAATAGCTCCATCAGAATTTCTCATTTAATCATGAACAATATTAACGTCTGATATCAATCAGAATCAGAGCATTGTGCTAAACATTTTTGTAAGGACGACAAAATTCCTGAAGATATCTTTGTTTTACCGTATTCCCACTAAGATAATTTCGTGTAAATCGTAGAAGCTGTGCACAATGAGCACAGCAGAAGCAATAAAATTCTATATTTAATGAAAAAATTAATTACATTTAAAATAATTAATTTTCAAATATTTTCCACCGTGCGGCAACTGCATCATTTCCCTTTTTCTAGAGCGGGCTGACCGGTTGCGCCTCGATGCATCGATAGGATGGATATAGGTATGAACATCAAATAAAATAAATACAAAGTAATTTTTTTCAAAATATAAAGTTTATCAATAGAATATATGACTATAAACTGATAACAAATAAGTTGCGAAAGATTTTTGCAACAAACAACTCCGGATGAGGAGTCACATTTCAGATATTGCTGACGCATAGATCACTATTTACATTTATATTTATTTAATTCACCGGAATAACTAGCTTTTTTCTTAATTTCGCTGAACAGAAATTGTTTGCAAGTATGGTTTTCCCACTTTATATTGAATTCTCATGTTGCAAAGTAGTCCATTACCTCCAGCAATCACTGCGCTGAAAGTTATATATTTATATTTTATAAATAATTTGAAAATCTTACTATGTATCACCCAATGCTACACATTGCTGTAAATCACATGATGTACCCATTTCTTCGACCCATAGACAATCTTAATTTATGTTTTATTTGACTGCTGGAATGTAAAATGCTTACTTCCTTCTTCTATATTCCATATTCTTGCTGTTCGATCTAATGAACAAGTTAAAATAATTCGTTTATTAGGGAGCTTCTGTTGAGATATATAGGATACACATGTAACAGAACCTTCATGACCTTTTAAGTCACGTAAAAGTTTTTTCGCTCTTAAATCCCAAATCTAAACGCATTATTTCGACAATTCATTAACACGAAAACATACTGAAACTTCGCAACCATCCCCATTAAATCCATTATTGGAGGTTATAACCTGATGTCCATCTGGAGTCCATTCACAATGGAGTTGGATGTGGTTTCTTTTCGGAAATCGATGACATACTGTCATTGTCCGGGGATCCCAAAGTCTGTAGCAAAGCATCGTAAAGATCCGGTCAAGAAAAACAAACTTCAATTCCTTATCCTCCGAAGATTGAGCAACTAGATTTGGACCAGCATGATATGTCATATGAGTAACCTAAAAAAATTTTTTTAAATTGTAGATAGTACTATTGCTCTACCAGATTCCTATTGATTTGAGAGGAATTTACCGACTTTTCCTTATTCACATCCCACAAACGCACTGTACAATCCCGACTTCCGGACATAAATTGATGATCTGTCAAATGTAATTTCTATTTTTCATGAAAGCATTATGGATTACCTCCTAGATGGCATAAACCTGAAACAACCATACTATGCCCACGATAAGTTTGTTGTGCTTGTTCAGACTTGAAATTCCAAGCTTTAATAGTTGTATCTCTTGAACCACTCAAAACAATATGAACAGCAGCTTTATTTCCATAAACTAACTAAAATATAGTTACATTAAAATAAATAAATGTAATTATAACTTGAAGAATTAGAAAAGTAAAACAAACCTTTGTGACTTCGCCTTCATGCCCATACCATTTTTGAATAGTATCACCGTTATCAACATTATGTAAAACCATAGTCTGAATAATGATCTATTTATAAGTATAACAACAAAATAATCAACTTTGTCTCTACTACCCGATATAGCAAGTCCCGATCGAATTACAACAAGAGCACCAACTGAATCACTATGCACAGGTGGCCGTCTTATTCCTGTATTTCGTGAACCTGAAGCACCATTAGTTGCATGCCTGAAAGTAAGCAATAATCTCACTAAGAATATATCAAGTTCAAATTATTAAGAGAATTGCAGACAAAGTCTTCCTTTTTATTTTTGGTCAATTGTTAAAATGCATGTTTGGTCAAGCTTATCAAGTTTGAACTAACCCCGCTAGGAAATCATCCGGATCACGAGTTGACAGGTGGGAATATTGTGATCCCATAACTTGACAAGGAATCACTTAATGCCTATGCCAGGTTTGCTCTGAAATTATCTGTTTTAAATATCAGCAAATATATAAGACACATGTCCTGTGGCCGAAGTCGCAGCTTGCTAAGCATATGTTGCCATAGCAACAAATCATATAATAATAAAACTCACTTACACATTGTATGGTAATCAAAATACACTCATCTGATTAGCTATCAAAAATACTTAACAGTCCAGAAATAGATATAAGCTTGTTAGAAGTAATTTCGTTAGCTTAACCTTACTTTGGCACACATACACATATCCATATAAGCAACAAAGTTTGTGTAAACTTGAACTTCATAAAATACATGTATGCGGCCCATCTTTCCTGAAAGGTTTATTCACGCCCTTTTAGCTAAGTTTTATTAAATATCCGTAAGCTTGAACGCATTAGGATATATTCAATTATGCAGGTTACTGTATCCGCAACTACGTATTTGTCGAGATGAGTGACGTCATTATTTATAGTTGACGTATGCTAATTATATGATACGTTTGACATGATACTCGTTTCTCTTTGTACCAACATTTTCGTTTTGTTTTGCTTTTTCAGTTTTGATCAATTTATTTTATTACAGTTACAGGGCATGCGGATATATTTTACCAATTAAATTATATTAATCGATTCTATTATTAATAAATAATCATCATGACTAGTATGTCTTTGGTTGGTAAGTTATATTTATTGTATATTAACTGTATCGTAATGTTTCTTGTGTAGGGGGAGCCATTATGGCATTATTAATAGCTGGATATCTTGGCCAGAAGTATGGTCTTCCAGCACCAGCTCCTAAAATAGGTGGAATTGATTTGGGTACAACATTTTCTTCCATAGGTCGGTTATAACTCTGTATCGCATTAATCAATTATAAGTAGTTTAGGTATATATCATGCTATTTCGGGTGACACTACTATTTTAGCCGATGATCTTGGTAAAAGATCAATTCCTAGCGTTGTAGCTTTCCTGTAATATACTGATTGTTGGATAGTTCTTATTTTCCATATTATAGTCCTAATGGAACGGTTGTGGTTGGTACAAGAGCTGTAGAACAGCAAGAAAAAAATCCTAGGAGAACAATTTATGATGCTAAACGGTTTATTGGACGTACTTTCGAGAAAGACAATGCTAATTTTTTGGTATTTTTTACAATTGTACCGATTTTTTCAAACAAACTTTCAGGCTGATTTGAAACGTTATCCGTTTTCAATAAAATTAGATGAAAAGGGGAAAGCTTACTTCGAAATTCCTCTTGATGAAGGAACCAAGTATGTGGCTTATTTATAAAAAAATATATAAGATGGTTCGAATAATTTGTAATTTATTCAGAATTCTTTATCCTGAAGATATTGGATCAATCATAATTGGTTATCTCAAAACGTTCGCTGAGAATGAAATGAAAACACCACTCAGCCAGGTAAGAAACCGCTTAGCATGTTCTTATTATATGCTTGTTCATTGATAGGCTGTAGTTTCTGTTCCAGCAGAATTCGAAGAAATTCAAAGAAATGTAACTGCTAAAGCTGTTGAAAAAGCTGGTAGGGGAATGAGATGTTTAAATATGCTCATTGGTAAACTGATTTAGGATTGGAAGTCAGAAGAGTTATATCAGAACCAACAGCAGCGGCTTTGGCTTATGGACTACACAAGAAGAAGGGTGTTGAGAGTGTAGTAGTAGTTGATCTGGGTGAGCATAATAGCATTTTCATTGTTTAGCGTCTGTACAGCTTCTGTTGCATTCTTTAAATCTTTACGGCTTTAATTTTGTAGGTGGTGGAACTCTTGACGTGTCTGTTCTATGGTTGCAAGGAGGTATTTTTGTGACTCAAGCCATGGCCGGAAATAATCGATTGGGAGGTCAGGATTTCAATGATCGTGTTCAAAAACACATAGTTAAAGTAACGAAAGAGTGGAAACTGAATCGAAAATCCTGTTTTTCTAGTTGCTCGAAGAGAAGTTTAAGAAAGAAGTATCCAATAAGGAAGACTTACAACAAATTCGTTTGGAAATCGAAGCTGCTAAGAAAAAACTTACTACTCACCTAAAAACAATAATCAAATTGAATTTAAGAGAAATCGGTGAATGGTCCCATGAGGTTTTACCATTTCCATGTTTATTTCAATAATGTTTCCTCTACAGATTCGCCGGGAAGAGTTTGAAGCGTTAAATGAAGATTTGTTTAAAGCTATTGAAGAACCCATAGGTGCTGCTCTCGAGGATGCTGGATTAACACCAGAAGAAGTAGATGAAATTGTTTTAGTTGGAGGATCTACTCGCATTCCCAAAGTTAGACAAATTGTTGGGCATTACTTCGGGTAAGTTTTAATTCGAATGAACATGTTTGACTAATCTCAATTCAGAAAAGCTCCTAACTTTGGAGTTGATCCGGAATTAGCAGTAGTTACTGGCGCAGCTGTTCAAGCTGGCGTTATAGGAGGTGGCTGGCCTCTTCAGGTTTGTGTTCAGTAAAGCATGATTAAAATGTCAAGCTTTTCTAGGTTGCCGCCATGGAATTGCCTAGTAAGCGTAGAAAACGGCACTTTTATACAGATGAGCAACGACAAAATGAAGAAGAACCATCTGCTTAATTTTTTATCCTGTTTTAGAGTTGCATTTTTTCCTGTTGTTTTTGGGTATCATTCTTTCTGTTTTCATATTTTTGGTCTATCTGTGATGGAAAATGCTTGTAGAAATTGATTCATATTCTATTCCTTTAATTTATTTGTTTTCCCATGTTAATTTATTGTGTTGAGATTCGTATAAAATATTACTTGTCCCTCTAGATTTGGATAAAAACGAAAATCAACATCAGATCACATCTTACAAATCATACTTCAAGCCATGTTCTCAGAGACGAAACACTCGCTCTTTGTTCTTCTTGAAGAAGTTATAAAGCAACAAGGAAGATTGAATTCTCTCACAGAGAATAAGTCAAACTCTGTAAGTATCTTCTTGTTTGCAGTTTGATTTCATTTTCAGAGAATAAATACAAAAGTTAAACGAAACATTGATTCCTGTAGTTTAATTTATGAGTTGATTATAAATCTCGAGGCTCTACTGCATCAGGCTAACCGTCTTCATTTCATCGAAACAACTGAAGAATCTCAAAAAATCTTACTAGGTACTTCAAATCTCCTCTTCAATTTCAGTAACTTTAACAATTATATCTCAGAAATTTCTCGGCATTATGTAATATTTTTTTCTTCTAAAATCGCCCAAATTAAACAAAAGGAGATTTTTCATCATTGGAATGCTAAAAGAAAGGAATTGGGTTATGAATCGGTACGGAACAATCGCGAAGAATTATAACTAATTTTCTTGCCTGTAATCAGAAATATGATGAAGTTGGCCCATTTCTATTGAGCATAGAACGAAACCTACATATACAAGCACGAGATCGCATGGTTAAAAAAGCTACTGAAACAATTCTAAAGAAAACATCTAAATGTGGCATAGAAAGAAAAATCCGACTTCCATCAGAATTTCATTTAAGTTTTGATGAGGAATATCAGAGAAAACCTCTAACATTTGAACAAGCAGTATTGATAATTCAAAAAGTGGATAAATGTAAGTGTTGTGTTCTACTCTTTCAAAACTGGTTAATTTATCTGGCGGTATCACTTCACGTCAAAATGTACGTGACACCTCAATTTTATTTTTGACTTAAGTGATGTTGTGAGTCGGCTGTGCTTAGATGGCTCACGTTTCATCTATAAATAAATAATACTGTAAATAATTGAATAATTAGATCATTCGTTTTCAGTTTTTCGAGCTACCAGGCGGCAAAGTGTAGAACAGCATCGAACCAAACCCAGGAAATCAATTACTACAGAAGAAGAAGCTGCAACGTTGATTCAGTCTGTAAGTAGAGAGCAGTGTTATGTGCCTAGCTATCGATAATGTAGAAAATAAGAGGGCACATGGCTCGAAAAATTGTTCGCCAAATGAGGGTAGAGGAAATGGATCGTCTTGGGCTTAGTGTACAAGCAGTTTTAAAGAGACGATCTGAGGAGAGAAAAGTCGTCGGATTGGTAGCAGAATCATCTTATCACTTTCGTTTTAAGGTATTTCTGCGGGCTAATAATAATTCTAAAAAGAATTTTAGGCAGAATCATTACCGGAACTTTTGGAATCATTACGTTCTAACTTCTCTAATATATCTGAACCAACAACTAATTTTGAAGAAGAATTTGTAAAAGATCGTATTCAGACTGAAAAATTATATTTACTTCTAATACAAAGAGGAATATTGCGCAGTAAATTAGGAAATAGAACTCACAGTATGTTCACATACGTGTGAGTATAAAAGCAGATCAAATTTATGTTTTCTGACGAATTTTAGATCTCCCGTCAAGTATAAAAACAGCATTTTTGAATTCGACATCAAAAGAATGCTTGAGGCTGTCATGATATACCCACTATGTTCGAATATACATTTCTCACGATCTGAAATTAATATTACAGTGTTATCAACATGGAAAATAGCATTGAAGCCACAATGGGTTTTGCTAGTAGGTGGTGAGAAAGCCGGTAAAACATGCTGGGCTGATGCAATTGCATCCAGAACATCTGCAACGCTGCTGTATGTTACATCCAAAACAGTAATGTCTGCTCCAAAAACAATTGCACAATGGATCTCGAAGGTACGTTTACATTAGTCAAATGCCCATGGAATTGAAGACAATTCAGCTCAGTCATTTGGATAAAACAGTGCTGGTAGTACTAGATAGATTAGAAATATTTCTGAAAGCTAAGCCAAAGGATAATCTAACAAGAGTATATATAAAAACATTTTCAATACTTGAAAAGAATAATATTGCAGTCATTATATCGTAACTTCATGAAACAATTGCGAGATATGAAAGTTCATGTTGTTGGGATGAGTAGATTAACAGATATTGATAGTTCTATTAAATCAATGTTTGAAGGAGAAATTAATTTGAATTTTCCAGATTTTTCAGTTACTTACGGTTCGTTTCTAGAAGAAAAAATATATTTTTCAATATAATATTAAAGATTTATGTGTTGATCTACTGAGTATTGGCTGGGAGAAAGATCAATTACGTAAAATGCCCGAAACGATTTCGGAAGTACACGAAGTAAATAACTAAAAATAATTCAAAATCCTGATTATTTTTCAGGAAACCTTAGGAAAAAACTGTGGAGAAATAATAACTTTAATTCGAAATTCTTGGTTCAGAAATTAAATTAATGAACTAATTAATCTTTTCAAACGTTCATATTAATATATCAACGAGCGAGGTTTGTGCAGGTTTTTAAATGGAGATAACCGTTTCCACCTCGAAATCCAGCTGTAACGAATATTCGTTTCCTGAATTAGGATTCTCTAACGCATTCGTATTCTAAAATAGTAAAGGTGTCATCAACCAGAAATAGATATGTTCAAAACAAACAGGTTCTAATCCAGCAAAAACCGCCACAACCAAGCCATAGGCAGCTAGAATACAAATGCACAGTGCCATTACCCAATCGTTGGTAGTCGTCTACAATACTCATTTCAAGGATTTATCACTTCACAATACCTTATTTTCTTCATTAATAGATCTTTTAATTGTTGCAACTCTGCATTCTATATGATTATGTTTAGGCTGAGACTTTGTCATAATCTGGAAATAAATGATTAATATGCTTACACTGTACTTCATCGACTTCTGTAGTGCTATGTGAACAGGTTGCATTTACAAGAGAAGCTATAAAATTTTTAGGAACACGATCCATTTCCTCAAGTACTTGATATCTAAAAAAATTTATGTTCTGAAAATTTAGTGATTGTATGTACTTAACAGATCCAGTTGCTGTAGCAATGTGTATATCCAGAACGACCTTTCCCTCAGCTATCAATGGATAAGATACATGAATCTTAATAAAATTTGTTTGAAAATATATATTTCAAAAAATACGAATTAAAAATTACCTGCAGAACTGGCTGCAAAGGATATACAATATAGGCCGGACAAAACTCATGATAATCTTCTGTTGATTCATCCGATGTGAGGACAACACTTAAGCCAAAAAGAAATTTTTGTTCGCCCTAAGAAACTTCAGTTCTGTTGTGTTAATTCTACAGTAAAGTTCAATAATACCATGAACAGTGTTTTACAAATATTAGTTGTCTCATACTGATATACTTTACCCCTACTATTGGCAATACGCGAGAAAAAACATTCAAGTTTATTGATATAAGTTTCCATTGCAGGTTTTCTGATTATACGAATATTTCTCACAGGTGATCGATATAGAGGATAATCAAGATCCGTACAATACATGCATAGTGCCTGCAATAGGAATTGTATAGCATAGTTGTATATGAGAAAAACGGCTACCGAAGTACATATTGTGCTCAACACCCATAACGTCGCCTTCATTATTCGAATAGTCTATTTTCCTCATGAACCACGTTATTGCCATGTTCACGTGGAAAGTGAAAATCAGAATATTATAATTTAAATTCTAGTTTCAGCTTATCCGTTATTCTCTAATTCCTAATCTCAAATCTATTTTATGTTGGGATTGAATTCAAAAAACACTTGTTTGGAGAATTTCACGCTAGCAATCACGTACATTTACCAATAAATATTTAAAGTTTGTTTGTATTTTTAGTCTAGGTCACCTTAATTCTAATATGAAACTCAGGAATAATCAATAATAGTTTACTTATGTTTAGATGAGATCAATTAGACCAGCTATAACTTTGTCTCAACGTTTTGTACGAAAACGAGTACTACCGCCGCCAACAGAAAATATATTAGAACAAGGTACAACGTTTTCAGATGTTCATTCCGTTGTTCTTGATCCAACTAGAAAGCTACCCTATCCTGAAGAAGTAATAAGTTATTTCAATGATTCAATTTATGCTTTTATTCCAGCAATTAACGGACTATCTAAACAAAACTTCAAAAGAAATATTAGCAGAAAAAAATAAGTTGAAATATGGAAAAAAGAAAAAATCAACTGGTGTTATTGTATTTGATCATATACCCATCGAAGAACAAATCGTTTTACTTTTTCCTGGACAAGGTGCTCAATTTGTCGGAATGGGATCTAAGGTAATATTAACTTGTGTATCTTCTTGATTTGTCTTTCTAAAGTTGATGGATTGTCCAGCTTCTCAGAAAATTTTCGATATGTCCAATGAGATATTAGGGTATGATTTGAAGAAGATCTGTTTGGAAGGTCCCAAAACCAAGTAAGTATTCTATCGTTTAAAACCAGGAACTTTTTTAACATAGGCTTGATCAAACCTTATATTGTCAACCCGCAGTCTTTGTTTCTTCAATTGCTGCATTAGAGAAGCTTAAAACCGAAGGTAATTGCTCTTTTGTTCTATAATTGTTATGTGTTTTACCATAAAGAGCCCGAAGCTGCTGATAAAATAACCGATGTTGCTGGTTTCAGCGTAGGAGAGTTTTCTGCCCTTGTTGCTGGCGATGTTTTGTCTTTCGAAGATGGTTTGTTACATACAAATTCTTCATCTTATTACGTATTTTTAGCTTTAAAAGTTGTGAAGGTTCGGTGTGAAGCAATGCATGAATGTAATCAATTAATCAAAAGTGGTATGCTAACTATACGAGTTAAAGCTTCGTCTCGGTTGGACGATCTCTTACGAGATGCTAGAGATTTGGCAAGGTTTATTCACACTCGAGTATTAGAATTACGTTAGTTTTACTTACAGGAGTAAGGGAGAAATGGAGGTTTGTGAAGTGGCAAACTACTTATTTTGTGGAGTTCGAGTTTTGGGAGCTAGTGAAACCTGCATGAATTTCATTGAAGAGCATCAGGACCAATACGATATTAAGGTATTGAGAACTTCTTTGTTCCTCATGAAGTGTTATAATACTTCTCTTAGGTGGTGAAAAGATTAGCTGTGAGTGGAGCTTTTCATACAAGACAAATGGAAAACGCAATCAAACCGTAAATTGATAATTGGAAAATATTTTTTAAAAAAATGTTTTAGTCTTCGTGATTCTATTAAAGAAGTGGTGCTGAACAAAGCCTCTTGCAATGTATACTCCAATTACAGTGGAGCTGTTCATGCCATGAAAAAGGTTCGGCCAATAATCGGTGCTCAATATCATTTTAGACTATTCCAGAGTGAGATGAAATCGGCTATAGTAAGACAAGTAACGCACCCTGTTAAATGGGAACAAATTCAGCAATTGCTGTTCAGAAAACATCAGGTAAATGGCTAATTTGATTATGTCTGAAGTTTTCTATTTATAGGATTATCGTTTTCCTCGATATATTGAAGTTGGTCCTGGACGTCAATTAGGCAGCATGTTGCTCCAAACTAGCAAAAAAGCATATGCAAACTATGAACACTACACATGCTAAGATTTAATAATTGGATAAAACACTTACTGGTTATAATGTAAATAGTTGTTATTGTTGAAATTTAAATCTTATATATTTTTATTCAAAGATTATAAAATATGACTTCACTGTATTTGAGGAACATTTTGAAAGCAACCGGTCTGGGGGAAAAATAAAAATAAATGAAACGTGACACAGAACGTGCATTACGTGAGATTTACATCTATCCGATAAGTACGAAACAAAGCTTCTTTTGAATACTTTCAATTTTCCGGCAGATTATTGAGCGTAAGAATAAATAAAACCAAATTGATATCATTCAACGCGATAGATTATAGAATGTGGAAGAAAACACTGATGAGTGAACCTGCCAGGATCAGAGAGTTACTACTAACTGAACTAACAGAATAATCTGAAAATCTCTGGACATGATTTACTCTTCGGTCTGTTGGAATTCTTCTCGATTTCAATGATAATAGAGAACGGCATGATGATGGTAGTTGATCACTTATTCCTAGTTGAGAATATAATTGTTCAAAACTGAAATATAAAGATCGGTCTCTTTATTCATTTTCGAACGTTTACCTGCTAAATCCAACAGTTATGAACCTAAGCATCATTATTGCAGCTTGTTCTCCACATCCCTTGCGCGTGATTGGTTCCACACACTCAATCATATCTCCAAGTTTTCTGAATGTACGGTATGTTGCAGGTATAAACAATAGAGATGTTAAACCTGCACAGTGTTTCAAAGTGGCTACGCAAGTTGTGATGCTCTTTCTTCATGACAGTGATTGAAAAACGGTTACTTGCCACTAATGATTCATTAATTTGATTTCGACATTGTTCCATTGCAGTTGCTTCATGTCTGCAAGTATTCATGATTCTAGTTGAGCTCTTAATGTTTTGAATATCAGTATGTAAACAGAACTTACTGTGCTAAGCAAGGTAGAGAATCGAAGAATTCTGAAAATAAAAAGATCGGTGATGAATCAGGAAATTTTCATTGTTTCAACACAAAAATGCTTAATTCTTCAATTACATATTTAGAATCAGGAACATTGTCCACAGAAAACTCAGAGACTTTTTTGCTGAACTCAATAAACATCTAACTAATTTTACAACACCCTAATTGCTGTGTTTTTAGTTGCTTTGACAGCGATGGGCTCAAGTTGAGAAGAACCGAAAGCAACTCAATACTAGTTTTCTCAAATGTCTATTGCTTGACTATATGTTAATCCTGAGCCTAAGCGATCGTGTACTAAACACAAATTTATCTTTTGAGGTGACAGAGCCCATCTATATCTATCAAGGACTGCTGGACTACATTTATGACCCCGTGGGGACAATTGCTACCACCATATACTTTCCTCTTAGGATCGAGCCTCAGATGTTGCAGGCTGATGGCGAAATGATTACAAAGCATAGTTTGTTTAGAATAATCACATTTCAAGATGATTTATGATTTGGTAAGAAAATACTCTTGTCGAGACATTCAGTTGAATTTCGTAGTGTTTGGTATACACTAGCATCTTCACAAACCTTTACCGAAGTGTCATTTCAACTGATGAAGACAAAAGCTTGCCGTTGTTCTTGTGCAACTAATGGCTATTATTGTGAGAATATTCTTGTTTCCCAAAGAATCACCAAGTCGAGATATGTATGAACAAGCGGGAGAGCGTACGTGGGGATTCGGGAAGAGGACTTCAACCAAACCACTTATCCACAGATTTAGCAGAGAACTCCGCACCATGGCACCAATGCTGCCACCTCAACAAACCAAAAAGGAAAGCTCACAAGACAACACATCTGCCATCTACTTAACAGATCTCCGCAAAATGAAGATGACAAGTAAGTATACAAGACAGCTAATCAACAAGATGGAATCGAAAGGCCTAATCCGTATGGTACTTATTGAGTCAGACAGGCGTCTATGAAATCAGGAGGTTTGAACACAGCAAAAGGCAAGTAAAGCTGCTCGCTGCATGCTTCTTGTCTATGACGCCTTACATAAGGCTAAAGCAATAATAGCATTGTATCAGATTACTGACTTGCTATTAAGTGGCTTTGCACTTCAGTTTTGTGGACCATTTAGAAGAGGATTAAGATGGCTCAAATTCCAAAAAAGGAAATATTTCATTGCAAATATTTCAAAATCATATTGAATCAAACACTTATACAGAAAGACTATGACGTATGAGTAACACTACTAACCTTTACGGTGTTCAACGCATATGAAACGTATTCCAGCATAGGTTTGACGAATTCTACCTGAATTCTCTGAAGTCTGCTCACATTGTTCCAAGCATCTGTCCACATTAATATAAGCCCTATAATAGGTTTGTAAATTTATAATACGAAGAGTGTAGTGAGTGAATGAACAGCAGTTCATTATTTTCAAAACAACCATCAGCCGAATAATACGTAGCATTTGTTTATTTCCTTTAAGAAGAAAAAAGTTTAGAATTGAGTTTATTCATTGAATGTAAAATCATGCCCCTCTTGCTTTCTCTTTCTCCTTCTCTTTCTGGCTATCTATCTATCTCTCTATCTCTCACTTGCTTTGAATAATGAAAGCTATAAAATATGAACCTACTTGCAAATAGCAGCAAAACTTTGTTCTGTAACATGTTTGTCCTGTGATGATCCAATGAGTTGTGTAAAGGATAGTTGACCAAGATGCTCATGTTTCAGCATGGGCGTTTCTTCTAATGACTTAAAGAATACATTTTGATTTTTTCTAAATTTCTCCGTCTCAATTCCATGAATTGATTTCAATAGAATACAAATTCTATGGACTTAACGTTTCAATCGTTGCTTTCAGAGCTATTTTTGTATGGCTTTTTGTCACTTTTGAATTATTTCCAACAGAGCATGTAGTTCTAACTTGACATTTTCAAATTCACCGCTTGCTTGCCTGCTTTCCGATTGAATGAACAGGAAAGGCTCATATCCAGCATCTTCTCCTCAAGTCCACTAGCAGTGGCAACAGACGTGATTTGGTGTCAAAAGGATTTTTTTTTTTGGTCTTGGATTTTTAGAAAAGGGATGTTGAATCTTGATAGAACTAACCCTTTGCATGTCGTTGATGCATGGCTCAACACAGTCACCACCGGGCAAGGCACAGGACCCTAAAAGACGTGAATTGAGCTGAATATGAGATTAGAGATTTTTCTCTTGAACTCTATGTATGACTTTAGACTAAGATTTGTGATCCCATATGTTTCTCATAAAGAATCAGTAAGTTATGCATGGGAATAGTCAGCTGAGAGAAATGTGGAAGACACTATCTCAGGCATAAAGGAACAATTAAGACGCAAGTGAACTCATTTCCGATTTTGAAAGTCGGAAATAGATAAACGAAAGCTGTTAAAACTGAATAATGATGGATAGAGATCGGCTTTGAAATGGCAAAACCACCTATCCACAGCAATTAACTATGCACAACTTCTTTTAAAGTACTCGTCAAGTTAAACGTACCAAAAGAAAACAAATCCAAGAAATAAATTAGAACAGAGAAATAAGAGGCCAATGCAGTATTGAAGTTCATTGCTAACTTGTTTTGCACCTTCACATAAGAGAGTTCAAGCTGGTAGAGATTAAATCCTGAATAGGTTACCATGTATTCATCTAGTATATAAGAGAAAAAAAATTTAATATTTGGATAGAAATGGTGATATTGCTTGAAATACAAGTGTGAAAACAGAAGAAGTATCCGAACAAAAGACAGTGAGACCTGAGCAGCAGCTGATGTGAAGAAGCACAAAACAAAAATTCGTACTGCTATGATTTGCCGGCTGTGCAAGTTCTACGGGTATTGACACGGAATTGTGAACATATATGAGAAGAATTTTCCAAAATAACTTTAACAGAAGGAACAGGAAAGTAAAAAGGAAAAGCCAGAGAAAGAAAAAAGAGAAGAGGACTACTTCTATCCGACGACGTAGTTCTGAGCTTGAGACGATGGCTAATTCAGGGGGACACCCCGCCCACATCAAATGCCAGGCTAGCAGCGTTCAGGCACAAAGGGTAGAAACAGAAGCCCAGAAAAAAAAGAGAAGTCTAATGGAAAGAAAATGTAAATCAGAGAAGGAAGAAGACGATTGAGCAGATAAAGACAACCGTTCACTAATCACACATGTAAATAACTCAACTTACTTGAATGGCGTGTAAAAGTATAATGACGTGACGGCACGTGAATCTCACGTATTCTAAAACTACAAACAGAATTGGGATGTAATGACAATGAAGCATATAGACAGATATCTAAGACAAAAGTCGAAGAAATATAGAAGCAGACATTGTCATGAATCTTCCCAAACAAACATTTTTATTTTCATTGAGAAAAAAAGCAAAATATCATAAGAATATTCATTTAAAATTAAAAAAAAAACAATCACTGTTTTTACATATGGATATAGAAAAAATATAAAATATGTACGTGATGACAATGTGAGCAAATCAAAAATAAACACGGCAAGCGTCTTCTTTTGGCAATGCTATGGCAAAAATAGATATAGTTAGGTTAGAACGCTGTTACTTTCAATAAAAATTGGCACAAATATCACTGAGATTTCACCTAAACAAGTAAAAAGCTACCAAAATATTATATGTTAGCTTTTACTATTCAAAAAATAAAATCTGTTTTATAAGTTTTGGAATAAAAAAAAAGAAAATGCAAATACAAATATACATATACATATACAGACATTTTGAAAGATTATTTTGTTCCAAACAGACTATTTTACCCGTAATTCGGTTTAGTTTAGAATTATTGAATCTGTGTAAGATTTGAAGGACTCTTGAATTTGAAAGATGATTTCTTGAAAGCATGAGAAAGATCATATAAAAGGCAAACTAATGTTCAATTTATTCCTGGGATTGGCCATTATCTGAGTAACTGTCTTCACTTGCTGTACTATCTCCTACTGAATTCTCGCCAGTCTTTGAGAGTAGGCTTGTTCGAACGGATTCGTTGAAGCGACATTGACTTTCGCGACATAAACAAGCATGTTCCATGATCTGATGTAATATTCAAAGATAAAAGAAAATTTGTTGGATCAATTAGGTTACTTTTGATCTCCACCAGTGATCTCCATATGATATTGTGATTTCTTCTCCTTTAGCTATATTTCGACAGGCAAATACACAAATATGATTCAACTGATCCGTTTGCCAATCCCATACAACCATACATACCTGAAGAAAAATCAAATTCAACTGAGAATAGTTGTATTCTAACCTTAGCATTAGGTTCACAGCTATGATTTATAAATCTTGTAAAATTACCAAATAAACGTGCATCTACGGTGTATGTGTTTTCTCCCTTAAAGAATAATCAATTGCAAACGTCGAATAGCATAATGTGACAAACCACGGTCGTTTCAAACAGATATGAATCCATTCGACGATTAGCTTCAGCATCATGCAAAAGCTCCCCAGTATATTCACCCAGAAATGCGCCTGATGGTATTTTTGTTAGAGCTCGAACTCCCCAGCCACGCTTATCATTTGTTCGAAAAATCTATGTTTTTAAAAGACAAATTATTTTTCAATTCTAGTTTCATTTGATTACTTCAATACGATATTTGGAGCCTTTTTGTGCAACTCTATTACCACATTGCATACTACAATGACAATCAGATCCACATTCCAGAAATGGCCCATCCAGCCTAGATTCCCTAGCCCAGCCTAAAATACAATTATATATAATATGTACATATACATTCATATACACATATATATATACACAAATATATTTTTCTGCAATTTTAGAATAATTGACTGAAATTGACTGTCCTATTGAAGTGAAAGGTACACTATATTTAATGTTAATAATTCGTTTTGATTTTAGCATAAAGTAGTATGCACTTAACATTCACGTCATTAGAACGTGAATTATCAATGCTTTCATTTTTAATTTGCACACGCCCGTGACACGGTTGAATTTTTAAAATAATTTTCACAAAATATTAGTAAGTTTTTTTATAATTATAATTATTGATTAATAATAAAAGTCTAAATAGTAAAATTAGTTTACCGTTCGAATCGTACACCTCCGAATTACAAGCACAGTCAATATCACATTGATCTTTGCAGTAGCAAGCCTATTAATAGAAATACATATATTCAGTATAATTTATATTCTATATTATATACCAATTGATAAGCTGCAGTAGTTGACTTCAATATGCCATTATTATCTACAACCCTTGTTGTATACACAAATTCATTTGGATAAGTATTATCTATATCATTGACGACAGGAACAGAAAATCGCTCAGTTCCGTTGGCAATGTCACTAAACCAATTTTCAAATTCATCATTCCATTAGAATTTCTTACTCTATTATAATTTTTTTGTGTCTGCTAGATGTTTGGTTGTTGTCTTTGCGGTCTTTGTATGATGTCTGGAATTTATAAATGACAATAGGAAAAAGCAGAAACATGGCTCACAATGATATTACGAGATGAAGAATAAAGAATTTTGCCTAAGTTTTCCTCACCCCGTCGTATATTCATGTTATATCTGAAATGTGATTTTTTGTGGTTTTTGTTTTAATTTTTTGAAAAATGAATAATAAGACAAATAAATATGAAATTGTCAAATACAAACTAACGTGTCATGAAGAAAACAGATAGTATTTTTAAGATACAATCTTAATTTTAGACATCCACCAATAAAAAAAAAAGAAAAAAGAAAACGGAGAAAATATTGTAATAACATCAATATACTAATGAAGGAACAAAAACAATACATGACACAATATCATATTTCGGGAACGTAAGAGTGAAAGAACCATAGACTTTTATATAAAAAATAAAAGTTTGGAAGGCAAATATGGCTATGGCATGTCGGCTTTCAGATACTAGATGCTACATCTTTTACTCTCTACGCTGGCTAGAAGATCTGTAATTTGGGAAATCATCCACTGCAATCTGACGAGTTCAGTTTTTCGATCAAAATTAGTCTCTTGAGCAATCTTTATGTTCCCGACGACTAATCAAAAACTTTTCTTGTTAGAAAACTAAAGCACTAACAGCATAATGCTTGACATGGAAGAGATATAAGCGGAATATCCAAGGAAAATATCTGACAATTTATGGGTTAACGTGGAAAAGAGAATTCTTGTATTCTGCCAAAAGATGACAAACGCAAAGAAATAAAGCCTGGCTGCAGAAAAAAATAACTTAGTTGCATCAAAGCTAAACAATATGCAAGAAGACGGGTTGAGAAAAGAGAAAAAGTAGCAAAAGACAAGGGTAGGGCTAAGTCTAACGAGCGAATTTGATATAGGCGAGTATTTCCTTCGCTACTTCGTTTCATGTAAGGAGTGACGCCTCGTCGTCTCATTGCGCTGACTCAAACATTTATGAAAAACGAGAAGCTCCTGAGTGACGTTATTGAATGATAAGAAGAAACATTGCATTAATTTAATAAAAAAGTATCCCGAAGGGGTTCTCATCTTTCAAGATAAAGCTCTTAAAGAAAAACAGATAAAACTTTTATTTCGTTTCATAGGACAGTAAAGATAGAAGCTTCCTGAGTGTCAATAACGAAAGGAAACTATTAGAACAGTGAAAATAGAATTTGAAGATACGAAAAGAAATCCAATGAACGTTCCGTGCAGTAGAATCTCCAGAAGCCAAAGTAAGCACTAAGGCTAATTACTAAAACTATAAGCTTTCTAATGTAATAGAAAGATATTATCAAGAGTTTCAGACAAGCAACAATCATTAAAAACCATGAATAACAGTTTTGGTAGAGTCTGTTGAACTTTCTTTGAAATCTACTTTTTTCTTCGTCATCCTTTTCGTTTTCTTATTAAAAAATCATCTTCTGAATTCTATATGAAGTGTTGTGTAGATGAATATGCCTACCTAGAAAACAAAGTCTAAAAAAGTTTATTCTCAGGACATGAATGCTGAAAACGAACGAATATGGATGAAGACGAATAGCCGGAACAATGCTATGATTCAAGCTCATTCGTGCTTGACCTAGTGGCCGGAAAAGCAAAAAAAAAGATTGCGGAGAGCAGATTGTGAAAGATTATAGTAAATAAATCAAAAGTCCTGGGCAGAGAAGTAGAACAATATGATGGGCTTAAAAGTTATGAATGACCCAAATCACATGACACAATTCAAATTTTGCCATTGTCATCCAATATGAGGTCTGCTATTACCTTGTGCATCGGATTAAGACATTGGAAGGAGATGAAAATGATTTGTTGATAAAGGGCAATCTGACACTTATTATGTTCTGAAGAGCTTCTCATCTACACTATTTCGAAAAATGATATATGTATGTCCAGAAGATGATGAAAGATAGAAGCCCATATACAAGATTTGACAACTTCGACTCCATATACGAAAACAGACTCACATGGAAAAGAGAGAGAGAGAGAGAAAGAGAAAGAGAGAAAGTGAAGCTGAGTGTAAATGAGTTTAAAACGCAATATCAGGAAACTGTTCGTGAAAAAACAATAAGACAGAGTGCATAAACAGGAGAAACTGGAGTAAGAATACGAAATTTTGTGATGCTGTTAGCGAAGAAGTGAAAGCTGAACAAGACAGCAAGAGATTAGGGCTGATTGTTGAGCTAGTTTTTGAGATACGATTCAAGTAACAAACTAAATTGAGCTACAAGAAATCTGAGAGAGTGCACGAGAAGAAAATTTTAAATTCTGACGATTGGAGATGTGGAAGCTAATGATTCTCGTCGTGCTCACTGAATGAAGACGACTAAACCGATATAGCATCATACTATTCCTGAATAGCGGGTTTCATAGCTTTCAAGAATAATGTATGTAGCAAAATGGCAATTGAACATACGCTTATTGGTCGACATGACATTCGACGATGAGGACTATGACAGCAATGAAGTGAGGATGAGCATGAAAGTGATCACTGATAATGAACTCATACTTTGAATGGGGAACGTTGACAGGCACTTACATTCATACGTACACTGGTAAAAGATTAGAGGTCTAGTAAACATGAATAAAAATGAAATATGGCTGTAAAACCAAAAAAAAAAGAAAAAAAGGAGAAGAATAAGAAGCAGAAGCTAGAACTAGTGGCCAAAAAGCATATGAGAAAACAACAAAAAAAACACAAAATCAGACAGCTGAGCTTGGGGAGCCTGGGAAGTTTAAAAAAAACAGAAAATGAGAAAAGTGAAATATTGAGATAGAATGTAGAAAAAAGGAGAAAAATAGAAAAAATGAAGAATGCTCAATATAGAGAGTTAGCAATAGATAAAGGAAGGAGGCTAGAGAGAATGAGAAGATAGACGAGCATGGAAAAGCTGGACGAACCAGGGCTCAAGCATGTATTCAGAACAATTACGAACGTTTGTCTCGACCACGTTTCCGCTGCTGACGACTTACAAGATCGAGAGAAATTGAGAGTTAAGCTGTTGAGTGTATACAAGAAAATCAACGAAGCAGATATCGGAAGAGGACAACTACGCTTCGAAAGGGACAGAATCCACCCAGACATTGTCATTTCACATTGAAGAATTGAACCTTCTACGGCGCAGAATTTCAATATGGAAACGCCCATGCTGCTCGGCTGAAAAAACGCTGATAGGCATCACTACATTCGGGTGATGAAAGCGGAAAACGGTGGCAATGCAATAAAGCGAGCGCAAACAGTTGCCATGATGATGCATTCTCCAACAGAATAGATCAAATTTACTGAGAGGCTATTCAAAACATTCTTTTCGACGACGACTTAACTAAGTGGAAGCGCAAGAATTGAGGACATCATAAGTATGAATAGTTTCGAGTATGAATCTAGGCACTAAGCACTTGCGATCTGATTCATAAATTTCTGATTACTGACACAAAGAGCAGAAAGAAGGCCAAAAGAAGTAAAATATTTCGAAGATCGAAGAAATACAGAGGTTATAATGATGAATTAGGAGAGCAATAAGATTAGAAATGACGACAATCGGAAGAAAAAAACCATTAAAAGTAATCCAATCTTGTATATATTTCAATTTTAAATACAAATAATAGCATATATATATTTATATTTAATAGAAATGTGGATTAGACAAAGTTTGATTCAATGTTATTTGAATGAAAAACTGCAAAATATAGTAGAAAAAATATAATAAAATCACGAAAATAAGAATAACATTCGTTCAGAACGAACTTTTCTGATCTTCCTGTCCTCATGCTAATGTCTTATGGGGGTTGTCTGAGATGTACTTTAGAACCTCACATTTAGGGTAGTAAGAGGGCGGGGCATAACATAGCTTAGTGAGAATTAGGAAAAATGAAACCAGAAAAGAATTTAAATGGAAAACTTGGGAATTGGGAGAAATTTTCGGAAACAATAGTATTGTGCGTCGAAAAGCAACTATAAATGGCGAACTAATAGTAGAAGTCAAAGATATTCACGTATGAATGTTAATTAGCATAAACTTAGACGTTTCCTTGTTTGTTACTATTTCTGACAGATTTGTGATGCAACCCGACGATTGCCAAAATAAATCCTTAAGATCATGTTTTATCTTTCAATCTTCACTATCAAATTCGCTTTGTTTTGGAACTTCGTTTCAGTTAGAACATTAGTAAACAATATTTCATCTACAGCCCTTTTTTGGCAATATCATCTTTAAAGAAGCTAGTGCCGTATTGGAGCAGTTAAAATAACAAATGAGGCTTTGAAAGTCTTTTATCTTATCAAATTCCATGCATAATGTATAAACGCTTAAATTTGAATTTACACAATAATGTAGAGAAGGCTATAACATGGATTGTGATAAATAACTTCCTTAGGAACTATTTTTAAGCGGAGCCAAATTCAACAGATATCTGTTGTACTACCCGCTTTTCATTGTAACAGAATAATTTGTTTTCAAATCTTGTTTGCTTGCCAATTAAGCATTTTTTTAGAAACAATAATTAGAACTCAGATTGAAGGAACCTCATTTTTCTAGACTATACACTACTCAAACTGGAAATTCTGATGAGAATACTGCTTTCATTGTTAGGACATGAAGATACGTATTACAACAAAGCCAGAAAATCTTCCAAAATGGAAATAGTCAATTAAGATTAACAAAGTGTTCATATGATTCATATAACAAGTACGAAATTAAGGTATGATTGATCCTTATTATTAAAAATTTTGTTAATTTTATTAATGCGAAGTCTGAGTATAACCAGAAAATATCCCCTCCCTTAGGGAATTATCATATTAACAAGAATGAGTTACTTGAACCTATATCAATTAACTAAATACATTAACACTTTAATACATTATTGAGATCTAACGACGGTGTCTGCGATCACGATCACGATCTCTGTCTCTATCTCTTCCATTATAACGAGGCTTCTCACGGGATCGAGATCTATTCCTGAAATACATGCACAATGAGCTAACACGTATATAGTAAAAAAAAATTACCGCCTGGAGTCACGATCCCTCTCTCTATCTCGGCGCTCACGGGGGGACCTTGATCTTTTCCTGTCTCGAGTATCTCTCTCGGCGCTGAAATAACGGTTATATAGTAAGAGAGATAAGAAATGATGATACCTTTTTTTTTTGGCTTTTCGCTCTTTATCAAGATCTTCTTGCTTCTTCTTCATGCGGGTCTGAAAAAAAAACAATTTAACAAAAATTTTTGCACATATATTGTATCATCGAGGAAAATCGCTTTCACATTCAAATTCACAGGGTACCTGCTTAATCATCTTGAAGAGATATAGCGACCAATCAAGTCTTAAGGAAACAGAATTTGCAACACTGTAATGTTTCTACTAACCCAATATCTTAAGAATTACAGAGAACGCGCGAGTTACTCATATCGAGAGCACAATTAGAAAGAAAGTGGCGAAAACTTCACGAAATACTTACCTCAAATTCCTTAATAGTCAGCTGAATTTTAGCAAATCCCACATGCATTTTACCGGAAAGATGTTCCTCAACACGATTTGGAGCGTCATTTCGTATTAATATGGAACCACACACTTCACATACCTTAAGAAAAACAAAAGATTATATTTAAACATTATAACAACTCACATCTTTTGGTCGGACACCGTCATCAATTTCAGGATGCTCCAAAGCCATCCTCTATAAGAAAACAAATAAATATAAATTGAAAATAAATACAAACCTGAACAAAAGCTGCTCGAGACCGTTCCAAAGCTTCAGCTTTACCTACCAGTTCATGAGATAAAGCTACTTCCCCTCGGTTTCCAGCCTATAACTTTCAATGAGTTCATTATATATGTATAGTAACAACCTCTTCAGCATCTTCCATTGCTTTTTTTATATCTGCATCAATTTGCGCGAGATCCTGATCAAGTTTTTGCTTTCGCTCTTCATCTTTTTTCTAAATAGAAGCTTACATAACTTAAAATAGTGATATAAAGCCTTACCTGTCCATATTCGTCGTTTGACCTTAATTTATCTTTATTTTTTTTAATTCGTCTCTGATTTTCTTCTTCCAGTCTAGTCAGAAATCTCAAAAAATCCCGTTCAAAACCTAGTTTCTCATATTCTTTACTTTCCGGGTAAGATATTCGTAAATTATCGTCATGTAATTTAGGACATGGACCTAAGAAAACAAAATAAAGCGAAACATTAATTTAAATATTTTTTACCTAAGTCAGCTTTCGTGTTTACAAACATATCATGTGGACAGAAACCGGCAATATAATATTTACATACATCAGGGTCCTGCAGAATAACATAATTCAAAAACGTTTCCAATTTAACTTCACTTACATCATACTTTACAGTGGTGTCTTTACCAAGGTCAACATTTCTCTTCGGACCCATCAGCTCATCGAGCATAGCGGCCATAGCATCGCGTGCCGACATTATGCTAAAAATTGAAACAGAATTATAAAAATTAAAAATTTAATACTTTGAACAAAAATCAACCGACACCAAGAAAAATACTAAATAAAATCAAATAAGGCAAGCGTTGAACCTTATTTACGACTTTTTTGCTACCGTAAGATTAAATTGTAAAAATCTTGCGGACTATTGTAAAAACCGGTTCCACTAAAAATTGGTAATGTGTCCACCTGCCGGTCATTCTTCTCATTGATTACTGATAACCGTCAAAGCATGCTATACTTGGATAGTTTATTTCACAGAATTCTATCTCCTAGTAATCGACTATTACATTTATCTTTCATATTCTTTATTGTTCCCTATTTATACAGGTATCTTAGCTGAGCACTTCTGTCTAAAAATTATTTTTCTAGCCAATTTAATGATGACCAACGTCGATCATCATTTTCTGTGGAACAAGCTTTGTTTAATGCTTGGGAAAAAACAGTTACAAAGCCTAGCTCATCCTTCAAGAAGGCTGTAGTAGGGTTAGTATCACTTATTGCTTCGCATATACGAGATCAATTTTCTAGATTTAATACTAATGTTGATCTCATTGTAATGGGTACTGACTTGGTGGAGAATTTGAATACAACCTGTACCCAACCTCAGGATCATGAATTTTTGAGTAGTTTGACTGATTTACATGAATCCTTTGCTTATTTTTTTCAAAGAGGAGCAGCTGCAGAAAGGTTTCTTATTTTTTATTATTGTTAACGAAAAATTGTTTTCAGATATTTGTCTTCGGAAGAATCCTTCAATTCTTTAGTACGCTTAGCTGAAATTAATAGAAGGGCTCAATTCCATATCGGTGGAAATGCTGCTTTGATGGCTGAAAGGATAGCTGTAACATTTCCTAGTACTGAAGTAATGGTTTAATATTTTTCGGAAATAACCTTATAATTTAAGGTTATCCTGGTCGGACCAATAGGTCCTCGTAGTCATGCTTTACTTCATCCCTCAGTTCAGAGAACTAATTCTACCAAAATAGTGAAGGTAAACAACTTTTTTACTTTTTTATATTAAAAAAAATTTTTTACAAAATTAATATTATTATTAAAGGATGAACTTCATATTATCATGGAATATAGACAAGGAGAAATTTTAGGAGATTGGGTTGCTCCAAGTAGCAGTCGTTTCATCACTGGGCGAGATCAGTTTAGGTATATTATTGTGCGTGATCACAGATAAGAATTATTGTTTCAGTGGCAGTTCAGTTGTGATTGATATGTTCTTTTCTGCTATTTCACAGTTTAAACCGGATCTTGTAATTATTACTGGAGTACACTTGTTAGAATTTCAAGTTTGGATATAGTTTTAAACTTTTTTTGTAATGATAATAACATTAGGAAAAAGATCTTCGCGCAGAAAAGCTGAGAATTGTTAGAAGAAACTTGAAACAAATAAACTTCAAGGCTAGCCCCATTACCCTGATGCCATTATAAGAATTTTTATTTTAGATTCCTATTCATTTGGAGTTAGGAAGTTTAGGTGATGCTGCTTTTCTCTCCGATGTTCTCTTCAAGGTTTGCTATAACGTTTCGTCTTATCATTATTGTTTTGATCATAGATTATACCATTTGTGGACTCTCTGGGAATAAATGAACAAGAGTTAGCTTTTCTATCACATGTTGCTGGTGGTCCTCATATGGATGCTTATCCTGTTCAAGCTGGATCTGTCCATGCGCATAAGGTACATTTACAAGTGCGTGCAAAAGTTTTATTTGGGTTTACAGGTCGTTGAGATGTTGCATTGGCTTTTACATACATTTGGACGTGTAAAAAGTAATCCAAAATCAGTTAAGGAGGGCTACCGTCTCCAAAGAATTCACTTCCACTGTTTGACTTATCACATTATGGTTTGTATATTTATTTATTTTTCTATTGAAAATTGTTGTTTTAGGTAAGTGTTGGAACAGATTGGTCTAATTTAGCTGCTGGCTTATCAGCTGGTGCACGTTTGGTAGGACGATTATCATGCAATCTTAATTCTGAGGTAGTAGTGTACATACAACAAGTTGTTTATTATTTTTGGTTTAGAATGCCCTTGATTCTGATATGTTAGAAGTCAGAACTCCACAAAGTTTCCCACTTGATAAACAAATTGGAAAAATGTATCATTTCCAACCTCATAGGTATGTAAGCTGATCTTCTTTTGATTGTCTATATTAATCTGATTTAGTCCTGTTGCTTCATGGATTCGAGAAGATGTTCTTTTCGTGTTCACCCCGGTGCTTGTATGCAAATTCCCCACAAAGACTGTGGGTATCGATGATGCTGTATCTGCCGTCGGCTTGCTTTATTCACAATTCTATAGATTTGAAAAATGGTAAAAGTATGTATATATATGTGAAAGTTGTATATTTTGAGCCTGGTGCCTTTGGAAACTACGTGTGATTTTACTTAGTACGTGTTTTTTGTCTATTTGCTTTATAGTTTCTTTTGTTATAAACAATTAAAATAGTGGAATATTTCGCATTTTTCTTATCTTGATTTTCTGTTTTATCAGACAGTTTTACTTACTTTTTTTTAAAGATTTTTATTTCGATTGTTTTATTCTATTTCTGTGAGGCTACGTTATCACACCATTGCATGTTATCATGCCATTATCATTTTCCTAGTGGGGCCAATGTCAGTGGTCTGTGGGAATATTCTTGTATTCTTCTCAACCAATTTTCATCTTTACTCTTTTTAAAAGAAACATTTCTAGAAGACATGGGTTCCTTCAAGCTGGAAGTTTTTGATGCCAAAAACACCAAGAAAATCATTGGCACCTTCACTAGCCTGGATGCCAATGATACCGTTTTGGCAGTAAAGAAGCTCATCCACAAAGAGAGTATGTTTTTTCATGTTTTACTTCTCATTAAGTTGTTTAGAACCTTATCTCTCTGTTGAAAGACAAGCTCTACGTGCTGATGCTAAAGGAAAATCTATTCCTGATGACAAAAAAGTTTTTAATTTCTATTTTCAAATTGACAACTTTTATCCTTTTCAGCTCTCTGAGCTTGGACTGTCCGGACAGAATGGTCAATTATTCTTGAGAGATTTAGGACCACAAGTTGCATGGAAGACCGTTTTCCTTACTGAGTATGCTGGACCATTCTTCATCTATCCATTGTTCTATTTCCGCCCATCTTTCATCTATGGTGCTGGTATGTATTTTTGAATTATGAGATGTAATAACGAAGATTCTCAAGAAGCCGCTAAGGCCCCAGTTGCCGATGTTGTCTCCTTTGCCTGCATTTGCTGGTGTATTCATTACGCTAAGAGATTATTTGAAACTCAATTCATCCACAGATTCTCCAATGGAACTATGCCACGATTCAATCTTTTCAAGGTTGTTTTAGTTTCCAGTTCAATTTAAGTTTAATGATTATACAGAACTGCTCTTACTATTGGGGATTCTGTGCTTTTGTTTCTTATTTCGTTAACCATCCATTCTATTCTCTCCCAATTTTCGGAAAGGCTCAAATTTACCTTGGTTTAGCCGGATTTTTGGCTGCTGAATTCGGTAATAATTTGATGTTTTTCTTTATAACGATATTTTTTTAGGTAACCTTTCTATCCATATTCTTCTTCGCAACCTCAGACCAGCTGGAACTCGCGAACGCAAGATCCCCAAGCCTGATGGAAACCCAATGAGGTTTCTTAATAATTTGAACAACCATATTAATTTTTTTTCAGCTTGCTCTTCAATTTCGTCTCCTGCCCTAACTACACTTACGAAGTTGCTGCCTGGCTTTCATTCTCTTTCATGACCCAGAGTCTTCCAGGTATAAAATTTGTAAGATTTTTGTCTTATTCGATGAATTGTTTTAGCTCTTATCTTCACTCTTGCCGGTTTTGCTCAAATGGCCATCTGGGCTAAGCAGAAGCACCGTGCTTACAAGAAGGAATTCAGTGACTATCCCAAGGGAAGAACTGCTATTGTTCCTTTCTTCCTTTAAATTTATCGTTGTTTTCTCATATTTTTTACGATTTCATTGTTTTCATCGTTTTACCGTTTGCAGTTTTAGGTGTTATCTTACAGGTGTGAGGCTCAATAAATAAATTATTTTTTAAAAATATTTTCAAACAATAACTGGTTATCCATAACTACCGAGCAAACCTCTTCTTAAGTATTGCTTAAAAAACTTTATTGGTTAGACTTCGAAAATGTCCGAACTCATTGGAGTTGTGATGAGTGGAGGCGTTGGCAACAGAATGCCCGAATTATGTGAAAATATACCGAAATCGCTGTTGCCTGTAGCTGGTATACCTATGTTTTGGTATTCTTTGAACACTCTGGCCAAAGCAGGAGTCAAAGGTTTTAACTTTTCTTGACTACTTTATGTCTTATGTTTCCTCTTAAACTTTAGATATCCGAATTTTTTTCCGAGACTCTATTGAAGCCGAAGTTCTTAACTTGCTTAATACGCCAATGTTCACATTTGAAGGGTCTATAGTTAAACCGTTTTTTATCGATAAGGACCACGATTGGGGAACTGCTGATGTCCTCAGAGAATACCTAGGAAAAATCGACGTATGTTTGTATACTATGATAGGCATACATATCCAGTTTAGAGAGATGTTGTTATTATTTCCGGAGATTTTGTATCCGATGCATCCCTTCGTCCAATGATTGATCAATTCCGTGCTCACAGTGCTACATTATGTTGCTTATTATGTGATCATTGTGTTACCGGGCCTGTACCTGGTCCTAAACTTAAGCGTAGTAAAGGTTAGCTATGAGTTTTCGTTCCTCTTTAATATTTTTCGGTTTAGGCAGAGACTTCATTGCTAGATCTATTGATCCCAATAGACTTGTTTTTTTGAGTGCAGAAGAAGATTTTGATAAGGCCGTTAATGGTGCCACTTGGATGAAAAAGTAAGCCTTTCACAATTTCTCTTTTACTTTATCTCTTGTCCAGGTTCTCAAACATCAGTTTATCATCACAATTAAATGATTGCCATGTTTATATCATAAGACATGGAACACTTAATACATTATCTCTAAAAAAGTTTGAAACATTACCTTTTTATTCATTCATAACTTGAATTCAGGAATATGTCTTCTTTGAAAGCAGATTTTATCCCTTATTTGCTTGAACAACAAAACGCATCAAGTAAGTCATGATCCTGATGCTACAACTAAATTAATATTTGAAATTCAAAAATTTTTTAATAAATTTTAAAATTTAATTAAAAAATTTTTAGTCTTTATTCACATTACTCACCTTGCTCACATTATTTCATTTTCGACAAAAATTCTATTGCGAACGGTTGCATATCATATTGTCCTTAATTTAGTTTATTGAAATTTATTCATTTTATTTCAGAGAGTGACGATAAAATTAAATGTTTGGCTTATGTTCTTCCTCATGAAAATGGAACTGTATCAGCACATTGTAATAACATTGCGTCTTATTTCGAAGCTAATAAAGCGGTACGTTGTTGAAACATTTATGACAATTTCATGTATTTGCCTACAGATCATTAAATCTTTGGTTCGAGTTTCTCCTCTATTAAGTGTTGGACAAACTTTTGAATATAAAAGTACTAAAATATCAGTTGCTGAAAGCAGAATTGATGATGAAGCTCAAGTTAGTTTACCACTATTCTTCTTTGTTATTTCCACTTTTAAGGTTTCTGTTGGAAGTGTAATTAAGAGAAGCTCCATAGGAGCTAGATGTGTTCTTGATGAAAGATCGAAGGTCCAAAACAGTTTACTAATGGAAGGTGTAAAAATTGGCAAATTGTAGGCATTCATGCAATTTTTCTTAAAATATTTTTTTCTTTAAGAGCTATTGTTACCAATAGTATTTTGTGCTCTGAAGTTGAAATCGAAGATGGAGCTGATGTCAGCAATTGTATTATTGCTCCACGGCAGAAGGTCTTAGCTAACCGTAAGTTTGAGTTTACTCTGAATGTTCACATATATGTTCTTACAGATAAAGTTCATAACGAATTCATCGATACGGATGATATCAATGATGATTGGGCCAACGATTGTTAAATGTAATTCAACCTTATCTTTAAATCTTGAAGTCCGTTAAAATGTTTTTCTTTGTTATGCTTCTGGGAGCTTTCTCGTCATGATTTTATCATTTTCTTTTGGATATTCCTATGCTTTTTTGGTTCCTCTATTTGAACTATTGTCTTTACTCCAAGCTATCAGCTTCAAATGTTTAATACATAAACAAATGTCTTCTCTCTAGCTCATTACGTAGTTATTTAATCACATTTTTTTGTTTTTCTCTGTTTACATGCTTATCGGATAATCAGTTTATATTGTTTTTGGTCATTGTTTTTTTCTTAAAGTTTTTGATGAACTACCAAGTGCATAATATTGGTACTACTATTACATGTAGACGAGAATGTCCACGTATTAGAATACCATATATAGTAATAGCTATTTCAACTTTCGAAATATTGTAACAACTTTTATAAAACTTTATGAATTCTGTGATTGAATTTTACGATAAATTTATCAGGTATTATCAAATATAAAGGTAAATATATGTTTTCATGTATCATATAAGCGTTAAAACTAAAGCTTCAGAAGAAATATGGGACAATAGGCAATATTTTAGTTCTTTAAATATAAATATAACGAAATAAACTTTATTTTTCCATATTATATTGATTTTAATAATAAGCTTTAGAGATATTGACTGACACTCTACAATACTGTATATGTAACCTTGTATCTTTGCATGTCTGAACTGTCACTTTTAATTTGAATAACTTCCAAATTTTAAGATAGTTTATGTGTTTTATATCGTATATCGTTGATATTACCTCAAGATTGAAATAAATGAAATAGAAACATTCAGGTTACATCGTAGGCACACTAAACCTAAACTCAATTTTTCCTGTTTCCAGTAACATTGATATATACATACATATAGCTGTCGCCAAGTTGCAAATTGCTGCAAGGTTGGAGAAACTCTTTTTGGACATGGAATTCAGTGCATCATAGGTTCAACAAACTGTATAAATTCAAAAGAAGCATTTCACTGATTGGAACTCACTCAATGTTTTTAGTATAATCACTTCTCGATAATACTATTTTCTATTTTTGAATATATAAAGTTTTAATTGTACAGGTTTTCATATACATTTCCTATACATTTTCTGATATGTACAACATTTAAAAAACATTTTTATCCATTCATTCCCTCACTCATACACTCACTCCATCTAATATTATTCATCTATTTAAAATATTTTCTTTATAAAGCAATATTATTGTTCGTATTATTAATATTATTAGTATATATAACATAGAAATGTTCAAGAATATTGTGACTTCCATCTACTTTACTTTGTAATTTTCTTAGAACAAATGTAAAGTTTGTAGAAATATCTTGAAGTTGTTGTTAACCTTTGAACAAGTGCAACAGCTTTGTTGACTAACATATTCGCTGAATCACATGAGCCTCATGTAAAGTTATGTTTTCTAAAACAGTTTTTCCTTAATGTCATCAAAAAATAAAAAAAGAAAGTTTTCTTAATCAATATATCGATATATTAATTTAAATTGGATACTGTATACGTTGTATTGAATATAAAATACAACCAATGAGCAATGAGCAGTTGAGAGAGTTTTTTCTTCATTTATTTTGGCGTCCATCCATCATAGCACAGAATTTTATTGTTTTCAAAATTTCTATTGTTTGGCATGCGGGTGGGATGTCATTACTTTACTGATGGTATGTCCTTTCTTTTTTATTTGGCTCTTTCACATGTTTAATTAAACTTATACCTCGTTTTCACTTACAGCTCCTCACATCTCTCTCTCTCTCTTCTTCGTTCTGCTTTTCTCTTTATTCAATTTATCCTTCACTTTGTGCATATTTTGTTTATCCAGCAAGATGCTTCATGCTCTATCCGGTATAAGCAATGTGATTTTGAATTATCTTCTGTTGGTCAACTTGCTGTTCGACTTTCACCAACATCCTTCGTCCTTCTCTATATGCTTTCTCCTCTTGCCTTTTAGAATTCTATTAATTTGATGATAAAATCTTTGCGGTAATTAATACTGCGTGGAAACGCTTGACCGGCTAGCTGAACTTTGTTCAAACTGCTGCTGCTGCTGGTGACTGAAATGAGAATTCGCTGTTAAACCTCGTAATGAGTTAACCCCATCTCATGGATTTTATGAGTCATAGAAGATTTTCTTATTTTGATTTTCTGATGATTGCACACCTCAAACAGGGCATTTGTGCCAGCTGAAATAGGCGTACATTTTCATTTCCTTTTATTTCCTGCGCTTTGATGAGAAAGGAAGAGGCAAGGTCCTAATGCTTCCATTCAATTTTCTTTTCATGAGTTTTAGGCTGGTTGTAACTATTTTCTGAAATTCTCATTTCTTAATTATTGAATTAGTATATCAGATCCACTTTTATAACACGGTGACAGTTTCATCCAAACAACCTAGACTAAGGCTAATTGTCGTAATTGGCTATCCATACTGAACTTTGTGTGTTTCTCCTCTCTGTTCGTTTTCATGTTTCTTAGCTAGCGAACGATCCAATTTCGATTTGTTCACGAGTCTTATTCCGTGTTTGAGAGTAAGTAATAGGCAAGTTAAAATGGATAAGTGGTTGACGATAGGAGGAAAAGCTTAGATAGATTGGCTCTCGTCTCGTCCGTGTGTTATTGCAATGATTGGCGTTGAATGAGATCTGAGCGTTGTCTGATTACTTTTGGGTCTCCCTTGAGCCAGGAAAAGAAAAGGAGAAGCCGCAGATGCGCATAAACATTCTCTCATCTCAGCTTTTCTTCATTCATTCTCTCACTTATTCTCCATTCTTTTTCATATCATTCAAGACATGAGGCGAAGCTTATCCATTATCGTGACCTAAACGTTGAAGAGACATGTCATTTTCCGCAAAACGGACGGTGTGAACGGTTGTCTTTCATTTCATTGGTTTAGCTTCCTGTCCACACCCCTGTCATCGGAATTTCCGTGAATTTCCTGTACTTTGTTATCATCCTGCTGCTTTTCCTACTTTATGTCTGTGTCTGATCAAATTTTGTGTTCCAATCTTCCTTCCCTTGTCTGTTTATCAGTTCTAAATTTGTTAATAAAACTTCATCGAAGCTTTTTTCTTTTTCATTTTTTTATTGTCGCTGTCGCTAGAATAAGTTTTTCCAATTTTGTCTTAGTTTCTCTATTGCCATCTCTAATTGACAGAACTTTATCACATTCATCCTACCAGCAGCTGGCTCTTGTTCAACTCTCTGTTCTCGTGTAGTTTTTGTAAGCCATAGCAGACACACGTGTTTTCATTGTATAAGAAGATGACGGACTTTCCGCCAATTCACATCTGGTTATATCCTCTCAATGTTTTCTTGCTGTGCCTTGGGCCCCATAAAATAGCAAAAGGATAGGAAAGGGGTGGAGTAGAAAAGGCCGAAGGGGGTAGTAGGACAAGTAGAGGAATAGACCCTCCCTATCATCATCGTTTTTCCATTAATGATCTAAGAACGCTCTCCCTCCATTTCTTTTCTCTCTTTCTTTCTCTCTCTCTCTCTCTCTCTCTCTCTCTCTCTCTCTCTCTTCCTCTCTCTCTCTCTCTCTATATATATGTATATAAGTAGTATATAATATGCTTAACTAAATCATATTTGATTCCAAATGTACTTCAAGCAATTTATTTAAAATTGGATTCATTATTGAATGTTTTATGTTTTATTATGTTCTCTGATAACTTTTACTATACGCCCAATTCCCGTTTCTGAAGCAGTTTTTCCTGTCAAAATTTTTTTTGCACCTTTTACAGCCAATCTGCTTGTATCTCGTGTGCTGTTCATGTTCAGTCTCGAGTCGTTTTCGTTTTCATCGTCGTGTCAGGATGACCGTCTTCAATCTATATCTTGCTTATGGTTTTTATGCTTATAACCGCCTTTCAATGAATTCTCATCGTTTTCGTCATCATCGTCATCATTTTGGGATTGACGGTCTCTTAGTGCGTCTCGATTAAACATGCTGTCTTCAAGTTTTCCTATACACGGTCAGGCTTAGCGGCCACTTCTATGCTATGCGTTCTTCTGCTGACCATCTTTTTCCCTCAAATCCCTGTCCGTATTCGTTATCTCATTCTTCTCTTTTCGTTTTATTTTGGATGGATCATCGTGCTTGTCGTGTTCATTGTCCTATCTATGTCTGTTCGCCTCATGAAAGTCTAGGCATTCAGTACCATTTATGGTAAAATACGACATATAGCCGATGTTCGACTTCATCTGCAGCATGTAACTGCATTTCATCTTATTTGTCCTCATTCTCGTTCTCTTTTTTTGTTCTTCTTCCGTTTTTCTTTAATTCTACATGTTTCTGTCTCTCCAACCTAATAGGACATGAGTTCGTATGGAATTGATACCCCAGAACTCTTTTCTTTAATTTATTGAGATTGACTCGATATTTACAACTTTTTCGTCGTAAATCCGTATGTCAAACTTGAAATGCCCGCTAGCTGAACATACTTAAAGAAATTGCGCCGTCCGTCCCCCCCCCCCTTTTGAAATTGCTGTAATCAAAGAAACTAAACTATAATCATAAGCTGAATCTTCTGATCTTTGACATCTTTTTTGAATGTCGTCAGATGATAATCAAGTGTCTAATAACTATTAAAACTAGACCCGAATACCACTTCATGACTACATGTCTGTTTTTGTTCATGTCAACATCATCATCATCAACATCATCATCATCTTATCATTACTTCAGAATCTCTTAGCGAACCCATGTTCCGGAAAGTTTTTTGAACTTTTCCTTGTCGATTACATAGCTTCTTTCTTCCCGTCATAGCTATGCTATATAACTCACGTCATCGTTCGATTTCTCTCTGACCACATCTAACAGCTGTAGAACTTCGAGCAAACGAACGAAGTCTGGCGATCGTGCGCTCTTCGCACCCACCTCATCCCTGCAGCTCTTTTACTTCAATCATCTGAGCATTTCGTGTATTTGCTCATGCTTGTAAGAACATGGATTAGTGACATTTGAAGTGATTTTAACGATTTTTGTGAGTTCAGCAGATGTTTTACACGTTTATAGCCGCCAAACAGATCCTGCTTTTCCAATACCATATTCCTGACAACTATTGCAACTTGCTCGATTTATCTTAGAATTATTGAAATCGTATGTGTGCCAGATGCTGCTCGGTCACTTCTCAGCTATGGACTGTTCGGTTCTGTCATCTTGAACTACTGTCAGAGCAGTCAGAGCAGAAGTTAGACAGGCTTGTCATAGCACTTCGGTCAGGCAATTTGGCTCAGGGGAGATGTGGCCGTAAGCAATCGAGTATTCGTGGTTGAGCAGTCTTCATCATCTTCATCTTCATCTTCATCATCATCATCATCTTCTTCTTCTTCTTCTTCTTCTTCTTCTTCTTCATCATCTCATCATTATTGAACTCAATGTATTTTCAAGAAATTTGGTTATCGAATGTTATGAAAATAATCTTATTTCATAGTTATTTTATAGTTGCAATTGAAAGTCTAAACTCTATCATGTAAAGTTCTTCTTCTATATGATTAAGGTGAAACATACATAACTACCCGGCTAAACTCTCGCCCTGGGAGTTTAATTAGCTTTTAAGAGAAAGAGAGAGAGAGAGGTAAAGAAGGAGAGTGGTGACGAAAAAGTTGTAGTAGAAGGATGGAGGAAAGAATCAGCCAATTGGTTTAATTAGGCTTAGCAGATGAGAAGCAAACGTATAAGGATCCGCATTTGATGGTTTCTCTTTTATGTCTGTTAATACGTTAATGCTACTTATAATTATGTGTGCCCAACGGACACAACGTCTTTCGGTCATTTCACTCTGGCTCTGTTGGTGTGTCCTCATCTTCCTGAAGTCAGCTCCATTCCTGTTCATTTCGTTCATGCGTTCACGATCATCATGTAATGTTCTCATCATTATCATTCATCTATGTATGTTACTATGACTCTCTCTCTCTCTTTCTCTCTCTCTCTCTCTCACTCACACTATCTCTCCCTATCTCTCGCTATCTCTCTCAGTTTCAAAGAAGTTATTAAACTTATTACTAGTTATTAGACATTTTTTGATAAGATTTTCATTAATGTCATGTATATACATGTAAATCTCTTAATCAGCAGCCATATTGCTTCCCTCCAAATGCCCATTTCATCCCTGTATTTAAAGTTTTTCTTCTTCTCATCATCATCATCACCACAGCACAACACTCACAATCAATGTTTTGCCTCCTCTTGTTCTTGTTCTTTTTCCTTTTTTTCTGTTTCAAACACACAATCTGCCATAAAGGTTCTATCGATGCTATTAGTCTTTTCGACTTTTTCTTCCCCTTTGTGATTTGGGATAGATGACTCAACATCTGCTGCTACTGCTCGATGTATGCACCTTCACAACAACAACCTTTTCTCTCTAAATGTTAGAAACATGCTACTAACCTTCTAATCTTCTTCCACAGATTATCGTTCCTTCTAATTATTTGTGTTTTTCTCATTTCCGATCTCTCGTACAGTCAGTCGTCTGAGCTGTAGCTCTTTCTCATTTTTCAATAATTCCTTCCTTTTGTTTTGTGTTTGACTTCAACTAGCATTGTGATTTTATCTGTCCTCGCACCTCTTCGCTTTTCTACTTGTCTTAATCGCGATTTTCGGAACTTTGCCAACTTTTTCGTCGCGGATCTCAAATATAATTACGCGATTTAATATAATTGTCTCTCATACCACCTGTATAATATACGTGTAAATCAAAAGCTTTTTTCATTCCTGAATTACATTTGAAATCTTTCTTCTATTATTATTCAAATATTATATTTTGTCTATCTATCTATCATATTTTGTGTTTATAATGAACACGATATCATGCTTTCAGGACGTGATGAGTGAAGAAGCTCATATGATGTTAAGCAATTGGCGTTCAGCTTCAAGCTATCCACCATATACACCAACAGTACACAAAATATGATTATAAACAAACAAATTTATTCTCATTTTAACTTATCTTAAGATCATTTTTTCTATTTTCATCTTCATTTCTCGTGTTTACATCCAAAAAGTATGTTTTTTCACGCAAAAGCGAAATATTTTTTTCTACAAAAATTGATTTGCTACCCTGACACTGCTAGGATTATCAACTGGCACATCGACTAAATTAGGTATAGATGGACTCTTTCTCTCGTACTCTCCTCCCTCTTTCTCTTTTCCTCTCTCTCTTTTTCTTTTTCGTTTTACCTTCAAGACAAAGAAGTCGTTTCGGAATTAGAAGAATAGACAAAGTGATTTACAAGCGCATGATCACTGATCGGAGCTGTATATGATATTACTAATAATCTGAGAAATAATCGCAATCTCCACCTATCTTTTACTTAAATTTTCTCTCCTTTCTCTCTTCCTCACTCCTAATTTCTCTTTCTCTCCCTTCTTCTTTCACACACAGGTATCTGTAGTTCTTTCTCTCTCTCTATCTGTCAGCTTCCCCTTTCATTTCCTCGATCTCCCTCTTCGAAAACGTTTTATCTCTCTATTCTCTTAAGCCTATTGCGGGTTCTAGTATCCATGGAAACGGCTCCTTTATTATCAGAAATAAGCGGCATGAGAGAGAGAGAGAGGGAGAAAGAGAGAAAGAAAGAGAGTTGAAAGAAAGCATATCTCTGCCCTATCTCCTTTTCTTCAGTCAGAGAACTTCTTCATACTCTCACCTCTTCATCCTCCTCCATCTCTTCCATTTTTATCTTTTCCCTCTCTCACAATATAATGTTTTTTTCCATGTTAGCCATATTCGCCTCTTTTCTGCATATATATTCTCTTGATTTCACCATATTTGAACGTTTTATGGAACGCTTTTCATTATATTTCAAGCTATTATCTATCATATTCACGTTTTACTGTTTATCAAATCATGTTTCAGTTCATCTATATATGTATATACATTGTCATCATCTAGCTGATGATCACCAACTTGTCCAACTTGAATGATTATTATGCGATGATTCATTAACCAAATTTCCATACTTTCTTTTCTTCTGACTCATTTGACTTTATAATACCTCTCTCTCTCTCTCTCTCTCTCTCTCCCTCTCACACTCACTCTCTCTGTGATCTGTTCATCTCATAGATTTTCGTCATAATTTTTTTTCCAAAAAGAACTTTTCCATTTTAAACCAACAGACCGAATATTTTGAATTAATATTTGGTTTTTTTATCCTCTACCCTCTTCTATTCTTCATTATTATTACAAAATAATTCAAAGAAAATAATTGTTCACACGGTTCCGAAGAAATTTTGATCATTTTATCAAATCCCTGCCTCATGTATATGACCATTCGAGTTATAACTTCAACATCCATAACTTGATTTATCAGCTGATTTTGTATTGTATCCGTTTTCCTTTATTTCCTCCCCACCTTCGTTTCCTTTTTTTAGTTAAATTCTTTTTTTGTCTTTTCAATTTAGATTTTCATTGATCTAACTTCTCTATTGCTACTTTTTAAAATTTCATATTATCATTTTCACCTGTCTTATCTTACACATATTTTCCAATTCCCCCTCCTTCTCATCTCTCTGTCTTTCCTAATTTTACCTTTGACCATCTTCCTCACACCTGTTTCAAACCGTTTTTATCGCCGCTTAAGGAGTTTGAAACCAGAAAAATCAATATTGATCAAGGGATAATTCAATTCTTCAATTAACTTTTAAAAAATTTTCTTCAGCTACCACGCCATAAACGCAATTTTTCCTAAACGTACAACAGCAAATCGGCGACAAATGCATATAATTAAAGAAATTTCTTATGTTCTCAGTGTTTATACGTATATCTAACCTTTAAACTTCTTAACCATTTCTTTAATTTTTCTTTTATCTTAATGTATTCCTTATAAATCCATTAAAATTGACCTCGGTTAGTTGTTGTGTTAGACGTTGATGTTGAAGTGTGAGGAGGACTAATTGACGTCCTCATGGTACTTTCATTCGTTCATCTGTCTTCTGTAAATCTTACGTTAGCAGTCAGTCAGCCGACTATATCTGAAACAGTCTGTCACTTGCTGAGAATGTATTTGAAGCTGAAAGATAAAGAGGGAGAAAGAAAGAGAGAGAGAGAGAGAGAGATGAAAGATGGAACCAAAAAAAGTCTTCTTCTTCATGGCAATCTTATATTCTCAATTGTTTTTCTGCTATCTATATATCTGTGTCACTCTCTTACTCTTTCACACATACTCCCTCTCTTTCTTTCTTTCTCTTTCTTATTCCTTCAACTATTTTTCTCATCCTCGTTCAAATTTCGAATTCATGTTCTCATCTTTGTCATTAACTTCATGCTATTATATTCATCTATATCATTATGTATTCGTCAACCAGATTGTTACTTAAACTCTTATGACGAAAACATAGGATTTTTTCCAAGAAATTGTTATTTTTTCAGTTTTGAAAGCAGAAATAATACAAAGAGCGAAAGCTGTGAAATACGAAATTCAGCTCAAAGAGAGAGACAGAGAGATGTCAGCAGTTATGCACCCAGACTATGCACCTCAAGTTTATTTCCGTGCAGTGGGCAACCTGAAGGTTAGTTCAATTTACTAATTATTACATATAGTATTGGGATGGCTCAATGATATACGAGTTGGAAAACCTTTTTACATATCTCTAATCGTGTTCTTTTCTTTATTTTCATTTAAAAACTGTACAGTTGATGGCGGAAGTGATATTTGTAAAAGAAAAAAGAACCAGATAATCAACAAAATGAAGTTTTTATCTTCATATCTCATTCAAATACAAACAAAATAACTATTTTTAATCTATATCACATTCATATATTGGCTCTTAATTGAACTAAATGAAATGGTGGACTATAGTGCTTCCTGAAAATCTTGCTAGGTTTCACCATCAGCTACTGAAGCATACAATCATCTGATTTCGAAAGCCGAAAGTAATGCCATTGCCATTTTCAACAGCATACACTAATATCCTTCATGTATTGATGATGTTCAAATAGTCTTTTCATCTTTTTCTGTTTTCTCTACAACAGCCTATTCAATTTTTTGGAAGAAAATGTATGTTTCACAAGGACCGTTTATATGCATTATGCATTTATAAGGTTTAATCTGGTAACAAAAAATGCAAGAAATATTTTAAAAAATTTAATTTAATTTGATATTAATTAGTATATTGAAGTATATTGCCATTTCATTTTTGTAACAACATCTTCAATTCTATTTGCATTCATTTCAATCAATATGCCGTATGATGAGACATTTGATTTGAGTATTGCTAGTCACAATATCTTGAAACAATTTTTTTAGATTTCATATATTTTCTATTTCACATAATTACTTAAGAAAATATAAAGAAAAGGTAGAAGCTAAGAGCTTTATTGAATTTGGTTACATCAGCGCTGTATCAATATTTGCGGATTATGAGCGAGAAACATCTTCCATATTAAGCAGATCATTGAACTTAAATGACTGTGTGACTTTAAATGATTACTTTATTGAAACGAAATTTACGTTTAGTACGCTTTTCTATTTTATTTTTCTTAATTAAGTAAGTACGCGTCATTTTTCACGTCATTTCTTACGTCATATCTCACGTCATATCTCACGTGAATACACGTGTGTCCGCTGAGCGCTAAAGTTCATTTTTATTTTCGTTAGATGCATGGAACGGTTGGTTTCGTTTTTATTTTGTCTCGTTCAACAAAGAATAGTAAACTGAATAGTATATAACGTATCAGTTTCACATCCTTATCCTCGTACTTGTTAATCATACTAGCAAAAGCATACAATACGATGAAATAGGATGATGAAAGGAAATACTTTGACACAAGACGATTTGCTTGACCATCCGTTTGTCATTTCTTCAGTCCAAAGAGCTCCATTTACGAATAGTTCGTATTGTTTTTTTGATTGTTTGACAACTTCTCTGCTAGGCGTTTTGAATAGTTTTGCCTTCTTTTTTACCAACTAATGTCCTTATCTGGCTGACCAGTTGAGGCTATGTTTGATCTTCTAAACCAATCTATCTCATCTCCATCTTTCTCTCTTCTTCACCTGTGCCCTCTTTGAGACTGCATATGCTTCGTCTTCCTAATTTTCTTCTACCTTTTCTGATGTTACGTGACGGGAACAAAAACGAAAGAACAGGGCTTCTTTGTCTTTTTTATAGGCAAAAATGAAATGAATAAGATGGAACTTTGGTTGCTTAAGCAGGCATTTTTTGCTTTGGATTGACGAGATAGCACTGTATGTGTGTAAGGATGAAGATGATCTATCTGATGACAGCTCACTCACACCTCGATAGATTGCGACGAGATAGCAGATATATGAGCATTGCTCACTGAATTACTGTCTGTAAATCTATCAATTATAAGAGATTCTCTTCAACTTCTAATAATCTGGCTTTTTCGTGAAGGAAATTCGTAGAAAAGATGGATGAGAGGAGAAGGAAGGAGGGAGGTAAGCAATGAGACTTCTTTTGTTTTCATCACAGTGCTTCTCTCGTTCGCAACATTCATTTCTTCAAATATTTAAATAAACAAATGTCATTTGTGAATCATTGCAAGAACAGTTTTACGAACGTTTTTTGGACGGTTGACCAGACAAAAACAAGAAAAACTGCTCCTACCACCTCTTGCTACATCAGCCATTACATAACAGTCTCGCAGTAGTTGTTAGAGATCAGTTGTAAGTTGGTTGGTATTGAAGTAGGTTGAATATATATGTATTCAATAGAAAATATTCTCAATCGAATAGATTGAAAATACGTTTTTCTTCTCTTCTGGCCTCTTCTTCATTCTTTCTTCCTCCTCCTCCCCCCCCCCCCCCCTTCACCTTTCACCTCTTCTTGTCCTAATCTCTTGAGTCTCATGCTATTTCAGTCATTCAGTCTCTTTCTCTCTCTGTCTCTCTCTGTATTGTAGTGATGTATTGGCTAACTATATCGTTATTTCGTCGTTTTTGTCATTTCATACCAGCAGCATTGTTGAAAAGCACATATTTTGAAATTATTGATTGAATTATTATTTAAAACTTTATAGTTAAGAATCAGAATTAGCATATATAATATACAAATAGTAAATAGTATAAGAGATTGATATATAGATATTGCTTTCCATCAATTTTTCTCAAATAAGGAAAAAGGTGAGGGAGAAAGGTGGTTTGCATATCCACCGTCTATCCCTGTGATGGCAGTTTGAGACTATTCAAGTAGCATATTAGATATGCTTTCTAGGTTAATATTTCTCTCTTATTATCTCTCAATCTTTTAACTTTCCTGCTTAAGGGCTTCGTTCTTCCCTCACCTTCTCTGTCAATCTCTTAGTCCCGTTCAGTGCTCACCTTCCTCTCTCCTTTTCTCTTTATTGTCTCACATTATTAACGCTCAACAGAACTGTCAATAGTCAAATAGACAGGTAAGATAACTTTCACTTTCTATACTAACTGTCTTCTCTAAATTCTATATTTCTCTCAATGTCTCTTATCTTCTATAACTATTAAATGAGCAATTACTGTACCTGTCGACCATTCTGGGAGAGTGCAAGAAGGAGAGAGATATAGAAGCCCTTCCGCCTCCACACACGCGCTTCTTGACACCTCGTCGACCGGACGTCTGTTTGCTCTTTTTTCCGTCGCCGTTGTCTTCGTCGTTTCAGCAAGCCCTGGTTGAGGTCGTAGTTAGATGAAGAAAAGTAGCCTTAGCTCTTGCTTCGTAGCTTCCGATCTATCGACCGAATCGAACACCAGATGATGAAGACGAAAACGAGAGAAGGAAATTGAGAATGAACTACGTGTAGAGAAAGAAGAAGAGAGAAAGAGATCGTTCTTCTACTATCGTGAAAGCAGCAATAGCTGTGAGACGAGAAGAGAAAAGGAGGGAGGGTACAAGAGATTGTGAGAGCGAAACAGTCTCATAACAAGAAAACGTGACAGAGACAGAGAAAAACTTAGAGAGAGAAATGAGATAGGAAAGGGGAGTACAGCAAACTTCATCAGTTCATCCGCAGCTACCTCTCCCCTCTAACCCCACCCTACAATTGTTCTAAATCTCTCAATCCCAGCTCTCCAGCCAACCTCATTGTCCTCTTCACTGGCTACTGTTGCACTTCTTGAAGGTTTCAAAAACTTTTTTCTTCAATTTTGGTTTTTCTACCTTCAAATTTTGAATTTCAAGTCACATATTCCACGTGAAACATCTTCTTTTTCTATCTGATTTCATAAACTTTGTTAATTCATTCATGGTATTTTTGTATAGGATCAGGCCTCAGCCTTATATTAACTTATGCTTAACTTGACTAAAGAATATTCTACTTTTCTTTTGAATCTTTAGTCAATACAAAATATTAATTTGAAAGCTATATATGTCTTTAACGGTTTTTCTTACTTCTCCTCTCTCCTAAACAATATCCGGCCTCAAGCGCTAAACGACGTCATTTCTTCTTCTCTAAAGTCCTGACCAATTCATTTTCTATTTCCGGCTATGATCACTTGTTTCGTTTCTCTTCGACCTCTTCCTTCTTACTCTCGTTTCTCATCATCATGAACATCATCCTCATCTTCATCGTCTTCACTCTTCTTCCCTCGCTATCGCCGTTGTCGTTGTATTGCTAACTATCCTCATCTGAAACATACCTTAGACGATGTCGTCTTCATAGTCATCAAGGTAGTAAGAAGATTGGTTGTCGTTCATCAGCGTCCACCACCATCTCTCGACACAACACAAATACAATACAATCAGGGCGACAATAGGGTTTGAAACAACGTTCTTACCAGTTTTAAGAAGATATTATATATTCCTGTTTTTCAATCTTTATTTAATATTTCGTTTACTATATGTATAGTTATTTATTTATTTGTCACGAATTTTCTAAATAATATCATTTCTTATTTCTAATTTTCATAAATTTTGACTTGAAATCATTGTCTGCATAGAAAAAGAAACAAAAATTGTCATTTATTGATCAAAAATTACCTTTTTCTTCAATTTATTTTTATCTTTCTCTCTCTCTCATAATCTCTCTCTCTCTCTTTCTCTCTCTCTCATAATCTCTCATTCTCTCTCTTTTCTTATGTCTCCTCCCCCTCTTCCTATTCTTGATCCCCCCTCTATATCAATTTCACCCTTCCAATTCTCTCCCTATTTCATTATTCTCTTTCGTGTTTTTTTGTTGTTTTTATTGAAATTGCTAACTTCTTGAGTTCATATGTGTTAAAGCTGATAAATTTTTCAGCTATGCCCTAGAGCTTACAGACAGAAATTCTACTAATTTATACAACTTTAATGTCCAAGGTAAGATCAGTATAAGAAAAAAATATGTTATTTGAATATTTATCACATTACTCTCTCTCTCTCTCTCTCTCTCTCTCTCTCTCTCTCTCTCTCTCTCTCTCTCTCTCTCTCTCTCTCTTCTTTCTCTCTCCCGCTCTCTCTCTCTCCCGCTCTCTCTTTCTTTCTCTTTCTTTTGGATTATAATCTTGAAATATCTTTCTCCTTCAACTCTATTTTTGTGTTTTTCATTCGAATTTTAACAAAAAATTTATTTAATTTAACACGATTCAATCATCAATTCTGAGCATACGTTTTGAAATTCAATTAGAAAAGGGCAAGGAAATGTCTCTGAAACACGGACTTCAGCTTTAACAGACTTTCTAGCTACGATTAAGTTGATAATTAAGAGGATTAGGACTCGAAAAGAAATTGTATTTCATCGATTTTGAGTCTGGTGTGCCAAGACTCTCAGAAAGTGTTATCGTCTTGTGTTTTCAAATCTTTTTTTGGTTAGAACTCTACTAAACTAATACAACTTAAGTTTTCTGGTTAATAATGCTGAAGTTGAAATCTTCTTTTTTTTCAATTTTAAACAACAATTTTTGTATTATAATGGTTAGCGAAAGTTTTTTTTGTCATAATCTGGACAATTATAGTCAACCTTACTATGACTTTCCGTTTTTAAGATGAGAGATTCTTCTTTTCTATGTTGGAACACGAAATATTTTATTTCTTGTTTTGTGCCAAAAAAAAATCTCTCTGTCTCTCTCTCTCTCTCTGCCTCTCTCTTATCCTTTTTTTTCTTTCTCTCTCTCTCTCTCTGTTTTAATCGAACAGTTATTTCTTTTGTCTTTGTTCTTTAACAAATATCTCTGAGTAATAACTTATTCCGGTTGTCATGAACTGACCCAATGATGCACATGGTTTATCTCAAGTACCGGAAGTGAGTAATGCTGTATGGAAGCTACAATCAAGTGTCTGTACAAGCTCTTAATCAAGCTTATTTAGCCCTTTGATCATGTTTAGAAGATATTTCTCGCATATAGCTTTTGTTCTAATTCTAACAAATTAATTTGATAGATCAAGGAAGAGTAGACACATGAAAGTATTGAATGCTCTTCTGCTTTTGCTTCTTCTTGCTTCTGCTTCAATCGTTTGTTGTTTCATTTTCTAAGATATGGATAACTCATTTACATCTCAAATGATCATTCTTCACAACAATTATTTACTATTATCTGAAAGCGTATCCTGATATTCTCGCATACATTAGTTGTCATCTTCTCTCTCTTTCTCTTTCTCTCTGAGCTCTCTCTCTTTCTCTCTCTATTTTTTTTCTGAGCTCTTTCTTTTTCAATCTGAACCTTTCTATCTTCCTCTCTCTCTATTCATGTCTTGAAATATCCGAGTTTTTTGGTCATTATGTAGCAGTTTATGCTGTCTTTCATGCCTACAATCATTATTTCCTTTTTTCTTCTATTCAATTTTTAGTAGATATTAGTTATACAAACATGAAAGTTTTGAAATTCTTATTGGCTTTTACTAATTTGATTATATAAGATGAACATGTTTAGAAAATGTATCACACATTACCACCTCACTTATCTCTCTCTCTCTCTCTCCCTCTCAAAGTTTTCAAACTTGAAATATATCAAGAGTTTTTATAAACTTCTCGCTCTCTTCATCTATATATATATATAGATTAATACATATATAGATACATTACATGTTATATTTATATATTTTACTTTCTATTTCTTTTTTTTTCTCTCTCTCTCCCTCTCTTCCTCTCTCTTATTCATTCATTCTCTTTCTCTCTTCTTTTTCTATTCTATTTCATCAATATTTTTTGGACCAAAATATCGTTGTGATAATAGTTCGGAAATTATCAGATTTGCAACATTGATTCTATATCTTTTCCAATTTTTTTTTTCAAAAATTTATTGATTTTCAAAGTGATTTAACTAGCCATATATAGCAGAAAACAACATCATTTAGAATATAAGGAATCAAAGGATGAAATTTGAAGAGCAAAAAAAAAGTAGAAGAGATATAGATAGATAGGTGTTGATCGAAAAAAAAAAGGAAAAAAGATATATACATAGAAAGGGAAAGAGAGAGAGGGAGAGTGAGATAGAGAGAAAAAGAGAAAGAGAGAGAGGGGTAGAAAAGGCGTTTTGGTTGGGAGGGAGGGGGGTGGTGAGATGAGAGCGATATGCTGATAGAGAGAATAGCAAGCACAATGTCCAGGGGCATATACTGATACATATTGTTAGCTTAGATGGATTTCTATACTGGATTTCCGCTGCAAATTCGCAAAGTTTGTCTCTTCAAGTTTTTCTTCAAATTTTCTTTCTTTTTTTTAACTTTTTAATTCAACTCTCTGTATCTCTCTTTCTCTTTCTCTTTCTCTCTCTATTCTCTTTTTTTGAAAAAAAAAATAGCAAAGAGAGGGAATTGAGACGAAGCTTCTATACTGATCTGAGTTAAAATGAAAAATGGTATGTTTGGAGAGTTAAATTGATAGAGAGAGAGAGAGAGAGAGAGAGTTGTGTGTAGGGTTGGCTGGGAGTCTGAATAGTACTAGTTGAAATCGACTGAACTGATGGTGTCGTCATCGGTTGTCTCCATCATCAACGACGTCGACAACGACGTCAAACTTCCAATCAAAGTCATTCTGTCTCGTGTTAATGTTAGTCAAAATTCTATTGTAGATCACTCTTAGTTTCCAAAAAAGAAATTTTCTTTCCTTTCTGTTAATAAGATTTTTCGAAAAAAAAAAACATAAATAAGGTGGTGTTCAATTCATTCAACATGTATATATAGATAGATGTTTCTATGTTAATCATATATGATTGAGGAGAGGTTCAAATATATTTATCAGTACAATTCACAATTCATCTGATTTACCTTTCATCAAAACCTTTCTTAAGAACCATTTTTCTTTTCTTTTTTTTTTCTTTTTGTCTCTCAAACTTCTTCTTTTCTCTCATCGTTTTTGTAATACAATTTTACCATTCATCATATAGTCGGAAAGGATGTTATGATTACAAACTTGACGAAATATCGGCTTTGTTATCATGATGTAGTCTTGATCGTCTTGAACCGAATCAAAGAAAAACTTCTCTCTTCCGTTCCTCAGAATCGATCATCTATACATTCAAATCATTCATATATCATCATCATCATCATCAATTTTTCTCGGTTTTTTTTCAAAAAATTTTTATTTTAAAAAAAACGACGCTTTAACTATACATTCTATATAGTTAAAATATAAATATTTAAAATATTAAATTAAAGAATGAAAGAATATAGAAAAATGAATAAATGTTGTATTCAATCAACACAAATCGAAACAAAAAAAAAACGAAGAAAAACCTTTTCTTTCCAGTTTGTAACATTCAATTTTTCAACAAAAAAAAACGAATTTTTGACCTTTAATCATATTGTTATTCAGTAAATTTAATGTTTAATTTTCAGCGAAGTGCAGAAGACATACTAACGCCGTTGAATGCTCAACTTCTGAATTCAGTTATGACTGTAGATTCAGAGGCTAAAAAGGTAATTATCATAGTTATATATATATATTTAATAATAATAATAATATTTATTAAAATATAAAACAATGTTTATAACATGTATACATATTATGCTAATTATTCTCTGTTCTAGTTGGTATAGTTGAAAACAAACTTCCTTTTTTTTTCAAATTTACTAAAAATATTTTAATTTTTTTTTATATTTATCTCTCAAAAGATTATATTTATTATATTTTTTTAATTATTTTATACTATATTCTATACCATATATGTATATATTAGGTTTTTATTAACTAGTCTACCTACACCATCTCTGGTTATCATCCTTAGTACTCATACTCTTACTCCTCCTACCTCGACTGCTTCCTACTCACTACTTCTTCTACTATTTTATTTTTAAATAAAAAAAAAAAGAAAAATTAAATTAAAATGAAATTTATTAGTAATTTGATATATGTAATAATTAAATTTACATGCAAATTTGGCCATATTATCAGCATACATACAATATATGATATAATGAAATAATATTTCTATCATAGTTTTACAATCAATATGTAATATATGATGACCAATAAAGCAAAAAGACAATCATTTTTGAACAGAAAATTGATTCAGAAAACGCTTCTTTAAAGTTTGACAGTTTCTTATTTACAATGTGTTTAGGCCAAGTTAGATCCAGCAGTTCTATTAAACCAGTATTATACGCAGATGAATGCTACAGCCCACTTGCTTACCGGACCACCATTAGCTCAAATCACTCAGGTATGTGTATGTTTCAGTCAGATATGAAATGATTATATTATGAAATAGTATTATTATAATAGAATGAGAATAAACATAAAATAATATATAAGAGATAGAGAGAAAGAGGGAGAGATAGAGAGAGATGTAAGATTATTATTAGCTACTATGTCCCTTATTATAATCGTTTTTCTTTACTTAACTAAAGCAAGTTTATGAAATATTTGGATTCATGATATGGTCTAGCATGACCAATGTTTCAATTCTCACGCATTTTCCAAGTTATGTCGCTATATTCAGTTCAAATTTTACAAAAGAAAAATGCATTTTAGATCATAAAACCGATAAAAATTATAAAAAAAATGGATTTAAAAGATATTTCGCAGAGTTTTTACCATCTTTTGATCATTAGAAAATGTATGTGATCAAACGTTTATATCGATACGAATACGAACGCTTTCTCTCTTTTTTTTTTTAAAAATTGACGTTTAGCGCTCACGCTCTCGTTTACCACGCCAATAGTGCGTTTTACGTGAAATTTGCATTTTCACGAAAATGTAGCAAAGATGAACGGTCGTATGCAAGTTTTCACGTATATTAACATCAAAGTTTGATAGCAATTTTGATCAAAACACGGTTTTGGTTCATGAAAGATGTTTGAAAAAGCTTGATTCAGAACGTACCATGTGGTCAAACTACTGCTGGTTCAACTATGCAATCATCAAATGGTTCAAATAATACTACAGTATCACGAGTAGTTCATATTAGGTAAGAGATACATATACGTATGTTTTATTCATATACTATATAAATTATTTAATTACTTATTAAACACTTATAGTATTTCTTTCTTTCTTTTATTATGTTTATTATTATTATTATTATTATTTTGTTTTGTTTTCTTGTTGTTGTTATTCAAAAAACACATTTGTAGAAATATTCCTCTTGATATGGCTGATGTACAGCTTCTACAGCTGTGTGCTCCATATGGTTCTATTGGAAATTATATGATGCTCAAAGGCAAAAGCCAGGTGAATAAGAAAGATTATTGCATAGAAACATAATCGATATACTATTGAAGGCATTTGTTGAATTTGAAGATGAAAGTGCAGCTCAGGGATTTGTTGCCGCAATGACAGCTATACCAGTACAGGTGCGTGAAAACGTAGAATAGGCGAATTCAGACAGACTCGTACGAGTCTGTATGCCAATCTATTTGACTTTTAATGTTTTTTTTTATTTAAATGCATTGTTAACTTGTTTCTTAAGATCCGTGGACAAACTATATTTTGTCAGTTTAGCAAACATCAAGAATTAAAAATGGATAAAGAAAAGAAACGGGAAATTAGTGGCGAGGAGGTTAGTTCATTTAATGCATTTTCGGGTGAAAAAGTTGAGAATAAGTTGAAAAATAAGTTGCTTTGGATAATAATTTAATTGGTAATTGTATGATGTTATACATACTCATATGTGGGAATTAGATGAACTTAATAGAAGGCAATGTCTATTATATAATCACATGAGAAGGTGTTGGTTGTTCTTATTACATACTTACATACTCACAAAATCTAAAAATATATAGAAATATTTGAAATGAAGGTGGGCTGTTTGTAGACTTAAAAATTTGAGGAAAAAAGATGAATTTGAAGTCAAAAAACAAAACTGAATGAAGAGAAATGAGACGGCCCACACAAATAGGAATCGAAAAAGGAAAAGTGACTGGCACTCAAGAACATTCATTGAGGTTGAAAACCCAAGAGGCTTTCAGGGTAGAGAGTAGAAGCTAGAAAGGGAGAGAGAAGGGGAGCAAATTGACGAGAGTGTTGGGTAGATGAAACCAAAGGCAGAGGTAGACTTGAAGAATCTAGGATAAAGCATTGTTTACTTCGGATTTTCGTTTCTGACCTCATGGATTTAAAGCTGTTTATGGAAAGCTGGCTATTTTTCGTCAGCCACCACACAATGCTCTCCATGATTCGCTGTCTAATTCTCAAATCGCCAGCGTATTTCTTCTATTCTCTCTCCTTTCTGTCCTTCTATCTTTCCATTTTTCCTCTTTATTATGGCATCATTCTGTGCTACCTCTACTACAACACATTGTTCTTCGTATTTAAATCTCTTTCTGCGTTTGTCTCTACTAGACTTGGCCTCTGGACACATTTTAATAATTAATCTGGCACTCAGCCACAAAAACCCTAACCAACCAATGGTCTCAAATGGATGAGAAGAAAGACAGAATACGCCATATTACCAACTTCTCTCGATCCTCATGCTCTCATGAAAATCCGTAAATCATAATCATCACCATCATTATGCTGCCGTCAGATGTACACAATGAACCTGATATGCGCTTTAGCAATCATTTTGGCTTCATGTCATGCATTTGTTAGAAAACTTAAAAGAGTTTCGTTACCATTTTCTCAGCATATCACCTATATACGTAAAGCTGTTTTGTATCTTTTTCTCTTCTCCTGTATTCTCATTTCTCTCTGAACCTTTTTTTGTCTACATTTTCCCATTTGTAAGCATCTATTCTCATATGCTTTTCATATATTTCTGACCACAAACACCCTCCCCTCCCCTCCCTCTCTTCACCACTACCACCACCACCACCACCACCACCACCGTTTAATATAAATGTATTTTAGCTTTATATATCGATATATATATATATATATATATATTAGTAGAATTTTATCTCAGATATTTTTGCCTATATATTAATTTATTAGAATAGATTATATACTTCAAATCCTGCTAATCATCTATTACTCTTCTTTCATTATTTGTACTTCAAATACATAATATACACATACACATTTTGTGTTGGTTGTATATGTATGTGTGTTCGTATTTAAATTTCCTAAAACAGAGATGACAACATTACATTCTGATGGCAGTCGTCGTTGTCGTCGTCGTCATAGCTTGTTGCCTGATCTTCGAAATTGGATCCATACCAGGCATGAAGAAAGGCAAAGTTGTTCATCTGGCGTTTTACATTTCTTTTCTACGAACCAACTAAACCCTCCCCTCTCTCTACATCACCACACCACCACTTTCTGTGTTTCCATCATGATCCTATTCATGAACTAAACACGACTTTCATTAATCTTTTTTTTGTATTTTCAAACATTCATCTTGTTTATTGTCTTCATCTTATATGTTTTCACTATCCAAGTTTTTTATTTCTTACTAATGAAAGTCTAATTTTGAATTGTCATCAATGACAATATCGAAAATTGAACCTCCACTTCAGCATCTTAACTTGAAACTCTTGTTGTTCTAATCTTCTCTCTCTCTCTCTCTCTCTCTCTCTCTCTCTCTCTCTCTTATACACGTTTTCCACTCTAGCTTTCTTTCCCTCTTTCTCCCCCTCTCTATCTCTTTCAAAATACGTGTCTTCATCCAAGTTTTTGCAAGTTGCTTATACTCACAAAAGCTCTGAAATCGTTCTTTGTTCCTGCCAATGTTTCCTGCTGCCTTTCATAATAGAACGAAATTGAAACGAACGATGTTGTAGCTGGTACATACTTCAAGCTAAAAAAGAAAAAAAACGTGGTACCTTTCATTGAATTTCATTGTTGATGGCCACCCCGTCCAAAATTGTCTCTTTCCCATCCTTTTTTTCTTTTTGCCTCCCAGCTCATTTCCCTATTTTCATAATCTGATGACTAACACTGTAGAATATGCTTGAAATCTTTTATAATTTTTCAAATAAAGTCTAAGCTTATAGAAAGGCAATGAATCGAGTTCGAGCTAGCATAATGATGTTATTTCTTTCTTGTCTATGAGATGATACTTGCGATAACATCATCATAACTACTTCTCAGCCTTTTTTGTTTTCGTTTTTTTCAACAAAAAATTAAAACAAATGAGCTGAATAATGAGTTTGTAACTATCTATCTTTCAAGTTATCTTGAGAATTAATGGTACTAGCCTGAATGATACTGCCCACTTGCATGCATCTCATTGACAACCTTTCCTCATTGTTCTTCTACGCTGTTTCATGAATTATGCGTATTAGACTATTTTCTTCTCAATAACAGTTAAACTATATATATAATAAAGAATCAATGGTTATACTACATATATAAATATATGAAATGTATTATTTTGAAAAAAATTGTCTTTTTGTCCTTAAAATATCAAAGTCTATCTCTTCCGGCTGGCTCGTTTTTTTGCAAACATCCCCCCCGCCCGCGTTCGTCGGTATTCTCTTTCTCTCTCTCTCTCTCTTTCTCTCTCTCTCTCTCTCTCTCTCTCTCTCTCTCTCTCTATCTATCTATCTATCTATCTAACTTTTTCTTGAAATTCTTTTATTCTCTCTTTATGATATTCATCTTAATTCTCTCTTATATATTTCATTCAATCATACCACTCATGCACATATGTACATAGTAGGAGACTGTGAATACTCTCTTCGTTTCTTTCGTGATCATCAAAAATTCTTCTTCAGACTTCTGAATAGCTTTGGAAATTATAAATATATAGAGAGAATGATTTCACAAAAACGTCGTGCGAATGTGAAATTTCTTTTCTCAGCTACTACTAGCAATTCCCAGATCGCCCTGATTTATTGAGAGAGCGAGAACTATCCACTGAACCATCAGCTTCATACATGTTTCTCTCTCTCTCTCTTTCTCTCTCTCTCTCTCTCTCTCTCTCTCTCCCTCTCTCTCTCTCCCTCTCTCTATCTCTCTCTCTATCTCTCTCTCTCTTACTCTTACTCTCTCTCTCTCTCTCTCTTTCTCTCTCCCTCTCTCTCGTAATGCTGTAAGCCTAAATGCTATAAGCTCTTTATCACATATCAGCTTTTCTATATTGGATATGAAATACATCAGTTCATATCAACGAGCTTTCAAGCTACATTGGGAGTAACTTACTTAGAAATGATGAATATCTATTGAAATGATTGAGGCTATTTATTCGAAATTCAAATGTTCAAACTGAGACATTCAGCATAATCTCTAACAGCTGCTTGCCAACAGATTTTTTTCAATCCAATCCAATCGAGATTTCACAGATTTTTGAATATTTTTTTCAATCTATTTCAAGTTACATCTTTCACGGAAAGATGCAATTCGTATGTCGGCTTGCTGTTTCCCACATACACAGGCATTGATGATGAATTTTCATTTGACCGCTTCATTTAGCTTTCGAACAGTTATCTCTTCTCATCTTTCGTCTTCGACCCTTTTCTCTTTTTTCCCTCAAAACATGTAATGAAGGCAGCTTTTAGTAATCCCAACATCTTCATGAGCTCTTTTTTTGGCTTTCCTTTAATTCTTCCGGATTAATCTTTCAGTTATGTACTGAATTTGCAGTTTTTTTGGCATCCGTCTGCAACAGAAAACCGGAGATCCCTTGTATATTTCGAATTAAAACTTACATAGTCTTCAGTTCCTACTTAGACGAAAATACATTTTGATTGGATCTCGAGGAATCCTTGACGTTATTGCATCTCTTTCATTCTTCTATTTCTATATATTACCCGAGGGCACATCTGGTTATAATGAAGTTATAGTAAAGGCTTTGCTTATCTTCTTCGTTACTCTTCAAAACCTCTCTTCTTTCTTTGCATACAGATAGAGAGATAGAAGAGAGAGAAGAGAAAGAATCATTTCATTTTCATTCAATCTGCTCTCATGTGCTTGGTTCTCTTATTTAGGACGAACATGAAACAACCTTTGAGAGTAAAAGATTGTAAACGAGAAAAGGATGAGAAGAAGAAAGAGAAAGATACAGAGAGAGAGAGAGAATTAGAAAGAGAGAGAATCAGAATGAGAAAATGATTTTAAGATTCTCTACAGCAGACGGCAATGACTATATGAGATGTATGTTATTGTTCTAACCTCTTTTAATCGAAAACCACCTCTACCAGCTTGTTCGTCCTTCTCTCTCTCTCTCTTTTCTCTCTCCCTCTTATGCTCTCTATGACCATTTGCTTGCTACTCATTTACATGAAAATCTGCTTTTGCCATATTTGTATGATGAGCACAGCACAAAAGGCTAAGATAATTTCATATGTATGTACATATGTAGAAAAGCTTGAATTGAGGCAATATACTTCGAAAGACTAGGAAATAAACATTTGGAAGAGAGAGAGAGAGCATATCTTACAGGTTTTCATGTATAATTGTCCTTCTCACTTCGTTAGCAATGAATTCCTTTGCTCTCTCTCTCTCTCTCTCTCTCTCTCTCTCTCTCTCTCTTTTTCTTCTCTATGTTTTTTTAAAGTCCTCCTTTGGTTCTTCTTCATTTTCATACGTCTTAAGGTTTTGTGTCTCAAACGCATTAGCTACCAAGCTGTTGTGTTCCCCTCTATCTCTTTTTCTCTCTGTTCCACCTTTCCCTCTATCTCTCTCTCTCTATATCCTTTCTTTTTCGACGTCTGCCATCTTGAGATGGTAACAAAAGCTGTTGACTAATGTGCCATTTTCCTATGGAAATCGTAGGACATTTTAAAGATTTCATACAATCTTTTTTGGAAGCAATTAATGTTTTTGGAATTTGCTTCCAAACTAAGTAAATGAGCTGAAAATCAAGTATGCACTAACTATACCATATAGTTAGTTAATTATTGAAATATCATACTCATCCTATTTAAAGGATGTTGTTTAATCTCTGATATCCGTCATATCCATTTCAACTCATTCACAAACTTTTCATATTGACAACTTTTTTTTTGAAATTTACGTATCTCATGTTATATGAATGTGTGAACATTGAAAATTCAGATGAAAAATCTTTAAAATGACCATGAAGAATTGCAGACGACGTCTATATAACCAAGGCTATTCGAATTATCCTTCTGTCTGGTCCTTTTCATTATTGAGATTGAAGTTAGCAATCCATCTGATTATTCAGTCGGTGTATATGTAGACGTACATGTACATTCTATATGTTCATGTATCTTCATTTTCCGAACACATATATGTAGATGATGCTCTCAGACACCATTCATTCATGCACAACGAACATCCTGTATCTGACAACCTCTAGTGCTTACATTGTACTGCTGAAAGCTGTTCAAACTACAATCCCATAATTCTAACTATATGTATATTATGCTCAGCTTTTCTACTAAGTCTTGTTTGAACATTTGACTATTTTAAAATAGATTATAGTCATTGAATACCAGACTTAAACAAGAGAATTTAACAACAAATTATCCAGTTATTTTCTCTCTCTCTCTCTCTCTCTCTCTCTCTCTCTCTCTCTCTCTCTCTCTCTCTCTCTCTTTCTTTCTACTTACCTTCTCGCTCTCTCTCTAAATCTTTGGGATGACCCTTGAATAGCTAAATGCTGAATATGTATCTTCAGTAAAACAGAGGAAGAGAGACCATCGATGTCGTCGTCGATTCGACCACAACTCATTGATCCGTCCTGTCAGTTGTCTGTCAGATAATTCGTTTTGTCCACTTCAACAACTACTTTGACAGCAAAGCAATAATGACGCAATATTGCTACTGAGACTTAATTTAGAAATGTCATGTGTATATATATATCAGGACAATAATAATTATATTAATTAAAAGCTAAATATCTAAGACTAATGAAAGTAATATGACACTTCTGCCTTTCAATCTCATCATCATCATCTTGTACATATTGTCTTCGGTCCTCTCCTGCTTTTCCTCTTTAGTATTCTCCTTTCATCTTGCTCATCTCCTTTCTCTCTTTATTTCCCATTTCTCTCTCTCTCTCTCTCTCTCTCTCTCTCTCTCTCTCTCTTTGTGTTTCTCTCCTTTTCCGATTTCCCTCCTTAGATGCTCAAACTTCATCTTATTCAAGTTTTATCAGAATTATAGATATCACATGCAAAATGAGAAATGTGAGCGAGTATAGCATTCAGTAAAACCTCGCTACTCTTGTCTTAGCCATTAACATGACATCATTCTACATAAATTTCATATTTCATTCTATCACCAGTAACATGCTTCTCTTAGCTCATCATCATCTGAATATTTCATTTCTTTGAAAATTTTCTATCAAATCAGATATGTAGATAGACTGTCCTCAGCAAGTTCAATTCACAACGTTCCTTTCATGAAATACACTTCTGTATTCGTTCATTCTTTACAAATCTCTCTCTCTCTCTCTCTCTCTCTCTCTCTCTCTTATAGTCTTATTCTTCTTTGTATGTTCTATGTTACTCTCTGCTATTGTTCTTGCAATCTATTTAATTGCCTTTAATGCTCTTCTCTCGATTACGGTAAAGCCTATATAGCTTTAGCTTTTTCCACAAGAATTTTACGCATTACCCGCTTAATTAATCTGAGTGCTTAACGCCTAAATTCACTATTGAAAATAGGCATTTGGCAACGCGATCGCTAGTATAATCAGATTACACATCATGAACTTGCAACTTTCAATACATTCACTCAAAAAATGAACAACGAGAGAGAGAATATACATTCTCTCTTTATACTATTGTACGTAGTTTACTCATGAATCTCTTGACTGTGTTGATTTCAAAACAACCGCCCTTCTAGTGCTGAGAACTTAAAATGAAATAATTAGTGATCATGTAAATCACGTGATTAGTTCACGTAAATATACTTAATTATGCTAATTATGTTATTTTTGATGAAAATAGTTTATTGAAACTTCTAAACTATTGTTTGCTACTATTCTTTTCATATTTTTGAATAACTCTGAAATGAAAAAAATGAAAAGTTCGTGCTGATGTGTGAGTGTCAGTGCCGCAAAGTAGACTTGCCCTTAGCCCGATTGAATGACTATACTGCGACTGAGACATGACGGCGACACCGAGTGAAAAGCCCATCGGCATGTCATCCCAACTTTGTGTGCATCTGATGCTGCATCAGACGTCGAATGAGCTTTCAGCTAAGCTCACACAGTTGTATCTGCATAGATGTATGTATGTATTATATACACATATCTAAAACGTATGTATCTCATCTCATCTTCTATACATCAAACATGTTATCTTATATCCCCACCTCAACTAATGAAACTTCTTTTCTCTTTTTAATATATTTGTCCGTATATAGCTTTGAACGTCTGCTTAGCGATCAAGCCCAACAGACCCCTGCCTATGCAAAAGGCTCTGAGCTTAATTGAGAATATTAATGACAGCGCTGACGGCTTTTACTTCTGCCCATGGGACAGATAGCTGTTGGCAGTTGGGCCATTTAGATGACACGAAATATCATTTGGTATTAGGAGAATCGCAGAAGATGGCATAGTGTAGCCATATAGCTTCCTCACCTTATATGGAGGCCAGATATGAAATTCCGGTCCATCTGCCTCCTCCTTCTTCTTCCCTTCCTCTTCATTCTTCTTTTCCTTCTTGTCCTCGTGCAATCTCTCCATATTGCGGTTTTGGCCTGCTTGTCTCCCTCCATTCTTCCATCCCCCTTCTCTCTCTGTCTGTTCATTTTTTCCGTTGGTTGAGCTTCCAAGAGTCTCATCTCATCTATTTCATTGCAAGCCATTTTCTCAATCTACTAATATAGTTGAAAGATTTGTATTTGATATGAAATTAATTAAAAGATTTTCCATAGTTCATTATTCCATCTTTTCCCATTTTCCATAAAACTTGCAAGGAAGTCAAAAGAAATGAGAAAAAAAAAAGATGAAAAAAGACTAATGTTTCTTCTTTTCTTCCTTATTCTCCATAATTTGTGGTTATTCTCAATTGATACATTTGTACTGATTATCATCAAGTCACCATAAAAGTATCTAACTATATTGGCTTTGAATATTTTATATTTATTTTTAAAATTATAATTTATATGAAATATAGATAGATAGATACTATAATATTTCTTATATATTTCTTTATTTTCAGTTTTTATCGTTTTTAAAACAATAAAAATGGAAAAAAAATTATAAGAATAACATAGTTATACGTTTGTCAAAAATCGTAAAAAAGAAGCCAAGTAACGTATACGTATAAGGGTATTTTTCTCTCTCTCTCTACTTATCTCTCTCTCTCTCTCTCTTTCTATTAAAATAGAAAGATAGAGAGAAAATCCTATTTACATGAAGTTTCATCCATAAATTCTTCAATTAATTCATTCCGAAGAAGGAAGTCCAGAAAGAAAGAAAGATATAACTCAAGAATGATGAAGGCAGAAGCACTATGATGCACCATCATTCAGCTACATCATCTAACTCAGAGTATCTATTCTATATATACATATAGTATATAGTATATATCAAGAAAAATACATTATTTGGATCATCATTTTCATCATTTTTTAGAAGAAAAAAAATTTATAATCAACATAAATTATCTTGTACATGTATAATATTTTCATGAATTTAGAAAATAGCGATCTATGCATGTATGTAGATAGAAATAGAAAATAAATTAAATTTTATACTTATAATATAGAATAAATTATATATTTTTATATTTTCTTTATCAATATCATAGCTTGTAGCATAATAACCACTTTGTATTCCATCATTTCTCAATATCACATTCAAAACTTTGTCGTCTGTCTACATGGCTATGTATGTCTGTGTTTATTTCCTTTTTCAAAAAAAAAACTTTCTTTCAACTTCAGTTGTGTTTTTTTTGTTTGAAAGATTTTTGTATAGAATATAGTTAATACGATAACTCTCAACAACATTCGATCTCATAACCTCTTGCTCTCTCTCTCTCTCTCTCTCTCTCTCTCTCTCTCTCTCTCTCTCTCTCTCTCTTCCTGTATCTTTCATCTCTCCAGAACGCAAAAGAACATAGGCTTACAGTCGGTATGCTTTACCGAACTTTAATATAGCTCAGAACTTAAAAAGAAGGCAACATCAACCGATGCTTCTTCAATCTCTCATATCATTCACAGACTTTATTTGAAATAATTTCAACTTCGATATGATATGTATTCGATCATGTTTAAAATATTTTGCAAATATCTGTCGATTTTGTTAAATTTTTTGAGCAAAAAATTTAAAAGAAAAAAAGGAATAAATTTCGTAGATAGACAAATATCTGGACATTCATACACTCAGCTGAATAAATATCATAAAAATACCTGTTTGTTATATTATATATTACAATCATATCATAACGACCTTTTACTGAGCTTACAGTTATATTCAATGAGAGTATCCATGCTTAACCGTCTTCAAACGTCATTATAAGATTTCTATATCTTATTGTATTATGAATAATCTATAATGCTTCATATGTTGCTTCTTAGCTTTCCAAAACACCAGATGATTTCAGTCCCTCTTAGCTCCACCCATCCTGCTCAATGAAATGCTCTGCATTTCATGTGGTTCTAGTCATCAACTATCATCTTCCATGTCTCTAAATTCGTATTTCGTTTTCTATAATTTCAGATATTGTTTATGTCATAGCTTTTTTACCCCCTCCCCCTCCTTTCTCTCTCTCTCTCCCTCTCGCTCTCTCTATCTATCTTTTCGTGCTATCTTAACTCTCTGAGGCTTTCGACGGCTACCTCCTTCTCTCTATATACCCTTTTCTACTCCCTTCGACGACGTTGTCGTGGCATTGGCCATCGATGGTTGGTGTATGTTTTCGTCAGCCGGTTTCATGTGTGCTTCAGTATCAAGACTGAAATAGCCAGATAAAAAACGTCCAAGTAAACAAGAGTTTCATATGCTTTCTCTATCTATCCGTTCTTCCTCTCAATCATCCTTTTGCTCTCTCTTCTCTCCTCTTGTTGATCTGTTCTCCTTTCAACTTCATCACCTTTATCTGGCTATTCAACCGTTCATCTCTTATTCTGATAACTGAATAGTCGCAAACACATCTGATCTTCGATTTCTGTCAAACGGTACAGCTCTCCACATAATTGTCGTCGTTAGCTTTGATATTGAAAAACAATGCTTCTGTCGGTGATCATAGAGTCTTATATCAACCTGTATTCATGTATCAACTTCCCTCTCTATGTATCTCTCTCTCTCTCTCTCTCTCTCTCTCTCTCTCTCTCTCTCTCTCTCTCTCTCTCTCCTAATAGAACTCTCACAAGAAATGACGCTCCAATCGACTACTCATCCGGTTAATTAGCTACATACCAGTTATTTCTGCGTCGTCGAACTCTCAGGAAATTTGCTGTCTCAACGACCGCAATTGAAATCGTAGTCACTGAGCTTGAAGCACAATGTTTAAGCTCCGCCTATTTTAATTTTTTTTGTCGCCTCCACACGAAGTATACAAGGTTTAAGCTTAATTTACGTTCTATGTGGGTTGTGCAGTAGAAGCATAAAATCCTTTTGTGTCTTTTCCTTCATTTCACTTCCTTCTACTTCATCTGTGTTTCCATTACTATCATTCGCTTCTCTCTCTCCCCCCCCCTCTCTCTCTCTCTCTCTCTCTCTCTCTCTCTCTCTCTCTCTCTCTCTCTCCTTTTCTCTCTCTCTCTATTTTTATCACATATAATACATTTGTATAGAGACACGAGAGTTCTGAATACCAAAATTGATTATAAATTGAAGTAAAAGAAAAAGAGACAAATTGAGCTTAAAACAGAGAAAGCTTTAGAAAGGGAGGTAAAGAGAGAGGTAAAGAGAGGTGAATAGAAGGTAAAATGAGATAACATTATGCTCATTGTTATTCATCATTTATTGCAAAATATCACTAATTATACTTCATTTCCTCTATACGAATAGCATTATCTGTGTTCTTCTATATGAAAATCAGCTTTATTTTCAATTTTTTCTCTCCAATAGTTTATGTACTATTGGCACGAAATACGAACAGCTTATCAGAATATGTTGTGTTTATGATCTACAATGACATCTAATCCAAATTGGTTCCTCTTATTTTAGATATTCACATACATACCATAAGTTATATTTCATCCAATTACTATTAACTCGTTACATCAGCATGATAAGCCTTTTTAAGCTTTATGAAAGCTTTTTTACTTCCGCTTGAAACATATAGTTAACTCTAACTATATGGATATTTCCGGAAATTTCAATCGACATAGTTGGATAATTCATAAAATGACTTTAATATTCATATAAACTTCATTTTAATACGTTAAATGAAATAATTAAATTAGAAGAGATATTAGACAGCTGGAAATGAAAGAGCACCTGTCAAATCAAGATTCTTCTGAATCTCCCCCCCCCTCCTTCTCTCCACTTCTATCCACTTCTCTTCATGTTGCTGCTTGGTGCTTGGCACGTCAGACTTATAACCTTCTTCTACTTCTCTTCGCATTTCATTTTTTGGATTCTAGGTTTTCATAGATCACATATCTGTTTTCATAATCAGCATAACTAACATAGAACGTCAAGAGAGATGAGTAAAGCAAGTTGCTGCGGTATGAGCTCAGCATCAGCGACGGCCGTGTGAGATTCCCTCGTTTCCTTATACGGATGAATGATTCCAGGCTTTGAAAAGGTCTGAAGAGCGGAAGAGACAATCTCACTTCTTCACATGATCTCTCGCTAGCTTCCAATGACCACAATAAAATTGTAAATGAGGATGATTGAGAAGCTGAGCTATATGGAACGTATGCTACTGACTCTTCTCTCTCTCTCTCTCTCTCTCTCTCTCTCTCTCTCTCTCTCTCTCTCTCTCTCTCTCTCTCTCTCTCTCTCTCTCTCTCTTCATTTTCTACATCGCCTCTAGATCTCTTCTCATCTGAATGGTTCTTGCTGTCTCCAACCACCTATCGCATGTTCTCAACAATCGACTGCCTTGACTTATTCAAGAATCAAAAAAAAAAAGATTTTGAATTCATCAGAAGCTTATTTCAATTTTTTTTATTCTTTCCTATGTGGAATCAATTTGTAATTGTCTATCGGATGTTTATGAGTATTTTGTCCGCGTCGGCTTGCAACGTAGATATGCCGCTGCTTCATCGTCATCATGCTCATCATCCTCTTCCTCACTATCTCCATCATCGTCGTCATCAGTTGCAGCTGGAAGCTCACAACTCATTCTAGGTTTTATCTCCATAAACGTCTAATCGTTATCTCTTCTACCCTCATTACCTCTACATCCTTTTCCTACATTTTTCATATTCGTTTCAATGACAAATGACGATGCACACTGAATTAAATGTAGACGTTGGCCATTATTGATGTCTCATCCTGCTCATCTTCATCATCATAATCATCCTCGTCGTCGTCGTGGCTGCCGACATGCAGCAGTGAGCATGCCATGGCTAGTGTGGCCGCTGCTGCTGCTGCTGCTGCTACTGCGCCTTCACTGCTAGTGCTACTGCTGCTGCTGCCGTGACTGTCGCTCGTCGTCGTTGTCAGGCACAACAAAGAATTCGAAATTTCATCACCAATTAGCTTTGTGGCCAGTCATTTGGTCAACAGACAGCTGGCGATATGGCTCTTGTTGCTTTAGCTCATTTTCATATTGCTGTGAATATATTTTTGTTTTGTTTTTTGGAAATTATCGTTTTTTTTTTCCATTTGGCGTCCTTCTATCTGGCTATCTCTGTTTCACCTTGTATAGTATGAAGTCGATGTGTAGTGAGAATGAGAAGTATGTGCTTTTCTCCGACCTCAAATCAGAATTAATGAGAGAAATCGCATTCAGTAGTTTGAAGTACTTCAGGAGCACACGAATAAGCTTCAAGTTGTATTGAAAAATGTTTGTTGTTTGAACAAACTTTGTCAAAATTATCATTTTGGATGTGAATGTATACGTCTCTGTCGTTTCTTCGCACTTCTAATATTGTTCTTGATACTTCTCATTCAAATAATATATAATATTAAACTTTAACTATATGTATATAGTTTACTAAAATATTATATTATACTATTGGTACATCTATTTTTACTTTTTCAGCTCATTTTCATTAGCTATTCTGTATTTCGTTAAAGCTTGATTGAACAACATATTCAATTTGAGCAGGTGAAGCAAGACGATCCATATACATATCTCTATGTGTATGTTCTTACATGTTCAAATTGTTCTCAGCTTTTTGCCTTCTTTCCTCTTTTAATTTGATTCTCAGTTTCATTTCTTCTTTTATCGTTCACCCTCTATGCCCAATCAAGCATATCACGTGTTTTCACGTTACAGCATCAGATACACCATTGATTATCTATATCCGGTTGATATGCTGTGCTCAGTTTATAATCAATTATAACACTCTTTATCAATCCGTTGTTGACGTCGTCATTGTCGTATTCATCAACGTCGTTGTCGTCGTCGTCGTCGTTATCGCTATCGCCCTCCTTGTGATCATCTACGTCTCGTTCTCTTTTTTTTTTCAAAAATTATTTTCTAAAAATAACATAATGTCGTTTATACTTATCTAGTCAAGCTGCACACACACACACATACACACACACACACCTAACACCTTATTATGAGTCAGGATAAAATCGGATGATCATTTCACGCTACACCACACATTTCGATGATGCTTGCATCGTCGTCGTCGTTGTCGTTCATGTTGAGCCAACACAGCAGCAGTTAGCAATAGCAGTAGCATCATTGCTGTTATTTTGCTGTCGTCGATATGGAAGCTAATGTCAAGCCGAAGCTCTCAGCTGGTTCAGTCAGCGCTTGAGAGCTTCAGCCCGTTCAATTGGTGACATTGAAACAGAGATGCAACATCAATTCATTCTGTCATCGCCAATAAATGAAACGAAGCTTTCGTGTCGAACGAGAGGTATTTTGTTGCCAATATTATGGCGAAACTGCTCTTTTATCTTATTATTATTATTATTATTATTCTAATTATGCAAATTATAGATTAGAATAATAATTTTGAATATACTAAAGCCAACGTATACATGAAAATGCATCTCCCACCTGGTGTGTATAGCCGTTTTCTCTCTCCCTTTCTCTCTCTCTCCCTTTCTCTCTCTCTCTCTCTCTCTCTCTCTCTCTCTTTCTCTCTCTCTTACTCTCTCTCTCTATCCTTTCTCAATGCAAACCATGTATAGGAGACTTGAATACTTTTTCGTTGACTCTATCTTTCTTCACGTTCACGTACATGACATCACGTGAAATGCCACGTATAGCCTCATATTGGTGTCTGCTGATGTTTTATTTTCAACGTAAAATAACAAAGTAAGCGGTTGCATTCATTCGCTACTTATTCTCGACTGAGAGAGGCAAACGAGGGCAAGCAAGGGTAAAAGCGAAGTAGCATAGTCAGTCACTCAGTCAGTCAACTCTCACTGTTTATTTATTCATTTACTTTAGTACTAATTTCCTTTAGTTTAAGTATAATTTTAGTAATAATTTATTCCATATTATTAACTACATTTCCACTAACTTAATACTAGTTATATTATATATTTAATTAATCATAGAAAATTATGCATTCTATACTGCAGTTCGAAATCGCTTGACTGAAGTTCATTCAGTTTTGCAATATAAGCAGAAGACAAGAGATAGATAAACGAGAACGTATGAACAAAGCCTTCAACGAAGTCTGAATCTATCATCAACTCTCTACTTTCTATGATATTCCCTTTCTAGAAAAAAAAAGAGGAGAAAAGAGAAAAGTAAAGTGTAAAATGAGCAAATTCAACTTTCAATTTTCATTTTTTTCATCAAATGTGTTGTTTTTTTGTCTTCCTCCTTAATCTTTTCTTGGGTTCTTCTTTCTTTTTTTCAGCTTTTATCTCTTATTTCCTTTTTATTCACAAATATTCCTTGTTCTGCCTTGTCTATTTCTATCTTTAATTTGGTTCCTCGCTCACCTAGTCATTTGCCTTCATCTCTCTCTCTCTCTCTCTCTCTCTCTCTCTCTCTCTCTCTCTTTCTCTCCCTCCTTATATCTTTATATCATCAATTCTTTCCCTTTTTCTCTGTGTTCCAAAGCTAAATGTGCATTTCATTTAGCTTAAGAGGTGAATATTCGCGATATTTGGACATATACTTATATTGAAAATGACGCTGAAAATAGGAAAAATGCACACAGTCAAAGAGACATTAATACGTGTTGCTGCTGTTGGCTGAGCACCCCTTCAGACCTTTTATATGAGCTCTTTTTATTCTCATCGAGCCTCCTTCTCTCCCTCCGTCATATTCAGCTTAATCTTTATTTTTTTCTAAAATTTACCTTTATTCTCTTTTTCTATAATAATCTTTCTCACCTCTTACTATTCCACGTAAAGCTAGTTGCCCTCTCAGGCTTTGCTCGTGCAAGTCAAAGCTCTATCTCTCTATCTCTATTTCTCTTTCTGTCTCTCTCACACTCTCACTCCTTTAGCTGTTATGCGTTCAATTTGAAACCTTACGCTGTATCTCTCCTTCGCATTTTCTATATATCCATGCTCATAGTCTCATTAGTTGATATCACCCTCAGGACATATAGAGCCCTCTGGCCACATTAGGCAGAGAGATCACATCCGTCCGTCTCTCTTAAATGTGATGTACATATATATTTTTTTAAAATTTATTATCTCTCTCTATCTCTCTCTCTGTTTTACTTTCTCTCCAAACTAACTATGTATATATTTATCAGTCAATAAAACAGAGTAACACTTCATCTAATTCATATGTTTAGTTTATTATTTTTTATTCATTCTTCTAATGAAGCTCATATCCCCCTTTCTTTCAAAAAAATAAGAAAGTTTGAATTCCCTCTCGCCCCTTTATCTTTCTCTTTCTCTCTCTGTTCATCAACAAAGCCCCCCAGCTACCCTGCTTTCATGCTTTATCAGAATATGCTGGATTAAGATACTGGCTGATAGTATGTAATCCAATCAAAGCATATGCTTCTTCTCATTCATTCTGCATTCAATATAATTATCGAATTAGATCAAATGTCAGCTATTTTCTTTATTTTCTTTCAATTTTTCAACAACTACTTTTCGTTTTCTCTTCAAATATCCAGCAGACCATGACAGAGACGGAAAAGAGAGAGAGAGAGAGAGAGAGAGAGAGAGAGAGAGAGAGATAAAAAAAAGTATCATGCCCGCTTTCCTTCTTGCTTGGAAACCATAAAAGCTGGAACGTTCAGCAGCTTTATAACCTCACACAATCAACGATGCCACTCATCACCCAAATGTTCTTTCAACATTTTTTATGACAAATTACTTTTCTTTTTTCGTTTTCATTGTTAACCTTCAATTTCATTGGAAATTATCTGTCTACATGGCTTGTTAGATCTTTGATACTTTCAAAGCAATGCGTTAAAAATGGATTCTGTTTATGTTGTTAGTGGCCACTAAGCCTTTTTTCCTGTATCCTACAAACCATTTCTCAATATAAACCTCTCTCCCCCCCCCCCCCCTCTGTGCTCTCTTCCTAAGCATCGTACGTCAACGGATCAAGTCATGAAAATGCAAAAATTTTACAAGAAAATGCTAGATTCAACCATTTATTTAACTGGAAATAACAGGGAAATAGACAAAATTAGGGGTACTTAGCTGGTTGACAGTCGCTTTTCGACCTCGGTCTAGGAAGTTGTATCGTCGTCGACAGCGTTGTCGGCGTCGTCGGTCCTCCTTGCACAGGAGGACGAGGCAAGAAGAACAAGTGAAATCCCGTTTTGGATTGAATAGGGCCATTTTTCATAACAAGATATAAGATTTAGAAAGAAATTTGAGGTAGAAGAATGACATTAAAAATGGAAAATATGGGAAATGAAAGATGCGAACAGATCAGTTACACATCCACCCCCGGCGGGACATCATGTAGTCTGTCTGATGATTATGTTCATGGCTACCTGAGTAACAGTTTCATCTCTCATTTTCTAATTCTATTGTCCTCTTTTTCTCTTTCTTCTGATAGAATTTGCTTTGCTATTTGTATGTTCTCTCTCTCTCTCTCTCTCTCTCTCTCTCTCTCTCTCTCTCTCTCTTTCTCTCTCTTTCTATATATATCTATATCTCTACCCCTCTCTCTCTCAGCACATCACTATCCCTCTCTTTTTCTACTTTCTAGTATAGCCTATTTTATCTGAGGATTCTAATCCTCTTCTCCTCAATCATCCTTCCTCACCCTCTCACCCTCTCCCCACCTGATTCATGTTGTTTTCCGACCCAACTTAGCCTCTTCAGATATCATTCATTAAAATTTTAATACTAAGTTTGAAAATACTGTCTAGTTCGTGAAGACATCTGTTTTCCGACGTCATCAACCTGATGTTGTCGTTGTAGTTTCGATCGTTCAGTTGTGGCCCTAGCCAATCAAGCCCTATGTGAATGCGAATATTGGACCGCCCATAACCCGCGTTCTCTCTCTCTCTTTCTCCACCTCTCTTTTTCTCTTTCTCTCTTTCTCTCTCTCTCTCTCATTCTCTATCTATCTACATATAAATATATATAGATATCTTGTCTTTTCACTCTACTACATAGTATCTCTGCTATTCATCGTCATACTCTCCTCTACCATCTCATCACAAAAAGAGAAAAAAAGAGACAGAGCGTGTGCGTGTATGTGTGTGTCTTCTGAAACCCTTGAACACATACTACCGAATTCTACGTACTAGCTATCTCTTGTCTACCCCCAATTATTTCTCGTTCATCATCATAATCATCATCTGTATCCTGTACTTCGTCTGTGTATTGTCTTCTGTTGCTTCTAGCCACGTAGCTCCAGCTCGCTAGCAGACAATCCCTTACACAGTTATTCCAACGGAGAAGCAGCATAATGTGAAATCGTCAAATGACTCAGAAAACTATAGCATCAATGCCTAGGTTTGTGATCTTTCTCATTTAACATGACATCATCCTTCTCATCAGCCTTTACCATCGTTACTTCCACCATCTATATCCATCCATTTATTTTATTTTTGATGTTGATGAGTAGTTAGTTGACGCCGTACTACTAGAGTGAATCGCTCTTAGTCTTCACTTCCATATATCCACCATCTCTCTCTCTCTCTCTCTCTCTCTCTCTCTCTCTCTCTCTCTCTTTATTTCCTTCTATTTGTCATCCAAACTGAGCTCCTAGTTAACCTCCAACACATTATATGTGTTCATGTACGTCTGTTTGTTGCCATTAACACGTAATCCAACATTGGTTAGCTCATACTCAAGGATCTTCCATCTATTCTTCCAGTATCCAGCAGTAGTAGTAGACTTCTTCATCAACATCATCCGTTTCATCAACTCAATAAATATTTTTAACTAATTTTTTCTTTTTTTCTTCATCTCCTACTATCTGCTTTCAGTTGCATAGCGATTGGCTTATTCGTTTTTCATTGAAGAATTTTCATTTTTTATTCTCTTAAATCGTAAAATCTGATCAAGTATTCCCTTCATTTAAATTTTTTTTCTAAATCTATTACATTTTCAATTTCGTTCATTCATTATTCTTCATTGACTTATCTTTCTCTACAGTACAACGAAGCGATCGGCGTGTACCGCCCTCGACACCACAACGGCAGTTCAAGCCAAGAGAATGGCTGCTCAGGTGATGTCTGAAGCGTACCAACAGTACGATGCTTTTCGAGTTGAACATCAGGTTTGAAATCAACGTTCGTTTGCCAAAACATGTTGCGTATATTAGCTGAATAGTTGCTATCCCTGTTAGGTGTGTGTATAAGGACACGCCATTCGGATTACGTATAGATCGGGGGTTGTCGAGAGATCCATGAGATTCGTCTCTGACACAAGTTGACAGTCCTTGGTTCACGTTATCTGGCCACACGGAAAGATAATCACATTATTCCGTCTGAATGATCACACCTAATCGCACTTCGGGGTAGAAAGTTGTGAAGATTGTGGAAGAATAGAAGAAAACTTCGGAGGTTTCTCTTCAACTCTCATATCTGGGTCTACGAAGTGTGCCATCATCACCCATCAAGCAGATATAGCTCGATAGTATCCATCCTCACCATTCAGCAGATGAGTATAAGCATACTAAACTGCTGTTGATGCTTATATTGAAGAAGAATTGAAGCTTGATTATGAATTTTGCTATAATATAATTATAATTTTTGAATAGTATTTCAATTGAATATGTTATTTGTAGCAAAAAACAAGTTTCTTATTATAGAGTGACTAGTTAGGAAAATCTTGGAAGACACAAAAACAGGAAAACGTTTAATGCGAGCAGCAAATTGTAACACAAAAGGGTTATGGAAGAGAGAGAGAGATAAATAGATAGAGAGAGAGAGAGAGAAATAGAAAAAATGAAGGATTCTACGGTTGTGACGATTGGGTTGAAAGGAAGAGGAGGATGGGGAGAATGATGATGATGAGGAAGAAGAAGAAGAAGAAGAAAAAGAGGAAGATAGACCAGAAAAAGAAGAAGAAGAAAAAGATGAAATAGTAGTGAAGAAATAAAAAATGTAGATAAACGTAATAGAAAAACAATTATTTTTATTTTAATAAACAAAATTATAAATGGCAATATCTTCATATAGTATAGTTAAGTTTCTTAATTATATTTTTGATAATTGTGGCTAGTTTTTGAGAAGAAAGGAGGAAGAATTCAGTCAAATAGATGTTATAATCCGTGAATAATATGAAATTCTTCTTATTTGCTAAGAAAAAACAAATTGAAAAACCGTGCTTGGAATACTATAGGAAGATAAATTAGCTGTTCGGCTAGTTGAGTAAGCTCAACCAAAGACAAAAGTATGTGGTATGTAGATTAGAGGGAAGAGAAAGATAGAGAGGGGTGGGAAAGAGGGAAAATGAGAGAGAAGGTAAACATGAAGTTGAAAGCAAAATCAAACTTATAACTTATATGAGGAATCTTCAAGTAATCTTATCGTTATTGCAGGTGAATCACGTGCTACAGAATGGTTCAGGAACAGCTGGAAGTTCCTCAGTATCTCAATTGGATATTACGGGTGGAACTCAGCAACAACCTAGCAGCGTCTTACGGGTTATCATTGAGAATATGGTCTATCCTGTTACATTAGATGTTCTTCATTCAGTAAGTTAAAGCAATAGCTTCTACTATCGTCTATCTAGATGGAAAATAGAATAAGATAAAGAATAAGAAGCTGATGAAATGATGATGATGATGATGGAGGAGAAAAACGAAAGAAATCTTTGATTTTTTGATTTTCAATTCACATTCACTTGTTTGTTTGTGTTTATACATTTGCTTGATTTCAATTTTTCTATCCATTATCATCATTTTCTATCATATTTGACTCATTTTATCAGTAAATTTGCATGAAACATAGATATTAGATGCATAGAATGAGCGTTAAAGGATGTAAAAAATTGCGGAAATTATTGAGACAAATCATTAAAGACCCGTTTAATAGCTTGTGTGTCTTACTGTCTATATAACATTCTCTCTTTCTCCCTGTCTCTCTCTCTCTCTCTCTCTCTCTCTCTCTCTCTCTCTCTCTCTCTCTCTCTCTTTATCTTTTTATCTATCTTTCTATCTATCTAATATTATACATATTGTTGAGTTTGATTCGTCTTCTTAATTGAAATTATATGAAAATTGCATGTAATAACAATGAAAACGAAAAAATTCACTTCTGAAAACGGAAAAATAGGGATGGGGGTAAGATAACTTGTGAGCATGTGTAAGCTCAGCTTAGAGAGAGAAGATGCCGGAAAAAAAAGTTAATTTTAATTCTTTTTGACAGCTAAATAGACATAGATATATCAAGTTAGATCTCTCAAGTAGAGCTTTCAAAGCTATTACCTATCAGATCTTCCCCATATTTCCTTTAGTTTCTAACTCGATTACTGTATCTTTTCTATCTCTTATCTTCACCTTTCTAGCTCTTCTCCCGCTATGGCAAAGTCCTGCGAATCATCACTTTCAACAAAAATAGTAAGTTTTTCATATACTTTATGCTCTAATATTTCAAGTTAAGTTTCTTTTAAACTTTCATAAATTATATGTGTGTATGTTACATGTGTGAAGACTTTTTTTTTACCAAAAATCATCACTCAACAACTTATTATCAGCACTGAATATTATGGAATTAAAGCTAATTCAGTAATTTATAACAACATCAAACTTTTACATTTTATTATAATTATATTTTAAAAAAACTCTTTTCTTGACTATTATAATGCCTTAACTATCACTGTATGATATCTTCATCTTTCACTTCATTTCTGTTTTTATTTCTTTGCGTTTTCCTTCAATTTTTTTAAAATTTTTGAAAGAGAAATGAAAGAATGAAGTAAGAGTTAGTATAGTATATGATATAGTGTATATTATATTTGATGTCATCAAGAAAATGGTTTTGTCATTAGACATGTGAGATGATGGGAGATCATTTGGATTCGCCCTATGTTTGGCTTGATATCTTGACTCTCTCTCTCTCTCTCTCTTAATCTTTACTTTTTGAATTAAATTTTATTTTTATTTTTAAGATACATTCCAAGCTCTTATTCAAATGAACGAAGCTACTTCTGCCCAAATTGGAAAACAGAATTTAGAGAATCAAAACGTGTACAATGGGTAAGTTCAAATGTAATTCCTATTGTTCTCATTTTTACTCATTGTCTCTCATAGACGTCTATCTGTATTAGTCATCTTTTCTCTTTCATCTTGGATAATCTGAAATTTAATTTTTTTTTTGTTTCAGATGCTGTACATTACGTATTGACTATAGCAAATTGAGCACATTGAATGTTAAGTATAATAACGACAAAAGCCGAGATTATACGAATCCATCGTTGCCCTCCGGCGAAATAACTATTGAGCAAACGTTGGGACTAAGTAAGTAGTAGTAATAGCCGTTATATATATATCGATATATCTATATACTATATGTATCTTTCTTTTCTTTTCCACATCTAGTTATGCAGCTTCTTGCTTTGTCCGCATTTCCATCATCAGTTTCTGGAGCTCTCTTCATTCATTATAATTCATTTCAGCCGGTGGAATTCCAGCACTTCATTCGCTTCTACCAGCAGCTTCTCCATACTCATTTGCTTTCGGAGCTGCCAATCCGGCTGCAGCTTTCCTTCAACAACAGGTCGCAGCTGCTGGTCAGTTATTCGATTAACTATATATCTATAAAACTAAAAAATAAATGCGCATGATTTTATAATTAAATATGCATCAATTCAATATATAATTTATATTTTCGATAAATAGAAATAGTTATGTTTTAACAATCAGCCATGAAAATTCTTAATTAAACACAACGTATATATATGTATATATATATAGAAGAAATAGCTATTTATTGAAAGATGGTGAGATATGTATCAAGTTGTAGGGGAAGTAATGCTGCAACGATGAAGGGAAGGGGGGGGGGAGGCAGCACAGAGTAATATGTGTAGAAAGGGTGAGGTTCCAAATGACATAATGAGAATGATGATGATAATCACATTTGAGAATAAGCCTATTTCTGCTTCCTTAATCTTAATCAATCTTTTAATTCAATTTTATTTATAAATCTATTTTAGGTGACACCAGTCAAACTACTCTTTCACCCTATTTACCAAGTCTTGGAGCTTTAACCGGAAGCGCTTTAGGACCAGCAAATGCCATTAATGCTCTTCGTTTTCCTATTAATGTGTTAGGATTAACACCAGTTATTCTGGTCTCAAATTTGGATGAAAATGTAAGTTTTACTATCACAATGATGCTTCTTTTCCAACAACGAAAAAAAAATGCTACCAAACTAAGTTGTACAATCAAGTTCATATAGAATTTTCATCAGATTTTCTATTGAATATTCATCCAAAATTTAAATGTATTTTGATGAAATATCTTGTCTAAACGAGCTTATTTAGTTAAAAATTCATATAATTTGAATTAATAGTATTATTGGAATTATAGTTTTTATTTTTCAGAAAGTATCACCCGATGCTCTTTTCACTCTATTCGGTATGTCATACTATAGTTTTTCAATTTTTCTGTTTTTCCTTGACATTTTTTGATTGAAAACTAATTATTCTTCTATATTTAGGGGTTTATGGAGATGTCCTTCGTGTAAAAATTCTTTATAATAAGAAAGATAATGCCTTAATTCAATATAGTGAGCCTCAACAAGCTCAATTAGGTATGTAGTTTCAAGCTTTTTTTTCTGTTTTAACACTTCCATATCTTTTTCCTGCACAGTCGTTATTGCAAATCACAAGAAGTAAAACGTGATTTATTTTTATTTTTCATTCGTTTTCGAGTTTATATTAAACTTTCTCTGGCATAGCTTAATCAATTGGCATAAAACGTTAATTACACGTGAAAAGTCACGTCAAACTTTCATTGATAGTATTGCAAACGGCACAATCGGTTGTATTTATTTTCATTCTTCTTTTTATTTAAAGTTTTATTCCTTATTTTTCAGCCTTACAACATTTGGATAAAGTTCGTTGGCACGATAAAGTTATACGTGTGGCTCCATCCAAGCATACAAATGTTCAGATGCCTAAAGAAGGTAAGCAAAGATAATATATAGTAAAACTCAAATATATAAATTAAATTAATTTCTATTATTAACTATAATGTTATTATATTATTTATATTATTTATAGGACAACCAGATGCTGGTCTTACTAGGGACTACTCTCATTCTCCATTACATCGCTTTAAGAAGCCTGGAAGGTGAGTGATCAAACATGAAATTTTCCCTCTCTCTCTCTCTCTCTCTCTTTATTTTCAAATATAATTTTTTTCTTTCAGTAAAAACTATATGAATATATATCCACCATCTGCAACACTTCATCTATCCAATATTCCACCAAATGTATCAGAACAGACATTGACAGAGGCATTTGAAAACAATGGATTTTCCGTGAAAGCATTCAAATTCTTCCCGTAGGTTTCATTTATAATTAATCTTTAACGTATTCCATATATGTTTTTCCTTTTTATAATTCAAATTGAAAATTCCATGAGAATTAGATGAAATGAATTGATAAAAAATTGAAACATTTCATCTGAAATCACATAATTTATTTTTTTCAGAAAAGACCACAAAATGGCTCTGATGCAATTGGATGATGTCGAAACAGCTATTGAAGGCTTAATTCATATGCACAACTATAAGTTGGCTGAAAATGCTCATCTACGGGTTTCTTTCTCGAAATCAGGCATCTAAAACACCTTTGAATACTTCGGCAACGAAATACGCTTCGAAGCAATCATACGCACTCATCCACAATTCCTTCAACACTACGATACACAATGGTCCTTCGGAATCATAATAATCTTAATAATAGCATCATATACAATCTCTATGTTCTCTCACCATCACATTCAATATAAGAAACTTACACGGGAACGACCCGAATTCTAAGTGTTGTGACCAGAGTATAACAGATAATTAGCTAATTTATTTGATTTTAAAGTATATGATTTATAATTTTTTTGTATTTTGTTCTTTTAAATTAATTTGTTCTCGCTCGTATATATGTACATAGACTGACAGTGTCAGCTATCACATATAGCATAATAAGTCGATCTATAAGATCAAAATCCTTCAAAATTGCATTAATACACATGCTTATATCATATGTGAAGATCAACATATGATGTTCGATTATGTGTTTTTAAGTAATTTCGATATAAAGGAAAGAGCAGCTTCTAATTGTCACAGACATTTTCACCAGCACTTCGAAGACAAGCTCAAGAAATGGATTATCTTCCTTCATGCAGCTTCTCTTCACTCACTCTTCTTCCTTTTCCTAAACCGTATTTTCTGTTTTTGAAACTTTTTTTTTCCAATCTATATATATATATATATATGTGTGATGTATTTAATGATTTTAGTAATCTATGAATGCACTTGCTTTATTTTCGAATCTTTTTTCATTAGTTGATTGCTTCTTACTTTTATTCCCCCCCCTCCCTCCCCCTTTGACTTAATTGCTTTATCATCTATTTTCATGTATGATGTTGATAATGATGATGATACTTATATGCTTTTTCAGCATTTATACTTAGCTGTCATTCACATCATTCATCATTACATCATCTGATGAAAATATTATCATAATTTTCTTCATTTATAAGCTGAGCTTTTTCTATACTTATACTTATTTTGTTTTTTTTTTTCATTTTTCATGTTTTTTTTAATTGCATGGCTTTATATGCACTCTGTACTGTTTTTTTCTTGTATTTCCCACTTTATCTTTTAAGTTTCTTCTTTCTTTTATATTTCTCTTCCACTCACCTATTCTTCGTAGATTTATCATACTCGATTATGCTATTTTCAACTAGTCCTGTGATAATAAAGTTGTTCAATTCGAGCAAAAATTTCCTTCTTTTATTAATTTTTTTGTTTTTTTTTTTCAAATATCACACCGATATTGAAGTTTACAAATGTATCATGCCTTTGTACTTACCACGAGTCTTTCATGAACAATTTTGTTTTAATTAATTAAATGTACAAGTTCAAAAATAGATGAAACATGTGGCTCCATGAAGTGATTACATAGAATTTTCTTATTTAATTTGAAAACGTATTCATAGCAAGAAGAACAAATTAATGAAGTTCCACATTTCCGAAGAAAAAAAAATTAACGATAGAAGAATGAATGCAACCGCTTTACTAAACATTCAGGAAAAAATTGAATTGAAAGCCAGGGTTATTCCGAAATATGTATTTGAAAATGTATTTAAGAATAAAGATTAATATCTTATTAGTATTTAAAAAAATAAATTTTTAGATTTTTATTTAGTAAATTAATGAGGAGTACGGTAATAGACACAATTAAACTTATTGTAAAACACTTAAAGTACACTCTTGTGAAAAGGCTCGTATTACTCTCATACGTTTCTTTTTCGATAAACTTTATAAGTTCACATTGTTCATAAGATGATGGTTATATCTATCTAATGTTCATCTTCTCACATATGCAGGGGCAATACCACTGGCTATAGATCGGGGCATTCGCGCCCCGTTGAAAATAGGCGCCAAATAATATAATTTTGAATACTGAACTCATTAGCATATTAAGCGTTAATGCAACTTGCTTAGTTATCCTTAACAGGTTGTTTACTTTTATTGGATCAGACTGTTAAAGAAAGATTTTATTATTTTCATATATATACATGTAGGTTTTATCTTTTATTTTAGAAAATGATTAATACCAAGCCCAGAAAAGGCAGCAATTCATCAGAGAAGCTCAATGTTCTTGTTGCAGTAAGAGTTCGGTATGATTGTTAGTTTTTCTTTGGTATTTTGTTTCTTTTAGTCCACTAAATGAAGAGGAGAGGGCTAAAAGTCAAAATGTTGTTAAAGCCGATACTATAACTAAGCTTATATCTTGTAAGAACAAACAATTCGGACCATTTGACTACGTAATTTTGAAAATTTGTTTGACAATCGTACTGTTCTTTGCCTTTAGGTTTATCCTCCATCTTCAACACAATCTGATGTTTTCGAAAATGTGTGTATGCCTCAAGTTAAAAAAGTTCTTGCTGGATTCAACTGCACAGTCTTCGCGTTAGTTCTGATTCTGATTAATTCATTGCAATATATTTATTTAGTTATGGTCAAACAGGAACAGGTAAAACTTATACAATGGAAGGAGGGCATGCAGAATCTGATTCTGCTGAAGCTGATGTGCACACAGGAATGACTCCCCGAGCTGTTGAACTTATCTTTGCCGAATTGGAAAATGCTGTAATTTTGTGGTTTCATCCCTTTAACTGTTCAATATGATATTGCAGGGAGTTGAAGAGTATTCCGTTCGAGTATCATATTTGGAATTATACAACGAGGAAATATATGATTTGCTATCATCAGGTACTGAAGAGAGGGAGAAATTGCGTATATTCGATGATCCTTCAAAGAAGGTAAGCCATCATTCAGATGTTAATGGTTATATGATCTGATTCAAGGGAGCAGTCATTGTATCTGGAGCTGAAGAACTTCCCGTTCGTTCTCGTAAAGAAGTTTATGATATTCTTAAAAGAGGAACAGATAAGAGAACTACAGCTGCAACTCTGATGAACACCGCTTCTAGTAGATCTCATTCTATTTTTACTATTTCTGTTGTAATAAGAGAAAATACTGAAAGCGGTGAAGAATTAGTTAAAACCGTAAGTTTATAGCAAAGTTGTAACTCATACATAAGATTTGTTCATAGGGCAAATTGAATCTTGTCGATCTTGCTGGTTCTGAGAATATAGGCCGTTCTGGGGCTGAGGGAAAACGAATGAAAGAAGCAGGTGCGTAACAAGTTTCGTTTCAAATTTGAAAAAATATGCTATTTACAGGAAATATCAACCAGTCTTTGTTAACTCTTAGCAGAGTTATCACGGCTTTAACATCATCTGGGCCTCATATCCCATACAGGTACACTTTAAGGAGGCTTTTCCTTGTTAATTGGAGTTTTCAGAGAGTCAAAATTGACTAGAATTCTCCAAGATTCGCTAGGAGGTTCCACAATCACAGCTATTATTGCCACAATGTCTCCATCACAATCGAACTATGAAGAATCTATTTCAACTTTGGATTATGCTATGAGAGCTAAATCTATTCGCAATCATCCTGAATGCAATCAAAAAGTTTCCAGAAAAGCATTGCTTAAGGTATTAATTAATTTTGTTTTTGTGAATATTATCTATTATATTAGGAATATAACATTGAAATTGAAAAACTTCGACGAGATTTGCGAATGGCTCGGGAGAAAAATGGAATTTTCATTAGTGAGGAAACTTATAAGTGAGTGTTTGGTATCTTCTTTTCAATCAACCAAAGCTTATTTCAGTGATATGGAGAAGGATATTGCTGTCAAGAATGAACTCGCTGCTAAAATGGATATTATGGTAGCCAAGCTTCAAAGGGTATGTCAACTTGGATTCAAAAGGTTGTTATAATTAATTTCTCTTTCAGTTTATCGAAGATATGGAAATGATGGATGAACAATATATGGCTGCTTACCAAACTAATAAGAGATTGCAATCTAAGCTTGAAACACGTGTTCAAGAACTCGATTTAACCAAAAAGGATTTAGCAATATGCCAGCAAAAACTCAGTGCTTATCAGTATGCTCTAGATGATTTCAGTGAAGTAGCTAAGAGCTGTCATCAGCAAGCTAAACAGGTTTTTTTTAAACTTCACAAACTTGAATAAATTTTAATGAATTCGTAGGCATGTAAAGTCACTGGACAGCAACGTGCACTGATCGAAGAATTATGGAAAAAAGACGAGGAAATGGTCCAGTTAGCAAGTACTAATAAGGATCTTGTATTCGGCTCTTTTGCAAAGGTATTTGTTTTTTAATTTTTTTAATAAAAAACATGTATTCTGAACATTGCAGTTGTATAGCTATTTGTCGATGTCAGTTGATGTTGCAAGTAATTTTGTTGATAACATATCACAATCCGCCCAAAATAAGTTGATTGACTCAGGTATGCAAAAAACACGAAAACGTCTTGCTTTCAATTATGACCTTATGACCTTGTTGCAGAATCATTCCAAGTTTCAATTCAAGCTGATCTTGAAGTAATTACTTCTATTCTAAAGAATGTTAGCTCTAATATTAATCAATTCAACACTAATATCAAAAACAGTGTTGAAACAACTGAATCTAATATTCAAACTATCGTCGCCGAGAAATCCAAGACAATGAGCTCACTTTTCACCGATGTAAGTTGACTCTTATCTAATACAAAATCAGATATCTGATTGTAGGTTGGACAAGCGATTGAATCACATGCTGTAAAAACATCTGAATTGGCAAATAGTTTTAATGATATGGTTAATCGAATAAAATCTTTAACAAATGATTTAGTTAAAGATTCAGAAGCTATTGTATGTTTCAAGTAATTCTTTTCTCGGGTAATTGAATATTATTTCAGGTTGCTGATAACCGTGAACACGTTGGAAAATATGCTGAAGAACACAATAATGTAATACAGAGCATGAGTACAACTGCAGATGAGCATAAAGCTTTAATGGAGAATATGCTTAAATCGTTTTATGAACAAGGAATGCAAGCTTTGAGCACGTTCAAATCTGCTGTGGATACAAAAACTAGGTTTTGAACAAAATAACTTTAAATGTAACTAATATTATTGAATTTAAGCAAACTTCAAGAACTTAACGTTAATCTTGTTGATAATTGTGCTGACATCGATGAACGACTAAGAAGTACAGTACAAGGATCTGAAGATAACATTTTGGAAGTTATCGGCGAAATAGAAGTCAATGCTCAATGTGTGGCATCAAACACGGGCGAATTAACGTGAGTAGTATTTGAAACCAACAGTTTTATTGACAAACCTGATTTAGAAAAACGGTCACAGACAAAAACAATACTGGATCTCAAGTTCTTGAAGACTGTAACAAGCAGTTAATCAGCACATATGGAGCATTTAGAGACAATATATATTCCTTAGCAGATACTGATCTTCGAAATCAAATAACACTCATTGAGGTATTTTTAAAAATTTAAATTTAAAATTATTTGAATTGTTTCCAGACTGGAGAATCAGCTAATGTTCGAGCACAAACCAGCATAACAGATGAAGCTGAAGAATTGCGAAACTATTTCAATGACGTGGTTTGTATTCGATAGGATTTACTAGTTATTAAGAATACAATTTAGACTACTAAAGCCATGAAATTCCGTGAAGAGCAAAACAATAGTTGCAACTCCATGCGATTAGTAGGTGAACAATGTGAGAAAGATTGGGTATTCGAAGGTGATGGTAAGCTACATATAAGTTTTGACTTAACGCTTATTTGCATCTGGTTTTAGATAGTAGAAAAGAAAAACAACATGAACCCATGTTCAGTAAAGAAGATATCCGACAAGTTCCAAAGAAGAAGGACGTACTCAACGAGTATGGTGCCGACAAATTTGATGAGCAATCTCTTGTGCGAACTCGCGAAAGCTTGTTAGAAATCAAAAACTTGTGCTCACCCGATTCTCTTGCACTCAAAAAGAAATCACGGTTTGCAGATATAGAAGAGGTAAATAGAATATAGTATAAAATGATTTTACATACTAAAATCTCATTCAGGAGTCCGAGAACTATGATGCTCTTGCTTAGGCTGCTTATAGACTGCTTCAGAAGCTGACATTATTATCAAACTCAGAATAACTTGAACAATTTTTATATGTATAATTAGAACAATGTAATCAATATACTCAATTATCGGGTAATGTTCATATTTTTGGCTAATAAAGATTTTTCAAAGTGAAGTGTCACCACAGTGAAACTTAAAATGCTGTTTCTCACGTAGTTGCTTCCAATGATCTCACTGCTGTACGTCGTTTACGAACAATGCGGTGTTTACATTCATCACTGAAATTCTCAATTCTTCAGAAGGTCACGTTTTCATCTGCTTATATTTCGTTCTTGTGGATCTTCTTGTTTCAGTCTTATTTTTGATCTCACATTCTAGGCTATGAACTCGTTATTACGCGGTACGAGAGTTTCATCACTCAAACTTCCTTTCAGACGACAATCTTCTGATGTTAAAGGAAATGCTTCTGATGTTGGTACCTCAGCAAAGGTTTGTTTTGTTGTTTTTGCTTTTAATGTGTATTTGAATGATGTATAGTCTGAGAGCTCCTCCGTAGAAGGACATAAACCAGTCTACGCTACTCGACAAAATTTTCAGAAACAGTTGATAGCCAATCGGTATCAAAATGCTTCAGTAGGTTCGTTTTAACTTTGAAAGCCTTCTTCTAAGTATTAGATATACAGAAACTGGCCAACGTCCAACAAAAATGCAAAGAAACTTCCTAGTTTTAACCAAGCTGTACAAAAGTAAAGCTGAGATTCCAGAGATTGTCAGGTATGTTTCTCAAGTAGCTTGAAACTATTGATTTTCTTATGCTCAGTAATGGCACAATGAATCGCATGCATGACCGTCTGCGTGTTGTATTCATTCTGGCTGGATGTCTTGGATTCTTCACTATTTTCTATATTGGTGAATCAATCACTGCTAGACGTATTGCCAGAGATAGAGATAATGGAGTTGTTGTGACCAAAATGTAGTCCTTGGGCTGCTAATAGACTCCAGCACACACTTTGTAAATTATTCTTAAAAGGGTATAGCATAGCTTAATGCAATAAAACATTAAATATTTTTCATGTTTTTGCATGTAATTATCGTTTTAATCGATTAAATTCTACTTTCTATGTATTTATATTTGTTATTTGTTCATATGTTTTATTAAAGATGCGCCTTCTTCCCCTTCGCAAAGCTTTTATGTCCGCTATCGGCGTCCCAGACCACGAGCAAGCTGCTGAGCAGGTTAGTTCGATACTTTAGGTTTTAAACTTTATATTCATTTTGTTCAGCACAAAAAGGGAAGTTATGAATGGAAAAAAGAGCATTTATCTAAAGATCAGATGAGTAGAACTAGTGACAATAAGGACCGGTATAGTGGGGTTAGTTATTTTATTTCTAAATTATTTATATTTTACTTTTTATATTTTTAATTTTACTTTTACACACTTTTTTCTTAAATATTATGTTATTATATGTATGTATAATTATACTTTATTAGATTCCTGCCATACCAACAGATATTGGTTACCAATCTGGTAAGGATATTTCCGGCAAAAAAAAGAGTGGGGTTGTCGGTAATATTACCAGTAATCCCGCTGTAATTCTTGGTATGGGATTAACTACTATGGCTTTACTTGGAATGTTTAAGTACTTAAATCTGATGTTTTTTCTCTTAAATACAACATGATTTTCAGATCTTCATTCCTTGGAGATAAGCTAGGAGCACAGAAGTATATGCAATACCGTATTATGGCCCAGTTCTTTACAGTGACAGCTTTAGTTGCCGGAGTTACATTCTTTGGCTCCACATATGATGGTGAAGAAGAGAAGAAAGTAGTACAACCACAATAGATTTATCTCTCTAGTTATGTATCACTGTATCAATTTTTGAAAATTCACTTCTCAGATAGTGTATGAGAAAGATGTCATCAAAAGATTTAGCTATATACCGTTCTTGTTACTTGTTTGTTTGGAATATCAATTCGAGCTTCAATGAGTGTCCTTTTTAAATAGTAAGATTCATACTAATTTAATCTATTGTTTCTTCTTTTCAATCCATTTCTACTTCACCACATATAATATTTTTCTCACAACTAGTATCTCCGGATGTATAACTCTTTCATTGACCTTTGTCGTTCTTATTTTTCTAGTCTGTGAAAGGGTATTTTTTTAAATTTTGCAGACAAAAATGATAACAGCTTGTAAAGAATCTAAATATATTTTTATTAAATATACATTTTTATTAAGCTGATGGTTGATGCTGGGGTAAGCCCAGTTGCTTTCTTATTACACGAACTCTAGATTTCAAAATGTCCCACGTGAAATAACAACCTTTCAACGTTCTTTGTTGCCCTGGTGCATCAGTGTAGTCGTCTCTAGTGTGTAGGACTCTAGTGTTAGCCCAAAGTACAGTGTCGCCTGGAGTAAGAAAATTATCAAATTTAATAAGTGTTGCTATCATTACCATCTTCCAAATGGAGTTTGAAAACGTTGCTCTCATCATAACAGTAGTTCGTAAAGAGTTTCATAGCACTGAAAGAATTAATTAGCATATACGTCTAATCATGGCGTGACTCTTTCATTTTGATATTATGCGCATAGAAAATCGGTTGTGTTTTATACTCACTCATAAATATCTTGAACTTTATTTGGATCACAATCGTAGAACCAACTACGCATGGCATTTCCAAATTGTATTTTGATTACATGTCCCTGGTCATCAAGTCTAAAAGTTTAGAAGTTCATAACATCCCGAAATCTTGAACATACTTGATAACCTTATGTCTAGCGTTCATGTAGAAATCAAACGTTCTAGGTAAGCCGTCTGGTCCTTCATGAATGTCATATCCTTCTTCAATATATTCCATACTGTGTTTAGTTAATATGTCAAAAGCTTCTGGATGAGAGAGTTTCAACTGAAAACACTTTGCGTTTTAACCTGCATGATATGATATTCACCATCTGAGCAACGTGGAAACCATCAACAAATAGGCTGTTTCCACCTTCTTGAGCTTGTCTAGCCATATGCAACATCTGAAGTTGGGGTGGGTTGCTTAGGGATGGAAAGTCGGTGTGGAATGGCAAGCCCGATGTTGAAGCATAGGCTTTATTGCTAGCATCTTTCTTAGCTTTAACTTCAAATACTTTTCTGAAATTTAAAGTTTTAAGTGAAAATATTATTAATCAGCAGTAATTACCCGAAATGTGTGTTCTGAATGAGACCAATACGATCACCAATAGCTTCAACAACACCTTCTCCTCCATTAGTTGGTCCGTTCCTAATCACAGCTAGACCATCTAGACATACAGCTTCTAAGAAGTCATGTAAAGCCTGAAGTAATTAAATAGGTTTTTGTGTTCATTTTAATGGAATTCATGTTTTGTTGTTTGATGTCTAGATGTACTAACTAACCTTATCGTCATTCATCACTTCGTCGTGATTAAACGATTGCAATCTACTTTCCATATCATCTTTCGACCATGTTGTTTCGGGAAGTAAATAATTTAAACGACGATTAAGTCGTGCCGATGGACATGATGGATTACGGAAACGTAACCAAGCTGACGGATATCTGTAATACCAAGCATATTAAAACATTGTCTGAGCTTGAAGCAACCTGCTATGAATATCTCCAGGCCATTCTAGAACAAGCTCATTTCGTTCTTTGTCAAGTTTAATAGTTGTTGGTGATTGAGTGACATCAAATTCATTCATAACAAGATTTCTAAAGATTAGACGTGTACGGCTACTTCAATTACTGTACTACCTAGCTGTCATTGCTGGGCTGAATGTATACGTTTTTGGATCAGGTGATGTGTCTCTAAGCCATATAACAGGCAGGTCAGCTTCATGGCCTTAAATTTTTTTGAATATGCTATTGGGAAATAATTAATTATTTCAAATTGTCAGATTTAAAAATGAAAATTCTGATTAATGTGCTCACCATCAGACCATTTAATGCTGATAATACGATCATTTTCCGTAACTCTTGCCAACTTGATAGCATCACTCACCACATGACAAAAACTGGAAAGTTTAATCGATTATTTAAAAATGTTTTTAATGAAAACAACATCCAAAGTACATCTTTATTTGGAATTTATAAAAAGAAAACAACCTACCGACGTTTAAAAATTGGCAGCATAGTTAGTTTTCAAAGAAAATACTGAAATCGGTTGTTGTATTGCGAATGTAGTGAAGTCAGTTTCACTTAGAAGGATAAGATATAAGTACTAAAGAAGTTTGTTGTGTCTCTCTCTCTCTCTGTATGACATAAAAGAAAAGAGAAGAGATGGAAAGATAAAGAGAGAGATAGACAGAGAATAAGAAAGAAAGAGTGATAGCAATAGAGGGAAATAAAGAGGAAGAACGTAAATGAGAGAGAAAGAAATTTATATAGAGAGAAAGAATCCAAAAGACAAAGGTCTCGACCCCGTTCTACCTTAGAAAATGAAAACACTAATAGAGTTGAAGAGACACAGAAATAGATAAAGAAAAGAAAATTGATAAGACCAGAATAATATATAACAAGTACTTTGAACTCTTTGACGAACCTTGTAAAGGTGCGATCAAAACGTGCCAAAACGGAACAAATAAGCCAAAAGTGAAATGTTGATAAAATCTTACAAATACAAAATAATGTTAAGATTATAATATTAATTATCAAAAATAAGAGATTAAAAGTATATTTATATTATTTTATCGATTGATAGTTAATTTATAAATAATTCGCTGCTTTATATGATGTCTCTAATGATTTTTAGAAATAATCTTCGTTTTCCTTCTCTAATTCTTTCCAAATAAGTTGAAAATAAGAAGAATTCATGATGAACTTTAATCTTTTTTCATACAAGCTTTGAAGGAAAAGAAAGGATAATTTCTTTATTTTCTTATCTATTTGCCATGAAAATTGAGGAGAATGAGCCAGTTGCTCTATGATTGTTGTTACAACATGGTGATTTTGAATAAAAAACAAGAATTCTCTTAAGTTTATAAATATTTTTATATTTGAAATATTTTTATTTTTATTAAATTGACCTTTCTTTACAGTCAGTGAATATATATATATATATATATTTATATACAATCTATTTTCCAATCACATCATTAACTGATGGAAACTTGATACCGATTCCTGTGTTGACTCCTACTCCGGCAAATGGTACACCAACGCCGAAATTTGTTCCAACCTGAAATTCAAATAGGCAAGTATCTTTTATAATTAAGTTTTGTGTTTCATTGATTTCATCTTATGTATTTTCTTCTTACATTGCCATTCATATAATCAACTCCAACATGCTGATTTTGCTGATAGTATGGTCCAACACCTCCGCCAACATCAACTCCGATAGGTTTACCTAGCTCGCCAGGCTTCACTGGTACTGATACCTGAAATTATATTTTTGATATTCAAAAAGTTGAACCATTTAACTAACCACAGCATGAGTATCTCCTTCAATTCCTAATGATTGAACAAGAGGCACACTCCATCCACCCTTATAACCATACTTTCCTTCATACCAATTAGCTCCAACTTCTGTAGTTTGTGACCAATAATCTCTAGAAAGGAAATTGCAATTACAATTAGCAGTTTACAATTTGGAAAAAAAAACTAAAAAAGCTTATTGTTACGAACCGAACACCAGCATGATCAGTATATCCTCCACCCCATGAACCAAATGGTACTCCAATCTCTCTTCCTACTTCAATAGCACCTTCTTCATTAATTGGATAATAAGGAATTCCCTTGAAATGACAATTAGAGAAGAATCTTCTTCTTTCTTCTATACCTTTACTCCTACAGTAGCAACATTAATTCCAACTTGTGAACTGAATGAATTAGCAATACTATATAATGGATCAGCTTTTGGTATCATTCCACCACAATCCTATAATATATTTTTTTAATATTATAATTAATATAATTAATATAAACTTTAAAATATCCTTCACATTTCTTAACATATGCTTCTTCTGTCTTATTTCCAGTACAATGTTGACGAACTGTATTTATGAATCTAAAATAATTATAAGTTTAACTATATAATATCATATAATTACTTTGCACATAATGTTTCTAAAGCTATAGCTTTTCTATGAACATCACGATTCTCTGGACGTGGCTCAATATTTGACGGAGGTTGAGGCTGAAATCGAATTAGCATATCACGTGAGTATAAGCTACCGTGACGTGGGTTACGTTATTCACGTGTCACGTAAGCTGGTATTTACGTGTCATTTTTATGTTTTAAGCAATTATGATCGGTTGCATTCAATACTAATAAATTATTTTTTATTTTGTTTTCTTTATGATTGATTTTCATTCTTGATGTAGCATAGCTGTATGGTAGGTAGCTAGTTCCGCCTATCGCTAAAACGAAAGAAAAAAAAAGAAAAAATTCTCAGAGGGGGGAAGTTAAGTTCAAGTTATCTCTAAAACATTGATAGATTTGTCCTTGTTCGAATGAAATATGCTTTGCTTTGGGTTCAAAAACAGCTTTTCTTTAATCAAGCATCAAGAGAACATTTCAGTTCAAACCTCTAGAACAGGAACAGCTCCCGCACGTGGCTTTGTTGAAGCTGGCCCGTCCATGATGTCATGGACATTTTTGACGTCACCGAAAGGATTTCTACAAGAACACAAATGATAAAAAGATAAATTGTGAACGCAAAGATAACTTACGATGGTACGTTAACAGGTTCTGGTTGTGTTGGTACGAACTGAGCTCCACTACCAACTTGTCGAATTACGTCTTCCTCTCGTACTCCGAATTCGCTCATAACTTTTGAAAAACGAGCTCGTTCAGCTTGTTGTTGTTGCAAGAGTTGATTGTACCTGTGATAAAATATTAATAGTATGGCGCTTAGACAGGTTCGTGAGCTTACCGCCTGATATGCGTTTCAACTGCATAAGCTCGCATACGATTGAAATAGTCCTCATAGTATTTGTCATGAGTTTCTTTTCTAAGTTCTTCAAATTTTTCGTTTTGTTCCTCATAAGCTTCAAGCTTGCGTAAGTAAGCTGCTTCACTTTCATGAGCCTTACGACTCTGTTCCGAAGTTGGATGACGAGCTCTGCAAATGCAATTGTTCAGAAGATAATATTGGGAATACGTAATGTTGCAACATAACCTTGACCAAAAACTAATAATGATGATATTGATGTTGATCAATGTTCACTTTTTAAGCTTAAATTGAATGGAAACAACTTGAAACTCACACATGATGGTGATGATGATGGCTTCTCCGTCGTCCAAGTACAAAATCTCGATGAGCTCTAGCTATAGGTGGAGCAATTGTAGTTAAATCTCTAAAGAGTTATGATAAAAGAATAAACAGTATGGCTTCATATATGCTTATTTGAATAGAAATAACACGAACATAGAGTTTCTTACCTGTCTATTGGAACAAATTGCGCAACGAATATAGGTAATATTGATATTAGTAATATTGATACCAATCGTAAAATCATTTCTTGAAAATTCTGTGAAAAAATGATGAAAATGATAAGAACATCCGAGGCGTGGCCACGATAGTTGCACGAAATAATCTCGAGTTAACTTCAAAAAACTACAATTTTGGACACATGAAAAAGATAAGAGAAAGTGTATACGTGTGTGTGTGTGTGTGTGACGACGACGGCGACGACAAGGAACAAATCCTACTTTCAGCTGAAGCTTGCCAAAATGTGACCAAGGCATGTAAGCAGATGCAATTGACTAAACATTCAATTGATGTAATAATGATTAAACTTGGTTTAACCCGTTTGACCTTATCGATAAGAAATCTTCAGTGCTTCTGATAGAAGAGAGAAATCGAAATAAAACGAACAGAAAATTGAAGAAAAATAGATGAAATACGCTGCAAACTCTCTTCAATACAAGCGCCTTGTTCAGATAGTTTGTTCTCCCATTAATTCTCTTGAAAGTTAATGAAATTGAGCTTATTCCCATTCAAGTTAATATATGGTTTATAATCTTTTACATATAGTTTTCATGGACAAAGGCATATGTTATAATTAAAATTTCAGTTAATCTTTCTTATATCTATCTTTGATTTTTGACAGTTTATTGTTAAACTTGGACTTGAACCTAAACCTGAATAAAGAATAAAACATCTGATTGATAATAAAGATACAAACAAGATTATCTATAATTATGATGTTTCTATATGACAGACAAACAGATCAAAACGTTTATTAAATTCCGTAGCGATTCAGTGAGTTTATCCACCGTATATGACACGAGTTTGGAGATCAAGACAGAAGTATTTGTATGTTGCACATGGAATTTGATACTTGGGAACTTTTAATAAATCCAAATCTGTACAGTAATTTCGAGCAAAACGTTTCATTTTTCCACACGGAGATGCCCATTCACGTATGTAGATGTGACCTTCATCCTGTAATTGTGAATGAGATTTTCAATTTATTGTGCTTGTTTTTCTGCCCGAATCTTACCGGATCTTTAAACTTGAGTGGTTCGTTAGGTAGTTCAACAGCTGGACATCTATACTTGTATCTGGCACAGAATTCTACAGCCTAAACAGTCATGAAGGTTTAAAATGTTTGAAGGTCGTAATAACGTTACATCGTCTTTATGAGCATGAAATCGAAGTGGATCTGGACAAACGTAACCGAATCGTTCAGAATGTTTTGCACAGTAAGCTCGATAATCAACTTCAATCGATCTAAGGTAGAAGTTGTAAGACATGCACAGTATGAGTCCTAGTAGCTTACTCAAGGTTTGTAAATAAGTTTGTTTTCAATATGTGACTACAGGATTGAATAAAAGCTTCACAGAAAGCTTTAGTTTCAATGAATGCTTCTGCTGGTGGTGGAGTAAAGCATACAACATCGTAATCTTTTTTCAATTTTCTACAAGCCTTTAAACAAGAAAATAAAATAAAAAAAGTTTACAAACTTACAGGATCATCATCTGAATCACCTGATTTTTCTTCTTTTTCTTCTTTTTCTTCTTTAGTTTCTGAAATAAATAAATATAAATGAATGTTAGATTGATAGTTCAAATGCTATACCAGCTCGAGTTAAGCGATGAGTTGATTGCTCATTACCACAAGCCCATTTATATTTATTAGTTGAACAAGCATATTCAGATAAGTTTATGGAATACACATAATTATAATTTGAAATTAAAAAAATGAAAAAGACGAATATAACCTTCGATACAATCATATGAGGATTTTCGGTAAATTGGCTTTCGATTGATGATAGTTCATAGCTGACATGAAATCGTTACAACGAAAACTTGTTCTTCATCATCTTTTTTTCTTCATTTTTTTTGTTTTTGTGAATATATGAAACGGTTATACTATAATTCATTCATATTCAATTTAATTTTTAAATTTATAACTATATCATATGTTTATATGAAAAAAAAAAAAGAATTTTTAAATCTCATTCAAGTTATAAATATTGTGAATTTTTAAATTATATGAATATAGTTAACCATCAGCTTAATAAATTCATTTAAAATTTTTTGTTTTGATTTTTCGAACTACATTTTCACGTTTAATTTGAATATAGTAAGTCTGTTTACGTGAACTTTGCGTGAAACTTATTTGGAACATAATGACGCGATGAACAGGTTGTATCACTTCTTTCTCTCTCTTCAATGTAAATGGAACATGTGAGTTTTTGTTTTTTCGAAATTCTTTATAATCGATTGAAATAGTAAGTTTAAGTAATATTTAAAGTTATATTATATCATATAAATTAACTATTCTATTAACTATTTGTTATTATTCAATCAATAATATGATATTTATAGATGTATGTATGATTGTAAATAATTATTTTTGTATTTTTTATTATTTTTACAAGTTAGATTACAAGTTATATACTTGAGTTAACATATACATTTAAGATTTTATTGTAAATTTTTACTATTCTTATAGTATAAATCACATAAATTGAGACAAATACATAGCATAATTGCAAATAAAGTAGGGGAATTAGTATTGAAAATATGCTTTAGAGAAGTATTAATATTGAGAAACAATGAAGAATTTGTATATAAAGAGAATACCTGTACATGAGACAAAAAAAAACTGTCATTTAAGAGAAAAAGAACTTCGCCTGAGTCAAGGATCGTAGGATAATTGTGGTCAAGTAATGTTCTAACTTCTGAAAGGGATTGGAAAGGTTGATGTTGGCATGAAAATGGGGGTACTTTATAGGCTTTTCGAATATTTTCGAAAATTTTCTTGTTTTTTGTAAAAAAAAATGAATTTGAAATCTAAATTTACAATGATAATGAGACAATGAAAAGCAAAATGTCAGACCAGATGAACTATTCACCTCTTGGAGGCAAATAATATAAACTTTAAGCTATATGAATGTATAAAGCCTTATGCTTTAGACGTCGGTTCCTTCACGATCTCCCTGTACGGAACTGACGCGGGATGGCTTTGACTTCCATTTACGTAAGATCATTACAGATACAACAGCTACAACAGCAGCAAGCAGAGCAGCAGCACATCCCATCAAGACGATTGGCCAGGCATAGGGACGGTTAGCTAGAGATCCGGTGTGAGCCAGAAGAGATGATTCAGAGACTTCAGGAACGCAATAATTTTTCTCCATGAGATAGCCAGGGGCACATAGCTCACATCGTTCTCCGGCATATCCGGTTTGGCAAGCACATTCGTTTTCCTGTAAAACAACAGGAGTAAGAGCCCATATCACATAGATTCATTCATTGGTGATAATGAATAGATTTTCTAACTTACAGCTGTAACTGATCCAGAATTCTCGCAAATTAGTTGCTCATCACAGAAGGGTCCAGTGAATCCAACGTCACAGAGGCAGAGTCCATCGTTTCCACCCGTTGGAATTCCATTATAACACAGACGTTCCTGACAGAAAATTCCAGTATTTCTCTCGAAGCATTCGCATTTGCCATTAACAAGTTTTCCTAAAACGGTTACAGTATGAATATTAGAGACGTTTGAAAGACAAATTACCTTTTCCAGCTTCACATTGAGTAACTTTCTCACATCTCTCTCCAGCTAATCCATATGGACAACGGCAGCCAACCTTTCCTCTATGCTTAAAGCGACGTCCACCATTCAAGCATCTCTCTTCTTCACAGAATTCTCCTTCATAACGAAGTGTACATTCACATTTGCCCTGAAATATCAAAGATATAGTAAATACTATATAGCATAGTTAAGTATATATATGCCATATACATGAAGATATGCAAATTATATTCTTAATATCCTTCATTGTCTTAATGCTACTGTTCTGTTTATGAATTGTTTGGTGAGAGTGGTATTACGTCAGTTGGGAAGAAAAAACTATGCTTCAAGTGGCTTTTCAACCTCTGAACTATGCATGATGTCTGATGAGCTTGCAATCTGACAGCATAGTTAAGCTGTTGTTAGTGTTTCCACTAACAGATATGACCATCTGGAGTTGAATCATCACAACGCTCTAAAAAAGCTGAGCAGAAGATAGATGAGAGAACATGTAATTGAATGTCAGAATCATCTAAATTCCGGTCAGATATGGTCACAGCACGATTCCAACATGAAGAGGTGCAACCCTAATACAACAACGATGTCTCCTCAGTCTCAATGGCATCGCAGGAGGACGAGATAAGCGCATGTTGTCGAGGTTACACTACATACATGCGTTTGAGTAGGCTGTTGAGAGATAGTGGCTAGAGGGATTAGTCCAATCTCCAACTGAGGGTCTTGTATTCTGGAGATTAACCTGCGCTTATGTGAACCACTTTACTGTATTTTAGGTTTTTTACGATCTGATTATTGAATCTCCACTCGTCTGACTGATTTTTTTGAATAACATATGCATATGAGGTGATTGAAGTGTGTTCTTTCTCTTAGATAGAGTAACTGTTTTTACTTCGACCTCGTAAGGATTTTCTTTTTTTTTTTGGATTCAAGACATGTCACCTGCTTACTAGACAGCCAGATGTAACTTGAAGAGCCTAATTTGTTCTCAAGAAAATTATGATTCAAGGTCAAATGTTGAATAACATTCAAGATGTTGCTGAACGCATGATCATGAACTTCAATGCTAATGATGATGCGTGTAAGATTGAAATTAAGTTAAACAGCTTGTATAACATATACATTACTATATGTATAGTTAACTATCTTCGATTTAATTATTTAAATGAAATTTCTTGATTTCATGCTTAATCGTCGGCTAATAATTTCCATTCAGATCAGTATTGTCAGCTAGAGGAAGAGCACATAACGCCCTTTCTCCTCTTCTACTATCTAGAGATTAGGCTTGTCATCTGGATTGTAATGACTTATCATGTCAAAAAGATTAATGTATTCAATCGAAACTACTATATAAAGACTTTTCGTTTGTGAGTGATTTGAATAAAATCCAAAATTTGACAGAGAATGACGAAGACATCAATTGGTTTCTTCGCAATTCTCGTTGTTGTCTCAACTCTCGTCCTCATTCTTCAACCTCTTCTTCTCCCAGTTTACCCCTAACCCCTCTGATTGGCACTTCGTTAGTTTAGTGACCGAAAGAAAATTGAGCCAATCGAGAGGATATATCAAATTGTTTCAACTGACTACATTTCATTGTTGAAGAAACAGTTTGAAGTAATCAGAGGAAAAATGCTTTATGCTTCTCTTCTTAGGCTCCCGCATTTCATTTGTAAAACTCAGAAAGTGATTGTTTCAATCAAAAATATGAAAACTCACTCCAACAAATTCTCCTCCATTCTTACATATATCAGGTTGTGGCAGATCGTGTAAGCGCTGATTGGCTAGAGCACATGAGATGATGGCAAGCAGGGCAAGCACAATACGGTTCATGATTCTGAAATGAATAGACACAAGTGAGTATAAGCTTGATTATGATATGACAAGTATACATGACGATACGATGAAATGGCAATAGACGACGAGGAGTTTGGAGCAAATGAAATTGGTAAGTTATGTGAGAGACAATATACATATGGAGGATTAACAAGTAAATAAAATGAAAAGCAAGTAAGCAGACAAGCAAGTGAACAAGAGAGGGAGAGAGAGAGAGTAGAGAAGAGGAGGGCAGGTCCTTTGTATGCGACAAAGCATGACCATATATATGGAAATGATCTAGTCAATTGTGCTCAAACAGAGCAGGAGAGGTCCAATTAATCTGACCCGTAGCCATGTTCCTGTTCCTGTTTCCTGTATGTTTCAGTTTTATACATATTAACCATATGTATAGTAATAGAAGAAGCGTAATAATTAGTGTAAGGTTGTCAGAAGAGAAATAAAAAAAAACAAAAAAAAGATGACATTGTTACCTTTTAATTAGGATGACATGTAAGATGATCATCATCTTAAGAAATTGTGTCAATACTATTGGTTAGTATTAACAAGATATTGTGAGATAATTAGTAGTATAAGAGATAAAATATAATTATAGTTAAGTATTTACATATATAGTTAATGAAAATATGAGAAATGTGATTGTATTGTGTAATAGTGAAAAAGTAGAAAAAATGGGTAAAATAACACAAATTATTCGGAAAAAAATGAGAGGAGAGTGAGAGATAGAGAAAGAAGGAGGTAAAACTCTTGAGATGTTGGTTTTGAAATGAAGAAAAGGGGGTGGAGTGAGGGTGGTATGTCGGATACATCTGGAGATCGGAAGATGAAGCATACTTCTAAGACAGTGTTTAGATGAAGTTAGACAATAGACATAGAAAATAATATAAACTTGGAAGTTGTAGAAGGCTAGATGTAGAAAAGGGCATATACTAGATAGCTGGAAGATGAGAGAGAGCGGGGGAGAGAGGAAAAATAAACTTAAGTTCTTTCATATAGAAAGAAACATAAAGCTGTTAAACTATATGTATATAGTTATTGATAAGTATTATAGATAAGAATTATACAAAAAGACTTGGAAAAGGAAATACACAGAGAGAGAGAGATGGTATCCGGGTAGATATTGCTCAAATTGCCTGTCCAATATGTTGTCCAACCCAATACTGAGCTATGCATATCTGTAACAGGTCAGACTGGATCGAAGAATAAGAAAGGGGAGGAGACAGGAAAGGATATATAGTTAGAGCTAACTATGTGACTAATTGTCTTCAATTTTCTATTTTTTTTGTCATGAAAGAAGAGACGTTTTTTGTGATGTGTGGCGGTATTTCGTTTGTTTTACGACCTAAAGCGGAAAGAATGAACTGGTAGGACATCAACTCACAATCGAGGTTAATCCCTGCTCAAAAATCTGTCATACATAGAAGGCTTGTTCTTGTATCGCAATGAGTCAAAGAAGATAAATGGTTGTTAGACTCTGGCAATCCTACTTACCACATAAGGTAATTGCTCTTTCACTTTGATTCTTCTCATGGTAATCGAACATAAACTATACCATATAGCAAAAGTTAGTTGGATATAACATCTCATATCAAGATGTGATTCAGATGAAATATGAGATTTTCATCAAAGAAATGGAAAATGCTAATGCTCAATGCAGATACAACTAGATGAGAAGCCTACGGGCATGTAGTAGTACTACTAGGCGTAGTAGTTCAGATGTAAAGCCATCTTTGCCATTTATGAAAATGGATGAAATCTGCAAATTGTTTGACGCAAATCGGATGATACGCAGTGTAGTCCGAAGGTCTTTGCCGTCTAAGAAGCTTACGAATCAAGATTTGACAAGTGAAATCGGAGGAGCTGAAGCAGTTTAGCTCCGCATGAACCGATGTCAGAAGGCAGCTGTAGTTGTTGCAGCTTACAAGAATGCGTGGAGGTGGATATGGTGATCATGTATCAACGACAATTCATATGTGGCTATATGATATGAGAATAGAGGTTGTCAGCCGTTCTGATTCACATTGAGAATGTGAGTGAGTGAGATATTAGCTGAATAGGTTACAGGTAGAAGGTGAAAGAATAAGAAAAGAAAGGGACAAAAGCCTTGAAGGTAAAAGGAAAGATAGAGAGAGAGAGAGAGAGAGAGAGAGAGAGAGAGAGAGAGAGAGAGAGAGAGAGAGAGAGAGAGAGTTAAAGTTGAAAAGTCTTATGTACATAAGAAAGAAGTATATGTCTGGGAAAATGGTAATTGAATTATAGTTCTGCTGGTTTGATTATAAGGAGACACATGGAGATATCTGATTTATGGATAGTAAGGAGGGTTGAGGTCTTGTTGTCTATTTCCAATTGTCCTTTTTATGGAAAAGTCTCTCTCAGAGAAGAAAGAGAGAGAGAGATAACACACAGAGAACATAAGAGAGAATGGATGAAGGTCTGTGCTAAGGTTATGAATACACGAAATGAGTCCAGGTTTACAGCCAACAATTGAATTATCAGGTGCAGATGTAATAAAGATAGAAATGACAATGTTTAGATGATGAGGATAATGAGGATGAAGGACTTTGATATTGGTTTAAGAAAGAAGAGATGCATGGTTAGGAAGCTAGCTATATCATATAGTTAAGATGAAATGTTTGAATAAAATAAAAATTTGTTTATATGCAGAAGGATTACTATAGCTTCCATACTATTATTATGGATGAGGGGGGGGGAGGGAGAAACAAGAACAAGAACAAGAAGAAGTAGGAAGAGGAGGAGCTTATAACACAACATACATACATACATGTATGTTTGTTTGTGTGAAATATCTTAATAATCCTTCAACTATAAGAAAATTATAGTTATTATAGTTAATATAGTTAAGGAATGTTATTGTTTTGACGAAACAATAATGAGAATTGAGCAACACATGCGAAAACGAAAAGCAATTCGGATTCAATGCACTGCACTGAGGGATTTTGAAAGAAAATTTCAAAATTTGGATGAAAACGCATACATACATAGACACACACACACACATGCTACAAGCTACAACGAGGTCATCATCAGCGGGGGTCTACGATCATTTACTCACATCTCTTTTGCTTGTTTCGGCTCAGCTTTAGCTGCTTCTCAATTGAATACAAGATAATTGAATCAAGCAAACAGATGATTACATAACCATCGACACATGAGTAAAAGAAACAATACCAAAATAAGAGAAAATGGTTGATGAGATGGGAGATAGATGTATAGTTTGGATAAACGATGATGATGTGCACAGCTATTACCGTGCAAAGCTCTGTCGGAAGCAGCTTTCATTCTCGACGACAAACGGCTAAATAGAAGAAGATTCCGTGGGCTGATAGATGAAGTTCAAAGATAAGATGAATGAATTGAATACAATACATATGGAGATAGGTTATGGTGTTGTAGACAGGTTCACGGAGGAAGATAGAGAGAAAAAGAGAGAAGGAGAGTTGACACATGATGAGGTAACAACAGACGGTTCAGAGCACGAGAGGTGAGATGAAGAGAATGGCGACAATGGCAACGACGAGAACGAAACGAAACAAGACTAATAGGATTGTGAGTGCACACCTTACGTAATGCTCTACACATGGCCAGCAGCCGATGGCTTATGTGAGTGACGAAAAGATCTTCGTCTGGCCAAGCTTATGACGCTATGTGATCTAAGTACCTCTAGGACTGTAGCAATTCAAAGGCAATCCTTTGCAAGCCGAGCACACTTACCGACGATAAGGATCGGCAATTTCAAAGAATGCACCTCAAATGTTTTTTTTGGGTTTTGAAAGAAAAACGTGATAGCGGCATAGTTAGTGAGAAGATAGGCTATAGGTTACCATAATCTGATTATAAAAGGTGTTAATAACTGATAACATATGATGTACTGAGAGTCACCGGAGGTCATCCATTATCCATTCACAGGCTAGTAATGTGATAATGTCAGCCTAAAAACGATAATTTATGAACTTTATGAGCTATAATACAATAAATATTTTTTTAAAAAATCATACAGTAAACTATATTGATTATATATTTGTATAGTTTAGATACATATAGTCTTCTAACTATCTTGGATAACAATGAAAATGAATTTGATATCTGAATTGCACAGTGTTGTTTAAGAAGAGAACGATAGTTAGAAGGTCATTATCAGAAGAAAATGAGATCGAAATTGGATAATGATGAGCTATGGAATTGAGGAAAAAATGAAAAATTATTGGAATCAAAAGGCTTTTTTTTCCAATTTGAATAGGTGATTTAGAAGAAAAAGAAGAAAAGGATATTGAGATCAGATTATTTGTTCCAGATGTGAGAATATATTGGCGAAAGATGAGGAAAGAGAGAGAAAGTGGCAGATAGAAGGTGATTTTTCTATCTGAAAACTTAATTTTATTTTCAAAAAAATATTAAGATTAACACTAACTATATGCATATATATATAATAAAAACATATAGTTAAATGGTATACGGTATGAATTGCGATTTCTCAATAATTTTTTTTAGAAATCTGAATCTATTCTGTCCAATTATGGTCTCAGTCGCGACAGTTAAACTGACATGAAAATAGGAGTTCCGGTAAGGAATGGTCAACCTAGACAGTCGAAAGAGAGTGATTGAGAAGGAGAGAGAGAGCGAGAAAGAGAGAGAGAAGTCTACTGAACCATTGAAACGAGTACGAGGGTCTAATAAGGTCAAAAAATAAATAAAAAACCTGAGAAATAGACTGACCAATATGGTAATCTGGTTGAAATAAAATTTGAAAAAGCTTTCAAACATGACAAGTGAATGAAAAGTAATTTTGATTTGCAGATGGACTGATGAATGGAATGCAGATAATGATGTACGCAGGGTTATAGGTTGGGAAAGTTATAAAGAGAGAGAGAGAGAGAGAGAGAGAGAGAGAGAGAGAGAGAGAGTAAGGCGTTAAGGAAAGACTTGGAATAGGAGGTAACAGTATGATTGAGGTTGAATAATGGCTGGACCAACTATACAAAGATATTTTCATTTGACAGCTGTTCTCACACAGTCTTTTTTGGTAATTCTTAAGAGACTGAGAGCGTAAGAAAGATTATATGAAAGAGAAAGAGAGAGGGTTTGGAGAAGGGAAATGGTATGGATATGGCAAAAGAATAAGATAATCATGGCTGTATTCACAAATCATACTTTAACATATGTTCTAATTCTGCATTTAATGATTTTATAAGAGAAAATGAATGAAAGACGAAGAAAATTGTATTTAATGACAAGTAACAATAAGAAAATTCACTTATTGTATCTAGCTAATTAGAATTTTGTTTAAAAAAAAAAGGTTTTAGGTAGCCAGATGTATTTCCAATAGCCTCTCTCTCATCTTATGTGATCTCAGGATCTTAGAACTACTGTATCTATTATTATACTATGATTTACCGCATTATGTTGAAACAATGTTTTCAAAGAAAAATACAAAAATTCTTAGAAAATTCATACCTGAATGTGTGAAGATGATGACTTGTGAGACTGTGGTGAAGCATTTGGTTGACTGACCAGGATGTAACCAACAGACGACCGAAAGGCCAGCCTAGCTCCGCCTCTTCTGGATGAGAATTGCTCTTCTCTCCACCCTCTCTCGGACGTTGTGACAACGTAAAAGATTCAGACTCCGCCCATATTATATTGTTAGAAGATGAGGTCGAAAAGTGTGCTGGAAGATGAGAATACGCAATAGACTGGAGCCAGCTTCAACGATGAACACACGACAGAAGATAGAGGAGAAGCTGGAGAAGAAGAAGAAACATCAGTCTCATGCGGAGCCATTGATGAGAATAGCCGAGGCAATATTGCTGCTTCATCTACAACCACCACATGTGTAGATGTATCTATGTGTGTATATTGCCTAATAAGACCAGATACTCAGAAACATATCAGAAGAGAAATAGCATGAGCTTACTGAAGAGAAATAGAGAAAGGCTATTTCACTAAGCTTAATGATACTTACAAGCCCAAGGATAAGTTGATGAATACAGAATGAAACGATGGCCACATACATACTACACACGTATAACTTTTCAAAGTAAAAAGAAAGACAAGTTGGAGAGCAAGAGAAGAAAGGAAAAACTCGAAAAGATCATAAACTTGTGAAAATCAATCGTAAACATGGTATAGTATAAGAAAATGAGTAATACAGTAATATTTCAACATAGTTAACTTACCTTATAATGGCCGATAGTCAAGAAACAGCTGCCATGTGCATGCTGAGCATACTAGCCACGTGATTTTCACGCTCACGTCAATTTACGTGAAATATTTCATACAATCATTTACAGTTGATAGATTGTACATGACGGTTGTATTCAAGTTTAAGAGATATATATGAAGTTCTAGAGAGTAGTAGAAGAGGGAAGGGAATATGAATACGCTGAATCAAGCTTTTACGATCAGCTCTTTGAGATTTTGAATGTTTTTGCTTTTTGAGAAGAAGGAAATATTTGATGAGATTAGACACCGGACGGTTTGTCAATAATTCACACTTTTTTTTGTTTTTTTCATAAGTTATTTGTGAAAATGAAAAACTGCTTCAAATTTTTTGTGTAGATTCTGATCTTTAACTCGAAAAATTGGTCTCAATTCGATCAAAAAACTAATGCATTTCTAAGCAGTTTGTTTATATGAAATTCAACTAACTCACTTTCATCTTCTTTGGACCAACGTGATGAAAAAGTATTTTAGAAGAAGAACATCTTCAAACATACTCACAACATCAATTGTGTTCAGAGAGAGGGGAACATCAGAAGCTAATGATGGCAGATGAGGCAGGTTCAGGTCAACAAGCAGCAAGGGCCGAGCAGGAGCGTAGCCACGATATCTGGTTGATTGCTCAGATGTATCCATGCTGAAACCCATAATTAAAGTTGAAACATATTTTTTTATTTATGCTAATTATCAGATAAATATGGTATATAGTTAACTAAGCATAAGCTATCCTTAACTATTACATCATTGCGCGAAATATATGTCACTAGGTAATCTGTCTTCTTGCTTCGTAAAAGAATATCTTGTCAACAGAGATACGAGATTGAGGAGCAGCAGGAGTAAGAAGAGCAATAGCAACGTTGTCAGTATTGATGAGAAAGCATTTTGGGCATAAATAATCAAAAAGATAAACTATATGCATAGTTAATTTCTATTTTTTTTGATATATAGTATACAAGGCTGAGAAATAGTTCATGTAATATCATTTACATCTAAATGAGATAAGTCTAGTTGTTGTAATACTAAGTATACTAATCAAAACTCCTTACTACTACGAATAGTAATGAGATTTGCCCCTCACTTCGTTGACCTTAGCTCATAAATTATTTTTGCAATCAGAGAACTATCATAATGACTGTTGGCAACAGTTTTATAGTCAGAGATGTCATATCTAGATTTGGATATTCTAACAGTTTCTCTCATATCATATAGTTAATCTATACTAACTATACTTGATAAAGCTGCAATTAATAAGTTGTGAAATGCTTCATGCTGGCCATCCTGCTGTGAATATTTGAAATCTCAATGATTTGCCTATTGGCAAGATGTTTGAAGGAAGGACATGAGACTCGCTAATGCTATGAGCATAGATTCCGAAGAAGATGACTGTTTTGAAGAGATGATTTAAAAAAAAAAACTGTAAAGGTAAAGGACATCTCTATATGGATTTAGGAAAATATTTGAAATCAAATTGTAATTTCATGTACTCTTTGTTCCAAAAGGTTTTTCAGGTCAACAAATAAACTTGAAATATTGAAATGATGCATAAGGAATAGTAAGAAAGAGAGAGAGAGATAGAGAGAGAGAGAGAGTAAGACATCATTGTGTCATCTCTATTATTGTCATTATTCTAACATTAGATTAGAATCATTTGAAGAAAAAAGTTAAAAAGTCGTCGTTGTCGTTGTCATCGATCTTAAGATATGAGCAATAGAAGTGACAAATGAAATGACAAAACGGAAATATTGTTTCAAAGAAAAGTGCTCTTTCTCTCTCTCTGTTTCTCTCTCTATTCAAATAAAGAAAAACACAGTTGAAAAGAAAAGATTATTGATAGATAAATTGGAGATTAGAGAAGACAAAAAGTTCAAACATGGATAGACGGAAGGTTAAAAAGCCTTGTCGGATGTATAAGAATATCCAGAAGATGATTCACAGTGCACATGAGATATGTGAGTCAGCAGACTGGTACTGATGTTCTTATTCCTCCTTCTTCGGTCTCTCTCTCTCTCTCTCTCTCTCTCTCTTAGTTTAGTTTTGCTTTGGATTTTCTACTTTATTCAGAAAATATTGTATGAGAATAGTATCTTTCAAGGATTGATTGTCATAAGAGCTTGGTATATCAATGAAAAAAATGAATAAGATCGTTTTGTAAAAGAAGGCTTAGATTAAGTTGAATTTGGAGAAAAATGCTTTCTTTGATTGACTATTGAGCATAGATTTCTCAAGACTGGAAAAGGCTGGCACTATATGACATCTTGTACAAATCTCTATCTGCATCGAAATTTAAGGAATCTGTATTCTTTTGGGGAGAAAAATAGCTGCAAAACATGAGGAATACAATGACCGTGATGCAGTCAGACCATCTGGAGCCTTGTGATGCAAGGTCAGACACTTGGTTGAATTACCATGGTTATACAGTAGTTGACAGGTAATAAGCCCAAAATCAGATTTACATCGAAAAAATCTGCTTCAATATTGAGATGGCTGAAAGTGACTGAATTTGGAATAACGAGATGAGACATGAAGGAGAAAATGAGTAAGAATCAGGACCTTCTGCTGCTTATACTCAATGAACAGTGAAGGTAAGTAACATATTTACAACGTCTATCTCTTGTAAGTCATATGTCTAAGAGAGGTTGGGCCAGTTAGAGAGAGAGAGAGAAGACGTCAGAGGTGAAGATATGAAAAGTATGATTTTCTATTGTTTTGATCAACTGTTGTTGGTTAGGAAGTTGATTGGCTGATAGTATGATGGAAAAGCTATTACTATCGAATTAAAGAAAGTTGTTACTTACAGAGAAATAAGTTGACAGATAGAATTAAGATTAAGAGAGATAATAGAAGAGAGAGAGAGAGAGAGAGAGAAGTTAATAAAGAATAAGGTTAAGAGAGACACATATGAGATGAAGCACGTAGTACGTAGGTGGTTCAAAGATAGATAACATTATAATCGCTACATATTATTACAATATTCTAGATAGAAACATCCATCTATTCATTCTGACATATCAACACTTCATCTCTCATCGTCAGTTCAGCTTCTTCATCATCATCATCATCATCATCATCTTCTAGTTTCTTCTATTTTCCCTTTTAGATTCAACCTTCTCTCTCTCTCTCTCTCTCTCTCTCTTTGTTATTCTCTCAAGAAATACTTAAACCTCTCCCTCATTCTTGTTCTCTCGATTAATCAGCTCATTTTCATACTAATTCTTCATCGTTCCAGCATCAATACAATTCTAGAAAAGCTATTCCTCTCTTGAGAATACATATGTATGAATAGATCAGTGTAATTTTGATTTTAATGTTTCCCATTTGTTAAAGAAAATTATCAAATTTGAATGCAAATTGTCAGTTCGGCGCATCTTTGTCGGCAAGTTCGAAGCCGGACTATTCTATTAGATAGGCTATTCCCTCCTGTCTTTATATTCTTTTTGAATAAAGTGGTCAAAAAAAGTTGTAAAAAGACCTATCACTATCACACAGTCTTTGGTCATTGTACTAACAAAATGATGTTTTTTTAAGCGGCAAATAGCTAAAGATATTGTTAGTTGAAAGAGAGAATATGCTGCTGGTGGTTAGCAGGCGAGAGATGTGCTAGATGTGAATATGAAGAGAAATAGAAAGGATTAAGGTACTTATGAAGAAGTACAAGAAGAAGAAGAAGAAGAAGGGCAAGAAGAAAAAAATTGAAATAGTATATTCTGCATAGTTTAGCAGAAAATTCTGAACGAGAAGTGTTGAAAGAGAGCATCGGAAGTTAGTTGATGTCATCAATGAGCGCGAAATGTTGTTGAAAAAAGTGAACGAATGCATAGTTAACACAGACACTCAGATCATAATTATATATTTGAAATGAGGTTTCAAGATATTTCTTATTGATTTGATGAAAAAAATAAATAAAAATATTTGAAAAGATAAACAAACATACAAGGATTCCTTGAAAACGATCTAATGGCCATCTGATTCATCGGAAGAATAAGAATCTTTTTCTCTTGTTTATGTGTGTAAATGTGAGATGATGATGGTCGGAAAAGGTCAAATAATGGCTATAGAATCACTAGTTTCCATAATTGGTCAGACTCATTATGATCTCTTTCTAGCCTCCCTCCTCTTTTTCTTTCTCTCATTCTCTCTCTCTCTGTTATTCAATCTCTGAAATCTCTTGGTCCAGCTCTGTATACCTCAATCTGTGGTCAGTGTCGGCTTTTCTTTGTCATTCATCTGAGTTGCAGACGAGATTTCCGGTACAGAGACTCCAGCCGGATGGTATCTACCGGGAGATGATGCATCATCCATCCATGGCTCACAAAGGTATCGCAAGTAGGGTTTTGTCTGGCTCAGTACTTTGCTGATGACCATATACAAGGTATATCTAGATATATGTATATACTATGTAACTATATGATATAGTAGAAAATGTGTCGATAGGGAGAGAAAAGAAGAATAAAAGTAAAATAAATTGAATTTGAGTACGACGTATGTATCTCCAAATGCAATGATGCGCTGCAAGCTTTTCACAATTCCGGACATATGAGGTTCAACTATGATGAACTTAACGAAATCTCATAATGGATTCACGTTGCTGGATACATTTGAGTCAAAACATATAGTTAGTAGCCAGTAGTTTAATATAAGAAAGAGAGAGAGAGAGAGAGAGTAAGGGTATATGGTTTGAAAGTGCACTACAAGGATTGGCTTTGTAGCTTGATGAAGCCACCTGGAATAATGCTTGAAAATGAAGTAAACAAGAAAAAGTTATAAAAGAGAATGAAAAGAAGATGAAGAAGAACTAACACATGTTCTATTTAATTATTCTGGAGAATAAGGGAATGAAAGAATAAGAAGAATAACATGATATATTCATATGTGGTCATCATCATCATCATCATCCTCATCCTCATCACGATGGACATGGTTTGTTGTTGTCATCAACATGTAACATCATTCATTGTCTTTCTAACTAACTGACAAAGATTATATGAATGTATTGTATATATACGTATATATTAACAAATAAATTTCTTAAAATAATTGAAAGAAAAGACAAAAAAGATGACAAAGAACATAGAAGAAGAGAAGAAGATACATGTACATATACATCCGTTTGAAGAAGAACCGAAAGATGGCTGGTTACAAAGTACTGTCATATCCGTTTTTCTTCTCAAAGGCTTAATAACATGTTATCCTGGTTACAGGTTCTTCTTCTTCTACTTTTCCGTCGACGCTTGTACACGAGCAAGATGGATGGCATGCATGCGACCTTCGCTCCACCTCTTTGGTTCATCAGACGGTAATTACGGATTGATGGTCGTCGGCTTGACTGACTGTTGAATGTATATATGGAACAAGCCGACAACTAGCTCGGCCACCTCATCGCCGGCTATTAGGTGCAAAGAGACAAGATAGAGATAGAGAGATGGAGAGAGAGAGAGAGACAGAAGAGTTGAATAGGTAAGTAGATGGGTGGTATGTCGCCTATACCGATTAGTGACTTGAGAAGTTTGTTTGAATGGGTTATGTGTCGGCCAAATTCAAATGATACCTTATTACTAATTAAAAAGATTTCTCTTTTAACCATATTTCAGTCTTTTATACCTTTTTACTATATGCATATAGTATTAAGACATTCTAATATTGAAATCTGAGCCAACACTACTGCGGTATGAGAAACAGAGAAGTGCATAAGAGATGAAAAACTGAAAAACTGTTTTGTATTAGATATTCTGGAAAGACATGCGATGTGTAAACAATCTCATTCACTCATACAACATATGCTGTTTTGATTATTCAATATGGCTAATATGTCTTATGATAGGAATTAAGAGGGAACGGACGGATATGGTTAGACAATCTGGCCAAGTTTTGACTGAACGTCTTGAGCTTACAGCGTAATATGCAATTTTTTTACCTAAATCATTCTTCTCACCTTATTCTGTAGAAGTTGATAGAGGGTGAAAAGAACACAGAGCATAACATGCGTTGTCGACAGATGTAGTTGACCTGATGCTGGTGACATCGCAGATGGACAACAGACCTGTATCCGACTTGATCTGTTCCGTTTTTCGGGATTTTTTCGACTGCACTGGAGCAGGAAATCTCACAGAATAGCTAAGTATATAGTATATGGTTAGGTGAAAAGGCTTTTTTCTCTTCTGAGTTTTCTATTTTATTGTGACATCAAGGAAATGAAAGCATTGTTTTCGATTGTAATGAATAGAAATGGACTTATCATAAATCCATAAAAGGATGTGTGTATGAGGTTCAGAGAAAGTATCTGGCTTTATAGTAAGGATATACGTATAATAAGCTTTTACAATACTTTAGCCATGCTGGAAAAGGCTGATTGCAGGTGTTCGTGATGAATCCTCTTGTATCTATTGCTCATGCTGCTGTGTCATAAGCCTTATAACATGACCGGGATGAAAAGGGTTAAGAGTCGGAAAGTAGACACAAATACAAAAGACATTCATTGAGGTTTAAGTATCATTCTTAATAATATCTCTACTATATGGTATAGTAAAGATATATAAATATTAGAAATAAGGTTGAAAACAAGCAGAAAAAGAAGAAAAAAAAGGAACAGATGAGATGAACAAGAAAAAAGATAAAAGGTGAAGAGGAAGGAAAAGGAAATTGTGAATTGATCTGGCCAAGGTAACAGAGAAATATCTAGTTGGATGAATGAAAAAGTAATAAAAAGAGCCGAATAAAGGTTGGAAGTGATTGTGAATTGCTGGCTAAATGAGCATTCGACCGAACGGAAATAGATCCACTTGGATTCTTTTACTGTAAATGGGAAAATTAATGAATAGGAAAGATGATGAGTACTAACAGAGTAACTGTCCTAAGTTTGAAGTATACAGAGAGAGAGAGAGAGAGAGAGAGAGAGAGAGAGAGAGAGAGAGAGATCAGTTATCCGGGTAAAAGAGAGATGGCATTGCTTGCTTAATATAGTAAATGGCCCTTAGCATAGTTAACTATTTAAAGAATAGAAACTTTGATTGCAGTTATGAAGGTCATAATGCTGCTGAGAGGTGCCAAAAACAATTGAAAATCCAATCGTTTTAGCAAAGTCAACGGAAGTTAACAGACTTGGTTCAGACGGATGTGAACAGAAAAATCGGTTAGGATTTTTTCAAACTATTCTTACAACATATGATTCATTCAAATGACATTTTGGTATTCAAACACAGTAATCTCTTGCCGGAAGTTGAAATCAATTAAACTTTGGTGCTGAGAGGTTAAGTTAACGAGGATAGTGTATGAAATATACAAGTAATCTCAAGTTGTTCCTCTCAGTAATTTACTCTCTCTCTCTCTTTCTCTCTCTCTCTTTCTCTCTCTTACTCTTGTTTCAGTTGTTCCGATTCCATGGCTAATGGAAATTGTAAATTTGGCGCCATAAAGTTGGATGGAAGTGAGACAAATTTCAAACAGAAAAAAAAGATTTTCGAAGTTAAGTTGTGCGTAATGAATAGCCTAGACAATATGACTTACTTGCTTATAAACTAGTTGAACAAATCATGAAAAAAAAGTTCAAAAACGGCTATACAAGCAGGAAATCTCGATATTCTGCTAGGCAAATCAGGTTGCTTTAGGTTCTTCCTATTTTTTTTCTTATTGAATATTAGTTTTCACTTGACTAACTTTGGGTCTGACTTCAAGGATTGTTCAATTTCATCGAAATTTGATGTTTTTGTTTTACTTCAGTAGTTAACTATACGATATAGTATAGTAGAGTTTAGTATAATTTAAAATAAAAGAGAGAATACTAATGAATTGTTGCTGAACAAGTTGTTGTAGTTAGTTGTAAAATGACTTGTTAAAATACTTTTCATATAATTACTTAAGTAATTTACTTCATTTCTAATATAACTACAACAACTATTACTATCTAGATATACATATATATCTTCTTTTGCTTTATATGAAGAGGATTTCCCAGAAGAACGATCATAAAACTTAATGAATTCCGTCCTTGTCAGCTTGGCTTCATTGGCTACTGTTTCTCTTCTTTTCGCAATATCATGATTCTCTACTAACTCCTTTTGAGAAAGCTGAAGATGAGAAATAGAGAGAGAGGGAGAGAGAGAGAGAATGATCGTCATCATCATCATTGGGCTTCTCTACGGTCAAATGAAAGACAAGCCATTGAACTAGATGAGTAGGCTGTTGACAAGATGAAGAAGATGAGTCCAGTGTGGTGTGGCAGTAAGCAATAATGGTCACACAACGACCTTTGGCAATGAAAATTTCTTCTTAATTTACATCGAATAAGAAAGAATCCAATATACAGAGAGATAGAGAGAGAGAGAAAGAGAGACGGAGAGAAGGAGAGAGAGAGGGGGGGAGTGAGTGAGTAAGAGAGATACCTATCTTGACCGAATTAAGATGTTTTCTTTGAAGGAATGGAAGTTTTAACTTTTCTTTTCAAAAATCTAGAGTAATCTTATCGTAATCCTAACTAAAATTTTTGAACTATAGGTCATAAAACTTTTTTTTTGACCTTATATAGTTTATAAATACTTCCGAATAGTTAAATATTCTCAAACATCGATAATTTTTAAGGAAAATGGCATTTGAACAGGAAACGATAAGAAGAATGTATTTGAATATTTCACTTTGATGTTTAAAAATAAAAAGAAAAAACTATACAACTTGATGACACATACATATGTATATTCAATTTAAATTGAAAGACTGTTTTAATGAAAATTTAAATAAATTTATAGAATATTATAGGTTAAGTTCTATAATAATAGATTAATGATATGTTATATAATTTTATTATTTATATATTTTGACATAGGTTAGGCTTAGATGACAATTTAATCCAATAATACATATAGAAATCTAATTATAGTTTAATATAACTTATATATTTTCTTATTTACATCATTAAAGTTCAGATGCTCATGTCTATAACGGACATTCATATCATATACATACATACATACATGGATGATTGTAGGTGGATGGGGAGGGGGTAGTGATATAAACTATTATATTTATACTAATATGCTAATTATATACTTAGTATATAGCTTATTCGTTAAGTTTGTACATTGTGAACTGTTGAATCAGATTAGCCTGTCTTGTTGCAGCTGCACAGCTTTTCGTTAAATTTGAAGGTTTTGAAATAACAATATGAATTATTATTATTATTATTGATATAATTAGTCTATTGATCTATTTCTACAAAATCTTTCATTTAAAATATGATCACTAGTATCTAGGGTCACTATCTTCTCTCTCTCTCTCTCTCTCTCTCTCTCTCTCTCTCTCTCTCTCTCTCTTCATGTATCATATAAGCTTACTCACTATGATTCTAATTAGAGTAAAAGGAGAAGCATCAAATACAATTAATATTAATTATAGTTAATTATATTTTATATAAATAAATACTATATAAAGATTACTTATTTCTTTTTAACAATATAAATAAATATATATATAGGTATATACCCGTTTTTCTATATCTTTCAACAAATGATCGAATGTTTGATCTGAATTCCTGTAATTAGAAGAACAACCGCTCATCGTTGTCTCGAAACGAAAAATGAAAATTTGAATTCGAATTGTTGGTTTCTAATTCTTATCTTGACATGATAACATCGCCCCAAGGATCAAGTACATACAGCTTTCAATGTTAATCACAAAACTTTATTCTCTTTCAGGTTGCATCATCACATCCAAACTCAATATTTAAAAAATTTGAAATTTATCAATTTTTCCCCATTAAATTCAATGATCTTCATGTGGTCCGGGTTAGAAACGTTAGGTAATGTAAGCTGTGGTTCTGTAATTTTCGGATGTTACCATGAGATGTCGAACATCTCACACCCTAAACTGTTTTCATTGTAAGTTCTTTTATTTAATTATTAAATTATGTAATTCTGTTGATGCATAACGTGTAAAACTTTGACTTATCTTGCATTTTGTGAGATTTCTGCAAAATTAGTTGACATTTTTTAGAAAATTTGATTCAAATCGCTTACAAAATAAAACTTTGTACTAAAAAACTTTCTTGCAACTCAACTTTTCTGAAAAAGTTTTGGTCTGTTCTGCTCTTAACATGGGAAACATACTAGAAACTTCGATGTTGTTGCAGGTTAATTGAGACATAAAAATAGAAAAATGATATTATTTAATTTTATAAGCATAGTATAGAATAATCAAATTTTATATAATTATATAATGGCCGGTAATGATAGGTCTTCTGCTGTTGGTACTGATTCATGGTTGTTATTTGATTGATTGACCTCGGAAACAATCAGCATTTACTTCACATGTACTGCGTCATAGATGATGATGAGGTGAAAAGCTTAAACACAACAACGTTGACGAACACGTTGATGTTACTACTCATCATCATCATGACCATGTCTCCTACGATGAGTTTGTTGAGAATGATGATTAGGCAGTAAGGAGTCCTATGATGATTTCCTTTCATCGTCTAACAAGCAATGTGGGTCATTCGTGATGAAGAACGTCAAAGCCTACACTTGACAAATCAGAAGAATACTGTCGTCTTCATTAAGATTCTCATCATAACGTGAAGACGATGAGACTTAAGCCAAGATGAGAGAACGATTTCAGGGATTGAACAGTCTGAAAGCGTCTTATCCTTCTTCTGAATATATGAGATATGATGTCTTACATCTTCGATACAGCTTGAGCATAGCTGACAGCAACTTGCTATGACATCAGCATCAGATTGAGATAGAATTTTGATATACATATGACAGATACATAAGTAATATAATCTTATTTGTCATCAATATAGTTCGAACTCTTGTTCATCATCTTGTAGTCATTTTTCGTTACAATCATTTGATGTTATTCACCTAAATATTCATATACTATATAGTATAGTTAACAACAACAGTTGTTGTTTCTCTTCATTTAACATATGTATTTCTATTTATCGTCTTAAACAATCAGATGTTAACCTTTTTATTAATCTCTCTGTCTTTATTCAGATTAGTGTGTATAAATAAGTTAAAAAAAACACGAGAAGAGAATCAGATAGATAGATAGATAGATAGATAGATAGATAGATAGAGAGAGAGAGAGAGAGAGAGAGAGAGAGAGAGAGAGAGAGAGAGAGAGAGAGAGAGAGAAACAGTTCAAACTAAGCTCATCCTTAACCAGGGGATTTTCTGGATCTAACAAAGGCTAAAGAACAGAGAAAAATTACCAAGAAACATAACAGCAATAGATGATGATGATGATGTCCTCTGAAGTAATATTGCGCAATCACATCTGGCACACACACACACACACACATACATACAAGTACAGATCCGTACAAAGCGGTATTAAACAGACATCTACATCATCATATCGTATTCAAATATTAATTATTACAGCATAAAAACAATTTTTTAATGATATATATATATATAGTTTACTGCCCACTGGCATGACATCATAATCTTGGCATTCATTAGATTTCCCGCAACTCACACTCTATTAATTAAAAAAAAGTTGCAACATGAACGAGTAACACATGAAGATTACTGTAACGCTTTCACTTTATACAAATAAGTTTTCAGTTTAACAGCTTATTCAAATCATAAGATTCATTCACATCACACATTTTGAAAGAAAATCTCTGAATTAATGGATATGGTAGGTTTGTTGTAAACTATATTAACTATTCTATACTATACTAGATTTTATGAGATTCAGTTAATTTATAAATTTGTCGTTTGCCCTTAAACTAATATATCTAATGAAGTCAGTCATCTATTTTTCTTGACAGCCTTCAACAAACATAATCAAAAATTGAACGAACTATGAACATATGCTGGCCATGCAGGCAATGCTTTACGGTCCACAGCTCGTCCAACCACTCATTTTCTCATTTGAGCTGTATTTTGGAATTGCATGTTAATTGGTCTTCTGTATGCTATGCTGAAGGTTAGTCAGGGATTAAAGCTAACCAAATATGTATATTGTTTCTGTACCACCTGACGAAACGTTAACTGAAGCATTTTTGGAGCAATCCATCAGTGTGTTATCAGAAAACTTGATAAAGCCCAAGAGAATGGGACATGTGCTTAGAAGTCGGAATAGCAAAAAGAAGAAATGAAAGTGGCTTAAGTTAACCGACAAAAGATTCTTCAGTTTTTAATAATAGACAAGATAAAGCCCTCTTGAATATCTTAAAGAGTAGTTGACATGGTTAGGATACGATGATGAGTAAATGAAACAGATGTATTTGAAAATAATGAAGAAGAGAGAATTATTATTATGAATAATCAACAGAAAAAAATTAATTATATATGATTATTAGATGATATTTAATATGATTCGTACTAGAATATCAAACAATCTGTTAGAAACAGCTTCAAATCCCAAAAATTCACCTATGGGGACATGTGACACTCCAGCGAATCGTCGATCATACGGTCTCTTGTACATTCTAAGTTCGATGTTTTCTTCAAAAGAGCTTGACGGAAGTATTTTTCAATCATAATTTCAGTTTTTAATAATATGTTTGAAATATTTTGTGAAACAATTGAAATCTATTAAAAGCTTAGTATGAATGAAAAACATTATGGAATACCAGAAGACAGTATCAAACTTTATTGAAAGCGAAATTCTTTTATTTTTTGAAATTTCCGTAAAAAAAAACCAAAATCATGTAAAATTTGATTAAAATGTTTGTAATTAATACAAAACTGCTGAAAAAAAGTCATGTATGAGGTATATTGTAAGATCAGGAAGTGTGATGAAGCTCTATCTGATTCACCTCAAAAAACAAAGTTTTAAGCTTCATGTCCAGCATTTTTGAATTATTAAAGATATTAGTTTTAAAAATCATTTGTTGTATATGTATTCATTTAAATATTTAAATATAGTTTATTATTGAAATAATGATGTGATATGAATGTATTAATACTTATAACAGAAATCAGCATTGAACAGCATTGTTTATAGAATTTTAGTTTTAAAAAAAAAGAAAAAATAAAAATATTATTATGATATAACATTAATAGAACTGTGAACATTGAGAGTTGAACTTGTCTGAAATAATGTTTATTTAAGTTTATCGTCAAGCTGCACCATTGGAATCTAAAAACCTTCGTTTCTATTGATGTCAATGGAGGTTTCAAAACAAAGTTTTCTTTTACATGAAATAGACGAAGAAAATCTGAAAAACAAGAAAAGCATGTTTTTGATTTGTTAAGTAGAAGTTTCTTCTAAGCATACACAAGTTACCTTGTATAAACTGTGTTAATAAGCTATTATTGAGGACGATGATTCCAATTGTATTAGCAATACCATGAAATTGAGCTGATGTTACTATTAAATGTGACAAATCTAAAATAATATATATTTTGATGATAAAAGATATGAAAATAATATATTCACTTACCTAAAGGCATAGGAATATCGAAAAACATGCTCAGATGTAATAATAGGATGGGACAAGCTATGAGACTTGTTGGGACAAGAGCCTCAAATTATCCGCTTAGTATAGGAAATTGTTAAGATAATTACCTGAAATTCAAGAGCCCGAAGTAATTTCCTGTGCAACAATGCTGTTTTCTGAGACATTGATAACTTCTGTTTATCCAAATTACGTATAATTAAGTGTTTGAGGACGAATATAGATGTAAGAAATATGATAGAAATTATAAAAAACAGAAAAGCATCAACTCGAAGAGCAAATTCATTTCGAAAACGTCCAATATTTTGAGCATGAGGTATATGCAAAAGAGTAGCATAAGCTGGACATGACTAGAAAGATAAACATAAACAAATTTTTGAATTAAAAAAAAAAAGAAAACAAACTTACATTTACCAAGCTTTGCATGCTGGACAGATTATGTGGTGCCCATGTTATTACCATAAAGTATGGAACAGTATAAATCAAGGTTATCAAAAGTATTCCAAAACGAAATATCCATGAAGTTGAATCAGAATTTTCACCACGTACTATCCAATATCGATAGAAAAATAGAATGACACATATACCGTATCCAACAAAATGAAGTAAAACATTAATATATGTTTGATGTAAGAATGAAACGCCCAAATAATTCCAAAGTCCGATACTGTAACCAGTCAATAGTGGCAGATAGTACACCGGAGCCTGAAACAATACATGAATCTTATTGTTTATTTGTTTTCAGGTGGTTTTTGTTGATTAGTTCACGTGCCCCTATTCTATGGAAGAAGGTGAGCCGCTTCAGGCATTGCTTCAGAATTCATTTGAGTCTGAGCTTCAGGCATTGCTTCAGAATTCATTTGAGCCTGAGCTTCAGGCATTGCTTCAGAATGCATTTGAGCCTGAGCTTCAGGCATTGCTTCAGAATTCATTTGAGTCTGAGCTTCAGGCATTGCTTCAGAATGCATTTGAGCCTGTGCTTCAGGCATTGCTTCAGAATTCATTTGAGTCTGAGCTTCAGGCATTGCTTCAGAATTCATTTGAGTCTGAGCTTCAGGCATTGCTTCAGAATGCATTTGAGCCTGAGCCTCAGGCATTGCTTCAGAATTCAGGCATTGCTTCAGAATTCATTCGAGTCTGAGCTTCAGGCATTGCTTCAGAATGCATTTGAGCCTGAGCCTCAGGCATTGCTTCAGAATTCAGGCATTGCTTCAGAATTCATTCGAGTCTGAGCTTCAGGCATTGCTTCAGAATGCATTTGAGCCTGAGCCTCAGGCATTGCTTCAGAATTCAGGCATTGCTTCAGAATTCATTCGAGTCTGAGCTTCAGGCATTGCTTCAGAATGCATTTGAGCCTGAGCCTCAGGCATTGCTTCAGAATTCAGGCATTGCTTCAGAATTCATTTGAGTCTGAGCTTCAGGCATTGCTTCAGAATTCATTCGAGTCTGAGCTTCAGGCATTGCTTCAGAATGCATTTGAGCCTGAGGTTTAGTCATTGTTTCAAAATTCTTAATAACTGTGATAATCGAAATTTGAACTAGTGTTAGCATAGCTAATATAAATAAAGATGATAAGAGAGGGGGAATCTAATCTATAACCATATTCAAATAATTACCGCAAATAATGAAACGAATATTCCGGATATCATACAAGATATATGATAAACATAAATATATTTAACAAATGATCCATATTCATCTGTTAATGTTCTAAGCATCAGACGTGAACAGTAGATTCCAAAGACAAGAGTAATAATACCAATAGCATATGAACCAAAGATGAACCAAGCTTTAGCTTCCGGAACAGGACTATTCGGACAATAGCCAAGCTCATACGTCGAGACATTTGTAGCTGTGGACTGCACTGTAGACATGTTGTATGAGAAATGTTGAGAAACATGACAACTTGTAATATTTAAGTAAGTCAATCTGTTAAAGTACAGACTTTATAGTTAAAACAGTAATTATGCTTAATAATATAATATTATATTGTATATTGTATATATATATATATATATATATATAATAATTTATTTTATAATTTAGTTAACTTTATTATAAAATTGTAAATATAAACGTTTAAAAATTCTCTTGAGAAATCATTAATCTTCAATCAATTGTTATGTTATGTTACGTATGTTTGAAACCTTAATATAAGATATTTTATTTAATTCTTACCCTTATATTTATTGTTTTTAATGATATTATATCTTAAACATTACTATTACATCTCTAGAGATGTTATAAATAAACTCAAATAACAATTCAAATGATGTAAAAAGTTAAAAACAAAGAACTATAATAAGAATATCTATGAGATTAGAATATAAATTATTTATAACTTACTTATATCATATAATAATAATAATAATAATAATATTATAGAACACTTGATACATCAAATAATTAAATTATTTATTGACTGAATTAGAAACAGTATCCTCACCAGATTTTCAAATGTTATTCATGAAATATTTCGAATTATTTCCTATTTTTCTACATTGATATACATAGATGTATATAATATTATTATAAATTATATTAACTATGAGTTATAAATGTTTAAATTTATATGAAAAATGTGATTTAAGATAGAACTTGGTGAAAATCTTTTAAGTCTAACAAGTACTAACAGACCTCTTGAGCATAAACGAATAGATTTGATACAATCAGTAACAGATGAAATGTTTTAACGATTATGTGGTTTAGATATTGAAGTTCATAAGTAAATTCACAATTTTGATTGAAAATTGCTAAAAAATCACTCAAACTGAACATAATCAACGTGGTCCGAGCTTATGTTATAGGTTAATCAACGTGGTCCGAGCTTATGTTATAGGTTAATCAACGTATTCTAAGTATAATGATAACAAAAATTTAATATATTATGTGATAATAGAATATAAAATCAAAATAATTATTTTATAACAGAAAAAGTGATTAGAAGCATAAATATGATGTGATAATCGACAACATATCTCTTACTTATCAACAAAAAATTAATTTTTGGACCAAAAAGTGACGATAAAGATTTCAATTGGAAGTATATAAACCACCCAATTCTTCATAGTTCAACCCAAATCATCTTCTTCAATCGTGTTCAAGAATGCGATACTGTTTCCTTCTAGGCTTCATCCTTCTTGCCGTTGTGCCAGCAGAGGTGAGGCAGTACAGTTTCAGATTTCATACTGTACTTCTTCAATGCTTTAGGCTAAACCTGTTGACACTATAGATGGAGTGGATTTTACTCAACCAGCAACTAATAAGCAAATGGAATGTTTGAAAGAGAATAAGATTGATAGAGCTTTCATCAGGTAACATCCACAATCAAAGATTCTCTCTCTCTCTCTCTCTCTCTCTCTCTCTCTCTCTCTCTAACTTCTAAATATATTTCAGAGCTTATGTTCCATTAAACGGAGGAATGTTTGATAGTAATGCTTGTAATACTTTGTTAAATATTTATAGTAAGTGGTGTTATTCCTTATTGGAAAGATAAAATAAAATTTTTTCTTTTCTAGATGACTTCTACGCTCAGATTTACATGGTACCATCACCTAAAGGATCTAAGAGTGGAGCTGATCAGTTTAATGAAATGTACAATGGATTTGATAATTGTGGTTCAAATCAAACATTTTTCTATTTACATGTAATAGTTTTAATAGAAATCGAAGATGATTTGTTCATTTTCAGGTTACATCTCCACAGAATTGGAATGCTAATCCAACTGCTAACATCAAATTCTTGAAAGATGTAGTTGTTGCTGCTAATCTTAAGGTTAGAAATCTAATTCAAATGAAATATTTTACATTTGACACAGGGCTGGGACGTTGCTATTCATACTGATCAACCAAGTTGGAAAGCCATCACCAACAACATGAATTATCATGATTTACAAGCTAAATCTACAATCAATTTGTGGTATTTCTTATTAGAAAATGTTTGAATCTTTCATATTTCAATAGGGTTGCTAATGCACAAGCTCCACAAAATTTGGGAGATTTCAAGCCATTTGGTGGATGGACAGCTGGTGATGTTCTTGCCATGCAATATGATAAACCTATTACCGTTTGTGGAGTAGCCTGTAAGCAGGATAAGCTGTTTACAAGAAAATAAAGTTAGAATAATCGTTGTTTATTCTCTTCTTTTTGAAAAATAAAACTTGAAAATGCTTTTTCTTCTTCTTTTTCTTCGATGCAGATGAATTTGATACAATCAGTAACTGATAAACAGATGAAATGTCTAAACGATGATGAGGTCAGAAGTACTCTTATCAGGTAATTATCCCATTTTTATCTCTCTGAACCCTGAAGAGCTCATACCTCAGTTCAGCTAATGCTTAATCAGAATTCCTGGAATACAATCCAAGTTGGGATGAAAACTAAGAATTTTGAGTTTTTCTGCTAGAAGAACAACCGCTCATCGTTGTCTCGAAACGAAAAATGAAAATTTGAATTTGAATTGTTGGTTTCTAACTCTTATCCTTACATGATAACATCACCCTAAGGATCAAGTACATACAGCTTTCAATGTTAATCACAAAACTTTATTCTCTTTCAGGTTGCATCATCACATGCTTAGTGTCTAAACTCCGCTGACAACATGTTTCTACTGTAGAAGAGGTAAGTAACGGTTATTATGAAGAAACTTTCATTTCATTTTGAGCTTCATCATCTGAAAATTTCTTTGATTTTATTGGTATAGGTTCGCAAAAAACTACCAAGAGGTCTGAAGGACTTTGCAAGATTTCAAACCATTTAGTGGATGAACGATGATCTCACAATATTGAGATGATTCAGAGTCACAATTAATCTTCAAAGAATTATTATTAATTTCATTAAAGAGTGAAAATATGCAGATTTGAAATACAATTTAAATTGAAATGTTGTTACTTCATCGACAAAAGTTGCCTTTTGCTTTCTGCGTTCATAAGTTGTTTATAGCCTGCTCTTCTCTTTGAGAGTAAATACAGGACAACGCTGCTTCTGCAAAACTTACGTGCTAAGAGTTAACGTGAGATCTTAAGAAAGAAAAATGAGAAATATGTTGAATTGACGATGAACGATGAACAATTCGCAAACGATGTGATGTCTCTAAGCTAGTATACGTGACAAATGACACATTCTAACGCAAAGTACGTCAGAATCCGTGGAGAATATATAAAGGAGTAGCAAAATCGGTTTATTGATATTGTTCTTTTTAAGATTTACATTACTCATTTTCTTCTTATTCGCTTAAAAATGTTCCTATTTCATTCTGATTTCTTTGTTATACGTTATATTCAAAATACGTATTTATGGCTTCAACATCAGCTAATCTGTGTTATCGATTGAGTTTGAATATGTCGTCCAATAAAGTAGTAAATCTCTACTTTCCTCTTACGAGTCATTCCATTCTTGTCCACTTGCTCTCATCCAGGCTATATCCTCATGAAAAGTCTGTTGGCAAAGCCGTTCCTCCTTCTTGAGCAACCCAGTCTTCTCTCCCCTTCATGTATGTAATAGTTAACTATTTGATGTTACTTTATATGAAATATTTATAATATTAAGATGATTTATATATCTTTTGTATTTCTATATATTTCATTCTTATGAATAATGATTTTCTTACTGTATCCCATGGGAGATACATAGATACACAGATACATATGTATATGTAAGATTCAACTCTTCTGCTTATCCTATAAAATATTTTTATTTTCTTCTTACTTCATCAGCCAATAAAAAAAATTTAATTTTATTATATTTTCATGTGGAATTCAAACTTTAAAATGTTTCCCCTTTTGATTCGAGTAATAAGTGTTTTTGAATAAATTCACGTGACGTGTATGCTAATTTTCACGTAAATCGTTGTTTATTTTTGACTAAAATTATCTTTTCATCCTAATCATTATTCTATTGTTATTCAAAGTTTAATTATATTGTATAGTATATTTCAACGTCCTTTTAATATAATTTTTTCATTTTAGAAGAAAAGTCATCAGGATGAGCTTGTCCCGCTTAGCAACTCGTGCAACACCAGCATCCATAAATCATATGATTTTCATTCGTCTATCTTCAAGTTCGTCATCATCGTACCCAAAAGTACAATTATCTACTCCATCGCAGGTGGAAAGTTCGGTATGTTTCATCATTTTTATAATCTCAGTAATATTTAATATTATTTAACTATTAAAAGCTTATTTTTCATGTTTTTCTATTAAAATACGTGCTAACTAAAACTTTTCTGTTGAAGTTGTTGATAGAATACGGAAATAGGAGAGATAAGCACTTTAGGCCGGACGTAATTAGTTCAACGGAGCCATCTGTTGAAATCACTTGTTCAATGGTTCATACATAACCACATACACATACATACATATATGAATGTATATACTATATACATATAGTATATATTATTTAAATTATATATCAATAATATAATAAAATAAAATTTATAATTTTAAAAAATAAAAATCTGAGGGTTTTAAGACTTTAATCTATAGCATAATGCTTAGAATAAGATTTATGGCAATTCTTTTTTTAAAATGTGATCTTATAAGACAAAATTAATGTTTTAAGCTTTACTTTCATTTTAATTTTTATAATTTTGTCACAAAAAATTAAATTAATTAGATTACAACGTTTAGGGCTACTTTCAATATGCTCGAAATAATTCTCGTAACAAGGGATTCAAGGGACCTATTCCACAGAAAGGTGATACTCCTTTAACGTTTTTGATTCGTCGACTTGGACATGCTTATGAGATTTATCCTCTTATCTTCCTCTGTGGATTTTGGTTCTTCATCTTCTGTGTATTCACATATGCCAGCTTTGATAAAATCGAAATATGGCTCGACAGATGTAAGCACAGTATCATCTAAGTTGTAACTATGTGATCAACTTTTCAGCAAAAACGTTGAAACCATCTGACTGGGAACGTGTACGCGGTGACTATTGGAAGAAATCAACATTACTGTACGATAAATAGTAATTTCGTTGAGAAAAAACATTTTTTCAGCTTTGATCCTGACGGTCGTACGCACAAGCGTTTAGAAATAATGGAAATTCTTCAGGATGAAATGCTTGAAGCAGCAAAAAGAAGAGGTACTCGTTAAGTATAATCCAGCATAGATAAAGCATATTTGTATAAAAATATTATAGTTAATGTCTAATATTTGTATTAATAATATTATGTTTTATAATTTAAATTGTATTTTATTTGAACTCAAATAAACAAATAACAATTATTTATTTATTTAAAATAAAAATCTATTAATTAATATTTAATTTATTAACTCTTAACTATATTATAAAATATAATTTTTGAAGGAAAAGCAAAAAAGAAATCCTTATTTTCCTCTTTTTCTTTCCATACATCCACAACTTTTACTTTCAAATGAAATTATTTTCATTCGGATTACTTCAAATTAGCAGCCAAGATAGTAATGGATGTGTGTCTGGTGTACGTATGGATGTACATGTGCATGCATCAGATGAAAAAACAACTGGACATACAAGTTTCTTTTGAATATTTACTTATTCTGGTAATTATAATCAAAATTGCCTTAGTTATTAACTATATTTAAGTTAATAATCTTCTAGTTTTGATTATATGCTTCAATCAAAATAGTTGATTTATTCCCTAAATATTTAGGAAAAATAAGTTTTCTATTTCAAGTTCTTGGCTTAAATTTAAAATTGTTTAATGTAATATGTGATTAATACAAACATTTAATTGTGTTCAAGAGTCTTAAATAAACAAAAAATGATCAAAAATCTTCTAAAGTTCTGAAATTCTTTCAACTTCTACGTCTTTCATTCAAAAGTTTTCATCTTTTCTCGTAAATCAAATAGTTATTTCCATTTTCTTTCTCATTATACTTTATTTTAATTTTCTTTAATTATTGAAAGTTTTAATGGTTTGAAATGTTTATTTTAGCTTCTTTTCTATTTTAAAATCCATAATTAAACTTTTAAAATACAATTTATCATTGGTTTCAAGAGCTTGTTGAGCTAGCTGTCGTCAGCTGGTATCTCAAGGGAATCACTCCTTTTCTGGCAAAGAATAAGCCGAAATAGCCGCTGTTTCGATGAACAGAGGAAACTTGTATTTTCTTCATGCTTCTTCTCTTATTCTTCTATGTGTCGGCTACTTCTTCTTTTCCACTTCTGATCAGATCGCTTCCTGTTAACATTTCTTCCAAACAACTCTCTGCACTTATCAATCTATTCTTAGAAACTTTGCTTAAAACACTTCTGAATATCAATGAATATTATTTCTTCTGATCATCAAATGTTTAGATTCCATTGTTCTATTCTCTACTCAGCTCTACAATCTGTCGCTCCGTTTTCCTCTTCGTTTTGTCCTTCTGCTCCACTGATTTTCTTTCTGATCTTCATACATATCTGCCTCGCGGGATTTTCAAGAATCAAGAGTCAGATTCAGAATAATCAGTTCAGCTTCATTTCCATAGATCGCAATAGATTGTCTTTGGATGCCAATTCATCTTAAATCAAAAGGACACAAAATCAATTCAATTCTCATATACTATTCCTATATTCATATAGTTAATTACATTGATTCGCATAAAATCAACTTAACTATACATACATAGTATGGAAACATAATTAGTAACAGTCTCTGAATCTTTGTTTTCTCGATTCTTTTTAAGAAATTCTCAAACTTTAACTATATTATCCTGTTGTGCAAACATACATATGCTTAGCTTTTTCTAATTTTCTATCGAATTTTTAAATCTAATTTCCTTTTAGTCGTTTTTTGGTTTCATTTTTTGAAAATAAAACCAGCTTTTTGGCAACTATTTCAAATCACAAAACATGAGCATCACATGAACTTTAACAGCATTGAAGCATGGACGGGTCAGTCGAAATAACAAGGAATTGCTCATGGACTTCGGAAACCCAAGAGGATGGATTGAGAGAGAAAGACTCATTTGCATTCAAGACTGATGTTATATTACACAACATCTAAACGATGACAACGAACAGGATAACGATGAAGACAACAACGATGATGATGATGAGATGCTGGAAGAAAAGGCTGTTTAAGACAAACTATTCTGCTTGACTGTGTGAATGACGATGAATGAATAGCGTTCCCATAATCAGCAAAGGATGACACTGGACACAACGACGCCAACGACGATAAACAGATCCAGCAGCTGATATTATGTTGATACAGCGTAGTTCAGCTGTCAATGTTGATGAGCATGAAGTTTAGTTTTATCGTATCCTTCTTCTGAATACTCTTTTTCAAGAAAACGTCCATTGATGGTGGACACTATCATCTTCCCCTTTTCCTCTTTCGTGCCAAACTTTTCTTCAAACTTCCGCTCGCCACAGCCACAGCTTGAAGTCACAGCGTTGACGCCTCCATCTCGTCTGTTTTGCCAAAATGAGGTCGTGTGCCTTGCCTCATATTGGCCTTTTGCCCCAAAAGGTCTACGGGCTTTTCAAACGGCTTTGAAGGAAAAAATTGGAAGCGTTGGATAAGCCGTTTCGGCCGCTGAGCTGACCCAAAAGACATCGGAAGAAGTTGTCGTTCTTCTTCTGATATTCCAGACTCGCATGGGTCTGCTGAGCTTATTCGTTAACATTTCCTTCAAATTTCTTCCGGTCTTCTTTGAACTCAACTTCTTAGCAATTCAACCACTTTTTTTATTGGAAAAAGGGTTAAAAAGCCATTTCATTGTTATCGCTGTAGTCTGTAGATTCACATTCAATTCTGTGTGCTTCTAGTTCATTTCTCTTCTGTTTCTTGAATTTTTTTCTCATCTCACTCAGTTTTAAAGGGTTCGAACCTATCTTTCTTACTAGCATAAAGGCTTTCAAAACGAGGAAGCATTCATTAGATGACGAATTGCCTTCTCTCGATTGAAGAACACCATATTCTTTCTCTCTCTCTCTCTCTCTCTCTCTCTCTCTCTCTCTCTCTCTCTCTCTCTCTCTCTCTCTCTCTCTCTCTCTCTCTCTCTCTCTCTTTTAACTTCAGCTGTTCATAAATGGCAGTTATTCTTTATTGTTTAACATCTTTCAAACTCTTTAATGTTTTTTTCTGAATCAATAAAATCGAAATTATACAGAAGAAGTACTAATATTTCATTTGAAATTTTATTCCTTTTTCAAAGCAAATGTAGTCTTTCTTCACCAAAAAATAAGACAACCAAATTGGACTTCTGTCACTGGTGATTTATGCCAAGCTTTTCATATTTTGATTGAGGTGACCACACACATATACATCATATGCTTGTTTTAGCTTTGTTTTAGCATTCCAAGCTAAAGTAACATCTCAGATAGATTAACATACATGTATATGTTAAAGTGTGTTCTTGCTAAATTCAAAAAGGAAATCGTATTCATTCTTAGAAAATAATAATATTAATTTTAGAATTTAGACTATTAATGCAATAGTTCATACCGAAAATGATGTGCTTACTAAGCTTTAACTTGCACAAGCTTGGTATTCTCAGCTTTGTTTCCTTTCATTCCTATCAGCTAAACATTGAAATGTCCGTGAAGCAATAACATCAACTTGTTAATTTGCCAATGCTATTGTTTTTCTTTTTTTCAAACAACTTTTTGTCCCAAAATAAACAAAAATAAGCAATTTCTAAGCTTCTGACTATCTTGGCTTCTTCCATATGAAAACGTACTTTCATATTCGGCGTTGCTTTCTCCTCTCTGTTCGGATACTGAATTACAGCAAATGAGCTAAAACGAGGAAAATCGGATTTTTCCGCTTCACGTATCATGAATAGAAAGACAAAAAAGATCTTGGATTATACTATATTGGATCATTATTATGCAAATGGTACTAACTATATGTATAGTAATTTGATCATCTTGTTCAATTTGTCTTTACTCAATTATATTTTCTTAATTACACTTTTGATCTTACCTCTTTGTCTCTTTATTTCATCGTTCTATATGCATCTTCTTCTATTTGCATTACCAGATTAATTAGAATATTCCATATACAAGCTCATGTTTCATCTTTCTACCAGCTTACAAGCCTTACCAGCCCTGTCCTGTTCTCTCTCTCTCTCTCTCTCTCTCTCTCTCTCTCTCTCTCTCTCTCTCTCTCTCTCTCTATCTCTCTCTCTTCCTCTTTTCGCTTTACTCAATGCTATCAGCATCTGTTAAGCTGCGGACTTTCCGTAATAACACAACTATTCTTCCATATTTATCACTGAAAATCATCAGAGCGTATGTTTGTTCCTCTTTATTCAGATGCTGCCAATGATTGTGGTCCAGACGGCTACACCAAAACTAAATGAAATTCATCTCGTCATTTCGTTTTAGTTAATATTATGTTGCACAAGGGCATTTCCATTAATAGTCAGATCAATGTCCTAGGTCGACCTCTCTTCCTCTTTTTCTTTTCACATTCTCTCATCTTCCTTTATCTTCATTTACTTCATCTCTCTCTCTCTCTCCCTCTCCCTCCACCCTTCTGGAGCTTTTCTCTTTTTCGTGCCTTTTCTCCCTCCTCCCCTTAGCACAACCATCTATCTCTCATTCAGTTCATACTTTCAAGTCTAAACTACCGCTCGTGCCAGTAGATGGAACAGACGACCCTGTTTCCAACTTACAGCATGTTCCAACTATATTTTATATTTTTCAATAAAAATTACTTAATCTATCTATATATTCTTTCTTATACTATATGAAAGCTATCTATTTCAATCAAATATCTATGAATACATTACTTACAACCAGTACTTATACCTCTTGTTTACTATATGTATGTATGAGACATGTTACTTACTTCCGTCCCATACTTGTCCACTTCAAAAATCTCCAACACTACCCACACCAATAACTAACAAAGTCCAATGATCTAGAAGAAAAGCCTATTGAGAATCATTTCCATCTCCCTTTTCTTCAACTTTGTTTCTCTTTTTCTAATGTAACTAAAGTTTAAAAAAAGAAAAAAAAAAGCCTCTTCTTCAAATGTACTATTTTCATTATTTACGTGTTTAAGTACAAAAATATAATATAAACATATAGTTAAATAAATATATATATATATATATATATATAAAGATTCTCTTAACTATATATACGCATTATTTTATTTTTCATGTTTGTTATAGTTAACAAAATTTTTGAATTGCTTTCATAATTTGTTGTTGTTACATCAAAACATACACCCAGCCCACAATTATAATTCAAACTACAATATTATACTAATTTCACGTAAAATTATTGATTTACGTGAAGAAAAAAGCTGAAATTTAACAAATTCCATTTGGATGCAGCTTGTGAACGGTTATATGTTATTCTATTTCTCATGCAACTGCTAGTAACTCACATCTGTTTTGCTTTTATTTCATTTTCGCACTATCTCAGTAATTTTCGGAACAGACATTGAGTGACCTAGTGAGGATGACAGTGATTCTCAGTCTCTTTCTCTCTTTCTCTTTATATCTATTTCTATAGAATTTCAATATGATGATGATCCAACCTCATCGTATCCATATAATCATCTCTTCATCTCTCTCTCTCTCTCTCTCTCTCTCTCTCTCTCTCTCTCTCTCTCTCAATGTTTCTCTTTTAATCTATTTTCTCGCTTGACTATTATTTCTGACTTCAACAATAGTTATCGAACTTGTGTCCAGTTCGTCATTTACCTATTCTCACCTCACTTCACCTTGTTGCTCATTCCTTTCTCTCTCATCTCTCTCTCTCTCTCTCTCTCTCTCTCTCTCTCTCTTTCTCTTTCCATCTATGCGCATACACTACTTCATCAAATTATATCTGTTACACTCAATCACTTTCCACTTTACAATGACTGTATATTTACATGTAATCGTCTAGTAATCCTTAGACTATTTCAATCAATTCGTCCCTTCTCTTCCAGTATTCCCTCACAGCAGCATCTCCCTCTCTCTCTCTCTCTCCCTCTCTCTCTCTCCCTCTCTCTCTCTCTCTCTCTCTCTCTCTCTCTCTCTCTCTCTCTCTCGCTCTCTTAATCTATGTGCACATGTATATAGTCTATATTTCCATATACTATCTGCCATTATTTGCAAAGAAGTAAATTGCAGCTAGTTGATTTCGTTTTTTTTCTTTTTCGTCTTCAAATCCTCTATTCATGCTCATATACATCATATATAGTTTGAATAAATATTCCATATACTACACACATATTTTTCATTTTTGAATTTTGTTCTTTTATTTTGTAATTTTTTGGAAAATATTCAAGTAGTCTTTTTCATTTTTCCTGATCTATTTGCACAACACTATTCGTGTACAAATTTGGAATTCAACCACGCTTGTACTCGATTCTAAAAGTCGTCAGGCTCTTCCCTTTTCTTCCTATTTTCTTTGAGTTCTAACAGTCATTGTCATAATTCAACTCCGGATTATACCTTATTCCATGAATTTTTTCTTGATCCCTCTCTCTCTCTCTCTCTCTCTCTCTCTCTCTCTCTCTCTCTCTCTCTCTTCCTCCCTCTCTCTTTCTCTCTCTTTTTCTCTTTGTCTCTGCCCACCTCCCTCCTTTCTCTCTCTCTCTCTCTCTCCCACTCTCTTATTGCTTCCTCTCCTATTGCACACATATTCATCGTTTAACTCGTTGTTAACATTTTTCTTCTCTTCTCTCGATATTCTCGATGCATTTTTGAACATTCATCATCATCATTTCTGGGTTTTTTTCTATCTTGAATACGAAAGAACATTGAACTCAATAGAGCTTCAGAATCTTAGCAATCATTCATATAGAATGTACCGAATGATTTTCTCATTTACGCTCATCTCTTCTGATACTTGTTATCCTTTTGTTTCAAACGACTTGTATGTGTTATGGTCAAGGCGAGGGGTTTGCGTGCCTGTGTTAACGTTGTTTGTTTAAAGTTCTCATTTTGCCCATTTCTTTATTATAAAATTCTATTTGTTGTACACTTCTCTACATGTCCTTTTCAAGCATTTTTGCCATAAAAACAGATTTAAAAAAATGAGAAAAGGTGATTGAGGCTGAGTAGAACAAACGTAACTGAATAACGAATAATAAAAGTTGGCTGAAGGTTGTTCGATGAAATTAGGCTCAATTTAAGCTCAATTTTTGAAATATTCTATCTCAAAACTCATAACATATTGCCTTCCTTTTTCAATGTTCTTTATTTATTTTTTCATATTTAATAATTAATTCTTATTTAGATTTTTTATGCAATTATGAAGATATTGTTAATATTATTACCAGTTATTACATATGCTATTGATAATCCAATTGAAGAGGTATCTATCTATATATTTATTTATCTAATTCTTTATAAATCAAAATATTTACAAATCAAAGTTTTGTTTGGAAAAAAGAAAAATGTGTGAAAATGCTCATTTCCGGAATGATCACACAAACGTTCTGACAGTGCTCCTCCGGTTGCTCGTCCATTCCAAATAATTAAATAATACTTTTGTCATTCGGACTCAAATGCAAATATTTGAAAAAACTTTTGAAATTCTGAAATTGATTTTGAATTGACTGACAGAAATGAAAACTAATCCCATTTTTTATCTTTTTTTTTCTTTAATTCCCCCAATCACCATTAGTTTCATTTGCTGAAAAGTGAGGGTTAGAGAAGAATATCAGTTGAAATTGAGTTAAAAGAAGTTATTAACTATATGAATATAATTTTTAAAAAAATTATAAAGGAAAATATGTAAGAAATACAAATATAACTACTAATATTCTATTGTTTATTCCATATATGACAAGTTCACGTATTTCTAATCCTGTAACATATATCAGAATTTTACAAAAAAAGTTGAAAATTTAAAAGAAAAGATGAAATTGATCATACTTATTCCAAAAAGCAATATATGAGTTAAAAAGCTTAAAGCATAAGCTGTAGTTATAATTTAAATAATTGACTATTAAGGGATATTGCATGGATTATCTAACTTGTATGGAAAAATTGGAAGTAAAACAACGTGAATGTCTGGAATTGGAACAAAATTACAAGTAATATATAATAGAATTTCTTGTTTTTTTCATAAACTATACGGTATGTTATTCAGATTTCGTGCATCTGAATCCTGTACATTACGTAAATGGGAGATGAAAATTAAGTTAAATGGATTACATTTACGTCGTACAGAACTTGCTCGTGATTGTCTTCAATCAAACTTAGTTGATGCTGTTTTATCTGAAAGTACGCTATCTCGTGAACAAGTAAGTGTTGCAACTTGCAGCATTTTTTGATAACGTAAAAAATATTTTAGCAAGAGACATGCTCTTCTCTACATAAGAAATTTGCTTTTGCTCCCAGAGTAGGCTCAACTATTACTAATCTACGTCGTAAACGAGCTAGTAAGCCAGTTAAGCGCACAAAGAGAGACACATCCAAGAAAATGACTAAAATATCTGACTGTCGAGCATCTACAAAATCATGGCATAAGCATTGTTCAGCATTAGCTCATTGTTGTCCATTAACAGAAGAGTACGTTTCAAGAAATTCTATTGAATTTGATTTTTAAATGAAAGCAACCGTATCAAGCTTATACATATAGTTAAATGACATTTCGTGTGTACTTTTCACGTAATTGCTGTCAAACGTCATATTCAAATACATACATCAGATTTATTTATATTTTTCAGTTGCCAAGTTTCAACTAAAGAAGTTATGGAACAAATTTTTGCGGATCGTCGTAAGCTACGTGAGCTCAAAGAAGAATGCGAGTTAGATGATAGCAAAAAGAAAAAGTAGATATTTTACAAACAATTTGTTGCAAAATAGAATAATATCTCAGACAATTTGCCCATTTCTTTCCCTTTTTTTTCTTATAAAATAAAATTCAAATTTTCTCTCAAAACAGGCTTGACAAGAAGCATACGAATCAGTACTTCAGAGTATTCGGGTTGTCTGAACAATTCTGTCTGTTGTTTATTCTAAACAAAAATCTTTATTTTTTTTTTCAAAACTAAAACTTAGAATTTAGAATTATTGAAAAGAAAATTAAGATTTAAGTTTATCATAATAAATATGAATTATTATATTTATATAGTTAGAATAATTCGGATTAGTTTATAATATACTTTTCTCTAAAATCATTTTTATTATTGAAATATATCAATGTTTCACTTATTAAAATAAATATTAGAATAATATATTGATTAAATTAGAATAATTATATTCAAACATCAAGATTAAATATACAATTTCAAATTTCAAATGAGAATAATTTGTGAAAAAAACAAAAGAAAAACGTGCCACGTGGAAATTAGCATATATGGAATTTATCAAAAATACTTTTTTTAAAAAAGCAAATAGAAGAAAACACATGTACAATGTATTGATTTTTAAACATTAAAGTTTAAAGTTGAAAGTTATGAATTTTGAAAAAGTTGAGTGATTGTGTCAAATCTATGACTTCATGCTCAAGAGTTCTGCTATTACTTACTGATTCTTCAGTAGTTGTAGCTTTGATTCATTCTAAAGTATTTGAAAATAAAGGAAAAGCCTAAAGAAAATCTCATAAAACCTGTGCTGTGACAATACCGAAGAGTAGAAGAGTTTTGCTGAAGGATCATGATAGCTCTTCTTCATAAAATAAAGAAATTAACTGAATGATATCAGACTGTTTCTATACTTCTGTGGAAAATGATATCTTCAGTATTTGGTTTCAAAACATTATTTGATTCAAAACGAAACTGATTGTATATCTACATACATATGTTATTGATAAGAATAATCTGATATCTGTCTTTTCTTGCGATAATTTATTATTTTAAAGATTTGTTGCTTCTCGTTTATCTTTGACCCATTATTGTTATCAAGTCTTGCTCACAAGTAACGTCTGTTAACTCAACAAAGCTGCATCACTTGCACTTGTGCTTAAAGCTTTTCAATATTCTTGAGTTCAAAAAAAAAATTTTCTCTGTTTGTAGCTGAGACTATTTCTGATTTTTTTCAATTTTCTGCATGACGATGTTTATGAAATTAGATACATCTAGATGTATTCGATGAATATTCATTCAGCTTCACAGCTTAGGCTTAAGGAGAACAATAGAAAAGGCATTTCTTTGATATTATTACCTATCAACATCACATAACTTAATCTGGAAAAGTCACATATAGTGTGATTAATCAAAAACTTTTTGATATCATATCGCCTTTCTCATGTCAAAAACACCATAAAATGATTAATAAATTGATTTTATTAAATTGAATTCAAAAGAACATCAAACATTGGAAGTAATTGTGAATATAAAAACTTAATGACAGGAACAAGAACCTTAGTACAAGCCTCTCAAACAGGTGAGCAAGTTCGTCTCATAAGCTTAGAAATATCCAAAAATCATAACAATTGCCTCACGTATGTTAAATATTCAATTAGACAGAATAGAAATTCCTGTTGCATATAGCTGTACAAACAAGTTCTTCTTGGGAATATTGTACGATGTTAGCATAATAGCTTGTCCATCCACCGAATGGCTTGAATCCATCTAGTGTCATAGTACTGTTTCCAGATGCACCATTGTTCCACCTGAAAATAGATATCATACTTAGCCAATGTTCAATATAAGAAATACCATAATGAAAGAGGTTCATTATCACCAGATAGTAATGCGTTGTTGACATTTCCAGTAATTTTAGCCCAATCATCAGCATTAGTATAGATACCCATTCGCGTAAACTAAATCCAAAAAGATTAATATTAAAGTTAAATGCTTTAAGTGCCTGCCTTAGAGTTACCAGCTGCAGCAGCAAGAATATCTTTGATTAATTGGTTATTCTTCGATGTATCTTCGTTCCAATTATTTGGTGAAGAAACCTATAGAATATGCATAAGATAAGGAATCTCAGAAGTATTGCTGTACCCAAAGATAAGAATTGATTATGGGAGCATCGTACATGCAACTGAAACCCTTCAGAACTTTGCTCATCTCCTTGAACTGAGCTGCTCCTGTTTTAGTTCCTCTTGGAGATGGTTCCATGTAAATTGCGGCTTCAATATTACCTATAACATTTCAAATTCAAATTTTCATTTCTATTTTGAAGACTGCGCTGAGTGGTTGTTCTTGTTTAGCTTAGTTATATATGATATAACTTACTGTTTTTAGTTAATTGGTATGTATTACATACATTATGATCAACCATTCCACCATTTTGAGATGTATAAGCTCTGAAAAAGATTCAAACGAGGTAAATCAAAACAGGTGATGTTGAAAATACCTAATAAACATCTTACTGATGCTAAGGTTTAAGTCCATACACAAAACCTGGGCTTGTGTTAGCGGCTGTTTGACATCAACTGCTTTCCGATGCTTAAATATGCAAAGATTAAAAGATATTCTAACTATGTTCGAACCAGTACTGCCTCAGAAGCTATAAAGATGCTGACGAGAATACAGAGCAACTTCATTTTGGAAGACAAAGCGTTCAACACAGTGTAATAATTTGTGAAACACATCGCTATATATGCTGCTTATGAGAGCAGTCCTCAAAGATAATGCTACGAAGTACTCTTTCTCACTTTCACATTTCCCCTTCCTCCTATTGTCGTTCTCTCTCTCTCTTTCTCGTTGTTTCTCTCAGTTATTGTGTACCATAAGCGATTAATTCCAAAAGTCAAATTGTTTCCGGTATCTTCAAGATAGCATATCGTACGCAAACTTTTCCACCATTCTTATCAAAATCAGAGTTATAGATCATTCTTTTAGACTTCGTATTCCATCTTTGTGTTTTAATATCAAAACTTTGAACATTCATGATATAAATCTTTACCTTCTTATTTTATTTGGAATTTTCATTAAATTAACTTATTTGGGTGATAATTCACGATGTAATTAGCTTTATGTAAGTATTCAGAAGATATTCATAGTTCAGAATTATTCAGAAGACTTATTGTTGTTTTTAAAGTCAAATTAAACTAAAATGTTTATATATTTGATAATATTTTCATTGTAAGATGTTTTATTGAAAAAAATCTCGAAAACCTTTTTTTTTGAACGAGCTCAACGATTTATTTTTGTCTGAAATGAATGTTTTTTATAAAATATAATCATAAGGATTAAGCTTTAAAAGAATATTTAATTTTATATTTTATCTAAAAGATATCCAGCTTTTCTTATTCTATTTCCATTGATGATGTCAACAGTAAGTTGATTATCAAATTGCTTTGATACTACTTATCATGTTTACGATGAAATAGAAGAAACTACTTGAAGATAATTTTATTTTTATCACAATTCTAGTTGATTTGAGAAAAAAAATGATGTTAGGGCGTAACCAATCTGATGTCTGCTGTTAAAATATTTTCATTTTTATTCTTTATAGTTGATAGCTGATATGAGTTTTGAATGTATGTTCAAGCTTTCTATCCATCACACTATCTGCCAAACCGTTTCAATTCCATTTACTATATTGAGCTTATGATATTCATTATAGAAATAGAAATTATAAAACAGTTCAATTCAAGGTTTAACTGAATTATTTTTTATTTTTGGTTAAGTTATGTTACAGGTAACTTCAGATTTCAATTTTTGGTTTTATAATTTATCAATTTAGTTTGTATTTCTTTACTTTTCTTCTTTAGGCTATGTACTCTATAATCAATATAGTAATGATGTTGTTTATTATTTTAATTAAATAATTTAAAAAATCCTTGAAATACATCATAAAGTAATTAATAAATTGATTTTATTAAATTGAATTCAAAAGAACATTAAACATTGGAAGCAATTGTAAATATAAAGACAGGAACAAGAACAGGTGAGCATGTTCGTCTCATAAGATTTGAAATATCCAAAAATCATAAAGATGTATGTTAATCAGTTAAGTTTAAATTTAAGTTTTAAGTAGTTGGTGTTACAAGTGAATCTACAAACAGTTCGGCTTTTACGATATTGAATTTCAATAACATTATCGGTGGAAGAAATGGGGCTTCTTCTGTGTTGGAAGTTTGAAGTTAACAATTCAATTCCGAAGATGTAATTGTTTTATATTTCATAAAACCTTACTAATCTGTTTGATTTTTTTGAATGGTTAAGATAATATGTTTGAGGTTCAGGAATTAGCTGTCAGAAATCTATTCAATGATGGAATTTTCTGTAATATGTTGAAATTTACAAAGAAATAGAATTCGTACAGTATGACAGTTGCAACTAATATAAAAATAAAGTTTAATTCATGAATTAAAATATTTTTTATTTGAATATCTTGAATGATAACACGATCTATGTGTATATACTTAGCTATACCTCTGTTGACACACATGTTTCAAAAGATAAAACTGAAAATTAAGAAAATTTTCCTCTGATTTTCATGTCACAAGTCATGTTATCATGTAAGGATAAGAATTAGAAACCAACAATTCGGATTCAAATTTTCATTTTTCGTTTCGAGACAACGATGAGCGGTTGTTCTTCCAATAGAAAAACTCAAAATTCTTAGTTTGCATCCCAACTTGGATTGTATTCCAGGATTTCTGATTAGTTGAGGTATAAGCTCTTCAGGGTTCAGAGAGATAGATATGGGATTACGTGATAAGAGTACTTCTGATCTCATCTGTATATCAGCTACTGATTGTATCAAATTCATCTGCATCGAAGAAAAAGAAGAAGAAAAAGCATTTTCAAGTTTTATTTTTCAAAAAGAAGAGAATAAACAACGATTATTCTAACTTTATTTTCTTGTAAACAGCTTATCCTGCTTACAGGCTACTCCACAAACGGTAATAGGTTTATCATATTGCATGGCAAGAACATCACCAGCTGTCCATCCACCAAATGGCTTGAAATCTCCCAAATTTTGTGGAGCTTGTGCATTAGCAACCCTATTGAAATATGAAAGATTCAAACATTTTCTAATAAGAAATACCACAAATTGATTGTAGATTTAGCTTGTAAATCATGATAATTCATGTTGTTGGTGATGGCTTTCCAACTTGGTTGATCAGTATGAATAGCAACGTCCCAGCCCTGTGTCAAATGTAAAATATTTCATTTGAATTAGATTTCTAACCTTAAGATTAGCAGCAACAACTACATCTTTCAAGAATTTGATGTTAGCAGTTGGATTAGCATTCCAATTCTGTGGAGATGTAACCTGAAAATGAACAAATCATCTTCGATTTCTATTAAAACTATTACATGTAAATAGAAAAATGTTTGATTTGAACCACAATTATCAAATCCATTGTACATTTCATTAAACTGATCAGCTCCACTCTTAGATCCTTTAGGTGATGGTACCATGTAAATCTGAGCGTAGAAGTCATCTAGAAAAGAAAAAATTTCATTTTATCTTTCCAATAAGGAATAAAACCACTTACTATAAATATTTAACAAAGTATTACAAGCATTACTATCAAACATTCCTCCGTTTAATGGAACATAAGCTCTGAAATATATTTAGAAGTTAGAGAGAGAGAGAGAGAGAGAGAGAGAGAGAGAGAGAGAGAGAGAGAATCTTTGATTGTGGATGTTACCTGATGAAAGCTCTATCAATCTTATTCTCTTTCAAACATTCCATTTGCTTATTAGTTGCTGGTTGAGTAAAATCCACTCCATCTATAGTGTCAACAGGTTTAGCCTAAAGCATTGAAGAAGTACAGTATGAAACTCTGCAACTGTACTGCCTCACCTCTGCTGGCACAACGGCAAGAAGGATGAAGCCTAGAAGGAAACAGTATCGCATTCTTGAACACGATTGAAGAAGATGATTTGGGTTGAACTATGAAGAATTGGGTGGTTTATATACTTCCAATTGAAATCTTTATCGTCACTTTTTGGTCCAAAAATTAATTTTTTGTTGATAAGTAAGAGATATGTTGTCAATTATCACATCATATTTATGCTTCTAATCACTTTTTCTGTTATAAAATAATTATTTTGATTTTATATTCTATTATCACATAATATTTTTAATTTTTGTTATCATTATACTTAGAATACGTTGATTAACCTATAACATAAGCTCGGACCACGTTGATTATGTTCAGTTTGAGTGAATTTTTAGCAATTTTCAATCAAAATTGTGAATTTACTTATGAACTTCAATATCTAAACCACATAATCGTTAAGACTCAACTCTTCGGCAAATAAAAAAATTAAAAAGAAAAGATAAATATTGAGTTTTTTTGAAATAAAATCAGTTCGGATAAAAGCTAAACGTTCCTATGAATATCATGAATATATTTTAAAAATCTATAGAATTAAGCAAATCAAATGTGTAATTCATCGACTGTTATGGTGAGGAGGAAACAAATATCAGAAATGTTTTCATAGAATTTACATGAAAATGTGATTAATCTGTAAAATTAAGTTGCAAATGTCTATTTCATTTGCTAATTCATTTTATTTTTTCTTCAAAAAATAAGAGAAAATCAAGAATAAGTGCAATATCTATTCATTCATTTTAATTCTCTTCTGTTAAATTCCATCCATCAAAATCATGGCAAACGAATGCTGTTAGAAGTGCGAAATATTTACTTTTCTTCTGTCAAGTCAAAATTTCTTATCTTTAATCGTAGAAGCAAAAAATTCAAAGAAAACTCAAAGAAAAGCTGAAATTAAACGAGCCAGACGACTCAAATTCATTATATTCGAACTGCTAGCTGCTAATGACGATGATACGTGTAGATTGCGAACAAGCTCAGGTTTGTGATATTTTCAACTTTTTCTAAAACTTGGGCAATGTTTCCTCCGTTTTTGCCATTTATGGCTGAAAATGTTGGAAAAAAAAACGAACTTAACTCCACGATTATACGGTATTTACCTAGTTTTCCTTATTATTTTCTCTGCTATTCTGATATACTTTCACTATTGTGTCAGGTATTTCATCCAAGTTCTCTATAATTTGTAATCCGGATTATAGTTCTTAGTATAGAATGTCCAGTTAGTTATCTCAAACATTTCCATCTTTTATCCCCTTCGGCTATTCTATACCAAATATTCTACATTATCCTTTCATTCCAAACAAATCATCACTTTCTAAAACTACTCCATCACTCTCCAAACTCATTTTGTTACCAAGATGAGACTTTTTGGCATTCCACCGTATCGACAATATGAATATGAGCCTGTAAGTTGAGCATTTCTAAGATATATTATTTAAAATTATTATCAGTCCCTCTCTCTCTCTCTCTCTCTCTTTCTCTCTCTCTCTCTCTCTCTCTCTCTCTCTCTCTCTCTCTCTCCCTCTTATCTTCTTCATATAAAAAAATATATTGAAGATCATAATATTTGCCAACCATTCTAGAAATTGAAAATTGAATTTTTGCTATTTTAAGATTATTTATGTATACTGTAAGTACGTACACATCATATGTATCATCATCATCATCCCTATTTCCGTATTACATATTGGATGTGTTATTGTATTATGTGAAGACAAACAGCTTATCATTAGACAATTAGAAAAAGATTCTGCAGAAAGAAATGAAATTGGTACTCCACCTCTTTCTCTCTATATCTCCTGATTTTTGTCATTTTCTTAATAATCTATCAATTATCTATCTTCAAGATAACGAAGTTATGTATAAAATACAAAGAGAATTATATAAAAAGCTTTGTCATTCAACTGTATTCTCAGTTTTTCTTCATACATCCCTATAGAAATAATGGCATTGTATTACATCACATCACTACTAATGGTTACGGTATTTCGATAACGAAAAACGAATTTCATAGATTTTTGAATGAAACTGGTATTATCCACTTACCTCATCATCACCATGTTAGTTATATACTATACTTAATTTATAATAAAATATATTATTTATAACAAGTATTTCCATTATATTTCAAAAAACAAAAAAAAATTTGAAATAACATTGAACGACAACGGGTTATGATGTGATATGATGTCAAATCTGGGGATATGGGGGAGAAAAGTATCAACAACTTCCTCTTCCATACAATCTCATTGATACAACACAATTTTTACTTTTTTTTCCCGAAAATATAAACTCAATTTTAATGTTTTTTTCGTCTTTGTGAAGGTTTTGAAGGTCAGAAAAAGTAAATATTATGCTGTTTATCCAAAGAAATTGTCATTTAAAACTGAGTTAGAATCGATCACTCACTATGCCAGCTCTTCAAATCATATTTTTTGTTTATTTTTCTGTAATCTGTCTTTCCTTTTTCCACACCTGTTTTGTATGAATTATGAATCATGTTTCTGGATGTTAGCCTCAAACAGCATGTCTAGATCATCGTCAACAGATTTAAAGATTTCCGTAGCAGATCACCAGATGACGTGGCTGATGCCCACAACGTTGTGACAGCATCGGAAGCTATCATAAACCTGAATTCTAATGGCTCATTGCAATATTGTCAATAAACTATGGCTTAAGGGGCTTACAAATAGTTTTGTTTTACTGTAAGTCTGTGGTTTCATCAGAACCCAGAACGATAATTCGTAAAATTAAAAAGAAAGTACGAGAATACCTGGCTATCAAGCATGTGGAAAGTACAACGAATGGACAAAAGAAGAGAAGGACATCCTTGAACGATGGTCCATGTTTCCGGTCTCTCGTCTCCATATTCCTTTGAAGTTAATTGAATAGAAAAAACTTGATGGTCTGCCTGTTCAGGCTGTAAAAGCTTGATTCAGTCTTGAGCATTTATTCACGTTGAAGTTGTATATCTAAATAATGAAGGCAAATAGAATGGAACAGTGAGACAGCGGCCGTAGCCGCCGCCACAGAAGCAGCTCATGCTGTATATTCTGGACACGTCAGCTATTTGGCTTCAGATAGTCAGTGAAAGACCTTCCACAGACCAATTTTACAAACAAAAAGCCTCCAAGGCTTGTTGAAAACTGATCAAGAAAGACATGACGTCAAGACATACAGCCCGATAGACAAGCTGTTATATAAAGAGCCAGAATACGGATAAAATTGAAAACAGTCCAATCAAATTGACTCCATTCTCACAGTTTATTTGAAAGAAAAATTAAATATTTTATTGAAATTTCAAGTAAATTTGCCTTTTTTCCTTCATTTTTCTCATAAAATTTATAATGATTAATGCATATTGCCTAGCATATTGTCCTTCCAACTTTCTCAAATCACATGCAGTTTTTTCAACCAAAGTTCATTGAATATGAATGTCTGAGAAATGATTTTAAATAGAATTACATGTGTATATGTGATGTATGTATTCATTGAAAATAATTTTTACAATATAACTTCATATTTGACCTTGATTATGCCTCGTTTTCAATGAAATTCATCTGAAAAATTGAACTATGTAACACCTTCAACTACAACTACAGCGTACTCATCCTCTTCTATTACCTACTGCTATGATCATTCTTCATCTTCATTCATGTCTTTGTCTGTCTTTAATCTTTTACTCTTTCATCTTCTGGCCCTAAAGGTGACTCTATTTCTCCGATTTACTCATTTTGCTGGACGTCCACACCAGCATATTAGCCATTCACATCCCCTCATAACCATATGATTGTTCGTAGTCGGTCCTCTCTCATCGTCATGCATTTTCAACACTCCGATGACAACTATTCTCGCTTTTTTCCTTTTTTCGTCAACAAGCACACCGGTCGTCGTCTCCTCCTCTTCTTTCCGTTTCACAAACTAACAACTTCACAGTTGAATGAAGAGAGAGAAGGAGAGAGAGAGAGAGGGAGAATTATTAAAAGAGTTGGAGATGTAGAGCGAATTCAGCATAAGAATGAGTGGTAATTCATATGTAGTGGTTTTTCTTTTTTTTCTTTTTGTGTCGTTTAATTCTTATAAATTCATCTGCAATTTCTCAATAAGCACTTCAGATGAGTTTGAAAGAATATTTTACATGATCTTATCCATTTATTATTTTTATTTTGGTTCTTAGAATAAAGTAATTGACATCATTATATCACTTAAAAACATTTTATAAAAACAGATTAAGAGGTAGCTAAGTACATAAAGAGAGAGAGAGAGAGAGAGAGAGAGAGAGAGAGAGAGCCTCCCCCTCCGGTTTGAAGTGAAGGTTGTGAAGTATCAGAGACTTACAGTATCGGTTTCCTAATACGCTCTTTTAGCCTATCATTGAATCTTTATCCTAAAATACAGTAAGCTCCTTATTAACCAGTTTCACAGCATGTTCATTCAAAAACTTTTTTTTTTTATAAAATACAAAAAAGTTCATTTAAAATCCGTTTTTGAGATTAGATGAGAGGTTATTTGCAAATACATACATATGTGTATATACAATCAGAATTCCAGTTACTCTTGTACTTCATTCTCTTTGAGCTGACTGTAACCATGGATCTGTATTGTCTATTGAATTGATTCAATTGAAAAATAGCTTGTTCTCTAATCATATTTTAGATATTAATCATAAAATATAATTAATTATTCATTGTACTGATTTCAAAAATACAAAAAAAATCTTCTTTTAGCTATCATTTTCTCTAAATTGTTATCTTCTGATTGATGCAGATGAAAGAAGGCGCAAGCATTTAGGACATTGCTTCCATCACAACGAACATGATCATCCATTCTTCCTCTTCTATAACATCTCTCACCCCCCCCCCCCTCCACAGTTTTTTTTCTTTTTTTCTTCTTCACAATCTAGATTCTCAGCTCATCGTCGTTCTGCAAACAAAGTTAAAAAAAACACAAATCTACGGCATATACTGAGCACTATTGTCACTTTTGAATTTAAAAAATTGCCTGAAGGGGTGAAAGGCGTGAATCATACAATAAGGCCGTAGAATCATTTATATAATTCTCATATTATTTATCAAACAGATGCTTATTCTATCTCATAGTTTTTCTACTTTTTTTCTATATTTTCAAAGTCAAGTCTCAAACATGTACTTGTGTAATCACAGACAAAATTACTTATTCTTGTTTTGATTTCCAGATGGCTCAGCTTTTATGCAAACAGTAAATGTACTACAATTCCATTCTTCAGCGCTATTTTTTCAATGAAAAACTAGTCGGAAGGGGAAAAAATTGATTTAAATCTACTAATTTTCTATTTTTTTTTAAATCTCTTCTCAAAATACATTTTAATGTTTTTCTCAGACATTGATCCATCTCACTTTCTTCCTCTCCTCTCATATCTCTCTCTCTCTCTCTCTCTCTCTCTCTCTCTCTCTATAATATCTCTCTGTTTCTTTATCTTTCTTGGCTATAAATGTATTGTATAACTTACTGTGAGCAGACATCAAACATGATGAGATGATACATAACATACATATAACGTGAAAACCGCGTGATATACGAGATTTCATTTCTTTAATTGCTTGACGGCTATCGGTTGTATCCATTTTTAACCATCTGTAATCACATGTTGACCTGGATGAAAATCAGAGTTACAATTCATGTTCTTCAGATCTTTTACCTATCATCATCATCTTCATTGTCACCGAAAATAGTATAAAATCTTCTTTGTGTATATGACCTTTATGGAGGAAAGAGAGTTGTTTTCTTGAATAGAATTTGAAGAGGATAAAGAATGAAGGCAAAATGGTTAAGAGATGATGACAAAGTTAAAAATCTCTTATATGCCTGTCTCAGAAACATCATCTCAGCATATTAAAGGGGAGGGAAAGGGGGAACATGGTTGAGAGAGAGAGAGAGAGAGAATGTAACGGCTGCAATGACGTTATCATCATCATCAGTTTTCTTAGAAATGAACGCCTCAAACAACCTGTGCTCGTTCTCTTCCAGACATGTTTTTCAATTGGCTGGATCATCTTTCGAAATGATTTTTAACTCCTTTCTCTCTCCCAGCCCCTCTTAGCATTTCTCTCTCTCTCTCTTTATACTTTTCTACTTTTTTATTTGTTTTTTTTTCTCCTTTAAATACGTATATTGTTGCTAAACGATTACTATATTACGTAACATAAAATTAAAAATCAAACCTTTCTATCAAAATAATGAAAATCATCATCACCATCATCATCAGTAAGTATTAACCTTGTCAATTCATTTTCTTTATTCTATATCAAACTAGATTGGTTTTTTCTTTGATGCAAAAGGGCAAATCTGAATTCAGGTCACTCCCTGTACTCTTTTTTTTCTTTAAAAAAGAAATTATTAATGATTCAAACGATTAAATAATCCCATTATCAACAGTAATTTTTGTTTTTCGTTGTTGATGTTTGTTGTCATCTCGTATTATCACTATTACTAGTCGTTATACTAGCATTTGGTCATTAGATGATGATCATTCTTTTTATTAGAAAAATAATTTATATATTAGGTCAGTGTAATGTTTAGTAACATTCCGATTATCATATGAACTTATCAACTTGAACAACTTTTTCTTATTTTCATCCTCTCAAAACCTCTTCAACATCTTCATTTGAATACATTTTCTTCTTTTTTTTTTATTTCTTCGAAAAACCTTCAAATAATAGAAATTGGAAATGATTTCAATACCTCAAGAGCTATTAGTATCAATTCTGAAAATTTTCAATGTCAATTTCAGTTGCAATTTCTCATTTTTAATGAAGAAACTTCAAGACTTTTTCTGTTTTTTTTACTTTACGATCAAAAACTAATTTTATCAATTTTTAACAACAAATTCTTAAAATTCTTAAAATAGCTAATTGATCATATGATTTCGTTTTGTTGATTGTAATGAACATGATGATGATGATGGACACAACTTTTTTTGGAATTTAATTTCTAATTAAACGTATTAAGTCTATTAGATTGATAAAGAGATAGATAGAGAGATAGAGACATATAGAGAGTATTGGAAAATCCCTAATACTTGTCTCATTCTCTTTACTCTTTTTCTGTTTTTTTCTCAAATTTGTCGTCAATTCAAATGTTTATAAACCGAAATCGGATGTCTTTGACGCTCTCTAACGAATGTTCAAACCATGTTGCTTCAGCAGGTTGCAAAGCTTTTCCTTTGATTTAAGCAAAAAATTGAAAAAAAGTATTGCTCATTGTCTGTTTTCTAGAGTTCGTTGTGCAGAAGAAAAATTTTAGTTTTAACGCGCACCGCTCCTACCGACGCACATAGCCTGTGGTGAGATGAATGAACTAAAAAGATTTTTCTTCATGATTTCATTCCCTCCATTCTCTCTCTCCCTCTCTCTCTTTCTCTCATTCTCTCGTTCTCCCTCGCTATGTAGATCTGTTTGTGTGTGGGTATGTGTGCTTGTCTCTCTTGTGCTCTGTGGACAGTGCTTCAACCAATGTAGACCAGCAACCGGTCATTTTTCGATTCTTTGCAATTGCTGAAGCTTTGACTCGACAGCTGAAAGACAACGACAGAAGCTGGTGAAAAGAGACGAAGACGGTGAAAAATACCGTTAGTAAACGGTCTGTATGTTCAGAAAGAGAGGAGTGAATATAGAAAGATAGAAAAGAAACATGAACTGAACCTGAAGAGAGAGAGAAAAAGAAAGAGAGAAAAGAGTTCCGAAGATAGACAACAGTCCACTACCTACCAGCTCCGAAAATTTGTTTTCACACCTTTTTATTTCTGATTTTCTTTGTCTTTTTTTTCTTTTCAAAATTCATAGAACTTCACGTCAACGATGTCTGTTGACGGTTCCAAGACGATAGCTGTCTAACAGATGTCTTTTCTCAATCTTCAGTTCAGATCGTTTCACTTAATTCTATACAGCTTACATCACCTCACGACGACGCTCTACATTCCTTCTTGTTCCAACATCATTATCGTAAAACGCTTGATTTTTCTTCTATTACGACTTCATCAATTCACACTAGACAGCTTAAACGCTTAGATGAATAGCTGAAGTAGTAGTAGAAGTTTCGATCTTTCTCACACCAACCACTCTGTTCACTTTCGAATCGCCATTTGTTCAAAAAAGCTTAAAGCCTCACTTTTACTATGCGACTTTTAAGCAAAAAATAGAAGAAGCAAATCATGCCTAATATGTATAAATATATGTATTTATATTGTATCTGACCTGACTTATTCTTTTTTCTTTTTTTTTTTCAAATATTTCAACTTGAGAACTAGTTGTCGTCTGTCCTCTTCAGTCGCTTTTAGCCTGTCCTTTTCTGGAATAAATCTGTCCAGTTCAGTTGGTGGTCAAATCTACTTCAAGCTGTTATAAACTACGGTCGCTGTGACCTATCATTGAAAAGCGGCTTTTTCATCGTCGTCATTCATCATTCTCCGACCTCCGACCCATACGCTCCTCTTCCCTCCCTTCTTCATTCTAATTCTTCAATTTTTCAAAATCTGATTGAAACCTGTTGGCCGATGTTGAAAATGGGAAAGAAAGAGGGAGAGAGAGAGAGAGAGAGAGAGAGAGAGAGAGAGAGAGAGAGAGAGAGAGAGAAGCCTTGGATGAATTGAAGGAAAAACAAAATTTAAAATCAGTCTTTATAAGTTAGAAAACACTTGACATTAAGTTTTTCCCATGTTGATGTTGATTATGTGTCGGTAATTTATGCGTCATACCCTCATGTTTTGACTTTTTTTCCTCAAAAAAAATTATTTTTTCTCATTTTCTTTCAAACTCGAAACACATGTAAAGTAGGATCAAAACTATTATTGACTATTATGACTCATCTTAATAGTTATAATAATGGTTGTAATCTCTTTTAGATCTTTTATAACGATTTAAGTTCCAACAAAATATTTTTTAAAACTTTACTTCATGTTTTTCTTTCAAATTATTACTCGCCTACTTCTTCATCTTCTTTACCATCCCTTCTGATGACGCTACTGTGCTCCTCAACTATGGATGTCATGTTGTCGTTCCACTTTTCACATCAATATCAACAACATCATCATCATCATCATCTCATCATCAGCTTCGTTTTCCAATTCTCTGTCTGTCTCACTCTATTGATGTTCCCGAATCATGAATCTCACATGCAATTCTTGACCCTCTTACATTAGTTCAAACAGTCTTCTGGAGCATTTCTCGAACCATGTTTTCTTTAACGCAAAAAGCTGTCTGGTTTAAAATCAAAATAGCTTTTCAAGCGAATGATGCATTGTCTTTGATTTTTTTTTCTTCCAACCAAATTCATTTTCTCTCACTCTCACTCTCTTCGTCCTTCTTCACCTTCCTCCTCATTCCACTTTGCATTCAAAACTTTAACCATTTTCCTCTTCCCAGTCTTCCTCATTATTAGCCTCTCAGTCTCGGAGTTATACTTCCATTGAAAAGTAAACGTGAAACGTTCACGTCATTTTGCTTGAGAGATCACGCATCCATCGGTTGTTCTTCATACTAACCAACCAATTTATTTCTCAAATCTCCCATATTTACTTTTATTTTTTTTGATCTGTTCCAATGATTTTTTGAGATAATCATTTGGGATTTTGTATCATTAAACAGCTTTTTTTCTAAACTTTTTCATATACTTTGATGCTATTTGAGAGATTTTGTTTCAATTTCTCATACAAAATTATTGTGTATGATAAACATTCTATTTCAATCCTCTAAAATACAAATTTCTCTTGTTATTGAATTTTGACGATGATGGTAGTAGTGATGATGATGATGATGATGATGGTGGTGATGATGATGATGATGATGATGATGTTGAGGATGCTACCTCAACACAGACATTCACCCAGACCCTCAGGCAGAATCCGGTTTCATTCAAACACAACTATTAGAATTAGAGAGCAGATACAAATCATTAGATGTAGAGAGAGTATATATATCTAGACTGTTAGAGTAAAGTCCCATAAATGGAATATGGAGGGATGATGAAAACTGGAATATTCTCATTGTATTCGTTATATACTTCAGAAGCACTTCGGTTATCAATCAAAACTCTAAATATTAGACTTTTCCTTCTGTTTTCACTTCGTTTACCTCCTTACCTGCTTATGCATCTTCTAAAGATTAGAAACTTTTATTATTCATTCACATACATCATAGCTACATGTGAGATCAGGTTACGACATCTTCTACTGTTCCTCGCTTATTCTAGCTCAAACCCAATTGCATCGGTTACGCCTTGTTGACCAAATAGCCAACATTTGCTTCAACCTGTGATGATGTGGTCTATGTGTGTGTGTGTGTGTGTGTGTCAGTTCATCGAACATCTAGATTTCTAGCAATCGCTTCTGCATTTTCAGACTAATACCTGATACATGTGCATTTAGAAACTATATTCTTCTTCTAACTATATATATATATAGATAGATAGATAGATATATGAATATATATAACACATAAACGATATTCCGTCATTCAATCATATACATATCTGAAGAGTCTTGAACTCTAGTGTGCGAACAAGAAGTATACAAACAATTTAGAAACCACATTCTTCGTTATCTCATTTCCGTATAACGATACTCTTCTCTCCTTCTATTGCTTCATCATCTCATTATCATCATCTTCTCTTCACCTCTTCATCCTCATCATCATTATCTTTTCATTTTTAGTACAATTTTGAATATGTATGAATAGTATAGTTAAACCTTTATCCGGTTGCAAATGAAACTTCCTGTCAGGGTCACCTGAAACTATCCTGTGAACCATCCATTCTCTAATCCATACCTTTCCAATCCAATGCTCCAAGGCTTGTTTGACTTTTCATTCCACTGTCCTTTCATCTTCATTTTCTATTTGTGTTATTTGATTCAAATATTTTAAAGATCAAAACCATGTTCTGCTCTGTCTGTGCTGGACTGTCTCTGGCACATATTCTCTCCAACCACCAGGAAACATCTCATGCTAACTTCCTTTCTTTAATCAAAAAAATGTTCTCAATTTATCCAAAAAAATCGTCTTTTCCGTGTAAATAAGCGGCTTTTTTCGCACAATATTTCAATTTGTGTCATTCTTTCACGATTCAGTCCTCAATTCCTCAAATAGTGAGAGAGAGAGGGTCACATCTTCATTCTTTTCCGGATACATTATAGTTATTCTGCAGTATAAAATACAGAAATTACATAGTTTCAGTATGTTGTCTTTTCATTTTCTCTAGTTCCTTTGACCCAGAATCAATGCTTTCTTGTTTCTTTCTTGTTAATTTCATTTCATATATTCGAATTGTAGGTTCATCAACCAAGGATGAAAGTATTTACAGTTGGTCTAGGTGATAAGGATGGCACGAAGAAAGCTGATCCCATCAAATCTGAAAGTAATGGGGATATGACAAAGGTATTCAATGTTTCTTCTTCTTTAATCAGTTTTATCCTTGGATTCAGATTCCTATTGATAGTAACACATCATCTCCATCCATTTCGCCAGCTCCAATCATTATTCCACGTGGTCCACCAGCTAGAAAGGCTTTAATGAAAAGCTGTGGAAGTAAATTGAAAATCCATCATATGGAATAGCTAAAACATTATCATTACAGTTCTTTCCTGGTGTATTGGTGCTTTCTTCATTGTACTTCTCTGTCTTACAATCTCTGAAATCTCTTATAACCGCCAAAGAGATCAAGCTTATCTTAGACTCAAATGGTATTCTATTATCAGTATAACAAAACGTATTGTAAACTTCACTCCTTAGGGCTGAACTTCGTCAACGAATGCTTGGCTACGAGTTATTATCTCAAGTCCAACAACAGCAACAGCAGAAACAGCCAAACCAGCCTCTTGACGAAAGATTAGCTTTTAGTAACAGACCAACGTAAGAATTTTCTACATTCTATTGAAAGACAAAACCCATTTTATCCTGTTTTAGACATCAAGCTTTGCCTCTACTTGAAACACCCACTGTATCAAACAGTCTTGATGACAACGAAATAACCGAAGAAAACAAGAAATCGGTAAGATATATATAAGCACATCTCATTCAATAATTTTCTCGTTTAAACTGCCCTGAGGGTATTAATGTCGGTATTTTGTCAAAAACTACCGCTTTTCTCTTTCCCTCTCTCTCTTTCTATTGAAATATATAATCGGCTTGAGTGAATGACGAGTCAACTAGTTGTCATTATCCGAAATTCAACTAAATCTCTCAATTATTTTCTATAAATGCGTATGTAAAAGTCGTAAAAACTTGATGAATTCATTTTCATCGTGGGTTTTTCCTTGTTTTATGCTTTCAAAACATCACGTCTTACCCTCCACTCATGTAATCATTACGTATACAGGTTTTATAAAGTATCAGATCAGAAAAAAACCTGAAAAGAAACATTAAAACGACAGCTCAACAACTAAGCCTAACTCTATTTTCTGAGTATTTTTCGAATTTTAAAATTTTAAAAACAAAGAAAAAGATAAAAAGAAAAATATTTTGTTTTTTTGAATAATTTGAATCTTTTCAAAATAATTATTTTGCATAAATTGGATTAATTAGTTCATTTTTATGTTAATTTCAACGTAAAGCGGTTGTATTATACTACAAAAACAGTAAAAGCTTTACAATTTATAATTTATTCCAAATCAAAGGATATAGCTAAATGAAGGGATTCGTGAAAGTACTAATAGATGTTGTTCATCAGAATATTAAAAACCCCTCTGATCTCATTTTTAAAAAAACTACATTTTCTTGAATAATATAAATATAAATATAAATTAATATAAACTTTGTACTTTGGTCTCCGTAGTTGGTTCAGGAACAGCATATTTCTCTCTATCTCTCTCTCTCTCTCTCTTTCACTTCTATATACGTATAGTTTGATATGGGTATACAAAGTGTTCCGACAGGCCGTGAATCTTAGTTACTCTAAGTGAATCGAAACTAAATCAACTAAAAAGATTATGTGCTTAATAATAATTATTAATAATAAATAATTAATTTTATTTGAATTATATGTAATGATATCTATTTCAAGAATGACGATTCATCAGCTGAGGGAGATGCTCGTTTTGTATTCTTGCGCAACATCTTAGAGAAGATGAGACAGAAAGCTTCAGATCTTGGGTTAACTGGAGATATGCAAGTTCATGTTATTGAAGTTAAGCCAATTCAACCTGAGGAGCACAGTGGAATGGTAAATACTCCAATTTATTTTTTTTGCTTAATATAGAGAAATACGGAAATGTTATATTTGATTTTGTGTATTATAATCATATAAGAAACATCATTTCATAGCATTTTACGAAATACTTGAAATATTTCAGTCTCAAAGAGCTTGGGAAGATGGTTTCGGAGAAGTTGCTGTACCTAAACAACACTTCGGACCTTTCAACCGTGATGATGACTACGTTGAATATGACAGGTTTGTAATAAAACCTTTTCTTTTCTAATATTTCATATTAACAACCTGATCTTACTAATCATATTAACCTTACTTATACAGTTTCCGTCAACCACCTCCACCTCTTCCTTTCTTAATGGGTCTTCCACCACAATTTGACAGATGGAATGGTCCACGGTGAGCAAAGCTTCGAAAGAAAGAAAATATTTCTGAATAACACTTCTCCTATTAACTTTCTCTGTCAAGACGATTAATATTTCTCAAGAAAACTGCTGAATATATTAAGAACTTTCATATTTGTTTTTACAGAATTCCAAAATGGACTCCAAATCAATGGGATCGCCGCCCACAGATGCCTGAATTCGAGGTATTTTCATTGACCTGAATGCCGAGTTCAATCATTTTTTTAAGGAAAATTACAACGATAACTTCCTTTTCAATGACAATCACTTTGACAGACCAGTTGGGGTATGAAGAGGATTTTTCTAAATTCAATATTTCAATGGGGTTATTCTTATAGGATGCATTCATTCCCGATATGCCAAACAGAAGATGGGAAATGGGAAATCAATTTGAATTCAATAATCAAGGACCATTCTTCAATATGGTAATATTATATTAATTATAAATATCTAAATTATATAATATTTAGCCACCAATGCCAACTCTTGGACGTCAAAACCAATTCCCTTTACCACTTCAGAATCAGGTACAAAAAGCTTTTTCTTGAAATCGTCTTACAATTGTTGTATGTATTTTAGCTTCCAATTATTGGAACAGCTAATGAGCATCAACAACAAATGAAGCAACGACCATGGTACATGAATGGTGGAGATGATGAGCGTTGGACTCAAACTTGGAATAATGATTGGGCTGGTAACAATAACAATAATAATAACAACAACAACAACAACAACAACAAGGTTTGTGAATAAAATAGAAAAAATTTATTTTTTTCATAATTATATTTAGGATTTCCCTTTCCAACCTAACCCAGTTGCTTCTTCTTTCGACTCTGAATCATCAAATCATTGGGGATCATCTCAAGATAGCTCAGGAATCGATAACTTTCCCAGACAGGTAAGAGTTCACGAATTGTGATAAACAGATTATCTGTTTATCTCAACGTTAGTAATGTTGTACTTGATTGTTTTCAGGAAAGCTTTAATGTTCCAGTAGATGTTGTAATCGATAATAAGCCTCAAAGCATTGAGAAATCAGATGATTTCCATGCTAACACATGGCAACATACACAACCCGAATCAGCTAAGGATATTGAGGTTTTGTTTTTGAATTTTCTGTTCTTTTCTTTTCTTTTTTTTTTCAAAAGAAAGCTATTGACAATTCCAATAACAATGCAATGGAATATGAACTATTTTTTGATTGGCATAGTAGCACTGCTGCCAATAGATAATCCAAAGTATTCACATCGTCACAAATATTTTTTTTCTCCAGTGACATGTGCTAGTGAATGGCTTCTTTATCTGAATTAGTCATCTTGATTGAACGTCATCGAACGATGTCAATAGAAAATGGCACACATTTGAATATATTCAGAATGACGGAATAGCCTAAAACTATTAAAACATCATATTATACAATTAGTTCCTTGTCTAAGTCCTAATATCAACAGCATTCAAGTTTAGCATTAAGCAGAACAATGCTGACAATCAAATGCAAAAATTGGAAATCCGTTAGAAACCAAAAAAAAAAAAATTTTTTTAATTCATCTAAACGTACGCATACATCAACCTATTTCACAGTTTTGCTTGACGTAAACCGGTTGTTCTAACTATAAAATCTTCAAAAAATGTTCCTTACCATTGGTTACACTTTTCAATTAAATCCTTATTCTTTGGAAATGAAAAAAAAATATTAGAAATGGTCAGCATAATGTCATCATGTTTCAGCCAGCTTCAGTACCAGTCGTTTCCTCAAATGCTCAAGTTGGCTCTTTCGAAGAGAAAGATTTCCTTCCAGTTCGTTCTGAAGAAATTCTAGAAGCAAATCATATGGATCATCCCGACAAGGTTTTATATTCAAATTCACAATAATCTTTCATTATAATTATTCTTTTGCAGGCTCACGATGACGAGGATTTGGATAGAAAATTCAAATCACCATTCTTCCAGATTGATTATCCTAACTAAATGTTTTATTCTCCTTTTTTGCGGCATTTCTGTCTTATATTAAGTGTTCCTTACAACCTTCTTCCAACTTTTAACTTCCGAAAAATCTTCCAAATCGTGGGTATACAACGGTTCAAATGAAGATTTCACGCAATGTTCACTTCAACCCCTAGGGGGAAACTTTAATTTTCCATCATCATCAACTCCAAGCCTGCTATCCTTAGATGTTCGATCTCGTACCTATCGCAAACTGACAAAGCAATTCATCCATCGTATTGCAAATCGTCCGTCAGATAAATTGCCGATATGGTTTGTGGCTGGAAAATACATTAGCCTAAAGAGATCCAATTTCTTTTACTGGTTTTATTATATATTTTAATCATTACTCACTCCCCTCTCCGTATTATTTTTGTCTCTTCGCGCCCCCCCCCTCCCTTCCTTCCCATCTCTCTTTATCCTCTTAACCATATACTATATCTTTGTCTCTCCCTCTCTCTTTGTCGCTATCTTTATATTTGAAAATAATTAGATTTATAATGATAATATCTGATATATTTCGTTAGAAATATAACCATGCTGATCATCATAATCGCTATGCCGATATATGGATGTACAGACAATAGTTGTATGTTTGTATGTGTAAATATTTATATAAATGTTTATCTATAATCTATATATATACATAAATATATATAATCTATATAATTTAAATAAGTTTCGTCTTCTATAATGAACTTTACTATTATCGTTATCATCTCTTACTGTTATTATTCGTTTCAAATCTTATATACAAATCTATGGAATATAAATAAATGCATTCATAACTAACACTTCTCTCACACTTTTCAATACTATATCTGACCCAATCCTTCCCTCATTTTCTCGTTTTCGCTCCATTTCGCTTCTATATCTGTTCAAAGATTTGATTGGTATATATGCATTAGACTATAACTACTGTTGCTGAGTGTCCTGAGAGACATTCTTGAATAGTCGTTCGTCTCAACACCTGTTCACATCATAGATGACCTCACGCAGCTGTAGTTTCTTCTGTCTACAGCAACCACAGAACAACATACTAACTTCGGAACCGTAATTATTATACTCAATTCATTTGAAGACAAGAATATGAATGCAAAGAGAAAAACAAACGATAATGAAGGACAGTTGCAATCATAAATGCATACACAGACAAAAACGAGCATGACCCCGATAAATCGGATATTTTGAGAATGCAACCCACCCCTCCCCTAATCTAAGCTCGTACTTCTCTTCTGACCAAATGCACACATGCCCATATTCCGATTTATCCTCACACTTATCCATATGACGTCACACAAAATATGTAAAGCAAAGCTATGGCAATGGCGCAAACAAATCGTCAGGTCACTCTCTCAAAGACAATAGCACCTGTCACGCGTACAAGTGCTCCCACAGACTCGCGTGATATTCAAAAGCGGTCTTTTTGGCACCGTCTAATCGCATGGCATAAAGGAAGAGAACTATAGATGAATTACGAAAACAAGTGTTTTCTTCGAAAAATCGTAAGAGTAAGCAAAACTAAATGAATTTCATAGTCACATCTCAATGACCTCAACCTGTCAAGTAGCAATGTTGTGGATTATTTTTAGGTTACAAGGTAACACCTATACAATAAAAATTACAACTTTTGCTACAACAATCACATCCCGAAGAGCGAAGATAATCTCTAAACCATTGCACTGCAACAATAATTGACATCATATATTCACTATATAGAGGAGCACTTGAACCCCCATATACAACCAATATCTAGCATCTTATTCAAAATCAAGAGATGCATTGTGCACTCCACCGCCCAAAATTCAAAAAGAGAAACAGAAATGAAAATTAAGCAGTTTTATTATCTTTAAATGCATAGAACAACATTTTTTGAGCAACAATGCAAAATATATACATGAGATCTACTCGGATAAAGTAACTCGTCGTGTTAGTGATAAAAGCATACTGGTTTCAATATAATATTACATGCTGATATAATAACTTATTCTTTCTTGGAAGCAGCTTTTTTGGCAACTTTAGGCTTTTGAGCTTTAGCAGCCTTGGGCTTAGCTGGAGATTTCTTAACGGCCTTAGGCTTGGCAGGGGACTTCTTGGCGGCCTTAGGCTTGGTGGCTTTCTTCTCTCCGGCGGCCTTCTTGGGCTTGGCAGATTTAGTAGAGTCACTCTTTGTGGACTTCTTGGAATCAGTTTTCTTGGTAGATTTCTCCTTGGGAGTCTTAGGTTTCTTGGCAATATCAGAGGTAGAAACCTTTTTGGGCTTGAGAGTCTTAAAAGAAATAATTAGTAATTTAATTATTTAATTATATATGTACCTTAGGCTTGACAGCCTTCTTTTCAGCAATGCGGAATGATCCAGAAGCACCAACACCCTTCAACTGCTTGATTTCTCCGTTGATAACACCCTTCTTAATAGCCATACGAAGATGAGAGTTAATCTAAAGAAAATGAATTAAAAACAGAAACTAATAAAAAGTTATACCTGGGCATCGTTAGTACCAATTTTGTAGTTAGCTTGAATGTACTTCAAAATAGCTTGCTTGGAAGATCCTCCTCTCTTATCTAACTCAGTCAGAGCTTTAGCGATCATGGATGAATAGGTTGGATGAGCAGGGGCTTCCTTGGGTAACTTAGGAGCTTTCTCCTTAGGAACCTTGGGAGCCTTGGGAGCCTTTGGTGCTTTAACAGGCTTGGGAGCTTTTGCAGCTCTGACGGACTTGGTTGGCTTGGCCACGACTTCAGGAGTCTCTTGTACTTCAGCAACAACAGGAGTAGCCTCGGTCTCAGACATTATGAATGAAGAAGATGAATAAACTTGTAGGTAACAAGAAAGAAACTAATCGCTAGGCGAATGACTTGCAACTGGGCTGGCTGCGCATATCTACCCAATGATGCCACCCCGTCGCGACCCCTTGCTGCCGGCTTAGCGCCCAGATTATTGGGGGCACTAGTGAGTAGATAGCTGTATTTTAAATTGAAAAAAAATATATTTAAACTCATTTTTTTGAATAACAATGATATCATTGGAAAGAACAGACTTTTCTCTATCAGAATATATAAAAAAAATAAACATTTAACTTTTTTTCATAAAGTTATAAGCTGTCAAAGAGAACCATATCGATATTCATGGCGATTTTGCAGAATTTTAATTAGAAAGCATACGTACCTGATATATTTTTTACCAAATTTTATATATTTGGATTCCTTAAACTCTTTTCTATCGAATGGTATATGTTATTAGTCATGTAACTAATTTTATAAAATGTTATAACAGTTCTAAGAAAGCATACTTTACAATTCAGAGTTTTCTCGACGCTGTGGAAAACTTATATACGCAAATATTTTTTTAAAACTTTTATATCATTCAAATCTCCTTGTTATGCTCTATCCAACTGCACTAATTTCAATTTCATTTTTTGATTTTAACGTTAAGAAAAATACATTTAAAGCTGTATTTTATCGCGTCATGGTGTTCACAAATAGACCAATACACACTTGAGAATTCTATCCTATTGTGCAGCTAAAATTCTTGAAAAAGATGAATAACGTTAAAAAATGAATATATATATATTAAGAATTATATTTATAACTTTAAATAATTTTTTTTCATTCCTGTGTTCTCTTGTTTATTGTCATATCCCCTTTTTTTCCGTTGCATGCACTTACATTTGCATCTCTTATACTAGGTTTGACTCAATTAGAATACTATAGCAGCAGTCAGTGAAAATTTGGATTCAAGACGTCTTAACTTCAACCTTTCTTGCAATAAAGATCTAAATACTTTATTTTAAAGAAACACATCTATTACGTTTTGCGTGATCCTTGTTGTTGTTATTTATTATGAAGTCCAACTAATATTAATCTTCTCATTCTTCTCTGAAAAGTTTTTTTTTTTTTTCATTTTTTTTCTTACAAGATTTCTCCAAAATTGTTATTTCAAATGACAGTTTCATAGATTAAGGAAAATCGCCATCTTGCGGAATCCTACGAAGGCCAACAATACATGGACAACACGAAAGGCCGACACATACGCCACAGACAATGAATAAACGTAAGGGTAGATGGTTGGATGAACGTATAGATTTTATGAAGTGTATAATAATCTTATGTTGTGTGTCAGAAACTTTAAAAAAAACCTTTTTTCTTTTTTAATTTTTCATGAGAAATTTTAGAATAATTGATCTTTTCCCTCGTAACATGGACTTTGTTCCTTTATTAACCCGGCATTTAATTGTTGAACAACAGATTGTGAAATTTGGACCATTCAGCTAATAGAAGAAATACAACCGCTCATAACCAAATTACAAATAAAAATAAGTGTACTTCCGCCACATGTTGTTACTGGTTAACATTTGAACTAACATAGCAGAGAGACATTTAGATCTTTGAGTAATTCAATTTTTCTCCTGAAAAGCGCCGCTAAATGACGCTGAAAACAAACTTCCTCATCTTTCATTCTTTCACAGCATTTTGCGCTGAATTGCAATTTAGATATTCACTTTCGAACAGTAAGAAGTATCTATCATATACATTAGTTATATTCCCATAAACTCAGACTATTCCGTTTAAACATATGAAGTATAATTGGAACAATTGTGGAAGATGGAGGCATGTATGTGTACGTGACCTCAAAATATTGACTACTTTGCTTTGTGTACCTTAGTTTTGCTATTGGGAAAAAAAAGTATTATGAATGACATATATAACAATATGTATGATCTATCAAGTAATATTCTATATCCAATTGTAATCTATTATGTGTGATATTATTTGAAAAGAGAAAAATGAAGAATTCAATGAATGAAAAACTATACAGATGTATATACTTAACTAAACAATCGTAATCAGACCATTTTTTAAAAGTGTAAAAGAAGATTCATAGTCTTGTTATATGAAATTATCTATGAACATTAGTTTATTACCTTAATGAATTACTGTATAATCTAACTATTTTGAGTGTTTGAATCTGCCTCTATCAAATGCTTTCTTTATATAGTTATAAGAAAGTTAAGCTTCATATTCTTTCAGAGAAAAAGCGTTTGCAAACATGCATTTTCCTACTTAATTTTTTCTTTTTTCTATAAAGATCTCTTCATTTATCTATATGTCTTACTCTCTTTCTCTATTTCTTAATCTATCTCAGTGTTATTCTACTATCACTCTGTCTCTCTATATGTCTTCCTTTCTCTACTATTTTCCTTTTCACTAGCGTCCCATACTAACATACACATACACACTGCAACTACTATACTATTTCCTTTTTTTTTTTCGTACATATTCACCAATCCTTAAAGTCTCGAATAAAATATGATGGTCGTTTTCAGTTGTTATGTTTTCCCCATTTTTTGTTTTTTTTCTGGAATATAAAAATTGCTGTGATACACTATATAAACATATAAATTCAACAAAAAAGAAAAAGAAATTCGCAATGTTATCCTAATACGCATTACGCCTAAACTAAGTCAAAGATAAAGTTGAAGAAAGGGAGGGGAGGAGGAGTGTCAAAACAAGTGTGTAGCCTGATCATCGTACAGGCTTAACAGATTAAGAGTGGACAACTGACGAGATAATAATCTACATGACAAATGCATATATAATAATAAATAATAAAAGAAACATCTGAATCCAATTTGTGTTTTTATTCTTAAAAATTGATTTGAGTTCTGTTACAGCAGCATGTCTGGTTCTTATAGTCTAGAGAGCTAATGATAAATGTCATTGCGATTCTTAACACACAATCGATCTGTTTTCACTATTCTTATATCTAGCATAAATATTTTTATTCTAAAACGGTTCATTAACCATATTAAAAATACTTTTGTAACTATTTCCCCTTCGAACTTCTTCTTCACACAAAATATAAATAGTAAATATTCACTTAAAGAATATGAAGGTACACACTTTTTAATCTTTTTAGTTTTTTTAATATCTTATTCGAATGATTGGCTAACCTTTTTTTTTCTTAATTGTAAACTACATTGATTGCTAACCTTCAATTTTCAGCAGAATTATATTCTCATTCCTTTTCTGATTTGTTCTCTTTTGGTCGCTGTCTCATCTTCCTTATTTTCTGGATGCGTGCCAACGCTTCTTACGAAATGTTCAGCTTGTTGTGCTCTTGTCTTTTCTTCAGCAAACTGCTCATTTGAAGATGTTTTTCGCGTTCGTATCAATGGAAATGGCGCTCTAGGAGCAATGGTAAATCACAATTGAGCATCTTAAATAGCCTTATTATCATGATAATTTGTGTAGTGGGATGATGCAGCTGTTGCTGTTATCGTAAAGCCGGCATGCCTTTTAGAGATGTGGGATTTTCGAAATCAGACAGGTGTGTTGATTTCTCTTAATGTAGTTTCAATTATAGCCAAGAAAATATTTCTCTCCCTCAACATAGCACACATTGTCTTTCATGCATGTTGTTCCAAAATTTTAATCCACATCCAATTAGCTCTATTGTGTAGCAAAAAAAGAGATTTTTCGTATGCAAAATAAGTTTGAACTATTGATGCAAAGAGACAAGCATTCAAAGATTCAAAGCAATCAAATCAAATAATATGTCTGCATATTTCAGGAACTCATCGAACATTTGGTCTCGATAGCTACGATGTCTTCGATCTAGAGCATTATGGTTTTGAACGTCGAGCATCCAGCTTAAAATGTACATGCCAAAATCAGTGAAATAATGTGCTAACAGAAATTTTTAAATATGATTTAGTCGAATAAATTGATTATATGGAATATTTTTTAAATTTATTTTTGTATTACGAACCATTCAATAATTTTCTTCCAAAAAAAGAAAATAATGTTGTTTTGTATATATACAAATTATATTTACATAGTATAGATATAGTAGAATATCAGTAAAAATTATTACGAATATATCACCATGGTTACCTCTTAGATGGTATGTTGTCATTACCTTTCATTATTAAAAATCTATTGTCAGATTTATATACTGTTTTTCATATTTTTACTCTTTTTAGCAATCAAAAAAAAAACTTTATATTCTCTCAATCGTTGACCAATATATATATATATATTTGAAAACACATTTATACTAACTTATACTTATTTATCAAAGCTATGCCCTGGAAGGATGGAGTTACGCCCTCACCTGCTACTGCTCCTTCCCATGATTTCAAAAGGAATAACACACGAGTCTGTGTTATTAGTGATTGTTCGGAATATAATGAAGATCCGACGTCAGAAGATGAGAAGCATGACATTGATGTTGTGTATGAGGATCGATTTTGCAAGGTTAGTCAGCAGAAAACAGAGTTCTCCTTTTCCATTTTCAAGTATAAAATTAAACATTTTTGTTCATTTACAGTTAAGTCAAGATTGTATTATCCTTAAATGTTATTATTTTCCTAAAGGCCTTCAGAAACGAATAGCTATTTCATCTATTCAATCCATAGAACAGATAAAAGATTCATCCCAAATGGTTACATGGGGTGTAAGAGATAATATTTGGTGGAATTATGACCCGAGCAGGTTTGTAATTTGGATTTAAACGTAATCGAAATCATTGGAATAAATATTATCAGATGTTGTCGCCCATCACTGCCACGATACTTTGCAATTGATTGTGGTGAAGTGCTTCTTAAAGGATTTACGGTTAAAAACTCCCAGGAATTTTTTGAACTTCTTCGTAAAACTAATATCAAAAATCTTAATATAAACAAAAGTACTGACGATGCCACGAATGATTTAGTTAACGATGAGCAAGCTAGGGCTACAAAGGTGGGAGGAGAAAGACTAATAACAGAAGAGATTCAGTTGAGTTGAAACATTAACTATGATTGTAGCATGCATTATCCATATGACTCTCTTGAATAATATTATATGTATTTAATATTTATTATGTTGTTTATATATTATAAGTTATTATAAAACAACTTAGATATTAGTTTTCCACCTTGTTTATGGTTGTTATTTCATTATTTCCTAATAAATAGTTAAGACAAACAATTTTGAAACAGAATTCACTTATCATTTAACATTTTTATATATGAAAGTATATTGAACCATGCAGCTAATTTATAATTTAGATATCTAATTAGAAAGCTCCGCCCTTCTTGCTATTGTGCGCATACTTTTTCAGACCCCAAATTTCCTTTTGAATATTATATACTGAAAGATGGTTACTTTCTTTGCTTTTATCAAACATTGGCTGAAAAAGAATATTAGATTATGGTTGAGGAATGCGAACAAGAGTATTCAAGATAGAAGAATAAGAAACTTTATTATTAAATATTAAAAATATTTGAGAAGAAGAGAGGCAAGGAGGCACAGATCAAAGAAAAGAGAAAGATAAAAGGAAATAGAAGAAAGATAAAGAGAAATAGAGAGAGATGAATCGTAAAAGAGAGGGAACGAGCAAGAGAGAAAGAGAGATAAATGGTAATACAGAGAGGGTGAGTTCCTTGTTTTAATATTCATAGGCTTTTTACTCTTCGGTACTGTCACAGCACAGCTTTTATGAAATCATCTGCAAGCTTTTCCTTTATTTTCAGGTACTTTAGACTGAAGACTCAGCACATACTAGTAGACCTATTGAGCATAAAGGAATAGTTTTGATACAATCAGTAACTGATAAACAGATGAAATGTCTAAACGATGATGAGGTCAGAAGTACTCTTATCAGGTAATTATCCCATTTTTATCTCTCTGAACCCTGAAGAGTTTATACCTCAGTTCAGCTAATGCTTAATCAGAATTCCTGGAATACTATCCAAGTTGGGTTGAAAACTAAGAATTTTGAGTTTTTCTATTGGAAGAACAACCGCTCATCGTTGTCTCGAAACGAAAAATGAAAATTTGAATCTGAATTGTTGGTTTCTAACTCTTATCCTTACATGATAGCATCGCCCCAAGGATCCAGTACATATAACTTTCAATGCAAGAAATTTTTTTTTCAAATTATAATTGATTAAACGTAATCAATTCGTGTATGCTGGATGATGCTGATAAAGCTGATTAAGATTCTCAGAATTCGCTTTATTTCAAACCATTTGGTGGATGAATGATCTCTTATACTCATTATATTTTACATTTTAAATGTTTTATTGTAATTAAGCAAATGATTTTTATCTAAAAATGAATTATTTATTGATTTTCGTGTTGTTTGAATGCTCCATACAAAATGATAATGAGGGAGGAGCTGTAAAGTGTACAAGAACATCGGTTTTTTGTACTAAAATTTTAAAATAAACTTAAAGAAACTAATAAAAACTAAAAGCGTTTACCAAATGAATAACCATACATCATATCACAAGTTGATAAACAAAAATCAAAAACCTACTTCGTGTACTAATAATCGTTTTGTCATAGTGCGATGTAATACAACAACATAAAAATCATTTTCCGTGTTTGTCTTATGTTATTTTTATTTTTTGACCTTATGTTCGAACATACTACACTCAAGATATGCCCTCAGTTAACGAAAAAAGCTTCCAAGATCTCTGATCACTCAAAGAAATACATTAGAGAAAGAAGAAGATCAACATACAGAGAGACAACTCTGACATCAGTGGTCAAAGAAAAAGAAATGTCACTTTACAGTACATTGTTACAAAAATGATGACGCTAACAGTAACAACATGAACTTCCTCGAACATTTCAAAACAACTTAATAAAAGTTTATTTGGCTTATTTAGAATTGATTGAAATAGATATATCTATACATAGTCATTATCCTAAAATGCTAATTGTTCATATTGCATTCGGTGATGACAACCCTATACAGGTTAACTGTCTTTATGTAGAAATTTTCAAAAAGTATTGGAGCGAGTAAGCAATTCTAATTTGTAGAAAATGATCAATATTCTTAGAGAAACTAAGACTAAGATTTTATAATTTGGAGTTTGGTAGCATTGTGAATTTCGAAAAAATTAATGTTATGAGCTTAGTTGTCTTTGTAATTCTCAAGAAATTAATGCTCTAAGAAAGTATGGCAATAAATTAATTGAAATTTGCATGAAATGGATTGTAAAGAATAAAAATAAACTTTTATTTCAATAAATATTTATATTTTTAATTTTAATAAATAAAAATTATTTTATATTAAATATTCTTCTATTTTAATTAAAATACTATTTTAACATTCACGTTTACATATATTCAAATTAAGTTTTTGACGTAAGTGAAAGGAAACCCCTCTTTCATTTTTTTAATTTTAGTTGTTTCCTTCTTTTTTTTTGTTGAATGTGAATTTCTTTCTTTTTTTATGATATTACTGGTAATGTGTACACTTTTTTTTAAATTGTTATTATTTTTTTCTTATTAATACAGGTCTTTTCTTAACATTTTTTTGTTCCGTTTCATATAATTGTACCTAATCTAATATTATTTTGAAAGTTTAGTTATGACGCCAAGTTTTAAAAAAGTTTCTTTCAGAAACCATTTCGTGGAAGAAAAGCTGATGATGTTATTCTTATTCAATCAATAACTATCTCTGGAATATTCTCTAACATGTCTAAAGTTTTATTTTTAAATGAAAAATGTAATTATTTCATATAAATAAATAATTAACAAAAGATTTTTCTCATCGATTATTCTAGCATTGTGTTGATCTTTCTCGAATTTGTATGAGATTATAGTCTCTTATACTCATTATATTTTACATTTTAAATGTTTTATTGTAATTAAGCAAATGATTTTTATCTAAAAATGAATTATTTATTGATTTTCATGTTGTTCAAATGTTACATATACCTTTAATAATAATGAAAACTTAGAAGAAATAAAAGCAATCTAATTACGAAACTGATAAATCTAAAAGAAAAAATTATTTTTTTTCGCGGATAAAAACAAAACTACAACAATTGTAATATTCAGAATATTTTCTTATTAAACTGTACGATTAAACTCTCCACTCTTAGATTGGTGTCTGTAAACCAGTCTGTTGAAGAGCCACACAGACAGTATCTTCCTCATCTTCATAGGTGAAAACATTTGCATTTGCTGCTGGAAATACATCGTTATATAACAACCAAAACAGCTTTTATCTATTGTATTCTCTTACCGGAACCTCCTGAACCAGGCGATTGATTAGAAAGTCGATTTGGTCTTTGGCTATGAGAGATCGTTTGCCTGAAATAAAATGAAACTCTAACTCAATATGTCGTAAGTCATTGCCCACATTAAGGTTCTATCTCTAAAGAGATCCTGACTCATTTTTCGATGATTAGCCATGTTCAAATGACGAATAATTTTTGGATTGTAGCATTTGGGGTCGGAAACCATCCGCACAAGAAACGATCTAGAGATAAAGAATGTTACATTCTTGTACGTATTAGAAAGTAGTTGAAAATGCTGAAGATCTACTATCAGCTTTAGCTACTACTAAACATCAGTTTCAAAGAATATCAAACTAGTATCCAGCCATCTATGATAACAATCAAGAAACTAACTAAATCTCATAACAATCACAAGTCCAATCACAAGTCCAACCACAAGCCCAACCACAACCACAAAACACAAACACATTTAGTAATGATAATTTATTTAGCATAGCTGATGAAAATATAATTCTTTTGATTAGTATTAGTAAGAAAAAAAAAAGTACAAGGATAACAAAAGTCTGTATAAACAAGATATGATTATGCGTAAAAAGGGTTAGAAAAAATATTTTCCTAAGAAAACAAAACGAATTGCATTCACACGATTCATGCTAAACATGGGCATGGTCCTACTCTACAGCACGACACTCTGAACAACATAACTTTTAGAAACATGCTTCACCACTGTACACCATCATCAATCATAACAATAATGTATTTTGACCTACCTTTTCTTGGCTAAACTTTCCTGTTGTTTGTATGCCAATAGTTCTTCTTTTGATATTTGAGTCTCCATAGGTGGATGAGTTGGAACATTATCCAAAGAAATCTATAGAAAAGATTACAAATGAATCTTGTACATGCTATCTAGATCTGTATACCTTGCGTTCTCTGCCTTCTTCTTCAGCCTTATAGGCTTCTTCTTCGAGTTCTTCAGCTTCCCTATCTTCAACCAAAACTTCAGCAGCTTTTTCATCTATAACATTATTCCTTTGTATATATCTTGAGTTTCGAGATCAACTTACGTAATATATGTTGAGCTGCCTGGGAAATAATATCATAAGCTATTTCAATATCTTTGTCAGAAGCATTTTCAGCACAAACACAAAAGCGAATGACGAAACGATCATTAAGACAAGCAGGAACCTTGATAAGAGAAACTTTAAAAAGTTGTAAAATGTTCAACAAACCATATGTATACGTCCGGAACTATTTAATCGAGTCAGAAGTAATTGATTTCGTTCATCATCACCTTTCATCCGGAAGCATACTAAACCAAGATGAACATCGCCAACTATTTCAAAAACTTGATCAGCACGAACTAAAGCTTCCATCTTCTTAGCTAATCGACAATGCTGAAAATCATGATGTGTGATTCAAAATAGTATCATTACTCAATGATACCTCTCGAATATAGCGTTGTAGACCTTCAACTCCATACATACGGATGACAAACCATAATTTCAAAGAACGGAATCTTCGACTCAGTGGAATACCCCAATGACGATAATCGATTGACTTATCTAAACATATAGAAGTTGATACTGCTGACTGATAACTTAGAATCTTACCCATCCAACTATGTTGTAGATACAGTGGATCAACTACCAATGCTTGAGTTAGTTTAAAACGATCACGGACCCTACAAACATTTTTTTTTAATTACTAGCCCAGAGCAACTTAGAACTTACCACATAGTACTACAATCAAAATTAATTAGCATAAATTTGTTAGGGTTAGTATTGAAGGACATGGCATATTCTATGCCGTTCATCAGATGACGATTTTCTGGACAGATCATAGCTGAACCAGCATAAGCTGCATCAACATGCAACCAAAGTCTGAAAAATTATTGTAAACATCAGTCACACATTCAGGTATTCTTACTCATTTTCTTCACATACAGGTCCTATTTCAGATAGTACATCGAATGAACAACATGAAGTTGTTCCTAATGTTGTAGAAACAAAGAATGGGATTAGTCCCAGATTTCTATCTTCCTGAAAAATATTTTTTCAATTTTCTTGACTCTCGTCAATCGAACCTGAATGGCATTTCTCAACGTTTCACCGCGTAATCTGAACTTGCTGTCAGTTTCTAGTATTCTTAGTTTAACCATTCCAATCATACAAGCCTTTTCAACAGATGAGTGAGCCTAGAATAAGTAGATTGATGAGAGAGGCTTCTGAGAATATATGCTTGTGACCTCTTTAGAGCAATATGCAATCAGTTTTGAGAGCAATAGACCTTCTTCAACAAATGGAAAACGTTGACGAAGCTCTTTCATTACTTCAAATCGAGCAGCTAGTAACGAAACGAAGTTACATTCAGAGGCTGATCCCTACAAAGTTTCAGCAGATATTGGAGGTTATGTCATTGTGTATGTTATACCTGAATAACCCCACCACCTTTGGCTCCTTCAGTCAAAGGTAAAAACTCTTTGGGAAGTCCAATCATTTTTCCGAACCAATCAAGCATGATCATCTCTAATTCCGTCATAGCTGGACATGAAGCCTGAAATATAGAACTAGACTTGTGGATAAGTTACCAAGATCATACCCAGCTGAATCCAACGCATCCCAATGCGTCACCTAGCAAATCAGCCAAAATTGATGGAAAACTATTACCAGCCGGGAAATAGGCGTGGAATCTAAACATGTTTATGTGTAAAATACTCAGAAACATCAAAAACAAAACAACAACTAAACATACCTTGGATGTTGCCAATGAGTAATTCCAGGCATAATCAACTTCTCAAAATCATCAATGACAGATTCCCAGGATTCTGGTTTATCAGGAGCATCAGATGGTATTAAATCCTATATTTACACAAATATTGATTAAAATATCATATATAAGATAGAATAACCTTCAAATATCCAGGTTCAATAGCTGGTACAACACGTCTCTTATGAATAGTTTCCATATAATCAGCTATGTAATCGACAGTTTCTTTTCCAAAACGACGGAATTGTGTACGGGACATACCTAAAGGAAGAAAAATATATAATTATTACATATAATAGTAATAATAAAATAAAATATAATAAAAATTATATGTAAAACTAACCCATGTTACTATCTGGCATACTGTCTTCGGACGACATATCTTCTACCAATTCGTCCTGAGTTTTTGAGCTTTTATTCTTAGAAGGAGTGGACGGTGAACTTATACTAGGAATTGATCCTTGTCCTTTAAATGATTATATATCAAAAAACAAAAAAACAACTGTAAAACATGGACTTACGACTGGGAGAAAATGAATCACGTAAGCGATTACTAGTTGATTGACAATATGAATTCAAATTCTTTAAAGCATCAGTTAATCCATACACCATTTGCAGGCTAAAATATATCCAACTAAAGTGAAGAGAATAGGAAAAAATGAGATGAAACATGATAATTTTGATAATAAATGATCTAAAGGCTCTTTATTACTAAAAGTAGAATGGCAAAAAAATAGGATAATCAATAGAGGAGCTCATGAATGGCACTGATTGAACCATAAAATGCTCTAAGATTTAAGAAAGCAAACTACAAAAGATGAGTTTGATCAATATAATTGACTCAATATGCCTAAAAAAATTTGAAAAAAACACAACAATTTATAGATTTGTCCAGATAGATAGACCTGTGATATGAGCTATGTGGAAATTGGACTATCTACATCTAAATGAAGAGACGTCTAGACAGATACAAACACGTAGATGAAGTAGTATCTATGATATTGGAAGGATTATGAACATACCAAGCCCGATGAACCACTGAACCAAGTAGTAGTAGTAGTAGATGAAGAAGAAGAGTAGGTTATGTGATTGACAGCTCTATTTAGGCAGAATATAAGTTGCTTTAAAGCTTCTAAGCTGCCTGTTTCTGCTAGCTTGGATGATGATTTCGAGTTGCTTCTCCTTCAATATTTATATCATCTAGTAATACGTCATTTGCAGTTGAGAGCTCTGAATAGAGCTGAAAATCCATTAACGTTCGGTTAAGTTCTTCTGAAAAGAAAGATATTTCCAAACAAGTGTATGACTTAAATCATCTATATTTCATAAGCGTTATTGAGGGAACACATTGTGTTTTTTCACAAAAAACTGATCAAAAAATCGTCGAACATCATCTTCTGATAAAAAGTAGATTGATTTGTCAGCATAACTTGGCGAAGCTGAAAGAAAGGAAGAAGGACGAAAGAAAGAAAGAGAAAGAGAGAGAGAGAGCTCATTATCTTTATATTATACATAATTATGATATCATACCTTTAAGATATATTTTATGATTTCTTTTCAGCTGTTTTTAAAAAGATATCAGAAAGTGTACTTCTATAACGTCAATCCTTATGTTTAACTTATATATTCAGATTGTAATAAAATATTATTTTAATAAAAGACAGAGAGAGAGAGAGAAAGAGTATGAGAGAGAGTGTGTGCTCTCGCTTTCCCCAAAGAGAGAGAGAGAACACTCTCTTGTATATATTCTGCTGGTTTACATCTAATAGCATTGGTTATCTTTCAAACTTTTTACAGTATTCAACATTCTGATAAGGCATTTCCCTCGTATAAAAGCTTTAATATATAAAGACAGTTCATTTTCTGAACTACTGAATTTTTCTTATCGAGCTTTAATATGTATGAAAGTTTACTATTTTTCTTTTCAGAATGGTCCGGGTAATATCGACTGCTACATTGTTTCTGGGTATTAATTTGGATTCTATTATTTAAAATTTCATAAATTTAATTCAAATTTTAATATTATTTAATTATTCAGCTTGTACTGCTCTTGTTTTTGGAGTGTATACCGAAAGAGAATGTCCATGTACTAAAGATGATGGAATAGGTCTTTGGTTAGATGTTGCTATTGCTATTGATGCATCAGCTGGTATGAGTAGTGATTCGTTAGTTATGGTATTTTTAATTTGATATGCTTAAAGATTAAGATTTCTCTATTCAGACATTGGGAGATATAGTATCCATTTTTCCAATGACAGCTATTGGAAATGATACTGGACCAGCACCTGGCCAGACTACCAGAATTGCTATTTCAACTTTCGACACCAAATCCACACTTGTAAGCTATTAGAACAGTAAATGTCTAAATTTCATATTCTTAGCGTTTTTCACTAAATTCTTTTGCTTCTAATAATGACTTTATGAATAACATCTGGGACATTTCCAATACTAATACTACTTCACCTCAATCTAGCTTGAAAGCTGGTCTTGCTGGAGCTCTCAGTGCCTTAACTTCTGGTCGTTCGGATGGAAGACGCAAGAACTTCCGTCAAGTTATCATTGTGTACACCGCGACTTGCGAGTAATATTCAACAATACTCATAAACACTTGATACATGTTCTATTCTAGTGATACTCCAGGAGATGATGATCCAACTGTCATTGCCGATGATATTAAGGGAAGTGATATTTCGATTATCATGGTTGGATTCGATCAAATCGGTATGTTTTATCATTATTTTTATCAAATTTTTGTTTCCTTTTCCACGTGATATGCTAATCACAACCGATTGCAATGCCCATCCACCCACATACTTTCACTTTTAATTCAAAATTAACTAAAATCGGTTGTACATATCGCTGTTCATTCAATTTTTCAAAATCCTATTTGTTTTTAGGAAACAACAAAGTTAGCATATGTGCAAAGAAATTCGGATCACCTGGAATGACTTTCTCCAACTCCGATCCCAACCTTGTTGGAGAGATTCAGCAAGCTCTTTGCCAAGGTATGAACATGTTTCGAGAAGCTGTCTTGATTAATGTTTAAATTGTTTTTAGTTAATTGTTTCTGTGCTTCTACCTGGGCTAACTTCCAATCAAATGGCAAGAAATACGGTTCCTGCACTAAGCTTGGTAAACTTATCATATATGTTAACTTTAAATTATGTTTGAGTTTTCAGGTAATGCTCCTGCTATCTGGGTAGCTGCTAAGCACGCTTGTACTAGCCTTGCTCCTACCAGTTTCCTGTTGAATGAAATGAACATCATGAAGCACAACTTCATTACAAGTAATATTAAAATATAAATATTCTCGTATAAAGTCTATTTAGCTCAAGTCAAGTCTGAAACCGCTTTCAAGAAACCACATATGTTCTACATTGGCATGAGCTACGTCAACAAGAAGTGGGTATGGGAACAAGAAAATGGAAAACCTCAAATTCCATGGGCTGTAAGTTTCTTTTCAGCTTTTAATCATTAGAATTGCGCCATTTAGCAAAATGACACCAGCTTCGGATGGTGTCCTGGATACCCTGACGGCACAGAGACTTCTGGAAACACATGTGTTATGGAAGTTCCATCTGATACTTTAGAAACTAAAGTAAGTTTATAACAATTATAATGATTACGAACAATTAATTTTAGTTCTGCTGGCAAAACACTAGATGCATAACAGCAAAGGACTATTACTGCCAGAGAGAGACATGTGATGTTCAAAACTTCTGCCCAAACTAAGTTATTTGACATCATAAATATATGCTTTATATTAAAACGTTTTTTTAACTTTTGTTTAAAAGAATATTATTAATTTTTGGCTCCAAAAGCAATAAAACGCTTACCATCAAAATCACTAACCAAAATATTTATCAAACTAATTAATAGAGACCATAAATCTTATGTTCACTTTTTCCAGTGATGTAATCTACATTGCAAATATGATTAAAAAATTAAATCACAAGATGAAATATATTTTTTCTCAGAAAATGGTTCCAAATTTCTGAATTTTCACCCTTTTTTTCTGAGTACATTGCAGCGAACAGTGGGAATACATGAGTGTATTAAAGAATAAAAGTTCAAATGAATAATCACATCGATAAATTTGATTTTTTTATGAATTTGTAATCTTTTTGAATACTTTTCATGTCTTTTCTTTTTTCCATCAGAACCTTCATGATCGTTCAAAATGTCATTGATGGTTTATGAGTGAAATTGCTTCGTCGGAACTAAAGACATGACACAACGACAAGACATGTGTTTCAAACCAGTACTAATCTTCTAAAATCTTTTAACTCTTCTTCAAACTATTGGATAGGTGTAGGAATTTTGAAAAACAAAAGAAATCAACTATAATTTTCATCAAGTTGTCTCTCCAAGTTGTTTCAAAATACAAAACAAGCCTGATTTTCAAATTGAACCTCCGCCTCCTTTCAAATTTTCATGGCACTTTTCTTTTTTTTGTTTTGCTTATGCTCATTTTGCGTTTTCTCTTTATTGATTATATACTCAATCTCAAGAGTATTTCAGATATCAGTTGGGGCAAGTAATCTGTGGGACATACTTCAATGAACTCAGATATTAAAGTCAAAATGGAATGTAGAGGACCTTTTCGGAGTTAAAAGACGTTATGTACTTTCCCTCATCTTTACTCTTCTCAACCTCTTAAGACCTACTCTGATGATGTTCCTTCGTAAACTTTTAATTCAATTATATATATGTGGACCGAGTATTGGGAAGTGCAAAATGTCTGAGTTCTTTATGATTTAATGATTAATTTAAATATTTTACAAGAAAACTCATCTTCCTTTAATATTAAAATTCTAAATGTCACAGTTGAGTGAATATGAGAAGGCAGTTCTCGAAACAAATTATGAGACAACCATAATCTGATCAGGTTCGAAATTATATTTTATAAAAATTTTCATCGGAGGAAAAAAAGTATTTTGAGATTGTTTGCTTGGTTAAATCTTCAGGCTGCTTGTTTACAACAGTTGAAACGTTCTAGTTCTAGAACCTGTTGAGTCTCTTTACAAGCCTCGAAAAAGATGAGAAATAGCAATCATACTGAATGTCATAGTTGCATCAAGAACACAGAGAAAAAGAATATTGAGAACATGTAACCTTTTTCTTTAAAAAGGAAGTTGTTGACTTATAGTTATCGTTTAGAGCGACATCATCAAGTTTAGATTTTTTTCATTGTGACTATTGAACAAGTACTGCCATTGATGTCATTTTAGAGTGAAATGCATACAACTCCAAATACTACAACGAAACTATTTCTATTTTCATCCCATTTTTGATAAATAATTTCTGATTTTTCAAAAAAAAAATGATTGAAAAGTTTGAAATTCAAAAAAGAAAAAGAAAGAAAAAAATGATTAATGCACAGAGTGTGCTAATAAGCTGTAATTGAAAGCCGACAATTTCAACAATTTAGTTATTAAGTAAGTTAATTAAAAAACTTTTTTGAAATAACTGGATTTTCATAAAAAAATTTGTTTTCTCTCACACGCTTGTGCATGATATACAACAACGCTGAATATTTCCAATAGAATGCTTTGAAAAAAGATGAGAAGCTCGCATGCATACCAACCAACTTACTCTCCAGTATAGCAGCATATCCAAACTCAAGCATACAATCAGAAGGTAAAATAGAAGTCATTTGTTGTTTCTGCCTTGTTATTCGATGAAGTAGACGAATAAACAATAATAGATGAAGCAGTATTCTTCAAAGAATACGCCGAATTATCCTGAAAACCTTTGAAACTAACGAAAAGACGGTATTCAAAACACTTTTATTAAAGACTCTATTTCCCGACTATCACATGATAAAGATGAGGAAACATAACAACAAAATTGGAAAAATAAACATTTTGCTTTCACCAAGTTCTGGTTGAAAGCACAAAGTATCGTTATAAAGTTAGAAAACAACTATAAAAATACAAGGATATACTATAGTACAAGAGAAACATTAAAAATGGTTTGATACACTAAAACTCGACCCATTTTTCAAAAAAGCTATTTTTGGTGACAAAACAGTTGACATGAAGAGAAATCACCGACAAGAAATAGATAATACTATAAGAAAAAATAAACATGTCATACCGTAAAGGAGCACTAGAAACAGACTAGAATCACTTCTTGAGAAAAATAGAGAATCAAAAATAATACTAGGCTATACTTGAATACAAAGCTCAGATCCAATTTAAAAACTGGCCCTGATAAAACTTTTAACACGTATACGTGCCTTAAAGAGGTAGCATAAGACAGAAAAAAAATTCAGAAGGAAAACTTCCCGTAAAAACTATATTAGGACGAATCAAGGATTTAAAGCCTAGATACCGGTTGTACGGTATGACAGAATAACATCACAGTAATTTATATGATAAGATTTGTAGGTAAGGAATACGTGCACGGACGGGGCAAGGCGAAACATAGTGAATGATGACGAAAACGAACAGTTTATATTTGGTTTTGAGATTGCGAAAAAATGCTGTAAGGGACCCAACTTACAGCATTTCAATCTGGGCCATAATGAAAAATAGACTATATCTGATAACCAGGAAAAATTTTAGACCCGGATCTCACAGGGTGTCCAGCACCAGAACCTAATAACTATTTTAAAATACTAGAGTCCGGATACGTTGCATTGGGTTGAACAGGAAATCCTTAGGAAAAACTAAACAATTGAAGAAGCCCACAAATCCAAGTCGGAGACCAGCCGATTATTGATTTTAAAAGTGAAGAAGCAATGTTGAAATGCGTAGTTAAAAGAAAAATGGTAACCAGTGTAGAAGACGCAACCCACCATCGGTATGCTTGACCAAAAAAAAAAACAAAAGGTGTATGATATGCAAATTGGGAATTGGTACTTGCTTGGTTAGAGCTAAGAAGACAAAATAAGCCGTTTTTTTTCAAATTCACGGCATTATTTCGGAATTCAGGTGGATATTTCGAATTAGGGGTATATCTTCAACACTAAGGGTGTATGTACATCTTCCTTAAACATACTCATCAACAACTGCCATAACATGAGTCTTGTAAGCTTTGGACAGTCCTCTTTGCCAAAATGTCAAAACGTGGCGATCCTGAAACATATTGTATTATGCAACATGAACGGCAAATGATTTGATGTGCGAGACATATGCAAAGCCAAGAAAATTGATTCAAAGCAGAAGCCGACAAGAGAAGACAGCAGTCTGATTTTAGTCTGTCATAATGAGGCACATGCCGCGGCAGATAATAATTTCGAAAGAAAAATTTTAGAATGCGAAGCGAAGCATTCCCTTCCTCTTACAAAAAAATCTAATGGATTTCGAAAAAAAACGGCAAAGAACTTTTCAAATCATGAGAAAATGTTTGAAAAACTATACCTGCTCAGTGCACCCGCGAATCAACTGCATCAGGTCTCCGCGAAACATTCGGGGATCTCGAAGACGTTGTTTTTCAAGCTGATACAGCAGCTTTGCTCGTGCAATCCATTGGTCCCTGGTGGATCGCAAAGTAGCTTCTAGACAATGAATGTTAATCCCAATGTCTAAAAACAATGCAATAACTAAGAGTTCAGAGAATGTAGAAAGACACAAGTAGCTGAGCAATCACTTATGAGGATTAGCAGCAGCAAAAAGTTAAACAAACCTAATAGAAGCTTCTTGTACCGCTCCAATAGTAAAGGTCTATCGTATACGCTTCTAGCTTCCGGTCGACGAATGACACTAAAGTCACAACCAAGCAGAGATCCTGTAGGCTCTTCTTCAGATGCTGATGATACACGAACAATAAGAACATCCTCATTAGATGGCACATGAAGAGGCACCGTTGTTCCGAGCATATTATATCTGAAAGATTCATAGTTAGTTGTCTTCTACTCCATACTCTCATATCTAATTTTGTTCGAAAGCTATGAATTGTAGAGCGAATCAATTGCATATCCATCACAATTCCCTTGACTGAACTTCTATTTTTAAACTTAAACCATTTTTTAACTACCCTGCTGCTCGATCTTTGAAAAAGAAAGAGCAAGTCCCTAGTATTTTTATCTAAGTCGTAATCGGCTTCAAGATCTTATGTATGCTTTAGTTTTTTAGAAAGAGCTTTTGTCTTAGAGATACCACACCTAAGCCAAACAAGGAAGATGATTAATCAAACACGCAACAATAGCATCTGCTCCTTCATAAATGTACTCACTCCAGTACATATCTAATGCACACAGGTCCTTGAATCATCTCCGTACTTGTCTTTTCCATTGTTAACAAATTCTGCCTTGTTTCATTCGAAATCCAAAACTGAGAGGAAATGAAGGGTTGCGATGATTTCGGCGTGATATTAAATTTTCATGGTACTGAACCTTCCTTTATACATAATGACCAAGAACTAGATTTGCATATCTTTTTAGAACCCAAAATAAACAAACATGATAATGGATTACCATGTTTTCAAACTCTCCGACAAATACGCAATTATCAATTATTTAACGCCACCTTGATTGACATAGCGATCCTATAAATTCTCACTACTACCATGAATAAATTTACTACATTATGGTAAACACAAAGAACAAACAAGAATCCCATCTGCCTGTTATTCCATAAGAGCATGAGATCAAAGACCACAAGCTGTGAATCGAAACTATGGCGTATGTGTACAATGGATCGTTGAAAAAGAGATGATGGTGAGAAAGAATAAGAAAGGATGTAAGAAGAAATAAGGAGAAGGAAAAATTGGAAAAATCTAGAGCACAACCGTTCTGAACGTATAACACGATATGAATTTCCCATATGGCACAGTTTGATATCCTAAGAAAGAATTATCCAAAAAAAAAAAGCCTAAAATTGCTGCTTCCATCCAGTAACAATAAATCTCTTTGTTGGCATAAAAATGCAACAACTAGATATACAAAAACTCAGGTTATATAGATACTTTCATGCCCTATAAATTGTAGAACATATACTTGTGTGAATAATAAGTTTTAAATTACACAAAGGCAACAAAGCTGTCACTCGAATAATGACTTAATAACTTTCATTCTGGTATGACTAGCTAAAAGACAGGAAAACGCAGAGATGACCGTACACATCTCATTCGATATTCATTCCATACAAAGCACATAATAGGTGAAAAACTCGTTCGTACAAAGAGGAAATGCCGTTGGAAAAAATCCGATTTTAATTTAATAGGAGAAATGGAAGTGTTTCTAGAAAACATGTAACCTTCACAAACAGAGAACAAAAACAACACACTCAGAAATATGATATTAAGTGATATTTCCAGCTAAAATGCAATTTGACCCTATAGCGAGGAAACTAAATGCAGAATACGTCTTGTCTTGACACAGTATTTTGGAAAGCCCATCCCGCTGTTAGCCAGCCCATAATTCATATCAGCCAGAAAGAGCCCTTTACATAATTAGCATCTTGTGTATCATAGGAATAATAAATCAAAATTCATGAATTAGCCATTGAAGACAAATCGGCAATTCTTTGCTCGAATGAAGTACCGACAAACTCGTAAAGTATTTTTGCTCTCCATGTGAGGCTTACACGCAGTCGCAAATAGCATACTTCAACTTACATGTGAACAAAACAATGAAGCTGCATATAATCTAAATAACAATTATTTCCATTTAAAAGAATGAACATGCCCTTTATCGTTCTCTCGAAATATCGATATATCTTTATCTCGATTTCGCATAGCTACAATCTTTCAGACCAATTGCTGTTTGACGAGCAAATCGGATCAGCACGGCAGTCAGCCATGCGAAGAGGATGACGACTAGAAGAGTTAAACTAGTGGGAATAATTTGCCTACTCTCAGTATTCTTCTCTACAGGTTTCGGAAAATCACATTAATCCTACAGCAAGTCAATATTCTTTTGATCGCCCGCCTCACTATTTTCTCTATTTCACCTCAATTCAATCTTTTGATTTGAACAAAACATACGACGAGATATATTCCGCGTTTCGCCAGATGAGCAAGCATTTAAAGAATGAAAATCAGTGCCTATATTTCAACAAACACGATCGTATTCTCTGTTTTGCTTCGTTTTCCGTTATATCCAACTTTTATATCAATAAAAGTTGTTGATTTAAAGGCAAAAAAATCAGGGAACATGTCCAAATATACTTCAAAATAGACTCTGCCGTATTCAAGAATAATTACCCCAATTTACTAATCTAACAACAACGCTCGACCATGACATGTTACTTGTAGTCTTCTTCCTCGACAGATATGACCTCTACGCTTGTCAATTGGATAAACTAATTTCCATGATTATCCTATCCTAACCCCGACGATCACGAACCGTGTAGAGATAGGGAAGTGATGCTAGGGTGAGAGACAATTAACCAGAAAACACTTTCTTGTGAATTACCGTATTGAACAAGGTCTGTTTCATGAGTATATATGGTTGATTGGTTCACGTAATCAAAAAGTAAGATCGTCCTCTCTAATGCGCAATACCGAACTTCCCGAATAGAGATTAGCAACAGCTTCTCTACTACTACCCTTATAAACATCTGTCCCTTGTCGACAGGTGGATTGGCACTGACTATCAACAGCAATTACGATACCTCCTTGAAAGTCTCTTTCGCTCCTCGAACCGTCCATTACATCAAACGACCGTCAACGCAATAATGTGAAAATGTAAAGAAACTTACTGAAACGACTGGTAATGTTGGTCCGCGCATGTATTAATGCGCAAACAGCCAATTGGTAGAAGGTTGGTAACAGCAAGAATAAACTGCTTCGCCAAAATTTGATGATCACTTTCTACGATGAGCTGAAAATAAAAGGTTAAGCCGACATTTACAACGAAAAGCCGTTAAGATGTTTTCAATACTCCCCAGCTGGTCAACACCTTTGAATCCTATGCTCAGAACATTAGTTTTATATGTTTCTTCAAGGCCACTAACTAAAAATCGCCGTTTACAGTGCCGTAGAACACGATAATAAAAGGACTCATCCAGTCAGATGGGAAAAATCTGATTTTTCACACATGTCTTCATTAGTTTTTGGAACACAAGTGAAACATCAATTACAAGATACCTAAGAGCCACTTCTCTATTTTCCCCCTTCAGCCAGCAAAAATTGAATCAGCTAGATTTCTGACAAGCTCAAAACGAAGCACACCCTCAAGTCACATAGACAACGAGCTTCGTTCTGGTTTAAAATTGAGAGCTAGAAGAAACTCTTGATAAACTTAGAACGCAATGTTGAGCCAAAAGATTAAAAAGATTGTTTTTCTTTCCCAAAAAATCTCAGAAAGAAAATGCGTTTTCAAGCATACAACAGGCTTCCTCTTGCGTGAGAAGTTCAAGGCACCCAACACGGAAAACATCCCGGAAAGGATGCACTATATAATTGACGTGATAAATTATTAGCAGATGGCAGCTGCAACCCTTCTGCAAACAACACTATGTATAAACTAATTGATCCCAATTATTTCACGCTATCGGAAGATCATTCCAAATATGCAGAACTTAATTAAATTCATTCTAAATTAAATACATCTAGAGAAAAGTATCAGATAACGTTAGCTCTTCGTTATTAACCAATATAAGAATTTAATTGCGAATGATGATTCGGAAAAATGAGAGAATAGATCGAGAAGGATAAGCTTTGGCTCTCAAAATAGTTATTCTTGCATGAGCTAAAAAAAGACCAGACCTAACAACGAAAGAGGTAGTTTTCGCATTTAAGCAGCAACAAGGCAGCTAGGATAGTACATCACGATTTCTACACGGATAAGAGGGAACATTCGTCACCCTTTGTCTCAGCTAAATTTTAGCTTCAAAAGTACGAAACTAACATTAGTTCGAAAGCGCATTATCTGATTTGTACTCAATCAACATGCCATATAACGAGCATAAAATTTCATAATCCGAACAAAACCACTGCAAACCCAAATTCAACGACAAGAACAATTGAAACAACTCTTAAAGCTACAGTAACTCGAAAAATACTCTCAATATTCATCAAGCGTATCTTTCGCCCCATATACATGAAGCAAGAAAACCAGTTGTCGTCAAATTAAGGACTACCGTACCCCCCACATATCAATATCAATTCAGATTATTTACAGGCTTCAGATGTGCTGGATATATATGAATATTGAAAGGGAGCTAAGCTCGTACACAGCAGATAATCAAACATTAACCCACCTGTCTGCCAGTAATGACCTGCCGAATGAGAATATCTAAGTCTTTCATTTCTTTCTGCGCGAAAGCCATAGCAATCACTTTAAGATTAGCTAATTGCAGATGCGTAAGCTAAAAATTGTTAACCTATCAAGCTTTCTTCTACCCAACACGTACCTCAGTTTGGTTAGGTAGATCCAGATCCAATTCCGCAATGTCTGAGTGCTCCATTTCCATCATGACCTATAATGACTGACCGTAAAGAAAGAAAAGGTCACTAGATAAAGAGGGGAAGTCAGTTCGTCAGCGCCAGTGAATCAGACTTATTCCTACGATGGTAAAAACGACAAAACTGGCAGCTGACTGAGTGAAATTTAGGACCTCCTAGTTGGAACATGTAACGATTCAAAACAGACAAAACATAAATGGATGTAATTGGTAAAAATTGCCCCAGCAAGTCAGTAACCTCAATTAAATATAATTCCCTGGGAAAGGACAGTTGAAAAGGTTGCCCAGAAATAGCAGCTTAAGTGTATTAAATATTTTAACAGATATCCTTGAACATTACATAATAAATATATATATATATATATCTGTCAATATAATTAATCGCAGAAAGCGGCTACATCTAGACCCAAATACGTAGATGACTAACAAATAACAAATACACCAATACGCGCAAACGAGCTCTGATAATAAAACATGTCTTGATTTCTAATTGAAAATATTAAGTTTAAAAGTTGAAACGGGAAGTATAAAATCTCGCTCTACAATCTGATGGAAATGCGTGATGTCATTAGGAAAATAAGTTCAAAACAGAAAAGCTACTGACCAGCATATCCTGCGTTGGAATTCCCTCCATTACTTGGTCCATGTAACGAAGGGTTTGGGTTTTCAACGTCCACATCATTAGCCTGAAATATCATATAAAATCAAACTTTATAGTAAACGAAACTATTAAAGAAACTGTAGACCATTCAAGGCAGAACAAACAGAGAAACAAGGCGTAACCATTCGATATTGCCTCAATATTCGTACATTTTCGCAAGCAAAACGAAAAAAAACAGTTAATTCTGGTTTCAAAGAGGTGCATTCGCGAGTAAGAGGAACCTATTGAAAAAATGAAAAAAGATGAGACAGCTGAGTTTGATCTCAAATGTGGCCAACGACCATCAATGCTATGGACATATTTCACAGCATTAAAAACAACAGCTCTAACAAGATAAACCTTTTAATTCAAATGAAATACACAATTACAGGAATGGAACAGAATCTTACGAAGCGGGTAATGCTGCGAGGTTCAGCCCAGGCAACTAATGACAATGTAAGAGCCAGAGAGTGAACAGAAGTCCCGCCCCAACGCGATAGGGACGGAGAGTAGGAAATGATGGAGCAGGAATGGAGAGGAATACAGAAAACCTAGAAGAGATACATCTTTCTTCAATATGAAGACAGCGAACTCTTAGTCTTGCTAACAAACATCCATAAATGCCTTGATGTCTAGATGAAAAAACGGTGGGGAAAACCTCAGATAAGGAGAGGAAATGTGTCGCAACACCCATTATTAAAAACAAATAGTTAGGAAATCGGTGAGATATCAATCAATGAAGTATATTCCACAGTTGAAAAAACATCAATAATCATATGGCTCTGATTGCTACTTTGCATTTCGAAATTGTCGTTAAGCAAATTGAACATATACCATAAAAGGTAACAGACTTTTGATTAAAATGAGCAAGGCATACATAAAAACAAGTATTATAAATATATTTAAAGTATATATAGGCATGGATGGATATATAGAAAGAATTGTTATTCCACGGCCAAGACTGCTATGGGATGCTGTTGAAACTAAGTCGCTTATTTCATAAGCAATCCTAACGACAGCCTCGGGACTGGCACAATCGATGGCCCTGCCTTATAGTCGTCGTCCGATTCACGGAGGGCAGGCGCCAAGCCAACCGCATCGATATCACCACGATGAGTGACTACTACCTTTCAAGTCGCAATCACAGAACACTCGAGCCCACCGAATGTTCTAGACCTAGCTTCGTATTTTAACACTTCTTCCTATACTGCTACATTTCATTAGGCGTAAAAAGCAGATGTGATATGAACAATCTGCTCTTCATTTGCTTATGCTAGCAACTGCAGTATTTTTGCTCGTGTCTTTATACAATTTAGTTTTGGCAAAACATTTTAAGTACAACACAAATGGAGTAAAATTGGAAAATAGATGAAATAATAAACATTTCTACAATTTTCATAGTCGTTTGTTCGAGGACTCTCATACACCTCAAAGGGAACTTTAGATAATGTAGAGTCACTTTGAGCAGGCAATATTCGACTTGTTTGTCGAGCTTCTTTGCGGACCCTAGCAGACACGGCTCAAAAATAGTAGACATTCTGTCCATAAAGAAAATTTTCCGCAGTGCATTTTAATTCTCTCGCGCTAGATCTAAAAGAATGGAACAGGATACTTCTTACAAACTCTTTTTATTATGCATCGAACACGAGGGAAGATGATACATACGCTACAAACAGTATGCCTATTCATCTAGCACCTGCAAACTGAAGGGCTGCTTAGAAGATTTGCACCACTGTAGATATAGCACGACTCACAAAGAATTGTAGTTGTAATATTCTTACTCAACTAATCGAGGTGAAAACAATAACAGTATTACAAGAAAACATAGTTGAGAATACAAAATATGATGATCGGATTGTTTACAAACATCATATCGAGTATATAATTGTAAACATCTTGGAATCATAGAGATCGTTTCAACAAAGAAAAGGATTGAATGACCTCCGGCGCTAAGTAAGATGACCGAAAATACTGAATACTCACCAATCACATTTCTCTGACCTTGAATTTTCCTGCTTCACATCTTCTAATTATTTGAACGATCCATACGATTAGAGGTTAAGGTATAGTTAAATCTCAAAATCAAAATCCTTTGCATTCTTGAGTAAACAACAGCTTATTCAAACAAGATTATAACGGTAAATGGATGAAACTGATAAGGGAATGAAGCTGTTCACACCAAGAGTGTATTCTCTGGGAGTGTTTTAGTACTTTACTACACATGAATAAAAATTTATATGAATAAAAAGGCTTGGGGTATTATTCAAAATTAATTTACAGTTCGAAATATCAGTCAAGGACTGGTGGTGAAAGGATTAGAAATAAAGAAAGAGAGTATGCAATACTTGCTCTCCGTCTCTCAACATTTCATCTGCACGAATGCGATACCCTACTGTTCTCAACCTCACTAACAAACACTTGGCAGTAAGAAGCCCCCGATCTCCTTCCGCACAGAATAGCGAAGAGAAAAATCGGTCGAGTAAAAAGAAAACAGAAAATGAAAGAATAGAAGAATTGGCCTAGCCCCCGTAAGCGCGCAAATCGTAGCAAAAAGAATATGAAATGGTAAGACTTATTTTTAAAGTATGAACTCACTTATGTAACAAACACCATATGTTATCATTTCCAGTTATCGTTTGCAGGTTGCGGTTTGTGTCAATGATTATCTAAAGAAACTATAGATTCATTCAGCAGAAGTTGTAAATTACCTTTCGTTGGATGAAAAGTTGCTGCTGAGGCAATCGACAACTCATGCTTGCATGATCAGGACGAGCAACTGCATCCATTTCTTTCATTTCTGTCTGATAATGGGAAGCAGTCAATCCCTGAAACATGATGTTTTCAACATTTTCCCACTCAATCTACCTGCAGTTTGTCTTTCATTATCCTCAAAGCTTCTAAAAAAAAGTCATGGTTGGTTGTCATAGAAGCCATATCTTGAGTCATAATAAGTAAAGAGAACAATCTTAAAAATCCACGAGCTTTAGCATCTTGTAATCTGAAATTATTTATATTGTGCTTGATATTCAATATTGAACAATTACCTAAAGGCATATGATAAACAGTAGCCCGTATCTGAATCACCAAACATAAGATACCTGAACACGTTCCAATAAAGAGATATTACGAGATTAAATTGTATACCCGTCTTTTTTCTTAACATTTTCAATGTCTAGGACTTCTGTTTCAGGAGAAGCAGCTCCACCAATTCTCATAGCTAAATTTTTCAGATATATTAATTTGAAATATTTTTACTTACGCTGAGTAGCATTACTAATAGTTTCTGGCGCTGGTTTCGTAATCTCACAACTTAGCGACCTTATGCAAGCATTCTTAACACGATCATAAACTTGCTCTTTTAAAGCCACCTTCAAATAAAAATTAGAACCGCTAAAATAGAATAATTTACCTGTGAACTAATATATGTTGTTTTATTTTCGTGATCATTAGATAATAAACAAGGCCCATTTCCATATGAAGTACATGCGTTGCACCTAAACGCGAAATCTTATTAAATCACTTGCTGTCGTTTGAATACCTTTCTTCTGTATCATATACTGCACGGGTACAATCACCATAGAATATCGGTATTTCCTTGTCTGGTTCCTTCACTATAGAATCTCGTTGTATCCGTCGATTCCTATCATGATTTGAACTAGGAGAGAGCTAAAAAATATGTATTAGTTTTAAATCAGCACAATATGGTATACCTCTAACTTCTCGGCAGGAGGACTAGGATTGGGGTAGACTGCAGGAATATTCCGCATTGGTTGACATGTAACGAGTACACGAGGTCCATGATCTTCGCAAAAATGGCACAAAGCTATTACAGCCTGCATATCTCATCGACAGAATCTTTGCCTATGTGTCCTGTAAAAAAATAAATTTATATTTATACAATTTCATATACATTTCAAAGAAAAAAATTATAGAGCTAAAAACAAGGGAGCCAAAAGAACGACCACCTACTTAAGACGCACTTTTGAAAATGAACTCAGGCGTGCGCATAAATAAATTTTCAAATTAAATAAAAAGTAAATTTATGTTTAAATTGTTATTATAAACAGAATATAATTGAATAAAAATTATATAATCAAAATGCACATATAAGCAAATTTCATCAATGAATAAATAAGTTTGTTCACTCATTTTTGTAAATATCAGGGCAAAGCAATACTTATCTTTATAAAAATATTAAAAATTTGTTTTTAAAAATTTCGGAGTACAAGAGGAATAATTAATTAATGCATAAAATTAAAGTTTCGCTTTTTTGTATCATATCAATAACTATAGGAAATTAATGATAAAACAGCCAGGGTAGATTATAAAACAAAAATATATATATAAAACGGTAGTTTTTGAAATAAGTAGCATGATACGCAAATTATATTTTTTTCCTTTTAATAAAAAATTATCTGCGACTAATTATTTGAAGAAATAACGTAAAATTGCGCGAATACTGAAACGGGGCATCCGTTAGTCGCCAGTTTTCGCGATGTCGCTGTTGTCGCAATCACGTGTCGCGCGTCATAGACGTCTTTCGCGCACACACTGACGCATTTATGGTGTAAATTCCACATTCGAAAAATTAAAAAATGAACTTGGAAACGTTTCCACTTTATTAGATTGAATAATGCTAAGCCATTTGTTTTCTAAATAAGATACATTTCTTCAAAACATGTATATGTTTCTCCATATCAATTTTCTGTTTATTACATTCAAAACTTTCAGAATTGAAAATGGACGATGGCTTCGAGAGTTTTGACGTTGACGATGAAGATTTCGAGAGGGCGATGAATCCTGGTGCTAGAAGGCATTTTCAGAGCAAGAATCAAGCTATATATGGTGGGGTGAGATATTCTTCTGGCAACTCAAATGAAATTACTTTACAATTATAACTGAAATTTGATCAATATCTTAATGTTTAATGCCTTACTTTCAATTGGCATGATTTTTATGTTTAGGTATTTGGGCAGCAAACGAACAAGAGAGCGATGATGACGATGATTTGATAACTACAAAGGGAAAGTGGGTTTTCATTTTTTTTTGTTGGTTATTAAAGTGTTTTTTAAGGGGGAAACGAGATTTCAAAAGAAAACCTAATTATTCAGGCCCTGTTAACTTTGTAAGCGGAGGAGTTAAAATTGGAAATACCGTTGAACCAACAAATAAGGTAATTTGCTAAGCTCTAAAAAAATATGATCTTTTTTCAGTCTGAATATCAAGAAGAACCTGCGGCAAGACCTCCTCCTAAGAAGCAGACTAAACCGTCGGGAGCTAATGTATTTGCTGGTATTTTTAAAAATTGCTTCTGCTCTTCATAATTGATTTATAGGTATGAGAACGTCCGCTACTAGAGGAGCTGTTGATGCGAATAAGTTCGCAGATTGGGCTAAATTTGGTAAAGGAAATGTTGTCTTGCAAATGATGAAGGTATCAAGACTTGCCACTGTTGAATAAATGCTTACTCGCTCCAGAAAATGGGTTACAAAGAGGGAGAAGGTCTTGGAGTTTCTGGTCAAGGTATTGTAGAACCGGTACAAGCAGCTGTTCGGGCAGGTCGCGGAGCTGTTGGAGCTTACGGAAAAGAATCAACAGGTCCTAAGTTCGGAGGTACGCTTTTTTTGTGAATCTCAAATCTACCATGCTAATTATCTTTAGAGAGTGCAGCTGAAGCTCAAAAACGAATGGCGGAAGAGAATGAAACTGGAGGACCCCAGGTAGATGATTCGCAACCTAGGGTTAAGGGTGGATGGAAGAAGTCATCTGCGGTAATTTCATTTCTTAAAGTTTTCAAGTTTCTATGTTTTGGTTTTTTAGGCTAAAGTCAAGTATAAGACTCTTGATGAAGTCATGAAAGAAGGAGCAAATGCGGGAATGAAGCCATCAAAGGGAGTTTTAAGAGAGAAAGTATTCCATCAGCATGTTTTATACGTTATACGATATATATTCAGGTTATTGATATGACTGGAAAAGAACAAAAAGTTTACAGTGGATATGACTCTTTTACAAATAGAACCAGGTATTTCAAGTTATATTAGTTTTTGTAAAAACATTTACCGTTGTAGAGAGGTCGAAGAAGGTGATGATGACGAACGAACATGTTTTGATATACCTGAACTTAGATATAATATTAATTTACTTCTGGATTTAACTGAAGATGGAATCAGGAAAAATGGATCCCAAATCCGGACACTTCAGGTAACTTTGGATATAAATTTGTAGTATCCAATCGACTAATTTTAGGATGAACAAACTGCTCTTCAATATGATATGCAACGATTGAATATTGAAATTGATCGTGAAGAGAAAGAAAATAATCGTTTGAAAGAAGTTTATGATCTGGTTTACAAGTAATTTGTTTTATTTTATTTTTGTTTATTTATGTTATATCACTAGATTTTCCGAGAGAAAGGGAAAAAATACACCAACTATTAACGAGTGTCAAAGCTTATTCATGACATTACGTTCTGATTATCGAGAAGAATACAAACTATTCGGCTTGGATACTATTGCTATTGCTTGTGTATTACCTCAGGTATATTCGTCATATTTATAAATCCTGAATTTGTGTAATTTATGTTTAGATCAAAGAATATTTTTCAAAATGGCGTCCTTTGGATCCCGATCATTTGATATTTGGTATTGATCTTATGAAAGAGTGGAAGGAAATTTTGGTTGAAAAAGAAGATAGGGGTATATTCTCCTCTAATGTTCAATCTTTCGGTAATATATTTTAAATAGCTTCCGTATTTATTATTCTTTGAAGATCAGTTATCTGCTTTTGACCGTCTTTTGTGGGAAGGATGGATTCCTTCAGTTCGATCAGCTGCTCTTCGTTGGGATCCAAGGATACAAGTTGAAGAAATGTTAAAAATGATTGAAGTTTGGCTTCCATTGTTACCAGGTTGGATGAAAGAGAATATTCTTGAGCAGGTTCTATTTTTATCACTACCAAAATTATATTTCATCTGTCTAGGTTATAATTCCAAGAATTGGTAATGCGGTTAATCAATGGGATCCTACACAAGATGATATTCCCATTCATTCCTGGATTATACCTTGGCTAGAAGTATTAGGAGACCGCTTACAACCTATAATTAGAAGCATTCGTCAAAAACTTGGAGAGATTCTGCAACGTAGGTGGAGCGCAAATGACGAAAGTGCGATTGCTATGCTCATTCCTTGGGTTAAAGTTTGGGTCCCGACTACGATGGCTTCTTTTGTTGCACGATTTGTTGTTCCTAAGGTTTGTCCACTTTATGCATCACATAGTTTGATTATTATATTTACAGTTGGAAGAGTGTCTTTCAAAAATGAATTTGGATCCTCGTGAGAATATTCATTATCTTGAATGGAAAGCCGTAATTGCTTGGCTTGAAATAATTTGTCCCGATACAATCGTTAATGTTATAAACAGAGCTTTTTTCTCAAGAGTGAGATGCTAATTTATTCTCGAAATCTTATGAAAAAAATTTCAGTGGTACGATCTTCTCTGTTCTTGGTTAGACTCAGGTTCAGCTGATATGAAAGAAGTCAAACGATGGTATATGGAATGGTGTGGACGTATTCCTCCATCTTTAATGTCTTTCCCTACAATTAAAGGTTTTTATTTGAAATGAAACAAGTTACTAAATTGAAGTTTTGTTAGAAAATCTCCGGAGAGCAATGGTAGCCATAGCTGAATCAGAGAAAGGACTTAAAGTTTCGAAGTTGCCTAATGTTGAACCTCAGCTTCCTCAGCCAATGTATTTTTTTTACCTTTTAATCTAATATATCAACTATTTCAGAGCACCTATTCCTCAAAGACCTACAACACAATCATTATCATTCAAGGAAATGATTGAAATGTTGGCCCGCAGACATGATCTAACATACATCCCCCAAAATGACAGGTTTAAAGACGGAAGACAAGTATGTAACTTTTTTTACCCGTTATGTAAAATATTTTTGTTTAGGTTTTCTGGTTCGGCCCTCTTTCAATTTACATAGATCAAGGATTAGTTTATGTTCTTGATCTTACCACTTTCATTTGGAGGCCTGTGTCCATGGACGAATTATTGAGTTTATCCGGTGTTCGTGTTTAAATTATCTGATCTCTTAGTTCTAACGTTGAAAATATTAAAATGTTTATAGTTCTTTATTAAAGTCTTACGTGTGATATGAATTATTCGTACATTATGGAATAATAGTTGATTTTGTTTTCTTGTTTTCGAAATGAATAGACTTATCCATAGTTTCGGATACCTGTTGGTTGTGAGAGGTATACATTCTCTTTTCTTGTTTCATCTTCGGTTGTCACAGTCAGTGATAATCTCCTCATGGGCATTTTAGTTATGTATCGCGTAGGCTGCATAAAATTCAGAATAGTTGTAAGGAATTGGAAACTTACATTTCGAGGAAATAGATGCCATACAAATATTCCAGCACTCATTCCTACCACATGTAAAACTATTGACACAACAATATGTTGCATAGTAGTTAATTCTGTGAACATTTTCGAATAGCTGAAAGATATCATTTTTTGTTATATCTTTTTTAACTTGTAAGATTTCATGTTTCACCGTAGGCAGTAATTTATTTCCGCGAAGATATGTCTTTGCAATGTACACCCGCAAACTTAAGAAACTTGTATGTTTTAGTTTTCTTTCATTTCTGGGATATCATCTATTTTATGAAAGCACATCAGGTTTGAATTTTCGAACAGACCGAAAGCTACAAAATATTTAAGATCAATAGTTATTGAGTGGATAAATTTATCAATAATAAGCTAAAACTCTATGCTAATACGTACAAGGTTTTTGAACAAATTCAGTTTGAAAGATTGAAAGAAATGCGCCTTATTATTAGTATACGGAATGATATCTTTAAATCAATTTAAGCTTGTGGCTGGATCGATTAACTTTAAACTTATAGAATCTATTTATTTCAACGGAACTGAAAACTTTGACAAAATTCAGTTCACCAAGTTTGGAAATTTTCAGAAAAACTTCAAATCTCTTCTTTCCAAGGAAATTTTAATATATCGTGGTGTACCAGTGATGAGAGTGTGAATTAGTATTTTTGCGTGTGTACTTCGAAAAGACGTAATTTTGCGGAATTAAATTTTTGGCATTTGAAAATTTTGAAACTCTTACCTTTATTTTTGAAGTTCTGGCAGCATTTAAATGTTGAAATAATGTTTAAGAGAAATGTCAGTTCTCTTTAGAATTGAATAGAAAATGTCTTCTTTATTCTCAGTGATGGCTGTACTCCCTTACCCGTTCTGATCTTGCAATCAATGTGCTACCCGTATCTAGGTCGCGTAAACGTCCGGAACAATTCATGTCCTTTACCCCGAATATCGAATCTTCTTTTGGATTATCCTTTTTGAGTGAAATGAAATGAGAACAGAAGATCTTCTTGCTTATTTGAATATATGTTAGAAACCACCTGACCCTTATCAAAAGAGTGAAAAACTAGAAATTCGTTTGATATATTTTTATTGAGACCTCGTAATAGTTATTGAATAATATAAAGTAATAATGTATACTATTACAGAAGCCTGTAAAAAACGTTTTCTCAAAAAGAAGACCAAGGTCGGCAAACCATCCAAACGGAAAGTAAGAATAGTGTGTTATAACAAAGCTTCGAGCTTATGGGAAAGAAGAGGATAATTTTAATTTTTTAGTGGTCCAAATTAATAAATTGTTATTTAATGTATTTTATATGATATCTTTAATTCGTTGAAAAACGATGTTTATATCTACTGTGCATTCTTATATCCCTTTATAAAAACCGGTTCCGGAACCGAAACAGCCTGTTTTTTTATTTTTAGAACTCACAATTTTGAATATTTACAGAAATGTCAATGTCGGACGTCGAACAAGAAGACTCTGCTCCTGAAATGGATCATGAACCAGAAATTACTGGAAAGAAACACAAATCAGATTTAGCAAAGTTAAAACCATAATGATTTCGTTCTGTATAACCATTCAAATTCAGATTAAAAGCTCAAGATCCTGATTTCTTCAAGTTCTTACAAGAAGAAGATCCCGATCTTCTTGAGTTCCAGGAGTCAGATGAAGAGCAAGAAGATGAAGAAGAAGAGTCTGAAGATGAAGACGAATCTAGTAAGTGTTACAGCAGAAATAGTAATTGCAAATGTGCTTTGAAATTTTTTATTTCTAAATTAAATCAAAAAGTCACTTAACATAAAACTTTCAGAAAAATCTAGAATACCAAAAGCTAAGAAAGATTCATCTGGAAGATTAATTTTCGATGGTAACCTATTCAGTTACTTGCAGTCTGTCTTTGATCCTGAAGATCCTAAGAAGGTGGGAATTAGGTATTGAATATCTTTAAAGAATTTTTTTTAGGCTCGTAAGCCTGAAACCGCTGATGTTAAACTTGCCGTTGAAGCTTTTCTAGCTTGTGTTGCTCGAGTTGGAGCAGATATTGATGTACCTAAATATGTTATTAACGAACAAGTAAGTTATTTTTCTTTATAAAATGTCTATTATTGTATTTTCAGTCTCTTTTCGAAGTAACAGTACGGCTTGTGTTCCAAACTTTAGGAGATTATTTCAACAAAGTTATTCACATTGAGCCTTCAGAAGATTCCGAAAGTGTGGATGTAAAAAAAAGAAATACAAGGAATTTCAAAAAATTTAAAACTACTATCAAAGTTTTTTTGGAGAGTGTTTTGACCGTAAGTGCCTGATTTCTAAATTATTATTTTTATGAAAATTTAGTTTTTAAATGAAATCCAAACTGATGTTGTCATTATTTCAACAGTAAAGGCGATAATTCGCATGCTTGGACTTTATCAATTTTTCTCAAAGCTTGTCAGGAAGTTGATTAAGGTTTTTGTTTTCGGTCCGCTTCTGCTTAATATTTTACTTTTTAGACATTAGTCCGAGTGTGGTCACGTAAGACAATTGAATGTAGAGTTGCTGCCTATATTGCTTTGAGCAAATTGGCCAAGCAGAGCACTGACAATTTTCCTCACATTTACAAGGTTGATAATGATGTCTAATTCTTAATATTTTCATGTTTTTAGTCATGCTATCTTGGCTTTGTATCAAATGCAAGAGAGGTAAGCGAAGAAACGTGGCCTCTGTTGCAATTCATGCATAGGTAATTGCTATTTACAATCATATCTTATTATATTTTTTCTGTTCAGAACATTTGCTGATTTAACTTTAGTCTCTCCCGATGTTGCCTATCCGTATGCCTTCGTTTATATCAGACAAACAGCTATTCACTTAAGAAATGCCATAATTTCAAAAAAGAGAAAGGTTTCTTATTTCTTTCATTCTTGATGTATGTATATGTTTTAGGATTTGGTTCAAACAGTGTATAACTGGCAATTGATTCAGTGTTTGTACTTGTGGGTCCGTGTTATTTCAAAAGCCCACGAAGTTAACGGAGCTGAATCCATTTGTGAGCTTGTCTATCCTTTAACCCAGGTTATAATTGGAGTTTCCAAGTGAATATAGTTTAGGGGCATGATTTTCAATGTTTGTATTTACAGATTGTATCCATCTCAAAGATTTTTACCTCTCCGATTCCATTGTTTATCTATGCTCATCCAACTTCAAGCCAATTGCACGGCTTTTATACCAACAGTAGCTCTATCCTGTGAGGTATTTTTCCATTATTTTATATTTGCTAATCAACATTGATATGTTAGCTTTTGGATTTCCTGGAAGTGATTTTACGTAGAAAACCTAAGACGTCCAAAGTTAAAGTACAGCATAAAGATCTATCCTGTGTACTCAAGGTTTTATTTTTTGCCATAACTTTACTTATTTTTTGAATTGCAGATTAATAGTCAACAAATTGAAGATCCCATAGCCAGAAACGATTTATGTCAACATTTATTTAGATTAATACTTCAGGTGAGCATTTGGTTCACTTCATATTTATAAATTAATATAATATAATAATTCAATAGGCCTCCCATATTCTATGTAATCAACCAGCCTTTGCTGACTTGATTTTGCCCATCATATCCCAGGTATGCATCATCTTTACAAAATTTGTGAAAAATAATGAGCTTTGCTATTCCAGATGAGACATTTTACAAAATCTGTTCGCTCTAATGATGCTGCTCGATTGTTCAAAGGCTTGACTGAAAAATTTGAAGCACACTCAAAGTTTGTGACGGAAGTTGTTTCAAGTAAAGATGTTCACTTATCTGATGAAATGAATGTGGTATGTTTTATTCAATATAAATTACATTTCAAAACAATAATCTACAGAGAGCGCTCAAATTCAACTTGAACAACCCTGACTCTCCATTACGTGCCTATTATAGGCAATGGGAGAAAGTATGGAAGATGAAACAAGCATCACAAGACAAGGTAAGGTATAACAACGACATACTTAAATATTCAACATTTTAGGAAAAAGAAGTGACTAAGAAGGACAAGAAGAAGCCAGTAGAAAAAGTAGTTGTGGCTGACGTGAGTTAAACAGAAAACAACTAGGTCTTCATAAATATATTAAGGACAAAGTGGTAAAGCCCAAAAGGAAGAAGGTTAAAATTGGCCCTGCAGCTTCTAAAGCAGATGCTACAGTTCCTGATCAAGTTAATGACTTAGGCTCCTGGAGCGATGATGAATAGAAATTACTTGTTATTTGTTATTTTTGTTGTTGTTTGTTGTTATAAAATACTTACGGCTAAAAAAATTTTGATTCTATTCGAAAGGGGTTTTATTGGAAAATAGAGTTTATAGCTGAACAATTCCAGTCAAGCTTTTTTTTCTTACATTTTTATACAAGACTCCAATAATTCAGGATCGTCTAGTTTTCAGAAGCATATCCATTCAATCCACGTCTTCTTTTTGGAATACTAGATTCAGCTTCCTCTTCACTAATTTCTCTTATAACGGGTCCATTACGATCATTAGAATATCTCTCAGATGGAGTTCTAAAGTAAACACCTGTATAAATCAATAATTAAAAACTTACTCGTCTTCTTCTGGCAAGGTTATGATTGGGGCATTTTCACGAGGGCCTGCGGCATAACCGTTTTGGCCAAATCGTGAACTTCTAGGAGCAACAGAGAATTCCTCTTCAGCAGAACAAATAGCTGGTCCATTAGAGCTAACAAATTTTCAAAGGTACAAAATAATATTGAAATAATTTAAAATACCGAACACGTTGGGTTCCTCTTCCCTGAGAGCGTTGAGAGAATTCTCGCTCGAAGTCATCAACATTAGCTAAAAATAGATTGAAACTAACAAGAATTTTAGTTATTTGTTTTTTACATTCGTCAAGATTGATAAACTTTTGTTGGCGGCGTACTTTTCCATCTTTGTCTCTTTTCTTTTCAACTATATGAGTTCTATCTCCGATTGACTGATGAACTGCCGTCTCTACTTTATCATTATCAATGTATCGCCTTAACTTATCACATAAATTAAGAAGAAAAGAAAGTGCCAACCTTCTTTCTTCTCTAGTATCACCATTGGTCTTTAACGTTCTTTCAACAACCTTGGGTCTGCCATTTCCATCAAAAGTCATAGTGCTTTGGTGAGAGAAAACATGGCAATTGGGGTCAGACAAAGCTTGCTGCTGCATCATATTCTACGAATCAATAAGTACAGTTATGAAGAAACAGAGTAACAAGCTCACCATGGCATTGAATATTCCTCCGAAACCGCCCATGCCACCCATGCCACCCATGCCAGCCATTCCACCAAATCCACCCATGCCACCAAATCCGAATGGGGTAACTTGCTGATGATTTGCATGCGGCATGGCAGATCCCTGCTTTAAATTGCATGATAAAAAAGATGCCAAAGTCTTAGAAGCTTACAGGAAGAGCTTGTCGTCTCATCATACTAAATGGATCCATCATACCGAATGGATCCATCATGTTCTCCATCATACGGTCCATCTCCTGGACTTGACGATGCATTTGTCTGCATAAATTACTTGCTTAAAATTACTTCAAGACTATTCAAACCTAAACATGCCGCTAAATGGATCATTATTTCCACCATACATGGTTGCTGTTACACTAATAATAATTACTGAAAAATATTTTGCTTTCTGATTTTTAAAATTTAATAAGAAATATATATTGAATATCTACAGAATACGAAGAAGCATGAAGAACAAAAAAGAAAATAACCTCTCAAGTTCTGCAATGTAAGCCGTTTGCTTACCAGTTGCTTGACAACAAGGTTCGATCAGCTGAAGCAGTTACTTCGAGAGATTTCTATACCGTAATCAGGTTTTCGCTCTGAGACCGAGAACATAATAAATAAATAAATAACACTCCAAATATTAATATATAAACAATATTTCAGGCATTTGTTTATGATCTTTCTTTTCATTTTATTTAATCTTTTTAGCTATAAGTTTTTTCACAAATTTAATAAAACTAAGAGAACATGTTTTAGCATGAGTGACGATGGCCTGAAACATCGACACGACAAATCTAAAGAATCATCACATGGTAGCTCATATATTGAAATATCCAATAATATATATTAATTTTAAAGACAACAATACATCTGAAAACACAGAAGATACATCTAAATCATCCACAAGCGACAAAATAGGTGTTGTGTTTAATCGTTTTGTGGAAAGCTTTGAAGGAGCCTTACATAATGTTCTTGGTTTGTTAACATTGGAAAGTTAGCCTATTAATTATCTTAAGGAGCAAGCACTGGAAAAAAGAAACTAAATGAGCTCACTATTCAAGGGATGGCGGAATTCATAAAGACACATAAACCTAATAACATTGTAGTTATGACAGGTGCCGGTATTTCAACATCAGCCGGAATCCCAGATTTTAGAAGTCCAAGTATGGCATTAAATTATTACTCAAATCTTTATTCAAAAAAAAATCCTACTTTTAAATTTTTCATGAGTAGTACGCACATACTCTTCTTACTTATAAATTAAAAAATGAGATTGTACTCATGTTGCTTAAGCGAAGATGATATTTAAGATACTGGCTTGTATGATAATCTACAAGAATACAATCTCTCCGATCCAATGGAAATATTCTCTTTACCTTATTTTATACGCAATCCTGAGCCTTTTTATTCAGTGGCTCAAAAGATGTTCCCAAAAAATATTAAGGTTGTCTTATATCTTATAAGAAGATTTAATTAAAATATTTTCCTGTAGCCAACTCCAACGCATTATTTTGTTCACCTTTTGGCAAAAAAAAAGATGCTGAAACGCTGGTTCACTCAGGTTTTAAACCGTATTTTTCTAATTTTTTTAATGATCGTTTCAGAACATTGATGGATTGGAACACATGACCGGAATTCCGGAAGATTATATTGTTGAAGCACATGGATCTCACAGGATTAGTACTTGTTTAAAATGTAAAAAGAAATATGATTTAAAATGGGTTGAAGGTAATTCTAGAACATGAATTCTTTTTTTACATAGATTACCTTAGATGAGCTTGATAAAGGTCTTCCATATCCCAAATGTGCTTGTGGGGGGCTTGTGAAACCTGATATAACTTTCTTTGGTGAAAATCTTCCAGCTAGATTTTTTCAATGTGCCATGAGAGTAAGTCTTTTTGCAAGATTTTAAGAGATAAATGTGTTTTGTTGTAGGATTTTCCAAAATGCGACCTTCTCATTATTATGGGAACGTCACTGGTAGTACAACCATTTGCAGGTTTGATAAGTGAAGTAAGTATTTGTTAATGAAAAATCAAATGAACTTGTTTTTAAGGTTGCTGGAGAAGTTCCTCGATTGTTAATAAATCTTGAAGAAGCTGGTCAAATTGGAAAAAGCGAAATGGCTTCTGAAGGATTGTGCTATGGCCACAAAAGTAATACCAGGTATAAATCGTTTTTATCAAATGAATCGTTAATTTCTTTCATCGAAGAGATGTTTTTCTGAAACAAAAGTGTGATGATGGAGTGAGAATGCTTGCTGAGTTGCTTGATTGGGAGTTTGAGCTTGAAGCTCTAATTCAACAAGGGGATGCCCATTACGCCTGATGTTGTACATAAAAAAAATCACGATGAATTTTCTGTAAAAACTAGAAATTTTTACGTTAGATACAAATTATTATAATTCTTTTTAATTGTAAATATTCCTAAGAAGTTCATTTTGTTTATCAATTCGCTTATAATAATAATAATAATACTTCATATTCATATTTCTAAATAAACAAAAAAATTTTTACGTTTTCATATGGTCATTTGCTTTGCTTTGACATGTATATTGACTGCAGATTTTGTAAAATAAATGATGATTAACTGATAATGGTTTCGATTACGAACGGAAACTGACTTTCTCCTGCTTTTCCTTGGGCTTTTTTTTCACTTTTAAGACTATGAGGCAATTAAATTTTCGATAAGAGATTGTTGCTACTAAACTGCATTTTGCACGAGAAGCAGTAAAAACAGACACGAGACGCATGGTATGAGGAAATAATGAGTTATGATAGTATTACATTTTTGTTTTAATATAATAAAATAATTGAAAACGAAAACAACGCAATCTAAGTGGAATGAATTTAGGCGGCGTCAAGACGCTCTGCGAATTTCCGCCAATTCTGCAAAACGTAAATCGCACGAGGTAAGAAGGTTCCCGCAAAATAAGGGCAAACAATTTGACTTCCAAGATGTATTTGCTCAAGAGGTAAACAACATTTAATAAGGGTTTGCGCAATCCCCTTGCGACAAAACAGCGTCTCTGTGGAGCTTAGATTGCGGTAGCCCAAGAGATTAATTTCCGAGCCAACTAAATATGTACAACTGTCTGTGATATCATTTCTGTCTGTTTAAGCTTTTTGAACAAATCAGCTTACATCTGGAATTGCTACTTTTGTTTCTTTTTTTCAATTCTAAAACAAGACAAGACATAGATAACTGACCGCCATGTCTTGTGTACACATTTATGAGTCAATGACTTTTCATGGAAAATTTAATCTTTTTCACTTTCGAATTAATCTGCCGAGATTGTGAACATCGTTCTTTTAATATTCGAGGTCGTTGAACGATGCGATGCATCTGCACGAACTGCGACCAGAGCGTTCAGATCCTGATACTGGCAAGCTGTCAACCCTGTCTCAACTAACATAAAACTATGAATCGTACTTGGTTTTCATAGATAAGATAGCATGTCAGCCTATCAAAATGATTGTGGCGCCTCGTCTTTTGCATCAACGATCTGTCTCCTATCAGACCCGTCGCCGTGGAAAACGATAAGCAAAATGGGCGGAGCTTGGCCAGCCAACTATATGAAGCGATGTCGCAGAATCTGAGAACCAACTGACCACCGTAGACGACTCCAATCGTTCACTCTCACTCGATTGTGATCAAAGTAAATTCTCGCGTTTCTCATCAACCGAGCTTCTAATTAAATTACTTCTATTTGATTCTACCTCATCTATTGAGTTTTTCTTGTTCTACACCAATTAGTTCACTCAAGATGTTCCACATTATCATCGGAAACTACGCTGACGAAACCTCCAGCGCTGACATCCAACGACAGCGTCGCATGGACTCACTAAGCAACAAGAGATCCAATCCCCGCCGCCGGCACTACACTTTGTGAATTCGAGAAAGTATTCTACGATGCCTTCTAGTTCTGTAACCTGAGTTGGTATTCTCTATCAAACGTTTTGTGGTTATTCCTCAGAAACCGAAGCGAAAACTATAGCTTCAACCGCACAAATCGGGCTGATTACATCCAGTTGAGCCCCCACTCATGCAACTATATATCCAAGAAATGGGGACAACCTGTACATAACTGTATATTAATTGTTTTATCATCATCATGTCTGAAAGTTTTAACATTTTTTTCTTGTTTGTTGTACATACACTGTATATAAATGCACAGTATATAACATAGTTTTTCTTTGATCTCCTCTTAAACACTGTTCTACATATAACATCTTAATACTAATCCGAGTTCGAGGCGACAACCTGGAGAACGATATCTTTTAAAATATTTCTTTTCATATGCTAACAGTTAAACAATTTTTGTTGTTAATTTAATTTCATTCCACTTATAAATAGTTCTGCTTATATATTCGTTTTTGATTCCAAATCTAGACAAGAATAACGGGTGTGACGTCTGATAACCCAAAATAGAATAACTTGGAGTAAGGTTGAGAATTATCTCAGGGTCACAAGCTGTTGCGGAAGGATCACCGAATGCAAAGCCGTTCTGTAGAAAGGAACAACAACTTCTCTGCAAATTCGAAACGCTAAAATCTCTATCTCTCTATCTACATTTATTCTTCTTATTCGCTTTTTTTAGATCAGTAGTCTGATGCAATATATACTGATGTATGTCTCAAGGAGACTGAAAATTTTCACATTCTCTGCTTATGATAAAACGAAGAAATCAGGAAATTCGCAGCAAATGGATAAGAAAATGTGTCTGATTCAATGCTCTTAGGTGTATCCACCTCGGAACACGCAAAACCGATCAGTATTGTTTCACGCCAAGAAGAAGCCTCGATCTCTTGCTAAATGGTTACAGAAGGTGTCCTGGACACAAAAAGCATTTGGCCTTGACGAGTTCACGTGGATCGATTTGCAAAACTTTGGAGATAAGTTTACCTCGTTCAATTTTTAACTATACTTTGCACAACGAAGCTACCTGTCTACCTTGTGATGATGGAAATTCTCGGGGAGACAGCACTTACCACAATGAATTGAACTGCGTAAATTCCAACTTGACGGATAGCTTGTGCGTCTTGGGTCTTATGCTGGTCGAAATGACCTCCCATCACCGGGTTTGATGGTTATTTACGATTGATTGACGAATTAGGTGTTTCTGCCGGTATTATTAGGTAGCATATGTGAGAACTGATTCTTGGAGATCTCTCTCTATCCGATGCTTAATTCTGACTTTCGTCGAACAACTCAGCCATGAACCACGTGGCAAGGTGTTAAAAATGTTTCTCTTTCCATCAATCTTTGTGAAATTTTTTCTTTCTTCACAGTTGATAAAACGAAAAGAGAGAGAGAGAGAGAGATAGAGAGAGAAACATTTTTAGTTCTCATAGATAGATGGTCCAGATTATTACAGTTTTATTTGATATATTCATTGCCGATTAATTTTCGATTAAACATTGATTAATTGACCTTAGCTATCATAATGTGAAAAACCTCGATTACGATGAGAAGTAAAGTTCTAGTATAGTTTAAAAGAGTGAACCTGACCAAAATAATTTAAACACGAAAAAATGCCGTTAAGATAGGTCACACCAACGTAATCTATTAGACTCAGAAAAATTCAGAGAATTGACAGCTTTTTTCTCTCCACTTAGCTTATCTAATTTCAGAAATAACTTTTTCGTTGCCAAAATTGGAAAGTCAGGTGACTTAAACTGCTCTTGCCGGATGCGATTTAGTAGTCTAACCTACAACAGTTATTCAAGAAAAAAACAATTAATGTTTCTGGTTAAACATCAGAAAATTCGAAATGACGTTTAGCAACATTCTTTCTCTTTTTTTTGGATATAAAACTCGTTCAATCGAGTGAGCTTTGTTTTCTTGATTTTTCAAAAATCTAGAATTCTGGGAGCGTTTCACATACCACTGAGTCATGGAATTTTTTCATGAGTTCGGCTCAAAGCAAAAGCATGCATAGATATGTTCAATCGTAAAAACATAACATAAAGTGATAAGCAGTAAAGTCGGTCAGCAGATCTCGGAAAAAGGCTTAACTCGTGACTGCGCAAATCATAAAAATGGGCTCGGCCCTATTTCGAGAATATAAATATTATTACATGCATATCTTCAGCTACATTTCATTTCATCATTATCTACAGATCTTTAGAATGGTCTGACAATTTTAGCAGTTTTGCAGCTATCTTCCGAGATGGAAGACATTGTCTTCATATTCATAAAGTTCTTCTTGTGATCAGTTTTGAAACTACCAATGAAAGGGACTTGCTATCTAATCACTACATAATCCAAACAAGACTAGAATTAAACTAGATGATTTTAAAAAATATCTTCGTTACAACTATCTACATGGCATCATATCGTCATTTCGAATAGATAAAGAGATAAAAATAAACTAAAAGTTTCAGATCTACATGCTCTCACGCTGCCAGTAAATGATGGGTTTGCAAACTTGTTCCATTTCGCAGACAAATTTCACTTATGCTTTGCTATAATCTGTACTGAAGAACTACCATCAGACACAAATCTGGTAAATGAAAAGATCAAATTAACAGATTACATCTCGTCAGATTTGAAGGTGTTGGTGTTATGTCTATTATACTGGATATACTTCATTAAACATCAGACAGTGATTATCAATCAATCAATTATTTGACACTAGCTTGCTGTTCCTTTTTTTTGTATATCACATGACAATCTAGACAGTATATACAACAGATGAGTAAATTTAGCAGAAGAAATAGAAGATTATGATAGAACAAGCATTATCACTAAAATTTGATAAAGAAACATTTCACAACTATGAAGTTCGGCGAGTACTTTGTCAGAAGCTCAATTTGATGAATAAGATATTTATATACACACAAATACAGTCAGCAATGATGAAATTATGAATCCTTCTCTATCATGATATAAATATAATTTCTTACCGTAATCTTCATGACTTGAATACAACCGCTCATTGAATGTCTAACAACAAAAGTAAGAAATCATATTAATGATGAACTCAAATGATAATTAGCATATTTTGCGCATATAATTAACTATAGTATAAGCAATAAATTTATAAGCTATTAATACGCTATTTGAACCTAATTTCATATGAAATGTGATACAAGGGTCCAATAATATATTAATAAAGCACAGATTAAAAGGATGAATTGCTTCTAGCATATAGCATAAGTAGTACCCGTAGTACATATAGCATAAGTAGTAAATAAAGGAGAAGTACCTTGTTATATATTTCGAAAATTTAAACTGAAAATAAATAAAGAGTTTTACCGTATTCATATCTCTAAAGTTGGCTATCAATGATACCCAACCGTTTATCAATTTATTCAAACTATATTTCTTCGCGCTTGAACGAAATAGCGGTTTTCAGGTTACTGTAGTTCTTGGTCGTGAAATGACGTGAGAGCAAGATTGTTAAGACGGGCGGTCACTATAAAATATTCCTAAATTGCTTGTTTTTTGATAATATGCCAAAACAATTGATATTTTTTATTTTAAGAATATAAACTGGAAAATTTGCCATTGAATTAACTTAGGTTTGGGCGCTTGTGTGAATGAAATGTATAGCGCAAGTAGAACATTAAAAGACATTGAAGTTTTCCGCGTTCATAATTGTTCTATTTCTTTCTTGTTTATTTTATTATGTGAAAATTCATTAACTTTCTGAATTTTTTAGTATTTAGATCGCTGGGTATAATGCTGGCTCGTACAGTTTCTCGTTTCACCACTGTTGCTCGCAGAGGCTATGCTGCTGCTGCTCAAAAGAGCGCTTCTGAAGAGCTTCTTCTTACCTTTGCCTCTCCAACCAAGGTAATCTTAATTTATTGTTATACAATGTTCTACCTATCCTTTGAAGGCTGTGTACAGCGGAGTCGCTGTTAAGCAAGTCGATGTCCCAACTCTTGCCGGAGTTGTCGGTGTTTTGGCTAACCACGTCCCAACCATTGGAGTTCTTAAGCCAGGAGTTGTCCAAGTCACTGAATTAGATGGTTCATTGTTCTGTTGTGAAACGAAAGTATATTTTATATATTTATAGGATCTGTTAAGAAGGTCTTTGTTTCTTCCGGAACCCTCTCCATGAACATTGATGGATCCTGCCAAGTTCTTGCTGAGGAGGTTGCCACTATTGAAGAAATTGATGAGGCTGTAAGTTTTTGAATGATATTATTACTATGTTTTTACCATATCAGTATTTTTCTTCTAAATTTGTAATATTCCGATTTATAGGCTGCCCGTAAAGAACTTGAAGAGGCCCAGCGCGCTAGTAACGAAGGAAGCGAGGTCGCTAAGGCCGAAGCTTCTATTAGAATCGAGGTAACACTATACTTTCAATTTTTTTCAAACTGTTTTAATTTTAAGGTAGCTGAAGCTCTCATCAAGGCCGCCACGGGACAACATTAATTTTTCAGTGTATTTCTTGTTTTGTAGATTTTGTAGGAATATTCCAACAAAATTTTTGTAATAGTGTTCTAGCTTTTTATAAAGAAGACGGATTAAAATATTTCTGAAAACTTAGTGATAGGGGTAGAATAATTTTCATAAGAAGACGTTTAATGTAGAGAGCATCGTTCAAATGCATTAGTCCAAGCGATTGCCAAATCCGGTTTATTATAATTTAAAGGGTGCAACACGAATGTTTCTAAATCTGAGCGTAGAATGTCGCTTGCACTTATAGTTTGATCTCGTTCCAACAGTTTTGGCTTTACATATTAGTTTTCGTATAAGTCATGTAGAGGTGTATAAAACTGTTTTATTACATATCGACAAGAATCTTCTGAGAAAGAACACGTCGGCAATTTGGGGCGATCTGATTTTATAATTTGCATCCGGCCTTCGAATCAATTGCCCTCTGCAAACCATAGAAAGTCCTCTCCTTCTTCTATTCGCTGTCAATCCATATACCCTCGATGTGATATGTCCATATGCAACTAGCATTTGTTCTATCTTTCTAGAAGTCCGGCGCGGCTCAAGACAAAGTTTAGTTGTTGACATATTTGGGAAGTAACTGACTTCGTAATTGGCACAATTCCACTGAGCCGCTGCAATTTTTTTTTGAAACTTATCAAGAATTTTTTCAACTATTGATATTTTTTGTTTGTATTTTGGAATTTAATGATATTTTGACATTAATGTGGTTTTTTTGAGTTTTTGTTTTGCACTTTACTGTCGAATTTCGTTAAATATGATATGATGTTGCTATTGTTGTGCACAACAATCCTCCATCTGGTCATGTTCTTTGACTGGAGAGAGTATAAGCAATTCACTAAACCTGCCGTTATTTTTCATCAAAGTATAGGGACTCTACATGTCAAAATCTGTGTCTTAAGTCCTTTAGTTATATGGCACGTCGTCATTACCTCGTCAGTAGTTGTGTTCTCCCATATATTCTCAGTGATGAAGGCTAAGCAGATCTAGATAGCTTCACTTTTTTCTCTCAACTATCTTCTTTGAGGTTGTAGACTTTGTTTTCTCCCAATATTGTTAGATTTAACACTGAGAAGATATGATTACCTTCATAGAAAAAGTGAAGTGGATCGCAACATGTTCGATTTTTAGCTAATTCCTATGTCACCCCCTAGTTTAGATCCGTATATTACTTTCGTCAGCGGCTTTCTTCGTCTTGTTTTCTGCCTAATAGTTTCCTTTTTTAGAACTTGAAGCATAGATGTTTCCATCAAGTACTGTATTATTAGTTTTTTTCTCTTTATTACCATATCTGGTTACAACTATTGATGTGCCAACAGAAGAGCCTTTACCTGAAGAACTGTTAGAATTTCAAGCCAATGAAGAACGAACATATCACTGTCCCAGTGATAATGACGCAGTTCGAAGTTGTAAACCATGTTAGTTTTTACTATATTTTAAATCCCTATTGTTCAAATTAATTTATTCAATACATCTATGAGGATTATCTAGGGACTAACGGAACTGTTATAGACACTTTCTTCACATATACAACATGTTGTCCGAATAATGAAACCCATTGTTGTACACATATAAAGGTTTCGACAGCCTAAAAAACTTTACGTTTGTACTATGTTCCAGGAGTGGGTTTGGATTGCGGGTGGTGTATCTGTTGCTGTGGTTGGAGCAATAACTTTAACTTGTCTAGCAAGATGCGTTTTTCGCTTCAGTAAGATTTTTTATTGTCAAAATTTATGATTTCTTCTCATTTCAGAAAACAAAAGCCACCAGAGCTATGATTTTGCATAATGAACATATGGTATTTTAACTTTTAAAATTACTGCAAGATTGTCTTGACAGCCTAGTGAGGTTGTAGACTGTTCAGAAACTTGTTTCCTCAAATGTGATTAGATTCACGCGTAATAATATTATTGAATTTATTTTGTTTAAGACATGTTTTTCATTCTTTTTTCAGTTATGAGGTATTTATAAACGGAACTCTTATTTCTTTCATTAGATATAGATCTTCATAAGCGATTTTTCATGCTGTTTTTGTTCTCCTTATTCATACTTATAAATCTCTGAGAATTTTTGTTGCTGTTTTGATTTATACATTTATTATAGACAAGTGTTCTGGAATAGTTTAATTTAAAGTAATTCTTGGAATATGATGACGATGTTTTGCTCTTCGTCCAACTGAGCTGCTACGTCGTTCATATCTGGGACCTCTGGCATTGCTATGACGAGGAAGTGAATGACTTCTGTACGGATAGGCAGGATGAATTGGAAGATTATGTTTCGTATATGGTTCTCTAGTCCAATTATTATGATTCATGGTATAACATGGATCCGGATAATGATGATAAGATTTGGACCCATTTTTCAATTCTCTAAATCACTAAATTATAATTTATATAGCGGCGGAATATAACCTTTTTGCATCGTAGTTAATAGCTGTAGGTCTACCAAATTGTCTATCATATTCTCTCTTTCTTTGTCTGCGTTCTCTATTCTTAGCTATTCGCTCATTTTCAATCTCCTTCACAACTGACAAGGTTCTATCAAAACATGAGCACCAATTCTTAAATAAAAAGTATTAGAAACAACAAATATAACGTTTAAATGGTGAACAACCGTTCCACGTAAAAAACAATACTAAAATGATAATGTCAACAAGCGTCATGCGATTAACGTATTTTACGTGACTTATAGTAGTAGTACTTACTGGGCAAAACAATTCACTTCGGCAATATCTGTGCATAAGAAGAGGAATTAATAGTAACAAAGCGACAAGAGTAATTCCAATTATTAGTGTCAACCAGATCCAGCTGAAATGAAGAAGCATCTTTAATGATATTACGAGTGAAACCAACAGATCATCATAACTGTTTCGTATTTCTCCAGTCCATGTATTACGAAAAGCCCATGGATCACGAGGATCATATACACTTCGTTGACCCATGATATTCGAGATATTCTATATCTCACTTATTGCCATTACTAATCTGCAGTATAAAAATAATAAAAATTTTCAAAGATTGGAGACAAACTTTCAAAATATTAAAAACGTTTAAAGCATTGAGCATGAGCACTATAGATGCTTAGCAAATAATATGATGTATATCGTTCATCAGTGAATACGAAATTGGTATGCGTCCGTGGAGTGTTGGACACGGATTAGCTCATAGCAACCAATTACTGCCTGATTATTATTCAGATACATTCTGTTTAAGTGAATATCCCAGAGTAAACAAGATCTAAATAAATTTCTGAGTTTAATGTCGATAAAGGCAATTATACAGATAAAAGACAAAAGCTCAAGTTAACTTAGAAATATTTTCAATTGTAGGGGGTTCATATAGATATTTAACTTCAAATGATTGCCTTCATCTTGAATTTTTTTTTGAAAAGTTGAAGAAGTGATTTCGTTTCAACTCTTCGAAAATCTCAACTGTAAATAAGATACGTTGTTTAGGGACCCAAGGCATACTTTATTATGACATTTTAGTATTTCCGGATTCAATTTCTTATGTGAGAAAGAAAAGGAAAACCTTTTTAAAAGGCATTACTTGATAAGCTCTTATCGTTCAATCAATCATAGGCAATCAATCAATATCAAATACTATTCATTTTTCGCCTCAGGGATGTCCTCACACGAGCATGAGCTTGGTGGAAAACATGGGTTAGTTTATTCTTTTCACTCTTATTCATATTAGTAAACGATATATTTAAGACAGATAATTGATGATGAAGAAGATTGGGGTGATGATGTTTCAGTTCTCACTCGTTACGAGAAAGCTTCAGTTAGTTTTCAATATATTTTATTTCCCCATAAGCTTTTGTCCTCAATGACGGATACATCATAAACATTAAGCTTTAACTTATTCTATGAATCTTCTAAAACATGTTCAGGTCACTACTATTCTTATAAAACTTAGTCTCGCTGGAATTTTCATTGGTGCTTGCACAGGAGCACTTGTTTATTCTATTATCAATGGTAACTTTTCTTTTTCTTTTCTTTTAAATATTTTATTGTATTCAGCTGAAGAGAATCCCGAAACTCCTTATGTATTACCAGAAAATTTCCCAATCTTTAATAATCAAGAATGCACAAATGGAACATTGACTATGATATATAGAACAGGTGATGATCTTGGAACGGATGCAGGTTATAAGGTAATAAAAGGTTTTTTTTGCCGAGGATGATTAAACTTTAGACGTATACATACTCATGTCTTTGGTTGCAAGATAATGAAAAGAAAAGACTTTACCATCGTGTTGGATTGAATCCAAAAGATTGGCAATACTCCTTCTTCGTTTTTGAGAACATTACCTTCTTCCAGGTTTTAGAATCCATCTTTTAGAGTTTCCATTACTTTGTTTTTTTTTTTCAGACTAAGAGACGTTGCATTCAGATGCCAAGAGGATATGCAGAATTTCTTGGCGAGTAAGCTAAATTACCACCCATTATATACAAATGAATGCATTTTAAGCTTCGGTCTAGACTATGTGAGAAGAGCTAAACTTGAGAAATTGCCCATTGAAAATAAATTCCGGGAAGTTGGTGTCTATGAAGGTGAACCCCCATTGGATACTGATGTTAATGGAGAACATCCTGCCCTTATCAGAGGATTTGCGTCAGGCAGCTCACGTATATATGGGTTTCTTTGATTTTTTTAAGTTCTAATTAAATTTCAGCTATGATATATGGATGGGATCTTTTCTTCCCACATACTTCAAATTTCACACTGTTCAAGCAGGAATATTGGTTCCCTACAATGAACGCAAAGATACCCAATTATGATTCATTTGAGATCCCGGAAGAATGTTTAACATAATGGAAAGTTCTTTAAATAACATAAAAATAGAACTTGTATATATATTTTATTAAGATATTAGTTTTCATTATGCTAGTCTATGCTAAATAAACTGTATTATACAGTTGAACGGTTACTTCCTTCTTCATATTCGAAATAGTTATAGAAAGAAGAAGAAAAAAAAGCAAAATATTGTATGATACAAAATGTTTGTTCCATAGATTATAGGGAACTATGTCATTTGAGCATACATACGAATATTTTGATCTGTATTTTTTCTTTTTTTTTGTTATTAACAACAACTGTTAGTTCACAAATCACATACATAAGCCTCTGTATAATCTTGACAGTCCTATTAACAAATGCAACAACGAAATTTACATTTGGAACAAGCATAATACGTTCAATTTACATTCATATGAAAGTCAGACGGTATATATGCACCAGTTCGAATCGCCATATAGTTTAATATGATTTTAAAAGATAACCCATGGTACAGAACTTAATTAGTTCATTTAAAACCGCGCGTAAACTGCTAAATTAAACTGAATGAATTGTTTGTTCATCGCTGTTTAATTTGATAAGTTTCAATTATAAATCGGATTTAATAAGGAATATTGTTGGTGGATAAATCCGAAAATACTTTGCAATGTCTTATTTTTTAAATAACAAACATTAGACAATTATTTGAACCATATCAACCATATAAAGAATTTTCTGATTTCAAGTTTTAATCTAATCATGAAACATTGTATTACATACCATGAGCATTATTCATTAATGATAGTTGTGTCTTGATTTAAGAGTACGAAATGTAAGATGATTACAGAGGTAGCACGCCGTTTACAGAATACGAGGGCAAGAAATGCATTCGTTTGATGCAATTCGTTGGATTTTCTTTTTATTTTTTAAATATTTTAATTTATTATATAATAATTTATATTAAATAATCTGAATAAACATTGTAGTTTTTGTATTGCGTTTCAATTTTTTTTTGTTAAAAACTTAATTTGTTCAACTTGCCACTTGAAAGAAAATATGCATATTATTAAATTTAAGCTTATAGGGTAGAATGGCTTCTTACGATGCAGGAAACGACATTCCTGGCTTTGAGCCCAAATCAACTAATCCAGGTTTTTTTACAAATATTTTTTACAATCTTAATAATCGAATTATTAGGGTCTTTCGATGAATTACATCGCAAGACTAAGGATGTATTCCCTACATGCTTCGAGGGTGCCAAAGTTATGGTTTCAAAGGGATTGAGCTCACACTTTCAAGTAATTTCAAACATTTAACGTTTATTTTTGAAATGTTTTTTCAAGGTCACTCATACACTTTCCATATCTGCGATGAATACGGGTTATCGCTTTGGTACCACCTTTGTAGGAGATAAACAAGTTGGTCCACAAGAAGCTTTCCCTATATTTATGGGTGAGACTGATGTCTCAGGAAATACATCAGCTACTATTATTCACCAGTTTGCTGATAAATATAGAATGCGTCTATTAGGACAGATTCAACAGGGAAAATTATCTGGAGCTCAAGGAACATTCGAGAGAAGGTTGGAATTTTTTTTATTAATTCTGTCTAATCTGGATTTTCTCCAGGGGCCGTCTCTCAACTATGGGTTTGACATTAGCTAACATTGATTTAGTTAATGAAAGTGGTATTTGCGTTGGTCAGTATTTACGCCGTTTAACTCACAAGCTCGACTTAGGAGCTGAATTGGTCTACCAATATGGCAAACAAGTTCCAGGTAAACCAGTCATTGAAGAATGCTTTACTTACTTTCTCTTTTAAGGATCTCAAATAACTGTTCTCTCATATGTCGGTCGGTACACTACTGATTTCTGGACTGCCGCCGCCACATTCGGTGTTACCGGTATTACATTACTTTTCCAACAAGTTTTAATATTGTTACCTCAGGAGCTCATTTGACGTATTATCATAAACAAAACGAAAACTTGGCATTTGGAGTTGAATTTGAGTGTAATTCTAGTGTTGGAGAAGTAAGTTGAATATATTAAGAACAATGAATAACCATTTACCCTTAAAGGCCGTTACAACGTTAGCTTACCAAGCTGAACTTCCTGAAGAGGGTGTTACCATGAGATCAAGCATTGATACCAACTGGTATGTCGTTTACATAATCTTTTGTTTCTAATATGTACTGTTTTCAGGACCGTTAGTGGAGTCTTCGAAAAGAGACTTAGTCGTCAATTACCTTTCACCTTAGCTCTATCCGGTCTCTACAGCCACGTTAAAGCTGCTGGTAAATTTGGAGTTGGATTAGTGATTGGTTAAATTTTTTTTGTTTTTGTTAATTTTTTGTTTTTCATTAATTGGATGATTGTTGTACGACATGCACGATATTATCATGTTTATTAATTCATAGATATTGTTAGCATAGCACGAATATTCTCAGTTTTAATTCTAGTTGATCATTGTAGTTATTCTGATAGATCTAGGTATATTTGTATCCTTCTGATCTGATGCTGTATTGTTATTTGTTTACTGTTATCAAATTACAAAGCTAGCAACTATTTGAGTAAATTTTAAAAATAATGTTTCCCGTTTTTGACACAAGCTGTAAAGCGTTTGACGCTGGGATATTTGGCAGGGCCACTGTTCATCATAGTTCTGTTGCTTTTTGATCTTTCTTCTTTCTCTTCAAAAGTACTTGCATGCTTATTATTGAGACTATGCGCGAAGAATTTGAAAATTTAAGTGTAGAAGATTAGCAGACTCATTAATCAAGTCGTTGCGGACTTATTGCCTTCATTCAAGCTTCTTTACTTTTGGCGGCTCATCCATTTTCCCTTGGGAATGGAATGCTACTCACGATGAAATACTTGTCGATGTTTACGAACTCATCCAGAAATATATCGTATTGATATACACTGCAAAAGACTCATATGTGGTTTTAAGGTTTAAGTATGGTAATCAAATTCACTTCTAACGTCGTTAGTCCACCAGTTTTGCTATACATGGGAGTAGACAAGCATGAAAATGAACACCTGATAAAAGTAAATATGACATTTTGGTAAAGTATTTTCATGTGTTTTTCAGTACGGATGGCCCGAAGATGTTTGGTTTCACGTTGACAAACTTTCTTCTGCTCACGTCTATGTGCGATTGTCAGAAGGGATGACGATCGATTCTATGCCAGAGTCTTTAGTAAGATGAAAATGCTTCATCTTTTGTTTACCTTTTTTGTGTTTTTAAGGTTGAGGATTGTGCTCAGCTGGTTAAGGCTAATTCCATCGAGGGTAATAAGATTAATAATGTAGATGTTGTTTATACGAAATGGAGCAATCTTAAAAAGACGGGTGATATGGCTATAGGTCAGGTAAGATACTCTTTCAATATATAGATTTCTTTGTCTTGAAAATATCTTGCATGGTTTCTAAAAAATTGTCGAACGCTGCTTCTGATACTTCACCGAATAAGGCTCATTCTGATTGTTCTATAGCCACATTTTTCATTTTTGACATTGAATAAGAACTTTATGCCATTTTTCAAACTAAAACATCGTTACATGGAGTTAGTTTGAAATTATTTCCAAATTTAAATTAATGCCATTCTCTTCATCACATGTAAAAACAACCGGAGATATATTCTAATTTTACATGAGCTCTTTCTGATTTTTATTTGTGCAAACAGCCGTCACGGTTGTTCATAGCAGAAATCTGTTCACTTTTGAGCAAAGCAAAGTATTTTGAAGCTTAGCAGTTTTGCGTTTAGTGGAATAATTGATAGGTGTAATAAATTGTTCAAGAAAAATGTCAGCAATTACTCTGCTTAATTTTTCATAAAATGCTTTTTCTCTATTATTTTTGTTGTTTCAGGTCAGTTTTCATATTCCACGAGAGGTGAAGAAAGTACGCGTTGAAAAGAGAAAAAATGAGATTATTAATCGTCTGAACAAGACCGAAAAGAAAGAAGAGATTGACTACAAGTAAATTATTTTATAAATTGAGCATTAATTCATCTTAATGTCTTTTCATTTTTTCAAATTTTTAGAGCTGAAAGGGATGAACGAGATGCGAGGGAACGTCAAGCTCAACGAAAAGTTGAGAAAGAACGAAAGGATAAAGAATCCAAGGAAGCAGCTGATAGAGAACGAATGCGTAAAATGCGAAACTACGAAGACGTTGATTGGGATAATGCTCCAAAAGCTAGTGAAGCAAACGATGGCAACCTTTCTGACGATTTCATGTGATATGTTTTTGATCTTTCTTGATCAGTCTTAAGGCGGTTTTATATTCTGTTGTGTTTTTTGGCATAGTGAGTTTTCTATGTACTCTTTATACGGTTTGGCGCGAGCACATTGTTTTTTAAATAGTGTAGGTGCTCCCTGTTTTCTGGGAGCTAGATCTATTCTTCGCCATTTGTTGTAACGTTTTGTTTTTTTTTGAGCACAATCTTGTATTCACGTTTTGTGCTTAGTTGCCTTCTCGTTCGCAGCTGTGCTTCATGCTATGTTAGCTGTAATGTTTTTGAAGAAACGTGAACATCTGTTTGTTGCTCTTCTTAAGTTCCTTCATCATTGTTGCGACTCATCATTTTCTTTATTTTGTCAGAACGGTGTGTGTTTCAAGAAAATTGTTTTATATTTGTTGAGATGATCTCAGCCATTCTGTTGCTATAGTTTCTGAACTAGTATTCGTTTACACATACGTATTCGGTAAAACCGAATTTTTAACACAAAGGAACTTACTTTTTCGATATCTTTCATTTCGCTTGCTTTTTCACCCAACAAATTTTTCAATCTACTATTATAGAGGAGAGATACAAATGAGACTGCGTTCGCATACAAGGAATAAACAAACCGGAGAATCCATTCCGTAGGTTTTTTTGTTCTTATCTCATCTCATCTGAAACACGGTTCTCATTATTAATGACCTGTGGGATCCTATCACTACTGCATGCTCATGAAGTTGACTCTACAAGATCATGTCCATGCACTAATATGAATGAGCCATCACCCAAGCATCATCTCTTGTCTTCAACGATCCGTCCAAGCGTTCTGAAGATTATATGTATGTATATATGTGTAAATGTATGCTGTATGCGTCTCTTCCAGTTTTCCTCTTCATTCCTCTCATGTTCTGTCTCTGCCTGCCGATGTGTATGCCATTGCCAGCGCGCTCCGCCTTTTCCCCATCACGGCCCTGCTGACATTCTCCCTTTTTCATTCTTCCAATGCCAATTTTCCAATCTTCTATAATTTTTTCTATTTGAATTGGCCTGTTTTTCTCACAAATTCCAAATAGTTGAAACTACTTGTGTCATGAACTCTAGTATTCAATCAGCAAAGGTTTTATGTGACTTTACTCAATATTTCCGTGTCAGCTGTGCCATGATTTTCTCACTGTTTCTTCATTCTTTCAGTTGACAGCCACGTCTGTTGCTTCATGCATTCTCTTTTAATGTTCGTTATTCAGACTCTCTATCCTCTTTTTATATTTTTTTTTTGCTTCTTGCAATCGGAATTTGTTGTTTTGCCCGTAGCTCTGCGTTCAATCCATGCAGTCCATGAAGAAAGAAGACGTTAACAACGACGATGTCGCTCGATGAACTGATGATTCTGCCGCGCACCCGGCTAATAATCTAGTAGCTTCGAGTATTTTTTACTATAAAAAGGCTACGATACTTTTTTCATGTTTGTTCAGTCGCCTGACCGAATTGACACAACCTTCCGGTTACCAGTCTCAAATTATTTTTGCTTAGATTCATCTTTAAGCGTTTTCTCGGTTTGCATCGCTTGCCTAGTATATTCACGTGAGTATTCTAGTTTTTCAATACACACTTTCTAATTTATATATATTTTGAACTTTATGAAAGTTATGTTGTAAACTTGAATGTAAGCTTAGTTTTCTTTTTTATTTCTTTTTATTTTCTAATACTTTGTCATTTTTTTCATCGTAAATTTGACGTTTTTCTGTTCTTGATACGCCATTGTTGCTTTTTATCTGAACCGGTTCTACAAGAGATGTAGAATCATGGACAACTCAAGTTTTAGGGCAGATTGAGGTTCATGTTCGTTTAATCCACTGCTAAATCCGGTATCTTTCAATAGTACCTGTTTGAAATATCATCTGTATGCTTGGTCTAACTCTGCATCCGCTCATGAATTCCAACTTTATGTAATCAACTTAAGTGCTCAGTACTTCCTGCTGTTGCTCCAGCTCCCCTGCTGGTCATCTTCTTTCCTCACGGGGCCCATTTCGACACCCATCCCTCTAATTTCGCGACGTCCACTATTCCTATTCTCTATTCTTTGAGGGAAAGGTTCTTGAATTGATGTACCAAACTCTCACATGCATGTTTAATAAAAGACTCCCTGACTGGTATTTATGATATATCATCTTGTTATTTGAATTTTTCCTTTGATACAAATCCATTTTGTTGAGTAGTTTTCTTTTCTTTTTGGCATGCTTGTTTTCTTTTTTCTTTTTCTTTAAACTGCTCTCTACTTCTTATAATTTCTGTTACTTTCGGTTCCTCGGATAAAACTAAGTGCAGACCGGATGTCGGTTTTCCTTGAACTCGACAACATAACTATGACAGCTAGTTATACTGGCGAGAAAAGCGTAAAGAAGTCTGGATTACGAAGGGACAGAGACCATTTTTGGAGTAGTTATGCTTCAGAATCTCCTGTGTATTTTATATAGCCACTATTATCGTTCTTTTGGGTATAGTGTGCTAGTAAGAACGAAAAAAAAGACTAAAAATGCTTTGGATTCATATTCGTTCCTGCTCTCGATATATTCTTTGTATGCATGAATATGTAGAGTATCAGCGTCTTTGTAGAATGACGAGCGTAGTACTAAAGAAGGCACAAATGAGCTGATGAACCTCCTATTTGTTTCCGTTTCCGACTAGAACAACAAGCGTCCGTCTGGAGCTTCTAAAGCTGCCAAAGTTTGACATCAAGAATCAGTTGTCTACTACGCTTGAAGGAAATGATGGCGGACGAGTGGAAGCAAAAACTAAATCATTCAGGATGAGCTTTGGCTTTGCTCAAACTACCCTACTGCGCTGTTTGTCGTTACTCTAAACACGCTTCCTGTAGTTCTAATGGGACTACACAAACTTAATTTTTTCGATTCAGACTCTATTTTAATCCACGATGACGCTTTTCCTTTTTATTCAACATGTGTTTTTAAAAAAAACTTGATTCAATAACAGAGTGATGAAAAAAAAAGCAAACAATCCAGAATTGGATCCATAAAGCTGCAGGGCTTGTCTTGTGACCCTCTGGGCTGTGTTTCTTTGAAAAAGAAATGAGGAAGAAAGAGTAAAAGAAGAGAAGAGCAAAGTAGTAGGAATAGCATCGATCAGTCTGTCAGATGTCTTCTAGCACGGGCTCGTCGTCAGATGTTGGAAACATTGTTGTTCGTTTTACGAACTGACTATTTTTGCAGTTGACCAATTACATCCCGAATAGGAAAATATGAGAAACAAAACAAAACAAAACAATGTAAGATGATGGAAGGGACAGAGAACCAGGAAAAGAGATAGATAGATTGAAGGAAGGAATATAATAGTATGAGAGCGCGAGGAAGTTAGGGAGTGACTATCGTTATTCACCCTCTTGTCATCTCTTTCGATGCCACTTCTCTGAGCATAGTCTCATCTTTGTCAAGCACTTCTATAGCCGGTCTTGATTCATTTTCCTCCTTCCTATTCTCATTTTGATATTTTACTAATGTATTCCATTTCTTCTAAACTAAATCTTCTATTGTGTCTGCATTGTGTGACCGCTAGCTGAATGGGACTATTTATGGGCCAAACGCCTTTGATCGTCTGTATCATATCCATCTGATTATATGTTTTTGTGCTTCTTTCTGATATTGCTTCAAGCTGAACCTTCTTTATCCATGAGCAATGTTCAACTATATGAACTTTTCTATTATTCTAACGTCCCAATTATAAGGAAAAACATCATTTATTCGATACAATCAGCTCCATTTGATCTGTTTTCGATTTTTTCTTTTTTTCTTTTTGTTCTAGCCACGAGTGGTACCGACTGTTTTCCATTCGCCTCGCCTTAACCTTTATGATTCTGTTCTTTCTTTACTTTAGTATATATGACCATGTATTTCAGAAGAAGTCCACGTCGCAGAAGAGGCATGGAATGGCTACGTGGCCGTGTATTCGGTAGTCGCAATGATGATGATGAACATCGTCAAAAGTTGGTTGAGCACAGTCTTGGAGTTCAAAGTCGAGTACGTCTAAATCGTTTTTAATACTTTTATACTTTTTTAATGTCAATTATTTATTTTGCTTCTGTAAACTTGTTCTTTTTGATGCGTGTTTAAGACTCTTTAGTCTGAAATGGTATCATTTCTATATTTAAATAGTATTTTCATTCATCATGGATTGAATATTTCGTCAGAATGTTCGACAAGAAAGAGAGTAAAAGCACAAATTTTCATATATTCAGTAGAAAAAACAATTTATTTTAATATAAAGTCAGTCAATATTGACAATAGATGTACAAAATTTAAAAACAAACGGCCAAACACGGTCTCAATTTATCCTTAGCTGCTCTTCAGTGTACATCTTAATCACATTGCTTGCATCCATTGTGCCGCATTCATTCATCTGCTACCTATTCGAGTTCTTTCCATATTTAAATGAAGTTTAAGGACCAAATAACGTAGTGAAACTAATCAAACAACTAAAATTTACGATGTTTCCAATGCATTAAAGTTTTTTGTCTGTTCTTTGGCGCATTCAGAAAATCTCTTGCTTTTCGCCCTTTTTTTGTAAAATCTTTTCACGGTCCTAATGTCTGCTCTGTAAAAAGTTGCCGTCAAAGTCGTAATACCAGTTGTTTAACGACATCCGATGATTGCTGTCGTCGCCAAGGACGACTAAGGAAGTATCGATGGCATGCTGGATCAGGATTTTGAAGAGAATGAAGATCTTCAATAGATTGATCGCTTTCATTTTCTAACTTTCCTTTACTTTCCCGTCATTGCGACTACTCTTCAGATCTTATTCGTTTTCATTCTGTTGCACCTTTAACCTAACTGCTACGCTACTACATGCACCATTCTTATTCCAATCAAACATTTCGCCCATTATTTTCATCTTATTCTTTGTGCAAGAAGCGTGAATTCAAGTTTTCTCATTTAAAAGCACATTTTCGCTTTCTACAACTTGTCACTTTTTTTTTCAATTTTTGACCCTCTCATTGTTTTTATCTTCGAACATTTCTAGTACAGCTTTAGGGCATTTGATCGTCCTGTCGACTGAATCACCTAATTTGCTAATTATGTCTTGTTCTATAAATGTCTTATATGCCCAGCCTTATAAAAGGACATTTTGCCAATTTTTACTCAGTACTTTGTCTTGTAGTCTGTTACTAAACTTGTTTTAAACCGAGAACTAAATCATAGAGCGTTTTTATTAATTCCACGTGTGTTGTTTTTTTCACGGACGTCGCACGTGAAAACGTTATTATGCACGTGAACATGCATTTAAATGATATTATTTCTGATTCTCGCCTGTCACATGGTTGCATTTTCTTTGTAATATTTCTCAGTTTTTTGTTTTCATATTCAATATCTTGATAACTAGATTTCTTTTCTCATTTCAATTTTTATCGTTAAGAGCGAATTTTGAATAATATCCGATATATTTTCAAGTATTAATATACAGTGTGTGTATATGATACGATGTTAACTATATGATTAAAGAGAGGGTCATGATCTCTTTCTTTCTGTTTTTCTCTCTCATTTCCTTACTACCTCTCCTTTATAAGGCATCTCTCTCGGTTTCTCTCGTATTTGGTCATGATGCTAGTTGTCTCTCGTTTTTCTATTCTGCCTATACATAGTTGTCCTGAAGTACACACAAGCTCCTGTTTTCTATGTTAAAACACGGTCGATATTAACTGGCAGTTGTTAGTTACTTCTTGGGACAAAACGTACTGACTTTATTCATTTGCTAAGACCAGTGTGTTATTGAGGTTTATACTTCAGAATCCATTACCCTTTTCAAAAAACATTCTTTTTTAGATTTCATTCTATGTGAAATTGAGAATTTGATAGTGCTATCTTATTTTAAATTTTTTTTGCAGTTTTTAGCTTTCTTTTCACGCAAATAGCAAGTAATACTTGATTCTTGATTCCATATACGATTTATAGTATCTAAAATAAACAATAATGAAGTTTCTAATTGAAAATATTAATTCAACCTAAAGAGATTCGAATAGTGCAACTGATATAGGCCTTGAAGGACATGTTTGTCTATACGCTTGTTCTTTGCTGTGTGTATACCTATGGTTGATAGTATTCAGTGCTATGGCAGTGGATAGAATCTTCTTACATGCACACACATAGAAACTCTTCTCTTCTTACATACAATCGTTAGAATTATTTTTATTCCTTTTTTCCTTCCTTCATTCATTCATTCGTTCGCTCGTTTGTTTAATTTTGATTCCATGATAACATTCCATTTTCTGTACTCTTACTACTTCTCATCGTCGTGCAGAAGGCATTTTTTTCATGCTTCTGATTGCACTTTCTTGATTAGTGCTATATACTTTGCATAGCACTCAAGAATATTATTCTTAGTTCGTTTCTTGAGTAGTAGAGGCCAGATTATTTATTCCACTAACAGGATTCTCTTTTCTTTCTCTCCAGTCCAATTTTGGTAGGTAAAGCATAAGTGATGTATCCAAGCTCCATATCCATCTTTTTGAATTGTCTAACTACTTCGATACACAACATTGCTACGACAATATGAAGAAAAGATGAAAAAGACGAGTGTAGTTAATTCCTTTGGGCTTGGCCAACATGTGAACAGAGTGAGTAGGTAATTACTTCAAATAAAACTCGATCAATTTTTACCAAAGGCGTATTAACTAGTAAATTTATTCTCGTGTTTTTAGCAGATAAATCAGATTCAAACAATTTTTTACCATTTTGAATTCCTACTATTCTGCTTCTTTTTATAGTTTTTTTTTGCTATTATTTCTAATTAAATATTTTTTGTCTCCGGAAGATTAGCAAAAATAAATTATTTGATGGTAGCAGAAATAAAAATATAATCCGATCGTTTGTTTATGATTGCTCTAAATACTGCGACAAAATTAAAATCAACAGCCAATTTGGATGACAAGCACTCGATCAGCTTCTGGTTGTGTCCACGGCTCTGTCTACATGTTGTGCTTATCAGAAATTCTTATCAGCTGTGTTGACTCGATCACATCTTTCTAAATTCGCTCTCTTCCTTTTTCACTCTTTCATGAAAATGGCCTTTGCGAATATGCTGTGCTCTCTACCCATTGCAATGGCCCAGATTTCTTGGTTTCTTAGTATATCTTTCATTTCTTCTTTCGTTGAACACTCTGAAGTTTTTCACCTGAAGACATTGAGAATGAATAGTCCACATGTAGCTTAGATCTAGATCTCATTTAACTTGCCTCCTATGTCGTTATTGCTTTTCACATTGGTGTGTTTTTACGCGCATCCTCTCTATTTTCTCTTACAGTATGTCGTCCAGATTATCTGGTCCAATGTGCAATGTGACATATTGATGTTCCATGTATAGATGGAAAAAACATTTATTACATTTTGCCTAACTTGTCACTTCTTTTCATTTTTTGATCTCTTGCTGAGATAGATATCACTTTTACAAAACATGCGGGGGCTTCATTGTGGCCTTAAGAGGCGACAAGCGCGTGAAATATCACGGAGACAGCAATATTAGCGTTCCGGCTGAAACGGAAAATCCGGAAATGTAAAGATCTTTCAACAGTTCTTTTTCATACTCACCCATTCACTTGATCGCTCTCACCCGTTCTTTTCTGCGCTCTCGCAAAACCATGGATTGAGGAAAGCGATTGTAGAAAATTGCTTCACGTGGTGTCCGAGTTCTGCTTATGTTTGCTCAGTTCGCTGAAACGATAGACGAGTGGTGTACGAGAGAATGAGACAGCTCACTGTGTCGATGGCTTTGCTCCTGTCCTTGTTTCCAACTCCGGAATGTTAGCGCGCTTTGACGTGTCGTTCCATCGAAAGCTAGTCTTCCGGCTTTTCCAGAGAACGATTTAGCAACGTTTCGACTTCCTACATGTGCAATGACTTAAAGTCATCAAGCGGATAATCTAGACGTTCGTACCCCCTCAATTCTCTTTTATCCCAGATTCTTAATTCGTTGATTTCAACTCATCTGCAGCAGCATATCCTGCATATGCTACAAGTTAGCAGCATAAAAGCAATACGGATTTGTGATTTTGAGCATTTTTAGCTAGAAATTCAGTATCCATTTGACTCCTTGATTAATAATATATTTGTTTAGCTCTCTGATCTCTTTGTGTCAGATGAGGCATGCATCGTTCGTTTCTGACTTTTATAATATTATCTTTGTTCTCGATTCTTCTCAAGGTGTCAGTTGGATTTTTGGATTATGAAGCTTGCAGCGGCACTCCAGAATTGTTCTGCTTGTGTCCCTGTTATGCCCCAACTTCAGAATTCTATATTGCTCTTCATTATCTCTCGTTTCGTTTTTTCCGAATACTGCACGATTTTCGAAATTTTCTATCTGCCTCAACACACTCGTTCCCTTCCTTGCTCTCCTTTTTCTTCATATATCTCACCTTTTCAAGGTTTGCTTTTGTTTTCTGTTAGCTGCCTGCCTTCACTATGTCCTCGTTCAACTTGTGTTTATAACCAAACTTGCAATCCCCTTATGTTGGCTTCTCAATCCAAATAGTTGATTATATATTCATATATTTATAAAACGCTTTCTACTCATCATTTTTTCTTTTTTTCTTTGGATTAATCCCAAGCTATGACGAGTTTTTAAGCCGTCTTGCTTTAGTTTCCTCTCATTTAAAAGTTAGAAGCCAGAATGCCTGTGTTCAAAATTTCTTGGATATCCACCCTTTTTCCTTCTACTACTTCCTCTTTTTCTCAATTCCTCTCTGTTTCTTCCATAATTTTCCTCTCACTCTCTAAGACAATCGAAAATATTGTTGGCAAAGGCAACTGTCGGAACCAGTCGTCCCATCTTGTTCCTTAACGTTTTCACTTCGCTCTTGCGCCAGATTCCCTTTTTCGATCAGCTATGATTATGTTTTTCTAAAGTCCTCTTCTATTTTTATAAAAAAACCAAATTTTGCATTCACAATTGCATTGTCAGCAGCGATTCCTTTAAAACAGTTTCCAATCTTTAGTTTTGAAAGCTGAAGCCTGTCGGATGCAAAATCGAGTAGCACGTCAGTCCCACTTCGTCTTCAGACTGCATTGAACCTTAAAAACTTTCCCTTTTATGGACTAAAGTTGTGAACAGGCTTTGGCCTTACAACGCTTTATATGAAGGCAGAAACATGTAATAAACGATAATTATGTATTATCTCAGGTTTTTTGTTTTATTTTGTCTTCTTATTCTTCTTTTTCTTCTCATAATTCATTTCATCCTCTTCTCTCCCCCTCCCCCCCCTTCTTACTCTTGATCGTATTTTTTTCTTTTTTTTTGTTAAAAAGTATTATTAACTAAATCATGTATTATGCTTTTCTTCTATATTATTCTTTTTTTTCTCTAAAACTAATATTGAATTGACTACCTAGTCACATCAAATCAAAAAGCAGCATAGTTTCATGACGTTTGCATTCCCAATGCACACCTTGTTCACTTCATCTCTCACTTTTCCCTCCCTCCTTTCTTCTAGCTTTCTCCATTTCGTATTGTCTCTCGGCTTTTCGTCATTTTCTCTTCGCTCTGGCAGAGCTTGGTGGTCCAACAGGCGCTACACTACTCTCAGCTGGTAGTATTTCTTAGATATCACAAAGGATTGATGTTATTTCGTGTGATATCTCTGCGTATGAATGCTCCAAATCATTGTATCTTCCGCTTCTCTCATTTCAATGATATATACTACATGATGTTCGTTTTGAAAGAATTTAGAGCTTCTCATGATTGCATGCTGCTAAACATTGATTACGAACCCAATTCCACCTCAATTCTTCACTTTTATGTACATTCCTTTGTATGTATCATACTTGTATCTCTTCCATCCTGTTCAATATTTCAATATTTCGCCTCTCCTCATCATACCATTGTTTTGCCAAAGCGTGTTCATCGTCGTACCTTGTTTTACGGAGATAACCCTTATCAATCATCAGCTGGTCGATAGGTCTTTTCTAGTGAAATTATTTTTCTCTTATGAACTCTTCTCTCTCTCTCTCTCTGAAGTTTTTCTTCTCAGTTTTTTGCTCTTTTCAAGCCTTATCTTTTTGCATGAAACGCAACACAACTTTTCTTAGTGATGATGAGGCTGCTCTTAAGATTCACATAGTGTCTTCAGTTTACGGCTCTTCTTGTACCGTGTTTGGCTTATTTCAATATTGTTTGCGCCAGCTGATTTCTGTAATCACATCATACTATGTGTCTTCTACTCGTTCATCGCTCTTTTAGTTGCCATTAATTTCTATAAATGTACTTGTGTGATGTTATTCCCACGTTAGCTTTTGTTCATTTCGTACCCAAATTACGTTTTCGTACTTCATGTGAGTTCTAAAGTTTATGCTTCAATCATAACGCTTGAACAAGCAATATGAATCTGATGTTCGCAATCTCAAGAAACGCAATTAGTTTTTTCTTGATTTTCGTGAGAAAAATACAACAACAATGACTTCAGTGCGGAAGATAAGCTAGTATCTATGAACTATGAGTATATTCTTCTGAACGACCTTTTCGCTCATATGTCATTAAGCTCGGTCAAGCGATATCCAGATTGAATACAGCTGTTGCTTCTTTCAAATTTTTCTTCGCTATATACTGGTTTTCTATTCTTTTTTTTCTTTTTTCCTTCGTTTCCTCAATCTTATTCACTCAATCTTATTAATTTTTGTCCGGAATTGATATATGTAGTTAATCATCACGTAAGAAAAAGCGAATCATCTTCTTTTCTTTAAATCGTTTTTGTTTCTTCTTCTTCTTCTTCTTCTTCATCTTTTCACATCGTTATATAACATTTTGACATTAGAGAATCACGCTTGTCTATTAATTAGCAAGCCAGCCTGTTCATTCCAGTTCAGCTTGTTATGTAACAATATCATTTGAAACTCCTGCTGCTAGCATTTTTGTATTTTGTCGTTTTTTCTCGTTGTGTATGCCATTGACACGTGAATTTTGCATGAAAGTTTACGTGATCCTTGCGTCTAAATGCAGTTTGTATTTTCGCGTTGCAGACGTATTGAGCGGTTGTGTCGCTTTTTGTGGTTGTTGCTCAATATTTCCCTTCAACCGTTTCGCTTCTGTTTTTTTCCGGATCAAACAACCTTCTCATTATTCGAATTTTTTTCTTGCCTTGTACTTGAAGCTCTGTAGACGGAGTTAGTTCAGCTGCCGGGTTGTGCTTTTCCGTTTCGTGTCTTTGTTTGATCAGGGTGCGACGAGAAGACACATGAACCAGCGTTCAAACACACAGAACCTCCATACAAAATTTGTGTCTTGAACAGGAGACGTCAACCTCGCTTCCCGGATTGCGCAAGTATGTGTGACGTCGTTTTGCAATTTTTTTACCCTGAGGGATGATTTCAAAATGCGTACCTCACATCTTGTTTACCTTACAGTGCTCGCTGACTTTGATCTTCTCTTATTTATCATACGTTCCATCTCTGAATTTCTAAGATTTTGCTGTATTGCCGTTTTTTCATTTCATAGTTATCGTCAAAAAAACTCTCCAACTACTATCACGCAACATTCACGTTCGTTTCTAGGGTCAATCCTATTTTTGCATTTTCTTTTACTTTGCTCATATTTTCATCGTTTTCTTTATTTTTCCAGAAGCATTGAACTCTGATCGAATAATTTTTCAATCTTATTGCAAGCCTTTTACTTTACTTTCTGTTACTTGATAACATGAAGTATAGCCGAAAAAAAGCTCAAAGCTTTTGCAACAGTTCAAAATGTCGTATTCGTTACTACTCTATTTCAGCCCAATTCAAAATGTTGACCAGTATTTTTTATTTTTTTTTCATTCTTTATTGTGATGTTTTTAACTGAAATCCTGTTTTTTTTTGGATGGGGTGGAGTTTTATTCATTTTTTTCTTCTTACATTCGTTGCGAAGAAAAAATAAGGAAGGCATATTGATACTTGTTACGCTTGAAAAAGTTTATAGTCTCTCCTTACAATAATTTTAATGTTTTTCCAACTTCGCTCTTATTTACTTTTTATTTTTATTTTTTTCATTCAATTTTTCATCTGTCGTTCACTTACCTGACACATTTGAGAGCCAGGACCAGATTCTATCACAACTGCACGTATTGTTACTTTGCGGCTTTCTTCCATCCTTCATAATCAGTTAAAACCAAAAATGTCTTAATGAACATTTCTATTTCAAATTATAATTGCAACCTTTGTTGTAACAGCTATCGTCTGCCAATCATCATAGACGGTTGTCAATCGCTTCACGACAATTTGGCTGTTATTTCAGGTCTGATCAGCTGTCTTTTTCTACATTTATCAGAGAATTATCAAGCCTGTAGCCTTTTTGCTGAATCAGTTGAAAAACTTTTTTTTGAGAATTCACATTGATTTTTTGATTTTCTCACTAAATAATCATTAAGACTCTTACCGGTATCTCGAATTCAACCCTTCGTGACGATTTTTGGCCTTTATTCTTAGCAAGCAGCAGCAGGAAAAAAAATCCTAGTAGCTCATAGTCTCATTGACTTCAGTCCACTCTTCGCCAGCAATTATCAATGTTTTTTGAGTTTATTCTGTCATTTTCTTTGTTTCTCTCTTTTTCTCTCATTCTCTGCTTAACGATTTTAAGATTGTGGAGTAGTGTCAGTGAATATTTCAGCTTTTTGTTACTTTTTTTTTCTGACTTGCTCTCATCATATTAACAGTACCAATGCAGCCTCGCCCTAATAGGGCACTTTTCTACCATTTCTAAATCAATTCTGAAACTTTAGTGCGACATTTTTTCCGCTTAGTTTGATCATTTACTGTATAGCAGCTTGTTTTGTTTTAAACATATTGCTTGGGCTACTACTACTACCACTACTGGTTGATGTTCTTTTTCTGAACGTATGTTGTCCTTTCCTGAAAGTTGACCTTCCGCAATCATGCGATGATGTTAACTCCCAAAACGATGATCTTTCGTGAAAAGTAATGCATTCCATTCGTTAATCAGCATCATTCTTATCATTATGTAGTTCTTCAGCCATCAACATCTTCAAAATGTGAAAGGTAAAACATACTTTTCGAAGATTTGTTTGGTAACTGTGTGTCTGAAACGTAGCGAAGTACGTGTTCCTTCCATTCTCCCCTTGTATATTTGCTTGTCTAATTTTCTTCTTTTTCAATTATATTTTGCATTTTCTACCTCATTCAGTTTATCAGTGAAATTCTACCAGATACACACACACATACATACACATACACACAGGCACATACACACATATATATGTATAAACAGCAGAAGATACATAGAGAAGGACACATTTTCTCTTTTTTTTTCTTTTTCACTTCATATCGATGGCTCTTGCTTTTCTCTTGCTATTGTCCAATGTTGACAGATTTATCTCTTCTTTTTCTTCTTCTCCTTCCTTTTCTGTGATGCTGATCTCCATTCCTCTCCAGGCATTATGACGTCATCATTCACGTCGTATGCCTCACATATAGACAACACATGTCTCAAGATTCTGCGTCCTCCACATATATCTATACAGTTTATATAATTTTTAATCAATTACAACATGTAATGTCCAGCTTTGCCTACGAATTTCTGCCTGTTCATGCTGATGCTGCTGCCCAGACCTCATCTAAACGTTTTTTTTTGGTCGATTATTCGTGTGTGGAACCTATGCTGGGAAGGGTTAACCGGTTTCTGTACCAACTCACATTAAACAAACCTCTCAATTTCTTTTTTTTTTGCTTGGCAATTTGATGTTCTTCTTTTTCTTCTTATTCTTTTTCAATTACTACTGATATTCAATCCTTCAACACTTTTCTAATGTATTCTTCCATTCGGTTTATGCGAAAAGATCTGCAACTTGGCCAATTTTCAAGTTGGGAGGCAATTTGAGAAGCAAAATCTTCGTTCATAACATAACATGCAACTCTTTGAATCTCATTCTATCTATATATGGCTGTTCACGGCATGAAGTAGAGACATATGTCGCTTGATGATGAACAATCTCCAGGGTCATAATGATTTTCTCTTTCGATGAGACAGTTGTCTTTCTCTATCTTCTTCGAACTTTAGTTTGTCAAATTCTCGCTCATTCACTCTCAAAACTTGTAGTTAAATCATATGGAAAGTGGCATAGTAATCATGTCTTCAAGCATCTGTAACGCTCCTCGTCATTTGTAAGCGAGTGTACATGTATGTATGTGTCTGGGCCTGACAGGCTTTCAATAGTTTTTTCCAACTTTCACCTCTATTTCGAAAGACTTTATACTTCGTTTTTTAAACATATTAGGTAGTTACTTTCAATCATTTTTTGTACTTTTTTCCGCCTTACTCACAATGCCACTATGTTCAACCTCATAACTTCCTTTCTATTCTCTCTCCCCCCTCTCTCTCAATCACTCTCCCTCTCTCTCTCTCTTTTCCTCTCTCTTTTACTTTGATGTATAAACATCTTTTCTCTTTATATATTTTTCTTTCTGTTCTCCCGCTTTTCCAATACCAATCGTTAAAACCTTTTAGGCGTTTACAAAAGTTTTCTTGGTAATAGTTTGATTGTGGCGTTAACTTAGCCAAGACGCGCAAACAGACACACAAACGTTTTGATGACATTGCCAGTCTCAAGACTCAACAATCAAAACTTCTGAACATTTCCCTCCAAAAACTTTTTTTTTGAAGATTTACTCTTCTCTTCCATCTTCTTATTGCTTTATCTTTCATCCTCTTGTACATTGAAAAAATATTTTCCTACACTCGTCTCATCGCCCACTCCAAACTGTTTTCAAAATCTGTTGCAACTTAGGATATTCAGTACATTAATCAGTCATTTTCTTATATTTTTCTAATTTCAGAGCCGGTCTATGATGGGTGCGAAACCGTCATCTCAGGTTGATAATCAAGGCTATCGAGGTACGTCTTTTTTCTCTTTTCGCTCCAGAATTTGTCATTGGCATTTACTTGTTCTAAGAATATCTCTTCCGAATAATCCCTCCGATGTTTGAAACTAATATTTGTAGCAAAAAATTAGAAAATCTCGAAAAAGAATTGAAAATCGTAGGATCAGTTAGTTTGATCCGACGGAAAAATTTTGTGGCTCACCGAATCCAATGAGATCACATTATTTGAATTTATTTGGTCTTTTTTCAACTTTCTTCGTTTTCATTATCTTATAGTTTTCTCAGTTTAGTTTCACTATAGATCTCTTACTCTCTCTTTCTCTCCCCCCCTCTCTCTCTCTCTGTCTCTCATTCTCTTCGACTCAACATTAACTGTACGCCACACGTTGTTTTTCTTTTCAATTTTTCTTATTTTCAATATTATTTTCAATTTCTTTTCGGTTATTCTCATTCTGGCTGCTTTAACATGCATTAATATGTATCTCATTTTTCCGTTTTAGATTCCAAATTCGTTTCTTTACAGGATGAACCATCAAATTTTCTTTCCTCGTTCAACTATTCTCTCTCTCTCTCTTTGTTTCTAATAAAGCTTTTGAACGTGTGTTTAGAGAGAACAACAGCTGAACTTAGCTTGTTGTGAACTTTATATTAAACACAGAAGATCTATAAATGCTTATCCAGCTTTCGTCTCAAAGCAACACTAATGTCTTGTTCTCTCTCTCTCTCTCTCTCTCTCTCTCTCTCTCTCTCTCTCTCTCTCTCTCTCTCTCTCTCTCGACGAAAGGTTGTCTCGATCAGAAAACAACATGATATCATTGGAAGTTATTCACTCGTTCATTTTTCTTTATTTCTATCATCACTTTGGTCTTTTATATGGCATTTGAATGGATTGAAATTTGGTCAGATGTTATTTCACCTCCAATACATACATCTGCGTTCCAGGAAAGACCTTCTAAACCTCGTAAACAATAATTTTAAATTAGAAAACAACCGTTCAGCACATGTGCTTCTTATTGAATTCAACCGATTCAATTTCATTCAAAGTATTAAATAAGAATGGTCTTCGTCAGATGGGAGGTGCCGTCCGTTTTCGTTCACAAAAATCCGAATAGAACTATCTCTCTCTCTCTCCCTTTCGATCTCTTTCTCTCTCTCTATCTCTCTCTCTCTCTCTCACCCGCCTTTTGTCTATTTTTCCTTCTCTCCTTCATTTTTTCATCATATTATCTGTTCAGATAAGTAAAAACTGATTAGGTTTCAGCTTTCTTCCTTACCCGACTGATTTTCATTTCCATGATTTTCGATCGATTAACTTCATTCATCATACCATTGAAGTAATGAAACTTTTTTTCTAAATCAGTTGAATGTTCCACTCGTTTGGTCAAGGATTTTCTGACAATCCCTTCTCTTTTTCCGCCACTCCCCCCCCCCCCCTCCCGTTATGTGAAAATCTGCCGTAATCCTAATAAGTCTTTTCTACTTTGACGACGCACTAATATATGCCGACGATGGAGGTGGAGGTTTAAAATAATTTTGAGGACAACAACAAACAAGAACTGAAAGATTAAATAGGCTCATGAACTCTTTCATTCAGCCCTTTTTTTGTTTTTTTCGTATTCTGCCAAGTTGTATCTTCTTTCGAAATTCTATTCTTGAATTAAGCAACTAGATAATGTTTCCTTGTCAACGGTTTTCGAACTACCTTGTCGTGCCATTCTCGTAATGGACGTCAAAACACCTTCCAATTCCTCTTTGTTGGTATTGAAGTATAGAGATGTCGAAATAAAACATGAATTTCTGATATACTAGATGGAGCTGTTTTCGCAGAAGAAACCTCTCTTTCTCTCTATGTCTCTCTCTCTCTTTCTATCTGTGCCCTGTGAAAATTTCTTGTAAATCATACAAGATTTTATGAGAATCTATTGTTTGATCATAAACATAGATAAGGAAGCCTAGCCAATCAGTTGTAATCAGTCTGAGCATGGTAGGATTTATGAGAATCGTCGTCAAACATGCACAAGCTAACGCTCAATATTCAAAAAAAAGCTTTCTATTGTATGATAGACAGCCATTGTATCATATGGGTGTATTGGACCAATCTTTTTGCTGGGAAATCCACAAATTTCTTGTTTGATTACGTTTTGAATGCGAAAACGGCAAATCGTATGGCGACCATTTCGTGGTTACATGATGATGTCTGGCTAGGCCATACGTTGACCGTGATTGGGTAAGCTGAAAGATTAGAGAGCCGGCTTGAGAAAAGACATTATGCTTGGGAAAACGATGAAGCGAGGGAGAGAGATACGAGAGAATGAGACTTGAGACAGAGATATTTAGCCATATATGGAGGCAGATAGGAAGAGATAGAAGCTAAAGATAGCTATCTGTGAGTGTATGCATGTATATGAGAGTTAGATCAAGCCCCAAAATGATGAAAGAATGAAGAAGCTGACGACGAAGGATATGAAGAAGAAGAAGAAGCGGTCGAGTCGCCCTTGGCTTCATCCACAGTTTACGCCATATACTGATGTTGCAGCAGTCGCCATAGCCGCCATCTTCATAATTTGGTTTATGAATTACGTTTTCAGTTTGCTGTTTTCAACTTCAAATCCTCAGTCAGTTATCGTCTGGCTGCAGGAGTTCTAATCTGGCGGAAACGCTCTGCTTCACGCTGCATCCTTCACCAATTCCACGTCAACATTCTTTTTTCTTTTTTTTGATTATTTTTTTGGTTTTGAGCTGTGAAATCCACATTATATAACATCTTATTCAATATTATATTCTGCTTATAATGTTCTTTTTTGATACAGACACGACAGTGCCTTCGACAAGTAACACATATAAGGACGTTCACTCATCCAATGTCTGATATAAATTTATTTTTTAAATTTTCCTTATCTCATCTACTTTCTCACTCTTTCTCTCTCTCCCTCCCTCTCTCTCCTTCGCTCCCTCTCTCTCTTCCTCCAGATGTACACACATCCCTTTCTCTTCTGTTTTCAAATAAACGAAAAAAAAAAACTTTTTGATTTATTTCATGATTTTTGACTTTTTTCCACATATCATCATATTTTCTGTAAAAGTTTTAATGAATCAATTGTGGTCTTTTAGCACTTTTTCATTGAAAATTCTTGAAACTTTAAGAAGCTAATAGCGTTTAAGCGTTGATTACAACAATAGTTTTCTTTCCCGTTATTACATGATCTTCTCTTAAACGAAATCTTCTCTATCAATAAGTTTATCTGTCTCAATTGTCCCAAAAGATTTTCTTGAATCCAATGATCGCTAGGATCATCATGGTAGTGCTGATGGCTTAGATGATGATGATGATGATGATGATGTTGGTGGTGCTGGTGGTCAGTTGTCCAACCACGAATGATCGAAAAAAACCGGACCAAGCGCAAAATATTCTTTTTCTTTCATTCTCCCTCCCTCTCTCCCTCTCTCTCTCTCTCTCTCTCTCTCTCTCTCTCTCTCAATCTTTCTTCTATTTGATTTTGAATCTCTTTTCCTGGTTCTCATACTATTGGCCTAGCCATTTTTCTTTCTTCAATAGTACACAGATTGCATTTTGGCATGAGAAGAACCAACTTTGAATCCATTTTATGAGTACAGCGAACATGAATATCCTTAAATCCTGTTTCTTGAACACAATTTGAACGGGGCAATTACTCGCCGTCCCTGGACTGTTCCATGGAAATTTACCTCAATTTCTTCAGTGTATTTCCCTCCTTCAGTTTTTGACATCCAACTTTTTTTGCTTTTTGGACTTACAACACTATTTTGAAGTTTTTTTTTGCATTTGGCGCCATCCGGCATCTTTTGCCGCCATACTACAACACTGGTTAAAGATGCCATCTCGTGGGCATTGCGTATTCAAGCAGCACACCTGAAAAACCTGTATCCACAAGAAATCAATGGACATCATCGTATAGGAAGAAGGACTAGATGTACGAAAGTCGACATGAAGAAAGTCGATTTGCACTACCTGTCTTTTCCCACTAATTTGAGGAATTTGACGGCTTGTTCCATTATAATTTCGTTAGTCAAGAATGTTCCTTAATCAAAGAAAGTACACCTGATAGGGTTTGAGATGTCTGCGCTAGCAGCCTAGTATGCTGGAAATTACTTTTCGAAAGTTCGTAACATCATTGAGATTGCAATCAAAGTGATGCATATCCATACAACTTCAAGCTTTTCCGACGCCAAATTACACAACGTTAGCATGATCAGATGATGCTGATCAGTCTTCTTGTAAAGAACATTCGTCTTTCTCGTCTTCATGTTAAACTAGAAATTCTATCTTTTCTTCTATTTTGGTCTGTAAAATGGAAGTAAAGATGTTGGTAGAACCATAATCTTCATTGATATATCCGCAAGATTAACATGATTTAGCGATGGTGATAGCTTTATCTCACACAATGCTTAGGCTGCAAGTTACAAGAGCATGTATAAAGCTGTAAAAGCTGATATTAACTTACAGCATGAAATGATCTGTGATTCTCGTTATGGTATTGTAACCTTCTGAACGATCGACAAAACTGTTAGCTGCCAATCCGCGTACTGTCAAACTTCACTTTTCCTTAGTTTTTTTCTTGAAATTTCCATTTTATGCATGGATATATTGAAGAAAATTATTGTTCTCTATGGAGCTCGCTTGGAATGAACGAAGACCATGAGAACTATAGAGAGCGAGACAAACTAAGACCGGTTTGGGAGCCGGATCCCCTACCAGGACTCTCTTTCTTCCTCCTTCTGATCTCTCACTCTCTTCATTCTTCGTATCATCTCTATGTTATCTCTCTCGGTCTTCTTCTCCTCAAACACATTGTCGTAGTCCAGCCAGACAGACAGTCAGCCAACGAACCAACCAGCCAGCCACCCAGGCATTCGCTTTTCCTTTCGTTGTATAGGTTCAGCCTTTCTTACAGCGTACATTGCAATATTGCTCGCTACACATACGTATGCATATACTGAAGAGATATATATATCCTTGTGTCTGATGACGACAACGAGTTCATTCGTAGTTCATCGACCCCCAGACTACCACGTTGTGAAGCTTCTGACACTGTTCTTACGAAAAGCCGGTTCAGATGTAAGCAACTGGGATGAAATGACAAGAACAGTGCATGAAATGATGAGCTTTCTCACAACATATTGCTAACTGAACCTTTCACCATTCTCTTTCGACGTCGACAGTTTTGTAGTTGGCTTAAGAGGTTCAAACGAGAGATTTACGAGGATTTACAGGTGCCGAGGCGGAACAAAGGTCTCAATCATCGTAACTAGTCTACTGAAAAGGCGAAAAAATAAATCTATGAGATGGTTCAGTCAAAGAAAGCGAAATATAATGGATATTTGATGTCCTTTTATGAAATTTAAGCGGGGGATATCACTTCTGAAATCCCCACATCTCATAGTTGATGTATCTTTATCTTCATCGAAATTATATTCATTCAAGAAAGGTTTTCATCACTGTCCGCACCTAGTCATATCTACTTCAAATTCATTTTCTCCTTCGATTTTCATTCATATTCTCTTGAAATATAATCAGATTCATGATTTTACGAACGAAGATTCTGAATACATGAAGACAAGGAACATATCAGATGTTCGTACACTCCTGTCCGATAAGGCGAAAGGGCGATATCTAATGATCGAGAATTACGATGAGGATCAGTTTGTTTCATAATTTATGAACATCGAAAACGATAGTTCCCGTCTGGCTTAGCAAATTCAAAATTCAAATGTTGAAAGTACAAGTTTAACGACGACTTTGTTCACTTCATACATGGTGTCGCTGGACCTGAAATGTAAATCCCCTCAGGCAATAGGGGATAGGGTTCTTCCTTGAGGCCTTGGTTCAGTCTTGTTCCGGTCGGCGGAGGCGGGTCTGGTCGTCGCGCGTCCATCACCCTCCCTTCTGTCGTCGTCGTCGTAGTGTCGCTAGACAGACTCTCTCTCTCTCTCGGCGTCGTCGTCGTTGATTTTTCTCCGCCCCAGGGGCAGTTTCTGCGTCCTCTTGGAATCGAATTCCCTACTTTCTTATTTGGAGGGCTGTGTGCTGCTGAAGTGGATCTGTTATCCATTAGACGGCCTATCCTGATTTTAGGAGCTCCAAATTTGAAACCACGTGATTAGAATTCTAATATTCTTAATCTAACTATATCTTGAGCTATATTCTTGTTCTCGCACTAAGCGATAAATTGGATTGTTGTTCGTGGCGATCCTATTCACCTAAGAATTCTACTAGCTCATTCTTCTACTGTACGTCTAGCTGACCGTGAAGCTCATTATCGCTGACACCAGCCTGTTACTATTTTTTCTTCTTCCTGCAGTGACTGTTTCCTCGTTTCATAACCGTTTTGTCAGCTTGTGAGTCTCGACGGTTACGTTGTGGCCTGTTTACGTGTTTGGGCTGCGTGTGTGATTGGTGCAACCCCCCCGGCTAACAAACCAACTCCACCCCCTAGTCAACACATACACAAGCCAACCGGCCATTCTTTGTTGTGAACGTGGTCGCTTCCTCTCGTATTCTCTTTCTCGTCTTCATTTCCCAGACGACTCTCGACGTTCTTCGGTTTCTGTCAGCTTTATAGGAATTCACGCTATTTTTCGCGTGGTGAGCTAATAAGGCAGCGATTTTCGAATCCTATTCCTACTTACTCGTCAATCTCAATCAAACTGTGTTCCAACTGTTGTTTGAGTACTTCGGACCTACCGGTTCGATCACAACGAACCGCTTCGAGACAAGTCAAATTTGATCCGGTTTCGGAAAGTTCTACTACTCGCACCTGTTCACGTGCTCCAAGAATTCACTATTCGTGTTGTTGCTCATCAGCACCTCGAGGCTCTAACAGTTCCTGCGATTCCGAACTGTCCTGCTCTTCTGCTAATATTCTTTGTCAATCTGCTTGCTCCACATACGCACGTATGGCTTCATCATCTTCGGCTCCACGTCGTCTAGCAAATTTATCTACTTCTGTATCAGCTGCTGCTGCCTTGAATCCTAGTAACCTGGCAGCACTAGCTCAGCAGCCATCTCCTCTTGCTCCAGCGGGTGCTATCAGTGCTGTGCATCAACAACTGATGCAGGAGCGTCTGCGTCACCTTCGTGGCCATCGCAGCTCGCCCATTGCTCTGCCTTCTGGTCGGGTCGTTCGTAGCTCGAAACGAGCTCATGCATCGTCAGCAGCCAGCACAGTAAGTGTTGGTGCAAATGGCGTAGCATCAGTGCCAGCACCAGTAGTAGCTACAGCTACAGCTGCGGTTGGTACCAACAGTAATGTGGAAGAAGAAGATAGCTTATTCGAACTACGTAGAATGCCAACAGAGCATCAATTTCATATTGTATTGGCATTAGCCCATCTGCATCATCTGTGCACAGGTAAATATCTATTTTGAATTTTATTATTCTCTAATTCGGACTTATTGAATTGAAATGATCTAGATTTTTCTTATCAATTGAATCGCCATATTGGATTTCTTTTCTCTTTTTTTTTCAAATTTAATCTACTTTGACCATACTTGTCTATGTTGGTTCATCCTTCTCTTTCAATTCTACGATGTATTCATCCATTATCCATTTTCAATCCATACAGCCTTAAACTCTCTTTCGTTTGATTTCACCCATTCCCCCTTTTCGTCTTCGTTTTCCTCCATCCGTTCCGTTTTCACCTTCTACGATTCACCTTCTTCCACCATCTCCCGCCGACCTAACTAACCAACGTGTCCCACTCTCCTTCCTCGCTGGCTGCCTTCTTTCTATCTTCTACGACAGGTCGACTCTCTCTTTCTATCTCGGACCAGACAAGTATAATTGGGCCCCTGACTCGTTGTAGTCCTCTTCGTTTCCTGAAGACTGGCCTCTTCTTGTCGGACACCACGATGAGAGGGTGAGTGTAAACGAATACACTGTTGAGAAACAGTATTAGCTTGTTGTATTCTCAAAGAGTGAGAGTGAGAGACGAGACTAAATCACACGGGTTTCCTGTTCTTGGTCTCGTGTAGCTTTTCGTTGTGCCAGACGTATTGAGATCGTCTCTCCTCATTCTCAATCATCAGAGAGCGACGAATAAGAAGTAGAAGAAGATTCACTTGTCATTGTTAGAACAACTGGTTATGAAAGCTACTAAAGCTATTCCTTTTTTTGTTGCTTCACTTCTGTTTCTCTCTTCTTCTCTTCAAGCCACAATCTCTTTCTGTCTTTATTCCAATTTTCTCGATTCCCTTTGTGCTCTCATTAGCGAACACACTAGTCGATAAAGAGATAAAGGGCTTATGAATAAAGAAAAAGTGATAGAGAGAGAGAGAAAGAGACAGACAGACAGACAGAGGGAGAGAGAAAGGAAGTAAAAAAGATAATTTTCAAATAATAATCTCAAAGGGAAAAAATAGAAAATCGTATGTAATGTGTATGAGAACTTTCCCTCTTTATTCATTCAATAGATCTCCGTTCATTTTTGATCTTATAGCAAAATTTATCGGATCATTGTCTTTTTCATGTGAATGGGAAGGTATAGAGGGATGAGAGAGAGTTGAGGGAGAAAAATTCTTTGAAAGTGACAGAAAGTAAAGAGAGAAAGATAGATGCATATGAGATATACCTGTGGATTTTAAAAGAGAGAGAAAACAAGGTGAACGTTTCTTTTAGAAATATCATTGTCAATTGCCTTCACACACAAATCGTCGTCTTCATTTGCGAAAAGTCATCTCCGTTGAGAATTCAGACGGATTGAATGACCTGGGTTCGTATTCCTATCTAACCACTGTTCCTACCCAAGGAAAGAGAGGGGGTATGGGGATTGTTGCTGTGTCGGATCGTTCGTCAGACATTTAGATCCAGTCTTCATCGGGACCGAATCCGTTACCTCCACTTAGCGTGGTCTAAGTGATCTTGGGGAATCACTAATAATTATAACTTTATGGTGTTTTTTGGAAGACTTTGTAATGTTTTATTTGGATGATTTGGCTAGAGAACACAGTTGAAATGGAGTAGAAGATGGGTTTTGAAAGGGAGTGCAAGTGAGATGGTGATGGGAAGTAAAATTTCTTTTCTCAACAAACGACAACGAAGATGATGATGATGATGGTGACGAAATACATCCAGTAACTGGATTCTGATGTTCCGTAAAGCATTCAAAAACCATTTATCTATAGTCCTTGTAAAATTGAAAAAAAAACGGTAAAAGGTCATGTAAAACTGTGATGTGAAAGCTGGCTTAGCTTAGCTTGTCATCGTTATTCATATCGATTCTACGCTTTCTGGCAGAATTCACGGCGAAAACCGTTATCGTGACTGCTTGAAGGTGAACGAGACAGGGCACTCGCCTGATTCTCATTCGTGATTCCTCGCATAAGGATTGTAACAAACCACTGTAATTTTCCTTTTTAGTCGTTATTTTCTCTATCTCATCATCTTCCCTCTATCTCTCCCTCTCCCTTATTCTCATCTACAACAACTGTGTTCTGAGAAAAGTTTCCCTTTTTTACATTTCAACCGATATTACACATGACGAGACACAAGTTTATGTGTATATGTATACATGTATATGTGGTAGAGCCTTCGTTTTCGTCTTAATCAGACATCGATAATGAAAATTCTCAAGTTGCAACATGATGTACGCTGTACACACGACGATACTTCGTCGTCGAAACTGCGATGTGGGACCGCTTTGAAAAGAGTTCATCGCTGTTTGACAGCCCTCAGGGGATTCCAATCAGAACAATATTCTTCATGAATATTCACTTAAACCGATTAAATTATAAACTTTTTGTTATAAAACAATGGAAAATCGATTGATAAGTACTTATCAAATAGTTAAATTTTCAAAAAAACATGAAGTACTGTGTGAAAACTTTGTAAAAGAAGTAGCACAATGATGTAATTGGCTGTTCTTATTATCCCATTCGATCGTTTCTCCTGTTTTCCCTTTCCAAAACTCCGGGGGGAATGATGACGATGAATTCTCCTTTCGTATCTCCCTCTCTGTATGTGTGTTTCTCACTATCTTAGTCTTCATTCATCTCATTCTCTCTTTCTGTGAGTTGTCTTCTGGAACCGTATTGACGATGAATTCTCTTTCATCGTTATGTGGTTACAATCTCGATACAGAGAGGGGGAGATAGAGAGTGAGAATAGAAAGGAACATGAACACTCATCAAGATTCACTTGTTTTGTGTCATCTAAAGGAAGTTAAGAAATCATAAAAGAGGAAGCAATTTAAGAAGTTTAAACATGAGAATTTACAAATGTATTCAAAGCTGTTTATGATCATTGATTTATCAGCTTGTTACTCCTTATCAGTACAACAGTTTATGATAAATTCAAAATATTGGGACAGGAAGTGGCTGAAAATTGTTTACAAATATTGTTTTTCCATTTCCTTATTTGAGTTTCATAAACAAAATGTCATGTCAACTATTTTATTTCAATATTTGTGGGGCAGAAATCAAATCAAACAAATGGTTTGCAAAGTATTTCTGTTTTGAAAATTTTTCCGAAATTTTGATAAAAAGAATGCAAGAGGGGTCCTGGAAAGTGAAGTACAGCTTTAAAGGGGGGGAGAGGTAAATGTAGTAGAAAGAGAGAACTATACAACGATGCTGAAAGAAAAAGCATAACAAGGGTATAAGCTTGTTATGTGTTACATTGGTAAAGAACTATCAAATTTGTGGAAAAATGGAGGTTTTTGTGAGGAAAGAAGAGAGAGAGAGAGAGAGAGAGAGAGAGAGAGAGAAGGAGGGAGTGGAGGTTCAAATGAAATAATAAGAGAAGATGATGACAATTCATTGGAATTTATTAACCTTTCATCGCAATTTTCTATATATTCAAATATTTATTTAGAAACTGTGTGTAATACAACTAGTTTCTGAAGATTTTTAATGCAAAATTCTTTACTCATTCTGTGCTATTTCTGCCTCATCATATCCATCCTTCTATCCTTCCTTCCATGCATTCATTTATTTCATCTTAGTCCAGCCATCATCTGATTTATTGATTCAAAATCTATATTTCACTTTAAATTTATTTTATTTTTTTCTGAAGTAAAATGATGTCTCTAGTTGATCATTGTTTCGTCATCATCTACGTCGTCGTCATCGACGTCAACCTCCTCTTCAGAATTTTTGTGATGTGTGAGTGTGTGTGTGACGTAATATCTGCCATATTACAACCTGTCTTCCGACTGAGACCGGTTTTCCGGAAGCTTTCCACAGCTCGTAAACTTTCATTAGAACGTATTCTGCTTATCTTGACCTCATAGACTCACATTTCCGCATTCTGTCCTCATTTTTCTCGTTTTGGTCCTTTTTCGGACATTGCGAAACACAAAAACCGGAAGATCTTGTTGTACACCGGTCACTATTCCGGATTTCTTGTCCCCGATCCGGCCATTCTCATCTTAAATAGATGATCGTTTTTCGTTTTCCTTTATGCACATACGATTCATCTAAAAGAGAAGACTACGAACGTTTCCAAACTATGAAATAGTCGAAAGGGAGAGGCATCATAAGAATATTTGAAAGAGAGAAAGAGAGAGAAATGAGGGAATAGTAGAAGGGATTTTAGAGGAAAAACATGATGAGCTATTTTTAATGAATAGTATTGATTCACTTTGTGTATCTTATCATGATCATGCTAAAATTGAAGAAGAATTAGATCTTATCTATTGATATAAAAGTTTAAATTTAACATTCTAAATCAAGAATATAATTTTCGTTTTTGTCATCGATGTTATTCTCACTGTTCTTTTTATATAGAGACTTGTTTTTTTGACAAAAAAAATGTTTGTACTTTCTTGTTTTTCCTACGATATATTCTATTCCATAGCTCACAGTTTGAACATCAAATGAATCTTTGAGTTTCTGTTTTATGGCTTTCTGGCAGACTACATGACTGCAATTGATGTGGATAAGCTAGGAAAAACCATAACTGAAATCCAAGAAGTAATCGGGGTGTGTGTGTGTGTGTGTGCATGTACGTATGTGTATGAAGCCGATTGCAGGTTAAGCATGGAAACATACGAAAAGAAGCTTTATTTGCTTTGCTTGATCATTCGACGATGACAAGAAGAACAGAATTGTTGTTTATATTCTGATTCTCTCATATCTTTCGGTCTTTGTCATCTCTTGATTTCTTCAACAAAAAAAATTCTATGAGGTCTCCATCTTACTCTACCCCTCCCCTCTCTCTCTCTCTCTCACCTTGACGTCTTCATATTCTCTCTTTCTCTCTCTCTTTCTTTTCCGGAAATCTGGTATTACACTTCTTCCTATTTTCCAAAGCTATCATTGATTCAGAAGATTATTCTCCTTCGATTTCTCAGCTTCTACCATTTTCTTGTTTTTTTCTTGGCCAATTGCTTCAGGCAATGACTGTTTATCAAGAGAAATGTTGTGATATCATGATTATCTGTAGACTCTGTACATGAAGGGAATACCATTGGTAATGGTTACTGACATTCTTGGCATTAATCTCAGATTTACAATACTTTGTTGTACAGCGAAAATAGTGATTCTTGAAGTATTTCCTATTCCCATGTTGCGATGTTCATATCTCTCCCTCTCTCTCTCTTTTCATTTCTCTCTTTCTCTCTCTCTCTCATGCACATGCATTGGATATCAGCATCTCCATATATACATGTAGATTTCCGCATCAAAAAACAACAAAAATAGAAAAATACTGTTCAAATATCAACAACATTGATTGAACATCAAGGTACATGAGATTTTCATCTGCCGTGGCGTAGCTTGACAGCCCCTTTATGTCTCTTTTCTTCTAATAATAATACTTTCCGGAAGTAAAATATGCCCTCTCTTTCTTTCTCTATCTCTCACACACACACATACATACATCGTACCAGCATCAGATGGCATTCTTCAAATCTTTGCCTGTCATCAGACTGTCTTTCAATTTCTGTAAATTGGAACGTTATCGTAAATGCTCCTATGTCATTGTCATCTGTCATTCAAATTTTATGAAGAAACAACTTGACAACCATTCTTCTTCTTCTTTGGCAATTTCTCCGCCTTTTCTCTCTCTCTATCTTTCTCTTTCTCTCCATCTCTCTGTCTGTCTCTCTATCTCTTTATTTCCTTCTCTCCCAATTCTCGCTCCCCATCCCAACATTCATCCCTTTTTGGACTTTTTCATTAAAAAAATTGTTTCTCTTCCATTTAATTTGTCTTTTTATAGTTTCACCTGTTGGCGATTCTTGTACAGCTGCTACTTCCACTAGTCTCATGCCAGCCCCACGACATGACCGAAGATATGATGCTCAACGTTCCAATCAAGCTAGATCAACTCGTAGTCTTTCACCAGCTCATCCACAAAGAACCGTAAGTATATTCTATAAATTTTTTTATAATCATCTTATTATTCATTGTTTATTTTACGTAAAATCGAATCGAAAATCAATTAATTTTGTATTAAAAAATGTTTTTTTTTCTTCAAATGATGATCAATACATATCTTTGATCTTTCATTTCGCTTCTTTTGTTTCGTCGGCTGACTAATTTCTTTGATGGAAATTATGAATTTCTGCCTCTTTCCTGCTTCATATTCTGCCTTTCTGCTAGGTTGTGCTGAGTAAAGAGCTAGCTCATCGTGAATTGACGACGTTGTTTACCGCAGCCATTCTTAGAGACCACGTCTTCTGTCTGTTTTCTCTCCTTTTTTGTTTTTTTTTTCGTCCAAATCTTAAACCGAATATTCTTTTTGAAAATGTAGTTATTGATCTTCATATCATTGTCATCTTATTCTAATCCCCTTGTTTCTCGTCATAGTTTGCGCATTTCGCATTTTTCTTTACCATGTTGAACCGAGCTTTTGGAAATCCCATAACAAAGAACCGACAAATCAAATGTTCTATTCTCCTTGACAACAACGTCTAGTGACTTTAAGTGGTATTTTCCCTTTTCCTCTTGCTCTCTGTCGTCCTTTTTCTTAAAACTTTTGAAGAATAGGCATCGTCATCATCTCATAGCTGTTTTGCAGAATAACGGACTAGATGATATGCAAAGACCTCATAAGTTTGATATTATTCTTCGATCACCTCCTCCAGATGCGAGGATACAGGAGTTACATGCATGGAATCCAGATGATAGGTCAGCATTTTAATTTAATTTCAGCTCATTCTTCGTTGCTTATCATGTTCTTTTGAATTTTACTTTGTGTATTTCAGGTCATTGAATATATTTGTGAAAGATGATGATAAATTTACATTCCATCGTCATCCTGTTGCTCAAAGTACGGATTGTATCCGTGGAAAGGTAAAGATATTATTTGAATTTCTCATGTTTTAACTTATGTTGGGAATTTCTACAGATGGGATATTCACGTGGTTTCCATCTCTGGCAGATAGAATGGCCCGGACGGCAACGTGGAACACACGCTGTTGTTGGAGTTGGAACTAAAGCAGCAAGCTTACACGCTGTTGGATATACTTCCTTAATTGGAACGAATGAAGAAAGCTATGGATGGGATTTAAGTAAGTTCTTCAGCAAGACACTGGTCAAGCGCATTACTCATTTTGTACCTCTTTGCAGCTCGTGGAGAATGTTATCATGACTCTAAGCATTCTGCTCCATGGGCTTATCCAATGGAGGTGAATGGTCGTAGTGCAGAGGACTATGCAGTACCCGATAAGGTAGTTTCTAAAGCTTTTCCTTCAATTATTTCATTATTACCGTTTCAGTTCTATTGTATACTCGATATGGATGAAGGATATTTAGCGTTTGCAACTGAAAAAGATTATTTGGGCGTTGCTTTCCGAAATTTAAAAGGCAAAACCGTCTATCCAATTGTGTCAGCGGTCTGGGGTCACTGTGAAATCACGATGAAATATCTTGGAGGACTAGAACGTGAGCCAGCTTACTTTGATTATTCCGACCTACCATTTTCTCCTAATCCTTGGAGACCCGTTTCTTCTTCTTGGGTCTTGTTCTCGCCTGATAGTGAAGACAGACATGAGTTGCCTAATGCTCAAAGCGCCTACGATCCACGCCAAGAGCTCTTTGGGCCACCCCTCGGCGAAGAGCGTTTCCCCGCTCCCTTAATAGATTATAGATATCTTTGGCCAGCCGTTTTCGATGACTAAGCAATTTTCAAAATTCTTCAAATAAGCAGCATAAATCAAACCTTCAACAGTTCTATTTATTATTATTTTGAAACGAAAAAATACTTTTTATTAACGCTCAAATGGGCAAAACTTTTTTTTTACTTCTGCTCATTCTAACTAAGAGACTTGTTTTGGTTTTTGGTCTTGTGATGCCTGCGAATAGTGTGCCTAACAGCTCTTTCAAATATTTTTTTATTGAAAAATGCTGAATGTGTTGAATTACTGTCAAATTACCGAGTTTTGAGCTCTCGGATTGTGGCTGTGGCCTTATTGTGCTGAGCTGCGCGTGACTGTTCGTTCATTTGTATCCCATACGGCAGTCCATATTAGTATTTTGAACTTGAAACAGCATAGTTTCAAGTTGATTTTGTTTTGGTTAAAAAAAATTGTAAAGAAAAACCTTAGCTTGAGCTTTGAGTACCCTCAGAATACCTGGAATATCTTCTACTTCTGCTTACGTTACCTTATATGGTTTGTTTCAGCACAACCTCGAGCCCTACTGGAAATCTGCCGGAATAAGATCCGTCGCGAGTTGGGTGTGAGCCGTCTGCAGTGCGTGGATGAGCTTCAGATCCCACCTCGACTGAAGCATTATGTGGTTCATGGATGAATATGGATTGAGCAGAATTGATTTTTGTGGCTTATGTTTGTCGCAGCTAACGCATGATCGTTCTGCTTTTCTGTATTTTTAGTCCATTTTACAATCTGTTATTTCGTTTTGTCTAACATCGTCATGTGAAATTCCCTGCCCAGATTTTCTATTCGACCTCGTACTGTCTGTCATATGCCGATTCCGTTTTACACTTTTTTTTCCTTTTTTTTTTATTTTCAGAGATAACAAGATTAGTGGAATTTATTTTTGAATTTTCCAATCTTATTAATTAATATAGCATTCATTAAATCTTCCTCTCTCCCTCCCTCTCTCTCTCTCTCTCTCTCTCTCTCTCTCCTTAACAAATTCCCCCTAACCTTTTTAACTTCTCCTCTCGGCCAGTCCTTCAATTTTTTGATCCTTTCTTTGCCACGGGTCATTATTCTACCTAATCATATGCACATACGTTTAAACAAATGGCCTTCCACTTGCTCAGTCTATTTTAATATCCTTTATATCTTGTCGTTACCCTCAGAGAGCGTTATCTTACAATCCTTTTTTATCTATTTATTTTCGATAAGAAATGGAGGAAAAAAACGGAAAATACTCAGATTTCTAAAGAAAAGGGAAAAGCGAAACTTTTTTTTCTTAATTCTCATTCCGCGAAGACATGTATTTTCTAATCAAAAAGTTCTAACCTCATGATTAACTTCAAAATGTTTTCTAACCAGTTGCATGATGTGTATATTCATTATCAGTGTACACAACCCTGAGTCCGGCTTTATCCTATCGGTGAAATTTGTATCAAGTCCCTTTTTATGTTTATCTCCCTTATACATATTTTCCCCCTAAGGCGTTTTTCCCCTTTTTCTGTCTTATAAATTTACTTCGTCCCTTACTCTGATACTCAGCTTGACCATGTTTCATATATTTGCCAACATGTTCATTACAAATTGTATTAAGTTTGTATAGATTTTTCTGTTTTGTATAGTTTTAGTCCGGTTTCGTATAGGTAGAGGCGTGATCCAAGCCACCTACACCTTTCACTTTCTTTCACTTTGTTCCCTTTTTTAATATTTTTTGCACATATGCTGCAAATTGTATTTGAGGTGCACGTGGTGTCCGGGTCTCGACCATTTGAATTTTTTTGCCAAATTTTTACAGACCTTATCAGGTCTGGCCCGGCCTCTTCGTGCCATACTTAAAGCTGTAAATGAATATTTTTATTATGTTTAGCTGTTTCATTATTATTTAAGTGTAATAACAACACACAAAACATGTGACAAAATAGGTGTTATGAAGAAAAATGCTTGATCCGAATAGAACTGAATAATATACTTATATTTTAAATAATTATCGGTGGAAAATTAGTGAACATACAAATTCTATAATGTATACATTGAGTTGAAAATAATTATAAATTTTTGTAATTTCGATTAAAATTGGAATATCTGTTAGTTTAACCACTTTATCAATAGTTAGTGAATATATACATAATTTCCTTAACCAATCTTCTGAATCTTAATGATCTTAGAGCTTTTACGTAGCACAAGCTTGACAAAATGTGAATCTAAAACGACTTGTGTTTGAATCTTATCTACGTCTTCGCATAGTGTGTATACGTGAACTTTGACGTCAACGCCAACTCGACGTACATCCACATTACGTGAACTTTGACGTAAAAATCTTTTTTCTTTTTCAATTTTTGGATTTGTTGGAAAGAAATTAAAGCAATTAAATAATATTAAATACTTGAATATTTCTAGTTTTTATAACAGAAAATTAAACTTAAATCTTATCTTATTCCTTAAGCCAATGGTTACTTAACACATTCAGGACGGGATTGTGAAACAGTTTATGACGATATCGTATATTTGAGATTGTATAACTTCAAAAATAAAAGGATCTATGAATCAAAACTTTAGGCATGTGAAGAGTGATATCTCATCTATCATTCAATTAAATATCTAATCACAGTAACTTCTTAAGCATAAATAGATCAAGTTTAAATTATGCCATACGTTCAAAAATGAACAAAAATTAATAGAAAAATTGACAGTTTTTTTTATCATTTTATCTTAGTTTTGTATCATTTCCCTTTTTTAGATCATTTCCGTGTTGTTTATTAACATAATATTGAAATTAACAAGTAAAATCTATTTTTTAAATTTTTTAATTTTTTGTACGTAATTTACCGACCGTGACCCAATGGGTTGGGTCACGCCGTCCTGAATGTGTTAATTATAAAATCAAAACCTATTTTTGAAAACTACAAAATTAGTCAAGTGAGTGACAGTGGGGTTTTAACCGATAACCCACTATCTCCGGACCAATACATTTCAATGTAGAACGTTTTTACATATATAAGAGGGTAAAACTATTCCGCGTATTTCATACGGGTGTTCGACAATAAATGATGGAGGAAAGACCTGTTGGTTGTCAAGATGAATCATCCTTTTTCTAATACTCATATCAGATACGGAGCTATATTTGCTCCTTATATATATATATACGTTGTGAGGAACATGTTCATAGGTCCGGAGTCAGTGCTCACAAGTCCACTGTCATTCACTTGACTTATAACCTTTCTACCTGTATATCAACAATATCAAAAAATTTTTATGTTAAGTTTTACAAAAATTTTGAAATTTAAAAATTAGAATATTTCTAAATATAATAAAAATAAAAAGCAATACATTTTAAAAACTTTACATTTGAAAAAAACTCTTTTTTCTTTGAACGTTTTTTTCTTCGGTTTCGTTATGGATGTTACTTTCATGCGCTATACCCTTCTTCATCATTTTAAGGAAGGTATTTCTGCCAAAGAATCCTTCAGAAAAATGAAAGTTATTGACGGCGATTCTTCTCCATCGTATTCAACATGTAAGAAGTGGTTTAGCCGCTTTAAGTCTATCGACTTCGATTTCCAAGATCGCCCTAGACCCGAAGCTGCTGAAAAATTCAGCAACTGTGACCTCCAAAATGTACTCGATTGCACTCCTGGGGCAACTCAACTTCAAATCAGGAACCAATTGAAGCTTTACAAAGCAACTGTCTCTCGACGGTTAAAAAAAATAGGGAAAATTCAGAAGCTTTCCCTATTTTCCCCACATCTCTTGTCTGAGAGTAATCTCAGGTCAAGAGTTTCTTTGCCTCAGGATCTTCTGAATATGAGCCAAAAAAAGAGGTTTTCCAAAAGTTCGGTGACTGGAAATGAAAAGTGGATTCTCTATTCCAACCGAAACAGGGCTAAGTTTTGGGTTAACCCTGGAGAATCGGTTCCGATGGCCCCAAGGGCTAACCCGTTAACCGCCAAGAAGGCACTTCTGTCCCTTTTCTGGAAGAAAAACGGAGTTGTTTTCTATAAGATTTCACCATACGGTAGAACCATAGATAAGGAGCATGATTCTGAGCAATTCAGACGACTCAGTGTTAACATTGAAGCCCGACAGGAGGTCAGAAACAGAAGTATAGCGTTGTTGCGTGACAACGCTCGCCCTCGACGCTTCTGGAGCTGGGATGAACCGTTCTCAAACACACCCTTACTCATCAGACCTTGCTCCAACAGATTTCCATCTGTTTAGGCCAATGGAACACAGCTTGAGGGGAGAGAACATTAAAAACCTACAGGAAGTTAAAACTTTCTCACAGAGGCTCCATTTTGCTCATGAAACCAAACGGTGTTTAAAGTGTTTGAAATCAACTTATGAAACCGGGCAATGTCGGAACCCGACGACTTGCCGACATTGCAATTCAGGAGTCTGGGCACATGCGTTATGCTGTTGCCCTGGTCATGTAGCTGGACTAGAAAGTATGATGAGAAGAAATAGGCTCAAGAGAAAAAGTGGTGACAGTCATTAGCATTTTTTGTTCTTTGTTTTTTTTTGTTTTTTTGAATTTATAAAATCGTTTTTCTCGTTTAGCTTTATCTTTTTTGTTTGCCCCCAGTGTCGATCGTAGGACCGAGATCAAATAGAAAATATAACATATAAACTATAACCGCCAAGTAAAGGTATATAAGGTCCGATTAGAAATAAAATTTTAGGTTTTAAGTACTCTGAGATCAGTAGGTCTTCATTCAGTTAGGAATTATACTCTACAGTTCTCTGTTGTCTTGCAGAGTTATATTCTCTTGTAAATTATCCTATCGTTGGTCGTTAATAAACCTATTAGTTGTGTGTCATTGTTGATTCCGAAATAACAGACATCGTAATCAGCAAGAACCCGAGGGCGTAGGAATAGTTCACGCACTCGTCTAGAAACAGTTAGAAAACCTGTCTTCCTTGAGACTAACCGCAACGGCCGTTAGTAGGTTCATAAGGGCGGATCTGTATCAGAGGTCCGTTTGTCCGAGAACGTTGTCAGAGAACACGAACTCGACGAGCTCTAGTCGATAAAGATTACTCTTTCCGAGGCTCGTGGCAGTTAGAAAGACTGCAGACACCCTAAGATTCTGTCAAACACGGAGACACAACACTCTTTTAACACCGACAAAAAGAGTAGTGCGAATACATTCGCCAACAATCGAGATACTCGACATCGAGAACGTCCAAAATACAGTAAATTCTACGAATCCCACAGATTACGAATAAAGCAAAGCAACTTATTCGACAGAGAGAGAGAGAAAGAGGTTCAGTAAAAACAAAAAAAAACTAAGAACGATCTAATAACTTTGAAAAGTTGTAGGTATTCTAATCGGAGGGGCAGACCGAAGAATTAGAATACATTGTTTTCTTACTTTAGCTGCATTTCCTAGAATCTCATTGGGTTCTTTTTCCGTTTCTATAGCTATAATAAGTATAATAAACCTTGAATATATTATGATATAAAAACTGAATCATTATTGGTTATTGCATCTACATTATCAACCATTTTTCGTCTAAATGTTTGCTCCAAAAGAACGGCTTCGTACTGAAGCTGATGCCATTCAATTCTTGCAAGAGAAAGGGGTATAGTCTTTGAGACTAACGAATGTGACCGATGTTAACGACAAATGAGTCTTTCTTTTGTTCGAAATAAGTGGAGATGTACCATAAAAGACTGTAGAAGGGAAATTTTAAAAAAATGGAACATTTGTGGATATCTGGATACCGCCGTATCTCATATAGGTATCACATTTTAATAAAAGTATGTGCCTAACGGCAAAAGGGGCGGGGCTTAAACGGGGGGTATAGAAACGGAAAAAGCGCATCTCATTGAGATGTTGAAAAGAGTCTAAGAGTTGAACAAGCTTAAGCTGACTACTATACTTCCATATGCAGTTCTCAATAAGTAGTTAAGATGTTGGCAACATCATAAACAATGTTATTCCATTTTTTTTATTTCAGTACTCTCTATAATCTCAATAGATAGAGCAACCAGTTATCGTCTTTACCATGTACTTTTTCTTTTCTAAAATTCCTAATCAATCTTTAGTTTAATTTTTGAACAATATATCAATAACTGATGTTTAAGACATCATATCAGATATACAAAATATGACGTCATAAATTGAATAGAAATGATAACATTTCAAAAAATAAAAATATCTTGAGTATGAGCATTGTCATCCTTCTGAGTCAAATCGTCTGTAGTTACTACAGATTCAAAAACAAATAAAGTTTTATCAAAATTTTGTTCGTAACATATCAGATTTATTCGAGTAAATTGACAAAAGTTTCAGAAAAGTGAACTGTTGATACATCTAAGCAAGACCAAAAAATATAAAAGATTGTTTGGAATAGTCAATCTATTTCCTTTTTTAATTCGGTTTTTTAGTCAGCTCTATTAAGTGTTTTATTGCTTTTCATATATCATCATTTCATCATCGTCAGCACATTTTTATGTATTAAGAAGATAAATTTGATAGTTTCGATATTAGATAATAAGAATAATTTTATTTTCTTAAATGAGATACTGGGAATACGAGCGAGCAAGACGATGAGAGGATGAGAGAGAAAACAGTAAAGAGTTATTTGATTATTCTTATCAACAGCATATATGTATGTAGATATATATATATATATCTGTAATCAGCAATCAAAAAGTTCTCTGCGGACCTAATGCGGTATTCTATATTCATAGGCTTCATCCTCATCGCTATTGTCAAAGCACAGGTTTGATGACACCTGCAGAAGACTTTTCATTTATTCTCAAATTTTCTTTAGACTGCATCTACTGCTGCTCCCAAACGTCTACAATACAAAGCTGTAGATTTCTCACAGCCAATAACTGATCCACAATTGCAATGTATGTTTGTAGATCATACTACTCAAATGTTTGTCAGGTAATCGTCCTATATTCAAAGTATTCACTATCACTCTGTAATTTCAGAGCTTATGCTTCTACTAATGGTGGAATGTTCGATCAAAATTCATGTAACACTATCAAAATTGCGAGAGATAGTAAGAATTTTGAGTTTGTTTGCTAGAAGAGCAACTGCTCAACGTTATCTTGAAACTAAAAATGAAAATTATAGAGTACGTTGTCACATATCCATACATGATACCATCACCCAAAGGATCAAAATCAGGACGAGATCAGTATATGGAAATGTATAATGGCTTATCAAACTGTAATATTCTTCCTTATGTGTTCTTCATATCGGTATTTACACATTTGAATATTTTTTTAAAAATTTCTATTCTCAACAGGTTGTATCACCAAAGGATTGGTATTCAAACCCTGCTGATAATGTCAAGTTCATTAAAGATATTGCTGCTGCTAATAATGAAAAGGTAACACATACGATCATATAGTTCCAATTCTTTCTTTTAGAATGTCATTTTGGGAGTTTTCACCAATCGTGACGATTGGATGGCCATTACTAACAATCTGAACTTCCAGGATTTGCATCCTGACGCTCAATTATGGTATTTCTTTAATTATAATTAATTAAACTTATTCAATACAATACTAGGTGGGCAAATGCTGCTAACAGCACAGGTGCTAATCCTTTCGTCGTGAAGAATTTCGAACCATTCGGTGGATGGACTATGAATAATATTTTTGCCGTCCAATACGATCAAAAGCAAACATACTGTGGAGTATCCTGTAACTTGGATAAGATGGCTTCTTAAGTTGTCAAACTTTAAAACCTTAAATAAGCATTTGTTATGTTTATGATCATTGTATTCAAAACACTTTTGTATAATTATAATAATTCGGCACTAGTGCATGCGTTTGTTGCCAAACCAACCCCAACCCCTCGCCCCAGTACGGCGACAGTTGAAAGTAAGAAAAGATAAACTAATTTTACAACTAAAATGTTTTAAATTTTAAAAATAATTAATCAATTTAATAAATAAAAGATTTCTGATATGATGTTATATCATTTAAAATTAAATTAAAGAATATTTTATCCTCTAAATCTTTTTTTTTTCTTATAAATTCACATAAATAAGAATCAATCATTTCTTCATGAGCTCTCGTAAGTTATCTTCAACAACTCCAAAGAAAGAACTTTAGTTCTTGATTTCATTTAAAATTTTATAATAATTTAAATATTTTCAAAAGAAAAAACATTAATTTGATGGGAAACTACACACATGTACACTTGGGTTTCAGTGAAAAAGGTAAATTCGACAGTCTATTCCATACTACAAACTATACGAATTGATAAATAGTTTTATATTAAATATTTATTTAAAATCAATATTATTATAAATTTAGAAAAGACATAATATTAAATAAATAAATGTATTTATATATAAAAATAATCGATAGCGCACCTTTTCACCCATTCTCAATTTTCTCATTTTCAAGCCATTTTAAGGCTTATTTTCATTGATTTTGTGTCTCAACTCTTCGAAAATGTCTCATTTTCAAAAATGGCCCAAAAGAGAAAAAAATGTGATCAAAATGGTCGAGAAAAGTGAACTAACTTTTTGAATAAAAAATAAGCTTAATAAATGTATTTTAAAAAAGACCAGAAGCCTTTGACCAATTTAGATCTTCTGCATCTCGTAGAAAAGCTAGGAATCAAGGGCATCTTTATGAGAGACACTTTGCCTACTCAAATACAGTCAAGAGAAGTAGATGTTGTGAAACTTCTTTGCCTCTAGTTATTATTTAACAAGCTGAGGCGGACTCTGTAGCTGATCCCTGAAGAGATGATACCGGCGAGATTGCATCGTCAAGGATAAATTTCTTCAAGCCCACAATTATCGAACTTTACAGCATTTAGATAGTTACTGTCTCTAGCAGTCTGAAAAGCAATGACAAGGTATTTTATCATATTTAGTTCCCAGTTTCCAAGTAAATTCTCGATTATCATTGGGTTTATTATAATTTTGAAATTAAGAAAACAAAATAAGAACAGAAACCGTCATAACTTTATCAATTCGTTTTCTCCAAAATGTAAGTGATCAGCATAATTTCACAAAAATATGCGAATAAACACGTAAACAGCAGAAAACGAAAGAAATATAATATTAAATACTTTTTTATATCGGATTCACAGTACTTCGTGTAGTTGTTCGAGATGTTTTCTGAAATGTGATTATGGCTATAAGAAAGGGTTATGCGGTTGTAAATAGCTTAGAACCAACGGATGCAAACGGAGATTTCAGAACAAATCTTTCTTTTACTCCAACCAAATTGAGAAAATCTATTAATAAAAATCTTTTGAAGAGATATTCAGATTATATATATCAAATACCTTGTATAAACTGTGTTAATAAGCCATTATTAAGGACGATGATTCCAATTGTATTAGCAATACCATGAAATTGGGTACATGAAATTAAGAAATGAGAAACATCTGAAATGTATATAAAGTAAAATGAAATTATAACATATGCCAATTTACCTAATGGTATTGGAATATCAAAAAACATACTAATATGAATAATTAAAACAGGACAAGCTATAAAACTTGAAGGAACTAAAGCCTAAAAAGAAAAAAAATAGCAGCAAGTTGATTATGAGCTTCAAGCAAAATTACCTGAAATTGAAGAGCTCGAAGTAATTTACGATGAAGTATACTGGTTTTTTCTGACATCGATAGCTTTTGTTTATCCAAATTACGTATAATCATGTATTTTAAAGTAAATACAGATGTGCTGAATACAATAGCACTTATGAAAAATAGGAACACATCCACACGAAGTGAAGGTTCAATACGAAATCTTCCAACATTTTGAGCATTAGGTACTGTAAGAAGAGTTGCATATGCTGGACAAGCCTACATGAAAAATGCGAATAGAATCATTTTCAATTATTTGAATTGTACCTTAACCAAGCTTTCTAAACTGGATGGAGTGTTTTGAAAAAAGCTTATAACAACAAAATATGGAACAATATAAACTATACATATTACAGCAACACCCAAACGAAAGCCCCAGGAGTTGCTATCAGAGTTAGTAGCTCGAACTATCCAGTATCGGTAGAAAAATAGAATGATGCAAATAGCAAAACCAACAAAATGAATAAGAACATTCATATAATTCTGATGTAAAAATGAAATTCCAAAAAAATTCCAAAAACCTATACTATAACCAGACAACAAAGGCAGGTAATATACGGGAGCCTAAGATTTCATTGTTAATTTTTAAAATTTTTCTCAAAAGTACCGCTAATAATGAGACTGAAATTCCAGAAACCATGCTGGAAATATGATAAACATAAATATAATACCGAAATGATCCATATTCTTCTTTGAGAGTTTTCGAGATTAAACGGGAACAATAGATTCCAAACAAGATAGTAAGTCCGCCAATACCTCGAGATAGAAGAATGAACCAAGCTTTAGCTTCAGGAACAGGGTTTTCCGGACAATAACCAAGTTCATAAGCGGAGACATTTGCAGCTGTCTGCATTTGGCGAATGTTTGATAGAAAATGAAATTTTAGAAATTTCGTAAAATATGTGTTTGTATTTTAGTAGTTCTAACAGTAATTGTGGCTAATAAGATACAATTAACATGTTTTACTGAACATTTTCTAAATTTGGCATTCGTTTAAAAAGTACACAATATCATATTGAAATAGAAGATTTCAAATCAGAAATAAGAGAAGTTTTTAAGAATATCTTTAATAATACTAAGCATAGATATACTTAATATGTTTATTACAGTAGTTTGTCTTGAAACATTTAAAGGATCAGCTTTAACTTTTTTGTCAAATTCTTGGAATGAAACTAAAAATAACTTTTAAATATTTAAAAAATAATTAAATTTATGTAAAAAAATTGTTACAAAGTTGAGTATTAACGTTTGTTTTTATTCATATTTGGAGGATGTTAGCTATAACTCAAAAAAAACTACAATTCATGAAATTTTATATTCACTATAGCTAAAAAAGCTGTGGTTTGTTTATGACGATATAGACGTCTGGCAAACAGTATAGAAAATCAAGAAAGCTGAACTATCCATATAAACATCCATAAAAGTACTTTTCGCATTTACATACTGTTAAGTTATTCCGAAGACTTGTAATCTTATTTTAGTTCTGGCTTATTAATAAAAGCGTTCTCACGTCAACATGTATAGAGTGATCATACCACATTTATCGAGCATGCTAGTGACGTCTTGTCTGTCTCCAGTTTCTGTTGCAAATTTTGTATTTTCCTTATATAAATACAATAATGCAACAATATAAATCATTAGAAATCATAAAAATGTTGAAAAATAAGAAATGAAAACAACTTTTTAATTTAACGTGAAAGTTCACGTGCTAGATTTGTGATTTGAATTCAAATTTTGTAACTGATTGACGGTTTCTCTCCATTTTTGTCCTATAGAAAACAAACTATTGAAAACATAAAATTTACAGAAAAAAATTACAGTACATAATAATAAGTTTCGAAATAAAATTTGAAAAAAGTAAATAGAATTGGAAGCAGTAATGAAAAATATTAGAATACATTTTCTTACTCAATTCTACAATATGAACTAGTTTTCCACATATCCTGGTACATATAAAGGATTCAATACAATAAAAATATTGTAATCCGACTTCAAAAACTTAATCATTGACTTCTTTGAATGTCTTACCATTATCATATTTCCCGCACGGAGTTGGCCAGAGATCATACTGTCCAACTCAGACAACCTCATGGAACTCTGCTAAAATGTTTGTATAATTTAAAACAGGAGTACATGTCTCGAAAATGGTAATGTGAACTGATATATCTTGCAAACATATCTGCACTACAGTCTGCATACTATCAATTAGTAGGAAAAACATGAAATAAAACGTTAAACTTTATTGTATAGTTCTCATAAGTATAGTTAGGCTCTACAGACATTCACAGAGTCTGATAGTATATCAAACTGTAAATTTAAATGACCGCAGTATAATCTCAGCTATGAAAATCTCTTCAAAAAAAAGAAAAAAAACTGATTTAAAGGCATATATATGTTACAGATAAGTTTTAAAATGTGAATTTGCTGTAAGCACGAAAAAACCCGCATTCAATCATTACACAGATAGAAGATGCCACAAATTTATACCAGGTTAGAGCAAAAGCAATATTAAGCCGTGAAAGTTGTGGTGAACGGATAAAGCTATTTTCTTTTGCCGTTAGTTTGAGGTTTAGAGTTAAGATCAGCTTCCTTCTGAAGAAGTTTCTGCCATTTTTCTAATCCATCTAAAATACAGATTAAATTTTATTGAGAAAAGATTTAATATACCGCTGTAGTTATCTAGAGCCTTTTGAATATCATTTCTTTGATTTAAAGCATCTTTCACGTACTTCTCTTGATCATAATCAACCTGGAATATCAACTATACTGGCAAATCTAAAACCCGAACAAACATTTCCGGAAAAAGTAAGTAGCTGACTAAACTTGTTGCTTGTCTTATCAAGAGTCTGAAATCTTGTCATTATGTTATAAAAAAAATTTCAATAATTACCTGCATTAGATCCATGTGTTTTTCTAATGTTTGAGACTCAGCTTCCTCAAGCTTATTTTGTAGCCTCATTTTCTCGAAATCGCTAGCATGCATTCCCTGAACAATACAAATTAATATTTTTTCAGAACATGATTACTCACGCTTCTCTTGCAAACCAATGTAAGATCTTCCTGATCATCATCATCATCCTCTTTTGGAAGCATGAATTCTTCATCATCCATTGGAGTTGAACTGCCACCTTCGTCACAACCTAATTCTTTGACTCTGAAATCAAAACATCATTGAATGTGAGTAGACAAAATATCAAAAAAACCTGTCAGCGTAACGAAGGGTATTAAGTGTGTGCTCACAAGATGACATTCCTGGACTGATCATGGCAATCTGAAAATTAATTATCAAAATAACGAACATGGAAGAGTTTAAACCAACCATACATGTACGAGCATTTTCACCTACGAAAGAATCTCTTAAAACCAATGTTAATTTTGAAGTTCTGAACGGTACATGAGAATTATTCTTGGCCATAGCACGAATACATTCCTGCAATAACATCTGCTTATTTGAAGAATAATGTCTTCACAAACCTTAAGCGCCAATAGGGATTTATTGATTTCAGCTCCTTCCATTCTTGTTTGTCTATCAGAATTACCAGTATCTTGACCTCTTTCATTACCAGCTAAATCGATCAAAGAAAATTTTCCCCAAAGTTTGTTATATCTGAAATATATCAAAAGTATACAAAAAAGGGGAAGAGTACTTACTGTCGCAGAATAATTTGGAACACAGCATGCGAACGACTAGAGTTAGAGTTAGCGGATGTAGCCCCAGCAGTTCTCAATTCTGTACCTCTTCGAATTAGATCCAAAACCTATGAATTTTATATGATTTTGAAACTAATAAGAGAGCACATACATCTTCTTCACTATCGACATTTTCCTCTTTAAGACCAACAACATTAACTTCTTTTTTTCCGTCCTCTAATACTCTCAACAGAGCTTTTCCGTTTAAAAGATCAAATACCTGGAAATTAAAATATTAAAAATTTAAAGAAAAAGGACTGAAACCTTTCCTCCGTAAATTTCAAAGTAACAGCAGAAAACGTCAAGGTTCTTGTTTCTATATTCTCTATTCCTCGTTTTGAAAACATCTGTTGCAGTAAGAGCATATATACCACCAGAACAGTTCTGTTGAAAAAAAAGTTTAAAACCTACTAATAAACGCAATATTCTACCTGGCTTTTTCCTTGGAAATCACCACCCATAGTGTGAGTTTTACCAGATCCAGTTTGACCGTACGCAAAGCATGTCGCAAATCCTTTCTCGAAGATAGTTTTTACAAGAGGTTGAGCAGTAAATCTTAATAACCACCAACGTAATGAACAAAATTTGAAAAAAATATTACTTATAAACCATTTCGTTAGAAGTGTTTTCATCAAAAGCATAGTCAAACCGGAACTTTTGATTTTCCAGGAACTTGGTGAGATCAACTTTAACTTGAGGTTGATGAACAATAAGGTGGTCACGATTTGGAATAGTTATAACCTGATAATCCAAGAAGTATTTTAAAAATATATATAAAAGGATACCTCAATTTCCTTCTTTCCACCCTCTTTCTTGTTCAAAGGACGTTTACGAACACAAACCGAAATTCTTGAATCCACAACTGGATCACTCATTTTCAGGGGTCGATAATCAATCTGCAGATATATACTATAAATATAATTTTTTATATGTCAACTTACGTTGGCTCTGAACTCTCTAATCATGTTATAGAATGGATTAGATGCAATAGCTGGATCAACAATTTTTTCCATTTCTTTTTGTTTCCTAAGTCGTTCCTGTAACAAATTTGAATAAGTTATGAAACATTGTAAGAAACACGAAACCTGTTGAGCTCGACGCTCTTCTCTATCTCTTTGTAATTTCTCCACATTTTGTAAAGTTGATCCTTTGGTTTTTTCAGTATCAATTATTGTTGTGTCGAGGCCTGCAAGGATAAAATAAGAATTGAAATATGTGCAAAGAGAAAGAAGAAAGACTAAAATATCCACCGTCGAGACGTTCACTAGAATGGGCTAATACAGTACGATTGATATCTACTACAGGAGTGGACACAGCACTAGAAGTTGCAGAAGGGTATGGCATGCGAGAAACTCCTAATAAACAAACACAACTACCAACACGAAGCTACAAACGAATCAAAAATACCTGGTCTAGGAGGTGGTAATCTACTTTTCGCTTGAGCAATAGGCTGAGTTAAATCAGAAGTAATATCAGAAGTGGAACCGGAGCTCATAAAAACGTTTGACCTTCTGAAAAAAAATCCCAATGAATCATATCGTACAGCATTGTTTATGAACCTTGGTAAAGGCCTAGTGGGCTCGGGACGGCTAGGAGCTGTCCTTCTTGGAGGAATTTTGATATCGTCCAAAGTTTCGTTTTCATCGTTTTCATCCTTAACAACGAAGCAGTATACATGAGTGAAAAAAGCTTTCCTAACCTCCATAAAAGATTGGACATGAGCAGCAGGGGTTTTATATTCTATTTTAGGTTCTTTCTTCCGTAAAGTAGGGTTAATTTGTAATAAGGTGTTAATATCAATTTCTTTTCCCTTAGTCTCGCCCTACAAATAGTTGGTAAGCAACTCAAAGATTCATTATATTTAAAATGCTTTAAACCCACTTACATTTTCAAACCATTCTACCATGACAACACGTTTGTCAGTCCTTAATTCCGTTACTACAGATGAGTGAACTCTACCATCGGATCTTAAAAAACATTTTAAACGATTATAAACAATAGGGAATCCTTTGAAAACACCAGGATAAGCCATCCGGAAAATGTATAAAAAGCGGACGAAAAATAAAGTAAAAATGATAGCCATACCTCTTAATATCCACATGCATTCCTACTTCAATTCTCTCCATTTTGAGAGATTTGGGCCCCTGCTGACCAGCAGCTCGTTGCTCAACTAAAATTTAATTTAAGTAATTTATTTAAACAGCAGCTATACTCCAAAGCTCTTATTGATTAGAATAGTTTTCTGGGTAAAATGCTCAATATGTCATACTTTTTTCAAAATGGTTTGAGAAATTTTAGAAAAGATGAAGCTTAAAATTTAAAAAATGTCGAAATATGGACGTTTCCGCAAGAGATCGATGCGTGGAACGGAGGATAAGACAAGACCCTCAAAATATCGAATTGGGCGCGAATAGGACATACAACTGGAGCATGTTTAACATACCGACCTTTAAAGAATTTTTGGAACTTAGCGACTGTGAAATGCAGGCTCTGTTATTTTCAAAAGAAAACTTTCTTTTTTAATAAAATGGTTATTATAACTGCATAATTTGTGCAATTAATATAAAAAAAAAATATATATAAGTTTTGCAGTTTGTCCATAAGAATATTACGTTGAGAAATAATCCATTTCTTAAATTATCTTTTTCGTCTTGTTTTTCCATTCTTTTGAATATTATAAATCGGTGTATATATATTTGTTAACTCACCATTTGGCCTGGTAACTTGTGCTCTGGACTTGAACTTCATTCTGACTTCCAATATGGCTAATTCACTATAAAATGCTAATTTACGAGTTGTATGAAGAAACTAAATATTTAACAAAGAGAAACATTACAAACTGAATGACTCGTTGATGAAGGAAATTTCAAACAAGGACAGTGTTGAGCTCATGTTATACTCTAGCTTTGAACCTAACGGAAGTTAAGGAAGTATGGCGGAAACTTTATACTATTTCCTCATAAGATTATTAAAGCTAAGGTAACTACTAAATAGCTAATAGGGCATATGATATAACTACAAGGGTGGAAGAAACTAATAAAGGAGAATAGAACTCATCAACGGTGTCGGGATTATAGAAGAGGTCATAACGGATCAGCAATCAAATATTTGATAATATGTCAATTGGAACTGACGGCGAATAGAGAAAGAAAATATTGCTGAAATATAATTTTGCATTATCAATATCCTTAGTTGTAGCAAAATAAGACTCTGGGGGTAAAAGAGAAACAGTGGAAAACTGACGAGCTAAGAGCCAGAGTGGAAAGATCCGGCAGCTGTGCCAAAAAAGGAAAACGATTTGTAATGCAAAGAATTCTCGATTGAGAGAGACCAGCAGTTTGACATTTTCCCGGCAACAAGTGAGAAGATATTAACAGTAATAGTGAGCGTAAAGACGTCACAGTTATATGAGGTTGCTGATGAATAACACAAATTCTCTTCTTATCATATAATATTACGATATAATGTAACTTCCGTAAACCATCCATAAACAAAGAAATACAGACAAACAATCATAAGAGACTTAAAGAATTGTTTGTAAAACGATACAAATCGAAAAGTTATCATATACAACCGCTCATCTAGAATTATAATAATAAAATAAAGAACTGAGCATCCGAGGAACATAGATGTGCAGATGTGTCTCATCAATGTCTATCAGTTGAAATCAGATGAAGCCAAAGGCGGGCAATCATTAAATTATTTTAATTCTAAACAATTAAAGCAAAATCATTAATCAATATTATACTCGCTGTTTTTTCATCTAATTATAATGACAAATAAGAGCTAAGTCATATCAATATAGTAAATACATTCTTATGGCCTTCCCAGGTACAATAACATATAGTTTACTCGCATATATAATATATAATAGTTTTGTAGTATTGATTAAATTTTTTTTCTAATATTCAAACATTAACCAAACTATTCTCAGAATATTGTTTAAGTAGTCAGTTTATGAAAGAATCATGTTTTGAATTTGTAAAAGACGTTTCAACCTAAACAAAAAACAAAAACTCACATGCTTTACTAGGCGAGAGAATTTTAGAATTTATGGAAAAATAAATATCTTTTTTCCTTAAAATCAATAGTTTGTAAGCATCCTATTGTTCAAAGTTCTAAAAAATGAGATTGTTCATTGAGTGTACTCTAATTGTTTTAAGATATTTATGTGAAGCATAAAATTATGCTGCATAGCTATCTATTATTAGTATTATAAGAAGTAGAAGGAGAAGAAAAACATTAATCTGAAAAGTAAATGTTCAGCAGAATATTATTCTGTATAGAATGAAAATGAAAAAAATAATTTTTTTATATGTTTGTGTATCATACTTACTTCATTTAAAGTTGTTATTCCTTTGAAAACTTCATCCTTCCTGAGCTAAAGTTTGAAAACTTTCGAGCTTCACTTACACGGTTATAAAACTTTACTTCTTTCCTCTCAAAATGGTGCTATAACTATTGAGAATGATATAACTTTCTTTTCTATTCATCCGTAGTTATTTTCAAATCCCCCCTTTATTCAAACTATTCGATTTCAACACATTCCGATGTCCTAATGACGAGCTTGATCACCCGAATACTTTTCGTGAAAAAACCGCTTAGCTATCTGGTCATCGCTGTCGGATATGAGAAATCAGTCTCAGTTTCTTCGAAGATTCGCCTCCGAAGTTGACAATGGACCACAAACTGGCAGACAACTAGCTCGATGGTTGGCGAGAAAAAACTGAAATTCTTTAAGGTACTTGATGAAAATTCGTTTGTACGCCATTCCTTCAAACAAATTCCGGAAAATCTGTTTCGTATCCCGTGAAAGCATTAAGGCTTGTTCTCATTAATGAAGATAAAAGATTTGGAAATGAATGAAATCGTTGTTTATCAGCAGTTTGTCGTAATTTCTTGTGGATTATTCTCATTCAAACTTCTGACAACAGTTAAACGATATGAAAATCCAACCGAGAAGATACTACCCAACGCAAAACTTGGCCATTTCGTGAATTCAATAAAACAAGAAATAAAGCAAGTTCGAGGTTGCGTAAAAAATTCCTTTGAGAAGACGAAAAAAATCATTTCCACCAAAAATATAAGATAGACACATGGTTGATTGAGCAAAAAAAGTTTTTATTATGAATAAATACGTGGTCTGACAATAATTCACCCTCGTCGACGAAGGCGGCTCGATCATCTCCAAAAATGGCAAAATTATAAAAGATAGATGTTGCGAACGGTGGACCGATGTGACATCTAGTAGCCGGGTGGAGTACGTGGAGCTGAAGATAATGTGAGTTGAAATACAGGAAGAGTGAATTTATTTGATTACCTGGGCAGTGAGAACAGTCTCCCTTCTCTCCATCTTGTCCTGGTGGTCCGTTTGGTCCGTTTGGTCCTGGACGTCCTTCTGGTCCTGGGTTTCCTGCATCTCCTGGTGGTCCAGGTGGTCCCTAGAAAAAAGATCATAGATATTTATTGAAGAATTAGCAACTTACTTGGTATGACTGTCCGTCTGGTCCAGGATTTCCCTTTGGTCCTGGTGGTCCAGCTGGTCCTGGCTTTCCTGGTGGTCCTTGTGGTCCTGGTACTGGGATAAGACGTCCGGCAGCTCCTGGAGCTCCCTTCATTCCGTCTCTTCCTGGTCTTCCGATTGGTCCTGGTTGTCCAGCCATACCGTCTTCTCCTGGTACTCCGTCCTTTGGTGGCTCTCCTGGAGTTCCCTTTGGTCCTGGTGGTCCCTTTGGTCCCATTGGTCCCATTGGTCCGGTTGGTCCTGGTGGGCAGATGACGCATGGCTCTGCTGGTGGAGCAGGAAGAAGCTCGGCATCACGTCCATTCTTTCCGTCCTTTCCGTTCTTTCCGTCCTTTCCGTTGTTTCCTGGTGGTCCTTCTGGTCCTGGTGGTCCAGCGGCTCCTTGGTTGCAAGTACAGCAGATTGGGGCTGGTTCAGCGTTAACAGCGGCTCCATATCCACCATATCCGGAGTTTCCTTAAATATTAAGATAAGAATAGTTTTGATCTTGACCAATCTGTACCTCCGGCTCCTCCTCCTCCTCCAGTTCCACTCTCTGGGATCCATTGACCGAAGAGCCAAGCTCTCTTTTGACGGTGAGCGAGTCCCTTTCCGGCTTGAAGAGCAGTCATCTCGAGCCACATATCACGAGAACGGGCCTAGAAACACACATCATTAATACAATTAACATATAGCTAATAGAAAAGCTAACAGAAAAGAAACTGAAGACTTACCTTGCAGTAATCTGTTTCAACCATGAGATGGCTCTGGAAGGACTGAACATAGTTGTAGAGCATGGGTAGCGTGACGACGCTGGCAATGACGGCGACGGTGCTGACAACGACGGCCACGAAGGCAATTCGTCGCATCTGTCGCTGCTCGTCGGACTCCTTGAGTTGCTGGTCCATACTTCTCTCTCTATCGACTATCAAACTGTCTCCGTGCTGACCCTTCGAGCTAAGCTGAGTTGGGTCTTTTGCTTTGGGAGAAGCGAATAGACGACAACGACACGGGGGGGCGAAGGAAGAGAATACGGGGCGTCCGCCCACCAAGCCTTCCTTTTGTACTCGTCCGCCCCAACAGCGGCGAAAAAGAACTGGAATCGCAGTCCCTCCGAGATGTCCCGTTCATCCAACCCTTTTCCACTCTCTCTAACCATCAACCTCTGTACCATTTTGGACTGTATTCATTCAAAGTACACGGTCCTCTCCTCTTTCGCCATTAATCTCCCATTCTCTCACCCAATCTGTCTCCTTCCCTATTCTATAGCTTAACGGAAAACTCTCGATCCTATTTCGAAGTTGATCGCTTTTGGGAATCTTCTACCCATTTATCTGGACAGCTTTCTTGTCTTCTCTTCAAGTAGTGGAATTGTGAAGTCAAGAACAGAAGATATCTGTGTCCTCCGATTGCTGTCTAATCGCCAATGAAGCCTAACAAGAACGAGTACACATGATGGTTAACATGTTCCAACGCCACTATCATTATCATTATCATCATTGACATAGGATACTAGCATACTGCTTTTCCCTTCCAAACTAAGGTTACTGTTCTTTATCGAATGGTAGATTACCTTCGTGAATGCTTTTGTGAGTATGTACATGTTTCTCCTTCCATTCTTCCATTCTTCCAGAAGGAATTTTGTAATATTTCCATCTCGTAAGCCTCTTTTTCACCTTCATAACACTTTAAGGATACGAGATATTGATTCTACTACAGTTCACCAAGCATCAAATATGAAAAAGGTTTATTCCTGGAAAGTTCTATCTCTTTTTGTTTTTCATTCATCACTACTTGAACTCGGTAAAGATTTTCAGGTTATTAAAGCCTAATGATTACTTCTAAACGACCTACTTAGTTGATATAATAAACCAAGAGATCCAGATTTCAGAGATATAATCGAGTTTTTTTACAAAAAGGAATAAGTTTTGCATTGAAATTATGGCTAGGCTAACATTTAATTTCCGTAGATGATATGCAATCATCACCACTTACTCTTGGAGAAAGCCAACATGCTCTACCTAAGTTCAAGCTGTCTGAGCTTCCGAATGAATCACAATACTGATAATCACGACAGGCTAACAAAGAAAAAGGATCCACAACCAAAAAAAATACTCCTAACCGGAAAATTTAAAAATGAAAATGTTTGGGACCATAGCAGAAACTTGTTGGTCCGTTTTCACCTTCAATTCATATCTTTACCATCTAAGTTCTTATTGCTATTTCGAACTGTCTATTTTATTCTGTTTCTCCTCACTTACTCTACTATTTCTATAACATCGGAGTGAGAGAAAAACATTGAGAACGAGAGATAGAGAGAGACAAAGAGAGAAAGTTTGAGCGATTGACCCAATTGTCTTTTTCTTTGTTGGAAAGTGGAAAAAAGGGAAAGAACTCGAGAGAAAAAGATGTACAGGGATAGACGAATGATAAGAAATCATGCTAGCCCCTCAGGCATTATTTCCTATACTTGATTCCTATTTCTTTTTATCTCTTCATCTCCGTTTTTGGGTATATCATAGGTTACGAACCAATCGTCTATCCTTCAATATCAATTGGAAGATAGCCTTACATAGATGAAGACAAGGAATCAAACTGGTATAAGCTTGTTACTGATTTCATGATAAGACTGACAACTTGTACACAGATAGGATATATTCCCAACCCCTTTCCATGTTCAGTGATTGGAACCTACATTCATGAGATATTGTATACAAGCCTACTTCTTATGCGATGATGAACTAGAAAACAATTTAAAAAACCTTTCATTCCTTTATCAAGTATAGCTCTAAATCAGAACTAAGACGTTATAGTGTTATTCAACTAAATAAATTTATTTTTCATATTTCAACAAAGTTTTACTTAATTTTGAACATTTTTGTATTTTCCACAATAATTGCTTTTGGAATCAATAATTTCATAATAAATGATCGGTATTGTCTTACAAAACCCATAATAATCAAAGGATTCATAACAGGAAGGAAGCCATATTGGCACGAAATTACTTTGGCTGTATATCCTACAAATAAATTATTTTTCTGCTAAATATTCTGAACATAAAATGAGGGAAACATACCTATTTCCGCATTCGAAAGAAACGAAACTATGATAATTGCAGTAGGTAAAAAAGAAAATAGGAAAGGATTAGCTGACTTCAAATTACTATGTTTAGTTGGCAACTTCGTAGAATATGACGAAATATTACCTGAAGAATCAGTAGACAGAACAACTGACGATGCTGTCTCTTGTTTCGAGTGCTCATCTGAATGCCCCAAAACGATGCTAATATAGCTTTGATACAATATAGAATAATAGTTAACATGATGAATAAAGAAGATAAAAGTACTGTAATTACTATCGCAAATCTCAAAAATTGGTCATTAGACATCTGAAATAATTTGTCTTTCATAATTCATTGAAGTCACAAGCTGCATACAGATCTTAGGATACCTATGTATACTTGTTTCTTGTCCATGGCAAATCCAAAAGTTTTTAAAAACATTGATGAAGCAGCATAATATACTTCTTCTGATGAACAACAATACTGGCTCAAAACAAATGCCCATGAAGTTATAAGCAAAATATCAGTGATTATTATGAAACATATCCATCTTGGCTTAGCTAATACAAGCAATGCATTGGGACTATATTTGAACAATAAAATATAAAAATAAAAAGATGCATCACTTACTTGAAGAGCAGAAAGAAACGATATACAAAACTGGCTGTTATTACAATTATTTTTTGAAGAAAAATACAAATAAAGCAAACTAAAAATGGTTTTGCCCAAGCCTCGTGAGACAAACCTCCTAATGAGCAATACAGTAGAAGACGTTCACTCAGAAGCCAAGTCTTAAAAATATAAGAAATCAGAAAAATTGAATATATAAATATAAGCATACTGGTGCTAATGATCCATGTATTAAACTATACAAAATACTCAAAACTGCACCAGAAATGAAAAATAGACGAAAGTTACCCAGGTTATCATGAGGTAATGCAATAATTAACCATAGTAGTAATATATTTAGAAAAATTGATGAAATAGCACAAAATAAAACAATCCAGTCATAAGTTGATTCAATTGTCATTTTCTTAGTTATTAAAACATGGAGACACAGAAAGAATAACTAAAAAAATTTTCAAAACATAAGGTTCATGTTTGAATAAAAAAATGACCTCTGACTTTATTTCATCTTCTTAAATTGCGTAATACTTTGGTAACTAAGCAAAGATTCATTTGATTCAATTAATCACTTAATTAATAAATGGCAATAACGAGAAAGACAATAATATACTCAATCTGGCAACAGCTAATAACCAACCGTTCGTCGTCAACAGTATTTTCAAAATAACTGAGTATTATGTACGTCAAAAACATATTGCGTTGGTACATAAATCATTACCTCATCATCAAAACTGACGGTATAAACATCAAGATAGTGTACATCCTCATATCCTATTCTTAGAAATTTAAATGCCAATTTTGATGTATGTACAGGAGTACATAGTGCAAAAACTAAAGTGCGACACCGAAATAGCAATTATAACAAAATGAAGACATAATTTTTATTTATTAGTATCTATTTCAACAAGACATTATAAAGTTTTGAAAACACAACTCTGGAAAACAACAAACAACAAGGTATGTAACAATTAAAAAAATAAAAAAAACTCAACAATAGGTACATTGATCGAGAAACAACTAGGAACATTTTCACTCATAGTCTTCTTCATCACGTTGAAGCTTTTGCCTTTCTGCATGCTTACGTTTAGCTATTCTGTAAGGCTTCAGAGCATCGAGCTTCCTCTTCTTACTCAAGACCTTCTTCTGATTCTTCTTTCTCTTTAGCTCAGCGGCTTCTTCTGGAGCTGTAACAGCAAGCTCCTAAAATAAATCGAATATTTTATTTAGAAATCAGCATTTATTCAAACCTTCAATTTTCGTTTTCTTTCTTCGATTTTCAATAATGATTGTTTTTGAGTATCAGCAAGACGCTTATTATACTCTACTTCGCCTAACAAACTTTGTAAAGCTGCTCCAATTTCAGTACTGAGATTGAACAAATCATCCGTTTCTAAATATCAATAAAAATATTTGTAAACTCGATGTGTTCGTACCTAAAGCCGATTTTCTGTTCATTTCTCTCACAATCAAGGAGAAGAAAGCATTAAATACCACTTCAAATCTCGCGCCAGTTTTTTCACGCAAAGCAAGAGCAGCAGCAACTTTAAAACATGTTGATCTCTGAAAAAAAATAATTAGAAGGAAGAAACCATGCTATGACAAACCTTGATGATCTCTTTGGGACTTTTTCTTATCTCATGCAAGCATATTCCCTTGAGTCTTTCAATCATTGAATCAAAGTCTTCTCCTTCGAGGAAGGACGAGAGACATACAATATTTTTAGAAGCCTGAAGTCATATATAAGTGAAACGATTGAGAAGTAAAACAATCTACTTGATCAGCCACGGCTTGGTCTAATCTCTTTGCTCTTAATTGCCAACACATCCAATCAGAAAGAGTTGAAAGTTTTGGTATACCTTCTCCTACTGGCAACTAAAACAGCACAGATGGTCAGTTAAGGTTAAAGATTGCATTTACCGTCACAGGCTGATCCCAGAGTGATAAAGCCATTCCTATGACAGAAGCAGCAGAACGGGGAATCAATGTTGATTCCGGGCAAGTGCACAAGAGCTCAAGACGGCCTTAACACAATTTATTATGATTCTTTAAACTTAGTATACCTATTAAAAGATAGAATTCTTTGGTGGTAACTAAAGCTTTTGCATTATCGGTTCCACTGTTTTGCAGAATAATATTAAAACCATCCAGCAAGTTAACTAATGTTAATTCACTGTAAAATTAAAATAAACTTTTCGATTAAAAGGTAATAGAAAAATACCTGTTTCTATCGAAAAGATCTTCTGAACTCAAAATATCCTTAACAATGCGAACAACATTTCCTAGGTGAACTTCAAACTTGGTTCCTTCCACGTAACTTAATTGAACGAAAATTCCCCAACCGACCGATCGTGCAGCTTCCTGAAAGATGAACGTTCATTCATAGAAGATATCACTGTTATAATTTTGAACAAACCTTGGATTGTTCCAGCCATTCTAAGCATATAGCGGCAACATCTTTCCTCATGCTTTCACTAACGGATTCAAGCAGTTTTCTGATTGCTGCAGCCACAAACTTTCTGCACTTGGGAACCTCATCATTAACAATGCGGACACCCATTTTGGTTAAACAAATTATACAACTATCTTCAAGAGCTTCCTAAAAATTAAGTTTTAAAAATTAAATATTCATATAGAAATGTCTTACAGGAAGAAGATTAATGAATAATTGGTGAAGAGTTTCAGCGGCAGATATTCTTCCATCAGCAAACTCATAATCCAACTGATTAGCAAAAAATTCTAAATGATTTGATGGTGGTCCTGAATTTGGATGATTTCCAACGTAATCACATATGGCCTTAATTAGAAAACTATAAAATCAGAAAAAAGATTACAGAATAAGTACTTCACGACACTGAGTTCTGATATGTGGTTGAGTTGATGTTATTGACATCTCAGACAATCTTTTCAAAACCTCGGGGATCTAAATAATCAGATAAAATTAGAGAAATGTTACGTGAAGCTTACTCTAGTATGCTCAACTTTTTTCCTTATGAGAGCTTTAATAATGGAAAATGCTGTTGCTTGTTTTTGACTGTCAAGAATATCTGTTTCGACATAATTAAGCAACAGTTCTACATGTTTCTTATTCAGGAACGTTGAAGAACTCATCGTAATTATTCTTGTGAAAGCCTGTAACATTGAATGTAATTCTAAGAAGTAAATAAATAAATACTTTGAAAAGGAGCATGTTAAGTTGAAGCATATTATGGCGATTAGCTGCATGTCCGATGGTAGAATAATCAGATAAAAGAACAAAGAATCTGAAAAATATCATAAATTCTAAAAATAATTATGTAGGATTAACCTATCAGTTATATCCTTAAGATGCTCCAAAGCCGATGGTAAGCTCATTTGAAGGAAGCTGGTCATACATTTCAAAGAGAAAGATACAACTCTATCGTATTTCAAGTGCAGACATCTAATTATGATTGCAACAAAAGGATCTAGCTTAGCAACATCAGCTGGATCCTCAGAATCTAACCGTTTGGCTGAAAGATAATTATGAAGTGAATTATGTAATATAAAACTATACCATTGAGTATATATGATAAGAGTTGCAAAGCAAATTCAACAAAGATATGAACTCTACTTTTTACTGATGTCTTCAATAAAGCACCAACACGCTTAGGAGCCTAAATCAGAAATATATTTGAAGTCGGCTAGAATATTATTTACCTCAGGTAGAATATAACAACTCTCAGATCTAAATCCTGGCTTGTCTTCGGTTACGGTAGGTTTGTCAACATTCTCCATTTTCACAACATTGGCCAGAAGGACTTGATGAGCAAGAATCAATTGAGTTTCGATAGATATTCCTTCGTTTTCTTTGATTCCCATAGCAAACTTATTCAAAAGCTCTCCAGCACGAGTAACTGCTTTACTCGATGTTTTGATATCAACGATTCTCCTTTAACATGAATAAACGTTTTCTGATCACAATTTGCGAACTTACTGCATCTTTTCAAGAACTAATCCAATCGCAGTAGAAGAGACATACTTTCCCAATAGAAGCAAAGTTTCAGGAGTTCTATTAGTCTTTGCTTCACTGACTTCATAACGAATAGCACCAACTTCCTTCTCTTCAGCTACGTTTTCAAACTGATCCTGGATACAAACATCTATTATTTCATTGATGCATGTATCCAAATCCCCAGGTTTCAACCTCTGTTGCATTGCATATATCAAAGCATGAACAGTGAACACCATAACATGAAGCTGAAAACAAAACACAAACTAATTGTGCAAATTTTCGGTTCATACCTGGAACCCTTTGTTCATGATAAGCTTTATTTCCTTAATGACTGGAGGTAAATACTTTGGTCCGAGACAGTCACAAGCTTGAATAGTGATCTTACGAGCAGTTTCGCGAACATTCATGGATCGTGACATCATCAATGAACACAGTTTCAAAATGACTCTATAAAAGAATAGATAGTCTATATGTTTTCAGAGAATATATACCCATGTAAGAATTGGTCCAAAATACTAGATGGAAGTTTTTGAAGAAGCTTGACCGTAGCCAAAGCTACAGGAGCGCGAAGAATATCTTCATCTTCAGCATATTGCTTGGACTCGTGAGTACGGGCCTTACGATGAACATGATACATTTCAGACTAAATAAGATGTAAAAAAGGATGATCATGAGCAGAAAATATACTTTTCCGTTGATGCATTGTTGTAACTTTGGCATAATAGATTTTGTGACAGCCTCTCTTAATTGAATAGCTGCTGCATTGGAACCATCTTCATTTTCTTGTTCACCTTCTTCGGCAACTTCATAATGAAAAGCATCAATGATAGAACACAAAATTCTAAAATTAATAAAATATTTAAAAATTCGAAGCTATAGCTATATACCTGATGAAAGGCTTTTCACCGTCATTCTCCTTATTCAAGCGAGACAGCCACATTTCAAGATATTGTAGATATTTGGTGTACGGTGCTTCCAGCATTATAGCATTTAACAAGTTCAAACTTTCATCTGACAAAGCCGAAGTTTTACTTGTGACGTTCAAGAGATAATGATTAATAATTGGTAATAAATACCGAGTCATTATGTCATAGGGAATAGAGAAAATCTGTAAAAATATTGAGAAAATGCTGAGAAAGATTCAAAATACCTTTGTTTTTGTGAGTTGCTCTACAAGACGATATAAAGCACGTTGTCGGCGATGAATCTGAATTTATATATTGAAGAGACATACGTCGTTCAAGATTATACCTGAATATGATGAATGTTATAAAAGAAATCTAAATTTTCATCATCATTCAGTAGTGGCACCAAATGTGAAAGCTGCTGGTGTTGTTGGAAACATTTGACTAATGCACCAAGGCATCTAACAGATTCTTCTCGTACATTCTGAAATATATTAATACTTAAAAGATAATAGATATTCAAGTATACGTCTTGTTCCTTTTTGAATCCAGTAAGAACTAATGGAATTATGCATCTATCAAGTAACTGTGTTCGTTCAACTTCATCATACTTGGATTTGCTCAAGTGCTCAATTAAGGCTCGAGACACTGATCCAGAACTTGAACGTAAAGATATATCGTCAGTCTAAATGCTATGTTCGTTATAAGTCTATTACAGAAAAGTTTACCGTAGAATAGGTGAAGCAAGTAATATTCATGATAATAGCTAATAGCTTCAAGTCAATAAGATCAGTTTTTTCAAAGTGCTGAAAGGCAGATATCCGATTAAGTAATTTTAAAACCACATACTTTGAATAACTGGCTAAAAGCTTCATGTCTTCGATCAAAATCTGGCTCATCAACCTTTTTAGGATCCCAGCTTTCCATAGATATACAAATTTCAAAGAACTCCTAAATGATTGAAATTGAAAAAAATGGTAATATTCATTTAAACTACCTTCGCTCCTTCATTTAAATTTTTATTTTTAATAAGAGCATTGCAACTCTTAACAAGTGAGCGACGAGCCAATGGCGACTTCAGCAAAGCGAACAAAGGAGCAACAACTCTGAAAGGAAATAACTTGAAAATATAAAGAGAAAAATAACGAACCTCAGAAATTCGTTAGTATTCTTGATTCCTTCAACAAGGCGAGCTAAGGTATCCAAAAGCTTGACACAAATATCTTCTCTGATATTTTTGCGTTTAAGGTATCCGAGGATGATAAATACCAGACGTTCTCCTAATTCACCTGCATGAACATAGTCCGAAACTCTGAAAAGGTTGAACGTAGCTAACGTTGTTGCTCAAATATGAAACCTGTTGAGAATTTCCAAATTGTCGACATTGATTTTGGCGTTCTTTGTATCAGAATCAACGGCTTCAACCAAGAAATTGAGTAAAATATCCAAATGAGATACTACAATACAAGTACCAAAGTTAACATCTGAATAAGAAAACTAAATTTTCGTTCAAAAACAAGTTAACAAACTTGGCAAAACCTGAACCTTCTCCGTTTCTTTCTTGCACATTCCATCTTCGTCGGCAATAGTCAAAAGATTTAAGACACCCGATCGAGCAATATTGATTGTTTCTTTGTCTCGACTTAGAGCAATCAAGGAAGAAACCAAGCAATCGTAAAGATTATAAGAAACACCGTTTGAACTCTCGATGACCGTTGTGAAGAAATGATAAAGTCTACATGGAAAAAGCTAATCAACTTTAGAACTGGCTTCAAAGTTACCTTGGAAATTTAGATAATGTATTAAGAATTCTGACAGACGCAGTTGGAAGTACTGGTATCACTACTCCATTAGTGCTAGCATTTGTGAATGTAACATAACAGTTGATAGTAACACTTAATAACTGTTGGATTTCTACTGTAGAGAAACTTCTTTCATTGAAAGCAGAAAAGTACTGAAATAAATGGAATATATGCTATATTATCAGAGAAACTCACATATTTCAGAGCATCGGACAACGCAATACGTATATTTCTGGCTCGCTTATGTTTGAAACTAGGTAGAGATTTAGCTTCTAATACTTTGTTAGCTATCAACCCAATACACATAAGTAAACGATAAATATACGCTTTCTGATCATCATTTAGAGCTAAAGCTGTTCTTCGAATCAATTCAGCTCCATTATTTAGCGACCTAGAAAATTGAAGTAATTAATAAAATAAAAAACAAGAATCCCTTTTAAACGTTTTTTGCATCGAGTATGCATATCATATGGTTAGAGAGAATTTTGCAAAAAAGGACAAGCTTGAAATAAACTGAATATATCTTGACTCATTCCGAGTTATGATCCAGTTATTGGGCATATACTCGAGTGGCAATTGAGTTTACTTGATGCATATAGAGCGCCTAAAGATGCCTTCCTATATCAGTTCGGCACTTCATATCTACATTTCTTTAGCGAATCAAATTTTCAATTTCTAGCAGATTTATTTTTATTTTTCTCCCATTTTTCTTTCCATGATACTATTGAAATATAGTAAAAGATATTAGTGTTTACTGCTTGAAGCTTAAAAAACTTTTACGCAATATGAAGCATTCACTCTTCATATTAATAATTTTCATTGCGGCACGTTTTTCATGAGGAGAAGAAGAATTAACAGTCAATTTAGCAAGACAAATAAGGAGCAGCGCAAGAAATATAATTAATGTATACCATTATATGCTTCACCGATTTAGAAATGGATTTGCGGAGAAGGCTTAGGACAACCCCCTCCGTGTTCTCTGTTCTGTGCTTGCTGTCGCCCACATCTTTCTTAATATGAGCAATTCAAGTTATTCTAGAAGTAGGTTCGTCGTAAATATGTTGCCATAAATCAGAACCTCAATCTTTAGCATTCTTCCACAGCTAGAACAGTATATCTGTCATATATTTTACGTTCTTATATTAGATATGTACTTATATAATCCACTATAAATCCTTGGCCAACATACAATACTATTACTTGTTTTTTTCAACTATTATTTATTTTTGAAAGATGTAGAAGTCATTTAATTCATATAATTAGCACAACTAAGCATTTTCTTATTAGCATACTTATTGTGAAAGGCCAAAAAAAAACTGTGCTCTGTCGATGAAAAACGGATAGAAAGCAAAATAAGAACATGTATGCTTGTACATCCATGCATCAACTAATTCCAATTTTGTTATGGAAGGACCATATGTAATACTTATTTCTGAGCTCAACATTGTTAGACAGACAGGTTGAGTTAGTGTACTCAGTTGGGCTGTGTTCAGCTGCCTTCTTGTTTCAATATCAGGTTACGCATTCGCGATTAGAGCTTTCAGAGATTGAAAGCGTTACTATCTTATGAGGTATCAATTAAACATATTCACGAGTATATAAGAGCATAATAAAGTAAACTTTTCCCTTCACTTTATTAGTATTATAAATCATAAACTCGTATTCTTCTTATTGTCACATTGTTTCTTCTTAATGAGGCCAGATTTGTTGCGCCTGTTCTTTTTCCCGCCTTCTTCCATATGTAATGAGATTATTTTTTTTGATAAAACTTCGAAACATTTGAAGATTACTTGATCGAACCACACGCGGTATAAACCTCCAATCTGATGTTCACTAATGTTTACAACAAATGAAGACATCCCAGGGGAAGCGGCGTAAAACAAAAGAACAACACTGCTCGTGTCATTTGAGACAGCCATTATCCCATCCGGACCATCCCGGAGTTAGAATTGAAAGTATTTACCTCCTATGCCAAGATACAAAGCAAGGTCATACCCTCATTAGGTGCTGCGAATCTCTAATGCTCACAGCCAAATAGGTGGCAGTTTGCGTGTGGATTTAGCATCTGAATATTCTCAAATAACACTTGCTTAAGAGATCATTTCTTCTTCAAATAAAGCAAGCTGATACATTCTCATATATCATCCATCTCGTTTTTTCATAATTGACTCTTATAATCACTCTCATATTAACGTCTTGACACCATTTCTCTTATATCTTAACATTATCAATGCTCATCATTCATTGCTATGAACAGCTTAGTCTTTAAACTAAATGTCTTTGCCACTGACGATTGCCAGACAACAAAACATGATTCGTAGCAGTTTAACATCCAAAAACATCTTAATAATCAACATATTTCTAGCTTTTCAGTATAGCGCAAAAATGTCATAAAATGAGAGATAGTGATAGACAGGTTACGAAGAATCAGCTTTTATTATACGTAACTAAAGTATCCCATTTATATATGCTTGTTTGGAATGCATACCAGTCAAAAATAAATTAAAAACAGTGCATTAAATGTACGAAATAGGCTGCATTCAGTTATAAGAACAGGGTTCGTATCCGAGGGCTAAGATTTCCGTCAAATGCAATTGTGATACGAGGTTAATGATGCTATGGACCTACCAAGTGCCCTCTGTTACATTCCTCCCTCGCATCACACAACTGTTCAATCTCCGCTTTCATTTCCATCTAGTAAACTTCTCTGATGTTTTACTCATTTCTTTTTTCCTTTTTATTTTCACCAAATCTGATTTCAGAGGTCTATGCTTTATTGAACAATGTGTCAAGATGAACTCCAGATTCATTATTTATATTTCGCTAGTAATTCATCTCGTCTATCCTCATCAAGATTATAACAAAGATATCGAAAAGGATCAATGCAGGTAGGCTGCGTAAAGCATACATCCTAGCTTAAGTCTGCATTCATAGCGTTAATATTGGGTTGGAGAGCATTTGGAAACAATGCCTATGTGTACCAGTAGGTGCAGGAAATTCTCTGCACATCATCTGTCACCAAATGACCTCAGCTACAGTTCCTCCAATTTTCAATTCAGAAAATCAAAAACAACCGCCAGACCTGGACATTGTAGCTCTTTCAATGACAGACGGGGCACTAGCTTTTATTCAGCAGGTACCTTGGTAGCAGCTAATCAGTGTCAAACATCTCTTTCAGGATGCTTTCAAACATTTTAATATTCAAACCCTCGATTTTTCTAATAACCAGATCCAAACAGTAAATGTAAATGCATTTAGAGGACTGGAGGTAACATATAATACAAAGATATTGCTCTATCCTTAATTTATAGATGAAGCTAACAATGCTTAATCTCAAACATAACAATCTCTCTGTTATACCAGCTTGGGCTCTTACATATCTTCACCAATTGCAATTCTTACATTTGGAAAACAATCGTATAACTCATGTTAGACCAAATACATTCGATGAAACACAACTGAATAGCTTACAATTTCTTCATCTAGATAACAATAAGGTAAGCATTATGGTGATCAAACTGAGGATATTTTAATATTTTTCAGTTAAAAGTCATACCAAATCTTTCATTTCAAAGGCTAAGGCTGATAGTATTAACATTGGCAAATAATCGAATTGTAGAAATTGAGAAGATGTCTTTACCTGTCACACTTAGTTTTCTAGATTTAAGAAATAACCTTTTAACCGAGGTAATATTGTATCGAATGGTAATTATATTTACATCATCTTTCAGATACCATACTTAGCTTTGAAAGACCTTACGGAACTTCAAACATTAAATTTAGAAGGCAACAATATCACAACATTGGGATATAACGCTGAAGTTCAGTTCAAGAATGAAATTAACATCATTTTACGGAACAATAAAATTCGATGGCTCAATGAAAATTCTTTTCGAAGTTTTCGTAAAATGAAAGAGCTGGACCTAAGCTATAACCAGGTGAGCAATAAAATCGAAGTACCGCCTAATAGATAAAAAAATGTTTAGATAGATAGTATATATCAGAGTTCTTTCGAGACAGTCTCTCAAATAAAGAATCTAGATCTGAGCTATAATAATATCGCATATATACCTCATGGAGCATTTAAGAACTTTGCGAAAAACATGGAGAAGCTTAATTTAGAAGAAAATATAATACATACATTGCCTGATGCCCTACGTGATCTTCATAGCCTTAGTCATTTGAATTTGAACGGCAATAAATTGAGCAAGTAAGTAGAAAGGCAATACTATTTACAATAATATTCAATTAAGATTGGATCCTACCACTCTGCATGGAATTAAAAAAACTATAACTGAACTCCTATTGGCTTACAATCAACTCAAAGAAATTCCAACAGCGGTTAGTTGAAAATTGATTTCTTAATCTAATCTAAATCTTCAGTTATTGAACGGAATGGAAAAACTACAACACCTAGATCTTTCAAAAAATCGAATAGAAAGCCTAGGTAAATTAGCATTCGGTACTTTCGATGGTACCGGAACCAGCTTAATTATACTGAACCTTGCTGGAAACCATATCCGAAACATTTCCGATCCTGGGGTGTTCTTATACATGAGTACCTTAGCTTATCTAGACCTTTCATATAACACAATAGAGCATCTCGGGCCGAAAGCCTTCGAAAAGCTACCGGGGCTTGAAAAACTATTTTTACAACACAATAATTTGAAAACATTCCCACTGTCAGCCCTATATAACATGCATAAACTCCGCCATTTGGTATTGGATCATAATCGAATTTCTAACCTTCCAGCTTATGCGCTGGGAGATGTTCAAAAATTAGAGCATTTATCAATGGCTAATAATATGTTGAGTAGACTCGATGAAAAAATTTTCCATGCAAGTAGTTCTCGTGCACTGAAGTCGCTCAACTTAGCAAATAACAAAATAGAGCATATTAGTCCAGAAGCTTTTGCGAATCTTGAAAATCTCCAATACCTCCGTTTATCAAATAACAGAATAAGAGTTCTCCCACAGAGGGTAAGCCTAACTCCAGGTTCTCTATTTTTACGATTAAATTACAGTGCTTTACACGACTTAAGAATCTTCGGCAACTGGACTTATCAGAAAACCGATTGATTCGTACGACGCAATATGCATTCACGAACCTTCCTTCAATTGAACATGTGCTTCTTCACCATAATTCAATCGACACTTTGGAAAAGAACAGCTTCTATTTGATAAATAAATTGGATGGGCTACAACTAAATAAGAACAAATTACGGAAAGTAGATTGTGATTTCTTAGGCATTATGAACACAATGGCATCTTTGGACTTATCACACAATAATATTAATCAGTTAGTTGCAAGCAAATAGAAAGCTATATCACTAATCATTTTAGAATTGATCTTAGCTGTGTGAAAAGAAATTTACTCAGTTTGAATCTCGCTCACAATAATCTTCAATCTGTCAAGAAAGAGATGATGGAAGATTTCGAAGAGCTTACAGAACTATCATTGAGTCATAACGGTATATTGGAAATTCAGGCCAATGCCTTACATAACTGTCCTAAACTCGCCATAATTGATTTCTCTCATAATCATATACGAACAATATGGAAAAATACTTTCATCAACCAAGTAAGTTTAAAAATAAAAGAAAAGAAAACAACTCAACATTTCCAGAAATTAATAACTAAGTTAGATTTGAGCAGCAATGCCTTAATATCACTTCATCGAGGCTTTATTGGAAAACAAAACGTGCTCCACATAAACTTATCGCATAATGCTTTTAACCGAATCCCTATAGAAGCCTTAGAGACTTCTTCATCGAGCTTATCAAGCTTAAACCTTGATCATAACCAATTGAAAACTGTTGATTCTCCCCAGCTTGTTGGACTGAAGAATATTTCAACACTTAGACTAGCACACAATCAGATCGATTCAATAGAAGAGGCTGCTTTCGAGCATTTAACAAGCTTACAACACTTAGACTTAAGTCATAATCCTGTTACGTCTTGGAGTCCCACAGCATTCAAGGTATTGAATATTTAAAAATAACAAGAATACAATGAAAATATTTAGGATCTGAGCCATTTCATTGTTAGCCTTAACTTGGCACATACGGGCTTGTTTTCCATTCCTAAGTTAAATCATAGATCTATAAGAAGTATGAATTTAAGCCAGTAGGTTTTCTTCATTTAATAACTAGTTAAATTTTCCTACTTACAGCAATAAAATTTATGAATTGAAACCAAAGGATCTTGCAGCAGTGGTCAAAGTTACAAATTTGGACTTGTCCAATAACAACTTGAAATCATTAGATCCGGCAACATTTGAGGACTTGGCTGATTTGAAATGCCTCAATATCAGTAATAACCAAATAACTCATATACAAGAAGATCATCTAAGATTTTTATATCAAGTAACTAATATATGAATCCCTGATCTGAATTGATTCGAAATTTCAGTTGGAAAGCTTGCAAATGGACAACATGTATTCATTAATTCGTCTTCCTGAGCCATTCGCTTTCGCTCATCTAACTAACTTAAAACATTTAAGGGTAAATGTTGTTGAGCATAGGCTTTACACAAAGATATTTCAGATCACTGGAATTCCTGATGAGGCTACTCCGTACAATGTATCTAATATCATGAGCAATTTAACACCTCTTTCATCATTACATGTCGAAATTAAAGATCCTGTGTTGAATACTCAGCTCTTTCATATGGATAAACGGCTGCTAAGAGAGCTTCATATAATAGGAAAAAACCTAAGCAAGGTTAGTGTTATCTATCAAATTTGAGACCAAAAATTCTCTTCTTTAGATTGAAATTGGTGCCTTCCATGGAATACGCGGGTATAAATTTGATTTAAGTATTCAAAATACTTCCATGAAAGAATTCCCTTCCGGAATTTTCAACACATTGACAAGTGTACATTATTTAGCTTTATCCCTAGCTAATAATAGGATATCAACATTAGAACCATTCAAACATTCTCATCTACCTGCTGTTAATCAGCATGGTACAATATTACAATCTTTATCAATTCAAGTCAGTTTCCCTTCAAGTGTCAGCAAGTTTTATACTTATTGCAGAATAACCCACTTGAATGTGATTGTTCTTTAGCATGGATGGCACAATGGATTGACCTTAAGCCTGCACATCACAAAGAGCTAGATACTTTAATATGTAAAAATCAAAAGATCTCCTTATATGAGTTTTATAATCATAACGCTCATCATATCACCTGCGATACAATTGTTATGAACTCATCTCATAGCAGTTATCTACTATATTTTAGTAGTTTGATTTCACTAGCATTAACTCGGTATTTGTAAAAATATAGTATAGAATTTAATAAACAAACCCTAGTAGTCTTTTAAGCTCAATATTTCCCAAAGCAGTTTCGTTCTTGCACATATTTAAAATATTATCAAACATATTTTCATCGTTGCCTAGAGTTAAAAAATATGAATTCAAGGCTGTAAAAAATAGTAGCCTACCAACAGCTTCAGTGATAGATTGGAAACAAATCTCCAAAAATATCTGAAGTTCATTTGGTCGACAGCCTCCTAAATAACGGAATATAGCAATCCGCCTTGATGCTGCCATTTTTTTCAGTCCACGTTGGTCTAATTTTCCAATCAGTACCCTTAATAAAGATACACTTTAATTATAATAAATTCTAAAAAACCTCATCAAAACAGGCATAACTGTTTCACGATGTTCAGCGGCTAATACGGCATCTTCCTCATCCTCAGAAATTTTGAATAGCACTAATTGATCTAAGAGTGTTTTCTCGTCAACCAAAGCATCGAAATTTTCTCTGAATTTCATATGTGTATTATTTTGCATTAGCTCAAGTTTTACCTATATGGTGTTAAACGATTATTCTTGTATGAAAACACACATGCTACTGCTAATTTCTGAATTTCCGGAGAACTACAAGTTAACAACTGAAAACAATTGAAATTGTACAGTAATATTCCATTATCTGTACCTTGTCATACATAACTCGAATATCTTTTTCCAAATAAATTGATTTAGCATCAGAAAATTTGGAGAATAATTCTAAATAAGCACACAATGCCTAAAGAACTTTAATTGAGCAAATAATCTGACTAAACCCCTACCTTGCTGATCTCCGTGAAGTTAAGCTGTCGACGATCTGATAGTTCTTCATCGTTGTTATGTTCAGTAATACGAATATAATCGTTCCTATAAATGAAATAGATAAGGTAAGATCTAAGATATAAGGATACTTGTATAAGTCTAAGAAATAAGGACTTAGAATACGGGATTTTCTTTCCGCAATGTCAGGAATCTTCAGGAAAAACTTCAGAATTTGAATCCGAACAGCCAGAAAATCTTTTCGATTTATCTGATCCATGTCATTCAACAACAATTTAAACGTTTCATCAGTTGATTCGTCCTGTTCAATTTCCTTACATGCTAAAACGAAAATATATAATTTAAATATGGTCAAAATAACAAACCTGTATCAACAATTTTGAATATATCTGCAGTGATTCTCCAAAATTCGTCAATACTAAGACCACGAGCAAATGAAGTTAAGAGTTCATGCATTCCAGGCCAAAGCAAGGTGAATTGGACAAAGAATTGCGAATAAGCAACTCGAAGTATAACCTATAAACAAATCATGAAAAAAAAGTATGATTATAATAAACTAACCTCTTCCATGGCAGCTGTGTGGCCTTCAGGTAAATGTTTCCTGTGAGCTCCGTATAAAAGCTTTCTAAATTGCAGTAGGCGTCCACGAGTATCGCTGGTAATACAGTTTTCAGCTTGATATAATATTGAAAACAATCCTTCCGAAGCAAACTTCAAGAAAGAAGATAGAAACTAATCAGAAATAAAAGCTTTTACGTTTTCAGAATTATCCTCATAGTCCAAATCAAAATTTGCCAAAACCTCGAGAGCGGTTTTTCTTTTTGTACTCGAAGGGCAGAAAAATGCAGGTTGCAACAATTGAGACAACCTTGATAAATTTAAATAATACAGAGAGGAAAAATATATCATACTTCACAAATGTTTCCATACTGTTCTGTTTGCCAGTAATTTTCATAAATAGCGAGTAAACACGAACAGACGATTCGGAGCATTTTTGAGATCTGAAAATAAACATAAACAGACCGTTCTGATTAGATAGTCATTTGAAAATGAATATTTGAAATTAGCCAGATTACTGTAATGCGGTCAGAAAATCAAAAAGAAATAATTTTAAAAAAAAACGTTAATTCTTTCGGAACGAAAAAAACTAACTGAATGAAATTTTCGTAAATTTCATTGGAAATTCTTAATAATCCCTCTCTTTGTACAAAGTACAAGGATGAAGCAATCAAAAATGCAGCTTGGCTGACTCTGACGCTGGCTTCTTCGATCTTAAGAACATGTTCCAAAAACTCTATGACGAAAGGTGTGCCTGAAAATCAGAAATATAGTAAAATATCAAGAAAGGTTCCCACCTTCCACTTTCTGATGTTCGGAAAACAACCAAGGCCATAAAACTATATAGTTAGTGGCGAGAACTATATCTATGGTAGTAAGCTTGGCAAGAGCTGATACAACGTGTTTGCGAATAAAGGAATGGTTTCCAACGTCGAAGAAAGAAACGCGGCCTGTTTCAAAAAGTAAGTAAAAATGAAGCAATAGTTGAACACACCCGCTGTCGTACAACTCTGAGGAGGCTTCCTGTCAGCGCATACGGCAGCATATATGGAAAATACTTCTGATATTTCTTGCTCAACCTAAGAAAACTTTTTAGAATAAATATATTCAAAAACAGAAATAAACCTCGTTCTTAATAATATTTTCTGTTATTACAGCGAATGTTGGTAAAATGCATAGATCAAAGGCAGAGATTTTATAAACTGATCTGATGAGTTTCAAAATCTAAAATAAATGAAAAAGCTAAAGTGATATTTTTGACCTTACATTCGTGAATCCATCCTTATTATGACGATTGCTAATCAATACAAATAAATCCTGGAGGGTGGCAGCCCAGACATTTTTATTATAAATTTCAGTTATTGCCTATAATTAGAACAAATTAAATAATAATAATTTAAAAACAAACCAATTGAAGGCAATTCAAAGCATTGGCGTCAAATGAATAGTTTTCCGATTGGAGTAAACTTTTGAAGGTTTTTATTAATCTTTGATCACTGCTAAACAATAATTCCGACTGTTTTCGTGCAAATAACAAAGGAAGAAGCCGAAGCATATAAGATATATCTAACGTAGTTTTCGTAACATCAAGAATATCCTGAGAAATACCATTACGAAGAAATAATAATTAAAAACATACTAATAAAACTTTTTCAACCATTTTTAAATCACCCGTTTTGGCTTTAACTACGTATTGAACAGTAGATGTAAGAGTTAGTTCTAAGATATCTATTCCTATTTCTCTCACAGGCTCTTCGGTAATTGAAAAAACACCAAGAAATATGTCTTTTAAGAGCTTAAAATATTTTTTAATTATTAAAAAGAATAATAGGATAGTAACCTCATAACCACTACTCTGGAAGCCACCTGCAAGTCCTCTGAAGACATTAAAAAACAATTCAGCAACACCATTTTTCAAACGATTATCTTCAGCCTAAATAAATGATTCAATGCCAAAATTCATGTATACTAAACAAACCTTGCTGACATGTTCTACTGCAAATTTCGCTACTTCCTTCAAATTACTAACTTTACGGAGCAAGAAAGCAAATGCTTCAGCTCCAAAACGTCGAACGTAAGAATGAGAACTACTTAACAACGGAGTAAACTTCCTTAAAAAAATTATTAAAAGAGAAAACTTTCTTGAACTAACGTTAAAGATTTTTTGATTCCCTTGCAGAGAGGCTTTGATAACACTTTTACCAGTGTTGTTAGACAGAAAAATGATGCTTCAATACTATCCTTATCTTGTTCTCCAAAATCTGGAGAAAGACACTTTAGTACAGCTTAAATTGAAATATTACCTAGCAGATTTGTTATGACTTCGAAAGAGTCCCACATATATTCAAAGAAATCATCTCTTAAATCTTTAGCTAAAGCTGTTAAAATCTCACAATAAGCTGGAGACGATTTTGTTTTCTGGAAAAGAAATAGGCATTCCAATAATATACTTCAGATATTCGCTACCTCGTTTCTCATTTTTTCTAACAGATTAGTCATAATGAGCTTGCTATGATATAGAAGTTGTGCATAGGTCTGCAGATCAGCAGATGGAAGACTATCAGAGAATTCAACTGAAACACAATAGAAAACAGGAATTTGAAAGTTCACATACCAAAGTCAGCAGCATGGTCCATATCGTTCCATTTAGTAAGAGCTTCGGCGAAATAAGTTCCTCCAATATCTTTTTCAGTTCTATATTTTCTACTAAATCTAGCATTATCGCCTCCAATACTAGCTACTAATTTATTGAAAGGGATAAACTAAATTAAAAAGGTATATTATTTTATTGAAAGCAAGTTACATTGAAACCGGCATATTTTCTAATGCCCTCATCCATGGGTACGTCCACATCTTCTTCGTCACTCATTCTTAAATTAAAAGTAAAACCGATGAAAATGGATTTTTCTATAATTAAGGCTTAATCGAATATACATTTTAGCTAAATTTTCAAAACTTTTCGAATTATGTGAGCAAGAAAAGGAATACGTAATTTAAAGTGTCGGCGTGGGATTAAAAATTCCGCATCCATTGAACTCAATAATTTTTCCAATGGAGTCTGGACTCCGAATAGCAGTGGTTCTGCGATATTGTGTTACATTCTATGCTGTTTTAATTCTTCGCTTCTTCTTAATTATTGATTTTCATAAGAGAGCTTGTGCTTATAATTCGGAAAAATATTACTTTCGCTAAGATTATTGTTCAAAATTGTTTTAAAGTTTTATGCAAGTTTCGATAAAATTAGTTTTCAATTACTCATCTTTCGATCTCTTGCTATAATATATTCTGGTTTCTTTTGGTTTCATTGAATTTTGGTGAAATTTAAATTCTTTCACTGTCTATAGGTATGGAGGAAACCGCAGTTATTGCTCAACCGTTTCTTCAGCAATATGAAGCATATTATAGAGAAGTAATTTTCGTATGGTTATTTGCGCTTACTCCTTTTTTAGATAAATCCTGGAGGAGCACCTTGTATAGGAGCTGGCGAAGCGGCAAATTTTCTCAAGAGATCCAATCTTAATCCTATTATTCTCGGACAAGTAACATCTCATATTCAACCGGTTTAATTATAGTTTATTTAGATATGGGAAATTAGTGATTATCAAAAAAGAGGTGTTCTTGACAAAAAAGGGTTTTACATGGCTATGAAATTGATTGCTGCTGCTCAACAAGGCAGTGAATTGTTTTAATTTTGAATCACTTTGTTTATATTTCAGGTCATCCAATCCAACCAAATTCTGTATACCTTAATGGCTTAGCACCACCAGCAATAACCGAAGGACAAAGTTCTCCTGCTCATCCTGCTTCCCATTCACCTGCTAGTCAATCTGGTGCTCCTATGTGGGCAATCAGCACTCAAGACCAAGTATAGCCAATATTACTATTGCGTGCTATTCTATATTTATAGGCTAAATATGATTCAATTTTTGATTCCCTTTCCCCTATTGATGGGAAATTGCCTGGTGTTAAGGTTTGTTTTGTTATTCATTCTTTATTCATGATTTCGTATTGTTAGGTTCGTCCTGTTTTATTAAACTCTGGATTGAACCCAGCCAGCTTAGCTAAAATTTGGGAGCTTGCTGATCAGGATAATGACGGTCAGCTCGATCGTGTTGAGATGTCCGTGGCATTGCATTTGGTTTATAGGTCTAATAATCTATTTTTTCAATTTTTTTTACCACATGTATTTGAAGAGCACTACAAAATGAGCCTGTTCCCGGTGTTTTACCCCAAAATCTTATTCATCCAAGTAAAGCTCATCTTAGCCGTCGAAGCTCTATGGCCTCCCAAGGAGGAGACATGCATCATCCGCATAGTTTTGCGGGATTCAATGGTGATTCTAATATTTTGATATTCTTTGAAAATATTTTCGAATGATTCAGCTCGATCTCGCGCTGGCAGTATGGCATCTCTTGACGGAATTGGTATGATCACTCCAACAATCCCCCACCAGGAAAGAAGTATGTCAGCTCAACCTATGTCATTAAGAAATGCAAGTGCGGTATGTTTATGAGTTTATATATTTTTATTTTTCTCTTTGCCATTATATGTATGTATTTCCATAATCTTTTTCACATCGATGTTGCTTAGTTCTAAAGCGTCTAGTGATCGATATGTACTTGCCCTGCCTCTTGTCCCGCCTCTCAGATGTTAGCTGCCGAATATTCTATGCGCAAACTCGGCACTATTGGCTTTTTCGGGAGGGGGAGGTTCCTTAAGCTTTTACGCTATTTTCTCCTTACTTTACTCGGCTGAGAAAAGTAGATGCTAAAGCTGTTTGCGAAAAATCCAATAATACTAACAAAAACTTCAAAAAAAGTTGTAAATACCGATAAATTACAAGTTTTAAGTCTGCTACACCCGTTCATGGTCCTCCTGTTGTTCCTCCACCACCCAAGACATCTATCCCAGCTGGCACTTGGCCTGTGAACTATCAGCTTTACGCAGCTCAGTTCGCAGCATGTGATTCAGACAATGATGAATTGGTTAATGGAATGGATGTTCGCCAAATTTTAATGGCCACAGGTTTTTAGGTTATCTTAAAGTTAAGCCAACATCCATTTTCAGGTCTACCTCAAGCTGCATTAGCTAAAGTTTGGGAGCTGGTTGATATTAAAAAAAATGGTACCCTAAATATAGAACAATTTGCTTTAGCGTATGTATAGAAATTGGAAATCCTTTTTAAAACGAAGTTTTCAGCATGCATCTAATCAACGGTTTAAAACAAGGAGAAGAATTGCCTAATTTCTTACCAGATTATCTTGTTCCGCCAACTTTCCGCAGTCTAAATTTAACGGTATTATTAGCAAATAAGTAACAATTATATAAATGGTATTCTTAGGAGACCCCTGATGCTAATATTCCACCATCTGTCAGTAATATTTCTTTGGGTACAGCAGCTCAAAGCGATAATCCTGAAATAAGACAATTAGCTGATGATATGGAAAACTTGCTTAAGGAGAAGAGGTTGTATATTTTCATGTACCCTCAATTATTTATTATGTTTAGTCAAGCTGAGGAGCAAGTAGCACAGTTAGAAGCTGATATGACAGTAAAAAATAGTGCCATTAAAAATCTTCAGGTGATTCTTGTATTTTTTAAATTCTTATTACATCTTGTTAAAGATTGAATTGCAAACTCTCGAGAGTACTGTAAAGCAATTGGAACGTCAGAAAGGAGAAGCCGGTAGACGGCTTGCTGATTTAGATGAGCAAATTAGACAGTTAGAAACAGCTGGAGCTGCCCAGTCTAACAAAGGCTCTGAAACCGCTTCTCGATTAGAACAACTTAAATCTGATGCTGCCGAAGGCGTTGCTAGTGCAGAGGTTTTTATTTTTTCATATAGTTTGATATCTTTATTTTCAGAGGGATCAAGCTGCTATTATGGAAGCTAAGAACGAGCTAACGCAGTATGAAACAGAAGGAAGAAGCTTATCTTCCCAAATAGCAACTGATCAGCGTGCCATGGAACAAGCAGTTGACCAATTCACTAAGGTTTCTTTTCACCTTTTAAAAAAAATTTAAATCTTTAATTTTAGATGGAACGTGATTATGATCGCGATAGTAAGCAAGTCGAATTACTAACTCAAGAAATCGAAAAAGTGAATTTCCTTGTTAATGAGATGCAAGTAAGTATTTCCCCAATACTATAACATACGTTTGAAATTAACTCTTTAAGACTGTACTAGATTCTCCCGATGCTGCAGAATTGATGAGAACTAAAATGCACCTTCTTTCTGTTGTCGAAAAACCTGAACTAGTACGTTCTGCTTCCTATTGTCTGTATTGAATTAACTGTTTTTAGTTTAACGATTCCCCAACAACTGCCTCAACATCCATGAATAATGGTTTCCAACAGCCTCCTGATCCATTTGCTGGTCATCAAAGTGGTATGCTTTTTTTAATTGAACCTATTTTTTACATTTTTTGATTTTCAGGTCTTGCCAATGTGGATCCATTCTCTCAGCATGATCCATTTGCCTCTTCTACCGGTACAAATGCTTTCGGTGGTTTCCCTAATGATCCTTTCATTTCTCAAAATGGTTTTGCACCTCAGCAACAGGTATTGTTTAAATTTTATTACTTATGTGATTGTTTAAAAAACTCAGAATAACAATGTTGCTAAAGCTACACCTCCTCCCCGTCCAGCACCACCAAAAGCTCGCCAAACCCCTGTTAACGATGATCCCTTTTCTAATGTGTAAGTTTTTTTTAAAAATAAATAATGATAATAATTTTTTCAAGAGACCCGTTTGCTGGCCAAACAACTAACCAAAATGCAGCCGGAGGTTTCGCTGATTTTGCTAACTTCGGTGCATTCAACTGATCTTCTGAATTTCTAGTTCATAAAGCCATGATAATGTAGCTCATTAATCCACTAAATATTCACCAGTGCTTAATATGTTTTAGTGTTAGTATACCCATCCCCGACATTTCTGTTCACATTCCTAGAGAAGAGCATACTTGTATTCATATTTTTTTCAGAAAACGGATATATGTCCGTGCAATAATCTACGATACAGTTCTTATTTATTTGAAATCTAGTTCATTTTTATAGATTCTTTTTAATAAATATTAGACTTTCTCAAAAGTTTACTCACTTCTTTCATTGGTAATAGCAGTTTATGAAAACTAGAAAAAGCAATTTTTGAATAATTTTTAAAAAGAATTTACAATATGTAAATCATTAACCATCAAGTTGTCCTGTCAGCTGTTAATAATATTAAAGGTATAAGCGTTCGAAATTGAACGAATTTGTTTTTTCTTACTTGACCAAATTGAAGAATCTATGGAAATAAATAATAGTTTAATCTGCTTAGCCTTTGTCATAAGAATAACATCTCGCCAGTTACTAAATATATGATAAAATAAAACAATGTAAGTTACTCTAAGCCTATAAGGGAGAATCACCATGAAACATATTGCTGGTGATAAACGATATGTCATATTAAAAAACTATAAGATAAAATCTGTCAATAGAAGTGTTTCAGCTTTCCCAAAATACTTTATATAACAAAATACAATTATTTGTATGATACTTCAGGACCCTTTTAGAAAAGAATGAACAATATAACAATATAACAATATATAACTTGGTCTCCTTAAATTAATATGTGATAACTTATCTGTATACATTAAAATTTATTTCGAATTTAAATTTTTATAAAGTTGAATTGAATAGAATTACGAATGATAACTTATCTGTAGTTTATTAGACAAATTGTTTAAACTTTGACTTAAATATTAAAGAATTGAAAATGCTTCGGTTTTTATCTTTCAAAGCTCCACCCAAAAACAGCAAGTAAATTTGTATAAAAAGAGAGATCGTAAGATTTCCCTGATAATCAAAGGACAATGCAAAATTCACTTCTGATCATTTTGCTTATTGGTGTTGCTGTAGCGGTATGGCCATATATACATATATTCATTTATTATTTATTTTAGAAAAATTATAAACATGCCATAGATATTTCAACCAAAATTACTTCCACCCAAGCAAACTGTTTGAAAAATGAGAAGATTGACGGGATCATCATTAGGTACTTCAAGAGAACAAAAAATTTCATAAATATTTTTATATTAAGAGCCTTCACTGCATTAGGTGGTGGAACATTTGATTTTAATGCTTGTGATAGTTATAGGACCGCCATTGAAGGTAGTGTTTGTTTTATTTGACGAGCAATCGGGCTTCATTAACTGATAGAGAAACTTTTAAATTCTCGTACTCAGTATGTTTCAGCTGGTCTTGATGTAATGATTTACGTGGTGCCCTATGTATCCAAAGATAATGCAAACGGTGATGAACAGTTTAAAGCTTTAAGTAAATCTTTAAAGGCAGACAACTGTGGTATGAAAGATGAAAAATTCATTTGGCTTCAAGTATATAAATATATGAATTGATATTTACTTCATTTTTCATATTGTACAGGTTGTCAACGCCACTAATTGGGTAACGAGTGATCCCAATATGAATATAGCATTCATTAAAAGTTTTGTCGGAGCCGCCGAGGCAGAAGTGAGTTTTTAAAATCTCTACTCTGTATATTTTTATATTTTATAAAGGGCTATGAAGTCGGTATCTTTACTAATATGGTCGATTGGAAATTGATTACTTTAGACAGTGACCAAAATTGCATAAGTGACAGTGGGAAAGATCATAAGTTATGGTATTGCTTATTCTAATTTTATCCAAATGATTATTGTTCCTAGGTATTCAACAACCGGGGGTGAAAACTTCTCGGATTTCGCAGAATTCAATGGATGGAATATCAGTTTGGTTGATGCTAAAATGTATTCTCAAAATGTCAACCATTACTGTAAAGTACAATGTAACTTAGATATATACAATAGAGCATTCGAATAGATTAGTGAATGAACAACTTGTCTATTAAAATACAATTTTGGTTTATCAGCAATAAATATAAAACTTTTAAAGCAGAAATATCTAATCAACCTGTAAGAATAATGAATGTGACATCATCATTAAATACATTGACCAAAACGACAAATGATAACTTATCTGTAATATATTACACATTAAAATTTATTTCGAATTTAAATTTTTATAAAGTTGAATTGAATAGAATTACGAATGATAACTTATCTGTAGTTTATTAGACAAATTGTTTAAACTTTGACTCAAATATTAAAGAATTGAAAATGCTTCGGTTTTTATCTTTCAAAGCTCCACCCAAAAACAGCAAGTAAATTTGTATAAAAAGAGAGATCGCAAGATTTCCCTGATAATCAAAGGACAATGCAAAATTCACTTCTGATCATTTTGCTTATTGGTGTTGCTGTAGCGGTATGGCCATATATACATATATTCATTTATTATTTAATATTTCAGAGGGGATACAAAAAAGCCATAGAAGTTACCGATCCAATTACTTCAGAACAAGCAGGGTGTTTGAAATCTGAGAAGATTGACGGCGTCTTCATTAGGTACTTCAAGAAAACAAAACATTTCATAAATATTTTTATATTAAGAGCTTGGACTTTAGAAGCAGAAGGAGCATATGATGTCAACGCTTGTGGCAATTATAAAGTATGCGATGCAGGTAATACTTGCTTAGTTACAAGAGCAACCACATTTCAAATGCTAACACAAAAAAATTTTTAATTTGAATATGCAATAAGTATCTTGCAGCTGCACTTGATCCTATGCTTTACTTGCAAGCTAGCTCAACTGGAATGATGAAAGGAGCAGAAGTATTTAGCGATTTTTATAAAAGATTGACCGGTAAATCTTGTAGGTTACAGGATGTGAAGTTTGTTTGGCTTTGGGTATACCATTTGTTCATATTTTTAAACTTAATCATATTTCATAGGTTACACAACCAACGCAATGGAATATGCGTAGTCCTGGTGAGAATACTGATTTCATTAAAAGCTTTATTACTGAAGCTACTAAATGCGTAGGATATCAATTTTTAACATCAACATCTATTTTATTTAGCACTTTAAAGTTGGTATTCTAACCAACCCTGATGATTGGGCTTTAATTGCAGAGGGAAAAGATTACAACGGAACAGTCAGTAACAACGATCAAGAAATACCTTTATGGTAATGTTATTTGAACGCTTATTTTCCACGATTATTTAATTTTCATAGGCTTCATTCTTCCAAAATGTTTAACCCGTCCTTCGACGACTTCAAGCCCTTTGGTGGGTGGGTAGCCGATGATATCGATGCTATAAGAAGCAGTACACAAGAATATATATGCAGAATAACAACTCATAGGACTGAATACCTAAAAGAATACGAACTGGCAGAAAACAAGCATGTTTGACCATTGATTTCAATTATTCTATAAAACCGTATAAGCAATAAGCAATAAATTTTATTATGATTAGATTTTACTGTTTATGAACAGATATCCTTTGTTCCAAATTCTCTGTTTAAATAATAAGTTTCAACACATTCTACTAGATTATATTTCCTTTTTGCATTTACAGTCAGATGAACCCACCACACCAGTTGAATTAGATTCACCAAATCGCGCAGGAGGTTTGTTGCACATGATCATGGTCATCAGCTGAGTGTTGAGCACAGCTGAAAACCCAGGATGAACTTGAGCAAAATATAAAATATTACCTATTTCATTTTTTGTTTCTTTTGAAAACCCTTTAATACATTCGCGAGTCAGATTATATAATCTATCACACCTCTCAGATAATTCTTTCTAAAAATGTCTCAAATGAGGACAAGTAATCAAGAAAATATAAATATCAATTCAGAACAAAAACACACCTGATAAGGCCATGCTATCATGAGCGCTGCAACCGCGCCGTTTTGGAAAATTTTAGAAATCCTAGTCTCCCGAATTTCCTGACAAACTATACGGCAAGCCTCAGAAAATTCGTCGGTACAGTACATGGCATCAGTCTGGTAATGATTTTGTTTTTGTATAATATTAAAGCTTTTGTACCTTTTCTTGTTCTTCTTCTAAATTTTTTCTCGTACAACAAAGAGCGTGAGGAGAAAAAAATTGAGCAAATCTACGACAACATAGATACAACTCCTCTTCCTCTTTAGGCAAAGGCCCAGCAGTTAAAAATTCATTCCAAGAAAGCACAGAGGAAGCGAACTAAATATGGTTGCACAATTCAATATGCTGAGTAATTAAAGAAACCTCCGAATCATTACAACTAAGATTGCATTTGATGCCAAACATGACTAGAGGTCTCGAATCTTCTTCTAGTTTTAGCATAATGAATCCTTCAAATAGAACTCTCAATATTTTTTAGGACAAATACATTCGAAGATCAACGACCTACACCAAATTTAAATATAAACCTCGTGATTTTTTTGTTGAATTATCTACAGAGCACATAGCCTTTTGAAGTAGCTGTAACGGAACCCAATGTGGAGGGTATTTAAATCTAGCTACGTCCATAATTAAAACGCTGTCAGAGTTTGAATGATAAGCTCCTAGTGGAGAAAAATGTCCTAAATTTCATGCTTTATTAGAGAATCGTACTAAATTATGTTTACCAGAGCCTGTTTGACCCAATATGGACCTATCATAAGCTGCTACCAAAGCTGATGATTCACCACGTACACTCTCTAACACATTTCTCCGTAAACGGGATAAAAAATCTAAAAACGTCATAAATTTATGTTTGTCCACAACATAGGTGTATATCAGCTAGCAGGACAATACTTTATACCTTCGTTATCTTCAGCGTGATGAGCAGTACTTCGAAGTCGGTTACAAACAGCTAGGCAATTAAATTGTATCAGGTTAATGCCAGTTCTATAATTTCATATACTACATATATGAGCTCATTTGGCTTACTTCTTAACATTCTCCAAAGGCACACAGCAATCTAGCATTGTTTCATGATACCAACGCCATGGTGCTTTCCAAACACGCTTTGGATCAACTTCAAGAGCATTCAGAACCATAACTATGACATTTTCATTGAATTCATATTATGTTAAAAGTAGAAGAAGAAAAAATTGTGTCTAGCTTGTTAAATTATCAAACCCCTGTTGAAAACAGAAAAACTACCGTTCATAAACAAAGGAAAATGAAAAGGAAAATGAGGAAGTTAGTTTAACAAAAGTAATTATCATAAAACCTTGTTCAATATTAATAAAACTGATTCATTTTTATTAAGGTTAAGAAAATAAGTTATAAACCTAGAGTACTGAGTCCACAATAGGCTGGTTCATCCTGAGTTTTAAATTGTGCAGCCAGTTTGAAGTATACTTCAGCATTTCCTATAATTGGAAAATAAATACACAGACATATTGCTTAAATAAGATACCCTCTGCTAAGGATTCTTTAAAAAGTTGTTTTCCAGCTTCCGAAGAAAAATCAATGCAGGTATCTGGTAGAGCCCTTCGATAAAAGTTTTTGGCAGTTACAGACATGGAGTGATGTGGTGAAACATTCAAACTCCAAAGATATGAAAACTAAACCTGTTTGATTAGTGACAAATTCTTTGCTTTCATAACGTCATGCTAAATACAACTTCAAAAATCAGAAAATTGTGTGAGTTGTGAAAATCAAGAGAAGTTACTACGTGAATTTTTCTACTTTCGAATTGGAAATGATTCAAAAAGCAATTAACTGTAGTTTGACATAATTTGTAATTCTATGGCAAAAGTTCAGTGCCCTAATTCTTTTTTTGATTTTAACCTTTGATTTAAACTTTCAAATTAGACAAACTTTGTTTAAGCATCATTAACGACACGTGCGTATGGTTTAAAGGACCAAATAGTAAGAATTAACTTTTATTACAAATAAATATCACATTTGGAATGCTATGATGGAACTGATGTAGCAGGAAAAGAGTCCCTATGAAAAGTGATCTGAGATATGCACTCGTACTTTAAATCGCAGTAGTAAAAATTCGTTAAAGAAGATAAAATGATTTCATATTCTGTATAAAACGTGGCAGGACTAAGTTGGAAAAAGACTTTCAATATTGTTCAACACATTCAGAAAACCGTGACAAAATTATTCAATTAGTTACTTAAAATATATGAACAATGATCTCTGAAACACCACCGATCATAGTTATTCCCCACTTCCACCAGCCAACCGCAGAGTCAGGACTTTTGCGACGAGTAGCAATAACTTGACGTAACTGCTTGATAGTATCGGAGTCTTGATGTTGACCTAAAAATAATATTTTAATGCTATACGAATAAAACAGCTACCATGAGCATGATGACTAGCGACAGCTATTTCAAGATTGTGGGTAACACTGGGATCTTCAAGGACAGGCTCATTCTGAGAACACAAATACATTATTAAGGCAATTTTTGTATGTTTAGGCAAACCTTTTCCAACAAAATCCAAAATCTACGAACTTCTGGTTTTTCCGCTCCGTAAGTTAGAAATACGAAATAGGTTGTTCTTCTACCAAATTCATCCAAATCTTAAACGCATTTATTGATAAAAATATGGTGTCATGTATGTTACCTATATCAGTAAATGACCATTTTGAAAAAGTATATCCATTTAAAGGTGTTACATGTAAAGACATTTTATCATATCCACCACGAAGCTATAAATAAGCAATCATAATTGGATGCATGATAGAAAACTGAACAAATAGACTAACCTCAAAAGATACATTCAACTTATTATTTCCTACTAAAACTCTGTCAATCAGCTTTAGTTGTATAGGATAAGGTATATTTGCGGGAGAAGGAACAGGAACCCAGAGAGATTTGCTGAATTGTTTTACCATTAATGTTTTTAAAACTGCAAAAATACCTTGGAGGGAAAAGCTCATGAATTGCAGTGTAGTACGGTAATCGACAATACTCATCTTCAATTCCAGTACAGTTTGGAACAGTGCTTCCTTGTAAAAATGAATGAGATGGTAAATCAGCAGTATTTCTTTAAAAAAAGATATATTTAGATGAAGAACCACTATGTTTTATTACCTATAATCCAAGCTTTGGACAAACAAAGAATTGTCTTTCTGAACAACATTTCCTTCAAAATCGTAAACAGTTCGGTTCGTATGCTAAATAATCAGTTTTCAAATTATTTTTATTTATATTAAAATTTACCAGAGCAATGATTCGACGCAAACGTGGATGCTCATGAGAGTATTCGTATGCGACTCCCAAGCGTGTAGTGAAGAGAAGTGCTACAAAAAGTAAGAACATGGCAATACAGGCTTTTATAACATAGTTCATTCTACGAGATACATAGAACAAATTATTCTGAAAAAAGACATCTGAGTTAGTTTTGTAGAATGCAAAAAAACAAACCACGAAAAGAATTAAGCTGGATGCAATTACTAATCCGATAGGTCCCATGACAAACTCTGGATTTACAGCATCTCCGAGACGGCCCATAACGGGTACAAAGAAATCAACACATTGACTGATCGCATATACAGCAAAAACAATAACAGGAATGAAACATGTAAGTTGGCAATACAAAAGTACTCGTGGAGTTACTCCTGAACGGATGTGTTAGGTAATACTTATATAACATTAACTTACTTCTGATGATTCCCAAAGAACCAAGTAGAAAAATTAATGGATCTTTCAAAAATGGGAATAAGAGATAATTAAATACGAAGAAAGACGAGGCAAGATTAAAGAAGGTCATCAGGAACAGAATTATGGCAAAAGAAACCAAGATACTGTCGTACTGTGTCATCTCAGCGTTGAGCATCTGTTTTTAGTTAAAGTTGCTTGGAATATCAAAATGAACTCAATACTCACCTTGTTATTGTCTGCAAAATATGAATGAGCAATCATTCCAGCAATCAAGAGTGGAAACACATAAAGCAATCCAACTAGCTCAGGCATTTTGTACCTAAAAACACAATAAAAAGTTAACAAAGTGTGTAAAAAAGCATACCAACACATGACGAGATCTAAAGCAGTAACAGCAAAGACAATGACAAGCATAGTTATGACCATAGCCACAAGAGCAACAGCATGATGATAAAAGGCCCGAGTCAAATCTTGAAACGAATAATGGCCACGAGTAATGCGATACATTATCAAGAAGACAACAAGCAAGCACCCTCCATAATTCAGGAATTGACCTACACCAATACTTATGAAAAAGCTGCAGAATGTATCAAGAACATACCTGTAGTAACCGAGTAGTAGACGGTAAATAGACCCACTACATCATAGAAAACCCATTTATTAGCTTCATCGAAAGTAGCAGGTTGAGATAGGTATGGACTTTTCAAAATAGCTTTAACAACAGCTAACACATTATCACCAGCTCTGAAATTATTACAGTCTTGATATTTGGAATGCATTTTCAAACCGTTGAATAGCTCCAGCTTCAATTCTCCATTCTTCATCGAATTCTGTGTGATACACCCAGCCGTTTTTGGTGTAAGCTACATCGAGACCTGAGATTCTTCCGTAATCGCGGAAAATGCGGAAATCGGTATCAGATGGAATAATTCCAGATTGAAAAATCTCTTGAGCTAGCACACTGCAGAATGGATGGGGAGCAGATTCCAAATAAGTTTGCAATAACCAAGAATTTCCGGGTCCAGCCTGGAAAAAATATAAATTACTCGAGAATTTGACAATCAATTCAAACCTGGAAAAGAATTTCACGCCCTCCAGAACCAGTTCCTTCGAGATTGAGGAAAGCACGAATAGTATGACGCCAAGGGTGTTGTTCAATGAAGCCATGAGCACCTTGCAAGAAGTTCTCTTCAGCTAAATATATTAACAAAATAAAAAATGTCTTTAAAAATTTAGAATTCACCTCCATTAAAAAGAAATACTATGTCATGCTCTAATTCTTCTTTGGAATGTGAAAAAACGCGGAGTACATCCATCATAATAGCACAAGAAACCTTAACAGAAACATAATAGCATTTTTATTATACTTATTCTATTATAACGTACCGCATCATCAGTGGCTCCGGGTGTATCTGGCATGGTATCATAATGACAATTAAGCATAAAAGCATGATCCGCAGGTTTCTTAGGTCCTATTCTCACAACTAAAAATTAATTTATGTATATTAGGGATAAATAGCTCAGTGGTACCAATATTTGTCACTTTGTGATAGCATAAAGTGAAACTACTTAGAAATTTGAGATCAAAGCACCCGTTTGGTCTTTGGACATCTAGTTCAAATCTGTTAACATCAGTTTTCTCAAAAACAGTATTGATCTTTTGTAAGCTAGATTTAACGATGTTAAACGCTTTGACCTTGAAAATTAGAATATATAACAGTGAAATAGTTTGAGCTTCTCACCTCCAGAGCGTCTGATCCACTTGGTCGCGGCCCAAGACCAGCTAAACTTTTCAGAAAAACACGAGCTCTAGTCTCACTGAATTCTTGGAAGTTACTAGATTCAATTACATCAGGCATTTTTCTGAATTCAAAACTGTTATATTAACTAATCATCGAGATAAACCTATGTAAGTATACTACACCACCATAAATAAGGCCGAAACATACTAAAAGCAATAACCAATGCCTAAATCCGAGAGCTTCCTGAAGAAACAATGATTTAATTGGTTTTCTGAATAATCGTACCACTGTTCGTTTGGTCTTACTATCGTTAAGCTCGTAATAAGGAACATCAGATTGATGCTCCGGAGCAGGAACATTCCTGCGCCTAACTTCCATGGCAACCCTATTCATAAACACATAGATGGAAATTAGAAGACAAATAAAGATATAAGTAATGTAAAACAGAAACAAAACAGAACTAAATGAATCAAACTTTCTTTAATGCATGGTAATTACACACAACCACGAATTTTTCTCACAGTAAAGCTTAAAATTTTCAATTTTTTGAAAGTGGCGCCTTTTTAAGTAATTTATATAAAAATAAGGAGAATATAGTATAAACCCAGATAAATAAGTTAAAAACATTAAATTTAGCGGTACAACATAACTGGATTGGAACGTTCGCAAATGGCATCATCTTCACCGACGATCGCGCCTGAAAAAATATATGATTCAACAGACATATTGCTAGCCAAACTGCAAGAGTGGCTCACAAATAAACATTGATAAGATTTCGACGACAGTAATATGAACATAAAATAGTGTTTCTAATTTTCTAGATTACAACAAACAAGAAGATAAGAGCAATTAAACCAACCTATCACGTTCTCTGTCACGGTCACGATCACGTTCTCTGTCTCGATTTCCACCACGATAACTTCGGTCATCATATCTTCTGTTACGTTCCCTTTCCCTATCACGTGAACGTGAACGACTGAAAAAAAAATGAGTCAAATTGTTTATCGAAATGCTACTGATTAACCTTCGCCGGCGATTTCCTCTCTCGTCATCTCTTGAATGCCTACGCGGTGGACTACGTCTGAACTGTCTGAAAATATTCAAATATTTTTTTTAATTTATTTGAAAAATGTTCACCTTCGATCAGCAAATCTGGATGCTGGGAGAGGAAGGCAATCACCTACTTGTTCCCGTCTCTTCATTTTTCTGTCTTCTATTGTTTCCTGAAAACATTTAATTATCATAGTTTAACGGATATCACATTTGTAAAGACAACATAACAGACAAGTTGAAATTTCAGCGCTTGATAACACAACCGTCGACTTAAAAGGTAATGTATGAAACATAGTCATATTATCGCTAAAGAGTTTCGCTCTATTTTCAAAACTGAAAACCGCGACCGAAACAAAAACCCACGTAAACAAACGGAAAACATGTCAGCATTGGCTAAGATGCAGTAACGCTTGTGACCTAAAGTGGCCGAACCATTTTATCAAGAATTTGTAATAGTTTTCACGTTTCAGCTTGAATCAGCTTAGTACGATCTTTCAAGGTTAATATTAATAAATACCTTCATCTGATTATATTTTTCCCGGACATCAAGCATCCCTAAATGCATTTTCCCATTGTAGTGATCAGCAATACGTGATTCATGATCCATTATATTTAATTGAGCACCGCATTCCTCACAGACTCTTAGCCTCGATGCGTTTCCAGGACCTGCTGGCCTAACTTCTGTTTGTGCCTTAATCAATTTTATATTAATATTAATATAAAAGTAAACAAAAAAATTTATATTTTGGTGTTATTTCAGCGCATTGTGAAAGCGGGTCGTTACGCAGTTACAAAAATAAACTTCTATTTCTACATAATTCTATCTTTTGAGAATACTTACCTCAAGTTCTGATTTTCGTTGCCTCAACTCTTCGACAGCTTTTGATAATTTTATGGATTCTTCAACTTTACCCATGTTTCCTAAAGCCTCCATTTCTTCAACAGCTTTGCTGATTTTTGTGTCAAGCTCGTCAATTTTTTGTGTCTGCAAAATTTTCCTTTAAAAATTTTAAGAGTCGGTGAAAGATATACCTTCATTTGTTCAGCTGTATCATTTTGATCTCGTGTTTCTCTATCCAATTTTTGTTTTATTCGTGCAATTTCACCATCTACTACTTTCACTGCATGTTCCAAAGATTCAAACGCCTAAAGATAAGTCTTATCATGATTACTCTTCAAACCACTTACATCAACATCAAAAAAATGATCCTTCTTTTCCTGAGCTTTCATATAATCAGCTTTATGGGCAGGCTCATGTACACGATAACAATTTAAGAGCCCCTATATAGATAAAAATTATTTTGCACGGGAAACAATACAAGTTCACCTGTAATCTGCTGTCCGGAACTAGATCATACGGACAGGCTCCCACTAAGTACGCCCGACAAACAGAAGGATGATTATATGCAATTAAATCTCGCCCATCCTCATCATCTTTCTGGGAGCCCATTAGTTGGGCAATCATATCTCGCATGGCTTCAGTCATGCTTGCTAAAAAATTAAGAATAATAAGCATACAAAAAAGAAACAAAAAGTAATAGTCCGAATAAAACGATAAAATATATCAAACAAATAATCTAAAAATTTATTTTACCAGTCTCATATATAATATATACATTAAAAACTAATTAAATAGAGCTCTATTGTTTTCCACTTGAGGTGGAACCTCCTTTAACGGCTTTGTTTTCAAGCATTTTTTTTCGCAATAGTCTTCCGTATTGAGTTCCCAAGAAAGCTAATATGAAGAGACCAAGCAAAAGCTCAACAACTCTAAAACTCTGATATGTCAAATAGAAAAAAAAATAACCCGAACTTCATAGTGGTCAATCCTTGGTATAAATCAATTTTTACTCCATTGCTCAAGGAAATTCCAATTAATGCTTCTTCTTTCCTAACATCAGCCCAAAACTGTTGGGCATTTTGAGAATAAGATACAACAACCACCTTGTCGGTAACCTACAAAACAAATATTTGGAATCTGAGTCTAAAACTGCGAACAAACCGCCTTTCCATCAATTATAGCTCCATCGTGCAAGAATGCAATGGCACGTTGCTGCGCAGGGCAAAAAACAATATTACGAACCTAAAAAAAAATATATATATACATATATCAAAACTTTAGAAAAATTCTCTACCTCTCCAGTTTTTAAGTAACGGTTAACAAAGGATTGAAAATCAATGCCTTGTCTGAAGGCATGAGAATGTCAATGCGGAATAAATTAAAATAGAAACCTATTGAAATGTTCCGGCTGGACGCCATCTGGAATTCCACTTCCATCTTTGAAAGTATTAGCTAATATAAGAAAAGATGAGACAAAAGATAAGCCTGCTACAGCTAGTACATAAAGACGTAGTTTCTTAACTAAAGAACTCAAGCTTCAATAATCTTTAGAAAAATTAATACCTGTAGCGGGATCAAGTTTTTTTTGCTGATGATTCTCGTTTCCCGCAGAATCAGAAGTTTCTTTTTTATCTCCGTCTTGTTTATTCTCCTCTTCCTTGTCGGTTTGATTACGATTGTTGCCATGATCAGCACCAGGCGCACGGGTACGAATATAACGATATCCTGTACGCTATATAGCTCAGACGATATTTCATATTAAGAATCCTGGTTACCGTTCAAGGAAGTATTGGATGATAAAGAGGGTGTAATGGCAGTACGCACGCACAACGCCGAGGTAGAACTGAATGATTGTGACGCTACTTTTGTTGCGTACATACGTGTTAGATAATGCAAATTGTTCAGCTTGTCAATTTTTAGAAGTAATCTCATTCTAAAAATTTTAAATTTTATAAATTTTGTAACTATTCGATACAATAAGCTTTAAAAAAAAACAAATAAAATATATGTTATATTTGAAAGCTGTGACCATAACGCAGTTGTGTTGTAAACAGCGTGCAGATGGTTAGGCTACGATTTAAATTACCTTGAAAATTTATGCGTTTTATATACTGAGCTATACGGGAAAGAAAATTGGGTGAATCATTCATAGTAATATGACAAAGTTATGCTATTGGAAGTTTTCCATCACATTTGAATCTGATAAGATCTTAATTCTTGGAAATATTGAAAATTTCAAAATGCATATCGTTTCCATGGCAACAAGATTTACAACATCGACTTAACAGTGAAAGCTAGTTTCCCATATTACAAATTGAACAATGGTAAGCTTTTTCATTGAAAAATGATTCAAATAATTTTACATCCAGCTCTTATCTCGTCTTCGACCCTCCAAAAAGAAGAGTAATGAAACCGTTGAGCAACGCGTTACCAGACAGCCACGTTTACCGGAGCTTGATGAATATCTTCATAAAAGAGATTATGCCGGAGCTATATCTATGCTTGAGGTAAATTATCTGTTGTTAATTTTCTATATCACTCATTATGATTTATAGTTCAAAGAAAAAAATGGGAACAGAGATGAGAGCACAGAACTTTGGTTAGGGCACTGTTATTTCCGAGCTGGAGAGTTCAAAAAAGCATGCGAGGCATGTATTCTAGATTATTGACTATGTTATTTTTTATTATCCAGGTTTATGAAAGAATGCTAAAGAATGAAAATTGCCCGGCTGATGTCAATGTATACCTTGGGTGTTGCTTTCTTTTTCTTGGACTTTATAAAGAAGGAAAGGATATTGCTGAAAAAAGTATGCGAAGTAACCTTTTGAATTTACCAAATTCTTGTGACAGGTTCACGAAGCCCTCTACAAAATAGATTGATGTTTCATGTGTCACATAAGCTTGGCGATGAAAAAAAGCTTATGTTCCATCATCAACAGCTTGGGGTATGTACCTGTTGAAAGATACTCGAATCGCTTATTTTCTAGGAAGTTCTCGAAGATCAACTGTCTTTAGCATCCATACATTACATGCGGCAGCATTATGCGGAAGCAATCGAAATTTACAAAAGTATATTAACTCAAAATACGTAGGATCTATTTTATTAATTTAAATTTCCAACTAAATATTTAAGGAATATGATAGCAGTAAATGTATATATGGCTATGTGTTATTATAAAATGGACTATTATGATGTTGCTATGGTTCGTGTAAACGGGAACTTATTCGGAGACAGAACTTTTTTCAGGAAATGCTTGCCGTGTATTTGAAATCTTTTCCTGACAGCCCGGCTGCTTTGAATCTGAAAGCTTGTATAACATACAAAACATACTTAGGAAAGGCAGCCTTGGTAAATTTATGTATGCTCATGAATCTCTAAGAAATATGTTTCTAAGGCTGAAGTCGATCAAATTCAAAAAGGGACCTTGTATCCCGCTATTAAGGAATTGCTAGCCCATAATATGGTTGTCTTTAAAGAAGGGGATGGTGCTCTACAAGTCTTTCCGGGAATGGTCAATGATTTGCCTGAAGCTAGGTTAAATCTTATTATTTACAATTTGAGAATAGGTGAGAGAAAAATTAATCTATAAAAATTAATATTAAACTTGTTAAGAAGATATAAGCACTGCTCTAAGTCTCTCTCAAGAATTGGAACCACTTCGACCTCTAGAATTTTTGATTAAAGCAATTGTCTTCACATTCTGGGGAAATAGTAAGGAATCGGTATGAAATAACACTAATGTTTTGGGAATATTATGAATGAATTATTCAGAAAGATCATCTCAAAACAGCCGAGCAATTTTTCAAAATGGTTGGAGAGTCTCTTCTTGAAGCTGGTGAGTTCAATTATAACTCTGTTAATAAGCTTCCCGTTTATAATATTCAAAATGAAAAAATGGTGTTTTTTGTATGGTCTGCATTGTCGTGTTCAAATAAGTTCAGCATATTTATGTATCTTTTTAGACACTATTGTTGGCCGACAAGCGATGGCTTCGAGTTATTTCCTGCAACAAAAGTTTGATGATGTTAAAGTTTACCTTCATTCTGTCAAAGTAAATTTTCTAAGATTAAAATTTGACGTATTCTATCGTTTTAGGCTTATCATATGAATGATGATACATTTCATTGGAATTATGGCCAAGCTCTATTAATGTGTAGAAACTATAAAGAAGCTGAGGAAGAGCTACTGGCTGTCACAAGTGGTATCCGTGATGCAAGTCTCTACAAGTACTTCTTAGCTCGTGCTTGTAATGGTTAAATATAATATGGCATTTTATTTATTTTAATCTTAGTTATCATGAATGGAAAACCTCAATTTGCATGGGATTTATATACTAGAACTAGAGATAACAAAGTTTCTTTTACATTGTTAAGAATAATTGCTCATGATTGCTATAAGGTATAAAAGTAACAGAGAGCAAGTTTTGATAGTTTTTTTCAGGCAGAAGAGTTTTATTATGCTGCAAAAGGGTTCGATGGCTTAGAGAAAATAGATCCTTCCCCAGAACATTGGCAAGGAAAAATGTGCTCTGTGGCTGGTGTTTTTAAATTATTAATAGCTGGGAAAGCAAGCAAGTGAGCTTATTTATATGTTCGAATATTTGTATGAAAATGGTAAAAATTCAGTGAACAGATGTCAGAAGTGCTGATTTTTTTAGAACGAGGTGGTCAGCCTCAGTCTGATTCTCTCGCCAATACTATACGAGGATGGGCGAGAAGAAATCAAATCAATCTTTCATAATTATTATTTTCCATAAGTTTCTCACTTTTTAAAAGAATTAATAAAGTTTGTTCTCTATTCATTCCACACTAATTCTCGATAAACTATAATAATTTATATGGATGAAATCATAAACGGGCGAATCACTTGCCATTATAACCGGCTTCGGGAAGACCAATCGGCGAGAATAAAGATGGCGATCTTACTTTCCTCTCTTTGTTTTCCTCTCTGCGCTTTTTCTCAGAATCTCTTATCTTCTCGTGCGATTTTCCTATGTATAACATTCATATGTTTCTATTCATCATTCTATTCCTATTTATCATTTACCTGATCACTAAGACATCATGTGTTATATATCAAGCAAACGATGGAGAGATCGAGGAGAGAGCACGAATTTGCATAGTGGGAGATGAGGTGCTCGGCACATGTTATATCAAGATGAGGATAGGAAGATGGCCTATATCCGCGAGGAGTCAAGGACAATGGGATGACCGAGCCTATATAAGGCGAGGATCCCTCATACGGTAGGCCATTGCTGTCTCTACTCCCAGAGATCAGGATGGACGGAAAGGAAACCGAAATTCATAGGTACTTTATATTCATAACTTTCTTTTATAATATAATAATATTTAGACAAATGAAGCGCATTGCCTTCTCAGCTGTTGTCGTTTCAACAGCTGCCGTCATTGCTGCTGTCATTACCATGCCAATGCTCTACACTTATGTCCAGGCCCTCCAAAGCCAAGTTAACTCTGAGACTGAGTTCTGTAAATCTCGCTCTCGTGATCTTCTTGTTGCCATGTACCAACGTGCCCCAGTTGGACGTGCTAAGAGAGGATGGCTTTTCGGACAATGGGTTCCAGACAGTGGAGCCGGAGGTGGAGCTGATTATGGAGCTCCAGCTACTGAGCCCGGATATGCTCCAGCTCCTCCTCCAAGCAATGGATACGGACCAGTTGTCAACGCTGAACCAGCTCCACAATGCTGTACCTGCCAACAAGGTATATTAGTTGTTAGATATCCTTTTATTATTTATTTTTGTAAAATTATGCTTATAATTATTTTCTAGGACCTGCTGGACCTCCAGGACCACCAGGAGATGATGGTAACGACGGAAGAGACGGAGACCAAGGACATGACGGAAATAACGGTCGTGACGGAGGAGTCGCTCCATCTGACGGACTTCAATCCGAACCATGCATCATCTGCCCACCAGGACCACCAGGACCACCAGGAACTGCTGGAGCTAAGGGACCACAAGGACCCCGTGGATCCCCAGGATTGTCTGGAGTCGACGGACGTCGTGGAGAACCCGGTATGGTTGGACCAGCTGGACCACAGGGAGAGCCAGGAAACCAAGGACCAAAAGGAAAGAAGGGAGAGGACGGTCGTGTCATCAACGTTAACGGACCACCAGGACCTCCAGGACCTCCAGGACCACAGGGACGCAAGGGAGAGCGTGGACCAAAGGGCCGCGTTGGCTCTGTCATTCCTGGACCACAAGGACCCCAAGGAGACCAAGGAAAGAAGGGACGCAGTGGTCGCAAAGGAGAAGCCGGAAGACAAGGACCACTTGGATCCCGTGGAGCCAACGGAGATTGCTTCCACTGCCCAACTCCTCGTACTCCTCCTGGCTATTAAGCTTGGAAATAAAGACCATATTTGAGATCATGGTCATTAACTTATTAAGTGCAATAAATTATTTTGTTAATATTTTCTTTTCATTTCTTATAAGATCTACAACACAACCGTTTATAAATACTTCAAACACAAAAAGAATTAAAAGTTCGGTTTATCCAGTAGGGTTTCCTGATTGTTTTCGGATAACTGATTAGAATCGTTTTAATTGCCCTTGTTTTCTCCCAAATGATTTCTTTCCTAATCATTTCTTTTTCAAGCTGATATTTATAAAAAGTAGATATCGTAAGGAAAACGGTTTTCCTGTAATGAAAATCATAAGAATATCTGTCATTTTCGTCTGCAATAGGTAATAAGTATTCCAATTCAGGGTCAAAATAAGATAGAAAGATAAGATCGATGACTCGACCTTTCTCGTAATATATTAAGTTAGTATACCAAATTGATTTTTGATTAGACTACGATAGAGAAAGAATTAATGAATAAAACTATATTAACTTCATTACTAAGAGTGCAAAGAAGAGTTAAATACAACCGTTCATCTCAAATATAAATTTCAAAATAAAAGTATCATAAATTTTAAAATTCTTGAAGTTTTTTAATTACGTTCACAGGCTTCGAATGATTTTCAAAGTTATATTCATATAGTATATTCATAGAATTTAATTTACTTATCATATCTACCAAATATAAAGTTTTTCATATATATATATATCTTAGTTTGTTATGCTTGATAATCTGAATTGGTCACTTCTTTGTAATGTCTTTATGTCCAGCTTCACGTCTACACATACCAGAAAGCGAGTGTTTTGGGGAAAAAAAGAATTGATAATCTTAAAGACTAACTTAGAATAGAAGGAAGATAATATATGATCGAGTAATGAGAGCGGATCAGCGCAATGAATAAGATATGGGACAAATCAACGAGAGAACAGACAGCTATCCCTTGTTGTTTTCAATTTCAAGTCATTCGATGAAATAGATGATGGAAATACTTGAGAAAGCGGATATTCAATTAGCACATCACTGGATCTGCTTCTCCTCGTACTCGAAACCTAACTATCGAAGTAAACCATGACGGAGATGATGAGAAATATACCAGTTATCTCTCCGCCCACCAAATTCGCTTGATCCCGGCTGGCCGACTACATAAGGGACAGCTTGACATAGCGGCCCTTGTCTCCTCTCGTGTGCTCTACCAGTAGTCCACACGACTATGGATACATCCACGTCGTCGACGTCTTCGTCATCACAGATGAAGAAGGAGACGGAAGAGCAGCGTCAGATGCGCCGTGTCGCCTTCTTCGCTATTGTTATCTCTACCGCTGCTGTCATAGCTTGTATTGTCACATTACCCATGCTTTACAGCTATGTTCAGTCCTTCCAAAGTCATCTAATCGTCGAAACTGAATTCTGCAAGGTTTGTTTTTACCGTTTTTAATTGCAAATTTGAGTGGCCAAAATTTCTTACTCTTTACTCGAAAGTTTGGGTTAAATCAGGGTTGAAAATGTTCTTTTAACGTTGAAAATTGACGTGTTCTGATAACTGGGTCATTAACTGGACAGTTTTTCGTTTTGGGGTCTCCTACATCAGCTGATTATCTCCCTTTTTCAGAGCCGCGCCCGTGATATGTGGGTCGAGATGCAAGTCCTGCACAGATCTGGAGTTCCACGACTTCGCAGAGAAGCCCGTGGTTCTGGAACTTGGCTATTCGGCCAATTTGTTCCAGACGGCGGAGCTGGAGGCGGAGGAGCTTACGCTCAAGGTGCCGGAGGAGCTGGAGGAGCCGGTGGATACGATTCTCCAACTGGAGCCGGAGCTGGAAGCGGTGGATATGGACCAGTCGCCAACGCTGATGCTGGACCAACCTGCTGTCCATGCCAGCAAGGTAACCAACATTAAATAATTATTGGTTTCTAACTATTAATATTTAGGACCTGCTGGACCACCAGGACCACCAGGAGATGATGGACCACCAGGAAACGACGGACACCACGGAAGCCCAGGAACTCCAGGAAAAGAAGGATCTATTCTTTCTTCTGCTCTTCCTCCATCTGAGCCATGCGTTATTTGCCCAGCAGGACCACAAGGACCAGTTGGTCAACAAGGACCACCAGGACCATCAGGACCAAAGGGTAAACCAGCCGAGAGAGCCAAGGATGGCAAGCCTGGAGAGATGGGAATGATCGGACCCCCAGGACCACCAGGAGGTGTTGGAGACTCAGGACCACCAGGACCACCAGGACAGCCAGGACGCGTCGTTCAAGTAAGCTAGAAGCTGGGGAATGAGATATTCAAAACATTATTATAGGTTAACGGACCTGCTGGACCAGCTGGAGAGCGTGGACCAAAGGGACCAGTTGGACCAAAGGGATTGCCAGGAATTGACGGAAGCTCCGTCGGAGGAGAAACTGGACCAGGTGGAGATCAAGGACCACCAGGACCACCAGGAGCTCCAGGACCAAAGGGACCACAAGGACGTCAAGGACCTCAAGGTAAAAGCTTTCTCGTTCGCATACAAATACTAACTTTCTCAATAATTTCAGGAGAAGAAGGATCCTGTGACCATTGCCCAGAGCCACGTACTCCACCTGGTTATTAAGCCACATATGCACTTACTAAAATATTGGTGGACAAAAGCCTACCTGCTCAAACTTCGATGGGATGAATCATTCAGTCTCCCGTTGTTTAGCCATTTCTTCTTCACCCGCTGCTGACTGTACATAGATTGTTTTTTATACTGTATGACCACGACACAAGACACACGACTAATAATAAATTACATGGGTCAAATATACTTTTTACTTCTTTTATAAAACGAAAACACAGATAATAGTACGGATACATATTTACGAAATTGCACAAAAGATCATAAACTCTAGGTGATTTTCAGCCAAGTTTCAAATTAACCTATAGCCACTATGGCTAGCATTCCAAGACTTCTGAAAACGAAATTCCCATCAAACTTAAAAGGATTCATTTACACAAGAATTCCATTATATGGATTTTCTCTCGATTTCATAACTAAACTAACATTTTCGTCAACAAGAAATTAAAGAATTGGGTATACTTTCTTTCTCTCTATAGTTATCTGATAAGTAGATAACGACGAGTGATAAAGTTAAAAAGGATCATTCATTTAATGAAATTAGCTTGATAAATAGTATAATGTGCTAAGCTAGCATTATGATGTCTCCAATCATTCTTGATTACCCATTTTGAATAAAAATTGTGATCAACTGAAAAAGTATCCCATACTGATAATCAATAGCATAACACTTATTTTGCTGTTTTGTTTTAAATGAAACCAACAAATTTTGACAAGCCGAAGATAAAAACTGCAACAATTCATTGATTTGTTTGTCTTTTTCAAGAAAATGACAGCAATTTTCTGATAAATATGTTTTTAAGCTATGTCTTAATATATATTTTTTCTAAGTATCCAATATTATTGGCAAATAATTCGGTCGTAAAGAAATATTCCAAGGATTTAATTTCATGAAACGTTGTAATAAAGGCAAGACTCATTGTGTACATTAAAGATTTTTCCCAAAAAAGAAACCGTGTTATCACAGAATCTATGTTTTTGAAAAGGAAAATCGGAAGTTTACTTAACAATTCTGTTTTGTCATAAAACACGGAAGAATAACTCACATTGTAGCCGGAGGAACGAGCGGTACGGACACCGGCCAGAGGGGGGGGGGAAGCCATCCATCGATCTCCGCCCTCTGTCATCACATTTCCCCAGTTTCACTGTGTTTCTCCATTCCAACCGCCCTATTGAATCAGCAACCAAATTTATTACAAAATTACTCTAAAAACAAAGGAAAAAAAGCTGCATTATTCCACAATTTTAATATAATGAGCAGTAATATCGGCAAGGGTTAGTTTCAGTTGTTCATTTATTATACAGTTTTGTGAAGTTTGTTTCTTCTTTTAATATTTTAAATTTAATATCACGTAGTATTGTGATTGTTACGAACTTCTTGATTTTATTTTGAATCACAAAAGACAAACTTTTTAAAATATCATTATTCTATTTATTTGCAATATTTTTCATACTTATATTTTTTGGAGCATCGATTTAAACGCCAAGTCTATGTCTTTACACATGTTTTTCCACTTTTTCCTGTAAACAAGTTAGATCTTAGTGTTAAAAACGTTGTAACTGATGAATTTATTCCGTCTTCATATTCAAAATAAGGACAAACACTTTGAAAAATAGTCTCATGAGAGATATGTATACATTGTATTGATTGATCAACTTGCCTTTCGAAATAGCAAATATTCTATATTCTTTTTCCATTTTTTTTATTTACGATTTCTTCCGAATAGTTTTCTTTAATTCCATTCAATAATTTCTTGTTATTTGACTGATTTGAATATCATGATGAACGTTATGCTGCACACGTGGAATTAACGTGAACATCGGTAATTCATTAATTTCATTGAATGTTGCAGAGTTTTGCAGAGCGGTTGTTGTTTTTGATCTCACTTCATATTTCTTTTTCCTTGTCTTGTCCTCGCCCCCTAAAAGTACGTTTGTACAATATGTGATGTTTAACTATCGGAACATCGTGAAGGCTTTTCGTCATATGACCAAACTCAAGTTTACCTCGTTTTTATGCGAAAAACACGTAGTCAACTAATAGGAATTAACCAGACTATCTGAGAGTTGATCAAACAAATTCCGTTTCATCCTCATTGCACAGTTCGATCATTTAAACAGAAGTTTTATTACGATTTGAACAGAAAAAGCAAAAATCTCGCTTTAAACGTAAGAGGTTTCATTATGTCCGTACTTAATATACAAAGACAATGTCGAAAAAATCTGAGATTTTCTTCATTCTACAAAATAAATATTTATAATTTCCCAAATAGAGAAAAACTACAGATATTCATTAAAATGATCAAAATCTACATTTCTTAAAGTTTTGCTTGAATCAATACCGGGGAAGTAACGATGAATTCCGAGTGTTCTTGTCCGAAGACATCAGTCAAGTTCATAAAAACGAGTTGCCGATCTATATATATTCGGACAGCCACCTATGCATGTAAAAATTGGGTCTATGTTCTATCTGATGAATTAAATTTTATAAAAACAAGATAATACCGAAATTTGTTTAATAATGTTTATTAAAATTTATAAATTTCAAATGTTTTGTTTGAGAAAAATGTTGCATACACTTACAAACTTTGTGGGCGATAACAGTAATTAACCGGCATCATCACCACACCTATCCTTTCTTTGCATTAATTCATTCCCATAATTGCAAAAGCTGATAAGGCAAATTGCAATGACATTTTAACGATTTTGATATATTACTTGAAACAAAAGATATTTCACTTCAAATAAATTTTATGGACAAAGAGAAGAAATGATTTTTAAAATAAACAAAAACGAAAATTAAAATAATCATGTGCATATATTAAACTGTTTTTAGTACGAAGTATACGTATCTATGTTGAACCCGTTGAGGTAGAATTGGAAGAGGATGACGGAATTAAATGGACATCATTACAAACTGCTTTTCCAGGTTAATTTTAGAATGCCACTCTTCACAAAATTTGCTAATTATCTATTTTTAGGGTGCTCTGGCATGTACTTTCGTGATCGCGAGAAGGACTGTCGATCTTCCGTGAAATTCGACGGACAGAAGTTTAATCCTCCTGGTGGGGCATGGAACGATCGACAATATTTTGTTAACTTAAGTGAGTTTTGTAAGACTGTGCTCAAAACAATTTGAGTCAAAATTCCATCAAAGGGTGGCCAGTACGGTTCTTCATTTCGAGCAATCATATGATTTGATTATTGAATCTTCAGCTATAGTTTGAAAGACATTTTCTTGAGTTTTCTCAAATTATTTATTAAACAATAGATAATGTCAGCAATTTCGTTTTCCCCTTCTTTTACATGATAACGAAAAGTAATCTAAAATTAGATTGACGCACTCAGCTGAGAATTCATTATGATTTTTCAAAATCTCCGGGTGTCACAGATTGAGGGAGCAATATTAAACAGCTAAATAAAAAAATGTTATTGATTTATTTATATTCTACACTATTATTAAGTTTATATTAAGGCCAGCGATGCCACTCTTCAAATCTCAGCTCATATGAGTCTGCGACTAAAACGTTTGAAAAAAATGTTCAAGCTGTTCAACAGTTGATTGCCTCGACTATGGGTAGGGTTTGATGATTAATCATATTTTCTAACTTTTATATTATCAAAGGTGGTTCACGAAAAAAAGCACCAATCTCTCCCACTGGAAAGCATTCCGCAAGCTCAGCCTCAATCGTATCTAATTTAACCGTAACATCACAAGTACGACTCAGAATTCTGTTTCCAGTAATAATCCATTAACTTTTGAGGAACAAGAACGTTTGCTACAATCTGGCAACCAAGCACAACCCAGCATTCCTCTACAATCAGACATAGCAACCAAGGGAATGACACCATTGGAGCAGCAATTCGCTGACTTGGCAAAGATTTCAACGGGAAAGGATATTGTTATTGAGAATTTAAGAGATGAAATTAAGAAATTAAATGATAAAATGGAAGATTCACATAAGTAATAATTATCGCTAAGAGTTTATCTGATGAAAATCTTTAAGAAGTATTCGTGAACTTGATGTTCGTAGAAGTGAAGCAGAATCTAAAGTTTCCGCTTACGAGACCGAGTTGGCACTTTTGAGAAGCATGGCCAGCGGACAACAATCTATGAATGACAAGGTAAAATGGGATTATTTCTTGAAATAATTCGAGAAATTCTTATTATATAGGTTGAATTACTTACAAAGACTGTATCCGAAAAAGATCAAGTAATAATGGAAATGCGTCATACCTTCGAAAAAGAGAACGCTAAATGGAAAGCGGACAATCAAAAATTGGAAGAAAAGTATTCAAAATGCATATTATTAACATATATAAGCAAACATTAACATTTTAGAATTACAACGTTACGTCACGAATTGGATGCTAAATGCCTGGCATTAACAGAAACTTCAGAGAACTTGGAAGTAGCTCTGGCCTCCAAGACTATTTTGTCGGTAGAGATTGAACAACTTCGCCCATTAGCTGATGCTATTCAACTTGAGGCATTGCTTCACAAGTAAATCATTCTAATATTTTCATTTAGAACTTCGAAGAAGCAACAACTTACGTCCAATTAAAAAATGAATTAATGAACACTAAGCAAAAACTTGAACAAAGTGAAACGGAGAATAATGAGTTGAAGCAATCATTTGAAGCTTCTTCAACTACGGAAAGATCCCTGGCAATTGACAACACCAAACTCCTTCAGAAGTTAGCTTGCCCAATGGGATTTCAGTATGTTTTTGAATTTAAGAAACACGCAATTAGAAGATAGAATGGCTCATGTGGACGATGAAATTAAAAAAATAAACCAACAATGGAAGCAAACCATGGATTCAACTAAAAAGGAATGGAGTAAGACAGTAAGTTACAACCTTAATTCGATAAACTTTACCCAATTCCCTATCATTTAAAATTTTACAACCAACCAACCGATCTGCATGCAAAATTATTTCAAAATATATCATACGTAAATTTTTCACGTAACGCACAAAAATGCTACGTATTATCACAAAACAGTTGGTTTTCTCACCTGCATGAAAAAAACCATTCGTAGCTTTAGAACCCCGTCTAATAATTTCCAATTTTCGTTCCAGAGAAAGGAAGCAGAGACAGAGGTGGAGAGTATGAGGAAGCAAATCTCCGATCTACAGCGATTATTAGAATCTTCCACCCGAGATGCTGCTGACAATGCTCGAAGGTTAAATGATCCACTTTTATCATATTCTTTAACATAAACTCTCTGATTATACATATTTAAATTTCAAATAAGTTTTAAGTTTTAGTTTTACACCAGCATTTTAGATGTTCGTAGTTATTTGTATTAGTTTGTGAATTTATTAGTTATCCTCCCAAATTCTTCTCCTTTTCCACCCAGCACGTTCCTAAATTCTTCTAGAAATTAATGATTATTGTTTCAAACAATAATTATTATATTGCACATAATTTCTCTTTTTAAAATAGAGAAATTTCAAATAGTATATCTTTTTTAGTTAGAATTTTCGTATTTGTAAGGTACTTACATCCAAAGTTCTCTAATCTACTCTATCAACTACTTATTTCGCTTACGTACGGTTCAAACTGTTCAAGCTGGTCTAGAATTCTGCTCTTTGATATCGTTTTATTAAAGTAAATTTGCTCAATCTTTTAAGGACATAGAATATTTAAAATATAGAGATTACTAGATTTCTTATTGCTCTCACATAAAAAAATATTCTTAGATACTTGTAAAATAGTAAAAGCTCAATAAATGTCTTATGTCTGGTAATATGTGCTGTGTTATGACTTTAGTCTGTCCCGTTTTGCATGTTTTAAGGATTACGATGAACACGATGTAGTGCCTGTCTATCTGAAATTATCTTCAAATCGAACGATCTCATAACATCATCATGATTTTGTTTTTTTTTGTTTCAATCATACTAGCCCATTTAACGTTTTCAGTTTTGCATATATAGTTAGATAAGCACAAGGATTATGTATGTATCTATGGAATTAGTTTAGGAGTGTCTCTACTAGTTGAAGGTATTGCATGCATGTCTTGTCACTACATCCATATTTTCCAAAGTTTTTATTTTCCTTGAGTGTTGAACCTTTAACCCATAATGGACTTTCATGCAAATAAAATGGGCTTATTACCCAATAAAAGCTTGATTTTTCTAATTTTTTTGTCTTTAACAATCGTTTTCCTTTACAGACTCCAAGAATCTAACCGCCATGTCGAAAAGTTGAAGAAAAACCTCGAAAATTCAGAATATCGTCAACAGGTCAGCAAGCGAGTTCGAAGCCAATTTTTCCCATCATTATAAGTTATTAACAAGCATCACGTATTGTGTGCTACACTTCACTAACATATATTAATGTTTTCTTTTGATATCAAAAATTAAGAAGAAAACATTTTTAGCTATACATATATACCCCACTAATACTTTTTTAATTTCAACTGATTCGTCTTTTTTATAACTATATTTGATGAAAAAAAAAACAAATTCTGGTGATACTGCCGTTATTTCGGCGCATAATATCTAACACAGTGTGTTCTTTTCATTTTTTAAAATTTTTTAAGCAAGTTCGTAGTGACGATATGCTCTACGTATTTCTCGGCACGTAATTTCGCTTCCAGCACTTGCACTCATATATTGCCTTATCCATGATCACTGCTGCACTGCACTTAAATAAATTTTTTTTGTTTTCTATGTAAACACATCTACTAAAACTAATCACTACCACTGCTTAACATTCTTAGTTCACTTCATACTTATACACGTCATATTACTAACCATTTTTATTTCACACACACATACATACACACACACATGCAATCTGCACAATATTGTGATTGGAGGAAATTGTTTTGATATTTTAGGAACCATTGAAAAGACAGATTAAGACACTCTCAACAGACCTAAATGAAGCTGAGACACGGGTAACCATTAGAGAATAAAATATAAAAACTGAAATTCGTTTTAGATTATGGAGTTAACGAGTTTAGTATCTTCTCTTACTGCCGATGCTCATAATAGTCGCCGAGACATAGATGATCTGATTTAATATCAAAGAAAGTAATAAATTTAAATTGTAATATAAATGAAAGGAATAAGCTCATATACATGTTATCTTTGAAAGTTGCACCGAAAAAAAGAGAATACAACCGGTCACTGTACGAAAAAAAAGAAGAATTAACAGGTGAAATCATGTTAGCATATTACAGTGTGTCACGCTTCAATCAGGTTGCACTAACTATATCATATACTTAACGCAAAAGTATTAAACAAAGTTTTTAAAAAATCATCACAATTCGTAATAAAAACAGAATGATTGAGTAATATGTATATCCGGTATCCCTATTTTTCTCCAGGTTTATAAAACATTTTAAACTCTTTATATTGATAACAAATGAAGGGCGGCGGATGATGCTATACAAAAAAAGCAGTAATTAACGATAAACATGCTATCATATAAATCTCTAAAACAAATTAATGAACCAACCCCCTCTCCCCCTTCTACCGATCGGCATATCTTCTTCTCACCTTATTTCTAAACGCACTAATATTCGATAGATTTTTATTTTATTAGGTTATTTCCCTCTTGCTGTTGAGTCTATTCGACTTCTAACTATTCTGACCCAACTCATTTAAGTTTACAAGGCTTCAAACTGATTTTGCCATCATCAAACGTATTCTTTATCAGTTCGAATGAACTATTGGAGTAGTATTGATTGTGTAGATTGTATAGAGAAATCTTAGATATGTATTCCGTTTCATATAGAACATCTTTTAAAGATGAGTTGAAGTTGTATTTTTGAGTATTTCAAAGTTTTTATCGTTCAGTTCATTTTTTTTGTATTTATTTGTAAACTTTTATTATCACATTACGTAGCTTATTAGCTTATTAGCTCATGGTATTGTATTCTTTAATTCCACGTGGTCATGCAAAATGATAACATCAGATTATGAGACTTTTTGTTCTTTGTTTTAATAATTTGGAAGAAAATCTCATCAGGATACTGTATTGTTAAATTAGTTATAGCACTATCACCTTGCTCTAATTAATGTTTTTAATCCAGTTTGTAAAGCTTTATCTGCTCTATTATGTTTGGATTAAATTATTCCTAAACCAGAGTAATTCGGCAGCTAGTACTAGATAGAGATATACTCATCCCTTTAACTTGTGAATAAGCCTTAACGTTGCGTCATATGGAAAACCCATAAATACTTCATAAGCCGTTAATTTCTATTTGATTGCTCGATCAATTTGTTAAATTGATAGGGTTGTAGAGAATATTCTCTTCTGTTTTTCACCCTCCTCCGCAAAGCTTTATAAGTGTTGCTGTCAATTGATATAATTTTTCAAAATTTAAAGAATTTTTATGAAATCATATGATGGATTTTTCTTTAAGCAATAATAGCAATGGCATATTATTGACGTTATCCAACAATGAAAATATACATCTTATGTTTAAAAGATAATCTTACCATCTGTAGTGAGCTGATAAGAAACAGCTTGAACTTTGTTAAGTTTTTGAAAATATCTTACTAATGACCTGTTTTGGATATTTTGTTGTGCTAAAATACTAGAGCTAGTCTACAACCACCTATTCATTCACACTTAACTGCTATAGCACCGTGCTCCTCCACAAATTTCATCAATATTACTGTTTTTTTTCGGAATTCTGATTATAATCTGTCTTGGCTCTGTAGACAGTAGCTTGGTTCGTTATCTTTAATCAGCTTTTCCAACGGCAGTAAGCAGCATTCATAATGTAACAACGCCCAAAATGAAGAGAGCTAAGACAGTCAGAGAGACCCATTTTGATCTTTCCTCCCGTTGTCTCATTTTCTTTTTTTAAATTTTTTAAAAGACTAATGAAAATTAATTTATTTTGTTATTGGATACTGGAAAGAGTAAGAGAATTATTTGTTTATAAATTCTTAACGTCTTTCTTTGGACGATTATGTATCAGCTTGTCAACGTATTTACAAATAAAATCATTTTCTATTTCGTACTCAACTCAATTTTTCTGTAGTACATTCTTTTTTCATTCAATTATTTTAAAGAAATTTTCGCTATATTCAGTGTTGAACCTGATGTCTCGACGACTGCTATGGGTTCTATGTGTATTCCTTTGCTTAGGTACAGTTCTTGCCGAACAATGTAGTAATGCAGAGGTAGTTTGTGTCGAAATATCTTTCTAAATCTAACTTCTATCACATTTTAGGAAGAAGAAGAAGAAGAGCCTCTCCAACGATATCCTATTGCTGTATTTGAGTGGAAAGAAGTTAAAGTTCCTCTAAGTATTTGCATATGGCTTATTGTAGCCAGTGTAGCTAAAATCAGTAATTCTTTCAAATATTCAGTTCTATTTCATTCAATTTTTCTCAGTTTTCCATGCTGTTCCTCATCTCACGGAAATGTTTCCTGATTCTGCTCTTCTTATTATGATCGGGCTAATAATTGGAATTATTTTCAACGCTATTGGAGTTAACAGGGTAATCCCCTTATCACGAGATTATTGTCTTAAATCTTTCGTCATTAACACGATTTTTCCTACCATTTTTCAACAACTTAAAATATACTTTTTGAAGAGAATTTAGCAAAAAAATATCTTAAGTTGTAAATTAGTTTTAAAAAATCCGTACGAAATTGAAAGTGATTCTGATCTTCTAATCATTGTGATAAACGTGTAAAATCTTTATCAATAATTTTCGGGGAGTTCTCACTACTTACTATAGGATAAAATTAAAATTATAATAAAAATCTAATCAAATTTGATTAATGATTGAGCTACTTTCAGCATGCTTTCTATTTGGACAGTAGTGTCTTCATGTTATATTTGCTTCCACCACTTGTTTTTGATGCAGGTATTTGATATCTACAAATATTTTATTTTTTCCAGATATCAAATAGTTAATGAAGATCAAAAGAATGACTTTCAGGTTATTTTATGCCTGCTCGTTCTTTCTTCGATAATCTCGGATCCATTTTATGCTTTGCTTTACTTGGAACCACATGGAATATTCTTTCAATCTGTATGGAAGAGAAGCTTATTTTGAAAATATTTTAAACTCTGAGATGATATTGCAGCTTTATCGCTTTATGCAATCGCTACCACCGGATTATTTTCTATTGATACGCCACTGATTCATCTTCTTCTGTTCGGTTCCGTTGTTGCTGACGTCGATCCCGTTGCTGTCATAGTCATCTTCGAAGAATTAGGAGTAAGTTTCATATCATTTCAATGTAAAAAGAACTGAATCAAATTTGTTCTTTCGAGTATTTTTCACATGACATATGGGTCGTCTTGATTAAGAAACAAACGGAACTACAATGATAAGAACAACATTTAAAGCATGAGCTAAAGTCGGAAGTGTCATTATATTTGAAATAAAACTAGAAATTATTTGAAAATGAGCCATTCAAGCTCTCAATCTTGAAAGAAATATATGCTTCAATACGAAAACGAGGGGTTTTGCTATATGGAATACTTCTATTTATCGAAAATCATATTAGCTTCTAATCTCTGTTTATCACATATTCAAGGAACCCGTCCTTTTTTAATTTTATTTTCTTAGCAAAAAATATGTAATCTTTAATAATTAATTATTTTATTATCGAAATATTTTACATAGTCCATCCGAACGTAAATCAATTTTGTTCGGATTTTACAACCTACTCTTATCGTTCGAAGCATTATCGACACTGCTACTGAAACATAGAGAGAGAGAGAGAGAGAGAGAGAGAGAGAGAGAGAGAGAGAGAGAGAGAGAGAGAGAGAGAGAGAGAGAGAGAGAGAGCTTCCATGTGCTGAAAATCTGCATGTGTATACTCATATTAAAGTATTTACTTGTAGGTTAATGATGTGCTTTTCATCAGTGTATTCGGAGAATCATTGCTTAATGATGGTGTCGCAGTCGTAAGTTTAACATGCTATTAGTCTTAACACCTTATCATTAATTAATTTCACAGGTATTCTATCGTATTTTTGCAGCTTTCACAGAAATCACTGAAGGTTAATTTTTACATCAATTTATAATAAACAAACAATATGATATTAAGGAGGTGAATTGATCACAATGGACTATGTGAACGGAGGAATTTCTTATTTGGTTGTTGCCTTTGGTGGAATCGGTTTAGGTCTTATCTTTGCTGTTTTAATTTCATTCATAACCAAGTAAAGATTATTATTATTATTAAAATGATAATAATTCCAAAAATTTAGATATTCGCGCGATGTCGAAATTTTGAATCCCGTATTTGTTATTGTTGTGCCATACACATGCTACCTAGTAGCTGAAATGTTCGGCCTTTCGAGTATATTGGGGTTAGTTGATATATTATGAAAAAAAATGAAAAAAAGAAATCTTTCAGAATTGTATTTTGTGGAGCTGCTATGAAACAATATGTGAAAGAAAATCTTCCAGAAAAATCATTAAATGCTATTAATTACTTTGTCAAAGTAGGCATTTTAAATATTCTAATTTGCCTCACTTCATTTTGAATTTTGATGGAAGTGAAAGCGGTTGCATTAATCTAAAGCTCACCCTATTATCACTAACTTTGAATCAACAATATTTTTTCAGGTACTGTCTCTTTGTTGTGAAACTGTTATTTTCGTATTCCTTGGGCTTTCAACAGTTTCCTCTCAGCATCACTGGGACAGTGCATTTATCGTATTAACAGTTGTTTTCTGTTTGATCTATCGAACCTTAGGAGTTGTATTCTTGTGTACAATTCTAAATAAGTATCGTCTTAACAAATTTTCTAAGGTTTCTCTTATTACCATTTCAATTACAAAGGAAATTGAATTTAGGTTGATCAATTCATTATGGCTTATGGAGGACTTCGTGGCGCTATTGCCTACGGTCTTGTAGTCGCGTTGAACGATATTCCTGCTAAAAATATGTTTATCACAGCAACAATTGTAGTTATATATTTCACAGTGTTTATTCAGGTTTAACTTTCTTTATTTAGAAAAGCAAAGTAAAGATTTTTAGGGAATAACCTTGAAACCAATTGCTGAGTTCCTCCAGGTTGAGAAAAAGAGTTTACATAAGAAGAATATGACAGAAATCATATACCGTGAGGTAGATATTGTTTTTTCCAAGAAACTTCCTAGTACTTCTCTTTAGTTAATCGATTATACTATGACTGGAATGGAAGATATTGCTGGATTCAAGGGACATCATTGGATTCGTGATACGTGAGTTGCGTCAGTATATCTTCAAGATTGAATATTTCTAATTTCAGTTTCCAAAATTTCAATAATAAGTATCTTAAGCCATTCTTGGTTAACAAAAAAAGCATTGAAAACATGGACAACACAAGAATTGTCCGTGTTTACAAACGATTGCAATTGGAAGATGCTAAAGATTTCGCAAAAGTTAGATTGTTTTTCTTTTTTATTACTTTATTTCATATTTAAGGGTAATAAGAATGCCTTTGTCAATGCTTTAATTGAACATACTGACGAGAAACAAGATGCTGAAAGCAGGTATATTAAAATTACCATTTTCTTATATTTGAAACATTGATCCTATCTTTGCAGGGTGGAGGACTTTGTTAGAGATACAGTAGTTCAAGTGGAAGCATATGCAGAAGCTAATGAGGGTTTACCGCAGTACGATAATGTTCCTAATCATTAATATCATATAGAATTATTAATTCGTGTACATTTTGTTCATTTTACATTTCAAATATATTCCAAATAAATATTCTAAAAACTCAATATTTTATATACAAGTACACGCTATAGTATCAGTTTGATTCTTCAATTAAAAAAGATCTATCTAAATCATTCAACTCAACATTTCCTGACAGTTCAGCCATTTTCTTCTTTAAATCTTCCGCCGTGTGGATGGGAAGTCCACAAGAATCGCCGACACAAATGTAGACTGCAGGTTTCTCATCTTTCACCATATCATTGAATACAGGAGAATTTTCAATTAACTTTGAATTTTCTGTAAAATTGCTAGTATATGTATATCAAAATGAATCACAAACTATTTATGTGAATGAAAACACCATTCCATAATAACTGAGAATTCAAAATGTTTTTAAACTCTTTAACCAAATCATTTCCTTCGTCCCCACAAACAACAACCTGCAAATATGAATTTAATTTTTTTTTAAAATATACCATACTTTCGTCATTCTATTTTCCATAAACATTATAGGGATCGCATAAGTTGGACATATTTGAATTTCTCTAAAAAGGAAATAAAAGTAAATGAGAATGTAAATATACAAACGCTTATAGCGAAATTCAAAAATAAAATAAACTCGCGTACAATGCTACAACTTTTCCAACACCGTTAATTATTTTTCTTGCATATTCGGTATAAGAATCATCATCAAAAATAGCACCCAATCTGATCAAATTCATTGTAGCTATCGGAGTCGCAGCTGGTTCGGCCCCATCTCTTTCTAAAATCAAAAAAACTGAATAATAAGCAATACATGCAAACCTTCTTTGAAGCAATCAGTCTGACCAGAAAAGGCATCCTCACATAAAACGTAACCCCATTCCTTCTCCTTCTCATCCCATAACTTTTCATTCTTAAGCAATTAGATTAGCATGCTTCACCATTAATAGACAACCATAGTATTTTGTAATTTCTTCGCTCTGATGAGAAGACTCTCATCACCATTAACAGAATATAAATCAAGTAAACCTTGAATTAAATAAGAATAATCATGGGAAAATCCATATACAATGGAATCACTGGAATACATTGAAAGGATAAAAACTGAAAAAAGAGACTTACGAATTTTCTATAGTCTCGTTATTAGTTTTATAAACACAACGAATCATTGAGCCTTCTTCTTTTTCGAAGTACTTTTTGCAAAATTCTGCACACTCTTCTGCCATCTTAACAGTATCTGAGCAATTCAAAGCTTTAGCAGCCTGTCGGAAAAAATATTGTCAATAACTATTGCAATTGCAGAGTAAACTTTAGCAAGCCCCGTAATAAGAAGTCCTTGATAGCAGGCAATAATTTTGGCATCAACATATGCTCGAGGTCTCAATCCTCGAATATATCCAAGAACGGACTAAAAAACATAACTAAAGTCCAATGTTTATATAATTAGAAAACCTTATAACCATCAATTTTTTCTTGCAAACGTTTCGGACATACATTCATGGATTTGGCAATCTCATCATGAGTCATTGTCATATGTAGAACATTTTTCTTCATCAGTTCATTTCGTTCATCCTATCAAATAATTTTTTTCTTAAAACAAAACCTCCAAGAACACACATATCGCCGCTCTACGTTTCCTTCTGGATTGATGTTGAAATATTTACAAAAAACTTCAGCAGCTGATTCTCCGTTAAAGCCTTCACATTCATCCAAGCCCTGCTCTATCTAAAATGCGAAAATAATTTAAGAATTATACTCCTATTCAACTTCAGAATATTCCCAAACATAGAAGGCTCCTTCCGCTTCTTCTTTCGCATCAACCGTTGAAAGAGAAACAGCATCCTCAGCCGAATAAAAGCCTCCTTCCTTAAAAAAAATAAAAGTATTACACAACTATCTATATATTACCTTATGCTTCAAAATATTATTCAGATAATTTAATTGTTCTTTCAATATGAAATTATATTTTCCATCGGTCATTAAGGAAAAATCAGAGTACAGAGCCAGAAGTTGAGCTTGATCATAGAGCATTTTTTCAAAATGTGGAATCTTCCATTCTCCATCAACCGAATATCGATGAAAACCCTTCAATATTATCCGATAGCCATAATAAATTTACAGCTAACCCCATCAATGTGATCTCGTATTCCACCTTTTGCCATAGCTTCAAGCGTGACATCCACCATTACGGCCACTTTTTGCTTCAAATCGGTAGAGTCGGGACCCATCCAAGCAATCATTGTATTAAGCATGTTAAAAAGGGCTTGAAAATATACGAGATAAATATTAATGCGAAGTAACCTACGAGCTTGGGGGAACTTAGGGCCACCTCCAATTCCACCATGGGTTACATCAAATCTTCCGTACATTTTTTCAATTGTCTTTAATGCTAACTCTAGTGACCCAGGTATAGTAGCATCTTTAGTTACTTTGTGAGGAAAAACTGGAAATTCTCATTAAAAGTCAATAATTTTAAAATGCCACTACTCATGGACTGTTGGAGCATCTTTCCTTGCTGCGGAAGAAGGCTAGGATTATCTTTCCACTAAAACAATATGGTCAAGCCCGAAAAAATCTCAAATCGAACCGCATTTATAATAATTTGAAGTAAAGATCGGAATCCAACTTGCTTCCTTTCTCTTACATCATCAGGAGGAAAATATGATCCACCCATGAATGGTACAAGATTCGGATCCATGAAAACGCTCATAGGCCATCCACCTGATCTCACCATTGTCAACACAAAGTTCATATAATACATGTCAACATCAGGTCTTTCTTCTCGATCCACATGAAAAAGATTTATAATTTTCACTTCAATAACTTAATTGTACCAATATGCTGACAAAGTTATCATTCAGAATTTTTGCGATTTCCTCATTTTCAAAGGATTCCCTTTCCATAACATAACACCAGTGACATGTTGAATACCCAACTATATTTATAATAGCAAAGAACCTTCGTTAAAAATAGTTTACCAGACAAAAAAATTGGACGATTTAATGATCGAGCTTTTTCAAAGGCTTCTGATCCCCAAGGATGCCTAAATACAGTTTAAGTATGAACCAATATTACAGAATTGCAAGGACCAATCAACAAGGTTGTGCTTGTGGCGAAGTAGGTAAGGAGATTTCTCATTTGCCAAATGATTAGTGAACGTGGATGACATTCTTACCGCTGTGAACTCTCAAACCATGCATTGAATAAATAGAGATTAAGGTTATATTACGCTTACTAAAAGTACGTCCTTTTAAAAGAAAACTGTTCATGAAAATTCCAAGTCAGTGTTCCATCGAGTGGGCACACCTAAATTTTATTCACAAATACAAATAGTTAAACCAAGATCATAGTTGAGAAATAACAAGAATGTCAGTAAGATTGTCACGAAGCAATCAAATCAATAAATTTTATTCGTCGAGAGGCGACTTCTCTGGCGGCACACCACACGGTTGTATCATTCGATTGATCAAGTTGAATCTTGTTCTAGCAATTGACTCGTTCTCAATGATGGAAACAAAGGCACACATTCCTGGATGACTTAAGTGAGAAGCACGAGTATCACGATGTTGATTGGTAAGCCATTCATAACGATTGAAATCAGCGTGTCCGCAACCGGTGAACTTCGATTGCAAATGCTCCAGCTGAGCTAAAACATGAAAGCGCTCTCCTGGTCCGGCCATTTACCTAGAATCAAGAATATTCGTTTGATATATGCTCAAAGTTATAACAATGAAAACAATAATAAAAACAACAAACTTATTTACTACAAAACATAGAAATAATTTATAACTCGCGACGTTACATTAAAAATGCAACTGGAATTTAGCATTTTCAATTGCACGTCTTGAAATTTCGAATTAGCAATTTTTGAAACTTTGTTCAAGGGTTTAGCTTCATTTTTCTTCATCAGCTTTCCTTTTATACTTTTTTTCTCTAGAATGAGCGTCGGAGAGCCTAACATCAGGCATGATGCTTCTTCAGACGATGGTGAGCTTACCGATGAAAGTGCGACTGATCGCCGTTCCCGCACAGGTGCGGCATTTTGTAATATATAAAATACAGAGAATTGCAGGTCACACTGCCGAAAAATCTTCTAGATCTAGTTCCTCAGCTAGTGAGAGACAAGGAGCACGTAGTACATCTAAAGCAAAAGGTAAATCTTTTTAAGTTTACGTATTTATTAAAATTTTTCATTTTCTGCAGAAGAAGAAGACAGATTACGTCGTAATTTGTTAGCAAAACATTCTTCAAAGTCATCTTATATGCATTCTAGTGAAGATGATGAACAAGAAATGTTTACAATGCAACCGGGTGACTCTGTAAGTTGATTAAAGTATTTTTGTTATAGTTATTTTTTCTTTCAGAATAGTTCGCGACTATCTAGTCGGCTAGAAAAAGTAGACAAGAATAAAACAGAACGAGATAAAAAGGACAAGGATCGCGACAGAGATCATCGTGATCGCCATGATCGGCATCATAAGCATAAACAAAGTATGTTTATAGTATTTTTTTCATTGTTTGAAAATTTCAATTAGACCGAAGAGATCGTGAGAGAGACCGACACTCGGAAAGGGATCGTCATGATAGAGAGAGTAGGACTGATCGTGATAGACACGATGATCGTGAAAACCGAGATCGGGATAGACATGATGATCATAAACATAAAAGTAAATCAGAGGTTTGAAAATATTTATGCTTCAATGATTTTGATGACTTTGAAGGATCGACGGCTAACCAAACCTCTCAGCATTCCTTCTCATGATCGAACAGAAAGACATAAAAATGATAGAATTAAAGAAGAACGTGAAAAAAAAGATGAACGACCACGTGACAAAGATAAATCTACGAGAAAACATAAAAGAACCCCAACGTAGGTTGTAGATTGCTTTCCAAAATTAATAAAAATGTTTTAGTGGTTCTTCATCACCTGAATCGGAGCGTAAGCGTGAGCGCAAAGAGGATAACTCCAAAGAAAAAAAAGAAGGTGATTTCGATGTCACAAGTTATTTTCTTAATATTTACTGTTTAAGAAGAAGTAAAAACAAGAACACAAAAGTTGTCAGAAACCAAAAGTGAAGTTTCGCGCGAAGTTTCTCGTGATGTTTCTCGTGAAGTTTCTCGTGAAGTATCAGATGAAAGTGACGAAGAAAAAACTCCTGTGGCTTCCCAAGAAATTAGGGATCCTGTTGAACAGTTGAAGGCAGACTTTGAAGATGACGATGAAGAGGAGCCACCTAAAGGTTTCAATATTTAAAATTTTATTGAATAAAAAATATATCTCAGAAATAACTTCATTCGTACTTGATTGCCCCGCGGGTCCAAAATACTCTAAGTATTCTAAATTTGACAGTAGTCCTGAACCTGATGAGCTGGCATCCCCTGAACAGAGTGATGGTATGTTGTATTAGTTTTGTTCTCTGCGTTCATTTTTCATTTTTCAGTGGAGGAAATGGGATATAGTGAAGTCGAAGAGGAGGAGAAAGAGCCTGAGCTTGATTTTGATCCTGAGACTGCTAAAGTAGAAGAGTTAACTGAAGAACAAAAATGCAAAGTATGTTCGGTTAAAATTATTTTCATGTTGGTTTTTTTTGCTTAGTTATCTCCTGATACTCGACAACGTATGGAAGATGACTATCAAAAACGATTAGTTGCACAGCTACCCGTTTTTTATCCAGGTGTGTTATAATTCTTTTAATATTATTTAATCAAATATTTCTTAAAGGCATAATGGGTTGTCGAAATGTACAAGAGTTTGAATGTGTTAATAGGGTAGAAGAAGGAACTTATGGAGTAGTATTTCGAGCAAGAGATAAAAGAACAGGTGATAAAATAGTTTTTTTTTGAGTTATTTAACTTTTAACATTTCAGATGAAATTGTGGCTTTGAAAAGATTAAAGATGGAAAAGGAACGTGAAGGTTTTCCTATAACATCTCTAAGAGAAGTTAATATGCTTTTAAAAGCTGGCAGTCATGAGAACATAGTTAATGTATTTTTAAATTCTTCTTACTTTTTGTTTACTTTTCTTCTCTCCAGATCAAAGAAATTCTTATTGGAAGTAGTATGGATAAGATTTATGTCGCTATGGAATTCGTGGAGCATGATATCAAAAGTTTAATGGACACTATGAGTAAAAAGGGAAAGCGCTTTACAATTGGTTTGTTTGCAAACTTTCTTTATACATCTTCTATTTTCTATTTCAGGAGAACAGAAAACTTTGATGAGGCAATTACTAGCCGGCTTAGCCCATATGCACCATTTATGGATCCTTCATAGAGATTTGAAGTCTTCTAATTTACTGTTATCACATAAAGGTGTGCTTAAGGTTTGGTTTTTCCTCTTCTATGTATTTGATATTTATTTTAAGATAGCAGATTTCGGTTTAGCTCGTGAATTTGGCTCACCTTTAAAACCGTATACATCAATAGTAGTAACTTTATGGTATAGATCCCCTGAACTTCTTCTGGGTAAGAAGGTTTGTTTCTCTTTATTTCAAATCTGAACTTAAATTTGAATTTTAAGCTTTATTCCACCCCTGTTGACATGTGGTCTGTAGGATGTTTAATGGCAGAATTCCAGTTGTTGAAACCATTGTTCCCAGGTAAAGGAGAAATGGATCAAATCAAGTTGATATTCCAAGTAAGCAGACAATTTAAAAAATACTTCTTACTTTTTATTTAAGCAATTGGGCACACCAACTAAAGAAATTTGGGAAGAATATGATGAGTTACCTCTAGTTAAACAAGTTGCACTAGATAAGTATCCTTATAATCAATTGAGGAAAAAATTCCCCATTTCTGCTATGAATGACACCGGCTTTAAATTGTTAAATGAGTAGGCCCATAATTTTTATTTATTATATTAATGATTATTTACAGATTTTTGAGGTATGATCCAGAGCTACGGATATCTGCTGAAGCAGCATTGAAACATCCCTGGTTCACGTATGTGCAGCTGTATGCTTCCAAAAATAATTGTACTAATTATAGAGAAGATCCAAAGCCTACACCTACAGATATGTTCCCAACATTCCCAGCTAAAAGTGAACAACATAAGCCTCCACCTAATACTAGGAAACGAGAAGTTCCCATCGTTGATATTGTAAGTTTTCAATATAAAATTTAGCATTCTTTTTTTATTTGCAGAATCCTGAAACAGCTAAGTTACTTGCTGAATTCAAAGTACGGCCTGAGCAAATGAAAGCCGGTTTCTCATTAAAGTATGATAAAGCGAAATTTTTATGATTATCATCATATCTGTGTTGTTCGCTTTCAATGTGGACTGAAAGTTTTTTTTAATATTAACATGATCATGCTGCACTGGTTGAAACTAATTGATTGTATATTTTGTAATCAGACTCAACAAAGATTTTTAAATGTATTGGTTATACTTATAAATCATATATAAATCACTAAGAAATATTTTATGGAATATAGATAACAGTATTAATGGGTGGCTCTGTATTGGACGAGAAAATGCTTGCTTTTACAAAATATTAATGAAATGTTAGGTTTTAGAATTGAGAATCCCTCTTTCATAATTAGCTTCATAAATCCCAACAAGCATATTACTAAGCTTTAGTAAAAGGAGACGAGCAGAGTAAGCCCTATGCTGTTGCCATGGGAGCGTCTCTTTGCTTTGACTACCGCCCTATGGAAGGTACTCCATCTATGGAGGGCCATTTCGGCCACAGGTCCAGGGACTTTCGCTCACAGTAGATCAGTTACAGGAACTGTTGGGTAACTGCGAATACTCCTCTTGCCGTCACCACGATCTTGATAGTGCAAGAGTTGTCTATATATACTGCGCAAGTTTTGCGCCGTACATGATATGGGTTCATCATCATTTGCGCTATTTACTTTCTGTTATTATGATTGAGCCACTTTTCTTCATATATAATATTAGAAACACAATTAAAATCAAATATGTTATTTCCAATTACACGACCGACACTAATTGTTTGAATATTCCCATTAAATCTGCCCCCTCCTTTCCTGTTTCCTTATAATTTATAATGTTTTCAATAATATTTCAAATTAGTAAGTAAAATTTTTATGATTTGAATATTACAAATGAAATCAAAAGAATGACTCGATGATACATATATGGTACATGTTACAAACGACAAAATTCATGAAAAAAGAAAAAAATTATTGAGATAAAATTAAAGAACGATTTAAATTATGGTGAAGACAATTCGCTACCATCAGGTACTTCCTAAAATAAGAATTGAATTTTCATTATCATAATGATAATACCTCGTTGGCATCACGGCTTCGGGCAGGTGGGGGATTTTCAAAATCTTCAGAAGCCTCATCATTCTCTTTATCGCTTTCCTTATCTTCTCCTCCAGGAACCCATAATCCGGATTTTATACAACGGTCAAGATGATAAGCGAAAACCTGGATAAGCATAAACTAAATTAAATTTGAATTGATCTTACTTCTTTATCCATAGATGTAGCTAAATTCTGAAGTCTTGAGATATCCCTGCTCTCAAAGGCATCACGCATTTCTACTGGCAATGACTCAAAAACCTCGTAGGGATCAAGTCCACCAGGAGACTCACGAATTCTCTCTGACTGAAACAATGTGTATTTTAAAGATAATACAAACAACTAAATGATACCTTGTTCTCTTCTTCTTCTTGCTTGAATGCTTCATCTCTCTTTACTTTAGCTCTCTTTCTTAATCTATCTTGGAAGGCCAGAACTTCTTCTTGATACAACTTCATATAAGAAGGATCAGCTTTTTCAAATCTATGACCAAGATAATATAACGCATTACAAAACTATACATACTTGGTGAAGAATGCTCTAATCATATTAGGATGATCAGCTTTAGCCTTAAGACTCTTGGCAAGCTCTATTATGTACTGAATAATTATACATTGCTTCGAAAGGTTTACCAACTGTTCCTCCTGAAAAGAAATATATATATACATTTCTATTTGGCGGAATATGGAAAAATTAACCTCCTCGACAATGGCATGATTAAGTGCTTCAATTGTAATAAAACTAGCGGAATAATCGTTAGCAAGATGAGGGTGTTCCAATAAATACTCACGAGTAGCCTCAATGTTGCTAATAGAACCAAAAGCTTTAAGTTGACTTTCATACTTATCAAAGAAGTCAGACTATAAAAATAAAGAAAATGAAAAAATATTATGTAAATGTGATACCATTTTTTTGGAATCCTCTTCTTCATCAACCTTAACAGGCTCAGCTTTTTTCTCAGCATATTTGTTGATTCTTGAGGAACTGAAAGCTTCGTGCCCAATGGTGTCGATATTCCATGGTTCGGTGCGTAACTTATCCTTCAAATTACAGAGAGTAAATCAATTTATAAAACTATTACGATACCTCCAAAGCCTTCTCTTTCTCTCTCCATTCAGCCTCCTGCTTCTTAACTTCAGCAATTTCTAATTCAATTTTCTTCTTCTCATCTTCACTTATTTCAGTACTTTCCAGTTGCTTAGTGAGTATCTGAAGTAATACAATAATTAGAAAGCGGATACAGGAGAAAAGAGCTTACGGAAATTTTATCTTCCTGCTGTTTCTTGTTTGATTCAATCTCATCTTGCTGTTGCTTGTTCTCAGCCATACGTTCTAGACGAGCTTGATGTCTCCATCTAAATAATTATTATTTGTGTCCACCTTAGTTATCGTAAAGTTAGATTCCTCACCTGAACAATGATGGAGTATCGATGTTTGGATGGGTGTCATCCTCATCATCAGAGATATCGATATGATCCCACCTTGAATAATCAAGAGGCATTTTTGATTTGAATAACAGACCGCTCGTTAGAAGAACTTCGTTCTAAATAGATCTTATCAGTAAGCAGAGCTTGTTCAATGTGCTACGACTGGCTTCTCCAGAAAATTCTAATGTCGCGCCGTCTCGCAACCACGAAATAATGGGCGTGGCCTCTTTTCGCTTCGAGATAACTTCTAAAATCGGTTATTTTTCAAAATGTCTTAAAAAACTTCGAAGTTTGATTATGTGTACAACTTTTTTTTGCTGGAACTGATAAATAGTTTTCTCTGTGTCCATAGGGTTGTTTTTGATTTTTTTCGACTCATTTTTTTAATAGAAAATATTTATTTCTTTATTTCTATAATTTGTTTTTGTCTTATTTCGTCTATCAGTGTTTTTTTTTCAGTTAAACCACAGCAGAAATGGGATTCTTTTTTTCGAAAATTATGCGAAATCTCGTAATTCTTTACATCCTGTTCTCAGGAGTACAATTTCTTCTTCGTTGGAAGTCGTACAACATTTCTCCCAAAGAGTTCAGAAATATCGCTTCGAAATCTCAAGGTTCCTTGGTAAAATTATATTTTTGTTTATCTTTCTATTTAGATTCCAATCCCACTACAGCTGTTAACCGTTTTACTAATGAATTGAGAAGAACTTATCCTAAGTTTATTGTACCCGACCAGCCTTGGAATTCTCTAACTCTTGGTGGATTGAGCCTTCAGACTTTGATTTTACACGCTTCTTTAACTGAGTATGCTGCTGTCCTTAGTACTCCTTTTGCTACTAGCGGGAGAGCAGGTTCAATTTTTACATTTATTTGTTTTCTTTTACCTTTATCGTAGGATTACATTGGAGTAACAGCACATGCACCGTTTTATCTGGATCAGTGAAGCGTCATATTGACTCTGCTAGCATCGCTAATAAGGAAGCTTTTAGCTCTGGTTTGTAATCGTTGACCCAAACTATTTTCATTTTGTTGTGTTTTAAGGTGGCAATTTCCGTCATGGACAGTTTGATTCTTACATATATTCCTTCGCTGATGACACCTACTTAGCCTGTTATGGTATTAAATTCGATGAAAAATCTGTTTGACCTATTTCATTTAGGTCGAGGACTTATGCCTGTCTCTGGATTGTGGGCCACCACCGGCGCTCTTGCCAGCGGTGAACCAGTAGCTTTGGGACAGCTCTTCTACTCGTACACTCAGGCATTCCTTCATCAAATCACTGTATACGTAACTGGTACCTTTAACCATTACAAAAATAAAGCCACTGGTGGTAAAGCCGAGTTGTAATTTACTTCTGGTAATGTCTTCTATTTATTTGCCCTTTCCAGTTTTTAACTTCTTAAGTCATAATGCTACTTGATTGTTTTGATAATGTTTTATTTTGCATGAATTGTTTTTACATATTATGAACACTGGAGCCTGACCACGGGGAGTGTTAAACTTCGAAAAATCTAATACATACAGAAGAGGTTGTTTTATAACCCGATAAGTATAACAATAAGAAAAAACAATAAAAAAATATTCGTATTATTTATACCTATACAACTTTAAGGAGTTTGTGATATGGTCTATCACAAAACACATTCCTTGAAACTTCCCACTGCCAATAGTAATACAACTTGGACTTCTTAGTGGGGTATCACATGTATCTATCCAAAATTGGAATAAGCCTTTGTAACTGCATGTCTGAAAATGAAAACTAAGTTATTCCTCAGGTTATTACACTTACCGCTAGGTATGTTTTATTAGTTTTCATATCTAAAGTTCCTGAGATTATTAAACCAGTCGATGGACATACTGAGCAAGATGTAGACATCAATTTCCCTCTGAAAAAAACATCAATTAAAAACCAAAGGGAATGCGGAAACCAAACCTGTGATTCTTAGGACCAAGCTCTATTTCTCTTAAAAATTTGCCAGTCCCATCATATAAAAGTAAGCCCGTTGTTGTTGACACTAAAATGTCATCATCCAATCCAGCTTTTACACCTGATATTCTTAAACCCTTCGCGGGGAAACTGAAGAGAGGACGAAGAGAAGGATCAAATACGAAAACCTACAAGAATATTAGTTGAAATCACTATTTATATGTATATTAAATACCTTGTTTTTATCTGCAATAATGAATCTTCCTCTCCTATCCAATGCTAAGTCTATAGGCTCTTGAAACTCCGAAAACGTTACAGCCTAATAAGAAATGGAGTATTCAGAAACATCTGTAACACAAGTACCTGTAATTCTTCCCCTTTAGTAGTTATTTTGGTTATTGTTTTCGTTTTCCAATTTAAAACGACAATTTCAGATGAACTCAGAACCACCATGCCAACCGCAGAATTTCCTTCGAGGCATTTTGATTTGATTTCACCTATTATCGCTCCATTATCTTTGAACATTCGAACTGAATAGTCAAATTGCAGCAGATTAAAAAAATACAAGACGATCTTACTCCTACAATGACCAGTGTCAAGAACGTAAAATACGTCATCTAACGTAGACATTCTCGTTGGTTGTAATAATTCAGCTTCAAGTTGCCATCTGAACAATATCGATTTAAACAATTTAATAAGTTTATCAGATGATTTACTTTGCTTTATGCCGAGAAGAAACAGTTAATTGTAATGGACTATCCTTAATAGGCCTTCCGAATATGTTGACTGTAGCTGTATAAGTTCCAGGTTCTTGAACTCTATAAATGAATATATATGAGAAGAATAGAATAATATCCAACCTAAATGATAATTCATATGTGCCATCATTCATATCATGAACAGTAGCACCAATGTCCTGGCCTGATTTCGACTTCAAAGAAACATCTAGAGGGTCACCTCCACTGGTCCGAGCTTTGCCATTAACGTCACAGGTTCTATAAAACATGAATGAGTATTGTACTTGATAACATTAATAGAAAGATAAGGCTTCTTAAAATTGACGAATAAGAAAATCATCACTCATATAACAAAGTATTGAAATATGTATCAAAATTGATAGAAGGTAGAAAGAGAATAGTACTACTCACCTAACTAACAGCTTACATTCTGTATTTATTGAGCAGTGTTCAACTTGATCAATAGTAGATTCACCGGGGAAGGTGGTAGAAGCAGTAATTGTTCCAAAATTTGATACACACTGCTGAATATCTGCAATAAGAGTTACGATCATAGCAACTTTTTCAATGTAAACTAACCACAAAGAAGTTGACTAGAAGTAGTATTTAAGCGTAAAAATGCGTTTTCCCGTGGTTGGCACAACTGGAGGTCGCTGTTACTATCAAAAGATCGTAGTTGTCTGCCCATAGTACGCACGTCTACCTGGCAATTGTCCAATTCCTGCAAGCTTCAGCTGAGTCAACATTTTTTGTGTATATACTCCAATAAATATTGAAAATGTTACAAAATCACAGGCACATCACCTCGTATGTACATATAGTAATAGAGCCAAATAACAAAAACATACCTTTGCCAGTTTTTTCTTTTCATCCGCGATCATTTCTATTTGATCCTTCAGTACTTTCCTCTTCTTATCCCTGGTGACTCTGACGTTTTCTATCAATTCCCGTCGTCGAATTTCAACAATATTAGAAACTTCCTGTAAAAAAATATATAATATTGAAACTATTAATGATATATGAAAAATTGTATTTAAAATTCGACAACTGTCGATACGCTGAAATTCTTATCAATGTCATAGCTTTTTAATTCTATTGGAAATTTGCGCAATAAACTAGACTTATCAAATGAAGTACGTTTTTTGAAATATTTTGAGAGAAAAACATCACAAGGAGGAAATTCAAAGAAAACGAGTGGAAAGTACATGAGAAACAAGCTCGTACGCTATGTTTACGTTTGAGAAGCAGATCGAAAGTCCTCAATACAAAATCTGATTCAGACGTTCAATATCGAAAACGCTGTGGAGAGACATACGCATTCCTGTCAATGTTCACAGCAGAAAATCGAATGCTGATCATCTTTTCAGACTTCGCACTCGTCTTCCTCGCTATTGTTTTTCAAATAATAATCCTATTCAATTCAATAGTTTCTTTCTCTTTACAAGATTTTGATTCAAAAATTAGAAAGTACCTGGAAGGTGGCGTTGATTTGATCAACTATTTTATCAACATTTTGGTCTAATAGAGTTATTTCTTCATCAACAGTAACACGAGCCAGATCCAAGGCACGCAGACGTCCCTTAAAACATGTATTTAAATTAATTCTCTTGTATTTAATTGATGAATTTTTCAAATTATCGAAAGACGAGCTGGAGGAAAATGAAATAAAATACTTTTCGGGTGAAATTCAAATAGAAAACGTGAAAAATATTGAAGAAGTTAGCTCTTAAGAAGAATCGGAACAAACTAAAACACAAATTTCTGTTTCTCTTTAATTTTTAATAACAGAAATTATTTTTTTGTTTAGTAATCACTTTTATTATAACATAAATTAAATTGAGAAAAAAAACCTTTGCTCGATATATGACGATTTCGGACATTCGCTTTAGAGCTATAGATAATGGTATGACAGCATGTTGAGTACACTTTTTACTGAAAACAAAGTATTTGGAAAAGTGACATGCTAGTAACCAACTTAATGACAGATGAATGGCAATGATGACAGAAAACAAAATCACAATATTCGCAATATAATAACTGTTCCGAGGGATGATTGGAACAAGAAGGCACAAATTCCTTCCTTTGTCTCTGAATAGATCAAACTTAACGATAATATGAGTTATATTTCAACAAACCTGCATGACATCTAACAACTGATTTATTAAGAAAGCTGGGGGTAAGCCGCTTACACCTCCACTTGGTAGCATACAGTCGTCTCGGCACATAGGACAGCGTACAGTCAGTCCATCATTCTGTAAAAGTAATGAATTTTCTATGAAAAAACAGTATAAACGTGAATCAGAATATTTTTCTTTCATCAAAATTTTAAATGCTTTACAAAATGAAAAAAAGTAAACGGTGTGCTGTATCTATACACACAAAGCAGAAAAGAGAAAGAAGTAAATAAAAAGTTATTCTCTCTTTTAACGCTATACTTCATCTGGTATATCTATTGATATACATATGTAGAAAAAAAATATTAAATTTTAGAGGGATGTAGAAAGCAACTGCAACATATTTCGAATAGAAATGAAATCGCATATTCACATGAAACGACGTGAATAGAGCAGAAAGATTATTTCTCGAAAATTAACAAAGCAATGTAAATAGCTCCAAGAAAGTAGAGTTAAAACTTACGGGAGGTAAACACACAATTTGCTGGAGGCAGGATTGACAAACGGAATGAGAACATGGCAAGAGTTTGGCTTTACGTTTGTCCTGAATAACATAATAAATTCCATTTCACACTTCAATAAACAAAAAGGAAAACCGATAAAACTGACCTGATCAAAAAGATGAAGACAAGTTGAGCAAGTTAAAAAGTTTTCAGAAAAGTCATCAAAATTAATATTTACAGTCTCAACCAACGTGGAAGTCATAACGTCCACGTTGGGATTTCCCCACCTGCCACGTAATGCTGAAGATGAGTGAAATTAAAAAAGTTGTGCACAACAGGAATGAAGAAGATAGAAAAGATAACATCTATACGACAATAAATCATCCACGGGTATAATAGCAGGATAATACAACCGTTATACCGGTTGAGGGAGAATAATTGACTAGGAATGCTTCAATGGAAATTAATAAGAAGAATTTGAGAGCTGAACAAATCAATCTATGAAAGAACGAGAAAGAACTGTGTTATTTGGACTAATAGGTGTGGCTAAACTCTCAAAACTCTGCAGAACAGAAATAACAGAAATAACACAGTAAAAGTATTCTGGAAGAAAACTAAACAGATTGTCTTATAATAAGGGTCACGATAGTTGTTTGAATAGACTGTACCAATTGGATCAAATGAAGATTAAAAAAATCAAATCATATAACCTACGTTCTTTGATATACTCAGTATTTGATATTTACAATTGCAGTTACAATAGCTTCAGTTAAGAGGCTTGTATTTAGTTTAAAAAAGAAAAAAAAATGAGATTAGGCGTAGTAGACAATAGCGTCAAGTTTTCGCCAGAGTATGATAATGGCCATTATATAATTTTATAAAATAGAGATAAGTAGGACGGAAAAATAGTCCGTTTTAAAAGCTGCTATGAACGAAGAAATGGCTGATGATCAGCTGCTGGTGACTTGACAAATAGTGGGAGGTGAAATCAGATAGAAAAGAGAAGAGATTAAAGAAATGAGGAGAGCAGATTGGTGAATTCACATATGAATGAATGGCTGGGTGGTCAAAGTGGGAATTTGTATGAACAAGGTGAAAACCGAGGACATAGTAAATGGGAGATACAGACGATGAGAGGAGAGAACCGGATGAGGGTTCCTAATCCAGCAGAGAGAACATAACCAAACTTGTACAAAATGCAGGCAACAAGTGAGACAAATCATGTGCTAGATAAGGCTTGAAAGTTTAAGGTGTAAATAATGATGAAAATCAAAATATTGAACAATGAAGCAATGTTACGGGGAAATGATAATATATACGATAATATACGAATATGAATTCTGGTGAGAAATATTGATGCACTGAAAGCTCTAAGAAGTCTATCGTAAACATAAGTGCAAGCATATTTGAAAGAAATTTAAATTTGTACAGCGAGAGCTATACAACCTTACTTGATAGAACTAGATAAGAATAGCGGATTTCATTCTGTATTGAACGAAAAATTCAATTTTCTATACATATCTCAAGACAGTAAGTAAGAAGTATTGATTGGAAAATAGTGGACAACAACGACATTCTAGAATAATTCTTGTATATTGGAAATTTAGTCAAATTCAACTTATGAGACAGATAGTTTGCTGGACTGGGTTCATGAAGCTTTATTCAATAAATAAAATAACACCGCTTTCATATTGTCATTTGAAAATCAATAAGACGAGATCGAACATAAGTCTATAAACAAACATGTACTGGTTTCAAAAGCCTATTATTACAAAATTAAATTGCAATCGATATTTCAAATATTAAAATCATACGCTTCCTCAGCCTATAAAAAATGATTTGAAAGTGGCGCTAAAATCAATTTTTCCACGTTTGAGCAAAATTACATTACGTAAAATCACGTGAAACTCACGTACAGCTCATTTGATTTCTACAAGAGATGTTGAACGGTTGATGACCAATCACGTTTCGATTATATCAAATTAGAGAAGATGGGCTATTCAATCTCATAATGCGATGAAGAAGAGGTGTGAAAGGCTTGTTTTTCTCATAAATTGATTGTTGTAGCAATAATTCAGGATTATGATAAAGCATTTAATTGTTCTTTTCGGGCTAGTACGAATCAAAATATGAAATATTTTTGAAAAATAATAGGTAAGCTGTTTAATAGCACTTTATCTTTCCTATACATTGAAATCACGAAAACTGGATATAAAGTGAATATGACATTGAGTCTGTTGTCTTAGAATTCGAGAGCAGATACTCTGTGACTAATACAACGGCTGCAATGCGCAACAAGCTGCACACATATTGACGGAAATTTTAGTTACTTACATTATAGGTTTTATGGCAATGAGGTTTAGAATGGAAATTGTTCCTGAGCATGTAATTACAAGAGCTGTTTCTGCTTTATTTCAGCCATATTTCAGCTTTACCTTGAAATTAACAATATATATATATATATATATATAGGCTAATAGCTGTCGTAAGGTTCGAAATAAAGTTGCTGGTCGTCGTAATAATGACAGCTGGAATGGAAATAAATATAGATATGAAGTAGAAGCGTTTTGATTGATATGCTCATGCAGGGAAACATTGACCAGGAAGGCGGTCGGTTAATAGAGGGGAGAATAAGAGCATATATCGATCAGTTGGTCTTAGGTCAAGCTCGTCCCATTCATCCGTAGAATACCTCAGAGCCAGCAATTGGTATTATTGACTTTTCGTGTGTTAAGCGTTCATGAATAATGACCCATGAGACCGATTCTTTACAATTGAAAAATTAATTTGTACTAGAATAGGCAGCTTACGCGCGTGGTGGAACTATGTATTAGTCAGAATAACTAGAAATATATAAGGAAATAACATTTATACAATTTTATGCAATTCTTTTGTACAGCAGCCAAAAAACGTTTTATCCGACACCTCATAAGAAGAGTGCGACACTGCTGGGTGGGGGGCTGTGTGTATATGTCGTTTGGGGGGAAGGGGTGGGTGAACTGACAGAAGGCCTCCGATCGATCCCGCGCACTTCTTTGCTGGTCTTTCTTCATTGTTCAAAGTCTTGATGAACAACGGACCGTTTTCAACACAGTTACCGTAAAAGGACCACCTGCTGCTGTTTAAGAGAAAACTGTCATCAGTATCAAAATGACTCTCGCAACTAGTACTGACCGGTTTTCCCGAATACTCAACCTCTTTTGTGGTGCAATTCGGCGTTGTCGAGATTTGAACTATGATGGGAAAAGGCTAGTCTTTCCAGCGTCCAACTGTTCTGGATTGTATGCTTCGTATTCAATTAAACTGATTATTTATTCATTAATAAATGCGTATAAAGTTATTATAGTGCTTGCGAATCGTACAATTCTCGTTCGTTAACTATATCATTTCTTTATTTCTACATTTCTTCTAATGTATCCCTTTTTTAGGATCAATGGGTGAGTCCGATCCGCCGATAATTTCTGCGGGATCAGCGACCACTTCTTACGGAGGTATAGTCAATCAAATGTTTGATTCGTCTGGAATTACCGGAAGTGAATCAGTTACCAGTAACGGTCCTTCAGGGTATACAGCTGCACCCAGGAAATTCGATGACCATCCTCTCATTCTAGGTGAGTGCAATATTTGGTTTATTTTCTGAATTGATAAGACTTTTCCCGCATTTGTTGCATTGCTATGTAAGAGATTCTTTGTTCATGCATACAAATGGTTTTGACCGGCAAGGCTTCCTTATCATTCATACTCAACCTGACAATTCGAACATATGTGGCAAACCGAAGACTTTAGTTTGCAGTACGTTTATACATAAAAACGTATATCCATAATAAATTTTTGTTTGAGTGGGGGAATCATAATGTAGACCGTTCCTCGCAATTTCGGAGCTCTTGAGTGCATATAATGCTCACAAGAGCATTTTGCGTACAAAGCTTTGTCCGAATAAGTGAGCATGTGACTTACAAGGCTTATATCAATTCATCTAGATGATATAAATTGATCATTATTGTTTATATTTTTCATCAACTGCCGAAAGTGATTATTCGAACAAATGGGTCTGTTCGTTTACATCGCTGCGTGTAAACCGTATCTAGACCTCGGAGCTTTATCGGGTGATTCACGTCTCGCGTTATTTGTTCGTACTGCCTGTTGCTATATTTGTTCAGTTTACGTTATGGCATCCTCTTTTGATATTTCCAAATTATAATTTAAATTATCGTTATTTCTATCTTTTTAGTTGTGAAGAATTTATTTTGAAACGTAAATTTTTAAACTAGTTTTTAATTATCCCGGGAAGTTTTGACGAGTAGGGTGTGTTATGGACTTAGTGATTCCTACTTCAAGTGAAGTAACATTTGAAGAAATGAGTAAGTATTGATATTTTATTAATCACAAGATACTTATTAAGATGACGAAGAGCTGGGCCGGCGAAGGGACTCGGTTCAACCGCCCCAATCACCAAGTATGTTAGAATTCGTATTTATTGTTTTTATTCTTATTATAATTATTTTATTATTATTTTAGGTATGGATTTTTCAACGGTTTCTAGGCCAGGTGGTTTATCGACCATTTCTGGAGTTTTTGCTCCTGTGGCTTTATCCATGTTTAGTATTCTTCTCTTTATGAGAATGGGTATGTTGCATTTCAGGCCTCATCCGTTAACGCTATTTTTGAAGGTTTTGTTGTTGGACAACTTGGTTTCCTTTTAACAGTAGTTCAATTATTAATGGCATATTCTATTGTTATGCTAACTGTTTTATCACTCTGTGCTATTTCATCAAATGGAGCTATTGAAGGAGGAGGAGTTTATTGTAATTCTTTATTTATAAACATATTCTTATGTCTTTTTTAAGACATGATAAGTAGATCATTGGGCCCCGAGTTTGGAGGAGCTATTGGAGTTCTTTTCTTCGTTGCTAACGTATTCTCCTGTGCTCTTTATATTTCTGGTTTCACGGAGGCTCTTTTAAACAACTTGGGGCATGGACGTAAGACTACAAATAGACTTTCTTAAAATATAAAGATTTGTTTCACAGAGTTTCCCGACAGTCCTACATGGAGATTTGTTTATTGCGTTCTTGTTTCTGTGATTTTGTTGATTTTGTCTCTTCTTGGATCTGGATTATTCACCAAAATCGCTATGGGTACCTTTTTCCTCATTTCGGTTAGTTCCAACTTTTTAACAAGCATTTAAACTAGCTTTAGGTCTGTTACTCAACTTGGATCTTTTCTGTTATTTTTAGTGGTGCTATGAATGTTCCTATTCCTAAAGTAAGATTATATTTTATAACTTTATATATTTTTTCTATTTCCGGTTAACACTCCTGTGTATCGAGTACATGAAAATTTCTCTGATCCTGATAGTCCAATGATTGTAAATCTTGATCAAAATATTACTGGAGCTTATACAGCATTCAGGTATTCTTATTTTTTGATAAATTATTCAATTAAATTATTTTTCTCAGTTTCCATACCCTAAGCGAAAACATGTTTGCGAACTATACAATTGACTACTCTACTGAGAAACAGACTGATTTTGCTCTTATGTTCGCTATTATTTTCTCCGGAGTAACAGGTTAGTTCTTATTTTTTAATTATGTTATGATTTGGTTGTCGAATTCCAGGTTTGATGGCTGGTGCAAACATGTCCGGAGAACTAGCTAAGCCCTCTGTTTCTATTCCCAGAGGAACAGTTCAAGCTGTGTTTGTAACTTTAGCCGTTTATGTTATGACAGCATTCTTAATGGCCGCTACTTCAAGTAGATATCTTCTTCAGAATGACTATACGGTATGCTGTAAAAATGGAACTTCGATAATTTTGTTTCTCAGGTTATGATGGATACTAACTTTCAAAGATGGTTTATTCTGATTGGAGTATTCTCCACTACCTTATTCTCTTCAATGAGTAACTTGATTGGTTTGTTAGACTTTTAGAAGCATTCATAACTTTTCATCATTTAGGGTCATCTCGTGTATTGAACCGTCTTTCCCATGATAAACTCTTCGGATTTCTCTTAAGACCAGCAGCTATTGAAATTGGAGATAAGAACCCTGTAGTCTCAGTGATATTCACATGGATATTCGTTGTTGTAAGTCTAAAAGATCAATAATGATTTCAGCTTTTTTTTGTTTTAAGCTTGTTTTCCTTATTGGAGCAATGAACAAAATTGCTAAGCTTACTTCCATCTTTTTCCTTTTATCCTATATGGGTGTTAATATTGCCTGTCTTGCTTTAGAACTGACCAGTGCTCCTAACTTCAGGTTAATATTTCAATTTTTTACAAAAATATAATCACTGTATTTATAGACCAACCTTTAAATACTTTTCATGGCATACGTGTACATTGGGAGTTTTTGCTACAGTTACTATGATGCTCGTAGTTGATGCATCAATGAGTGCAATTGGTGTAGTGCTACTTTTGATTCTCATCATCGTTCTTCATTATCAGGCAAGTTCGCTGTCATTTTTTAAATCACAACTTCTACTTTTTCAGGCGCCGTCTATGGCATCTGGATCTATTTCTCAAGCACTGATTTACCATCAAGTTCGTAAATACCTTTTGCTTTTGGATGTCAGAAAGGAACATGTCAAGTGAGTCTATATTATTTTCATATTGTACTATATAAATGATTTCAAGATATTGGAGACCACAAATTCTTTTGTTGGTATCACGTCCAGCTTCAGCTCACCATTTGATGGACTTTGTTAATGATCTGAAGAAATCAGGACTTTATGTAATTGGTCATGTAAAGAAAGGAGATTTAGATCCTCTGCAACCACTTGATCCATTACAACAAGTAAGAACATGATCTAAAATACCAACAACTATATTTATTTTGTTTTAGGTTTTTCCCTATTGGCTTTCGTTGGTCGATTACTTGAAGCTTAAAGCCTTTGTTGAGTTAACCCTCTCTTCTAAAGTTCGTGAAGGTATACAGCAATTGATTCGATTATCCGGTCTTGGCGCCATGAAACCAAATACTGTAGTTCTTGGTTTCCACGAAAGAACACCAGTTACCGACTCATTACAGGTATTTCTCAAAATGAGTACAATAATTTCAATCGTTTTAGGAAGCTCAGCTTCTTAAAGATTTACGCAATGCTAAGATAGATCGAGCTTCGGTTGTAGAATACTTCACAGCTAGTGATTATGTTCCCAAAGTAAGTCACTATTCATGCTGACACAAATAAACATAATTCCCTAGGAATTAGATGGAAATCGTGAAAGATTAGAAGCTGCAGATTACGTTAATGTTCTCTTAGATGTTATGCATGTGAACAAAAATTTATGCGTTGCTCGGCATTTCCATAAACTTGATAAGGTAATTTATGTAATCTATCGATTACTGATTATTTGATTTCAGGACAGTTTGATCAGAGGATGGAACGGCCAAAAACGATATATTGATGTTTGGCCCGTAGATTTACAGAAGCCTGTAGAGACTGGATTGGGATGGGATAATAGGTACAATTTGCACCGAATGCTTGAAAATCAAACTTTTTTGCAGTTCACTTTTCCTTCTTCAATTAGCATGTATTCTTTCTATGTCTTCTCGCTGGCGTTCATATACCAAATTACGTGTATTCATCTGTGTTAACAGTCTTCAGGTTTTCAAATTGATTGTTTTTATCAATTCCTAATTGAAATATCTTATAGGATATGCACCGTCGAGAAAAACAATTGAAGAGTATGTTGGATACGTTGCGAATTAAAGCTGAATCTATTGTTGTTCCTTGGGATCACGTTGTTTGCCATTTCGGTCAACAAACTAACACGTCGAAGTATGATAAGAAGCTATGAAATGCAAAAAGAAATTCTTATTTCAGACCATCAGCGGAACTTCCGGTTCCATATGTTACAGCTTTTAATGATATGATCAAGAGAAATAGTGAAGAAGCTGCGATTACCTTATTGAATCTTCCCATACCACCAACAGATACCGCTAACGAAAGCGAAAAATATCTTGAGATTGTACGGGCCTTAACGGAATCTCTGCCTCCAACCTTAATGGTTCACGGAGTGTCATCTGTCATATCCACAACTTTATAATAATATGAAAATTTTCCTGCATGTTAACCTGGATTTCGAGATTTGAGAGTATGGAGTAAGCTACTTACTTGTTAAAATCCATTAACACTTAGCAAACCAATATAGAATTTCACTTACTCCGCACTAATGGTGCTTTCCTTGTTTAATTCATTTAATTTATTTACATCATATTTTAATTTTCCAAAAATACTAATAGCGTATGATTTACTCGTAAAGGTTGGTTGTCTGTATACGTGAGTTGGATTGATGCGGGGCATTGTTTTTACACTTTTTTCTGTCGAGTTGTGCCCACGAATTCATATTGTTTCAATGTGATATATTTTTAGTGATATTTATTAATTTAAAATAGATTAGAAATAAAGAATTCGTCATTAACGTACGCATTGTGTAAAACGTCAAAGCCAGTTTACGGTATTGATTGCAGGTGTTTCCCAATGAATGCTTATGGAATTTTAGTTCCAATTTGCATATTAGGTATTCTTTTTTGAAAATATGTTCAAAAAGTTTTATAGTTTTATCTGTTGAATCTCGGTCTTTATGGGATGTTATCTGTGAGGATAGCGCTAGATGTCCGAGTAATCGTGTTACCGAAAAACCGAAAATGAAGTAGGTCATGTGCTTTTAAGTTATGGTTCTATTTCATATAATTTTCATTTAGAAAATTTATAAAATCTTCTCCAAATCTTGGCTCTCCTAGTGAAAAGGAATTCGCTAGGTGGCAAAATTATGAGCGAGATGAACCGGGAACTGGGCTACACCCCGATTCGGGACCTGGTTTTGGCCCAGGCAAACATTCCAATTTGTCTTGAAGTAACTTTTTCTCTCATAGGATTGGGTAATATAAATATCTTAACTGGAATTGGAGTTCAACATCCTTATGGAAGTTTGTTATTAAGGCGTGATTTGGATATATTCATGGGTTTATTAATATTAGTAATTTTTAACTAAATACTTATTATTAGGTGGGTCTGGCAGAAGTGGTGGCCGAGCATTTGGTTGGGGAAATGGTGCACCATTTATTCAAGGTGCGGCACCATGGGCTTATCCATTGTAAAGTTTTTATCCGCCATTTACTAATTCTCATAATTAAAAAAATACTCACCTGAACGGGAATGCAACCGCTGCCGAATGTAATAATTTTAAAATGAGTTGATAATATGCCGATTATGCTAATGAGCAATCATGTTACATTTATAAAATGCTTATAACTTTTATAAATAGTTTGTTTTATGTATTACAATTAATTTTTGTTAATTAAATCATTTATTTAATACAACTGTTGTAGTACATACATATATGAAATATATAATTTTCACCAAGTAAAACTAATATAGCAATTTTTAAATGCCTAAATAAGAAAAATAACACAGATCACACTCGGTTCATAAAACAAAAATGGCAGATAAACTGTAAATACTGAAAGAGCTAATTTCGATTTGTCATCGAAATTAAATACTTAAAAAATATATTTTAAAAAATTACCAAAACGGTGATAAAAATAAAGCATTCTGCAATATTAGGAGATTCAAGAGCATGTAAGACATTTTCAAATTAAAAGGAAATGTGCTGTTTAAGGCAAGAAAGCTTTTAAATAAAACTTATAGCTATTTTCAACATTGTCTCTTAGGTTATATGGAAACATGATAATACCATTTCAGCGTCGTTTCCTGAACTCCCATTCATCTGGTAAGTCTCCTCGTTTGGCTACACTGTTTTGATCTAAAACATGTCAAGGTTAATTCACATTTAAGTTTTTTCTCTTTATTACCTGATACTTCTGATTGGCAAGTTGGGCCAAGATATCCTGGAGCACAACTACATTTTCCCGTTTTACGATCACATGTTGCTCCATTGTAACATTGACATTTATGAGCACAATTTTCTCCATATCTACCAGGACGACAAGCTTAATTTCAAAATGTTGATTATGAAAAAGGTTTTCGAAATACTTTGTTCACATCGTGGTCCTTGTGTTCCAACGGGACAAATGCACGAGCCATCGATAGGATTACTAGCGAATTCCCCACAATCTGCCTTTAACTGACAATGGGGACCAAACGTATTGTTCTTGCATGATTCCTCACACTATGATTAATTAGTAATATCAAAAACCATTAAAATTTGAACATACGTGATCTCCTTGAAAGCCGGGTGGGCAAAGACATGTACCATCAGCTGAGTCGCATAATGCTCCATTCTGACAATCACATGACTGACTACAGTACCAACCATAAAATCCTTGAGGGCAGACTGAAAACAAGACATACTAGTTATAACTAAAACAATAAAATATTATATACCGAATTGACATTTGGTTCCATAGCGGCCAGGTGGACAATCACAACAACCTTGAACGGGGTCGCATCTGAAATTTCAAATATTAGTTTGGAATAGTAATCTAATGATTAGAAAAAGTTTTGTTTTTTCTCAGGTTAAATATTTTTCCAGAAAAAAAAACATACTTTGCGTTTCCGTGACATTCACAAGCTAACGTGCAATTCATTCCGTACTTTCCTGCTGGACAACTTTGCTCACAAGTGGCACCGGTATATCCAAGATTACATCTTTAAGAATAGTTAATATTGATAACAAATTCAAACTCGATTGAAACCTGCAAGTTCCAGTAGTAGGATCACAATGAGCCCCATTGGCACATCGACACTTTTCCTTACATCCTGGGCCCCATCGACCATCAGGACAAACTTGAAATAATAAATTTAAAACGTTTTTATTATGATTTTTAAAGTTTACCTTGATTGCAAGTCAGTCCAGTGAAACCAGCTGTACATTTACATTGGCCAGTTAAACGATCACATGTTGCTCCATTTTCACAAGAACATATTTTTTCACATCTACAATAATATTGAAATGGTTAAAAATTCGTTAATTAAATGAAAACTAACCGTTCACCATGTCGGTTTGCTGGGCAACTTGTCTCACAACGGGTTCCAATCAATCCAGCAGGACATTGACATTCTCCCGTTGTTTTATCACAAGTTGCTCCGTTCTCACATTCACAAATGTACTCACAATTTGGTCCGTATCTACCTTCGATACATCCTATAACATATAATGTTTCAATTATTTACAATAATTTGCATACTAGATTTCACGTGACTCACGTGAGCAGCAATTTTAACTTTCATTATCGTCATAGACGGTTGCATTTCAATATTTCATAAATATAAATAATTGAACATACCAGTTTTACAGTCTGGCCCTGTGTATCCAGATTTGCAATAGCATTTTCCAGTTAATGGATCACATTCCGTATTTTCTCCGCATTCGCATTTTTGTTCACAAGATTCACCATAACTTCCTTCAGGACATAACTATAATAGACAATATAGTTAATATAGTTAAGTTTTTTAAGAATATAATATATTTAACGTTACCTCAGTACAAGATGGACCAGTATAACCTTTGGGACATTGACATTTGCCAGTTATATGATCACATGGCTTATTATTAGAACAACGACATATTTGAGAACAATGTTTTCCATAATATCCTTTTATACATGCTGAAATCATTTTTTTTATAAATTTTTGATTCGATGAATCTTACGTCGATTGCATTTTCTTCCTCTCCAACCAGGTTGGCATGAGCAATGACCACTGATTGGATCGCAACTAGCTCCATTCTCGCAATCACATACGTCTTCGCATCCTTTTCCGTATGATCCATGTGGACATTTAACTTCACATTGATCACCAGTCCATCCAGGTAAGCATTCACATCTTCCGTCTGTTCGGTTACATCCAGCTCCATTCATACAACTACATGTTTGCTTACAGTCTTTTCCAAATAATCCAAATGGACATACTGAAAACGCCAATAAAATCTCGATTCGCATCAGTATAACTCACAGAATTCACAAGCCGGGCCTGTCCATCCTGCACCACATGAGCAAGCACCTGTCTGAGGATCGCATTCACCATTATGCATGCAAAGACAATGCGATATGCATCCGGGACCCCAAGAGCCTGCCGGGCATTCTAAACAAATAGCTTATGCTGTTATCCCAGAGCCAACAACTTACTAGTTTCACAATTCTTTCCCATAAATCCGGCTGGGCAGTCACAGAATCCTGTAACTCGATCGCAAGAAGCCCCATTGGTACAACTACATGAATTACGGCAGCCAGAGCTCCATCTAAAGAAATAAGCAAGACTAAAAGCCAACTTTGAAAATAGAATTACCTTCCGGGGGGACATGGTGTTTGACAGTCAGGACCAGTCCATCCAGCTGGACAACGACATTCTCCTGTAATATGGTCGCAACGAGCTACGTAAGGATTATATACAGATGTATCATCTAAAGTACAATTTTACAAATTGTTTCTCAAGAAATTCAGATACTTGAAGTACTACAATCACAAATTGCTCGGCATTGATCACCGTAACGACCATCTGGACATGGCCGATCACATCGTTTTCCTCTCCAACCAGGAGCACATGTGCAGCTTCCACTGACGGAGTCGCAAGTTCCACCATTATTGCAGTTACACAGTCCACGGCAGCCAGCTCCGAAGTGACCATTTTCACAATCTGAAGTTTATTAACAACTTATAACCTTTGTATTTTTCAGTTTACCTTGTTCACACTTGGCTCCTCTTTTTCCTGGAGGACAAATGCATTCGCCATCTGATGGATCACAATGCATTCCATCGAAACAGTCACATTTTTGATTACATCCCTAGAAGTTAATTTGAATTGTAAATATAAGATTTAAAAAAATATTTTACCTTTCCAAACATTCCCTTAGGACAGCTAATTTCACATTTCTTTCCAGTCCATCCAGATCTACAATCACAATGACCCGTCGTTGGATTACAGATTCCACCATTTTGACAATCACATAAGTTCATACATTCTTTTCCCCAGCGACCAGAAGGACATACTGAATACAGGAAAATCACAAAGATATATTAGTATAGGTTACCTTCACTGCAGGATGCTCCGTAAAAGCCCGGTGGACATATGCAACTTCCATCTTTAGAATCACAATCAGCTCCATTCTTACAAGCACATTCATAAGCACAGTTTGGACCGTACAATCCCGAAGGGCATTCTAAAGATGAGATAGGAATAACAACTCAATTACTACAGTAAAATATTGTGAATCATGAGATGAATACTCACTCTCATCGCACATCAAACCAGTGAGACCGGGCAAACAGCTACATGTGCCTGTGACGTGGTGACAAACAAGAGGTTGGCCATCTTGGCCACTACAGTTACATTTTGAGTTACAATCGTAACCGTACAATCCAGGTGAGCAAACTGCAACATGGTGGTGAAGAAAAGAAAAACACAACTGTCCAAAGAAGAACAGTACTCATCGAAATCGAAAATAAAACGCAACAGAAAATTGAAATTGAGAAACATTCGCAAAAAATGAAAAACTGGTGGAAAATCAGTGAAAAATCAGTGGAGCACTCGTGTTCGATGAAAAAACAGAAAAAAATAATTCAAATACCTTGGTTACATTTCTCTCCCATGAATCCTGGTGGGCACTTCTTTGTGCATTCGCCTGTGGCAGAATCACATCTAATACCCTCAGGGCACCGACATTTCTTGGCACAGCTAGATCCGTAAAATCCAGGTGGGCATGGACGCTTGCAAGTTGGACCATAGAATCCTGCTCGACAAATACATTTTCCAGTCTAAAATTGAAGTTGAAATTTTACAAATTGAGAATAAGTGATCAATTCACCTTTGAATCACATCCCTCTGCATTTTCACGGACACATTTACAAGAATGACGACAATTCTTTCCAAATGCGAATGATGGACATGCCTTATCACAGAGTTCACCGTATTTTCCTTCAGGGCATGTACAATATCCGTAAATCGGATCACATCGACCATCTGGTTGACAATTCATTCTACATTTCATTTGACACATAGGTCCGTAGTATCCGACTGGACAGGGTCCCTGACCGGTGCATTCTCCATCGGAAGAGGTGACGCAACGACACTGGCCGTTGGTAGGATCACAGGTTCCACCTTCACAACGACAAATCTAGAAATTAGTGTTTGAGAAATAAATAAATAACTAATTGAATACCTGATTACAACCGATACCCCATGTACCGTCTGGACATATATCTTCACAGATTGGACCAGTATAGCCTGAAGGGCAATCACAAGAAGACGATGATTCTGTGCAAGATCCTGGAATAACAACAGGTGAATCATAAGCTATTCTTCTGTAATAGATAAACATACCTCCATTCTTGCAATCTTCACAAGTATAATGGCATTTTGCACCAAATGTACCTTTGGGACAAGCTGAAATACGAAGTTCAAATTTTGATAAAAGGTCGGAAAAATAGGTAGGATTGCTGTATTATGGGTTATTCAAAGTTAATTTTTTGAAGGAAAATATTATCTAGATCTACGACTACATGACAGTTAGCTAATAGGCAGATGCAAGCAAAACCTTTTCTACGTCTACTGCTGAATACAAGCTTATAGGCATTTCCTCCTGATCTGGCACGACTCAAATCGAATCCGGGAGAATTCTGAATTCCAGCATCATTTGGAGTCTTTTCAATATCATCAAGAAGATGATCTAGACTGGCATCTGAAGCCTCATCAAGATGATCCAATTGAATCCGATTTGGACTATTTTCATCTGAAAGCACACACAAAAAGCTGCTAAAGCGGGCAAAGACAAAGACAAGTACAAAGAGTAGAATGAAAGAAATTGAAGCTTAGAATTACCTGTTAAAGCTTGGCTTGCTCCATTTCCCGCTACAAGACTGACTGAAAAACGATTAAAGATTGAAAAATATACTAAACTATTGAGTTTACTTGATGTACATGACATATCGTCATCAGATAGTTGAAACCCAGCAAAGCATTCACATCTTCGAGATCCATCTTCATTCCTACATAGCTGACTACATCCACCGTTATTAATAAGACATTCATTAACATCTTTAACGTATAATATTAAAATCAAATAGTTAAATATTCTAAATTACCATGGCAAACATGACCATCTTCAGCTAAATGGTATCCTTCACTACAAGAACATTCATAATGACCATCAAGATTCAAACATTTCTGTTGACATCCACCATTATTTTCCAAACATTCATTAACATCTGAGAATAGAAATTATTTTGATTTGAAGCAAGAAAACATCGTATTATTACCTTCACAAGTTTTTCCATCATATGACATGATGTAGCCATGTTTACATTGACATTCATGTGATCCAGGCTTGTTAACACATAACTGGCCGCATCCTCCATTGTTCTTTTCACATTCATTGATATCTGAATGAGTTGGAATTACGAAGAGAAAACATCTATTACATCTATTGAATATATTTCAATCTAATCTATCAATAACACTCTCAGAGATGAATACAATTAGAATCCTTTGAACTAGATAAAACATTTCTTGTATGTGAGTGTAAGTGAATGTGCATGTGTATGAAAATTCGTGGAATTGCTATGTGTATGGTCACGCATGAAACACGTGACACATACCCTGACACGTGTGTCGATCTGTCGTATTGAGTATGAAGCCATCTCGACAGAAGCATTGTAATTCATTTGTTCGATAATCCATACACAACTGATGGCATTTGCCTTGATCACGAAGGCATGAGTTAAGTTCGTATTTATCCACAATGAATGGCGATTTAAGTAACAGATTTTTTGAAGACTTTTCATAATTTTGTAATTCCCAAGCAGCATTTTCAACATTTGAAGTTAAAAAAGCATAGTTACCTAAACCTATGTAAAAGAGTATCGAGAGAAAATTAGAGATTAGAATATGTAAATGCTTGTCATTGATAATAATAATATTTCAAAAGTTTTGAGACTTACCATGACAACTATAACCATCATTATTCAATTCATATCCATCTCGACATTTGCAAATATGTCCTCCATCCGGCTGATCATAACAATCATGCTGACAACCTCCATTAGCTACTTGACATCCACCTAATTTTTCTTCACAAGTTCGTCCATCGTCCGATAGTTGGAAGCCAGGACGACATTGGCACATATATGATCCGTACGTATTAACACATCGATGTTGACAACCACCTTTCTTGATTGCACATTCATCAATATCTGCATACAGATATTGATTAAGTTATTCATCAGGTTGTAAGTTCTTACCCATGCAACTTTGTCTATCATATGCCAATTTATATCCAGGATAACATTGACAACGAGCACGTCCATTATCATTTACACAATGATGATGACATCCAGCTTTTTCTTGCAAGCATGGATCAATTGCTGAAAAATTGCAGTAAATTATGGTTTGTCTTTCATTCAAACTATATTTTCAAAATAATTATTCCCTGAAACTATGTTTCCTTTCTAAATTATTCGATCGGAGCATTTTGCCTTGTTCACATAGCACCTATGTATTATAGGTACTGTGATCTTTCATCCCATCCTGCCTCTCTCTATCTCTTTTCTCCCTCTTTCTATCTTTCTCCTTGTCTCCCTTATTCTCTTCATGCTCATAGCATTATAAATAATTCCTAGTGAACATGCTGTATTGTCTTCTAAAGACAAACAGTCCCTTCCGTCTGAATGTTACGGATTTAGCTCTCATAGTGAAATGAGAATAGTCTCAACCCCGCGCCTCCGCTCGGTCAATGCTTTCATAGAAAAGATGTCAATTTGTCGAGTTGCTCTACTGATTTACATAAATAATTATCGGCATGACCATAATTGGCTCTGTAAGCACATGTGAAGTGAATACATGACTGTTGTTTAATGAGCTTATATCGTTATACATTGTGAATATCTTATGTGAAGATACTATTAAAATTGAAAATAGATTAATTAATAGAATTAATCAATACTTATTTATAAGTGAAGTATAGTCATCACGGCATGTTCACGTGAAATACGTGAAAGCAATTATTTAAATTTTCTATTGAGCGGAGAGCGGTTGCATATCACATATCAGGTAAGCTTTTTTTGTTTTATTTTATACTAAAACTTACGTGTACAGCTTCGTTTGTCATCATTTAAGATATACGATTGTCGACATTTGCATCGGAAAAACTTTCCGTCACGCTCTTCACATGTATGATCACATCCACCATTATCAACAGCACAACTATTAGCTTCTAAAAATGAAAACAAAACTAAGATATTTGTATTTATATAATTAGAAATAATAATAATTTTCTTTTTTATTGTATTAATTTGAAAATAAATAATAAATAATCATCTTTTGACAGAATTATAATCTAATTATAATGAAGAGCTTGCTTTCTAGTCAACAAATGTGTGAATAAATAATATAAAATTCAGGTTTCCCTATAATTAAACTGTTTCTATTAATCTTTATAGCATTTTTTGCTTCATCCTAAAAGCTTTCAGTAACAAAAGGCATGAAGAAACAGTTCTTAGATATGTATTTAATTGGTTTTATAGGGTCAAGAGTCCTTATATGAACTAGACATTCTGCTCATTTCCTTTCCCTTTTTTTGGCTATTCAACTTAAACTCATTATGACTATTGTATATACAAAAAAACCTGCTGTAATTAGACAGTTGGCAGATTAGTCTTTTTAGAAACCAACGAAATAAAGAGAAATATATGAAATAAGCGTGAAAAACATGATTTTCGTTCAATAAATATCCTAATTTTAACTTACCAACACACTTTCTTCCTTTGCTATCTAATTGTAATCCAGGTGGACAATCACATCTTTAATATAATTTTGATTAAAATTCAAAAACTCAACAGCTCAAAACCAACCGATGTCCTCCAGGTGTGTTAATACATCGATGTGAACATCCTCCATTTGATACCGAACACTCATCAACGTCTGAAAATATATTTAAGATGCAGCTATATGACAATTCTCTAACCTATACACATCTTCTGATCATCTGCTAACTCAAATCCTGGCCAACAACGACAATAGAAAGTTCCAATCGTATTAACACAATCATGATGACATCCACCATTATCAGCAATACACTCATTAATATCTAAATATTTTAGTTTTTCATGTTAAAACTAATTGTTTTCTATTAGAACAAACCATATTGACACTTGGTGCCAGTAAAGCCAGTTGCACATTCACAGATTTGATCAGTTCCATTACGAATTGGTAAGCATGTACCGCCATTATGGCAAAGATCAGAAGTACAATTAGCTGGAATAAGATGAAAATGAGAATTAGTAGATGAAGATATAAACTTTTTTCCAAAAATGTTTGAAAGAAAAAAAATATTTTCACAGAATATATTCATTCTCACCCCCCCCCCCAACCTCGCCTCTAACCTTACCCACTTGTTATCAACAAGTTTTATTCAAGTTTTAATTTAGAAAATGAAATAATATTTGAGTAATATTGTATTGAAGTATAAAGAAAGAAAACAGATTAAGTATTATTCTTTTCAAAACTCACAATATTTATTTGAATATTTATTGTATTTGCCATTCAGAATACAAAAGTAAAGGTTGTGTCTATTGAATAATGCAAATACTATATTAACTATTACATTGTAAAGCCCAACTTATTCATATTCATAGAACTTTTAATGAATTTTCATATACTTTTATGGATAATAAGTAATAAGATATATACTATTGATATTCAAAATAATCTTAATTATTAATTATTTTATAACAAAACAGTAAATTAGCTATATTTCGTTATTAATTAAATGAAAAATATCTTATCGTTTCATTTTTTCTTCTTCAAAATACTTCAACCATATCCATTTTCTCTTCTTTTACATAATTTTTAAAAGTATAAGATCTACCGCTAGTTTAGAATTTAAAATTAAAAATAAAATTATTTTGGATTTGAAATTAAATTTTGATCAAGCGGTTGTTCATGTGTTTATCGAATATGCTTGCTCTTCAAATTATATTAAATATAAATTGAAAAAATATTTATATTTCCTTATAATATAACTTCAAAAGACTTTCCGATGTGTCAAATGTGAGCTCATAGAAGACTTAGAATCTCTAGTTGATTCCATATAAATCTTCATCCGATTCTTCTTAATTACCCCACGGGTATTGTATTGTCTCTGATTATGTTGTTGTTAAGATCGGAAGCTTTTAATAAAGTCTTTACTCATAATCTGGCTTCTTCTCTTTCTGCTTCAGATCCATCATATTTGCTCTGAGTCTGACAGACTGTATTAGGTTTGTTGAGAGCCGGATATGGCGTGTGCTCTATCTCGCTGCTCTTTCTCTCTTTAAGCCGCATCATGTTTTCTTTCGTCTTCATTTGACTGATTTAGTTTCTTCTTATTTCCAATCACATACATTCTCAGCCTTTTCTTCAGTCCATATGCTCAGTATCTTCTGTATTGTTCAAAACAAAAATACCAAACAACAATAATAATATCGAGCATCAATGGTCACTATCGGCTTTTTTCTTTTTTCTTTTCTTAGACCATCCATCTCTCTCTCTCTCTCTCGCCATCTATTTTCTCTTTCAGCCACACATATAGTTAGATCACATATTCCATATGTAGTCATCATAACTCTATTAATGCTGAGGTTGAAGATAATGGCCATAAATGAATATAATGGACTGTAGTAGGAGACCTCGGTGGCCCTCTCCCTCTATCCTTCAGTCACAAAACCGACAACAGCAGGAACAGCCGACGCACACGTGTGGACGGAAAAAAATACAAATTAGTAATTAGCGATGGCGTCATCATATATCCTATATCACATAGTTAGCAATATGGAGGAACATGAGAGGCTTTAATGCGCAGGAGCAATCGGTCCGCCAACTTGAGGCATCTTTTAGAAAAACCCTGACTCTTAGATGACGATTAAGATATTTTATAAAATATTGTACCAGAATAACATAAATAGAAACATACCGCGTTGACACCCATGCCCAGGAAGATATGTCCATCCAGGACAGCAATCAGCTGTAACATGGCGACGTGTACGATTTACCTTCTTGTATGTGTGAAAGTATACAACTCTATAATACAATTCATATATTACTTCAGAATCTTCTACCATCAAATAGATGAGAATAATTAAAAATTTTAATATAGAAAGCGATAGGTAACGACGTTTACTCTCTGTCATTACATATCTCATGGCTCGTTAATTAGTCGGCGGCAAGAGATGGTCAACACCATCCATCCGCCAAACCTACCAACATCATCATCTTCTTCATCATAAAGGTCATTACATTATTTCAAACAACTCACTTAGAAGTTATTTTTGTGACCTCATCGTGAATTAAGATGATTATAAGATTATTACATGGCTTATATAGTTAATTTATACAAACTTTTAGATGAAAACTTACTTTGGTTCTCGAACGGAACAAGCTCTAAATTTGCCATTACATCCAGGTTTTCTACTGCGAATGTATTTCGTATAAGCTTGTACACAAGGCTCTTTCACAGTAACAATCTCAACTTCTTCATGTGGACAGACGTTTTGCCTGAAAAAATTAAAAATTATAATAAACAACTTATATTTATCCGAATAAATATAAATATATAGTATATAGTATAGAGGTTTCGAGAATAATCATAAATCCCTATGTCGGCATAATTTCCGTACACATTTAATAGTATATTTGCATGATAATAATAATTGTTTTATGATGACTACTACCAGTCATTACATGAAAAAGTATGGGAACGTAGTCATTCAGATTATACGGAAGCTCTTTTACTTAATGATAAGCTTATTCGATTATTAGATAATTTCTTAAATTTTAACTTTTATTATAAATAAATAATATTTAAAACTTAAAACCTGTCTACTTTTAATTTTAATTTTGCATTTTATGCTTAAATTCAAATAATAATAAAATCTATTACAAATTAAAGATATAATCATAGATTCGGTTATTGCTTGATGAACCGGAAAAACACTTTTTCACATCTGTATGGTAATGTGATTTCACGTAACGGCATGCCACACGTGAACAGGTCATTTCGCATGATTGCTGCGCATAGAACGGTTGTGTCAAGTTCTTTGTTTCTCAATTTTCACCGCAAATCCTTATTTTTGGCAGAACTGAGAGGGAGAGAGCGAGAGAGAGAGAGGTAGTAGTAGAGAAATAGAAGTATGTGTATGCTATTCTATCAGCTGAGTGGATGCCACAAGATAGATTAACTAGATAACCTTCAGAAGTCAATCTAGAGACATCCTTCTGGTTGATTAAGTTTGATCACAGTTTGATGAAGTATCAAGACCTCCATTAACGAGATTGTAACAGGACCATCTAACTCAAATTAACTGTCAAATAGATTGTATAAGATTACATATATGATAGATGACTTGGATTATCCTCGCTACACCTATCTTATGATTTTTCAGACGTTTTCACAAAATATTCGATTTTAAGCTTTGAAATTCGTTGAAATAAGCTATTCTTGCTCCCAATTCCCTTATATAGAAGTAACATCTATAATCATTTAATAAACAAAGCTTACAAGCATTATTGCTGAGCAAGGTGGTTGTATCATCCAGCTGTTGATGATTCACAATCTCTTTATAATATTTGTTTTCCAATATAAATTTAATGTGTAAATACATATATGAAAACCAAGTTGTTGCAAGTTTGTAAAGTCTTAAAATCTCATCAATATGGTTGTATAGATAGCTGGAAGAATTAGATTGAAGAAAGAAGGAAATATAATTTCTACTTGATTCTTTCTCTCGCTCTCTCTCTTGTTGTCTTGTTCAATTCGATAGAAAAGCAAAAGTCCTAATCTAATAAGAGTTTTTTTCTTTTCTTTCCAATAATTATTGCCAGGTAGTAAATGTTAATCCTTCATCGTATGTTGTATAATTCATATGAATCAGCAATGTGTATGGCTATTTGGTCTGATCCCTTCCACATCTTCTTCTTCTTTCAATCTTACTCTCTCTCTAGTTCTTCTTCATGCGTTCAATGTACTCGCTTCTTTGCCCCCTCCCCTTCTACTCTTCTTCTACTCCTACTACACTCCTTACCCAAGGATTAGTAATGAATGGGTCAGCTGTGGTTAGGCGTTGTCAGTTGTATGTACATATACATATATCTCTGTATATATATGTGTATATGTATGATCAATTTATGAAAGCTGAAGTCATTTTATTCCAAAAATAACAAATCATTATGAGATATGTTGAAGATAAGCATGTGTAGATAGATGACGAGTATGATCGTCTGATTATGAAGGCAAGCAGACTGGCTAGCGCATTCTCTCGTCTACAGTCTTTTGCATGTCTGCCAGCTGACAATGCTTGATAAATGCTGCATACAAGCTATACTATATCATATAAATTATGGCAATAAATGAATTGCTATATGTTAAAAGTCTATTTGCTGAAGAGCATTTATACATTTTTATGATGGAAATATATAATATATTGATGACAAGTTGATTATGATGATGTATTTAGATAAAGATGAAGATATACACATGATATGTATAGTAGAAGCATACGGTATAAAGCTTGAAAAATCAACTAAAATCTACGAATATCCATATGTTGTATGGTTGTCTAGTACATGATGAATGAAGCAATTTCAAATGCCTCTTCTCATGTTCTTCATCTCATTCATTGAAGTCCCCATATATTGAAGATATAAATGACTGTGAAACAAGGCAAAGAGATAGATTGAAATGTGATTTATCTTATTTCACTTACTTTATTTCATATAATCTTTATACTTAACTATACGAATAGTTAAGAGTCGAGTCTATTATTATATGAAATATAAGCCTTACACGTATCTTATCCTGATAGCATTTGATTCAAATTTGATTTTCGTTTCATCCAAACAACTGACATCCATGCTTGTTTTCAATGAAACATGCTTTATGGTAATAGATAAACGCATTTGGTGGTGAGTAAATCGTCTTATGCAACCTAATCCTTGCAGATTTTCACATCTGATCCCAAACTGTCCTAAGCTAATCCAGTAAGATGGGTTGTAGGGCATCGGATGGCTCCAAGATGTCAAGGTGCTAGCCTTTATGATCTAAGACGACTGTGTCTCAGCTCACCGGCTGAACAGAAGTGCACAGAAGCTGTTGCCTCTTTGTCTTGCCTCATCTCACTGTATAGTTGGTATAGTTAGAATAACATCATATATATCTAATTGAGCATCGGCAACAAATTGTTTTGAACTTGAACGGAATGTCTTGAGAGATATTGGAATTTATGTGGATGACATTCATCGGGAGCCATTAATTAATTTCGAATTTTGTACGGACATATACAGATGATCGTGAGAAAGATCACGACGACGATGATGATGTTGATGTTGATGATGATGAAACTCTCAACTATGCAAATGGTTAGTAGGTTTTGATGAATTTTCTTTATAATATTAGAAAAACTAAGATTAACAGGACACAATAGCAATAGAATTTTCTCACAGTCAAATCATTATAAAGGAGGATTTTCAAATTTCTTTGACATATTTTGATGGTTTTGAGATGAGGAATAATTCTCGAAACATCAAATATGTAGTTAAGAGGACAAGAGGAAAAACTCTTTGAAACAGGACTTTCAACTGTTCATATCAACTGGTTATGAGAAGAATTTTTCTAAAATCTTTATTATACTATGTGTATAATGGATAGTTTAACTGATTTTAACAAAAGAAATGAAGGAATATGAAGATGAAGTTTGAAGTTGCTTGAACGATTCTCAATCGCATAATCTAACAAGCATAAAGAGTTTCTACATATTGTGGATTTTTTCTTCTTAGAAGCAAATTCTGTACTTTTAAACATTTATATGTTTGACCTCTTCTTCATCATTCTTCACAATATGAAGGAAACTTTTATTTCTTGAGAATCACCTCAAGAAAAAAAGTTTTTTATTTCAAATCTCTCTCTCTCTCTCCATCTCTCTCTTTACATTCTTTTGATTCAGAAGGATTATAAGGAATGTTGCTTCAGTTTTAATCTTTTAGTCATTGCAACTGACAAAAGAGCTTAGATTGCCATTGGTCAACGTCGCTCCTGGATGAGAAACATTGCATCTGAAGTCGTCGGAATGTTGTCGTGCATTTTGTTTTCTAAAACTCTCCTGACATGTTTAAACCACCATCGTCTAATGATATACTTCTGATTTCATTTAACTATGCATTCAAATGCTTTATATGACCTTTTTCTTCACAAATCAGACAAGTTTCATGAAAATGCGGACGATTGATGATGAAATCTAACGAGCTGAACACCCACTGTGATGTGTTTAACGTTCAGCCTAGGTCAGGTCTCATCATCCACGTGGGAATGCCAATCTGAAGTAATCAGCTAGTAAAGTCATATCGTTAGATGCTGAAAGAGATCGTTTGGCGCTCTACATGCCCTTTTCTTCCTGTATAGATGACTTTTTGAAGCTGACGTCATCTATATCTTTTCATAAATGGCATTTTTCCAGATGAACCAGGCTATTGTGATGAAAGTACGACCAGGAGCTAGTCAGTCAAGATGATTCATCAATTACAGAAAAACGACAAATCGCATTTAACGGCAACATGCATGTCCTCCTTCTCACTGCCACAAATAGAAGAAAGATCAACCGTTGCATCATCCATGTTTCAAATTTGAAGGAAAAAACGACAATTTTGTCGTCTTGTCGGGTTTTACAAATGGTTCAAAGGTCTAACAGCAGGGAGTCCCGCTTCAAGCTCAAGCTGTATATGCAAATGACAACACCATATTAGACCATAGGGCCAAGAGTAAGTGAGCTTTTCAATGAAAATCGGTCATTCGAATATACTTTACTTCACATCTCATGTAACGGACCCAGTCGTCTGGCGATTTAGTGAATACGTTATGAGGTTGGGAAACATGTATACATAGTAAGACCACGAGAAATAGAGAATGTGATCTCCAGATGACCATATCCGCCTTGTATTATTGTTCCGATAGCTTCAATCGAGAAGACAGATAGATCGCACCAAAGCCTGATGGGGTGTCAACCAGCTAACAGGGCATATCGGATTGCTTGTCATGTTGTAATTCACATCGATCACCTCAAAAAGAAAGTGAACGAGCCAATGTAATTGCCTTTACTTCACTAATTTCCATTTGTATATCCCATTGTCAAACGTCGTTGAAAACACTTTTTTTGCCTTGAACAATCGGCCTTTATCCTCATTTTCATTGGACGAATCAGATCCATGTCAGACTATGACTTCATTCGGATTGCGGAGAAAACAAATAGGTTTTGCTATGGATTTGTCAAGAAAGGCCAGATTCAAAACCGGAAAGTACTTGAATCCATTGGGACTACATTGATACTACTCAGTAGTCTTGTATATGACTTGAGCTGCAACGGAACGCAACAACTGATTTCTGCGTTGTGTACTCCCCTCTCAAGGGGGACGATGACAATCAAAAGACTAGAGGATACGTTGGGTGCTCGGCCTTCGGCAGACGAAGGGAGTGGTTCCTCCTTATGTCTGTTGGCGTCATCTCATAGTAGCATTGTTGTCAAGTCAGAACATATGTATGGATGAATGATATGGCTTGAATAGATTGCCTATAATTTGCCGTATAATCAGGTGTACGTGAGTGAGAAATATTTGAAGCACTAGCACAGTACAGCCATCGGAAACGGGTCGTCGTCCGACCAGGCATACGACATAGTCTGTCCGTACACCCACCCACAGAGTCAACTGGCCGACACAAAATCTTGGTGAGAATTCAGAATGACCACCTGCTGCGGGCTTCATCCAAAGCGTCAAAGAAAATGGTTATTAGCCTCGACGCGTGTGCAATGTTGCCAAAAGGTTTTTAAGAAATGCTCAACTAGGGATTGATGTTGCTTTAAAAGAAGAGACCAATCAGGTAAGTTGAAGGAAAAACTTTTTTCCAAAACGCTCGAAAGTTTCTGAAAAGATTCAGAAGTTATGGAAAGATAGAGAAAACTGAAACATAACAACAGAACAATGTCATCATCAGGATGAGGTTAGATAGACAGAGACTGATTATCGTCCTTACGTCTTCTAAACTAATAATTATCAACGAGGTCAATTGTTTTGTCGGCCGCATAGGCATATGATGAAAAAAATAACAAAAAAACGTATGAGATGAATGTTAGAGAGATGAATTCTATCGAGAGGATTTGATGTTGTTATTTGGATGGTAATCCAATACAAGAATCAACTTAATAACACATTCATTTGAAGGTATAAATCAATTAAAACATGCTTTTTCATGTTTTTAACAAGGACAAATGATATGATGAAACTATGACAGCGAGAGAGAGAGAGAAAAAGAGAGAGAGAGAGAGAGAGAAAGAGAGAGAGAGAGATATATATATAGAGAGAGAAAGTGGAAGAGAGAAAGAGAGAAGAAGTAAAGTTGTAAAGTTTTAACGAATTTTCATATAAAGTTCAAATGAGTTCACCAAAATGATTACATCCGATTTGGAACAACTTATAGTAATTTGGAAAAAAAGGAGAGATATCAAGCATAAGGAACATGTGGATGAATGTATGTATGTGTAGTAGATTGCTATGATCATTTAAGAAAAGAGGTTTAAGTCTACGTACACCAAATATAAAAGTAAATTCAACGAAATAAAACTTTAACTTACTGTCCCAATCGTAATTCTTGTAGTTGAACATCTATTAACGGCTCTTGCCATGTTAATGGTAGAATTAATAAGAATATAGAAAGAATATTGTAGAACATCCTCTATTTGATTTAGTTTTAATACGTTGAATCCAAAAAATTCAAACTTCTATGAGAACATCAGACATTCGATTTGAATTGTTGCTGAAAAGAAACAACTCAAAAGCTACTATAAACAATAGAAAATGTACAAATTTGAACAGAAATTATAATCATTTTTGTTAGAATTTCAAGTAATTTAGAAGAATAATGTAGAGAAGAAAAAGAATTTTTTTCTGAAAAGAAAATATCTAAAATATGAAAAGAGTTAAGAAGTTAGAGAGTAAGGCTTTAGTGGACGATAGAAGGCCAAAAAAAATCCAAAAAGACAAGAAAAGAACATATTAAACTTTTTTACATGTTAAGAGAAATGGTTTAAAACTATATATAATTCTAATTTATATATTATATAATATAAAATTTTGTACTATATGGGTTTAAAGAATAGTTTCTGACCATGGGTGCCAAATGAACCACCTCAATAACTCCGCCCATGTGTATTGAAGCTCCGCCTCCTCCACCTCCTGCAAAAGACAGACGGCAGGGAATAGATGAGCCATAATAATAATTATAATAAACATGTGAAAAGAATATTGTAGTCAGTTTGGAGAGAAAAAAAAATAAAAGAAAAGTCTTATAATCAAGATGATGATCAAAAATTTTAATTAAATATACTTGATTAACGATATTTGACATAAGGAGAAGCAGAAAATATTATATATTTAGTGTTTTTCTTAAAAAGAAATTAAAAGAAAGAAATTAGAAAGTTCGAAGAGCTTTAAGTAAACAAACGAATGTATGAAAAAACTTTCAAAAAAAGGTAAAAATAAGAATTTTTATGGAAATTTAATTATATAAATAGTAAAAATTATTATAATAAAATAATAAATGATTATTATGTAAAAGAAACAAAAAAAAATATTTGTAGTTTGGCATTGACTTATAGGATGATTGACATGAGTACATATCAATATCGGTGTCCAACAAAGTGTTTAACAAGATCCGAAGATGAGTTATGAAGGAGTTGAAAGAAATGTGAATATGCTTGACTAATCATTGTTTGATCTTATCTATAGATCTCAATACTATTCATCATTTTCATCCATAGTTTCTATGTAATTTCTCTATTGAAATCATTATTTAAGCTTTAACTATACTATATATTTAAAATAATTAATAACTATATACAACACAACATCATTATTATTATATAATAATATTCATTTATCATTCATATCTAAATAATATAATATTAAAACTAATGTGGATAACTATATTAATGTACATATAAGATATACTGATTTAAATATGTTTTATTACTATGCATAGTATACAGAAAGAGAGAGAGAGAGAGAGAGAGAGAGAGAGAGAGAGAGAGAGAGAGAGAGAGAGAGAGAGAGAGAGAAAGAAGTTAAGATGATGAAACAGTATTTCAACTGACTCCATTCATTCAATCTTTAGAACTAAATACTATTATACTCTTTATAATATTTATTCCGTCTCGTCTATGATTCAATATCTATATACATATAGGTTACTTTTTAAAAAAAGGCCGTCAGACGGTTTTTTTTCTTTTTTTTTTGAACAAAAAAGTTGTTTTCTTTTACCAAACATGCTCATCTTGAACGGACATGACGGATTTTTTCAACAATTTTTTGTGGATAAAACGTAGGAAGAAAAGAAAATTTCTTTACAATACTGCTACTAGTCATCAAGGGTCAGATAATAAAAAACTGACATGGGAACATATGTATGTATAGCTTTTGTAAATGAAAAATGATAAAAGAAAGTTTTAAATTAGGTTAAAAAATTAATGGAAAGGCTTGACGTACACGTTCTATGGAAACAATATGCTAATTTGATGGTTGGCTGTTCACGTGAAATTTCACGTCATTTTGAAACATTCATTTCAATAAGGTGTTGACGCAATGAACGGTTATATATTTCTTCTTTCTTTTCATTCTCAAATCTTTATTCTCTCTCTTTCTCTCTCTCTCTCTCTCTCTCTCTCTCTCTCTCTCTTTTTCTTTCTCTCTTTATCTTGCGTATATCTCTTAAATGATTTATATTTGTTTGTAACGGGTAATAGTTATATGCTTATAATCTTCATTTGATCATTATATCCTTTCCTCTTTGATGAGGTAAAGTATGACTGAAGAGGTAGGAGAGAATACGATGTATCAGCACTTATGATCTGATGTTGTCCTTATATGGTTATAAGCTGTCACTTGGCGACTGACACTATGTCAATTATCAAACAGTAACAGAGCCCTTCAGGGCAAGATGAGAAACACAGACATCAGTTTGCATCTCTCATCAGCGTTTCCTATGAATTTTTTTAATTTCAAACCGCAACGAATTCTATTTTGCAACTTCTTGTCTATCTATTTCTCTTATAACATGTACTTTGATCCAGCTTTTTTTTTATTTAACTATTCCTACATTGTATATTATATAATTTTTGAATGAAAAAATATTTTAACTTGCAACAGAATACTAATTTAACTACTGAAAGTATCTATTTCTATATAATGTCTTACATCTAGTATAGCTAATATCCTCGTAATATTACTTCATATTTCAAAAAAAAAAGAAAAAATTATCTATAAAAACCAAGTTTATTATATATTTTTTATAATTAAAATATAAAATTATTCAAATAAATCACAACAATTCAGAATGGATACCATGAGTTGAATGGATATCCCGCATATGGATAAGCATATGTTTCTCGTTTTTGATAAGAAGCCATTGGAACTCCGGCATATGGATACTCTTCAGATTGAACAATATGAGAAATTATAGTAAAAGAAATAAAAAAGAGAATTAAGTAATTCATCTGAAATATAATGAAATTAATAATTTTTTTTTGTTAAATTTAAATTTTAAATAGTTAATAGTTAACTATATAATAACTAATGTATACATTTATCTCTCGCTATTCTCTCTTAAATATGAATGTTAGAAACAAAAAAACACTTGAAATCAAGTTTTTTACTTCAAAAATCAAAAAACATCGCCTAATTTCGTTCATAACAATCTTAGTTGGCTAACATGTTCTTCCATTAACTTGACCTATAACAAACCCCTGAAGCGGTATTTTCGCGACTCGAATAGTACAAATGCTGGAAAGCTGGAGTGGCTATAGTCAAAGAAAATATTTTATTACAACTTATTGAGTTTAAATGAAGCAAATCAAGATTTTCAGGAACAATTTGCAGAGAATTTCTGAAAAAGTTCTAAGAATTATTTGGAAATCAAATGAATTTTTATTTATTATTCTTCAAGTTCAAATGTATTTGAAAATTTTTCCATCAAATTATAAAAATACCCTTCAATTTCTCCAGAATTCATGAAAACATACAGTTCGAACTTTAAAATCAGAAGAATCAGAAGATTAAAGATATAACAGAGATATGCCAAGTCATTATTGAGAAAAGAGAAAAGATTATTTGGCAAGATCTCTATTACAGGCAACTTGACATAAGTTTTGACTTTTAGCATATTGAACATAAACAATGTTTTTTTGAGTCCATCCGCCAAATGGTTTGAAGTTATCCAAATTCTGTGGAGATTCTCCAGTAGCTGGAGCATTCGCAAGCCTATAGAAATGAAGAATTAAAATGAATTTAAGAATGAAATAGAGGTACCATAAATCAAGATATCTATGATTGTAACTTAATTCTGTATGATTTACATTATTTGTAATTATACGCCAATCATTTTCATTTGTATGAATTGCAACATTATAATCCTGAAAAAAACGTTTTCAGAACTTAAAGCTTAATGTGCTCACATCAACATCACGTGCAGTCTCGATAATCTCTTTGATAAAGTTTATATTCGTATTTGGATCCTTATTCCAATTTGAAGGAGATACAACCTATTAAACAAGCAGCTAAGCTCTTACAGTTTCGAAAAAGAATATACCATTAGCCAGAAAATACCAAGAAATCCACCTAATTGGCAATTTGGACTCATCAAACCATGATACATTTCATCAAATTGTTGTTTTGCACTTTTGGATCCATTTGGGCAGGGATTCATATAAATCATTGGATATACTGTATCTGTAAGAATTCAAAGTTTTCGTTTTGAAAAGGATAGCCTCGATATGCTTACTAAGCTTCTTATAATGATGAACATTTCTAAAGCTATTACAGGCATTATAATCAAACATTCCATTCGAAGCTGAGGTATAACCTCTTAAAGCAAAATGTGATGAATATTGAAAGATTTAAGAAAGAAATACCTGATGTAAATCGTAGTAATGTTGTTTTTCCATAAGCAATCTATTTGGCTTGGATATATTGGCTGTGAAATATCTATTCCTTGTTGAAACTAATGTATTCCGAAAATGAGTCTAGAAACTTCATCTGAAAATTGTTCAAACCTGAGCTGAAGCCAAGCTGATGAAGACAAATCCTAGGAAGTTGAAAAGTGACATCATGAAGCGACACAAGGAATACCAAATCGAATGATAATTCTCTTATAAATTGATTTTTTCAAAAGAAATAATCAATAAGTATTTTCATAATGTTAATTGCTTATATCATTGAAAAGATACATCTTATCGCTTATCGCACAAAGTTCGATAATACAAAGAAGTTGGAAGGCTTCAGTGGATAATCTACGAAAACATTTCATAAACTTATTACGTTCAAATGAACTAAAACATTAAACTTTAGAAATTTTGGAAAACGTTGGGAATCAAGTTTTACATTAAAACTTGTAGAAGTTCATTTTCAAGACGATATCTCGAAATGGTAATGTTGTTGTAGAATAAGCAGACTAGGCTTAGTTCAACATCGAAATATAAAAAAAAAGAATATTTAGGAATCAATCAATAATTTATATTTTATTAAAAGAAATCTTGGTTACAATTTATTCCACAAACAACTTGATTTTTAGCATATTGAATCGATGCAATATTTTCCATTGTCCATGCCCCAAATGAATTAAAGTTGTTCATGTTTTGGTTAATTTGTCCATTATCTGGAGCATTATCCCACCTATTCAAATCATTCAGTGCTTTAAAGATAATTCAGAATATAACATACCATAAAGGAAGATATGTAGCATTGTTACTAATCAAATCTGTGTGATCAGCATTGTTCGTGATAGCTTTCCATTCGTTCTCGCTTGTGTGAATTCCAACACGTGTGACCTGAATCAAATTAATTCGAAAATAGTATTTAGCGGTCTGAGAATATTTCAAAATTTTTTAAAACTTAAATACCAGCTTATGAGCAGCAGCTATAACATCCCGGATGAATTTAACATTCTTGCTAACATCTTTATTCCAAGATGATGGTGATTTAACCTAGCGTAACGTTATATTTAACTACATATATATAGAGAGAGATGTACCCAAAGATTGAATTCTGAGAAACTGGGTACACCACAACCTTTCAAGCTTGAATACATTTCATTAAACTGTTGAGCTCCAGATTTTGATCCTGTAGTTGATGGCTCCATGTAAATGCTTGGGAATATGTTGCCTATAAAACAGAGCGCGAACTTCAAATTATTATTTTTATTTGAAAGAAAAAGAAGAGCGGTTGTTCTTCTGTTAAAGAAGTGTCTTTAGAGGGGTGGAGGGATACCTTCAGCCAATTGGAAAGTATTACAAGCATTATAATCAACCATTCCATCAGCCAATCCAATATATCCTCTTAATAATAAAATAATAAAAATTATATATTTTTAGAATAAAACCTAATGTAAACAATTTCATCGCCTCTATCACGTAAGCAATGAATCTGGTCCAATGTTACTGGCTGTTTAACATCAATTCCCTGCCATAGAATTGCCTGAATTCTTCAGAATATTCAGATGAAAAACATGAAAAAAGCTGTTAGGATACCGTTGTGCAAGAAACAACTAGAAGAAGAAAGCATAGTACATACAACTGCATCCTATAACACAATAGATCAAAATGAATTGATAAGATATTCATATTATATATATGTATAAAATAATATTAGTATCATGAAAACTTGAAAATAGATAAAGCTACAGAATACTCTATGACTGTGAACAATCTTCATTTTAAAAGTCAATATGTTCTTGATATATCAGAGATAAGTATCAAGTGTTTTCAGTTTTTTATCATGAAAATTGCTTTTTTGATAAAAGAATCTTAACTAATTTCATATTTAGAATATGATAATACTCTATCTTACTAGATAGTCTATACAAAGCCCTTCAATACCATGTGAATGCTCCACAGTAGACATTCTAAGTTATAAAGGCTTAGAAGACATTGCGAATATGTGATTCAAGGCATCTGAAATACTCAAAATACTTAGTTCCCAAACAAATTTCCTCAAAATTTGTTCTTAAACGTAATTAAACGTAAGAAAATGATATTTCAATTAACGAATAAGTTGTAAAGCTCATTGAATACTCTGTTGTGATCATACAATATTCAACGAATAAAATTTTGAAATTCTCTTTATACAAGTAGAAAGTATACCTTTACATTCAGAATGAATATCCTTATGAGATTCTTGTTCTGTTTTCAGCCAACTTTACTGCAATTCAACATCATCATGTTGAAAGTTAAGCTTTTCTTCTTTTCTTCAACATATAATTTCATTTATTAAAATAAATATTATAATATTGAAAGATTATGTAAAATAAGATCAAAAAGTCTGATATTCCTATAGAGGAGATATATGTATGTATAAGCTAAGCGTGTTCTGGATCTGGAAGTTGCAGCTGATTTGGAAAGAAATCCGATTGAAATTCAAAATTAATATTTCAACTCGCTTATTTAAGAAAATAATTATAACAACATAACAGGAATTGTATTAATAGTAAAGATATTCCAATGATATCATAATCACGAATATGAAAGAATCATACTATATTATGGTGTATATAAGATAAAATCAACTGAATATGATAACTTATCACTTAGATCACATCCAAACGATTGTAAGATTGTAAACTCCACCCTTATAGCCATCAGATTGTGATAGTTAAAGTAGAAACAGGAGCTTACTTAGATAAAGACAAGGAAACATATGATATCAAGAACACTATGATTTTTGTAGCCAAAATTAAGAAGAAGATTACATATTTCGTAATTTTATCAATTAAAACATCCGGTTTATTTTAACTATATAATATATAAATAGATAAGTTGATTAAGAGAAGCTTTACCTTCTCATTGAATATTCGAAAATGAGATTTCTAGTATTACTGTACCTTGTATTCATTGGTATCACAACTGGACACAAACCAGTAAGTTAGATTCATTCAGTTCAAATTTGACGATAAAACTCAGTTTTTCTATCTCCCCCTCTCTCTCCTTCTCTCTCTCTCTTTCATTTTAATATTTTAGTCTGACTTCAATCAAATACTTGATGTTAAACAACCAGTAACTGATAGTCAGCTGAATTGCTTGAAAGATCTATATATCTCCACGTTTCTCATCAGGTATTTCAACTTATTCTTTATGCTCCTTTTCTTTCTCATTTTTAAAAAAAATTTCAGAGCTTATCTTAGTAACAATTATGTTGGAATGTTTGATTATAACTCATGTGGAACATATCAAGCTGTTAGAAGAAGTAAGTTATAACTCTATACTTCAATGTGAGAGCAACAACTCTGTGTCTGTGTGTTGTCTCCGAGCAAACACAGAAAATCCAATCTAAATTGAATATTGTGTCTCATTTTCAGATTTTCCTAATGATGTATTAAGCTCAATATACATGGAGCCATCTCCCACCGGTGATAAATCAGCAAAGCATCAGATGAATGAATTATACTCAGCTATGACTGATACAACTTGTTATCCAACAATTCCTCCAATATTATTTCTTATGGTTTATTCAATAATATATAAAAGCTTTAAAAATTTCTAAATATATAGGTTATACCATCACATAGATGGAACAAACATGTACCTAAGAATATCAAATTCATTAGCGATATCTTAGAAACTGCTCATTCACTGGTAAGGAAGATGATACTTCTAACATTACTCTTTATATTTCATAAAAATATTCAGAATGTTACTGTTGGAATCTTTACGAATGCTGACGATTGGCAGGAAATTACACACAATGTAGATCACAAAGAAGCATTCAAAACTTCCTTATTACTATGGTAATTATCTTTATAAAGTAAATTAAATTAAATTTTAATTTGATTCAGGTGGGAAAAAGATAAGAAAATCCCTGATGACACACAAACTGAGGATAAATTCAAGCCATTTGGAGGATGGACAGTAAATGATATTTTTGCCACACAATATGCTGTACAGAGCAGCGTTTGTAAAATATCATGTGGAAGAGATTTTAATTAATTTTTTAAAATTTAAATATTTAAATTATTCAGTAAAAATGTGAATACTTTTTGTGATTTTTATATTTTTCAACATCTGGAAGCTCCATTTTCCAAATTTTAACCTTCTTATCTTGTGAAAATACTTCTATGCTAACTAACATCTAATGAGAACTAGAGAAAAGCTTTATTGGTGATAAGACTTCAGAGCTTAACATAGATTGTAAAGAACCTTTGAGAATTTTTTGATGAATAAAGTCAAATTTTGGTAAATAATTTTATTGAAATTTGTGAAACATATAGTTAAATTTGATTTTAAACTTAATCAAAAAATCAATAAAATCATTAAAAATTGATTTAATCTTAGCTTTACCACAGTATGATGTAATTCAAGTTGCCATTTATTTCACAAAACTTTTCATTTTTGGCAAACTGAACGTAATGAGCATCAGTAGCTTCCCATCCACCGAATGATTGGAACTCAGTAGCGAATTGTGAGCCATCTCCAGAGCTTGGAGCATGATCATACCTGAAAAATGAATAAGCTGCTCATTAGTCTTAGTCTTAATACCATAATCGAATTGGCCTTGTAGTTAGTTCATTCAATTCACGATGATTAAGATTGTTGGTAATGATACTCCATTGTTCCTCATTTGTATGAATATTCACATGAATATTCTGAATAAGTGAAAGATTAAGATAAAACTTAGATTACAAGCCTTTGCTTGAGCAGCGGCAATAACATCTCCGATGAATTGAACATTCTCTGACGGGTCTGAACTCCATTTTTCTGGTGATGAAACCTATCGAATGAATAATACTTGATGAAGAGGATCGGCTTGTATACCCAAAGATAGATAAACTGGTATAGATGTGATGGCATGCCACATGAATTAAGTATGCCATCGTACATTTCTTCGAATTGTTCTGATCCGCTTTTGTCTGAGTTGGGAATAGGGTCCATGTAAAACGTAGGCACCATGTATTCTAGAACATTTGATATTCAAAGCTTACTTAGCGTTAACTACTGTAATAAGCATTCTGGAAACTTTCACATGCGTTATCATCAAAAGATCCTCCATTATCTGGAGAATATGCTCTGAAAAGAGAGAGAAATAGAAGGATTCATTATGATAGTAAAGCTATGTTCAAGATGTTACCTTATAGTGAAAGCAGAAACATCGTTTTCAGCAAGACACTCTACCTGACGTTCGCTCACCGGTTCTGAGGTATCAATTGAAAAAAGAAACCTTCTCTGAAATATCCAACATATACAAAAAAATTGAAAAACATTAAAACCTGAGCTGTAGCCAAACCAATGAAGATGAAGATGATAGCAGACCTCATTTTCCTTGATAAGTTCATAATTTGATAAAACTAACTAATATATACATATATACTATATTTGAGCTATAAAATAATACAAATATTTGGAAAAATGAACGTAAAACCGTCTGACTTCCCTGTTGAAGAGAACATGCTATTGTGCTATCATACAAGACTTGATGAACGATGTGCTTCACTTTCGAACAAAAACAAATTTTGAAATTAAGGTCATCTGAGTACTTAAGGCACTAATGTCCTGAGATTACTCTGAGATGTTAAACTCAAAAATGAAGTTATCAGGTTTGAATATGGAAGACCATGTATGTGGTAACTAAGCTTATATGCGTGAACAGTTTGAATTCATTTTGAAGAAGCGGTTTTCAAATAGTTTTCAGATAGACAGTCCTGAGGCAGTATGCAGAATATCAAATTATTTATGATTTATAAGAGTAATCTGCTATCATAATATCTCAAAATATTAAAATTTTGATTGAATATACATTCAAATAATCATAAATCATCAAAATTATTTTCATCATAGTCTGAAATTTTATGCAGAATTTGTAATCAAATGCTTGTTTGTGGCATATTTAAGTTGAAGCAAGATGTCTATCCACTCAGTCTGTTATCGTCATGTCTTTTAGAACTCAGAGGTTGAACTTTTTTTTATTTTGTAGAAATCTTAGTGAAGTATAAGAATATTTTGAATTTTCAAAAAGTAAGACTTAACAGTTTGGGGATTTCGTTCAAGCTTTAGCTGTAATCATCGATTATTTTTGACTCAATGTGCTTCTGTTTTTCTTAAATATTTTGAAGAAAATAAATATATTTGAAAATGAATTTATTTTTACAAAGATGTATTCATTTCTTTTACATATGGATTGTATAAAGAAGATTGAGATTTCCATTTACACGGCAAACATTAGCATTATCAGATTTAAGGACAAGAGCAACATTGTCAGCAGTCCATCCACCGAATGGCATGAAAGTGTGTTGAGTTATTTCATTACCGTATGATGCACTGGATGAATACCTTAAAAATTTAATTTGTTTTCAATCATTTTAGAAATAAAAAATACCATAGAGGAACTGAGAATGGGAAGTTCATATTCTTATAGTTATAATTGTTAGTAATAAGATTCCAGTTAGACTCATCAGTACGAATTCCAAAGGTCCAACCCTGAATACAGTTATTGAAAGCTTGAATACGAGCATGGACAGTCAATATACCTGTGATTGAGCAGCATGTGCCATATCTTCAAGGAACTTGACGTTCTCATGAGGATTTTTATGCCATTTTTCTGGTGATAATACCTATCAAATAGATAGATACTTGTAGCTTATATTATATAATATACCGAGAGATAGAAGAAACGAATTCTAGGTCTACTACAATATTCGCTAGATAAGCCTTGTCTGAATTCTTCAAAATGTTGAGATCCAGTTTTAGTGGTAGGTGCAGGATCCATGTAGAATGTAGCAAACTTGAAGTTATCAGGATCATGATACATGTTATAGTTATCACATCCCGAAAAATCAAATGATCCACCATTTGCTGGAGAATAGGCTCTGAAGATATACATATTGAAATGTTATAGTTAGAATTAAATATATCTTTATACCTGGTAAGGATTAACATCTTTAAACCTTTCAAACAAGCTATATCGCTTTCAGTTGCAGCATGATCAAAATTAATTGCCAATACTGTGTCATCGTGTGTCATCTTGGAAAAAATTAATTAAAGGTACATTGAACAGAGAATTAAATTGAAATACCTGCGCTGACACAACGCTAAGAAGGGCTAGGCCTATAGCAGAGTATAGCATCTTTCCTTTTTCTTGATTCCAAGAAAAAATGAAGTGGATGTTATAAAAATTTGCTCCTTATATTCTGTTCTTCGTAAGATGAAACATGTTTTGTAGTATAAGCTCGTTACCTCTATCTTTCTATATAATGAAACCTACCTCTCTCTTTCTCTCTCCCTCTTTCTTTCTCTCTCTCTCTTTCTCTCTTTCCCTCTCTTTTTCTCTCTCTTTCTTATTTTTAACAGTTAGCTTATTTTTGATATGTATTAGATAAGATATCATTTATAGTTTGTTTTTCTTATTTGTAGAACTTTTTTAAAAGCTTTTTCCAGAATTATTACTTATTTATCTATTTACTTCTCTAAATAACAAATTTATCAACACTATTTCATTTTCAAATAATAAATATAATGAGCGGTTGTTTTTTTCTGATACCATTTACTTATCTTTAGTTTTATTAGTTTAGTTATTAGATAATTATTTATTTTCATTTAGATTAATTCTTCAATTTATAAATTTTTTTATAAAAAAAATCAAAGAAGAAATTCGAATATTATATTTTTTTGAAATTATTAAATTAATTCATATTCTATATATAGAAGTTTTTCAAATTAATGAAGTATGATGAAATGCAAAGAAGATTTCTTTGTCTTAACGACATTTACCAGCAGTTTTTGATTCAGATTTTCATCATTATCTATTATTCTTAAGTTGCGTGAAGTGTGTTTCTCATATTCTGAAGGTCGTGAGTTCAAGCCTCACTCATAGAAGTTGTTTGAGGATCAACTTAGAATACTTTACAACTGTTTCTGAGCAACAGCTTAAATCATAAAGTTTATATTCATATATAAGTTTATAGAATAATGGTCCATAATTCTCATATCATATATACTATATATTACAAGTTTGTTTAGTATTCTGTTCTTTATCCTGCCCATTTATGGCCTTTTAAACTTATCTACATATCAATAATCCTCATCATCTTCTCACCTCTCATTATCTGGCAACCGCCATCCGGCTGTCCGTCCTTCAGATTTCTGTAGCGCGCGAACTGTCGGTATCTGTCGTTACCATCTGAAGATGCAAACGTCGGCATTGATGTCTCAAAGAACATCTGATAATCAGTTAAAGGCGCGAATGTGAAGTGTTTGCTCAGATGACGTAACACATGTGATGTGTAAATCATTAACCGTAATCATGAAGAGATGATTAGCTGTCGACCATATGCGGTAAACCTTTCAACCAGACTGGTTCATAGGTGAGAAGATTTCTGAATGTCCTATTGCTTCTTGGGAAAAGAGTCATTTATGCGAACTTAGAAAGTTTTGATTATCAGTTTATTTCACTGGAAATAATCAAATAAATTAGAAAATGTGTTTTATTATCGAAATCAGACATTTCTTGAGAATATAGTAAGCAAATGGGAATCAATGAATTGAGAAGATTCAGGCGTATGAGATGTTAGTACAGTTAGCCAGCCAGCCAGCCAGCAAACAGATAGACAAACGACATATATATCGTTGTTACGGAACGACATACACATCATATGCTTGACGATCTTTTCAGAATTTCATCAACAATACCGTATTATCATCCTCATTCTCCATCCAATGTTTTTTTTCTTTGAATCTGCTAATTTAAATATTGATTTGAACGTTTTGCCGTGACCTTTTGAAACTTTTTTCAAGCATTTTCTCGTCACAACGCGTGTATGTTCGTATATTTAACTAGAATCAACACAAACTTATCCCTACAATGGTCATCAAACTCATCCCTATGCCCAACAATTGCATTTACGTATCAGATTCCTTTTACCGTTTACCGTACGTGTTAATGATGGCTCATTACTTCGCCTTTTTTTGTTATATTGGCCCAGCTAGTTAAATGATCGTTATTGCCAGTTAATGGGACGTTTATGTGACACTATAGGAAGACAACCTGGGCCAAGTTGTCAGGAGAATAATAGCTAAACGTTAATGACCAAATAAGCTGACGCGCTAAATTGCGACAGAAAAACAGATTGTACGACAACATGATCGTCACCTTCACTTTTCTCAAGAATTTATCATGCATATGGTCTTTCACATCACCATTTTAGAGACTTTTTTTCCAGAAACGAATGATATTTTAGCTCAATTTGAAACATTTCAATCATTCATTATCATTTTCTTATGTTATAAATAGGATGAAATAGTGGTGTAGTTGTATTACTACGACATCATAATACGTCATCCAATTCGTTTTCCAACTAATAGTTCCTCAACCTTCTGTCAAATTTCAACAGTATTTTCTCGTATCAATGATAGACATCCCTCATCCAAAATTATATAATAAGCTTATTCGGATACATATTTTGATTGTCAATTTCCAACAACATTGAATTGACTAAATGACTGACAGACACAGGAACCTGTGTATAGTGAATGGGCCGTGGGACCACCCGTGGAGTCGTAGCGCCTTTTTCCCAACGACTGACGACACGAGCCTAATAAATTATTTGAAAAGAAAATCGTCGTCGTCGTCGTTGTCGTCGTCATCGTCGTCGACGTCGTATCAGCCTCGTCTGCGTCGTCCTCTCTGTTTCATAAATTTGGGCCACACGACTACGAAGACATACAAGTCATCTCAAGGCGTTGATCAAGATAAGGCTATCAAGGACGAGCCGCAATGGGAGACAAAAAACAACGAGGCCATTTATAAATTAAAATTTAAAGAAATATTGAGTTTTTTTATATGTATATAGTTAAGATGAGAAGACTGATGTATATTTCTGGAAATTTTATAATCAAATATGAGGGGGTTGTTGTTAGCTGCTACACAAGCATAGCATAGAACACACATTTGTGTTTTCAAACGGGTGTTTAGCGGTTATGAAACAAACATTACTAGCCATTTACACTTATGTAATTGCTATTATAACATATAGTTAACATAATCATGCAAAAAATTGATTAAACCAAAAGAAAAAGGCTTTGAAAGAGAAATAAGACCGGTCTAGATGTTGGTTGCCTATAATACGGGTGACCGTATTCAGTCACACGCCTTTGAAACGCATATTTTGCATCGAAACTACTGTATTGGCATGAGATGAAGAACGTTAATAGCTTGAAAAGGAATGAATAAATGCTGGTTTTCAAGTTTGTTTAGGCATAGTTAACTTGTTATAGTTGAAATATATGAATGTTATGTTATATAGTAGTTAAGAACAAGCAAAAATATATGAAAAAATAAAATTTATTACAAAGTTATTAATAATTATTATTCAAAATTAATATAAAAAGGATAATAAGAAGAATAATCAAATATTTAAACAAGAGAAATATTTGAAAAATAATTTGAAATAGAGAATGAAGATGACAAATGTTTTGATGAGAAAACGAGGAAAAGGCACATATACCAGTAAGGAATAGTAACACGATATGTCAAATAGAATCATCAATGTTTTTATAATTAATATGATATAGTTAAGTAGAAAATGAAATTAAATAGAGAGAGAGAGAGAGAGAGAGAGAGAGAGAGGGAGAGATTGGAGTAATCAATGATATGAATTACACGTGATATGCCTGGCATAAATGGGTTCCAAATAGAAAATCTTGATCTACTTCTGAATTATTTGTAATATTTTAAAATATTAAATTCAATTAGACCATAAAAGTTCAAAGAACTATGAAAATCATTATAAAACATACAAATATATATATATATATATAAAGAAATATAATATAATTAATATAACCGTATTCAGAATCTGATGACATGAGGAGGAGGTCGGAAGCTGGGTGATGACATCAAAATCACTTCGGAATCTGCGTACACAGCTGTGAATACAAGTAGTTTAGTTTGAATTCACAAATGGTGGAAACATGAGAGGACTCATGCCACTGGCTGCTGTTAAAAGCATAGGCAAGCTGGTCATCTGACCGTACAGGGAGGATGAAGGGGTGACTGAGCCGACGGCATTCAGCATTGGATATACGGGAAGATGCTTACGGCAACGAGCACGGCGATTAGAGAACCATGTCTGAAAAGAAGATGATGAGATGATTCTATTGCTAATCAACGAATTAATGTGCTTACCATAATCTTTTCTTCCGAAAGTCCGGTTTGTTTGGCGATCTGTTCGCGTTCAGCTCCATCAGGATAGGTATTAGCCTTGAAAGCAGACTCTAAGCGATCAAGCTGTTCAGGAGTAAAGCTGGTACGGTTACGACGAGCTTCAGGTGACACAGAATCATCATCAGATGACGACGATTTGCTGTCATCTATAATAAGAATACATTAATAGAGATGACGTCATACATAAATGAAATATATAAAGAAAGAAAAGAAAAGTTGAAGAGATTCAATTAATCCAATTAGTAGTCGGAACATACAATCAAAGATACCGACACAACAAGTACACTCTAGGTGGATCAAGTAGTATGTCTGCTCAATTGATTCAAGAACATATGTAGTAGCAACTGTTCTATTGAGTTATTGAGTAAGTAATATTTAATCCCATTAAAACGCTTCCGGTAGATTAAGGAGACAAAGGAATGTCGACCTCCTGCAGTTTTCGTCTTCATGTATCGTTGTCAGTCTTCAGCATATAGTCAATTGATAGAACGAAGCCGAAGAATAGCGTATATGTTACAATACTCGATAACTATTAAGACATTCTAACTATCGAGAGTAGAATCAAGTAATATCCTTCGTACTCCTTTATCCTACCCCCCCCCCCTTACTAAGCCCCCCTACCTAGAATAGATCCCAGAAAAGGCTCTATTCAATACTAGGAAATTTGTCTTCATCAGTAGTTTGATACTACACACGACGACATCTTGTAGCACGATCAGCAATTCAGATAACGATGCCTTCGAGGTGACAAAATTTACGATGCGCCAGTCGATTAATTAGGTAACTAATCTCTTCTTGTGGCTCAATTCTACTGTTACTAAAAACCTCCAAGTAGAGATCTAGATCAAGAAAGTTAATGAAATCGTTATATATTCTCTCTCTCTCTCCTTCCCTCCTTCTATCCATCTATATGTCGTCTTCCTCTCACATTATTATGATTGAAGAGCTCATATCATGACTCTCTTCATTCATCTTTCTCTCTAATTCACAGTAAAGTTACCTCTCTTTATCTCACTCACATACATATTGAACAACTTAACGATGTGGACGAGATAGTTATTTATGACTTGGCTTACCTCATCTCTCATCAATTCCTATTACTCTCTTAAATCTTAGTTATCTTTTACTTACTCCTTCATTCAACGACATGATTATGAGCTCATCAGGAAGTAATCAAGATTCATATTTAGTAAGGATAAATGACTTTATAGATTTGATTAAACCTCTCTCTCTCTCTTCTCTCACACCTGCTTCCAGCATTTTTTTCTGCCACACGATCTTCATTGAAAGAATATGGGAATACTGTACCCGTATCATCTACCAGATGCCTTTCTTTACCGCCCGTTGTGAAGCCAATTAGTCAAGCTGGTTGAGAAATTTGAAAAAAAAAGTCAAGTAATCAAGAAGTTTTGAGCGAGAAAATATGCGCGAATTGTCATGAGAATGTCATTGAACGGAAATTGTTACGAACAACTCGAAGTAAAAGGTTGAGAACTGCCAGAAAAAAAAGGATTAATTAAACTACAAAGTTAACCAAAAAAGGCTGTTTTTGCCTTCTTACCAACCCAGTGTCTCACAATCCCCCCTCCCTTTTCTGTATGCCAATTTTCATGAGAATTGTTTGGATTAAGCAAACATGGATCTTGAATGTTGGAGAAAGATCCGAAAGAAAACTAAACATACCAATAGATATTCCGAGGATGCTATCAATGCTGTGGCTAAGACGCTTCTTTTCTGGTCTTTTCTCTCTGTTCCATCCACGTGAGCGAACGAAACGATTAATTGAAGCAACAGTTGGAGCAGTAGCTCGTGAACAAACTCCTACAATAAAAGAAAATAATAATAACATCAATGATTGGTGAACTGTTTTTGTGTACAAGAAAGGGACAATGAACAAGTTTTTTTTTTCTGACGTTTTTTGGATACTGTAAGTGATGGGTAGTATAGAATAGTTAGTTACAAATGATATATTTAAATAGAAAAATAGTTAAGTCTAAAGAATTCTTATCAAAAGCTTTGTTTTTTAATTTCAATTTCTATAAATAGTATATATGAGTCATTAATGTAGGATTACGGTAACGAGCATCATAACTATGGTCAACGAAAGGTTATGCTAGTTAGACATGTCTGATAAGATTTTTATGTAGAAATATTATATAAGAAAGCTATAACTATTTTGTAATAATTATATAATGAAAATATATAAAATTGATTGAAAGATGGTTTTTTTGTAATTTTGTAACAAGGCCAGTGTAAGTTTGTCGAACATTTTGAATGAAAACCTCATTTGTGAGTTGGAAATGAAAAAAAAATTGATTGGGTCCTTGACACTTTAGAAAATATCCGGAAACATTTATGTTTTTAAGGCAAAAAATATCTTTTTTTTTTTGATAATAAAGGAAGATCGAGGAGATGAATACATCGAGAATTCAGAGAGAAGAAGAGAAAATCTTACTAACCTTGTTCAATCATAGCTTGACGAAGCTCGGCAGCACAGAATCCTGGATTTTCTTCATAGATCATGAGCAATTGCTTTTCAACCGATTGCACTGATACACGTTGCCGTGGATTGCCTCCAATCTGTAATGCGTGAATACGTGAGTACGTGAGAAAATTATTTTTTATTTTTTAGGTAAATTTGCAGATGAAGCGGTTGTGTCTTGATATTAATTAGATATTTGAAAATATCTATTTAATTAATCAATTTTTTGAATAGATAGATGATTAGTTCAATTGCCGTATGTTGGCTCTACGATATACTGTAGGCAGCTGGTACATTTAATTCACGGCGGGATGTCTTTGTCTCAGTGTGTGTGCAACAGTCAGCCGATGATCATGGTGGTGATGATCACTATTCGAAACTAACGAAACACATATATCTAATGATGATAGGCTGATGCGTGACAGTTCAAATCTGGCGCCTTTTTAGGCTTTAAAGTTGGAAAAAGTTTTTACCTGTCCAGGAGAAATGCTGCCGGTCTCTTGATAGCGATTGAGGATCTTGGAGACGGCACCGTGTGATACACGAAGTTGGCGAGAAATCTGGCATGGCCTAAAAGAAGAAAGAAAGCTTAGAGAAAAGTTTGTATGAAAACTTGACTTACTTGATACCACTGTTAGCCATTTCGATAATTTTGAGTCGAATAGCTTGTGGTAGAGGACGGCCATTGATGAATACGCCACCTAGCTGGTTAACTCTGCCCTAAAACGGTAAGATATATGAATGATTCGAAGAATTTAAATTGGATATACCTGACCAAGAATATGATTGAAAGTCATTGTATTCTCTTGTCCACTCATTTTGCAGATAAAAATTTATTCAAATGCAAAGATTTAGCTACTGGTGTATTGGAGAATTGAAATTATCGTCTTCCAATAAGAGACGTTGGCTCCGCCTACTTGTAGAAGTCGTATGATAATAAGAAAGAAATTGAAAGATTGTGTTGATCGGAAAGCGATCTATAGAGTAGCAAGAATATGCTTCTGAAATGATTCAAATGTATAAATTGATACGGTAGTTAAGCAATTTAGATGAACAAAAACTGATTTGTGGATGAAAAAGAGAGAAGTTCAAATGAAAAATGACCGCATAAACAAGAATATGAAGTAATGAGAAGTGAATTGTTGTAAGCAAAACTGATAAGAAAATATGAATTGATTAGCTGAAAGATGGTAAACATGTAGAAATTTTCGGGGGGAAGTGGGAGGGGAGAATGTTGCAGTTCTAGGTGATATACTTGAACAAGTCGTAGCAACTGTACATGGCGTACATGAAACGAGAGGTGTGAAAGAGGAAGATGGAAAAGGGGTGGGCGGTACGACCGGTAGAGCGGTAGTTACGATGTGTTGACGACAACGACGTCGGAATCAGAAGTAAGCAGGTGCAAAGAAATGTGAATTGGTATGGTATGAAGGCTAATGGTGATGATAGAAGAATGATTAGAAAGTCAACTATGTCGTCTCAAGGATAGTTGCGAGAATGGAGTTAATGAGCTGATAGTTGGAGGATGAGGATGGGCGGAGATTGTGGAAAGAGAATTCGTTGAAGGGTAATACAAGGATAACTATGAAGACAATCATGATGATCATGATGAGGAGAAGAAAGGTGAGGAGTGGGAGGAGAAGAAGGCTCAACGACAAGATGTTGGCAGCTATGGTCGGCACTGTTTCATCTAAGCGAGAAACAGGTCGATGACATGCCTGAGTGAATAGATGCAGAGAAAATGAGATAGATATGTAACCGGCAATTAGAAGGTGGATAGAGATGTCTTGACAACAAATCGAGATATCTTTTACCATAGAAGGTGTGAGACGTCGGCAAAACTGTGATGGCAAGTGAGTGTAAGCCCCGAAGGATTAGTTTGACAAGAAGTTTGACACTTCCGATACAGCTCATAGTACGGAGCAGATTGAGATAGGTGATTAAAGAATTCAGTCTCAATACCGCATGCTGTGAAAGAAATAAGAAAAAGGAGAAGAATGTTTGTTAGAAGTTGCAAAATGAAAGAAAATTTGTGAAATAAGAAGATAATTGAAGAAGAAGAAGATAAAGTTAAATGTAAGGGAAAGTTGTATAAATTGAATTAATGAAATCATAAGTTAACTAGTGAAAAGGATAAAGATTTCTTGTTTCTTTGACTTCATTCAAGAAAAATTTATATTAGAAGTTGAAAAAAAAAGAAAAAAGAAAGAAAGAAATGGCTTGTCAGGTATGTGTGGCCAATAGCAAATGAAAGCTGGGTCCTCAACATGCATCTCAGAGATTAACATATACTGTATAAAATCTTTTTTAAATTAAATGGAGAGAGAGAGTGAGAGAGAAAGAGAGAGAGAGAGAGAAAGAGATATAAAGAGAGAGAGAGTGAGAGAAAAAGAGAGAGAGAGAGAAAGAGATATAAAGAGAGAGAGAGATAGAGAGAATAAGAAACTTATGAAAATATAACAAGAATTTCATAAGATTTACATAGATTATAAGGAAATATAACAAATGACCTTATCGAACTGACAAAAAAGTTGGAAAAAAGGTGTGAAGGTTGAAGACAAACAAAGAAAATTTAAACATATTGTTAACTATATGCTATAATTTAGAAAAAGTTTAGAAGTTATTATATAACATGAGAGAAAAATGATATTTGAATTTATGAGATTGAAGTGTGCCAATGGATTGAATAGATTAAAGATTATGGAAATGACTGTTATGAATGAAATATGAAAAAATAAATAAAATTATATTATACGTATAGTTAATGTAATTATATCAGCTAGAAGAAAGAACTTCTTAAATGGTCTGATATGATGGATGAGACTGTTTAGACTGATATCTGATTAGCCGATAGGCTCATACACTTCAGAGAAGCCGCCGTTCATAATGCTGACGGCAAACCGTTCACCCTTGTTAACATCGGCGGCAGCCTCTGAGCAGGATCGTTTTGTACTTTGACGGCAATTAGCAACTGTCAATTTGATTTAACAGAAAGCCGACAACACAAGATTGTGAACACCTCAGGTTATAAATACTGTGAACATGAACTTTAACAGTTATGCTTGTTATCAGCTTAACTATTCGTCATGCTTATTATAAAATAATAAAACATGAACAACAATTGATAGATAAATAGAAAAGATTTATAAGGTAATTTATATATAGTATATAATTAATTATATATTATAACAGGAAATAAGAAATAAATTTATTAATAATAACATAATTAATATAATTTAGTTTAAATCTTGAAAAAAAAGCTAAGTATACTATTAGTACTGATTAGTATAATTAATGTTTTGAATGAAAGTTTTATAACGTTTTTCCTTCTTTTTTTTATATTTAAAACTTTCTTCTAACTTTAAAATATGCAAGTAATATATATTAATATACTACTATACACATAGTTTTCTTTGTTCTTTTTGCTCATCCGGTTAACCCCGGACAAGCTCTCCAAAAATAAAGTCTTTATTCTACATAAGTAGAAGATTACTGTATAAGACAAACTACTAACCTTTCAGAAAATTATTGTTTTAATTCCAATTCGTATGTACTATGGGTTTTGAGTGAATTTCTATTATAATTATACAATAGTTTAATGAAATTTTGTAGTTTACTCAATCAATTATAAATTTTTTGTTATAAGAAATACTTTTTTTTTTTTTGAAAAAAATATTAATGAAATACCGGAAATTAAGTAACAATGTTAAATTTTTTTCATGTTCAACCGCTTCATACGTCTACATGTTGGTTAATATCTTTCACGTTTTTCACGTGAATTCAAAACGTGTAGCTTAATTAGAATATAGTTGATATGTGCATTTAAAAGAATTAGAATGGAATGAATTTAAAAGAAGTTTTAAGAGAAAATCAATAATTTATTGAAATATTTAAAAAAAGAAATACAATAAATAAACTATTATTATAGTTATTATTATTTATTATTATTTATTATAATATTATATAAATATTCATTCTTTTTATCCAATCATTGTTGGATTTAACTTATTTTGGGTAAGACGTTCCATAATCTTATCTTTACCAACAAGGAATAAGTTAACATTTGGTACAACATGTCCATATTGCATATGACGATCAGCCATGAAATTAAGATATTTGAATGTGTATGGAGCTCTTTCATTAGGATCCGACAGAGTTAATGGGAATTCCATAGCACTGTTTACAATACCATTACCGTTACCTGTATATAGGATTAGCTATGTGATTATAATTTATAATTTAATCAATACCTTTCATCATCCATCGACCATCAAAATCGAAAAGCTCATTGACACCAGGTACTGGTAAATCCAAATGTCCTTAAATAAAAGTATAAAACTTAAGTTGTGACTGTAAACATGCCTGAAACTTCCTTAATTTTACTCATATCATATTCAGATCCAACAACAAATGATGTTAAAAATGGTTGATACATTCCATCATTTCTATCCAATGCAGCATCAGCAAATTGATCAAAATTTTTACGAACTTGTAAATTATAGTTATTAACTCCCTTTATAATTAATTATATAATTAATATAATAATGTTGGAAGTAGGCATACGTTTACAGCAAATCCAGCTCCCCATGAATCGACAAGATCTTCATTGAATGTAGCAGCTACAGCTTGGGTAAATGGATTGAAGGCAGATATGAAATCATATATTGCCAAAAATCATTGAATACATGTATGTTTATGAAAATTTTTATAAATATATTGTATATTTGTGAAATAAAATAAATAAAATTTCTATTAATACCTTCCTGAAAAATCGGCTTTTTGACCGGGCAAGTGCACGTCGGGAACTGAAATTGGTTTTTCACCAGCCTATAAAGTATTTCTATTTTCGTGATTTGATCAGTGAAATAAGAAAATGTAAAAATTCGACCTTATCTCCAGCAATATACAGATTAGGAAAATATGGTCCAGAACGTTCATCAGTCATACCAGTAGGAATCTGCAGCAGACCCAAACCACGTGGACGATCTCTCAAGAACGGAGCTGAAATGGAAGAAGTTTTTGGAAGCGAACGAACAAAAGGTAAGGAGAATGAGATCTCTTGGGAAAAAAATATGTTGTTGAGATGAACTAGTAATAGAAGAATCCTACCTCTGGCCCATATTACCAACGGTAATACAGATACTATTAGTAGATATGTAATCATATATATTCCTTAATTATATGATATAGTCAAATGAATATTGTCTAAAATATGTATGAATATGATATTAAGTACATTAAGAACATTTGAAAGATAAACTAAGCGCCGGATACGAACGATCATTAAATGAATAGACTTTGAAAGTTCAAAATCGGATAGATTGCTCCAGTCAAATTCAAACAGTTGAACGACATCAGAAAGCTGATGAAAGTCCTACCTTTACATCCCGTTTGTACGGAGAATCTGGAACATAAGAAACACAGAAAATCGAATCCCGAGATGATATTATTGAAAGAGAAATGATGTCTTTTCTATCACCTGGATAACCTGAACTTTCAATTTCTTTGACGCTTTGTCCAACAATCTCTTTTCTGTCTTTTCCCAGATTAGTTACGACTATTTTTGAAAGCGATAATCATAGTCTTTCAACTGTGTGTGTGTCCCCTTTTACAACATTTTCATTTCAAATCAGCCGAATGAATGTCTCAATATCTTTCAATTCAAAAACTGAATGAAATGAAATTTATTTATAATTTATTTTTTTTTCTAAAATAAAATGAAAAATAATTTATTTAGATTATGAAGTTCTTCTCGTTCATCATTCTTTTCTGTATTTTTCACATTGTATCTTGTCTAACTCGTGAAGAGCTGCTTGAACATCTGAAGCATAAACAGGAAGTAAGAACAACATTTGATTCTCGTGTGCCGCAGCTTGTACGTCCACTTGGGTATGTGGCTGACGAGTAAGTGATCATGAGTTGCTGATGTGGAATACATATTCTTTTTTCTTTTTCTTCCTCTCAAGACCAATATGGCCAAGAGTTTTGGAGCGTGTTGAATCAGTTAACGATATCTTCTTTGATGACGACAACTTTGCATATGCTGTAAGTTTGCTGCCGGATGAAAGTTCGATTTGTAATAAAACTTTTCTTCTTTTCAGATGCCCAGACGAGATGTTGCAGCATTAATTCGGCACATGGATAAGCAGGAGAATTACAATAAAATTATGAAATTTTTAGAAAGATATACTTAACCAACTTTGTAAAATAATTTTAATAATTTTTAATAAAAATGCTTTATAATCATATATGAAATAGTACAATAGGAATATGGAAAAATACAGTTTAACGAAATCGTTTGTTGAAGCCCCAGAGGTACAGTTTATACCCGTAAAATAGAAATCTTATTGTTCGGGATATCAAAATCCAATATATGAATAGATATGTTGGATTGTAACATGCATATAGTTAACTTATTCTACTAATAGTTAATAAAACATAATAATAATAATATAATATATAATGAAAGAATTGATTAGATCATTCGTTATCTGGATAGTTTGGATTAAATAGAACTGGCTTCATAAATTCAAACATCAGAACAATCAGACATACAGCAAAAGCATAGAATATGACAAATAAACATAATTCTCTTCCCTGAAACAGGAGATTAATTATATTGTTTATATTCATTAACTATATGTTTAGTTAACTAACCTTTAGAGTATGAACAAGTTCTGGCTTATTGAATGGATCTTCATCCGTTCCCATCACAATTTCTGAAAGAAAAACAATGAAAGTCAGTAAGCTGCAGAAGTATAACAGGATGTACTAACTTGAACCTTTTCTACCTGGCATTATGAAAAGTTTTAGTTTTCTCGATATAAATAGCAAAAAAAGAAAAAGTTTTAGCCGAAAAGACTGGATCTAGTAGGCGCTGTCCAGAAAGAAGTTGATGACCAACTTGAAAATTTATTTTAATTTGTTGAGTTGAAAGAAAAAAAGGAAAAAAGAAAGAAAAAAAAAAGTTTAAATATAGATTTTTGAAGTGAAAATACATTGGATAATTAAGTTTAAAAAGTAAAAAAATGTTAGAATGTTTGATGTTTAGCAGAAGAAATGAGAGGATGACGAGCATGAAGACGTCAAAGAAGATGATACTCTGTCACTTAAAAAGATTAATTCAATCGACTATATTGCCTTAGGAAATTGAAGAATAACATGCAAAACTTTTTCTCTTTCTCTCTCTCTCTATATATCTCTTTCTCTCTTCCTCTGTTAACCTACGTTAACAGAGATGTTCTTCAGTGCTGTCAAATGAGGATTTTGAGTTCAAATAGTTGAGGTAAAGGAACATCAGCAAAATTGATTGATTCATTGCAGTTAATGTGATGACATGTGTTCAAGAATTTCATTGAAAGTACTGACAAAATGTGTGAAGTTTGTTATTTGATTGGTTAAATATGCGTGAAATGAATGAAAAGGTAAGATATACTGAATGAATTTAGATTTATACAATAGTTTATTGTTAATTATATGTCATATAAAAGCTGAAATATTGTAGAGAATAAAGAAATTCTTACAGCATGTTTAACACCTTTTTTGGTCATCAAAATAAGCTGTTAGTATGCTGTAAGGTTAGATAAGAAACGTTGAATGTTGTTGGAAAAATCAAAACGATATCATCTAGTGTATGAGTCTTGCAAAGGGGAGAATGTCTTCGTTCATCTAGTGATATCTTTAGAGAAGGAAGTCCAAAGATGTGACACATGTTTCCACGCAACGCCATCTGCCTCATGGCTTTCACACAGAGTATAAGATGAAGAGAAGAGTTTGAAGAAGAAGAAGAAGAAGAAAGAGAAAAAAGAAAAGTACAAGAAAAACTGATAGAGGGAGAGAGAGCAAAAAGAGGGACAGAGAGAAAGAGAGAGATAGAAAGAAAGAGAAGGAGAGAGAGAAAGGGAGGAAGGGTTAGCCGAAGAAGTTAAGGAGAAATAAGAGAGCGAAAGCAGCATGCAGGTGGCTGTTAGTTCTTCTTGAAATTAAAATTTTGTATTTTCCAACATAACTACGTCTATGTCAATAAAAGATTTTGATTTGAATTATCAATGATCATTGTCAAATAAACGAAAATTCATTGAATTTACTTTGAAATTGAGGTGATTCAGTTAGTTATTATTCTGAATCTGTTGATGAACTTTCTTCATAATACACCTTTCTCTTAACAATTTCTTATTTTAACATTCTATTCATCTATTCTGCATTCTACTTATTACTTACTTTTAAATGGAGTTGAGATGAGATTGGGATTTTTCAGTGGAAAATCTTCGGTCACGGAACGTTTTCCAAATACGTGCATGATTCTATGAAATCTAACTAATCATACGAAATAGTAATAAGCAAATTGAATATTTCAATGAAAATATAATCAAAAAGAAAAAAAGATTTCGAAAAGCAGATAATGAAGATGAATGTAGCGAAAAAGCAGAAAGAGTTGCAGCACTTGCAGCAGCAACAGCAATAATTGAAGCAAAGCAGTAGTAGCAGCAGCAGTAGTAGCAGCAGCAGCAGTAGTAGTAGTAGTAGTAGTGGTGGCAGTTCCTTCGGCAAGAATAGTTGACGGAAAAAATGGAAAATTTTGGAAAAATGATATTCAGAAAATAGCTTTCAGCTTATAAAATTATGGAAACGACAAACTTGAAGATTTAAGTTTATTTAAGAAGGTTTTATGAAGCTACTCTTCGTTTCAATATCAGCTGAGTTCTCAAGAGACATGCTAATCGAAGAGAAAAAATATATTTGAGGCTAAATATTTTGAAAAGTGAGATGAACGTGCTGAGAGAAAAAAATTGTCAAATAACACAAAAAGTTTGAAAAGAAAAAAGTTTTTTTGCTGTGAAATTGAAGAAAAGAAAAGTATTGTCTTAGCGAGCAAGCGGTGGCAGTCGTGAAATCTGAATAACATGCTCACCATTGGGTGTCCGAACACATGTCAAACAGCCATTTTCGAGTTTATTTTAGAAACAAGTGAATGACAGCAATAAAAGGAAAAAAATGACATTTTTTACAAGATCTTGAGGTTGATGATATTTTGCATTCAGCAGTTTATTGCTTGAAGATAACAGAAAAAAAGCAAATCATTCAGCTGAATATGAAGTGAATGACACTGTTGAGACAACAATTGATGATATTTACTTTGATATAATATATCTTTGGCCTCTACGTAACATGCAATATTCATAATTTTCCATTTTAAATCTCTCTCTCTCTCTCTCTTTCTCTCTCTCTCCCTCTCTCTCTCCCTCTCTCTCTCCCTCTCCCTCTCTCTCATTTCCTTTCTTGTTCAATAACTATCAAACAGTTTTTCAAGATTTAAACTATGAAATCCATATAATCATTGAATATTAAAAAAAATATTAGGATAATCTATATAGAAAAATGACAAATTTAAATTTCTTCTTCCTGTTTTTGAAGATAATAATATTAAATAAATGAAAAAAAATTCTATTTTTGAAATGATATTATGATACAAGAAAAGTAAAGCAGCAGAAGAGTATAAGAAAATTAGAAATAGAATTTTCAATAAAAGTATTAACATTAAGAAGAAGAATGATTGACAAACTTCGTGACAAAGAAGTATCGAGGAAAAGTTAGAAATAGAACTTTAAAAGGGAAAAACCTTTTAATGCACGTGGTATTTCTCTCTCTCTCTCTCTCTCTCTCTCTCTCTCTCTCTCTCTCTCTCTCTCTCTCTCTCTCTCTCTCTATATCTACATATGTATGCTTATGTATATGTCCATACGTCTTGTACTTCTATCCGACAACAAAGCTTCAACAAACGGAAATATGAAGGAAATATCTGAGTGAGAAGTTAAAAAAATAAATAAATTGTATAATATTTTTGCTATTAAATAGTTAACGACCTCAAATAATTTCCAAAATAATAAGAAATATTGATTATATATTAATATTATGAATAATATATATAGTTAAGATTAGTCTTTTCTCTGTCAGCTAACATAATAATAATAGAAATTAAATAAAAAATTAAATTATAACGAATAATTTAAAAATTATCTTAATTATATATAAATATATATTTAGATATATATATATATATATATATATATATACAAAAAAGGAAATTATGAAAAGATAGGAGGTGATTGTTGTAGTTAGCAGTAGTCGTAGAAGTCGTAGTAGTAGTGGTAGTAGGAGTATAAACAACCGTTCTACTGGAGATACATATGTAAAATAAAATGAAAATGACACTTTTCACGTATTTCACGTGGAAATAGTAATAGAAAACAAAATTTGTGTATATATAGATAGATAGATAGATAGATATTGGGAGATGTTCAAAAACAAATTCCGTTAGTGACGTATTGCTGGCTGGTGATTTTCTTTGAAATTTCAATTGAATTTTGTTGTTATGTGTACATCATGTCACATACCAAAAAAAAGAAAGAAAAAGAAATATATATTTGATTCAATGATGATCTTCATGAATTTAAATATTTATTTTGGAGAAGAAGAAGAAAAAGAAAAGAAAATAGTTAATATTTGAAGAAAAAAATTTGAAAAAACTTTTGTTTAATAATCCATGTTAGAAAGAAAAATAAGAAAAGTTGAATGAGTGTATTAAGGCAAAACCTTCGTCTAATCGAAGCATACTATTGACTTTGCTATAGTTACATGTTATATAAGAGTTAGTCTTGGAAAGAAATTGCAACTAAAAAGGGGAAATAGATATACGTTCATGAATTTAGAAAAAGAAAAGAAAAGAAAAAGGTTAAGAGAAGGTGTTCAGATACATAGAAATGAGATATAGCCATACTAAGTAGGAAGAAGGTTTTTGAAGAAAATGAGTTACAACAAGGCTGAGCAGACAAAAACTTTATTGATTCTTTAATTACTATCCGGAAGATTCGTAGGATTGGATTGGCTAGAGAAAAATACAAACTTCTTCGTCTACGACTTCTTTTTTTCTTTTAAAACTTAGGGAAATAAAGAAAAATTTGAGAAAAATTGAATTAAGCTAAGTTACTTAAGTATTTGCCCTCCATTGCTCTTCTTTTCACCGTCAACATAGAAAAATTGACATTTTATCGAAGAATAAGCGAATTTCGTCAAATCATAGACGTATCACAGAATTTGTCTGATTTTTATTTCAAAATTCATATTCGAACAAGAACAGACTGAGAGTAAAGAAGAAGAAAAGTAAAAAAAAAAGAAAAATCTTACCATTCGTGTATTGCCTCGTTAAGCTTTTGCTTGGAAGATCATTCTCGCAATTCGTACCATTCGCAACAAGTTCCATGCACTCTCTCATGACTGAAAATTATTGTTTATATGAAAATTAAAATACAAAAAGAATAAAATCAACAAGAATATGCATATGTATCAGCTCTATTCAATAGTTTTGGGCATAAATTTTGATAAATATGTTGGCTATTTCTCTGGATGAACAAGTACATTTGCAAAAATTTGACTTGACGCCGCCAAAAAAAAAGAGACGAAAACGAAAACGAATACGAAATTACATCTGAGAATAATCAGACTGGGAAAGAATAGACGATTTTGATAGATTGCGTGAAGAAGCGAGAGGGAGAGAGGGAGAGAGGGAGAGAGAGAGAGAGAGAGAGAGAGACAGAGAGAGATAAGGGTTGTAGTAAGGGAAGGGGGGATATACATAGAGTAGAAGATAAAAGAAAAAAGAAGGCTGAAAAGGTTTTTATTAATTCAAAGTTAATAAAACGGACAATATATTGAATTAGATACTTCAAGATTCTATTGAATAAAACAAAAAAATGCATTTTTTTTGCTAAACGTATGTAGAATGAAGCTGAGATTCAGAAAATTTTTCGCGATATGAATAAGAGCTTCAACCAAGTTGGAGGAGAACTGTGCTGATTGGTAAATACATATTTGAAATTTTATGATATATGATATAGTTAACATAAGAATAAAATTTTTGTTATTGAATCTGGAAAACAGCTATATAACTATTCCAAAATCTTGAGGTTCAATAACTAAAAGAACTTTTAGTATTCTGTTATGTTATATCGTTATAGTTATAATGGTAAATGTAAGCACATTTGAAATGCAAGACATGTATGTGAAGAGATAGAACATGATGATGTTGCAGAGAAAGATATTTAAGTGGAAAAAATAGAATGAAAAAGAATAATATAAGGATGAGAGGTGAAACTAGAAAAGGAGAGTTCAGATATTTTGAAGTAAAGAGAGAGAGAGAGAGAGAGAGAGAGAGAGAGAGAGAGAGAGAGAGAGAGAGAGATTCGATATGGAGAGCTTGATTCCGGGTTTTGACTGAATCTTGAAAAAGCTTAGAAATTAGTCGCCTGACTGCTTTCTGGACAAAGCTTCGATCGGATTTAAATGCTTAAATGCACCAGAAGCAGTACCACGAGTAGTTCTTGCTCATGAAGATTGTGGATAGCAAGATATATTCAACGTTCTGTTCAAATTATACTTTGCGGAAGACAAAAAAGAAAAAAAGAACTTAACTCATATTTTGAAACTTGAAAATGGCCTTATCTCTCTCTCTCTCTCTCTCTCTCTCCTTTACTCTGTAACTTATTTAACAACATGACACGCCATGTTTTAGTTGAAGTATTGCTTCTCTGACTAACCGGAATCATTTATCATTTCACGGAAAATTGTTGCAAAAAAAAGGAAAAAAAGTAAAAACACTGTAAATGAATGTTTTACTCAAACTAGATTTCAAGCTATAGAACAACCAATGCTTTTGGATAAAGCTGCAAAGTTATGATAAGCATGATGAGCATGTTAAGCATAATTTAGAATAAATATTTATTCTTAAAATAGTTTCAAGTAGGAAATACATGTCCAAACTATTCCAAATGATGTGTTTACTGATCATTTTGAATATAAAAAAGTTCAAATGGAAAAGCTGATTTATTCTATGGGATTTTATGGAACAAAGACCAGAGCCGTTTGTAGACGTGTATGTCTATGTCTCGTCTTCGCCAGTTATTTCGATAACAGAAAATTTTAATAAAAAATTCAAAAATGAAAAGTAAATAAAGAGAGAAAATTCTGAAAAAGAGAATTTGAAGTTGAAATAGAGTACGTAATGGTAAAGTTCTGAGAGCATTATTAGCTGATAGTTCAGAGAGAAAGTGCTTCTCTGATGCAATGTAAGTCCTATTTTCCTTTTCCATCCCATCTTCTTTCCACACAATGATTTCATCTCTTCTTCGCCCCAGCCGCTTCCTTTCTCACTTTAACTTCATTCTTATTCATTTTCCTTCTCCCAGTATTACAAGTAATCAAAGAAGTACTTCCATTTGAAAGCCCCTTAGGGCATATGTTCGGAAGTTGAAGCAAGAACGAGAAGTCAATTGGATTTTGAAAAGAGGTGTTTGACGTAAACGTTTCATCACTCTTCTTATACAATACACTAATACTTAAAACTGAAATAAGCTAAAACTTCAGCTTTGAATGAGCTTATTGGAAACTTGAAGCATATTATGGTTTTTCATAACCGGAAGAACAACATACGAAGGATTGAAAAAGGATTGCAATAAAACTTGAACTTCAGAAGTTTGTTTACTGAATGGTTCCATTACAACAAATAATTTGAAAAACTAGAAATATTTCAGAATAAATTTCAGGTTTTGTTTTAAAACAACTTGATAATATGAACATGAACTTGATAGAACGTTTCCAAGTTGTAACAACTAACTACACACTCTGAGATGTAACACATTGATTTTGGGAAGACCAAGGAAGAGGAGGAGAAGGAGTAAGTAGCTGAAGCAGTTCTTATCTTAACAAACAGAGATATGAGTATTGAATTACCCTCTAAGACATCAATAATTCTTCACACCTACATACACATGATACAAACAGAACGTTTGCGTTTTTATTAGTTCAATTCGCTATCACTTTTCCACCTGTTTTGACAAATTTCAAAGAAAATTATTAAAAATTTATTTGAGATGATGTTCAGCAACAGTTTGATGTGTCAAGCATATATATATATATAAGTGGAAATATGGCTTAAGCTCAAGCTGTAATCTCAAGTTCAGCAGTATTATGAACTTGAACGCTGGTGGTGGTTAACAGAAAAAATCAGAAATTGAGTCTAAAACTTGAGGTAAATAGATAAGTTTATAAAATAAATTGAACATAGCATTGGTGAAGAAGAAGGCTGATAAGCTTTGAAAGGCAACTTGAACTAAAAATCATAAAAATGGAATTGATGCAAGACAACAAAAACAAATATTTTCTTCCAATTTTTCAGCGGATATGGAGAAGTAGAAAAGAGAGTAATCGACTTGAAAACTATTCTATATATATATATATATATAGATAGAAAGAGAGAGAGACATATATTTTGTTGAAAAAAAGATATGTATATATAAAAGAGAATTAGAGAGAGAATATTCAAAGAGAGAGAGAGAGAGCAATACAGAGAGATGGGCAAGAAAAAATTGACATAACGCTTTAGAAAACAAGATTCTAAGCAAAAGATGGAAGAAGAAGAAGAAGCAGAATGGAACATCTTATTCCAAAAATCTGCTGTAATCGTAAATGGAAAAGAAATATTGTTTGAGAATGAAAATGAACATGAAAAGGAATATTCTGATTCATTTGAAAAAGGCGTGAGATGAAGAAAAGATGGTTGAAATGAGCAGAAATCTGATGAAAAAGGAAAAAATATGAAGATGAAGACGAAGAAGAAGATGAAGAAGATGAAGAAGAAGATGTTAACGTCAGTGAGACAGAAGAATATTTCAGTAATCCTCTTTGATATCACATAATCTTCATTTTACTTACAATAACATCATAATATTCTATTCTTCTTCAAAAAATGCTTCAAAATGCTTTATACACAATACAACATTTCAATCTTTTTTTTGTCAAAAAAAGTGGCTGATTGAGCTTTTTATCCGCAAAATTCTTTAATATTTCTTTTTAAAAAGTTTAATTAGATCTATGTTAATCATAATATTTCATCAAAAATTTAAAGAAATTCACATTTTTCTTAAATATTTTATAGTTAATACATGAAATTGAAATGAAGCATATGATGACAAATCATATTCTGCAAATTATTTTCATAATTAACAAGACAGCAAAGATGATGATGATGAAGTAGAAATATTTTTAAAAATTGGTTTACTTTTCATCAAAATACTCATAAATGTACATATGATTATACAAAGATTAAATAAAGATTAGAAAAAAATAAAAGAGAAAGAGCAAGCTGAGTGAGAGAGAGAGAGAGAGAGATGTATTAGGAGGGAAAGAGAAATATGATTGAGAAAGACAATATTTCAAGTAAAATGGAGAGAAAGATCATTGAAAGAGAAAGATTGAGAGAGAATATTCAAGAATAGAGAGTGATGCAGATAATATTCAGAGAGAGAGAGAGAGAAAGAGAAAGTGCGTTAAAGTTTAAAAAAAATATAAATTACCAAATAAATTATTTAAAAATTTCAAAAAAAAATAAATACCAAGTTCTATCATAATAGTTCAACTTACATTAAAACTTTAATAAACTTGAAAAATAATTTTGTTTTTTTGAAATAGTATTGACGTAAAATAATTTAAATGATAAACGGTATTTATTCTTCTACATATATTATTATATTTAACTTAACTTCCACTAACTATATCAAATAATTTGTTTTTAAATGAAAAATAATTATAAAATAAAATAAATTATTAATATTTCTTTTGTTTTATGTATTTGAACAACAATAAAAAAAGCTTTTTTTTTTTGTTCCAAACATCATCGAACATACAACATGGCGGGAGGGAGGGGGGGGGAGATACCTTCAAGCTACTGTTGTCCTGTGTCTGTTTTCATGTTTATTTCAGTTCAACTATGCTTATTAGGCCAAAAAAAAAATTTATTTCATATTCAATAAACAAGTTGGTTAATATACAGCCATATTAGTTATTATTATTATTTATTAAGCAAAATCTTCTTCTTTTTTTAAATTTTTTTAGCCAATTTTCATAAAATATTTGCACATTTCATTCATTAAAACGAAACAAATGATTTTTGGGGGTAGTGATGTGGGATGTGTGTGTGTGTGTGTGTGGGGATGTGGGGGGAGGGGGGCAGTTAAGAGTTTTGTCGTCGTTGGCATAGTCATCATCATCTTCTGATTCTATTAAATGATATATACATACATATATTTTTGTTTTAAAACAAAAAAAAATTTATATATATGTATGTAAATAATAAAAGAAATTATTATAATAATGATGAATTACATATATAGTTTATAATATAATTTATATTGAAAAATTAGATGAATATAATGTACAAAGAATAGCATTATATGTATTTCTTATTCTTAAATTAACAAAGAAAAAGGGCATCAGAGAGATGGAAGGTGAGAGGGTGCCGCAACGAGGGAAAGGAAGAGAGGGAGGGAGAGAGAGAGAAAAAAATTATTTGTATGTTCATGGTTTGTCTTGCTGTTGTTGCAATTGAGCTTTTCGTTTCTCACTGTATCCATTTCGCATATGATGAATAATTGCATTAATTACTCTGAAAACAAGAAAAATCATTGTTTTCTTCGTTTTTTTTTCAGAAAAAGCTGATGAACCTTTGCCATGAGAGAAGCATTTCAGATTTACGCGCATCATCTGAGAAATATGATGAGAGAGTTGCATCAATAGTTTCAGCCATACATACCTACAACAAAATATTTTTTAAATGGTTTTATCATTAATTTTTTATAATTAAGTATTAAATTACCAAGAAAATATCCCAAAAAGTGGAATGGAAACCACGAGCAATGAAATCAACATGACGTGAACCAAGCTGTTCACAAGTTGTCACAACTAAATCATCATCGAGCTGATAAGATATAATCTGAATGTAATTGCATGTATTCAAATGTTTCGGAGAAAAAAAAAGTTTTACTTACAAGTTTGAAGAAGAAAGCTTGTATAGTTTTGGATAAGTTGACAAAGGTTGGATTATCAGCTGGATTTTCATCATCATTGATGCCAAAAGCTTTCTGAAAAGAAAACTTTGCATAAATTGTATTATAAGAAGAAAATAAAATAAGAATATTTATTCAGAAGAAAGTTTGAACCTTAATTGAGTTACTCCGATTTGCAGATTGAATCCAAACGATTTGAAAGAGATCTGGTTGTTGATCCAAAAGTCTGAAACATGCATCATACACAAGCCATATCCACAATTGATGTTACAACTTGTAACAACCACAATACCTTGGCCATTCCTGTATCACCATCTTCTTGCTTTTGCTAGCAATTGGACCAACATCAGCTGTTCCTAACACGAAATCCTTTTTACCACCACGAATAGTTGATAGCAGACCCATCATGACGATAGACTACAAACTTGAATTAGCCTACTAATGAGCAGGTGAGGAAAAAGAAAAAACTCGCGAACAACGAAGAAAAAAAAACTTTTTTGATGAAAAAAAGCAAAAAAATTAGAAAAATAATTCGTTAAAATAAGTTTTGGTGGTTACAACAACGGTTTTGTTTATAATAAATAAGCAGTGAAGAGTAGAATCAAAACGAAATGTTGTTTGCAAGTTTAAAACATTGTTGAATATAGTTATATTGATTTATAATAATATAGAAATTCATTAAAATATTTTTTTGAGAAGATTTTAAACTGAATATATGATTGTATAAGATTAGTTAGAAAAAGAAAAAAAAAAGTACAAGGAGAAATGATAAAAAGCAAAAACTTGAGAATTGGAAAAAGGGAGCTGCGACAGTGTTGGGAAGGAAAACAGTCAGAGAAATAAAGCGAGAGACGTGAGAGAGAAATGGGAAACTAATGTATAAATGAGAAGAAAATCTTGAAATTGGTATACATTTGTATCTTTCTCAACTCAACAAAACGATTTCCTTATCTTACTATGAGTGAGAAAATAAGATTGAAGACTATATGTATGTAAATGATTTAAGAGATAACTATATGTAAAAGATATTTTCTAAAATTGAATATAAAAAATAGAAAATGATCACTAAATGGATATAGAATTGTAAAAACGAAATAACTATAGATTGAAAGAGAGAGGGAGGGAGAGGGAGGCAGAGAGAGAGAAAGAGAGAGAGAAAGAGAGAGAGAGAGAGAGAGAGAGAGAGAGAGAGAGAGAGGGAGAGGAAGAAAGGGACAGAGGAAGATAAAAACAGAAAAAGGGGTGGAATCCTGGAAAAAGGTAGACACTGAACGAATGAGGTAGAGAAACTGAAAGATAGTGAGAAAGAAAACGATGGAAAGAAAATGAGAAGAACACGGACGAGCTTCGAGTAGTAGCAACCGTTCATCACGCCAGCACATAGCTAAATGATGATGTGGCTATGTGCTAGGAGGAGAGAGAGAAAGAGAGAGAGAGAGTAAAAGGCGAGAGTTGCACGTGAAATTTTCACGTGAAAGCAAACGAGCTAAACATAGTAAATAAATATTTTAATTCATCATACATATTTCAAAAACATAGAAAAATGGAAGGTCATAAACATTGTGAACGTTTTAAAGAACAAAAAAAATTAAAACATTTGTCTGACAGGCAATGTGAGTGTGAAAACAGCAGTTTTTGCTAGTCTTTGAATAAGAATATATAGTTTTCTGTTAACTATTACATATAAACATATACATACTAGCTGATGTTAACAAGCTACCAACAATGACCAGCTTGAACATGTGAAATAGAGAGAGAGAACCAGAGAGATAGAGAAAAAATATGTAAATTAGATTGTAGCTTTTTGGGTTTTTCTTGTTTGTAACTATATGATAGAAACAAAAAATGAAAAATTACATGTTTATACATATATAGACCTTTTCCAGTTTAAATATAAAGATATAGATGTATATCGAGATGTGGAAAGGTAGTTAGTTATCTCTCTATCTCTCTCTCTCCTTTCCTGCTTTTCCCCTCTCTACCTGTTTGTCGCCTCTCTCTCTCTCTCTCTCTCTCTCTCTCTCTCTCTCTCTCTCTCTCTCTTGCTTTCTCAATCATCTCTCTCTCTCTATGTTATGTAGTAGCATGTTGCTGAAGTTTTTCTCTTTTTTTTTTCTTCAAAGTTTCACAAATCATTTGAGGTGGTATGCTGAAGTTGGATCATAATAGCTGCTATTTATGTTGATATTGGTGTATATGCATAGGTTTGTATGTTATTTGAATGAATGAAAAAAAAAGTAATTGAAAGAAACTAAATTGATGATACATATCATCAATCAGATAAAAAGATTAAATTTAAATAAAAAAAGCTTCATATATGCTTATCTCATCTATCTAACTAATTTCTATGTAATTAAGTACATATAGTTAGTATAAATTATATCTTTCTTTTTTTTTGGCTATTATATTTATATGAGGAAATATTGAAAACTTATGGGAATAGAATGAAAAGAAAATAAAAAAAATAATATGATAGATAAAGAGGAACAAATGAGCTGAATATATTATAGAGAGAACTAGTACTCTCTCTCTCTCTCTCTCTCTCCCTCGCTTTTTATGTGTTTTTTCCACAACTATTTGATATCACCTTCTTTCTTTTTCTATTATCTCTCTCTCTCTCTTTATTCTCTCTCTCTCTTTTTCAGCTTTATCTCTATCATTACCACTTCATGTTCTTGCGTTTCAAATCTAATATCCTCATTCTTTTTTTTGCAGCTTTATATGTATATAGTTATATGTATATCATCTAATTATAACTTATAATTAATGATTAAAATATAATTTATAGATAAGATTATATAGTATAATATATATATATATATATATATATATTTATATATATATTTATGATAAATATAGAGATAAATCTATTTTCATTCAATTAATCTGACAGTAGTTTTGCAATAAGGAAATAAATTGTCGTTTTTCAAATTACTAATTATTTAGTTTTAGAGCAAAAATTACATGAAATGTTACATTGGATCTTAAAAATTAAGCTAACTGTCATATTATGGCTCGACAATACACTAAAAATTCTGGGACCACGAGCAGCAAACCAAAAAAACATGATAGAAAATCTATCAAATAACATTTAAAAAAAAGGAAGAAATTGAGAGAGAGAAAGAGAAAAAAGGAGAACAAGATGGCAAGATAGAGAGAAAGAGAGAGAGAGAGAAAGAGAGAAAAAATACTTTGTTTAAAAGAAAACAGATATTCTCTTGTTAAGTTTGAACGAACAAAAAGACAAATTCTATTATAATTTAGGGCATGTGTGATGCTGATTGAACGTTCGAACAAAAATATTTGGAATGAAATTCAAAGAAAAAGCTAATGGATAATATGTAAAGTTCTTTTTCAGATATTATACTTTTAAACAAAACCTGGAATTTGACAAAAAAAGAGCAAAAAAAGGTTTTTTACTCCTTTATCTCTCTCTTTCTCTCTCTCTCTCTCTCTCTCTCTCTCTCACTCCCTCAATCTTTCACCGCTAAAACAACGACTACCCCTAAAAGCTTTTTGTTGTATACTATGTTGAAAGAGATTCTGTAGATTAGCGTGTGTTACGCTTATGAAGCAACAAATTTTCACAGAATTTCTAATTTTAATAAAAAATAATTTCTAGACAAAATTAATAGATTATTAATTAGTTATTATATTAATTATGTGAAAATTATTTAAAAAATCAAAGTTTAACTTATATTTATTTGTCTGCTGTGGCATTAAACAGGCAGATCAGTAGGTATTATTAGAGGGTAAAATAAGTAGAAAAAGTACAATGACTGGATAACCTTCTTTACTTGACAAAACGAGAAAAGAGGGAGAATGAGAGAGAGAGAGAGGGAGAATAAGAGAGAGAGAGAGAGAGAGAGAGAGAGAGAGAGAGAGAAAGAGAGACTAAGAACTTTGAAAGTATTCTTCAAATATGGTAATACCTTACTCTTTCATACTTAAAATCTAATTTTTGAAGTTTCAAATAAGTTATTTTGAAATATTTATAAATTGAAAATGAAATATTTATTCACATAAGACAAATGTTGGACGTAGATAGATAGAAAGATGAAAGATTTTTTTCTTGCTTCACTGGATAACCCATGATTATTTCAACTTTTCTCACTCAATATAGATGTTAAAGAATAATATATATATAACATACATAGATCATTCAAACTATTTTCAACAGAATTACTGGATATTAGACTTAAACAGAGAGAGAGAGAGAGAGATATTACAGAAAGAAAAATACAGAAAAAGAGATCACCTAGAGGGAAAGAAAAATGATCAGGTTATCAGAGAAAAAGAGAAAACATAAATATTTGAGAAATTCAAAGAAAGTTCGAAACAAAATCCTTTTTTTCCAAATGATTGAATGAATGAACTATTGTAAATCATTTTTTTGAAGGGCATGAGATACTCATATGATCCCATAACTACCCTCATAAGACTTTTTTGAAATTTTAAACAAATGTGCTTTAACCTTTTAAATTTGAACTTGAATAAAAGGTTTTAAAAGCTTAAAACTTGGTAAAGAAACTAATGATTTGAAAAGAAAATGAAAGATTCTATATAAACACACACATACACACACACACACACACACATTCTCATATAAATAAAAGATTAATAAGAAAAAAAGTTGTGATGTTTCCAATGAATTTATTGCTATTGCCGTGTCTACAGCTGTTTCATCTTTTTAAGCTATTGAGGAAGTAAATACTTGACCAACTGAACTTATCCTCTTTCCATGTGGTAAGATGACAGAGACATCATCATCAAATGAGAGACTATGAGTATAAGCGTGTGTATGATGTGCTTTGCTCTCACTTTATCTAAGACTTGGGCTTCTACCTATAATGGGAGTATATTTAAGCTAGGAAAAGCTTAAAAACTCTTTAAGAGTTGATCAAAAAAGCCCAAAAAATGTAAATTTTGCATTTATTTTGAAAAATGTTGATAAATACATGTGATTGAAAGAAGGAAGTGCATACAGAATACGGCTACGTAACCTGATTCAACCCTTTTTCGCCAACAACAGAGTTTTTTCTTTTAATTTTATGAAGCAATAAATAGCAAAAAATTGAGAATAAAAGATGATTAGAAAAGAAAAATTGAAAAAGAAATAAAAAATATTTCAAAACTTCCATGTATTTCGGTGTTAAACAAAACAAAAGAAGAAGAAGAAGCAGAAGAAGATGTAGATGTAGAAGCAATAAAGTCATATGAAACCTTTTGATGATGATTTCTGTTGTTACGTCAAATCTTTTTTCATATTCTCAAACATTTTTTGTTTATTTTTCAAAAAAAAACAGATTAATGAGAGATATATAAGGTATTGCATCAGATTTTATCAGTTCAACAAGCTTAACTGATGATTTGAGGAGAAGGTGGTGAGAATAATTATATGGAATTCAAGATATTCTATGAAATCTTTAATCAAAATAATAATAAAACATGCTATAAAGCTAAAAGATTCAAAATGTTGTGGGAACGTAAGAAAATTATGAGAAAAAATTGTAATGAAGATAACGATGAAGAGACAGAATAAGAATATTCAGATTGAACAAATGAAATCAAGGCACAAAGCTTGGCACATCGTATGTATGTAGATGTTTGTAGATATATGCTCAATTCATATACTTGGCTAATTTACAAATGAAAGTAGTGTAAATAGGGAAACAAAAATAGATTGGATCACTTTTACATCAATTCATAAAACTTTGTTGAGCACAACCAACTACAGCCTTATGCGTCAAGTTGTTCCAAACTTCAGGTTGTTTTTTACACAACCGAATGGCAATTTAACCAGTTTATATGAAACCTTAGCACAATTGGATTTTTTTATGCCTCAAATTTGGTAAATTATGAAGGAAAAGAGAAAAGTGGATTGTCGTTCATGACTCAGATAGATCAACTTCATGGTCTCAGAACTCCTTCATGCGTTTCCATCATCTTCCTCTCCTAGTTGTATTAAACTTCCGGCTCATCATTCTGAACTGAAAAGATTCTGCTTCCAAAAAGTCATTTTCAAGTTTTCGTTTCTATTGTCACGTATTTAGTGGTCTGTTGATGGAAATGAGGAAGTTTAGCTTTAACGAAATTCTCGAGTTCCTTAAGAAGATATAGAAGAATCAAGCAGAAGATAGGCTAATAGACTAAGCATGATATCGAAATCTAAATGGAAAATGAGAGTCTAGATTCTGAGAAAGCTGAAAACCCATAAGAATTAAAATTTGCCAACAGAAAATTGAAAAAAAGAAAAAAAGAGAAGAGAAGAGAAAATTAAAGGAAGTATAGGGTTTAATAAAACAAAATTAAAAAAAAAATAATTTATTATGAAATTAAAAAAGTTCTGAGAATAGTAAATCTGAAAATTCATACGATGTAACTTGACAAAACAGGTTTAAAGCTTGATTAATAGTATTTATTAATAACAAACTTATTAACTATATGCATGTAGATATACTTATATACATATTTATATCTATAAGATAAGCTGGAAAGTTGCAATAATACGTTAGAAAGCTGGTGTGGGATATAGGTAAGAAGATGTGGATTCATATGCGGATGATGTCATATGATGTACGTTAGGCAACATTCAAACTACTTATGCTTGAAAGTCGGCAAAGTCAAAACATGATTAGAACTGATCAGCTTGAAAGAGATGTCAGAAGGGCAAACCACATTGAAAGGCCGCACATGCACATATGTAGGATGTGGATGTATATAAGTGAATAAAGTAATTGTTTCAATAAAAAGTCAGAAGATGCTGAATGGATGGATGGATAGAGGGATATGAAGCATAGTAAGCTTACTTACGACTTTTCTTTAACAGGCTTGAGAGAAAGACTTCATTTACTAAAATCATTATAAATAGTCTTTGACGTCATGCTTGTCGTTTAGAAACACCAGACTTCAGTATCGGATGGGATGTTTTTGAAAGCTCAGACGAGCATAGACCGGCTGGGTTATCTGCATATTTTGGTTTTCACTTTCATACTGATGCTTAAGCTTCAAAAGAGAATGAGGAACTCAGTCGTCTATCTAACAGCTTGTCTCGATTATAACGTTTTGAAGTTGAATTGCTGAAAACAGTGATGTTGCAAAACGACAATGCTGTAAGCTAACGCAGGCTCAAGGCAAGTGAAAGAGGTGCAACATGCAAACAGAGTTCTTTAAACTATACACAACCACAAAACAACCAATCATTCTGTTGAATGTGAGAGGTACGCATGAACTCACAGTGCGATTACGTCACGTGTACATACACATTTCTAATTAGCATATCAGTTTTGTGTATAATCATATGACATTTACAGCGTCTAGAATCCAATTATAGAATTTGTATATAAAAATATTCCAAAAAAAACTTTTTTTTAAATCTTTTAATTATAAAATTATATGTTTTTACATGATGGAAGGAGGGAAAAAATAAATGCAAAGAGAAAGAAAAAAGATACTTCGAGATGGATGTGAGATGAGTGAAGCTTGAGGAAGATGTGGATAACCTTGTGGGCGTTCTCTGGTTATCCAAACATGATTAAACGAGAAAAGAAAAGAGACGTCTTTTATTGGTCTCAAATGGAAAAGGACAGTGAGTTCAATTGCAATAATGAAAATCCGTAAAAGTATGTTGATCGAATTACTTTGATTCAACCTTAACATTCATCCCGTACTTCATCAGTATGAGGCGGCGCAGAAATGTGTATGAGTATGTGTAGATGTGTGAATGTGTGACCTGATGAGGAGTGTAGGACTTGATGGGCAGATTAGCTTGTCGTTCTTTTCGAGAAAAAGAAAAATAGATGAAATTCTGTTGATTTTTGTCAAAAAAAGAAAGAAGGAAGGTTGATAATCAAGAAATGTGTATATACATTCGATGTAAATATCCGTATAATGAATATATATATATATATAGATATAGATATATATAGATATATATATATATTTGGATGGATGTATGTATATGTAAGTACATGGTGTGTGGGAAAGAGATAATTGAAAATAAATGTTAAAAAAAGGTTTTCCTTTATAATAATGTCATTTCCGATTGTTGAGGTCAAATATTTCTAAAGTAGATAAAAGGTTTAAACTATTTTTCATGAGAAAATGAAAGCTTTGATTAGATAAACAGGAAAGAATCTTCTTAAATCTTGCAGTAATATTCCAAAAAGAGCATTGGGAAAGAAAGAACGGGAAATGAACTACAAAGATAGTGAGAAAGAAAAATAAACTACAGATAAATAAATAGAAAGTGAGAGAGAGAGAGAGAGAGAGAGAGAGAGAGAGAGAGAGAGAGAGAGAGAGAGAGACAGAGAGAGAGAGAGAGAGAGAGAGAGAGAGAGAGAGAGAAGGATAAAGAGAAACAAATTTCATAGTTAGGTAGGGATGCTATGAGGAGAGCTTAAGAGTGGGGCAAGAGAACTTAGGTATAACATGAATAGGAGTGGGTGAGAATATAAAGAATAGGTATATATACATTTAATATGATATTTATGTTGATGACGAACTTTTAAAAACTATTTTTAAAACATAAAAATAATTAAAATAGAATGAATTATCAAATATAATTATACATTGACCACATAGTTAGTAGAGTTACTCATGTAGAACACAGGGATCTATGTAACCTTTTTTGAAAATGTATCTCTGAATAGACAACGTCAATCATAAGAAACGATGTAAACGATCAACTCAATGACGACGACAAAAACTTAAATATAGGAAATGGTCCTGAAACGAGGAAATATCTCAATGAACTTTTTTTCTGCCACCAAAAGCATTAGATATTAAATGGCATTATATATATAAATCTATATGTATATGAATTATATTAGAAAAAAAGAAAAGATATATACTATATACATATGAAGATTATAGCTTTAAAATCAAAAAATAATTTCTCTCTCTCATTCTCTCTATCGCTTAATTTCTCTTTTTTTTTTCTCAATTTTGAAAAATTTTCGGAGGTTTCACAGGAAGAATAATGGAAGAATGGTTTTTGCGTGTGAAGCTATGGAAAGGGATCAGGGCCAAAACAGATTTAGGAAAAGCTATGAAAGAAGAAACAGATTTTCAATTAGAATTGATTCTTGAGGATGATGACAATGACTTTTGCTCAAAATCGAACATCATTCTATCAAATTAGCTTGATTGTTATTTTGAAAAGTTGAAGGATATTCTCTGAACTGAAGAACGAATGAACTCTTGCCTGGACAACTCCAAGACAATGGCAAGAAGCTTTTAAATATTTTTTTTCGAACAAAAACGGGAAATTTCAAGATGTTGTTGAGATTAATATGGAGAAAACTGAATTGAAAAGTAATTTTTTGTTGAAATTTGGTGATAATTCAAGATGAATAGCGTGACTGAAAGTAGTCAAAGCTGAGATAAAACAGAATGAATGGGTACTCGTTTGACAGGTCAAATCCACCAATTTTGAATTTCAAAAAAAAATACGAAGAATTATAAGAAAAAAAAAGAAAAGTAATGACCATATATTAAAAAAATAAAAAAAAATTGTCGATTGAGAAGACCTATATATCAGGCAAAAGCTAACTATGATGCTGATGATGATGCTTTTGATTATGATGAGGAAAAATATTTTTCTGATTCAAATAATTTCTTATAGAAGAAAAAGAAAGATTTCAAGTAATCGTATGCTTCCCTCAAATCATTTTTTTTCTTGGAGAAGCATTTGGAAAATAACATTTAGTTCATTATAAATCTTAGAAACTTTGAATGGTAAATCAGCTAATTTATACATTATCACCGAATTAAAGTGAATTACCATTACGGGAGGACGGTGTTTCCGGATTGCATTTATCTTTTAACTTTCTCTTTTTCTCTCTTTTTCTCTCTCTTATTCTCTTCTATCCCTTCGTCCTCTCTCTGTCTCTTCAATCGTTTATTTCCGTTCTTTTAAGCCATCTTCAAGATCGTTTAATATAACTCATGTTGTTTGGTTATCAATCATGTTTGGGATTAAAAATATAAATACTTGAACCTGATTCTCAATCTCAATATGCCTTGCTCAGTTTGACAAGAAAAAAAAAGCATTTTTTTAACAATCGTATGAGTTTTTGGAACTTTTTTTTTCACAAAAAAAATTCTTTTCTTCTTTTTATTTCAAGAAAAAACCATTTTGTATTTTTTTTTATAATTACTAACAGATACAACAAAAACAAAAAACAAACTTATCGACATACTTTCTGTTATTCGAAGAAATTTTCAATCAGCTTGGAGGGAAGTAGGACGATGTTGCCGCTTTTCAACTTATCCTGCATTTCCGTTATTGTTTCATCAAACACAGCCATGACTTTACGATCATGTAACATGCTAGATATTGCTCTGGAAGCTTCACCTATCTCCAGGAATCAAAAAAAATATAAAAATGAAGAAAAGAAAAGAAAAAATGATGGATGGAGAGAATGCAAATTAGAGAGAGAGAGAGAGAGAGAGAGAAAAAGAGAGAGAGAGAGAGAGAGAGAGAGAGAGAGAGAGAGAGATGAGGATGTAAGGAAGTAAGAAGTTAAGTTGTTAGCCAGGATGAAACTACACTCGATAAGCCTGGAAATATCTAGTTCAGAGTTCCCTGATGAAAACGATTCAAAAGTAAAGGGTTAATTTAGTTCCGAGCAACAATAGATATTTCTTCCTATCTATGCAGGTTTAGCATTTCCTTCCGGTTTTTTGTTGAAGAAGCTTTTCCCCATCAACGACTTGTTGCAAATCAGCAGTAGAGACATTGAATCTCTATCGTTTAAAATTAAAAAAAAACAGAAAAAAGAGGACAAATGAATTTGGATAAAGATCTTTGAAGCTTCAGTATATTCTCTTTTTCTCAAAAAAAAATACAAATATAACAAATTCAAACAAAATGTAATATTTTGATGTTAAAATTCACATAATTTAATAAGCTCTAGCTCAAATATGAGAGAAAAGAAATGATAATAGTTTCTTGTTCTTCAATAATATTTAATTCGAAACTATTAGTTTTTCATATAAATTATATTTTTTTTAGATTTAATTAAGTGAAAACAGTATTTTTAGAACATTTGACAGTACGATGAAAGCTTGAACGTCGAATAGTCCCCCAGTAGATACAATCTGAAATTAGAAAACTTTAAATTAGCATAGTGTAAGCTTATTTTAAGGAAAAAAAGTTTTGAGGGGAAAAATATGAAATGCAGCCATGCAGTCAGAGTAGAAAATCAAAATAAATTTCACGTCAAATGACCTTTACGTGAAAAATGTTTTACGAGAGTACTTAATGCAGATATTGGATTTTGAATCTGAGCAAAATCTAGCAAGAGAGTAAGGACAGACTGAATTACTATTGTTTAAAAACTATAAAACTTTTAAAATAATTGCTAGATAGGAATAAGTAAAAAAAAATAAAAAAATAGAAGATGGAAAAAAAAGGAGAAGAAGGAAGAAAGAAGAATATAAAATAAAAGATTTTGAAAAAGAGAAAATGAAATAAATGCAATTCATGTGGTCGAGAAGCAGTACTTGCATCAACTTTTGTCTTTGTCTTTTCTTGTTTTTTTTAAAACGAAAAGTATTTTTTTTGCTTTGATTGTGATGTTAAAGATAGATGTATTAGCCTTAGAAAGAAGTAAGTATATATGTGTATGTATGTACACATGTTTCAAAGATTATAATATATATAAAGAAGGAAAAAAGGCTTAAGAAACATTACAATTCTTTTCTCCTTTCTTGATGTTTTTATGCTGGAAAAATGATGAAAAAAGCAAGAAAAATAGAGTAGTAATAACAGTTAAGATGAGTGCCATCGTCCTCATCGCTGCTGCTGATGCGACTGCTGCTTGATGCTGCTAAGGATACATACACATATGTGATATGTCATAAGCAGCAATTTTCTATGTACGAGATAAAGAAAAAAAAAGTTTTCTGTTTTTTTTTCTCTGAAAATTGAGGAAGAAGGGTTGACTCAACGAAAGGAAATTCTTTTAATGGATTCTTAGTATATCATACTAATTTCCTTGAAAATCTTTAAGGCTATACGTGCACTTGCAAACAATAGAATTTAACAGAAAAGTTGTTATAGTAAAGAAGATAATCTTTGATCAATTCGTTGTATCTTTTGGACAAAATTAATGATCGCTTAAAGAAGTTCCTCAATGATTTCATGAAACTTTTAACTTATGTTGCTTGTGATCACAGTAGACACACATTTCTCATTTTTTCGGCCGTTCGAGCGCTCAAATCAAAAAGCTTATATAGTAAATAAAGTTATTTCTTCTCATTATAGAACATGTTATATAGAAACAAACGTTTGTTTTCAAATCGAAATATTGTTAATGGATTGACTCATTCAACAAGCTTTGTATGTATGTGTATATGTCTCTCAGTGTGTGTATATGTCTTGGGAAATATTCTTTCAGAACAATTTGAACCTAGTTGACGAAATTGAATAAAACACACTTGTTGTACTACAAAAAAATCAAAAAAAAAAGAAACAAAGAAATGAATGAAACTGAATGAACAGTTCAGTTGAGTTTGACAAACAAAGCATTTCAACCTCTTTATTTTCGATCTCAGTTCCTACTATTACAGACATTTTTTAGTTGTGAAATAATGGAAGAGAGAGAGAAAAGAGCTTTTATTGAGATAAAGAGAGAGAGAGAGAGAGAGAGGGAGAGAGAGAGAGATGGTTCATTGGAAGAGAAAGAGGTTTCATTGAGAGAGAAAAAGAGAGATATCATTGAGATAGAGAGATATCGTTTACTAATATTCAATTCATAACTCATCACTTATTACTTACTAACTATTCATCTGAATCTCCCTCTTCTATGGATGAGAAACATTTTTTGACTATTTGTATTCATTTTAATCGGATAGTTCGCATACTTAAGATACTGTAATAAAACTATTTTCAGACATTCACCAATGACCAGACCAGCATATTGCTTGACAAATAAAGTTTTTTTTTCTTTTTTTAAGAAAAATATCATTTCAAGTCTATGCATACACCACTTATGTATATGTTTCAATTGCTCTCACCTTTGAAATTTGGCTTTAGAATTGACAAGAAAAACCATTTGTTAGTCTGTTCAGCTCTTAGACTGTAGAATGTTGCCTGAAGCAAGCAAGCAAGACCAAGGATTTATTGAACTCTAGAGAAGAAGAAGAAGAAGAAGAAATTGAAGAAATCGGATTTTGAACTTGTGCTACAACTGCTCAGAGATTGAACTTTTGCTTAAATTTTCTCATTTAAATATCAACAATAGGCTTTGCTGTTCGAAAAACTATTATTAGAAATAGATTGGAAATAAGTTCCCTTCAAAAAATGTCTGTTATCCATAATTGTTTTCTCAAGTATGAAACAGCCTGTTCAAATATTTGGAACTGCCGGGTAAAAGTTTCAAATTTTGAAAGGCAAACAGGCTGGCCATCCAATCAAACCGGCTGACTGCACCCACAACGACTGGATTAATTTCTCTCAATCAGCTCCGGTCTCTCTTGTGTGTGTATATGTGTGTGTGTGTGTGTGTTGGTGGGTATGTGATCTGAAGTGTGATTGTGAGTGAGACTGTGTATGTGTATATCTGTCTATGTGTGTATGTATGTGAGGGAAACCGTGAAAGCTTACGTGCAAGTGATATTGAGGAAGATCTTTCTCTACTTCGTAGCTATCGTTCCTAGCACTTCCAGGAAATTAAGGAGATGGAGAGAATGCAGGAGGGGCAAGACAAATGAGAAGAAAAGAGTATATTTGGATATTTCTATCTATCTCTCATCTACATTTCCTTAAAACATGACGTCAGTTTCATCACATCCGTCCAAGTCATAGTAAATTTTACTTGGTTGGTCAGTTTTCACTACAAAGAACTTCAATAAAACTTTAAAAATATATTGAAAATTTTCATGAAGGAACTAAATAAGATTCTAAAGAGTTAGAATATAAAAAAATATTCCAAAGCAAGTAGATAGAAGTAAAAATATGACTTTTTTTCGGCTTAGCAATGCCAGTCATTTGAAACATACATAGAAGGTGAAAAACAGGGGCTCCACTCACTCCCTCCCTCCTTCTCTCCCCCACACGTAGCCACAATTCTCTACAAATAAATATTATAGAACGAGTATTGTAAAATTCTTCTTTTTTTTTGATTTAAAAATCTAAAAAGACTTATCATTTTAGTCAAAAATTTGAAAATATTCCCTATAAATATACCGATTTAAGCATTATTCTATATCAAAAGTAAAAGATGATGCAAGCAACATCTTCATCAAGAATTTTGCAACAACAAAAAAAAATTTTTTTTGGTCTTCCATTTTTAAAATGTTGTGTTTGAAAGCTGTTTGTCCTTTTTTTTTCTGTTGTTAATTCCAACGATGCCTTGGATCCGTTAATGTCCGGAGAAAGCTGGAATGAATGAAGCAATCCTGATCCAAATTTGTTTGAGTTTCTGCTTATTATAGCCAAGACGTCGTAGAGGACAACATGACAGCTTGTGACTTCTTGTCTAGTATCTCAAATGGATATATTGAGATCATTATAATTGATGTATATATATATATATATATATATATATATAAATAAGTCTATATATACACTTATATTTGAAAAATAATACTCATTGCAACAAGCTCGTCTGTTCAAACTTAAAGAGAAGCATCATCGGAAACAGGATGCATAGCTGAGAAGTTAATGGATACAACCGTTCATTGTAAGAAAGATCTATTAAAGTGAATAATTACTCACGTGATTACGTGAGCTTCTCAAGATGTTGTTATTCTAATTTCTTTAATTTTAGTAGGAAATATGCTAATTTTTCAAAGTTCAAAGAGCAATGTTCACAGTGTGTTAGTAATTCTATTTTTCTATTCATTTCATTATTTTTATTATTTCTTTTTCATTTTTCTTTTTTAATTGTCTTCTTGTTCTATTTTCCTTTTTATAAGCTATTGAGAAGAATAAGAAGATTGTATAGGAAGCTGCAAAGACAAGGGCGAATTGCTCCCTGAATTAAGATGATCGGGTCCGGTCTCGGTCACCGGTTCACACGGCCTTTCTATTTACATTTTCACACACTTCTCTGACCGGAAACTCCGCAAGCAAATCAGGCTTGATGAAAACGTCCTGAACGTGGTCTTACATATGTTTGATCGAGAGCAATAATCATTTTCCCTCTATGCGTTTGAATACACGTATGCTTCTTGAATGATCAAACTAGAACAGAAGATCTGTAACAAATAGTTTGTTTTCTTGTGAAAATATGGTAAAATTTCTATGAAATGCAGCTTCAACTATAAAAACTATGAAAGCTGAATACAATTCGTAATAATGAAGTATTCGATCTTCTCCTTTGAGCTTTTGATTTCGTCATATCCCCTTGGATCAAAAAGCATTACGTTTGAAGCTGAATCAAGGATGAGGAATTAGTTTCAACAGTTCGTTTCTGGTATCTTGATTGCCACTTCAAGCTATTAGATCGTCGGATGAATTGGAGATCTTTCTGCGGAGAGCGATCAAGATCGGAAATGATACTTTGCTGTCCGATCTGCTTGACAGCTCTCATTCAGACTGGACCTTCTCAAGATTCAAGGAGCATATGGTGATGAGAAGGCATGCAGAGGGATTAATGATCACTTCTGCCTCTAATGTCTTTTGGCAACTTCTTGCATTTGTGGAAATGTAATGCTTGAATTCAGCTAATAGCAGAGATTCAGCAGTGAAGTTCAGCCACGATGACATTCGCGCTGAGCTGTCGTTGCAGCAGATTTGGAATTTGCTCCAAACGACGTAAATGGCTGTAGGAACTGTTTGAACAATGATCGTCTGATACATTGAGGCCTGCTGTTGCTCATAATGAAACAAAACAAGACGAAAGCAACAAAGGCCAATGTCAAGAGAGAAAGGATTATAGAAGTTTAGAAAAGGAAACATTCAGAGAGAATTCATTACAAGTTTCCGTTTCAAAGATGACAATCTGACAAACAAATACAATGAGAAAACAGAAAAAATAGTATTTGATTGACATTCAATTCCTGTTCCTATAAGAGGAAGAAGATTAAAACCTTAGCTTTTCGTTTCCATGAAGAAATATTTTGAAATTTGAGATGAAAACGACGAGTCATCATCTCAACTGTTTCGATAGATCAAATAAGTTGTGACTTTGGTTACATTCTGCTCAAACACTTGCCTTAGGCGATTTTAACAACAACAAAAAAACAATTGAATTCAAAATTTAAAGAAGGGAATAGTACGTTCAAGATTTTTAATGATTATAGATCAAGTATTTTAGCAGAAAACTTATAAAAACGTTTTCGTTGAGGTGAAAAGAAACTTCGCTGTGAACTTGGACTGGTTTGCAACAGCTCAAGTTCTTTCTTGTTAAACGTTTCTAATCATGCTGTTCGTGAATTTCAGAGCAATGCTCATCTTCGGAATTTCTTGAAATTTCTTTGAGAAAATTTTTTTTCCTGAACTCTGTTGCAACAGGTGTACAGGCCTATTTTTGAAATCTTGTCTAAACAAGGAGCAAGAACAGTGGGAAGGATGCACCACGCAGCAAGAACACAGAGGTTATTTTGATTTTGAAACAAGAAGAAGAAGGAGAAGGAGAAGGCTATATCAAGTACTAATTTGAAAACATTGAAATATGAACTGTGAAATACAACTCTTTATAAACAATAATTTCTCTAATTGACATATTCTTTCATGAAAAACATGAAGACAAAGATTGAAGAAATTAAATTCAAACTGTTCAAACTACAAGCATCTAGCCAGCAACATTTTGAACAAAGATTAAATATTTGTTTTCTTAATTTTTCATTAAATATATTCTTATTGCTTTATTCAGATTTTTAAAAACTAACATCTAAGCTACAAGTAATAGTTTCTAATCTTGAAAATTATGAGCAAGCTACTGTATTACTGTATTATAAGTACTGTACCTAAGCACTGAATATGGAAAAAACTTTTGTAATCTCAAGAAATTGAGAATAGAGAGTCAACTCATTAACTTATCTCGTTTTCTCTTTCTCTCTTTAGCTATCTATCTCTATCTCTCTATGTCTTCACTGTTCCCTCTTACTCTCCCTGAACCACTCTTTTTTGAAATTTCTTTTTCTTACAAGAGAAAAAGGGGAAGAACGACAGAAAGGCGGCTTTTCGAAAGTTTTTCGCGTCGCACTTCGCACACACGGCACGTTGACCGGTCGCTGATGGAGCATTCAGATGCGGAGATGAAAAAGAGAAAACAGAACGACTGGACATGGGGGGAAGGTGAGAAGAATGACGAACTATGAGGCTCGTAGAGATTGATAGAAATACGATAGAAGAAGAGAAAATATGAGTTTCTCACTGATAGATAGGATGCAGAAACTTATGACATCGGAGAGAGCAGACATTGCCCGAGGCGAGAGACTAGGTTACAGTGCGATCAGGACAGTGCGCTCTTTGGCTTTTCCGTTCAGGCTCCACCTCCATCATCTTTCGTGGCTCCTACCCTCCCACCTGAGTTTCTGAAGCCTTTATAAGCTGAAGGTTGACAGTTTTCCAAGCACAGCAATCATGCTCTCCAAGCAACTCTTCCTCGGTTTCGCCTGCCTGGCAATCGCCTTCGCTTCTCCAGTCAATGGTAAGCTTTTATCGTTTACTTGTATCGGAATTCCCATCATCGAACTAAGAAATCATACAGATTTCTCTCGATTCATTCATTCTAATATTTGAAAATTGGAATCTTCCGATTCAGCAACACCCCTTTCACGACTCCTATATTATTATTAATTATTGAAAATTACAGAAGAAAGTTCTCCAAAGAGTGAGAAACGCCGACAATACATCCAGCCCATGGCCGGAGCCGCTCAAGTTCCTCGTAACATTCCCATAGTTGCTGGCGCTCCTGTTCTTGCTGCCCCAGGTACAGTAATACTATTAATTTTATTCATACATCAATGCTAGTTTCAACTTCTGTTTCCACGAAGTTGTGATTTAGTGCACATGAGTCAGAGAGACTGGCTTATCTTTCAATACTTGTAACCATATCAGCTTTACAAATTTCTTCAATTTCAGCTATTCCCATGGCTGCTGCTCCAGTTCTTCGTCCTGCTGTTCCAGTTGCCGCTGCTCCAGTTCTTGCTGCTCCAGCTGTCCCCGGTATGAGTCAAATTCAATGACGTCTACAACGTCACCTTGCGTTGTTTTGCTAATGTATACTATTGTATCCTTTCCAGTTATGCAACCAGCTGTTGTAGCTCCAGTTGGACAATGCCCAGGAGGACCATCTCTCCCAATCGAATGTGACCCTAAGCGCCCATGGCCACAGTGTCCACCACAATCTTACTGTTATGCCACCAACTCCGTCGATATTGGACCTTATTTCTGTTGCCCAATCTGTAAGTGAAATACAATAGAAATGATTGAATAGCTTGGTTGTTGCTGAGTTCAACGACTTCAGAAACCCATAAGACTTGAGAAATTGAGAATTAATGCTCAAAATGATCTTTTCGTGTATTATGTTCTTCTATCGAAGTTCAATTGTGAAGACCGGACATGTAACTGTTTGAATAGAAAACTGAGAACAAGCTACATTCAATCATCTTGACTCGATTTCTCTCTTGTTTTCTTTTTTATTTCTTCATACATTGAGTTTCCTTTGATTTTCTTCTTCTTTGTCCTTTTTCCGCTACCCAACATAATCGCAAACCGGATTGTATGGTCAGGGTATATGAAAGAGTACGAAAAAGTGATAGCTCAATGAGAGAGGATAGTTAAATAGGAACAGTGATGTATGAATAACAATGACGAGAGTGAGAAGAACAGAAGCTGAACAGTCACATAGTTCTCTGGAGTGAGAGTTTCTCATCTAACCGGATGCTATACACTGACTGATGACCGGCAATAAGTCGAGAAAAAGAGACGAAAGGCACACGAGCATTGTATCGCCTCCAGGTGATTGCACACAGTTCTTGAGCTGTGCAATGTTTTCCGTAAGCTATTCTAATGCTGCTCAGCAAATACGCTGTCCAAAGATTGATGCAGCTGATTCTCGGACTAAGTAGTTGAAAAGACAAGACAATTTTTTTTTTCAAATTTTATTTTTGAATAGTTTTTTCTTCTCATGATGGTTCCTGATTTTAGGGTCTACTTACGGAGCTGCCTGGAGACCAGCTGCCCCATTCTTCAACTACGTCCCACCAATGCCAGCTAACTGGCCTGATGTTGCTAAGGTAACTGCTAACTGGCCTGCTGCTGCTGTTGCTCTTCCAGTTAAAGCCCGTAAGGTATGAAATCAAGACTTCTCAGACGTCAAATGCATAACAACCGTTTTCTCTTTCAGCCAGTTTCTACTGATGAAAACAAGGAGAAGGAAGACGATAAGATTGGATCACTCATCAACGGATGGATGGATAGACAATCCAAATTGGTAAGATTGAATTAAGGCATTGAAGCATCTGAAGATGATCAGTAACAGTGAAACTTCTAAATTTTCAGTAAACAACAGTTGAGAAGAAGTTGATTATGAATCGACGGCCCATGTCTGTACAAAGCGATCGCCATTGCAATCTTATTTATCGTCGTTGATCAGTATTATTATTGATAACGAGATTTTTTATCGAAAATAAACAGATTTTTTGTATTTTTCAATTGTTCTTCTATAATTTCAAAATGATTATAAGCTTAATATACAAACTATATATATATATATATATATATATGATTATTAGAAAATGATGAAAAAACATAGAAAATACAAATATATTGGTCACATGAGTTAGAACAATATCCGACGACTATCTCACAAATCTCTGAACTGTTTAAGCTTTCAATAAGCTTTAGAGATTTTCTTTTTATTTTTCTTACAAATAACAATGTATTATTGAAATATCAAGTATAACAGATACATCAAAGAAAAAAATTATATATTATATAATATATATATTAGTTAAAATAACAATTTTTCATATATCTTATGAATAACATCTCTTTTGTTATATCTACATATACAATATGTAGATATTTAACATCATAAGATCAAACTTCTATAAGAATGAAAATTCAATAATATGAATAAACTGAATGAACGATCACATGAATGCAACTCATCTTATACGCTTCAACTATTAAAAATTAATTTTTACTTCATAATAGCACTACACGTGAACTTCACGCATATGCTAATGAAGTTGTATTATTGATTATATTTATATTGTAAATATCAGAATTATATTTATTTTTATTTAAATAAAATCAAAATAATATGTACATATAGAGTATATATTATATTATTATAGTATATAGTATATTATTAATTTATTTTATATATTATATATATATATTTGCAATATTGATTATATTATTAAATATATTTTTATTATTTGTAATCATAATAGTAAATAAAATATTTTTATTTCACTTTAATCAACATCTTTCTCTTAATACAAAATAAAATGAGAAGATAAAATTAAAAGAAAATGAAAATATTACAATAATAATCATAAAAAAAAAGAAAAATAAAAGAAATAAAAATTATAATAATATACTCGTCTTTTGACCATTTCGTGTGTGTTTTTTATGTTAAAAAAATTTTGTTTTTAATCAGCACCACAGGTATTCGTGAAATGATATTGGCACTTTAAAAGAAGAAAAATAATAATAAAAGATAAAAGGCCAATGGTATAATATACAAGTAATTATTATATAAGTGAGATCAATATTGTTTAAAAGTTCATAATTAGGTTCATCTGTGAAAATAGAAGAAGAAATACCTAAAACATGAATTTGAAAGAAAAATGTAAATGAATTTGTTTTGTTTTTTTGTGTTATGTGATCATTCGACTAGCATAAGCATTAGGGATGGGACGGCGCACAACGAGTTGAAGAAGAAATTGCATAAGTTCAATTCAATATCTTCTTTCTTATTTTCTTTTTTATTTCTAAAAAAAAAACTATACACTATATAAATATAGTAAAGCCCTTCAAATACAAGAAAAAAAATTTGTTTTATAGTAATAATAACATATTTGAATGAAATTATGATTTTTTTTCTTTGCATTCGATGTAAACAGACAGGGCGATTTCTTTGAAATGTCTCTTTCTGTCAAACCAAAAGTTGTATTTGAAAGGCTATATATGTATATGTACATATGTAAATATATACATATATATATAAAATATATATTCTATTTGATAGAGGTTAAATCTTTAAAAATTGATATCTTGTTCTAGATACTACTTTAGATGATTTTCAACTTATTGAAACTAACAAGCTTCTTAATATCATTGTGAATGATGTTTGATTAATCTAGTTTTTGCAACTATTTCCTGTTATGATTAAAAGGATAAAGTTGCTTTTTAAAAAAACGATTAAAACATTATAATTCACGATGAAATAGAAAAATAGAAAATATAAAGATTATAGAAGAGAATTATGCTTCTGTTTCTAAAGTATTATGGCTTGGTGCAGCTGAGCTAGATCGACATGATGGATGTTTGTCGAAGAATGATGACTTTGATGGTTGTAAAAGAATTGTTGAAATTAATGTGACAAAGAATGATTCTAATATGGTACAGAAGTTTTTCCAAACTGAAAATATAAAGTTTTATAAGAAAGTTGAAATGACATAAACATACAGAATGATGTCTCAATTGCTGGTAAGATGGATCCACATCCAAATGCACCATAACGGGCTAAGAAATCAAAAACTGGCTGTTGTAAACCGAAAAGCATGAAGAAGAAATCGAGTAATCGAAATACAACGATATATCTATAGCTTAATAGCTCATCCTATAATTTATATGCTAATAGTTATAAAAATCAAAATTTTATTAAAAAGAGCTGGAGCATGAACTCACCAAACGAGATACGGTTGTGACGAGAATGTGTGTTCCATAGATTCCAGCAAGAATAGAAGGTAGAGTGATGAAGTCAAGAACCTTCAGTGGACTGAAAATATATGATTTGTCATATAATTATGATAAAACATACATTAATCCTTTGTCTTGATATTCAAAGTAGATAACAAGTGATACAAGAGTGGCTAGAAGACGAATACAGGGAGCTTGTAAAACCATCCATTCACAAATTCGAATTTTTCGGCTAGAAAAACACAATATTAAGCTTTAGAAAGCTGAACAGGAAGCCGTACCTTTCCATGGCTACTTTTGGTAAACAAGGGAAAACACAACAGAATGGTGGAGTTGCTACTTCAATATGCTGTAATCTTTCGCTCATTTTTGAGACTAACGAATGATGTCCCTCGAATATTTGCATTAACAAGCATATGATAACCCAAAGGGCAACAGAAAAATAGCTGAAATTAATATGTTTTTCAAAAATTTGCATAAAAGATTAAGCTTACAAGAAACTGAGTAAATGCGAGAGGAACCATACTCGTGGCATATACATAGCAATTAGTGATAATACCGAGACAAACTATTAATATAATATATAATTAAGATGTACATCTACATATAACTTACCGGAGCAGTACTAGCTAGATATACTATAAATAATTTTCGATCTGATTGTGTAACATACATAGAAATATAAAGAATATGTAAGACACCCAATGAGACGGTTGTTAGACATACTGCTGTTGCTATAGTTAAGCCTACGAGAAATGGTTGTGGAAGATCTGAAATAACGAAAATTTTACATATAAATTGAATAATACAATATGACATACTTCTCAGAAAAAAATCTGAATGAGGTATATCCACCGTAGTACAGTTCAATAGCGAATCAGTTAAAAGCTTTGTTAAAGTATCAAACAAGGTCATCTTCGTTTCATTAACCTATAATAATTAATTATAATTATAATTAGTTCATATAGTAAATAGTGAATTTAAAAAATTAATTATAATAAAGAAAAATTAAATATAATAAGAATCAAAAAAGATATAAATGATAAAATATAAAATAATATTATATGAGAGAAAATAGTTATCTATATACTATATGTAGATGATCTAATAACTTTTGATTATATATTATAATAATATAGTTAAAATTAATATAATAATATAAAATAAATAATAAGCAATAATATATATTAAAAAAAAAATTATTTATTAAACTGTCTGAATAATATAATAGAGATATTAGTATTCAATAAGATTTGTATTTTATTTGATTCATTGAAAAAGGATAAATATTATATTATATGAATATCATAAAATAGTCTTTAATCGTCTTATTTGATATTATATGTTTTCCTTCTTTGATTGTAAACAAATGGTATAACTTAGAAATGAAAATGTTGGAATAGTAAAAAGTTTAAACTATGCTGTATAAAAAGTTGACAAGCACCCCACCAAAAAAGAAAAAGAAAAAGAAAGTGAAATAGTTAAAACATACGGATTTATGAAAGATTCATTTAGTTGACAAACATGGATTATATTATGCTTATTGCACGTGAAATTCACGTGATTTTTCACGTACGTGACAAATGAGATAATAGTCTTAATATGTAAAATAGATTGTACTATATGTAGATAATATTTAATAATTATTTCTGTTTTTAATAAAAAAACCTCAAAAGTTCTAATCAATTTGAACAAATAAAATGAAAAAAATTGAGAAGAATGAGATGTGATGATGAGAAAAAAATATTAATTTGGTATTTGCAAGAGGATTTAACAACTATTTTGAACGGAATAATGAACAAGAATAAAGGTAAATGAACTGGCTAAAACTCAATGAAGCTTGAAAAGGATGTTTTATTCGTCCTACTGTTTTATAAAGATGATGTTAGAATTTGAACAGCTGAAGCATCCGAAAAAGGATAGACAAACAACATGATGATTGGAAAAAGAGACTAGACTGCCCCAAAGTGCTCATCATGAGAGTTTGTAAATGTGAAAATGGAAGGTTAAGAAGAGGAAGATGATAATTATAAGACAATTGATGATGTTTTATAGTCAGTCAGTGTATTCGTAGTCAACTACAAATCAGTTTTTTTCCCTCTTTAACAAAGAAATCTCAAAAAATCATTCAAACGAGTTTCTAGTTATGGTTAGGAAGCTAAAGAATAAATTCTTTTTATTCATAAAAATATTTTATTTTCAAGAAGAAGATGAAGGAGAAGAAGAAGACGACGAATATGAAAAAGAACTCTGCGCTTAAAACATGAGAACTTGCAACTAAAAGTAATTAATCTAATGTTTTGTAGGATAAGCAGAAGATTAAAGAATCAAGGGGGGCGGGATGAAGTCTCACTTATTGAATTACAGAGAAAAAACATTTTCAATCTTATTTTTAAAGATATAAGCTGATTATAAAAAAAAGATGTGTTTGAAAAAGAATAAACTTATTAAAAAATAATTAGTTATTTATAAGGTAAAAAGAAGTAATATGTTATGAAAAAGCTGCTGATAATGTTTATCAGATATTCATTTGTGATTGAGGAACTATTCTAGAAATAAAAGGAAATAGTTTACATATATATATTTTTTAAAAAAAATCAAAGAAAAAACGAGATTAAGAGAATACTGGATATATAAATAATTTGAAGAATAACTGAAAAATTAACGAGATGATTGAATAAAGTTTGGTGAACTATGAATGACATGCTAGTCTTCCGTGTAGCAATCTCAAATGTTTCTCTCAACAACCATAGAAAAATATGTTTTTTTTCCAGTTATGGTCATAACAAAAAAAGATTGCAATGAGGTAAGCAATTATGCTTCGACTCAAAGGTTTTCAGATCTAAAAACCGGAAACGCGCTCGGTTCTTGTTCAGTGTGATGAATAGATGAAAGTTGGAAAAAGAGCTTATTAGTGGAAAGAGATGTGTCGATGAAAGATTATGAGACGAATTTCAAATAGAAATATAATAATTAATGGAAAAAAACATATAAAAATATTTGATAGATTATGATGAAAATAAAGTTTTCAATAGGTTTACACCATTTACGAGAATAACTAGAATATGGTTCGAAGACAATTTATGTAAATATGAACAGACGCTTCGAACAATGATAGGTTAGCGAGTTAGGCTAGAGAGAGAATGATGATGAGACTGGTGGTGTCAGAGACAAGAGTACGAGACACAGACACATAGAGAGAAAGAGAAATATACAAGTTAATAGGAAATATAGCGACGAGAGGAAAAGATACAAAGAAAATGGAGAAGTAGGAGGGAATGAGAAAGGCTGGCTGGATGAATGGCCGGCTGGGTGATGCTGAGCGAAGTGTCATCGTGGACAGATGTTGTGATGAACTGAAGTGAAGAATCTGCCTGAAGGCAAAGTGGGGTATGGAAGGACTTCATCAAGTAACATTCTCAATAGCCAGCTGTGATTCGTTGGTTTTAAGCGAAATGAATGAAGGAAGAAAAGAAATAATGAATGAATGTAGAGGAAAGAGAAAAAGGAAGATGATAGGAATAGTGAAGCTGCAAAAAGAAGTCTTTTATGACAAAATAAAAAAATATATATATAGAGAGATATACTATGTGTATATAGTTTACTATATTAAATATACGTCTGTACAGACATACATAAGGATGTCTATGTATACGTATGTATGTGTGTATGTGATGTATTAGTTTGAAATTTGAAAAACATAAGCTTTATTAGAATAACAAAGCAATACTGAAGTTGTATCCTTTATAGTACTATTGAAATGAATCGAAGCACATACACACAGATACATACACACATACACATAGTATATGTAACTTGTTCTTTTCTCTATTTCTAACTATTCTCCTTTTTGAATTAAAATTTAAATTGTTCGCTAAGTTCATAAGAAAAAGTACTCTTTGAAATAGAGATTTTAAAGAAAAAGCAGACTGAGATCTGAATAAACTTTTGTTGAAAAAATGCATTTAAACCAGAGCCGATAGAACACTGCATAGATATCCGAGATGGATAAGAAGAATGAAGAAGACAAAAGCAAAAACGTACTTAAGCTTGTTCTTTTCCAATTCTGTTGATCCTTGTCAAACGCTGCTTCCTAATTTTATATTATTTCATAAAAAACTTGGAACTTGAAAGAAATTAAGCAATAAGGTTGGTAGAAATTAGCAGGGGGAAGGAGGGCTAATGCCAAGACAGTCATCGATGACAATGAACAGTGTAGCAAATTGAAAATGTTTGTATTCTATACGTAAGGTATCAAGTAAATTGAGAAAATTTAAATGAAAAAGCAAAGTATGATGTTAGCAAAGAAACTAGAAATCTTATATAAAAGTCTAATGCTTCCTTGTTTCTTCATATTAACGACAAAGGACAAGAGACAAATCAAAAAAGCAACCGTTCATTACAACCGTCGGGCATTGAATGACAATAAGAAGTTATTCAATAGTTTATTAAGAGATGTTTATTTGTAATTTGGAAAGAATTTTCAGATGAAATTAGAAGAAAAGTTCGAAAATGTTTCAAACTGAAGGCTTTATGAACTGTTGCTATAGTTTCGCAGGGGCATGAATAACTGAAAGTAAGCGATGAATACGATGACGACAAGATGGGCAAAGTGACGTCGAATTAAAGGAAAAAGATGGTGACATCGAGAGAGGCAACAGAGATACGAAGGAATTGCGAGGATGGAGGGATCGCCATCTACGGGAACAGGATCTAGTCCTACTCCAAGTTTGTCCTCCACCCTACCGCTACTTGCTTTCCTGTCTTCACACCCTCCGCTTCTCCCTCTTTCTCTCTCTTTCCTCATACCACCACCTCCTATCCAGTTCAAGCCACTGAAATAACAGATTGAGTCATAGCCTGAGGAGAATAGTAGCGAACAGCAGATAGCTAAGCAGGTTAAAATAGAAATGATAATGTAGCAAATCAGATAAATTGATTTTTTAGAATTTGTCGTTGTACATAGCAGCGATTAAATTTTGTTGCATATTTTCCGGAAGATAAAACATGTAAATATGAAGAGCATTTGGCAAGCGAGAAAATAATTTCAAGTCAAATAGACCGGAAGATGAATCAGAAACGAAACAACTTGAAACAGTTTCAATCAGTTTAGCTATAAGGAGTGAGAAAAACACTTTTTACAAACCAAAAACATTACTCACGACGAGGACAAACAGTGGGTCTTGAACAAAAAAAAACTGAACGTTTTGTTGAAAACGAATGACTTGATTTGAAGAAATTGAAAAGGTGCAAAGAACTGCGGTCAACACAGTAGAGTAGATGATGATGACGAAACAGAAGAAGCACATCTCAAAAACTAGAATGCTAAGACCACAATCAGATTGTGTTGGTCACTTGAAATAGAAACAGCAGCAGCAGCAGCATCAGCGAAATACCTCTCTCATCCTCTTCATACCGCTGCTGGGAATTCACAATCTTCTTCCACTCCAACTCCCTCCTTTCTCTCCTACTCTTATAACTTCTTCCGTTTATCTCACTTTCCCTCTCTTTCTTGTATATTTTATATGCTTTTTCTGCACTTTCGCTTTTTATACTATCTACAATTCATATTTCCAGTCATGACCATATGTGTAGTTGGCTCGTTTTGTATGAATTATCATGCGAACCATTGCATACGTGAATGCTTTCTTTAGTTATGACCATCGTCCAACACTGAACAAGAGCAAAGAGAAAGAGAGAGAGAGAGGGGGGAGAGAGAGAGAGAGAGAGAGAGAGAGAAATAGAGCAAAACTTCGTTGGATTATATAGAGAATGTGATAAGAATTAGTTAGATGGACAATGAAAGATTGGAAAGAAAAACGATATAAAGAGAGAGATCGAGAGAAAAGTGAAAGAACAAGAGTTTAAAGGGGCAATATTCAATAGTTTTTCATATTATTCTGTTGTTATGTATACAAAACATCCCTAATCAGTTGTCAGCATCGTATCAGTTTCTATACAAAGATATGAAAATGAGAATAATAGTGCTTACTCTTTCTATTTCTATGTACCTTTCTATCCAAACCCTTCCTTCATCTCTCTATAACTTTCACTCACTTACTCTTCTTCTTCTTCTCCTACTCCTTCTCTCCCTCTCTTTTTAGTTTTATTCCGTCAATTTAAAACTATTCTTCTCACGGTGTCACTGAATAATTTTCGGATGTACGAAGTTCATGGCAATTCAGTTGCTAGTACTGAAAGGTGGAGCGAACAATTTGGATTTGAAACTAGATTCGATGATTCGTGAAATTCTTGTACTTATATGAAAACTCTCCTTAAACTCGGTGAAAAATGACAGCGAGACGATTAAGGTTGAAAATAGAAAATGAGAATGAAAAAACCTTATTGAATTGTCTGGGAAGAAACGTTTTGTTCGTAGAAGAATAGTCAAAGATAGATATTGAAGAAACATTTATAAACAGCAAAGTACGAGAGGTTATTAGAATTGAGGGAAAAAATTGAAATTGAAAGTATAACGCGATGGACACAAGATGATGTTGATGACATTTGAGCTTAGAGTTAGAAACCAGTTATGCAGATAGATGCGAGAGAAGAGATTGAGAAACAAGTAAAAAGAGTTTCGACTGACTGCCAACCTTTTAAAATAAAAATTTAGATTGATAGAGAGAGAGATAGAGAGAGAGGGAGAGAGAGAAAGAGAGAGAGAGAGAAAGTAAATGAGTATATAATGCAGGATTGTTAAAAAAAACTTTTTTCAAGAAGAAGAATCACATAGAAGACAAGTAGTTGTTGTCTTGTCGCTATATTCTTCTTCTAAGCTATTTGAGAATGAAGGAAACGAAATATGGCGAGAAGAGATAAAGAGAAGACGTTGTAGGAGACGAAGAGAATAACAGATAGAGGGACGAGAAAGGAAAAGAGTTTGTGGTCAGTTTGACAAACAAAAATTTCAAAACTAGGAGAAAGACGCTGATACGAAACTCGTGTAGACGAATGCAAAGAGAAGTACGATGTACAGAACGAGGGATAGAGAGGTAGCAATAGAGAGAAAGGGGAGGAGGGAGCTAAAACTGACCGTCAACGGCTCGCCGATTCTTTAAGTACAATTGAAGTAAATCAGCGACAAATCTATTGAAAATTCAACAAGAAAGCAAAGATATACTCAGAATGTGAGAGGATGTGAAGCACAAAGGTGAAGCTTTTTCTTTGTTTTTTTTTTGTCTTTTTCATCAATTTCACAGAGCAAGAGATAATGCAACGTAGGAATAGTACATCACGATGTATGGTATCTGTTTGTTTTCTTGTAAATTGTGCTTAAAAGAAAGTATCTCAAAGTGATAAATTGAAGAACAAAAAAGGAGAAAAAGATTTTCTCTTTTAAAAGTATTCAATGTCAATAAATTGAAATGAACAAATGAAGTGATGAGAAATGAAATCAAAAGAAGAGGATAGACAAATCATTCAAAAGAACTATTATCAAATATATTTAAATAAAATAAAAATAAATTGAAATAGTATTAGTATAAAGTTATAAAATTTATAATTTATCCCATACATAATCATAATGAAATCATATCAAAATTAGAAATTACTATTCTTGATCACTTAATGAGTTCAAACTACTGATAATGGTACAAGGATCTTAATTTAAAATTAAATACGTACAAATTTTAATTATGTGTAAAGTAATATATAGTAAAAACAATTTTTATATATAATCTATAATATTTTAACTAATCTATATAGTAAAAGAGCAATGATCATATAAAACTGAATAAGAAAAATGAAGAGAGAGAAGAAGAGAGACAGAGAGAGAAAAAGAGAATAAAGGGAGGTAGAAGGAAATGAGACAAAGAGTAAAAAGAAAAAATGTGATGGTAAAATCAGATAGATATCTCATATATATCTATCAAGCGAAGGAAATAAAAAAAAATATTCAATAATTGAAATTTTAAATTAAAAATGAAATATAGTAATAGATAGAAAATAATTATATGAGTATATCCTTACCTAATAATAAAAAAATGAAAAATAGAGAAATAAAATAAGAAAAGTTATTACAAATCATGCTGATCAATATCTTTTCTTATTATTTTCACAAGTACATTAAACAAAAAAATGAGAGATAAATATAGATTGTTAAAGATATGAGACGCTAGTTAATTAACAAAATAAATTAAAACATGCATGAAGGAAAAGAAAAAAAAACGTATGGCTTTGTTAAAATATTATAAATACACTAATTATATAAATATATAGATACTATATATATACTATATACTATATATATAATGGTTTATTTGGGACTCAACTTGTTGACACTATATAAACCAATAAAAAAAACTGGAACATTGAATGTGAAAAAGAACCAAGAGAGGAAAAGATAAAAAACAAAAAAATATCCAATAAATATAAACGCATTAAGAGAGAATTAGAGATAACGAGATAATGAGAAAAGAGATTCGCCCCTGAGGGGATGAGCACAACCGTTCACATAGTGACCACATCAAGACTGAAATAACGTAATTGATTTCACGTGAACATTTCTTATCCCCTCACGTAAATGATGAAAGCAAATTATTTAAAATTACGATTCTGTTGTTTCTTTATCAAAAGGAAAAGAGAATTGAATGAACGAATGAATGAATGAAGAGAATTGCGACGACGAAGACGACGAATATGAAATAGTTTTTGCGATTTAAAATTCTTTTTTTCCCAGGTTAGCACGAATTCTATAATGACAATGAATGGAAATCCTTTAATAAACAACTTTGGGTCTCAGTTAATGGATGAATTGTATCCTAGCATCCAAGAATATATAATTAACTCTCATCATATTATAGTTAAAGAATAGAAAAATAAATAAAAAAAGGAACAACAGATTGAAAGATTCAAGGAGAATTCAATGGAATGGCAGTTTTCTTCTGAAATAACAACACAATATCTCCATGCAAATACAAATGATTCTTGACACATATGAGGTTGCAGGTCAAATATCAGCTTGATGTTTGGTATAACGGAAATGAAACGTAGACGATAAGTAAGCTTTTTCATATAAACAACAGAAAAAAAAAGAATTTTTGCAACAGAAAAAGAACGTTTTGCTATTTTCGTATTGCATGCGGCCCATGGGCCGATCAATTCTTCTCTAGCAGTGTGTTGGCTGTACAAGGCTTGAATGAAGATGGAGAGAACAAAATGAAGAAAAGCTCCCCAACAGAGAAATAGAATTGGAAGAGAGAGTAGAGGAATGAAAGATGAAAAGATAGAGAAAAAGTTGAGAAAAGAAAAAAAAAGAAAAGAACATTTCACCTTTTTTATTTTAAAATTAAAAATCACACTGTGAATTAAAAGGAAGATATAGTTATTTGGAATTTGAACAATCATGAAGAAGATGTAGAAATAGAAAATAAGATAGAGTTGAGATTAATAGAGATGTTAGCGATAGAGAGAGGAATAAATAGAGAAAGAGAATGAGAGAGAGAGAGAGAGAGAGAGAGAGAGAGAGAGAGAGATTAAGATTTGAACGGAGTATAAATATGGCTTCCTTTTAAACTATAAGTCTAATTGAAAAAACGGTTTGTTCTTCTAAATGAAATTCAAAAAGGGAATTTGCGAATAAAAGTTTGTCAATCTATTGATTTTAATAGAATTGTAAGCATTTAGATTGTTTCTTGAATATAATTGAAATGGCTATAGAAGATGATCTTTAGCATGCTATGTAGTCATCAGTCTCTTCGAAAAACCGGCTGAAATGCTTGTCGTTTGAACGCAAAATTATCTGAACAACACGTAAACCGTTAACTATTCAATACATGAAAATAAAATTATATATTAATGTATATATATATATATATACAAAAATATAAAATATGTGTATATAATGTTCAATTTAATATGGTCAAATCCGATTTTTTCGGATTTGATTTCTAATGAAAATCCCAAATATAGGATTTGTAATGAATTTAATATCCGGGAAAGTGATGACAATCACAAACAAACAATAAAAGGATTAGGAAAAGAAATTATTTGATGATGCGTATGAAAGAGAGAGAGAGAGAGAGAGAGAGAGAGAGAGAAAGAGAAAGAGAGAGAGACGTCGGGGGGAGGGTGAGGAAATTATGGAGGGTAAGTAGTAAGTATGATCACATCAGAACAAGAGAAGATATAATGAAAAAATGTTAAAAACAGTTCAATAAAACATTTCCTTTGATCAAAAAAATATGAAAAATAATGAAATGATTACAGATGGAGTGATGAAGGCCAAGAGCTGTCAGAAAAAAATTAGAGCAAGGAGAGTGAGAGAAAGAAAAAAGAAAAAAACGATTCTGAAGAGGTCAGTCAGATGTCTTGAAGTAAAGAATAATCTGCAGTCCCCCCCCTCTCTCTTTCTCTCTCTTTCTCCATTTCTCACTCTTTCTATATGTGTATTGGGACTGAATAGCTTTGATGGGTTTCTCTAGCTCTCGAACTTTCTTTAAATTTTCTTGCCTCTCGAACACACATGTTATGTTCATCACACCGTGGTCAGGCAGACTTAGTGAAGAAGTGTGACCTTCGAAGCCGAAAATGACAGAATTTAAGAGTATGAAAGCATACTACAGAAACATTGTCATGTGTGTGTGTATGCATGTATGCGTCGTCTCCTCCCCCCCCCCCCTCTCCCAATACCCCTGATGACAGTGTGTATGAAATGCCTGGCATCTGATGAACGACATCTAGTCTTGTTCGTTAAGACAAGAAATGCAAAGTCTTGACTGGAAAACAAGAATGATCGTCATCTGGCTTTTCCACATTGTCATCTTACCTTCCGACCCATTACGACGATAGTCGACGATCTACACGGTCATCAGACGACGACAGCATGTTAATCGATCATCATTTTCGACATCCAACTGTGAAATAGAAATATTTAAGAAATAAAAAAAAATATATTTAAAAGAAAGTAAATGACAACGATTGTTCAGGAAAAAAAGTGGTTGTTATTATTTTAATGTTTACGACAAAAATTATTTTTGTTTCAAAAAAGAAAAAAAGAATTGAACAACGTTATTTGGAGAAAATACCTGAAAAAACGATCTTTTAGTTAATGTTGCTTATGTGGCACGTTCATTTTATTTACGTCACTTGTCACATAATTATAGTAATTAATGAAACATTTAGTTCGGCACAGCTTGACAGCAATCTTAGAAAGTTCAGAAAAACAAGTCATTGATGAGTTGAAGAATATAATTATAAGCAATTCTATCTTTTTTTTTACTTTTTAATGATTAGAAAAGCAATTTTTAGATGTCAAAAATGTGTAGAAATTGAAATGAAACACTGGAAAAGGACAAAAAAAGAATTGTTGAAAGAAATTAGAAGAAAAGAATGAAAAGTCAAATCAAATGACATATTGTTCTTCAGATTCTTATATATCAAGCGAAAAGAGAAATAGAGTCTTTAGGTCATATGAACAATGATATATGTAATTACAAAATGGTCTTCATTATCATTTTACATTATATAAAACATTTATAATAGAAAGTTGTATATTTAAGTAAATTTTCAGACTAATAGAGTCAAATCATTTAAGATAATATGGAATATTTATATGAATTTATTGAATCGGCTTACATGCCTTCGTACTAAAATAGATATGCCCTTTCTGGCTCAATCCTTTACAGAACAAATATCATTAATTGTGAATCCACCAAAAGGATTAAATCCATTTAAACTATGTGGATCTTGTCCGCTTTTTGTACCATTTGCTAACCTGAAAATAATATAAGTAAAACTAAAATAATTTAATCTACAAGATACCATAATCCATATGGATAACGACCAGCTCCCAGTTCATGATGGTCAGTGTTTTGAGTTATAGTTTTCCAATCATTTTCATTTGTATAGATGCCTACAAAAACCAACTTTATAAAAAGGAAATGATCTACAAAGTTGAGCCCTAATCTTTACATGGAACCTTCTGTTAGTGGAGGAAAAACAGTTAAAGATCAATTCAACGAGATGTATTCAGGTTTAACTAGTCATATACATACGTAAAATGGTGTTTATCAAGTTCATTCTCGTTGAATCATTTCGCTTTCTTAACAGTTCAACCATTAATATGTTGGTGTTGGACCATTTCTTTTCAATAGCTCATTGGTTGTGTTACAACTCGTGTTATGCTTGTTTGCCAGCAATTAATGGTTTATGAGGTTGTCTGGAAGCTTCTCCATTGTCGGTCCCTCTTGTACCAGGTTGCAGTGAGTCAGAGAAGACCTATGATTTCGACATCTCTCCTTATTTTCTAATATAAAAATATGAATATGATATAATATAGATTCAAAACTGTATTTTCTTAGTTTTTAAAAGCTCAACTGCTTCATTTAATGCTTTTCCGGTCGAAATGACAATCTTCAAATGGTTTACATTAGAAACCAAACTGTATAAGTTAGATTTTGACTTAGAATATTACCCGTAGAGGATAGAATTCTATTCTAAACAGCACAAACTCTAAATCTACACTATTGGATCTGAGAAACCAATAAGTGATTAAGCAATCAAATGGAGAAAAAAAAGAATATAGTGGTCTACATCAGCTTTATGTTCAAAATCTACATATGAAAGTTGTTGGATTTCAATTTAAATCCGTAAACTATGAGACAGTTCACTTAGCTTGGACCAAAATCTCTATTACAAGCTATTCCACAAATATTTTCGTTTTGGGAATATTGTACAGAACAAATATCATTAATTGTGAATCCACCAAAAGGATTAAATCCATTTAAACTATGTGGATCTTGTCCGCTTTTTGTACCATTTGCTAACCTGAAAATAATATAAGTAAAACTAAAATAATTTAATCTACAAGATACCATAATCCATATGGATAACGACCAGCTCCCAGTTCATGATGGTCAGTGTTTTGAGTTATAGTTTTCCAATCATTTTCATTGGTATAGATGCCTACAAAAACCAACTTTATAAAAAGGAAATGATCTACAAAGTTGAGCCCTAATCTTTACATGGAACCTTCTGTTAGTGGAGGAAAAACAGTTAAAGATCAATTCAACGAGATGTATTCAGGTTTAACTAGTCATATACATACGTAAAATGGTGTTTATCAAGTTCATTCTCGTTGAATCATTTCGCTTTCTTAACAGTCACTTAACAAATGAAATTATACATTAATAATACAATTGATATGAATGTATATGATGTGTGTATATCCAAAAATTAATATATATATACATATATATCTTCCTATAGTAAAGTTATAACATACAAAGTTCGGATGTGATGTACTATCTGGAGGCTTATGTTTCTGTTAAACGTTAAAACCAATTAGCTAATCTAATATACTAGATGCAAGATTAGATAGCAGTTGAGATTTCTATACTACTGATATCATGCAATTTTTATCAAAACATATTCTAAGATGAGTATATATACCAAAGTTTGAAGCTAGCTATTAACAAGCTGTCATACTTTGTTCTAAACAATGAAACTCTTCATCTTGGTCAACTTCATCCTTATCGGATATGCCGCAGCTCAGGTATTTCCATTCTTCTCAGCTTCTTTCTTATTCATTTTTAATATTTCAGTATAAGATACAAGGAATTGATATTAAACAACCAGTAACAGAAGCACAGGTTCGCTGTTTAAAAGCTGAGAATGTCATCTCGCTTTACATCAGGTTACTTCGTAGTTAAAGATTTTTCATTCGAACTGATGTTGCTTTCAGAGCTTATATGTCTTTGAATGGGGGAATGTTCGACCACAATGCTTGTGCTAGTTACAAAAGTTCTTCCCAATGTAAGATTTTCATGTTTTACCTGAACAACCACCACTGCTCTTCGTAGTCTGAAAAGGAAAAATGAAAAATTGAAAAACGCGCACTTTCTTACAGATGCTATTACTCATGTGTACATGGACCCAGCTCCTATTGGATCGAAGACTGGAAAAGATCAGATTGAAGAGATGTTTACCGGATTAGCCAAATGTAGTTTAGATTCTTACATCAAATTCTTCTGGATTTCGGTAGAAAACCCATAGCAATTGATGAGAAATTATGTAATTCAGGTTGTATCTCCATCTATTTGGAGTCATAATAGCAATCAGAATCTCAACTTTATCAAAGACTTGGTTAGAACTTCTGAAGCAAAGGTATAGAACTTTCAATGTCAATTCGGATTTTTTTTATTAAGAATGTTTCTATCGGAATTTATACCAATGAACATGATTGGAATGCTATTACTGGAAGTGCCAATCATACTATATTAACCACCGGAACAGAGCCCATTGCATTATGGTATTTCTTACAATTTTCAAATTTAATTTAATTTTAACTATTTGAGGTATGCTAATGCTCCTCAGTCTGGAGAAGCCGCTCAGAATTTGGACAACTTCAAGCCTTTTGGTGGATGGGAATCAAAATTGGTTAACACAGTACAGTATGCTAAGAGTGCAACTGTTTGTAAAATTTCTTGTAACAAGGATTTCTTTGTATAATTTTTATTATACATATATTCATTTGAAAAAAAATATTATTATTTAAATAAAAGTTATTTTGTTCTTTATTCTTGTAAATTTTTCTAATAATTTTACGAAATCACAATTATAAATGTAACATTTATTGAAATTAGTTTATCTTTTCAATGTAGAGACGGTTTTCATGGTATACTGTAATGATACAGTACATCACTCTTGTCCAGTTTTGCGAGTTGCCAACCTATGATATACTGGTTCGGGTAGAAAGGTTAAAAAAGTTTTTAAAAGTAATTAGAATATTCTATCTATCATCTGGATATAGCTTTGAAATGATAATTTCCTTAAAAAAATCGTTCTCAACAATATTTTTACTCATTTTTTCTATTTATGTGGCGTTCAAATTTAAATTTTTCATTTAACAAACTTTTAAAATCTAAAACATATTTTAAAATAGAAAAATACTCATTCAACATATTAATCATGTAAAGCAAATATTGTAAAAACATTGAGATCTAATATCATTAGTTATACTTAAAGCATGTTCTACAGCATGTATGAAATTGAAATTTAATTTTTGATTGTAAACAAATAAAATCGGTTGCTTCTTACTTTGATGTCAACACACAAATTATACATTAATAATACAAATGAACATATTTAATAAACAAGACAATATCCTGACAAAAAGAAAACAATGGTTTGAATTAATAAATCCAATTTTAGATAATCAATCTGTAAAGATTGATTTTTTTTGCGATAAGAAGAGTGTTGCAACTAACTGTTTTCCGTTATCACAGAATGAGGAAGAGATTGCAGAGTGAATAGAAATATGATATACGAGAGACAGAGAGAAAGAAAGAGGGCGAAAGAGAAGAAAATAATTTTTGTCTCTAAAAATTGTTCTGAAACTTTTTAACTCCATCATGATTATCATCGACATCAGCTTCTGTATCTTCTGAAAATTGAACTTCTTTTTTAACTTTAAAAGAAAAAATTCTCACCTGCTTCTTCTTCTCTTTTAAATCAATTTCATAATTTCTTAGGGAACCGTCTGGAAGCATGACGTCATGTGGTAGGAGTTTCATACATTCGCACCTTCTAGAACCACCCACCTCATATACTTAAAGCTGACATTCGCGCTATAGGCATCATTGTTATTGTACCGCCCATGATAGCTCTCCTCGTCTTATATTTCTTATATATTCATCTTGAATTCAAGCTCAATCCGACTCATTCTTTATCAATTCTCAAAAGAACTATATGAAATTAGAATTTTCTTTTGTATATAAGGGTATGAAAGTAACGTATTTGTCAGAAGAAGCTGGTACTACTAGTCGTTAACAGTTTTCACTAATTGTAGAAATTTGAAAGTTTTCCCATATCGTGCGATTACATCAATTATTCTTTGTGATTTGCTTTATTATAATTAAATTATATTAAACTATTTCTTTTTTTTAGCCGAGACGCAAGGACTGAATCAAGCAAAACTCACAATTTTCCTGAAATCTCTTCGGAAAAGATAACTGATGATATTCAGAAGGTTAGTCTTTGTTGGATAATTTTTTAGTTTTCAAAATATTATAGGAACCAATAGAAATTGAAGAAATAACAGAAGAAATGGCTAAATTAAACAAAAATGTACCAAAAAACTATTTTGCTGTTGCTGTTGGTAGAAAATTGGGAGTCTTCACAAGCTGGGCTACCGCTGAACAACAGACTACTGGATTTCCTCACAATAAATTCAAGGGTTTCGAACATATAGAAGATGCTATACAATATATTACAGAATATGAAAGTAAGTGTTATGTGATTGCAGTAAAAGAAAGTTAATTTTCAGAAGAATTTTCTCATCAAGGGCTTACTTATCAACTTACAATTGGTGATAATGTTACTAATTATAACAGTTTTGATGAAATGAAACCTATTTTCATTGCCAATGTTGGAGCAACTTATCAAAGATTTAAAAGAGAAGAAGAAGCAGGTGAGAATTTTTTCTTTTAAAGTTAAAAAAGAAGTTCAATTTTCAGAAGATACAGAAGCTGATGTCGATGATAATCATGATGCCAATGAAATCTCTTCGGAAAAGAAAAAAGAAGATTCGAGTTTAACTGATGATATTCAGAAGGTTAGTCTTTGTTGGATAATTTTTTAGTTTTCAAAATATTATAGGAACCAATAGAAATTGAAGAAATAACAGAAAAAATGGCTAAATTAAACAAAAATGTACTAAAAAACTATTATGCTGTTGCTCATGGTAAAAAAATGGGAGTCTTCACAAGCTGGGCTACCGCTGAACAACAGACTACTAGATTTTCTCGCAAGAATTTAAAAGGTTTCGAACATATAGAAGATGCTATACAATATATTACAGAATATGAAAGTAAGTGTTATGTGATTGCAGTAAAAGAAAGTTAATTTTCAGAAGAATTTTCTCATCAAGGGCTTACTTATCAACTTACAATTGGTGATAATGTTACTAATTATAACAGTTTTGATGAAATGAAACCTATTTTCATTGCCAATGTTGGAGCAACTTATCAAAGATTTAAAAGAGAAGAAGAAGCAGGTGAGAATTTTTTCTTTTAAAGTTAAAAAAGAAGTTCAATTTTCAGAAGATACAGAAGCTGATGTCGATGATAATCATGATGCCAATGAAATCTCTTCGGAAAAGAAAAAAGAAGATTCGAGTTTAACTGATGATATTCAGAAGGTTAGTCTTTGTTGGATAATTTTTTAGTTTTCAAAATATTATAGGAACCAATAGAAATTGAAGAAATAACAGAAAAAATGGCTAAATTAAACAAAAATGTACTAAAAAACTATTATGCTGTTGCTCATGGTAAAAAAATGGGAGTCTTCACAAGCTGGGCTACCGCTGAACAACAGACTACTAGATTTTCTCGCAAGAATTTAAAAGGTTTCGAACATATAGAAGATGCTATACAATATATTACAGAATATGAAAGTAAGTGTTATGTGATTGCAGTAAAAGAAAGTTAATTTTCAGAAGAATTTTCTCATCAAGGGCTTACTTATCAACTTACAATTGGTGATAATGTTACTAATTATAACAGTTTTGATGAAATGAAACCTATTTTCATTGCCAATGTTGGAGCAACTTATCAAAGATTTAAAAGAGAAGAAGAAGCAGGTGAGAATTTTTTCTTTTAAAGTTAAAAAAGAAGTTCAATTTTCAGAAGATACAGAAGCTGATGTCGATGATAATCATGATGGAGTTAAAATAAAAGAAGAATTGCAGTAATTCCAAATACACATGTACGATTGATGTATATGGTGATTCTTCTATCTTTGTTATATTTAATAAATAATTTTTTGCTTTTGTTTGATCTACAAAGTTGAGCCCTAATCTTTACATGGAACCTTCTGTTAGTGGAGGAAAAACAGTTAAAGATCAATTCAACGAGATGTATTCAGGTTTAACTAGTCATATACATACGTAAAATGGTGTTTATCAAGTTCATTCTCGTTGAATCATTTCGCTTTCTTAACAGTTCAACCATTAATATGTTGGTGTTGGACCATTTCTTTTCAATAGCTCATTGGTTGTGTTACAACTCGTGTTATGCTTGTTTGCCAGCAATTAATGGTTTATGAGGTTGTCTGGAAGCTTCTCCATTGTCGGTCCCTCTTGTACCAGGTTGCAGTGAGTCAGAGAAGACCTATGATTTCGACATCTCTCCTTATTTTCTAATATAAAAATATGAATATGATATAATATAGATTCAAAACTGTATTTTCTTAGTTTTTAAAAGCTCAACTGCTTCATTTAATGCTTTTCCGGTCGAAATGACAATCTTCAAATGGTTTACATTAGAAACCAAACTGTATAAGTTAGATTTTGACTTAGAATATTACCCGTAGAGGATAGAATTCTATTCTAAACAGCACAAACTCTAAATCTACACTATTGGATCTGAGAAACCAATAAGTGATTAAGCAATCAAATGGAGAAAAAAAAGAATATAGTGGTCTACATCAGCTTTATGTTCAAAATCTACATATGAAAGTTGTTGGATTTCAATTTAAATCCGTAAACTATGAGACAGTTCACTTAGCTTGGACCAAAATCTCTATTACAAGCTATTCCACAAATATTTTCGTTTTGGGAATATTGTACAGAACAAATATCATTAATTGTGAATCCACCAAAAGGATTAAATCCATTTAAACTATGTGGATCTTGTCCGCTTTTTGTACCATTTGCTAACCTGAAAATAATATAAGTAAAACTAAAATAATTTAATCTACAAGATACCATAATCCATATGGATAACGACCAGCTCCCAGTTCATGATGGTCAGTGTTTTGAGTTATAGTTTTCCAATCATTTTCATTGGTATAGATGCCTACAAAAACCAACTTTATAAAAAGGAAATGATCTACAAAGTTGAGCCCTAATCTTTACATGGAACCTTCTGTTAGTGGAGGAAAAACAGTTAAAGATCAATTCAACGAGATGTATTCAGGTTTAACTAGTCATATACATACGTAAAATGGTGTTTATCAAGTTCATTCTCGTTGAATCATTTCGCTTTCTTAACAGTCACTTAACAAATGAAATTATACATTAATAATACAATTGATATGAATGTATATGATGTGTGTATATCCAAAAATTAATATATATATACATATATATCTTCCTATAGTAAAGTTATAACATACAAAGTTCGGATGTGATGTACTATCTGGAGGCTTATGTTTCTGTTAAACGTTAAAACCAATTAGCTAATCTAATATACTAGATGCAAGATTAGATAGCAGTTGAGATTTCTATACTACTGATATCATGCAATTTTTATCAAAACATATTCTAAGATGAGTATATATACCAAAGTTTGAAGCTAGCTATTAACAAGCTGTCATACTTTGTTCTAAACAATGAAACTCTTCATCTTGGTCAACTTCATCCTTATCGGATATGCCGCAGCTCAGGTATTTCCATTCTTCTCAGCTTCTTTCTTATTCATTTTTAATATTTCAGTATAAGATACAAGGAATTGATATTAAACAACCAGTAACAGAAGCACAGGTTCGCTGTTTAAAAGCTGAGAATGTCATCTCGCTTTACATCAGGTTACTTCGTAGTTAAAGATTTTTCATTCGAACTGATGTTGCTTTCAGAGCTTATATGTCTTTGAATGGGGGAATGTTCGACCACAATGCTTGTGCTAGTTACAAAAGTTCTTCCCAATGTAAGATTTTCATGTTTTACCTGAACAACCACCACTGCTCTTCGTAGTCTGAAAAGGAAAAATGAAAAATTGAAAAACGCGCACTTTCTTACAGATGCTATTACTCATGTGTACATGGACCCAGCTCCTATTGGATCGAAGACTGGAAAAGATCAGATTGAAGAGATGTTTACCGGATTAGCCAAATGTAGTTTAGATTCTTACATCAAATTCTTCTGGATTTCGGTAGAAAACCCATAGCAATTGATGAGAAATTATGTAATTCAGGTTGTATCTCCATCTATTTGGAGTCATAATAGCAATCAGAATCTCAACTTTATCAAAGACTTGGTTAGAACTTCTGAAGCAAAGGTATAGAACTTTCAATGTCAATTCGGATTTTTTTTATTAAGAATGTTTCTATCGGAATTTATACCAATGAACATGATTGGAATGCTATTACTGGAAGTGCCAATCATACTATATTAACCACCGGAACAGAGCCCATTGCATTATGGTATTTCTTACAATTTTCAAATTTAATTTAATTTTAACTATTTGAGGTATGCTAATGCTCCTCAGTCTGGAGAAGCCGCTCAGAATTTGGACAACTTCAAGCCTTTTGGTGGATGGGAATCAAAATTGGTTAACACAGTACAGTATGCTAAGAGTGCAACTGTTTGTAAAATTTCTTGTAACAAGGATTTCTTTGTATAATTTTTATTATACATATATTCATTTGAAAAAAAATATTATTATTTAAATAAAAGTTATTTTGTTCTTTATTCTTGTAAATTTTTCTAATAATTTTACGAAATCACAATTATAAATGTAACATTTATTGAAATTAGTTTATCTTTTCAATGTAGAGACGGTTTTCATGGTATACTGTAATGATACAGTACATCACTCTTGTCCAGTTTTGCGAGTTGCCAACCTATGATATACTGGTTCGGGTAGAAAGGTTAAAAAAGTTTTTAAAAGTAATTAGAATATTCTATCTATCATCTGGATATAGCTTTGAAATGATAATTTCCTTAAAAAAATCGTTCTCAACAATATTTTTACTCATTTTTTCTATTTATGTGGCGTTCAAATTTAAATTTTTCATTTAACAAACTTTTAAAATCTAAAACATATTTTAAAATAGAAAAATACTCATTCAACATATTAATCATGTAAAGCAAATATTGTAAAAACATTGAGATCTAATATCATTAGTTATACTTAAAGCATGTTCTACAGCATGTATGAAATTGAAATTTAATTTTTGATTGTAAACAAATAAAATCGGTTGCTTCTTACTTTGATGTCAACACACAAATTATACATTAATAATACAAATGAACATATTTAATAAACAAGACAATATCCTGACAAAAAGAAAACAATGGTTTGAATTAATAAATCCAATTTTAGATAATCAATCTGTAAAGATTGATTTTTTTTGCGATAAGAAGAGTGTTGCAACTAACTGTTTTCCGTTATCACAGAATGAGGAAGAGATTGCAGAGTGAATAGAAATATGATATACGAGAGACAGAGAGAAAGAAAGAGGGCGAAAGAGAAGAAAATAATTTTTGTCTCTAAAAATTGTTCTGAAACTTTTTAACTCCATCATGATTATCATCGACATCAGCTTCTGTATCTTCTGAAAATTGAACTTCTTTTTTAACTTTAAAAGAAAAAATTCTCACCTGCTTCTTCTTCTCTTTTAAATCAATTTCATAATTTCTTAGGGAACCGTCTGGAAGCATGACGTCATGTGGTAGGAGTTTCATACATTCGCACCTTCTAGAACCACCCACCTCATATACTTAAAGCTGACATTCGCGCTATAGGCATCATTGTTATTGTACCGCCCATGATAGCTCTCCTCGTCTTATATTTCTTATATATTCATCTTGAATTCAAGCTCAATCCGACTCATTCTTTATCAATTCTCAAAAGAACTATATGAAATTAGAATTTTCTTTTGTATATAAGGGTATGAAAGTAACGTATTTGTCAGAAGAAGCTGGTACTACTAGTCGTTAACAGTTTTCACTAATTGTAGAAATTTGAAAGTTTTCCCATATCGTGCGATTACATCAATTATTCTTTGTGATTTGCTTTATTATAATTAAATTATATTAAACTATTTCTTTTTTTTAGCCGAGACGCAAGGACTGAATCAAGCAAAACTCACAATTTTCCTGAAATCTCTTCGGAAAAGATAACTGATGATATTCAGAAGGTTAGTCTTTGTTGGATAATTTTTTAGTTTTCAAAATATTATAGGAACCAATAGAAATTGAAGAAATAACAGAAGAAATGGCTAAATTAAACAAAAATGTACCAAAAAACTATTTTGCTGTTGCTGTTGGTAGAAAATTGGGAGTCTTCACAAGCTGGGCTACCGCTGAACAACAGACTACTGGATTTCCTCACAATAAATTCAAGGGTTTCGAACATATAGAAGATGCTATACAATATATTACAGAATATGAAAGTAAGTGTTATGTGATTGCAGTAAAAGAAAGTTAATTTTCAGAAGAATTTTCTCATCAAGGGCTTACTTATCAACTTACAATTGGTGATAATGTTACTAATTATAACAGTTTTGATGAAATGAAACCTATTTTCATTGCCAATGTTGGAGCAACTTATCAAAGATTTAAAAGAGAAGAAGAAGCAGGTGAGAATTTTTTCTTTTAAAGTTAAAAAAGAAGTTCAATTTTCAGAAGATACAGAAGCTGATGTCGATGATAATCATGATGCCAATGAAATCTCTTCGGAAAAGAAAAAAGAAGATTCGAGTTTAACTGATGATATTCAGAAGGTTAGTCTTTGTTGGATAATTTTTTAGTTTTCAAAATATTATAGGAACCAATAGAAATTGAAGAAATAACAGAAAAAATGGCTAAATTAAACAAAAATGTACTAAAAAACTATTATGCTGTTGCTCATGGTAAAAAAATGGGAGTCTTCACAAGCTGGGCTACCGCTGAACAACAGACTACTAGATTTTCTCGCAAGAATTTAAAAGGTTTCGAACATATAGAAGATGCTATACAATATATTATAGATTATGAAGGTAAGTGTTATGTGATTGCAGTAAAAGAAAGTTAATTTTCAGAAGAATTTTCTCATCAAGGGCTTACTTATCAACTTACAATTGGTGATAATGTTACTAATTATAACAGTTTTGATGAAATGAAACCTATTTTCATTGCCAATGTTGGAGCAACTTATCAAAGATTTAAAAGAGAAGAAGAAGCAGGTGAGAATTTTTTCTTTTAAAGTTAAAAAAGAAGTTCAATTTTCAGAAGATACAGAAGCTGATGTCGATGATAATCATGATGGAGTTAAAATAAAAGAAGAATTGCAGTAATTCCAAATACACATGTACGATTGATGTATATGGTGATTCTTCTATCTTTGTTATATTTAATAAATAATTTTTTGCTTTTGTTTGATCTACAAAGTTGAGCCCTAATCTTTACATGGAACCTTCTGTTAGTGGAGGAAAAACAGTTAAAGATCAATTCAACGAGATGTATTCAGGTTTAACTAGTCATATACATACGTAAAATGGTGTTTATCAAGTTCATTCTCGTTGAATCATTTCGCTTTCTTAACAGTTCAACCATTAATATGTTGGTGTTGGACCATTTCTTTTCAATAGCTCATTGGTTGTGTTACAACTCGTGTTATGCTTGTTTGCCAGCAATTAATGGTTTATGAGGTTGTCTGGAAGCTTCTCCATTGTCGGTCCCTCTTGTACCAGGTTGCAGTGAGTCAGAGAAGACCTATGATTTCGACATCTCTCCTTATTTTCTAATATAAAAATATGAATATGATATAATATAGATTCAAAACTGTATTTTCTTAGTTTTTAAAAGCTCAACTGCTTCATTTAATGCTTTTCCGGTCGAAATGACAATCTTCAAATGGTTTACATTAGAAACCAAACTGTATAAGTTAGATTTTGACTTAGAATATTACCCGTAGAGGATAGAATTCTATTCTAAACAGCACAAACTCTAAATCTACACTATTGGATCTGAGAAACCAATAAGTGATTAAGCAATCAAATGGAGAAAAAAAAGAATATAGTGGTCTACATCAGCTTTATGTTCAAAATCTACATATGAAAGTTGTTGGATTTCAATTTAAATCCGTAAACTATGAGACAGTTCACTTAGCTTGGACCAAAATCTCTATTACAAGCTATTCCACAAATATTTTCGTTTTGGGAATATTGTACAGAACAAATATCATTAATTGTGAATCCACCAAAAGGATTAAATCCATTTAAACTATGTGGATCTTGTCCGCTTTTTGTACCATTTGCTAACCTGAAAATAATATAAGTAAAACTAAAATAATTTAATCTACAAGATACCATAATCCATATGGATAACGACCAGCTCCCAGTTCATGATGGTCAGTGTTTTGAGTTATAGTTTTCCAATCATTTTCATTGGTATAGATGCCTACAAAAACCAACTTTATAAAAAGGAAATGATCTACAAAGTTGAGCCCTAATCTTTACATGGAACCTTCTGTTAGTGGAGGAAAAACAGTTAAAGATCAATTCAACGAGATGTATTCAGGTTTAACTAGTCATATACATACGTAAAATGGTGTTTATCAAGTTCATTCTCGTTGAATCATTTCGCTTTCTTAACAGTCACTTAACAAATGAAATTATACATTAATAATACAATTGATATGAATGTATATGATGTGTGTATATCCAAAAATTAATATATATATACATATATATCTTCCTATAGTAAAGTTATAACATACAAAGTTCGGATGTGATGTACTATCTGGAGGCTTATGTTTCTGTTAAACGTTAAAACCAATTAGCTAATCTAATATACTAGATGCAAGATTAGATAGCAGTTGAGATTTCTATACTACTGATATCATGCAATTTTTATCAAAACATATTCTAAGATGAGTATATATACCAAAGTTTGAAGCTAGCTATTAACAAGCTGTCATACTTTGTTCTAAACAATGAAACTCTTCATCTTGGTCAACTTCATCCTTATCGGATATGCCGCAGCTCAGGTATTTCCATTCTTCTCAGCTTCTTTCTTATTCATTTTTAATATTTCAGTATAAGATACAAGGAATTGATATTAAACAACCAGTAACAGAAGCACAGGTTCGCTGTTTAAAAGCTGAGAATGTCATCTCGCTTTACATCAGGTTACTTCGTAGTTAAAGATTTTTCATTCGAACTGATGTTGCTTTCAGAGCTTATATGTCTTTGAATGGGGGAATGTTCGACCACAATGCTTGTGCTAGTTACAAAAGTTCTTCCCAATGTAAGATTTTCATGTTTTACCTGAACAACCACCACTGCTCTTCGTAGTCTGAAAAGGAAAAATGAAAAATTGAAAAACGCGCACTTTCTTACAGATGCTATTACTCATGTGTACATGGACCCAGCTCCTATTGGATCGAAGACTGGAAAAGATCAGATTGAAGAGATGTTTACCGGATTAGCCAAATGTAGTTTAGATTCTTACATCAAATTCTTCTGGATTTCGGTAGAAAACCCATAGCAATTGATGAGAAATTATGTAATTCAGGTTGTATCTCCATCTATTTGGAGTCATAATAGCAATCAGAATCTCAACTTTATCAAAGACTTGGTTAGAACTTCTGAAGCAAAGGTATAGAACTTTCAATGTCAATTCGGATTTTTTTTATTAAGAATGTTTCTATCGGAATTTATACCAATGAACATGATTGGAATGCTATTACTGGAAGTGCCAATCATACTATATTAACCACCGGAACAGAGCCCATTGCATTATGGTATTTCTTACAATTTTCAAATTTAATTTAATTTTAACTATTTGAGGTATGCTAATGCTCCTCAGTCTGGAGAAGCCGCTCAGAATTTGGACAACTTCAAGCCTTTTGGTGGATGGGAATCAAAATTGGTTAACACAGTACAGTATGCTAAGAGTGCAACTGTTTGTAAAATTTCTTGTAACAAGGATTTCTTTGTATAATTTTTATTATACATATATTCATTTGAAAAAAAATATTATTATTTAAATAAAAGTTATTTTGTTCTTTATTCTTGTAAATTTTTCTAATAATTTTACGAAATCACAATTATAAATGTAACATTTATTGAAATTAGTTTATCTTTTCAATGTAGAGACGGTTTTCATGGTATACTGTAATGATACAGTACATCACTCTTGTCCAGTTTTGCGAGTTGCCAACCTATGATATACTGGTTCGGGTAGAAAGGTTAAAAAAGTTTTTAAAAGTAATTAGAATATTCTATCTATCATCTGGATATAGCTTTGAAATGATAATTTCCTTAAAAAAATCGTTCTCAACAATATTTTTACTCATTTTTTCTATTTATGTGGCGTTCAAATTTAAATTTTTCATTTAACAAACTTTTAAAATCTAAAACATATTTTAAAATAGAAAAATACTCATTCAACATATTAATCATGTAAAGCAAATATTGTAAAAACATTGAGATCTAATATCATTAGTTATACTTAAAGCATGTTCTACAGCATGTATGAAATTGAAATTTAATTTTTGATTGTAAACAAATAAAATCGGTTGCTTCTTACTTTGATGTCAACACACAAATTATACATTAATAATACAAATGAACATATTTAATAAACAAGACAATATCCTGACAAAAAGAAAACAATGGTTTGAATTAATAAATCCAATTTTAGATAATCAATCTGTAAAGATTGATTTTTTTTGCGATAAGAAGAGTGTTGCAACTAACTGTTTTCCGTTATCACAGAATGAGGAAGAGATTGCAGAGTGAATAGAAATATGATATACGAGAGACAGAGAGAAAGAAAGAGGGCGAAAGAGAAGAAAATAATTTTTGTCTCTAAAAATTGTTCTGAAACTTTTTAACTCCATCATGATTATCATCGACATCAGCTTCTGTATCTTCTGAAAATTGAACTTCTTTTTTAACTTTAAAAGAAAAAATTCTCACCTGCTTCTTCTTCTCTTTTAAATCAATTTCATAATTTCTTAGGGAACCGTCTGGAAGCATGACGTCATGTGGTAGGAGTTTCATACATTCGCACCTTCTAGAACCACCCACCTCATATACTTAAAGCTGACATTCGCGCTATAGGCATCATTGTTATTGTACCGCCCATGATAGCTCTCCTCGTCTTATATTTCTTATATATTCATCTTGAATTCAAGCTCAATCCGACTCATTCTTTATCAATTCTCAAAAGAACTATATGAAATTAGAATTTTCTTTTGTATATAAGGGTATGAAAGTAACGTATTTGTCAGAAGAAGCTGGTACTACTAGTCGTTAACAGTTTTCACTAATTGTAGAAATTTGAAAGTTTTCCCATATCGTGCGATTACATCAATTATTCTTTGTGATTTGCTTTATTATAATTAAATTATATTAAACTATTTCTTTTTTTTAGCCGAGACGCAAGGACTGAATCAAGCAAAACTCACAATTTTCCTGAAATCTCTTCGGAAAAGATAACTGATGATATTCAGAAGGTTAGTCTTTGTTGGATAATTTTTTAGTTTTCAAAATATTATAGGAACCAATAGAAATTGAAGAAATAACAGAAGAAATGGCTAAATTAAACAAAAATGTACCAAAAAACTATTTTGCTGTTGCTGTTGGTAGAAAATTGGGAGTCTTCACAAGCTGGGCTACCGCTGAACAACAGACTACTGGATTTCCTCACAATAAATTCAAGGGTTTCGAACATATAGAAGATGCTATACAATATATTACAGAATATGAAAGTAAGTGTTATGTGATTGCAGTAAAAGAAAGTTAATTTTCAGAAGAATTTTCTCATCAAGGGCTTACTTATCAACTTACAATTGGTGATAATGTTACTAATTATAACAGTTTTGATGAAATGAAACCTATTTTCATTGCCAATGTTGGAGCAACTTATCAAAGATTTAAAAGAGAAGAAGAAGCAGGTGAGAATTTTTTCTTTTAAAGTTAAAAAAGAAGTTCAATTTTCAGAAGATACAGAAGCTGATGTCGATGATAATCATGATGCCAATGAAATCTCTTCGGAAAAGAAAAAAGAAGATTCGAGTTTAACTGATGATATTCAGAAGGTTAGTCTTTGTTGGATAATTTTTTAGTTTTCAAAATATTATAGGAACCAATAGAAATTGAAGAAATAACAGAAAAAATGGCTAAATTAAACAAAAATGTACTAAAAAACTATTATGCTGTTGCTCATGGTAAAAAAATGGGAGTCTTCACAAGCTGGGCTACCGCTGAACAACAGACTACTAGATTTTCTCGCAAGAATTTAAAAGGTTTCGAACATATAGAAGATGCTATACAATATATTATAGATTATGAAAGTAAGTGTTATGTGATTGCAGTAAAAGAAAGTTAATTTTCAGAAGAATTTTCTCATCAAGGGCTTACTTATCAACTTACAATTGGTGATAATGTTACTAATTATAACAGTTTTGATGAAATGAAACCTATTTTCATTGCCAATGTTGGAGCAACTTATCAAAGATTTAAAAGAGAAGAAGAAGCAGGTGAGAATTTTTTCTTTTAAAGTTAAAAAAGAAGTTCAATTTTCAGAAGATACAGAAGCTGATGTCGATGATAATCATGATGCCAATGAAATCTCTTCGGAAAAGAAAAAAGAAGATTCGAGTTTAACTGATGATATTCAGAAGGTTAGTCTTTGTTGGATAATTTTTTAGTTTTCAAAATATTATAGGAACCAATAGAAATTGAAGAAATAACAGAAGAAATGGCTAAATTAAACAAAAATGTACTAAAAAACTATTATGCTGTTGCTCATGGTAAAAAAATGGGAGTCTTCACAAGCTGGGCTACCGCTGAACAACAGACTACTAGATTTTCTCGCAAGAATTTAAAAGGTTTCGAACATATAGAAGATGCTATACAATATATTATAGATTATGAAAGTAAGTGTTATGTGATTGCAGTAAAAGAAAGTTAATTTTCAGAAGAATTTTCTCATCAAGGGCTTACTTATCAACTTACAATTGGTGATAATGTTACTAATTATAACAGTTTTGATGAAATGAAACCTATTTTCATTGCCAATGTTGGAGCAACTTATCAAAGATTTAAAAGAGAAGAAGAAGCAGGTGAGAATTTTTTCTTTTAAAGTTAAAAAAGAAGTTCAATTTTCAGAAGATACAGAAGCTGATGTCGATGATAATCATGATGGAGTTAAAATAAAAGAAGAATTGCAGTAATTCCAAATACACATGTACGATTGATGTATATGGTGATTCTTCTATCTTTGTTATATTTAATAAATAATTTTTTGCTTTTGTTTGATCTACAAAGTTGAGCCCTAATCTTTACATGGAACCTTCTGTTAGTGGAGGAAAAACAGTTAAAGATCAATTCAACGAGATGTATTCAGGTTTAACTAGTCATATACATACGTAAAATGGTGTTTATCAAGTTCATTCTCGTTGAATCATTTCGCTTTCTTAACAGTTCAACCATTAATATGTTGGTGTTGGACCATTTCTTTTCAATAGCTCATTGGTTGTGTTACAACTCGTGTTATGCTTGTTTGCCAGCAATTAATGGTTTATGAGGTTGTCTGGAAGCTTCTCCATTGTCGGTCCCTCTTGTACCAGGTTGCAGTGAGTCAGAGAAGACCTATGATTTCGACATCTCTCCTTATTTTCTAATATAAAAATATGAATATGATATAATATAGATTCAAAACTGTATTTTCTTAGTTTTTAAAAGCTCAACTGCTTCATTTAATGCTTTTCCGGTCGAAATGACAATCTTCAAATGGTTTACATTAGAAACCAAACTGTATAAGTTAGATTTTGACTTAGAATATTACCCGTAGAGGATAGAATTCTATTCTAAACAGCACAAACTCTAAATCTACACTATTGGATCTGAGAAACCAATAAGTGATTAAGCAATCAAATGGAGAAAAAAAAGAATATAGTGGTCTACATCAGCTTTATGTTCAAAATCTACATATGAAAGTTGTTGGATTTCAATTTAAATCCGTAAACTATGAGACAGTTCACTTAGCTTGGACCAAAATCTCTATTACAAGCTATTCCACAAATATTTTCGTTTTGGGAATATTGTACAGAACAAATATCATTAATTGTGAATCCACCAAAAGGATTAAATCCATTTAAACTATGTGGATCTTGTCCGCTTTTTGTACCATTTGCTAACCTGAAAATAATATAAGTAAAACTAAAATAATTTAATCTACAAGATACCATAATCCATATGGATAACGACCAGCTCCCAGTTCATGATGGTCAGTGTTTTGAGTTATAGTTTTCCAATCATTTTCATTTGTATAGATGCCTACAAAAACCAACTGAAAACAAAATAATATAAACGCTCAAGTTCAAACTCAAGTTTCTCACTTTAGCCAAAGCAGCATCAATAATATCTTTGATAAACCGCACATTAACTGTTGGATCTTTCTTCCAATTTTGCGGAGATACAACCTATAAAGTGAATGATACATTGGCACATACGATAGAGTTGTATACCCAAAGCCAAAAATAGTTTGCATGGTAATTACATTGTGGACTAGTTAAACCTGAATACATCTCGTTGAATTGATCTTTAGCTGTTTTTCCTCCACTAACAGAAGGTTCCATGTAAAGATCAGGAAATATATTAGCTGTAATACAACATTTGTAATGATTATTTATCTCGTTCATAAGATGCTAATCGGTTTTATCTTTGATGAAAGAACAAGTAATACATACTCTGGCTCACGGCTTTGTAGGTGTTACAGATGTTATAATCAAACATTCCACCATTTGCTGAGGTGTAGGCTCTCAAATGTTTAGTTTATAGCAATTTTTCATTTCTGGAAATACCTGGCATAAACAGTGGAGATATTGTTGGCTTTTAGGCAATTTACCTGTGCTTGAGTTATAGGCTGTTTAATATCAATTTCTTGTTGAAAAGGATCCTAAAACATTTTTAAAAATTATAAAAAACAACTGATATTTGTAAAAAAAATACCTTCGCTTTAGCTATGCCTACCAAGATGCAACAGAGTGCGAAAAGCCGCATTTTTAAAGAGAATTTCTAGGTAAAATGACAGAGAGTGACAATTTATTGGGAATTGATTATAATTTTCCTTCGGTTTTCAGAACAATTTTTAGAGACAAAAATTATTTTCTTCTCTTTCGCCCTCTTTCTTTCTCTCTTTCTCCCTCTTTCTTTCTCTCTGTCTCTCGTATATCATATTTCTATTCACTCTGCAATCTCTTCCTCATTCTGTGATAACGGAAAACAGTTAGTTGCAACACTCTTCTTATCGCAAAAAAAATCAATCTTTACAGATTGATTATCTAAAATTGGATTTATTAATTCAAACCATTGTTTTCTTTTTGTCAGGATATTGTCTTGTTTATTAAATATGTTCATTTGTATTATTAATGTATAATTTGTGTGTTGACATCAAAGTAAGAAGCAACCGATTTTATTTGTTTACAATCAAAAATTAAATTTCAATTTCATACATGCTGTAGAACATGCTTTAAGTATAACTAATGATATTAGATCTCAATGTTTTTACAATATTTGCTTTACATGATTAATATGTTGAATGAGTATTTTTCTATTTTAAAATATGTTTTAGATTTTAAAAGTTTGTTAAATGAAAAATTTAAATTTGAACGCCACATAAATAGAAAAAATGAGTAAAAATATTGTTGAGAACGATTTTTTTAAGGAAATTATCATTTCAAAGCTATATCCAGATGATAGATAGAATATTCTAATTACTTTTAAAAACTTTTTTAACCTTTCTACCCGAACCAGTATATCATAGGTTGGCAACTCGCAAAACTGGACAAGAGTGATGTACTGTATCATTACAGTATACCATGAAAACCGTCTCTACATTGAAAAGATAAACTAATTTCAATAAATGTTACATTTATAATTGTGATTTCGTAAAATTATTAGAAAAATTTACAAGAATAAAGAACAAAATAACTTTTATTTAAATAATAATATTTTTTTTCAAATGAATATATGTATAATAAAAATTATACAAAGAAATCCTTGTTACAAGAAATTTTACAAACAGTTGCACTCTTAGCATACTGTACTGTGTTAACCAATTTTGATTCCCATCCACCAAAAGGCTTGAAGTTGTCCAAATTCTGAGCGGCTTCTCCAGACTGAGGAGCATTAGCATACCTCAAATAGTTAAAATTAAATTAAATTTGAAAATTGTAAGAAATACCATAATGCAATGGGCTCTGTTCCGGTGGTTAATATAGTATGATTGGCACTTCCAGTAATAGCATTCCAATCATGTTCATTGGTATAAATTCCGATAGAAACATTCTTAATAAAAAAAATCCGAATTGACATTGAAAGTTCTATACCTTTGCTTCAGAAGTTCTAACCAAGTCTTTGATAAAGTTGAGATTCTGATTGCTATTATGACTCCAAATAGATGGAGATACAACCTGAATTACATAATTTCTCATCAATTGCTATGGGTTTTCTACCGAAATCCAGAAGAATTTGATGTAAGAATCTAAACTACATTTGGCTAATCCGGTAAACATCTCTTCAATCTGATCTTTTCCAGTCTTCGATCCAATAGGAGCTGGGTCCATGTACACATGAGTAATAGCATCTGTAAGAAAGTGCGCGTTTTTCAATTTTTCATTTTTCCTTTTCAGACTACGAAGAGCAGTGGTGGTTGTTCAGGTAAAACATGAAAATCTTACATTGGGAAGAACTTTTGTAACTAGCACAAGCATTGTGGTCGAACATTCCCCCATTCAAAGACATATAAGCTCTGAAAGCAACATCAGTTCGAATGAAAAATCTTTAACTACGAAGTAACCTGATGTAAAGCGAGATGACATTCTCAGCTTTTAAACAGCGAACCTGTGCTTCTGTTACTGGTTGTTTAATATCAATTCCTTGTATCTTATACTGAAATATTAAAAATGAATAAGAAAGAAGCTGAGAAGAATGGAAATACCTGAGCTGCGGCATATCCGATAAGGATGAAGTTGACCAAGATGAAGAGTTTCATTGTTTAGAACAAAGTATGACAGCTTGTTAATAGCTAGCTTCAAACTTTGGTATATATACTCATCTTAGAATATGTTTTGATAAAAATTGCATGATATCAGTAGTATAGAAATCTCAACTGCTATCTAATCTTGCATCTAGTATATTAGATTAGCTAATTGGTTTTAACGTTTAACAGAAACATAAGCCTCCAGATAGTACATCACATCCGAACTTTGTATGTTATAACTTTACTATAGGAAGATATATATGTATATTTATATTAATTTTTGGATATACACACATCATATACATTCATATCAATTGTATTATCACTAAGTTCGAATAATATATTCAAATATATTGCTTTGTATTTTTTAATCTTGTGATCTTTTTTAAAAATATTAGTTTGATCTTTATGATGAACAAGCTTATCACAAAGGGTGTGGCAAAGGAGCAATACGATCATTTCAATTGGAAAGTGTCATTAATGAGATCTAATTCAATGATTTCAGTTGTACAAACATCAATTGATTTTTTGTGAAAATATTGAATTTTCAGTTCATTATCTTGCTTTTTGAACTTTCCCAAATCAGTAGCTCTTCCGTAAGCACTAGCCACACCCTTTCTCCTCGCAATAAAAGCTTATTTTATAATCTAGAAACCTAATTCATCTAACTCACATACATATAAATATATAAATATTATACTATATTATATATGTACATAGTATGTATAACGTATGCGAGGTAGATGAGGTAGAGAGCGAGATAGATAAATTAACTTGTAAACTTGTGTTGTAACTTATTCTCTACAATCTCTTAAATAAATAAAAATATATTTAAAAGCTATTCAATTTAATGTTTTATCATAGTTATTCCGTTTCTTTTACTCTCTATGTCATGCTCACTTATTATCTAATTAGCATAAAATACACGTTTAAAATGTTGGCACGTGAAGCGCTCACGTGCCAACATTTCAAACGTACATTCAGAGAAAAATGCAAAATTTAAAGAAAATCTTTAAAATTCAAAATTTAAATTGTAACTATTTGTTCGCTTAACATTTTATGTATATAATACATTAACCAACAAACATTATACAATTTCAATAGTAAACACTTCTCTCAAAGCATTTTTCCAAATGAAAGTCTGCTATGGAGCAATGGAAGTTAAAAGAATTTATGCAATTACTTGACTTGACTGATGAAACAACAACATATCAAACTTGGTGATCGGAAATATAATATAATGCATATAAGTTACTTATCATATTAAAGAATTTAGAAAACTCGAAAATATATTTGAAGAAACGCTACATCACTAATTTTTTTTTTCAATTATTTTACTAATTTTAGGTTCAGTAACAGACAAAAACATAAAATCATCAGCAAAAGTCTCAGATCCATTTTTTTCTTTAAATTTCAGTCCACAATGATTTTTGGGTACATATATTTCTTTCTTTATAATGAGAAAAACTAATTTCATCAACTGATATCCGTGATACATGTCTGAAAACTTTTCAAATTTAATAACTATTTATTTGATTTTCTTAAATATCTCATTTTCTCTAACTTTTTTTTCAAATCAATCATTCTAATTGTCATTAAATTAAAATTTATGAATAATAATAATCTAAATTTGTTTTTCATGATTGTTTCACGGAAATTCAATGTAAGAATTTGATACGATTCAATAAGATATTGTGTACTTCTGAAATAAATGTCAAGTTATGAACATATTTAGTACAAGAAGTTAATTGTATCTCATTACGATTAATTTAAATATAGTATACATAAGTATATATAAATGTCGTATTAGGACTATTTTTCGTGTACTTCCGTGAGTTGTCATCAAGTATTCTACAGATGTTGACAGCGGTCAACATTTCCAAATATGAGCTAGCTTATTGTCCAGGCACTTCTGTTCCTGAAGCCAAACTATGGTTTATAATTGTTTCATACGTTATTGGTGCAATAACTTTAATCTTTGGAATATATTGTTCTCATTTGATGAGTAAAACATTCATAGATGAATATGGATCATACAAGTATTACATCTATGTTTATCATATTTCCTGCTTAATTTCTGGTGCATGTGTAACCTTATTATCAGTAATACATTAGAAACAGAAGCAACAAATAAACAAATTTATCTTAGATTCCTGTATATTACTTGCCGCTGTTATCTGGATATAGCATTGGCCCTCTTAATTCGTTGGGAATTTCCTTTTATTATCAAACTGACATCGATGTATTTCTTCATTTTATTAGCTTTGCCATGTGTATCATTTTATTTTTCTATCGGTATTGGCTAGTATGTGGTGACAAATCCAATGGTTCAACAAAGCTTTTTCGTTCTGGAATTTGTGTGATTATTCTGTTGTACACAGTTCCCTTTGTGTTTACTATGACAAGTATTCCTCATACTTCATCCAGTATGGAAAGTTTAGTTAAGGTTGGTTAATGAACTCCAGATATACATATAATCATTTTCCTTTTATGCTTATTGCAGTCCTGTATATCTTATGCTGTACTTTTGCATATTCCAAATTCACAAATATAGGACGTTATTCTCAGGAATTTTCTGTACGCATTGAAATATTTCTTTTTTTTATAAGTAGTACAGTATTTATTTCATCACTACTTCTCCTCAAATACTTAATTATATGGAATCTGAACAAACATAAACTATCTATGTCCAATAGAACATGCCTACTTCACAGGAAATCACTTAGGGCTCTCGAGTTTCAGGTAATTCGTATAGCCTTAACTGATAAATAGCTGATAAATAAGATAAAATACTATTTGTATGATTGAATAGCTTCAATTTTGAATCCGATTGATATTAACCAGATACTAAATTACATGTTTAGACTTTAATACCTTCAAGTTTTTTGGCTTGCCCTATGATAATCATGCATTTCATTCTGTTTTTTGATTTTCCAGTATCATTAGGTATGTTGAGAGATAACATAACTTCACTGTGTATATATTTCAGATGTTTCACATATATTAATAACTTTTATACAATTGCATAGTTTAGCCACAACAATTGGAATCATCGTCTTCAACAATCATATTTTAACTAAGTTTAAAAAGGGTAAGTAGTACATAGAGCAAGCTTCAATTCTTTAATATTATCTTATATTTTCTTTTCTTTTAGATTTTTTAAACTTAAGAAGCGTACAACAAAAGTTTTTCTTCAAATCACCGTTCGTACCAGTCAGCACAAATATTTTTGTACTTACATGAGGATTGAACTTTCTCTTAATCCGTTCAAATATATTATATTATTTGTTTTTGATTATAAATTTTCTTAATTCACTACCCACTTTCATAATTTACGTACTTCCGCTCATTTCTAGGTTACGTGAACTTTCACGTGAAAATTTTTCCAAAAATTAAAAAAAGTAAGCTTAAAAGTTACTTTTTCAAAGCTCATAATGAGTTTAAGCTATGTTCACAATCCTTATCAACCCGTTTATAATTTATCTAATGAAGTTGTTTATTTCACAGATAAAGGTTTGCCTTCTCTTTAAACTTTCTTCCAATTTATTAGTTCTTCGAAATATAAAATAATTTGTATTGTTATGTTAGTATTTTACTAGAATCTACAATTCTTGTGATCGATATCTTCCATTTGCTTATCTTTAAGTAGTCAAGCAACACAGAGAACACTCCAAATCCAATTTTAAACTTCAAATGATAATATACGTAATCAAATTAATATTCTCGGTATTTGCTTTTCAATTGTTTGGTGAAGTAACCTGTAATTTATTCAAAATCGTAACGTTTATTTGGAATTCATACCCAGAACCAGAAGAAGTGTATATCATCGATCAATTTACATATTAACCTGATTAATTTTTAAATTAGTTTGTGTTCATCTTAACTATGTGATTGTTTGCTTTTTTTGGTTTTACGGAGTATGTTCTACATATTCTATCGTGCGATAAAGCTGGTTAATAAAGCATTTTAGCAATATATATTCTAGAATTGTCTGTTTTTTCAAATCTATGAGGATGAAGCTTACCATACAACTGTGATAATGATTTTTTAAATTTGTTAGTAGAATTACAGACATGTATAATATTTGCAGGAAAAATGTTTCTAATGATAACTAATGACCACTCATAATTTTATTGTAAAAATTAAATTGTTCCTTATGTCTAAGCGATACGTTATCTTTGAATATTTTGGTTTTCATTGTTACTTTTCATTTGTCTTTGCTTCTGTTCTATATTCTTAAAACTATATTGGCATGTTATTCACTAAATGTTCCAGCACTACATGCTTTACATAATATAATACAAGTATCGATGTGATTCCTCTTCCCAAGACGTTACAACTCTGAAGTTGGGATGAAATATGTAGAATAACTAAAACAAATGAACAACTAAAATCGGAAACAGTTTGGAGAATAGAACATCATAAAAGGCGGTCAGAAGAAAGTTGAAAATTCAAGAACACAGTTGTGAAAAAATGGAAAATTTGTTTTCTTTCAGTTAATTTGAAAAACTTATGTAACTACATTATATAAAAATATATGTATAATACTTATTTTTTAGAGAAAAAAAAATGAAAAGAAACATATTAAAACAGAAGAAAATGGTATTGAAAAACCTAATGAAGTTGAAAATGTTGAAATATTTGTTTTTCAATCCGAATTATTTGAAAATATGAATATGAGATAAGCTTTAGTATCATTTATAATGACAAATTTGCAAGAAAAGATAAGGAAACAAACTTTTTTGTCCATGATAATGAGATAAGCCTCTTTTTGACGTTGTAGCCTGAGTTCATTGGTGCCTAATTGAATGATATGTAATAAGATGCAATAACATATGTTATCATTAATGAACGTTGACTATACTACATGTTTGAACAGAAAAATACATTACTCAATGAAAAAGAAACAACCGGTCTGAGCGTTCACGTGCAGTAAAATAAAAATCTTCAAAATCTATTAATTTGTTTTATTAAATACAGTCAATATCTTAAAATCAGTTTATAAGATGAATAATATAATTATATAAAATTATAGATATAATCAATTGCATATACATGTATATATCTATGTATTATAAAGAAACCGACAACTTTTATTACTTTCTAAATGTATTTTTACAAAATTTCTTCTGAACTCTATTTACATGTGTATGACCTTTTCTTTATTCTTTTATCAAATTATATGACGAATCACGTAGGCCACACTCTAGCTTCCGCAACAAGTATCACATTTGATCTGTATCAGTCTTGATCACAGATTTCCTTCTTTTTTTTATTTTGCAATGAACATCAACCTATCTTGTGTTTTGCATTTAATCACCGTCCCCACACAGCTCGTCTTCATTTACATGTCTTTTCAGTTTTTGAGCAGACGTATCTGGCTTGTCATTGATTAGTTCAAGCTTAAATCAGAACTGTTTGACTCTTAAACTGCCTATCTAGCTTACTAGGCCCTAATCTCTTCATCCTAGTCTCATGGTCTATTCTTTTTCGAAAATGATAAGAACCCGGAGTCACGACTATCAATTATATCAGATTTACTATTCGCCTTCTGTGATCAGCAGTCTATTCATATATCAGTCGTGTGACTGCTTTGTCCGGTTTTCTATTATATAAGTTTTCAAAAAAATTCTTTTCTCCTCTTCCAATGACTACAGCTTCTCTTATAATGAATTCTTTGTCAGTTTCAGTATTTTAATTTCAACTTCAGATCTAAAATGGTCATAAAGTCACCTTATGCCTCTGTTCCGGATACAACTATTCCATTCCACGAAATAGTATTGAACAAAATTAAGAGACATGCTGATGAAGGAAAGAACAAGATTGCTTTCGTAAGTCCAAACATCTTCTGATCCCACCTCTTCTAACATATGTTCATTAATTCAGATTAACGGTCATAACCCTAATGACAAACTTACCTATCAACAACTCTATGATTACACTCACTCAGTAGCCACTTATCTTCATCAAAGAGGATTCGGGGTTTGTTCTCAGCTTTCCTCTAAATAGCTAATGTATCATTTAGAAGAAAGATGTGTGTTGCTTTGTTCTTCCAAATATGTGGCAATATGCTGTAGGATTCTTGGGAGTTACGCGTGCTGGAGGAGTTGTATCTGGAGCCAGTGCCTTGTTCACTGATTGTATGAATGAATGTACAGGATAAAAAAACCTGATATGTTTGTTTTCAGATGAACTTCAGCGTCAGTTTTCTGACTCAAAAGCTAAAGCTGTGATTACAACTGAAGATTTTCTTCCCAAAGTTATCAAGGCTGCTAAAGAAAGCGAGACAGTCAAAGTAATAGCTCATATTATAATCAAAATGAGAATATCTCTTTAAGATCATTATTGCCATTCCAAAATCCGCTAACTCTGTTCTTCCACCAGAGGTTTTGAACTTTAGCTCCATCATTCAAACTCCAGCTGATCCCAATTTGCCAAAGCCTGACTTGAACATCAAGGAGGATTTAGTTATGCTTCCATATTCTAGGTAAAAAAAATATTCATGCTTGATTATTTGTTACAACAATAATTACAGTGGAACCACTGGACCACCAAAGGGAGTTATGCTTACTCATTTCAACTATTCTATGATGCTTCACATTTACACATCGTAAGTCATTTTTCAAAAACGTTAAAAAGTAAAGAGCGAAAACCCAAGCTGCTCCGAGGGTGAGATATCCTTTGGAAAAAAAATCACCTCTTTCTATTTTGAAATCTAGTATGGTACAGTTACTTTGACAACTATATAAGAGGGAAAACGCGAAAATGTTGACATTTTCATCTTTTCAAACCCGCTGTTCATCTTACTGATCTTTTTGCCTATCGTTATCTGTCCCTTTCATTTTTGTTCTCTGATAACTATAAATTTAAAATTCCATTCTTCTTTTGTTGAAATAGAATTTAAACTTTTAAGCCATGATACTAAATACAACTGTCATGTATTGGATAAGGATTGGGATTACGAGAAAGAATCTTTCATCCTCTTATTGCCATTCTATCATGTATATGGATTTGGTATGTATTTCTTACTCTACAAACAGAAATATTGTAATTTTACAGGATTACTCACAGTGAATCTTATGAAAGGTAGTACTGGAATTATTCTTAGTCAGTTTGAGCCTCAATCTTTCTGTAATGCTATTCAGAATCATAAAGTAAGCAAACATAGAACTATTGGTATAAACTAGACAAAACTTGCAGATCAGAATGCTTCCATTGGTACCACCTATTATGGTCTTCCTTGCTAAGCATCCTATTTGCGATAAATTTGATCTCTCCTCTGTTGAATTGGTCATTTGTGGAGCTGCTCCAGCTGGACGTGATATTTGTGAAGAATTATCTAATAGATATAAGAACATCAAGTATATTCAACAAGGGTACGGTATGACTGAAAGCTCTATGGCTTCTCATATCCCTGATCTCACATCTGGCCAACCATTCGGTAGTGTCGGAAAGTTAGCTTCTAATCTCGAAATGAGAGTAAGAAATTATTTTTTCGATTTGAAATAACAACTCAAATCTTAGATTACTAACGTCGAAACTCAAAAAGAAGTCAAGCTAGGAGATCGTGGAGAGATCTGTATTCGTGGACCAACTGTTATGGCTGGATACTTAGGAAGACCAGATGCTACTAATAGCACTGTGATTGACGGATGGCTCCATACAGGTTTGCAAACTTCTTTAAATCATTTTAAATGTTGATATTTCCAGGAGATATTGGTTACGTAGATAAGGAAGGAAATCTTTTCATTGTTGATAGACTTAAAGAATTAATTAAAGTTAAGGGACTTCAAGTGAGTATTTTCTTAATATGGTCTTTTAAAATGAAAATAAATAACAGGTTGCTCCTGCCGAGCTTGAAGATTTACTTTTATCCCATCCCCGTATCAGAGATGCTGCTGTTATTGGTATTCCTGATGCCAAGGCTGGAGAGCTGCCACGAGCTTTCGTTGTTAGAGCCGATGATAAACTTACCGAACAAGAAGTTAAAGATTTTGTAAAAAGTAACACCAAAAAGCATGAATTGAAATTTAATTATTTTTTTTTAGGCAAAGTATCTCATTACAAACAGCTTGCAGGTGGAGTAGAATTTTTAACTGAGATTCCTAAATCAGCAGCCGGAAAAATTTTAAGAAGACTGTTGAAAGAAAAGGCCATGAAGTCTAAATTGTAATTATAAATTTGTACTTATCTTCCTCGTACATAGCATGTCACAAAATATTTAGTAATAAATCTATCTATTTATCTAAAATTACAACATACTCTAAAGCTACTAATTGACAAAATTTATTCGCGGTAGAGTTCCTCAACTCCAAATTGAGCTACTCCTTCTTCGAATGGAATATTGACGACCTAAGACATTTGAAACATATATAACTCTATATGATTTGAACAAACCTTCATAAGGTATTTCATTTCTTCCTTGGCTAACCATTTCTTCTGTTGGGCAGCTTCAGCAGCTTTAGCAACAGCCTTCTCGTGCTCCCACTCTCTAATATCAGCGTGATATTCACGGATCTGACGAAGACGAATGAATCCATAAGCAACTCCAAGACCAAGGGCAGTGTATCTGGAAGCGAAAATCAATCCAAAAATGGCTACGTTAAACAAACCTTCCGAATCTGATCAGAGGACTTACAGTCTGGGTGGGAGGGTTGATAACAACGGCATTTGGATGACGGGGGGCAGACATCTGAGCATAAATATGTGAACATGCATAAATAGTTTCAAAGAAATATGACAAGTAATAAATTTAGGAATCGGTATATAGTCTAATTTTCGGAAACTCTAAGCTTTAAATACTTAAATTTTTAGAAAACCATGCCCATCTTAAACTTTATTTTGTTTTGTTTTCAAAAGGTGTTCGAAGTTGAACATTATATTCTAACTTAAGCAGAATTTTTGCCTTGATATCTTTAAAAACAATTATTACAATGATATCACAACTTGAATTTAGAAAAACTGTCCAATAGATAAAAATTATGTTTGGAACAAAAATAAAGTTAGGAATACTGTACACTAGCACCATAATAAAAATTTATATATCACATCGTTGTAAACGATATCAAATCAAAAACAAAACAAAAATAAAATGAGTTTATTAATGTATGTAATAAATAATTGAGGTAGATATGAAACTGCTAAGCAGATTATTAGGTGATATGAACTGCTTGGCAGATTATTAGGCAGAGGTAGCACCAGAAGACCTGTCATTTTTAACTTCGTCCAGCAATTTCGCATAAAAGCTGTTAAATGTTTTTCTATTATGTAAGCAAATTCTCAAGAATTTAGAAATAAATGCATATAATTCAGATTGCACAACAGAGAGACCAGGTAGAAGTCTTTGAGGAGCAGTTGGAGCACGGAGAACACCTTCAATAAAAGTCCGTATTCTTGTTTCTGGAAAAAAGAAAGTTACATTTGATCATATAAAAAGTGAACACATACCGACTAGCTTTCGAACAGATTGATCAGTATCTTTAATAGATTTCAACTGAGCACGTAGAGTTTGCTCGTGTTCAGGAAGAAACTCTTGTCCTAATTTACCTGTTTGTTCTTTGACTTCTTTAACACACTGTTCGGCTATAGCGTCAATGGAATCACCCAAAGTACTAAAATTCTATTTTGCCCAAAAAGAAGATAAATATATTCGAAACCTCTCTTCTATATCGTTAGTTATTATAACTAATTTCGATTTGAGTTGTTGCTTAAATCCTTCACTTTGGGAAACATCTTTTCCGGCAATATTGCAAGTAACGAATATAGATGTTGTTACAATAGCAACTTGTAGATATTTTTCGGCCAAACCTCTCAGCCGACTTTTATCAATAGCTAAAGTTTCTGGGAAAGGAGATGGATGTTCAGTGGTTATCAAACTGTAATTGAATTAGTTTCTAATCAATATATCAACCACATCACTTACGTTACATAGCCATTACTTGTAGTCTTCGTAAGCTCATCAGTATCATCATTTTCAACTCGTTCTCTTTTAGCTGCGCCTTCAGCAACATCAGGCTCTGGAGGAAACACTTCCTTGAAAGCGTTGCCAATCCATTTTTTAGTTAGTTCAGCGCCATCTAGATGATTTTGATATAAACAAAAAAAACCATGTGTAAAACCTGGAGCTTTTTCCAACATCTTCATGAAAACATCAAATTCCAACTTTTCACTATGTTGCTCAACAGCTGCTCTATTAACTGATATGGTGTAATTAGCCATATCAATTTTCATAACATCCAATAGTTCCATAATACCCCTACAAGCAACTAGGTAAAAATAACTCTATTAGCAACATACCTCAACAGTTCTACAATTCCTGTTTCTTTTCTTAAAGCTTCAATTGTTGTGTCGCGAGCAGGCGAACATAAACGACTTAAAAATTCTAAGATAAATTGAGCAATAGGTTCAATGAGAAGACATTCCTGTTCCATCTTATTTCGAAGATTATCTAGACTAGATTATTAAAACTATGTTAAGCAATATTCTAACCTTCATTCAATTGTATTTCAATTTCCGACTTTAATCTTACATGTTGTTCAGTCAATATATCGGACAATATAATCTACATATGTGGGGATAAATTATGAAATAAATGGAAATTCCTCACCTGTTTGATTTCAAGTAATAAATTAAAAGCATGTACAAATGTTGGAGGTGTTTTGGCTAAATCATCGCGTAATAAATCCCAAAAGGCTCGTCTCATGGAGTCTCTGAATTATAAACATTTAAACGAGCCTTAGAAATAAAACCATACTGAACCGCGTTTCTTATAGGATCTTGCGGTGTTTCAGGAATTGAAAATGAAGGATCTATAGCTATTTCATGAACAAGAGCCAGGTTTTCCAGTTCTTTAGACATATTGAGTAACTCATTTTGAGTACAAAATTTAGCAGGTGATCCTCCTGCAAAGAATACAATAAAAATAAAACAAGAATCAAGTCTAACCAGCAACCCAAAGAGGTATTTGAGCAGCTTCTTGCGAAGTAGAGGGTATGTTTACAGGTTGAGTTTCATTTAGCTTTCTTTTTTTGGAGGAATCGTTTACTACAGTATCAGAACTTTCTTCATTCTTTTGTTCTTCTTTATCAGACATTCTAAAAAGAATTGAAATGAATAAGGTCTATAGACGAAATAAAATTTTGAGAAATCCTGAAAAGAAAATCTGTCAAGAACAGTTAAAGAAAATCTTAGAAAATTACGGCGTCGTTTCAAGAACACCTGGCGTGTGGACTAAAATGCTTGTTCATTCAAGAATTAGTTTAACCCGGTTCGCTGCTCTAGTGTCATTATTAGCGAATATGGGATATATGTTTAAATATTTTATAAAAAAAAACAAGAGTGAAGCACACTACAGAGATAAATATAACGATAAATGGGAGATCTGGGGAACTTGGCTTTACTCTGCTTAATATCCAATATGATTTGGCATAACCCTAAACATAAAAGATTTCCTTTGTTAATATGGAGAAGTTATATTTTTCATAATGAAAACTATCATATTTAACTATACAGAACCATCAATCATTAACATTTCAATCAGCACTTAAAAAATATTTAAAAACATTTTTCAATGACGTCTAGGTAAAAACTCTTACGCATGTTGTACACTTTACAGCGGGAAAAGTAACAGCCTGCGCGTGTAAAGAAACATAGTAGTTTTTATGCACTCTTTGATATATTCCTATTCATGTGCTTGATTTTCTTTTTATTTTTATAGTTTTAGTGCATACGTTTCTTTTAGTTAACACAGCATAATGGATATGAATATGATTATACATTTTGGAGAACATGAAATTATTTTATTTCGATTTTGGAAGACAGGATCTTTCTGGGGTAAAACATTTATATCCTTTAGTGGTTTTCAATTAATTATCTTTATAGGAATGACTGCTTCAATGGTTATTACTTGTTTACTTTGCTTATTGTACGAAGCCTTGAAAGGTTTCCGGGTAATTCTTGCTGTTTCGCATAATAAGGTTATTTTTATCTATATAATAGTGTTAATTATTTTTATTGTTTCAGGCAAGGAGAGAACAATCTGCGATTCGTTCAAATTCTTCTATGGCTGAAACAGCTTCAACAGATAGTGCTATGTTCTCTCCATTGTTACAAGGGTAAGAAAAATTGAAATTATTTTCACCTGATAATGCTTTACAGATATACAAAACGATTATTTTCAAAGTTTAGAGTCTTTCAAGCTGTTTTATATGGGTTACAAGTGAGTTTGAATAGAAAATGTTTATTTTTCATTCAGTTGATTTCATTTAGGCGTTACTTGCTTATGTTCTTATGTTGATCGTTATGACTTTTAATGGGAATCTGATTCTCAGTGTAGTTGTCGGAGAAGCCTTAGGATATTTTCTCTTCACTGGGACTCCTTTATTGAGTGGAGTTGATTCAGATTGCTGTTAGTTTCAAAATTGTCATAGTCATTCTGTACATTGTTCATGTTGCTACCACTTTACCATTGTCAAAGTAGAGCTCGATATGTTAGATCTCGAAATATTAACCTAGCTTTAAGTATTTGTGTTCATGTAATGTCCACGCTATATATTGCAAATTTTTTGCCAAACATTATTTCATCTTGTCGAAGTAATATTTATACTCATCGATTTGCTCTTCAGCTTCAACCCCTTACACAGCTACAATCCGAGCTACCCCTAACTCTAGAATTTCACGGTTTAGTACTACAGAGGAGCCCAGTGTTTTCACATTTGGTACAGGTACCAGTCGACATAGACCCAACATTTTGTAAATACAAATGTAGTATATTTATTCATTAAGTAAATCAATTTTGACGAATTTGTTTTGTCCATGATGCTTTACGTTATATATTTCTCGAAGCATTATGTGGCTTCCAGTAATTTCTTCTGGACCTCGGTAAGGGCGAAAGTCGGGAATTGTATTCATTGGCGTGTCTGAAAACTCTTATCGTTTCTAACATTATTGATTTGAAAGTAAAACCTATGTTTGGAAAATAAGGGAATCTACGATCAATGCCTCCTGTACTCTCTGTATGCCTAGTTGGTTGAATAACTGAAACCAGATACATCAGGTTCTGAACCTATCATTGATGTACTAACTTGATATAACTGTTGTGGTTGGTAAAACTAATGGGGGTGGTGGTGGATAGCGTGGAAATTCTTTGTCCGACCTAGAGTTTGATAGTTTATTTAAAAATTCAAAAGATTTGTTTGCCCACCTGCCCATTGGTAATGAACCAATCGGATCAGATTCGGATAAATCGTCACCTATCGTTTGTTTCGGTTTGGGTTGTGTACTATATGGTTGACCGGGGAAATTTTCTAACACAACTGTACCTCCGTTGGCGTATTGAGCAGGATCCGTTATTATCATTCCTATACTCATATTATTATTGTTTTTAGAATTTTTATCAACAAGCCTTTGCCCTTTCCATTTACTTGATCATTTATATCGGCGTGTACTTCCCCACCCTCTCTTGGAATAATAGTTCTAGATTGTGGAGAAGTAGGTCGGGCATGGTTTTCATGTAAAGGGAACAAGCCTTCTCTAAACATAAGTTTAATGTCTCATTAGAATTGATATGATAAAACCTGTAATTGGGATAGGTTTTCATCTGATCAGTTGGAGTTTGTGGGGCTATAGTTGGCAGAAGATGTTTATTTGATATCGTTTGTTCTTGATTTATTTCCATGCCTTGCATGGGAAGAGCAGGAATGTGCTGAGCTGGTGATGCTGATAGTACAATTCTTGAACAATTCATGATTAATCTACTATAATGTTGAGAAATTACCTATTGGAAGGACCGGAATTATCAAAACGACCAACTTGTGTGTCAAAGCGATCAAGAGACTTATATGTATTAACTGGAACTATAGATCCTGGATCATCAGATGATGGCAGGAAAGCATTTTGATTCGCTGCTTCTTGATCACTTTCTGCAAAAAAAAAGTTAATCTAATACTTGTTTGAAAAGAGAATTACCTCTTAATTTTCTTATTTGTTCGTACGCGGCTGATGGAAGTGGAAAAGTATTCGAAGGTGATTGGCTGTAAATAATAATTTCTAATATTGAAGACAATGTATAATATTTACTTGTTCATTGGTTGTGACTCTGCAGGAACGCCATTAGGTACAAAGCTGGTATGAATCAATTTCTTTAATACATCGGGAATTCCATCAGTTCTGTCTAAGAAATCAACAGCATCCCTCCATAACATATTTCTCGCTTTAAGCAACTCAGTTTCAACCGTCTTAATAAAAAATCATTGATATACTATATTGTTTTACTATGTTTACTTTTGATTGTATTGATGTTCCAACCGTTAGTGGTCTTCCTTGAGAATGTACAATTGGTTGTATAGGAGTACCAAAATTTCCCATATGGGAAGTTGCAGATTCTTCTACATTCTTCGAATTCTAGAAGTAATAAAAATGAATAAAATGATATGAATAGATTAGGTAATGCAACCGATTCTTATAATTGTTAATATGGAAATGAACTATATGGCTGAGCAGTTACGTGAAAAATAATAAGTGAAATATGCATATGCTAATTATAATTAACCTTAGTCATTAAGTCGATATATCTACTACCAGGATCATTTTTGTTGTACAATGTTGGAAGTATCATATGTTGATTAGAAACACCATATAAAGGACTATCTTTTTTGGTTGGCACTATAATTAAATAAATAAATTTATTCTCCTCATAATAATATTTTTCTTACTTTCAGAAGTATTTTCGTTGCGAGGTGGAATTCTGGTAGCAGTAGCAAAAACAATTTCAGCAGCATCAGTATCCTTTTTGATTTCGAAAGATGGCGGTACGTCTGGATGAATCTGTAACGAATTTTTGAATGAATGATTGGCTAGTAGTTCAAAGGGTTTGAGGGGTTTGAGTAAAGCTTCAAGATTTGAAAAAAAAAGATATATAATACGTAAATCAGTATACAATCTATCATTAATCACTTGTAGTATGGCCATCAGAAAAAAATATATACAAAACGAACAGCTGATGGTTTTCCTAGATCCTCTTCCTCTGATGAATTAGCTTTGATTGGAAAGCTTGGGCGAATAATCGGCTTGATCGGACTAGGTGTTGTTGAAATCTGTTATTAAAAAACAAAAGAAAAATATATTTGGCATCTTTGTATAGCAAAATTACCAAAATGTCTTGATTAAGAAGCCTTTGAATTGTTTTCTTCTGTTCAGGCTGTAAATCAATTAATGATGTAGTGATCCAAGAGATCTTCTCATTTCCACTAAGTGATTTATTTAAATTTATAGAAACTATTTGATTCATTATCTAAATTGAAGTTAATGTACTAAAAATATAATTATAAAATCTATCACATGTCTAACACTATCTGGAGCTTGGTAGGTCTTTTGTTGAAGCTGTCTGGCTTTTTGTTCTAAAGCAGCATGGGACAGCTTGGTCAAGCTCTCAAATAGTTTGGCATCAAATCCATCTTTTTGCATAAGAAATATGGAAACTTCAGTTAGTTTCTGAATCATAGCTTTATTACTGAAATAAACAATAATATTATTGTAGAAAAATATGTAAATCAAACAATACCAAGAGGATAAAATAGCATTAATGCGCTCCAATCGCACGAGGTCAGGTATATGAGATCTTAACAGAGACATTGCAGTTGCTCCAAACTCTTCATCACAATCAGGAACAAGCTGAATAGAAGTTACTTATTAAGTTTTGTATCAAAATAAACTTCTTGTTTACCTGTATATCCAAAAATTGATTAGCTAAGCATAATTCTAATAATATTATATAATAAAACTTCATGTCAATTGCATAGAAAGTGTAAAGATAATCGCTAAAAATGCCTTCATTCTTAATAGGATATTGATAAAAAAACAAAGAAAAAAATTGGAAGTAAAGAATACAAGAGTAGTTCAAAGAAGCTTTCTCTGGTCATTTTTCAAAAAGTTTGTTAAAGTAGTCTGGAATAACCGGTTATGTTAGCCATCCTATGTAATTATCTTGATGTACCCCTAGGTAGTAACTTCCCTACCAACCAGAAACAAGTGGATTTACTACAGGTTATGCAGAAATATCTTTAGGTAGAACTATTCCGAAAAAGGTAAATGTACATACGCATGTTTATAAATCTAACTTTTTGGATTACAATAGCTAGTTCATCCAATCAGCATGATTTGAAACAACTTATACAGATGGTTTCTAGTTATGCCATAGGAATAGGGAAACAGTTGTTAAATTTAAAAATAGGTTTCTGGGGCAGAACAACAAATCAAAGAAAAAGAAGCATTTTTCTTCACGAAGCTATGCAAATGAACCAATGAAACTTGAGGATTATAAAGGTCAGATGTTCAGGTTGTTTGTCCTCATTCATGCTGAACCTCGAGTGGCTATTGACATCAACTAACACGGCTTTTCATCGTCGTGCACACAACTACCTATCCAATCCGTGAACCTTCATGTTAAGATTTTGAATTTTGAATGAAAGCCAGTCGATCTCATCTCAATATCTCATATTTTCATATCTTGACATTTCTTTTCTGTTTTCATGAGCTCTTAAATATATAATAGATAGTTAAAAGCGTTGCATATAATAAAAGTTTTATAGTAAAATAAATAAAAATTAAAAGAACATGTATATGAGCTATAGCTGACTAATAGCTAAGATGTATGGATTTTCAAAATTTCATTGTTCAGAGCAAGTAAGCTTACTGTAGAAAATGATCATATGAACAACTACGAAATACTCGGATAAGTAGACACTGGAAGTAAAGAAGGTGAAAAACTAGATTTATCTCTAAACTAAGCTAGAGTTCTGACACAGCTGATATGCTTAAACACGAACGTACAAGCTGGAGAAGGATATTTCCAATAGTTTCTTCGAATATTTCACAAGCTATACGTATAGTTAGTGAGCAAATCAGTTAACAAAAACAATCTAACAAACTTAAAACTATATATAGATAACAAAAGTTATAACCCCGCTTAGGTTTTGGTATTTGTGGAAAAGAAAGACTGAGTTATAGATTTTGGCAACATTTCAGCAGTTCTATGGACAGAAATGGGCGAATTCGACCAGAAAAATAATTTGAAAATCACATATTGAGGGGGATACCTGAACTTACTTGATGGAAAATTTTGGAAAGTTGTTGAATTATACAAGAACATGAACAAAATCAGATTAAAAGCTACAGTGTATGAAGAATAGGTGAGTTTGATTTGGGTAGAGATCTTTGTAAAAAATAATATAAAAAAGTTATTAATAAAGTATTAGACGAAAGACATGAATATGGATAGTTCAAAAGGTGTGAGAAGAAGAAAATATATAAATATAGCTAAGCAGGTAGGTATTTAGGGAGAAATTCAGAGAGAGAGAGAGAAAGAGAGAGAGAAGTGTTTGAGTGTGTAAAGAAAGATAGAGAAAGCGGAATAACATGGATGGGGCAGATTGAATAGTTAAAGTAAGAGGGAAAAGACTGAAAAATAATCAAAATTATATAATATCTGATAGATTATCTATTACAGGAGAGAACAACACCTCCTCTTGTTGACCCGTTTATCTCCGATAATTTCCAATTCCGGAGAGATTCTTGGTGATATCATCTTGTCTCGCTGCTGCTCACTTGTTAGTCCTCTGGATTGGACGTCCTGCGCCAAATCCTCAAGAACATCGTTGAAAACTTAAAAAATAATGTAAATTACTAGAAACAGCAATTGAGAATTGAGCGTATTCGGTAAAAACATACCAGCATGATTATTAGATGAAATCTCATAATATCTAGCGTTAAGACGCAAAGCTTTGTTGACACCTTCTCCTTTAGCAATTTGTCTTTTTTCGACTAAATCAGTCTGAAAACATGCTCGATTATCATTTAACTCAAGCATTTCAACTACCTTATTGCCAACTAATACGAGTACGGGATCAGAATCTCCGCAACAACGCTGTAATTCTGAAAAACATGTTGTTGAAGTTGCATTATTCCCATTTCTCTTCTCTTACCGTTAGCCCATTTGTCGATATCAAGAAATGATTGTCTGTTAGTGACGTCAAACACAATTATTGCTGCAGCTGCATTTCTCATGTACATCGGAACCTGAAAGTAAATACAAAAATGAAGTTTGTGCATGAAAGAGCTTGATATCATACCATGCAACGGAACCGCTCCTGCCCAGCAGTATCCCAGATTTGAAGACGCATTTCTTCACCTGGTGTTTCTCTGTAATAAATATTTCTGATGAGAAGGATTCACAGATATTTGGCATTCAGCTTACATATCAGTTGTCACGAAAGAAGCACCGATGGTAGCATTGAATGGAGTTGAACGTTCTCCAAAACGATGTCGATATATGATTGAAGTCTTTCCAACTCCTGTAATAATGAATATTTAAAAAAAATATTTTACAAGAGTGAGAGTCATTTTTGGTCATAGATTGCTAGGAATAAATCAAAATTTCATAAAATTGTTGGTCAACCAGAAAAATGATTGATGAGCCGATCCTTATTATAGATATATCTTATGTTTGGTCAATGTGCTAGGTCATCTTGAAATATTCTATCACAATTGTCTTATTTCCAGGAATAGTGTCGTCTCTACCCTCTCGTTTATAGCCCCCCCCCTAACATTGGCAATAGATAGAGAGAATACGGGTTAAAATGAGAGAAAAAGAATGCAACAAGATTACCTGAGTTGCCGAGAACGACGACTTTTGCTTTTGCTTTAGGCACTGAAACTGTTATTTCAACATCTTGATCACGAATAGCCTCGAGAACTTTAGCGTTAGCGTAGATCGTTTTACCGCACTTCTCCATTTCGAGACACGGGGACCCAACCTGTTGAAATTAGAAACTGTAAAATTGAAGAATAAAAATTTAGAAATAACAGTAGGCGGAGCGAAATCTCAGCAGCATAGACTTTGATATCAACAGAAAGATGCAGAAACATATGTGAACATATGGATGATAAGAAAGTAGAAAAGGTTCAGTACATAATCACGAAAAATGGATCAAAGCACACAGATCGATGATTCACGTGTTATGTTAGAAAAATGAGAATGAAGCAAAACAGGTTGGGCTGTGAGCATCAAATATCAACAAGCTTGATGAAACGTAAATAATATTAGGATTTTGCATCTATAAAAAGAAAGAGCAGAGAGAGCACAACCGTACTATACTGTTGAGAGGAAGTAAGAATTAATTATTTCGACGTCGTCAAGTTTCGACGTCAAGTTTAGACGTCAACTATAAGTATATACAGTAGGTCTTTCATTCACGTATAGCTTGTCTTCAGAATTGTTATTAAAATTGCTAGAGAAAGGAAAAGCAAAATCAACAAAAAGATTTACAAGACACATAAAAAGAGTTTCAAATCTACCAAGAATCTGACATTTCAGCGAAAAGAAGAAAAAAATAAATCAGATAATCAGCACTGATATGACGCTAATGGTGTAGGGAGGGCCGAGTTGCCAGAAGGTGAGAACAACTCAAACAACAGTTGATCGACCAAATTCTGATGATCATCGTTTGCATAGTTGGAACGACATATGAGGCTGATATCAATGAGCCTGTCATCGAAATGTAGAAAGGCTTGTTTTGGCCATTTAAAGCTCTATACATTATATAAATAGATAAGAATAGCTACTGACAAAGCAATTTTGCAATGGCCAAATAAGTAATGAGAACAATGGAATAATGATCATGAAGAAGGAGAAGAAGAAAAAGATGAAAATATGGATAAGAATATAAGAAACAAATTGCATAGATTAATCAGGAAAATAATTTTATACTTCGTCTTATATTATTCCGAACATTCAGAAATATTTGCTAGTACTCGAATACTAAACATATTAACAAAGAGAGAGAGAGATAGATAAAGAGAGAGAGAGAGAGAGAGAGAGAGAGAGAGAGAGAGAGAGAGAGAGAGAGAGCGAAAGGGGAAGACAGAAGACATTTGATGATAAAGCTTGAATTATATAATTAACCAAATAAGTACAAAGACTATCAGGAATCTATTAAAGTTTTTTTTAGGTTTTTTCATGTTATCAACTATAAAGAAAGAGAGAGAGGGAAAGAGAGAGAGGGAAAGAGAGAGAGGGAAAGAGAGAGAGGGAAAGAGAGAGAGGGAAAGAGAGAGGTAAATGCAGAGTGATGTTAGAAAAATAGCTGAGAGACATGCTGCGGAAACAATCTATCAGCTAGTATAGAAACACAACAAACCTCAAAATGTAAAATAAAATAAAAGATCAAAAAATATATTTTTTATAATATTAGTAAAGCAAATATCCAAAAAAAAATATGCGTTCCTACCGAATGCAGGTCAAAATTTCAAAGAAAAACTGTACATATAACAGACAGTCGATCAAACAATTTAAAGAAAGATATGAATGGTAAAAGATAAAAAATTCATATAATTATCTGAAAGAGATAGAAAAGAAGAAGAAGAAGAAGAAGAAGAAGAAGAAGACAAGTTAATGAGAATGAGGAAAATAATAAGAGAAAACTGAGAGGGAGGGAGAGAAAGAGAAAAAAATATAGAAATGATAATTGAGCAAATGGCTATAACTAGTAAGAAAAGTAATAGTAATAGCAAAAAAATAAGAACAAATTGATTTTTCTCATTGAATGAGCAAATGATTTACAGGAATTAGGCTAAGAAGTGAACATGAGAGGTGTCAAACTACAAGAAAAAGTATATGTTTTGACATTTTTGAACGATAATTTTGGTCATTTTGAATGATAACAGAAGAAAAAAGTCAATACATATCAGTTTAAATGGCCAGATTAGAAATTCCAGAACTGAAAGAGCTGGGTTTTTTCAGCAGTTTTTTCTTAAATTTTTGATAAAATTCAAAGAGTTTTCTCGTTTCCCCTCATAAAGAATCTGATATGACATACACGTTCAGAATGAGTGATGATGTTTGATGAAATATTGTAGCAGGAAGTACGAAGCGAAGAGAACTTAATTTGAATTAGAAAATACTTGTAAAAGCTTCACTATGCAGAATTCAGGTGACAAGATAGTAAGTTGAAGGTTAAGCATGCGCAGCGTCAATAGGTAGTAAGTTTGATTGTACCCAAAGGACAACGAAATGCTAGTTTGGAGGTAGCTAAGGCATAACAGCATACTAAAAGAGTAGGAAGTTATTGTTTTTTTCATCAAATAAATACAAATTGGAAGATAAATATGATAAAGTGAATGGTAATTCACGATATGGGTAAGGCTGTAGCAGCGTTTTATGGAAATGAGAACATTAGAGAACGCAAGCGGAAAAGGTTTTCTTCCGAGCACTAGGTCAGCCTTTTGAGGAGAGCGTTAAGCCGATTAGTTATGTGAACAACAGATGAGAAGTTCAAAATGTTTTAGGAATATACATAGTAATATATACAGGATATTGATCAACAATGCCGCCTGTTTTGGGTTGAAGAGGGTATGAGAGAAAGAGAGGAAAAAAGAAAAAAGATAATGAACAAGGGAAATGGGAAGAGGATGAAAAGGAATATATAGATACAAGAGTGACAGTATCTCTTTTTATCATTGCTCTTTGACACAACAAAAAAAAAGAGAAGAAGTAGAGAGAGTTGAGCGGAGTGTGTGGAAGGGGTTTCCTTTCTCTTCTTTGTGGGGGTCGCCCTGATGTCCACCTGAAGGTCCGCAAGATGAGGCGGAGCCTGGCGATGGCGAATCTGTTGATTTCCTGGACAAGTCATCAGCACCGTAAACAGAGCAAGATGGATAATATGAATAGGTGAGAGGGGGTAGAGAGACAGAAGGTAAGAAACAGAGCGGTGGAGATATAGAGAAAGAAAAATGGATAAGAAGAGAGAGAATCTGTGATAGATAGAATGTAACAGAAGGAGTAAATCTAGAAAACGATGATGATGATGATGATGCAGGAGAAGTGTTGAGGCGAACTTAAGAGTGACCAATGTTTTTGGTGTTATCTCTGGGATAACCCAACCTATTGGTGCTGTTTGATCTCTGAGCAAAGGAAGAAGATATCAGAATTAAAAGAGAAGAGGCAAAACTGGAGGTGAATGAGATACAGAGAGAAAACGAGTAAGAGAGAGAGAGAGAAACAGAGCTAGAACGAGTGAGTGAGAGAGAGAGGGAGCAGGTGCAAAATGTACGATACTTTTAGAAGGAAATATCAAAAGTCTCACGTATTTTGCATAAAAAGATAATACATAGACGAGTTATTTTTAATAAAGATTATTAACCATTAGAAATAAGGAAAAGTTATTTTTTCCTAATCATCAATGATCAGATATGGGTTTGCTACTTGTTCCTTCTGGCATCAGAATAAGATCTTTATCTCTTTACAGCATATGATGCAAGCGAGTTAAAGGTAATAAACAAAAATTTGAAGTTACCATGTTCACCATAACCGACTTGTTCATGTTCACTCTGTGATTCATAGAGCAGATGTACCAGGGTGCGAGTAGCTGGGATAATCCTCTTGATTCATATATCTTCTTGAGAAACAAGAAAAACTATGAGATAGAAAAGGAGACAGAGAAACTGAGAGAGAAGTAGAGAGAATGATATAGAGAAAACCAGGTAAAGGTCCTGAGAGAAATAAATGTGTCAGAGGTGGATATGGAGAAAGCGCACAACCGTTCCATGCTTCTACAGTGATCTAAATGCACATGACGTGACGTGATAATTTAAACCTGTATTATCGTATTTCACGTTTGACGTCTGATTGGAATCTGCATATTTTCGTTCAAACGTTTCCTTCCTGACATGAATTAATATCCAAAAAAAGATAAAATATAAATTACTTTTACTCTATATTTATAATATTTAAATATTTTGTATCAATGGATGATTATGGAAAGAATGATAAGAAATCTTCTATATCGATACATATAATATGACCTCAAATTATCATTTGACTGATAGCACATACATAGAAGTAGGCAACGAAATTGTTCATTCAATTTAAGTAAAAACAGTAAAATTATTATATTAATTATATACAAATATTGTCTATATTTCTAACTATACATATTTACCGATGACCTGATGAATTGTATAATCTTATGCTGATTTGTGTTGAGCTCATGGCATATCATTTCATATGGATGTGCCTATATACATATGTATGTATCTGAGAGTATATACATATGTTACTCCTCATAGCGATTGAAAGAAAAGAATTCTATATATAGATTTGAAATTATGCTCCTAATCCCTTATATAAACACTTAAACTCAATTAAATATGAATATATTCAGTGTATAACATAAATTAACCTAAATTTGCTTGAAAATTGTGTTTGATGTCTAGACAAAGCCATAAAAACAACAACAACAACAACAACAATAACAATAACAAGCAGGCATAAAGCAAGTTATGATAGTAAATAAATTCTTCAATATGTTGAATAAGCTTGTGTTCAAGTTTCAGTTTACTTCTGTTTTTGCTCTAGCAATCATGAAAATAAAAAAATTATTTACAGAAGGCAAAAATAAAAAAAAATTTATTCTGTTAAAGAAAAACGACAAAAAACGAATGAACTTGAATGAACATTCATACCCTGGATTGTACAAGCACCACATACGCTTTCGCATGCAGTTACAAGTTCTTTTTTTTTTGCAGAAATTGACAAAAATAAACATTGAAAGGCATAAAGTTCATAATTTTCAAATTTTTTTATATATTTCCATTATTATTATTGTTGTTATTATTATTATTTGATAGAGATTTGAGCTCTTTTGAACTGGAATGTGATATGGAGTTTAGTCTAGATGAAATGGAACGTCGTAGACGCTCATAAATTGGTGCACACATCCGAAGAGCTATCTGAAATCATAATATGCTCAATGAAATAAGCTCAATTAGGCTGTAAATTCACAAACCTCATACGGTGGAGGTGGGTCATCGGTTGTAACTAATGGTGTTCGATCATCGTTACCGCCTATCAACTGATAACCGTTTGACCAGCCAGCACCACCCGTAGCAGCGATACCGCTAATGGACAAAGATCGTGGTGGAGCATATCGAGTTCGAGATGGTATGGCTCGACTGAAACTGCCACGCGGGGTTGATGTTTCACTGAATATGGTCGCTGATATTGATAGATGTTGATAAGTAACACTACCTCTCATCCAGATTCATGCTTCGACTAGTGCTCAGAACACGATGAGAACGGGTAAATACAGGTAGTTGACCCAGATCATCTTCCAAAGCTCCATAGTTAGGTAGAATCACATTCTCATTGCTGGTAACAATAGGACGAGAGAATATTCTAGCTTCAGCAGCAGCACTTAATGTATTCTGAAAGCAAAAGCACATACCATTCGCATACCTAATCATCAAAATACCTGTGGTTGCAATAGCATGGCTTCACTGTAAGATGGCACAACGAAGAATTGCTCTCGCCGTAGAGCAGCTTCTAGCTCAGCTGTCTCCATCGTTGACGTTCTAGTCAACGGACCCGTATAGTTAATAGATGAAGGACTGAAATTTAAATTATTTATTTCCAACCTAGCGTAAATGATGCACAAAGCCAAAATTTCTTGTTTTTTTTTTAACTAAAGCTTAACTATTTTGTCATTTTTTTTGCGAAATATTTTCAGAAGCATTAGATTTTTAGTCATTTTTTGATATTCTCCCAAACTAAGAAGAAATAATATTGAAACGAAACATCTTATCGAATGAAATGAATTTTTACTTTTCAGACTTAAACTAAAGATGAGGATTAGGTTAAAGACTGTTGTCATTCTATCTAGATGCATGGCAGAAGTATTCTTAAGTGTGATTAATGTTCATTCTTTAGGGAGCTTAAGCATAGCAGCGTTCATTTTTTTTTCAAATAAAAAATGCTATTGGCTTATTTAGGTCCAAAAGAAATAAGTAGGTAGTAACTTTTTTATAACAAAAAATGTTTCGTTTTCTTTTTAAAAAAATAAATTTGTAAACCTTAGATAATTGGTACCAAACAATTTGGTCACTTGGTAATTGAGCACAGCAGTACGACATTCCGCCAGTAAACGAAGTGGCCATGACAATAAAAAAATTGAAAATAACCAGAATAGTATTGGATTGAGAAACCATGGAGGTGATTTCGAATTAAAACATAAAAGTTCTTCAGAATATTGTAATTCTGATAGATCCATACCCTCACGAACCTATAATACAAACATAAATTATTATCTAAATAAGTTAAGTTAGTACTTCCATATAATCATCACGAATCTCATTTTCATTGAAAAATCTTGCTCGTTGTTCTTCAAACTCATTAGCAGCTTGCATACAAGCAAATACGAAGCCACGTGTGACACGTATTCGGGTTAATGGATACTTTTCCAAATCAATAACATTCTTTGAAATATCCTATAAGAAATAAGATTTTCATTAAGCTAAAGAAGAAAAAAAACCAAATATGGATAAATCTTTTGTGCAAAAAAAATGAAGGAAATTCAATACCTTTACGCCACAAACATCATATAGAAATACATTTCCAGCCGTATGTGAATTAACCCGCTCATAATAGACTTGAGTTGCTGGCACAGCATCACCATTACGATACCTAAAATATAAATAACTATATAGTATATAGTATATAGTATATAATATGTAAATCATTATTGTGTTATACATGATATGAATAAAGATCTTTGAAATTTTTATATTTAATACCTAGTGATTTGCCTTGTTCGTCTTACATAATGATAGCAAACACTTTTCCACCATACAATAGGTAATGAGTCACGCATTTGCTGTAGTGAAAGATGAGCATCAGCTACTCGAGCCTGTAATTATTGAATTATTTTTATCTATTAAAAATAATTTTTATCATTATTTTATTATGTACACAAGCTTAAAAATTGATTTTTTATTTTAATATTTGCATATTCACATTATCACGCATATTTCACGCATATTTCACGCATATTTGAAGAAATTTCACGTAATTTCACGTGAATATTGTCTAATTCTTTGACTTTCTTCCTCCCCCCCTCTCTCTCTCTCTCTCTCTCTCTCTTTCTTCATGACGTCTCTGCAACTTCATTGTACTGCATGCAGATCATTGAAGCGGTTGACTGCATCGTTTTCTCCCTTACCTACCCAACAGAATACAAGTTTTCAGTTTTTTTTGTAGCTAATTCTTATGACAATTACCTTTTTCATGACAGCTAGACGTGATCGGCTATGCCAGCATTCCATTAAGTAAACTATATAAAGCATAAGACCAAATACAATTGGAACAAAATTATATCCTTGTGCACATGGTCCATGATGATATCTGAAAAATGAATTAACATGTATTTTATTTTTATTTTTACATTGGAAAAACTGTTTTTATTAAAAAAAATTAGAAAGTTCAATAATTAATGAAATCAATTAAGACAGTTAGTACGAACTTAACTTCCTTTATGTCAAGATTTTTAAACTAAACGATGCACGAACAAAGCAGCTTTTAAAGAACAACATACATTAGAAGAGGCTGAATTCCAGAATAAGCTAGATGCTTAACTTGGCACCAGGAAGCATAGAATATACAGCCAATGATAAGTAAAGTACATGAGAGACATTTCCAGTAGCCGGCACGCCGAAGAACTCGACATAGTCCCGGTCGACGGGGACGCTGAAGAAAAGAAAAATAATGAAAACACGACATGAAATGTGAAGGAAAAATATAAATGATTACATATAGACATAGAAATATATTTGAGAAATGCTATATGAACTAACCGATATATGCTCAATGTCAACTGTTCTCGCCATTCATCCTCTGGCTGAATCTAGAAAAAAACATATGAAAATGAAAAAAACAAAGAAAATATTAAAAAATAAAAAGGTGAATGTCACGCAAAGTTTCATGAAAGAATTTAGCACTGAAGAAAATAAAAATATGTCAAAAAAACTGAAAAAATTGAATAAAGGAGAGAAGAGCAAAAATTAGAAAACAACGACAATAATAATTCGAAATTCTAATAAAAATGTATGAAGTTTAATAAAAGAAATAGCAGAAAATACAGATTGAAATGAATAATTTGTAATTTTTCATAAAGAGTGGGAGAGGGAGAAAAAGCTTGAGCAAGATAAACATCAATTGGGAACAGAATGGACACAAGACCACAAAGCGAGAGAAAAAGAGAGGAAGAAAGAGAGAAAACGAGAGAAAGAGAGAGAACAGAGGGAATAAACATTTGGAAAAGGAGAAGAAGATCCCGTATGAAAAGAGGTTAGATCATACATATGGTATGAATCTAGAGAGAGAAAGATTTATGCTGATGTGCAGAATCTGACGAGAGAACTGAACTTGGCTGGAAAGGGGAGGAGAAGAAGGAAACGAGAAAGGAAACATGAAACTTTTATAGAAAAGTGATTAGAAGAACATTTAGTTTACGATTATGCTTTTCGAAAACGAACTACATTCATGAAATGAATGGAAGATCTTTTGAACTCTCTTTCTTTCGATTACTCATTCTCTCTCAATCTATCTCGTTCGTGCTCTTTTCCCTTCTTGTTCCTTGTCAATGTTTTTTAAGTGATCCTGTGAGTGACATTATAGTACTTTGAAATAACAAAATAAAACCTTTTAGAAAGCTCTATCTATAAATACAATTGGACCCACGGGGTCAACTTGTGTAGGAATCTGCGAGAGATGAATATGCAAGTATTTGAGATAGCACAATAGAGAGGGAAGTAAGATAAGAGAAAGAGGGAGACTACGAGGGAAAGGGGAGAAAAGGAACAGAAGTATGCTCGCATGTTGTGGAGGATAATCGAAGCAGTCGGACAGACAATAGATGTGCCACTACTTCCGACCCACTACAAGTTGAATATTAGTTGTAGTTAGTAGTGCCAGTGGTAGCCAGATTACGAATCAGAAATCGCTACCAAACAATCTGAAAGCTTTCTTGTCCATAAAAGAAGAACGGAAAATGAAATAGTAGAAGACATTGACGAGAAGAGGTTGGAGGAGGGGGTGGAAGGGGAGAAATGAAGAAGCTGCTAGCAGTACTGGCAGAAGTAAAAGGACGACAAACCAAATTGATGATGACAAGTAATTGAATTGGAAATTGCCTTCATAATTGTGATGACAATGAAAAATCCGAAAAATATGTTCCGAGAATACTGATATCCGACTAATATGTGAGGACATCTTATGGAGTGCATTCAGCTTGAAACTACAACAATTGTTCTTTGTAGAAGAAAGATCTTTTTTTTTCTCTGTCCAAGTGTCTATGTTCAAATTTCATATATAAGTTAGCAGAATAAGCTGTAGAATATGGAATATGATGAAAAATCTTATGACAAAGATACAGTTTTCTTGTTTATATACAAGTAAATAACTATGTTTTTGATATTTAGTTAAAAAGAAAGACTAAAAGAGAATAAACTGAAAGAGAGTAAGAAAAATACTAATAAAGGGAGGAAGAAAAGAGAATAGAAAGGGAATAGAAAGTGAACGAGAGAGAGAGAGAGAGAGAGATAGAGAGGCAGCAGATAGAATGAAGAGAAAATTTTATTTTAGCTCTCACAAAAAAAATATATATAAGATATGAAAAATTGGGAAAAATTCATTGGATTAAAGAAAAACAGCTAGTTAAATAGGCTTAATTACAGTTTGTATGATAGAAAATTTGGCTTATAATGATGTATATAAGCTTGAGGGAATTTTTGTGATTTGATGAAGCGAAAATAGAGAAAAACGATATTCGTTTATGATGATGTTAGAGATGATGAAGCTGATGACAACATAATCAAGATTGGGTACAATGCCATGACCTAATTGATTGGAAGATTGGACTAAGCCATGAAGCATGGACGAAGGACAAGTCGGAAAAAGAGGCAAAGACCAAATCAGAGCCTTGTAAGTCTTTAGATAATTGCATTGGCTGATGAGCTGACAGATCAACAACAAGAGAAGAGTCAAGTTTAGACAAAATGAAGGATGAATGTCTGTGAGACATTAAAAGACTAACAAAAACAGTTAAAAAAAAGAAAAAGAGAAGAAGCATAGCTAACAACAATATTTTCTTTTTTTTTTGGTTGGAAAGAATAAGTAAAAGACGATGAAAAGTATTTTTCCTTGTTACAAAGTAGAAATAGACAAAGAGATCTGACTTATTTGGCTGAAAAACACACAAAAAATCAAATGATTACTCGTCTGACAAGCTGTTGAAGAGATAAGAATGTTTAAATAGATGAAGCTTCAATAAGCACATCTATCTTGATCTAATCTCAAGCTTATTCGTCAAGTTTTTTAGAAAAAAAAGTTTAATGCGTTCAAAATTGATAGAAAAGCTTTTGCAAATCTACTCAATTCATCGTGTATCTTCTCTTTGATTCAAAATTAGAAGGAAATGTGGGAAAGATACAAGATGAAGAGATTCATAGTTAAAGATAATCTCAAGGGACAAGCATGGCTATAAGAGATGCTGAAGAAACATAACTATGAAATGCAACTAAAGCCAAGTAAGAGCAATTAACTCTTGGGACTTGGAAGCATTTTAAATAAAATTTATTGATATATGTACATGTAAAACTATACACATAGGCTATAGATAAATAGTTAGATATATGGATATGTATTTAAAATAATTTAGCTTTGCCTATTTTAAAATTTCAATGGAAAAACAAAAGATTATCGTTGGAATTCGTATATCTTTTTTCCTTATTTTTATGAACTACTAAAGGACTTTAAAAGAAAAAAAAGAGTAGAGGAGAGAGAAAGAAAGAGAAAATGATTAAGAGAGAAAGAGAAGCAGGGAGAGAGGGAGAGAGAGAGAGAGAGAGAGAGAAGAACTGCCCCCAACGAATAGAGAGAAACAGAGGAGATGAAGTAGTAGAGATGAACTGAAAGTGTTTAATTAAAGACATTGAGCCATTATGGCTTTAGACATGAAAATAAATTTACATGGTTTTTCAATTTTTCAAACGTACGCTCTCACAAAACCATTTGAATTGAGATTGCAGACTATAAAATTCGCAAAAATGACACTGAACTGCTATAAAATTTCTTTGAGAATTGAGTGTGAACATTCCACATATTCTTGCATTTTGCTCTAAACTTTCAAAGCAAAAGGGGGGGGGGGCAAAGAAGGGGTGGTGGTGGTGGTAAAAAGGAAAAAATGAAGGAAAAAACTTAATTTGTGTTACTACGACGATCTGAAAACATGTGCATAAGAGTATTGAAGGGTAGGGTGTGGAGAAGGGTGGAGGGTAGGAGACCGAGCAAGTGAGTAGATGCATGGGTATGTGCATATCTCCCTCTCTGTACATGTGTATATGTGTTGTTGTGTGTGTGTGTGTGTGTGTGTGTATGTGATATATTCTAAAATAGGGAATAATACTGCTTAAGCTGTAAGTTGCAACTGCTATTCTGAGATTTTATAAATATTTTGTATATTATATTGATAACTAATAGTTTTAATAGAATAATTTCACGATGAGAAAAAGAAAAAGGGAGAAGAATATACGAAATAGTGCTTAGCTATGCTAAAAATTAGAAAAGTAATTTTGAGATAATGGAGACTTCCGGTGTTCATAATAGAATAGTGTATTTGAAATCGGAGAAGAGAATTGAGAAAAAAAGGTAAAAAAGGAATTGGAAGAACGAGGGGATTAAAGAAAATGATTTAGAACAGAAAAATAGGAATAAAATGTGAATGAATCTTAAGACTTAGCTTGAACGGAGCTGAATAAAATGGACAAAATGAACAAGACTATACATGGGTCTTGGAGTAAACAAGAGACATTTTTAGAGGCGTGAATGAAGCTTGTTTTGTGAGTGTTGTAACACGAGAGCAAAGCCATATCGGGTCATATTTTGACTGGAATTGGCTCAGAGAGAGAATCAATGCGACCCTGAGGGCTAAAAAGAAGGAAAAGCGAACTGGAGTTAAAAGAGGGCAAGAAGACTGCAAAAGGAAAGCGAGAACAACGAAATAGTGGTCAAAGGACAGAGAAGCGGAGAAACTTATGTCAAATGGAAGAGACGGAAAAGTGGACTTAGTTGGTTGGATTGGAGTCAGAAGAAGATGAAGGAGGAAGAAGGAAGGAGGAAGAAGGAAGATGAAAAATGGTAGGCACGATGAAAGATGAAGAGAATCAGTTGGTGGCGGAAGACATCGTCCTCATCGACATCTTCCTTGTCTTCGGAATCTAGTCTCGGCAAAGTTGAACTTTGACGCTTCATTCTCCTTCATCTGAAAAGCTGTCATATGAAGCTAGAGCAATTCGCAGATGTATGATGTATGTGGCTATCTCATCCCTAATACAGTATAACAGCATTCAGTTTATCTATTCTACTCAGACAATTTCAGTGCTGGTCAGGATTTCCTGATGATGACAAATTTGGAAATTTTTCTATCGCAAGTATTGGTTATTTGAAAAACTTCAGAGACGAGTTTGCCTCGATGAAAACTAAAAACGAGCAACTAAGAGGAATGTGCTGAAAGTTGGATACAAAATGGCTTTTTTAGAGAAATTCACTGAGCAATAAGAATATTTTGAAAATACTTTGAAATTTTTGAAAGCAAGAAAAAAAGGAAAAAAAGAGAATGAAAATGAAAAAAGGCGAATATTAAGAAAAGAAAAAAAAAGTTTCAAATAAGTTTTCTTTGAAAACTTGAAAGTTTTGATTTTAATACTATTTGCATGAAAGGCAAACTGTTGATGAATACATATATATTTATAGAGAAAGAGAGAGAAAGAAGGAAGTATGGTTGCTTGACTCTAATAATGAATTCAATACTAATTATAAAGTAAAGTAAAATATTTTTCAAAAAAATGAAATACAAAAAGAAAAATTTAAAAAATGGAGTCAACAATTAGAAATTAAAAGAGGAAAGCTTTTCATTTTGCTATTCATGTATGAATAGAATTTTCTAAGGAAAGAAGGCCAATGACTGAATTAGGCAAGTGAGTGGTTATTCCTGAAAAGAATTTCAAGAAAAACAAACAAAGTGTAGAGAAGCTACTCGTCTTCTGATAAAGATGCATATGTTATAACATACGCTTAGAGCGTAATGATGATGATAATGATGTTGTTACTTCGTGCGTGTCAAAAGCAAACGAAATATTTTGATTACAACAGCTGAGCAGTGAATCTGCCAATTGAATGCTGATGCTGGACGTGAGATGAAGGCGGAATGCTTCGTTGCTATGCTAATGAACTAATGTAGTTTTGCCAGTGATTCATTTTACTTTATCAAGATGCAGTGAGCGGTTGGTTTAGGGCAGTCAGAGTTTAAGAGTCGGCTCACTTCTTTCAGAGTAGTGAGGGAAATAACGTTTGTTATGGTTAATCAACTTTTTCACATTCTTCTGTAAGCTTTAAGGATGTTTTCACTTAGAGTTTTATAAAATATAAATTAAAATATATTTCTTGAAGCAAGCCAAACTTGAAAGTTCATCATGAAAAATAGCCCGAAGTGATGATGATACTAATCTGATTCAAATCCTTTAGTACGGCTTCAAGCTACTGTCGAACATGGCTGCGTCGGTCAGTCCAATTCAAAAAGGGATTCTGTTGCTCAATGTGATTGTCTCATCATTTTGCCCGTTTTCTGCTCATATCTTTTCTGGCTTTCCCTTGCCAGCTTCAGTACTACTCAGTTGGTCGAAAGCAAAACATTTTTAGCTCGTGGAAGGTTGAATGAAGGTGAAGTCCCAATATCATCCCACAATTTACGTCATCTGGCTTCCACCTCAGATTTGGATTTACTAAATCCGTCAAAGCGCAGGAAAAAAGATGGAAAAGAGAAAGAGGAAAAGAAAAGAAGTGATGCCAAGATTGAAAACTTTTCCAAACCTATATATTCAGTTTTCAATTCTATTCTGAAGCCATCTATTCCCAGACTTCCATTCATTCATACAATTTACCAACTCAAAAGAATCCAGCTATTCTGATAAAGGATTCCCACAATCGTGAACCTCCTCCAAACGTTTGGAATAAAGTTGCAACATTCATTGAAACTCCGCCATGATGCTCAGTTACGTTTGAATTAAGAAACTTCTTAAGACGTCATCAAGCCATCATTCTTTTATTCTATTTTCCTCCAATTTTTGTATAAAAATTAAATTTCGTTTCCTGTCATTTACAAAATCATTCAAATTTTCAATGACGAATATTATATAAACAAATGTAAATCTGATGTTTTCATTGATAATTGATACGAAAGTTTCCAAATTCCGCCCATAAAGTGTTGAAATTCTGTATTTCTTTGATGAAAAATGAACATTTTTCCAATTTTTTTCAGTCCATGTTCAAAAAATGAACGTTTAAAATATCCTTGAAATATTGAAGATTTACGATTATAACCCCCTGATTATCTTGCAATTACTGTATAGCCTACATTCCCTTGAATGACAGGACAAGCACAATGGAATTACTTGATGAATCTTGCAATGCTTCTTCTTCTTTAACACACAAAAGATATTTAAAGAATGTACCTAAAACATCTCATAAATAACATTTTCTTCATATATCATATAAGATAGTATTAAAGCATAGTATATAATGATTGTATGTATCATCTCGAAGATTCTTCAATATTCAGAATTTTGAACGCCTACATAATGTTCTGTACATATACATATCTTATATTCATATCTATACATAGATGTATAGATGTATCTGTATATATGTTTGCAATCTTTGTAGCCGTTGTATTAGAAGCTTTTTATTTCTTTTCTTTTTTTTTTCAAAATTCTTCAGACATTCAGAAGTTATTTTACATCTCACCCTACTATATCATATCGTCATAGCAGCTTCAATTTATATATATTTTTAGTTTCAAACATTATATGGAAGGATTACACTAAAAATTATCTTTTCTTTCTCATATTATTCAAGGATTGTTCGACTCTGAAGAGGTCGTAGAATAGATTTTTCATGAATTTATGATCAGAATTCTGAAGCTCGTATAGGCAATTCAATATAGTATGTGTGTATATGTGTGTTATCATACCAATGACTCTACAATATCGCCATTACCAGCTTATCCTCCTTTATTTTTTTTTCGTGCCTGATTCTGATGATTTGATATTTTTTCCAGATACAGCATATTCTTCCAGTCTATCATATAATTGTATTTATTTCTCTCTCTCTCTCTCTCTCTCTCTCTCCCTCTCTCTATTTCTTGCTCTCTCTCTCTCTTTCTTGCTCTCAATATGTTTCTCTCTCTCTTCTTCTTCTCTTTTCTCTTCTAACTCTCAATATAACTCTCTCACTTCGTTTACTGTTCCTCTCTCTATCTTTAAATTCATCATAAGCGTTGTTGAAGAAGCTCAGAAGCTTAAGCTTTAACTTTCTTCTATTCTACTCCTATTGTCACAAAGGTATTCCATATATGACAAAAGTAGCTGACGAACATCTTTGTTAGCTACAGTTTTCTTCAAAATATTATTGAAGAAGTATTCATATTCTAGCAGATTATTATTTGTTTTGTGTCTTCTTAATCTCAAAGTTAACATTGTAACATCATTTATTGCAAATTTTTAATTTTCTTATATAATTTCTTGGTATTATTGAAATCTTATACCTTTTCTCTTAATTTTTCAATATAAACAGATGAGATTTATGTATTTTTTACTTTTAAAGGTATAAAATGTCAAAAGAATTGTTGGCCATTCTCATATTTGTGGATTCAGCCTTGAGATTGGTAAGTTGACACTTTAAAACTTGAAGAGATAATCCTTTTTTTATTTTTACAGACTATGGCTGCACCAATGAGCTTTGATAACTCAGCCTTAGCCACTAAGAGAGCCGTCAGCTCTTTCGATACTCTCGCAGGAATTGGTATGAGCTATTGATATGAAAGAAACTTATTATGATCGAAAACAGAAAATGATCTATTTCTTTTGCTTTTCAGGACTCGGAAAACGATCTCAGCTGAGCGCTTTTGACACACTTGGTGGAATTGGTAAGTCAAACGTCTTTAGTATTATCTTGAAAAACAGAACCATATCATCTTCTGTGATGTGTTATAGGATTGGGAAAACGAACAGCATCCATCTCACACTTCGATACTTTGGGTGGAATAGGTTTGTTTATTCATATATAATGAAGTTTTAATGTTCTCATAAACTGTAGAAAGTTGAATAAAAGATTATTCACTGCTGATTATATAAGATTTCAAACTTACATATAGTTATTGATTGTTTATATAAAAACTCTCTCTCTCTCTTTTATTCTCTTTCTCTCTCTCTCTCTCTCTCTCTCTCTCTCTCTCTCTCTTCTATTCTCTCTCTCTCTTTTATTCTCTCTAAATCTATATATAGTTAGTTATTTATATATTTATAGTTAGAAATAAGCTTTTCTTTATTTTCATATCATCATTCTTATAAGTCTTCTTTAAAATCATTTAGATATGAATCTATATAACTACTTTGAGCTTAAAAACTTGAGAATTTCAATTCAAATTGACTGAAAATTAAAAATATTTTCAACATAAAATCTGCAAAAAATAAATTATTTAAGGATTGGGCAAGCGAGCATTTGATCCACTGGTGGATACGGATTATAAACGAGCCGAGTATATATTGCTAGATGAAGATCCGTTCGTTAAACGATCAGGACTTTCATACGGTACTGTGAAAGGAGGTAGAAGCTGTTTTGAAACCAACTTCTCGTTCTATCCTTCTTCTTTTATTTTTAAATATTCAACTTTCAAACTTTGAATCAAAAACTTGAAGCTTTCAAGATATGAAACTTGAAAGCTGCAACTTATTTTCTCTGTATTATCACCAAGTGGTACATGAAATGTGTTTAAAATTCCGAAAACAAAAGAATCTTGTCAAGAACATTTGATAGAAAAGAATTTTCAGGATCAGCTAGACATACAGCTGATGATAAACGAGCTTTATCAGCATTTGACACACTTGGAGGTATTGGACTTGGAAAACGTTGAAATGCAACTGAAGAATTGAACCAAAAAGACAAAAAAATGTGAAACAATTGAAGACACACAGCAATCTCTACGTTCATAAGTTGAAAAAAATGATAATGATAAGCAATTGTTTGAGAATTCTTATTATTTTTCTTTTACTTATAGTCATGTCCTTACTTACATAACAATTCCACAGAATAAACTGTTACAATGTTGGCTTTTTCATGATATTTCAAAGCTTTAACTAACTATTTGAAAGATAAAACGTTTTTTAATTAAAAAATTGATGTTTGTATTAGTTAAGAGGATTATAGATAAGATTGATCATAACATCATCGACATACATAATATGTCTAAAGTTCTATTCATCAGCATTAAAGTTTCTAAAAATAACCATTGAATAAAGAAAATGCTTTGAGGTTGAGAGCGAGAGAGTGAGGAAGGGAGAGGGAGAGGGAAAGAGAGGGAGAGAGAATAAAAAGCTAAAAAGAAACTCCAATTCATAATGAAATCAAAGTTTATTCATTGGGTACAAAGATATTTAGGTTTGAACTTATTATCAATTTCATAAAAGCACTTCATTTCCATATATACACATGTACATGTATATGTTTATTCAAAAATCCCATCAATGTGTCTCATCAAGTTTCAAATAAAACTTCAAAATTTGTTTTTTCTTTTGATTTTCCCGTAATGACAATCGAAATATCAAGTTTCGATACTATTGTATACCATTAGCAGTAATCTTCATGACTGTTTGACCTGTATTTGCACATAACAGATACAACACAGTACATCTCCATCCATCCAGTTGTCTATTGATCTTTTTGCTTTGGAATTATCTATGATTCTCTCTAAACTATATAATCTATTATAAAGTTTCATAAATGATAATGGAAACACATTGCCACATTTTATTGCTACTATTACTCTGCATATCTTTAGCTTCTCTCTTCATTTTTCATATTATATAAAGTGCTTGATAAGAAAACTTGACTAATTGCTTTGTGATACGTGTACTTACAATTATACTCCGCCTTTTGAGCTTCTGCTTCAATACTATTCTGCTTGAACATCTTCATTCATTATGCTAGATCACTCTTACTTAACATCGTGACAAATATAGTATTCAATCACCATTTCCCTTCTTCTTCTTCATCATCTTCTTCTTCTTCTTCCTGACTTCTCTCACCAACATCTGTGTTTCTAGCTTCTCATTCAAGCAAAAAAATAAGAATTCATTCATCTTATGCGCTACCCACGCCTATTTTTAATTCTCTTGACCATTATTACCATGAATTTCTCACAATTCAAATCGTATTCAGGATGATTCGCGCTCTTGGTGTTATAGCTCTCTGCTTTGTTGTTTCCACTTGGGCTTGTGAAGATGGAGTTGACAACGTCATCAAGATTACCGATACTACCAATGGTTTGCATTTCGTACTTCACTTATGTTTTCTGAATTAAAATTTGTTAAAGGAAAGGGAAAGATTGCTTTCGAAGATGTAGAACTTTGGACCTATGATAAGCAAAAGAACCCTGCTTGTACCGGATCTGGAGCCAAGAAGAGAGCTAGCTTCCTTCTTCCAGGACACTTCAAACTTGGAAAAGGTTTCGATTTGGTTGATTGTAACAAACTAGGAATGATGTTGTATAGGAAAGGTTCATATCAAAGAAGGAGTTAAGGAAAACCCCAGCAAGCCACTCCAACTTGTTCTCAACGTCGAAAAGCAATCCTGGTTGATTGGAGTCGTCTGTGAGAACGGAGTTAGCAAGAACCAGTTTGTACCCAACGAGCTTTGGTATGTTTCCAACTTGAAATTCAAGCCTATTTCTAAGTCTTCAATATTCGAAACGTACAACTATTCTTTTACAGCAAATTCGACTTCTGTAAGGTTGCCGGAGAGGATAAGTGCGCTCTCTTGGCCAACAAGACTCCAGGACTCATTGATCTTTCCCTGATTGCCACTCAAGAGTTGATCGACATCGGACCAATGCCTATTCCTCAGCTTGAAGTACGTAAATTGCATAACAGTGACTGTTATTATCAGTTGAAAAGTAGCCAAATACTCTTTTAAAACTGATAATACTCGAGTGAAATTAAGTTGATATAATCTTTCTAATCACATAACAGCTTAAATGTTTTGGCTACTAATTGATTTTTCTCTTATAGGGAGACTGGAAGCTTTCAGCCAACGTTTTGGACGGTAAGAAGATTGTTGCTGGAATCAGAATTGGACCAAAAACTGGCTGGACCTCTATTGAAGTATATATGTTTGATAGAGTTAAAGCTAAAATTAATAAATTTTCAGACCCCAGAATCTGATGGAGCCGAAATCAAGTATGAGCCAGTTCAAGGACATCAAGAACTTTAAATTGATCTGATTTATTAGTATTACAATTATAAAATTGATTTTGAATCACTTATTTATTATTATTTTTGTTAATTTTGTTGATTTTATAAAGTTTTAACAAGAAATTTAATAATATGAAATTCAAAAACTTTTACAATCATAACAACCGTTCAACATGTCTGAAAAATGAAAAACAAAATGATTACGTGAACTGTATTTGTGAACATCCACCCACGTACGTCAACTGAATATTCTAATTATTATAACAAATATTTGAATAATTATGCATTTATATGATTCATATATATGAAGAACAAGTTTGTATTAAAGTTTGATATTGTTATGAAACGTAGGTTGAAATGTAGGTTGAAATTTGTCACATACATAGCTATAAAGAGCTTGAGAACCTTTTTGTTTTTTAAAACTGTCTAAATACAAAAAGTCAATATTATCATTGATTGCGATGATGCAAACAAATTGAATTTCAATTGAAAGACTTCATATATAGTTTTATTTGTAACCACTAAGACATGCTATTCCTTTTTAAATTTAAATTTTGGCTTTTATAATTCTCCCTTTCTTCGGTTATAAATGTTTTTCTTTTTTCATTTTTTTCAAAAATTCTTTAAAAATCTTTTAAGATAATGAAATTTATTCTTCTACTTCTTCTTATAAGCTCAGTATCTGTGTTTGGATGGAAGAAGCCACATGAGCCAGAGTACACGACATTGGCTCCTACTGAAGAACTGGAGCATATTCCACTACAAATGGTTGAAGACCTAAATAAATTTCCTGGTGGATTTTTCAGTGGAATTATTAAGAAAATTGAAGTAAATTTATGGGTAAAAGACGTTTTCTAATGGCTTTCCTTTAGGAATTTATGAGTTTCCTTTGTACAAGATGTACTGATATTATTGTAAAAGTTGATCAAGCCATAGATAGTCAAGAATTGCTTAAGGTGATCGTTTTCATTCTTTCCTTCTTTTCATTTTTTTTTCAACCAAAAAACATAATTTTGTATTCTAGACGGCTGAGAAATTCTGTCTAAAAATGGTTTCAAACAAAAATCTTCAAGCGTTATGCTCAGATGTAACTCGAGATGTACTTCTGGAAATATACAAACAACTCAAAAGATTTGAACCACATCCATCACTCTGTACTCATCTTAGATTATGTGATGCTTGTTCAGTCAATATGTATACTATTTAAGTTTTTGCTAATTTAAAGTTTATTTTATTACAGAACAGCATTACCTGAGAGGAAATCACCATTAGCTCGAACAACAGCTGAAGGCATTCCAAACTATTTCCCTGTATTCGCTAAGATTGCACCCATGGCTGATATATTTGAAGCTGATTTGGAAAACTTAATTTGAAAAAAATGAATTTTATTTAATAATGTTCGCTAAATAAATTTTATGAAAAATAATTTAAATTTGAAAATATTTATAGAAAATTCTTGAAATAAAGAAAGAAAGAGAGGGGGAGAGAGAGAGAGAGAAGGGAAGGGGTAATGTATTCAAATAGAAAAAAATCGAATGAAAACGGAGAGAACATATTAAGAATACAGAGAAAAATAGAAAGTAAGACTATAGAAATGACGAGAGTACGAAAGAGATCAAGAGGAAAAGGGAAAACGATTTCAAGGTATGCATAAGAGGTTTCTACATCAATTAGTTAATATGCTGATAGATGTATTTCAATGATTTTGACCCCTATCAACTTATCCGGTTTCCGTCGTGATCCTAAGGTGGGGGGGGGGGGAGATGGTGGTAGAGGAGGAGAAGAATCATGATGATTCGCTTTCATTCATTTTCTCTTCATCTATCTTTTTCTTTCTAACTTTCTCTTTTCTCTCTTTTGAATATATCCTATCTTTCTACTTTCATACATACATATCTCATTCTTATCCTATTCTCAGGTTCTTATATGGCTATTGTTACTTCTACGGCTCATCTGAAATTTTGACAGACATCTACAAAGAACCAGTCGTATAGCTATCCTTCTTCATCTTATTCTTCTTTTTCATTTTCAACGCTTTTATCGTCTTCATGCTGAACTTACGTTGCATCTATGAACATATAGAAACTTGTGGTCAAACTATCAAGCATTCTCGCTATGTTTCACACACTTTTCTCTTTTTTCTTCCATAATAACTAATAAAATTGAATAGATTTTCGATTTTCTTGTCAAACAGTTGATTCATGATTTTGGCTCACATTTCTTGGAGATATGCTTGTTCCTAATCTATTATCCAATCGCTTTCACTTGTATCTATCCACCTAACTGTAGGCTTCACAATTCACAGCTCTTGTTTCATTTTCATATTTTCTGCTCTAGCAAACAATTTCAACATCACTAACTGATTTCCAATATACTACTTGAGGTTTTATAATTTATGAAATGTTTGTTCGATTATTCTGTCTGACAACATTACTAGCTGTCGTATCAGCTAGCTATTCCGAAGATTTCTCTAAGTGGTTAGAAAGCTACTATGGACCTGAGGTTCGAGATCAGATGGAACGGTAACTTTCTCAACTTCGTGAAGCTTAATAATTTCATTTTATTTAAGAAAAGACCTCGGTAGAGGAGGATCTTTTGGAGGAAAGAAGCATAGTTCTGACCGTATTATCAATCAACCTGTCGTGTTCGTTCATGGAGTATCAGATACAGCAGGAGAAAAGATGAGAGAAGCCGCTAATTACTTCAAGTATATTCATCCTTTTCAAATATTTTCTCTCCAAAACACGTTAATATGATTGTTATGTTCAGGACAAAAGGTTATCGAGATAGTGAATTGTACTCGACCACATATTTCAATGGCGCTCAAGGAAATCCTGTAAAGTGGGTTGAATACAGCATGAGATGCGAATACGTTAAACAAGTGAAATAAAAGGATTTTTCTTGTTTTTTTAACGAAACATACTTAAAGGTTCGTGCTTTGATTGTTGCCGTCCGTTTGTACACCGGAAGAGCTGTTGATGTTGTCTCATTTTCTCTTGGAGTTCCAGTTTCCCGTAAAGCAATCTTAGGAGGTAATGAATTTTACTAGTTTTCTTTTTAGAGTTTTTTTTCAAGTTTTAAACATATTATCTTTAAAAACTTTAATTTTTTGGACTTTCTTTTACATTTTATTTGATTATTCAATTAATAAATGCAGGAAGATGTGTTGATACTGGAGAGTATCTTGGAGGACCTTTGACTAAGTTTGTCGACACCTTTGTTGGAACTGCCGGACCAAACCACGGTATCAGCCTTCAGGTCAAAAATACTATATGAAAAGTTTTGTTAAACCAAGTTTTTGTTTTAGGTTGGAGGAGTAGCTATTCCAGGATGTGTATTGAGTATTATTCCAATCTGTAATCAAGTCACTGGACTGTATTCTGGAGTATGTCCACAAGAAAGCGAATATCTTCAGGTTTAATTGATTTTAATAAAAAATTTAAAAATTAATATAAAATTTATTTCAGGATATTAACAGTGTAACTAATTATGAAGGACGTTATGTCTTTTCTGTTTACTCGACAAAAGATCAAATTGTTGGATACAAAGTTTGTGACAAAGTACGTTTACAGCTTGAATTTATTTCGAACTTATGCTTGAGCATCTAACGCTTAGTACTTATTTGCTTTATAGTTGAAGCATAAACACATTAAGAACTATCATGTTATTCTGTTTTTGTTTTCAGATTACAACTCAAATTCCGGGACAAACAGGCGAAAAGGTTTTCACAGAATATAACCATGATCAAACCTTCCATAAAACTCATGATGATCAAATTTCTATGATAAAAGATCATTTAATTATATAATTATTAATAATTTAAAAAAATAATATATATATATTTAATAATTGTAATTAATTTATTATAGTTATTATAATATAAAATAGTTTATACATACATACATATTTTGTTTTTTTGTTTGTGTGTTTTTTGTATTAGAAACTAATAAATTAGTACTCGTATTCATATTCATTATCTTTTGCATTTGGATCATCTTCCATAACAATATCTAAATATTATTTAGAGTTTAGATAAGGTTGGAAGAAAGTTGAAACTTACTTAGACATTTTAAAACTTTAACAAATATTTCTTCGGTAACATCAGCTTTTGATCCACATTCAGTTAAAACATCTAATAAAAGTTTATCTTTTGGAGCTAACAATCCACATCTGCAACAAGATATGAAATTTCAGATGAAATGTCGACTTGTAACTTACCCTAATCGCTCAGTACAGGTATTAACAGAAGGATGGAAACAATCAAATAGACATGTATTAAAGTCTTTTGCTTCAGTTGTTTTATATATAAGAGCAATACCTTAATAATTATATGTATATAGTTAAGAGAAATGATATACATACTCTTATTCTTCATATAACCTGACCAACGATCGTTAATCATATCATAATATGCAGATAAATCTTTGTTTCCAACAGTATTATGTTTGCTATTTGTGCAACTTTAAGAAAATATTTGTATATTTGAGGTTAATTATATAGAATAGAATACCCAAATCCAAGATGCTTTGTAGTACATTTCATGACTCTGGTGAAGACATTATCAAATTCTTTCAAACATTTCATATATTCTTTTGGTACTTTACGAATAGAATCAACCATTTTCTTCTGCAAAATTATAATTTTTGACATAAAAATCGGAAAAGATGCGATATAAGCCTACCTCACAACGACGTTGACATCGAGCAAACTGATGCTTAGCATGCCAATGGGTCACATTCAAACACAGTGTATACTCATCACAATGACATTGCATTTGAGCTGGATAGGTAAAATGGAAAAACATGAACAGTAATGAGGAAATGAGGACATATTTGAGTGTTTGACTCATAATTGAAATAGGAGTAGTAGTTGCTGACCAGCTGGAATAGGTAGACTGATTAGGAGTGAAGTATGGATGGGCACTGGAGGAAAAAGGGGGCTGAACCGGCAAGTCGAGCAAGTAGTGCCGTTGGGCGTCATGAAGAGGCTGGCTGCTGCTGTTTTGACTTCAGATGATTAATGGGAACACGTTCTTCCTTTCATTGTTTATTAGACAATCATGTAAAAAAGAGAATATGATGCTGATCGTCACTAAGACATGCTTGATGATGATGATGGTAATGATGATGTTCCAGCAGTTTTTCAAACTGATACTGTAGCCAATTAGTCGATTCCTCAATTCCATTTTTTTCATCCGATCGAATTAATTTGGTCGAAGTTAGTGAAAAAAACGACAAAAAGACAACAATTAATCTGATTTATTTGTTTTTTTCTTCAATTCTCACATGACCAGCTCCTTGGCTCATACATAATTCCATTTTTTGATGGATTAGTCAGTATGTAGACATCTCTTTCTCTTTTTTTTCTCTCTCTCTTTTTCTTTCATTCTCTCTCTCTCTTTCTTTCTCTCTCTATCTCTATCTCTCTACCTTTCTCCATTCCAAGTTGTTCATTCTTCACATTCTTTTACAAACATTTTTATGACTGATGAAATAATAAGAGTAAGTAAGTCTAACAGTATAATGATCAAGATTTTAACAAGCTGATCAGTCTGATAATTTGTGTGAGAAGACAATACACATATAACATATAGTTAATGTGTGCTGATGCCATTTTCTTATAGCTAAATCTGGTTCTAGATGAATATAGAAACTAGATAGAGACACGAGAATTGACTGATTACAGTTACGCTAGTATTAGGTAGGTAATCGAGAGACAATTTACATTTCATTCGTAATAATACATAATATATTAACAATTATTTCATTATAATATTAAAGAACATATTGGGAGGTTATTTTTTTCAAAACTTAAAAGAACAACTTAGAAATGAGAGTAAAAACTTAAACTATTCAGGCTATTCATACAGGGTAATTGCTTACGAACTCCAATATAAATTAGTTCAAATATAAAAATTTGAAAGAAGAAGAAGATGATGATGATGAAGAAAAGCTTAATCGCCGTTCCAAATGATTATCTGAAAAAACATAAATTTTTATTTTTTCTTTTATGTGTAATGGAAATTTAAAAATATTATCAAAGATCATTTGTTTCTAAAACTAATATTATTATTTTTATAAAAATTATTATTTTCTATAGAAATTGATTATAAATATTTAATAATAAGCTTTATATGTCATTTATCTTTATAAAGACTTATATTACAGAATATCGAGAAACTTTGAATTTACACATATCATTACGTAAAGGGATAGATCAGGTCGAAGCAGGAGGATATAGGACATAAAGACTGAATGAGATAGAAAGATGGATATAGAGAGGTAGAATCATCAACCAGCTGTTTCTCTCTGAGCTTCGCATCACAATCTGCCAATGTCTTGGATTTGTGTGTTGTACAACCTTAAAGCTTCTTCATCTCTATCGCCGGCCTGCTCGTCTCTTAGCTAGCACTGATTTTCGAATTTCGTAGGTTACGCCTCGTTCACCTCCCACCCTTATTTCTTGCTCATTTTCTTTTTTCAATCTTCTAATTTCTAAACGTTTTTGCTAACATATCTCGTATATCGTGTTCGTATATCTGTTCAGCCATGTCATTGTGCACTTCAGCAGTTTGATAGTATAGCTCAATGGATATATATCTTTTGAAAATAATTGTTATATACTATATAATATTATATATTATCATTACATATACATATAGTTAATTCTCTTAGTAATTCTAACTAATAGTAAAACGGTAAGAATAGAATCTATTGTTTGAATTTTATTCGTTATGTTGTTTATATGAAAAAAAAAGTTTAAATGATCCAATTAGTTGCTTTTTTTCTTTTTCTTTTATATACATATACTTATATAATTATAATATATGTATATATCTAATTATATGTTATTGTTTTCATTGTAACCTGTTGTTCCTATTTAATTTTAGATTCACTCCATTACTGAATATGTTTGAAATTCCACACTGTACACCGATTCTTTGAACTCAGTCTTGCGTCGATCATTTGAAAAACAACTACGTACACTTTTACGACAACGACGACGGCGACAACGAGTAGAATCAGAAGGAAAACATGGCCGATTCGAATGCCTGGGACATGATGGAGAATGAGCGAACGACTCGTCGCTCAAAGTCTCCATCACGTACAAGTAGAGTTGATTCTGAGGTTTCCAATCAACAACGAGAACAAAATATGAATCTTCTTTTTATCTCAGATTGTCTTGGGACTCGATGAAGCTGATTTGCAAGCCTTAGGTCTAGGCAAAGTCGAATTAGCGGAAGAAGTTGAACGACACCACCAAGAGCGTGAAAGAAAACGACGAAGCAAGTTAGTAAGCATAGCAATCACATAGCATATAGCATACCAAATTACTGATAATATATTATTATTCAGATCACCTGCACTTGATTCATTACGTAAAGTATCCATGAATGTTCTGCAAAAAATTGGAGCAATTTCAAAGAGAAAAGACACTCCGACTCTGCTGATCCGAACACTAGACATACAGGAACTTCCATTAACAGAATATTGTATAATGTAGAGTTATATTGATTATAATAGATACAGTTGAAAAAAATTATATATTTTTAGACCTAAAGAGTATTTTCAAACACAAAAACCATTCTCATTTCGAGAAATTGGACGAATCAAGAAACATCCAAGTGATGTAAAACCAGAAAAATGGTATATATCTTGATACTTTAATGATAAATTATAATATTTATATGTTTTTAGTAGTTATTTATTCCGTGGACCATCAATAGAGGACGATTTGAAAATGGAATGTCCAACTGAAGTAAATACACACATTATTTCTCTATATCCCTTTCTTCATATATCTTCCTCTCTATTTAACTCTCTCTTTCTCCCTCTCTCTCTCTCTTGTTCTCTTTATCATTCTTCCAAATTTTCCCTGATCATGTAAAATTAAAAATTTAGAAAGAGCGACTACCTGAATATGATCCTTACTGCCCTGTGCATGGGAGTCGTCGTCGCGTTAATCGTCGTGATCGTCTTGTCACAATGCAATCTCTCATGAGTAGTGTTGATCATGATACTACTCTTGATGCTAATGTCTACAGGTTGATCTTTAAATGCTTTTCTAACTAAAGCTTATCATGTTATAGTCAAGAATTTGTAAAGAAAATTATTCGAAAAAGACGAATAGCCCAAGAAACTCCAGCTGAACGTCGTAGAAATATGAAGACAATGCAAAAGATAAAGGTACCATTGAATCACAATTATTACTCTCAATATATAAAACTTTAACTATATCATCTATATTTAGGCTAACTTATGGATTATTTCATTATCATTCCTATTTTTATTCACCGCTTTTAATGGATTACAAAATTTACAAACAACAATCAATGCTGAACTTGGAGCTGATAGTTTAGTGTATATCTCTTAACTATATTATATATTTTCAATATTATATATTATAGAGTGATGTATGTAACATTAGCCATATCTTCACTGTTCATTCCAACATTCATGATTAATCGTTTGGGATGTAAACTTACACTAATTAGTGCTATGTGTGTTTATGTTATTTATATGAGTGTTAATATACGTCCCACGTAAGTTTCTTATTTCTTTTCACATTTTTACTTAAAAAAGTTGATTTTTTGTAAATTTTACACGTGAACATTTCAAATTAAAAACCACGTGAACCTTACGTGAACCATGTTTGCTTTTGAAAATATTGACGAGCAGAGCGGTTGTATGCAAATACTTTTTTCCAATCAAAATGTTCCTATTATACATGGGTCATGCTCAGTTTTTTTCTTATTTCTTTCTCAAATCACGTTTGTTTCAGTTATTTTTCAATGATTCCTGTGTCAGTTCTTTTGGGAGCAGCTGGTTCTTGTCTGTGGGGAGCTGAGTGTGCTTATATCATTGAAATGGGCCTTAAATATGCGAAAATCAACTATGAATCGCCAAACGCTGTAATTTTCCGGTAACATCATATTCTATATGCATTCAATTCATCGATATTGAAATTAAAAAAAAATTATTATAGCAAATTTCTGAATAATTAGTGATTTTACAGGTTTTTCGGATATTTCTCAATGATTGTTCACTTAGGACAAGTAATTGGAAACTTTTTATCATCAAGTATACTTACAGCTGCAATTCGTCAATATGATATTGAAGATGCCGTTGATAAAACGTACGAAAAGCATTTTTTGCTTCTTAAAATAATTTAAAATGTTATTTTTCTTCCAGATGTGGTCATATGTTTCCAATGAATGCGACAGATTTATCGACCAGAGCTACAGAAAACTTGAAACGACCACCTGAAAGAGTTTTAGTAGCTGGTAAGATTACCACAGATATAGATAAAGAGAGAAAAAAGAGTGAAAGAGAGAGAGAGAGAGCGAGAGAGAGAGAGAAAGAGAGAGAGAAAGAATGAAAGAACTTATTATGATTTGCATTTTAGTTTGTTTGGCATATCTTGCCTGTGCTGTAGTAGCTGTTATGATCTTATCTATGTTCTTAAATGCTTTAACAAAAGATGTAATGAACAGGTAAGCTTAACTAGTAATTCAGTGAATTTGAATTAAATTTAGAAACAAAGCTCCTCAATTTAATCCTTTAATTCTACAATTAACTTGGAAAAACTTTAAAAGTATACGGGTAATGCTCTTAGTACCGTTAACTATGTTTAATGGGATTGGAAAAGCATTTTTCGTTGGATTATTCACTAAAGTATGCTATTACAGTGAGATTTTTATCAAATTAATTCAATATAATTTAAGGCATTTGTTGGATGTGGATTAGGTGTAGCTCAAATAGGTTTTGTTGGAACATCTTTTGGAATATCAGATGCTGTATGCTCACTAGTATTCGGACCATTAATCAAACTTTTTGGACGAATGCCATTATTTGTTTTTGGAGCAGTTGTTAATCTATTGATGCTTCTAACGTTAATGGTAATAGATAGATATAGGTCGCTTAAGAAACTTCTTAATGCAACTGAATCTTAGATTTGGCCTGTAAATCCAGCTGATACTGCGATCTTCTACGTTGTAGCATGTGTGTGGGGAATGGCCGACGGAGTTTGGAATACACAAATCAGTGGTATATCTTTGAAGAACAATGAAAAACAGTTTCAACCCAATTATCTAGGATATTGGGTAGCTCTTGTTGGTCGACAATCATTAGATTTTGCATTCACTAAGTATCGCCTGTGGGAGTCATTTGGAATGGCTCTAGGTTTCGTGATGATGAGATTAGTATCTGTTCAAGTGTACCTGTACATCTCAACAGGATTTCTATTATTTGGAATGGCTGGCTATACAATTATAGAGAATTATGATAAACTCATGGTAAACTCATGACATATATGCTGCAATAAGTTTAAAAACAATACAAATTTCAGTCATACATCACACAAATGTTTGGTGTTTGCATTCCAAGTCCAAGAAAACAAGCTGTTATATCGATGGATCAATCACTTTTGAGTCATACTACAGAGTAATATCTGTTTCAAAACTTTTGTTGCAAATGTTTTTTTTTTAAATTAAAATTATACGGGTTTAACTTATATATAATTACATATATAGTTATAATATTATTAATATTATTATATATTTTATAATAAAATTTTTGTATTTTTATTTTGAAACATTGTATAATGCTTCTATAATATTGTCTTAACTAACGATCTCTGTTGAACTAATTTTGACAAAAAAAAATTTCGAGAACGACACATAGATGAACTCAAACTAACAACTCCCAAAATCTCCAAAAATTTGTAAATATATAATTCGATCATGTTCATAGGAAACTTAAATTTCAAAATAAAAGTACTGATTCGCAATACAAATACTTGTATTTGTAGTATTTCTAGTAAGTTCATTGCTGTGAATCATTATCATCTAGTTATCTCTGTTGGCTCAAATTCTCGGATTGGGTGATCTGAATGCTGAAAATATTGGCTTCAACGAGAGGGAGATTGAGCCCTTCTAAGGCAACCGAGTTATCAATGAATTCTGACCGGAAGTTCACGACAACTTCTTTATTTGTCGTGAACTTCCGGTCTGAATTCATTGATAACTCGGTTGCCTTAAAAGGAATCAATCGTCCAAAGACTGCGATGAGTTTGGTTGCTGAGCTGAAGATGAATTTAGGACGATTTTCGGGCTTGGTTAAGATATGTGTTATTTTTTGTAATATGAATATAATGAGTGTTTTATTAGGAAATTACGTTCAAAAAAAAGCTGAAAATTGGAAAAGAGTGCATCGTTCAATGGGAACTTAATTCAAAATTGGATCAAAAAGGTATACTATTCGCTGAGGGAATCGAAATCCTTAAAGAATATATCACTCTTGTTTGAGAAAAGATCAGTCAAATAAGTAATTTATGATTTCTTTTCTTTGAATAATTGTTGAATAATCCAATCTCACCACGATCCCCATCACCATCACCCCTTTCCTCTAACACTTCATCCCCGCTCACATTCTCCGCAAGAATCGAGTTCTCATCCAGCAAGCCCATGTCATCAACGTTCGCCATATCTGATTTAATGATGTGTATATTGTCTTTATTTTATGTATATGAATCGCGAAATTTTCCATTAGACCTTTCGGCCCCCAAGTTGCTTATGAGTGGAGGGTATGAGTGGAGGGTATTTCTGTGTCTCTCATAAAGATTACATGAAAATTTTTGATTTCTAACACATTAACAAGCTTTTCGATTTCATAGTTGGTTAATGGCTTCAGATATTTCACAAATTTTGTCTTTTAATAGTGTATTTTTATCCAAAATTGTTAGCGCACTTTTCGACCATTTCGACCATAGTTTTTCTCTCATTTCGACCTTTTGGTCATTTTTGAAAATTGTTAAAAATGAGACATTTTCGAACAGTTGAGACACAAAATAAATGAAAATAAGCCTTAAAATGGCTTGAAAATACAGAAATTGAGGATGGCGAAAAGGTGCGTTAGAACGGCATTTTACCTATTATTGATGATGTTATTTGAAAACCCAAATCTCCTTTTGTCATCAGAATTTTACTCAAACTTGCTAGATTTTCTCGTGGATCAGCAAGATCTGTAGACCGAATCGTGCTGAATATCTGAATATCGTCACGTCAATTGATTGACACGCTCTGTTTCATCCCATTAGTTTGAGTTCATCTATGTGTCGTTCTCGAAATTTTTTTTTGTCAAAATTAGTTCAACAGAGATCGTTAGTTAAGACAATATTATAGAAGCATTATACAATGTTTCAAAATAAAAATACAAAAATTTTATTATAAAATATATAATAATATTAATAATATTATAACTATATATGTAATTATATATAAGTTAAACCCGTATAATTTTAATTTTAAAAAAAAACATTTGCAACAAAAGTTTTGAAACAGATATTACTCTGTAGTATGACTCAAAAGTGATTGATCCATCGATATAACAGCTTGTTTTCTTGGACTTGGAATGCAAACACCAAACATTTGTGTGATGTATGACTGAAATTTGTATTGTTTTTAAACTTATTGCAGCATATATGTCATGAGTTTACCATGAGTTTATCATAATTCTCTATAATTGTATAGCCAGCCATTCCAAATAATAGAAATCCTGTTGAGATGTACAGGTACACTTGAACAGATACTAATCTCATCATCACGAAACCTAGAGCCATTCCAAATGACTCCCACAGGCGATACTTAGTGAATGCAAAATCTAATGATTGTCGACCAACAAGAGCTACCCAATATCCTAGATAATTGGGTTGAAACTGTTTTTCATTGTTCTTCAAAGATATACCACTGATTTGTGTATTCCAAACTCCGTCGGCCATTCCCCACACACATGCTACAACGTAGAAGATCGCAGTATCAGCTGGATTTACAGGCCAAATCTAAGATTCAGTTGCATTAAGAAGTTTCTTAAGCGACCTATATCTATCTATTACCATTAACGTTAGAAGCATCAATAGATTAACAACTGCTCCAAAAACAAATAATGGCATTCGTCCAAAAAGTTTGATTAATGGTCCGAATACTAGTGAGCATACAGCATCTGATATTCCAAAAGATGTTCCAACAAAACCTATTTGAGCTACACCTAATCCACATCTATCATTATCACCTTTCATCCCATGTTCTTTTCACTCCACCTCGGTGGTATCCTACAGTTTTAGAAGAAGAGATCATTAACTATAAAATCAAATCTTTATTGATATCATTCTCTTATTCTCTCTAAATGTTCATACAGTCTCTTCGCTTTTTCACTCTCTCTCTTTACAATTTTCTTTCTCGCTCTCTCTCTCTTTATCTTTTTTCTCTATTTCTCTCTCTCTGTTCATCTCATTATCTTGTATGTCCCTCCTCTCTTCAACCAACTATATCCAACGAGAAGGTTGAACGACGATGTATAGAAAATCGTTTTATTCATCAAAAGAAATTCATATTGATCATCTTCGATCTCCTTTTTCAAATTTTTCTTTCTTATCTAAATATTCGTTTTTTTCCTATTTATCTTATAAGCTTATGTTCAGTATTATGTAAGCTTTTAGCTTGTCCTCCTCCTTCTATTCTCCTTTCATCCACTGCCAACCCATATCAAAAATCATTTTGAATAGATGAAATTAGAGTTCTTCAACCTTTTAATATATGTTTATTTAATTTTCAATGATTATTTCTAATTATTTTAATAGTTCAACTATAAATTAATTATTTTTTCAAAAAATAAATCCAGTTTGACCTGTTTTATGCCAAAGATTAGCCTACTTGAAATGGCTACAACAGCTGTCATCAAACTTCATAAAGCTTGAATAATCTTTTCATTCTCATTTTAATTATGTTTTTTCAAAGAAATTTTATTATTTTTCAGATTATTATGATTATAATTACTTTTATTTGTCTTCTCATTCCTTCTGTATATTCACAATTCACTTCACAAACCTATCCTGATCCACGTCTGGACCCATTATCCTGTCGACTTGCTCTTCCATCACCAGTATGTGATCCATCAGCTGTTATAACTGATGAAGAAAGAGGAAACCTTGTTAATAAGGTTAATCAGGTACTGGCATTGTCCAAAACCTTGTGGTTTCATAGATTTTTGCTTCCAGCTTCAAGCTGTAACTCGTGGTATTCGTAACACTTCTCCAGCCTGTGTTCTACAACCAGAAAAGAATATGGAAGTGAGTATGATGTGAATATATAGACTGGATTATTCAGAATATGACAGATTGACAACACATTCATCCACACAATTACAGATAATCATAGCCATTGTGGACAAGATTGGTAATATTCCTGGAGCTCCAGTTGATATTGAAAAGTTTGCAAACAACCTCAAACGTCGTTACCAGAATTTCCAGGTTAATTTTAAGAAAATCAAATTGCTTTTCTTAACATTCGAATCATTTAATGATTTTTCCAAATGTAGTGTAGTGATAGAAAGTGACACAAGATTGACCTATTTCAAACTTTCACTCGAAAACTAGCACTTCACTCAAAACAGGTTCTTCCAACTTGCATATCAATAGTCAATTTTTTTTGTTACTACTGCCCTGAGGGAGTATAACATACCAGAAAATGAAATATATTTTAAATATTTTTATTATAATTAAATTGAAAAAAATTTGTAATCGTCAAAAATACTCGAATGATTTTCATTAATTGTAGGATGTCTCCGTATGTGATACTACCATCTTGATTGTCAACTCCAGACAGGATCGCCAGGTTAGCCTTCCTTTCATCTTATGTTTTTAAATAAAAAAAAAGATCAAACACTTGAAAGAAATATCGAGACGTGTAAGAAATAGATTCACCTTTCGTCATTTCATAACCAATTAACCTTCGATCTTAGATTACAGAGAAATTAAAGAATTTATTTAAAGGTTTTCACAGTTGCTGGACGAGATGCTCGAATTGCTAAAGAAACTTTGAAAAACGCTTTTGAAAGAAATATCGGTAATATCTTCTTCTTCTTTTTCTTCTTCTACTTCTATTTCTCTTTATTACATATAATTAACATTTTTTTATTTCTTTTAGTTCATTTCAAAACGGGTCGTTATGCTCTTGGATTAGAAGGTATGATTGAAGTCATTGTTGCTGCTTATACTAGTGCTCATATTGTTCAAATCCCTTCCCATGAAACATTCCAACCAGCCCCTGAATCTGGGTATTAGCTCATTCATCTGTTTTTCCTTATTTATGTGATAATTCGTTTCAGATTTGGACCAATTACATCTGAGCCACAGCCATTCAGAGCTGCCGGTATTCCTAACAGTGTTCAGCCCGCTAAGAAAGACTTTGACATATCTGAACCAGTAGATGAGAAGGACCAGGTATTGAATTTCAAATTTTGATTGAAAAAAAACTTTTTTCACTATAGGTTTGGGTCAATATTATGCAGCAAGCAATCGCTAGATGTGGTCAAGATACTAACAACATTGCCACTCATGTCCGAGCTGTCGTTGAAGGTATTTGAAACTTTTTTTTCGATCACCGAGAAGATCAAAAATCTCTTTTTTTCTTAATTTTCAGAAGCAATGAGTATCTCATTGAAACTTATTTCTGATTCACGATACAATTCAATTGAAGAAGAAGTGGAAAGTAATAAAGATGTTCTTGGTATCCGTGACAGGTTAGAACTTATTTTTAAACTTTTCAACCTTTTTTCATAAACCTGTAAAACTTATTTTTTCAGAGCTTGGGAAACAGCTAAATCTGAATTCATCTTACCACTCTATAACAGATACAAGAATTCAATCTTGAATAATGCTAATCAACAATGTCCAGCATCTACCTCATCACCATTTCAAAAGAAAAGAAAGCATAAGCTTATCTGATTAAGAAATAAGGAAAAAATGCCAAAATATGATCGTCTTACGGGTAGAATAAGTTACCGAAATTTAATAAAAAAAATAAACAAAAACAATTAGAAATATGAATAGATATATATCATCCTTCATATTCATCTAATTATTATTTTTCTAATCTTTTTATGTATTTTTAAGTAATAATTTATTATATTTATTAGTTTATTTATTATTTTATATTTTTATTTTCAATTTTTTTTCCAACAAAAAAAAATTCTAACAACTTTTTTTTGTTTATTTGAACAGTTTACCTAATTTCGAAGGATGTGTTAACGTAGATGTTATACAATAGCTTAGAAAAGTTGACTGTTCGTATAGTCAGAGGCTCGAAAAAGATGATTCAATAGCTCAGAAAAAAAGTTCGACATTTTCCCCCTCATTGACTTCTTTTTATTAAAATTTTGATTTTGAGAGGAAGTGAGAGACATTTGTTTGAAGTGGCAGTAGCCGACGAACACCGAACGGTAACCTCCGCTTTTGATGATCCTGAAGTACATAGCTCCCATATGTCCGAACATCATGCTATATGGAAATGTTGAAATATAGTTGAAAGATGTTGCTGAAAAACTTTAAAACTTTGTTTCAGCTCATCTTTGAAGAAATGCTTTTTTCCCAACAAAAAACCAACTTGCAAAGAATATTCGAACACGTATATAATCTCTTTGAAGCATAGCGACAATTTTTTCGTAACATGATGAGCAAATAGATGTGCTGCTACTACGTGTGTCTCGATGTCCTTTTTCGTTTATCAAAAGTGCAAAGCTTAAATAGAAACTGACTATTCGTGTTTTTAAAAAAACAACGAGAAGAGGATGAAGTTTTCACACAGAATTATAACATTTCTAGGTGAGAAATATATGAGTACAAAGTATACGAAGTGACAAACTTTATAAAGCCTTACGACACTGCTTATACATTATAATTTCTCTGATAGTTGACCATATTTGAGACAAAACTCTGGAAATATAAAGCAAGCAAGAAAGAGAGAGAGAGAGAGAGAGAGAGAGAGAGAGAGAAAGAGAGAGGTGTAAAGAGACAGAAGGAGAGAGAGAGAAAGAGAGAAAGAAAGAAACCAAAGATGACTTGAAGCTTAATGTTGAATGAAAGCTTGTTATGGTCATACGATTACCATACGATTTACTCACCTTCTTATAAGTCTATGTTGGCATAAAGGAGAGAGTCGAAACGTACAACAGAGTATCTTCATCAATCTTCAAGAGCTATCATCTCTTCTGAGCTTCTGAGGTAGTTAGGGAAAGGCAATCAGGTGAAGAAGGCGATAATGATGACGACGAAGAAGAGGATGATGTGTCTGGCGAGCAGAGATGATGTTAGAAGACGTTGACAGTTTCCGCAAACGGCAATTATCAAAGTCAGAAGAAGAGCTGATTGTTGACTTTCAAACTGTTTATTGACACATCTTTCACTAAACTTTGCACCTAGTTAGCAGCGAAATAGTATTCAATTAGATAAATATACTACAATTCTATTATTAAATAACCAAATTAATTATAATTTTATGAAAGAATAGTTAGTATTTCAAAGAAATAAACAACAAAAACATCTATTTATTTGAGTGTAATCGTTTTTCACTGCAAATATTGGTGCTCAATTTCACACCCATTTGACTAAAACAATCCATTGTTTTATGGTTCGCAAAAAAACTTCCTTATACGATTATTCCCAAAGCTTTCACGTGTCAATTGGGGTCAACGTGATCTTCTCAACTTTTTGCCACCCGGTTTATCGTCGTTGTTCGTTTTTATCCAACAGCCGACGTTCGAAAACAGCGATTCTCCTCACCTTTTGCTTACTTTTCACTCGCCAACTTGGAAAAAAATTAAGCTAAAGCATTTGCTGTAGCATCTGACTTCAGCAGATTGTGCAAATTTGAATCGATCTCATTTTTTTTTATTAATTTTCAGTTATAACACAATAGTCTTTCTCACTGCACTGTGAGTGCGAAAGTAAAGAAATCTAATTGTAAAGAGAAAAAACAGCTGAGCGATTCATTTGTATTCAGAATGTCTGAATAGTGAAGAATCACATGTCTAAACTATTCGCCAACAAAATTTGAGATTCAAAGCAACAACATACAACAGAAAATGCTGCATTTACTAAGTTTATAGTTCAAACCAGACAGATACAAAGATCAAAACTACTTCTTTTTGCACAATAATAGGGTGCTAGTTGACCTCAAACTCTCCCTTCCCTCACTCCTTACCATTTCGTTGTTAGATTTCGTTTGTCATTTCAATATCATTTTCCCAAAATTTACGGAATGATTTTTGAAAGAGACAGAATACCAGGCCGACGGACGAGCGAAGTCAAATCTGTTCATCGAGAGTAAATAATCTCAATTTGAAGCATATTCTTCAGAATCTCTATATGATGAAGCTACTGCTATATAAGAAATACATTTTCAAGAATATTATACAAAATATGTGATAATCTACTTTTAACCTTTATACTTTATGCTCTCTGTCCAAATATTTTTATGCACTCAACTTTGCAACTTTCGTTGAATTTGTTTACTTTGGTTCCGAAAGTTTGTTCACAATAAGCGTACACGCACGATGAACCAATGTAACTGAGAGAACAGGGAATGTTATGTCTGCAGACAGACAGGTAAGCAAAGAAAATATAACAAGATATCGAAAATATTATAGAAATCTAAGAGTAGTCATACATACAGAGATAGTTTTACCGACTGAACTGACTGAACCATATAAGGCATTCACAAAGTTTGAACGCAATTTTTCTTGCACCGGAACTGAACAGCCATTTGGCGGACGAACATTTCGCGGGTTAAAATGAATTCAAATGGATATTTATAGAATAAAGAGATATAATAATAATAATAATAATTTTTTTATTGTGATTTTTGTGTACATAAAGAGGGAAAGAAAGAGAGAAAAGGGAGTGAAACTTTAGTTTTTATGCCAAAAAGCTCTCAATGAAGACATCTTCAGATGCATTATGGGAATGTACGATTATTATATTTTCAATAGTAAGAGAGGAATTGTTCTTTGGGGATGGAGTTCACTTAGAGGGACCATATGTTAAAGTAATGAGAGAGAGAAAGAGAGAGAAAGATAGAGAGAGAGAGAGGGAGAGATTGAAAGAGACTGAAAAGGATGTAGAATTGGACATGGGTGGAAGAAGAGGTAAAAATGAAGATTGATGGTGAATCGGGATGAATTATCTATGAATAATACCTAAACAAGTAAAAAGATTAAAAATGAGCTATTGACATTACTTTTTTTTTGTATTTTTATTGCTTTTTGACTTAAAAGAAACACCTCGTGTTGTGCAAATTAATTGAGAAAATGATCTGTAAATATCTGTGAAGAACGTCAAATCTGTTTTGTATTCTCAAATAAAATATTTTTTGAAGTTTATAGTTCATTTTATATTTTTTTTGTATTTATAATATTTGTATTTTATATATTTTATTATATAAAATATAATAATAATAATTGTTTTTTTTTTTTTTGAAATCGTCGTTCACGTTATTTTGGCGCCTTTCTACGTGAACCTCATTTAATTCATTTTGATGTTGTTGTACCGGTCGTTTCCGCTGTTTTGTAAAACAAATTTTAGAAGAAAAATAAAAAGAATAGAATCATCTTAAACGATCACATATAATCCAGGTATTGTTTTCTTTTTTGTGAATTTTGTTAAAATCCGTTTGAGGTTTTAAGCACCTTATTTGGGGAAAAAGAAAGGAAAGAAAAAAAAACCCTCATGCTACCGTATTCTTCACATATACGAAAGTGAGAATTGCTCTAAACTATTATTAATTATATAGTTATATAGTTATATATCTAACTATTTATATATATAAGTTATGACAAAGTTTCGTTTTAGATGATGGAAATGATTTGTGTACTTGTTATGTATTCAGTTTCTGGTACTTCCAAACAAAGAAAAAGACAAAACTGACCATTGGTGGCAATGCTCACGTTGGAAGATGTTTCTTTCATTCTTGCCTCTCTCTCTCTCTTTCTCTTTTGCTCTTTTTCTCACTCTCTCTTTCTTCTCACCTTCCTGTCATATCTCTCGTATTTTCTTTTTCTACACTACAATCTGTGTCTCTCATCTTTTACATGATCTTTACTTACTCCTTCCATATTGCTCAACCCCGAGCAAAGAGAGAAAGAGATAGAAGGTCTTGAGGTTTTTGCGTCAACTATGGTGGGCTGGACGATGAGAAGGTGGAGACTATATAAGGAGACGAATCGTTATCGTCTACCGACGAGACCAATTGACACCCTCCTGTTACTCCCCCTTTTCCCTCCCTCATTACCTTCACAGTCCCCCATCCGATTCACACCGTCTGATTAATTCTAAGCCTAAAGCTGATAATATTTGTTGGAAATATTTATTCAATTTCAAAGAATTGAATTAGTTTCAAACCTCTTCATCAGATCTTCCATATATTGAACTCTCATTCTCTCAATTTATCTCACCCACGCACAACATATACACAATATATATTATATAAACTAAAGGATTGTGAAAATGCGATTGACGAGCAATTTCTTACTTGGATTTCTACTTGTTCTTCCAGGTTAGTTAATTACTTCTCTTCAAACTTTTATCATTTATCATATATTTTCTGTATATAAACAGTATGTATTGTCTCAAATACTTCATTTACTATACGAAAAGCAGAAAAGCACACTATGTTTCTCAAACTGTTGCATCTATTTGAGAATTAAATGCTTTAACAGCTATTTCCTTTCATAAACTTATAAATTTTCAGTTTTTTCTACCCCAGCAACAACAGAACAATTACGACAATGGATTTTGGCTAGTAGAAAGAGCTTACCCGACGACAACTCTATTGGAGAAGGTGATATAGCTGGAACTATTTTAAGGTAATATCCTTTTGATATATGACGATCTTGTGGATATTTGAACGTTTTTCTCAGATTATTCGGTTTCGGAAATGAAAAGCCAGCGGCAACTCTTGCTCCAGCTGGAATAAAAGCCAGACCAACGACAACAACGAGCTCGACTACAACAACGACCACCCATGCTCCAACGACTACAACTCGTCGCCAAGACGGTCAGTTCAACATTTTTTGCTAAAAAATGCTGTATGCGCGAGAAGGTTAAGAAAAGTTGTTAATATGAGCTTAGCTTTTCGCCCATTTTACTTATATCACGATCATATCGTGAAAGTGACATCTGAAATGTGGGCACGTACCTTCGTTATATCCACAATCTCACGCGGTAAGCGCTAATTCGTTGTGAAAACAAGAAAAAACCCAAAATTCTCATTTGTACCGTATTCGTTCTCTCAGCTTCTTCTTCGTCTTATATGGGTTTTTACCGTTTTCATCTGTTTTTTCTCTCATTTGTCTAATGATTGCGAGGAAGACGACGAAGAAACGTTTAATCCCATTAAAATCTCTCGGAAAGCGATAAAGAAAGTCGACAGAACGGCCAGCAAAATCGGAAACACGCCTCGAGCGATAGTCAGTAGGGCGATAGAAGCTTCACGGACTATTTACATTAGCTTTTTCAATGTTAAAGGTCAGCTTATGTGAGATACGAGTGAGAGAATATTGTCGAAACGGCCTTAACGTCATACCAACGTCGTTCCCTTGCTAACAGCTTGCGTGAGGATTCGGGAAGGAAGATGATGAGAAGATCATGATGATGATGCGAAAGAATAAATGTGATGAAGACATTTCAATTTGTTTGTTCTAAAGAAGAAAGATTTCGATAAAAAATGAGAAAAAGCTGTCGGAAGGAAGCTTGTCTACTGCGAAAGATATTGCTATGAATTGGAGGCAAATAGTTTGTTGTCCACGCTCATTAATCTTTCCTTCTTCTTATTTTTTTTTCTTTCATCTGTCTCTTGCCTATCAGCAAACTTTGACACTGGTCAATCACTGTATATTTACAGCTTTTTCTGTTATTTTTGGTTTTGTACTCGTAGATTTTCAAAGAAAATGAAATGATATAGCAAGAGAAGAAATGGGGTGCGATGATGGTCAAGACAATTGACTTTTCTGATGAAAATCTTATGAACTCTTTAGATTAATCAAAGCTTAAGCTTTCACAAACTCGAGGCAGAGCACGTGCAAATGGAGATTCTATCTGAAACTCTTTTGTTCTCACCTCTCTAGTCTCTCTCTCTCTTTAGCTCATCCTCTGTCTACATTTCACTCTCATATCTACATGGCTTTAAGTTATTGTATGCCCACGTTTATGCAGATATCTCAATGATTCTATTTGATTCTTCTATATGTATCGTATTACGTCAATACTTCAGCTATTCGCTATTACCTAAGCATCTTGCTGTAGGGTTGAAAAAAGGTTTAAGTATTACAACTTGGCAAGACGATGTTGATGTTTAGGGACAAAATTGGGTGGGAGAGGTGTTTGTCATCTAAATACAAACATACATATGTATATATGTATATACACTTCCTATATGACGTCATTTGTTGGTAAGGAAAAGCTATTGATCATTGACTTTAAGCTTAAACGACAACTTAGGTTTAAAGAGAATAAGGAAGAAGATGACTTAAACGGTACAATACGCTCAAATAAGCTGTTCATAAGTTTGTACACTAACGCTTTACAGTAAGACGTTCATTAGAAAAATATTTCTATGAAATTCTTATTATTGAACCTTTAATGGCTTCAAGAGTGACAGTCTGAAGATGTTAGCTTTTTCTCATCTTCTTCACACGTCATCATCTTACATCAGAATTATCTCTCAGGTGACCGCTATGCAAATTTGCTTATCGTCAACTCATATCTTCTGCTCATCTTCTTTTTCCTCTTCATCTACTTGAGTAAGAAGTGTTCATTCTGATTGATAACGCAAAGTAACTGTCACCTACATGCTAGAAAACTTCGCACCTTCCTTCACAGCTCTCAGAACATTAGACAATCGTCGTTGTCTGTGTTCACAACCACACCCATCGTCGATCTTTACTCTCAACAGTTCCTATTTTTCTCTTTCACTACTCTCTTTAGGCGATATGATTCTCTCTCTCTCTCTCTCTCTCTCTCTCTCTCTCTCTCTCTCTCTCTCTCTCTCTCTCTCTCTCTCTCTCTCTCTCTGTTTTTGAAACCTCATCTCTCACCTATATATGCTCACCGTTTTATTTTCTTCATAGTAATTGCACAATGCGACATGTATTTTGCTCAATCTATAGAAGAAACTTATACGCAAAAGGTCAATGGATTTATCTATTTTCTTTCACAAAATTGTTTTTTGATTGTCAATCGCTAGAAAACGTTCCTCTCTTCTCCAAGAAAAAATCAATTGAACACATCCACCCAGTTCAATAATTGTAGGTTTTTCTGAGAAAGAAAAAGAGAAAAAGTGAGAAAAGAAATATGAGATACAAGTGTTCACGCAACACAATCACGTCTCAATTCCTTCAGTCAATATACATATGATCCTTTTTAAGTTATTTGAAATAAAAAGAAAATATTGGTCAACTCGTTGTGAATGCATTGAGTCTGTAAGCAAAAATTCAAGAATATCTTATATAAGCTTGCTATAATAGGCTGTAACAGCTTAGATAGCATGTTGATTGTTTCTGTTTTTTGTCGTCCTATGCTTACTCGAATCGTGGGTATCTATCCATCTACTTTTGTGTGTGTGTGTGTGTGTTTGAAACGGAATCTTGATGAATCTATCTAGGCTTTGTGAATGTATAGTAGTTTCAATTCTATGAATTGCACACAGTCAAGTGGTCAAGATAGTTGAAAGCTACATTCACCTATTGAGTTTGAAAAGGTAAAGCTTTTTCTTTCTCGACAGCAACATCTTCATCATATGATTTAAGACATGTGAATGACAAAAAAAAAGACGAAAAAACAAACGAAAGGTCATATTCCGAAAGGATAAACGTTCACTAATATTTGAAAATTATATAGAAAAAAGGCTTAGCGGTATGTATATATCGATCTCACGCTTCTCGATCTCTTTAAACACAGTACTATAGCTAGCCATTTGTAGTTGTATTGTAAAAATAAAAGGACGATAAATCTCTGTGAAAATGAAAAAAGTTCAAATTGAATGTACAAGAGAGATACAGGAGAGTTTGACAATAAAACAGAAAAAAATGAAGATATATCTTATGGATGAACGATGAAGAGAGAGAGAGAGAGAGAGAGAGAGAGAGAGAGAGAGAGAGAGAAAGTGAGAGAGAAGGTTACAAACGGTATGAAATCTATTCAAACAAATCTGAAATATGATAAGCTTAAATCATTGAACATGGTCTTAAGAGGGTACGTGAAAGTACATGTCCTATGTATACATATCCATGATCACGATCTATATATATAATTCTTTCTATATACGATACATATATATATAAAGAATTTTAGATAAATATAAATAGAAAAAAAAAAGATTTTTGAAAGAAATTAAAAGATTGCTGTGAGACTATGCTTCAACGCTGAAACTAACCTTCATGTCCGTGAGACTATTTCAGTCTTAAAGATTTTTTTCTATACAAATGAGAACAAAAATTTGATTTCTCATATTCTTCATTTCAGTATGTCCATTTGGAGCTGAACCTCTTCTTCTGTCTTCGGACTATGCTTACTGTAGACCATCAAGCATTGGAGATTGTCCAGTAGGATATCTCTGTGACCAATCGTTTGTATTGGGACGATCCATCTGTTGCCGTGACAACATGAACCGTGGAATGCCAAATCGTCCTCAAAGTATGAATATCTGACATTCAAACGTGAATAATGAAAGAAGTTTCAGTTCGTGCTTCATCTGCCAGACCACCATTTAACTGGAATACTGTCACTCCTACTCAAGCCCCAGTAAAATGGAATTCTCTTTCCGGCAGCACCAAAAAAGCTCCATGGTACATCAAGGACCGGTAATCATTTTAAACAGTTTAACTTTTTAATTATCTCTCATTCTTCAGCACAACATGGCAAACTATCGCTAATCGAGAAATCGCTGTCACGACCACCACCGAGCCAACGACCACAACAACCACTGAAGCCCCTACTACCACGACCCGTGCTACAACAACTACAACAACCACTACCACGTATGTTTTAAATTTAATTTTAATTTTAATAAAACTGATTGTTTTATTTTTTTCAGAACAACAACCCCACGCACCACTCCTGAGCCAAGTACCACCAAACCAAATGCTTGGGCTCGTCTCTGGACATCAACCAGTGCTCCTAAGAATTCTGTTAATGTTAGCATTCTCCAAGCTGGTAGCATTAGACAACTTAAGGTAAGTAACTCAACAAACATTTGATTAGATTGATTCATAATTTGATTTTACAGGATGCTCAATTGGAAGCTGTTGGAGCTATCACCCTTATTAATGACAATGGATACATCGTTTTGGTAGATACTGGATCATCAAGTGACACTGAACGTCTTCTTCATAGTACGTTTTAAAGAAATTTTCTTGTTTCTTCAATTCAATTCTCAAAAAATCATTAATTTCCTGTGCCCTTGTCAAAGAAAATTATTTTCTTTTGGCATTTTGTTTTTTGCAACAAAAAAAAACGTATTTCGAATGATTTTTGAAGCATCACCTCTGCTATGCGGATGTCGATTTAGATTTGGTCTATTCAACTCTCCGTGCTGATAGTTTATTTTTCGGTTCCAAAGTTTTTTCCGCTTAAAAAGCCGAAAAGAACAATTTTTAAAATGCCCATAAGCTGTTGCCTAATTAGGCTTTAAGTTGTTTTTGGTAAGCATTCATAATTAGGCGCAATAGCTTCCTCTTCCATCAGTGGCATTTTCTAATATTTTAACTTAATTTTGGATCGAAAAAACATCTTCTTTTTTTTTGATGTTTGTTAGTTTAACATTAGAATTTTAAGCATCTGATGTTGTTCAACAATATTCAATTTTAATGTAAAACAAATTCAAAAAAGTAGAAATGAAAGTAGCTCTGAAACAAGACAAGGAAGAAGCTTCAACATAGCAAAATCTCCAACAGCCTCATAAGCATTGGACACGGACTCAACAGATAGTTTGGCAAATCAGAAACTCACGCTACTACTTGTGCTTCATCTTTGATCTGAAGGCAAAAAAAAAGTTTTCTGTGCACTTTGAAAAGGAAAAACCAAAACGAATGTCGGATGATTACGAGTGAGGTACTCGACTTTCTCGATGATGTCTTTGAAGGAACATTTCAATATTCTTTTCGCATCTTTCCTAAGCTGCCATATTCAATCTACTTAGTTAGGTAACTAAATAAGATTTGAAAGTCCGCCATGCACATCCGGTTGACGTGCCGAATATGTAGTTGACGAGTAGGAAAAACTTTGAAATATTCAACAACGTTCATAATCTTCAAACATCTTGTAATACTTCATCTTCCATATACAACATCTTCTTCTACTTCTTTTTCTTCTTCGCCAATTCACTATATCTTGTTCTCGTCGTTGTCGTCTGCTCCAACCTACTTCTCTCTTCGTTTCTTTTTCTTTCATCATCTTCTTCTCTTTTCTAGTTGTGGTCTCAGACTCTCTAAACTCTTCAAAGCAATAGCTGTTCTTCACAACTTTATGTGTGCATGAAGAAGAGTAAGAGAAGTTGTCGCCTTCATCTCATCATCATCTGTAGTCAAACTTTACTTCATCCAGCAGTCTAGTGTATTCTGTTCTTGACGACCCATCCATTCACTTCATAATCATTTTCCTTATCAATATAATCCCTATTCAAAACTTAACCAGCTTGAAACTTGAGCTTGAATTCAAGGCTTTCTATAAGGCCATCTCCATAAATATTTTGTGAGTTCATGAGAATGAGAATGGATGTAGCAGATCTCGACCTAAACCCTACAGTATACTGTGTAGGTAAACGATATCGAACAATCGGTTCCGTTATTGGCTTATTCGATACAGCATTTCTCACAATTGCTTTTCTGAAAACAATTCAATTACTACATGAATATGGGTATATCCTAACTATACTATACATCATAAAACATATACTTTCATTGACAGATTCAATTTGTTTGCCACCTCATCTGTTAGCTGTGTTGGAGCACTCTATGTACTTCATATGTTTTGTATTGTAGCTTCCTTGTATGGCTTTGCACGCGAAAAATCTGTATTCATCGTGCCAAAGATTGTTCTCAAAGTCACCACTGTTGTTCTATGTATAGCCATAACGGTGTTCTTGGTTTATTTCATCATAACAGCATCAGAAAACATTGGAAATGTGATAGCTAAAGGATTTAACATTGACTTTTATGATCATAAAGCTACAATTAACATGGGAGCTTTAGTACTAGCTGCTATCGCAGCAGCTCTATCTATTGCTCAGATATGGCTTCTCATACTACTTTGGTATTGCTTCAATGATGTTCGTAACAACGAAATCAGACAAATGCTTAATGCTGCTTTCAAAGATGACAAAACTCAAAACGTCTATACAACGTTCATGTGATGTCTACCAAAATATCTTCATGCTACCAGCTTAATTCTTAGAAATCAAAGTAAAAATAAATTAGAAAATAGATTAATTCCAACTCATTTCAACAATTTTATTAAGTATTTCTGTTTTAGGTTTATCTAAAGAATCTGTAACTTTGGATCAAATCAATTCTGTTGTCATCACTCACGGTCACCCAGGTTTCATGGGTAACATGAACTTCTTTGCTCAAAAGCCAATCTTATTCCATTCTTTGGAATACATAGGACGTCATGTTACACCAACTGAGCTCAGAGAAGTATGTTATCTTTCAAAAACTTTTTAATAATTGAATTAATGTTCTAGAGACCATACCGCAAGCTATCACAAAACATTGAAGTTTGGAAGACTCCTGGACACAGCCAACATGATCTCACTGTTCTCATTCATAATGTAGCTGGATATGGTACCATGGCTGTAGCCGGAGATTTGATTCCAAGCGAGTCAATGATTAGCGACAAGGTTTGTATTTAAAATGTTGATCTTTCGTCTCATTTCTGTATTCCTTTCAGAAGGACATTATGGCTGAAGATGGAGTTTGGGATGCAGCTATTAAGCGACAGAATGCCAATCTCATTATCTGTATGTCTGATTGGGTTGTTCCTGGCCATGGACAACCTTTCAGAGTTCTCCCACACTACAGGTAATATCTTGCCACTTTAATTGAAAAAAAGCAAACTAATTTCATTCATGATTAGCTTTAAAATATTTTCTTTTATCTTACTTGTTTCTAATAAACCTGCTTCATTTCAGGCAAAAAGCCGGTTGTACACGTCTTCTAGCCCAACGACACATGCTCACCCAAGCCTTTTAAAGAAAATAATTTTCAAATTAAAATACATAAAAAACAGAAAAAAGTTTAAATAGTTCTATAGATCAGCACTGAAAAAAGTGTTTATATGATATGAATACGCAATTTTTTATCCAACAATCTACATCATTATCATTTTCAACATCATCATCATCATCATCATAATTATCATTTATCGTTATCATTTGCATTGGATTTTGATTTCCATTGAATAAGCTGTTAGGCTTGTATTAGTATGTACTATGTACTCCAATATATCTCTAAATTACGAAGAAAAATAAGCAAACAATAAGTATTTTGATGTTTTTTAGTAAAAAAAACTCATTCTGTAATGTTGGATCATGTAATGACATCCTGCTCACGTTAGTCAGTCAATGTTGACCACAAGTGATTTTTTTTGTAAAAAAAAAAAAGAAGAAGAAAAAAAATAATTTTGAACTTTAATTCATATTTGTTTTGTATTATAAATATAATAAATAAAAGAATTTTGATATTTAATACTTTTTATATGAACAAGAAAAAAAAGAAAAAATATTGAATACAAAGATATAGAATGCTGAACGAAAAGACAGACAGACAGACAACTCACATCATTTTCTCTTAACTATTGCATTCAATAAATTCAATAAAATATTCAATTTTATACAAAAATAGTATAAATTCTATGTAGTGAATAAGAAATAACTATTTGCTTGTTTCTTTATTTTTATTTGGAGGGAAAAATACTTTTTTTTTCCGTTCATCTATAGCTTAGAGAAAGGTGGTAAAGGGCTTTTACTCATTGATGCCATTGCACTCTTCAGAATATCATCAGTAAGTAGTTGAGATGAATTCCATGTGGCCTAGAAGGAAAATCACTTTCATGTATAGTCAAATCGAAAAGTTTTCAAATAATTTACCACAAAATTCAAACTTTCATCAATGCTGTGATCTCGGGCGTAATTTAGAACAATCTGAAACAATGGATGTTATAACTCAACCGTTTCACGCGTCTACTCATTCGCTAAATGATGGTCACGTGAACAATTCACGTGAACTGATCACATAAGTAAAGTGCAATCATGCAAAAAAAGCAAATTATCAGACAATTACTGCGAATAATCTTGAAATTAATGTTTAAACCTTTGTTCCCTGCGTAGCTACTGGGCTCTTTGTGCATATCAGCTCAGCTGTTTTTAGCGCCTCCGCATATAAAATCTCTTTTGTAGGCAAGACTCTGGACACATAACCTAAGCAGCCAGATTGAATTCATTTCTTTTTCAAATTTTTGCATCACCTTGTTGAGCTGCTTCTTCTGCATTGAACAAACGTCCAGTAATGCAAATCTGAAAACAATCACCACATTTCTTGTTCAATTTCTAAGCTCGTAGTACCTCCTTGATCCAGCTGCCATTGCCGCAAATTTTTGGCAAACGATTCAAAGTGCCTACATCAGCAGCCATACCAATATCAACTTCCTGAAAACTTGTTACTCAGCTTATATTATGTATATCTACTATTTATTTTCTTCCATTTTATCATAAACTCCTTCAACTATTTTATTTTAAAAGTAACGTCTACTTCAAAACATTTGCTCACTTTTACGGCAAAAACTGCATCATTGCTACAGTATCTAATATCACAAGCTGATGTCATATCAATACCAGCACCATAACAAACTCCATGAATAGCTGCTATGACCGGCTTGGAGCACTGCAACAAAAATATTTTTTTTATTCCATCACATCAAGATAAAACGATATAAATATATCTAAACAGACTTTTTCAATATTCGTAAAAGCTGACTGCATTTCCAGTATTTTTTTGCGAAGCTCTCGTCCTTTACGAGCAACATCCTGGCCTTCCTCATATTGAGTCAAAAAGCCCAAATCCCCTGTATGCATGTGTTGTTTCTTATTTTCACTAATATTACTTAATAACCTTTTAAATCTAATCCAGAGGAAAAAGCACGTCCTTCTCCACTTAAGATAACAGCTCGACAATCAACATCATCATCCAATTTTTTGAAAACATCGCCAATTTCACTATAAGATTATGCTATCTATTAACTATTTTTTTTTCTAAAAATGAAATTAAAAAATCCTTTGTATTCGAACATGTTTAAGAGTTTTATGACGAAAGTTGAGAGTTCATAAAAGGATACTCTTGAAATTTTAAAAATAAATGTTATGAGTCGAAGATTCTTTTTACATTTTTTCCAAAATTGCTTCTTCATGCATAAAAACAAATAACCTTTATGTTGAATTAACAATTTTCTTGTTCAAACAACATCTTTGAAAAATTTTTACAAATTCTTTTCTCTTAGTAAAATCTTCAAAAAAATATAAAAAATTATATAAAAATCAACAAATTAATTTAATATTTCCTAGCGTTACTTAAGACATTACATCATTATTATCACCATTAACTCTACTATTTCAAAACTTTTTTATTAAAAAGCTCTCTATTTTATCAAAAAAAAACGAAAATAAATAGAAAAATCACTTACAGCCAGATTTTATCGTTCAAAGCATTTAGTTGTTTTGGACGATTCAGTGCCACATTAACAACATAGTTGTTAAGCGATTCCACTTTCAAAAATTGATATTCGTACTTCATATCTGATTTTCTTAAAATAATTATTGAAACATACAAAATATAAATGTGTAAATAGAAAGTTCATAAATTATAGTATAAAGAGAGAAATGAGATGATTTTGAATGAGGCAAACTGAAATAATTTAAATTGTAAAACATGACTATCATATGTATGATTTGTTCCAAACTTCAGACTTTTCTCTATAAGTTGTGAAGTGATAATCATTTAATCAATAAAGTTCAAACTATATTGTAGTTATGTCTTTAATCGTGAAATACGAAACACTGCTTAGAGAATTGTTATTATCAATGATGTCTTTCATTTACTATCTTAAAATAGAAGAAATATATTGAATATTTACAAGTTAAGTTGTGTACTTTAGAAGAAAAAACAAAGTTTAACAAGCATTTATTATAACATTTGTTAAAGTTTATTGAATTAGAGTAAGTTTTAAAGTTTTTTTCTTCTTTTTTTTTAACAATAAATTATAGATGTTCCCCGAAAGGAAGTTCATGCATTGTATGTTCCCTTTTAGTTGTTGATTGAGAGAGAAAGAAAGAGAGAGAGAAAGAGAGAGAGAGTACAATAATTGGAAAGCATGACAATGTATATTCAATTTATAATCTTTTGAAGTTTAAATATTATTTTGAATATTCAAACATTCATATACATCTTAATCCATTTTTAATTTTTTGTTCCTCTTTTGTACTTTTTGTGTTTAGTTCTTAAACAACTGAAAGAAAGAAAAATAAATAAACCAAGTCCTGGATTAGTATAAACCAGCTACTAACAACAAGAAAGAAGTTGAAATATTTTTTTTCTAATACCAAAAGAATTATATAAATTATTATAGTTTGTAAGATAATATAGGTAAGATATTTCACATCATAATTATAAAAAAAGAATAATATATGTAAAATAAATATGTTTTTATACTATTTTTATAGATATTTTTAAAATAAAAGAAATAATTATTAATTGAAGAATGTAATTGTAGATATTCTCATGTATTTTTCTTTTTTTTTTCTATTTATTTTTAAATAAGGTTATGGTAATTCTAATTGTGTTTATCGCTCTCTCACTTTACTTCTCTACCTGATCACAATAAAAAGATTTTTTTTAGGTAATACAATCTGTAGGTAGTTGAGCTTAGCTGTCGTTATCCGAAGCTTGTTAGCTTATTTGATATTGAGGAACACCTTGAGATTTTTGTCAGTTGTCACTGGTCGTTGAGTTGAGCTGGTGAACTTAATTATAATTTCAAATAATGACGACTTTCCATCAAAAAATTCATTTCAACTCGAGTTGTTATATGCTTTTTATCAACTTTTTCAAGTTTAAAGTTCTAATTTGCTCTAAATGCTTTTGATGAATTTTCAGTCATCATTGGCAGTTGTTAAAGCGTCAATCATTTCACTCTAATTTTTGCTTTTCGAATTATTAAATGAACAAATTGACAGAACATCAGAAGGTGAAGAATATGACCTCACTTTTCCCCTTGTGTGCAATGTGCTTTATTCGCGATATGTCGATTTTATCTCTCTTTCTCTCTTCCTATTTCCCTCTCTACCTCTATCTCACTCGCTACTTTTTTGTGCTATTTTAACGACCACCAATGCTGTAACATATAATACCCTGATGATCTATTATCTTTTGAAACGAACCTTAAACCTTAATACACTTTTTCTCTCAGTTTTCAAGATTTTTATCTTCTTGAATCTGAGTCAATTCATGGAAATATTCTATCAAATAAAATGTTTAATTCCATGAGATTTCGATGCAACGAAGAATTACCCTCTTTCATCCATCATTTCAAAGATTAAATACTTCTATTTCCGTATATTTTTACTTTGTTTAAGCTAAATAAGTGAATGTATCACAAAAAGTACAATGAAGCTTATGTATAATTGAAATTTGAAAAGGATGTTCGTAAACGCGGTCATTGTTATATTGCCTTATAAATCCTCATTGTTTTGGCCAAAAAATATTTATTTCTTTAAAGTTGATTAAAAGAATTTCAGCCAATTTCTGTGTATCATATGTTTTCCTATTTTCGAACTTCTCATTCATTACTTTCCGAGCTTTTTTCTTCTCAAAATTCATTGCATACATCCAGCATGAATTGTTGAAATATTCAAAAAAAAGGGTGAAAAAGAACTACATCAACTAGTATATTCAATGTTCTACATTTAACTTTTGATATTCCCACTAGATTATTCCATGAAAGCGTTTCTATTCCTGGTACTTCATTGTTTTTTTTCTCTCTCTCTTTTCATGGCCTAATCTAACATAACCATTTTGGCCAAATTAAGATGAAATTGAGACTGAAATGGGCGACTCACTTTCTGAGCTGAATGAACCATGTCCATTTAGTGAGAAACTACTACTATACTTCGTATATCATGCTATAAAACGAAGAATATGTAGATATAGAGCTTATAAATGATTTTTCTAAATCATTAGTTCTAAGATATCTAAATCACACCGCATATTTCACATGTTTTTCACGTGCACACGTGCACACGTGACATTATTCTTCGCCATTGCCATTGTCCTCTATACATTCGTGTTGAACGGTTGCTAGTCACTGACCCCTCCTTCCGTCAAATCTTTTTTGTTCGTCTTTTCTCAGCCACCACCCCCTCTTTCATCTTCTTCTTCTCCTATTTCTCGCTCTTCCTTTCTCATTTTTTCACTGTTTCCCTTTTCCCTCTTTTTGTCATTTATGTTGATTTTTCAACTTTAAATTTGAAGTTTTTGAAACAATTTATTTTAAAATAATAAAATTAAAATGGTTTTCACACAAATTACATTAATGCACGGTATTACTAAGTTCGTTCATAAACACCACGCATCCCAATAACATGCTGTAAGCTGTAATAGGAAACTGAAGTTCAGTTCTATTTCTGTTCCTCAAACTAGATTAGTTCCTTGTAGTTTTTAAGCTGATTAGCATGTCCCCTTTTTGAAACTTAGGTTATTGAATTCCCTCGTAGTCGCCGTTCTTTTCTTTTTTTCTTCACAATACCGCAAATAGTACTGCTTTACAGAATCTTATTTTAAAGCATAATAGCCTTACTCTGTTCAACTGTTTTACACATTTTAATTTATTACAATTGAAATATTTATGAACAAAAATAGTTTTTTCTTCCTGAATATTATTACTAAAGTAGTTATAAAGTTAAGTATGAACATGAATTATCTATATCTTCTGATCATGTTTTATGTCTCAGCCACAATTTCCATAATCACTTTTCTGATATTTTTCTTTGTTATTAAGGCCTCAAACTCTTCCTTCTTTTTTTTCATTCATTTTTCTTAATTAAGTAATTTCTGGTACGTAAAAGTTCCATTTTTTTTAGCCAAAAAACGAGGAATTATTTGAATTTTCTGTATTTAATTATTTGAAAATGATGATTTGTATAGTTATATCATCATCATCTAATAGATAGTTTAATGATCAAAACTTTTCTTTTTACGAACCTTTGGAACAAAATAGTACGATACAAACTATTCTATTGCTCTGTTTAGCATTTTTGGGTAATTTTTTTCCAACCAAATCTAAGTGATTACATTTCTCTATTTTTCAATTAATTTTTCTAAAAATTGTTATTTTATAACTATTGAACAGCTTTTTCAAATATTGAACTTATTTTATCAATTACTTAACTATATAGTATAGCTATCCTATTACTTGTATGTCTATTTATAAGTCTTTATATTGAACTTTTCTTTTTTATTTATATGTTATCTTCAGTTTCTAATTCTAATTGGATTAAGTAAAGCCCAAAGAGAGAGAGAGAGAGAGAGAGAGAGAGAGAGAGAGAGAGAGGGGGGGGGGGTGATAGAGGAAGGGGAGGGGTATGATATTAAATGCTTTTAATTTATTAAATTCATATATGTTAGTGAACATAAATGATGATATTTCTATTTTTTCTTTATTTTTCATGTAATGTATGATAAATACTGAAAAATTGAATAAAACAGTTTTTAATTCAATTCAAAGCCATTTATTTCTTTTATTTTCTGCAAATTATGAGCATAAAACGTACTTTTTCCGTTTTTCTTCGAATGCTCATCTTGCTTGACACGATTATTTATTTGTTTTCGAACATTTTAATTTTTTAAGTCTCATTTTTTTGAAATTAAAGAATAATTTGAAATTCTTCTGGTTACAATCTTTTTAGCCAAATTTTGTTTTACGGAATTGATGAAAATAAGGAAAATCGTGAGTATTACATTTGCTATAACTTGTAGATGTAACAACAAGTTATATATAATTTTTTTAAAATTTGCTTTTCATGGGAAAAAAATTAATTAAAAAGTATTCATATTAGAGAAAAAAAATAATACGATCTTGTATCACGTTTGCCATAAAAAAAACCTTTTTTTCCAACTATTTTTCACGAATGGCTTAACTTCTTGAAAAGTATAGAGTTTATTCTTTGTATTTTCATCTTTTTTTTTCTTTTAAGAACATATGCATGTATCTCAATCAACTATATATGCTATATGAATGTGCTTAAATCATACGTGGATAAGCTTAATACAACCGAAGCTATAGAACTTTCATGTTGTTTTGAGTATGAAAAATGTATTTTCTAATAATTAAGTATTCGCTCAGCTTCTCGTTCACTAAAAAGGTTAGATTTTCTCTTTTTTGATCCCGTTTTCACTTTTGAGCTTGTCCTATAATTGAACTTGTACATAGAAATAGTTCATTTCAAAAGATTGCTTAGAGATTATCATTTGAAATATTGTAAAATGTAGTTGATGTGCATATATCTTAATGCTTACTCTGAAGTTTATTTAAATATTGATTGCAAAAACATTTGTTTCCTTCGGAACGTTTGCCTTTGTATGAAAATATTCCGTGAGTTGTTCCTGTTAGCATGGAAAACTACGACTCAAAACGAAAAAGGAAATTATCACGAAACCTAAGGAATTTCAAACAAACGATCATTCGTTTTCTTTTCAATTTTCAGCATCTTTATGGGTTGAAATGCAAAAAAAAAGATATGTTTTCGCTGTTTTTGAGATAAACTGATACACGGGAGTGCAGATGAAGAAGGCGAAGAATAGCGAATTCAGAGTGCTTTGAGGATGTTACTTCTATACCTTTTTACACTCTCTCTCTCTCTCTCTCTCTCTCTCTCTCTCTCTCTCTCTCTTTCTCTATCATTCACTTCTTTTTTATGTTGAAGTTCATTCAGCTATTCGACAGACAGATCAGCTTCATTTCCGCTCTTCTCCTTTTAAGCTTCATTTAACAAGATATGAGTAATGGCTACAAAACAAGTTGGACATAATACTTTCGGAAAAAGCAGAGAGTACTTCTCTGCTGTGTTCCAATTTTTTTCCATACGCTAATCTCTTTACATCGCTTTTTTTGCAGATTTCTTCAGACGTCTTATGAATTATATCATTTCTGCTTCATTGCAGCTTCCTATCATAGGATCTATTTACCTTATTTCCGGCTAAAAATCATGAATGTTATGAGCTGAATTCATTGACCCTTGGACTCATCATCATCATCATCATCTGGCCGTTCATACTTCTGCTTTCCCATTTTCGTTTTTTCCAACATTTCCCCCTTTTTTGGTTTTCATGATGACTGTCTTTTTCTAATTTTTTTCTGTTTATGTAAACTTTGAAGAGTGGAATGTCAACTAGCTTCTCATCATTGGTAGATGGATGATGGATTACCTCAAGCTTTAGGTTTCAAAGTTTCCGATCCATTTCGTTCTTGTGTTCTTTCAACTTGTCTTTCTCTCACTCTATCTCACTCATATACCTATCCAGATGCATCATCTTTCGACATTCTTTTCGCAGCAAAGCTTTCGTACAGCATTTCACTATCTATTTTTCCTAAAATAGTTCCTTTGATTGAAAACCTTACACATTAAGCTTTTCGAGCACTCATAACAGCAATCTCTAAGAGTCTTCGGAGCAGATTTGTAGGTATGTATATTGCTTTTACTTGCGTAAATGCTCGAATTGCACGACAAAGGAACGAAAACGAAAAATATTCTCTTGTTATGAACATAGTTAGATGATGTAATATTCGATTTAATATATGATTTTCTAATGGTCGTCTCATATAGCCGAACCTATTTAATAGTTTTTTGCTAAATTATCACAAATCATGACGAATGTTTGTTGTTTTATTTACAATTTTACCAGTATCGTTCTTTCTTTTTTCTTTTCTCTCCCGTTCATTTCTCACTATTTCCCTCCTTCTTTTCTTCTCTCTCTCTCTCCCCCTCTTTACTCTCTTACTCTTTCTCTCACAAACATTCTTTGAAGCTCAGCTCCAATAGGCTTCGTATGCACGTAACTCTGCTCTTCTTTTTCCTACTATTGCTTGTTCTGTTTCCTTTTGCTTTCATATGCTGCTTAGTTGTTGCAAATTGTTTCCCTAATAATTCACATCCTGCGATTAGACACCACCACCTTATATAGTAAAACAATTCTTTTTTGCTTCTTTCACTCTTTTTGTCTCTCCCATTTAGTTGTATTCTCTATGCTAATTTCGAATAAACGCTTTCAGTAGTATCTAAAGCGTCATTCACGTGAATAGTTTCACGTTAACTTTATTGATTTTTGTGAATACAATGAGAACGGTTGCGTTGTTGCTTCTCGTTTACCTACTCTCAATCTGCTTTCATATTCCTTTCCCTAATCTCTTTTTGACGTGTTATTACTTTATTGCCACATTTTACTCAAGCTTTGATCACAATGCACTTTGCATGCGAGTATGGTCTCTCCCGCTCCGCTTCAAAAGCTCGGAATGTAAAAATTGCATGTTGTCTGATGTGATTATCTTTGAGCTTGAAACCATGTCTAAGAGGATATTTCAGCAATCGGGATTGGCAAAGACAATAAGACCCCAGAATTATAAATATTTCGAATAATATTAATAAGTAATACTATACATATATTATGAAAAAACAAACAAATACTCTCTTCCTTCTCTCACTAAGTCTTCAATTTCGTTCTATTTTCAACTGTTCATTGTCTTTGTAGTTTGATTAATTAGGTGATTAGGATGCCTTCTTATTGGTACGTCGCGTGGCTTTAATTCATTTCATTTCGCTTCTTTTGGAGCTACTTGAGGTCATTTGTCCATTTCAAGAAAATTCGCAACCCTGAGAATATTTTCGTTTCAATTGCCACATGGTTTTTTCTCGATTTAATACATTTTCAATGAAGCTTTATGACAATTTCTAATTTTGGTTTCTCATGTTTCTTGCTCTCTCTCTCTCTCTTCCTCTCTCTCTTCCTCTCTCTCAATCTCTCTCTTCCTGAACTTATTCTTTTCGTATATTCTCTTTCTAACTAACTAGTTTTGCCTGTTTTTATATCTTCAGCTTTTCTTATGGTTTTTTTATTTATTTTCTACTTTCATATCCTTCAATGTTCAAAGCAAGGATGAGGAACATTAAATTCTTTGACTCCAAACCATTTACTAACTCAATTTCCTTCTTCAAACTGCTGCTCTTCGTCTTCATTTTTCGTCGTCACCATGTCATGTGTCTATTTTGTATTCTTAAAACACTTCTTCACTTCCTAAATTCATAGCTTTCAGATTTTTCCTCTATCGTACTTCCGTAGCAGTTTGCTTCCTCATACCCCTCCTTCTCTCTCTCTCTTTCTCTCTCTCTCTCTCTCTCTCTCTCTCTCTCTCTCTCTCTCTCCCTCCTTCTTTCAATCTCTGTATTTCCTTTTACCTTTCTCTCCATTCTTATCTCTTTACATACACAGTTGTGCAAAGTATGTTGATTAAGGTTGCAAAATCATGAACTTCCGTTCAATCACAACATATCAAACGAAGGGCACACATGTTCTATCTAAAGCTTTTGCAAAATCTGTGTCATTAATAGCATATCTCAATACTCCAATTATTAAAATGATCATTATTTTCTATTATTCTCCATTTCAATGAAACAGAGTCTGAAAAAATTACATTATACATATTTCTTAGTCATTCTTTCTTGAAGATTGATTTGAAATATATACGGTTCAACTACTTTTATCTCTTCCAAATTTCATTATTTAATTTTCTGATCAATACAAGACTCGCCTTTGCTTCATTTAATTTGATAATTGAAGAAAGCTTTCTCACTGAAATCTCACGAATTTACTTAACAATTGATTTGGTAATGTACCAAATGATGAGTAGCTGTATCTCACTCTTGTTTCCCCAAATATATACATGTGTCTCGTCATGTTATGCTCCTTTTCTTTTATGTTTCAACATTTTACTTGAACTTTCTGCTCAGAGAGAAGAAATTAGAAAAGGGAAACTCAAGCGCTTTACAAATTAAAAGCACTTTTAGCTATGCTTTTCATCATACAAATTATAGTTTTTCTTTCTTTTACATGTTTCTTTATACGTTAAAACTTTTAAGATTTTATATAATCTTTTGGCCCGAGATTCAATATAGTTTTCTCTTGCTTTAGTTTCTATTTATTAGTTAACTAATATTTCTCCGAGCGTTTCTCTCTCTCTTTCTCTCTCTCTCCCTCTTCATCTCCCTCTCTTGCTTTATCACTCTATTTCTTCACCTTTCCCTTTACCTCTTTCTTCACTTCACTTTTTACCTTTCTTTGTACGTCTCTCTTCCTCTCTCTCTTTTTCCCTCCGTCTATTTTAGGTCTCTCGTTACCCCTCTGTCTATTTTAGGTCTCTCGTTACCCCTCTGTCTATTTTTACCTCTCTCTTTACTCCTCAGTCTATTTTGCCTTTCTCTCTCTCTCTCTCTCTTTCTCTCTCTCTCTCTCTCTCTCTCTCTCTCCCAGTGTTTACTTTCTCTTTACCTCTTCTTCCATCCTTTACTACTTCACCTCCTTCTCTTCTTATCATTCTCTGTGTTATAGCCTATTGCTTGCTCCAGAATAAAAAAAATATATTTATGAAGAAACAAAGTATTCTACCAGACCTCCGAAAGAATAACTTCCGGACTTTTAGAAACAAACTCGTGCGTTTAGCAATGTTTCTCTAGATTGTAACAAAACGAAAAATCTTTTCATAATAAGCAACTATCAAAAAAAAGAAAAATGTAAAGCAAAAGAATCTTTGTCAGAACATTTTTTTTGGAAACTTCTCTTATTTTCCCAATAAGTAAGCAATGCTCTGATGTTTTAAACATAATTATCCGATAATCCTTTTCAAGGTATTTGAGCTATACTATCGAATACGTGCATCTCCATAGTTGACCATAATCGTCTTCTTTTTTTTTTCTTATTTTCTTCCTTTATTTCATTTTTTTTGTTTTCTTTTTTTTCTTCGATTCAGTCATTCAATGAGTTATGCAACTGATTGTTGCTTTTTCTTCTTTTATTGTTATACTATCTACCAATAATGACTACTACTTCAAATTTTGTACGGCTATAGGAAGTAATCGTCACAAGCTTTATGGCCTATACTCCTGAGCTTATATGCTCCCTACACATATGTACATGAATACATTCTCATCTCATCTTCGTATATTATTGTTCTCATGTCCAATTTTTATCATCGTTCCTTGAATTAATTTTCCTTTTTTCTTCCTTTTTTTCTTTTTTTTTTTTCAAAAATAAGTTTGGATAGATTTCTACATAAGCTCATTTGTATCAAATACTTAGTTCAAAATGCATAACTAACTTCATATACACGTGGAATGAACACATACATACATACATATAAGCAAAGTTTTTCTTTTCTTTTTTTCTTCCTTCATATCTCATTTATACAGCTTAGAATACAGCATTTTTAATAATGTTTGGATAAACATTTATCATTCTAATAGAATAATAAATATCTTATCTGTAGTAATTTCTTCAAAAATATGCTCAAAGAGAAGGATATATATAAGCCTAACTATATGTAAATTACATATAATTAGGTTGTATTTTTTCCATAAAACTATAATAAATTAATTTCAACAAGAAATATACTTATAATAGTTTGGAAAATACAAATAAACTGGCAATATGTGATGCATGGATACATGATTTTCGCCGGAAAAGTACAGAGAACTCATAAATCATTAAGCCCTTAGCGTGAAGCAGCATTAGCTTTTCTCTTATAGGCAAAAGCAATTGTTTTTTTTATTTAGTTCTTGAAAAACTTGAAGAAAATCAAATAAATACATAATGTTTTCTGATCATTCATAGTCAACATTGAATTCAGGTTGAAGTTTGATCCCACGAACTCAAAGGAATGAACGAAAATGTTATTTTAAAGTTTTCTGATAGATTTTTCTCAATACATTCATATATTTATACAATGATTTTTATTATTTAACCTTTTTTAAGTTCATTTAATGTTTCTAAGAAATAGCATTTAAAGGACAATTCATTCAATTCACTTTTAAAGATATTCCCCTCTCTGTCTCTCTCTCTCTCTCTCTCTCGATCTGTCAACCTCAGTGACATCATCCTAATTGTCTTATCTATCTCTATTATAGTATTATAGACACTATAGTCCCAATACTAAAGAACTGAAACTAATTAATTAAATTAACGAGCCGATCAACTATTGATTTTCCAATTTAATTTCCTATGATTTTCAGCCTTTTGGGGAGCTCTAGAGCACATTTCAGCTCTGTAAGTAGTAATCATCAACATATGGAATATATCAACTTTTTTCCAACTTTGTATTTTCGAACTTTGTATTTTAGCCGTCACAATTGGAGAAATTAGTTGGGATAGTTAAACTCTCGCAAACAAAATGTATATGGAAGCGAGCTTTCAAAATAACACCTGAATAGAGGTCTTTAGGGGCATCCACTTACTTTGGTTTTGAAAAAAAATATATTTATAATCGAAAACGGCGGATATATCGTCAACTTAACCTTCTATGATCCAGCTTCAGCTGCAATATGTATACACATATATGTATATCCATGTATGTATGCCTATAACGAATATTATATATTATATTCTTCACTGTTCACATATACTATGTTGTGTAGATGTTTTTTTTTAATAAGGATTTTATTAGAAAATAGAAATTATGAAGTAAAAATAGAAAAAAAGGAGATGAGATGTAGAAACTTATTAATACATATGTATATGTGTGTACGAGAGAATAATATTACCATTCGTTGTGGCCTAACTTCAGGACAAATTCTTTTCATCTTCGTTGCCGGCGATGTCGCTGTCGTCGTCGTCATCGTCGTCTTTCTGCCCTACCTTCATCATCTCATCACCAATGTCGTCTTCATCATCGTTATTCAAGTTTAAAGTGAAAATAATATTTATTCAAATTATTATATCTACGTATTCTTGAATAATACGATGAAATAAAACTTTGAGAGCAAAATTTGTCTTTGTGTTTTCGTCTGAGCAACTTCATATGTTGTTCATTACTTTGATGACTTAACTTTTTTTCCTCTTTTTCTGTGGCAACACACATACATACATGTACAACATGCATATGTATATATAGATATATATTATATATGGCATATCTCTCTCTCTCTCTCTCTCTCTCTCTCTCTCTCTCTCTCTTTCATCCTCATACACACAAGTCCACTCTTTTCTTTTCTATTTTTTCCTTTCAATTTTTAATTTCTTATAAAAACTAATTCTAATATTTATGTATTTGTGTTTATTTGTTTTGATGAGAGCGAGAGGAAGTAGACTACAAAACCATAAATTATAGTTTTATCTCTTGAACACTTGTAAACATAAATACTAATAATATTAAGAATTGTAATATTAAATAGTTAATACCTTATTTTAGTTTTTCTCCACCCCCTCGCCCTCTCAACCACCCACTCTTTCAATACTTTGCTTTCTGTCTTTCTCTCTCTCTTTTAACTCTCTCCCTCTCTCTCTATCAATCTATTCTTGTACTGTACTTTCTGATTCCCACTCAAATCTAGCAAAGTAAAAATGTGTTATTCATCTTTTTTTCTTTTTGTGTACATTTTACATTCTATTTCAGTGCTTTGAATTGAAGTTATTTCCCTATTCCTTGATCTTTTCTTCCCTCTCTAGTAGTAGTTAGAAGTAGTACTTTATCGTACAATTGCAAACTCTTGATTGAAAAAAAAGGAATTTCAAGAAGTAAGAAGATAAGAATTACTAGTAAACTATGAACTTTGTCTTTAACTTTTGAACTTGAATCATTTTTTCCTTTGTGAATTCCATAAAAGTATATAGACTTATCGAGAAGATACATAAATTCAGTTTATTTGCGAACCCATAAAATGGGAGCATAGATCTCCAGGTACATCCCCTATGGACTCGTGAAAATTCTTGAGCTTTTGGTCTAAGCATACTGGCTTCCAGTTACATCTTCAACCAATCTTAAACATAGCAAAGGAATAAGCGACTTTTTGAGTAAATCACCTCAAGCTCTATGTTTGTATTTCCTTTTGATCGGAAACATCCTGAGAATATTGCCACGATTCTTTGCCCTCGAAGAAGGAACTCACTAAGATCATAGAGTATTGAAGAAGAAACGAAAGCATCTAAGCATATCTTGAGACGGCTCGGGTGTCTTTTACGAAGTAAAAAACGTATTTTCAAATTCAGATATATAGATTAAAGAGAGAAATCAATGAAAAGAACCATCTCATCGTTTCTAATGTGCCTCTTCATCCAGCATCATCATCACATTAGTCTTATTTAAAATCATTATACAATGACTTACTTATTGCTCCATGTCGTCATTTCAAACCTTTTGTGTTTCTATACGTATAGATTTTAAATATAAAATTATGATGTTAGTTTTACTTGAAAAGAATCAGTTACTAAAAATAAAAATAGTAGACATAGCTCTGTCCTTAACTCTCTCTCTCTCTATCTTTCTCTCTCTTTCTTTCTCTCTCTCTCTCTCTTGCTTTACATCTTTCTTTCACTCTATCTCTCGTCTTTTTGAACTTTTTCTTCCTGTGTTTATTATTACGATCTAGTTACCATCTCAGACCAATTTCATCTCAAAGTGCTTGATTGCTATAGCTTGAGGCTATTTGTAATATTTTTCTTCAACAACCTTATGAAGTTCGATGATCATTTCTGAATCTATGCATAGACAGAGTATCTACATTTACGTCTGTGTATATACTCTCATCCCTCCATGACGGAAAAATAGTTTTCACCGCCTACCACTTTCATTTTCAAGCTTTAAAGCTTCTAGCAGATGTTGCTTCAGCCAATAAAACATGTTTGATATTATCATAATTATAATGTTCCGATTACCTGCTCATAAATCATATCGTCTTGTATTCAATGCTATAATTATAATTCAATTATTCGTCTCTATATTTTTAGATTTTTGGTAATTTCTAAGAATATAGAGAGAGAAATAGAGAGAGCGAGAGAGAGAGAAAGAGATGTAACCAGTTATCAAGAAATCATATTCATTGAAAAACTTCCTCCTTTTCTATATTCTCTTTGTGTCCATTAATAATTAGTAATTTGCGTTGTAGTGTCAGTCAAACTTTCCAAGATAATCAGGAAAAAATGCATGTTTCTCGTCTTATTTTTCTACTCAAAACTGCCTTACGACTATCTTAGAACGTTCTGTTAAACATAGTTTTTGCTTCATTGGATAAACATATAATTACTAAGTTCTTGCGTTGTATACTTCCATTTAAATCCGTCGAAAACCATTCATTGTTGAAAAGTTAAATCGTTGGCTGGAATAGAGCAGAAGCAGAATTAAAAGAAATAGATTGAGATTAGTCCATTTCTTCCTATCTCTTTTTATTTCTCTCTTTTCTTTTCTTTTTTCGTCTTTCTTTTCCCCGGTATTCAAAGTTCAATGACAAGGTTTTTCGCTCAGCTACTTCTATGAGTCAATCGCTGTCAGAAACAGATTTCATTAAGAGTTCGTCTTGAGATATCTAGTTTAGTATCTAATCAGCTACATATTTCTATGTTCGTGAAGCCAGATTCATGACAAATTTAGGTTGTTCGTCCAAATAGTCCAAGAGTCATTTAGATTTATCATGTGCTCGCTGTACACGAATGTCCTCATTTGAAATTCTTAATTTAAAACGAAAAAATGTGGCTATTATCTATTCATAATACCTAACTGAATATAAATTATTTGTATTATAACAAATACTCATTGAAAACTATTTTAATTTAATTATATTAATATTATTAAATAATATTATTATATACATAAAGACTAATAATAACAATTTTCATTATAAATCGATGCATTATAATGAAAAAATTTTTTTTCCATTTTCAATTGCACTGCCAGACATACAAACGTTCTGCTCATCCACCTCATTCAAAATAAGATCTCGTAGCCTGAACTCAGACACAGAGTATCCTTGGAATTTCCAGAAATTTCAATTAAAAACTGGATAAAATTGCAAAAAAAAAGTCTACTATTCAACATTTGTTGTCCATTATGCAGCTGAATATACTTTAAATTTCACTTATCACCCAAGCAGAGACATTTGATTCGCTGTTGAACTTGTATTGACCTAATACACAACAACTATTTTAGACACAATTGAAATTGGAGGCAGTATATACAACTTTCACTGTTTCATACCTCATTTCTCTCTCTGGGATATCTTGTGTATTACTTATTGTGAAGTAATTTCTTTATTTTGGACACATTTTAACCACTGAAGTCTTTGAACAGAAACCTGAAGTTGGATTTTCATGCCATACTACTTCCTTGAATTCGAAACATGTCTTCTTTGTAGTATGACGTTTAACTCAGAAACAGCATCTTCTTCTTCTTCTTCTTCTTCTTCGATTAAATTGAATTGTTTTTTATCCTTTCTGTTCAGATCTTTGTTACATTATCATTGAACTTGGTAAGCTGATTAACCGAATGGGAATAGTCGATTCGTCTGGTAGTATCATAGTATGATGCCATTCCAAGCGTTTTTTTTTATTTAATAACATATAAATAACTAAGTTATTTCGAATGGATACAAGCTAGTTGAGAAAGCTGCTGCTTTCTCGAGAAAAAAAATCGAAAAGCTGGATAATAGAATATGGAGATATGGTTGTAGCAACAAGAAAAATCAAAAATTTATTTGAAAATGCTCTACTAACTATGCATTTGATATAGCCTCTTGTGTTCCATTAGCTTTTGTATTTTTTTTTATTTCCCGTCTTGATCCTTGTTGTAACTGTTGTACCTTTCGAAAATCTTTTACCTCAAGCATACTTCATTCCCGACTTTGTCTAAGCATATGCACATAGTATTCGGACCTTCTTTTTCCATTTCGACAAGCTCATGATTTGTTTTCTTTTTTTTCTTCTTCTTCTTTCTTCTTTTACTATGTAAGAACGAAAAACAAAATTATATTCAAAAAGATGAGAGCTTATGTTTCAGCCATCTCAGCTATTGATATATCTTCTTAATGTTTGGTAAGATTACTGCTTGCGTTTGACGTCCTATGCCTTTCTTTCCTTAAAATTTTAAAATAATTATGTTTTCCTATTTGGTCACGTTGTTACTGATTTTTTTCTGTTTTTTCTCTCTTCATCTTCATTTTTTTCTCTTCAAATGGTATGCACATGCATAGATATACATGTGCATATAGCCGTATTCAACTAAATATTCTGAAAATTTTTGATCTTGAATGAGCGAAAAATGTTCTTCTACAATGTGACTTCACAATATTAATCATCATCATCATCAACATGTCTGTTTCCTTATAATTCTCGTCAACTTTCCTATTCTGAAAATATTTTCATTTCTCAGTATCCGCTTGATGACCTACACTAGAATTTCTCCAGAATGTTGATCAAATATGCTTCTTCCTTGCTTTCAAGTAATTTTTCCTTGTCCATGTTAGTGAATACAATTCAAAGATTTTAAATTTCCCTCCATCCTATGTTTGAATTAACAGTGCCGAATGAGAATGATTTGGTAAAGGGCATTCAGTAGACACTATTCACGACATCACAGTCAGTTTACTTGAATAATTGGATAAGATTGAAAACTCACTTTTTCCTAAAGTCATTTCATTTTGGCAAGTCTTTAGTGTCAGCATTTAGTCCTCATGTTTCTATTATATGTTACATACATAGACGAGAATGTTGATGATGTTTGAACATCTATACCTCATCCTCTGAACAGCTAAACGAATGTCCACAATTTCGTTTTAAATCTCTCCGTCGACTTTTTATTTCTTTTTTTAGCGTCTCTCTTAACTTCTTCCAAATCCCAAGATGTTCAGTTTAAATGTTTTAATTATATGCGCCAGCTTATGATGAGGTGGCTGAAGTTCTAACATGTATATGTCTTGCTTTTGATTTTTCAACTATGTAAGGCTAATCTAAAAAAAATGTCGTTTTCATCGTTCATTTCAAGCAATCCCAGCTATTCCCTGTGGGGTGTGCTTCCTCAACTTTCAATGAAATAGTTCAAGAGATAATTGAAGTCTTAATCGACTCTGTTCAATCTATCAGATTTTAATGTTTTTGTTTATTCAGATACTCTCATCGAAGATTCAAAATATCCTTACCTATGCTTTTATTACATAAAGAGTTTGGCGAAGCCGATGAAAACAACATATTCCAGCTATGTATCTGAGAACCTCCTTCTCACTTTTTCTAAATCCTCATTGAAGCCAGAAAAATATTTGAAACCTTTTTCCCTGCAGCTTCTCCCACTATCCCACTATTTATATTGGAAGTCAAGCAATAGATTTATTCAGAATCTACCATTTCACCGCATCATTCACCGATGAAAGAATATTTTATTCATCTTTACATGTTACTCATGTGTTTTTTCTTTTCCTGCATATATTGTTCTTGTGTACTCTTATACAACATCATTCTGAAGTCAAATACATCTTGCAACCTACTCAGTTTATTTTATTTTCAGTAGATGTCATGCTGCACGATCTTCTGTTTATGCTAGTTGTAACTGGACATACGGTTATATCAACAGAACCACCTCCCTGTGAATATAATTCAAATCAAAGAAAAAGTATTTTAAAGGTAATTTTCATGTTCACTCTCTTGTTTTTCTCCTCGTAAGCTAATAAGCCGAGATGTTCTATCAATTTTCGAAATTGCTAATATGGTTATACTATTCATAATCACTTTACTAAAAGATTAATCAGATTTTTTCTTAATTTTTGAGGTCAAAACAATTTGAAAATTTTTCGAAAAAACAATTTTGAAAAGAGAAAATCTGTTTTTGAGTAGGAGTAGAATTCACAGAAACTATGAACAGAACCGTTAAATCTGACTAACTTGAGATGATTTAGGATCTATTACAAGACTATGACAAAACAGTTGTTCCATCAAACAATTCAGTTAACGTTAATGTTGAATTAACTGTTCAGGTACAATATAATTTAAAATTATAATTAAAATCAAACTCATTTTAGGATATTTCTTCGATTTCTGAAATATCAAGTTCTTTCATAGCAGATGTTTGGTTCAGCCAGGTCTGGGAAGATCCGCGATTAGAATATTGGTGAGGATTTTCTTCAATTCAAGCCAAAATATAAATACAACAATATACCTCAAGTTTATATTGAAAAAACAGCCATTATGCCTATCAAATTCAATTTTTCTCAAGTCAGTCTAGTCGGACGTGAAAAGCTTTAAGCAAACAAAATCTTCCCTCCATCGCAATAATCAGGTTCAAAGAAATATTATGCAATGTTGTTTCACGTTTCTCAACGTTTTTTCCCTAATATAAATGAGGAAATGTCATAACACCACTTTAGTTCAACATCATAATCATCATTTTCAGTTAGTTTATATCAATTAACAAATTTAGAATTTAAAAATGACCCCCTTGACATTAGGCAAACTCAAAGATAGGATCGTAAATCAGAATTTCTCTTGTTTGATAACATTTTATGAAATTAATCCTCATCTGTTCAAGAAAATTAACCTAAAAAAACATCGGAGATACATAAATATCGACAATTTCAACATATCGAGAATATTCATTCTTTTGACTTTGACAGCTTTACCTAAACCAATTTATATTTCTCTGGTTATCGAACATATGGACTAAAAATCATCAAATACGCCAGAGATAATTCGCTACCATACGTTCAATGCTAACTTTCATTACACTTCGAATTCGACTAGAAAATCTCTATACTATGTCCCAACAGTTTGAAACGAAGATCGTAGATTAAAGGATGTAAACTCAAAAAAAAAGATTTAAAAGATTAAGTGTTGATTTATAAAAAACCTACCTTTTCATTATAAAAGAAAAAGAAGAAAAACGTATATAATATTTAATAAGTACAACCGATCACAGCTTTCATTAACGAAAAATAAACTCAGTCGATTCACGTACGCGAATTAAAGTTTTATGCCACTTAAAGCATTTTATGTGTTTTCCTTTTTCATATTTTCTCTAATCATTAATTACTTTCATTTTTTTCTAACACAACAACTAGAATATGAAATAATTTGTTTTTGATTTCCAGGAACATATCATGCAAATCCAATCTTTCACTTGACAGCTACGTAAGCGAGAGGTTATGGACTCCAAATGTTTGTTTCGTCAACAGTAAAAGTACTCAAGTTCATCGGTCACCTGCCTCTAATATTTTGCTTATTATTTATCCGAACGGTATGTATGTTTTTTTAAGTTTGAGCAAAGATTAGGAAACCTCTTTGTTTTCTGAAAAGTTTTAATTGTTTCATGTTCCTTTCTATAGCTTCTTCAAAACATGGTTCATGAACAGTCAACAAGTTCAATAAACATAAAAATATTTACTCAAACATGATCAAAATTAAAAGAAACACAATTCCACTAATATAAAAGATGTTTGGATCATTTAAGGCACCGTGTGGTTGAACTATCGAGTTCAAGTTTCGGCACCATGCAGCTTCGAACTGTCCCGTTTTCCAATTGATGCCCAAGAATGTACTCTTGTATTTGAATCATATTCATACAATATAGCTGAAGTATTATTCTCCATGTTGACTCCGTTATAGTTAATTTGATACAGGTCCGTCTCAACTGGCAAGAATGGGCTCCAGTTACAATGCCTCATCCTGATGATTTTCGTCTGCCTGATTTTCAATTTTATAATGTGACCTGGGGAAAAACAGTGAATGAATATACAGCAGGAATGTGGGATCAGCTTAAAGTGACATTTAGGTAGTTCATTTCTCGAAATTATGTTGCTATTGTGATAATTCTCAGGTTTAAAAGATTATACGGCTACTATGTACTACAAATGTATTTACCTACATATTTATCGGTTTTCATATCATGGATAGCATTTTGGATTGATACCAGAGCTCTCCCAGCCAGAATTACTTTGGGTGTATCATCTTTAATGGCTCTCACTTTCCAATTTGGTAATATCGTTAAAAATCTTCCACGGGTTTCCTTCGTCAAGGTAAACATGGCTAATGGTTTTGCTTATATTTTTCATCTGTTTTAGGCTATTGATCTCTGGTTCTTTGTTTGTGTTGCCTTCATTTTTTTTTCATTAGTAGAGCTGGCAGTTGTTGGATTTGTAGATAAAATTACGGAAATCAAGCGTAGAGCGAAACGAGTCCGAGCCCAGCGAGCTCACTTGGCCATAATGAAAAAGTAAGTTCAAAATTTGCTGCGTGGCTTTTCCTTCATATCTAACATAACTAACTATTGCCTTGTAGACAGTCAAGAAATTCCTCCTCCATTCGTTATAACATGAATAACAATGACGAAGAGTTTTACGTGAAGTAAGTATTTGTTTCTAAATTAGAAATCGGATGTTATGACTAACAAAATCCATTGTTCAAGTTTATAACTTTGAGTTAAATTTTCTTTTTTAATATAATCGAACGATTATGGACAAAGAGTAATATGTTCTGCGTTTTCACCAAGAATCTTATTATAGCATTTCCAGCGGAGAAAATGGGTACACAAATGGTTACAACCCAGGTCCAAGTTATTCCAGAGCTTCCAATGAAGATATGGGGGCTAGGGTTGACGCACTCGCAGCTAAAGCTTTTCCAGCAATGTTCGCTGCCTTCAATGGTGAGTGATTACAAATGTTATGAGAGAGAAGAAATCTTTTTTTTATTTTATTTTCAAAAATTGCAGTGTTCTATTGGTGGTACTATTTGAGTCGAGAAAGACATGGTTAGCTTTTACTGAATTTATGGTTTACGTGATACAAATCTATTTGAAATTGAAAATCTTCAGATATTATGGGTATTATTAATCATGTACATATATTATTATTTCCATTCCTATGATAGAATAAATTTTTTTAATGAATGCTTTTGCCTGTCAGCAAAATGAATCATTGCAGAATTTTTTCAAACAAAAAAACATTGTAATTCAGTAAAAAAGCATAGGATAAAACTATTCACTGATAAGTCTGCACAAGCCTGCTTTCATAGTATTTGATTATTTCGTGAGTACTTACATAGTTGTTTTGTTTCAACAATTTAACATATATTAGCATTTAAATAGTCAGATTAAAATTGCACTTACAATGTGAAAACAATGAAATAACTCAAATAGAATAATTCATGATAGTTCTGAAATGGAACAAATGTTTTAATTGATGAAATTCGACGGTTTTTATAAGATATTAATTAATTTATGCGAGAAAAAACTTTTATCTTATGACGTTAAAAAGGGGATTACTCATCTCACATTTGCACTGTTCTATGATTAGTAGTATATACAAGCATGGTGACCAATGATGAAAAATATTTCTTACTTTGTAGCTTTTTAGGCACAAATTTGTAACACTGATGGGAAAAGGACAATAATTTCTCAAGAAAAAATAAACAAAGATTGCATTAATGCAAGAGTCAGTAAATTTGTTTAAGAAGTTAAACACAACATTGTCGGCAGACATAATCATGGCAAGCAAATTATATTTTAAATATGATACCCATATTATTCAAATTTGCCAGAATAAGTACAACTATGTTCTTAAAAAAAAAGAAACCAATAACAAAATTGTTTTCTGCTTATATAAATGTTCTAGATTTTAAATTTTATTTAATTATTGGCAATGGAGAAATTAAACAGTTACATGAACAACCGCATCAGAGAGTCTACCGCGAGTAAATGAACTGAAAGTGGGCTAGTGGAATGTACTCTATGGCTTAATTGTAATTTGAAAATTGAAATGTCAATAAAAAAAGAGGATTCTTCTATTTCTTATCATCTAATATTCTGACAATGCTTTTTGTGTATTGCAATTATTTCGTAAGAAAAACTTTTTTATCAAGATTACAGCTCATATATTTATCTTTATTAAATCGATTAAGACAATAATGTTGAAAAACCATTATCCGAAGATATTTCATGAGAAACACAAACATAAAATCTTCAATGTTCTGCCAGGTTGCTGTCTTAAAACCGCGTCCTCTTGTCTTACAGTATTGACCATAGTTCTGCCTGTTTTTTATACGTGATTTGTCGCTTATCAATTATCATGAGCTAATCGGAATATTTTTGAAATTTTTTAGACAAGGTGATTAGGGATTTGAATTGTTTGAAATAAGGAAAAATGTGCTGCTTGTTTCGTTGCTGTTGTTCAACAGGAGATACAACATATCAAGATATTGTTTTAAACGTATATTTTATTTTGTAATAGTTCAAGAGGCTTTTTTCTTATTTTTTAGAAAGGTTACAGATCATGTACAGATAGCTACTTCTTGTTTTTCTTTTTCCTTTTTTGCTGTGGTTTAGTACGTTCTTTTTTTTTATTTAATAGTATACTGCTAAATCTTTGAGGGTACAACTACTTGGTATGCTTTTGAATATGGAGATCCCTATAGGATTATTTATGGGTCTGACAGCTTTGGAAATACTTGTGGGCGATTGAATACTCCTGTTTATGTAGATAATGAAGAAACATCGTCTCCTTATAAATTTGTATTGTCTGGGAGGAACATGAAAGATAGAAAGTTTGTTTCCTTTTACCCTGTGCAAATTTAATTTGTAAATTTTAGATTTATGTTTCCTTTGAATATTACCAGACCTTTGGATACCATTTGGTTGTGTGTCAAAGAATGTCCCAAAACTCTTATTACTAGTAAAAAAAGTAGTTGTTTTAAATTATGAATTCTACTGAAATATTTTAGCACTTCAATCAAATAATGATAACCCTTTGTGTGTCCCTACGGTTACAAGCGATGGGGAAATTGATGAAAGCGAAGTGGATGTATGTCCTAAGCTACCTATAACAAAAAGGTTTGAACTTTCTAAATTGATTGTAACATTTACCGTCTGTATAGTGTGGATATCATGAATAGATGCATTCCTGAAGATATATTAACAATAGGAGAAGAATTAATTAACAAGGTATTTCTGTTTTTTACAACTTTGAGCTGTATTTAAATTTAGGTCATCGAATTGGATTTTGTTAGAAGCTATCTGTCTGATACGGTATCTTCGGCTCATCTAGTTTTTAAAATGTGTGGAGTAGCTTTCAGTTCGTTTTCATATAATTTCAATTTATTATTCATCATTTTCTAGTATTTTCTTTCGTTATGGTGTATATTCTTCGAGGTGTTGCAAGTATTGTTATCTACTTTGTTTATATATCAGTTCTCTTCATTTTCACAGGTAAGTTATTGCTGAAAGCTGTCCGTATTAATTGATATAATTAGGAATATCAAGTGCTTTATGGTATTCAACTTACTTAACTTACACAGCAATACCGTTAAATGAAACATCCTTAGCTTCTACGTATACTCCTGAGGTAACCTTATTAATGTTCGATAATATGCTTATTCTCGGTATTTTCAGATACAATTAGGTGTCTTATTTCGAGGAAATGCTACTGATTTTAAAGATTTATTCCTTTTCGACTATGAAAGTAGACGAACAGTTCTTGGGTTGTCTATAGGAAGTACTGTGATTACAGTTAAATTAAAACTTTAATGAGTCTTATTTTACATCTATGTTGTAGTCATTGATTGTTGTAACAATTTGGTGTCTATTGCCCAGAGGCCAGAAGATGGTGGTTTTGTTCAAAAAAGCTTCCAAGGTTCTAACTTATAGTCCGTGATAAACGCTTTTAATTTCATTTAGGCTTTGTGGTCAATGCCATGCTTGCTCTTCCAACCTATTATTTCAGCTTTACTAGTTTTAACAATCGCCTTATATTCACTTACTGTGATTCTTGTTCTTATGACATCTGGTAAACGTTTATTCCATTTGCTTTTTATACTTCAGTTCTATACTAGGATCTCTTGTTAGCCGAGTAGTTGATGATGGCCACGGTGGAAACATTACCATTATTGAGAATAATATGACGGAAACTACTAGGTGCAATTATTCTTAATATAACTTAGTATATATGGATATTAGATTGATGATTCTGTATCAAGCTATAGGATTTGTTTGGATGTGTGAATTTGTTCTTGCTTGCCAACGTTTATTTATTGCTGGTGCTGTAAGCATGTGGTATTTCAACAGGTTTGGTACTTGTGTTGTCTATGTTCAGTTATATTTTAAATTTGAGCAAGCGTAATCAGCCTGGTGAAAATAGAACTGTTGTATGCTCTTCGTTGTGGAATGTCTTCCGTTATCATTTAGGATCCGCTGCAGTTGGATCTTTCATTATAACTCTTGTCCGGGTTCCAAGATATATCCTGATGTGGATTTACGCCAAGTTTGTTCTTACATTCTTATTTTGAAATCTTAATGTTTAAAGAATGCGTGGAGTGGAGAACACAATCTTACGTCGTCTTCTAGCTTGTTGTATCTGTATCTTAAGCTGTATAGAAAGATGTCTGGATTATATCAACTATAATGCTTTCACAGTTATAGCATATAGTGGAATGAGCTTTTTTCCTGCCGCGAAAGTTGTATGTATATGAATCAAATACCGTTTAAAAACCACTATTCCTAGGCTGTTAACATACTCTTAGACAATGCTATTGATGTAGCCACTATCAATTCTGTTGGAGGAGCAGTACTTTTCTTAGCGAAATGTATGGTAGCAGCTTCAACTTCAGCATTAGCAATATTTACTATGGTAAGCAATAAGGGAATAATATTATCTAATGTTACAACTTCAGGATATGTCAACTCTTTCTCATCCTTGGTTCCCAATACTTTTAATATTCTTATGCTCTTATTTGATCGCTAACTGTTTCTTCTCTGTTTATGAAATGACTATTGATTCCCTTTTCCTTTGCTGTGCCGAAGATGCTGAACTTTCCAGAGAGAATCCAGATAACAAGTTTTCTAATGAGGAGTTCAGAGTTAGTCTTATTTTCTCTATTGTTGTGATTCTTATACTGTTTAGGAAATGATCGCGATGGCACCCATGGAAGGATCGAATCGGGTTCATCACTCTCGTGAAAATCACTCACTTTCTGAAACTGTTCATCTGAATCCTGAACGGTATTAACCGAAAAGCATGTTCCATATTATGGTTATCTATTTTTACTGTATATATTTAGAATAAGCATAATTTCGTTTTAGATCATCAACAATAGTTTTAACTTATTATTACGTATCTTTCAATTTAATTTCTCGTTTTCTTATCTTATTTTTAGTTCTTATTTAACTCTTATTTCTTTTTAAATATCATAACATTCGTGTTGCATATATATCCTCATTACCTTAGTATGGTGTCTTACTACATACATAATTAATCCCCTTGTGTATAATACATGAATAAATAAAGAACAATGACAAAACTTCATGCAAATTTATATTTCTTAACTGACGATATTTCGTTATACAACTGATTTACAAGGCATATGTAATATATCGAGCAAAAAGACTCGCTTCCTCGTAAAGCAAAGCTTAGGAGAAGCTTATTTATTTATTAAGTTTTACATAATTATTTTAAGCTTGTTCTTATTTACAGATAAGAATCCGTTGATAATGTTGAACTGACAACTTCCTGTTATCTCGGTTTCGTTTGTTAAATTTAAGATATTCAGATGCATTAATCTAACAGAAGGTAGACGTGGTACCTTAGCTATAACAAATGTGTGATAACTTATCTTTTAGATACCAAAAGGAATTTGATTTTTGACCCAAAAATTACATGAGTGAAAGAAGTGTGCTTATTGATTTTTTATAATATCTTCCTGAAACATCATTCTAGCAATCATTCTCAGTTCCACAAGAAAATTTTCCCAAAAGATGAGGATTTATATGTTAATATTCCTTCTGGTCGGAGTTGCCGCAGCGGTATTGAGACTGTTTGGATCTCTTATTAGTTTTTTTTTTCATATTTAAGAACACAGCATATCGAGCATTTGATATAAAGCAGCCAGTTACTCAAAGCCAGATGGATTGCCTTTTGAAGGAGCCTGATTTGTACACTATCTTCATCAGGTATTCTAAAACCTGAAACTTTTGTATTCGTGCCATATACGTTAAGAGCTTATTCTTCAGTTAACGGTGGAATGTTCGACTATAATGTTTGTAACACATATCATTTAATACACGGTACGGTTTACATATTTTCGAAATTGAGACACAACCGAATTGCAATGTCTGACAAATGAAAATGAAAAATCTAGTAGGATTTTACATTTTCTAGGTATTCCACCATCGATCTACATGGTACCTGCCCCAAAAGGACCGAAAAATGGATATCAACACTTTAATGAAATGCGAAATGGTTTAATTGATCCAAAATGTGGCTTGAAATACGCGCCATTTTTCTGGCTTTTGGTAATTAATTTGCTAAACACAAAACATGTAATATTCCATAATTCACAGGTTGCATCTCCCCATGATTGGAATGCACACCCCATTAATAATACCAACTTCATAAAAGATGTGATTACAGCCGCTAGATCTACGGTAGTATTTCAATCTTGAACTTGTATTACCATATGTCCAATTAGGGTTATGATCTGGGTATCTACACCAATGCCAACGATTGGCATGCCATCACAAACAATGCTAATCACAAAACTTTGTCTGTCTATGACGCGACTCTTACTTTATGGTATTTTATCTTGGAGATATTCTAAGTTTTTAATTTCAACAGGTGGGCTGATGCTCCTACTAAAGGAGCAAGTCCCCAAAACTTGGATCATTTTAAACCATTTGGTGGATGGACAGTTGATGATGTTAAAGCCATGCAATATGCGAAACATGAGATGATTTGTCAAGTAATTTGTAACCAGGACCGATTCTTTCGTTGAATCTTTTCCATTTCATCAACGTACTACATTTACATTTAGTATTATGATGAATGAAGTATCCAGCAAATATCAAATAAATTGAGAGTATGGAACCTGAAGAACAATGATGAACCATAACTGAGTGTCTTTAAAACTTAAGTACAGCTTAAAGGAAATACTAAAGTATTTTGAAACACATGGGTATATGCAAATTAGTCAAGCTGGGATATGTTGGTAAAATGATTTAACATGTTTGTAAAAATTTATTTGTTAGACAGAGAACGGATACTGTTGAAAAAAGTATAAAAGAGGTATTCTAGTACTCAGAATAATGTGGTATAATCTGGGAATCATTAAGCAGGCATCAAGTTAAATGAACAAATCTAGCTCATGGAATAAAATATTTCATATTCGGCATCTCTATAAGATAACGTAATGAGAATGGCAAGTTGCAACTAGTTTCTTTTAGTTGTTTATGCTACAAAACCGTTATTAATTTTATTATGAAATTTATATTTTCTGTGACAAATTAGGTATACTTTTAAAGCATGCTGGTTTGAAACCATAAATCTCTAAAAGATTAACATAATTCATACATGCGGTCTTAATATATAGACATCACCTTTAATTTTAAAAAAAGTATAAAAGATAAATAATTCCAAGAATATAATTCTCAAAAAGCTTCTTCAAACTTAAAATTAAGAATAGCTTGCAAAAAAACTGATAAAAATAATTAAAAATACAGTTATTCGCTGAACTTGTCCTCTGATTTTTTCGAAACGGTAAAGTTACGAACTATTGCGACTTTTAATGAGAAATCTTTCAAAATCGGAGAGAACGATTTCGTTTATGATATTAGTGTTCTAAATATTTCTCTGATGTAGTAATATATGTTATCTTAATTACTAATTGATCTAATATAAATTTGAACAAAAGTAATTGTTCTACAGATTTATTCTAAAGATGGAAGATGAAATGGATACATCAACACCTCCTCCATTCCAATTGAGCAAGCTAATAGCTGCTCATAAATCTGATGTTAAATGCTTAGGAGCCACTTCCTCGAATGTAATTATTTCTGGTGGGAGAGATAACTGTGTAAGATTTTGGAGTAAAAAGTTCGTTGTCTTGCCCAAATTCGTATAATTTTATTACTATATAGAGCAGGAGAATACACTGAGGCTATTTGTTACTCTCAACCAAGTATTGTAAATTCTGTAGCTTATTATGAAGGTGATGGTAATTGGAAACTTTTTGTTGGTCGTAGAGATGGGGCTATTGCTGTATATACTTCTGGAAGTCAAGAACCTATCCTTACATTGGTTGAGCATAGTGGAAATGGTTGTTTTTTTTCGAGAGGGGCCGTAACCTTCTGAAATTCTAGTGTCATGTCTTTATGTTGACGAGAAAAACCACGTTCTTCTAAGTGGATCTTGGGATAACAATGTAATTGTTTGGTCCATTGCACAGATGCCAGAATCGGAAGCTTCTGTATGTACATGTAGCCTTTTTTTGTATATCTATTGTATTTTAGATTTATCATCTTAAAGGCCACACGTTCAGTATTTGGGCTTTGGCCACATTGCCTGAAACCCCTGGCTTTTATCTGAGTGGAAGCGCTGATAAATCTGTGAAGCTATGGCATAATGATGAAGTCGTAAATACTTTTACTGGTTGGCATAGCAACCCTTTGTAATCAGTAGTATATATATTGTTTAGGCCATACTGATGTGGTTAGAGCCTTATTAGTTATTGATAAAAGATACTTTTTATCGGCAGCTAATGATTCAACTATTCGCTTATGGGATTTTGATACAGTGACATGTGTCGGATCGTTTTCATCTCTTGTAGATGAATTTATTTTTAGGTATAGTTTGTTATCTAATGCTTCATTATCATATTGTATCTAGTATGACTATGGCTGGCTCATTTATTGTATCTTGTGGAGAAGGGGGTAACATTGAAGTTTGGCAAAAGGAAGAAAAAGATAATCTTTTAAAGTAATTGGCTATAAGTTTTTTTCAATTTTTTGATTTTATTTAGTATCTCTAACAAACAATTAATAAGAATACCTGCTGTTACAGCATGGTCTGTAATTGGACTGAGCAATGATGACTTTGCTGTTTCTGGAAGGTAATTTCTCAGTTCTACTTCCTTTCCTTATATTTGTTTTTAGTGATGGTCGTATTTATGTATATACTAATTCGCAATCTCGCCTGGCTAAGCCTGAAGTGCTAGAACTTGTGGACAGTGAGGTAAGTCTAAACATACTAACTTTATTATGTTATTTATTTGTTTAGTTGGCCGTACGAGTTGCTTCGGAAAGGGAGAGAGATGAACGAGCAGCTAGGGATGAAATTACAATCAAAGTTGCTTTGGATGATGGGGCACCAAACATGGAATTGAAATATAAGAAGAATACTGATCCCGTGTTAGCAGCTGAACAATTTATTCAGGCAATTCTTCTTACATCATATTTTTTAATATTTCTGTTTTTTTAGCAATATAGTTTGCCAATTTCTTATTTGAATGAAATTACGGATTATATTGTTGCTAATGTACCAGAAGCCCGTGAATACCAGGCTAAAAAAATGAAACCTCAAGAAACTCAGCGTGTAGAAGTTGATGGAAAAGTAAGTGAATATGTCAGAGAAATTAAAATTTTTCTATTTTATAGATGTATGATTACGCCATGGAAATCACACTAGAGTCTGGGGTAACTACTAAATTAGCTTACAACGCTGGAGATGATCCTGATTATGTTGCTCAACAATTCTGTGAAAAATATAATCTTCCTATTAAATTTATGGCTAAGGTTCTCTTCTCTCTTGTCTTTCAACAAATGCTTATATACTTAATGTAGATATCAACACTTATTCGCAATAATGGTGGAAATTCATCTAGCAACACGACCAGTGCTGGTAATTACACTGATCCTTTCACTGGTTTGTCTCTTTCTTTCTTTTTTTCTCGAAAATTTCAATTTTGTTAGGTGGTGGTAGGTATTGCCCTCAAGGAAGTGGTCAGGAAGGTTCTTCCGACTTTTATGACCCGTTCACTGGCGGCGGACGTTATATTCCTGGCTCTACTGGGGGACAAGCCCCCGCTTCTGGTGATCCATACACTAGCGGAGGAAGGTTTGTGTTTGTTAACTAATTATACATTTCAAAATATGAATTTAGGTATGTTCCGGGATCGTCAACTGGAGCTGTTCTGCCTATTGCAAGCATGCTGCGTGATAAGAAAAAACCCATGGGAGAATATGTGCCTATTCCTTCCTACTTCTTCTTCGGTGTTGAGCAGTTGAGCCAAAAAGCTATAGTTAAGCTGAGAGAAACGAATGACAAGCAAGATCAATACAAATTGAATGACGACCAGGTATGTTAAATGTAGTTTTTCGAAATGGTGATTTAAATAATTTTTCACTTGTTTTTCTATTATTTTCCATTTTCCTTCACTTTTGGTTTCTATGTAGCTATAATTTCTTTTAAAAAGTTTTTCATTTTTTGCATGCTTTGTTTTATAGATGAAAGAATTAGAGCAACTCATGGGTGCTCAGCCAGGAGGTTTGGAATTAACTATGACATTAACTTCTGCTCTTGATACAGGTGATATTTTGATTAGTTTCCTTTATATATATTTTTATAGCTTTGTTGTGGTCTATTGATGATATTGCTCCTGTCTGTGATTTATTCCGTGTAGCTCTACTTCATGATAATCTTAATGCTCAGTTTTGTGACTTAAAAGTATGATCTCCTTTTTTTGTAGACTTTTTATAATTCATTTTAGGGTCGAGGTGTTACTATTCTTGAAAGACTCACTTCAATACTGATTAGTGATCCTTCTGACGCCGTTAAAATATTTATTTGCCGTGCCTTAGCAAACGCCTTCTCTCATGCTCATGGGGAAGCTTTACTTCAACGTGATATGGGAACTCTTATTCCGATTGTTGCCTCTCAATTACTTTCCAAGCGAGAACCACTACAAGTTTGCAATACAAAAGTTTTGTTACTGATACGCCCATTTATAGATTGCCGCCTCTTCAGCCTTAGCTAATTGGTCTTATCTTATGCTGAAACAATCTCAGACTATATCTGAGTTAGGTCCCAGGGAGGACACCTTACGTCATATCATTAAAGTACGTTTTCTTCTTTAAATTTTGAACTCTGAACTATATATGGTATAGGTTCTGGAAACGTTTGATTCCTTTGGTGGCTATTCTGAGCAGGCTCTCATTCGTATTCTACAAACTATAGCCACATTGATGTGGGGTGATTCTGAAGTCATTAGCGTATGTTGCTATTTAAATAACGTCTGTTTGAACAAGTGAAGGTTTTCAGTTGGCTAAATCCAGGAACATTATCATCATTATAAATAAGATAAAGGATGCTGTGGTTGCTGAAACTGGAAAACATATTTCACGGGATATTGTTGAAATGACATATGCTGTATAGCTATAATACATGGTTTTACTTTAAATGAAACTTTATTTGATGTTTGCCCGGTTGACATAAAAAATCTGTAGTTTTAATTATTATTTTTGTTATGTCTCATATTGGTTACTACCAACAACAATGTCGTACATAAAGTTATGGAGGGCTATATAAAAATATTATTTTGTACATAGATGTCTGGGCAGCCTGCTTGTTTCAGTGAAACGTATACACTAGGATATAAAGGAACTGATAAAGTTTGTGCTTTTTTTCAAGATAAATTAAAAGTGATTTTTCAGTTCGCCACAGATTTGTCTACTTATCATAAAGTTGGAAATAATAATAAATATGGAGTGTTACTTAATACTGTTATGAGAAGAGAAACAGGCATGATGCCCGCTTCTAAGTTTATGCGCAACACTAGAAATCAACTTTATAATTCAGTGTGTATTTACTTAGGATATCATATAGATCAGTATTGTATTTTAAGAAATTGAGAAAGTTCAAGCTCAACGAAGGGATTCCTGTCAGATCTTTCCTAGATCATCAACCGTATGTTACGATAGACAATATTTGTTATGTCTCAACTTTTTAGAAAAGATATTATTGACATCAATGAAAAGGAAATGTATAAATTCGGTCTTCCCGTGAAGCTATGTGAATTGAAGGGTATTCCTGATGATGAAAAAATACTTTGTCGATTAAATTTAACTGATCCAATACGCGTTGCGGTAAAGGCAAAAGCAGCTCCAGCTAATAATTTTTATGGTTCAGGAAGAAAATCCGACGGAGCCCATTCTTTCTCTAATTGTACTGACAAGTCTAGGACGTGTCTTGTGCTATAATTATAAAACTATGGAAATTGTAAAACAATATCGTCTACCTAAAAATTTTTCATATACTAACTCGTAAATTATTTCTTTAATAATTAACGAAAAATCTTCTTTTTTTCAAGAAAATTAGAATGGAATAACTATGGAATAGACTTCTACGCTGTTGGCTATAAGACAGCTTCGAAGAAAGGATCAATAGCTCTATTCAGTTATTATCCTATTAAGTTGAAATGTTGTTTTACAATAGAAGATAGAGTAAGATTTCTATCGTTATTTCGAGCAATGTTTACCCTTTTTAGCATTTTGATAATGTGCATCACCTTCAATTAACCAGAAACTGTTTAATATTTCACAGAGGCTCTACAGCAGAATTATATAACTTTGATAGAGTATACGCAAACGTAAGTTTTTCGCAGATTGGTAATTGTTATTATTTATTTGTCATTATATGTTTAGTGTTCGCCTGTAGTTGATGAGAATTTTCTAAGCAAAGGTGAGACGCTAATCGCAGAAAATTTAAAATGGACGAGATCATATAAACCGGTACATATATTTAAGTGTAAGTTGAAGCTTATAGAATTTGTTTTATTTATTGTTTCAGTTCATAAAATGCTTAAAAGCGATGCTATTTTTCTAAATGATCAATTATTAATGTTCCTTTCCAAAGTTCCTTCAAATTCTTTATGCTTCAGAGATATTAGTATACCTAATAAATTTCATTATGTAAGTATTGCTCATTTATTTTCAATATTAAAAAAGGATTTAAAGAAATATAAAACTGTACCTCACCGACCTTTGATATCTCCTCCGGATGCTCTTCTTCAATATGAACTACTTTCTATTGCTACTGATAACTCTTTAAGAGTATTTACTTCTTATAGAAATGCTATTAACTGTTACGATTTATCCGGGTATAATACATTACTTAGATGAAATTCATATTACATTTATTTTAAGACCTCCACCCTTGCCAGGGCAGACTTCCGGTTTTACTCCAACCTGGAGTGTTAAGTTGGATCCATTCAAAAATCCTGATGCTGAAAAGTACTTCATATCTCCACTACTTGAAGCTGAATTTCCAAACTGTGTAAGAGTTTTAATTTTCGATTAAAGATCTAATTTTTTTTAAGGAAGTATCGACTTTAGAATTAATTGATAACGACTTGATTATAGCAACTGTCGAGTACTTTTTAACTACCGATTTAAGTAATTGCTTATCTTTTCTTATGAAGAAATTAATTTTAATTCAGGAACCAAGCATTGGAAACCCGTACTTTATACGATAGATGCTTTCACGGGTAATATTCTAGACATATCTGCTCTGTCAATGCGAAATGGTAGAGGATACAACGAAAAATTTGTGTCTGTATCTGGCTTTGATTGTATTTTGAGTTGTGTTCAAGCTATGCCAAAAACTCGACCATTGGTCAACGTCTACAACTTAGAAGAACCGGCACAACATGATCCGAACGCATATTTGAATCGCCGTCAACTTCGCTTAAATCGAAAAAATGATGAGCGAGGTAGAGAATGAGAATTCGTTCGTTTTTATTTCTTCTATTCCTATATCATCAGTTTATATCAAAACTATTACAATGTATTTTATATAATCCTATTAGTTATAATAACTCATTCCATACATATATATAGCTTTATGTAGATTGCTAAGTAGACATAAAATTTATGTAATTAATTCAGTGTACATTGAAATATATACGAGGAATAGATTTCCCCCTACGATGCTAATATAATTACGATCTGTCATTATGCTTAAACGACCCTAAGATCAACTAGTTAATGATTTTTCCTGAATTTTTTTCTTTTACATTTACTAAGGGTTTAAGCCCGAATTGTTGTTTACCTTTATCAACCGCTTAAAAGTTTACATTGTTACCGTTGTGTTCCATTCTGTCCTGTTCAATTCTTGTTGTTAAAATAAATTATTTTCCAAGTGTTTCCTTTTTTAGCAAGGTATATGGAAATACCAGTTCAAATCTGGTTTAATGCACAAATTGATGCGTAATCGTACGACAGCTGCGCTTATAGGTGATTTTTATCTTGTGTGCTCATCATGATTATCTATTTGAAGTAATTGGTGATGAAATATTAAAAGGTTCCACCAAGGACACAAACTCAGGGTTCATCGCTGATCGTCTCCATAAAATCGGCGTACAATTGAAAAGAGTAATAATAGGCTTATAATATGTTTTGTTAAACCTTAAACATGTAGGTTTCTATAATAGGTGATGATTTGGATGATATAAGTGAAGAAGTTGCGAAATTAAGCAAAAAGTACGACATTGTCTTTAGTACAGGAGGCGTTGGGCCAACACATGATGATAAGACTTACTCAGGTTCGTAGAATTCTTGAAAACAGAAGAAAAAATCTTTACATTCAAAACTTATAATATATCACATGAAACTTTTATAAATAACAACAACAAATCAAATACATGACATTTTCTGTTTCATTTTGATTAGATATGTAGGTCGATCGGTTGTGTTATCATAAAATTAAAATGATTTTGTAAAGAGTAGTACTTTGGTAAAGGATTCATCGAACGACTATGTTTAAAAATCAATATATATCTTGTTTCCTATTGCAGGCCTCGCTAAAGCTTTTAATTTGGAATTGGAAACTTCAAAGGAAATATTAGAAGCGATCAATAACTATACTCATGATTGTTCTTCTTCTTCCCAGGGATTTGCTTTAAAGCTTAGTAATGTATCATTAATTATCATTATCATTTCGAAATTGGATGATTCAGATACCTTCAACGTCACATTTGCTCTGGGGTATAAATCCAAAGACTGGTGAACGTTCTCCTTTTCCTGTTGTGCGTTTACAAAATGTGATAGCTTTCCCAGGTGTTCCGGCCTTCTTTGAAAGAGCTTTTGATTCCTTGAAGGTTGGTAAATCCAGTCCTAAATAGTTCAAACTTATGAGCACAATTTCAAGTTAATTTCCAATCCATTTTCAAATTTTGTTGTCTTCTAAATGTTTTCCTTTTGCTTTAGTTAAACTAAGTCATTTTTTAAAGAGTCAACTATTCCCACCTGAGCTTTATCCTCCTCGATTTTGCGAAGAAGTTTATACCTCATTGGATGAGTTCAAGTTTGTTTGCAGTTTTTTTTGTATACTGAGATTGTTCTTATTCAGATTTTCATCAGCTTTGGACGCTGTTGCTGAAAAATACGATAAAGTTGTTGAAATAGGTTCTTATCCTGTGATCGGGAATAGGCAATGATACATGATCAAATGAAATTTCATTTTTGTCATTTGCAGCTATTTTAAAACCAAACTTATCATCGAGTGTGACGAAATGTCTGTTGGAAAGGAAGCTACCGAAGAAATTAAGCACATTTTAAACAGTGCGATTACCTTTCGAAATTTTAGTGTTTTTTTTTGTTTCCAGGTAGCCAAGTCTTCTATGACGAATTACCATGGTTAGATACTGTTCGGAAAATGAAAGAATTTAGCTCTCGACAAAGTGAAAGCTTCATTGCCAAACTGGCGGACGCAAACAGCATTGTTGAAAAGATTGTAGATGAATATTCGTAAAAACTGTCTGTACAAGTTAGAATCTATTGTAATATTTGTAGATTGGATGAAATTGCTTTGTCTTTCAATGGTGGAAAAGATTGTACAGTCCTTCTTCATCTCTTGAGAGTTGCAGTAGACAAGTTCGTTTAATGTCTTCTTTGAAAAAAATGCATTAGAAAATTTTTAGAAAATATGGTCCTAATGCTCAAATCCAAGGTTTTCATATTATGTGTGATGATCAGTTCCCTGAAGCTACTCAGTTCATAATTGATGCTGCGAAAAGGTATGAGCTTCATAATGAAAAGTTGAAGTTCAAATGAGGCATTTTAGTTATAACATAATTGTCCATGAAGTGCCAGGGCCTCTTAAAATCGGTTTAGAAAGGCTGAAAGAGCAGAAACCGAAAATCACTGCGGTTTTTATGGGCAGCAGGATATCAGATCCAAAAGGAAAATATATGAAGTATCATTGTTTGTAACAGTACGTTGTAGTAATACAATGTATTTAGATCACCGACTCAATGGACTGATAGCGATTGGCCACGAGTTCTTCGCGTTTGCCCCATACTCTACTGGAATTATAGCGATGTATGGACAGCTTTAAGAGGATTGTGCATTCCATATTGCTCATTGTATGATAAAGGATATACATCCTTAGGTGGCCGCGATAGCACTTTTCCTAACCCAAGTCTGAAGACAACTTCTTATACTGGAAAAGAAACGTAACCTGTGACGCTCTATACTCATACTCAGACATATATTTCAGATATTTACCGGCTTACATGCTCAGCGAAGGGGAATCGGAACGTTGCGGAAGATTATAATATTTATATTGTCTCGACGTAAACTTTAGAAATAAATTCAGCTTTTGGGTTATGTCCTCGTAGCATCTGTGATATCATGAATTCAAAAAAGATAATTTTTGAAGTGATGAGAGGGAATGTTTATATTGCGATATGTTATTCATTTCATGCTCTGCCTGTGATATTGATGGTGTTAGATTGTATTTGATTTATATAATAAAATAGTTATAAAAACTTTTATTCTAATTACTATTACAACATAGGAATAACTACTATCTTTTACTTCAAAGCCTTGAAAGCCTTTGGCATGGCCTGAAAAGAAAAATTATTTTGCGAACTCAGACAAGTCTACTTACACACTCGTCCAAATGATGAACGTAGTCGGTCATTTCCTGGTGGCAGGTCTCTTCAGTCTCGGTTCTAGAGTTGACACGGTCGTTGCATTCATCAAGAATAGCCTACAATACTATCAATAGGCAAGAAGAAAAACTCTTTACTCTTACCTTCAAATCAGCTACATGGTCAGCACAACGTTCCCTGTATTGGGTGAGCTGGTCAGTGTTTTCCTCCAAAGGTTCCTAGAATAAAAAAATAGAAAGTTGGGCGAACAAAATTTTTTTTACCTCGTTATGGGCAGGCATTGTTTTTACCACTAGAACACGTACTTATAAGCGAAATACACAAAAGTTAATAGATAAGATAATGTTGGGGGCAAACCAATTGAAATGCTAAAAAAAACAAGAAAATAAATGTATTTAATACGAAAATAACACAGATTGGCAACAAGCTACCCGAAGAAGAACCAGCTTCAACACTCAACAAAAATTGAAAATATATAATCAAGAATATCTCTCCTGAACATGAGGTAGAAAAGAGTTATCAGAAGCTGATGTAGATATGAGACGCGAGCGTTGTCCTCTGGGAGGATCTAGTCTAGAGTCTAAAAATTTTGTTATAACCAAATTTACTATTAAATAAATATTACATCGAATAAAATGTCTTGAATCTCCGCCACCTTGAATGTAACTTCCAGCATAGAATAGAGCAGTCAAAATTAACAGAACAAGCATAGTGTAAATAACTAAGCCAGTGTCTCTTTCTCTATCTTTTCTATCGTCACAGCTCCACACATCATTCCAAAGATGTAAGGTATCATTCATCTTAAATATACTCATTATATAAAATAAACGATGAAATATTTACCGTAGTTTCAATGTCAACACAAAATTCAATTCCTGGATTGGCGTAGATTTCCCAATAATAAGCGAACAAGTCATCGAAAGTCTTGTTACATACACCACAAATACCACTTGCATTGCCCAAAGAAAGCATATCATCATATTCTAAAAAAAACATATTTCATGCGTAGATGAAAAAGACTTACCTAGTTCTCCCCAGCCTGTGAAATTAACAACACAATCTCTCCAGTCGAAAAGACGATTTTGGAAATCCAAAGTCCTGTTAAGAAATTGGACTTTGTTATCAGCAGTTGTAAAATTCCAATTTATATGAAGACAGGCTAAAGAAAACAGTAATAAAACAACTAAATTTGGAACTGACATTCACAACGAGAATTATCCCAAATTCTAGTAGTTAAGGCATCACTAATATCATAACTGTATGACAAAAGGTAATTGTCATAGATCACTTGTGAGCAAGTACGATTATCCAGTGATGTCACATTATCCTAAAATTGAAGAATAAATGAATTCTATACTAACACTAACCAAATGTTTAGTTTCGTACTCCAATTGCTTGAAAGCTATGTAATGTTCAAAACAATTAGTGCAAACTTTCGGAGGTATAGACCAGTTGGAAGCACATTGAACCATTTCAGCTTGGGCTTTAGCAAACCTCTAGAAAAAGTTTTTTTCATTTGTTAAAACAGAATCTCGAACCTCTATATAAATCTGACATGGTCCATCAACGTCCCAGGGATCATCATTAAATGGAACGCCTTCATAAGCATGAGTATAGGATATTAACGTTAACAACGCTATGATCCACATACCATAACTGAATATGGATCATATAACGCAAACATCTCCAAGTAAATATAATTAAAACAGATTAACAAAAAATAAATTAATGTGACAGACGAAGGAATAGTATATCTTAATAAATGGGCGGATAGAAAAGGCCGTTAATGTAAACTTCGTTGGTTAAAATTATTTTCAGCATAATTAAAAAAATAATTTGAATACGTTTTGATTTTAATAATGTTTTAGCTGAATAATTGATTCTTATTAAATTAATGACATTTCTGCAATAACAAAACTGTGGATCATTTGAAAAATTACAAAAAAAAACGAGTTTTAAAATTTGGTATGCTTTATATTTACAAGCAACCATGTCGTATTTGCGCAACCTGGTTCACCATCCTCAACAGAAGTTAGAACTTCATACAATTCTATGGTTTATCATAATGTTTTTCTAACAGTATCTAAAGCAGAAATAATTAATTATATGTCTTGAGATATTTGTTCTATTTTTTGATATAAACATCTTTGTTGGGAAGAAGATTGATATTTTATATAAATTGTCAGCGTATCAGTTGCTATGAATTTTGTTTCTATCGCTTAAAATAGTTGTAATATTACTATATTTAGATGCTTGCTCGTACCTACACTCTTGCACGAGCTTCTGAAGCTTTGGTTGTTGCCAGCAGAGCTGCATCTGCTGCTGCTGCCGAAAAAAAGGCTGGAAAAAGGATTAAAACCTTTGAAATCTACAGATTCAACCCTGAAAAGCCTGGTGCTAAGCCAGAGATGCAGGTTTTTGGAATTATGTCTGATATTTATTAATACAAAATATTTTCAAGAAGTTCGACGTTGATCTTGATAATTGCGGAACTATGATTCTTGATGCTTTAATTAAAATCAAGAATGAGGTTGATCCTACTCTTACTTTCCGCAGAAGTTGTCGTGAAGGTTGATTCACCAAGTTATTTCTTTATTTTGAAAATTGCTTTTAGGAATTTGCGGATCATGTGCTATGAACATCGGTGGTCAAAACACCTTGGCTTGTATCTGCAAGATTGATGAAGACACCAGCAAAAGTACCAAGATCTATCCACTTCCCCACATGTTTGTTGTCAAGGTAGATTTTGAACTATAATTTAAATTAACTATCTTATTAATTAATCATCTTATTTACAGGATCTTGTCCCAGACATGAATCTTTTCTATCAACAATACGCTTCAATCCAACCATGGATTCAAAAGAAGACTCCAATCAATCTTGGAGAGAAGCAGCTTCACCAGAGCATTGCCGAAAGAGACAAACTTGTTAGTTTATCGAAATGTTTTTGTATCATTTATATAATATTTTTAGGATGGACTCTATGAGTGCATCTTATGTGCCTGTTGTTCCACTTCTTGTCCATCTTACTGGTGGAATGCCGATAAGTACTTGGGACCCGCTGTTCTTATGCAAGCTTACAGGTTGGATAAAACAGAATTTTGTACTGTTATACTATATCTAATCTTCAGATGGATCATTGATTCTCGTGACGATTATGCTCCAGAGCGTCTTCATCGCATGCACGACTCCTTCTCTGCTTTCAAGTGTCACACTATCATGAACTGCTCCAAGACCTGCCCCAAGGTTTGATCCAGGCCTAGAACTGTTTGATTTTTTTCTGTTGCAGCATCTCAATCCTGCTAAAGCTATTGGAGAAATCAAGTCTCTTCTTACTGGAATGACTTCCAAGCCAGAAGCTGAACCATCCAAGTTTTAGATTTAGGATTTTTACAGAGATATAGATAAATGCCCTCAAACAAGCGTGAATTATGCTAGCAATGGGATTTTTAAGAGATTTAACTTTTTTTACTTAGCTTTTTATGTTTCTTGTATAGATTAGAATCGATTTCTTGAGTAACATAAATAAACGCTTGCCGTAAAATAAATGCCTTAATTAGTTGATTTTTTTATAAAACAACAATATGGAAAATGTTAACAATATTTTATTGTCTTTCACAATCCAACCAGGAAAGTAGGCCCAATTATAACATCCAACAGAAAAGGAAACAGAAAAAATATAACATTTAAACTACGATTCAACAATTTAATCTTCTTCGGAATCATCACCGTTATTGTCATCAGATTCGGCTTCACTTTCAAAAGTTCCATCTGGTAGAGCATAAAGACGCACAACAGATGATTGAGGATCTTTCATCAACAAATATTTTCCAGCAGGTTGACGCATGCAGCTATAAAGAGTTATATCAAACAGCGAAAACATAATTCAACACAAACCTGTCAATAATGCAACGAAGAACTCCCCATCCATTATCCATGTTGAGAGAGATATTTGTGGCAAATTCAGCTGGTCTATAACTTTGAGTACCCAAGATAACGTGTTGGGCACTATTCCTAACAGAGAGACGAGATACATATCCGAATTTAATGAATTCTGAGTTGGCAAGGAGAGCTTGGATGGTCCACTTAGCCAATTTGCATGTGTTGTTCTTAATTTCAGTACATAGAACAGCTCCCTTCTGGACGTCCAACTTTGATCTAAATAAAATTTTAAATGAAACATCAGTGAAACTGATTATATACCTCCAGTCAACACCACCAGATTGAGAACTATCCCACTCATTGAAAGCCTTGATGGTGATCAGTTGTACTCCTCCATTGGGGCCAACCTGAGAAATCGGAAATATTGGTATTTACGTGCATAGAATTTACCATAGCTCCATCCAATTCTGTTCTACATACAACATCAATAGGCTTCTGATTAGCTCCACCGGAAAGGGTGAACTTACGGTATCTTAATTTTAACAAAGATAAATTAATATTTCAAACTATTTCCCACTTATATCCACATCCAGATTCTCCCCCTTCTTCCTCAAATGGAGCACGTTCTTTGTTCAATTTATAGCCTTCTTCACCACGACGCAAGACCTATAAGAAATAACTTGTTGAGGATAGGGATGCCATAAGCACTCACTTGACGGCGGAAGTTTTGATTGATATAAAGAGCCTCCGTAGCAAGATCCTAAAATAGAAGATATAGCTTCATGAATATTTATCTTTTTCTACTTTAGCATTATTGATTCCAGCTCCTTCGAATGCAGGCGGTTCACAGCTAGTTTCAGATACAGTGAGTGCATCAACTGGGTTAGAAATTCCTCCAGTGTCACGCTTGTCAAAGAAAAGCTTGTCACCAACTCTGTGAGCAACAATATCCCAAGAATAGACCTTAAAAAGTATGGATAAAGATTTAAGAATATTTAAAGCTATTACAGATCTCGAAGCAGTCATCAATGTAGCCAAAATGATGTCAGTGGCATAAACGTTTCCAATACCCTCTTGAGCAATCTGTTCAATAACTGGATCTTCAGTTGTTGTGACATTGTAGAAGGATCCACCACATCTTTGAAGAGGAATAGAGTTCTTAACAGATACCCTATCAACGGACTGAAAAGTGGAAGTCATGACTCTCGTTATTGTGTTATGCCCTTACAGAGTCGTAGAAATGGAGAGAGCCATATTGATGTCCTGAAATATCCTGTCCACTTCCAACATTTGGGAGACTGAGCTTAGACAGTCTTGGGAAATCCATTTCTTCGATAACCTTCCAGTCTGGACGCACTTGAACTGATGGGAGACGATCCTGAAGAAAAACTGTTTATCACTAGTTTATGGAATATCTAACCTTAGGTCTTTCTCCAGTGTATCGGTTTCCAGGACCACCACGTTGACCCATTCTGGCGTTTCCTCCTCTCTTTTGCCACATCTTAAGAGCTCTCTGATGCTCCCTATAACGATCACATAGAAAACAAAGGGAATTTTGTGATATACTTGGCGATTGTCTTCTTTGTCTTGGCATTTTGATTTTGGTTAGCCTCTCTCTTCTCTTGCTCTTTTTGCAAAAGTTTTCTGAATTGAACTTGGCGAGCTCTGAAGTTTCTTTGTGTGCTTCTTTGAGCTGGTTTTGAGGAATCAACCTGCAATATTTTCTAGATAACTAAGATCGTGGAATTCAAAGCAAACCAATTGGAAGTTATTCTCATCCAAACCGTGAACATAGTCGAATTGAGATCCGGCATTGGCTGCTGATCCATAGATACGTTCGTTGTAACGTTCATTTCCTCTTCTGAAGAAACGATCAACACCAATCCAATCGGCTACTCTTCCGATGCGATCGGCCTGAAACCACAGTAAGAATAAAAAAAGAAATGAAAAGAAAACATAATAGAAAAAAAAACAAAGAAAAATTACCTTATTGAATTGTTGGAAAGGTCCAGAGGTATCCAACCCAACTGGAGGAGTAATGGGGCCCCATCCGGTCTTGTTATCCGGAATTTCTTGAAGATCAAAGATTGGTAGTGACATCCTACAGAAAATATAATAATATAACAAGTACAGCTAGTAATAAAAGGTATCAGAGGCTTAAACCCAATGTTAAAGAAAAAGACAGAAAATAAAAATTTACATGGCAATATGCTTAAACCCCAACTTTATACAAAAAAACACAAGAATATTTAATACGTACATACACGTCTAATCTAGATGACTTTATAACAGATTTTCTGTTTCTTAGAAACTATCTAGTTATGCTTCCAAACAGGTAATTTTTCAACTGGTAATTTTTTTCCCTGAATTATATCGGCAGCTTTTTCAGCTAACATAATGGTTGGAATGTTCAAATTTCCACTGACAATGGACGGCATAACACTGGCATCGACAACCTGAATAACACAATTTATAGAGTTGAGAATAGAAAAAAATATCTAACCTTTAGATTTTGAAGTCCATGAACATTCATAGTTTTAGGATCAACTACAGCCATTTCATCATTAGAAGAACCCATTTTACATGTACAAGAAGGGTGATAAGCGGAAGCAGCTTTTTCCCTGACAAATTTATCTATATCAGCATCAGAATTCGTATTTGGACCGGGTGCTGTTTCCTCTCCCCGGAATGGATCAAACGCTTTAGTCGCAAAGAGTTCGCGTGATAACCGAATAGATGCTCTTCAAAAAAAAAGTATTTTGAAGCAAAAACTCTGTGAAACCTGAATTCTTTCCAATCGTCGTCATGGTTCATATAGTTAGGATCAAGCAATGGATGTCTTCTAGGATCTTTATGTTGCAGTTTCAGTTGACCAACAGATTTTGTACGCATGGGTCCAACGTGAACCTAAATTAAGTTTAGAAAGCATTCAAGGTACAACAATATTCACCTGGAAGCCATGTCCTGTTCCATTGGCTCTACCATCATCGTGAACAGTTGATGGAAGAAAATGGAACTGAATATCAGGATGAGCAACGGAATTGTTGGATCGAGCAAATCCTCCAGTTTCCAAGTGACTACTAGCACCTAACCCAGTTTTAGATGAAAACCATTCTTCAAATGATAAAAGTAACAGGAAAAAAATTCTTACAACTTACGCAGTCCAACGCGGATCATATTGTGCGGGAACCTCCAAGAGCTTTGGTTATAAAGTGTGATAGGTTGCGTACATTTATGTTGTACATAAATTTCCAAATGATCCTGAAAATTAGAAAAAAATTCAAAATCAAATCTTATGGTTCCTATGCCTGAAGGTTTTGTCCCACTCCAGGAAGGTCATGAACAACAGGAATCTCCAAACTACGCAAATGATTTTGGGGACCAACTCCACTGAGCATTAATAACTGAGGTGAGTTAATTGCGCCTAGAATACATGAGCTTATTCAGAAAATTAAAGAAACTTTACCTCCAGCCAAAATCACATCGCCTTCGCAATAGATTTTTTCTCTACTGTAGGAATCAATATTTTCAGTTCCATAGAAATTAACTTTTCTAAAATGTTAAAAACTAATAATGTAAAAAGAAAGTTTTCTTCAAATTTACAAAAGCCATGCAACAACACATACCTAATAAACTCTATACCTACAGCTTTTTTCCCGCTGAATAGTACTCTGGTACACATGATTCCTGACGATGTATATAAATTCTTTCTTGATAGAATTGGATGTAAATAAGCTTTTGAGGAACTCCATCTGCAAAGTCTCAATAAACACGCATCTTATATGAAACTATTTACCTTTCACCCTTATGAATAGTCATATCCATTTTAGTTAACCCTTCTTGTTTCTCGCCATTCATATCAAGAGTAGTTCCAATCGGGTGATATTTCCCTGCGTCAAGAAACGCTTGATGAAGAGGATGATCGGCGGGGGCTTGTTGAACATGTAGAGGACCTGACGTTCCTCTGTACGGCGATGTCTGAACTCGCTGCCATAGCACAATATGTCAGAAATAAATTTCGTACTGCTGATCCATTGTATGTTTCTGCTTTTTTAAAGTAAGGTAAACAATCAGCATATGACCAATTTTCAGCTCCCTCGGATTGCCATCGATCGTAGTCAAAGGCATGTCCTCTAACTGCACACATTGCATTCAAAGAAGAACTTCCTCCCCAGACTCTTAAAAAACAGTATGAACGAATGCAGTTAAAATTTGAAAGTCTACCTTCCTCTTGGCCAATAGAAGACACGATTGTTGACATTCTTTTGTGCGACTGTATGATAATACCAATTATATCTAAAAACAAACTTGAATGAATAAACCGAAACAGAATATTACTTTACTACTTGTCATGACAAAGATTATACATCAGAGCTGCAGGCATATGAATGCGCCAATCCCACCAGTGATCCTTTGGTCCTGCTTCTATTAAAAGAACTCGATTATCTGGATTCTCAGTAAGGCGATTAGCTAAAAATTTTAACAATTAAAAAAAATCACAATTTATAACAGCATACCTAGTACACATCCCGCAGAACCCGCTCCAATAATAATATGTGTAGGTTTTTGGTCTCCTAATTCAGGCTGAATAAACCCTTGTTTGTAGCTGTCTTGCCATCTTGACCGAATAGAATTTAGAACCGTTTTACTCGGAGAAACCCGAGCCGCTTTACTTAACATAGGCCAGCCTTAATTCTACAGTAAGTAGAGAGAACAAGATTTTGATATACTTCTATAGAATAATAAAAAACAAAAAATTTTAATAAATTCAATAAATACTATTATTCTAACTCTTTATATTTATTCTTTTTTTTATCTTAAGCAAGAGTTATAACAAACTTATTTTATTTAAAAGGAATAACATTTACAATGTAGCTTCTTGAACACCACTGATGAAATCCGAAACATGAAGGGCGGACGTTTTCTGTGCGAGACCAATTCAGCTCAACTGAGAAAGAGAGGCTTCTAGTTATCACCAAAAAATGATATGCAATATAAATAAAACAATTGAAATTGTTCTATTTATTAAAACCTGTGAATATTGTTAATAAAATATTTATCTAGACATGATAATATATTTACATCCGTAAATTGAGGTCAACAATATTAAAATAACAAACATGTGTAATGTACAAGTAAAGTTTTGTTCAATGCGATACGACGATAGTTAGCAATATCATGTAAAAACTGCAGTTTTCAGATTTGTAGGTGCAGCTTGAAGTTTTCGAGCTGATATTACTTCCCCATCAACTACAAGTACCGACCTTTGGTCAAAAGCTTCTAAACGCAATGCTGAGACTGGGATGCACTGAAACGAATAATATAAAGAGGGCTCAGATGGCTTGAAGCAAACCTTCACAAAACCTAATTCTAAATGTTTAGCCGTTTCTATAGCAGACAACATTTTGAACATATCAAATTTGCTGTTTATATCTTTTTTCAAAATATATGTCAGGTAAATTCGATCGTCATCCAACCTCGCTAGAGGCATATATGGGCCATCGGCCGAAATGTGCGATAAACTCATCTAAAGCAATAATTCAATATATAAAAATCTTGGCTCAAGCTTACTGCATAAACGCCTACAAATTCGTCTTCCAAAGTTATCCAATCGGCCGGAACTTCATCTTCCAAATCAGGAATCTTAACCAGATGTCTTTCCCTCCAGAAATTATCCTTTGATCTTTTCTCAGGGGTTTCACATCTTATTGAATTGTCCGTGTCAACGGAAAGCTTAAACATCTTTAAATTAGAATTCAGGATTTTTATAGTAGTTTCACCATATCACTGCGAGAAGCCCCATATACTTCAAATAACGGATTCTGAGCAAATTCAGAGGTTGCTACATAAGGTTTATAGCTAAGACGACCACGATAAGTTCTTAAATCTGGAACAATTATGATTGTAAATCTCAAAAATAAATGAAAACTATTTACTCCAGCATCGAATTAATGCTCCAGCTATGAATCTATTTGATCCCAGTGTTGTTCGAAACCGTTCACTTTCAACATCTGCAAAAATAGAATAAGTGTAACTCGAGAATATACCAATCCTGTTTTATCTCTTTATTTTTTCTCTTGTTGGAGAGTCAAAACATAAAACTTGATTCTCATGATATGTAAGTAACTCGAGGCTGCTTTGTACGTTAAAAGTTCAACGAAACGTAATAATAGAAGTAAATCATAAATGTGAAGAAGGCCAAAATATACTTTGAAGCAGGAAGTTCAATATTGATTAAGGATGTTTAAACAATGAAAGTTCAAGAAATTAAGAAACTGACCAATATCTGCCATAATACCCCATCCTATGCTCAAAAATGCAGCTATGTTTTGCCGCTCAGTTTGAATATGTAGTAAATTAATAGGTTGGGCTTCAGGTTTTGTGCCTGTAGCAACAACAATAGATTGTTTCAAAAAGCCTGGATTTTTCAAAGTCCATCTGCAATATGAAATTGTGATTACATCAATTATACTATCAAATACCCCTTTGCTATAAAGACTGAAGATAAAAGCCCATTTCCAGAGCCAGATGGAATTATTCCTATTGGCATTGATGGGACAACTTTCATCGCATCTGATCTTTCAGAAAGACCATTAACCACCTATAGTCATATAATACGATATAGAGAATTTAGTGGCTTCAAGTATACCTCAAATACCAGACCATCGCCTGAAAGGATTATAATTCCATTGAACTTATGAATAGTTGGATGATTTAAGACAACATTTCGTGCATGATTCGACCCATCTGAAACATTAGTCATTGAAATACAAATTTGCTTTCTTCCTTAACTTACTTGTTATAATAAGTTCATATGATATATTGCTTTTTTCAAATAGATTTTCTACCTACAAATACAACCATTAGCTTAATCATTAACTGTTAGCAGTTGTTACCCGTTTTTTGAAAGTTTTAACTCCTTTTCCAGGTCCTGAATGTGGGTTGATGAAAACTAATAAGTGACCAATTGGCTCAATAGTGTGAGCTGAAAACAGTTCTCAAACAGTACAAGTACTCGAATGTTCAATGGAAAATGTTTAATAAACTTTTATGAACATGATCTAGTTGATATAAAACTACATTTTTAGTTGAAAAAAGACTTACACCTTGGCATAACAACCGAAGTTGTAGGTTCATCGTGCACAGGTGCCGTCCGACAACACAACGAACCCATCTATGAGTACTTAACAAGCTTTTGTGCTGGTCACATACAAATATTGACACTTCTAATGGTTATTTCTTAGCTTTCGCTGCTATTCCTATCTTCACTTCACCTTCTTCTTACAATATGTTCTCCCGAAATATTCAATTCTAAAAAAATTCTTATGAATGTTGTCTTGTTTCGAAAAACTTTATATGGATACTATATATATAGATAGATTTGCTTGATTCAAATAATTCAGTTAAAATGGAAATACAGGTGTTATAGTAAGAAATCAAAAGTTCAATTCTAGCGTGAAGTCTTATTCTTGGAATGCTCCGAATTGCTTTCTCAAATAAATTAGATAGGAAAAGAAGATGGTTGGAAAGAATAAGATAAGATGAACAGACTAGAATACCATTTGTTAAAGATATTTTGGAAATATATATATATATATATATATATATAAAGTATACAAGTAGGAGATACATTGAAAAATTAGTAAATTTCCAAAAATATCAATATTATAAGAAGAGCGAGAAGAAGATAAATAGGAGGACATCGTCTTGGAAGTGGTTCACACAACTCAAGTTAAACGAACAAATACGTTCATCTGTACATCTGTTCAGTAAGTAAACAGCAAAACTTAAGGTTTAAAATATAAAGAATAGAAGAATAAGATTTAAGAAAAATGTTAAAAGCTGTTAAATGGAAAGAACTTTACGGAAGCTTTCTTGTAACCTGTGTTCTATGTGTATTGTCAATTGGAAACATTTTGAATGATCTTTCTTTTGCCAGTTGTACTCTATGTCTCTCGCAATCTAGATGTTTCTTCTTTCATACATACACGTGATTTAGATATACCAGAAGAAACGGTGTTTGATTTTCGATCCTTTTGAAGAAAAAAATAGAAAAATTAAAATTAATTAGGAATGTTTAAAAGCAAATTAAGTGAAGATAGATCGTAGGATCATAAAATTCATATAATGACTGACACGTGGCATTTAGACAGATATTACACGAAAGGAAAAGCTTATACTAAGAAGAAGATGTTCAAAATATCTAGCACACGAACGAATATATCATAGGAAAAATCTCGAGAATTCAGTTTGAGCGTGTTTTTTCAACAATGAAACTTCGCTGAGTCAGTATACGTTTTTTAGGTTTGTTTAAGGTTTACAGATACAATTTTCTGTGAAAAAATTGTTTCGAAGAGGCAAAGGGAAGTTATTAGATTGTATAGTTAACATAGTCATCTTATCAACTTAGAAAGACTAAAATATGCAAAATTAAGGGTTTTAATTTACTCAGATAAGTTGAATGTAAAGTATTCCGGTGAAAATTACAAGCCTATAACATTCGGTTGATAAGAGAATGATGATTAGAGACAATGCCATGCGATGGAAATATAGGTGCAAAACTAAAACATACATAACTATATTTAAAAAATATCTTCTTGAAAAGTATAAATAACTATAGTGAATACATTTAAATCGAGAAACAAAATATTCGAACGAGGACAGACCACAGACAAAACTGGATATCATACCGTTAGAACTGGTGGTAGATATTCTATGAATTAAAGAATATGTACTATGATGACAAATTCAAAGATTTTTAAAAAAAGACTTCGTTATTTATTCAATGTAATAATAAATTGAAAAAATGTGAAAAACAAAGCTTCTTGTGTATGAAAATGATTGCAAACCGAGTTAAACATTGATCAAAGGATTATTAATCATAATATTAATAAATATTATTAGAAACATAAGAGTGAAAATCGATAATAGGTTCTTAATTATTATGATTTTTTGTATAAAATGCTTTTTAATTTTGGAAACAAGAGAACTATATCTTGTTTGGTTAAGAATGCAAAAAGTTTTGACTGATTAAAGAAAAAATGTGGAATGAAAAAAATTCAAATAAACAATGAAAAATCATGATCATGATCAATATATAAATACATGTACATATATATCTATGTATATATTGTCTAAAATAATAATAATATCATTATAATTTGAGAGATAGACACACACATACATACACGCAGATATAGTATGTATGTATATAGTATGTATTATCGATCATAGATTATAACTTTTTTTTGTTGGTTAAATATACTTTTTAAATTTCTTAATTTTAATTGGAATACTGTCATGCGGAAATACTTATTTGGAAAAAAAAGTTTTTTAATAAGGTTCATGTTGCTTTTTAAAACAAAACTATCCCATCAGTATTTGATACAACCGCTCTGTGATTTATGATCATGCGAAATAAACAGAGGAAAATTTGAATTTTTATGATAATTCTTTGAATATTAAGTTCAAAACTTTAATTATATTCATCTTTAATAATCTATTTAACATGTTTTATCTATTTTATTCAATAACCAACCATACACATGTATTTATTTAGGTTGAGCTATAGTTTGTTCCAACTTATTTTTTTAAGAATCGAAATTGGTGGTCTCTTTTTTGAACGAATCTCATAAAAGTCAGCACATTGTGGCGCAATTAGCTTTTTTTTGAGTGAAAAATGGGCGAGTTTTCTTCTTCTGGCATTGAAATGATAGCATATCTTCATTCATTTGCTGTCATATAATTTCTCCTCTCTGCCTTTTTAATTGTTGTGTTTATCTCATTGTAATTGTCAATTGTCGTCGTTCAATTGACAGCTATGTTTGGGTCAAAAGCGTTAGGCCTAATGGCCTTATAAAGCTAGCTTGATGTTGTGTAAAAAAGCTGGCAGATGATAGAGGAAAATACGTCGGTTTGCGGACAATTATCAAGTTCCCGGACGGTATATTGTCTACCATTTTCTGTCTCATCACCTATTTATTCATCTGTACTTGTGGCTTCTACAACAGAACCTCCCATGTCGTCAATATCATCAGATCGCGATCATGATCTTAAACGCCGGAATCGAACAACATTCACGGCATGGCAGCTAGCTGTGCTAGAAGCTGAATTCCAAAAACAGCAATACTTGGTGGGAAGCGATCGCGAACGCCTAGCAGAACAACTGCATATTGGAATATCTCAGGTACTCTTGATAACAATTTTTTTAGTTTTTCTAAGATTCCCTTCTTATGCTAATATGTTGCAGATAAAAGTTTGGTTTCAAAATCGCCGAATTAGATGGAGGAAAGAACAACGAAAGCTTGCTGTTCTTCTGTCAGATGCACTTAAAGCTTCATGACGCTCTTCAATAGCCAGAAGACCTGATACATAAAGTTTGATTGTGTAATAAGCACTAATGAACCATTTTTATCTTTTATTCAATTTAAATATAGTGAGTCATCAATGAATATATTCTTAAGCTTGTTCCAAAAATGTTTCTCTTGTCTCATAAAGTTGTTACGGTCGGCAACGTTGTGTATACAAAAGGATGACCAAGCCGAAAGACTTGTCCTCTCCTACTGGATTGTCGCGTAACTATCACGCGTCCAACAATTGAATCCAATCTATTCTGAGTCATATCAATAGACTAACGGTTCTTCATCGTTCGACACTGATTCTCTGATATATTTCTTCTATCTCTATCTCTATACTGTCTTCTGTCAATCTATCCCTCTCGTTATCTTGACTGCATTGAATTTGCTTTCTCTATCCTCTGTGGTAATCACAGTCTTTCTTCCTTTAATTTCATCTGATCCTAAAATGAACAATACAGCCCGTTTCATTCGTTTTCCAATAGCCTGTTGGTCTCGTTTTCACCTTCGTCTGGCCTTGCAAGCCTACATGTTCGCAGTCTAGATCATGCTTCATCGGTTTCGTCTTTTATCTCTCTTACTTATTCTATCATTATCAGAAGTAGTTTTAGCCGACGTTGATTATGTAAGTTTTCGAATAATAATTCATTAAGTTGATAATCAAGAAACTGAAAAAAAAGTTTCATAAACTTTATTCGAAAAACTTTGTTTGATTTTCCATATAATTGCAGGCTCTGGAGTGTCATAAAGGTTTTAGAGTTTCTGGTATTCGTCGAGCTAAAACGCATTATAGTGTATTAGGATCTTTAACAATTGAGTGTGAGCAAATAGCTTTACCAGAAGAAACAACTTGTTCACATCAACAGAACATACCCAAATGTACAGGATTACTTGAAGGTTTGTACGACTTCCAATGTTTTTTCATGACTTTTTTTGAATCTCAGGCTGTACTGGTGATACTTTTCTCGGTGGTTTCCACGCTTTTCTCTTAGAAAATGTAACTCAAGCTCTTGTGTAAGATAATAAAACAGAACCAAAAATACCGTACACTCTATGATACTATAGTCTGGATCCAATTTGTTGCACGGCGCCATCAGTTACCATAGATGCAACAGGATGTATTCATGACCAATTGAACAATGCGAAAGAGGATTTTTCACATTCAATTGTATCAGATTTAGTAAGAATGATGTCTTTCATACTTGATACTTTTCATCTAAATACTTTAGTTATATCGTGGAGTTCAATGTTGGCATCAATATGATCAGAATCGTACACTGGTTGATTTGCTGTGGAAGACGGAAATCTGTCCCTTTGAATCTGTTGCATTTCCATTGATAGCTATTGATAGTATGGATTATCTTCTTCGTCATCTTCATAAAATTCTATTTTAGCAGACTGTGAAGAATGTGATTGTCAATGTGGAATTGAACAATGTGCAAATGGAGTAGAACCTGTACGTGTAATTCATAAGAAGAGGAGTGGCAGATGTGGATGTGATTGTACATGTACTTACAAATGTGTTGACTTTTCTAAATCAAAGTAATAATCAAATGAAACTATTGAGATAATTTTTATTTAACAAATAAATTATTTATTTATACGTATAAATAGAATGATATGCATAATGTGAGTATCGTAAATGAAAAAAGTGATGCTCCGTCAGGCTCATTAGTGTCGGCTATCTTTGGCTTGACTGATGCAGGTGTTTCTGTTGTTGCTTCTTGTGTTCTAGTTGAAGACATTTCTAATGGTCTTTGTTTTGGGTGCCCTGAATCGTATTCTTTCTGTTGTTTTTCTCAAAAAAAGCTGAAATTCAACCTTGGGCAGTATGCACTCCAAATGCTACATCATCTGGTTTTGGATACTTAGCCGGTGGAACTGTGAAATCCAGGGGATATACTCCGCGATTGCGATCTGCAGCTATTTAATTCAAAATAAATTGAAGCAATAAACCATACTTCCATGATATTTTAAAACATCGTCAACATAAAATTCTTGATTGCTATGTTTTCCATCAAGCCCAGAAGAAGCTCCATGGCTATAGGAGCCTTGCATCTGACCTTTAGCCCAAATAACGAATTGTTTTCCCGGTCCCAATGGATGATCAGTTGGTTCAATCTCTATAATTTCAATCTATAGATATGAGGATGATTCATAGGAAGAGAAACCTTGCATCCACCTACGGAACATAACAACCGTTCGACCATCGACTTCAATACCATATGCAGCGAGGAAGGATATCTCTCCCTCATACCTGAAAACGAAAAATATAATTTAAAACCCCACAAGCCAATCCTTTACCAAAAATCGTCAATAGGTGTTGATCTGTCTCTTGAATACATATCATTGATACGAAGTCTACCATCACGTACTGCTCCGACTACGATATCAATGCAGTCCATAGCGTGCAATGGAGCATCTAATGCACTTTTCACTATAATGATTTGAAGAGATGATAGTTCTGAAATATCGAAACATACGTAATCCATTGTTCTCTGGCATTCTAGGTCGTGGACCTTCTTGAGCAACTCTAATTGGAGGTAGATCATCTTCTCTATTTACTATGGGTGGAACTTCATCCTGAACAAAATATTGATTTCTAAATTATAATTAAGATTATATCTTCTTACATTGTTGAAAACAGTGGGTGGAGCATCAAATTGAGAACGTTTAGAACGAACCCCTTAAAAAGTTAGAAAAATATAAATCAAATTTAATGAAGTTTTGTGTTTTTATTTGGGATACAATTGGATTTTCTTCCTCTTTTGGTGAAAAATAAAAAGAAAGGCTCATAAAACGGTAGATTAAGATTAAAATTTCTATGAAATAATGTTTTCATGGAACGATATTATCTACAAGAAAAAAGAGAATACCTTCTAAATCAGGAAATAATCGACATGATGTATCTAATCCTTCAGGTCTCCAGCCGAGTGATAGCCATGATGTTGATTCAAAATCCAGAATAATTTCGATATCAGTCTAATAAAATTAAAAACAAATTTAGAATAAGTTAATATAAAATTAAACTTCATACTTTCACTTTTCTAAAATAAATATAATCTTTTTCGTTAAAAGATTCTTTGTTGTAGCAATTTTCATTGAACATTTCATATTTGTCAAACGATTTTTCATCCCTATTTGCATAAGCAAAGCATGCATCATTCGGACGATTGAAATCTGGAATTAACAATGAAAAGTTTTTTTTCAAACTTGTTATGGAAGAATTTCAGTCTTCAACTTACTCTGGTCACAATTTTTTCCGAAATATCCATATGAACAGTAGCATGTTTTGGAAATTAATGAATTTGATTCTGACACGCATTTTCCTCCGTTCATACAGTCAGAATCCCTTTCACAATGAGCTGCAAAACGTTATTTCACGTAAAAAACACGTGGGCTTTCATTTTCAATGTCAAAATTGAGTTAATCGGTTCATTTCGCTGGTTTCCTTTCTTTTTTTCTAGATATTTTCACTTGTTGTTACCTAGATATTGGCATATATCTCCCGTATAACCATTTTCACATAGACATTGTCCATTCTCCATTGTTCCTCGATCGTTACAAACGGATTCAGCTGAAGAAGACCAATTCAGTCTTGTTGTAGAGAAGTTGTTTTAAGAGAAATGAATTACCTGGTGCTGCTTGAAGTATATTGACATCAGCACAGCTTCGGAAGCGATACGACTTTCCCCATTCTAGAGCTTGACGTTCAAGAATCACTGTACATTCAAGGCAAGCTCGAGAAAACTTTATGCTTTCTGATTGAATACTAGAACAAAGAATTTAGCAAATAAACTAGAAAATTTTGTTTTGTATTACGTTGCATCTTCCGTTCCAGTGAATTCAATACCATTCATAGGTGATAAACTTTCAACTATTTCACCTGTTGGATCAAGAAGAAGTAACCGATAACCACCCTACAACTCACATTACTATAGGAAGTAAATCTTAAATACAAACTTGATGAGGATATTGCATTCTCCAAGTGAAATTATATGTTGTGCCGACAATTAAATTTGTATAATGGGCTAATAGAAGATATTTAGAATTGAAAACTGGTCTACACTTACGGTCTCTCGGTTTTGGCACACCACATGGCCCCATTGTGCGTGATGTATCAAGAAAATCCAAAGGAGGATATCGAACTTCAGGAAACGTTAGAGCTATATGAGTATAAACTAACTGAACTGTTGATAAAACCAGGAAAGGGACAAAGTCCCGCATTTTATTTTTATTATTATTGCGAGTTACTTAGAAAAATATCTGAAACATAGACGTTATTAGTAGGTAAGAAGCAGAATCTGACAAGTGGTAAGGAGAGGATTTAATAGAAACTAAACGATCCAAATACTTAGAACAATTCGTAAACTAAATTGAGGTCTGTGGGGTGATGATGGCTATAATGCCGTCACAATGTGACATAAGTCCAATTAGGTACGAAGGGCCTGTTGCATATTGTATCAAAAGGCGATTGGTTGTCAAAAAATATAAGCCTATTTCAAATCTATTGACTGAATGGATTTCTTAATTCTTTTTTTTTTTCAAAATCATTTTTAATGTATTTTAAATGAAAGATCAAGGCTATGTGGAAGTGCAGATAAGACAAGATATATAACTGATTCAGCCTAACTGGATGAGCTAATGGAACAAGAAAATGCGAAAATGGTATGTCAGCTGGAAGACAAAGCAATTGATAGTATCGGTATAAGATGTAAAAATCGCTAAATGTGATCAGAAAGTTGTTTCTTAATCCATTACCCCCCACACAGTTCATGAAAGCTTTAGTTTATAATTTCTTGATTATAACTTGTTCGAGAATGCCCCCACCGAATAGGTCTTGGGATTATTTACTTTGACAATTTAGATTAAAGAGTGGTTTTTGTAAGAAATCGAAATTCATTTATTTCATTCAAATGATCAGAAAAAGAGAAACCTAGAAACATGAAAGGTTATGGTTATGAATATAAAGACGAAGATCTCATCATGGTAACGAACTGCTGATACATAACGTTTAAGCTCTCGGATATTCCAAACAAAGATACGAAAAAGTTTTTTAGGTTGGATATAACACACTTTTTTCTTGAGAAAGTTGGTTTTAAAAATCAAATCGAAGAGGACAACGAGTAGAACGGAATCAGTTGTTCTCTGACAGGTTTAAGAATCGCTACGAAGGGAAAAACGAGGTCAGAGAGCATTTTGTGAGGAAATTGGGAGAAAATGAACATAAAACGGGTAGATGATGAACTATGTGAGGAAAAAAATTGCTAAACAACAAAAGATGTACGAAGACGTTGAAGGAGATGAGCTGAAGCCGTGAAAGAGAAGTAGGTTAGATTAGATAGGTGACGATTAGCATGACAAAAAAAGAGAAAATTAAAAATTCTTCAACATGTATAAATTCAAGTCGTTATTTCAAATAAAATTTAACAATTAAGACGTTTTTTTGCATGAATTATCAAGTTCAAAAAATAATATCTAGCTTCTTCAGAACCATTATTGCAAACTACTTGACGATTTCCGATTGAGGGTTTAGAAAAACAGGCGAAGCAAAAACAATGAAAGAAAGTAGATGCAGACTATTTAAGTGAAAAGACAATCATTGTATGATGATAGAAATTTAACAAAAGCTGATTGAAGTTGATGGTCTAAAAGCCAAAAAAAGCTAATCGTTATGATGAGAGATGATTTAGAACAAGGGACATCTAAAGTAGCTCAAGCGATGAATAATGAAACAAATAAATGAAATAATGAATATGAATAGAAAATGGAGTGAAAGAAAGAAAAAAGAATTTCTAGGACATACTACATATGCCTAAGCCTATACAGTGAGGCAGAAGTGAGAAATGAACAGCAGCATCGGATGGATGAAACGGCCTTTGCTTTGCCTACATGGTCACTTCTTCAGATGAACTGGTTGGTTGAGCGAGAGATGCTAAATTACGAAATGCAACAATTCTTTGACAATCTTCATAAATTTTGTGATTTTTATAACAAAAATAAGAAGCATTTTTTAATTCAAAATTTTTCTTAATTCAAAATGAACATGTACAGGAATTCAGGTGAAAAAAATAAGAAAAATCAACACATCATTATCTTCTGAGCAGTTCAATTCAAATTCAAAAATGTTTCAAACTTATTTATTCATAAAAGTTTGAAACATTTTAGTGTAAATATTGAAAAACAAAACGACAAAAAAAGAACAAATAAATTAAAACTTTTTTGAATAACTGTCTACTATTCACCGAATACGAGCAAAAATCATGAAAAGAATTTTGATACATCTTGCGAGCACGTTACAAACTATTTGAAGAATGAAAACATATACAAGAAACTTCCTAGATTTTAACGATAGATAAGATGCTATAAGCGATTAGTTATTTGGAAAAAAATTGGATTTTCGCGTCCCTTTACGAGTATAATACCGTGCATACCTTTTAAGGTTTTATTCAACTTTTTCTTGCTCATCTGTACTTGGTACGATCATCTATTGATCACAAATGACGGTGTTCGAAGCACGGATGGCCGAGTGGTCTAAGGGCCAGACTCAAGAGTTGTTCATCATCTCTTACTCTGTGTATAGAGTTGGGTGTTCTGGTCCTCGTATGAGGGCGTGGGTTCAAATCCCACTCCGTGCATACCTTTTAAGGTTTTCTTCAACTTTTTCTTGCTCATCTGTACTTGGTACGATCATCTATTGATCACAAATGACGGTGTTCGAAGCACGGATGGCCGAGTGGTCTAAGGGCCAGACTCAAGAGTTGTTCATCATCTCTTACTCTGTGTATAGAGTTGGGTGTTCTGGTCCTCGTATGAGGGCGTGGGTTCAAATCCCACTCCGTGCATACCTTTTAAGGTTTTCTTCAACTTTTTCTTGCTCATCTGTACTTGGTACGATCATCTATTGATCACAAATGACGGTGTTCGAAGCACGGATGGCCGAGTGGTCTAAGGGCCAGACTCAAGAGTTGTTCATCATCTCTTACTCTGTGTATAGAGTTGGGTGTTCTGGTCCTCGTATGAGGGCGTGGGTTCAAATCCCACTCCGTGCATACCTTTTAAGGTTTTCTTCAACTTTTTCTTGCTCATCTGTACTTGGTACGATCATCTATTGATCACAAATGACGGTGTTCGAAGCACGGATGGCCGAGTGGTCTAAGGCGCCAGACTCAAGAGTTGTTCATCATCTCTTACTCTGTGTATAGAGTTGGGTGTTCTGGTCCTCGTATGAGGGCGTGGGTTCAAATCCCACTCCGTGCATACCTTTTAAGGTTTTCTTCAACTTTTTCTTGCTCATCTGTACTTGGTACGATCATCTATTGATCACAAATGACGGTGTTCGAAGCACGGATGGCCGAGTGGTCTAAGGCGCCAGACTCAAGAGTTGTTCATCATCTCTTACTCTGTGTATAGAGTTGGGTGTTCTGGTCCTCGTATGAGGGCGTGGGTTCAAATCCCACTCCGTGCATACCTTTTAAGGTTTTCTTCAACTTTTTCTTGCTCATCTGTACTTGGTACGATCATCTATTGATCACAAATGACGGTGTTCGAAGCACGGATGGCCGAGTGGTCTAAGGCGCCAGACTCAAGAGTTGTTCATCATCTCTTACTCTGTGTATAGAGTTGGGTGTTCTGGTCCTCGTATGAGGGCGTGGGTTCAAATCCCACTCCGTGCATACCTTTTAAGGTTTTCTTCAACTTTTTCTTGCTCATCTGTACTTGGTACGATCATCTATTGATCACAAATGACGGTGTTCGAAGCACGGATGGCCGAGTGGTCTAAGGCGCCAGACTCAAGAGTTGTTCATCATCTCTTACTCTGTGTATAGAGTTGGGTGTTCTGGTCCTCGTATGAGGGCGTGGGTTCAAATCCCACTCCGTGCATACCTTTTAAGGTTTTATTCAACTTTTTCTTGCTCATCTGTACTTGGTACGATCATCTATTGATCACAAATGACGGTGTTCGAAGCACGGATGGCCGAGTGGTCTAAGGCGCCAGACTCAAGAGTTGTTCATCATCTCTTACTCTGTGTATAGAGTTGGGTGTTCTGGTCCTCGTATGAGGGCGTGGGTTCAAATCCCACTCCGTGCATACCTTTTAAGGTTTTCTTCAACTTTTTCTTGCTCATCTGTACTTGGTACGATCATCTATTGATCACAAATGACGGTGTTCGAAGCACGGATGGCCGAGTGGTCTAAGGCGCCAGACTCAAGAGTTGTTCATCATCTCTTACTCTGTGTATAGAGTTGGGTGTTCTGGTCCTCGTATGAGGGCGTGGGTTCAAATCCCACTCCGTGCATACCTTTTAAGGTTTTCTTCAACTTTTTCTTGCTCATCTGTACTTGGTACGATCATCTATTGATCACAAATGACGGTGTTCGAAGCACGGATGGCCGAGTGGTCTAAGGCGCCAGACTCAAGAGTTGTTCATCATCTCTTACTCTGTGTATAGAGTTGGGTGTTCTGGTCCTCGTATGAGGGCGTGGGTTCAAATCCCACTCCGTGCATACCTTTTAAGGTTTTCTTCAACTTTTTCTTGCTCATCTGTACTTGGTACGATCATCTATTGATCACAAATGACGGTGTTCGAAGCACGGATGGCCGAGTGGTCTAAGGGCCAGACTCAAGAGTTGTTCATCATCTCTTACTCTGTGTATAGAGTTGGGTGTTCTGGTCCTCGTATGAGGGCGTGGGTTCAAATCCCACTCCGTGCATACCTTTTAAGGTTTTCTTCAACTTTTTCTTGCTCATCTGTACTTGGTACGATCATCTATTGATCACAAATGACGGTGTTCGAAGCACGGATGGCCGAGTGGTCTAAGGCGCCAGACTCAAGAGTTGTTCATCATCTCTTACTCTGTGTATAGAGTTGGGTGTTCTGGTCCTCGTATGAGGGCGTGGGTTCAAATCCCACTCCGTGCATACCTTTTAAGGTTTTCTTCAACTTTTTCTTGCTCATCTGTACTTGGTACGATCATCTATTGATCACAAATGACGGTGTTCGAAGCACGGATGGCCGAGTGGTCTAAGGCGCCAGACTCAAGAGTTGTTCATCATCTCTTACTCTGTGTAAAGAGTTGGGTGTTCTGGTCCTCGTATGAGGGCGTGGGTTCAAATCCCACTCCGTGCATACCTTTTAAGGTTTTCTTCAACTTTTTCTTGCTCATCTGTACTTGGTACGATCATCTATTGATCACAAATGACGGTGTTCGAAGCACGGATGGCCGAGTGGTCTAAGGCGCCAGACTCAAGAGTTGTTCATCATCTCTTACTCTGTGTATAGAGTTGGGTGTTCTGGTCCTCGTATGAGGGCGTGGGTTCAAATCCCACTCCGTGCATACCTTTTAAGGTTTTCTTCAACTTTTTCTTGCTCATCTGTACTTGGTACGATCATCTATTGATCACAAATGACGGTGTTCGAAGCACGGATGGCCGAGTGGTCTAAAGCGCCAGACTCAAGAGTTGTTCATCATCTCTTACTCTGTGTATAGAGTTGGGTGTTCTGGTCCTCGTATGAGGGCGTGGGTTCAAATCCCACTCCGTGCATACCTTTTAAGGTTTTCTTCAACTTTTTCTTGCTCATCTGTACTTGGTACGATCATCTATTGATCACAAATGACGGTGTTCGAAGCACGGATGGCCGAGTGGTCTAAGGCGCCAGACTCAAGAGTTGTTCATCATCTCTTACTCTGTGTATAGAGTTGGGTGTTCTGGTCCTCGTATGAGGGCGTGGGTTCAAATCCCACTCCGTGCATACCTTTTAAGGTTTTCTTCAACTTTTTCTTGCTCATCTGTACTTGGTACGATCATCTATTGATCACAAATGACGGTGTTCGAAGCACGGATGGCCGAGTGGTCTAAGGCGCCAGACTCAAGAGTTGTTCATCATCTCTTACTCTGTGTATAGAGTTGGGTGTTCTGGTCCTCGTATGAGGGCGTGGGTTCAAATCCCACTCCGTGCATACCTTTTAAGGTTTTCTTCAACTTTTTCTTGCTCATCTGTACTTGGTACGATCATCTATTGATCACAAATGACGGTGTTCGAAGCACGGATGGCCGAGTGGTCTAAGGCGCCAGACTCAAGAGTTGTTCATCATCTCTTACTCTGTGTATAGAGTTGGGTGTTCTGGTCCTCGTATGAGGGCGTGGGTTCAAATCCCACTCCGTGCATACCTTTTAAGGTTTTATTCAACTTTTTCTTGCTCATCTGTACTTGGTACGATCATCTATTGATCACAAATGACGGTGTTCGAAGCACGGATGGCCGAGTGGTCTAAGGCGCCAGACTCAAGAGTTGTTCATCATCTCTTACTCTGTGTATAGAGTTGGGTGTTCTGGTCCTCGTATGAGGGCGTGGGTTCAAATCCCACTCCGTGCATACCTTTTAAGGTTTTCTTCAACTTTTTCTTGCTCATCTGTACTTGGTACGATCATCTATTGATCACAAATGACGGTGTTCGAAGCACGGATGGCCGAGTGGTCTAAGGCGCCAGACTCAAGAGTTGTTCATCATCTCTTACTCTGTGTATAGAGTTGGGTGTTCTGGTCCTCGTATGAGGGCGTGGGTTCAAATCCCACTCCGTGCATACCTTTTAAGGTTTTCTTCAACTTTTTCTTGCTCATCTGTACTTGGTACGATCATCTATTGATCACAAATGACGGTGTTCGAAGCACGGATGGCCGAGTGGTCTAAGGCGCCAGACTCAAGAGTTGTTCATCATCTCTTACTCTGTGTATAGAGTTGGGTGTTCTGGTCCTCGTATGAGGGCGTGGGTTCAAATCCCACTCCGTGCATACCTTTTAAGGTTTTCTTCAACTTTTTCTTGCTCATCTGTACTTGGTACGATCATCTATTGATCACAAATGACGGTGTTCGAAGCACGGATGGCCGAGTGGTCTAAGGGCCAGACTCAAGAGTTGTTCATCATCTCTTACTCTGTGTATAGAGTTGGGTGTTCTGGTCCTCGTATGAGGGCGTGGGTTCAAATCCCACTCCGTGCATACCTTTTAAGGTTTTCTTCAACTTTTTCTTGCTCATCTGTACTTGGTACGATCATCTATTGATCACAAATGACGGTGTTCGAAGCACGGATGGCCGAGTGGTCTAAGGCGCCAGACTCAAGAGTTGTTCATCATCTCTTACTCTGTGTATAGAGTTGGGTGTTCTGGTCCTCGTATGAGGGCGTGGGTTCAAATCCCACTCCGTGCATACCTTTTAAGGTTTTCTTCAACTTTTTCTTGCTCATCTGTACTTGGTACGATCATCTATTGATCACAAATGACGGTGTTCGAAGCACGGATGGCCGAGTGGTCTAAGGCGCCAGACTCAAGAGTTGTTCATCATCTCTTACTCTGTGTAAAGAGTTGGGTGTTCTGGTCCTCGTATGAGGGCGTGGGTTCAAATCCCACTCCGTGCATACCTTTTAAGGTTTTCTTCAACTTTTTCTTGCTCATCTGTACTTGGTACGATCATCTATTGATCACAAATGACGGTGTTCGAAGCACGGATGGCCGAGTGGTCTAAGGCGCCAGACTCAAGAGTTGTTCATCATCTCTTACTCTGTGTATAGAGTTGGGTGTTCTGGTCCTCGTATGAGGGCGTGGGTTCAAATCCCACTCCGTGCATACCTTTTAAGGTTTTCTTCAACTTTTTCTTGCTCATCTGTACTTGGTACGATCATCTATTGATCACAAATGACGGTGTTCGAAGCACGGATGGCCGAGTGGTCTAAAGCGCCAGACTCAAGAGTTGTTCATCATCTCTTACTCTGTGTATAGAGTTGGGTGTTCTGGTCCTCGTATGAGGGCGTGGGTTCAAATCCCACTCCGTGCATACCTTTTAAGGTTTTCTTCAACTTTTTCTTGCTCATCTGTACTTGGTACGATCATCTATTGATCACAAATGACGGTGTTCGAAGCACGGATGGCCGAGTGGTCTAAGGCGCCAGACTCAAGAGTTGTTCATCATCTCTTACTCTGTGTATAGAGTTGGGTGTTCTGGTCCTCGTATGAGGGCGTGGGTTCAAATCCCACTCCGTGCATACCTTTTAAGGTTTTCTTCAACTTTTTCTTGCTCATCTGTACTTGGTACGATCATCTATTGATCACAAATGACGGTGTTCGAAGCACGGATGGCCGAGTGCTCTAAGGCGCCAGACTCAAGAGTTGTTCATCATCTCTTACTCTGTGTATAGAGTTGGGTGTTCTGGTCCTCGTATGAGGGCGTGGGTTCAAATCCCACTCCGTGCATACCTTTTAAGGTTTTCTTCAACTTTTTCTTGCTCATCTGTACTTGGTACGATCATCTATTGATCACAAATGACGGTGTTCGAAGCACGGATGGCCGAGTGGTCTAAGGCGCCAGACTCAAGAGTTGTTCATCATCTCTTACTCTGTGTATAGAGTTGGGTGTTCTGGTCCTCGTATGAGGGCGTGGGTTCAAATCCCACTCCGTGCATACCTTTTAAGGTTTTCTTCAACTTTTTCTTGCTCATCTGTACTTGGTACGATCATCTATTGATCACAAATGACGGTGTTCGAAGCACGGATGGCCGAGTGGTCTAAGGCGCCAGACTCAAGAGTTGTTCATCATCTCTTACTCTGTGTATAGAGTTGGGTGTTCTGGTCCTCGTATGAGGGCGTGGGTTCAAATCCCACTCCGTGCATACCTTTTAAGGTTTTCTTCAACTTTTTCTTGCTCATCTGTACTTGGTACGATCATCTATTGATCACAAATGACGGTGTTCGAAGCACGGATGGCCGAGTGGTCTAAGGCGCCAGACTCAAGAGTTGTTCATCATCTCTTACTCTGTGTATAGAGTTGGGTGTTCTGGTCCTCGTATGAGGGCGTGGGTTCAAATCCCACTCCGTGCATACCTTTTAAGGTTTTCTTCAACTTTTTCTTGCTCATCTGTACTTGGTACGATCATCTATTGATCACAAATGACGGTGTTCGAAGCACGGATGGCCGAGTGGTCTAAGGCGCCAGACTCAAGAGTTGTTCATCATCTCTTACTCTGTGTATAGAGTTGGGTGTTCTGGTCCTCGTATGAGGGCGTGGGTTCAAATCCCACTCCGTGCATACCTTTTAAGGTTTTCTTCAACTTTTTCTTGCTCATCTGTACTTGGTACGATCATCTATTGATCACAAATGACGGTGTTCGAAGCACGGATGGCCGAGTGGTCTAAGGCGCCAGACTCAAGAGTTGTTCATCATCTCTTACTCTGTGTATAGAGTTGGGTGTTCTGGTCCTCGTATGAGGGCGTGGGTTCAAATCCCACTCCGTGCATACCTTTTAAGGTTTTCTTCAACTTTTTCTTGCTCATCTGTACTTGGTACGATCATCTATTGATCACAAATGACGGTGTTCGAAGCACGGATGGCCGAGTGGTCTAAGGCGCCAGACTCAAGAGTTGTTCATCATCTCTTACTCTGTGTATAGAGTTGGGTGTTCTGGTCCTCGTATGAGGGCGTGGGTTCAAATCCCACTCCGTGCATACCTTTTAAGGTTTTCTTCAACTTTTTCTTGCTCATCTGTACTTGGTACGATCATCTATTGATCACAAATGACGGTGTTCGAAGCACGGATGGCCGAGTGCTCTAAGGCGCCAGACTCAAGAGTTGTTCATCATCTCTTACTCTGTGTATAGAGTTGGGTGTTCTGGTCCTCGTATGAGGGCGTGGGTTCAAATCCCACTCCGTGCATACCTTTTAAAGTTTTCTTCAACTTTTTCTTGCTCATCTGTACTTGGTACGATCATCTATTGATCACAAATGACGGTGTTCGAAGCACGGATGGCCGAGTGGTCTAAGGCGCCAGACTCAAGAGTTGTTCATCATCTCTTACTCTGTGTATAGAGTTGGGTGTTCTGGTCCTCGTATGAGGGCGTGGGTTCAAATCCCACTCCGTGCATACCTTTTAAGGTTTTCTTCAACTTTTTCTTGCTCATCTGTACTTGGTACGATCATCTATTGATCACAAATGACGGTGTTCGAAGCACGGATGGCCGAGTGGTCTAAGGCGCCAGACTCAAGAGTTGTTCATCATCTCTTACTCTGTGTATAGAGTTGGGTGTTCTGGTCCTCGTATGAGGGCGTGGGTTCAAATCCCACTCCGTGCATACCTTTTAAGGTTTTCTTCAACTTTTTCTTGCTCATCTGTACTTGGTACGATCATCTATTGATCACAAATGACGGTGTTCGAAGCACGGATGGCCGAGTGGTCTAAGGCGCCAGACTCAAGAGTTGTTCATCATCTCTTACTCTGTGTATAGAGTTGGGTGTTCTGGTCCTCGTATGAGGGCGTGGGTTCAAATCCCACTCCGTGCATACCTTTTAAGGTTTTCTTCAACTTTTTCTTGCTCATCTGTACTTGGTACGATCATCTATTGATCACAAATGACGGTGTTCGAAGCACGGATGGCCGAGTGGTCTAAGGCGCCAGACTCAAGAGTTGTTCATCATCTTTTACTCTGTGCATAGAGTTGGGTGTTCTGGTCCTCGTATGAGGGCGTGGGTTCAAATCCCACTCCGTGCATACCTTTTAAGGTTTTCTTCAACTTTTTCTTGCTCATCTGTACTTAGTACGATCATCTAGTGATCACAAATGACGGTGTTCGAAGCACGGATGGCCGAGTGGTCTAAGGCGCCAGACTCAAGAGTTGTTCATCATCTCTTACTCTGTGTATAGAGTTGGGTGTTCTGGTCCTCGTATGAGGGCGTGGGTTCAAATCCCACTCCGTGCATACCTTTTAAGGTTTTCTTCAACTTTTTCTTGCTCATCTGTACTTCGTACGATCATCTATTGATCACAAATGACGGTGTTCGAAGCACGGATGGCCGAGTGGTCTAAGGCGCCAGACTCAAGAGTTGTTCATCATCTCTTACTCTGTGTATAGAGTTGGGTGTTCTGGTCCTCGTATGAGGGCGTGGGTTCAAATCCCACTCCGTGCATACCTTTTAAGGTTTTCTTCAACTTTTTCTTGCTCATCTGTACTTGGTACGATCATCTATTGATCACAAATGACGGTGTTCGAAGCACGGATGGCCGAGTGGTCTAAGGCGCCAGACTCAAGAGTTGTTCATCATCTCTTACTCTGTGTATAGAGTTGGGTGTTCTGGTCCTCGTATGAGGGCGTGGGTTCAAATCCCACTCCGTGCATACCTTTTAAGGTTTTCTTCAACTTTTTCTTGCTCATCTGTACTTGGTACGATCATCTATTGATCACAAATGACGGTGTTCGAAGCACGGATGGCCGAGTGGTCTAAGGCGCCAGACTCAAGAGTTGTTCATCATCTCTTACTCTGTGCATAGAGTTGGGTGTTCTGGTCCTCGTATGAGGGCGTGGGTTCAAATCCCACTCCGTGCATACCTTTTAAGGTTTTCTTCAACTTTTTCTTGCTCATCTGTACTTAGTACGATCATCTAGTGATCACAAATGACGGTGTTCGAAGCACGGATGGCCGAGTGGTCTAAGGCGCCAGACTCAAGAGTTGTTCATCATCTCTTACTCTGTGTATAGAGTTGGGTGTTCTGGTCCTCGTATGAGGGCGTGGGTTCAAATCCCACTCCGTGCATACCTTTTAAGGTTTTCTTCAACTTTTTCTTGCTCATCTGTACTTGGTACGATCATCTATTGATCACAAATGACGGTGTTCGAAGCACGGATGGCCGAGTGGTCTAAGGCGCCAGACTCAAGAGTTGTTCATCATCTCTTACTCTGTGTATAGAGTTGGGTGTTCTGGTCCTCGTATGAGGGCGTGGGTTCAAATCCCACTCCGTGCATACCTTTTAAGGTTTTCTTCAACTTTTTCTTGCTCATCTGTACTTGGTACGATCATCTATTGATCACAAATGACGGTGTTCGAAGCACGGATGGCCGAGTGGTCTAAGGCGCCAGACTCAAGAGTTGTTCATCATCTCTTACTCTGTGTATAGAGTTGGGTGTTCTGGTCCTCGTATGAGGGCGTGGGTTCAAATCCCACTCCGTGCATACCTTTTAAGGTTTTATTCAACTTTTTCTTGCTCATCTGTACTTGGTACGATCATCTATTGATCACAAATGACGGTGTTCGAAGCACGGATGGCCGAGTGCTCTAAGGCGCCAGACTCAAGAGTTGTTCATCATCTCTTACTCTGTGTATAGAGTTGGGTGTTCTGGTCCTCGTATGAGGGCGTGGGTTCAAATCCCACTCCGTTCATACCTTTTAAAGTTTTCTTCAACTTTTTCTTGCTCATCTGTACTTGGTACGATCATCTATTGATCACAAATGACGGTGTTCGAAGCACGGATGGCCGAGTGGTCTAAGGCGCCAGACTCAAGAGTTGTTCATCATCTCTTACTCTGTGTATAGAGTTGGGTGTTCTGGTCCTCGTATGAGGGCGTGGGTTCAAATCCCACTCCGTGCATACCTTTTAAGGTTTTCTTCAACTTTTTCTTGCTCATCTGTACTTGGTACGATCATCTATTGATCACAAATGACGGTGTTCGAAGCACGGATGGCCGAGTGGTCTAAGGCGCCAGACTCAAGAGTTGTTCATCATCTCTTACTCTGTGTATAGAGTTGGGTGTTCTGGTCCTCGTATGAGGGCGTGGGTTCAAATCCCACTCCGTGCATACCTTTTAAGGTTTTCTTCAACTTTTTCTTGCTCATCTGTACTTGGTACGATCATCTATTGATCACAAATGACGGTGTTCGAAGCACGGATGGCCGAGTGCTCTAAGGCGCCAGACTCAAGAGTTGTTCATCATCTCTTACTCTGTGTATAGAGTTGGGTGTTCTGGTCCTCGTATGAGGGCGTGGGTTCAAATCCCACTCCGTGCATACCTTTTAAGGTTTTATTCAACTTTTTCTTGCTCATCTGTACTTGGTACGATCATCTATTGATCACAAATGACGGTGTTCGAAGCACGGATGGCCGAGTGGTCTAAGGCGCCAGACTCAAGAGTTGTTCATCATCTCTTACTCTGTGTATAGAGTTGGGTGTTCTGGTCCTCGTATGAGGGCGTGGGTTCAAATCCCACTCCGTGCATACCTTTTAAGGTTTTCTTCAACTTTTTCTTGCTCATCTGTACTTGGTACGATCATCTATTGATCACAAATGACGGTGTTCGAAGCACGGATGGCCGAGTGGTCTAAGGCGCCAGACTCAAGAGTTGTTCATCATCTCTTACTCTGTGTATAGAGTTGGGTGTTCTGGTCCTCGTATGAGGGCGTGGGTTCAAATCCCACTCCGTGCATACCTTTTAAGGTTTTCTTCAACTTTTTCTTGCTCATCTGTACTTGGTACGATCATCTATTGATCACAAATGACGGTGTTCGAAGCACGGATGGCCGAGTGGTCTAAGGCGCCAGACTCAAGAGTTGTTCATCATCTCTTACTCTGTGTATAGAGTTGGGTGTTCTGGTCCTCGTATGAGGGCGTGGGTTCAAATCCCACTCCGTGCATACCTTTTAAGGTTTTCTTCAACTTTTTCTTGCTCATCTGTACTTGGTACGATCATCTATTGATCACAAATGACGGTGTTCGAAGCACGGATGGCCGAGTGGTCTAAGGCGCCAGACTCAAGAGTTGTTCATCATCTCTTACTCTGTGTATAGAGTTGGGTGTTCTGGTCCTCGTATGAGGGCGTGGGTTCAAATCCCACTCCGTGCATACCTTTTAAGGTTTTATTCAACTTTTTCTTGCTCATCTGTACTTGGTACGATCATCTATTGATCACAAATGACGGTGTTCGAAGCACGGATGGCCGAGTGGTCTAAGGCGCCAGACTCAAGAGTTGTTCATCATCTCTTACTCTGTGTATAGAGTTGGGTGTTCTGGTCCTCGTATGAGGGCGTGGGTTCAAATCCCACTCCGTGCATACCTTTTAAGGTTTTCTTCAACTTTTTCTTGCTCATCTGTACTTGGTACGATCATCTATTGATCACAAATGACGGTGTTCGAAGCACGGATGGCCGAGTGGTCTAAGGCGCCAGACTCAAGAGTTGTTCATCATCTCTTACTCTGTGTATAGAGTTGGGTGTTCTGGTCCTCGTATGAGGGCGTGGGTTCAAATCCCACTCCGTGCATACCTTTTAAGGTTTTTTTCAACTTTTTCTTGCTCATCTGTACTTGGTACGATCATCTATTGATCACAAATGACGGTGTTCGAAGCACGGATGGCCGAGTGCTCTAAGGCGCCAGACTCAAGAGTTGTTCATCATCTCTTACTCTGTGTATAGAGTTGGGTGTTCTGGTCCTCGTATGAGGGCGTGGGTTCAAATCCCACTCCGTGCATACCTTTTAAGGTTTTCTTCAACTTTTTCTTGCTCATCTGTACTTGGTACGATCATCTATTGATCACAAATGACGGTGTTCGAAGCACGGATGGCCGAGTGGTCTAAGGCGCCAGACTCAAGAGTTGTTCATCATCTCTTACTCTGTGTATAGAGTTGGGTGTTCTGGTCCTCGTATGAGGGCGTGGGTTCAAATCCCACTCCGTGCATACCTTTTAAGGTTTTCTTCAACTTTTTCTTGCTCATCTGTACTTGGTACGATCATCTATTGATCACAAATGACGGTGTTCGAAGCACGGATGGCCGAGTGCTCTAAGGCGCCAGACTCAAGAGTTGTTCATCATCTCTTACTCTGTGTATAGAGTTGGGTGTTCTGGTCCTCGTATGAGGGCGTGGGTTCAAATCCCACTCCGTGCATACCTTTTAAAGTTTTCTTCAACTTTTTCTTGCTCATCTGTACTTGGTACGATCATCTATTGATCACAAATGACGGTGTTCGAAGCACGGATGGCCGAGTGGTCTAAGGCGCCAGACTCAAGAGTTGTTCATCATCTCTTACTCTGTGTATAGAGTTGGGTGTTCTGGTCCTCGTATGAGGGCGTGGGTTCAAATCCCACTCCGTGCAT